>CM060380.1:94229075-96772530 GCA_030545235.1 Helianthus tuberosus | reverse complement strand
CGTCTAATCAAAATAAAAAGTTTAGAAAAATGTTTTAAACTAAGAAAAATAAAAACTAACTAAAAATGCTGAAAATAAAATAAAAAGAAAAACAGATAGACAAGATGAATCACTTGGTTCCGACTCGTATCTAGTGTAACCTTTGATTATTTCCGCACTTTTGCACTATTTTAAGAGATTATCTTAGTTATTGTAGTAGACCCCTCTTTTGAAGGTGACGTTACCCTTACCACAGTAGTTTGAGTCAGCAAGGATACAATCCTAAAAGGGTGGATTATTGGAAGATAATTAATTAAGTTATTAATGCAAATTATGGTAGGCCCCTCTTTTGGAGGTGACGTTACCCTCGACTAAGTAGTCTGAGTCAGCAGGGATACAGTCCTAAATAGCCGGGTTATAGTATTAATAGTAGTTAACTTATGAGGGGATCAAAGAGTTTGGACCCCCGCCATCCAATACCGTTAAGTATTGAAGGAGGTCCTACTAAATTTGACCCAGGTCCATTGCAGGACCTCTAAACGCTGAACAATGGCAAGACCTTTACCAAACCATTCCCTTAACCCCCGACCAGGTAGCCAACATACCTCCATATAGACCGTGGAGATATGAATGGTGAAAATCTTTTATTTTATATAGACAGTAAAATAATGCCAAGACACAACGGACAAACGATAAGGAAAGATCACCTTCAATATAAGAAACTAGTTATTAAAGTCATTAATACAAAACCAAGTAAAAAGTGCGAAAAGATTAGAAATAAAAAAGTATTACACTAGACACTTTGTCTTCACCAAGTGATGTAAGAGACTTAGGCAAACATGGCCTTGATTGTCAAGAACTCTTACGATCAATCTTGGATCCCGAGACGACTCACACACTCTACGATGGACAATGGATGATGGTGGTGGATGATGGTGTTATGGTGGTGGTGGGTGGTGGGTGAAGTGTGAGAGAGGTGGTGTGCCAAGGGATGGTTTGAGCTTGAGCCAAGCACTCCTATTTATAGGCTGAACAGAAGCTCGGGCACGGCCCCGTGTCCACATCCTCTCTTTCTTCATTTAATGCAGCTTTGTCTTATTAGTTGACCACGCCCCCGTGTCCGCTGAGCACGACCACGTGTGCAGAAGAATCTTTGTACTATGAAGATTTTCCTGGATTGTGCGAATCTTATAGTTGACCACGGCCCCGTGTCCGCTGAGCACGGCCCCGTGGTGGGCAAAAGAAGCTTCTACCACTTTGTCTTTTCTGCTGACACTTGGGCACGCCCCCGTGCTGGCTGAGCACGGGGCGTGTTCAGTCCTCTGTTGTCTTATTTTGCATGGGAAGATGTTGTCGTGGGGTCGGGCATGTCACGTCTTGTTCCTTTTCTTGTATTTATGTTAGATTTTGATGTCTTTTTGCTTCTTTTGTTAATTTGAGCTCATTTAATCCTGAAAATACAAAAGGAAGACAAAAGCACACTTTTTCCAACATTAGTACTAAAAAAGGGTTAGTTTTATGCCACAATTGATGTAATTTATATGTTGCATTTTGCACACATCAGGAGCAAATTCAGATTTCAGGTCAAACAAACCCAGTCAGTGAACAAGATGCAAATCAGAATGTTACTAATCTGGAGGGTGATGTAGATGTTCCAGGCGAAGTAATGCCACGAACTCTTTCATATCATCCAGAGGAATTGATCATTGGAGAATTGCAGACAGGAGTCCGCACTCGAAGACAGATTGATAAAGGGCTTACATGATTTTATACAAAAGTTGCTCCTTTGCAAACTGAATTCTCATTGTGTTGTTTTATCTCGCAGGTTGAACCAAGGACTTACAAAGAGGCGCTCACTGAAGATTCTTGGGTCAATGCAATGCAGGAGGAACTGAGCCAATTCTAAAAATTGGGAGTGTGGAAGTTAGTGGATTTGCCAGATGGTCAGAGGAAGATAAACACCAAGTGGGTGTTCAAGTGTAAGAGAGACGATAGAGGAGTTGTGGTTCGCAACAAAGCTCGACTCGTAGTCCAGGGTTTCAGTCAACAGGAGGGTATAGATTTTACCGAAGTGTATGCTCCAGTTGCTAGACTAGAAGCTATCAGAATTTTCCTAGCATTTGCATCATGGAAAAAATTCAAAGTATATCAGTTAGATGTGAAATCGGCGTTTCTTTACGGGAAGGTTAAAGAGGAGGTATATGTCGGTCAGCCACCGGGCTTCACCGATCCACTTCACAAAGACAAGGTCTATTTGCTAGACAAAGCGCTGTATGGTTTACACCAGGCCCCGAGAGCTTGGTACGAGACATTCTCTCAACACCTACTAGCCAACAGTTTCATTCGTGGAAAAGTGGATGCCACTCTCTTCACCAAAGAGGTCGACGGACATCTTCTGATTGTTCAGATATACGTGGACGACATTATATTTGGGTCAACAAATGAGGATCTATGCAAAGATTTTGAACGAGTTATGAAGCAGAAATTCGAAATGTCATCGATGGGTGAGATGAAATTCTTTTTGGGATTGCAGGTTGATCAACTACCCAAAGGAATTTTCATACATCAAACGAAGTACGTTCATGATATCTTGGAGAAATTTGGGATGTCAGGTTCTACTCCAGCAGCCACCCCATTAGCAACGAATCATGGGATAAACCCTAATCTCACAGGAGAGAAGGTAGATGAAACGATGTATCGTTCCATGATCGGATCGCTGATGTATTTGACAGCTTCAAGACCCGATATCATGTACCCAACCTGCCTCGCAGCAAGATTTCAATCTAACCCGAGAGCTTCGCATATGGTGATTGTGAAAAGGATATTACGCTACCTGAAAGGAACTCCATCGTTGGGGTTGTGGTATCCAAGAGAAGGCAATTTCAGGCTCGAAGGGTATTCCGATTCCGATTTCGGATGCTGCAAAGTTAATGCTAAATCAACAACAGCAGGGTGCCAGTTCTTTGGATCACGATTGGTCACTTGGCAATGCAAAAAGCAAACCTCTGTGGCTTTATCCACATGTGAAGCGGAGTATGTATCTGCAAGCAGTTGCTGCTCACAGATCTTGTGGATCCAGCAACAGATGTGCGACTACGGTTTGCAATTTCTAAACACCTCTATCCTTGTTGATAATGAGGCAGCAATTAACATTACTAAAAATCCAGTTCATCAAGCTAAAACGAAACATATTGAGATTCGTCATCACTTCATTCGAGATTGTTTAGAGAAGAAGTTGATACGAATTGAGAAAATCCACACTGACGAACAAAAAGCTGATTTACATACCAAAGCATTTGATAAAACACGTTTTCAGTATTTGCTAAAACTGAATGGTATGAAGCTTTTATCGGTGTTGGAGGAGATTCTTGGCGTTGATGAAGGAGACATTGTAGATGATGTTGAGAAGCAATCTGCAATGGTTTGTCGATTTTTTTACCTGTTTTGGTATTTAGGGGGAGGTATATAGGGTAATTTTTCAGAAAATACAAAAACAATAAAAAATGACAAAAATACAAAAACATGAGATATTTTCAAAATCCAAAAACAATAGAAAACCAGAAAAGAGCTTGTGTAAAAAGGGAAAATGATAGTACATCGGCTTGACAGTCACAGTATGCTAAAGAAATGGAATGTTTTAATGCATTAAATAGTCTCGCTGATGATGTGCCGATAGGTTTTTACACATTTAGTAGGTTTGTTCGGGATATAAACCTAAATCTTACTTGCTTATTTCGTGGGGAACACTACTTGGATATATAGGTAACCCCTGAAATTTCTTTTGAAAGATTCCTTTTTTCTGATATACTAGGTCTTTATACTCAGTGATATCTGGGGTATTATTCCGGGACTTCTGCTGAATGGAAGTTCTGACCTAGTCCTCGAATAATACTTTCCACAATGCTTGAAACATAGCATCACCCTCAGCATATATGATAAGACAATAAAATTGCTTAGCAATGCTGTTGTAAAAAAGATCCTCTAAAGGGGACACACCCAAAAGTTGAGTCATGGTCTCTCTGCTGAACGGTAGTTCTGACCTGAGCTCTCATGATTCTTCATAATTTATTTACCCCTTACAGATATCATTTGTGTTATAATCACTTGTAAGACTGAATATTGGGATCTGGATACGGGAGTATATTCAAGAGGTGGGACACACGTATAAGTTTAAGTCTCTAAAACACTAAATTCGTATCCTGGACAGATTGAAAATTGTGTGAAAAATTAAGTGGATCAGTATATCGACAATCTAAGCGAATTGTTTAATTCTGAGTATGTAATTGAAGCTTAACAGTACTTGTGACTTGTCGAATAGTTGATATGATTCCCTAACACGCTCATCAAAAATATGTTTGTAAATAGTTTACTTTTATTGCAGTTTAGTTCTGTATTTCATTTCTAGTTTAGAAGCTTTATTAAAAATCCAAAAAGATTTTTCACTTCTGCTTTATTTTTGACAAACCAAAGTGGAGAGTTGATCTTCGGATTCGAAAGTGGAAAGCAGATGCAGGAGGTTTCTGGACTGGGTCATGAGTCGTGAGCTTAACATGATAAGTTTGAGAAGTTGAAAAGTTGAAGCAAGTTCATTAATTTGAAACTTGTAATTTTCAGAAAATTGTTTGAAAATTGAACTAAATGTCAGTGTGAATTATCTCTGATCAACCAAGGTCATTAAATTGGACTTGGAAGATTAATTGAGTAATCAGGGTCATTAATTTGGACCTGAATACTTAAGTGGATTTGTAAACACTGATTAGATTATCATTTGTGGTGAATGGTAAGTTTGGATTGTAAATGTTATTATCATATATCTTATATTTGGGTAGAGATTATACAGGTTGTAGATTTCATAATCCCCATGGCAATTAACAAGTCAAAGTTTGAACCAGAATTTCAAGTCCCAGTATTCCGAGAGGGAGAGTCTGTGAAAGGGGGAGTCAGAATTCTGGATCAACAATCAAAGGAGAGATTGAAGATGGAGTTAGTTTGAGTTTCTGAACCTGTGAAGAAGGAGCTTTACAATGACAAACTTGGAGAGAGACAAAGACTAAAGACTTGACGCTGAAGACTTCGTCAACATCCAAGGGGGAGTCTGTTGGTGCACTGAATGTCTGCTGACTATGTCTTAATCAAGTCTTAAGTCTAGATAGGTTGAATTAGGGTTTGTATAGGTTAAGTTTGGTAGTTCGCTTGAAATTGCATGTGTCACATTCAAGCGAACACAACAAAGTCTAGTTCGCTTGAAACCAACTATCTTGCATGTTCGCTTGAAACTGATTCAAGTGTGTCCGCTTGAACAGTCATGTCACTTTCAAGCGAACAGGCAACGACTATATATAGCTGATGTGTGTTTCATTTGAAGCGAACGGTGATCATTGTATGTGAGACAAGGTGCTGCCAAAATTTCATCAGAACTCATTGTAAAGTCTTAGAAAAGCGTTAATAGAAAAGAAATTGAAAGGAACAAGCTGTTATGACTTTGTATACTTTGATTCCGCCTCTGTATTCAAAGATGAACTGCTTTAACTGACGTTTAGGGTCACGCAAATGGTCCTACAAAGGTTGAAAGAAACTTCAATCCATTTGGTAAAAGCAATTATTTTTATCAAAGAGCTATTCAACACCGAAGTCAACCGAAGAGTCCCGAATCAGTGAACTCAAGAAAAATATTTCGATTGAAAGTGGATTATCGTCCAATTCAACTCCGAAAGATAAAGCCTTAGTGGTGGTTCAAAATGACGAAGGTTTTAACTGGAATTCTCTTGTTTAGAAGACTAATGAAATTGTCTTGATGGTTGAAATCAAGGAAATTGAAGATGTCAAAACTAAGGTTGAAATGGTTGAAGAAGAAAAAATTGAAGTGGTTAAATAAAATGTGACAATTGATGTTCAAGCTGAATCAACACTCCTTTCTAATGATAAAATTGAGACAAAGCCGACACATGTTGTCAAAGAGGAGAAGCATATTCCTATTTCTCAAGATACTATCTTTATATCAAATTTTCCTTCTCACTTTGTTGAAAATTTTGCAGGATTCTTTTCGATGGATGCTCCATTAGGATAAATACAGTTGGATGAGGAGAAAGAGATTGAAGAGATTGTTAACATTTTAGAGACATCAACATATTCAATTGAAGAACTGACTCAACAAGCAATGATGGCATAGTTGAAAGAGGTAAAAGTTGAGTCGTCTGAATCAAAACTAGAAGCTAAAAATGAATCCATTAAGCCTTTTCAATGTGAGAAATGCATAATTCCATGTGAAAAGTAAATTGAAAATGATGAAGATTATGAGAGATTAAAAGGTCATACTAAAAGTATGCTAATTGATTTTCAAGCTCTTAAAATTGCTTATACTAAATTGCAAAAATCAGAAAAAGGGTTTATCGAACACATTAAAAAGGATCAGAGAACTTTTAAAAGCAGCTGTTTTGGATAAACAAGGGGCAATTGAGAAATATCTTGATGAAATGGCTATTCTAAAACAACAAATGGAAATGGTTAAAACCGATTCTGAGAGCGTCGATAGAAAATTAACGAGTTATGCGGCAGCATCTCATGTTTTAGACCATATTATCCCCAAACCAACTGGTAAAGATGAAGAAAATGAGGAATACATTTATGGTTATGGAAATCGGGGTATCGACTATAGTAGGTGTCCACCTCCAATGTGTAGTAATTATACAAAATCTCTGGAGGGTGTTGACAAAGCCATTAATGTTGTTGTTAAGACACCTTTAGTTGTTGATCCTAGAGATATATCCCAAACCATCGATGTGTCATGTGAAAAATCAGATAATAGTAGTTGTGATGAGGATGTTTGTCACTTTGTGGTTGAAAAAGTTTTTGAGAGTGAAAATAATGAGATTTCAGATTTTGAGAAGAAGGTAAGCAAGAACAAGCACATTTCACAAGAGAAATATAATTTGTGTGACCTTGATTACTTGATTACAATGTATCATATGGTTGGGTCAGATAAGATATATTTGGATTTGGACTTTTCGATCAAGAATGTGAATGTTTCTTTGATTGCTAGAACGTTTAAGCTTGTTGAAGATGTTGTTATGCAACTTAAAATTGGTAAAAAGGTTGTTCCAAAGAATAAACAAAGTTTTAAAAACAAGTGGAATAATAAAAAAAACGTTTTGCTAAAACGAGCTATTTACCAATCTGAGGTTGCGTTTAACAACAGTAAAAGATATATTCAAAATTTGAGAAACTGAGCAAAATATTACCAGAACAATAAAGGATATCATGGAAATAGTAACAGGGGATTGGGTAATGGTGGGAACAGATTCAGAAACAACACCCAGAGAAGCAACAATTTTCATGGAAAATCAAAATATTTGAAAAATGTCAAGTTTGTATCTAGATCTAGTTCAGAGAGTGAAGAAGAGAAGTTCAAGAACCAGTCAAATGAAGAGTTTTTTTAACAGAAATCTTGAGAACATGCTCAAGTACCTCCTTTTTTTGTGAGAAATCATAAGGATAAGAGAAATTGCTTCAACTATCACGAAGTTGGACATGTTTCTTATAACTGTCCAAAGCGTGATCTTAAGATGAAATCACCTGAAGTTGTGAAACCAGGTGTTTCAAAATTAACCCCCAACGAAGAACAAAAACAGATTTTGAAACTTAAAAATGTGAAAATTGGTAAAACTTTGTACATACCAGTAAAAGTTAAAACACAAGAAACTGGTAACTCTCAAAAGGTAAATGAAAGTGTTAACTCAAAAGTGTATTTTCGAAAAGAACTTTCCAACAAACAGAGTTAGGTACAGAAAAATGTTGTAACTTTAGGGGGCGAGGTTAAGAATGCTAGTTTGAGTAAAAATGGAGAAGCAGTTGAGAAAATTGGAAAACCCAAGACCAAAATGGCTTGGGTTTCCACCCAAAACTAATTTGTTTCTTGCATGTGTAGAGGCTTCCGAGGTTCGCATTTTCGAAGTGAATCATGGACAGTGGAACCTCAAGGCACATGACAAGAATGTTCACCTTACTTTACGACGTTAGACCAATCAAGGGTGGGTATGTCGGATTTGCAGGAAATCAAGGTGGAAGGATTGTAGGCGAAGAGATCTTATCTAATGGAAATGTTTCGTTTCATAAAGTCAACTATATCGCTGAACTTGAAAACAATCTGCTGAGCGTCTCGCAGATCTGTGACAAGAAATTTTCCACACACTTTACAGATAAGGAGTGTATGATACTCAAACTAGGATTCATAATTCCAGAAGAGTGGATCCACATGCCGACTCCTCGAGAAAATGATTTATATGTCTTAGACATGAGTCTTGCATTCACTACTTCACAAACAGCTCAGTGCTTCATCACAAAAGCAACAGAGAAAGAATCTATTCTATGGCATAGAAAAATGGGTCATATACACCTGAGGAAGATGCACTATCTGGTTAAAAATCAGCTTTTGAATAGTGTTAACGTTAAAAGTTTCATATGAATGATGACTGCATCAGTTGCAAGAAGGGCAAGCAGAAGAAAAGGTTGCATCCGATAAAGACGTTCAATTCTATTAAACTACTCATTGAAAGATTACACATGAATTTATTCGGTCCTGTTAGCGTGAAGAGTTTCACAGACAATGTATATTGCTTTGAAGTGACTGATGACTACTCCAGATTTTCTTGGGTTATGTTTGGAAGACTTTGTAGGATAACTTTACCCTTGTAATACATGGAACTATAACCTAGTTGACTAATAAATATAAGCATTATTCTATAACTTATTTTAACTTATGTTAGCGTACTCTTGTAACACAAATAAATAAGATAGCTTATTAGATAAAAGATTGTGTATACGTAGATTAATGTTTAATACGCACATTTTTGTTGAAGGCTAATTTCTTTAATCTCTTAGCCTGTGAAACTTGAACTTAAAACCTCCAAACGTAACGTAAGTATTCCTAAAGACCTTTGCCCATGGGCACCAACCTCAATAATTATATATCTATACAAAAAGTAACTTGGGTCACCATCGACTTATTTAACCGTCGTGTCTCCTCAAAGCACCCGTTTGTGTAAACATATAATACTATTGTCATCACCAACTAACAAACGTCATACCCCTACATATCGCGTCGTTCAAATAATAAGCTATTGAATCAATAAGATAACATTAATAAAATAACCACCCTGACACCGTCTACGGTTACTGGCGGTGGCGGTTACTTCAGTTAACACAGCGATTCAAAGCCCCTTTTTGTTGGGCGGTTATTGGCAACACGTAAACGGTTATCACACCGATTCAAAGCCCCGTTTCACTTCGTATAAATACCTTAAATCTCCATAACAGTGTTGCGAATTCGATCTTGACGACCGAAGTTTCGAAGTTGTTGGGGCGGCTTTTAGAACAGCAGGATCAAACTTGATTTTGTGATGATGGTGATCCACCGGAAAATCTGATCTTGTTGACCGGAGTAATTCTGGCCGGTGAAGATAGGCCGAAACGTGGCATAGACTCGGTGGCGAGTTTGGTTCTTACCCATCGTTGCGGTGACCGAAGTGGTTTTATCATTTCACCAAGTCGGAGAAGCAATGGTGGTGGTGGGACGATCGGAAGTTGGTGAGAAAATAAAGATGGTGTAGAGAGAGAAAGCAATTTTCACTTTGTTGGATTATCGAAAAAGCAATCGTCATGTTCTGTGTTGATGCTTTCAATTATTTTTAATATTACATATGACCCCTTTTACTTTCATGTTTTACAAAACTATGTTATCTTCTTTACTCGAACCTCTAATATATAAAGCCAAATATATTTATACTAATTGTTGTTTTCCATAAGTTTTTTTTTTTTTTTTTTTTTGCTAATTTACCCTAAAAACTTCTGCCCAATTTGATTTTTAAAGACTTGGTGGAGTCTAGAATCTTAACAGAGAAGGAAACAAATTTGGAATGTAAACAAAATGAATTAACACTTTCAGTTTCAATTCAATGCGATTGTTTACACATACAATTTCGAGTTACATGTGTAAGCAATAATAACGAAAACGCTGGTGTGAGTTTTGTAATTTCTTGGGTTGTTTGTGTTTAGTGTGTTTTTGAGAGAGATGAAGCAGGAAGAAAGAATTCTTAGGGTATGAGTTTCTATGAAAAATAAGGCTATCCTATTAATTCATTTCACTACGACGAATTGTTCCCTAACTCATACACATATGCTACATGTCTTCTTATATTTCGTGTCATTATGACAACTATCCCTAGAAATTAAAATTTTAATATAATAAATATTCATGAACTTTTTATTATGTATTATATGCTTTTTGTGGTATGTGTGTTAGGAAAAAAATTGCTTTGGAACTTATTATGTTACTATAGATTTGCAATTGAAAACCAAGTCTACGTTATATATATCACATGCATAGTACATTAGTGGCTAATGCTAGGTGATCGGAACTGAAATCACAAACGATGTATACGGATAAAGAACAAAAGAGATGTTTTATTAGAAATTCTATAATAATTTCACATCGACCGTGAACAGAAAAATATTGGGTTCTATGCTAATCTCACATCAACCGTGAACAAAAATATTAGGTTCATATGACATAACATGCAACCCCTTTTTGGCTTAACGTAGTGCTAGCAAATTATTTAATGTAGCGCCAAGAGACATGTTATTCCGTAGCATGTGATTGTTGATGAAATTCTTTTGGATAATTTTACTTCTGTTTTTTAACTTATTATTTTTAAAAGGTTAAAAGAGTCATTTAAAAAAACCTAACATGCCTTTTAACGTTTGTTGAGCATTATGACCAAAATCATAGGTTACAAAAGACCAAACTCATACATTACAATGTGAATATTAAAAACGAGTAAAGACTTTTATATATTATACTAAATACTTTCGTAAATAACATCCCGCCACAACGCACGGGTAACGTCAACTCGTTCAATACATACCATCTTGTAATGTTATGACAATACCGTATTCATGTAGGAATAAATCAAATATCAAAATGAATAACATCTTCTAAGTGAAGCCTTATCCAATAGAGATGTTATGATTTTGTTTCATCATTTCTTATCTGATTATTTGAAAAATCTTATAGGAATTTGATACGAATTAAAAATGAACGAGCTCAAGATTGATAACAATGGTTGAACTCAATTAACGTTCAGGAAACTAAAGAATTGAATTAGCTTCCGAGAAGTCGTTAATGACAGCTATGAGAAAGAGACTAAGAAGAGTTTGTTATTATTTCGAAAGATACCCTACACTATTACAACTTGACACTTTTATACCAAACTTCTCAATTAACCTTTCAACCAACTCTCTAACTAACAACTCTCATACAACCTGTCAATTGTCTAACTAACTTCAACTAACCAATTAGTTCGTATCAGAATTTAATAGAAAAAAAAAGTAAAAACAAACAAAAATCTGCACAAATACAGATTTTTGTCGGAACACATAACCCAACCCGGACCACCAAAAAATCATTTTGACTTGAATCCGTTCTAAACGATTTTAACCAGAATCCTAAACCCTTTTGACCCATTATATATAATACAGTTTTCAAGTAATACAATTATCAACTTTTTTTTTTTTTTTTTTTTGAGAAATTTGACCCAATTTGAACAAAGAATCCAATTTAACCAATCAACTTGTCTTTTGACAAATTTCAACTTTTTTGACAAATTTCAACTAAAACATGTTTTGACCCAATTTGACCAAAGAGTCCACTTTAACCAATCAACTTGTCTTTTGACAAATTTCAACTAAAACCTGTTTCGACCCAATTTGACCAAAGAGTCCAATTCACCCAGAACCCTAAACCCGAGTACCTCTTACGCCATAACGAGTTTCAAACCATACCAAGACTTCCTTTATGCGGAATAAATTATCTATTTCACAGCAACTAAATAAATCAGAATTCATAAAAGAGAAGAATCATCCTCAAGGAATGATTTTGAGATTACAAAATTAAAAAGCCTGATATGACGAATTCAATTACTCTCTTTTTAAGGTCCCAATATCATATGTTTGTAGTACATTCATTAGAGTGGTGAAAAAAGATGGAAACAAAAGGCCAGACAGACACATCAATAGCTAGCATTCCTGAGCCTTGAATAGCTAGTTAGCTTGAAATTCAAGAAACATTCTTAGCTTGTGTAAGATAAGCTCACGGCTTCCATACAAAGGCTTACCATTACTAATCCAATCCTTTTCAAGCAATCCATTTTTCGAACTGGTAATCATTTCGTGATGGAAATTTGACACGATTTGGTAAATTGAAGTCCTGAGAATGTCGGCCATGGAATATGCTTTTGCATAGTGTGGGCTGTCTTTCTTGTTTGATATGATGCCAACTGTTGTTGATGTAGTTGGGCTTAATGCGGCCCATTTGATATTAGCGGGATATTGGGCGTTAGATGGTTGGAGGTTGGTCTTTTTACCCATTAAAGTTTCCACGGCTAATAAACAAGACAGAAGAGTGGTGATAGTAGCAGCATTGCAACCAGAGAGTTGAGCAACCCCCAAACGATCTTCTTTGTGGGACCGTATTGTTAGTGAGGATGCAATACGCGCACTCCAAGCACATACCTGTAAATCATTATATTTAAAAACATCAAGTATGATTCTAATAGTATAGGACTTGTAAACCTACTTTATACGTTAGTTATTTACGAAAAAATAAAGCAAAAAAATGTTTGGCAGGTCAGCCCAACCTAACCTGTTTCTAGTCTTTTGACCAAACCAACCTATTTAGACCCACTCAACCCTTTCTTCTGTCAAAAGCAGTGAAAATAAATCCATATTTCACGACCATAAGGTCTAGTTGATTGTGGAGCTGTTGTAGCTTGTGTAGAGAAGTATGGCAGCTTTGATGCAATAGTTTACTCATTTAGCAAGTTTTTATTTATCCTCACCCCATAAGAGGAGTTGCTAGATCATGTAACTAAGGTGCTGTTTGTTTTTTCTGCAGGAAAACCTCTTCTGCTGCAGGCCACATCTGCAGACATCTGCAGGAGAAGAGGTGGACCAAATGTCTGCAGTCTGCAAGGAGAAGAGGGTTTGTTTTTTTTATATAAAACCTCTTCACACACATTACACACACAACACACACCTCTGCTTTCACTTACCGACACCACTTCACCACCGTCACCACCGCCACCACTTCACCACCGCCACCACTTCACCACCGTCACCACAGCCACCACCGTCACCACTACACCACAGATCGATGATGATGATGATGCAGATGTCGGCGTTCGATCAAAACCCACCGCCACCGCCGCCCCTTCTCTCTCTACGATCTCTCTCTCTCTCTTCGTTCCAGATTTAGGGTTTTCGATTTAGGGTTTTCGATTTGGGGGTTTTGTTTGTGATGTTGATGATGATGTCGGAGGTGGTGGCGGAGTGGAGGTGGAGCAGATTTGGGGGTTTTGTTTGTGATGTCGATTTGGGGAGTGGAGGTGGTGGCGGAGTGGAGGTGGAGCAGAGGTGGTGGCGGAGTGGAGGTGGAGGTGGAGGTGGAGAAGATTTGGGGGTTTTGTTTGTGATGTCGATTTGGGGAGCGGAGGTGGTGGCGGAGTGGAGGTGGTGGTGGCGGAGCAGGGGTGGTGATGATGATGATGATGATGATGATGATGGTGGCGGAGCAGTGGTGGTGGTGGCGGAGCAGGGGTGGAGGTGGTGCCAAGAAGAGGTAAGAAGCTTTGTTTTATATCTTCCTCAGGAAGAGGCTGGGGAGAGGTAAAAAGCACTTCTCAAAAAAAAAAAAAAAAACTCTTTTGAGGCTAAACCTCTTCCCGCGTCTGCACGGTGCAGACAGAAGAGGCCAGGAAGCTCTTCTTGAAAAAAACAAACACCACCTAACTAACTATACACTTTTTTGTCTACATCTATTCATGCACACGAGTGCACCAACCTAATGTAAAGACTCATAATTTCCTCTTACCAATAAACAACTTTTTTAAACCACAAATAGCGTGATATTTAGAACTAAATAAATTTCCTTGCATAGGGCCACCAGACCACTTACTTTAGCAATTAATTGTTAGCATCATAACATGTTGCAATCTTAAACCCTGTTACACAAATTGTAAATCTAAAACCTTCAACAAAAGCAAATTCTGTTTTGTTTCAAACATCAATGATTCTGCACCTATCTCATGAAAACAAGAACAAGGGTGTGTATGTTACCGAATCTGAAACCTTCCCCATAAACCCAAATGAAACCAGGGTTATGTTGTCTAATTGAAAACCTTTCCATTAATTATACACACGGCATCAAATCTATTAATTAACATAAACTGCTTCATGGTAAGAACTAAAATTGTCCAAATAGACCTAACATGAGTCTAGATCTCACATTTTCACATTCTTCTAAGTGATGGGAGTGAGTAAAAAAAAACATCCTCAGTATTGTTGTTAATCAACTGGTTCTAATCAAGCTTGCTGATCAAAATCTTTTGATGTTCGGCACAAACTCAGAACACACACACAACCATAAAATAAAGAAACACATGATTTTATGTGGTTCGGTCTAAACTGACCTTAATCCACGGGCCGCACTAGTGAGACAATCATTTTACTGAGGTGACAACGACAAGGATTGTAATCACATAGGGGTGTATTTATAGGCTAAAAAATTAGGGCATCCAAGTTACAAACTGCCAATATCATATAATCGTGTTTAGTGACTAGAAATAAAATATTTGCAAATGGTTTAAATATCATATATACCCTTACAAAATAGTGGAAATACCATATATACCCAATTCATTTGAAACAATTTAATAAATGACAACTTTACCCTTATTTTTCTAAAACTTTGAAATCTCACATATGAACTTTTACTTCAAATATTATATTTACTCATTTCTAGCATAATTTATTTAGCTTAAATATTATATGTGGAGTATACTATTGTTTATGGGTAAAAATAAAAAAGGGTAAAAATAAATTTAAGCTAAAAATGTGTTATTTAAAATATGAAGTTAAAAGATGAGCATATACGAAAGCTTGAAGCCGTGAAGTTAAAAAAATAAAGATAAAATGATCATTTATTAGATTGTTTTTAATAAATTGGGTATATTTGATATTTTAACTACTTTGTAAGGGCATATATGATATTTTTAGTTTGGGTTGGATATATATGAAAATTTTAAAATTTGTAAGAGTATATATGAAATTGATCCTTATCATAAATGAGATGCTCTTTTTTCATAAAAATATTTATACATACACAACAACTTAGTTAATAAATGAACAATATACAAATATATATAGCATTTATAATAGACTAAATTGCAGAAAACAACCTTTATGTATACCCAAAACTGCACTTTATACCTTTCACTATGAAATCCGCCAAAACCAACCTTTACGTTCATGTTTTGCTACAAGTTCAACCTTTAACACAAACTCTGTTAATATTCTTGGTTAAATCACCTCACATGCTTTGCATGTGAGGGTATTATTGTCATTTCCACATTGTCTTCCCCAATCCATCCTTTCAAACCCAGAAACAATGAAACTAGTGTTTTTATAAATTAAAAAAAAAAACCTAGCTATAAATACTTAGTTTTAAAAACCCCAAAACCCTAAACTCATTTCTTTACCAGCCCACAAACAACAAGCAGATCCTCTCCCTCTCGTGACTTGACCGAAGATCGGAGCTCCGACGCCTCGTTGTTCTCCGGCAACGAGTCTTCGACGAGACACAAACAAGCACCCTCCTGCTCCTCTTTTCTTCCCTGTAACACCTTTACACCCACACTTCTCAGTCCCCTCTGATGACCGGCGACGAGCTGGCTGCCGGTGCCCTGTTCTCCGCTAAACGCACACCCCAATCCCCCTGTTACAACCTAAATCACCACCCGACACCCCCTTGTTGCAGATGTTAAACGGCCGGCCACCACCGTTTTGTGGTGGCGTACGCCGGCGGCAGCAAGAGAGACGGAGAGAGATTAGAGAGAGAGAGAGAGAGAGAGAGAAATTCCGATGACCATTTTCGCCGGCAACGACAGTGGTGCATCCTAGTTCCCCGACAACTTTGCGGTAAGATCATTTGTTGCTTTCTTTTTTTTTCTTTTTCTTTTTTTTTTTGAGCTCAGAACGGTAAACAAGTTTCACTTTTAATTCTTCTCATTTTTTCCGGTGATTAACGGTGATACGCAATGATGGCAGTGAAGGCAGTTATGGGGTGGCTCGGGTTGGGTTTGACTTGGGTGGGTGAAGATGGCCAACGGCAGCCGGAGCCACGCTGTCGGAGAACGGCGATGGCTGTGGGGGTGATTATGTTCAACGCCTTTTTTTGGGTGAATTGGGTGTGTTTTTTTTGGGGGCTATCGATGTCTAATTGAAGAATTTGTTGGAGTTTTTGAGATTCGTTGGTGGGTCTGGTTCGAAAGGGGTTGGAATCTGAGAAGATTGAAACAGAGGATGGGTCGTTTGGTTCTTGAGTGTTGGTGATGCCGAAAAGGGTTTTGAATATGCTGTTTGAAGGTGGAGAATTGGGGGTTTCTGGTTTGGAGTCTTTGGGTTTCTTCCCCATTTGTGAATGTGGTGGATTGGTTTGAGATCTTGACTAAAACCCTAAATTTGTAGGGTGGTGTTAGCTTAGGGTAATAATCCAGCAATGTCTTACGTTACTTTACTTGTGTGATGTTTATGTGTGTGTATGTGCAGATATTAAAAGGAAATCATAGAATATGTGCAGATATTAAAAGGAAATCATAGAATATTTGAAACAAAAAATAGAAAAGAAAATAAGGATTTAAAAAGACTAAAATACCCTCACATGCAAAGCATGTGAGGTAAGTTAACTGACTTTTTTGACTAGGTTAGGTGTAAAGGTTGTGATTTGTAGCAAAACATGAACGTAAAGGTTGGTTTTGGCGGATTTCATAGTGAAAGGTATAAAGTGCAGTTTTGGGTATACATAAAGGTTGTTTTCTGCAATTTAGTCTTTATAATATGCACCTAAAATAGAGCATGAATGCAAACCATTAAGTTGACAGCCCAAAAAGAAAACGACTGTGCTACTTTTGATTCCAAATCTCATTACCTTTTGAGTCTATCTATACAGATCTACAGCAACAACAATACCCAGTAAGTCCCACAAATAGCAAAGCTATTGGTGATGTCTGGGGAGGGTGGGATTAGAGGTGTACAAATCGGTTTTTTTTTTGAAACACCGGTCCGGTTTTTAACCGAACCGGTTTTTTTCATCCAAAACAAAAACCGGTTTTTTTAATAACCGGTTTCGGTTACTAACCGGTTTTTCAAGTCCAAAACAGTAACCGGTGTAACCGCTTGGGATCGGTTTTTAACCGGTTTTTGCCAAAAAATACCTGGTTTTTAACCGGTCATTTTTAAAACCGGTTTGGGTTATTAACCCGGTTTTTCAGATCAAGAATACTAACCGGTCACAAACCGCTGGTTCGGTTCGGTTCTAAAACCGGTTTTAAAAAAAACGTTTAAAAAAACCGGTTTCGTTTTTTTTTTTTTCCGGTTACGGTTCTAAAACCCCTTTTTTGTACACCTCTAGGTGGGATTTAGACAAACCTTACCTCTATCCATATGGATAAAGAGGCTGCTTCCAAAAAGACCCCCGGCTCGAAACCAAACATCAAGCAAACAATGCGACCTACATATATAGCAATAGGAATCCACCAATCACAAAATAAGTGATAACCGACTAACATAGTAGAATAGCCACAGCTATAGCCCCTAAAGCAATATATATATATATATATATATACACACACACATAAGATGATAAACACATGTAAAGTCCACCTGAAAAGTAGAAAATATTAACCCCTAACCCAAAATCTCAACCTCGTTACTCTCTACTAAAAATCCTTAACCTTAATCCTACGTCTCCACGAACTCCTATCTTGGACCACGTCCTCAGAAAGGTGCAACTCTAGCAAATCTTGCCTGATCCGCTCCTCCCAAGTCAGTTTGGATCTTCCACTACTCCTCCTACCCTCCACACAAAGGGCGTCCACTACTCTAACCGGTGGCGTCACCGGCCTCCTCTTCACGTGCCCAAACCATCTCAATCTCCTCTCCTTAATCTTACTCGATATACTACCCACCCCTAGCTTTTCCCTAAAACCTCATTTCTCATACGCTCTAGCCTTGTGTGCCCACACATCCACCGTAACATCCTCATTTCTGCCACCTCCATGTTGCGTGTCTGCGTCTTTTTGATAGCCCAACAATCTGTTCCATATAACATAGCAAGTCTAACCGCAATCTTATAAAATTTTCCTTTTAATTTAGTTGGGAACCTCCTGTCACACAATACCCCAGTGGCTGCTCTCCACCTACACCGGCCAGCTTGGATATGATGGGCAACGTCACTATCTATCTCCTCATCCTTTTGTACAAACAATCCTAAATATTTAAACCTGGTAACCTGTGGCACCGCTTGACCATCAGTGGTGATTTGAGCATCTTCGCGGTCGACTGTTCTACTAAAATCACAGTGAAGGTACTCGGTCATATTCCCAAATAGCTACACCCAGCAACCTCAACCCAAACCCCTACAAATGGGTCAATATGGACTTTTTATTATATGTTTATGAGTTAGTTTGGGTCATATATTATTACCAATGGGTCCAATTGGGCAATTTCAAAAATTGAAAATTTAGAGCACGGGTCAGATTGGGTTTGAAAGAAAAGAGCGGGTCAAAGGAGCACGTTATCTGATTATCATAATTTCTCTTGAAACACACCTCTTCATATTCTACTATGCAATTAGATTAGGGTTTCTTATACCGGAATCAGCCACAATCGGAAATGGTCGTCTCCATGTCATCTAGTATGTGCTTCCGGCAGTGAAACTCCAGTAAACTCTTTTAACGCCATACGAGAAAGTGGCTGAATCGGCGCCGAAATGAATCAATCGGCAGTTCTCCACTTTCTTAACTCCGGTCAATTCTTAATTGCCATACGAATGAGTTGCTGAAGCGGCACCGGAATGAAACGATCGACGGCTTTCTTTCTCAATCAGTTTTAAATTTCTAAATTAAAACACTATTTTTAGGTTTCATCAAATTTTGGTTGTCCATTTAAAAGCTGTTCTGATTTCAAATTCTGTTTTGATTCAGAGTACAGTTTTATCATAAAGAGTTTAGTACTGCTGACATGCCATTTGTATAAGAACCTGTTTTGACCCGAACCAAAATGACCCAACGACCTGTTCTGACCCAAACCAATATGACCCATCCTTAAAACGACCCGTTCTGACCCTAACCCATTTTGACCCATGGCCCAACCCAACCCGCCCGTTTTCCCAGGCATACAAATAACGATGCTAAATGACACAAAACTAGCAGCTTATAGTGCATCTAAAACTTTTGCCTTTTAATATTTATTCTTCTGGTAAAAGAATTAGAACTTTGAAACAGCATAACAGAGAAACATGCAAGGGAGCATTCAACTACAAGAACCTCAATTCATCTATTTACATTAACTTCAAGTCGTAATGAAAGATTAGAAGCTGCAATTTTGACTTATTTTTTTTATAGATGGGTAGATGCATGCAAGGTTTTAAAAAAAGGAAACGAGTATCGAGGCGTTTTCCCTTCGCCTCACGAGGCGTAAGTATTGAGGCGGAACGAGGCGTGAGGCTGAGGCGGTATTAATAAATAAATATTAAAATTATATATATCATAAAATAATAAATATTTAACATCAAAAAAAGACTTTTCTCATCAAATTTCATTAGATTCAGTAGTTAAAAACATAAAAAAGATTCAAATTTCATGAAATAGTTAACATAAAAAAACACAAATAGTTTCTAATTAAACTCAAAGAGCATAACAAACATCATCTTCATAAAGTAAATAACTTTCCTAATGTAAATAAACTTGTGAGAATAGTTTGGGTTAAATATGATAAAAGTTCATGTTTAAGGGTCTTAATGTAAGTGCTTGAAAATGGAATGAATAAAGGGGCTGTCATTTTTCAGTAACCCTAAAAAGAGTTACGCCTCCGTCATCTTCTCCATCCTGAAACCCTAATTTTTCTTGGTCACACATTACTACAAGCCAGGTACGTCTCCATCTACCTCTGTATTTCATCCCGATTCTTTCATAATCGTCTCCATCTACTTTATTCTTGCCGCCAATAAGTTTGCCCCCTAAAAAAACCCTATCTATCCTGCCTAAAACATAAACGTACGCCTCGACATAATAGTTCCGCCTCGACACGAATCGTGCGCCTCACCCCACTGAGGCATACGTATAATATCTGACCCTGAGGCGCCGCCTCATATACGTTTTTCCTCCGTTCCGGCTCGAGGCGCGCCTCAATACGGACGCCTCGGCCGTTTTTTTAAACCATGGATGCATGTTTGTTCTACATCTAACAGATAAGGAAACAATGCTAAAGAGTAACAAGTCAAGTCGCCTAGATTGTATTTAAAAGCACAAAGCCTCCTAAATCATTTTACCAAAAAAAAATAAAAAAAAAAGGTGCATACAAAAACGCATTGGAAAAAATGTACTGATGCAGAATGGAAAAAAGAAACAAATATTCACCTGAAAGTCATAAAACGGTTCATGGAGTCCTGAAACTGAAGACAGTTCAGCAGATGAACGTAACTGATGAGACAGTTGGAACGTTGACTTCTCGAGAGAACTTCCGAGCCCCTCGGTCAAATCCAAAGTGAGCTGTTCCAAGGGCTTCAAACATACAGCTATCACCTTTTTGTAGGTCTCCCCAGTTTCTTCAAAAAACGCAGCTCGACGCCATGTGTCAACATTACTCTCACTCACCATGCACAGATCAAGATAAGCAAGATGATGCACAAATGATCTTTCAGTCGTGTTCTCCAAAGCTGCAAGAAGATGATCACTTGGGTTCGTTGCTGCTGCTGCTGACCCTTTAGGGGGAGCAAACATATACCTCCTTGTAAGAAATACCTATAGTTTTGGCAATTTAGTACATTAGCACAATAGCACCTCAAGTTAATACAAAAATATGTGTTTAAGGAATTAGACCTGAAGCAAATGGCGATTTAGTTCCCAACAGAGAAACACCACACATGATGCAAAGTAGAAAACAATCTGCTCAAGGATGAGTTCCCGCATTGTCTCCTTGCGGTCACTAATAAATATTGGTACCACCAAAGAGACTAAATATCCAGCGCTTGAAAGACTAATGGCTTTTACAACTGCCTTCTGAACGCCCATTTTATAGCTGAAGAAAAGAGGCCGCTGTCAACATGAACACTAAAATCAGTAAAAAGAAACTTCCGCGCAAATTTTGACATACCAGACACAAGAATCCAGTTGGTTGATTAGAAAAGTTATGATGATATCAAACTCTCGACTGACCATAATATTTGGATGTGCCTTTTAAAAGTGATCAAGCGACATTAAATAAACACAATTAGATGGTTCTTACTGTTTAGTAAATCCTGATTATATTAGAAACTAACTAAAAAATTAAGCACCTAATAAGCAACTTATCATAAATAGAAGCTATGCAGTTATAGTTGTCCAAAATCAAACAGCGGTCAAGGGCTGATATTTGAGATATAGATTATCGCGGTGGGATATCGGTAATTTTATATCATACAGAATTTATAGATATACATATATAAAACGTAAGACGTATATGATATTAACAGTAATATCAAAACTCAAAAAGCGCCAATATTTGAAACATGATCTAACAGTACTTAGCCATGCAATCTTCCTAGGAGTCCACATCAACCAAGGCATCCAAAATAGCGCCGATAATAGTGGTTCGGCTATTTTGGAAGACCCCACCACTATTGACTGCTTAGAATAGAATGGTTTACCGAATCGCTGCAGCCAATCACTTTGAAATGCAAATCCCATACTAGTTAATCAACAAGCTATTTCATATGCTTAGGGCTTTAACAATCGTATGGCTAGGGTTTCTATTCTGTTGACATCTAAAGTATAGTAAAGCAGCAGGTAGCACAAAATGAGCATCCAATAACAAGAATAATAGTAATAGTAGTAACTGTAGTTGAGAAAAAAACACATTAAAGAGAGAGAGAGAGAGTGTGTGACCTCACCTGAAGGATGGGGAAGTCCAAAACCCATCTCCTGGTGAAGACATAATGCGATCCGTAAATGAATCCAAGAAGCAAACCCCTAAGCCCTAATGCGCCTCCTCCTCCTCCACAAAGGCAAAGCACAGCCAGATAAGCAGAGACCGCAGAGGAGCCTACAAAGAATAAAAATCGAAGCGTAACCCTAGCCCTCCGTCTGAAATCAGGAGGCAAGGGCTGGCCTCCATACACAAATACGAGTCTAAGCAGGCCAAAGAAGAGTTCGGCTGGGGAAACTCCGGCAACGGGCTGAGGAGAGGAGACGAGGAAGAGGGAAGAGGAGAAGAGGAGAAGAGAGAGGTGGAAGAAGAAGAAGGAAAGGATGATGATGGTGGTGGTGGTGGATGGGAGGAATAGGGTTTTGGCGAGGAAGTAGACGAGTGTGGACTGGAATGACTGCCAGATTAGAAACCCTAGAAATCGGTCTTTGATCATCGTATGGTGCCCTCCATTTTCTAGTCTTCCGATCATCACTCTTCTTGGAAGGAAGCAACGGCGGCAGAAACTACAGCAAGCAATTAGCAAATAAGCAATTTGGGGTTTGGGAATGGGCGGGAAGATGTAATATCATCTATGGCATACATAGACGAACCATACCATTTCTATGTATAGGGCATGTTTGGGTAAGCTTTTTGAAACAACTTATTGACTTATTGGCTTTTTGAAAAGTCATAAGCTCTAAAATGATGTTTGGCAAAGAGGGTGTATGTGAGGGGGAAAAGCCAATAAGTCAATAAGTCACAAAATCCTGACTTTTCCAAAAAGCCAATAAGTCAATAAGTTGTTTCAAGAAGCTTACCCAAACATGCCCATAGTGTATCTGTCTTGATCCATTTTATAAGTTTGTTCAAATGTTTTATTTTTCGTGATTGTGTCTAAAAATGTTTTATTGCTGCTATTTTAGTCCATTGGATTAACTGCATCCATTATTTTTGTTAACGAGGTGGGTGATTCAGTCATTTTATATTGCCGAATTGCCTTTCTTATTAACATAATTACATATAAAATGACCGAACTGCCCTTCTGGTTAACAAAAAAAATGGATAAAGTTAATCTAATGGACTAAAATGGCAAAAGTGAAACCTTGTGACATTTGTGCTTTGTAAACACTGTACGATGTAAAACAATATCAATTATCAATGAAACAATGTGTTTTGATCTCAATATTTGTTTATTTGTGTTTGACAATTCCACGTTTTTATTCTAGTTCGATTTCAAGCTCTAAATCGCTTTCTAGAAAGTTTAATGCAAACTGTTACGTAAACGTGATCAGTTCGACAAACACTCTGGAACAGTGACACAAGCTTAACATACCTTAAATAACCTTAACATAACTTAGAAATAAGTTTTGAAGGGTTTGGTGTGTCAAAAACAAGTTTATTCGATCGCAAGGACTAATTGCGTCAAACTGCAAACGTTTGCCGATTCGTATAGCAACGTACATTCCGGAACATGATAATAAGCCAAACATACCCTAAATATCCTTAACATAGCTTAGAAATAAGTTTTGAATGGTTCGGTATGCGAAAATACGCTTTTTTGATCACAGGGTCTAAAAGCGTCAAAAACTGCGTAAGTTTGCATATACGCGCATATCTTACGAGCTGACCATATCCGGACATCCAAAAATTTTTGTAATCATTAAAATATTATATTTTAGTGATAGGAATGCAAAAATACCGTTCGTCGCTTAATTTGGATCGTTTTCGCGTCCGTTCGAGTTTCGTCGTAATTAACCGAAAAACGCGACCGTACGACCAAACGAACCAACATACGTGATATTTTCAAGCATATTTCAAGTCCCCTATACTTTAACATCCTTATAGAGTCTTGAAAATGGGTTAACGGGGGTTAAACGTGTCAAAAATCAAGTTTTGAGCTGCAGGGGCCTGTTCTGCCAAAGGTTGAAACTTCTATCTGGGGTCTCTGGGGGGCGCGACAGACTAAGCTGTCTAGGTCGCGGGGCGCCACAGACTGATCTGGATAGAATGTGTTTAAACATATGCCGCACATGTTTTTGGCCATTGTTTAGCAAAATTGTGGGTATTTTGAGTGGTTTTAATCTTATCCAAACACTTGTATTGATCCTATGCTTGCTTGGGCAACACATAATCCACATGGTATCATCTTAGAGCTTCAATTCAAGTATAAATACCCTCAAATTCTGCTCATTCTTTGCTCGTTCCATTTCATTCTTTCTCTAAACTCAAGAGGAGTTGCTACCTTCTTAGGAGGCCTCCCAACTGAGTTTTCTAGTTCAATCTTTCAACCATTAGAGCATTGTAAGTGTTCTTTCATGTCTTAGTCATTCATTTCAGCAATTACAAGCTGAAAGTCAAACAGTTTGACTACCGTTTGACTTTCGGTTTTGACCACGAATTGGTCAAATCAAAGTTCAATTGAACTTTGCAACGTGAGCGTAATCACGATGGTTATAGTCCCTTGCGATTATACCTACTGATTACCACGTTGACTAGTCGAAGTGACGAGTCAAAGTTTCGGTCAAAATGCACGATTATGTCAGTACTTTCGTACAGCAGAGAGACGAACTTGACTCCCGCAAAGAATCTGTGATATATTATCACTTATTTTGTTTGGACATGTGATTGTTGATCACTTATTGAGGTCGAATGCAATATGTACACGTATGTATAGTATCATGGAAGATCTTAGACTTTGTCTCCGATAATTTTACGGTTTGGGATACAACCATGATACCCAGATGATAAGCAGCATAAAGACCGAATATCTCAGATCTCGGCAATCTCTCAAACGAAATTTCGGTACCAAGACCATATGCTAATGAATGGTTCCCACCTGGTCTTCAGTCGATTTAAGATTTATATCACCCTGCACACTTTAAAATGATTGTGAGTCTACCGATACATCTTATATAGAGCTGCTTAACATTTTTCATTTTGCATTTCAGTTTAAAGATGTTTCGACAGACCACTGATCTACTATCATTTTCTCTTTTTCTCGCCAGGAAACTCATTTTTGTTTTTCCAATGTTTTTGCGTTTTGAAATTTTTCACTGTTTTTGAATTTTTAAACTTTGGATTTACTCCCCCTAAAATCAACAAACTAAGATAAATTTAAAAAAAAACATAAAGGTATTTACAAAAAGGATTTCCCGATGCTGGTTAACTCATGTTTTACCTCAATGCCGTTTACCAAAATTAATTTTGAATCAGAAATGATTTATCAAATTTTGGAAAAATCAGTTGGCATGTCAGTAAGCGGTGCAGACCATGACAACATTGTCTGGTTTCATAGTGAAACAATCACGTGTGAGGTGATATTCGAAATCAACGTGTCAGGTCAAAGAGTGCTGTATGAGAGGATAAGAATTTATAAAGCAGCTTAAATATCGACAAGTATAGGAGAGATTAGAAATTTAAAACCGTATCCTGCAACTGCTTCGTGCATTGCAAGGAATCTGAGTGCTCTCCCAAACTGGATATCCACCCGGTGTGGATTTCAAAGTCGATTTTGTAGCTACTTAGAAATCTCTTCACAGCAACAAGATCAGAAACCTTTGGGTCCGGCTGGTCTTCCACATTGCACCAGCGAAGGTCTTTATCTTTCTCTTGAGAAGTAGTGTGCGGTTGTTCAATCCACGCCAAGGCATCCGCACACCCGGTTGGTTTGTTCAACAAACACATTTTCTTCAAATACACCGCGAAGAAATGTACACTGCACGTTCATTTTGTCGATTATGAATCTTCTGACGTGCTGCAGGTGCGTACATTTTGATTTGAATCTACCCCTGGGGACCCGATCAAAGCCTTGAACAATCAAACTTTGGAATGATTTTCAATTTATCGAAGCTTTTCAATTTCTTTCGACAGACAATTCTGTCTTCTTTTCTTTTTTTTTCTCCATCAACGGCAACAATTTCTTTTATCGCCGTTCTTGTGCATGAACATTCCACTATCAATAATCCTATGACTATCGATAGTTCCTCCTGGAACATCCTGCACACTCACTCAGAGATTAGTTGGAGAGGGGGACCCAAGCCTTAACAGATTTGGGTCGTCCTTCATCATCGAAGATTGTGACTTCGATTTCCTGATGATTCGAAATGGAGTGAGCTTCCCCTGAAACAGTTACCGATTTTGGTTTCCAAATCTGTTTTTGTTTTTCATTTTTAATTTCTAACTTAACAGACTTTGATTGGACAACCTCTGGTTTTAACGCCTTTTTAACTTCTTTGACGTTTTGACGTCGTTGTTTTGTTTCCTGTTCTTTAACAGTGCGTTTATCATGTTTTGGAGAAACAGGACGACGTTGTGAGTGACCTTGTTCAGAGGGGGCTCTTTCCACAAATTTCTCTTTAGGAGTGTTTGAGCAGTTCTTAATGATATGCCCAAACTCCCCACATTTAAAACACGTTCTCCTTTCCACAAACTTAGGAGAATTTGATCGACCAACGGATGTCGAACCCGTAGAACCTGAGGTACTTGCTCTTTCATCACACCCATTTGTATGTTGAGTGTAATTGTTTTGACTGTTATGTTTTAAAATCTTGACTTGTTGGATAAAATCGGTGTTTGATTTGTTTTCAAAAGTCTCAATTTTATCAGTACCCCTTGATGCTACAAACTTGACATCTTTTGCTTTCTTCTTGTAACGAGCTCCTTTTGATTCAACCTTAGCCTTTGGCTTTGGAGCTCGTTGTTGCTGTTGTTTACCCTTAGAAGCAACAGGTTGTTGCTTTGTCGGTGATTTCTGTTTTCCAGGGATTTTCTTTCCCAAAAATTTTCTAGTATTATCTTCAAACACTTTGTCAATCAAAGATTGATTAACGTTTTTGATTGGAAAATCTATGTCTAAATAAATTTTACTATCACCGACTAAAGTATACAACAAGTTATTGCTCTTAACAGCAGACACATATTCATTGTCATCTTTGACATCCTTGACAGGATCTATCACTTGCTTGGCAACATGTTGCACGATAGGAGTAGGAGGATCACAAAGAATATGATTCTCAATTGGAATTTCTACTCCTTTCGTCTCATCAAGTGATTCATCCTGGTCATTCACATCTGATTCATCATCTGAAGAATCATAGTCCTCAATGGTTGGAGGACTTTGATTTGAGGCACATGATGACTTTTCTTTGTTATCAGATGAGCCCTCCGATGAATTGTCCGGTTTGAACCCTAGTCCAGTAGTAACTTCCTCATAATCAAGAGGTACACTGGGTTCATACCGAGGCATATCCTCTTCATCGGGTGACTTGGTATAGTCGTGTCTCAAAGGGGGTGGACACTTCCTATAACCAACGCCTTTCACATTCCCTTTAAGCTGTTGAACATCTATGATGTGATCAAGCACATATCGGGAGTTAGAATAACTATCCAATTTGAGCTTGATCGCTTCATATTCACACTTGGCCACGGCTAGCTCTTTCTTGGTTTCCTCAATGATATTAATGTAGTTATTAATACCAATTTGTTTGTTGAAAACAGTTTTTGTTAATTCGGAAACACTTTTCTTTTGGGTTTCAATAACTGTTTTAAACTCCTTTTCATTTCGAGCTAAGGCCATGTTTGCCTCTTTGCACTTTGACAGTTCAACAACTAAACTCTGATTGTGACTATGAATTGTATCACATTCAAGTTTCACTCTATCACATTCATGTTTCATATCAGCACAATCACTACATATGCTAGGAGTTTTAGAACTTACCTGACTCGAAGAGGCTGTGACATTAGCCATGAAGGCAGTCTGAGAAGAGAAAGATCCATCTTTAGAATAATAATCTCCCGCATTCAAGCTTTCTTCATCTGAACTCCCACTAAAACCCGAGCTATCATCACTTTCAGAAAACTCTTCCTTGTGAACATGCTTGATGTGATTGATGATTTTTGCATAGCATGCAGTTCCACCTCCTTGATCATTATCTCCTAATTGTACAGACCAATCGCACCCTTCATCAGCTTGAACGGTCAATGCTCGATTGGTGTTTGATGGTCCAGACTGGTTCTGGTTGGTGGTGTTGTTCACAGCTACTATCCCTTTTCCACGGTTATCTTGATTGGCATTGGAAGTACTTGTCTGATTTCTGAATGGATTCTGGTTGCCTTGTCTGCTTGGCTGGGTGCACTCACGTTTGAAGTGACCCTTTTCGCCACAATTGTAACATGTAACCGCATCTTTATTGAACCCGTACTTCGTATCATTTTTGCCTTCCAACGAAGTTCTTCCAGTTCGAGTCATGAAATCCTTTGCCCTTCTAACAGCACTTGCAAATGCCCACTTGATATCCATTAACTCCATTTCATCACGGTCTATCTGCTGATAATCTTCATTGGTCATATTGATGTTTCCAATTTGACCTGCTACCAATCCACAGTATGAACTGAACATTGTGTTGAGAAGTTCCAAATTTTCTTTTGCAACTTCTACACTGACTTTTGAAAGATTGGAAGTATCAACTCTGACAGTGTTGGTGTTTTGGGGTGAAGGATTGTTGGTATAATGCGCTTGTTGTTGTTGTGGTTGGACTTGAGGTGGAGGTTGAGGTATACATTGTGACATGTAAGTACTTTGATTCCACTGTGGTTGCGATGGAAACGGAGAAGAGTTTGTATTGGATACAAACGCCGTTTGAAGCTTCGGTTGCTGAATGGAACTAGAACTAGCTGAAGGACCAAAACCAGGCAAATACATTTCTGTGTTTTGAGGAGGTGCCATTGCAATCCTTTTAGCTTTCCGAATTTCCTCTTCGTTCTTGTTCTCCAACTTCTGAATGAATTCATAAAGACTGACATTTGCTGCATCCAGCGCGCCCGTATGCTTTAGAAGTTCAATGAATGGACTCCACTTAGGAGGTAGAGCATCAGCAAATCGTGCAATCATTTCCGGATGATTTGTAGCAACACTGTAGGAAGTCATTTCACTAATCAAATGATAAAAACGAGTAGTCATATCATTTAGAGTCTCATTCTCTAAGAACTGAAATGATTCAAACTCTTTCTTCAATAAATCATGGCGTATCTTTCTAGTAGCTGCATTTCCTTCTCCTCTCGCTACCAATGCATCCCATAAGGCTTTCGTGGTCTTACAATATGAGAATTGATGAAAGATGTCTCTGTGAAGTGCTTGAGTGAGAATAGCATACGCCTTCTTCTCCAGATCATATGCCTTTTTGTCGGCTTCTTGCATGTTATTGAAAGTTGTCGCATTTGATCCTGCTTCTTCAAGAGCTTCACTAAATGCAGAGATGAAACACGTCCATAATTCTGTGTTTTGCCCTAGAACGTAGTTATGGAAACGACCCTTCCATGATGGATAGTCGTTCATGTAATTTAACTTTGGAGGGCGATTGTTGCTACCCGTCTCATTCTCACTAAGCAAAATATTTTGAATACTCTGATTTTGATTCGACACCATTGCCCATTGACTTGCACTTATTGACTGTTGTTGTTGAGGTATGGTACGATTCATATATTCGGCCATCGACATCTGTTTTAGATCTGGTAGTGGATCCGTACTCCAATCCCAAGGATTCGTACAGCTCATATTTGATGTATGTATGTGAAAACCTGGTCACACACTCAATAACAAACTGTTAAATCACTTTTAGAAGTCCTCTGTTAAAAACAATGACAAGTATCGACGAAACACTTGTGAGACCCTATCGACAAAATAGAATTTGTTGATGTGTCGACGAAACTGATTATATTTGTTAATCGACGAAACAGAAACAATTGAAGATCCGACGAAACTGAAGTCCTTTTGCTGGTTGACAAAACAGAAGAGGGATCTCAGATCCGACGAAACAGATGATGATTCAGATCCGACGGAACAGATTGATATATGGTCTCGATGAAACTGGTTATTTAGCGACGAAACAGAAAGATAATCAATGCATTGACGAAACTGAATTGCTGTTGTGATGTCGACGAAACAACTTGATGGATAAGGTTTGGGAGTGGTGAGATATTTCAACTTGACCTTATCTTGCTTCTGACACACTAGTCTCTATTTTCAAACTTCAGCACACCTTTTCAAACAAACAACATCATCACTAAACACAATTTTCAAACAATTATATTTTAACCAATTAACATTTTTAATTTAACACAACAATTCAGATCAAACAACAACAAATGAAGAACACTATGAATATTTCTGAAGAACAAGATGAATATTTGAAGATTCCGGTGACCGAAAAATTTCCGAACACAAGATTTTGCTTAAAACTTTCAACAAAAACCAAATGTTAATATGTAAACAATTATATTTTAACCAATTAACATTTTTAATTTAACACAACAATTCAGATCAAACAACAACAAATGAAGAACACTATGAATATTTCTGAAGAACAAGATGAATATTTGAAGATTCCGGTGACCGAAAAATTTCCGAACACAAGATTTTGCTTAAAACTTTCAACAAAAACCAAATGTTAATATGTAAACACTCAAACAAACAAGGTTTTCGATAAAACTTTTAGCAAACCAACAACATAAACACTGATTTTAATGACTTTTTCAGAAAAAAAATATAAACTTTTCAAGAACGAAATCTGAAAAATCACACACAAACTTGTTTCAAACACGACAATGTTTGGTTTTAAACAAGGAAAAGAGCCAAGGCTCTGATACCACTTGTAGGTCCCGTTTGTCCGGTGAGGATCGATAACGAGAAACCTATCCTTGTTTATCACAAACACGGTAACGGGTGCGGAATCCCCGTGACGGTGCAAACCAAACACAGTTAATAAAGAACACGGATTAACCAATGAAACACACTCTATTGATTAACGGGATGAGAACCAAATACAAACTGATACAAACACAGTTTTGACAGAGTTTCTTTACAAGTATGCTCTCATCTCTATTTCACACAGAAACTGAGATGGGTATTTATACTAGACACAGACACAAGACTTACGAAACACATAAAGGCACGGCGAAACACATAAAGTCGACGAAACACATTCTGTTTCGTCGACATACCTATTAAATCTAATATGTTTCGTCGAGTGAAGTTGAAGCCCAAATAGGAGACAAAGTCCAACTTCACATTTCGGCGCCCAAGTATGATTCTGGTGCCAACTTTCCATAATTTCAACCATGTGACATCATCATGATGATGTCATGGTGATGTGTTGGCGGGAAAGGCCGCGGCTCTCCGTGCTTCGCGTGTCGAACTCTGGGGCGCACGACGGAGGAATGTCGTGACGTCGGGCTTGAGCCGGACCTAACCGAGTCGACCCGAACCGAGTCGAGTCGCGTCCACATAAAGTGTACCAACATTATACATTGCTCAGGTAAATACTTTTAGCTTATTTTCCCTATACGGGCTTGGGTTACGGTATATAGCATACCGCTTGATCGGGCATCAAATTCTCCACCGTTGAGTGGGTAATTGAATAAATTTGATCGGCTCGTTTAAACAGTCTTGTTACTTAAAGCCTTTGGGGGGTTAATGACCATGTCCCGGATATCCTCGGCATCATTTTACGAAATGGCCACGACTTAAGCGCGGGGTGTAGGCGTACACCCGTCAGTGCACAAAAGAACATTGTGGTGTGTCTATTGATCTTTAACCCGGACAAGATCCGGGCTACTGAACGCACAAGGAACATGTAATTCGTTCACAAGATTATAATATTAAATAATTCTCCCAAGTTAAATAAAATGTTTATGCCATGTGCATCCAAACCAATTTTCAATCATTTTCCAAAATGAGTCAGTTGAATGTATTTACCAGTGTAAACTGACGTATTTTCCCAAAAAGATTAAATGCAGGTACTAAGCGAAATTGGCTGGGATTTCTCCTTAGCATCATTAGAAGTCTCGCAAGCTTAAGATGCCTGAAGTCTGTTGAACCATTAATATTATTTTTATTTTGATCCATCTGTGGATAAACTTCCGAATATTGTGACATTTGATATTACGATATTAAATTCGGTTGTATTACATTTTAAATTTGTTTCCGCTGTGCATATTAAATATTGTGTTGTTTAACTATTATGTTGCCAACCACGTCACGATACTCCCCCACCGGGCCCACCGGTGACACGTGGAAATCGGGGTGTGACAGGTTGGTATCAGAGCCAACACCGAGTGAATTAAACACTAGCCTTTTGTGTTTAATCTCAGTTACACAATTGCACAATTCTAAACTTTCGAGTCTAGACATATAACATAGGACAAATTCCACTTTGTTTTTTGTTGTCCTTTATTTTTGCATATATTTGTTTGTTTTGTTATCTCATGCCATATTGACAGGAATTTGAAAATGCCGCCAAGATTCTTCAGGAAACGAGGAAGAGGCAAGGGGCCAATCACCGCCCCCAACGATAATGAAGCAGGACCCTCGAATGTTCGAGCTCCGTCTACCACGGAGAGTGATGATCCACGGCAAAACCGAAGGAACCTATTTGAGCCGGCCAGACGATCGGTATCTCACAGCTCTACCCCTCCGGTCCAAAACCCGTATGGGCCACAACCGGACTACGAGCCGAACAACCCTCAGCCTTCCTTCATACCATTACAACGATCCCTGTCTCATCATTCTTTCGGGGACCCCACCCCAGTTTTTCGGGGCCGGTTTAATCCGGTAGGCTACGTGCAAGAACCCGTGGGTTTTAACCCACTAGGGCTAGACGATCACTTCTCCGGTGATAATGCGGATGACATGGACGAGGATACGGACCCCGTCGAACCTGCAAGTGGTACTCTGAACCACCCGATAGAGATCTCGGACGGATCTTCGTTCCACGGATCACCCTATGTTGATCCAGACAGCTTCCAAGCCATGTTCACTCGGCACGAGTGGTACTATACACCTTCTCACCACTCGTCGCCTCAGCAGCAGCAGCCGCAGCAACAACAGGATCCCTCTGTGGATTCCAGATTCGTGGCAGTCACGCCACCGCCTCCACCGCCGCCAGTGCAGCCGGCACCGCCGTAACCGCCGAGGCGAAGGAGAACCGGTGCGCGCATGTCGTCACGAGCAGGGGACTTCCATTTCAGTTCCCCACGTCAATCCAGTGGCAGCCACTATCCGCCACATCAGGAGGACCCACAAATGGGTGGACCCTCCAACCCAGTTGTGCCACAACCACCGCCAATGGGTTTTGACAACCCAATTCCAGCATATACGGGTCCCATGGCGTATAACCCGTTTGAACCGCCGAATCACCACAACTATGGTTACGCGGAGGCTGACCCGTACATGGTAGCGGCAAACTACAACACCCAAGGACCCTATGGGGATCCATGGGGAGTAGGTTACCCGACTCAGGGGTACCAGATACCTCCTCGACCTATTATCCGGACGCAATCGCAGCCGCCATGGTTTTCTCCCCCAGAAAGGGAGGAAATCCTACAAAGGTTGGATGAAGTAGAGCGAGGCTTCCACCGTGACCGTAGGGAGAGACAGACTTTCTTCCAAGGATTGGCAAGCTTGATCAAAGGGAAGAATAAGAAGGATCACTGAATCCTTCCAACTGTTGTTGAGCCCCTGCGTGGGCCTGTATTTGCTGTATTTGTTTAAGCCCCTGCGTGGGTATGTATGTGTGTTTGTTTGACCCTTGCGTGGGTCTATTTTCCGTTAACCCCTGCGTGGGTATGATGTTTGCTTAAAGTCCCTGCGTGGACTAGTTTGTTGTTTAAAGTCCCTGCGTGGACGAGCATGTTGATTGACCCCTGCGTGGGTACTTGTTTGTTGGAAAAGACCCGTTTAGGGCAGCGTGTAATATTATGATAAATTAATGGAATGTTTGTTTTATAAATTTCGTGTTTGCCATTATGTGCCTATATAAATTATAAATGAAATAAATAAATTAAAATCATTCCTTTTGAAATAATCTGCCCATGTAATTATTAAATAAGGATCTTAAAGAGTGAAACCTAGCCTTCGGGTCATTTTAAGACCAGGCCAAGATGGTAAGACCTGTTCAAAAGATTCAAATTCCTGTTAACATCTGAATACATGTTAACACTCCTGGCAGAAGTGATTCGTTAAAATCACACGTCATTTTATATGTATAAGGATTCTTTAGAAGATTCCAAACCCAATTATATGATCTCTGAATCATGGGTTAAATCATCAATTAAAATGATCATATTTTTACCATACGTGGTAATATGGTGCCCACGGGCCCTGCTCATTTCCATATGAGCCAACAGACAGTGGTAGCAATGACTCCCTGTCAGATAAAGGTAATGAATGTAACAACCCGCACTTTTGTGCGTTGTTACTACTCGATATACTCGTTACGCCTAGCACCAGAGATTCGGATCATAATGTAACTATATCGTATATATCGTTATTCGAAGGATAATCGCATATTTTCGAAATACAATATCACTATACTACACTATTATCACAAACACTAACACTCACGGAGGCATTGGGTGAGGACCTATTCTACCCTCCTCAGTGGCCGTGATGTGTCGAACGTAAACAATTAACGCTAACAAAGACTCTCGGGTGAGTGCTATAGCTCCAGTCTTCGTGACGATGATGACAGTACGAGTGAATGGTACCCCGTCAGTCATTATGGCACAACTCGCAATAACGTTCACGATGACGTCGAGAGAGGACCTATACTACCCTCCTTGATGGCCGTGAAACGTCGCTTATAATCGCACACTCGAAACGGAAACCGATTGTTAATTATCGAAACTTTGGATTATGGATACGTAAATACGACCCCTAGTGATATATATATATATATATATAATAACAATATAATGATAATATAAATTAATTATGGAAAGTACGTACTTCGAAAGCTATCAAAACGATCGAAAACGGAGAAGTCCAACGCGTCAGGATAGCCATCCGGACGGATAGCCATCCGGACGGATAGCCATCCGGACGGATAGCCATCCGGACGGATAGCAATCAGGACGGATGGGCCATCCGGACGGATGGGCAATCCGGACGGATGGGCAATTCGGGCCAGAACTCCCTTCTTCTCCTCTGTTGCCTATAAATACCATGTCACATCACTTGAACAGTGATGTGACAGCTCCTACTCGACCAAACACGGTCAGGACCCTTTACTCTCGATTCCTTCGCGATTCCGGTAAGATTTCAACCTAAAACTTGTACTTCTGCAATCTACACTCAATTCTACACCATTCTATCTTTCAAAACTAAATTTCTAACCATGAAATCTACGGATTTGAGTTGTTTCAAGGTGATGTCACCAAGAGTTCTTATGAACTTTAAGTTGTGACCTCATCCCACCATAAACGACTCAGATCTGGGTGATTTCCACATATTTTGGTAGCAAACCTCGCCTAAATCTAAGTATTTACCCAAGGAACTGTGCGATTTCGAGTTAACCATGAAGAACCATCACGAACGGCCATATCTGATGGAACGGGGTGATTCCCAGCCGTTAGAGCGAGTCGGAATTGACGGAGCTTCAAGTGTAGTGCGAGATTACACTGTCCCGATAACTCTACACGTATTCCTTCCGTTAAACACTCCGAAACAGTTTTCAAAATGCGAAACAGACGCGTTATCCGCACGGATCACATGTAATCCGTACGGATCACACGTCATCCGGACGGACAACATGTCATCCGGACGGACAACATGTCATCCGGACGGATCACAGGTCATCCGCACGAACAACATGTCATCCGGACGGATCACTGGATCTTATCATTCCAACCGAATGGCCATCCGGCCGGATTGCCATCCGACCGAATGACCAATAGCCACCTGATTCGTTCATCGCTGTTTAACGCACTCTAAATCGACCAGGCTAAGTCAGACGCATTCTCAACCAATCAATCAAGCAGTACTTAGTTGCTAAATACGCACTGTGAGTATACTTGAACCCTTTTTAATCGCATTTTGGGTGTAACATACGTTTATAACAAATCAAACTTATCAAACGAATTAATCAATCAATCGAATTATCACTTGCGAATAACTGTTATGCATAGATATACGTGATGCTAGTTGCATATGTGCTAGGGCTTATACTCGCGACGTCCCACCACGACTAGTATAGTACTATTGCGCCCGACGGGGTCTAGTTATGCCATCGTACATTCGAGCATCGAGGACTTAGTTGGTAGTATCAGTTTTGTGAGTATATATGTCGTGTATTACGTTTATGCATATGGAAATTCGCTACACTTTTATCTACTATGCTATACTTATCAAACCTGTATACTCGCCAATACTTTTGTATTGACAAATATTTTAACGTATGTTGCAGGTTAGATTGCAGACTATATCAAATCAAGCTAGGAAGTCTAGAAACTCAACTAAAATCTAGGTTGTCGGATTTGTATTGTTCGAGAGGACAAGAAATCTGTGATAACTTATGTGATTGTATTATTTGTTAGTATGGGATAACGAATGTATTAAATATTATCGCAATATAGTTGTTATGGATTCTCTTGAGCAATCTGATTCGCCTAGTGCCGCGCCCCGATGATTCCGCCATCGGTTGGGGTGTGACAGATTGGTATCAGAGCCATAACTATAGGGAATTAGGCAAGACTCGACCTAGTCCGGGTCGACGTCTTAGAAATTGACCTAGTCTATAGTCTAAGTACCAACAGGCCGACTCGTACAAACCTAGTAGGGTTTGTATCGGGCCTACTTGATACTCTCGATTGGAATTGATAAAAGCTACAACCTTGTGTGAATACCGCATACCACAACTTCACACGAAGAAGCCTTTCCTAAGGCTGAAATACTACTTAGCCTTTCCTAAGGCCGACACAATACACGTGTTTTCGAAAATACTCGCATAACGAAACCGAGCGATCCAGTCGAGATCAGGTGTGAAAACCAAGAACTCTCGATAGGAATGCTCACTCAGCGCATTTTTTTTTCTAGCACGAGAACCTTTCATCGAGTTAGGAGTGAAATCCACATCTCGACGAAGGTCTCCATTTCGAAATCTAGTGGAACTCACGAATTTATTCGAAGGGCATAACCACAACTAGGAACGAAACTGTTAAGTCAGGGGTGAAACCCGTACCTTAATAAGCCGTTCCACTCCCTATAAACTGGGTTTCAAAAAGCTCTCACCAAGGACTCGACTATCATGATAACTCGAACCATGTGATTGACTGGGAAGACGAATGCCATGAGCTGCATCCCAGTGGAAGCATGGAGTCTTCTAGGTCAACGCACGAACTTGTTAAATATAGTTGGGTTACCTTGGGTAGTCGACGACTAAACACCCAAGGCACTCTATCATATGACCCGCCAAATTTTACAACTGGCTGGAACTTATTTACATTTTGAAAATCTAAGCTTTGTCGATTTCTCGATTTAACGATTTTCACTCCCTACTTTATAAATGCACAATTCGCACAGCTATCACAATCTAAAACGAAACCCGAATGTTCGCAACAAAATTAATGCATAATCTATCGCATTCGCTCTCGTTATCTCACCTCAACGCGTCCTCGCATATTCTAAACCGACCTTTATGTGTATGAATACAAATTTCAGTTATATAACTACCTATGTATACATATAAACAACAAGTCATTGTGTGAGAACTTAGGAATCTCGTGTTTCCTATATGGCTCCTATGTGATTCGCATTACTACTATACTATCGCATCAAGTTTTGAACGCGCTCAATCGCATCGCAAAACTCAAAAATCATTATGATCGAATCTCATTCCTAGTCTCTTCCTGGCTAGATGCCTTCCAACAATTCTACCTCGAGACGAGTGGCTAAGAGGAGAGCCAAACGAAGTGCCAATAAGAGGATTGCATCACTTGTGACCAAAGAAGTGGTAAAGCTTATTCCTCGGATTGCCGCTTAAGTGCACTCTCTCAGCAACTCTCGAGCCTCGGAAGACTCCAAGACGGAAGCGCCGCAATCTACCTTTCTTTACAAACACTTCAAAGCCTGTGACCCGATGGAATTCACAGGTGAAGGAGGTGTGACTCAACTACTCCAGTGGTTCGATTCTATCGAAGTTACCCTTCGTTAAAGTGGGTGTCCCGATAGTTTCCGTACTACCTGCGCTACCGGGGTATTTCAATCACGAGCACTCGACTGGTGGACCACCGAACGTAACAAACGTGGGATCTCCGAAGCTTACGCTCTCTCTTGGGATGAGCTGAAGGGGCTCATGAAGAAAGAGTACTGCCCTCCTTACGAAATCCAGAAACTAGAAAACGAATTTTGGGAAATCAAGCAAACCGAAGGTGACAATGCTGGCTACACCGCAAGGTTCAAGCAGCTTAGCGTAATTTGCCCAAATCAAGTTAACACTCCAGAGAAAGCCATCGTGAAGTACATTCGTGGCTTGCCGGAGTGTGTGGGTGATTTTGTCGAAGCTGCAAGACCTGCTACCATCGAAGAAACATACCGCTTAGCCGCGGAAATCAACAACAAACGACTCCTGGAAGGGTTATTCTCAAGGAATCCTGTCAAGCAAGCTCATCAAGCAATCGCCAGTAACCCTTCAGGCGAACATATTAACGAATCTTCTGATGAATCTAGTGACGAACCTTCTGACAAATCTGCTGGCGATTCTTCTAATGAATCAGCTAACGATTCTTCTGACGGATCTGCTAACGATTCTTCGGACGGATCTGCTGCCGATTCTTCTGACAAATCTGCCGACGGATCTTCCGACAAATCAGCCAAAGACTCTGCAAGCGAGTCCTCAGACGAATCCTCCAACGACGACATCTCTTCGCAAGACACCGACAAACCCAGCCGCAAGCGAAAGACTTCAAGTCCGAGCTCATCAACAACCGAACTGCTGCAACCGAAACCTCTTCAAACAGTTCCGATGTTTCCGAAACGAGCCTACACGGGAGCTCATCCTCAGTGTTACTCGTGTACCTATCATCATCCAGTTGGGGCTGACTGTCGCTATTGCAATAACTGCAACCGTTACGGTCACTTCACCTGCAACTGCCGCATCGAACCGTGAACTTGAGTACAACAACAACAGCTCCAACAAAAGCCTTCAGCATCCAGCATCTAGCAAGCGTAGGATAAAGTTGTAATGATACGATTTTCGACGTTAATTTCTAAGTTTGAACCTACTCTATTTACTCGATGTTGCCACTACGCTTAGCATTAACTCTCATCTTCGTCTTCTCTATCGCGCTCTAGTCGTTGCACTTAGACTAGATTCACACACATACTATATACTATATCACGAAATAATGTGTTTTACCCTCACTACACTCTTAGGACGAGGTACGATAAACGTGCAAGGAACGATTAATCGCGGGTGCACACGGGATTATTTGGGTCAGTGCACGGAGATCGTAGTGAATTCTAAGGTGACATAGCATTTTGACAAAAGGTGACACCAAATCACGGGATGAAAGTGGTAGGGGTCGAGCAAGGTGTGCTTATCATACTACCAAAATTCCGTGAATAAAGTGCCACGTGGAGTTGAACGTTATTAGACCTATTATACTATTGTGATTATTTTTGACACACTACACTCAATCGCAAGGCGTAACAACTAAAATTGCATCATCGCAAGACTTGTCGTAAGTCTGCAAACGCAATGCAATCGCCTCATCGATGGACTCTGGAGAGTCTACCTCGTAGGCCAATTGCATCAACGCAAGACTGGTCGTAAGTCTATTGCAATGAATCTCATCAAGCACATTAACGCTCGCGATGTTGTTGGGTGACGACCTATTCTACCCTCCTCGATAATCGTGATGCGTCGCAACGTAACGTTAAGCTTATTCGAAACAAAACTCGACTAATCGCAATTGTTATCATGTGCATCTCGCAATCTCTATCGCTTACTGTGTGAATCTATATCGTTTGCTGTGTATCAATCTATCGCTATACCGTTAGCTGTGATATTCGTGTTAAGTTAGCACGCATGACCTTGCTTCACGAGATGAAGCTCATATGGTTAAGGCAGGGTGTCTTAATCATATCAGCGACCTTTCGTGGAAAAAGGCCATGTGGGGTCTAATGTTAGTCAAACTCTGTGGTGTTAATCAATCAAAATCGAACCGCATACCTTCATCACTTGCACGCAACAACTGCCGCTTATTGTAATTCGATTATCATCACCATCATTGCTAGTGTTGTGTTTGTATTATTCGTTTAATCACCAAATCGCTTATCGCTTATCGTGTATAGTCTACCGCTTATTCGCGTACCGCTTATCGCTCGCTTGGTGTTCATTGCAGTCTATGTGGTATTAGTACACATGACACCGCTTCACGAGGCAAAACTAACCTGGTTAAGCATGGTATTTCGCCATGTTAGCAAACTCTCGTGGAAACGTGCCATGTGGGTTTAATATGGAATCAAATCGAAAACGCGCTATTCACTTCTCGCTTATCAACTCGCCGGATTAACCTATTCGATTCTATCTTATGCTTGGTCCGACTTACTATCGATTGGGCCAAGTAAACGCAATTCTATCCATGTCATATCGGCACACCTGACACTGCCTCACGGAACAGAAGTAATATGGGCAAAGCATGGTGGATACGCCGCTGGTACTTCCTATATATAAGTGTTTTAAACATATTAACAAACTTTCGTGGGAAAGTGCCAAGTGGGGCTCGATGATTAACTACCTTTTGTACTGATTAAAACGTCTTTTTACAAAATTTTTGGTTTAAAACCGGTGGACAAGTGAAATTTTCTCACGACGTGGAGTTAACATCGAATCAGCTTAACTCCATGTCCAAGAAAAGTTTCATAAGCCCAGTTTTCCAAAAAAAAAAAAAAAAAAAAAACTTTTACAACGTCAAAACAAAATCCTTCTTAAGACATTGGCTCGACATCGAATGCAGCTTGAACCCATGTCATAGGAGAGTTTTCGTAACCTTTGTTTTCACCTTCTGATGTGTGTAAAATGCAACATATAAATTACATCAAATGAGGCATAAAACTAACCCTTTTTAAGTACTAATGTTGGAAAAAGAGTGTTTTTGTCTTCCTTTTGTATTTTCCGGATTAAATGAGCTCAAATTCACAAAAGAAGCAAAAAGACAGCTAAATCTAACATAAATACAAGAAAAGGAACATAAGTGAACTGCCCGACCCCTCAACGGCATCTTCCCAAGCAAAATAGAGAAGGCAGAAGACTGAACACGCCCCGTGCTCAGCCAGCACGGGGCCGTGCCCAAGAAGCAGCAGAAAAGACAAACCTATAGAAGCTTCTATTGCCCACCACGGGCCGTGTCCAGTGAACACGTGGGCGTGGCGAAAGTACAGCAGGCGGATTAATTGTAATTGCGAATTACAATTAATGAAGAGAGAGAGTGTCAGACAGGCACGGGGGCGTGTCCAGCGGACACGGGGCCGTGCCCAGCCTTCTGTTCAGCCTATAAATAGGAGTGCTTGGTTTCATTTCAACTCATCCCTTGGCACACCACCTCTCTCACACTTCACCCACCACCCACCACCACCATAACACCATCATCCACCACCATCATCCATTGTCCATCATAGAGTGTGTGAGTCGTCTCGGGATCCAAGATTGATCGTAAGAGTTCTTGACAATCAAGGCCATGTTTGCCTAAGTCTCTTACATCACTTGGTGAAGACAAAGTGTCTAGTATAATACTTTTTATTTCTAATCTTTTGCACTTTTTATTTGGTTTTGTATTAATGACTTTAATAACTAGTTACTTATGTTGAAGGTGATCTTTCCTTATCGTTTGTCCGTGGTGTCTTGGCATTATTTTACTGTCTATATAAAATAAAAGATTTTCACCATTCATATCTCCACGGTCTATATGGAGGTATGTTGGCTACCTGGTCGGGGGTTAAGGGAACGGTTTGGTAAAGGTCTTGCCATTGTTCAGCGTTTAGAGGTCCTGCAATGGACCTGGGTCAAATTTAGTAGGACCTCCTTTAATGCTTCATGGTATTGGATGGCGGGGGTCCAAACTCTTTGATCCCCTCATAAGTTAACTACTATTAATACTATAACCCGGCTATTTAGGACTGTATCCCTGCTGACTCAGACTACTTAGCCGAGGGTAACGTCACCGCCAAAAGCGGGGCCTACCATAATATTGCATTAATAACTTAATTAATTATCTTCCAATAATCCACCCTTTTAGGATTGTATCCTTGCTGACTCAAACTACTGGGGTGAGGGTAACGTCACCTTCAAAAGAGGGGCCTACTACAATAACTAAGATAATCTCTTAAATATGTGCAAAAGTGCGGAAATAATCAAAGGTTATACTAGATACGAGTCGGAACCAAGTGATTCATCTTGTCTATCTGTTTTTCTTTTTATTTTATTTTTCAGCATTTTAGTTAGTTTTTATTTTTCTTAGTTTAAAAAACATTTTTCTAAACTTTTTATTTTGATTAGACGTTGAGGATAAACCGGTACTAAAAGCTCTTGTGTCCTTGGACGACCTCGGTATCTTACCAACACTATACTACGCTCACGATGGGTGCACTTGCCCATATGTGTGTCTAGTGTTAGTAAATATCGTGTTTCATAAATTTAAAACTTGGCTAAAATAAGTGTTAAAAAGGGCTTAAAATATACACCGAATATATATAACACTCGACTACGCATCAAGTTTTTGGCGCCGTTGCCGGGGACACAAGGATTTTAAGAAAGCTTAAAATCGACGGCCTAATCAGTTTTTCAAAACCTTTTTAAAACGCGCGCACATTTTTCTGCATTTTAGTTTAGTTTTGCATTTACAGTAGCCTGTACACGGGGCCATGCTCGCTGAACATGGGGCCGTGCTGCAGATTTTTCAAAAACACCCAGTAACAGTAGCTTGAACACGGGCCGTGCTCACTGAACACGCCCCGTGCTCAGCTAGATCAGTAAATTTAATTAAAACGTCCAGATACAGTTCCTGAACACGGGGCCGTGTCCACTGCACACGGGGCCGTGTCCAGCCTCTGTTTCCGTTTTTATTTTTGTTTTCTGATCTCGAGACTCGGTTGTGGTCTGCTGAGTGATTCTTATGGATCAATACTCAGGAGGTTACAACTACACCTATGAGGAGGATGATTATAGGGGTAATTATTGCACTAATTGTCGTAACGCATGCGCGGTTCAAAATAATCACTCATATCAACCATCCAATTCATACACCTACTATGAGGAGCCCAGGTACGAGCCATCAACTTCATACACATCCTATGAAGACCAAAGGTATGAACCTCCTCCCTCATACTCATATTTTGATGAACCAAGGTATGAGCCTTCATACTCATACTTTGAGGAACTGAGATATGAGCCACCACCTTCGTATGCTTATTATGAGGAATCATGGCGTTAACAACCCACCTCATATGAATATTATGAAAAACAAAATTACGAACCTTATCCATCATATGCTTACAATGAAGAACAATGGTGCGAACCATCGACTTCATATGGGTATTATGAGGAACAAAGGGTCGAACAACCGGATTCAAGCTTAGAAAATACCGATTCTTTTTCTATAACCGAAGTGACCGATAGGATATTAGAACACATTAGAGTTATCGATCGATGTATAAAAGAAGCTCGCGCAAGGGAAGAGGAGTCCCGCACAAGAGAAGAGTTAAAAAAGGAAGAGATAACCGAAAATGTAAAAATGGAAGAACAAATAAGTGAAAAACCGACACATGAGTTAAACAACGAAAAAGGTGAGTCCAACAACGTTAAAATTCAAGAAGAGTCTAATTTTGAAGAAATTAATCTCTTGTCACCTTCTTTTGAAAATCATTGTTTAGTACCCCCTCATGCTAAGTTTTTAAAAGAGTTAAGCACTAACACTAAAATTGACGAAACAGTAAGTGTTAAGTTAACTAATGATCAAACCTCACTAATAAAAGAAGACCCATTTGAAATTAACATTATACCGGTTCCATGTTTCTTTCAAAATTCGTTTATTAGTAATGTCACAATCGATAAAGATCTTTGTGTTAACATAATGCCTAACTACATTTTCGAAAAATTAAGTATTAGTGATTTTTCTCCACTTCAAATACCCATTTTTCTATCCAATCGGAAAGTAATAAAATCAATCGGTATAGTTGAAGATGTCTTGGTTCAAGCAAATCAAATGGTAATCCCGACCGACTTTGTCATCCTCGATGACGCTCCTCTAGTGTTGGGGCGACCATTTGTAAAAACTCACGAAGCTTTGAAAAACTGGAAGTTCAAAAATCTACCTCTTCAATTAGGGGTATTTAAAAGAAGTGTCGATCTCGAACGGTCAATGAAATATCCTTTCGGCAATAATGACCCCCTAATTGAAGATGAAGATGAACCACCCGATACAAGTGAAGAGATTGACCACTTTGTTGAAGAAGAGGTCGCCATAGAACAAACTTTTAAGGTTCTTGATCGAAATGAGCAACCAAATAAGGAGTCGCCCAAAGACCCACCACTTGAGCTCAAAGAACTTCCAAAAGGTTTGGAATATGCTTTTCTAGACAAAGATGGTAATTTACCTGTAATTATTTCGTCTAAATTAGATAACTTAGAAAAGGAAAAATTAATTAATCTTTTGAAAAAACATAAAAATGCAATAGCTTGGAAACTTGTAGACATAAAAGGAATTAGTCCTTCTATGTGCACACACAAAATTTTGATGAATGATGACTACAAATCGGTCATACAACCACAACGTCGAGTAAATCCAAATGTTCAAGAAGTGGTTAAAAACGAAGTCATCAAACTACTTGACGCCGGACTTATCTATCCTATCTCCGATAGTCCTTGGGTGAGTCCCGTCCAAGTAGTTCCAAAGAAAGGAGGTATGACGGTAATAACTAACGAAAAAAAATGAATTAATACCAACAAGAACCGTCACAGGATGGAGAGTATGTATAGATTATAAACGATTAAATGAAGCAACAAGAAAGGATCACTTTCCTTTACCCTTCATTGATCAAATGTTAGAAAGACTATCCGGTCATAAATTTTATTGTTTCTTGGATGGTTTTTCAGGTTACTTTCAAATCCCGATAGCACCCGAAGACCAAGAAAAGACAACTTTCACCTGTCCCTATGGAACTTTTGCTTATCGACGCATGCCATTTGGTCTATGTAATGCCCCAGCAACATTCCAACGTTGCATGGTAGCCATCTTCCATGACATGATAGAAAAGACAATGGAAGTCTTCATGGATGACTTTTCTATCTTTGGGGATTCATATGACCAATGCCTCGATAACCTTGAACGAATGCTATCCCGATGTGAGGAAACTAACCTCGCCCTTAATTGGGAAAAATGCCATTTCATGGTAACGGAGGGAATAGTACTCGGTCACAAAATCTTAAGCGAAGGAATGGAGGTGGATCGAGCCAAAATAGATACCATTTCTAGATTACCACCTCCATCCTCCGTAAGAGCTATCAGAAGTTTCCTAGGGCATGCCGGATTCTATAGGCGGTTTATCAAAGACTTTTCTAAAATTTCTAGACCTCTAACAAAATTACTTGAAAAAGATGCTCCTTTCATCTTTGACAATGATTGCAATCAAGCATTTCTCACCTTAAAAGAAATGTTAGTCAATGCACCTATCATGATAGCGCCTGATTGGAAATTTCCTTTCGAAATCATGTGTGATGCTAGTGACTTTGCAGTTGGAGCTGTCTTGGGACAAAGAAAAGAAAAGCATTTCCACCCAATTTATTATGCTAGTAAAACACTTAATGATGCACAAGAAAATTACACAACAACTGAAAAAGAGTTACTAGCTGTGGTATTTGCTTTCGATAAATTTCGTTCTTATCTTGTTCTTTCTAAAACTATAGTTTATACAGATCATGCAGCCATCCGATATCTCTTCAAAAAGCAAGATGCAAAACCACGTTTGATTCGGTGGATTCTACTCCTCCAAGAATTTGACATTGAAATCAAGGACAAAAGAGGAGCAGAAAACACCGCTGCAGATCATCTTTCGCGCTTAGAAGACCCAGCTTTGGAAGCAACCAGGGACGAGCAAATCAACGAAAAATTCCCAACTGAGACCCTGGAAATGGTGGAATACAAGGAAGAACCATGGTACGCCGACTATGCTAACTACCTAGCTAGCGGTATAGTCGAAAAAGGGTGGCCACATCATCAAAGAAAAAAATTCTTTGCCAATGTGAAACACTACTTTTGGGAAGATCCATATCTTTTCAAAATGTGTGCCGACCAACTCGTGAGACGATGCGTACATGGTAGTGAAGCACGAAGAATTCTCCGCCATTGTCATGAAGGTCCATACGGAGGACATCATGGTGCTGCTAGTACCGCACGAAAGGTATTTGATTCAGGATTTTATTGGCCAACCATTTACAAAGACGCCCAAAGTCTTATCAAGACATGTGATGCTTGCCAAAGAACAGGTAATATTTCATCCAAAAACGAAATGCCACAAAATGGCATTCTTGTTTGTGAAATTTTTGATGTGTGGGGACTCGACTTTATGGGACCTTTCCCACCATCGAAAGGAAACAAATATATACTTGTGGCAGTAGATTACTTGTCTAAATGGGCCGAGGCCGAGGCACTTCCAACAAATGATGGAAGAGTTGTGGTAAGATTTCTGAAAAAATTATTCTCTCGTTTTGGCACACCTAAAGCTTTAATAAGTGATAGAGGTACCCATTTTTGCAACCATCAACTCGAAATTTTTTTAACAAGATATGGGGTCTTCACCGGGTCTCAACAGCATATCACCCTCAAACAAATGGACAAGCCGAAGTGACTAATAGAGGTTTAAAACGAATACTCGAAAAAACCACAGGGTTAAATAAAAAGGAATGGGCAGATAAATTAGACGATGCTTTATGGGCTTTTCGAACTGCTTATAAAACAACAATAGGTACAACCCCGTATAAGCTAGTCTATGGAAAAAGTTGTCATTTGCCAGTAGAAATTGCACACAAAGCCTACTGGGCAATAAAAAATGTAAACTTAGACTTAGAATTTGCCGGTAAAAATCGATTTTGTCAATTAAATGAATTAGACGAGCTTAAGAATTATGCATACTCAAACTCTGAAATTTATAAGGAACGAATGAAAAATTTGCATGACAAACATATTAAACCTAATGAATTTCGGGTAGGAGATTTAGTTCTTTTGTTTAATTCATGACTTCGATTGTTTCCTGGTAAATTAAAGTCTAGGTGGTCAGGACCTTTTTCCATCACCCATATTTTTCCACACGGTGCAGTAGAAATTAAATCTCGAAATGGGCCCCCATTTAAAGTCAATGGCCAACGGCTGAAACTCTATCAAGGATTCATTGAGGATGAAGAAGAAGAGATCTCGCTTCAAACGGTGGAAGAATAAAAACATCACGCCTGGTAAGTTACGAACGATTGAGACAACAAAATAAAGCGGTAAGTTTTCTAACCATAGCTTATGGGAAAAAGAGGGCACTCACACGAGCACTTAAAAAAAATATTCAAAACCACGCTCGGCACGAGGTCATGTCCGCTGGACACGGGGCCGTGTCCGCGCTGCAGTCGGGATAAATCCCCTTTTTCAAAACAGTTACTTCATTCCACACGCCCCGTTTCCCCGAAAAAGCTCTGGTTTCAGGCGATTTTTCGCAGAATTTCAACGTCTCCTATCGCTCTAACAACATCAAGGTATGATTCTATCACTTTTAGTAGTTAGATTAGTTACTTGCATGTAGTTAAAACACCAAAAATTTGGGGAAAATCTAGGGTTCTTGAAGTTCATCCGGATTGAACCTCAAATTTTTGTTTAGATCTGTTTGCATTTAGTTAGATTAGTGTTAAGGGAAGTAGATACATTTGTATTGTTCATAGATTCATCCAATTTCGCACAAAAACCCCAAACCCTTGTTCTTGAACCGAAAAAGATAAAAATTGATGGGGTAAACGAGATATTTTGGGGAAAACGATGCTTAGGGTTTCATTTTCGGGGGAAACCGCACCTATTGGACCAAAAATTTTCAAGTTTTCGAAACCGGGTCGAAAAATGGGATTTTTGAGTAACAGACCCCTGGACACGGGGCCATGTCCGCTGGACACGGGGTCGTGTCCAGCCCGCTGTTTGCAGTTTTACCCGAAAATATTTCTGTTTCGTGCTAACTTTTGGTGTATTCTTGCAGATGGCCAGGAAGTTTAACGCCAATGAGCTCGATGCAAGAGCTCGATACGAAATTCTTCAAACAAGGCCGGAGGAATACCTGAGGCAAGCTTGCACGGACTTGCTAACCATGGTGAATCAAATTGACCGTTTCAACAACATTGTTACGGGACCACTCAGAGTCGCCCTAACAACTCGGCTACGTTCCGTCCACGAATGCACGTTGGAATTCTATAGCACTTTCACATTCAACTCGAGGTGCGACCCGTTCGACAATGACGGGGTAGCTTTCCTATGTGGCGGAACGAAGTATTCGATCTCTATGGCACAGTTTGGGTCGATTATCGGGTTGTATGCGGAAGAGGATGCGGGAAACGAAGAAAATACTGGGGGAATGAGAGAGATAGGCGACAACGAACGCCAAGCCATGTGGGCTCAGATTGGAGAAGGGTTTTACAATCCGAGCAGCACTAAGAGTACAAAGCTGAGGGATCCGCTATACAGATACATTCATAGGCTCCTCGGCTACTCTCTTAGCCAAAGGCATGACAGTAGTGGCGTCGTTGGGTTAAGAGACTTGGTTGTCCTCCACTGCATTCACAACCGCAGGCCGCTCGATGTTCCGTTCCTCATGCTCCGAAACATGCATCACAACCGCCTTGCTAGTGCACCGACGCCTATTTTCTTTGGGGGATGGGTGTACCGTCTCTTCAAGCACTTCGCCCACATACCTAGGTCATTTGAGAGGAGCCCATGGTCGGGTACGGTGGATATTCACATATGCCGCTCAATGAACCTGATTTATGAGGCAGAAGACGGGACGGTAACCTTTCAAAGGATGCAAGGTCATGCATGGAACCCGCAAGAAGCACTTGTCCTCCCAGCTCCGCAACATCATCAGTACCAATACCAACCCCACGGTGATCCGGGCCAATCATCCTCCTCGGGAGGCGGTTTTCCTAACTTTCAAAGTTTGCATGATTTGTTGCAGGAAAACCTTATGTGTACTAGGAACACCTATAACATGGCGAGCAACACCTACCACCGGGTCGGAGCTATCGAGAGAAACCTATCCGAGATCCAAGACGATGTTGGATACATACGAGACCACATTGCACGCCATGGAGGGGATGATGACGATGATGATGATGACGATGCTATGGAGTAGACGAGAGGAGCAAAGGAGGAAGCGGTTGATTGATGACTCCCCAGGTTAACCCTTTTTAATCTTGAACAATTGATGGCCTGCGTGCCAAATGTTGAACAATTTACTTTTCCTAACTTCTTTTATTTTCTGCATTTATTTTAACTTTGACATGGATGTTAACTGTGGTAAAAGTAGGATGTTTGCTATGTTTTGGTGGAGTGTTTATTGGGTAAGCAGGTACATTCGAGGCTTAAAGTACTAAGCATTAGTACTCTTAAAGCCGGGACTGGAAAAACGAAGAAAGAAACCTGTTTTTCGAATTTGCAGACTGTCCACACGGGGTCGTGTCCAGCCAACACGCCCCCGTGCCCATTCCCCAGAACCTGCTGTTTGTTTAGATTCTGCAGACCTTGACAGACATGGGGTCGTGTCCAGCCGACACGCCCCCGTGTTCACCTTCTGTAAGTTATCGTTACTGGCACCTGAACACGGGGTCGTGTCCACTCAACACGGGGTCGTGTCCAGGTTGCCAGTAACACAAATTTTTTGCTTTTTACACCTGTTTACACATTCAATCAACCTAAAAACTTATTTTTGGGACACATTGAGGACAATGTGTAATTTAAGTGTGGGGGGGATGCTAAAACCTTGAAATTTTGCAAGTTCTAATAACAAGCCTTACACAAAACTCTTTTGGAACCGCTAAACACCCCAAATTTTTTCAAAAATTTTCATTTTTTTTACTTGTCTAAAGTTTAAGTTTGGAATCATAAGATTAATAAGGTTATATTTTTACAAATTTACAACCGAGAGCGTCGTGATAACAAGAACCAACATAAGAAAATTATGAAACGGCATGACAAGCTTAGTTAAAATTTGATTATATATACTTGATCACATAAAAACCCATTCCCACAAAAGTGAGTTTTGAGCCTTTATTGAGCATACAAATTTACATCTTTAGACTAAATGCTCATTTTTCGTTTCTTGTGTGAATAGCCGCTTGGTTCTTACGACTCTAGAACTTGCCATGACGATACATTCCCGGTCCTTATCAACTTAAACCCGAGTAAGTAAATGATAGAGGCATTAGGACTAACCCTTTTTTCTTCTACACCATTATTTTTATTTTTTTACCACCTACCCAAAATCCCCCTAGTTAGCCCCTTTGATCCTAAACCTTTTCATTTCATAACCCAAACCAAAAACCCTTTTACCCACCAAAACCTTTTTCATTTTTAACCCTTTTTTTTAGTAACAAGTTCGGTTTTTTTCGTATGATCATTCAAAAAAAAAAAAAAAAATTTGTGTTGATGATGAAGCAAAAGAAAATAAACAAACAAGTTCATCAAAAATAACTTTGTTTGAATAATAGCTTCATCAAAATAAAAAGTTACAAAAATAGAAAATCCTACGAAAACCGACACTTGTTACGCTTTTCACCCTTTTTCTACTAACCACTAACCACTAACCCAACCACCTACCTTTAACCCAAGCCTAACCCTTCACTCGCAAAGTCCTCTTGATATTTACAAAGGTATAAAAGTTAAAAAGGAGGAGGATTGATTGCTTGGCAAGCCTATGGTAGGAATAAGTTCCATGCCGCTCTCGAGTGATTCACTAAAAATACACCTTCGGCCGAGTGTGAGTGATTTCTCCCGTGAGGTATGTGAACTTGTATATAAATGTAATGATACGATTTTCGACGTTAATTTCTAACTTTGAACCTACTCTATTTACTCGATGTTGCCACTACGCTTAGCATTAACTCTCGTCTTCGTCTTCTCTATCGCGCTCTAGTCGTTGCACTTAGACTAGATTCACACACATACTATATACTATATCACGAAATAATGTGTTTTACCCTCACTACACTCTTAGGACGAGGTACGATAAACGTGCAAGGAACGATTAATCACGGGTGCACACGGGATTATTTGGGTCAGTGCACGGAGATCGTAGTGAATTCTAAGGTGACATAGCGTTTTGACAAAAGGTGACACCAAATCACGGGATGAAAGTGGTAGGGGTCGAGCAAGGTGTGCTTATCATACTACCAAAATTCCGTGAATAAAGTGCCACGTGGAGTTGAACGTTATTAGACCTATTATACTATTGTGATTATTTTTCACACACTACACTCAATCGCAAGGCGTAACAACTGAAATTGCATCATCGCAAGACTTGTCGTAAGTCTGCAAACGCAATGCAATCGCCTCATCGATGGACTCTGGAGAGTCTACCTCGCAGGCCAATTGCATCAACGCAAGACTGGTCGTAAGTCTATTGCAATGAATCTCATCAAGCACATTAACGCTCGCGATGTTGTTGGGTGAGGACCTATTCTACCCTCCTCGATAATCGTGATGCGTCGCAACGTAACGTTAAGCTTATTCGAAACAAAACTCGACTAATCGCAATTGTTATCATGTGCATCTCGCAATCTCTATCGCTTACTGTGTGAATCTATATAGTTTGCTGTGTATCAATCTATCGCTATACCGTTAGCTGTGATATTCGTGTTAAGTTAGCACGCATGACCTTGCTTCACGAGATGAAGCTCATATGGTTAAGGCAGGGTGTTTTAATCATATCAGCGACCTTTCGTGGAAAAAGGCCATGTGGGGTCTAATGTTAGTCAAACTCTGTGGTGTTAATCAATCAAAATCGAACCGCATACCTTCATCACTTGCACGCAACAACTGCCGCTTATTGTAATTCGATTATCATCACCATCATTGCTAGTGTTGTGTTTGTATTATTCGTTTAATCACCAAATCGCTTATCGCTTATCGTGTATAGTCTACCGCTTATTCGCGTACCGCTTATCGCTCGCTTGGTGTTCATTGCAGTCTATGTGGTATTAGTACACATGACACCGCTTCACGAGGCAAAACTAACCTGGTTAAGCATGGTATTTCGCCATGTTAGCAAACTCTCGTGGAAACGTGCCATGTGGGTTTAATATGGAATCAAATCGAAGACGCGCTATTCGCTTCTCGCTTATCAACTCGCCGGATTAACCTATTCGATTCTATCTTATGCTTGGTCCGACTTACTATCGATTGGGCCAAGTAAACGCAATTCTATCCATGTCATATCGGCACACCTGACACTGTCTCACGGAACAGAAGTAATATGGGCAAAGCATGGTGGATACGCCGCTGGTACTTCCTATATATAAGTGTTTTAAACATATTAACAAACTTTCGTGGGAAAGTGCCAAGTGGGGCTCGATGATTAACTACCTTTTGTACTGATTAAAACGTCTTTTTACAAAATTTTTGGTTTAAAACCGGTGGACAAGTGAAATTTTCTCACGACGTGGAGTTAACATCGAATCAACTTAACTCCATGTCCAAGAAAAGTTTCATAAGCCCAGTTTTCCAAAAAAAAAAAAAAACTTTTACAACGTCAAAACAAAATCCTTCTTAAGACATTGGCTCGACATCGAATGCAGCTTGAACCCATGTCATAGGAGAGTTTTCGTAACCTTTGTTTTCACCTTCTGTTGTGTGTAAAATGCAACATATAAATTACATCAAATGAGGCATAAAACTAACCCTTTTTAAGTACTAATGTTGGAAAAAGAGTGTTTTTGTCTTCCTTTTGTATTTTCAGGATTAAATGAGCTCAAATTCACAAAAGAAGCAAAAAGACAGCTAAATCTAACATAAATACAAGAAAAGGAACATAAGTGAACTGCCCGACCCCTCAACGGCATCTTCCCAAGCAAAATAGAGAAGGCAGAAGACTGAACACGCCCCGTGCTCAGCCAGCACGGGGCCGTGCCCAAGAAGCAGCAGAAAAGACAAACCTATAGAAGCTTCTATTGCCCACCACGGGCCGTGTCCAGTGAACACGGGGGCGTGGCGAAAGTACAGCAGGCGGATTAATTGTAATTGCGAATTACAATTAATGAAGAGAGAGAGAGTGTCAGACAGGCACGGGGGCGTGTCCAGCGGACACGGGGCCGTGCCCAGCCTTCTGTTCAGCCTATAAATAGGAGTGCTTGGTTTCATTTCAACTCATCCCTTGGCACACCACCTCTCTCACACTTCACCCACCACCCACCACCACCATAACACCATCATCCACCACCATCATCCATTGTCCATCATAGAGTGTGTGAGTCGTCTCGGGATCCAAGATTGATCGTAAGAGTTCTTGACAATCAAGGCCATGTTTGCCTAAGTCTCTTACATCACTTGGTGAAGACAAAGTGTCTAGTATAATACTTTTTATTTCTAATCTTTTGCACTTTTTATTTGGTTTTGTATTAATGACTTTAATAACTAGTTACTTATGTTGAAGATGATCTTTCCTTATCGTTTGTCCGTGGTGTCTTGGCATTATTTTACTGTCTATATAAAATAAAAGATTTTCACCATTCATATCTCCACGGTCTATATGGAGGTATGTTGGCTACCTGGTCGGGGGTTAAGGGAACGGTTTGGTAAAGGTCTTGCCATTGTTCAGCGTTTAGAGGTCCTGCAATGGACCTGGGTCAAATTTAGTAGGACCTCCTTCAATGCTTCACGGTATTGGATGGCGGGGGTCCAAACTCTTTGATCCCCTCATAAGTTAACTACTATTAATACTATAACCCGGCTATTTAGGACTGTATCCCTGCTGACTCAGACTACTTAGCCGAGGGTAACGTCACCGCCAAAAGCGGGGCCTACCATAATATTGCATTAATAACTTAATTAATTATCTTCCAATAATCCACCCTTTTAGGATTGTATCCTTGCTGACTCAAACTACTGGGGTGAGGGTAACGTCACCTTCAAAAGAGGGGCCTACTACAATAACTAAGATAATCTCTTAAATATGTGCAAAAGTGCGGAAATAATCAAAGGTTATACTAGATACGAGTCGGAACCAAGTGATTCATCTTGTCTATCTGTTTTTCTTTTTATTTTATTTTTCAGCATTTTAGTTAGTTTTTATTTTTCTTAGTTTAAAAAACATTTTTCTAAACTTTTTATTTTGATTAGACGTTGAGGATAAACCGGTACTAAAAGCTCTTGTGTCCTTGGACGACCTCGGTATCTTACCAACACTATACTACGCTCACGATGGGTGCACTTGCCCATATGTGTGTCTAGTGTTAGTAAATATCGTGTTTTATAAATTTAAAACTTGGCTAAAATAAGTGTTAAAAAGGGATTAAAATATACACCTAATATATATAACACTCGACTACGCATCACCTTCGAATTCCCTAAAATGTTTAGAAACTTAAACTTCCTTGCAACATCGGTTAACATCGACTCCGTTGACCTCACGTTAAAAGGAAAATTTTCAAAGATTTTCATCCTAAATTCCTTTTAAACATCTAAAACGAATGTTTCTTGTAACGTTGGTTAACGATCGACTCAGTTAATTCAACGTCATGAGAAACCTTTTCAAGCCCTTTAAAATTGCAATCGCATCGAACTAACGAATTCTACGCAAGACAAGGTACTTTAGAACGCCAACTCGTGGGATATTACTTTCGTCTTTACGTCACTTTCCCGCTATCGCAATCAATCTCTCTTATTCGAAACGCTCTTGTTTGTCAACTTACGATCAAATCACTCGCTATATCGCTGAAAATGCAAGACCAACTCTTAGAAGTCTACCTATTGGATTAATTTCGGGACGAAATTTCCTAAAGTAGGGGAGACTGTAAAAACCCGTACTTTTGTGCATTGTTACTACTCGATATACTCATTATGCCTAGCACCAGAGATTCGGATCATAATGTAACTATATCGTATATATCGTTATTCGAAGGATAATCGCATATTTTCAAAATACAATATCACTATACTACACTATTATCACAAACACTAACACTCACGGAGGCATTGGGTGAGGACCTATTCTACCCTCCTCAGTGGCCGTGATGTGTCGAACGTAAACAATTAACGCTAACAAGGACTCTCGGGTGAGTGCTATAGCTCCAGTCTTCGTGACGATAATGACAGTACTAGTGAATGGTACCCCGTCAGTCATTGTGGCACAACTCGCAATAACGTTCACGATGACGTCGAGAGAGGACCTATACTACCCTCCTTGATGGCCGTGAAACGTCGCTTATAATCGCACACTCGAAACGGAAACCGATTGTTAATTATCGAAACTTTGGATTATGGATACGTAAATACGACCCCTAGTGATATATATATATATAATAACAATATAATGATAATATAAATTAATTATGGAACGTACGTACTTCGAAAGCTATCAAAACGATCGAAAACGGAGAAGTCCAACGCGTCAGGATAGCCATCCGGACGGATAGCAATCCGGACGGATGGGCCATCCGGACGGATGGGCAATCCGGACGGATGGGCAATTCAGGCCAGAACTCCCTTCTTATCCTCTGTTGCCTATAAATACCATGTCACATCACTTGAACAGTGATGTGACAGCTCCTATTCGACCAAACACGCTCAGGACCCTTTTCTCTCGATTCCTTCGCGATTCCGGTAAGATTTCAACCTAAAACTTGTACTTCTGCAATCTGCACTCAATTCTACACCATTCTATCTTTCAAAACTAAATTTCTAACCATGAAATCTACGGATTTGAGTTGTTTCAAGGTGATGTCACCAAGAGTTCTTATGAACTTTAAGCTGTGACCTCATCCCACCATAAACGACTCAGATCTGGGTGATTTCCACATATTTTGGTAGCAAACCTCGCCTAAATCTAAGTATTTACCCAAGGAACTGTGCGATTTCGAGTTAACCATGAAGAACCATCACGAACGGCCAGATCTGATGGAACGAGGTGATTCCCGGCCGTTAGAGCGAGTCGGAATTGACGGAGCTTCAAGAGTAGTGCGAGATTACACTGTCCCGGTAACTCTACACGTATTCCTTCCGTTAAACACTCCGAAACAGTGTTCAAAATGCGAAACAGTCGCGTTATCCGCACGGATCACATGTAATCCGTACGGATCACACGTCATTCAAACGGACAACATGTCATTCGGACGGACAACATGTCATCCGCACGGACAACATGTCATCCGGACGGACAACATGTCATCCGGACGGATCACAGGTCATCCGCACGAACAACATGTCATCCGGACGGATCACTGGATCTTATCATTCCAACCGAATGGCCATCCGGCCGGATTGCCATCCGACCGAATGACCAATAGCCACCTGATTCGTTCATCGCTGTTTAACGCACTCTAAATCGACCAGGCTAAGTCAGACGCATTCTCAACCAATCAATCAAGCAGTACTTAGTTTCTAAATACGCACTGTGAGTATACTTGAACCATTTTTAATCGCATTTTGGGTGTAACATACGTTTATAACAAATCGAACTTATCAAACGAATTAATCAATCAATCGAATTATCACTTGCGAATAACTGTTATGCATAGATATACGTGATGCTAGTTGCATATGTGCTAGGGCTTATACTCGCGACGTCCCACCACGACTAGTATAGTACTATTGCGCCCGACGGGGTCTAGTTATGCCATCGTACATTCGAGCATCGAGGACTTAGTTGGTAGTATCAGTTTTGTGAGTATATATGTCGTGTATTACGGTTATGCATATGGAAATTTGCTACACTTTTGTCTATTATGCTATACTTATCAAACCTGTATACTCGCCAATACTTTTGTATTGACAAATATTTTAACGTATGTTGCAGGTTAGATTGCAGACTATATCAAATCAAGCTAGGAAGTCTAGAAACTCAACTAAAATCTAGGTTGTCGGATTTGTATTGTTCGAGAGGACAAGAAATCTGTGATAACTTATGTGATTGTATTATTTGTTAGTATGGGATAACGAATGTATTAAATATTATCGCAATATAGTTGTTATGGATTCTCTTGAGCAATCTGATTCGCCTAGTGCCGCGCCCCGATGATTCCGCCATCGGTTGGGGTGTGACAATGAACTAGGTTCAAACCTTCATGCTTTGATTCTCTGAAATCATAGCTTATAATTTATAAGTGTCCTTGTGACCAGGCCTATTGTGCCAGTATACCTTAATGTTTTGATTCTCTGAAATCATAGATTAAATAAAAATGTCCACGCGACTAGGCCTTTTGTGCCACAAATAAAACTGTTATTGTTTTATAATTAGGATAAATTATAATAGAAATCCTAAATAAATATGATTAATAAATTAACCAAATATGGTCTCTGTTTACCATGGTTAATGAATTTCCCTAAGGGGCAATTCCATAATAAACTCCCAAATAAACTATTGTCCTTGTTTTCTGCAACAGTTCAATTAAAATGGCTAACTCGGATGAGGGTAATAGCCATCCAGCGGAGGTTAATAATGACGCCCGAATTAATCTAACGGGTGCGGAATTGAAAGCGATCATAGACGGCGCTATTACACAGGCTTTGGAAAGGCAGTACGAAGAGTACAGTGGGACTCGTAATAGGACCCAATCTACACAGCCTTCAAAGCCACCGTCCAAGAAGGACGACCCAAATAAAGATGATGATCGACGCTCCTCGAACCACAGTGCTCCATCTCAGCAGGTTATACTAAACAAGGGACCCCGTGACAAGGGTTGCTCTTATAAATATTTCGTTTCCTGCAAACCCCGGGATTTCACTGGGGAGAACGAAGCCATTGACTGTATGACATGGCTGAATGAGATGGATACGGTTGTAGACATCAGCGGATGCGCTGAGAGAGACGTGGTCAAGTTTGTGTCGCAGTCTTTCAAGGGTGAAGCTTTAGCATGGTGGAGATCTCTGGTTCAAGCCACCGGGAAAATCCCATTGTACAATATGTCGTGGGATCAATTTGTTGCCCTTATCAGGGAAAATTACTGCCCTCAGCATGAGGTGGAGAAGATAGAATCTGATTTTCTATCACTGGTGATGACAAACCTTGACTGTCAAGCTTACCTAATGAGCTTCAACACGATGTCCCGGTTGGTTCCATATCTGGTAACCCCGGAGCCAAAAAGAATCGCTCGTTTTATCGGTGGTTTAGCCCCGGAAATCAAGGCAAGCGTGAAAGCTTCTCGGCCGGCTACTTTTAGGTCCGTAGCTGACATTTCCCTATCCCTCACTCTGGATGCGGTCAGGCAGAGATCGCTAAGGAATAAGGAGGCTGAGAAGAGAAAGCGTGAAGATGATGGTTCACGTAGATCGAACAAGAAACACCGTGGGAATGGTGACAATAAGAAAGGATCAGAGTCAAGGAAAGATGGGCATAATTCTGGTGAGAAGCCCAAATGCAAGATATGCAAGAAACAGCACTTTGGAAAGTGCAGACTTGAGTCGAACTCACAGACTCAGTTAAAATCTTATGGTTGTGGCATTTGCAAGTCCACGGATCACAAAACCTTGGATTGCAAGAAGATGAAAGATGCAACGTGCTACCGTTGCAATGAAAAGGGCCACATTAAAACCAACTGCCCTAAATATAACAAGAAGCCTGAAGAGGCCAAGAAGACTAATGCTAGAGTCTTCAGAATGGACGCAAAGGAAGCGGTTCTAGACGACAACGTTATTACAGGTACTTTCCTTGTGAATGACGTCTATGCTAGAGTACTTTTTGATTCAGGCGCGGATAAGTCTTTCGTAGATCATAAATTTTGTGAATTGCTGAAATTACCTGTCAAAACCTTAAGCGTAAACTATGAGGTAGAGCTAGCAGATGGTACCATAGAAACCGTCTCAACTGTGTTAGATGGATGTGCTATATCAATTAAGAACCATTCTTTTCCTCTGTCTCTACTTCCATTTAAGTTGGCCGGTTTTGACATAGTTCTGGGTATGGACTGGTTATCTCATAACCAGGCCCAAATTGTCTGTAACATGAAACAAGTGGTAATAAAGACTCCGTCTGGTGAATCACTTACCATTCGGGGAGACACCCAGTATGGGCTGCCTGAGCAAGCGACTATGCTCAAGGCTTCGAAATGTTTAAAGAGGGGTTGTGTCATCTACATGGCACAAGTAATTATTGATGAGCCCAAACCAAAGATAGAAGACATCCCTGTCATTTCTGAATTCCCTGAAGTTTTTCCGGAAGAATTACCTGGTTTGCCACCAGATAGGCAAGTGGAATTCAGGATTTATATTATCCCCGGAGCAGCACCAGTTGCCAGAGCACCCTATAGGTTGGCTCCAACGGAGATGAAAGAATTGAGGACACAGCTAGACGAATTGCTAGCCAAGGGTTTCATAAAACCTAGTTCGTCTCCTTGGGGAGCGCCAGTCCTGTTTGTCAAGAAGAAGGACGTATCGATGCGTCTGTCCATCGATTATCGTGAGCTTAACAAGGTCACGATCAAGAATAGGTATCCTTTGCCCAGGATCGACGATTTGTTCGATCAGTTACAAGGGGCAAGTTATTTCTCGAAGATTGATTTGAGGTCAGGTTACCATCAACTGAAGGTTAGAGATGAAGACGTGCATAAAACAGCATTTAGGACTCGTTATGGTCATTACGAGTTCCTAGTGATGCCTTTTGGGCTCACTAATGCACCGGCCGCGTTCATGGACCTCATGAATCGCGTTTGCAAGCCGTACTTAGATAAATTCGTCATCGTTTTCATCGACGACATTCTTATCTATTCGAAGAACCAAGCTGACCACGAGAAACACCTTCGATGTATTCTCAAACTCCTGCATCAGGATAAGCTCTATGCCAAATTCTCTAAATGTGAATTTTGGCTTCGAGAGGTCCAATTCCTTGGACACGTGGTTAGTGAGCGTGGTATCCAAGTGGATCCCACTAAGGTTGAAGCAGTTATGAACTGGCAAGAACCAAAGACGCCTACTGAGATTCGTAGCTTCCTGGGATTGGCAGGATATTACAGGCGTTTCATTGAAAATTTTTCAAGGATTGCTGCACCCCTAACTTCCTTGACCAAGAAGAAAGTAAAGTTCGTTTGGGGCCCTAAGCAGCAAGAGTCCTTTGATATTCTGAAGCATAAGTTGAGCTACGCCCCAGTACTGACATTGCCAGATAGAATAGAAGATTTTGTGGTTTACTGCAATGCTTCACACACTGGCATGGGGTGTGTGCTTATGCAAAAAGGCAAGGTTATTGCCTACGCATCACGACAGTTAAAGGTGCATGAAAAGAATTACACCACCCACGACTTGGATTTGGGTGCCGTTGTGTTCGCACTAAAACTGTGGAGGCATTATCTTTATGGAATCAAATGTGTGATCTATTCTGATCACAAGAGCCTCCAGCATCTGTTCAATCAGAAGGAATTAAACATGAGGCAACGCCGTTGGATGGAAACTTTGAATGATTATGATTGTGAAATCAAGTACCATCCTGGCAAGGCGAATGTAGTCGCTGATGCCTTGAGTCGGAAGGAAAGGGTGAAACCCATTCGAATCAATGCCAAGCGCATGGAGATAAAGAACAGTCTGATGGAGAGGTTGTTAGCTGCACAGAAGGAAGCTGTGTTGGAAGCTAACTATCCTAATGAAAAGTTAGGAGTAACTGAGGAGCAGTTATCTCTTAGCAAGGACGGACTTCTGAAATTGAATGGACGAATATGGGTTCCGATTTATGGGGGACTTCGTGATATTATTCTCCAGGAAGCCCATAGTTCCAAATACTCCGTTCATCCTGGAGCTGATAAGATGTACCAGGATCTAAAGGCAAATTATTGGTGGATAGGCTTGAAAAAGTCTGTAGCCACCCATGTAGCTAAATGCTTGACATGTGCGCAAGTCAAAGCTGAGCATCAAAAGCCGTCAGGCTTGCTACAACAGCCTGAGCTTCCTACGTGGAAGTGGGAAATGGTGACGATGGATTTCATCACCAAGTTGCCAAAGACAAGGAAAGGCAATGATACAATATGGGTTATAGTTGACAGACTGACTAAGTCAGCACACTTCTTACCCATCAAGGAGACTTATAGCTCCGATATGTTAGCCCAGTTATACGTTGATAAGATTGTAGCCTTACATGGCATACCTGTGGCTATTATCTCTGATAGAGATACTAGATACACGTCACATTTTTGGAAGAGTTTCCAACAATCTTTGGGCGCATGCTTGAATTTTAGTACGGCTTATCATCCTCAGACTGACGGTCAGAGTGAGCGTACTATTCAAACGTTGGAAGACATGCTACGTGCATGTGCGATCGATTTGGGTGGTAGTTGGGATAAGAACCTACCATTAATCGAATTCTCCTACAACAATAGCTACCATACGAGCATTAAGGCTGCGCCTTTTGAGGCCTTATACGGTAGAAAGTGTAGATCGCCCGTTTGTTGGGCAGAAGTTGGAGACGTCCAATTATCAGGACTAGAGATAGTGTTCGAAACGATGGACAAGATTGTCCAGATTCGTGACCGTCTCAAAGCTGCCCGAGATAGGCAGAAGAGTTACGCTGATCCTAAGCGTAAGGATTTTCACTTCGAAGTAGGTGACAAAGTCCTACTTAAAGTATCACCCTGGAAGGGGGTGATGCGATTTGGTAAGAAAGGCAAGCTAAGCCCGAGATACATAGGACCTTTCGAGGTTATCGAACGTGTCGGGTCAGTTGCCTATAAGTTAAACTTACCAGAAGAGCTCAGTGGAATTCACAATGTGTTCCACATCTGCAATCTGAAAAAGTGCTTCGCTGATGAATCATTGGTTATACCACATACAGACGAGCATATAGACGAGAGCTTAAAATTTGTGGAAAAACCTTTGTCGATTGAGGATCGACAGGTAAAGAAGCTTCGAAGGAAGCATGTACCTATCGTAAAGGTCAAATGGGATGCCCGTAGAGGTCCCGAATTCACGTGGGAGGTTGAATCCACGATGAAAGAAAAATACCCTTATTTATTTCAGTAAATCTCGGGTCGAGATTTATTTTAAGGGGGTGAGGATGTAACACCTCGAAAATTCACGTCCTATAAGGTGTAGACACGTGTCATATGTTTGAACGCGTGAAAGAATGTTATAAAAGGATTTAAGTTGACAATCACGGAAAGTATGTGAATATACGAGTTCTGAATGTCAACAGTGAATAAATATATTGTATATTAACCCTACATGATGCTCATACCTTTAAACGAATAAATCATGGATCATACGAAGCTAAAAGTGAGAGATTACAAACTACAGGGGTTAAATGTGTCAACATGTTTAAGTTATACCTCTGAGTGACCTTTTGACAAACCCGAAGCTTTGTAACGGTTAATTATGCTCACTAGAATGCATGATTTAAATTTCGTAAAGTTTCGTTATCGTATGAGCAAGTTGTGATCAAATTCGTGTGCGAGGGGTTAAAGCGTAAACGTTGAAAGTTAGGACTTTTCGGGTAACAATAAAGTTAACCGGGGACTTAACGAAGTGGGTATATGTTTTAAGGCCCTTATAGATCAATTATGAGGGTTTACAATGCAAGAAACAAGTGCCTAATCGTATTTTGAAGAGCCAAGGATCACATCGCAAAAAAATCAAAAGTTAAGATTTTCTGCAGACGACCCGTCGCGCCACGCGAGGGTCGCTCACGCCATGCGAGGGATGCCCAGTTCCGCAAATGTTGGCTGTTGTCTGCCATGGCCTATTGTGCGCGACCTTTAACCAATTTTCCACATCTCTTGGCCCCTAAAGCACCCCCTAAGCACTAGGAACAAGTGTTGATCAGTTGTGGAGGCTTGTAGACTCATGTGTCAAAGATTTGTGGTGAGAAATCTACTATATAAAGGACCTAAGTTGCACCATTGTTCTCCACATCTTCTTCAAGCTATCTGATCATTTCTGGAGCTCAAGGCTGCTCTCAAGTGTTCACATTTCGTGCATAGGACCTTTGTAAGTTGGCTTAACCTTTCTTAATTAAGTTTTAGCTTAAAAGTCAAACCGTCGTAATTAACGGTTGACTTTAAGATTAATCACTAATGGTCCAGTGATTAGTCGAATCAAAAGTACCTTTAAGAAGGTAATTATGTGGGTAATAAAACCTTAAAAGGGTTTCCCCTGATTCCCAATCTAACTAGGTCAAATGTCGGGTCAAACGTATAATTAAAAAGTCAACAGAAAGTTTAAAATGCGATTTATGCATGATTAACAATGTAGAACACTTATAACCTGTTTGACCATTAATATAACTTGGTAATTAGTGTAAGGACATGTCTAAACATGTTCAACCCGACAATTTCCTGTTTAGACCCGGTTCGGAACCGAAAGTCGCATAGTTTGACTTATACTTTGACTTTCAGTTCTGACCCGTTATGGTATGTTTTAAATATTCCTTAGAGCTTTATTTGGACCAGGTTACATGCTAGTATAACCCTCTGTGATTATACACTATGGTTCATTAGTTAACCGATTATTACGCATGATTCCGTTAATTGCTCATATGTTGACCATTATGCCCTTATTACCTTAAAACGTGATTTTTGGAAATGTAAAAGAGTAGAAACTTTAATTACTGATATATAAACTTGTATGCAAAGTTTGACATCAGTTTGAGGTGTAGATTAAGAGTTATGCTCGTTAGCGTAAAATTAAGACTCTATGTTAATTAAACGGCGTATTTAGCGTATAGCCTACTTAAACATACTTTTTGATATCAAATATTTTACCCACTAATGTAATATATTATTTTGGGATTTTTAAAGATTTTTAATTAATTTTAGGCTGAGCATAACTCATAGTCATAGGCTTAATCCGGTAATTGTCGGTTTTGCCCTTACGGGCCATAAAATGAGTTTTACATATCTAAACGAATCCAAACCTTTTGCTACTAATTAGATATGTTAAATAAATTATTTTAAGCCTTCTGGAAGTATAAAAATATCAGCTTTATGTATCGAACCTGGAAATGGCCTTTAATCGCCCTTTTAAGCGTTTTTAACGCATAGTATGTACTAGAAGTATTTTAAACATACAAGGGTTGATACCTACTGATATTTGAGGAAAATTATAATATTTTAACAGTAAGCAAAGGTGGTTAAACTCAGACTTCAGTTTTGAGCTTTTCGGCTTATGTGAAATTACCAAAATACCCCTACGGGGCATAGTTTGGTTATAATTGATAAATTTCACATATATATATTTTATCCTACTGATATAACTTAGTAAATTGGGTATATTTGCTGATTACATCAGACCTATAACTCAGCTTGTTACTTAAACTCTTTTATAAACTTTTAAATGACCAAACTACCCCTACAGGGCCTAGTTTGTGTTCAAACACGTTTCGGGCATAATGAAAGACATCTTACTGATGTCACAACATATTTGAGGCATAATTAACTTAGGAAACCTATCTATAGCTCTCATGAATACCCGTCACGCTTATTATGCGTACGGTTCGGTTTATGTAACAAGTTTACATAAATTAGCCGAAACGGGTCAAACCTTAACGGTTTTATCTCAAAATCCAGAATGTGAATAATAAACCCATATTAAACAAGTCTCTGAACTTGTCGGTCTAAATCACATTCTATCCGGTCTTCGCTTAATCGTGCGTACGAACCGTATCTTTGAAACTAGCCGGTCTAAGCTTAAGCTTAATTAAAGACCCGTTAGGATTCTAATAGGTTATTATAAAACCTTCATTCCAGATTAGGAGTACCAGTAAAAGCTACGTGCATTTTGCTTATTGTGATTTATACATTGCTCAGGTAAATACTTTTAGCTTATTTTCCCTATACGGGCTTGGGTTTCGGTATATAGCATACCGCTTGATCGGGCATCAAATTCTCCACCGTTGAGTGGGTAATTGAATAAATTCGATCGGCTCGTTTAAACAGTCTTGTTACTTAAAGCCTTTGGGGGGTTAATGACCATGTCCCGGATATCCTCGGCATCATTTTACGAAATGGCCACGACTTAAGCGCGGGGTGTAGGCGTACACCCATCAGTGCACAAAAGAACATTGTGGTGTGTCTATTGATCTTTAACCCGGACAAGATCCGGGCTACTGAACGCACAAGGAACATGTAATTCGTTCACAAGATTATAATATTAAATAATTCTCCCAAGTTAAATAAAATGTTTATGCCATGTGCATCCAAACCAATTTTCAATCATTTTCCAAAATGAGTCAGTTGAATGTATTTACCAGTGTAAACTGACGTATTTTCCCAAAAAGATTAAATGCAGGTACTAAGCGAAATTGGCTGGGATTTCTCCTTAGCATCATTAGAAGTCTCGCAAGCTTAAGATGCCTGAAGTCTGTTGAACCATTAATATTATTTTTATTTCGATCCATCTGTGGATAAACTTCCGAATATTGTGACATTTGATATTACGATATTAAATTCGGTTGTATTACATTTTAAATTTGCTTCCGCTGTGCATATTAAATATTGTGTTGTTTGACTATTATGTTGCCAACCACGTCATGATACTCCCCCACCGGGCCCACCGGTGACACGTGGAAATCGGGGTGTGACAAAACTTTGCTGTCACCGCACAACCTAACCAAAACCTATAAAACCAACCAGCGCAACCTCCTGCGGGGAAGCCTTATGCTGGTACTGCACCTTACTATAATCGGTGCAATGGTCATCATGTGGCTCAGCAAGTATGTAAACAGTGTACCTCATGTGGGAGACTTGGTCACAAAGCCAATATTTGTCGAGCTGTTCCTAACCAAGCTGCACAGAACCCAGCACAAGCACAAGGAAACGCTGCTAGACTTCCTTTCCCACCTGGTTCATGCTATAACTGCGGTGAAATGGGTCACTTTAGAAACAACTGTCCGAAGCTTGCGAACGCGAATGCCAATGCAAATGCCAATCCCGCTCGTGGACGAGCATACAACATAAATGCTAACGAGGCTCGTGCTGATAACGAAGTCGTTAATGGTACGTTCCTTGTTAACCATCAACTTGCATCTATTCTTTTCGATTCTGGTGCCTATAGAAGCTTTGTATCGTTAGATTTTGAGCCTTTACTTGCGATGCCTAGAACTAAACTTAGAAAGCCTTTATCTGTCGAGATTGCTACTGGTGAACCTCTTGTGCTCGATTCTGTCATTCGCGATTGTCAATTGAACCTCGATAACCATCTTTTTCCTATTGACCTCACACCAATGCAACTCGGAAGCTTCGATATTATCGTAGGAATGGATTGGTTAACCAAGTATCATGCTGAGGTGGTTTGTTTCGATAAGATTGTTCGTATTCCTCTTTCATGGTGAAGTTCTAGAAGTTTGTGGCGAGAAACCTTCGAATGGTTTGAAACTCATGTTGTTTACTAAAGCCCAAAAATACCTACGAAAGGGTTATGTGGCCTTTCTGGCACATGTCATAGAGGAGAAAGGCAAGAGCAAGAGTATTCAAGATATTCCTATTGTTCGAGATTATCCAGAGGTGTTTCCTGATGAACTGCCTGGTTTACCTCCAGTTCGTCAAGTCGAATTCATATTGATCTTGTACCTAATGCTAACCCGATTGCTAAAGCACCTTATCGTCTTGCACCGTCTGAGATGCTAGAATTATCAAAATAGCTTCAAGAGTTATCTGACAAAGGATTCATCCGTCCGAATTATTCACCTTGGGGCGCTCCAGTCCTATTTGTGAAAAAGAAATATGGATCTTTCCATATGTGTATTGATTACCGTGAGCTCAATAAGCTCACCATCATGAATCGATATCCCCTACCACGAATAGATAATCTCTTTGATCAGCTACAAAGTGCTACATGTTTTTCAAATATCGTTTTACGTTCTGGGTATCATCAGCTTCGTGTACTCGAAGAAGATATTCCCAAAACTGCTTTCCACACGAGATATGGCTACTATGAGTTCACTGTCATGCCTTTTGGTTTGACGAATGCTCCAGCTGTTTTTATGGACTTAATGAATAGGGTTTGTAAACCTTATTTAGACAAGTTCATCATTGTGTTCATTGACAATATTCTTATTTATTCAAAGTCTCGAGCCGATCACGAACAACACCTTCGTCTGACAATGGAACTCCTAAAGAAGGAACGACTCTTTGCCAAACTCTCCAAGTGTGAATTTTGGCTTAAGGAAGTTCAATTTTTGGGCCATATTATCAACGAACAGGGTATTCATGTGGATCCTTCCAAAATCAGCGCAATTAAGGATTGGAACATACCTACTACACCCACAGAAGTTCGCTCTTTTCTTGGTCTTGCTGGTTATTATCGACGATTTATCGCGAACTTCTCAAAGATTGTGGTTCCTCTCACTGCTTTGACTCAGAAGAATAAGCCTTTTGAGTGGGGACCCAAACAAGAGGAAGCTTTCCAAACACTGAAACAAAAACTCTGTGATGCTCCTGTCTTATCTTTACCTGATGGCAATAATGATTTCGTTGTCTATTGTGACGCATCAAATCTAGGCCTTGGTTGTGTTCTCATGCAATGAGGTAAAGTCATAGCTTATGCGTCAAGACAATTGAAAATACACGAGAAAAACTACACAACTCATGATCTTGAGTTAGGCGCTGTGGCTTTTGCTCTCAAAATCTGGAGACACCATCTCTATGGCACGAAATGTGTGGTTTTCACAGACCAAAAAAGTCTCCAACACATTTTCAACCAAAAGGAGCTTAACATGAGACAACGACGTTGGGTTGAACTCTTGAACGATTACGATTGCGAGATTCGCTACCATCCTGGTAAGGCGAATGTCATAGCCGATGCACTAAGTCGAAAGGAACGTGTCAAGCTACACTGTGTTCGAGTTCTATCTGATATCCAAACACGTGTCCTTCAAGCACATCGAACATGTGTAACCCAAGGCTTGTTGAAAAATGAGCTGCCATTAAATCTTGAGCTTCAACTCGAAAGGAAAGATAATGGGTTACTTTATTTCAAGAACCGACTATGGATTCTGAGTCAAGACAATCTTCGCACTTTAGTATTGGACGAATCTCATAAGTCTCGTTATTCTATCCATCCTGGTGCTGTCAAAATGTACAAGGATCTTCGTACTCAGTACTGGTGGCCTGGTATGAAGAAGGATGTTGCCTTGTATGTATCAAAATGCCTAACTTGTCTCAAAGTCAAGGCAGAACATCAACGTCCATCTGGTTTGCTTGTACAACCAGAAATACCGGTATGGAAGTGGGAGAACATTGCGATAGATCTCATCACTAAGTTACTGCGCACATCTAGAGGTCATGATGCCATTTGGGTAGTCATTGATCGTCTTACAAAATCAGCACACTTTTTACCGATTCACGAGGATCTATCTGCTGATAAACTCGCCAAAATCTATGTTGATGAGATCGTATCTCGACATGGTGTTCCTTTGGACATCATATCTGACCGTGATGCTCGATTCTCATCTCACTTTTGGAAGACCATGCAATCTGCTATTGGAACCCAACTAAATCTAAGCACTGCTTATCTTCCCCAAATGGGTGGACAATCCGAGAGGACGATACAAACATTGGAGGATATGCTTAGAGCATGTGTGATAGACTTTGGTGGTAATTAGGATTCGCATCTACTGTTGATCGAGTTCTCTTACAACAATAGTTATCACACTAGCATCAACATGGCACCGTAGGAAGCTTTATACGGTCGAAAATGTCGTTCACCTGTCTGTTGGAATGAGATCGGTGAAGCTCAGCTTACTGGACCTGAGCTCATTCTAGAAACAACAGACAAAGTAAAGAAAATTCGCGATAACCTTCTGACAACTAGAAGCCGTCAAAAGAGTTATGCGGATATGCGACGCAAGCCCTTAAAATTTCAACTTGGAGACCATGTCCTACTCAAGGTATCCCCTTGGAAGGGAGTGGTGAGATTTGGAAAGAAAGGAAAACTTGCACCACGATACGTTGGACCATTTAAGATTGTTGAAAGAATCGGAAAGGTTGCCTATCGACTTGAGCTACCTCTTGAACATGGGAATATTCACCCAACATTCCACGTGTCCAATTTACGAAAGTGTTTAGCCAATGCTGTTCTTCACTTTCCACTCGACGAAATCCAAGTTGATGACACAATGCACTTTGTCGAGAACCCTGTGGAGATAATGGACCGTGAAGTCAAGAGACTAAAGAACAAACGAATAACGATAGTCAAAGTTCGTTGGGAGTCCAAACGCGTCCCAGATTTTACTTGGGAACGTGAGGACCAAATGAAAATGAAATATCCACATTTGTTTTCACAAGTTTCCTCTAGTTAAAATTTCGGGACAAAATTTCCTAAAGTAGGGGAGACTGTGACATTTGTGCTTTGTAAACACTGTACGATGTAAAACAATATTAATTATCAATGAAACAATGTGTTTTGGTCTCAATATTTATTTATTTGTGTTTGACAATTTCACGTTTTGATTCTAGTTCGATTTCAAGCTCTAAATCGCTTTCTAGAAAGTTAAACACAAACTGCTACGTAAACGTGATCAGTTTAATGCGACAAACACTCCAGAACAGTGACACAAGCTTAACATACCTTAAATAACCTTAACATTACTTAGAAATTTTGAAGGGTTTGGTGTGTCAAAAATAAGTTTATTCGATCGCAAGGACTAATTGCGTCAAACAGCAAAAGTCTGCCGATTCGTATAGCAACGTACATTCCGGAACATGATAATAAGCCAAACATACCCTAAATACCCTTAACATAGCTTAGAAATAAGTTTTGAGGGGTTCGGTATGCGAAAATACGCTTGTTTGATCACAGGGTCTAAAAGCGCAAAAACTGCGTAAGTTTGCATATACGCGCATATCTTACGATCTGACCATATCCGGACATCCAAATTTTTTTTGTAATCATTAAAATATTATATTTTAGTGATAGGAATGCAAAAATACCGTTCGTCGCTTAATTTGGATCGTTTTCGCGTCCGTTCGAGTTTCGTCGTAATTAACCGAAAAACGCGACCTACCACCAAACGAACCGACATCCATGATATTTTCAAGCATATTTCAAGTCCCCTATACTTTAACATCCTTGTAGAGCCTTGAAAATGGGTTAACGGGGGTTAAACGTGTCAAAAATCAAGTTTTGAGCTGCAGGGCCTGTTCTGCCAAAGGTTTAAACTTCTGTTTTGGGTCTCTGGCGGGGTGCGACAGACTAAGCTGTCTAGACCGCGGGGCGCCACAGACTGATCTGGACAGAATGTGTTTAAACAGCTGCCGCACATGTTTTTGGCCATTGTTTAGCAAAATTGTGGGTATTTTGAGTGGTTTTAAACCTATCCAAACACTTGTATTAATCCTATGCTTGCTTGGGCAACGCATAATCCACATGGTATCATCCTAGAGCTTCAATTCAAGTATAAATACCCTCAAATTCTGCTCATTCTTTGCTCATTCCATTTCATTCTTTTTCTAAACTCAAGAGGAGTTGCTACCTTCTTAGGAGGCCTCCCAATTGAGTTTTCTAGTTCAATCTTTCAGCCATTAGAGCATTGTAAGTGTTCTTTCATGTCTTAGTCATTCATTTCAGCAATTACAAGCTGAAAGTCAAACAGTTTGACTACCGTTTTACTTTCGGTTTTGACCATGAATTGGTCAAATCAAAGTTCAATTGAACTTTTCAACGTGAGCGTAATCACGATGGTTATAGTCCCTTGCGATTATACCTACTGATTACCACGTTAACTAGTCGAAGTGACGAGTCAAAGTTTCGGTCAAAATGCACGATTATGTGCATTTTGCGACGAAACTATTTTCGGGTATCGTTTTGATACCAAATCAGTTTTCTAACTTAGTTAAACATGTTTTAACATGTTTAACTCGTCACTTTTAGTTTAGCGCTTGTTTAGGGTCGTAAGTCAAGCGGTCTCGACAACCGCTTAGACTTTCGAACCCGACCCATTTGGTCGATCATTAGGATCCGACCAAACATATTTTGTGACCATAGTTGCATAGGAAATAACCTTCCGAGGTTATACCTTATGGTCACTTAGTTTAATTAGTTGTATGATAGATAGATTATATGCCTTAGGAAAATGACCAAAATACCCTTTTCATGCATAATTTGAATTTAAACCTATGTAACCTAAATTTTGACACTTAAATTGATTATGCAATGTTATTAAACAAGTTAGGTCATATAATACCTGTCATAGGACTAGTTAGACTATTCGAATGCGCTTTTGCGCAAATGACGCTTTAAAATAGCATACACTACCTTAACCGGTCATAATGGGTCGTAAGCACTTAGGATAGGTTCTGAATCAGAATGTAGGCTTTTTTAAACCATATCACATGAGTTCTAATACTCATTTGGTTTACAAGACCTCATTTTATCTGATCTACTGATTTAGGTGTCGATTTATTAACATAGTGATTTGATTACTAGGTGCCACTTGGATTCCTTGATTTACCCGACCTTGTTAGTTCACTTTAATCAAGGATACCTTACAATCTCAAGTGAGTACATAGTTCCCCTATTTTACTGCTTTCAATTGTTTTGGGGTGATTCATATGTGCTAAACGATTTCGATGCTTTCAAAAACAAATACTATGGTTTATATTAAACACAACGATTTCAATAACGTGAACGAACTTGTTGGGGCGTTAATACATAACATGAGTGACATTCATTAACAATGATCAAGCCGACCAGTAGTATGTTATGGTACCATAGGATCTGACAAATCCCGTTATCGGACTATCGCCATGGTTATGTATGGGGGTAATGTGGGTAACGACAGAACCTGATGAATGTTAACATACCCTTTGGTGGTTTGTTAATACGAGTTGAACGATGGACGAGTCACAAAGGTTTGAATGTGTTCAACGAGATGACCAAAAGTTAGTTTCACAATTAAAACGTGAACGATTTGAACGATTGAACGATTTGAACTAGTTAAACGAATTGAACGATTGGTTTTGATAACACGAACGATTGAGAACAAGTACAATTGAATGATTGGTTTTTGGTATGTGAATAGATAATGGGACGGGTGTAATGTGATAAAAGCATGGTAGATACGCCGCTGGAACTTCTTATATATAAGTGCCTTTATCATATTACATTCCGTGGCGTTATTTAGTTTACTTGGACGAATGATTTCAAACGATGACACACAACGATGTTTACTAAATAATATAAACCATACAAGTTTTCTACAAAGACGATTTACTATTGGTTTAGGAAAACAAGGGTTTTAGTCAAGGTTCATGGTAACGAGGTTTTATAAACTATAACCAACTGGTTTTAAGTTAGTTAATCATATTGCAATACAATACACTTTTCAAAACAAGGTTTTCAATTATCGACTCTAGTAGTCGTACGAGGTATTGCAACATGTATACAAACCATGAATTTGACACACTCACAAAACCTATGTGCTCGCCGGCATTTTTATGCTGACTTTATTTTCACATATGTCTCAGGTGGTGTTTGATGATGTTGATGATGACTAGGATGCATGCTCACATAGGAACGGACAAGGCCTTAGTGACTTAATAACAAAGATAGACAATATGTTTGTGGTTTTCTTTTAATATCAAGACAATGTAATAAACTTAATCCAATAAAATCAAAATTTAATCCATGTGTTATGAAACAATGATTCTGTTACGACACTCCCCAACGTTTCCCTCGCGGTTTCATTGTTTTAATGCGTTCGGGTTGTGACAAACCTTTTTGGACCCACAAGAGAAAAATGAAACCTTTGAACTAAACTGGCAAAATGGCACAAACCACATGGCGTAAAATGGCATTTAACTCTTTTTTAAGTAAACTTCCATTTTGCTCCATGTGATTTGGTCGTTTTGACGGTTTTGTCTCAGTCCTTTAAAAATAGTTATTTTACTCCTTGATGTTACTAGTTTTTTTCTCTAATTTGCTCCACGGGTCTAACTCCATCCAAAGCCTGTTAATTTGGAAGTTATTTTGGTAATGTTATATATATACTAGGCTTTTTATATCTTTTTGTCTTTTTATTAAAAAAAAAACCTATTAATCTCTCTTTCACTCTCTCATCTCACCCTCCTCTCCTCCCCTCTCTCCCTCATATATCACTCTTTCTACCAACTCTGTCTCTCTCTCACTCTTTACCACCATCACCAGCAGTAGCAGCCGACCAACATCACCAGCAGTAGCAGCCGACCAACACTACCACCAGCCACCAACACTCGACCAACAACACCACATCTTCCCTTACAAGCAAAAAAAAAAAAAAAAAAACTCGCGGAATCTGAACCACCACATCTGACTGACTCCACCATCCTAGTTGTTTGTGACGGAACCCTAGCTGTTGCCGCCGCTCAATCTTTGTTTAAAGGTTTCTGACCAGATTAGGTTTTAGGTATTTGTCATGAAACCCGATTATGACAGCAGTTTAAGGTGTAATTCTACCAAATATGAGAAATGTTAGTGGTTTTCACTCAGATCTGTGATTCGAACTACGGTAGGGGTGGTTACGGAGGTGATGGTTGGGATTTGAGCTCTGATTCAATGGTGGTGGTTGTGTGGGGGGTATCAGGGGTGAAGGCTGAAGGTGGTGGTGGTTGGGTGGTGTTGATGGTGGCGGTGGCGGTGGTCGGTGGTGGAGAGAGAGGGAAGGATGAGAGAGTGACAATAGGAATGGTTGTGGTGGTTGCTCTATGGTAGGGCGGTGAGGGTTGTGACGGTTGGTGGTGGTGGTGGTTGTTGGTGATGGAGAAGAGAGAGAATGTAGAGAAAGTGTTGTGAGGACCGTTTCGGTTCTTGAAATGCTCCGGTCGATCAGATATTCACTTTATCATGTGCATAATCCATGTAAAGTGATGACAAACACACTAGAATTCACTAATTAACTGGTTTCTATTGATAATTTGATATTACAACTCCAAGAAACCAAACTGGCAGAGCTTCGCAACCAGAGACACAAAGTTACAAATGAACTCACTCACTCCACTATTTATACTAGTTCCTATCCGTGCGAAACGTCCTGGAGCCAGTGGGTTCGTTTCGTGCAAAAGGGCTCCCTTCCGCACGAAGTGTCCCTTCGTACGAAAGGCTCCAAACAATACAAACCCAACTTTCAGACACGAAATCCTATACATACAGCTATGACTCGAAACATTAACGGAGGCAATAGACATAATGCACTCACAGACTCCCCCTTGGATATTGTCGCAGTCAATCTGTGTCACATCCAATCTTCAATCTCTTCAAAGTCTTCAATAACTATAACATTCATACATCATCAGACTCCCCTTTATGATCTCCCTTTGCTTGAAGACATTCTACTTTGTTCTTTGACAAATCAACTCAACAATCTCCCCTTTTTCTTTAGCTTCCTTTCCCTTTGTCAATGTTTTATCTAGCTCCCCCTATCATTCAGCTTCCTGTTTTGCTTCCCCTATCTATCAACTTCTTGTCAAAATTCTCTAACATTCCAATACACATCTCAGATTCAAACTTTGAATTTTTTAAATCAAACTATTTATCATCATTTTCAAATTTCAAACATATTTAATAACTCTTAGATAACCAACTCCTACTTAATGATCTTGATTATTTGATTTATCTTCCAAGTTCAAATTAATGACCTTGGTTAACAATTTTGCAAACATACTAACATTTTCATCAAATTCAAGTTTTAACTTAATGAACTTGTAATTATTTCAAACATGTTCAGCATATTCAGATTTTGAAATTCAGCATCCCAACATCGATTGTCGAAAGTAAAGAAAAAACAAAATTTTTTTGTCTTTTACAAATTTTATGCTAAAACACACCCAACATTTTTTTGTGGTTTGTCTGTAATGAATAACAACAGCTATGTACAACATATTTACAGACATATTTTTGTGAGTTCGTGTTGGAGGATCATATCAGTTTCTGACAAATCACAAACACCGTTGATCTATTTAAACTTTAAGCTTTAAACTTTAAGCTTGGGTCTGTTGAGGTTTATCAGCAGTGGTTTCAGTATAAACTGGCTTCTGAGGAACAGTTGGGTCTTTCTTTCTAAGTTCTTCCAGTTTTCTATAGGTCTCATCAACATTTTGCTTTGACCATCTGGCAATTGATCTTACAGACCCATATCCTACAGCAACAAGCTCTGCTCTCTTTCTTTTGAACCTTAATGCATCATCTTGATCAACCTGCTTGGATTTCTTCCAATTTGGTGCAGTTTTCTTGATCTGAAGATCATTGTTCATCTTTGCAATTCTATCAATTTCTTCTTTGAGAGCATCTACAGACCAATCTTTGAATTGGACTCTGTTAGCTTTATAGGGCTTGTTCTTCATGATGAAGTCTAAATAGTCAACCCTTAAATCCTCTTGAAGACCAGCATTTGGTGGCAACTCTAATATGGATTTACTGAGGTCTTTAGCAAAGTCTTCAAGTTTCCTGACTTAGTGTCACACCCCGACCACGTATAGCATACAAGACGTGGCGGAAAACGTCGGGGAGTGTTGTAACAGAATTAATTGTTTCATAACCATGGTGTTCAAAGTTGTATTTTATTTATTAACATAAGAGTTTCATCGTCTTAAACATAAATTAAAGAGTTTATAACATAATTAAACTAAGTCTTTCATCATTTTAAGTCTCTAAGGCACAGGTCCGCCCTAGTTTCACGATCTTCATCCTACGGAAAAGCTCCTGAAAACACATGTGAAAATAGGTACGTCAGCATAAAAACGCCTGTGAGATACATAGGTTTGTGAAAATAAGATTCATGACTTAAGTTTAAGAAAATGTTTAGTCATGAACCTTGTAATTTGATTTGTTTTGTAAATCGCTTGAAAAACAATAAGTTCAGATGATACGTATAAGTAAGAGAATAATGCATGGTTAAATGAATAACCATGTAAAAGTGATGATACGTATAAGTAAGAGATACATAAGTTATGTTTTGTAAAGTAATGCATGTTACATTGATACAAACATTTATGCTACTTTAACGCGTCGTTCGCGTGAAACGCGTTCGGACCGCCTAACTAGTCCTATGACAAGTAATATATGCCTTAACATGTCTAATATGGTTGTCAAATCAGTTTAGATGTCAAAAGTTATGTTACATATGTTTAAAATGAATTTTGGCATCAAAGGGGTATTTTGGTAATTTACCTAAGGCATATAAACTACTTATCATACAACTAACTAAACGTCGTGACCATAAGGTATAACCTCGGAAGGTTATTCCCTATATACTATGGTCACCTAATGTGTTTGGTCGGATCCTAAAGATCGACCAAATGGGTCGGGTTCGAAAGTATAAGCGATTGTTTAGATCGCTTACCTTACGACCCTATATAAGCACTAAACTAAAAGTGACGAGCTAAGCATGCTAAAACATGCTTAACTAAGTTTAGAAAACAGGTTTGGTATCAAAACAAACGGTTTTGATACCCTTAAGTAGTTTGGTTGCAAAATACGCAAGAATACGTATTCTGACCGAAACTACGGCTCGTCACTGAGCCTAGATAACGTGGTAATCAGTAGGTATAGTCACTAGGGACTATAACCATCGTGATCACGCTCACGTTATGAAGTTCAAACGAACTTCGCATCGACCATAAATTGGTCAATGCAGAAAGTCAAACAAAGTTTGACTTTCGGACTCGAAAAGCAATAAAAGAACGAAGGAACACTTACGAAGGGTCCCCGAATGCTAATCTAGATCAAAATAGCTCAGGTATGAAACAAAGGTTTCAACTTAGAGCACAAATGATCAGATTCTTGTGAGAAATGAAGTGAAATGGGTTGGGTATTTATAGTATTTCCCGAACCGTTAAGATCGTTTCTTGAATAACGTGATTTAATCTTGTGCGTACACTTGTCAAAATGTTGTGGTAAGTAAAAATGGTTCCTCATGAGCTGAAAGGGCAAGTTAGAATGTGTGGTTGTGGGTTAATCAGCTGAAATCTGCTGATTAGACGATCTTATCTGATTCTGGGAGCCTGATGTGGCCCGCTTCAGGATCAGACAAAGCTCAGGCGGGCTGCCTGGAGCTTCTGATCAGAAAACAAGTTTCCATTTTGACAGTTTCAGCCCCTGCACGTGTTTAAGGCCATTTCTGACACTTCTAAGGCCCGTAAAGCCAACTTTAAGGCCCTAAAATGATGCCTAAACATTGTGGACATGAAACATGTTCAAAAATATGTCTGATGTCAGTTCGTTTGGTCGTACGAACGCGATGTTCGCTTAATTACGACGGAATGCACACAAGCGCGAAAAATGATCCAAATGACGCAACGAACGGATTTTTCTCATGCCAAACACTAAAATAAAATATTATAGTGCTTACATAAATTTTTGGATGTCCGGATGTATTCAGAACGTGAGTTATGCGCAAAAGTGCAAACTTGTGCACTTTTTGACACTTTTAGTCCCTGAATGACCCAAAAGTTTATTTTAGCGCACCGAACCCCTTAAAGCCTATTTCTAAGCTATGTAAAGGATATTTAAGGTGTGTTTAACTTATGGTCATGTTCTGGAATGTTCGTTACAGTTCAAATTGGCATACTTTCGTAGTTTGTCAAGTTTAGTCCCTGTAAGCGAATTAACTTTGTTTTTGCCATACCAAAGCCTTCAAAACTTATTTCTAAGTTATGTAAAGGTTATTTAAGGTATGTTAAGTATATGTTGATGTTCCGGAGTATTTGTCGCATTAAACTGATTACGTTTACGCACCAGTTTGCGTATAACTCTCCAGAAAGCGATATAGAGTTTGAAATTACTCAAAACTCAAAACATGAAAAATGTAAAACACAACCAAACAAAAATTAGGATCAAATAACATTGTTTTATTGATAATAGAACTGTTCACAATGATTACAAGCACAGTTGTTACAGTCTCCCCTACTTGTGGAAATTTCGTCCCGAAATTTATTTAGAGGAAACTCGTGGGAAAAGATGAGGATATTTCGCCTTCATTTGATCTTCGCGTTCCCAAGTAAACTCGGGTCCACGTTTAACTTCCCAGCGAACTTTGACCAAAGGAATGCGCTTGCGTTTAAGCCATTTGACTTCACGTTCCATGATTTCCACTGGCTTCTCAACAAATTTCAGTGTTTTGCCAACACGAATTTCGTCAAGCGGTATGTGGAGGTTCTCATCAGCTAAACACCTCTTGAGATTGGATACGTGAAAAGTTGGATGAACATTTCCAAGTTCAGGAGGTAACTCAAGTCTGTAGGCTACCTTTCCGATCCTTTTGACGATCTTGAATGGTCCAACGTATCTAGGTGCAAGTTTTCCTTTCTTTCCAAATCTGATCACACCTTTCCAAGGTGAGACCTTAAGTAATACTCGATCACCGACTTGAAATTCCAAGGCCTTGCGTTTTGGGTCCGCGTAACTCTTCTGATGGCTTCTAGCTGTCTGAAGGTTATCACGAACTTTCTTGATCTTGTCAGTAGTCTCTAAAATGAGGGCAGGTCCAGTAAGTAGAGCCTCGCCGATCTCATTCCAGCAGACTGGTGAATGACATTTTCGACCATAGAGAGCCTCGAAAGGAGCCATTTTGATGCTGGTGTGATAACTGTTGTTGTAGGAGAATTCAATCAACTTAAGATGTGAATCCCAGCTACCACCAAAATCGATCACACAAGCTCTAAGCATATCCTCCAGTGTCTGGATTGTTCTCTCAGATTGACCATCCGTTTGCGGATGATAAGCTGTGCTCAGATTAAGTTGGGTCCCGATAGCAGATTGCATGGTTCTCCAAAAATGAGAAGTGAAACGAGCATCTCTGTCAGAAATGATGTTCAAAGGAACACCATGTCGAGCTACAATTTCATCCACATAGATTTGAGCAAGTCTGTCAGCAGGAAAATCCTCACGGATTGGCAAGAAATGCGCTGACTTAGTAAGACGATCAACAACTACCCAGATGGCATCATGACCTTTCTTTGTGCGCGGAAGTTTAGTAACAAGATCCATAGTAATGTTTTCCCATTTCCAAACTGGGATCTCTGGTTGCTCCAATAAACCAGAAGGACGCTGATGTTCAGCCTTAACCTTAAGACAAGTAAGGCATTTTGATACGTATAAGGCAATGTCTTTCTTCATACCAGGCCACCAATACTGAATACGAAGATCCTTATACATTTTATCTGAGCCCGGATGAATAGAATAGCGAGACTTATGGGCTTCATCCATAAGTAAGGTGCGAAGGTCATCCTGGCTTGGGACCCACAAACGGTCCATGAAGTAATACGATCCATTGTCCTTCAGTTCAAGAGCAGGTGTTATGTGATAAGGAAATTCCTTATCCATCAAACCTTTTGAAACACAAGACTGTTGAGTCTGAGAAATGCGGGCTTGGATATCGGATTGAGCTTGCATAACAGATTGAACACGTACACAATGAAGCTTAGTACGTTCCTTACGACTCAATGCATCGGCTACGACATTCGCCTTACCAGGATGGTAGCGAATTTCGCAGTCATAGTCGTTTAGAAGCTCCACCCAACGTCGTTGCCTCATGTTGAGTTCTTTCTGGTTGAAGATATGCTGAAGACTTTTGTGGTCCGTGAAAACCACACATTTTGTACCGTACAAATAGTGTCTCCAGATCTTTAGAGCGAAAACAACTGCACCCAACTCAAGATCATGAGTGGTGTAGTTCTTCTCATGTATCTTCAACTGCCTTGATGCGTATGCTATGACTTTGTTCCTCTGCATCAGAACACAGCCAAGACCCAATTTAGATGCATCGCAATAAACGACGAAATCATCATTGCCCTCAGGCAAAGTCAGAACAGGCGCGTCGCAAAGCTTTTGCTTCAAGTGTTGAAAAGCTTCCTCTTGTTTGAATCCCCAGTCAAAGGGTTTGTTCTTCTGAGTTAGAGCAGTTAGAGGAACTGCAATCTTTGAGAAGTTCTCAATGAAGCGGCGGTAATAACCCGCCAGACCAAGAAAAGAACGAACCTCAGTAGGAGTAGTAGGTGTATCCCAATCCTTAATCGCACTTATCTTGGAGGGATCTACATGAATACCTTGTTTGTTGATAATATGCCCCAAAAATTGAACTTCTTTAAGCCAAAATTCGCACTTGGAGAATTTGGCGAAAAGTTGCTCTTTCTTTAGGAGTTCCAGAGTAAGACGAAGATGTTGCTCGTGATCAGCTTGCGTCTTAGAGTATATCAAGATGCCATCAATAAAAACAATGACGAACTGATCCAAATAAGGCTTGCAGACCCTATTCATTAAGTCTATGAAAACAGCAGGAGCATCAGTCAAACCGAATGGCATGACTGTGAATTCATAATGTCCATAACGAGTGCGGAATGCTGTCTTGGGAATATCTTCTTCATGCACCCGAAGTTGATGATATCCAGATCGTAGATCAATATTTGAAAAATAAGAAGCACCCTGTAGCTGATCAAAGAGATCGTCTATGCGTGGTAGGGGATATCGATTTTTGATGGTAAGCTTGTTAAGCTCACGATAATCGATACACATCCTAAAAGATCCATCCTTCTTCTTAACAAAAAGAATGGGAGCACCCCAAGGTGAAAAGCTAGGACGGATAAAACCTTTGTCAGAGAGTTCCTGCAACTGCTTAGCCAACTCTTGCATCTCAGACGGTGCAAGACGATATGGAGCTCTGGCAATGGGATTTGCACCAGGTACGAGATCAATACGGAACTCGACTTGGCGTGCTGGAGGTAGGCCAGGTAAATCTTCAGGGAAAACTTCAGAATAATCCCGAACGACAGGAATATCTGAAATAGACTTACCCTTGCCTTTATCTTCTGTAACATGTGCTAAGAAGGCCACATAATTCTTCCGCAGATATTTCCGAGCTTTAAAACAAGACATAAGTTTGAGACCACCAGAAGGTTTCTCACCTTGAACCTGTAGGATCTCGCCTGTCGAAAGCGGCACACGAACAATCTTCTTAGAACAAACTATCTCTGCGCGATGCTTAGATAACCAATCCATACCCACTATAACGTCGAAGCTTCCAAGTTGCATTGGCGTGAGGTCAATAGGAAAAAGATGGTTGTTAAGGTTCAACTGGCAGTTGTGAAGAACAGAATCAAGAACAATGGGTTCACCACTAGCAACTTCTACTGTCAAAGCTTTTCCTAGTTTCGTTCTAGACACACGAAGCATTGGCTCAAAAGACAATGACACAAAACTCTTATCGGCACCCGAATCAAAGAGAACAGATGCATGCTGATTATTAATAAAGAACGTACCGTTCACCACTTCATTGTCTGCCTGTGCCTCTTGAGCATTCATGTTGAAGACTCGACCTCGAGCCTGAGCTTGATTCGGATTCTGATTCTGATTCTGGTTGACTAGCCTTGGGCACCGGTTCCTGTAGTGGGTCAGATCCCCACAATTGTAGCACGAACCAGGAGGAAAATGAGGTCGTGCAACTTGACCTTGTTGCTGAGCAAGAGGCTGAGCAACTTGTTGAGCTTGGTTCTGAACTGCCTGGTTCTGGTTAACAGGAATGCGGCAGGTGGCAGCAAGATGACCAGGTCTTCCGCAGTTGGTGCACTGACGACACTGGAGGTGTGGTTGATGATGGTCGTTACACCTGTTGCACAAAGGTGCATTGCCAAGATAAGGCTTCTTGGCTTGTGGCTGCGCAGGCTGATTTGGTGCAGCTTGAGCCTGTGCAGTAACGACATAGTTCTGGGAAGCCTTCCGCTTCCTAGACCCTCCAGAATTCTTTCCCTTCTTGTTTTGACCTTTCTTGCTATCTTCCTTGTCAGATGCCTGCTTCTTACCCTTGTCACCCTTTTTATGCAGCTTTCCCTTTCGGACCTGCGACTCAGTCAATGTCGCTGCTAATTCGATCGCCTGACGGAGTGTGGCAGGGTCATTACCAGTAAGGATGTCTTGCACTGAGTCAGGTAGGCCGTCGATGTACCTTTCGATAGCCTTGTCGAGTGGGGTAACCATAGTCGGGCAAAGCAGACTCAACTCCTCAAACCTATCAGTATACGCCCTGTGCTCGCCACTGTCTTGTTTCAAGTTATCAAACTCTTTCTCCAAAGCTCGCTATTCATGACGAGGACAGAACTCCCTCATCATAAGAGCTCTAAGTTCAGCCCAAGTTTGTGCTAGAGCAACTTCTGCACCACGGTCTCTCATAATCCCGTTCCACCATGTGAGAGCCCTCTTCTGAAACACACTTGAAGAAAACTCGACCTTGCGATTGTCAGGACACTGCACGTGGCGAAAAGTATTCTCAATGCTCTCGAACCATTGAAGAAGCCCAGTCGCTCCTTCAGAACCACTAAACTTGAGTGGTTTAGCCGAGTTAAAATCCTTGTATTTGCATGGAGCATTGTTGTTGTTGTTGGCTTGGTGCCATTGAGCAAAGAGATTTGGGAATTGAGCAGCCATCTGCTGCGCAATGATTTCTTCCAGTTCGGCAGTAGCTATCTGGTGTTCGCGTCGAGGAGGCATTCTAAAAGAGGAAACATGAAAAGAAACGAGTGAGATGATTGGATGAAGAAAATGAGATGAAACAAGATCAACAAAAGAAAAGATGGTGGTCATTTGTCCGCATTACCAAGCAAACAAACGACACACAGTGACTAATCAAAGTAAATGGATCAAAAATAATGTATTGCGAAGACATGCTCGCCTATAAGTGAACACTCATCCCAAGAATTCCCAGGTAAGCACAACTGGTCTCGCGTCTGATGAGATGTATACGAAGTGCTTGCCTAGACAGAAAACCCAGAATACAGGCATTCACTCTTCCAGTTTGCACGTGTTCACATTATTTAAAACCCAAAACGTTGACGAGATTTTGAAAATTTGAAGGCACAAGGCCGAAAATTTAGTCAAACCGGAAGGGTTCAAAACCTTACAAAAGAGGGTTCAAAACCTTGTAATAAATTATTCAAAAACAGATGATTGTTTTTCAAAAATCGTTTCGAAAAAATTTGGTTCTTGTTTTGATAATCACCTAAGGATAGGTGATATGCATGTTTTATGATCTAAACACAAGATAACTTGTGTTAGGGTCCTAGAAAGGTTATAGTCTAGGTCAAAGAATTACTAATAACCTAATTCCCTATAACCATTGGCTCTGATACCAACTCTTCTGTCACACCCCGACCACGTATAGCATACAAGACGTGGCGGAAAACGTCGGGGAGTGTTGTAACAGAATTAATTGTTTCATAACCATGGTGTTCAAAGTTGTATTTTATTTATTAACATAAGAGTTTCATCGTCTTAAACAGAAATTAAAGAGTTTATAACATAATTAAACTAAGTCTTTCATCATTTTAAGTCTCTAAGGCACAGGTCCGCCCTAGTGTCACGATCTTCATCCTACGGAAAAGCTCCTGAAAACACATGTGAAAATAGGTACGTCAGCATAAAAATGCCTGTGAGATACATAGGTTTGTGAAAATAAGATTCATGACTTAAGTTTAAGAAAATGTTTAGTCATGAACCTTGTAATTTGATTTGTTTTGTAAATCGCTTGAAAAACAATAAGTTCAGATGATATGTATAAGTAAAAGAATAATGTATGGTTAAATGAATAACCATGTAAAATGAGTTGTATAAAATAAACCGTATTGTAAAACAAAGTCTTGTGAAAACATGTTACTTGTGTAAAATGTATAAGTCCAAAATGAATGATTTAAATAACGCTATGATATGTAATATAATACAAACACTTATATATAGGAAGTACCAGCGGCGTATCCACCATGCTTGTATCATATTACTCACATTTCGTTACTTAAGTCCCTTAACCAACCAACAATGTATAATGTCTATGTTTAAACCAATTGTCAAAAGTCCTTGTATAAACCATGTCAAATGTTGATAGTCCAAAAGTAGTCAAGTAATGGGTAACAAATGTTATGTCTTGTAAGTAAAGTATTGTCAAATAGTCCAAATGTAGAAATGTACAAAACAAAGTAATTTGAATATATCAAAAATTTATGTTTTGTAAAGTAATGCATGTTACATTGATACAAACATTTATGTGGTAAGTTAACGCATACATTCAAGCCTTGAGACAGTCGGATAACCCTTTCAGTCAAGGTTATCAAAAGAAATGTTTTCGGATTCAGTCATTCCTTACATCCAAACAAACCCGAGATGTTAGGAATGGGATTTGTCAAGTCCTATGGTACCAGTACTTACTACCGAGCGGCGTAGCTAATGTTAATGAACATATAATAGTCTCGTTTCTGCAAACCAAATGTCATAGCAAAAGTGATAATGTTATATGAAAACAATGTACTAAGTATGCTAAGTTAACATACAAAGCAGAAAAGTCATGTAAATCAATGTGCTAGCATGCTATCAGTTAACATACATAGCATAAATGTAATGTAGAACAATGTACTAAGTATGCACACAATGGACATACATAGCATAAAATGTAATGTAAAACGATGTACTAAGTACGCACACAATGGGCATACATAGCATGCAATGTAATGAAATCATGTACTATAATGTACTAACAAACATAGCAGGTATATGATGTGAAAACATGGAAAGCATGAAAGTAACAAGTAGGCACATGTGTTTCACCCCAAAACAGTTTGGAAAAACAGTAAAATAGGGGTCTATGTACTCACTTGAGATTGCTCAGAAGTCCTAAGATAACCACCAAGCAATGCTAGAGATCACGGAATATCAAACGGCACCTAATATAGGTAACTACATTAATAAACCGGACCTAAATCGGAAGATCGGATAGAATGAGGGCTCGTAAACCAAATGAGTATGGGAACTCATGTAGTATGGTTTAACAAGGCCTACATACTAAATGAAACCTAACCTAAGTGCTTGTGACCCATTACGACCCGTTTAGGTAGCTTATGCTACTTTAACGCGTCGTTCGTGTGAAACGCGTTCGGACCGCCTAACTAGTCCTATGACAAGTAATATATGCCTTAACATGTCTAATATGGTTGTCAAATCAGTTTAGATGTCAAAAGTTATGTTACATATGTTTAAAATGAATTTTGGCATCAAAGGGGTATTTTGGTAATTTACCTAAGGCATATAAACTACTTATCATACAACTAACTAAACGTCGTGACCATAAGGTATAACCTCGGAAGGTTATTCCCTATATACTATGGTCACCTAATGTGTTTGGTCGGATCCTAAAGATCGACCAAATGGGTCGGGTTCGAAAGTATAAGCGATTGTTTAGATCGCTTACCTTACGACCCTATATAAGCACTAAACTAAAAGTGACGAGCTAAGCATGCTAAAACATGCTTAACTAAGTTTAGAAAACAGGTTTGGTATCAAAACAAACGGTTTTGATACCCTTAAGTAGTTTGGTTGCAAAATACGCAAGAATACGTATTCTGACCGAAACTACGGCTCGTCACTGAGCCTAGATAACGTGGTAATCAGTAGGTATAGTCACTAGGGACTATAACCATCGTGATCACGCTCACGTTATGAAGTTCAAACGAACTTCGCATCGACCATAAACTGGTCAATGCAGAAAGTCAAACAAAGTTTGACTTTCGGACTCGAAAAGCAATAAAAGAACGAAGGAACACTTACGAAGGGTCCCCGAATGCTAATCTAGATCAAAATAGCTCAGGTATGAAACAAAGGTTTCAACTTAGAGCACAAATGATCAGATTCTTGTGAGAAATGAAGTGAAATGGGTTGGGTATTTATAGTATTTCCCGAACCGTTAAGATCGTTTCTTGAATAACGTGATTTAATCTTGTGCGTACACTTGTCAAAATGTTGTGGTAAGTAAAAATGGTTCCTCATGAGCTGAAAGGGCAAGTTAGAATGTGTGGTTGTGGGTTAATCAGCTGAAATCTGCTGATTAGACGATCTTATCTGATTCTGGGAGCCTGATGCGGCCCGCTTCAGGATCAGACAAAGCTCAGGCGGGCCGCCTGGAGCTTCTGATCAGAAAACAAGTTTCCATTTTGACAGTTTCAGCCCCTGCACGTGTTTAAGGCCATTTCCGACACTTCTAAGGCCCGTAAAGCCAACTTTAAGGCCCTAAAATGATTCCATTTCTTTTTGGACTGCAAGCAGTTCCAGAGGATATTGAGTTGCCAAAGGGATGACACGTGGCATGTAACCAGTGGGTGGATGATCAAGTGGGTTTGTTTGTGGAGATGATGAGGGTGGAATGATTTCAGCAGGAGCATATGATAAAGGAATGGGTGATGGAATCTCTTTATCTTCTTCAAGCACAACAAATTTTCTTTTGCGTGCATAGGCAAATTTGGGAGGAGGAGTTTTTTTTTTATGGAGAAGGTGGTTTAGGTGAAAAGGATGATTGTGAAGGGAATCTTTGGGGTGTTGGTGGTAATTATGTTGGTGTGTCAAAATGAATAGAGGCAGTGGTTTGGCAATCAGCTGTTGAAACCACTGGTGTCTCAACAACTAATGACCTAACATCTGCTGATGCTTTTGTTGCATCAACATCTGTTGGCTTTGTGGAAGATGATGGTGGTGAAGTTGTTTTCTGCTTCTTTTGTGGTGGTTTTTGAGGTGAGGGTTTGGGTTTGGTTGCAGCAGTGGATAGAGGCTTTTTGGAAGCAGCAGATGTTTTAGGGAATGTGGCAATTGGTGGTCTGTTGTTTCTAAAAGATTTTCTTCTATTAGAAGTACCAATATTTTCTCTTTTCAAGTTTTCTTCCTGTTCTTGCTTCCAAACATCTGCCTTGCTATCTGTTGTATCTTTTCTCTTCTGCTTTGCCAAAATCTCTTCATCTGTTTGAATATTAAGGGTCTCATCAATTCCCTTTTTTCTTTCCAACATTAGATTTTTCAGAGGATTTTGCAGAAGTATCTTTGGTAGACTTTGGCTTTTGTTTTTACTAGCTTTCTTATTGAATCTTTCTCCCCCTTTTGGCATCATCTTGATATTCCTTTTCAAAAATAGGTGCAGGGGAGGTGCCAGTAAGTTTAGCAAGGGATTCTTTGATACCCCTTATGTCTGCCTGAGTATCCTTGTACCTAGCATCCACCATAGCTCTGATCAGTTCCATGTGTGAGTTGTGGTTGATTTCAGCTAATTCCCTTTGAGTTGCTAAGATTGGTTGCATAGAATTCCACAACTCTTGGGTGATTTGCTATGTCTAGGCTGACTTTTAGAAGCCTCCAACAGCTGTTTCATCATGTCTTTCATTTCTCCAACATTGTTTTCAAAGGAAGACATTCTAGCAGTCAATTCTCTGTATCTTAATTCATCACCTAACTTAATAGGATCATCTGAATTCCCACCAGAGGTGGTTGTATCTGCCTTGGTGATAGGAGTAGACTCCAAATCATCAGAAGCAGATGCCCCTTTTTCTTGGTACTGGGGACTTCCCACTTGATCAGTGGTTACCTTAGTAGCCACAGCAGTGGTTGTCTTCAAAGGAGTCTTAGAGATGAAACTACTGTCCAAATGCAAATAAGTAGATTCAACATTTGTAGTAGCTGCTCTACTTGAAATACCATCAAGAATTTCATGAAATTCAAGAGGTGTAGCCTCCTCAACTATATGTGGGATAGCTATTTGAACAGATCCAAACACAACCATTGTTGAAGTTAAACTCTCAGTAATGTGTTGGTGAGAGGGGCTGCTATGAGTCTGAATGTCAATTACCTCAAACAGTGGTACAAAGGTTGGTGGAATAGGAGATGAAGGGAGTGGTGTTGAAAGAGACATTGCCTCGGGAGAAGGGCTTTTGAGCATACTTTCAAATGAAGGTATGGCATCATATTGTGGTGTCCTGTGATTACAACATGTTCCTTTTGTGAGGAATATGAGGAGTTTGGTTTAAAAGTTGAGATATTTCCACATGTTGTGAGGAAGTAGCAATAATGGTTTCTAGTGACATTTGTATTGTCACAGGGTTAACCTCTGGGATCTCATCTTCCAGAGGACCCGTTTTGGTGGGTTTGGCGGGCTTTTTGGATTTTGTTTTGGTCTTTTTGGGTTTTGTTGGTGGGGGGTTTCACAGCAATGGTTGTAGTGTTGTGATCACCAAGAGCAGTGGGCTCAGCAACAGAGGTTTGAGGAGCAGATGTGGACTCATCTAAAATTTACTCATTCCTCTTTGCTCGTGTTTTGGAAACATTTGACTCCTTGGCCATCAGGCGAGTAAAAATTTCTGATGTGAGACCATTCATTTTAAAAGCTGTACCTTGCTCAAAAGCTTTTTGAGAAACATGTTTTTGCAGGTAGTAGCTTAATAGTCTTGGAAACATGAGAAAAGCAACATTTTTCCCTTTTTAATGTTTTTCAAATTATTAACCAAGTCAGTAAACAATGCTTGGGAGTAGTTATAATAAGTGTTTGTTAAAATTGCATACCCCAAGTACTGATTTTTCAAAGGTATTTCGTTAAAAGCAGTGGTTTTATTGGAGAGACAGGTTAAGAGGGTATGGAACAGAAATTTCATTGGTGGTGGAAAATTCGGCTTATACATAGTAGCCTTATTCAATTGTCCATCATATCCCCTCTCAATCAGCTCTGTTTGAAACTCATTTTTCGGGAAAGATGTCTTACCTGCCAAGTCGTTTATCTGAAATGTTGTGGATATGGTAGTGGGGGTTATGGCAACCAATTCACCTCCGACTTTTAAAGTTATACCAAATGGCTCATTGCCTTGTTCTTCAATGTTGGCATTTGCCCAAAAATCTTGGAGTGTGTCTTGGTAAATTGGTGCATTGGCAGAAAGAAGTGTTTTGTATTTTGAGGATGACAGAATGTCAATTATTGAGTGAAAGTCGGTGTTTTTGTTGGTTTTCTCGAAAGTTGTGAGGTAGTTATGATGGTGTTCGATGATCAGAGCCATGATCGGAGTGTTAGAAATTGCGGGAGGTTGAAGAAGAAGTGAAGAAGAAGAAGATGGAAACCACTTTGGAGAATTTTTGAATTCGATACGGCGAGTAAAAGCTCTGTTTGGGGATTAAACAGTGTTTTATAAAAGAGAAAAAGTGAATGCTGACATGACAACGGTTTCAAAGATCGGACGGTTAACATATACCCACGTGGCAACCTCTGATGAAAAAGTGGATGACAGTTGTTTGGAAACCACTGTTGGGCAACAACAGTGGTTGGGTACAGTGTATATAAAAACAGTGGCTGATTTTAGTCTATCAGTTGATAGACATCAGAGGTTGAAATCAACAGTTGTTTAGTCAATCAGTGGTCAACAAAGGAAATGAAAACAGAGATTGTCTTTCAGCAGTGGGTGAATTTCAACCAATCAGATGTTTAAAACAATCAGTGGATATGGACAGACTTTTAAGTATTTATGAATAAATTTCATTTTAAGCTATTTTTAATGATGAATTTTTGATTTTTTGAAAACATCTTAATGTTTTTATTCAAGGAAAAGAAGTTTTTGCATTCTAATCCAAGTTAAGCATGCCAATTCTTGAGATCAAACTTTTAAAGGTAGATGTGTCTAATGCTTTTGTTAGCACATCTGCCAGTTGATCTTTAGTTGGAACATGATTCAGAAAAATCAAACATTTTTCATAGCATCCCTAACAAAGTGATGTCTAATACGTCTATGAAACCTTAAGATGATATGGTGATTATACCTGGCAAAAGGGTCGGGTTGGTTTGGGTTGGGTCGGGTCATGGGTTAAAATGGATTCGGGTCAGAGTGGGTCCCGGTCAAAACGGGTCCGATTAGAATGCGTTTCGGTCAAAACGGGTCGCTCAAAAAATCTAAACCGTATATATTAGACAATTATTGTATATTTTGTGTAATGACTGATTTAAAATAAGAAAATTGAAATAAAATTTAACAAGTTAAAATTTAAAAAGATAATCAGCGCTGTTATACAGTACAAAAGTCAAAAAGCTACAAAGTATATTGAATTTTTATTAATAAAAAAATCATAAAAGAAGAAAATTCTATGGTTCCAAAGTACCCACATATATCCATTTCATTATTTTTTCATTAACCAACAATATATTTTTACCGAGTAAAGTCCTTTTTAAGTCCCTGTGGTTTATGCATTTTAACTATTTAAATCCAAAAATCAAACTTGTCTTGATTTGAGTCCCTGTGGTTTGTATTTTTAACCATTTGAATCCAAAACGCAAACCTTATCCAAATCATGGACTAAAAGGGTTGGATTCAAAGGGTTAAAACTACAAACCACAGGGACTCAAAGAGTTGGATGAGGTTTCATTTTGGATTCAAAGGGTTAAAAATACAAACCACAGAGACTCAAATCAAGACAAATTTAGTTTTTGGATTCAAATAGTTAAAATGCACAAACCCCATAGACTCAAAAAGGACTTTACTCATTTTTACCACTCATTTCTCTCTATTCCAACTCTTGAGTCTTTAACCATCTCTCTTGACTCACATAGAAATTGTGAAGAAGCAAAATATATTGTAAGACCACCCGTAGTGTTGTCTTTTGGGGCGTTGTTTGTGCTTAATCACGCCCAATATCGCCCACATACCACTACACATGGGCGTGTTTGGGGCGTTTTTGGTTATGGCGTTTTTTAAATCACGCCTAATGGAGGTTTTTGTTGTCCAATCACATTTTAGCTTCTATTATTTGGCAAATAAGATTTTTTAAATGTTTTTTTTATTTTATTTTATTACAAACATAATGCCCCACAATCCCACTACACCTATTTTAGAAAACGCCCCATAATGCACCATTGCTGACTGGGCTGCCACATGACGCAAAACGCCCAAGGGTGAATATTGCCCACTACGCATGGTCTAAGAATTGTTCAAACATGTTAATTTTTGTTGGTGGTTGGTTCAAAGATTTATGAGAATCGATTTTGTGATTGTATTGCCTCTCTCTAGAGAGCAATAGATGAAGGCGGTGGACGGACGACGGAGCGGGAGGTAGACAATGGCGGTAGACGAAGGCGGTGAACAATGGTGGTAGACAAAGGTTGCGGGCCGAGGCGGTATATGAAGGAGGCTTACTGTACGCGGGCTAATGTCTTACTCTTGACCCGTTGTTGGTTACCTGCTTGACCCATTCTGTTAGATGCCCCAACCCATTCTGACCCACTCTTCCAGATCAAGAATTTGTTAGATGTCCACTTGGACCCTTTTTTACTTTTGCCATACCCAAAGGAAGCCTAAGGTTAAAAAAAGTGACCTAAAGGAACCCATAAATGAAAGTTCGGGTTATGATTGCCAGCCCTAGGTGATGCATTAGATAGCAATACATAACAACCGTCCATATTTTAAACTAAACTCTATAATTCATTATCCTTTGATCCTAGAAGATAAGTGATTAACCACTAAAACAGAATTAATATCATTAGACACTTATATCATAACTAAATATTACATCCTTTTTATCCATATCATTTATTTTTATACTTTTAAAACTCGCCCAAAATGAATCTTTTATATCATCTAATCATATTCATTGGAGGCCTTAGTTGAACAAACACATGTACACTTCCACACCAGCATTTAAGTTGAGTAGCAGAGTATATATGGTGTATGAAGTAGGGTAGGGTTTAATTTAGACATGACCAAGGGTTCATTCAATCTCGATCTGCTGGGGAACCTCTTGTGGTTGAGGGTCAAGTTCGTCCTCATCTGTTATAATCCCAGAGGCTTCCACAGTCCTTGTAACCCATTCCTTGAGTGGATCTTCATTCAAATCTAACCGCAGAACTCCTGCAAACATCCCTCCCATGAAAGCAACAGGCTCCTGTCATTCATTCATTAACGACGATCATGAATGGTTTATTTATGCTTAACTAGTGACATCTTAGGAGTTTATGACTACTTTCCTCTAACATCAAATTTGCTACTTCAGGATTTATTTAATACTTTTATTTTTCATGATCACATATGAAGGTCTCAATTTATCTGATCTGCATATAGATTGCAACTTATTCGTCCTGCATCTACATCCCGTTCCCAAAGTGCAATAGGCTAAATATTAAGTAATATTGGATAGCAATCGGTTCGGTAACGGCTAGAAAATTAAAACTCTAAATAAAACGGATAGATCTAACAATCTCTTGTGAATTGTGATACTGAAACACCACACAAGAAAAAAACGATTAGGGCAAAACTAAACGAGAATCAAGATACAGATACACCACTTGACTCTAATCTAGGCTCCAAGAACACCATTCAAACATGCCAAGTTTGAACTAGCAAGGAATAATGTTAACTCTAACTTATAATCCAATGAGTAAAATTAACATAGATATTTTCAGAAAACAGAACACCCCTTTGCATCTTGCCATTTACTTGTACTTATAGAAAAAAAAAAAAAAAAGAAATTGGCCCACTACCTAAAATGCAGAAAAATGCAGAAACATGCAAACTGACTTTGACCACTATCACAAACTTTGAACTAAAATGCAGAAAAATAAAAAGAAGGAAACATGGGAATTAAGTTGCAAAAATTGGAAATAAAAAAGAAAATAAAAACATGGCTCTAATTTGCTGCAGATGGGTCGGATCATGGCAGGTCTTCAGGTTCGGATGCGGGTAAAAATGTGACCCAATTAACCCATTTCAGTAACCGAACATGATGTATATCAATATTCCATCTAGTTCGATCATCATCTGTGATCCACGTTTGACCATTTTTTTTGGTTTTCATCTTCAACAGTCATATTCTTTGTGGGTTTAGCCCTAATATGTTCAGTGGCGTACCCAGTAATTATTTTCTGGACGAGGGGTTCAACCAAAATTTTAAGGGGTGTGATTAAGATTTTAGCCTATAAATTACACTAAAATTTTCTTTTTAAGGGGTGAGCCCGCCCGCCCGCCCACCCGACCCGTCACTTAGGTCGTGGCAAAAATTTAGTCATAATTAGTATGTCTATTGAGGCATGTTTATTACATAACCAATTTGAAGTAGAGATCCGCAATGCTTTAAAGATCTAGTAGGAGAGTGAAACAAAGGCAGTTACATAATCGCAATCATAGTTAACGCAACAGGTACGACAGTTTATATACTCATAACTGCACGCTCTCTCGTATGATCATAATGGCTCTCTGTCTATGTAGGCATATAGTTGCACATGTGCTAGTATTGGTGCTTGTTTTGTATTTTATTTGGTTGTATGAATGAAGTGCGATGCCAATGCTCCACTAGGTAATATAGTTGGCCAAAAAAGAATCTTGGATTATGAAGAAGTTATACAAAAAGTAGGGTGAATTGTTGGTTTGGTCATGTAGACAGCCTTACCTCTACCCCGTAGGAATAGAGAGGCTGCTTCCAGTGAGACCTCCACCTCGATAGTAGTTTTGCATCAAGCCTTAGACACAAGGCACATAACACTCAGCAATTGAGACAACTGCCCATTAGTGCATGTACCTCTTGTCTTTCGGCTATCAACGCCACCACATGATGCATGATTAACCATCCCCTCTTCTAACGTTATTTTCAGGAAATTAGTTGTGAACAGTTAACGAATTCACAACATTCAAAAAGAATTCTACTATGGACATGAAAAATACTGGGATGAAGGAATTGCTTATCTGTAAAGGATTGGATTACCTTGAGAGCTTTCTTTAGAATACGCTCATCAGAAGGACTGAGGAAAAAGGAATTGGGTTGGCAGTTATTATTAGCAGACGCTCTTGTTACTTGCTTCCGACCAACCGATTTCCACTGACACAAAACAAACACTAATTTTCAGATGTGTAAATTAGGGAAGATGTAAGGATAGAAAAAAAGTTACCGATGATGCACATGATGACGGAAGAGAATGTATTAGGCGGAGGGACGCCATCTGCTGCTTTCTCCACAAATACCCCTTTTGCCTTATCAGTTGCCTCTTGGTGTCTTCATTTGCCCATGCTTCTCCGAGGGTTAGCAAAATAATAATAATAATAATAATAATAATAATAATAATAATAATAATAATAATAATAATAATAATAATAATAATAATAATAATAATAATAATAAAAGAAAAAAAAAAAACAAAATTGATAAATAAAAAACCTAAATTGATAAATAACAAGGTGATTATCTATCTTGATAAACTAGGTGGATTCACTTCGAGGATCGATTCCTTGATCGATGAATGTGATGAACACGTATCTTGTACGGAATTCAAGTACGTGTATGGATCAGACACAAAGAAGTAATTATAAGTTGTTTTCTATTACTATTATAACAGTTTACAACCACGAAAACACACGAGCAGAGCTTCACCTCTCAAATGCTCAAAGTTACCAATGAACAAGACTCAACAGATATATATATAGGAGCTGTAGCTTCGTACAAAGTTGACTTACAAATGGGTCTCGGTTCGTACGAACCGGCCCTTCGTACGAAGCAACATATTACAAGTTATCAATTCAAGATCCCTTCGTACGAACCCACATACATGGCTTCGTACGAATCCACATTTTAACATATGAACTACATCTTTAAACCATGTCTTGATCATCTGGTTTAGCTAAGATACGTGATTGACGAACATGATAGACACACTGCACTCACAGACTCCCCCTTAGATATTACTGTAGTCAATCTCATAGCTTTCTATCTCTCACTGAGTCTTCCAGAAATGTTGACATCTTCAGCACCACAAACTATCCCTTTTACTCTAACAGACTCCCCTTGGATTTGCTCACAACTTCAGCTCCCCCTTTCTGTTGACTCTTTCTTCAGGCTCCCCCTTACTTTAAGCTTTCGGGCTTTTAGCTTCTAGGATCGACACCTGGCTCTTTGATTATAAGCTCCCCTTTGCTTTGAGCTCGTCTTTAGACTCTCCCTTAGCCTCAGCTATCAGGATTGTAATTTGGTACAATCATCTGAAATATACATATTTAACAATGAAAGCTTTTTGGTTTTCCAGAATTGATAACCTGACTCTAAATATAAATGTAACAGTATGTAATTACCCAGGATTTCCTGACTTTTCTCCCCCTATCAAATAACCTCATGTATTTGACAATTAAACATCAAAAAACTCTTCTCAGATGATTAACAGTGAGGTTTTGAAAAGATTTTCTTGCAAGTCCAACTTAATGAACTTAGAGATTCACAAACTATTTATGAATTTTTCAATTAAAAACCTCAAGTTTCAAATTAATGAACTTGTTTATTTTCAGAGACATGTTTAGCATACTTAGACTTTGAAACTTAGCTTTCAAACATCGGTTGTCGAAAATAAAGTAGAAACAAAATCTTTTTGAATTTTTCAAAGTTTATGCTAAAACTCTCTGAAAATCTTTTTGGAATTTTTCTTTAAAGAAATGCAGTAAACAAATATTTACAGATAATATTTTTGTTTGAGTCCGTGTCAGAGGATCATATCAGATTATGACAAATCACTAGCACCGTTGAGCTATAAACACTTTAAGTTCTAAACGATTCAGTTAGATTGTTAGTATACTAGTCCATTTAAATTTTCACACAAAGTTCAACTGATTCGAGATACGAGTTAATGTCTTAAGTACTTAACTTATTCGGGTGTCCCACCTCAGAATATACTCCTGTATCAAGATTCCCTAAATTCAGTCTTACATGTGAATATACTATATTGACATATGTACTCTGGGTTAGTGCGAGACCTTGAGAGCTTAGGTATGAACTACCGTTCAGTCAAAGAGATGAAAGCTCGACTTGAGGTGTGTCCCACTTAGGGATCTTCTTTACAACTGCACTTTATATATATCTTTCGATATTTTCTCAATTTTATGCAGAGGGAAAGCTTTAAAAGCACGCAAAGTGTTATACGAGGTCTAGGCCATTGCTGACGCAAAATCAGAAGACTAGGTATAATACCCCAGATATCAAACAATATAAAGACCTGGTATCTCAGAATCAAGCAACCTCTCAAACGAAATTTCAGAGGTTATCCATATATCCGAGAGATGTTCCCCACGAGATAAGCAAGATATTGATTTTATGTTTATATCTCGAAATCAATCTACTAAATGTGTAAAAACCTACTGACATATCATCAGTGAAACTATTTATCACATTCGACTATCCATTTCTTTAGCATACTGTGATTGTCTACTGATGTACTATCATTTCCTCTTTTTACACTAACTCTTTTGAATTTTCTCAAATTTTTGACTTTTTTCAAATTTTCAAATGTTTTTGTATTTTTTGAAAATATTTACTCCCCATAAAATCCAAAACATTTAAAGAAATTTTGATAACGATGTAGATAGCTTTGTCTCGCCATCCATTTTCTGCTTAGATGTGACACCTGGGTCACTGCGACCATCAAACAAATAGCAAACCAATGAAATATTGTATTTCATACTTGGGATCTGTATAAATATGTGTATCTTTTGCACATATCAAATTTTGTTCGATTTCAAGCTTTAAATCACTTTCTGGAAGGTTATACGTGCACTGATGCGTAAATATAACCAGTTTAATGCAACGAACACTCTGGAATAGTGAAATAGGATTAACATACCTTAAATAACCTTTACATAACTTAGAAATAAGTTTCGAAGGCTTTGGTATGGCAAAATCAAGTTAAATTGCTTACAGGGACTAAAGTTGACAAACTGCGAAAGTATGCCAATTTGAACTGTAACAGACATTCCAGAACATGGCCATAAGTTAAACATACCATAAATATCCTTTACATAGCTTAGAAATAGGCTTTGAGGGGTTCGGTATGCTAAAATAAACTTTTGGGTCATTCAGGGACTAAAAGCGTCAAAAAGTGCACAAGTTTGCACTTTCGCGCATAACTTACGTTCTGAATACATCCAGACATCCAAAAATTTATGTAAGCACTAAAATATTTTATGTTAATGTTTGGCATAAGAAAATTCCACTCGTCGCGCATTTTGGACCGTTTTTCCGTTCGTTACGACTTCCGTCGTAATTAACCGAACATCGCGATCGTAGGGCCAAACGAACCGACACCCGAGATATTTTTTAGCACATTTTAAGTTCCCTATACTTTAACTTCATTTTAGAGCTTTGAAATGGGGTTAACGGGCCTTAAACATGTCAGAAATAGCTCAAAACACAAACAGGGACTAAAACTGTCAATCTGCCAAAGTTGATGGCTTACGGACCGTAAGCCATCGCCCTTACGGTCCGTAAGGAGTCCCCAGAACCACAGAAAGTGGTTAACAGCTGGTTACAGCTGTTAAGCACTCTTAATCCCAATGCCACATGTTGATACCTGATGGTGGGGGGCCAATTGTTGTTCTATGGGTATTTCAACAAGTGTATGGATGAGATTGAAGCACGTTATTCGATAAACGATCCTAATGGTTCTACCACATCTATAAATACCCACCAACATCACTTGCAAAAACCCACAAATCTGATCTAAAAGCTCTAAGTTGAAGCCATTACTTCATACCTGAGCTATTCGATCAAGATTTACTAGCGGGGACCCTTTGTAAGTGTTCCTTCGTTCTTTTATCGCTTTACGAGTCCGAAAGTCAAACTATGTTTGACTTTCTGCGTTGACCAGTTTATGGTCAACACAAAGTTCGGTTGAACTTCATAACGTGAGCGTAATCATGATGGTTATAGTCTCTTGTGACTATACCTACTGATTACCACGTTATCTAGGCTCAGTGACGAGTCGTAGTTTCGGCCAAAATACGCATTTACGCGTATTTTGTAACCAAACTACTCTTGGGTATCAAAACCGTTTGTTTTGATACCAAACCTGTTTTCTAAACTTAGTTAAGCATGTTTTAACATGCTTAGCTCGTCACTTTTAGTTTAGTGCTTATATAGGGTCGTAAGGTAAGCGATCTAAACAATCGCTTATACTTTCGAACCCGACCCGTTTGGTCGATCATTAGGATCCAACCAAACATATTAGGTGACCATAGTTGTATAGGGAATAACCTTCCGAGGTTATACCTTATGGTCACATCGTTTGAGTAGTCGTATGATAGGTAGTATATATGCCTTAGGTAAATTACCAAAATACCCTTTTCATGCCAAAATTCATTTTAAGCATATGTAACATAACTTTTGGTATCTAAACTAATTTGGTAACAATATTAGACATGTTAAGGCATATTTTACTTATCATAGGACTAGTTAGGCATTCCGAACGCGTTTCACGCGAACGACGCGTTAAAGTAGCATAAGCTACCTAAACGGGTCGTAATGGGTTGTAAGCACTTAGGTTAGGTTTCATTGTAGTATGTAGGCTTAGTTAAACCATGTTACATGAGTTCCCATACTCATTTGGTTTACGAGCCCTCATTCTATCCGATCCTCCGATTTAGGTCCGTTTATTAATGTAGATACCTATATTAGGTGCCGTTTGATATTCGTGACCTTCTAGCTTTGCTTGGTGGATATCTAAAGTCTATTGAGCAATCTCAAGTGAGTACATAGACCCCTCTTTTACCGTTTTCAAACTGTTTTGGGGTGAAACACATGTGCCTACTTGTTACTTTCATGCTTTCCATGTTTTCACATCATATACTTGCTATGTTCATTAGTACATTATAGTACATGATTTCATTACATTTTATGCTATGTATGTCCATTGTGTGCATACCTAGTACCTCGTTTTACATTACATTTCATGCTATGTATGTCCATTGTGTGCATACTTAGTACATTGTTTTACATTACATTTCTTGCTATGTATGTCCATTGTGTGCATACTTAGTACATTGTTTTACATTACATTTCATGCTATGTATGTCCATTGTGTGCATACTTAGTACATTGTTTTACATTACATTTCATGCTATGTATGTCCATTGTGTGCATACTTAGTACATTGTTTTACATTACATTTTGTTGCATATGCTCATCCAGCATATGAACACATTATATTACCTTTTGAACCGTTGTAACCATTTGACTATGTGAACCGTCGTAACCATTTGATTATATGAACCGTTTGTAACTGTTGAACCGTGTGAACCATTTGTGTCTGTTGACATGATTTACATTTGACAATAGACTTTGGACGATACATAAACATTTCTACAATTGTTAAACATTACATCTTGATGGTTTGGTTTGAGTAAGTGATTTAAGTAACGAGGCGTGTGTAATATGATACAAGCATGGTGGATACGCCGCTGGTACTTCCTATATATAAGTGTTTGTATGGTATCACATATCGTAGCGTTATTTGAATCATTTCAATTTGAGACATATAACATTTTATACAAATGACATACTTTTCACAAGACATTGTTTTACAAACAACTTATCTTATACAAACTCATTTTACATGGTTATTCATTTAACCATACATTATTCTCTTATTTATACATATTATCTGAACTTATTGTTTTTCAAACGATTTACAAAACAAAACAATTTACAAGGTTCATGACTAAACTTTATTAAACGTTTTCTTAAACTTACAAGTCATGAATCCTATTTTCACAAAACCTATGTATCTCAAAGGCATTTTTATGCTGACGTACCTATTTTCACATGTGTTTTCAGGAGTTGATGCATAGGACTTATCGAGACATACTTAGGCGGACTTGTGCCTTAGTGACTTAAAACAAAGCAAGAACTAGTTAATTTGTGTTATGTACTCTTTGTTTCTTGTTTAAAACGATGTAAACTCTCTTGTTTGATTAATAAAACGAAACTTTAATTGCCATGGATTTGAAACAATTAATTCTGTTACAACACTCCCCGACGTTTCCGCCACGTTTCGTTGTCTCACGTGGTCAGGGTGTGACATTAGATACGCTCTGTCTTGCATAAAGTACCCCCATGATTTACAACACACTGATTTTTACAATGTTAAAACCATTTAATCACTTATGAAATAATCATGTTTGTTCAGCCGTGAGGGTTTCGGCATATTCACTCAACATTTTTAATTTTTTTTATTTTTTAAAAAAATTTAAAAACAAACATATTTTTTTCATTTTTTCAATTTTTTGACAAAATAAAAACATATTATTGGTTTTTTTTTAAATTATTCTATTTTAGGGTTTTTGGTTTATTTATATATAAAGACAAACAAACTCCCTGTTTTTCAGTTGCAGGGACCTGCAGCCTCTTGTGCCAAGCTGCTCCGCTCTCCAATTTGACATTCAGCTGTCTTCAGGAGCACCTGCACATACACCCAAATGAATCATTTGAATAATGCAACCCAAGCCTGCTTCGACTCAGGTAGCTGAACATATGTGTTTCTAGGCAAAACTGGAAAATTTCGTTTATTTTTCTCAAAAACATTCTCTTTAGTTTCCTTATTCACAGAAGTCTTTTGCTTTACCACCCATATTTGTCATTTTAAAACATTCATTTGATAAAATCTTGATTCATTTTGTGAACAAAGTTCGTCTGTTTATGAAGATTTATCTTTCCAAATCGTTTCTTTTGATTTTGTTTCTTTTTATAACCCAACTCAGCCTTTGTGTTTTTCTTTTTGTAACTAGGTTTGTTATAAAAAGTTTTCTTGCTCTTTCCAGCAAATTTTGCAATTTTAGACTTCTCAATTTCTACCAATTTAAAAACTTTGTCAATCTTTTCCGAAAGCACATTTTAAATCGGAAATTTAATGTGTTACTGCATTCATCTGTCGTCTTCGTCTTATGTCGAGTTTTCGGTTTGTTGCGGTTCGGAACAAGAATGATGTCATCATTCTTAATGATGACATCATCTAAATGACATCATCTATGACATCATCTATGACATCATGTGAAGATAACATGCACAAATGATATCAGTTTGCATGATTCGCTAGAAGACAAAATATTGTAAATATATTTGTTGATTTCACTCATTCGTACAAAAAGGTGATTTCGCTCATATGGACATGTGGTCCTTGGAGCGAAATCTCATGCACTATATATATGTGCTCATAAGCGAAATCATGTAGGCAGTCCTTGTATTCCATGCCGAAGCTCTGCCGGTGTGAAGATCGATTGTATACAACGTCTAATCAATTCAATCAGTGAATTAAGTGAAGATCAAGCTGTTACTAAGTCTATTTCTTGTTTTCCGCACCTGAAATAGATCAAAACTTCTCTAAACGACTCATTCGGATCAGTCGAACGATCCTACATAATGTTTGAGAATAATTTGTCCAATCCAATCATAGTATATGCCAATCCTATTAGATCATCATTCGCATTTTTCTCAGATTTTGAATTCTTAAGATATCTTTTGTGAAAACTTTCCTCATTTTCATCATGTGATTCAAACTTACCATTGTTTGTAGACTCATCTCTCAAAACGCTTTCAACAACCTTACCTAACACCTCTGAATCATCAAGATTATCAGATTTGGTGTAAGTCACATCGATGTTGTCAGGTAATTGGTCAACCATGTTTATTGCTTTTTCCACCTGTTCGTTATCACAGAATGTATAATTATTCTCCAACGGTGGTGGAACATGATGATACTTTGACCCAATTCCCTTTTTGTTCTTTTCAGACTCTTTACCATCTGGTGTGATATTGAAAATACGTTCCAGAATGTATGAAGAAGCATGATAACTTTGAAGTTTATTAACAACCTTTTCTTTTTCAGCCAGTTCTTGTTTAAGTTTAGCAACTTCATCAATATATTGATTTAAAACTCAGTTGTTTTCCTTCATATCTGGCTTCAACAAGTTTAGTTGTTTTCTGACATGCTGACAATCTATCATCCAGACTTTTAACTTTACTCTTCAAAGTTTCATAAGCTTCTTTTACCGTATGATATGACAATTTCATTCCATCATATTCTTTTTGCAACTCTTGAATAATGTTATCTTTTTTAATCCATTCGTTGTAGTCAGCTGAACACTTTTGTTTTAAAATTTTATTTTCTTTTTCAAGAACATCACATTTCTGTGTCAGCTCTTCTTCTTTTTGTTTCAAAAATCTTTCATTTTCAAGCTTATTAGGACTTCCCTTGAGGCAGATAACATCAAATCAGGGGAAGTAAAAACGACTTGTAATCCCTTATAAATTAACTACTATTAAAACTTTATCCGGCCTTGCGGGACTGTATCCCTGCTGACTCAAACCAATATGGCCGATGATAACGTCGTCTTCACAAGAGAGGCCTACCACTTTTCGCATTAATAACTTATTTATTTATCTTTCAATATTCCGGCCTTGCGGGACTGTATCCTTGCCGACTCAGACCAATATGGCCGAGGGTAACATCGCCTTCACAAGAGGGGCCTACCACTATAACTAGGATAATCTCTTAAAAAGCCCAAAGTGCGGAAATCATCAAAGGATACATTGTCACACCCCAACCGATGGCGGAAACATCGGGGCGCGACACTAAGCGAATCAGATTTCTCAAGAGAATCCACAACACTAATTGTTTCGATATAGATTAATCAAAATTTCATAAATAATTCTTAAATGTCATCCACATTTCTCATCCAACATAGTGTATCAAAATAACATAACGATTCAAATATTGTTCAAATTGTCTAAGATGAGTTTCTAAGCATCATCCTAGCTTGTTTTCTTGATTCCCAGCTACTATCAACCTGCAACATGTATTAAAATACAATCAACAAAAATGCTGGCGAGCATACAAGTTTGAATACGTAGCATAATAGTTTAAAAACTCATATCCAACATGAATACATATCACAAGTTTCAACATGCTAGTTTACGTGGTTCATATGATAACCCAAGTTTCCAACGCGTTAACATGCCTTTCCTTCTTCGACACATCGAAGAGGAGGTAATAGAATCAAAACTTAACAAAACTCCCAAGACTCAAGGAGAGGTGCATTACCCCTATAGCGCTACAATTGTTAAGGCGAGCTACACATAAGAATCAAACGTTCACATAGCATAAACGTCTCAAGTATCACAAGTATCATGTTTTCATGTTTAACACGGATAGAGTATGTTTCAAATAAGTTTCAAGTGTCAAGTGTCTTGATATAGAATACATGTTGCATCCCAAAAGTGTTTAAAACAAAAAGGGATCAAGTATACTCATAGTGGGTGCTTAGAACCAAACACTGCCTAATTGGATCGGAGGGAGCGCTGAATCAGCCTGCGTGGGGGGGGGGGGGGAACAGAGCATAAGTCCTCTAAGAGCTGACCCAGACGGGAACAGAGTGTCGAATCCTGTAAAATTGAGTTAAAGTGTCTGACAGACTACCTGGGCGGATGGTCATCCGGACGGATGGGCTTCATCCGATCAGACGGTCATCCGAGCGGATGACCATTCGAATGGATGGCCATTCGAATAGTGGGTGTTTGTGAACTGTTAAAGTTTTCAATGTTTTGATCATAGTGTCCTGTAAAACAAACAACAAGTGTCATCATAATCAGAACATCTGGACGAATGGTCATCCGATCGGATGGCCATTCGGATAGATGGTCTGTTTGTGAAGTTTTGTAAAATTTCTAAGTTTCGAGTTAACGAAGGCGGTGTGACGATGTGTCAAACAACGGAAACATACGAAACCTAGCTCGTTCAATCGGATGGGTATCACCCCTGTTCGAACCGACGAGCTGTTTTTGTTTTTGATGAAATTTCATGTTTGGACACGTCGATCGCCCGTTTTCCGGTGGAATTCAATTCTCAAGCCGACTTTCGACTAAGGAACAAGTCGAGAGTCCGTTTGAGTCTAATTTCATCAATGTTTTGTATAAAAATTGAAGAAAAGTTTGGAAATCAGTTGCAAAACGTGAAGTTCATCAGATCTGAGCTGGAAACATGTGAAATTCTGTCAGATCTGGTATAAAAGTGTGATAATCCTTTAGATTTTGTATAAAAGTTGTGAAAATCCACTAGATCTAGCACCAATCCTGGTTAAACGGTGCTCCACCACGTCTTGCATAAGCAACTGAGTGGAAACCACCTTCAAGAGGTCCAAATCAGTTAGTTTTTGAGAAAATCTGAGGTGTTCGTGTGATTTTGATGAAGAATATGGTGTAGAAGTGATTAAAGATGAAAGTTGTACAAGAATTGAGGAGTAATACTTACGGGATGGCCATGAATCTTGATTAAAGTGACTGAGAGTACGTGTGGTCGAATGGCAGAGTCAAAGGTTTGTATGAAGGGTTAAGTGCCCTATTTATAGGTAATAGTGACAAGGCTAGTCGAATGGATAGGGTTAAGTCGGTGTAAGTGTGCAAGCGATCAAATGGCTTTCCGGTCGAATGGCCATCCGGTCGGATGGTCATCCGAGCGGATGTCCATTCGGACAGCCGAATCTCGTTTGCTAGTTTTTTGACATTGGTTCGTTTTGCGAGCTAGTGTTGCGTTGCATGTTATTGTGAGTAATCCTTACACATGGTATTATTACATCTAAGTGTTTAAATAACATAAATACACATGAAGTTTTCGTATTTCAAGTTGCGTTCAACCAAATTTCTCGTTCAACCAAGTATCAAAGTTTCTCGTTCAATAAGTATGAAGCATAACAAGTGTCAAGTTTCTAGCATCACAAGAGTCGAGATTTAAAGTATCACAAGAGTCAAGATTCACATCGTTCCTGTATAAAACATCACTAAAGCATCACATAGAGTAAAAGTTTCACATAGTTTAACACGATTAAGATTCAAATAGTTTCATTAAGCATCACATGGTAGGAAGTATGACGAGAGTTGCTAAAAAGATAAAAGTTTCGAACGCTGGGCGTTACAGTCTCCCCTCCTTTAGGAGATTTCGTCCCCGAAATCTAAGAGGAAGACTGCTCGAAGAGGTGTGGATACTTGGTTTTCATTTCACTCTCGAGTTCCCAAGTAAATTCAGTGCCACACTCTCCTTCCCATCACACCTTAACTATGGAAATTTTGTTGCACCTCAATCGCTTGTTACCTCGGTCCATGATTTCGACCGGTTTTTCTGTAAAATGAAGAGTCTCGTTTGTTTGCGAAAGTTTGAGTTTAAAGGACTAAAGTTGACAAACGATGAAATATGTGTCCGAAGGGACTAAAAGTGTCAACAAGCCAAACTTGTGCCTCTGAATGACCATACACGAAGAATATATTCTTAAACGAGTAATTATTGGGATATAAGGAGCCGTTTGTGAAAATAATCGGAAGATTATAAACTGCAGGGGTTAAACGTGTCAACATGTAAATTCTTACCTCTGAGTGACCTTTTAACGAACCCGAGGCTTCGTAATATTCAAATATAGTCTCAAGAATAAGTGATAACAGTTTCACGTGGTTTCGAATCGTTATGCAAGTTTTCAAGAACTTGGGTTAAAAGCGTCAATGTTTAGAAACTTATGATATCGGTGATCGTTTAACGAAACCGGGCCTAACGGAGTTTGGTTATACTCCCATGTTCCTCTACAAACTAACTACAAGGGCCTTTTGTGCGTAAAATAAAGTTACAAAGGACCAGGGACTGATTCTGCCAAACCTGAAACAATTTTTACCTGAAAACAAGGTTGTCGCGGCCCGCGAAGACTCCCCTTGAGTCCTACGCGGCCCGCTAGAGATGCCCAGTTCTGCAAAATGTTGACAGCTGCTGGTTGCAGCCTGTTCCACCGCCTTAAACACTCCAAATTCGATTCCAGGAGCTGGTTGACGGTTTTAGAATACCACTAGGATACCTGGGGTGATCCTAAACACTCCCATAACACCTGTGATGATCCTTGAGCATGGCATTCACCTATAAATAGGCCTTCATGTTGCCTTGTTCATTTGCTGAAATCACTTGAATCTTCTCTACTCTCTCATCTGGTGGTTCCTGATAAAAAAAAGGAGCTTTTTCTTGTAGAAAAGATTGATAGGACCCTTTGTAAGTGCCTTAGCCCCCTCTTTAGTTCAGTTTGTAATTTAAAAACCGAAAAGTCAAAGTTATCGTAATCTAACTTTGACCTTCGGTTTAAACTCAAATGGTCCAGCCACTGTCCGAGATGAATGTGGTTATGTGACCATAATAGGTAGGTGATTAACCCTTAAAAGGGCACCTCCTAATTATTTCGTTTGCTTAGTTAATTGTCGGGTCAAACTATTTAATTAAAAAGTCAAACTGGACAGATTTGTTAATAATAATTAAAATTAATAATGCAGAGGTTATAAATTATATTTTAACACTCTAATAACTTAGTAATTACTATTAGAACATGTTTAGGCATGTTCAACCCGACAATTCTCAGTTTAGGGTCGGTTCGCAACCGAAAGTCGCAAAAGATTGACTTTTGCTTTGACTTTCAGTTCTGACCCGATTGAGCTTAATTCTTCCATGTTTTAAGCTTCTATTAGGACCATATTATGTTGTAGTATAACCCTCTGAGGTTATATTACCTGGTCATTTGTATTCTGAATTATATGCAAAGTTTCGTTATTATGCTTATAAATGCCCATTTTGCCCTTTTGACACATAAAAGAGATTTTTGAAAATGTGAGAGGAAAAAAACCTTTATTACTAATATATAAGTATGTCCAAGAAGTTTGATTTCAATTTCTGGTCTCAAAATAAAGTTATGCAAGATATCGTAAATTGAAACTTTTTTATTAATAAAATTACGCTATCTTGCATAAAACATGTTTAAACATGGATTTTAACCCAAAACTCATTACCTACTGTTAAGATATTATTTTTAAGGATTTTTAGGATTTTTGGTCAGATTATAACTGACCATATCATTGAGTTCTTGTATAATTCGGTAAATGACGATAATACCATTTTCATGCATAAAATGAGATTAACATATGATTTGAGTGCCAAACCTTTTCCTACTGATATTATATGTTAAATAAAATATTTTGAACACTTGAGACTGATCAAAATCTCAGATTTCCCTAAACATCTTAATTATCGTCAACTAGCGATTTTTACGCTAATTAGGTGCATAGTATGGTTTAAAACCATAATTAACACCTAAGACTTATTACCTACTGAATTTTTAAATAAATTTTAATATTATTATAGTAGGTATAAGTCATGAACTCAGACTTCCAAAAATGTCCTTAAAAGCATATGTGAAATGACCAAAATACCCTTTCGGGACATAGTTTGGCCATAAATGGTAAATCACACATATGTATGATATCTTACTGTTATAACAACATGAAATAAATATTTTTACTGATTACTTAAGACCAGAATATCAGTTTACTATTAAATCTCATTTATAAACATTAAAATGACCAAAATGCCCCTACGTGACTTAAATTGGTTTAAATACTTCTTGGACATATATGTTAACATCCTACTGATGTATTAACATATTTTAAGCATAATAACATATGAGACCTGTATATAATTCATTCGGTTACCCGTTAAGAATTTATGCGTTCGATTCAGTTTATGTGACTAGTTTACATAAAATAGCCGAAATGGGTTTAACCTTATCATTATCACCTCAAAATCCAGAATGTGATTAGTTTATCCATATTATACAAGTATCCAAACTTTTCGGGTCTAAATCACGTTCTATTACGGTCTTCGCTTAATCTAGCGTATAGAACCGTTAAGTATCTTTCAAACTAACCGGTCTAAGTCTTTGACTTAAATAAAGACCCATTCGTATCCTAATAGGTTAATAAACCTTCCATACAGATTGAGTAGCCTCGGTAGAAGGTATTTACATAAAGCTTTAGGAAACATACGGCTGAGTTACATCTTAACACATCTAGCTCAGGTAAATACTTTTAACTTATTTTCCGTTATACGGGCTTGGGATACGGTATTATAATAATACCGCTTGGTCGGGTATGAAATCATTTAATCGGATTGTGATTAATAAATTTACATAGCCCATTTTAATCTGTTTTATTTGATAACATAAACATTGGGGGTTAATACGACCGTATCCTGGATATCCTTGACTCATTTCATTTGTAAATGACCACGACCTATGCACGGGGTGTAGGCATACAACTGACAGATGCAAAATGCTAAATAACCCACATGTTGGGGATAACTCCTTTGTGGGTTTTATAGTGGTGAGTCGGTTAATCATGACCGGCTTCCAAACCGGCCCCATATGTGTGATAAACATGTAAAACGGCATACAAGATTATCTTAAATAAGTGTCCCAAGTATAAATGGTTTGTGCCTTGCGCACTTAAATCAATTTTCATAAACTCTTTTCAAATGAGTCGGTTAATTGTATTTACCGGTGAAAACTGACGTATTTTCCAAAGACTAAGTAACAGGTACCTCTCGTAACTAGGCTGGAGCTACTTGGTGTCAAATAAGAGGATCTTGCAAATCCTTAGATGCCTGAAGTCTGTTATTTCAGTTTTCTTGTATTTTGTTTTATGATCCGCCTGTGGATCTCTATTACAACCAGTATGTATATTCTTTTATTTGGACACTCGGACACTATGGTTTGTAATAGTAATATTCTACCAAGCCTTCCGCGGTGCTATTATATTGTGTGTATTGACTATGATGATATCAACTACGTCACGATACTCCCCACCGGTAATATGTGGAAATATCGGGGTGTGACAGGTTGGTATTAGAGCCAACATTGAGTGAATTAAACACTAGCCTTTTGTGTTTAATCTCAATGACACAATAAGCACATTCCTTAGACTTCCGAGTCTAGGCTAATGACCTAGGATTATTCTTAAATTTCCTTTTGTCATTTATATTTTGTTTTACTTGTTTTAATAGGTTACTAATCACTATGCCCCCCCAAGATTTAGAGGACGTGAAGGAAAAGGGAAAGGTCCAATGAGGGGAGGACCATCTAGCCAAACTGGACCCTCGCATAGACGCACGCCATCAGCGTCGTTTACTAGCTCCGATTCGCGAGATAACTGGTGACATTCCTTTGAACCAGCGAGACACTCTGTTTCGTTAGGTTCTTCTCCTTCAGATCACCCACCTTTTATGCTACCTATTCTAGATGAGCCACAACATTCTCACCATTCTCACCAATCACATCATTCACATCACTCTCTTCATTCTCATTCTTTTAACCATTCTAGTTCTCACGATCTTTATTCACCAGGTTAATTTAAACCAAACGATTATATTAATGAACCATAGGGTTATAATCCTTTAGGACCCGAGGACCATTTCTCCCAAGATATGGAAATGGATGATGACCCCGATCCTGAGCCGCCAAACGGGACACCAACTCATCCCATTAGTATCTCTAGCGGTTCTCCTTATCAAGGATCTCCGTATCAAGGCCCCGATTCATGGGCAGAAAGGTGGAACAAGTATGAATGGGAATTTCCCCATCTTTTCATAACTCTCCACAACCTCCATTGGAGGAACCGTATCTTCAAGCGGTTACTCCGCCGCCTTTGCCTGCTGAGGAACCACCTCAACAACCACCGTAACCACCTCCCGAGCCACCAAGGCGAAGGAGAACTGTGTGGATGTCCGTGCGAGGGGGACCTAGATTTAGTTCCCCACAAGCTTCAAGCACATACCCTCCTATTCCCGAAGCTCCACAAATGGGTGGACCTTCTCACGCAGTGCCGGATAATGATCCCCCATCAGCTACCTATGCACCACCGCCACCGGGTTATGGAAACCCGATACCAACTTACCCAGGTTCGTCTGGGTACAACCCGTTCGAGTATCAAGCTCCTACCGGTTATGATTACCAAGCTCCTGCCCAGGATCCATATCTTGAGGCAACTCACTTTAACGCCCTTTACCCGTCACCGTTTCCTCCAACATACCCAACTGGGTATCCAACGCAAGGGTATCAATACCCTCCTTATCAACACAACCTCTTCCTCCACAACAACAACCACAACAAATTTTACAGAGGTTAGATCAGGTTGAGCAAAAAGCGGAGGAACGCGAGAAAAAGCATAACAAATTTCTCAAAGGTCTTGGGAACTTCATAAAGGGCAAGAAGAAATAGGAGTTTATTTTATTTTATTTTGTATTGTAATTTCAATCAAGTCCCTGCGTGGACATTTCATTTTTGTATTTGGTCCCTGCATGGACTTATTTTCTTTTCTGTAGTCCCTGCATGGACAATTTGTTATTTCAAGACCCGTTTAGGGCATATCTTGTAATCGCTTAGTATTTTAATGAAAGTTCTTTTGGAAATTTTTAAATATGTATTTTATTACATCATCTTGCCAATATCATTTCAGTTTTTAAATTGATCTGCCAAAAAAATTTCAAAAGATATTCTTAAAGTATAACCTAGCCAATAAATGGCTATGATGGTACAACCTTTTTAACACAATAATTCTCTGTTAACATTTGAAAACATGTTAACATTCCTGGCAGTGTTAATTGAGAGACCACACTAGCTTCCAAAAGTACTTGGATCTTTCCAAGCCACCCTCATGGCCTATATGATCAATATGTATCATGGCTATTAAACATCAAATATGATGTATACATCAAAACATCCATTTGAGGTGTATGCCTACGGGCAAAGGTGTATTCATGACAATGATAGTTTTATTTTATAAACTTCTTGTCAAAAAGGCGATGAGCTATTTTCGACCTTTAAAGATCACTGATTCAAGAGATCATTGATTATGTTTTAATTGTCCTTGTGACAATGCCTTTCGTGCCATTTAAATGTCCTTCGTGACGAGCCTTTTGTGCTATATGAAAAATGTCTTTATGGCAAAGACAGTCATGACTTATGTTCCCTGACTAATAAATGTAAAGGATTATATCCTACTTGATTGCCAATAATGCTTCAATTGTAGCCTAAGCAAATCACTTTGACTTATGGTCTATATGGTTTATTAAATACCATGACCATTTAATCATCAGATTCGATAATTCATTATATAATCTAAACAAATCATTATTGTTTGATTTAGTACTCAAATCATGGCTGGCTCTGACGAAGTAAACAGTCATCCGGTAGAAGGAAACAATAATGATGCCAGGATAAATGTTACTGGTGCTAAATTACAAGCAATGATTGACACAGTAGTTGCTCAAGCTGTGGACAAAATGTTTAAAGAATCGAGTAATGTTCGGTCTAAAACTCATACGAAGTCCCTATCACATTCGCATACTTTGAAAAAGGATAATTCTCAACATTCATCCAATCAAAAGAGCGAACCTCAGAGATAAATTGTTGTTAATCAGGCTCCAAAGTACAACAAAGGTTGTACTTATAAATATTTCGTCTCGTGTAAGCCAAGAGACTTCACGGGAGAAAAGGGAGCCATCGATTGTATGAAGTGGTTGGATGAAATGGAAACTGTTATTGATATCAGTGGGTGTGCGAAGGAGGACGTCGTTAAGTTTGTGTCTCAATCCTTCAAAGGTGACGCCTTAACTTGGTGGAAAGCTTTGGTACAGTCCATAGGAAAGGTTCCTCTGTATAACCTTTCCTGGAATCAATTTGTTGATCTTATGAAGGACACGTACTGTCCTCAGCATGAAGTGGAAAGGATTGAGACTGACTTCCTCACTTTGGTGATGAAGGATTTAGATTGCAGGTCTTATGTGACCAGTTTTAACTCAATGTCAAGACTTGTACCGTATCTGGTCACCCCTGAACCCAAACACATTGCACGTTTTATAGGTGGATTAGCCCCTGAGATTAAGGGAAATGTCAAGGCTTCTAAGCCTGCTACTTATAGATCTGTTTTAGATCTATCTTTGTCACTTACTCTCGATGTTGTAAGGAGTAAGGCAAAGAAAACCACCGAGGAAGGGAAAAGGAAGAGGGATATAGATCTGTTTTAGATCTATCTTTGTCACTTACTCTCGATGTTGTAAGGAATAAGGCAAAGAAAACCACCGAGGAAGGGAAGAGGCAGAGGGATGATGACCAGTCCTATCATTCAAACAAAAAGAAGAAAGGAAACTTTGGTTTTAAGAAGGGGCAGTCGGATGACAAGCCCAGATGTAAAACATGTAACAAGAGGCACTTTGGAAAGTGCAACCAAGATCCACAAATTAAACCTTATGGAGTTTGCAAGAAGAAAGGGCACAAGACTGTTGAGTGCCGAAACATGAAGGATGGAACCTGTTACGGTTGCAATGAAAAAGGGCATATCAAGACTCACTGCCCTAAAAATGCTAAGAAGCCTGAAGAGGCGAAGAAAACCAATGCTAGGATTTTTCAGATGAATGCAAGGGAGGCGGTGAATGAAATTGTAGTATAACCCTCTGAGGTTATATTACCTGGTCATTTGTATTCTGAATTATATGCAAAGTTTCGTTATTATGCTTATAAATGCCCATTTTGCCCTTTTAACACATAAACGAGATTTTTGAAAATGTGAGAGGACAAAAACCTTTATTACTGATATATAAGTATGTCCAAGAAGTTTGATTTCAATTTCTGGTCTCAAAATAAAGTTATGCAAGATATCGTAAATTGAAACTTTTTATTAATAAAATTACGCTATCTTGCATAAAACAAGTTTAAACATGGATTTTAACCCAAAAATCATTACCTACTGTTAAGATATTATGTTTAGGGATTTTTAGGATTTTTGCTCAGATTATAACCTGACCATATCATTGAGTTCTTGTACAATTCGGTAAATGACGATAATACCCTTTTCATGCTTAAAATGAGATTAACATATGATTTGAATGCCAAACCTTTTCTTACTGATATTATATGTCAAATAAAATATTTTGAACACTTGAGGCTGATCAAAATCTCAGATTTCCCTAAACATCTTAATTATCATCAATTAGCAATTTTTACGCTAATTAGGTGCATAGTATGGTTTAAAACCATAATTAACACCTAAGACTTGTTACCTACTGAATTTATAAATAAATTTTAATATTATTACAGTAGGTATAAGTCATGAACTCAGACTTCCAAAAATGTCCTTAAAAGCATATGTGAAATGACCAAAATACCCTTTCGGGACATAGTTTGGCCATAAATGGTAAATCACACAAATGTATGATATCTTACTGTTATAACAACATGAAATAAATATTTTTACTGATTACTTAAGACCAGAATATCAGTTTACTATTAAATCTCTTTTATAAACATTAAAATGACCAAAATGCCCCTACGGGACTTAAATTGGTTTTAAATACTTCTTGGGCATATATGTTACCATCCTACTGATGTGTTAACATATTTTAAGCATAATAACATATGAGACCTGTATATAATTCATTCGGTTACCCGTTAAGCATTTATGCGTTCGATTCGGTTTATGTGACTAGTTTACATTAAATAGCCGAAATGGGTTTAACCTTATCATTTTCACCTCAAAATCCAGAATGTGATTAGTTTATCCATATTATACAAGTATCCAAACTTTTCGGGTCTAAATCACGTTCTATTCCGGTCTTCGCTTAATCTAGCGTATAGAACCGTTAAGTATCTTTCAAACTAACCGGTCTAAGTCTTTGACTTAAATAAAGACCCGCTAGTATCCTAATAGGTTAATAACCCTTCCATACAGATTGAGTAGCCTCGGTAGAAGGTATTTACATAAAGCTTTAGGAAACATACGGCTGAGTTACATCTTAACACATCTAGCTCAGGTAAATACTTTTAACTTATTTTCCGTTATACGGGCTTGGGATACGGTATTATAATAATACCGCTTGGTCGGGTATGAAATCATTTAATCAGATTGTGATTAATAAATTTACATAGCCCGTTTTAATCTGTTTTGTTTGATAAGATAAACATTGGGGGTTAATACGACCGTGTCCTAGATATCCTTGACTCATTTCATTTGTAAATGACCACGACCTATGCACGGGGTGTAGGCATACACCTGATAGATGCAAAATGCTAAATAACCCACATGTTGGGAATAACTCCTTTATGGGTTTTATAATGGTGAGTCGGTTAATCATGACCGGCTTCCAAACCGGCCCCATATGTGTGACAAACATGTAAAACGGAATATAAGATTATCTTAAATAATTGTCCCAAGTATAAACGGTTTGTGCCTTGTGCACTTAAATAAATTTTCATAAACTCTTTTCAAATGAGTCGGTTAATTGTATTTACCAGTGAAAACTGACGTATTTTCCAAAGACTAAGTGACATGTACTGTTTTGGTCAAAAATTACCGAAGCAATTTAGTGATCAAATTAGTTAAGTGAGGTAGTGTGCTAAAAAGTGTGTTAGAAATATGCTGGTTATATTGTTTGTGAAAACGGATTTCAGGATACGACTCAGGATATTGAGCTGTATCAACGATCAAACTATGAGCAAAAAATAAAGGAAATAACACGGGATGTACGAGGAAAGCCCTTGATCAATCTAGATCGCCGACATAAAACCTCGAGAGCTGACAATCGCAGCTACCTAGTTCTTCTTATTGCTTCAAACGTCAGGATACAGTGCAGGATATTGACCAGATCGCTAAGTGTTACAATGCTTTGTGTGAAAGTAAAAAATGCGAGAGAACAAGTGTGAAAGTGTAGTGAGTGTAGCTGTGATATCCTATTCGATCTGATATACCCACCTATTTATAGTAACGAAATACAAACAAAAATCCCTACAAATATGGGATGCTCCGAATATTCCATTGTGAACGTTGTAGACCGAGTAAAGCGGCTTCAACGTCTTCATTTGAACGACTTAGACCGAGTCTTCCGGAGAAAGGGTCTTCGTGAACGTTGCTTCATCTGGAGGCGTACTCCTGCACACAACCTGTTAGTAATCCTGAGGATACCATTCAGGATGTTACCAATATCCTGAATGAGCATCCCGGATATGAGCAGATATCATACAATCAAGATATAACTCAAGATATTTCCCATGATATGAGCTCAAAATTTTACCCATAACAATTGTCCCCAAAAAATGTTACCGTTTAGTATCCTGGCACTAACGGTTATATTTTTTCCGGAGACCGAGGCAATTTAAGAGATTAGACTCATGATGTGACCGTTTGCAACTACTCAGCCTATATTTACTCATCACCACCCTATAACTTCTCATTCTTATCCCATTTATCCTTGACCGAAGTGAAAAAAAGGTAAAAAGCTTTCTCTCTCTTTTCCATCTTCTTCTCTTTTTCGGTTCAGCATTCCGGTGATAATATGACAAGGCAAACAAGATCGAGTTCCGGAGACTCCGCCCCCACATTCATACAACAGAATCTTCTCCAGGATCCGGAAAAAGAAATATGTACCTTTGATAGCGCCCATTTGTCGGCCCTGAAATCCTCTGGTATCTTCCCGGAAGGGACTGTATTCCGGTCGTTTGACCGGGAAATCCGGTCGGACATGGTTTCCGACGAATGGTTGTGCTTTAGTGTCTTTCCCTTCACCTTAGGGTTACGGTTCCCCTTTCCAGACTTTATCACTGAATTTTTCAACATCACAAAAATCTCTTTTAGCCAAACAATGCCGATGCTTTGGCGTGTTTTGTCCGTTCTTGACCAGATCAAGAAAAATCATATTCCCGAGCTTTCTGTTCATGACCTCCCCCTAGCTTACCGGCTTAGATGCCACGGATCCTGTAGATTTCTGTTTTACTCCTCCTCCGGTGAGCCGTTGATACTTCGTGCCACCAGGAACGAGGAGAAATGGCAATCCAAGTTTTTCTTTGTAAAAAGAGACTCAATCCCTGGTGGAACGGAATATCCAGTGAAATGGTTGAAAAAGGGTAGGACTTAGGGTTTAAGGATGATCCTGCCTCTTATCCTGTTCCATATCCTGAACTGACCAATTTTCTGTTTATTGTTTTGTATACAACTGATTTTAGGAAGCTTGCACCTCCCCTTGCTGATTCACAGAAAAGGATTGACACTATCAGACTCCTTCCAGAGGCTGAAAGAAGTTTTAACCCGTCTCCACCATCTCCAAGCCCTTTTTCCAGTGCAAACATGTCTGGTAAGGACCCTGCACATTATCCTGCATACATGTTTTTATTTGGCATGTTTAGGAAGAAATTTAACTCCCTGTATGCAGACTCCAGCAAAGTCCTAATCCTCCTCGATCTTGATGAGCTTGACAGTTATCCTACTCCAGTCATGGTCAAGAAAGAGACCCCTGCTGCCACCAGCTCCAAGCCACTCCCAGCTCCCAAAGCTAATCCAAGGACTCGTGCTTCCACCTCAAAGAAGAGGAAGAACTCTGAAGTTAGTGCTCCCGGCTCTGAAGGATTTTCTTATGATGAGCTCAGCTTCACTAATTCCCTGGAACCGATGACATCCTTCCTTAATAAGGTAATATCCTGACCCTACATCCTGCAAATATATCCTGACAGGATATCCATCTTAGCAAATATTGATTTATACCTGACTTGCTTACTTACAGGGCCTCCAGCATCTGCTCCACCTGTACAACGATGCCTGTGGTACTGCTGCACTCTATGAAGCCAGGATTAAATAGCTTGAAACCACTGTCGCCGACCAAGGTGCCATAGCTGAAGTGAAGACTCGGCATTTTGAGGACAAGCTGAAGAAAGTGACCCAGGATGCTGAGATCAAGTTGGCCACTGTCCAAATGGAACATGAACATGCCATGGTTTCTTTCCGGGAAGGAATCAAAGCTTCTGCCATCGTCTCCCTGCTACAAGCTCGTATAAATATGGCCTATGAGGCCAAGGGAACAGGCCTTGAGTGCCCATCCTGGCCGGTTGAATCCTGGGTGGCAAAGCTGAAGGAGCTTGGAGGCACGGCTGTGCCCCTTCCTGCTGAAGCTGGTGAATCCTCAAAGTCGGCAGAGGTGGCAGACAAGGCTGGAGACAAGAAGGATGTTGGAGCGGATGCTGGTGAGGATGCTGGCGAGGATGCTGAAGCGGAGAAGGCAGAGAAGGTCGGAGAAGATGCTGCTGTGTGAGGGCATTCATGTGGGCAATGATGGATATACGTGCCAAGGCCAGAGCCCACTTTTTTAAATTTGATCGTTGGTCTGTAACCCTAAAACAATTTACTTTTTCTGCACTCTACTTTCCTGCAACTAGACAATATGATGGCCAAAGGTGGGGGATCCTGAGTTTCAGGTCGAAGCCCTTGGTCATCAATGTTAGTATGTTTTGCTTTTTGAACAATATAACAGTTGGAGGCGGATGGGTCTCAGTTTGGGACAAAACCTTCAACTGTTATGTAAATATGGTAAGGAACTAATTGTGCTCTTGGTGGATGGTCCTTGGTTTGAGGTGAAACCAAGAGCACAACTTTTGGTACGTTAATAACATAACCCTTTTCTAGCTTTATTTCTGTTGTTATATTTTCACTATATGAATTTTACTTGTAAAAATAATTTCGTCTGAACATTCTTGGGAACACATTGTAAATGTATCCTGAAAGATATCTTGATCAGGATGCTGACACACAATCTATAAGTTATCCAAATAAAAAGGAGAGATCATACCAGGGATTCCTTAAGGAATCACTTCCAATTTTCCACCATAGGAATGTCCCCAATACGCACTTACAAACTTGGATCCATCCTTTAAATTGTATGATATGTGTCCCCTGTGTTCAACATAGATACAGTCATCCTTTAGCTTTACTAGATAGATCCTGAATATCCAGGGGTAAACCCTCTACATCATGGGCATTAACCCTTAATATGCTGGGAGTAGACCCTTAATATGCTGGGGATAGACCCTTAATAAGCTGGGGATAGACCCTTAATATGCTGGGGATAGACCCTTAATATGCTGGGGATAAACCCTAATTTTCATGCGCTACAGGCGAGAGTGTATAAACTCCAAGTCTTAGAAAGGTGAAAACCTTTAAACCTTAGAGAGTATGAAAATACCCTTTGGTGAGAGAGGGTGATCAATCCTCATATGCCTTTAGAATCAAGGATATAGCCAATAGTAACGAAATTATCAGCCACTTTTACATGAACTGGTCCCGTTACCTTGAACTATCCCCAGATGACTTGCGCTCCAGGCGTGGTGTTCAAACCCAACACAAAAGAAAGGTGAATACCTTTAAACCTTTGAAGGGATCAGGATCCCTTAAACGTGAGAGAGGGGGCCAATCCTCTAATCTTCCGTATATCCTGGAGTTATATCCTGACACGTATTCTGCAAAAACAACCTTAAACTAAGGTGGGTGTTAGCTTGGCTAACACCCCTCCGATGCCTAAGTCAGTATTGGGTTAAAGATAATAAACGAATTCAAATATATTTAAGAGAGATAGAACACATACCATTCTGGGATAGAAATTAAATTCTATTCTTACTTGAAATAGAGCTTTAAGTGTATAGCATTCCAGGATCTTGGTAGCATTTCCCCTTCCATGCTCCTGAGTCGATATGCTCCTTTTCCTGATTCTGATTCAACCTCATATGGTCCTTCCCATTTCGGAGCTAGTTTTCCATCTGCAGGATTAGTGGTATTTTGAAAAGCCTTTCTTAACACCCAATCTCTAACTTTGAACCTTCTAGTCCTTATATTCTTGTTGTATGCTCTGGATATCCTTTGTTGATATGCTGCCATCCTTAATCTTGCTGCATCTCTTGTCTCATCTATGGTGTCCAAATCCTGGCACAAAGTCTCAGGATTCTACTCAGGATCCTGCTGGATAGATCTCGCAGTAGGTATCACCATCTCCGTTGGGATTACTGCTTCCGCTCCGAATACCAAGGAAAATGGTGTCTGGCCAGTTGCATTCTTTACCGTTGTTCTATCGGCCCATAAAACAAAGGGTAGTTCTTCTGCCCATCTTCCTTTTTTGGCTCCTAATCTCTTCTTCAAGTTGTTAACAATTATCTTGTTTGAAGACACAGCTTGTCCATTTGCTTGAGGATGTACCGGGGTGGATGTGATCATCTTGATTCCCTAACTCTTGCAAAAGTCAGTAGTTCTCTTGCTTATAAACTGAGAACCATTGTCACAGATTATTTTGGCTGATACTCCAAATCGGGTCAGGATATTCCTCTTTATGAAGGATACTGCTTCTTGGTCTCTGACTTGAACAAATGCTTCAGCCTCCACCCACTTAGAGAAATAATCAGTCATTGCCAACATAAAAACTTTTCCTCCTGGAGCTTTTGGTAATTTCCCTACTATGTCCATCCCCCATTTCATGAATGGCCAAGGGGATACTATAGGATATAGTGGTTCAGCTGGTTGGTGCAGTATGTTACTGTGCCTTTGACATGCATCACATCTTCGAGCATATTCTGTAGCATCTTTCCTCATTGTTGGCCAATAGTATCATGTTCTCAACACCTTTGAGAACAATGACCTGCCCCCAGTATGGTTACCACAATCCCCATCATGTATATCCTGAAGTACTTCTTTAGTTTCGGGATCCTCCAAGCACCTTAGATATGGTCCTGCAAGCGATTTCTTATACAAGATATTATTTATAATGGTGAATCGTGATACCTTCATCCTAAATGCCTTAGGATTTTCGTCTCTAGGGATGTGTCCTTCTTTGAGATATCTTACGATTGGAGCCGTCCGGGATTTAGAATCCTCCTCAGGATATTCAGCAACAGGATCCTGAATATTTACTACTTCTTTATCCTGAGGATTCGTTGCAGGATATAAGATATGCAATATTGGTATTTGGGTTCCTTCTGGTATCCTGACCGATGATCCCAGGTTTACTAGGGCATCTGCTTCAGCATTATCTTCCCTTGGTACCTGTTCAAGTGTAAAAACATCGAAATATCCTGCTAATTTTTTGAGAATATCGAGGTTTTCGATTAACTTCTCACCTTTAACTGCATAGGATCCATTGAAATGATTAGTAATTAACAAGGAGTCAACATATACTTGTAAATTCTTAATATTCATACTCTTAGCTAGTTCTAATCCTGCAATCAAAGCCTCATATTCTGCTTCATTATTGGTAGCAGGAAATTCACATCTAATAGCCTGGGGTAATATGTCCCCCTGTGGCGATTTTAGTAGTATTCCCAATCCTATTCCTCTAACGTTAGATGCTCCATCAGTGTACAATGTCCAGGATCCTGAGGATTCTCCTAATTGTTGCACTTTTAGGTCTACCTCATCCTGAATGTCACTACTGAAATCAGCCACAAAGTCAGCTAGAGCTTGTGACTTTATGGCATTTCTAGGTTCGTATACTAAGTCGTTAGCACTCAACTTTACCAACCACTTGGCCATCCTGCCTGACATCTCAGGTTTCCTAAGCACATTCTTAACAGGATAATTTGTCTTAACATGAATTCTGTGTGTTTCAAAGTAATGTCTAAGCTTTGTTGATGCCATAACTAGTGCTAGTATCAATTTTTCTAAATGAGAATATCTAGTTTCTGCATCTAACAAGCTTTTACTAACATAATAAACAGGATATTGCTGACCTTCATGATCCTTTACAAGGACGGCACTTACAGCATTCCCTGATACTGCGAGGTATAGGGACAGTGGTTCACCATTCTCAGGCTTCATTAACAGGGGTGCAGTTGAAAGGTATTGCTTCAAATCCTGCAGAGCTGCTTCATGCTTCTCACCCCATTCGAACTTCTTGTTCTTCTTCAGGATATCGTAAAACTCTTTGCATTTCTCCGAGGATCTCGAGATAAATCTGTTCAATGCTGCAACTCGTCCTGTTAACCGTTGAACATCCTTCATGTTCGAGGGTGATTTGATATCCAAGATAGCTTTAATCTGCTCCGGGCTCGCCTCTATTCCTCTTTTGGTCACCATATATCCTAGGAACTTTCCTGCCCCCACTCCGAAATGGCACTTAGCAGGATTTAGCTTCATGTTATATTGATCCAGGATATCAAATGCTCCCTTAATATCCTGGAGGTGATCCTTAGCCTTTTTGGATTTTACCACCATATCGTCGATGTATACCTCCATCGTGTCCCCCAACTTATCTTTGAACATCATATTCACCAATCTCTGGTATGTCGCACCTGCATTTTTCAAACCGAAAGGCATAGCAGTATAACAATAAATACCTGTTGGTCTCATGAAGGCAGTATCCTCTTGGTCCGAAGGCTCCATTTGAATATGCTGAAATCCTGGGGATGCATCCATGAAGGTTAACATCTCGTGCCCGGCGGTAGCATCTACCATTGCATCGATATGAGGAAGGGGAAATGGGTCTTTGGGACAAGCCTTGTTCAAGTCTGTGTAATCTACACAAACTCTCCGTTTCCCATTCTTTTTTTGAACCACGACCACATTTGCTAGCCACTTGGGAAATTTGACTTCTCTGATCATCTTGGACTTCAATAATCTCTCAACTTCTTCTTGGATAATTGCATTTCGTTCAGGAGCAAACTTCCTTCTCTTTTGCTATACAGGCTTGAACGACCTGTCAATTCCGAGCTTGTGAGTGATAATGTCTTTGGATATACCTGTCATATCCTCATGCTTCCATGCAAATGTTGACATCCTGCACTTTAAAAAGTCAGTTAATTGATCTTCAATATCCTGAGGGATATTGGTTCCTAGGAGCACCGAGGTATCTGGATTATCCTGGTCCAGGATAATTTTCTTCATATCCTGCTCCGAAGCCTCCATGATATCCTGGGCCTTTAACTTTAATTGCTATGCTGCACTAGGTTTGGTTGAGGATTTCATCGAGGATGAGTAACATTCTTTCGCCTCCTGCTGATCACTATCAACCTTGACGACCCCCCAAGGGGTAGGAATCTTGATGCATTGATGATAAGTTGATGGAACAGCCTTCATATCATGGATCCATGGCCTGCCCAGTATGATGTTATAGCAGGATAGGGAGTCCATCACACAGAAACGTTGTATCGAGTTGACCCCTTCAACATATACTGGCAGCTTTATTTCTCCCACTGTGTTCCTAGCTTCTCCGCTGAAGCCAACGAGCACAATGGACTTCGAAGTAATGTCCATCGGAGATACATTCATCCTCTTCAATGTTTCCAGCTGAATTATATTGACAGAGCTACCGTTGTCCACCAATATCCTGCGTACAAAATGGTTAGCAACATACAATGTAATTACGAGAGCATCATGGTGAGGATCCTGCACAGTATCCCGGTCATCACTGTCAAAAGTGATCACTTTATCAGTTGTAAGGGTGGTCATCCTGGCTGGTTTGTCTCCCCTTTCAGTCTTAGCCTCCTTTGCATGCCTCTTGGCCGCAGAATACGAAGTTCCGCAAATGTCGGATCCCCCTGAAATAAAGTTGATTATCTTGGCATCCGCAGGAGGTGATGCTGCTCGTTCAGGATCCTTCTCAGTATCCTGACCCTTATTCTTCTTTCTTCCTAGGAGATCCTTCAAATATCCTTTGCTCAAAAGATAACTTATCTCTTTTCTTAGAGCAATGCAATCCTCAGTCACATGACCAAAATCTTCGTGGAAGGCACACCATTTGGATTTATCCTTCCAATCAGCCTTTTGTTGATTCTTTCGAGGCCACCTAGCTTTTTCTCCTAAACCCTGCATAGCATACATTAATTCAGGAATGTTAACAGAAAAGCAATATTCAGATAATTCAGGATATTCTTCAGGATCCTCCTCTTCAACAGCATTCACTTTCTTGTTGTCATTTCTACCATATGGCTTAGAGCGATATGGTTTAAATGAGGATTCTGCCTTCATATTAGTTGATTCGTAGGTAGTGGACGAGTTCATCCTTTCTTGCATCTTCTTATCATCCTCCAGCCTGATATATCTCAAGGCCCTGTTTCGAGCCTCGTCCAAATTCCTGCAAGGATTCATTACAAGTTCCTGATAAAATTGGGAATCCTTTTGTAGCCCCATCTTGAATGCTTGGACTGCTGTGGCAACATCAAGGTGCGGGATATCCAAGGATTCCCTGCTGAATTTGTTCACATAATCCCTTAGGGATTCCTGAGGTCCCTGAGTTATCCTGTAGAGATCACTTGTTAGTTTTTCAAAACTCCGACTACAAGAAAATTGACTATTAAATAAATTCCCTAGGTGAGCAAAAGATGTAATCGAATGTGGAGGAACATTTAAGAGCCATTTTAAGGCCGATCATGTTAAAGTAGAACCAAAGCCTTTACACAAGCATGCTTCCTTGAGCTCTGGAGGGATAGGATTAATCTCCATTCTTTCCCTATACTGGGCAATATGCTCTTCAGGATCCATCGTTCCGTCGTAGAGTTTCATGTTGGGGGTTTGAAATCTTTTCGGAATTTCAGCATCACAGATAGGATATGCGAAACGAGATATCCTGTGGCTGTCTTGGGACACTTTCGGAATTGGCTGGACCACTCCAGGTACACTAGATATCATGTCCTTCAATTTCTGAAGCTCCCTAGTAAATGTTGACGTCATACCTGCATCCTGCAAAGATCCACTATTGTTAGTAGCAAGATTATTATTATTTGACACGTTACCAGTCTGAGGATTCTGGCCATATCCTGAAGCATATCCTGAGCTCCTCACAGTTGACATCCTGACCGAGGAGGGTATTTTAGGAGTATGATTCTGGGAACGACTAGGCACAATATTCCCCCTATTATCCTCAGTATACACAGCCGAACTGAAGTTCAAAGTTCTGGGTTGTAAAGGAGTAACAATATCCTCAGCGGATCTGCTTGAGCTAGCCTTTAAGAGTTGTATTTCTCTTAACAGCATTTGGTTAGTTTCCTGTTGCTGCCTCATTTGTTCCTGCACACTTCCAAATAAGGTTAGAATTTCATCATTAGAGGCTAAAACGGGAGCAGATCCCTGAATACTCCGAGTAGGGATAATATCCTGAGGTTGTGAAGAAGCTGGCATCCTTGGAGGAGGTGGTGGAAGCTGTGACAACTGGCACCAAACCGGTAATTTCCGTACACTTTGATCATTATTTAATGACTGCAATTATGTGCTTAATTGTCAGCAATGTCTGAACACATACTAAACAAGTGAATTCATGCACGTTGTATACTACAAAATATTGCTTTATGCATAAACGAGAGCGTTGCGTCAAAAATACTAAGTAAACTCACCGGTAAGACACTATGTGTCAACGGAACTGCAGAAAGCAGTCAGACAATAAAATTGAGGCCTAGGTGTAGGTCCGACGACAAAAGTGCATTAAAACCCAAGAGTACATATAAGGGTTTAATTTATAGACATTGCGAAAGCAAAAATAAGCACTAAAAAGCACCCGAAACGCACTTTAAGTGCATAATTTTGTATAATTCTGCTCAATTCAGCATTTAAACATATGAATATTATGCAGAAATTACGTTTTATCATCCAGAATATTTCCCTAAGTGTTGGGAATTGAAAGGGTACAAGAAGGGTACTTAAAAGACACTAAAAAGTGTAATTTAGCACTTTAACAAACCGGTATGTAACCGAACAACCGGATATTACCCGGAACATCAAAATAATGCTATAAGCATTGTTTTTATTTTTCAAAGCTAGTTAGGGTACCCGAACACCCTAACACACTAAATATTTAATAACACACATAAAACACAAACTAAATACCTTTAGAACTTAACTAAATGTAACAAGTTCCATCACAATCCAACCATACCCCCCCTTCCTTCTACGGTTTGGTGATGTGGGGAACACCCCACAATTGTTTGATTATTTTATTCATCTATGTTGTATATCTAGTAGACATAAGGTATGATGGATAATAAGAATATGGGTTATAAGTAAACATGAGAGTTTATAACCTTCATTTTCACTAAGCACCCAACAACAAGCTCTCCCTCTTTCTCTCTTCACTACCTACGGCCACCATCATCAACCACCATCTCACCATCATCCAACCTTCATACAACCATTTCTTACATACTCAAAGGTGCAAGGGATCCTATAAGAAGGCTCGGTGCACTCGGAAGCTTAAGGACCTCTACTTTGTTTTCGCTTTGATTCTTCCCTAGCCTTGAGCTAGTAGTAAGTGCTTCTAAACACTTCCTTGTTCATGATTAAAGTGGTTAATAAGAAGTTTATTGGTTAAAACTCAAGAACACACAAGATCATAACTAAAAGTCTTGTAAAATGATGAACTTGATGGATAAAAGGAAAGTAATGGTGTAAAACTTGTTAAACTTGTTTTGTTATGATATTTTGTGTTGTTTGATACTCGTAGTAGTTCGAATCGTCATCTAACCCGGCTAGGTCATGTTCATAGAACATGAACTAGTGTATGTTAAAATATGAAAAGGACTAGATGATGAACACTACTACATAATAACATGAACTTGTGTAAAAGTAATTTTTCTTGTAAAATGAAGTTCTAAACTAGTAGATCTAAAGATCTACAAGTGGTATTTTCGAAGAACCAACTGTAAGACGAAACCATGTTTTAAAACCGGATCTTTCATGAACTAGAGGTGTTTTTGTGAACAAACAAGTGTGTGGACACTTGTGTAACAAAAGTTTTAACAAAGAAATAATTTTCGTAAAAACCGACTAGAAGTTGTGAAACTTCATATTCTTTAAAAATAAAGTTTTTTAAGAAATTAAACTTATTTTTAAAGATAACAAGACTTACTAAATGTGCTAGTAAGTTACTACACATTTTTGTAAATATTCAAGTTCATGAAATGGAGAAATTAGTGATTGTTGTTGATGATTGTTGACGATTTAAAAGAAAATAAACACATGTTTTGAAAACATGGGAAACCTCCATTTTTAGGGGAAACCCTGTCAAAATTTTTATAAATTTTGACACTTAGAAAAATATAAGTTTTCGAGAAACTTATTCCCTAAAAACGTATTTAAGAGTATTACCAAGGTTTCCCTAATTTTTGGTGATAAGAAATGAGGATTTCTTCAAAAATAAAAATGGATATTAAGTATGTATATATTTTTGAGAAAAATATATATATTATTTGATCACCAACTATTGTGCTAATTGTATATAGTATGTGTTATACGTGCTAGTGTAATTAGACTTAAAAATACACTAAATACTCATGAGAAGTATAAACACAAAAATACACATACAACATACAAGATACATAATTCGGGTGCAAAGTGCAAAACACGAGATACTTATATTAATTTATGAGAAAATAATATAAGTAAGATACTTAGTTAAAAATATAAAATATTTTTAACACAACAATACAAATACAAAAGATAGTGACTCGTGCTTTACGAAGCAAGACTAGCGACTGACGTTAAGAAAACACGTTTAGGTCACGACGTTCTATAAGCAAAATCCGGTGAAGTTTACGACGCACAGGAACGCAAAGTTGTGAGTTCATGCTCCCCCTTTTCTCTTAACTGTTTTCAGTTTTATAACTTCGGGGGTGAAATACATGTTACAAATATTCAATATTTACAAAATGGTATGATATGTACTAAAACGAGAAGTACTCTTGGCGACAACTAGTGCCAAGAATTGATACGAGAAATCGTGTCACGAATAGGGTAACATAAGCACCATTAATCGTGTACATACTTAGACCGCATAACAAAAGGTTAGATCTAATGGGTTTCAGGGCAGCCCCACTCTTGGTGACAACTAGAACCAAGTAGTGTTTTTGTGTCTCAGTCGTGAATCGACTATAGAAAAATGCCTATGGTTGGGTGACTTCCTATGTCGTGTCACATGTTAATGGCTTTGCAACCCATTAACACTTGATACATATGGAAATACTTGATTTATACTTGAATACGTGATTTAACAAATACATACCATGATTTTTATACAAAGTATACAAGCGTTAAAAACGAAAACTGCATGAATTCACACCAACATTATGTTGACGTTTTCCAAAACTTACATGTATTTCAGGTAACTAGAAGTGGATGTGCGCGCGGTCTTACCCATGCTCGTGGATGTCGCCTATGTTTATCCTTAAATAAAGTTGTAAACTTTTAAGACAATGTTTTATGCGACTTAGCGATGTAAACGCTAAACTTATGTTTTCAAATTATGGTATTTGATGTTTTTACGAGCATATAGCATGTTTACCTTTCGTATGCAATGAGAACCTTTCATGATCACACCTCGTGCTTCCGCCGCAGAAAGGGGTGTGACAGAAGCACCGAACCAGTAGTAGCAGAAGTTGTAGCAGACACAGTGGAGGAGCTCATGTTTGATCTTGAGGCCATTGTAGACAATGTGGCAAAAAGTTTTGAAAACAGAAAACCGATTAACGATTTTACAAAGATTTTTAGTAAAGATAGCACCACTTGCCCCACGGTGGGCGCCAAATTGTTTTGGTAAAAAATTACCGAAGCAATTTAGTGATCAAATTAGTTAAGTGAGGTAGTGTGCTAAAAAGTGTGTTAGAAATATGCTGGTTATATTGTTTGTGAAAACATATTTCAGGATACGACTCAGGATATTGAGCTGTATCAATGATCAAACTATGAGCAAAAAATAAAGGAAATAACACGGGATGTACGAGGAAAGCCCTTTATCAATCTAGATCGCCGGCATAAAACCTCGGGAGCTGACAATCGCAGCTGCCTAGTTCTTCTTATTGCTTCAAACATTAGGATACAGTGCAGGATATTGACTAGATCGCTAAGTGTTACAATGCTTTGTGTGAAAGTAAAAATTACGAGAGAACAAGTGTGAAAGTGTAGTGAGTGTAGCTGTGATGTCCTATTCGATCTGATATAACCACCTATTTATAGTAACGAAATACAAACAAAAATCCCTACAAATATGGGATGCTCCGAATATTCCATTGTGAACGTTGTAGACCAAGTAAAGCGGCTTCAACGTCTTCATTTGAACGACTTAGACCGAGTCTTCCGGAGAAAGGGTCTTCGTGAACGTTGCTTCATCTGGACGCGTACTCCTGCACACAACCCGTTAGTAATCCTGATGATACCATTCAGGATGTTACCAATATCCTGAATGAGCATCCCAGATATGAGCAGATATCATACAATCAAGATATAACTCAAGATATTTCCCAGGATATGAGCTCAGAATTTTACCCATAACAGGTACCTCTCGTAATTAGGCTGGAGCTACTTGGTGTCAAATAAGAGGATCTTGCAAATCCTTAGATGCCTGAAGTCTGTTATTTCAGTTTTTTTATATTTTGTTTTATGATCCGCCTGTGGATCTCTATTACTGTGACAACCGTAAAAAAAATCCAGGTATCCGTACAATTAATTAATCTTGATTAATGCTTAATGACTGTGCTGAATTACAATTAACTACTGCATCCTACTTACATGTGCATCACATATTTCATAATGTTACATCATTATTACATGCAAACCATATTGACATAAATAATGCACAAAGCACAGTAAGCACAGTTTGCACAGTTAGCGGATAACTCAGAAAAATGCTGACGAAGTTCAGTACATAGACAGACAGTGTTGAGACCCAGTATGGGCCAGAGACTAAGCACTACACTAGTATGGTGTGTAGGGAAGTAAGGACCATAAAACTGCATTCCTAAGTGATAGTTTAAGTGCCGGAAGTGCCTAAAACTCACCCAAAGTGCTGAATTCAGCATAATTCAGCAAAAATCAGCATTTTAACAAGCTTGTATCATGCAAAAATATGGCTAAATGGTCCTGAATGCTTTCCTAAGTGTCGGGAATGAAAAGTGTCACAAAAGGTAACATAAAGAACACTAAATGGTATAGTTTAGCACTTTAACGAACCAATATACAACCGAACAACCGGACACTACCCGAAACACCAAAATTACACTAGAAGCATTGTTTTAACATTTCTGAGCTAGTTATGATCCCCGAACATCATAACATACCCTATAAACATATAACACACATAATGCACTAACTAAACATTGGATTTCAACCAAGTTCCCTAACTTACCATCACAACCCAACCAATACCCCCCCCCCCTTTTGGAGACGTTTTCAAGGGTGGCCCCCAGTCTTGATTTTATTTGATTTGTTTTGATATTCTAATGGATCATGTCTTGTACTTAGAAAACATATTATCCAAGGGATTAAGGGTGGATGGAGGTTATACAACTTAACCATAAGACTATAACTCTCATTATCTCACACACACAACACACACCTTCTTCTTCCCTCCCCCTTGCTCCCCCTCGGCCGCAAACAACAACATCACCATCATCCATCCAACTTCCATACATTCCATACTTATTCAAAGGTGTTAGAAGCAACATAAAGAAGCTTGGAGGGTTTGGTGATTGAAGGACCTCTTTCGTTTGCGTTTATCCATCGCATTTATCATCTTCATCAACTTGTGTTCTTCCCTAGCCTTGAGCTAGTAGTAAGCACACTCTACTCTTCATTTTACATCATATTTAAGTGATTAATAGAAGATACTAGTTGTTAATCTTAAAGAACATCAACAACCTTGAACTTAAAACTTTAACATAAGCTTAAAACCATAAGAATACATGTTGATAAGTGTTGTTTTGCTTCTTGATGATTGATTATTTATGTTTATGATGTTTGATATCATATGAAACTTACTAGATTGTGACTAAACACATGATCTAGCAAGTTGAGGTGATGATCTTGTGAAAGACCAAGATGATCATACTTTATGTTCCTCATGAACTTGAAAATGAAAATGATTTTGTTAATGATGAAGTATGTAACATGTTACTAGTCATAAACTTGGATGATTTCAAAACTAGTTTTCTCAAGAAACTAAGTTAAATCACAAGATTTACATAATCATGGATTTTAAAGAAACTAACCATGTTTTTAGTGGTGAAACAAGTATAAAAATACATTGTTAACAAGAAAAATTCAAAAGAATGATTTTTAAAAAAATCATCTAGTAAGTTGTGAAAGACTAAATCTTGTAAGAAAGGGGTTTACAAATAAATAACCACACTTTAAAGGGTAACTAAGCTTACTAAATACACTAGTAAGTTACTACAAGTTTTCATAAAAGTTCAAGTTCATGTTGTTGTGCAAATTGCATGATTTTGGCACTTGGTAAGTGTTGATTGAATTGTTGATTGTTTGGGATGATTTTAAAAGAAAATGATATGCTTTGAAAGCATGGGAACCTCCATTTTTAAGGGGAAACTATGGCAAAATTTTTGTAAAAATTAAATACTTAGAAAAATATTTTTAAACAAGTATTTACAAGTATGTTTTAACCATGAGTTTCCATATAAACTTTGCCATAATTTTTGTTACAACAATACAAATATTGGAGGTTGGTTTTTATAAATAAGGGTGGCTAGATATATTTAGAAGACAATTGTGTGTGAATATTTGTATACTTTGTGTATTATTTATATTATTTTAGGGTTAAAATAATGTAACTTAATAAAATACCAAGACATTGCAATCCAAAATATTACCAAAAATCTCAAGGAATAAATACACAAGTTACACACATAATATTGTGAAACCGAACGAAAGAATGTAACTTACAAAATATTCCGGAAAATACATTTATAAGTATATTTTTGGTGAATAATATTTTGGACACAAGTAATGAAAATATGATTTTTATGATTATTACAAAGTTATATCATATTTTGACAAGAAGGAAATATATAATTTTTGGCAATTAAAAATAAATATGTTTTCTTGGAATTACTAGGAAATATAATATTTTTGGGAAAAATATATATTTTCTTGGATAAAATTGAAATACATTATTTTTGGATAAAAATGAGTTTATATATATTTTCTAAAGCTAGACTTGAAAATATATTATTTTGGAACTACAAATATTTTTGTCAAAAAGGAAAAATTATAAGTAATTTTTCTTAGTAATAATTCTTAAATATATATATTTTGGGAAATATATATATATTAGTGGACTTTTATTAGAAATAATATTCCGGAAATTCTAACACAAAATTAAGTATAGGAATACTTAACAATTACAAGAAAATACGTATTCTCATACGTATAAACCCACACCGGAATACGACATCGATACATGGCAAAAATATACAAATACAAATATACCCATCCTTGGGAAGGAAGTACAAGTATAAAATACTTGAGAAGTATTATTGCAAAATGTTGTTTAACAATTATTCCAAAAAGGTAACAAATATAATTTAAGTTAAAATATTTATTATTTTAAAAAGTAATTATAACTTGGAATAATATTGAAGTCATAAAAGAGACGTAACTCAAAAACATTAATACTAAGACAAGGCACGACCCGTCTGTCTAATAGACGTTAGTACATTGTAGGTAGTCGTGTTTGCTGAAGGAACGTGAGTTACGAGTACTGAAGACGCAAGACAGTGAGTTCAGGACCCCCTTTTCTTTAAACTGTTTTGTTTATTAACTTCGGGGGTGAAATACATGTTACAAAACGATTACATACAATTACAATTGGTATGGTTACCTAGGAAAGTACAGTAGATCATTTGAATGGGTAGGCACACACTTAAGACCATTAATCCTCGTATAAGGACCGAGGGGCATGAGTGATAGATCTATTTGGGTGTAGCGAGCCCACACCCATAAGGACCAGGGTGGCCCATGAGGTGACTATGTCTTACAGCCGGAGGCCCGGTACAAATTTGCTAGGTTTGAGCCTTCCTACGCTGTCACACATACCAATGGCCTTGCAAGCCATTGGTGATCTGTTTCCTTGTTTGCTTTCATACCGGGATTTACAAACTTACATACATACACTGTTTACAAAGGTTTTATACATACATATACACAAACACATGAACTCGCTCAACTTTTGTTGATGTTTTCAAATTACATGTATTTCAGGAAATTAAGTGTATCTGGCGGGTCTTTGCATGTCCCAAGCTGCGTTATGAATAAAAAGATGTCATCCGAAGTCATTAGGGTTTAGGAGATGTATCTTAATCCTGGACGAGATTCATGGTTCTAAACTCGGTTTTATTTTAAGGTCTTTTGCCGAGTCTTTGTGAACTCTTTAAAACATGTTGTGGTTTGTAATTTAGACTTGGAGCCTACGTTTCAGACAATTATGTTGTGGTATTTTCAAACTTAATTTATGGATGAACATCTAATGGTTTTATCATATAGTGTTATTATGATTGTATGCAATGGTATTAAGAAGTCACACCATAATCACGCTTCCACAAAAGTCAAGGTGTGACAGCTTGGTATCAGAGCTTCGATTGTAGCGAACTAGGATCCTTTCTCGAGTCTAGACTACAATCATTAGGGCTCTCACGAAAATGTTTTCACAAACATGAAAACGCCCAGATCCAGGAGACAAACATTTTTACAAACAAAAGACACGAAACACATTTCAAGGTTATGTTTATGGTTTAGTCTGAGAGGCTGGGTAGTTCAACTTGAGAAACTGGGAGGTTTAGTCTGAGAGACTAGGTAGTTCAGTCTAAGAGGCTGGGTGGGATAGTCTGGGAAGACTAGGATGAACACGTGCATACATTGTTATTACTACCATGCTTAACAATGTTTGTTGATATATGTGCATATGTTGTGATTGTTTTGTTACATACACTATGTTGTCTTCTGAGAGTGGATTATCTGATACTGTTGACCCCATAACCATTGTTTCAGACGGTGAGATTGTCCCAGAGCCTGAGATTTTTACCTCCGACACTAAGAGTGGCCCGGAGATGATGTCGGACGATGACGATGATTTTCAGCCTTTTTGCATTACCTGATTTTGGCGACGATGTACCGCATGCTGATGGTTTACCCGATGAGGATCCTTTTCTTATTCCTATTCCTGACCAGGACCATCTCATCCTCGGACATCCCGATGATGAGCATGCCGTGGTTCCGATCCTCGCCCCTTTGCCTCTTGCGGCTTTTCCTCGAGGATTTGCCTTTTGATGCCTTGTCTGATGATGATGTCGATCTTTTCATTGATGGTCCCCCTGATGCTGCTCAGGGAGATGGAGTTCCAGCTAATGATGTCATTGTTGTTCCACTCATTGAGATTCCTATCATTGAGGTTTCATCTGATCATTTTGCTCCAGATTCTTTCGAGTCTGTGTCATCCACCACTTTGCATGCATTAGGATTGCAGCGTTACCCCACTGATTCAGATTCTGACACAGCCCTGTCTGTTGCACCTGTTCTTCCACACGACTTTGATCATGACGTTGAGCCTGGACATGAGATTGACTTTGTTCCCGACAATCAGCCTTTTGATGCACCCGCTGATCTCGAGCCGATACCAGCTGATCCTGAGCAGGCGCTTGCTCCTGAGCCGATGTCAGCACCCGAGCCTCTACCTGCTCCTGATCCTCTGCCTGACCATGACCCTGTACATGTTGGCATACCTGTTGTTGCACCACTTGTACCCGATCTGATCCCTGCACCCGCTGACCATGCTGCTTTTGCTGATCAGATAGACCCCCGTTACGCGTTCACCAGCAATGGGTGGATAGAGGATGATGATATGCCCCCTTTTGTTGAGCCTGTTACTCCCCCTCATTCACATGCACCTGTTGATGTTGCCCCATTTCACCCGATTATATTTGATGTTCACCGCACTGACTTGCCGATCACATTCTTGCAGGATATCCCTCCACCCCATCCAGGGGAAGGTCCGTCTAGCCAGCAGCCTGGTCATGTTCCACACGTGTTAGCAGCTTTCCCTTCATGCCTCAGTATACACCTGCTACTCATTTTACTTCTGCACCGTCAGGCGAGCCACTCATATGGTTTCCACCGAACACTATGCCAGTCTCTGATCCATACCATCCCTCCCACTTTATTAGCTACACGAGGGATGAGCTACTCCTGTCCTTGTAGCTTCAGCAGGAGATTTTATGTCGTAGAGTTATGGAGCTTGAGAGGATTCCACGTCCTCCACCTTGTTCATGTGAGTCACCTTTTGCGACTCCACCTGCTCCTCTTTTGCCTTATCCAGATTTCGATGTTCGATTTCTTACCATGGAGCAGCAGATCAGTTATCTGCTGCATCGCGTTCATGCTCTTGAGGAGGAGTTAGCGCATGTGCGCAGTTTACTTTTCGTTCCTCCACCACCTCCTCCTCCACCATCAGCATAGCCGGTTTTTGGTTTTATACAGGTAGCTTACTTTTAATGAGAGTGTTGCTATTGAGCCTAGCTTACGAAGCCCTTTTGAAGACCACTTTTTGATTTTATGACTGTTGTAGATTGATAGACATTTTGGACAAGGGTAGTGTGACCCTGTAGTCCCTTTTGATGTGATACGCTACATTTGTAGAACATGTAAAACTGTATTTGTGGTCGATGATTTATACAAGCTCAATCGCAATATTCTCATTATATACATTGTTGAATTATACATTGGTGATATGAATGTGATGTTATGTGTTTACTTGCATTGATAAATGTTATTACATACACGTACTACATACTTATATGCATAAGACCTGACCTATACAATCTTCTTTTAGAAGATGCCTCCTCGAAGAGACAACCAGCTGCCCACAACAGAGGCTGAGCTACAAGAATAGATTTCACGAGTGATAGCACAACACGAGGCCTTACGCTCTGAACATAGCGGAGGTACCTCAGGAAGTAACCCACCTCTTGGTAATGTTTAAGTCACTAAAAGACACATTACGATACATTTGGATATTCCATGTGCGTTCGCTAATGCTTTCTGTGAATGATGTTTCTTGTACAGGCTGCACCTATAAGCAGTTCCTAGACTGCAAGTCTCTGAATTTCGACGGGACCGGGGGTGCTCTAGCTTTTGTTAGATGGATGGAGAAAACTGATTCTGTGATAAGAATGAGCAAGTGTGCGCCGGAGCACCAGGTCACCTACATTTCTGGACTGTTCTTAGACGGAGCTCTATCATGGTGGAATCTCCAAGTTCAGACTCTGGGGGAAGAGGCTGCATATGCCATGACATAGGACGAGATGAAGGAATTCATGCACAAGAAATATTGTTCAAGGTCTGAGATTGTCACACAACGATGTTTACGAAACTATATAAACCATACGAGTTTTATTACGAGAACGATTTACGATTTGGTTTACGAAAACAAATGTTTTGGGTTAAGATTCATGGCATCGAGGTTTATAAATTATAACCAAACTGTTTTGATTTGGTTATTCATTTTACGATACAAACATTTTACAAAACAAGGTTTTCTAATGTCGATTAACGAAGTTGTACGAGTTATTTCGACATGCAAACGAGCCATGAATCTGACACTCTCACAAAACCTATGTACTCGCCAACATTTCTTTGCTGACTTTGTTTTTACATATGTTTCAGGTGAAGTTGCTTAGCCTTGATTGCGAGTAGGATACATGCTCACTTAGGACTGGACGAGGCCTTAGTGATTTAATAACGATGATAGACTATATTTGACTTGTTTGTTTAACTTAAGATAATGTTTAATATTTAATAAAACGAGACTCTTTGTATCCATGGTTTGAAACAATAATTCTGTTACAACACTCCCCGACGTTTCCGCCACGATTTGTTGTTTTACGTGGTCAGGGTGTGACAGAAGAGTTGGTATCAGAGCCAATGGTTATATGGAATTAGGTTATTAGTAAAATTTTGACCTAGACTATAACTTTCTAGGACCCCAACGCAAGTTGATTTGCATTTAGAATTTTAAAAACAAAATCCGAATCTGTTTCGAAAATTAATCATCCGTTCTAGGATGATTGATTACTAGGTTTTGAACCCTCTGTTGTAAGGTTTTGAACCCTCCCAGTTTGACTCATTTTTGGCTTAGTGCCTTTTGAGTTTTCAAAATCTCGTCGAAGTTTGGGTCTAAATAATGTGAACACGTGCAAACTGGAAGAGTGAATGCCTGTACCCTGAGTTTTCTGTCTAAGGTTAGAGTGTTCGTACAAATCCACATAATCGGACCAGTCACTCTTACCTGGGAACTCTTGGGGTGAGTGTTCACTTATAGGCGAGCATGTCTTCGCGATACATTATTTTTATTCATTACTTTGATTAGTCACTGCGTGTCGTTTGTTTGTTCGAGATAACAAACAAATGGTCACCTTCCTTATGATTCGTCGACATTTTCAATACCTCTTGTTTTCCTAATTGTCGACCTTACTTGTTTCTCATATTTCCTTGTTAGACAATGCCTCCTCGACGTGATGCACAATCTTTTACTGCTGAAGAACTCGCAGCCCTTGTCTCTCAGCAAATGGCTGCTGTGCTTCCAGGCGTTGTGACCCAAATCCACGAGCTGTACAACAACAATAACAATAACAATGCACAATGTAATTTCAAGAGTTTCAATTCTGCAAAGCCGCTAAAGTTTTCTGGGTCACAAGGAGTGACTGCACTCCTTCAATGGTTCGAAAGCATCGAGAACACATTCAGACATGTGCAATGTCTGAATGGGCGTAAGGTTGAATTTGCATCAAGTGTGTTTGAGAAGCGTGCTCTTACTTGGTGGAACGGAGTGATGCGCGATAGGGGTGCCGAAGTGGCATTGGCACAAACATGGGAAGAGCTTCGAGCTCTCATGATGAGAGAGTTTTGTCCCCATCACGAAATTCGAGCTTTGGAAGGAGAGTTTGACGATCTAAAACAAGATGGGTGAGAACATCGTGCGTACACGGATCGATTTGAGGAGCTCAGTCTTTTGTGTCCTACTATGGTTACCCAGTTGGAGAAAGCGATAGAGAGGTATATCGATGGGTTACCCGATTCCATACAAGATATTGTGACTGGCGTTAACCCTTCTATTGTTCGTCAAGCGATCGAGTTATCTGCTACCCTGACTGAGTCGCAAGTCAGGAAGGGTAAACTTACCTGCAAGGGTGATAAGAAGAAGTCAACTGATTCTGCTAAAGACAAGGAAAAGGGTAAGGGTAAGAAGGGTGAGTCTTCGAAAAAGTCGAGAAAGCGAAAGGGTGCTCAGAACTTTGCAGTAACTGCACAAACTGCTCAGAACCCTCAGAACCCACCAGCTCAACCTCCTGCGAAGAAAGCATATGCTGGTACCGCACCTCATTGTGCTCGCTGCAACAGTCATCATGTTGCACAACAAGCTTGTAGACAATGCACAACGTGTGGTAAGCTTGGGCATCTGGCCAACGTCTGTCGTTCGGGTCAGAATCAGATTGTTCAAAATCAAGCTCCAGTTCAGGGGAATGCTGCTAGATTCCCACCGGGTTCATGCTTTAATTGCGGAGAGTATGCTCACTTCCGCAACAACTGTCCGAGGTTGACAAATGCGAATGCAAATCCGAACGTGAATGTCAATGTCAATGCGAATGCGAATCCCGCTCGTGGATGAGTATTCAATCTGAATGCAAACGAGGCTCGAGCTGACAACCTCGTCGTCCATGGTACGTTTCTTGTTAACAATCGACCTGCATCCATTCTTTTTTATTCTGGTGCCGATAGAAGTTTTGTTTCACTATCTTTTGAGCCTTTACTTCCGATACCTAGAACTAAACTGAGGAAACCCTTATCCGTCGAAGTTGCTACTGGTAAACCTCTTGTTCTCGATTCTGTTATCCGTGATTGTCAGTTAAACCTTGATAACCATCTTTTTCCCATCGACCTCACGTCGATGCAACTTGGGAGTTTCGATATTATAGTGGGGATGGATTGGTTAACCAAACATCATGCTGAGGTGGTTTGTTTCGATAAGATTGTTCGTATTCCTCCTCCGTCTGGCGATATTCTGGAAGTTCGTGGCGAAAAACCATCTGGTGGTTTGAAGCTTATGTCGTGTACAAAGGCCCAAAGCTATTTGCGAAAAGGATATGTTGCTTTCCTGGCACATGTCACCGAGGAGAAAGGCAAGAGCAAGAGTATTCAGGATATTCCGATTGTTCGGGATTATCCAAAGGTGTTTCTCGATGAACTGCCTGGTTTGCCTCCAGCTCGTCAAGTCGAGTTTCATATTGACTTTGTACCCAATGCCAACCCGATTGCGAAAGCACCTTATCGTCTTGCACCGTCGGAAATGCAAGAGTTATCGAAACAGCTTCAAGAGTTGTCTGATGAAGGATTCATCCGTCCGAGCTTTTCGCCTTGGGGAGCTCCTGTCCTCTTTGTGAAAAAGAAAGATGGATCTTTTCGAATGTGTATCGATTATCGTGAGCTTAATAAGCTTACCATCAAGAATCGATATCCCCTACCTAGAATTGATGATCTCTTCGACCAGCTGCAAGGTGCTTCATGCTTTTCCAAGATTGATCTGCGTTCTGGGTATCATCAACTCCGCGTGTTCGAAGAAGATATCCCCAAAACTGCTTTCCGTACAAGATATGGGCACTACGAGTTCACTGTCATGCCTTTTGGTTTGACGAATGCTCCAGCTATCTTCATGGACTTAATGAATAGGGTTTGTAAACCTTATTTAGATAAGTTCATCATTGTGTTTATCGAAGATATTCTCATTTATTCAAAGTCTTAAGCAGAGCACGAGCAACACCTTCGTTTGACCTTGGAACTTCTGAAGAAGGAACAACTTTTTGCTAAATTCTCCAAGTGTGAATTCTGGCTTAAAGAAGTTCAGTTCTTGGGTCATATTGTTAATGAGCAGGGTATTCACGTAGATCCATCCAAGATTGTTGCAATTAAGGATTGGAATACACAAACAACACCTACAAAAGTTCGTTCTTTTCTTGGTCTTGCTGGTTATTATCGCCGATTCATTTCTAATTTCTCGAAGATCGCGGTTCCACTCACTGCTTTGACTCAGAAAAATAAGCCTTTTGAGTGGGGACCTAAGCAAGAAGAAGCATTCCAAACGCTGAAACAAAAGCTCTGTGATGCTCCTGTTTTATCTCTACCTGAGGGAAACGATGATTTTGTTGTCTATTGTGACGCGTCGAATCTAGGACTTGGTTGCGTTCTTATGCAACGAGGTAAAGTCATAGCTTATAGATCTAGACAGTTGAAAATTCACGAGAAGAACTATACGACTCATGATCTTGAGTTAGGGGCTGTAGTTTTTGCGCTTAAAATCTGGAGACACTACCTCTATGGAACAAAGTGTGTGGTTTTCACAGACCACAAAAGTCTCCAGCATATTCTCAATCAGAAGGAGCTGAACATGAGGCAACGACGTTGGGTTGAACTCTTAAACGATTATGATTGCGAGATCTGCTACCATCCTGGTAAGGGGAATGTCGTAGCCGACACGCTTAGTCGAAAGGAATGAGTCAAGCTTCATTCTGTTCGAACTCTATCTGATATTCAATATCGTGTTCTTCAAACTCAACGATCTTGTGTGATCAATGACTTATTGAAATATGAGCTACCACTTCAACTTGAGCTTAAACTCGAAAGGAAAGACGATGGTTTACTCTATTTTGAGAATCGTTTATGGATTCCGAATCAGGACGATCTTCGCACCTTAGTAATGGACGAATCTCACAAGTCTCGATATTTTATCCATCCTGGTGCTGATAAAATGTACAAGGATCTTCGTACTCAGTATTGGTGGCCTGGTATGAAGAAGGATGTTGCCTTGTATGTATCGAAATGCCTAACTTGTCTCAAAGTCAAGGCTGAACATCAACGACCTTCTGGTTTGCTTGTACAACCAGAGATACCGGTTTGGAAGTGGGAGAACATTGCAATGGATCTCATTACTAAGTTACCGCGTACGTCTAAAGGTCACGATGCTATTTGGGTTGTAGTTTATCGTTTGACAAAATCTGCTCACTTCTTACCAATCCGTGAGGAATTCTCTGCTGAAAAGCTTGCAAGATCTATGTAGACGAGATTGTATCACGACATGGTGTTCCTTTAGATATCATTTCCGATCATGATGCTCGATTTTCATCTCATTTTTGGAAGACCATGCAATCTGCTTTGGGAACCCAACTGAATCTAAGCACTGCTTATCATCCCCAAACAGATGGTCAATCTGAGAGGACGATTCAAACTTTGGAGGATATGCTTAGAGCATGCGTGATAGACTTTGGTGGTAATTGGGATTCTCATTTGCCATTGATCGAGTTCTCATACAACAATAGTTATCATGCTAGCATTAAGATGGCACCATTCGAAGCTCTCTACGGTCGAAAATGTCGTTCACCCGTCTGTTGGAATGAGATCGGTGAAGCTCAGTTTACTGGACCTGAGCTCATTCTGGAAACAACAGACAAGATCAAGAAAATCCGCGATAATCTTGTGACCGCTAGAAGCCGTCAAAAGAGTTATGCAAATTTGGGACACAAGCCCATGGAATTTCAAATCGGAGACCGTGTCCTACTCAAGGTATCACCTTGGAAGGGAGTGGTGAGGTTTGGAAAGAAAGGAAAACTTGCACCGCGATATGTTGGACCATTTAAGATTGTTGAAAGAATTGGAAAAGTTGCCTATCGACTAGAGTTACCTCCAGAGCTAGGAAATGTTCATCCGACTTTTCACGTGTCCAATTTGCGAAAGTGTTTAGCGGATGCTGATCTTCACATTCCTCTCGACGAGATTCAAATTGATGAAACGATGCACTTTGTCGAGAAACCTGTGGAGATAGTGGACCATACATACAAACAGTTGAAGAACAAACAGATTCATTTGGTCAAAGTTCGCTGGGAATCCAAGCGTGGCCCCGAGTTTACTTGGGAACATAAGGACTAGATGAAGACGAAATATCCGCATTTGTTTTCTCAAGATTCCTCTAAATAAAATTTCGGGACGAAATTTCCTAAAGTAGGGGAGACTGTGACAACTGTGTTCTGTAATCATCGCATACTGTAAAACAATGTCAGTTATCAATAAAACAATGTGCTTTGGTGTTATAATATGTGTTTTGATGTTATTATATGTGCAATTGTGTTTAATGATTTTACGATTTGATTCGATTCCGATTTCAAGCTTTAAATCACTTTCTGGAAGGTTATACGCAAACTGGTGCTTAAACGCAATCAGTTTAACGCAACGTACACTCCGGAACTATGACGTAAACTTAACATACCTTAAATATTCTTTACATAACTTAGAAATAAGTTTCGAAGGATTCGGTATGGCAAAAACATATTTATTTGAACTAAAGAGCTATTACGACAAAACTGCGAAACGAACGTTAGTGACCGCCCGGATAATTTCTGAATCCTGAAAATATTCTGTTATGATTAAAATTTATTTTTAATCAGGTCCGTGTCGAAAAATAAATTAAAATGCTTAAAAATGTTATTTTTCCAAGTTTAAGCGCGTACCGCGTGTTTCTGCGCGACACAGTGCTTCTACTGCAAAACGCGGACAACACAGCCAGTCTTGGCAACTGAAATTTATTTTCAGTAATACTTTGGCTAGTTTATTTTTATAAAATAATAAAAATAATTTAGAACGCCATAAACCGAGGTTTAAACGCTAGATAAAATACCCGGTACCCAGTTAAACACCTACTTTTATCTAGTATACCATCAAAATTACACTTCACCCCTTCCCCCCTTTCAAATTTCGGTCATATCCATGAGGGACCCACCATATTTTTTTCAAGATCTTGCAAATATTTCTTTTGATCTTTCTTGATACACTTGGATTTAATTAGATATTGTGTGATCATGGAGATTTGTTGGAGATCATGGCCTATATATTTTCACTTTACTTACACTACACAACATCTCTCTCTCTCCTCCCTCATGAACCGTCCCCCATCTCCCTCTCTCTCCATCTTCATCTTCATCAATTACAAGTTCCATTCTAAGCTTTGAAGGTGATCCATGGAAGTTGCAAGTTGAAGGGCTTGCAAAGGAGCTTTGTTCTAGTCTTTTTCATCACATTTTCTCACTAGAATCTCTACCCTAGCCTTGTGCTAGTAGTAAGTTTCTTGTACCTTGTTTCATCTTGTTCATAGTTATGTTATGTAGTTTGATGTTGTTGTCTAAATCACAAGAACAATAACTTAAAGTTTAAACCTAAAAGCTTTACATCAAGATCATGAGATGAAAGGTGATGATACATGATGAATCTGAGTTAAATGAAATATAACTTGCTGTAAATAACTTATGACCAGTTGTTAATCGTTGTTCGAAAGTTATGGTGATCGTATGTATGCGTTTTAGTAACATTTAAGCTGGAAACAACCTGCTGATTTACATTTCCAGCCGACTTCAACTGGCTGTAACCGGACCATAACAGATCAAAAAACTGATTTTCTAAAGCCTAAATTGTGTATTTTCAAAAAACTGATCAAATGACACTGGAATCATAATTTTTGGACTTCGTTTACTATTTTTAAAGGGTCATTTTGTAACAGCAGCTCAAGCTGCATTTTTGCTGCTGAAAATGAGTGATATGTTTTTAGTCATAACTGGAAATCTATGTTGAATCAACTCATGAAATTTATACAGTAGATGAAAACTGATGTATTTGTAATTATCCCACTGGAATTTCGTAAATCGAACTTACGAAGAAATTTTAATAAATTATTCCGTGGACTGCAATCAGAAAAAGATGAATCTGATTGCAGTCCGGAAAATGAATTTTTATAACATACTAATAATGAATTGGACCCCGATATTTTTACACAATAATATTTGGTTCGTGTGAGACGTTGTGTAAAAAATTGGGAATTTTTGGAATAAGTTAACTATTTTATTTAAATGTCCGAAAACAGTCCAGTTTCATGTATATTAAAACAGAAATGACATAAGTAGTATTTTGCATGTCAAAGTGTGGGTTTTTTTATTATTAAAATCATTCTTATTTAATTTAGGGCGGATAAACAATTTGAGGGATTGTGTTAACATTTAAAAACGCACCCGAAGGTGAGTACATAGATCCCCTCTTTTTACTATTTTCGATTGTTTTGGGGTGATTCATATGTATCAAAACGATTTCGATATTTTAACGATGGTTTCAAAACGATTGAGATGGTTTATACTAAACTAATAACGATTTCAATAATGTGGACGAGCTTGTTGGTTGTAATTACATAACGAATGACATTCATTAATTTCGGCCAAACCGACCAGTATTAGGTTATGGTACCATAGGATCCGACAAATCCCGTTATCAGGCCAGACCCATGGTTATGTGTGGGTTAGGTGTGTAACGACTGAATCTGATGATTGTTAACTTACCCTTTGGTGGTTTGTTAATACGAGAACGAGTGGAACGATGAACGAGTCACAAAGGTTTGAATGTTATTAGCGAGACGACCAAAAGTAGTTTTTCACACTTAAAGCGAGAACGATTGGGAATGAGAACGATATTAAACGATTGTACGATTTTTGAACTATTATGAATGATTTAAACAAATGAACGATGATCTATAACGAGAACGAGTTAAACGATGTCACACAACGATGTTTACGAAACTATATAAACCATAAGAGTTTTATTACGAGAACGATTTACGATTTGGTTTACGAAAACAAATGTTATGGGTTAAGATTCATGGCATCGAGGTTTATAAATTATAACCAAACTGTTTTGATTTGGTTATTCATTTTACGATGCAAACATTTTACAAAACAAGGTTTTCTAATGTCGATTAGCGAAGTTGTACGAGTTATTTCGACATGCAAACGAGCCATGAATCTGACACTCTCACAAAACCTATGTACTCGCTAGCATTTCTTTGCTGACTTTGTTTTTACATATTTTTCAGGTGAAGTTGCTTAGCATTGATTGCGAGTAGGATACATGCTCACTTAGGACTGGACGAGGCCTTAGTGATTTAATAACGATGATATACTATGTTTGACTTGTTTGTTTAACTTAAGACAGTGTTTAATATTTAATAAAACGAGACTCTTTGTATCCATGGTTTGAAACAATAATTCTGTTACAACACTCCCCGACGTTTCCGCAACGATTTGTTGTTTTACGTGGTCGGGGTGTGACAGAAGAGTTGCGCTTAAACTTGAAAAATATCGTTTTAAAGCGTTTTAATTTATTTTTCGACACGGACCTGATTAAAAATAAATTTTAATCATAATAGAATATTTTCAGGATTCAGAAATTATCCGGGCGGTCACTAACGTTCGTTTCGCAGTTTTGTCGTAATAGCTCTTTAGTTCAAATAAATATGTTTTTGCCATATCGAATCCTTCGAAACTTATTTCTAAGTTATGTAAAGAATATTTAAGGTATGTTAAGTTTACGTCACAGTTCCGGAGTGTACGTTGCGTTAAACTGATTGCGTTTAAGCACCAGTTTGCGTATAACCTTCCAGAAAGTGATTTAAAGCTTGAAATCGGAATCGAATCAAATCGTAAAATCATTAAACACAATTGAACATATAATAACATCAAAACACATATAATAACACCAAAGCACATTGTTTATTGATAACTGACATTGTTTTACAGTATGCAATGATTACAGAACACAGTTGTCACAGAGATCCAGAAATTGGAAACTGAATTCTGGAATATCAAGATGGATGGTCAGAAGATTGCTGAATACGTGCAGAGATTTCACGACCTATCTCGCTTCGTTCCTTACATGGTTGATCCGGAGTTCAAGCAAATCGAGCGTTTAATTTGGGGATTGGCACCCCAAATCATGAGTATGGTGACGACATCAAAGCCTTCAACGATCACTGAGGCTATTGATCTGAGTGTGGCACTAACTGAAGAAGCGACCAGGTTGAACAAGTTCTCAAATTTTGACCAAAAGAAGATTGGGACTCACGTTGAGTCATCAGGTGAGAACAAAAGGAAGTTCTCAAATTTTAAGAAGGGTACCAACAGTGCTAACAAGAAGAAAGAGGCAAACCCACCAGCCGAGGTCAAGACTGGTGTTGAAAACAAAGGAAAAGGGTATATGGGCACCTTGCCTAGATGCGATATGTGTTAGTTTCATCATACTGGACGATGCCGAGCTAGAAAGTGTGAGACGTGCGGAAAAGTTGGCCATGCCAAAGAGACATGCTGGTATGGTGCCGGTCGTGGTAATGGTGGTCTGAGAGGTAATGGCAACGGGAATGGAAACGGTAACTGTGGTGGAAATGGGTATGGAAACCGCTATCAAGGAGGAAATGGCGGTAATGGTAATCGTGGTAATTTTGGAAACCAGCTGGAAGTGGAAACCGCAACCAAAACAACAACCAGGGTGGAATTGGAAATGGAAATGGTCAGGGACTAGGTTTCTTTAACTGTGGAGATGTTGGGCATTTCAAGAGAAATTGCCCAAAGATCAACCAAGCTCAAGGAAGAGTCTTTTACATAGGAGCAAGGGAAGCTCGCCAAGATCCGAACATAGTCACGGGTACGTTCCCTATCAACCAACACTTTGCATCTGTACTGTTTGATACTGGTGCCGATTATAGCTTTGTATCTCTAGTATTTAAGAATATACTTGGGTTGGTAGCTAGTAAGCTAGATATTCCGTACTCGATAGAACTAGCTAACGGAAAGCTAGTAGAAGCGGATGAAGTCATTAGAGGCTGTGTAATAGAACTCGGGGAGCATGGGTTTACGCTTGATCTTCTGCCAGTCGAATTGGGAAGCTTTGACGTGGTAGTCGGAATGGATTGGTTGTTGAGCAACCGAGCAGAGATCGTATGTCACGAGAAGATCATTCGCATTCCGATGGCGAATGGAGAAACGATTGTGGTGCATGGAGAAAAGCATGATACGCCTCTAAGAATTATTAGTTGTTTGAAAGCCCGAAGATGTTTGCAGAAGGGATATGCTGCCTTCTTGGCACACGTCGTAGACAAGGAAGCCGCTGAGCCAAAGTTGGAAGATATCCCAGTTGTGAGGGAATACCCTGAAGTCTTCCCCGAAGACTTTCCAGGATTGCCGCCTCAGCGACAAGTCGAATTCCACATTGACTTAGTTCCAGGCGCTGCGCCTGTAGCTAAGGCACCTTATCGACTTGCGCCTTCCGAGATGCAAGAGCTGTCAACACAACTTCAGGAGTTGTTAGACAAGGGATTTATCAGACCAAGCTTCTCGCCTTGGGGAGCTCCAGTGCTGTTTGTCAAGAAGAAGGACGGTAGTTTCCGCATGTGTATCGACTACCGAGAGCTAAACAAGTTGACCATTAAGAATCGGTATCCTTTGCCGAGGGTTGATGATCTTTTCGATCAACTGCAAGGTTCGAGTTTCTACTCCAAGATCGATCTTTGATCAGGATATCACCAGTTGAGAATCCAAGAAGAAAGCATACCAAAGACTGCCTTTAGGACTCGATATAGACACTACGAGTTCTTAGTAATGCCGTTCGGCCTGACGAACGCACCAGCAGTGTTTATGGATTTGATGAATAGAGTTTGCAAGACATATCTTGATAAATTCATGATTGTGTTTATCGATGATATTTTGATCTATTCAAGGATGAAGGAAGAGCATGAGCAACACCTAAGAGCTATTTTAGAGCTGCTTAAGAAAGATAAATTATACGCAAAGTTCTCGAAGTGCGAGTTCTGGTTGCGTGAGGTACAATTCCTTGGTCACGTGGTAAACGGAGATGGAATTCATGTGGATCCCACCAAGATCGAGGCGATCAAGAATTGGGAGACTCCGAAGTCGCCAACCGAGATTCGATAGTTCCTAGGTTTGGCAGGGTATTATCGTAGATTCATCAAGGATTTTTCAAAAATCGCTCAACCTTTGACCTCCCTTACTCAGAAGGATAAGAAGTACGAATGGGGAGATAAACAAGAAGAAGCTTTTCAGTTGCTGAAGAACAAGCTTTGCGATGCACCCATCTTATCCCTACCCGAAGGCACCGACGACTTCGTGGTATATTGCGACGCCTCGCGTCAAGGTTTAGGCTGCGTGCTGATGCAACGACAGAAGGTTATAGCTTATGCTTCGCACCAGCTGAAGGTTCACGAGAAGAATTACATTACGCATGATTTGGAATTAGGCGTTGTGGTATTTGCATTAAAGATTTGGCGACATTATTTGTATGGCACCCAATGCACGATCTTCACTGATCACAAGAGCCTACAACATATATTCGATCAGAAGGAGCTTAATATGAGACAGCGACGATGGGTTGAATTGTTAAATGATTATGATTGTGAAATCAAGTATCACCCAGGGAAGGCGAATGTCATAGCAGACGCCTTAAGTCGAAAGGAGAGAATCAAGCCCATAAGGGTTAGGGCTTTGGAAATGATTATACAGATAGACCTCTCGTTGCGCATTCATGCTGTGCAGAGAGAAGCTCTTAAGAAGGAGAATCTTGAGGATGAATATCTCCATGGGATGGAGAAACAGTTAGTATCCAATGAGGAAGGAACGTTGTGTTTCATGAAACGAATTTGGGTTCCCCTCTTTGGTGGTCTTAGAGATGTTATCTTCGATGAAGCTCATAAATCAAGGTACTCGATCCATCCCAGAGCAGATAAGATGTACCAGGACTTGAAGGGTTTCTACTGGTGGCCAAGAATGAAAGGTGATGTTGCAACTTATGTTGAAAGTGTTTAACTTGTGCCAAGGTAAAAGCCGAATATCAGAAGCCTTCAAGTCTTCTGCAGCAACCTGAAATACCCATGTGGAAAATGGGAGCATATTTCAATGGATTTTATAACAAAGCTACCAAAGACACCCAGAGGTCATGACACGATTTGGGTAATCGTAGACCGTCTGACAAAATCCGCACACTTTTTGGCGATCAGAGAAAAGGATAACACTAGTAAGCTTGCCGAGCTGTACCTCAGAGAGATAGTTGCACGACATGGAGTGCCTATCTTGATTATTTCTGATAGAGACGGAAGGTTTGTGTCAAGGATTTGGCAATCTTTCTAAGAAGCCTTTGGTTCTCAGTTGAATCTGAGTACTGCTTTTCACCCACAGACAGATGGCCATAGCGAACGAACGATTCAAACGGTAGAAGACATGCTGCGAGCTTGCGTAATGGACTTGGGTGGTAGTTGGGACACTCATCTACCTTTGGTTGAATTCTTATATAACAACAGCTACTATGCAAGCATTCAAGCTGCACCGTTTGAAGCTCTCTATGGACGCAAGTGTCGATCACCGTTATGCTGGGCAGATGCGGGTGATAGACAGCTTGTTAGTCCCGAATTGGTTCAAGAGATGACAAATAAGATTATACAGATCCGAGAGCGCACCAAGGCGGCTCGTGATCGACAAAAGAGCTGTGCGGACCAAAGAAGGAAACCTTTGGAGTTCAAAGTGGGAGATTTGGTTTTACTAAAAGTCTCACCTTGGAAAGGGGTAGCACGCTTTGGGAAGCGTGGAAAGTTAAACCCACGATATATTGGACCGTTCAGAATCCTGGAAAGGATTGGCCTTGTTGCTTATAAGTTGGATCTACCCGCAGAACTAAATGGAGTTTATGATACATTTCATGTATCTAATCTGAAAAAGAGTCCAACTCAAGAAACAGTTGTCATTACTGTCGATGAAGTTCACATTGACGACACACTCCACTTTACCGAAGAACCTGTTGAGGTTACTGATTGGAAGGTTAACAAGACACGAAGGAGTAGTGTAAAACTCGTCAAGGTTCGATGGAACGCGCGACACGGCCCAGAGTTCACTTGGGAGCGTGAGGATCGCATGAAAGCAAAATACCCGCATTTGTTCCCCAACTCCCCTGCAGCTAGTAGCAGAACTAAAATTTCGGGAAATTTTCTTAACAGGGGGAGAATGTGACAACCGTAAAAAAATCCAGGTATTACAATTAATTAATTAATCTTGATTAATGCTTAATGACTGTGCTGAATTACAATTAACTACTTATATGTGCATCACATATTTCATAATGTTACATCATTATTACATGCAAACCATATTGACATAAATAATGCACAAAGCACAGTAAGCACATTTAGCACAGTTAGCGGATAAATCAGAAAAATGCTGACGAAGTTCAGTACATAGACAGACAGTGTTGAGACCCAGTATGGGCCAGAGACTAAGCACTACACTAGTATGGTGTGTAGGGAAGTAAGGTCCACAAAACTGCATTCCTAAGTGATAGTTTAAGTGCCGGAAAGTGCCTAAAACTCACCCAAAGTGCTGAATTCAGCATAATTCAGCAAAAATCAACATTTTAACAAGCTAGTATCATGCAAAAATATGACTAAATGGTCCTGAATGCTTTCCTAAGTGCCAGGAATGAAAAGTGTCACAAAAGGTAACATAAAGAACACTAAACGGTATAGTTTAGCACTATAACGAACCAATATACAACCGAACAACCGGACACTACCCGAAACACCAAAATTACACTAGAAGCATTGTTTTAACATTTCTGAGCTAGTTATGATCCTCGAACATCATAACATACCCTATAAACATATAACACACATAATGCACTAACTAAACATTGGATTTCAACCAAGTTCCCTAACTTACCATCACAACCCAACCAATACCCCCCCCCCTTTTGGAGACTGTTTCAAGGGTGGCCCCCACCCTTGATTTTATTTGATTTGTTCTGATATTCTAATGGATCATGTCTTGTACTTAGAAAACATATTATCCAAGGGATTAAGGGTGGATGGAGGTTATACAACTTAACCATAAGACTATAACTCTCATTATCTCACACACACAACACACACCTTCTTCTTCCCTCCCCCTTGCTCCCCCTCGGCCGCAAACAACAACATCACCATCATCCATCCAACTTCCATACATTCCATACTTATTCAAAGGTGTTAGAAGCAACATAAAGAAGCTTGGAGGGTTTGGTGATTGAAGGACCTCTTTCGTTTGCGTTTATCCATCGCATTTATCATCTTCATCAACTTGTGTTCTTCCCTAGCCTTGAGCTAGTAGTAAGCACACTCTACTCTTCATTTTACATCATATTTAAGTGATTAATAGAAGATACTAGTTGTTAATCTTAAAGAACATCAACAACCTTGAACTTAAAACTTTAACATAAGCTTAAAACCATAAGAATACATGTTGATAAGTGTTGTTTTGCTTCTTGATGATTGATTATTTATGTTTATGATGTTTGATATCATATGAAACTTACTAGATTGTGACTAAACACATGATCTAGCAAGTTGAGGTGATGATCTTGTGAAAGACCAAGATGATCATACTTTATGTTCCTCATGAACTTGAAAATGAAAATGATTTTGTTAATGATGAAGTATGTAACATGTTACTAGTCATAAACTTGGATGATTTCAAAACTAGTTTTCTCAAGAAACTAAGTTAAATCACAAGATTTACATAATCATGGATTTTAAAGAAACTAACCATGTTTTTAGTGGTGAAACAAGTATAAAAATACATTGTTAACAAGAAAAATTCAAAAGAATGATTTTTAAAAAAATCATCTAGTAAGTTGTGAAAGACTAAATCTTGTAAGAAAGGGGTTTACAAATAAATAACCACACTTTAAAGGGTAACTAAGCTTACTAAATACACTAGTAAGTTACTACAAGTTTTCATAAAAGTTCAAGTTCATGTTGTTGTGCAAATTGCATGATTTTGGCACTTGGTAAGTGTTGATTGAATTGTTGATTGTTTGGGATGATTTTAAAAGAAAATGATATGCTTTGAAAGCATGGGAACCTCCATTTTTAAGGGGAAACTATGGCAAAATTTTTGTAAAAATTAAATACTTAGAAAAATATTTTTAAACAAGTATTTACAAGTATGTTTTAACCATGAGTTTCCATATAAACTTTGCCATAATTTTTGTTACAAAAATACAAATATTGGAGGTTGGTTTTTATAAATAAGAGTGGCTAGATATATATATTTAGAAGACACTTGTGTGTGAATATTTGTATACTTTGTGTATTAGTTATACTATTTTAGAGTTAAAATAATGTAACTTAATAAAATACCAAGAAATTGCAATCCAAAATATTACCAAAAATCTCAAGGAATAAATACACAAGTTACACACATAATATTGTGAAACCGAACGGAAGCATGTAACTTACAAAATATTCCGGAAAATACATTATAAGTATATTTTTGGTGAATAATATTTTGGACACAAGTAATGAAAATATGATTTTTATGATTATTACAAAGTTATATCATATTTTGACAAGAAGGAAATATATAATTTTTGGCAATTAAAAATATATATGTTTTTTTGGAATTACTAGGAAATATAATATTTTTGGGAAAAATATATATTTTCTTGGATAAAATTGAAATACATTATTTTTGGATAAAAATGAGTTTATATATATTTTCTAAAGCTAGACTTGAAAATCTATTATTTTGGAACTACAAATATTTTTGTCAAAAAGGAGAAATTATAAGTAATTTTTCTAAGTAATAATTCTTAAATATATATATATTTTGGGATATATATATATTAGTGGAATTTTATTAGAAATAATATTCCAGAAATTCTAACACAAAATTAAGTATATGAATACCTAACAATTACAAGAAAATACGTATTCTCATACATATAAACCCACACCGGAATACAACACTGATACATGGCAAAAATATACAAATAAAAATATACCCATCCTTGGGAAGGAAGTACAAGTATAAATACTTGAGAAGTATTATTGCAAAATGTTGTTTAACAATTATTCCAAAAAGGTAACAAATATAATTTAAGTTAAATATTTATTATTTTAAAAAGTAATTATAACTTGGAATAATATTGAAGTCATAAAAGAGACGTAACTCAAAAACATTAATACTAAGACAAGGCACGACCCGTCCGTCTAATAGACGTTAATACATTGTAGGTAGTCGTGTTTGCTGAAGGCGCAAGACAGTGAGTTAATGTCCCCCTTTTCTTTAAACTGTTTTGTTTATTAACTTCGGGGGTGAAATACATGTTACAAAACGATTACATACAATTACAATTGGTATTGTTAGCCTAGGAAAGTACAGTAGATCATGTGAATGGGTATGCACACACTTAAGACCATTAATCCTCGTATAAGGACCGAGGGACATGAGTGATAGATCTATTTGGGTGTAGCGAGCACACACTGTCACACCCCTTTCTGCAGCGGAAGCACGAGGTGTGATCATGAAAGGTTCTCATTGCATACGAAAGGTAAACATACTACATGCTCATAAATTAGTTTCAAAATGTCAAACATTACATAACCGAAAACATGGTTTAAGTGTTTACATCACAAGACAGCATTTTGTCTGATAAGTTTACAACTTTGTTCAAAGATAAACAAAGCGACATCCAAGAGCATGAGTAAAACCGCGCGCACATCCATCCTAGTTACCTGAAATACATGTGAGTTTTTGGAAAAACGTCAACATAAAGTTGGTGTGAATTCATGCAGTATTTGTATTTCATGTTTGTATACTATGTATGAAAACATAATTTGTATCTGGTATAAATCAAGTCTTTTGTGCACACCACGTGCTTATGTATAAATCAAGTCTTTTGTGCACACCACGTGCTTATGTATAAATCAAGTCTTTTGTGCACACCACGTGCTTATGTATAAATCAAGTCTTTTGTGCACACCACGTGCTTATGTATAAATCAAGTCTATTAAGTATTTCCACATGTATCAAGTGTTAATGGGTTGCAAAGCCATTAACATGTGACACGACATAGGAAGTCACCAAACCTTAGGCATTTTTCTAGTAGTCGATTCACGACTGAGACACAAAAACACTACTCGGCTCTAGTGGTTACCAAGAGTGGGGCTGCCCGGAACCCGTTAGATCTAACCTTCTGTTCTGCGGTCTTAGTATGTACACGATTAATGGTGCTTATGGTACCCTATTCATGACACTATTTCTCGTTTATGATACCAAGTATCAATTCTCGTTTATTACATCAAGTATCAATTCTCGTTTATTATATCAAGTGTCAATTCTCGTTTATTATATCAAGTAACATGTATTTCACCCCCGAAGTTATAAAACTGAAAACAGTTAAGAGAAAAGGGGGAGCATGAACTCACAACTTTGCGTTCCTTGCGTCGTAACTTCACCGGATTTGCTTATATAGCGTCGTGACCTAAACGTGTTTTATTATCGTTAGTCACTAGACTTGTATCGTACAAGTACAAGTCACTGTCTTTTAGGTATATGTTTTCTAGTGTTAAAAATAATTTATATTTTTAACTAAGTATCTTACTTATATTATTTTCTCCAAAAATAAATATAAGTTTCTTGTATTTTGCACTTTGCACCCGAGTTATGTATCTTGTATGTTGTATGTGTATTTTTGTTACAAAAATTATGGCGAGGTTTGTATTTGAAAATCATAGTTTAGAACACACTAGCAAACATTTGTCTAGAAAATATTTACTAAGTGTTAGGATTTTCAGAAAATTTCGCCATAGTCTCCTTTGTAAACGGAGGTGTCCATGCTAAGTAGCATATCATTTTCTTTTTGAAATCAAACCATGATCATCAACAATCAACCCTTATGTTTTAATATGCAAAATACTATCCTTGTCGTTTCAGTTTCAATTTGTGAAAAACTGGACTGTTTTCGGACGAGTAAATAAAATACTTTACTTATTCCAAAAATTCCCAAATTTTTGCGGAACGTCTCAATCGACCCACAAATTATTGTGTAAAAATATCGGGGTCTAGTTCATTATCTATAATTTATAGAAAATCGTTTACCGAACTGTGATCAGATTTGTCACATTCTGATCACAGTTTACGGAAAAATTCGTCAAAAATTCCTCGTAAGTCCGTTTATCGAAATTCCAGTTCGAGGGTCACAAATACATCCGTGACCATCTTTGATAAAAGTTTCAGGGGCTGGTTCTGTTTAGGTTTCAAGTTGTGACCGAAAACGTACAGCCCATTTTACTGCAGTTAAACTCAGCCTTAGCTGCTGTCGTAAAAACAGACTTTTAAAATAGTAAACGACCTCAAAAAATTACGATTCCAGCGCCATTTTCTTCGTTTTTCGAAAATACACAATTTAGGCTTCAGAAATTCCGTTTTTCGATTTATAAAAGTCTGTTTACAGCCTGTTAAAGACGGCTGAAAAAGTAACTCAGCATGTTGTTTTGTGGTTTAAATGTTACTAAATCGTATTAACAAGTGTCCGAATAACGGGTTTATCAAAAGTTCGATGATCAAACATCATATATGTATTAACCAACCCTATACCAACAAGTTTTCATCTTCATATAATCCTTTATGTCCAAGTTTTAAGTAAAGTTTCATGTCCATCATCTTAGTGTTCTTATTCTTGTGATTTAACCATAAACATCATACTACATATTTTTGATCACCAAAAATAAGATGAACAAGGGTGTAATGAGACTTACTACTAGCACAAGGCTAGGGTAGAATTTCTAGTGCAAGGATGATGAGGAAAGATGATGAACAAGACAAGAACAAAGCTCCTTAACTTGCAACTTCCATGGATCACCTTGTAAGCTTTGAATGGCTCTAGTAATTGAAGAAGATGAAGAATGTTGGGAGGTGGTGTGGGTTCGGTTTGGGAGCAGCCGTGAGGGAGAGAGAGTGAGGAGAGAGAGTGAAGATATGGGATTTATAGTTGTGATCTTTGTCCAAGATCTTATATAAGATTGTTCACATAATATGTTCATATTTACAAGCAAACATTTAAATGAAATCTAAGCAAGATCATGTAATATTGTGTGGGTGATATGGTGGGACCACCATAATCGTCCAACATAAAGGGGGGGGGGGGGGTAATGTGTAACATTTGCAACTAGGAAGAAATAGATAGTTAGTTTCCAAGTATAAGCTTCCATATGTTATTTATTTGATATGTAGTGGGTGTTAGGGTGTTCGGGGATCACGACTAGCCAAGAAATAAATAATCAATACGTTTGGCAAAAATTTGGTGTCCCGGGTAATGTCCGGTTGTTCGGTCGGATACTGTTCCGTTAATTTGTTTAATTGTTCCGTAAGGTGTCCTTTTGTAACCCTTTTAATTCCCAACGCTTAGGGAAATATTCTGGACCATAAAACGTAAATTCTGTATGACATATATTGTTTAAAAGCTAGTCATAGCTGAATTTAATAAAATTCTGCACTTAAAGTGCGTTTCGGGTGCTTTTTAGTGCGTATTTTAGCTTTCGGAGCGTCTATATGTTAACCCTTGTATGTTCTCTTGGGTTTTAATGTATTTTTGACGTTGGGCCTACACCTAGGCCTCAGTTCTAATGTCTGACTGCTTCTGCAGAGTTGTTGACGTATAGTGTCTTACCGGTGAGTTTACTAGTATTTCTGACGCAACGCTCTCGTTAATGCACAAAGCATTATTTTGTAGTATTAAACGTGCATGAATTCACTTGTATAGTATGTAATCAGACAATGTTGACGTTTAAGCACATAATTATAGTCATTAAGTAATAATTAAAGTGTACGGAAATTACCGGTTTTGTGCCAGTTGTCACAGTCTCCCCCCGTTAAAAGAATTTCGTCCCGAAATTCAGGCTGAACTAACTCTCGCAAGAGTCTTCTTGAATAGGTGGGGATACTTTTCTTTGAACTGGTCTTCACGTTCCCATGTGTACTCGGGTCCGTGCTTAGAGTTCCAACGTACTTTGACAAGTTTAACAGTGCTCCTCCTGGTCTTGTTGACTTTCCAGTCGGTAACCTCAACGGGTTGTTCTTTAAATCGGAGGGCGTCATCAATATGTACTTCATCCGCAGGGATGATCACGTCTTCTTGTGTTGGACTCTTCTTGAGGTTGGATACATGAAACGTATCATGTACTCCGTTAAGTTCTTCCGGTAATTCCAATTTGTATGCCACGGTACCAATTCTTCGCAAAATCCTGAATGGTCCGATGTATCGTGGATTCAGCTTTCCACGCTTTCCAAATCTTACTACGCCCTTCCAAGGTGAGACTTTTAACAACACTTTGTCTCCCACCTCGAAATCTAATGGCTTTCGATCTAAATCAGCGTAGCTCTTTTGTCGATCCCGAGCCGCCTTAATGCGCTCTCGGATTTGCGTAATCTTGTCGGTTGTCTCTTGTACAAGTTCAGGACCAACCATACGTTTATCTCCTGCGTCTGCCCAACATAAGGGCGATCGGCACTTGCGGCCATACAGAGCTTCGAACGGTGCGGCTTTTATACTCGTATGATAACTGTTGTTGTAGGAGAACTCAACTAAAGGTAGATGAGTATCCCAGCTGCCGCCTAGATCCATGACACATGCGCGAAGCATATCTTCTAACGTTTGTATAGTCCGTTCGCTCTGGCCGTCTGTTTGCGGATGGAATGCCGTGCTCAGATCTAACTGAGATCCAAAGGCTTCCTGAAATGATTGCCAGATTCTTGAGACAAAGCGTCCATCTCTGTCTGAAATGATTGAGATTGGCACTCCATGTCGTGCCACAATTTCTCTTAAGTATATCTCCGCAAGCTTTCCAGTGCTGTCTTTTTCTCGGATCGGTAGGAAGTGCGCAGACTTTGTTAACCGATCAATTATTACCCATATCATATCGTGCCCTCTCGGGGTCCTGGGTAATTTCGTTATGAAGTCCATCGAGATTTGTTCCCACTTCCACACGGGAATCTCTGGTTGTTGTAGTAGGCCGGACGGTTTCTGATATTCAGCCTTAAGCTTAGCACATGTTAGGCATTTTCCAACATAAACAGCAACATCGCTTTTGAGTCTCGGCCACCAATAGTATTCTTTTAAGTCTTGATACATTTTGTCTGATCCTGGATGGATCGAGTATCTTGATTTGTGCGCTTCATCAAGGATAACTTCTCGTATGCCACCATAGAGCGGAACCCAGATGCGCTTCTTAAAGTATAAGGCTCCCTCTTCATTTGGCACCATGTATTTCAGCATACCCCGGAGGTATTCAGCTCTACGGTTCTCTCCTTTGAGAGCTTCTTGTTGTGCATCACGGATGCGTGCAGTGAGGTTCGTTCGAATGGTCATTTCCAACGCTCGAACCCTTAGGGTCTTAACCCTTTCTTTTCGACTTAGCGCGTCTGCTACAACGTTTGCCTTTCCAGGATGGTACTTAATCTCACAGTCGTAATCATTTAGCAGCTCGACCCATCGCCGCTGGCGCATATTCAATTCCTTCTGATCAAATATGTGTTGTAGGCTTTTGTGATCTGTGAAGATTGTACATCGAGTACCATATAAATAATGTCGCCAAATCTTCAAGGCGAATACCACCGCACCTAGTTCCAAGTCGTGAGTGGTATAGTTTCTTTCATGAACCTTCAATTGTCTTGAAGCGTAAGCGATGACTTTCTGGCGTTGCATGAGTACGCAACCCAAGCCTTGTCGTGAAGCGTCACAGTATACCACGAAGTCTTCAGTGCCTTCGGGTAATGATAGTATTGGTGCATCGCATAGCTTATTCTTGAGTAGTTGGAAGGCTTCTTCTTGTTTGTCACCCCAGTCGTATTTCTTGTCTTTCTGTGTAAGGGTCGTTAGCGGTTGAGCTATCTTTGAGAAATTCTCAATGAATCGCCGATAATAGCCTGCTAAGCCCAAAAATTGACGAACTTCAGTTGGGGTTTTGGGAGCTTCCCAATTCTTTATGGCTTCTATCTTGGATGGGTCTACATGAATGCCCTTCTCATTCACAACGTGACCAAGAAATTGTACTTCGCGAATCCAAAATTCGCATTTTGAGAATTTTGCATAAAGTTTCTCCTTTTTCAGTAGTTCCAGAATGGTCCTGAGGTGTTGTTCGTGTTCTTCTTTCGTTCGTGAGTATATCAGGATATCATCGATAAATACAATCACGAATTTATCGAGATATGGTTTGCAAACGCGGTTCATCAGATCCATAAAGACCGCTGGTGCGTTCGTCAGTCCAAATGGCATCACAAGAAACTCGTAGTGCCCATAGCGTGTTCTGAATGCAGTCTTTGGTACGCTTTCCTCTTGTATTCTCAATTGATGGTATCCAGATCGAAGGTCGATCTTGGAATAGTAGCTTGATCCTTGCAATTGATCAAATAAGTCATCAATCCTTGGTAGTGGATACCGATTCTTGATTGTGAGCTTGTTCAGTTCTCTGTAGTCGATACACATCCGCAGAGTTCCATCCTTCTTCTTTACGAACAATACTGGAGCTCCCCAGGGTGAGAAGCTTGGCCTAATGAACCCTTTATCCAACAACTCCTGAAGTTGTGTAGATAATTCTTGCATTTCGGATGGTGCAAGCCGATAGGGAGCCTTGGCTACAGGAGCAGCTCCTGGAACCAAGTCTATACGGAATTCGACTTGTCGTTGCGGAGGTAGTCCTGGCAGATCTTCGGGAAAAACATCAGAGAATTCCTTCACCACAGGAATGTCTTCGAGTTTCGGCTCCTCAGCCTTCTTGTCTACAACATGCGCTAGAAAAGCAACACATCCCTTCCTTAAGCACTTCTGTGCCTTCATACAACTGATGATTCGTAGAGGCGCGTCTCGTTTTTCTCCGTGCACAATGAGAGTTTCGTCCTTCGCTAAAGGGATGCGAATGATTTTCTCGTGACAAATAACTTCAGCTTTGTTTTTGGACAACCAGTCCATCCCGACCACTACGTCGAAGCTACCCAATTGAATAGGTAAGAGATCGATGCTAAATCTTCGTTCACCAAGTTCCAATGTGCAACCTCTAACAACTTCGCCCGACTCAACAAGTTTACCATTGGCTAGTTCTATAGAATAAGGAATTTCTAATCTACTAGATTCTATTCCAAGCATGCGTTTAAATTCCATAGACATGAAGCTATAATCGGCACCAGTGTCAAATAATATGGATGCAAAGTGATTGTTAATGAGAAACGTACCGGTGACCACATTAGGGTCCTCGCGTGCGTTCTTTGCTCCAATCACAAATGCTCGAGCCTGAGCATTGTTTCCTTTTGGGCAGTCTTTCATGAAATGATCATTGCTTCCACAACTGAAGCATCCTTGGTTCCGCCCATTCCCGTTACCATTCCTGTTACCATTGCCACCATTCGTATTACCAGCACCGTTGCGATTTCCATTTCCATTCCTTCCTTTTCCCCAACAGTCTTCAGTGCGGTGACCCAACTTTCCACACTTGTCACACTTCGAAACGCTACAAACCCCTTCGTGATGACGCTTGCAATGATTGCATTTGGGCAGAGTGCCCAGGTATCCTTTAGTTGGAGGGTCATTCATGGCTGCAAGAGATTTCGCCCCTTGCGGCGGGTTAGTGTCACGCTTCTTGTTGGAACCCCTGTTGTTACGAGTTGCTTGATTCAGGTTTGCATGTTTCCTTTTCTTGTCACCGGACGACTCAGCATGCGTCTCGGTATTTTCTGTTGGGTTCAGTGATAACTTCTTCATGCGAACACAATCTTCAGTAAGGCTGACAGCCAGAGTTACAGCCTCGGTGATTGTTTGAGGTTTGGCCGAGGTTACCATGCCACGGAACTCTGAGGCCAGTCCCCAAATGTAGCGTTCAACACGCTTAAATTCGGGAGTCACCATATAGGGGATCACCCTAGACAAATCATGGAACCTTCGAGTATACCCAGTGATGTCTGCACCTACCATGGTTAAGTGCCAGAATTCAGTCTCCAATCTTTGGAGTTCAGCACGAGAGCAATACTTCTCTCTCATTCTTTCCTTTAGTTCATCCCAAGTCAGGCCATAAGCGGCATCATCACCCAAGGTTTGGACTTGTAAGTTCCACCAAGTTAAAGCTTCATCGACGAACAACCCAGTAGCAAAGGTGACTTGCTGATCCGCGGTACACTTGCTCATACGGATAGTGGCTTCAGTTTTCTCAGTCTAGCGTACAAACGCTACTGCACCTCCTGTGCCGTCATAGTTCATTGGTTTGCAGTCGAGAAACTGCTTGAAAGTGCAGCCCTGTGCTGCGTTTCCTCCAGATGAATCTCCATTACCATTACGTCTAGCATTGCTTGGTCCACCACTGTCTGCAGTACGGGTTGCCTCGTAGTGGGCGATAGCTGCGGAGATCCTCTCCTCTAGTAGAGCGTTCAGCTCTTCAGCAGTCTTTGGCAGTGGGGGAGGAGGAGGTTGATCACGGGCGTTCACAGCTTTTCTTGGTGCCATGTTCTGACAGAACATAACACAATAGGGTTAAACCTTTATTTGATATCGTCTTACCAGAAGTAGTAGTATATATATACACAGGCATATACCACATAAGTGACATCAAACCATTATTACTCTAGCAGAGTATTTAGTAGGCTGGTGTTCACGTTTGACCTTTTCTTGTGGGGATCTATACGTGACAAGACTTGCTGTGATTACTGTGCACTTAATTCCATAATTATGTATGCATCCATAATTACGTAATCCCTTGCATAGTCCGCACAGTTCGTTTCATCCTCGTATTTCTTCCTTCAGTTAGGCCATTGTTTTTAGTCAAAGTCACATATGCGTGTGACGTTCTACTTCTAGTATATGTATATGCTAATTATCACACATAATTGCAAGTAATTTCTCAGGTATAGGCAAGTGCTACTCCAGTGCACCCTAAGTCTCGTAGTGTCTTTTCTAGACTCTTGTGAATAGTTTCAGGTAGTGGATGTCGCGGAACGTTTTATGCAATGAAAACTCTTTGGAAACATTGTTTTCGTGAAAGGATCCTAGAGATTGTAGTCTAGACTCGAGAAGGAATCCTGGTTCACTACAATCGCAGCTCTGATACCAATCTGTCACACCCCTTTCTGCGGCGGAAGCACGAGGTGTGATCATGAAAGGTTCTCATTGCATACGAAAGGTAAACATACTACATGCTCATAAATTAGTTTCAAAATGTCAAACATTACATAACCGAAAACATGGTTTAAGTGTTTACATCACAAGACAGCATTTTGTCTGATAAGTTTACAACTTTGTTCAAAGATAAACAAAGCGACATCCAAGAGCATGAGTAAAACCGCGCGCACATCCATCCTAGTTACCTGAAATACATGTGAGTTTTTGGAAAAACGTCAACATAAAGTTGGTGTGAATTCATGCAGTATTTGTATTTCATGTTTGTATACTATGTATGAAAACATAATTTGTATCTGGTATAAATCAAGTCTTTTGTGCACACCACGTGCTTATGTATAAATCAAGTCTTTTGTGCACACCACGTGCTTATGTATAAATCAAGTCTTTTGTGCACACCACGTGCTTATGTATAAATCAAGTCTTTTGTGCACACCACGTGCTTATGTATAAATCAAGTCTATTAAGTATTTCCACATGTATCAAGTGTTAATGGGTTGCAAAGCCATTAACATGTGACACGACATAGGAAGTCACCAAACCTTAGGCATTTTTCTAGTAGTCGATTCACGACTGAGACACAAAAACACTACTCGGCTCTAGTGGTTACCAAGAGTGGGGCTGCCCGGAACCCGTTAGATCTAACCTTCTGTTCTGCGGTCTTAGTATGTACACGATTAATGGTGCTTATGGTACCCTATTCATGACACTATTTCTCGTTTATGATACCAAGTATCAATTCTCGTTTATTACATCAAGTATCAATTCTCGTTTATTATATCAAGTGTCAATTCTCGTTTATTATATCAAGTAACATGTATTTCACCCCCGAAGTTATAAAACTGAAAACAGTTAAGAGAAAAGGGGGAGCATGAACTCACAACTTTGCGTTCCTTGCGTCGTAACTTCACCGGATTTGCTTATATAGCGTCGTGACCTAAACGTGTTTTATTATCGTTAGTCACTAGACTTGTATCGTACAAGTACAAGTCACTGTCTTTTAGGTATATGTTTTCTAGTGTTAAAAATAATTTATATTTTTAACTAAGTATCTTACTTATATTATTTTCTCCAAAAATAAATATAAGTTTCTTGTATTTTGCACTTTGCACCCGAGTTATGTATCTTGTATGTTGTATGTGTATTTTTGTTACAAAAATTATGGCGAGGTTTGTATTTGAAAATCATAGTTTAGAACACACTAGCAAACATTTGTCTAGAAAATATTTACTAAGTGTTAGGATTTTCAGAAAATTTCGCCATAGTCTCCTTTGTAAACGGAGGTGTCCATGCTAAGTAGCATATCATTTTCTTTTTTAAATCAAACCATGATCATCAACAATCAACCCTTATGTTTTAATATGCAAAATACTATCCTTGTCGTTTCAGTTTCAATTTGTGAAAAACTGGACTGTTTTCGGACGAGTAAATAAAATACTTTACTTATTCCAAAAAATTCCCAAATTTTTGCGGAACGTCTCAATCGACCCACAAATTATTGTGTAAAAATATCGGGGTCTAGTTCATTATCTATAATTTATAGAAAATCGTTTACCGAACTGTGATCAGATTTGTCACATTCTGATCACAGTTTACGGAAAAATTCGTCAAAAATTCCTCGTAAGTCCGTTTATCGAAATTCCAGTTCGAGGGTCACAAATACATCCGTGACCATCTTTGATAAAAGTTTCAGGGGCTGGTTCTGTTTAGGTTTCAAGTTGTGACCGAAAACGTACAGCCCATTTTACTGCAGTTAAACTCAGCCTTAGCTGCTGTCGTAAAAACAGACTTTTAAAATAGTAAACGACCTCAAAAAATTACGATTCCAGCGCCATTTTCTTCGTTTTTCGAAAATACACAATTTAGGCTTCAGAAATTCCGTTTTTCGATTTATAAAAGTCTGTTTACAGCCTGTTAAAGACGGCTGAAAAAGTAACTCAGCATGTTGTTTTGTGGTTTAAATGTTACTAAATCGTATTAACAAGTGTCCGAATAACGGGTTTATCAAAAGTTCGATGATCAAACATCATATATGTATTAACCAACCCTATACCAACAAGTTTTCATCTTCATATAATCCTTTATGTCCAAGTTTTAAGTAAAGTTTCATGTCCATCATCTTAGTGTTCTTATTCTTGTGATTTAACCATAAACATCATACTACATATTTTTGATCACCAAAAATAAGATGAACAAGGGTGTAATGAGACTTACTACTAGCACAAGGCTAGGGTAGAATTTCTAGTGCAAGGATGATGAGGAAAGATGATGAACAAGACAAGAACAAAGCTCCTTAACTTGCAACTTCCATGGATCACCTTGTAAGCTTTGAATGGCTCTAGTAATTGAAGAAGATGAAGAATGTTGGGAGGTGGTGTGGGTTCGGTTTGGGAGCAGCCGTGAGGGAGAGAGAGTGAGGAGAGAGAGTGAAGATATGGGATTTATAGTTGTGATCTTTGTCCAAGATCTTATATAAGATTGTTCACATAATATGTTCATATTTACAAGCAAACATTTAAATGAAATCTAAGCAAGATCATGTAATATTGTGTGGGTGATATGGTGGGACCACCATAATCGTCCAACATAAAGGGGGGGGGGGGTAATGTGTAACATTTGCAACTAGGAAGAAATAGATAGTTAGTTTCCAAGTATAAGCTTCCATATGTTATTTATTTGATATGTAGTGGGTGTTAGGGTGTTCGGGGATCACGACTAGCCAAGAAATAAATAATCAATACGTTTGGCAAAAAATTGGTGTCTCGGGTAATGTCCGGTTGTTCGGTCGGATACTGTTCCGTTAATTTGTTTAATTGTTCCGTAAGGTGTCCTTTTGTAACCCTTTTAATTCCCAACGCTTAGGGAAATATTCTGGACCATAAAACGTAAATTCTGTATGACATATATTGTTTAAAAGCTAGTCATAGCTGAATTTAATAAAATTCTGCACTTAAAGTGCGTTTCGGGTGCTTTTTAGTGCGTATTTTAGCTTTCGGAGCGTCTATATGTTAACCCTTGTATGTTCTCTTGGGTTTTAATGTATTTTTGACGTTGGGCCTACACCTAGGCCTCAGTTCTAATGTCTGACTGCTTCTGCAGAGTTGTTGACGTATAGTGTCTTACCGGTGAGTTTACTAGTATTTCTGACGCAACGCTCTCGTTAATGCACAAAGCATTATTTTGTAGTATTAAACGTGCATGAATTCACTTGTATAGTATGTAATCAGACAATGTTGACGTTTAAGCACATAATTATAGTCATTAAGTAATAATTAAAGTGTACGGAAATTACCGGTTTTGTGCCAGTTGTCACACACACCCATGAGGACCAGGGTGGCCCATGAGGTGACTATGTCTTACAGCCGGAGGCCCGGTACAAATTTGCTAGGTTTGAGCCTTCCTACTCCATCACACATACCAGTGGCCTTGCATACCATTGGTGATCTGTTTCCTTGTTTGCTTTCATACCGGGATTTACAAACATACATACATACACTGTTTACAAAGGTTTTATACATACATATACACAAACACATGAACTCGCTCAATTTTTGTTGATGTTTTCAAATTACATGTATTTCAGGAAATTAAGTGGATCTGGCGGGTGTTTGCATGTCCCAAGCTGCGTTATGAATAAAAAGATGTCATTCGAAGTCATTAGGGTTTAGGAGATGTATCTTAATCCTGGACGAGATACATGGTTCTAAACTCGGTTTTTATTTTAAGGTCTTTTTTCGAGTCTTCGTGAACTCTTTAAAACATCTTGTGGTTTGTAATTTAGATTTGGAGTCTACGTTTCAGACAATTATGTTATGGTATTTTCAAAATTAATTTATGGATGAACATCTAATGGTTTTATCATATAGTGTTGTTATGATTGTATGCAATGGTATTAAGAAGTCACACCATAATCACGCTTCCGCAAAAGTCAGGGTGTGACAATTACAACCAGTCTATATATTTTTTTATTTGGACACTCGGACACTATGGTTTGTAATAGTAATATTCTACCAAGCCTTCCGCTGTGCTATTATATTGTGTGTATTGACTATGATGATATCAACTACGTCACGATACTCCCCACCTGTCCCACCGGTAATATGTGGAAATATCGGGGTGTGACAAAGCTCTTGAGGTAAATCGAGCCGGTAAGCCACCTTGCCAATCCTTTTGAGAATCTTGAAAGGACCCACGTAGCGAGGGGCAAGCTTTCCCTTTTTACCAAAACATATCACTCCTTTCCAAGGAGATACCATGAGAAGAACGTGATCTCCAACATTGAATTCCAGAGGCTTACGCCTTTTGTCAGCATAGCTCTTTTGTCTGCTCCTAGCCTTGATCAAGTTATCGCGGATCTGAAGAATCTTATCTGTTGTTTCTTGAATGATCTCAGGGCCAGTAAGTTGTTTGTCACCAATCTCATGCCAACTGAGAGGAGATCGGCACTTGCGATCGTATAAAGCTTCGAAAGGAGCCATCTGAATACTGGAATGGTAGCTGTTGTTGTACGAGAACTCGATCAATGGTAAATGTATATCCCAATTATCACCAAAGTCGATGACACAAGAACAGAGCATATCTTCTAGGGTCTGAATAGTGCATTCAGTCTGTCCATACGTTTGAGGATGAAAGGCTGTACTAAGATTCAAGTGAGAACCCATAGCGGACTGAAAAGTTTGCCAAAGACGTGAAGTAAAACGATCGTCGCGGTCAGAGATAATGTCAATGGGTATACCATGACGACATATGATTTAATCCGTGTAAATTCGAGCAAGTTTCTTCACTTTGAAATCCTCACGAATAAGAAGAAAGTGGGCTGATTTGGTCAGACGGTCGATGATTACCCATATACTATCATGATCAGCAGGTGTACGAGGGAGTTTAGTAATGAAATCCATAGCAATGTTATCCCATTTCCAAATAGGGATCTCTGGTTGTTCAAGAAGACTTGAAGGACGTTGATGTTCGGCTTTGACCTTTGAGCAAGTGAGACACTTCGAGACGTACGTGGCGATGTCCTTTTTCATACCAGGCCACCAATAAGTCATACGCAAGTCATGGTACATCTTATCAGCACCAGGATGAATAGAGTATCGGGATTTGTGAGCCTCATTCATAATGAGCTCACGAAGATTGTCACGATCTGGAACCCAGATTCGATTGAGATAGTATTGAAGTCCATCAGACTTTGTTTCAAGTTGGTCAGTAGAAGCACCTCGTATTTCAACGATTAGACTTCGTTGGCTGACGAGTATTGGGCTTCACGGATACAAGCATGAAGATCACTAGTGATCTGAAAACAGCGGATGTTACTAACATGAGTCTTACGACTAAGAGAATCGACCACAACATTCGCCTTGCCAGGGTGGTAGCAAATCTCGCAGTCGTAGTTGTTAAGCAACTCTACCCATCGTCACTGAGGCATATTCAGTTCCTTCTGGTTAAAGATGTGCTGCAGGCTCTTATGGTCAGTGAAAACCACACACTTAGTACCGTATAGGTAGTGTCACCAAATATTTAACGCAAAAACAACTGTGCCAAGCTCTAAATCGTGGGTAGTATAGTTTTTCTCATGTATTTTGAGCTGACGGGAGGCATAAGCGATGACCTTGTCCCGCTGCATGAGCACACAGCCCAGGCCATGGTTCGAGGCATCGCAATATACCACGGAATCGTCATTCCCATCAGGGAGAGCAAGTACGAGAGCATTACAGAGCATGTTCTTAAGTGTTTGAAAAGATTCCTCTTGCTCAGGACCCCAAGCAAAAGGTTTCTCTTTCTGAGTTAACGAAGTCAGAGGAACGACGATTTTTGAAAAGTCCGAGATAAATCGAAGGTAGTAACCCGCCAATCCCAAGAAGGAACGAATCTCAGATGCAGATTTTGGCGTACTCCAATTCTTCACCGCTTTGATTTTGGAAGGGTCAACATGAATTCCTTGTTTACTAACGACGTGCCCGAGAAATTGTACTTCATTGATCCAAAATTCGCATTTAGAAAACTTGGTATATAAGCATTCACCGCGTAATAATTCTAACATAAGGCGTAGATGGCATTCATGATCAGCTCGAGTTTTCGAATAATTAAGAATATCATCAATAAAGACTATCACAAAACGATCCAAATAAGGTTTACAAACACGATTTATAAGATCCATGAACACAGCGGGTGCGTTGGTCAAACCAAAAGGCATAACCACGAACTCGTAGTGTCCATAACGAGTGCGAAAAGCAGTTTTGGGGATATCTTTTTCGAGAACACGGAGCTGATGATAACCAGATCGAAGGTCGATTTTAGAAAAACAACTTGCGCCTTGTAGTTGGTCAAATAGATCATCGATACGAGGGAGAGGATAACAATTCTTGACGGTGAGTTTGTTAAGTTCACGGTAGTCGATGCACATGTGAAACGAACCATCTTTCTTCTTGACGAACAGCACTGGAGCACCCCAAGGCGAGGTACTTGGTCGTATATAACCTTTATCAAGTAGTTCTTGCAGTTGACTAGATAATTCTTGCATCTCAGAGGGTGCAAGTCGATACGTAGCTTTGGCAACAGGAGTCGAACCAGGTATGAGATCGATACGAAAATCAACAGATCGAGGAGGAAGAAGACTAGGAAGATCTTCAGGAAAGACATCGGGAAAATCACACACTACTGGAACATCACTTACGCTCTTTCCCTTACCCTTTTGTTCCACTACATGGGCCAAGAAGGCAAAGTACTGTTTACGTAAGCATTTATTCGCTTGAGTGCATGACATCAACTTCAGTCCTCTAGAAGGTCGATCTCCATAGACGTGCAAAGTATCACCAGACGGGAGAGGTAGGCGAACGTACTTCTCATGACAAGTCATTTCAGCATGGTTCTTACGCAACCAATCCATGTCGACTATGATATCGAAGCTACCCAATTGCATGGTGTGACACCTGTGCCTCCTCGGTCATCAAAAAAAATACCAAACCAATGAAATATTGTATTTCATACTTGGTATTTGTATAAATATGTGTATCTTTTGCACATATCAATTATTGTTCAATTTCGGGCTCTAAATCGCTTTCTGGAAGGTTATACGCGCACTGATGAGTAAATATAACCAGTTTAATGCAAAAAACACTCCAGAATAGTGACATAGGCTTAACATGACTTAAATAACCTATACATAACTTAGAAATAAGTTTTGGAAGGTTTGGTGTGCCAAAATCATGTCTATTCGCTTACAGGGACTAATTTTGACAAACTGTGAAAGTACGCCGATTCGTACTGTAACGAACATTCCGCAACATGACCATAAGTTAAACATACCCTAAATATCCTTTACGTAGCTTAGAAATAGGCTTTGATGGGTTCGGTGTGCTAAAATAAACTTTTTGGTCATTCAGGGACTAAAAGCGTTAAAATGTGCATAAGTTTGCATTTTCGCGCATATCTTACGTTCTGAATACATCCGGACATCCAAAACTTTATGTAATCATTAAAATATTTTATTTTAGTTATTGGCATGATAAAATTCCATTCGTCGCGTAATTTGGACCGTTTTTTGCATTCGTTCGTGTTTCGTCGTAATTAACCGAACAACGCAACTGTACGACCAAACGAACCGACATCCGAGATATTTTTGAGCATGTTTCATGTTCCCTTTACTTTAACTTCATTTTAAAGCCTTTAAATGGGATTAACGGGGCTTAAACGTGTCAAAAATGCATCAAAAACCATGTTTTGCACCTTCAGGGACCAAAATTGACAATCTGCCATAGTTATCTTAGGAAGGGACCAAAGTTGAAAATCTGATTTTCAGCTTGTTCCAACTGTTCCCCTCATTTTCACATGGTTTTAATGAAACTAGGGGCTTGTTTTGGGGTACCCATGGTATTCTGAAACCATGGGCACACATGTAAGGTCCAGATCGAAGCTCGGTTTTCAATGAACGATCCTAACGGTCTTGGTTTTCCTATAAATACCCCCACCCTCTTGCTTCAAAACTCACATTTGATCTGATTTGGCTCTCTAAGTTGAAGTATACACTTCATACCTGAGAGTAATCTGATCAAAACTTCCATTCTTGGACCCGTTGTAAGTCCTCTTTCGTTCTTTTTCGTGTGAAAGTCAAACTGTGTTTGACTTTCTGCTTTGACCAGTTTATGGTCAACATGAAGTTTGTTTGAACTTCATAACGTGAGCGTAATCACGATGGTTTTAGTCTCTTGTGACTATACCTACTGATTACCACGTTATCTAGGCATAGTGGCGAGTCGTATTTTCGGCCAAAATGCGTATTCTTGCGTATTTGGTAACCAAACTACTTTTAGGTATCAAAACCGTTTGTTTTGAAACCAAACCTGTTTTCAAACCTCGTTAAGCATGTTTTAACATGTTTAGTTCGTCACTTTAGGTTTAGTGCTTATGTAGGGTCGTAAGGTAAGCGGTCTAAACAACCGCTTATACTTTCGAACCCGACCCATTTGGTCGATCTTTAGGATCCGACCAAACACATTAGGTGACCATAGTTGCATAGGGAATAACCTTCCGAGGTTATACCTTATGGCCACGTCGTTTAAGTAGTGTATGATAGGTAGTTTATATGCCTTAGGTAAATGACCAAAATGCCCTTTTTACGCCAAAATTCATTTTAAGCATATGTAACATAATTTTTGATATCTAAACTTATTTGGCAACAATATTAGACATGTTAAGGCATATTTTACTTATCATATGACTAGTTAGGCGGTCCGAACGCGTTTTACGCGAACGACACGTTAAAGTTGCGTAAGCTACCTTAACGAGTCGTAATGGGTCGTAAGCACTTAGGTTAGGTCTCGTGTAGGCTTTGTTTAACCATATTACATGAGTCCCTACACTCATTTGGTTTACAAAACCTCATTTTATCCGATCCTCCAATTTAGGTCCGTTTATTTACATAGTTATCTATATTAGGTGTCGTTTGATTCCGTGATCCCTCTAGCTTTGCTTGGTTGTTGTTCAAGACATCTAAGCATCCTCAAGTGAGTACATAGTCCCCTCTTTTACTGTTTTTCAAACTGTTTTGGGGTGAAACACATGTGCCTACTTGTTACTTTCGTGCTTTCCATGTTTTTATATCATATGCTTGCTATGTTCATTAGTACACTTATAGTACATGATTTCATTATGTTTTGCTATGTATGTTTACTTAGCATGCTAGCACATTGTTTTACATTGCATTTCTTTTGCTATGTATGTTTACTTAGCATGCTAGCACATTGTTTTACATTGCATTTCTTTTGCTATGTATGTTTACTTAGCATGCTAGCACATTGTTTTACATTGCATTTCTTTTGCTATGTATGTTTGCTTAGCATGCTAGCACATTGTTTTACATTGCATTTCTTTTGCTATGTATGTTCTCTTAGCATGCTAGCACATTGTTTTACATTACATTTTCTGTTGCATATGTTCCAGTAACATATGGACACATTGTTTTACATTTCTACTTGGTATGTTCACTTAGCATACTAGGTACATTATTTTCATAAAACATGCTTACATTTGGTATATCATTTGGTTTGTTTAACGAGACTAATACATTCATTAACACCGATCATGCCGCTCGGTAGTAGGTAGTGGTACCATAGGACTTGACAACTCCCATTTCTGAAATCCTAGGTTTGTTTGGGTGGAAGAAATGACCGAATCCGAATACATTTCTAGGTAGACCTTTGAGTTTGTTCTAAGGTTTATCCTACAGTCTCAAGGCTTGGATGTAGACGTTTCACAATACCGCATAGATGTTTGTATCAGTAAAGCATGCATTATTTTACAAAACATAAATTTTGATTATAATTTATCAATTGCATTGTTTTGTACATTTCTTTCTTATAGGGTCGAGTAAATGCTTTTAATCAATAAAGGCTTTTTATTCACTCTACATTACATTTGTTTACACAATAACATTTCAACATTTGTTTAAAACATTACATTTAGTTATACATGAACATTTTTACATTGGTGGTTTGTTTGGGTAAGTGATTTAAGTGACGAGACGTGTGTAATATGATAAAAGCATGGTGGATACGCCGCTGGTACTTCCTATATATAAGTGCTTTTATGATATTACATATCGTAGCGTTATTTAAATCATTTCAATTTTGACATATTACATTTTACACAAATTAACATATCTTTACAAAACATTGTTTTACAAACAACACATTTTATACAAATTCATTTTACTTAGTTATATATTTAACCATACATATTTCCTTTATATCATCGGTTTCCTTATCGATTTTTATATGATTTATAAAACAAAAACATTTTACAAGGTTCATGACTACTTTTGTTAAACAACTTTTTCTAAACTTATAAGTCTTGAATCCTAAATCAATAAAACCTATGTATCTCACATGCATTTTTATGCTGACGTACCTATTTTCACATGTGTTTCAAGAAATGATGCATATGATTGATCAAGTTACACCTAGGCGGACTTGGGCCTTAGTGACAATAAAAGATGCAAGACTAGTTAATTATGTTATGCTTCCTTGTTGTTAAGACATTGTAACTCTTTTAAATCAATAAAAAAAATTTTCAAATTTCCATGTGTTATGAAACAATGATTCTGTTACAACACTCCCCGACGTTTTCGCCATGATTTGTTGGTTCACGTGGTCGGGGAGTGACAGAAAAGTTGGTATCAGAGCTCATGGTTATAGGGAATTAGCTTATTAGAAATGCTTTGAGCTAGTCTATAACCTTCCTAGGACCCTAACGCGAGTTTACTTGCGTTTAGTTGTTAGTGTAAACGTCTGTAGCTTCCGTCAGCATGTAGCCATATTTTGTATGTTTGTGAATAGTTTGTATGTATGTTAGATTAGCAGATCAGGATAAGGGACGTTATTGTAAAAGTGCTGTTTATTTTGTTGGCTATGTCAGCCGATCGGACAGGCGTCCGATCGGTCAGCAATGCCAGCCGATCGGACAGCATCACATGCTAACCGATCGGACAACACTTCTTCTATCCTGACTCTGCCTATAAATACCTGTCCGATCAGGTTATTTGTAACTTTTGCAACTTTGACTCTCTGGAGAACTCATGTCAGTCTGACTTTCAGAGGAACTTTTGTACTTTCATACACGTTGAATAGAAAGATCAGACATCATTTTAGAGTTGAATACTTTGTCGTATATCTGTGGTTTGATCAAATGGATTCCGCACATTAGTCAAAGCCGATTCATCTAGTTTCCGACGAACAGATCCTATCCAAGGGACCAACAAGTGGTATCAGAGCGTTCAGGGAGCTGATTCGAGATCTACGACAACGAATTCACCGGAATTCGAGCTACTTCTACCGATTCAAGAGCCAAATTTCACCAGAAATTTGTTTTTCTTGCCGATTCGAGTCAAATTTCACCGGAAATTTGATATATTCTTCTACTTTCTACTTATTTCTAGCATCGTTTCTCTATTTGTCACCATAAAATCAGAAAAACTTAAAATTGGAAGTGATTTTACGGTTAAAATTTGACGAAACTGTTATAGATCGATTCATAATCAGTAAAAGTATAATACTTCATGTTTCTATAACAAAATTCGTTCAAAAACTTGTTCAAATTCATCAAAAACTATGAAAAACTGTTCTTGTTTGCTGACATCAGCCGTTCGGACGACTTAGCTGTTTCTTAAACTTGCTGACATCATCAATTCGTTCGGACAACTGTACGAACGACATGAATTAGTTTGATCACAGAGATTATTGCTGACATCATCAGTGTTAGCCGATCGGACAGTTGACCGATCGGACAACATTGTTGTTGGTTGTTATCATTTGCTTACGTCATATTGCTAGCCGATCGGACAGACGACCAATCGGACGGTAATTGATTGCCTTTATATTCATCTGATTGTCATCCGATCGGACAGACGATCGATCGAACAAGCTGACCGATCGAACAGCTGATCGATCGAACAACTATCCAATTAAGTAATCAGTTTTATACTATTCGATCGAACAGTCATTCGATCCAAGTGCACTTGTGTGAAATTTTTGAAAATCACAAAAATTTGTCTAAGTATTTGTTAACTGTTTTAGGTACTTAAAGATTGATGAATTCATGAATCCTTTCAGTGACATGTTTGCTTTCGCGGGAAACACCGGAGATGATACTTCAAATCACACCAATGAAAATACTCCGAGTGCGAAGAAAACTCTGTCCGATGCTTTAAGTGTGGAGAGTGCATACGGTACATATAACAAACCTCCAAAGTTGATGGCGATTGAAGAATACAATAGGTGGGCCAAAAGATTTGAAGAATGGCTAAAAGCGTTTGTGTATCCAAGCTGGAAAAGTCTAAAGAATGGCTTCAATAATGGAAGACCAGATTGTGAAAATTTGACAGAAACTGAAGATATAGAGAATTTTGTTGCTGAACAAAAATGCATTGCATTGCTGCATCAGTCTGTGAGAGACGACATAATATCTTTGATTGAGTATACAAATGCTCAAGATCTTTGGGAAAAAGTGAGAGTGAAATGTGTGGGTAGTGCTGAAATAGTAAAAAACAAAAAGAAACTGTTAAGAAAAGAGTTTGAATTATTTGGCTGTTTGAAAAACGAATCTGTTTCTAAGATGATTGAAAGATTCGGGCATTTGAAGTTGGAGCTGGCAAGACACGAGGTTGTATATTCTCTAGAAGAATTAGTGGACAAATTGTTTGACTCGCTGCCAGATGAGATGGATTGGCAATACTTTGCTTTGATGTTGAAGAATACGATAAAGTCGGAGGATTTGACAGTTGATTTATTGATTGAAAGACTGGAGAGTCATGAGCTGGAGATAAAGAAATCAAATAAAGTTAATCATTCCTCATATCAGCAGAATGTGGAGCTGTACTATCCAAAAAGTATGATTCCCAAGAATGTGTCTCCTAAGACAGCTTTCTCTGCTGAAAATACTAACACATCAAATCCAGAAAGTTCAAACAGTGGTTTTCATGGAGGATTATCATCCAATGCTCCAAGTCAAGGATCATCTTCAAATACTTCAAGTCAACAACAATCAGTTCCAAAGAATCTGTTTCAATGCAACATTGTTGTGGATTTAAAGAATAGTCAAAATTTCAGTGAAGAATCCGCAAAGCAGGAAATGGTGTTCTTAGCTTCTGTGCTAGAGTCATATGAGAGCCTTGTAGCAGGCAAGATTGGAAACACTAACCTCACCAAGGAGGACTATGATCAGATCGACCCGGAAGAGATGGAGTTGATCGACATCAGGTGGTGTATGGCTAGTGCAGTCCGACGAGCACAGCGATTCATGGAGATTACTGGTTGACATTCTATCGGAGGGCCGTCCACAAAACTTGGCTTTGATAAATCAAAAGTCACGTGCTTCAGGTGTAAACAAAAAGGTCATTTCAAAAGAGAATGTCGTAATGCACCAGCTGATAATACTGCAAATCCATTTCGTGAAGATTACTACAAAAGAGCAATCTATCATCAGAACAAATCAGAACTGCCCAGAATGAAGCAGCTTGAAGATACCCCCAAAGAAAAATCAAGAGCTCTTCCTGTCATTCATGATGGCGAAGGTTTTGATTGGAGCGAACTGCTACCAGAAGAAGATGCAGTGGGATATGCGTTTGTGGCAAAGATTGTTCCTTTTAAAGACAACAGAACAGAAGAAGAAAAATTCATCAACAGAAGAATGAAAGCCCAAACCAGGATGACCAGAATCTATAACACATACAAAGAAGCTAAAAGAGCAAAGAGATGGGATGCCGACAGAGAATGTTACCTTGATCCACAAGGAAACATTGCAGTTGATCCAGATTCCATTAGTATTGATGCTCTCATCCAACAATTTGCTGAAGAAGAAGCCAGACACAGAGAATGGTGGGGAGGTGGAGAAGAGAAAGCAATTGAGAAAGAAGAAAAAGAAAAAGAAGCAGAGAAGAAGCCGCAGTCAAAGAAAATTGATGATGGGATTATTGATACATCACAAGAATTTACTGCTGAAAACTTGAAGAAGATGGCTGACAAAGTTCTTGCTGCAAAAGAGCTAGAGGTAGTTTCTGGTTCTGGAACTGAGTCAGAAAGCCAGGTCAGTCAGATTGATACAAACAAAGAGTCAGGTAAGAAAGTTAAAACTGAAAGTGACTGCAAAAATTGCATGAAAAATTGCAAGGATTGTAGTACTATTGCTTACCTTAACAACAAAAAGATTGAAGATTTGACAAAAAAAAGTCAGAGACGTTGAAGATCAGATCTTAAAACGTGACAAAATGTTAAAAGCATCAAAAGAACGATCAAAAGAGTTAACTGAGAAAATTGAAAGTGATAAAAGTGACATAGAAAAAATTAGGAAAGAAAATGAAAAATTAATTCATGAAAACCGTCACCTTTCAGAAAATTTTGAGAAGCTAAAACGAACGGTTAAAGATTCTGATGAAAGAAATGGTAAGACAATCAAAGAAAATCTTCAACTGTCAGGAGTTCTTAGGGTGAAAGAAGAGTTAATCAACCAACAACTGGATGAAATTGCTAAATTGAAGCTTAAGTTTCAAGAAGCTAAAATTGAAAATGAACGCATCCAGTTGAAACTAAATAGTTACAACTCAGCTAGCTTTGTTTTACAACACATTGTTCCCAAACCTATCGGGAAAAACAAAGCAGGCGAAGATGTATACTTTGATGGAACCGGGGTTGGGTTTCACCAGGTTCCACCACCAGTTTTAAACAGTTTTTCAAAGAAAAAAATCAGGGTTGGTTAATGATGAAGAAGTAAATGAAGTGAAACTTCCAGACACAATTGATGTCACATTCACCACATCATCCAATGAAGGAAGTGTCCAATCAGAAGTTGTTAAAAGTGTGGTTGAAAGTGTTTTGAAATCTGATAGTGACACTACTGAGGATGATGAATGCTTTTTGGACAAATATATTCCAAAATCAAAATCCAATAACAACTTAAGTGAAGAAACACATCTTGTGATGTACAAGATGGAAGGATCAGATAAGTTGTATTCGGATCTTGATTTTCCTTTGGAAAATGTGAATGTTGGAAAATTGAGGAATGTGTTCAAATTGATAGAGATAGATGTGTCTGAAATTGAAGGTTTGAGAAATGCAAAAAGACAATTGAATTTTGAAAAAGATAAAGCTTACTACAAAAAACCTGTTGTACCTCCGAGTTTTCATAACAACAATCAAAACAAAAGATCGGGTGGTTATCAGGGTGGTAAAAATTATCAAAGAAAGAATGTTCAAAACAAGAAGTTTGTAGAGAAGAAAGTGTTTGTTTCGAGTTCAAGTTCACTTTCTGATGAAGAATCTAAAAATTTTTCAAAATCAAACAAAGAATTCTTTGAGAAGAAGGCCTCACAGTCTCAGTCAAAAGGCACAAGTCGAGTAGTTGACACTCGAATATGCTTCAAATGCAATCAAGTTGGACATATTGCACAAAAGTGTACCAACTTAAAGCCTAAGTCTGAAGTTGTTGAGAGTCAGAAAAAGAAAGTTGATCCAAAAGGAAAAGCTCCAATGGTTGTTGAGAAAGTTTTGAAAAATGAAAACACAAAAATCAAAACTGAACCCGTAAAAAATGTGGTTACTAAAAATGACAAATTTTACAAACGAGTTGCCTCATCTCAACAAACATGGAAGCCAAAATGCGTTGAAATGAAAGCAAGTTCTCCAAAACCAAAGGTATCTGAGTCTGAAAAATCATCATCTTCAACCAAGAAGATGTATGTACCTTTAGATTTATATGAGAAACAAAAATTGACTTCTGAAAAGAAGTATGTGGTAAAGAAAGACCAATCATCTAGTCAACCTCCGAAAAAGGATTTCTCTTTATACAAAGAGGTTGAGATTGGGTCTGAAGAGAGCTTGAAGATAAATGATAAGAATTTTCCGTCACTTTACATTGCAAAAACACACATCAATGTCAAGTTACCCGAGTTGAAAGAGGCTTGGGTGGCATCAAAATCTAACTAAATGTTTTTGAAACGTGCAGGGGCTTCCAAGATCCGTTTCACGTTGGATTATGGATAGTGGAGCTTCTCGGCACATGACAGAAGAGAAAGCCCTATTGTATGATGTTAGAGGATTTAACGGAGGTTACGTGGGTTTTGCAGGAAATCAAGGAGGACGTATAATTGGTGAAGGAACTCTATCTAATGGGATTGTCACGTTTGAAAGAGTAAATTACATCGCAGAGCTTGAAAACAATCTTCTAAGCATCTCTCAAATCTGTGATCGCATGTATACAACTCATTTCACAGATAAAGAATGTTTGATCTTGAAACCAGGGTTTGTTGTCCCCGAAGAGTGGATTATCATGAGAGCACCTAGAGTCAATGACCTGTACGTATTAGACATGAGTACAACAACTACATCAACGGGTCAGGCTCGTTGTTTCATGTCTCGAGCCACTGAAAAAGAGTCACAATTATGGCATCGAAAGATGGGGCATATTCACCTGCGAAAATTGAACTACTTTTTTCATAATGACTTAGTCAACGGAGTTCATTTGAAAGGTTTTCATCTGGAAGGAGAATGCATTAGCTGCATCAAAGGCAAACAAAAGAAGAAATCTCATCCACATAAGCAAGTTAATTCTGTTTCTAGACCGTTGGAGAGGATATATATGGATCTTTTTGGTCCAGTAAACGTCAAAAGTATAACTGGTGATCTCTACTGTCTAGTAGTAACAGACGATTATTCAAGGTTTTCATGGGTATCATTTCTGAACACAAAGGATGAGACTTTCGAAAGTTTGATGGCGTTGTTCAGAAAAATTGAAAACTTGTACCAAGCTCGTATCAGAAGAATCAGAAGTGACAACGGTACAAAGTTTAAGAACAACCGAATGGAAGAATTTTGTGATGAGAGAGGAATATTGCATGAATTTAGTGCTCCTTACACTCCACAACAAAATGGAGTAGCAGAACGAAAGAACAGGACACTAATTGAAACGGCCAGAACAATGCTTGCTAATTCAAAGCTACCAATCAACTTTTTGGCAGAAGCAGTGTCAGCCGCTTGTTATACTCTCAACCGGGTTCTCACAGTAAAGAAATTCAACAAGATGTGTTTTGAGCTGATAAATCACCGCAAACCTAACCTGAAGTATCTGGAACCATTTGGGTCTCCCTGCACAGTTTTAGAGCCTTTTGGGAAGTTTGGTCCAAAGAGCATTGAAGGAATATTCGTGGGTTATTCAAGTCCACAAAAAACGAGTCTTTGTTCCAAGTTTAAAGCGGATCATAGAAGCACACAATGTTGAATGTCAGGGCCATACAATGCCACCGCAGAAACCCGGCGACTCATGGCGTTTCAATTATGATACTTTGTGGGATTCTTTCGACATGGAGGAAGAACCAGAGTTCTTTGATGAGTTGGATATTCTAAGAGAGTATCAGTCATCACAAGAAAGGTTCCCAGTTGAGTTTTCTAGACGTCAACGGCAAACTTCGAATGATGATGAAGCCAGTCCAAGCAATACTGGAGAACATGATGATATCCAACAAAATGAAGTTGCTCATGATAATTAGACGGCAGAGAATGATAACCAAGAATCTGAGAACAGACCAGTATTTGATCGTGGTGATTCAGATTCTGAGGGGGAGCAGATCCAGATTTCAGATCAAACAATTCCAGTCAATGAACAAGATGCAAATCAAAATGTCACAAATTTGGAAGGCGAGATAGATGTTCCAGGCGAGGCGATGCCAAGAACTCTTTCATATCATCCTGAAGAGCTAATCATTGGAGAATTACAATCAGGAGTCTGCACCAGACGACAAATTAACCAAGGCCTTACTTGTTTTTATTCTACTGTTGCTCCTTTACAAACAGAATTTTCACTTTGTTGTTTCATTTCGCGGATTAAGCCACGAACATACAAGGAAGCTCTAACTGAAGATTCTTGGGTCAACGCTATGCAAGAGGAGCTAAACCAGTTTGAAAAGTTGTGTTGGTGCATGCGTCTGTCGACTTCATCTTGTATCGAGTTTTGTTAGTAGAATGTTAGAACAGTGCACGTAGTTCAAGATTTAAAGGTATTTCGCTTGAATGGAAGGGGTTTCGCTTGAAAGGAACTTGTGCAGTTTCAAGCGAACTCAACATATGCTGTTTCACTTGAACTGACAAGTAGTCACTTTCAAGCGAACTCAATTGCCTATAAATACCACTCAAGCGAATTCATTTGTAATCTTCTTGTTTCTGGTAGCGAAGCTCTGCCAAAGTGTTCTCAGACTTGTAATCGATCTTAAATCAATATACGAACAGTTGAAAGGGTGAATCTTGCTGAATTGAACTTGATACTTGTGTTTCCGCCACTCGTATTGAGATAAACTCTTCTGATCGACTCATTTGGATCTGAAAACGATCCTACAAGTGGTATCAGAGCTCAGGAGGAAGAGTTCATACCAATTTAGTCGCAAATTCTGTTTTTCTACACCTTCTTTCAAAATCAAACAAGTTTCCACGGTTAAAAACATCTGATTTTTACACATCATGTGCATAATACTGTTTTAACAAACCCTAGAAAGTTTCAAAACAAAATTCGACCATTTGATTGACAAATTGGACAAAAATCAGATCGAAAGTATGACATCATGCTGGTTTCGCTTGAAAAGTTCTGGTTGAGTTCGCTTGATAGTACACTTTGGGGTTGGTTTCGCTTGAGATAGACAGTTCGCTTGAAATAGTTCTGGTTGAGTTCGCTTGAGAGTATAATTTTGGGTTGCTTCGCTTGAACAGGGTTTCGCTTGAGAAAGCTTGTGGTTTCGCTTGAAATTGTATCGTATTCCGCTTGAACAGAGATCTCGCTTGAATTGGGATTCTGTTTGAAGTTTGTGTTTTCTCTTGAATTTGATAGTTTGTGAATTTGTGTAAACAAAACATGGAGAACGAGTTTTATAATGCATTTGCTAGTCCTATCACAATTACTCAGAATACTTTGCTTGAAAATGAAACCGGGACATCACAGAAACCACCTAAGCTCTTGGATATTGATGATTACAATGGTTGGTCCGAACGCTTTGGAAATTGGGTTGAAGCTTATCACTTGGATGCTTGGGAACACACTAAAGTCCCATATGAAAGGCCCACAAGGAATGGTCTTCAGTTAACAATCAGAGAAATGAGTGCTGATGAGAAAAAGAAGTATAGAGATGAGAAATTGATGGTGAGTCTGCTTCAGCAAGCAATTAAAGAGGACATTTTGATTTTGCTTCAACATGATGGAAGTGCATATTCAATCTGGACTGAATTGGAAGCAAAGTCTATAGGAAGTGATGATATGCTTAAAAACAAGATGTCTCTAATGAAGAAAGAATTTGAATTATTTCGTGGGTTGAAATCTGAAAATACCAAACAAATTATTGAGAGATATTGTAACTTGGTGAGAAATATGACGAAATTAGGAATCAAAAAGGATATTGATGAGCTGATTGAGAAACTTGCTGATGCGTTACCACATGATACTTGGGGAACATTCCTGATGATGTTGAGAAACAATCGGAAAGAATATAAAAAGTTAACACTGGGTGAGTTCATCAAACATCTGGAATGTCACACCCCGACCACGTGGAACATACAAAACGTGGCGGAAACATCGGGGAGTGTTGTAACAGAATTAATGTTTCACAACCATGGAAATTAAAGTTTCGTTTTATTCAATAAAAGTATTACAATGTCTAAACAAACATGAAAATACAACATAATTAACTAGTCTGCATCTTTTATTGTCACTAAGGCCCATGTCCGCCTAAGTGTATCTTGATCAATCCTATGCTTCATTTCCTGAAACACATGTGAAAATAGGTACATCAGCATAAAATGCCGGCGAGTACATAGGTTTTGTGAAAATAAGATTCATGACTTCTGTTTAAGAAAATGTTTAGTCATGAACCTTGTAATTTGCTTTGTCTTTGTAAATCAGTTGAAAAAAAAACAATAAGTTCAGATGATACATATAAATAAGTGAATAATGCATGGTTAAATGAATAGCCATGTAAAAATGAGTTTGTATAAGTTAAGTTGTTTGTAATTCAATGTCTTGCGAAAAATATGTTATTTGCATAAAATGTTTTATGTCTCAAACTGAAATGATTCAAATAACGCTACGACATGTAATACCATACAAACATTTATATATAGGAAGTACCAGCGGCGTATCCACCATGCTTGTATCATATTACACCCGCATCGTTACTTAATCACTTAATCAAACCAAACCAACAATGTAAATTGTCCATGTATAAATGAATTTGTCAAATGTATTGAATAATATGTCAAAATGCATGATCAATGTAAATCATGTAATGTGTAATCTAAATGATATGTATGGCTAGTGAAAACGCATCAACTAAACCATAGGTGAAATGCACAAAAACAAAGTATTGAAGTAAAACTGTGTTTAAATCAACGTTATGTTTTGTGTAAATGCATGATCAATGTCAATCATGTTAAAATGTCTATGTCTAATGTCTATGTCAAAATGTCCTGTATGGCTAGCGAAATGTGTCAACTAAACCATATGCACAAGAACATAGTATTGAAGTAAAACGTAGTTTAAATCAACATTATGTCTTGTGAAAATGCATGATCAAGGTCAATCATGTTAAAATGTCTATGTCTAATGTCTATGTCAAAATGTCCTGTATGGCTAGCGAAATGTGTCAACTAAACCATATGCACAAGAACATAGTATTGAAGTAAAACGTAGTTTAAATCAACATTATGTCTTGTGAAAATGCATGATCAAGGTCAATCATGTTAAAATGTCTATGTCTAATGTCTATGTCAAAATGTCCTGTATGGCTAGCGAAATGTGTCAACTAAACCATATGCACAAGAACATAGTATTGAAGTAAAACGTAGTTTAAATCAACATTTTGTCTTGTGAAAATGCATGATCAAGGTCAATCATGTTAAAATGTCTATGTCTAATGTCTATGTCAAAATGTCCTGTATGGCTAGCGAAATGTGTCAACTAAACCATATGCACAAGAACATAGTATTGAAGTAAAACGTAGTTTAAATCAACATTATGTCTTGTGAAAATGCATGATCAAGGTCAATCATGTTAAAATGTCTATATGCATGCTATACTGAATATGTACATTTATGTGGTGTTGTTCCAATGCATACATCCAAGCCTTGCGACTGTGGTGATAAACCCTTTAAACAAATTAAAGGTTTATCTGTCTTAAATATCATCGAATTCGGTCATTCCTTTCATCCCCTTTCCCTGGGACGTCCGGAACGGGAGTTGTCAATTCCTATGGTACCACTACCTACTAACGAACGGCGTAGCTAATGTTAATGAATGTATTGTCCCATTTAACAAACCAAATGTCATACCAAAATGTAAGCATGTGAAGAAATGAAAATGTACTAAGTATGCAACAATGAACATACATAGCATGTGACGTGATGTGATGTAAAACAATGTACTAAGTATGAACTAAATGAACATACATAGCATAAAATGTCAATGTAAAACGACGTACTATAATGTACTAACAAACATAGCAGGTATATGATATGAAAACAGGAAAGCATGAAAGTAATAAGTAGGCACATGTGTTCCACCCCAAAACAGTTTGGAAAACAGTAAAAGAGGGGTCTATGTACTCACTTGAGATTGCTCAGTAGTCCTTGAGTAACAACCAAACAAAGCTAGAGATCACGGAAATCAAACGGCACCTAATATAGGTAACTATGTTAATTAACCGGACCTAAATCGGAAGATTGGGTAGCATTAGGGTTTGTAAACCAAATGAGTGTAGGAACTCATATGATATGGTTTAACAAAGCCTACATACTAAATGAAACTTAACCTAAGTGTCTACGACCCATTACGACCCGTTTAGGTAGCTTATGCTACTTTAACGCGTCGTTCGCGTGAAACGCGTTCGGACCGCCTAACTAGTCCTATGACAAGTGTTATATGCCTAAACAAGTTACATAATCAGTTATGTGGCAAAAGTTTAGGTTACATATGCTAAATTACCAATTATGCATGAAAAGGGTATTCTGGTAATTTACCTAAGGCATATAAACTACCTATCATACAACTACTTAAACGATGTGACCATAGGGTATAACCTCGGAAGGTTATTCCCTACCTACTATGGTCACCTAATGTATTTGGTCGGATCCTAATGATCGACCAAATGGGTCGAGTTCGAAGGTATAGGCGATTTATTAGATCGCCTACCCTACGACTCTAGACAACGTGGTAAATCAGTGGGCATAGTCCCAAAGGACTATGACCAACGTGATTACACTCACGTTGCGAAGTTCAAACGAACTTCGCATTGACCATTACTGGTCAACGCTGAAAGTCAAACAAAGTTTGACTTTCTGACTCGAAAAGCAGTAAAAATAAGGAAAAGAACGAAAGAATACTAACCCAGGGTCCCCGAATGCTAATCCCGACTCAAGAACTCAGGTATGAAACAATGGTTTCAACTTAGAGCTCTCAAAATCAGAATTCTAGTGAGAAATGCAATGGGGGTGGATGGGTATATATAGTTTTCGGGTAACCGTTAGGATCGTTTCTTGGAAAAGGGGAAACGATCAAGGCCGTACACTTGTCCAAATGTTATGGTGGCTAAATCTTGATCTTATCTTGCTGATTAGGCAAGTTTAAAACATGTGGATGGGGTTTAATCAGCTGCAAGTTGCAAAAACAAACATTGAATCTGGTCTGAAGGTGCCATGCGGCCCGCTTTAGATTTATGCAAACACAATGCGGGCCGCTTGGGCCCTCTGATCTGCACATATGTTTCAAAAATGACAGTTTAGGTCCCTGTACGTGTTTAAGGCCATTTCCGACACTTCTAAGGCCCGTAAAGCCAACTTTAAGGCCCTAAAATGATGCCTAAACATTGTGGACTTGAAACATGTTCAAAAATATGTCGGATGATGGTTCGTTTGGTCGTACGAACGCGATGTTCGCTTAATTACGACGGAATGCGCATAAGCTCGAAAAACGATCCAAATGACGTGACGAATGGATTTTTCTTATGGCGAACACTAAAATATAATGTAGTCATGCTTACATAAATTTTTGGGTGTCCGGATGTATTCAGAACGTAAGTTATGCGCGAAAATGCAAACTTGTGCACTTTTTGACACTTTTAGTCCCTGAATGACCCAAAAGTTTATTTTAGCACACCGAACCCCTCAAAGCCTATTTCTAAGCTATATAAAGGATATTTAAGGTGTGTTTAACTTATGGTCATGTTCCGGAATGTCTGTTACAGTTCAAATTGGCATACTTTCGCAGTTTGTCAACTTTAGTCCCTGTAAGCGATTTAACTTGATTTTGCCATACCAAAGCCTTCAAAACTTATTTCTAAGTTATGTAAAGGTTATTTAAGGTATGTTAAGCCAATGTCACTATTCCGGAGTGTTTGTTGCATTAAACTGGTTATATTTACGCATCGGTGCGCGTATAACCTTCCAGAAAGTGATTTAGAGTTTGAAATTGAACAAGAATTGATATGTGCAAATGATACACATATTTTTACAAATACCAAGTATGAAATACAATATTTCATTGCTTTGGTATTTGTTTGATGGCCGTGAAGGCACAGGTGTTACAGTCTCCCCTACTTTAGGAAATTTCGTCCCGAAATTTATTTAGAGGAAACTTGTGAGAGCTTGAAAGTATGAAGTTGAAAAGATCGAACAACATTGGTTAGGGTTCTTGAACTTTTAGCAACCTTAATAACATCATGACTGCAATGTAAGAGGGATACTTATATACAAGTATATGAAGCATCATTGGTGCGTCCACCGTACCTCCATTACATCGTTCTCATTTCGTTATTGTTGTCACTATCGGTTCTTACACATAATAAACCTTGCTGGTTTTCTATGCACTAAATTTCATAATTATGTAGGCCTCCATAATTAGACAATTCCTTGCACAGTTCACACAGTCTATTTTATAATGCGTAGGGTAAAACCAAATGAACAATCCTGTGATGAATGTGACTAGACCGCCATAGAGTCCCGTAGACTAGATCAATAAATGATCTAAATAGACTATCAAGGAGTCTGTCCAGCTACATCACTAGATGTCATTCTTCAACCAAATTGTGAATCAATCCTTTAGACTAGACCACTAAAAAGGGTCTGGAGTGGTACTATATAAATCCAAGGGTCTTAACTATTACATAGAAGCCCATTAAGGATTTAAGGTAGTACCTTTGAATATCCTGCTACGAATCTCTCATATGAAGATATGAAAGATCCTGCGAGGATTTGGATAACGAATATCCAGAGTATTAAAAACACAAAAATGCATGAAAGAAAACATAAGATGAATAAACACATAGTCACATAACCACAAAATTGCTAACTAGAAGTTTGTTCTGCTAACAGAGTACATGTATTTAAAGCACACTAGGAATCCATCTTGTGGATTTCATTTGGTACTTTAAACATTTTCGAGAATCCAACTATAAAGATAGAAAGATTCAAAAAGAAAATTCGATTTCGATTACTAGAACTCGAAATGTTCGAATTAAGGTACATAAAGAATCCAATTAAGGACTCTGATTTGAATCATGATCATCCACAAGGGTCTAATTATGGAGATAAAAAGATCCCATATGGATTGTAGAAGTTGAAGATGCTTTGAATTCTTGCACGGGATGTGCTTAAGTCCAAACATGAAGTAAAATGCTTATGAGGTTGAGATGCTAGATATGTCAAGGCGACATATGAAGCAGAATTTGAAGGTTAAGTAAATGTACGAGAAAGATATTTTTGAAAACTGTGCATGGGGTTCTTCTAAGAAAAATATGTTTAGTGTTTTTGAAACCTTATATATAATATTTTGAAATCATAAAGTAGGTGTACTAGGTAAGTATATTTATAAAAAAAAATGTTTTAAAATCATGCGAGATGAATTTTGAAATTATGTATAAGGTTTTTGAAAAAATTAAATGATGATTTTCGAAATCATGCACTTGATAAGAAAATGTATTGTGTTAATATTGTCTTCAGACTATATGAAATATTTTGAAATTTGAAAGGTTGGTTTTGATAACATGGCCAATGTTTTTGAAATAACATAGACAATGTATCTTGAAAAATTGTTTTCAAACTATATGAAATGTTTTGAGATCATGACGATTGTTTTGAAATACTGGTACTGTGTATGTTGAAAAATCAAAATGTAATGGGTATGAGATTTGAAAATATCCTTAGTTATCCAACCAAGGATTCAAAGGTACTGATGTGCAAAAAGCATGATTACTCATAGTTTCACTTTATTTCATGTACTTCGTTTCTTAGAATGAAACGAGTACTTAGAACTTTCGAGGAAATTATGAGCGATTTCTTGTAAGAGAGAATCACAAGAGTAGTTCGTAAGGAACATAGTTCCTTAATGTAGGTAACATAGGAAAAGTCATACACACATGTAACTATACTTGTATATCAGAATTGCGAACAACAACTTTTATTTATGAACAAGACATATTGTTTCACAATACACGAGAACAAAAGAAACAAAGGCATAAGACAGTAACATCCTTTGTTCAGCCGAATGCTCATCCAAGGGTTGGATTTGCATTAGCAAGCTTTGGGCAGTTGTTCCTGAAATGGCTCGTATCTCCACAGTTGTAGCAAGTACCACGTGGGAAACGAGCTTGAGTAGGGTTGACTTGGGGTTGGGTAGCAGCAAGGTTTGTAGCAGCTTTGTGTTGGGCAACAAAGCGGCATGTGTTAATCAAATGTCCCCACCGTCCACAGTAGGTACATTGGGAGCAGGGTATGAGGTTTGAATGATGACGGTTGCATCGCTTGCACCATGGGGCAGTTCCCAAGTACGACTTCCTAGCTGGTGGCATCGCTACCTGGCTAGGTCCCGCTTGATTAGATGTAACCTCTGCGAGTTTCCTTGAAGCCTTACGCTTCCTTGATGTTTGTGCAGGCTTGATTTCTGCTTCCATTGGTAGCTCTTGAGTGGCTTCATTATCGAGACGAGAGGCTTCATTTTTTAGACGAGCCATGGCAATGCCTAGATCCACAGACTTCAGTATCACCTCGCCTATTTGCTGGGCAAATTTGGCTGTTTGCTCGGACATTTGACCAGTGCTGAGAGGAATAGACATTCTAGAAGAAAATGAAAAACAGAGAAAGAAACGAGTGAAAGGTTATTGGATAATCAATACAGAACGGCAACGAATGAAAATTATGATCATTTGTTTGTTACCTAAGGCAAACAAATGAGATGGCGACAAAACAAAGTAAATGGGTACATTGAGATGATGACAAATCAAAGTAAATGGGTCAAAAATAATGTATCGCGAAGACATGCTCGCCTATAAGTGAACACTCATCCCAAGAATTCCCAGGTAAGCACAACTGGTCTCGCGTCTGATGAGATGTATACGAAGTGCTTGCCTAGACAGAAAACCCAGAATACAGGCATTCACCCTTCCAGTTTGCACGTGTTCACATTACTTAAAACCCAAAACCTTGACGATGTTTTTGAAAACCCAAAAGGGTTCAAAACCATATAACAGAGAGTTCAAAACCTTATAACTGAGGGTTCAAAACCTAGTAATCAATCATCCTAGAACAGATGATTAATTTTCAAAGCGGTTTTGAATTTTATGTTCTTGTTGTGATCGTCGCCTAAGGATAGGTGACGGTATTGTTTTATGACTAAACGCAAGTAAACTCGCGTTAGGGTCCTAAGAAGGTTATAGACTAGGTCAAAGCATTACTAATAACCTAATTCCCTATAACCATTGGCTCTGATACCATCTTTTCTGTCACACCCCGACCACGTGGAACATACAAAACGTGGCGGAAACATCGGGGAGTGTTGTAACAGAATTAATGTTTCACAACCATGGAAATTAAAGTTTCGTTTTATTCAATAAAAGTATTACAATGTCTAAACAAACATGAAAATACAACATAATTAACTAGTCTGCATCTTTTATTGTCACTAAGGCCCATGTCCGCCTAAGTGTATCTTGATCAATCCTATGCTTCATTTCCTGAAACACATGTGAAAATAGGTACATCAGCATAAAATGCCGGCGAGTACATAGGTTTTGTGAAAATAAGATTCATGACTTCTGTTTAAGAAAATGTTTAGTCATGAACCTTGTAATTTGCTTTGTCTTTGTAAATCAGTTGAAAAAAAACAATAAGTTCAGATGATACATATAAATAAGTGAATAATGCATGGTTAAATGAATAGCCATGTAAAAATGAGTTTGTATAAGTTAAGTTGTTTGTAATTCAATGTCTTGCGAAAAATATGTTATTTGCATAAAATGTTCTATGTCTCAAACTGAAATGATTCAAATAACGCTACGACATGTAATACCATACAAACATTTATATATAGGAAGTACCAGCGGCGTATCCACCATGCTTGTATCATATTACACCCGCATCGTTACTTAATCACTTAATCAAACCAAACCAACAATGTAAATTGTCCATGTATAAATGAATTTGTCAAATGTATTGAATAATATGTCAAAATGCATGATCAATGTAAATCATGTAATGTGTAATCTAAATGATATGTATGGCTAGTGAAAACGCATCAACTAAACCATAGGTGAAATGCACAAAAACAAAGTATTGAAGTAAAACTGTGTTTAAATCAACGTTATGTTTTGTGTAAATGCATGATCAATGTCAATCATGTTAAAATGTCTATGTCTAATGTCTATGTCAAAATGTCCTGTATGGCTAGCGAAATGTGTCAACTAAACCATATGCACAAGAACATAGTATTGAAGTAAAACGTAGTTTAAATCAACATTATGTCTTGTGAAAATGCATGATCAAGGTCAATCATGTTAAAATGTCTATGTCTAATGTCTATGTCAAAATGTCCTGTATGGCTAGCGAAATGTGTCAACTAAACCATATGCACAAGAACATAGTATTGAAGTAAAACGTAGTTTAAATCAACATTATGTCTTGTGAAAATGCATGATCAAGGTCAATCATGTTAAAATGTCTATGTCTAATGTCTATGTCAAAATGTCCTGTATGGCTAGCGAAATGTGTCAACTAAACCATATGCACAAGAACATAGTATTGAAGTAAAACGTAGTTTAAATCAACATTTTGTCTTGTGAAAATGCATGATCAAGGTCAATCATGTTAAAATGTCTATGTCTAATGTCTATGTCAAAATGTCCTGTATGGCTAGCGAAATGTGTCAACTAAACCATATGCACAAGAACATAGTATTGAAGTAAAACGTAGTTTAAATCAACATTATGTCTTGTGAAAATGCATGATCAAGGTCAATCATGTTAAAATGTCTATATGCATGCTATACTGAATATGTACATTTATGTGGTGTTGTTCCAATGCATACATCCAAGCCTTGCGACTGTGGTGATAAACCCTTTAAACAAATTAAAGGTTTATCTGTCTTAAATATCATCGAATTCGGTCATTCCTTTCATCCCCTTTCCCTGGGACGTCCGGAACGGGAGTTGTCAATTCCTATGGTACCACTACCTACTAACGAACGGCGTAGCTAATGTTAATGAATGTATTGTCCCATTTAACAAACCAAATGTCATACCAAAATGTAAGCATGTGAAGAAATGAAAATGTACTAAGTATGCAACAATGAACATACATAGCATGTGACGTGATGTGATGTAAAACAATGTACTAAGTATGAACTAAATGAACATACATAGCATAAAATGTCAATGTAAAACGACGTACTATAATGTACTAACAAACATAGCAGGTATATGATATGAAAACAGGAAAGCATGAAAGTAATAAGTAGGCACATGTGTTCCACCCCAAAACAGTTTGGAAAACAGTAAAAGAGGGGTCTATGTACTCACTTGAGATTGCTCAGTAGTCCTTGAGTAACAACCAAACAAAGCTAGAGATCACGGAAATCAAACGGCACCTAATATAGGTAACTATGTTAATTAACCGGACCTAAATCGGAAGATTGGGTAGCATTAGGGTTTGTAAACCAAATGAGTGTAGGAACTCATATGATATGGTTTAACAAAGCCTACATACTAAATGAAACTTAACCTAAGTGTCTACGACCCATTACGACCCGTTTAGGTAGCTTATGCTACTTTAACGCGTCGTTCGCGTGAAACGCGTTCGGACCGCCTAACTAGTCCTATGACAAGTGTTATATGCCTAAACAAGTTACATAATCAGTTATGTGGCAAAAGTTTAGGTTACATATGCTAAATTACCAATTATGCATGAAAAGGGTATTCTGGTAATTTACCTAAGGCATATAAACTACCTATCATACAACTACTTAAACGATGTGACCATAGGGTATAACCTCGGAAGGTTATTCCCTACCTACTATGGTCACCTAATGTATTTGGTCGGATCCTAATGATCGACCAAATGGGTCGAGTTCGAAGGTATAGGCGATTTATTAGATCGCCTACCCTACGACTCTAGACAACGTGGTAAATCAGTGGGCATAGTCCCAAAGGACTATGACCAACGTGATTACACTCACGTTGCGAAGTTCAAACGAACTTCGCATTGACCATTACTGGTCAACGCTGAAAGTCAAACAAAGTTTGACTTTCTGACTCGAAAAGCAGTAAAAATAAGGAAAAGAACGAAAGAATACTAACCCAGGGTCCCCGAATGCTAATCCCGACTCAAGAACTCAGGTATGAAACAATGGTTTCAACTTAGAGCTCTCAAAATCAGAATTCTAGTGAGAAATGCAATGGGGGTGGATGGGTATATATAGTTTTCGGGTAACCGTTAGGATCGTTTCTTGGAAAAGGGGAAACGATCAAGGCCGTACACTTGTCCAAATGTTATGGTGGCTAAATCTTGATCTTATCTTGCTGATTAGGCAAGTTTAAAACATGTGGATGGGGTTTAATCAGCTGCAAGTTGCAAAAACAAACATTGAATCTGGTCTGAAGGTGCCATGCGGCCCGCTTTAGATTTATGCAAACACAATGCGGGCCGCTTGGGCCCTCTGATCTGCACATATGTTTCAAAAATGACAGTTTAGGTCCCTGCACGTGTTTAAGGCCATTTCCGACACTTCTAAGGCCCGTAAAGCCAACTTTAAGGCCCTAAAATGATGCCTAAACATTGTGGACTTGAAACATGTTCAAAAATATGTCGGATGATGGTTCGTTTGGTCGTACGAACGCGATGTTCGCTTAATTACGACGGAATGCGCATAAGCTCGAAAAACGATCCAAATGACGTGACGAATGGATTTTTCTTATGGCGAACACTAAAATATAATGTAGTCATGCTTACATAAATTTTTGGGTGTCCGGATGTATTCAGAACGTAAGTTATGCGCGAAAATGCAAACTTGTGCACTTTTTGACACTTTTAGTCCCTGAATGACCCAAAAGTTTATTTTAGCACACCGAACCCCTCAAAGCCTATTTCTAAGCTATATAAAGGATATTTAAGGTGTGTTTAACTTATGGTCATGTTCCGGAATGTCTGTTACAGTTCAAATTGGCATACTTTCGCAGTTTGTCAACTTTAGTCCCTGTAAGCGATTTAACTTGATTTTGCCATACCAAAGCCTTCAAAACTTATTTCTAAGTTATGTAAAGGTTATTTAAGGTATGTTAAGCCAATGTCACTATTCCGGAGTGTTTGTTGCATTAAACTGGTTATATTTACGCATCGGTGCGCGTATAACCTTCCAGAAAGTGATTTAGAGTTTGAAATTGAACAAGAATTGATATGTGCAAATGATACACATATTTTTACAAATACCAAGTATGAAATACAATATTTCATTGCTTTGGTATTTGTTTGATGGCCGTGAAGGCACAGGTGTTACAGTCTCCCCTACTTTAGGAAATTTCGTCCCGAAATTTATTTAGAGGAAACTTGTGAGAGCTTGAAAGTATGAAGTTGAAAAGATCGAACAACATTGGTTAGGGTTCTTGAACTTTTAGCAACCTTAATAACATCATGACTGCAATGTAAGAGGGATACTTATATACAAGTATATGAAGCATCATTGGTGCGTCCACCGTACCTCCATTACATCGTTCTCATTTCGTTATTGTTGTCACTATCGGTTCTTACACATAATAAACCTTGCTGGTTTTCTATGCACTAAATTTCATAATTATGTAGGCCTCCATAATTAGACAATTCCTTGCACAGTTCACACAGTCTATTTTATAATGCGTAGGGTAAAACCAAATGAACAATCCTGTGATGAATGTGACTAGACCGCCATAGAGTCCCGTAGACTAGATCAATAAATGATCTAAATAGACTATCAAGGAGTCTGTCCAGCTACATCACTAGATGTCATTCTTCAACCAAATTGTGAATCAATCCTTTAGACTAGACCACTAAAAAGGGTCTGGAGTGGTACTATATAAATCCAAGGGTCTTAACTATTACATAGAAGCCCATTAAGGATTTAAGGTAGTACCTTTGAATATCCTGCTACGAATCTCTCATATGAAGATATGAAAGATCCTGCGAGGATTTGGATAACGAATATCCAGAGTATTAAAAACACAAAAATGCATGAAAGAAAACATAAGATGAATAAACACATAGTCACATAACCACAAAATTGCTAACTAGAAGTTTGTTCTGCTAACAGAGTACATGTATTTAAAGCACACTAGGAATCCATCTTGTGGATTTCATTTGGTACTTTAAACATTTTCGAGAATCCAACTATAAAGATAGAAAGATTCAAAAAGAAAATTCGATTTCGATTACTAGAACTCGAAATGTTCGAATTAAGGTACATAAAGAATCCAATTAAGGACTCTGATTTGAATCATGATCATCCACAAGGGTCTAATTATGGAGATAAAAAGATCCCATATGGATTGTAGAAGTTGAAGATGCTTTGAATTCTTGCACGGGATGTGCTTAAGTCCAAACATGAAGTAAAATGCTTATGAGGTTGAGATGCTAGATATGTCAAGGCGACATATGAAGCAGAATTTGAAGGTTAAGTAAATGTACGAGAAAGATATTTTTGAAAACTGTGCATGGGGTTCTTCTAAGAAAAATATGTTTAGTGTTTTTGAAACCTTATATATAATATTTTGAAATCATAAAGTAGGTGTACTAGGTAAGTATATTTATAAAAAAAATGTTTTAAAATCATGCGAGATGAATTTTGAAATTATGTATAAGGTTTTTGAAAAAATTAAATGATGATTTTCGAAATCATGCACTTGATAAGAAAATGTATTGTGTTAATATTGTCTTCAGACTATATGAAATATTTTGAAATTTGAAAGGTTGGTTTTGATAACATGGCCAATGTTTTTGAAATAACATAGACAATGTATCTTGAAAAATTGTTTTCAAACTATATGAAATGTTTTGAGATCATGACGATTGTTTTGAAATACTGGTACTGTGTATGTTGAAAAATCAAAATGTAATGGGTATGAGATTTGAAAATATCCTTAGTTATCCAACCAAGGATTCAAAGGTACTGATGTGCAAAAAGCATGATTACTCATAGTTTCACTTTATTTCATGTACTTCGTTTCTTAGAATGAAATGAGTACTTAGAACTTTCGAGGAAATTATGAGCGATTTCTTGTAAGAGAGAATCACAAGAGTAGTTCGTAAGGAACATAGTTCCTTAATGTAGGTAACATAGGAAAAGTCATACACACATGTAACTATACTTGTATATCAGAATTGCGAACAACAACTTTTATTTATGAACAAGACATATTGTTTCACAATACACGAGAACAAAAGAAACAAAGGCATAAGACAGTAACATCCTTTGTTCAGCCGAATGCTCATCCAAGGGTTGGATTTGCATTAGCAAGCTTTGGGCAGTTGTTCCTGAAATGGCTCGTATCTCCACAGTTGTAGCAAGTACCACGTGGGAAACGAGCTTGAGTAGGGTTGACTTGGGGTTGGGTAGCAGCAAGGTTTGTAGCAGCTTTGTGTTGGGCAACAAAGCGGCATGTGTTAATCAAATGTCCCCACCGTCCACAGTAGGTACATTGGGAGCAGGGTATGAGGTTTGAATGATGACGGTTGCATCGCTTGCACCATGGGGCAGTTCCCAAGTACGACTTCCTAGCTGGTGGCATCGCTACCTGGCTAGGTCCCGCTTGATTAGATGTAACCTCTGCGAGTTTCCTTGAAGCCTTACGCTTCCTTGATGTTTGTGCAGGCTTGATTTCTGCTTCCATTGGTAGCTCTTGAGTGGCTTCATTATCGAGACGAGAGGCTTCATTTTTGAGACGAGCCATGGCAATGCCTAGATCCACAGACTTCAGTATCACCTCGCCTATTTGCTGGGCAAATTTGGCTGTTTGCTCGGACATTTGACCAGTGCTGAGAGGAATAGACATTCTAGAAGAAAATGAAAAACAGAGAAAGAAACGAGTGAAAGGTTATTGGATAATCAATACAGAACGGCAACGAATGAAAATTATGATCATTTGTTTGTTACCTAAGGCAAACAAATGAGATGGCGACAAAACAAAGTAAATGGGTACATTGAGATGATGACAAATCAAAGTAAATGGGTCAAAAATAATGTATCGCGAAGACATGCTCGCCTATAAGTGAACACTCATCCCAAGAATTCCCAGGTAAGCACAACTGGTCTCGCGTCTGATGAGATGTATACGAAGTGCTTGCCTAGACAGAAAACCCAGAATACAGGCATTCACCCTTCCAGTTTGCACGTGTTCACATTACTTAAAACCCAAAACCTTGACGATGTTTTTGAAAACCCAAAAGGGTTCAAAACCATATAACAGAGAGTTCAAAACCTTATAACTGAGGGTTCAAAACCTAGTAATCAATCATCCTAGAACAGATGATTAATTTTCAAAGCGGTTTTGAATTTTATGTTCTTGTTGTGATCGTCGCCTAAGGATAGGTGACGGTATTGTTTTATGACTAAACGCAAGTAAACTCGCGTTAGGGTCCTAAGAAGGTTATAGACTAGGTCAAAGCATTACTAATAACCTAATTCCCTATAACCATTGGCTCTGATACCATCTTTTCTGTCACACCCCGACCACGTGGAACATACAAAACGTGGCGGAAACATCGGGGAGTGTTGTAACAGAATTAATGTTTCACAACCATGGAAATTAAAGTTTCGTTTTATTCAATAAAAGTATTACAATGTCTAAACAAACATGAAAATACAACATAATTAACTAGTCTGCATCTTTTATTGTCACTAAGGCCCATGTCCGCCTAAGTGTATCTTGATCAATCCTATGCTTCATTTCCTGAAACACATGTGAAAATAGGTACATCAGCATAAAATGCCGGCGAGTACATAGGTTTTGTGAAAATAAGATTCATGACTTCTGTTTAAGAAAATGTTTAGTCATGAACCTTGTAATTTGCTTTGTCTTTGTAAATCAGTTGAAAAAAAACAATAAGTTCAGATGATACATATAAATAAGTGAATAATGCATGGTTAAATGAATAGCCATGTAAAAATGAGTTTGTATAAGTTAAGTTGTTTGTAATTCAATGTCTTGCGAAAAATATGTTATTTGCATAAAATGTTCTATGTCTCAAACTGAAATGATTCAAATAACGCTACGACATGTAATACCATACAAACATTTATATATAGGAAGTACCAGCGGCGTATCCACCATGCTTGTATCATATTACACCCGCATCGTTACTTAATCACTTAATCAAACCAAACCAACAATGTAAATTGTCCATGTATAAATGAATTTGTCAAATGTATTGAATAATATGTCAAAATGCATGATCAATGTAAATCATGTAATGTGTAATCTAAATGATATGTATGGCTAGTGAAAACGCATCAACTAAACCATAGGTGAAATGCACAAAAACAAAGTATTGAAGTAAAACTGTGTTTAAATCAACGTTATGTTTTGTGTAAATGCATGATCAATGTCAATCATGTTAAAATGTCTATGTCTAATGTCTATGTCAAAATGTCCTGTATGGCTAGCGAAATGTGTCAACTAAACCATATGCACAAGAACATAGTATTGAAGTAAAACGTAGTTTAAATCAACATTATGTCTTGTGAAAATGCATGATCAAGGTCAATCATGTTAAAATGTCTATGTCTAATGTCTATGTCAAAATGTCCTGTATGGCTAGCGAAATGTGTCAACTAAACCATATGCACAAGAACATAGTATTGAAGTAAAACGTAGTTTAAATCAACATTATGTCTTGTGAAAATGCATGATCAAGGTCAATCATGTTAAAATGTCTATGTCTAATGTCTATGTCAAAATGTCCTGTATGGCTAGCGAAATGTGTCAACTAAACCATATGCACAAGAACATAGTATTGAAGTAAAACGTAGTTTAAATCAACATTTTGTCTTGTGAAAATGCATGATCAAGGTCAATCATGTTAAAATGTCTATGTCTAATGTCTATGTCAAAATGTCCTGTATGGCTAGCGAAATGTGTCAACTAAACCATATGCACAAGAACATAGTATTGAAGTAAAACGTAGTTTAAATCAACATTATGTCTTGTGAAAATGCATGATCAAGGTCAATCATGTTAAAATGTCTATATGCATGCTATACTGAATATGTACATTTATGTGGTGTTGTTCCAATGCATACATCCAAGCCTTGTGACTGTGGTGATAAACCCTTTAAACAAATTAAAGGTTTATCTGTCTTAAATATCATCGAATTCGGTCATTCCTTTCATCCCCTTTCCCTGGGACGTCCGGAACGGGAGTTGTCAATTCCTATGGTACCACTACCTACTAACGAACGGCGTAGCTAATGTTAATGAATGTATTGTCCCATTTAACAAACCAAATGTCATACCAAAATGTAAGCATGTGAAGAAATGAAAATGTACTAAGTATGCAACAATGAACATACATAGCATGTGACGTGATGTGATGTAAAACAATGTACTAAGTATGAACTAAATGAACATACATAGCATAAAATGTCAATGTAAAACGACGTACTATAATGTACTAACAAACATAGCAGGTATATGATATGAAAACAGGAAAGCATGAAAGTAATAAGTAGGCACATGTGTTCCACCCCAAAACAGTTTGGAAAACAGTAAAAGAGGGGTCTATGTACTCACTTGAGATTGCTCAGTAGTCCTTGAGTAACAACCAAACAAAGCTAGAGATCACGGAAATCAAACGGCACCTAATATAGGTAACTATGTTAATTAACCGGACCTAAATCGGAAGATTGGGTAGCATTAGGGTTTGTAAACCAAATGAGTGTAGGAACTCATATGATATGGTTTAACAAAGCCTACATACTAAATGAAACTTAACCTAAGTGTCTACGACCCATTACGACCCGTTTAGGTAGCTTATGCTACTTTAACGCGTCGTTCGCGTGAAACGCGTTCGGACCGCCTAACTAGTCCTATGACAAGTGTTATATGCCTAAACAAGTTACATAATCAGTTATGTGGCAAAAGTTTAGGTTACATATGCTAAATTACCAATTATGCATGAAAAGGGTATTCTGGTAATTTACCTAAGGCATATAAACTACCTATCATACAACTACTTAAACGATGTGACCATAGGGTATAACCTCGGAAGGTTATTCCCTACCTACTATGGTCACCTAATGTATTTGGTCGGATCCTAATGATCGACCAAATGGGTCGAGTTCGAAGGTATAGGCGATTTATTAGATCGCCTACCCTACGACTCTAGACAACGTGGTAAATCAGTGGGCATAGTCCCAAAGGACTATGACCAACGTGATTACACTCACGTTGCGAAGTTCAAACGAACTTCGCATTGACCATTACTGGTCAACGCTGAAAGTCAAACAAAGTTTGACTTTCTGACTCGAAAAGCAGTAAAAATAAGGAAAAGAACGAAAGAATACTAACCCAGGGTCCCCGAATGCTAATCCCGACTCAAGAACTCAGGTATGAAACAATGGTTTCAACTTAGAGCTCTCAAAATCAGAATTCTAGTGAGAAATGCAATGGGGGTGGATGGGTATATATAGTTTTCGGGTAACCGTTAGGATCGTTTCTTGGAAAAGGGGAAACGATCAAGGCCGTACACTTGTCCAAATGTTATGGTGGCTAAATCTTGATCTTATCTTGCTGATTAGGCAAGTTTAAAACATGTGGATGGGGTTTAATCAGCTGCAAGTTGCAAAAACAAACATTGAATCTGGTCTGAAGGTGCCATGCGGCCCGCTTTAGATTTATGCAAACACAATGCGGGCCGCTTGGGCCCTCTGATCTGCACATATGTTTCAAAAATGACAGTTTAGGTCCCTGCACGTGTTTAAGGCCATTTCCGACACTTCTAAGGCCCGTAAAGCCAACTTTAAGGCCCTAAAATGATGCCTAAACATTGTGGACTTGAAACATGTTCAAAAATATGTCGGATGATGGTTCGTTTGGTCGTACGAACGCGATGTTCGCTTAATTACGACGGAATGCGCATAAGCTCGAAAAACGATCCAAATGACGTGACGAATGGATTTTTCTTATGGCGAACACTAAAATATAATGTAGTCATGCTTACATAAATTTTTGGGTGTCCGGATGTATTCAGAACGTAAGTTATGCGCGAAAATGCAAACTTGTGCACTTTTTGACACTTTTAGTCCCTGAATGACCCAAAAGTTTATTTTAGCACACCGAACCCCTCAAAGCCTATTTCTAAGCTATATAAAGGATATTTAAGGTGTGTTTAACTTATGGTCATGTTCCGGAATGTCTGTTACAGTTCAAATTGGCATACTTTCGCAGTTTGTCAACTTTAGTCCCTGTAAGCGATTTAACTTGATTTTGCCATACCAAAGCCTTCAAAACTTATTTATAAGTTATGTAAAGGTTATTTAAGGTATGTTAAGCCAATGTCACTATTCCGGAGTGTTTGTTGCATTAAACTGGTTATATTTACGCATCGGTGCGCGTATAACCTTCCAGAAAGTGATTTAGAGTTTGAAATTGAACAAGAATTGATATGTGCAAATGATACACATATTTTTACAAATACCAAGTATGAAATACAATATTTCATTGCTTTGGTATTTGTTTGATGGCCGTGAAGGCACAGGTGTTACATGGAAGCTCAAGAGATGGAGCAGAGGAAGATCGCCAGGATGAAGAACTATGATGGAGAACAAGACATCGGCTTGTATTCCAAGAGTGGTGTTAGTGAAAAGACAATTTTTTCTCCAAAAGTTGAAACTGCTTATAACGCAAAAGGTTCTTCTGAAAGTGCATCTCAGGGATCAAGCAGCACAACAGGATTCTCTTCATTTCCAACTTATGATCCACAGTTTTCTACAACAAAGAGTGGCAAAGTTCTTCAATGTAACATTGCATTAAAGCTTGAGAATGATCAGAATTATACTGAGGAAATTGCAAAAAGTCACATGTCTTTGTTGGTGACCGTGCTTGAATCCTATGGAGGCCTAGTTGCAGGGATGATCGGAAATCCAATGCTCACGAAAGAGGATTACGATCAAATTGATGCCGAAGAAATGGAATTGATGGATATTAAATGGTGCATGGCTAGTGTGTTGAGACGGGCTGAAAAGTTTAAACAAATCACAGGCAGAGATGATTTTCGTGAGGTACATGTTTCAACTTTAGGTTTTGATAAGTCTAAAGTTACTTGTTTTCGTTGCAGAGAAAAGGGGCATTTCAAGAGAAAGTGTACAAATCGAGAAGCAAGTGGAGCTCAAAACCCTTTTGGAAACAACGATTACTACAAAAAGGCGATTTATCATCAAGTCACACAACAGCCATATCAACAACAACAGGCACCACATCAGGCTCAAACTGCACATGGTAGAAAAGAAATTGAAGATTCAAAGAGAGCATGTTTGGTTAATCAAGGCAAGGATGGTGGATTCAGTTGGAATAAATACATTCCAACAGACAGCAAAGTGTGTTTAGCAGATCAAGATGATGAAAAATTGCCTGAAGGTTTCAGTTGGGACAATTTTTGCCCAGATCAAGAATTCATGGCCAAAGAGATGTCCAAAGAGATGTCAAATGTTAAAGCCTGTATTGCTAATGCTTATGATGAGTATTAGGCAGCAAAATACAGAAAAGTTAGGGAAGCTGAAGAGGAAAAATGGAGAAAAATTGAAGAGGAAGAAGAAGAAGAAAGGTTAAAAGCTGAAGCTGAAGCCGAGAAAAAGAAAAGAGTTGAGTTTTTCCAAGCGAGAAGAACAGTCAAAGATGTTCCGGAATTTGAAATCAAAGTTGATACTGAAGCAGTCAAAGTTCCTGAAAAGTGTTTGAATTGTGATTCTTTGATCATGCAAAACAACGAGTTGCTATACAACATAAAAAGATTGAAAGAATCTTATGATACTTCGAACAGAGAGATTAACAAGTACACTGAGTCGAACAGTGAACAAGCCGTTGCATTGAATACACTCAAAGGAGCTTACATGAGATAGCTTGATGATGTCAACTATTACACAGAGAAGTATGCTGAGCTGGAATTGAAGCTGGCAACACAAAAGATTGAAACTGAAAGAGTCAACAATTTATTTAAAAGTTACTCATGTTCTACTTTTTTTGTTGACAGGATTTACCCGATCGTTGAAAGAATGAAGACATTTGAAAAAGAGAAGACTTCGGAAGAAAAGAATTCCGAGACAAAAGAAGAGGATGAAGTAGAAATTTCTGGTAAGAAACCAAGTGTTGTCTACAATAGATGTCCGCCCCCGGTCGAAAATGGATATTTGTCTCGAAATCCAAATTCCGAAAGAGTCAAAAAGGAAATTAACTTACAGTGGGAGTCAGGGTCGTCGGATAATTTGCCAGAAAATATTGATGTTATGTTCACATCGTCTGACACTGATCATGAGTCCGAGATGATTAAACGTGTGGTTGATCAGGTGTTAGATAAAGATGACATAGAGGAGTAAAAAACGGAGTCCAAATCTGAGTCAAAGTCTGAATCCGACAAGTCAAAGTCAACAATCAAAAAGGACAAACGGGTTTATAATAAGGAATTTTTGCTATCATAATCTAATTTGAATGACGAACCGGTCAAAGTAGCATATACTTTGAAAGATTCTGACAAATTATATTCTGATGAGATTTTTCCAATAAGAAGTGTTAGAATTGAAATGATTAAAAAGGTTTTCAAAATTACAGAAATTAATATTTCTGAAATAAAAGATTTAAATCTTTCTGGAAAACCTAAACAATAGACTTCAAGAGATAAACAGAGAATTAACAAGAAAATGGGTTACAATTGTGGTTAACGTTTTCAAAAGAAACCAAACCATAATGGTAATGTCAAAAAGAAAGGTCTTGGATTTAATCAACCGAAAAATCATAAAAATGAAAAGTTTATAAACCAAAAACCGTGTTTGTTTCAGGAAAATCTTTAGAAGATGAGAAAGAGCAAGCATTCAGAAAGCAGACAAACAAAGAATTCCTTGCCAAAAAGCAAGAAGAAGTGAAGAAAAGTGTTGCTCAGAAGACTACAGAGACGAGAACCTATTTTCAATGTAAAACAGTAGGTCATATTGCAAGGAATTGTCCAAAGGCAATCCAAACAAAACAGGGAGTCTCTGGTAAACTCAAAGAAAAAGTTGTTGAGAAAACTGAAATTTCAACTAGAAAATTTACAGGCTTTGAAAATTCAACTTTTGAGGTTGGAGAATATTCAAAGAATGTGATGAAAAGAAAAGAAAATCTGAAAAACCAAATATGGGTGGTTAAGGGTTCAGGAAACAGTTCAGGTGATGAATCTGATTCCACAAAATCAGAGGAGCCACGTGTTAAAGAAAAGGTTGAGAAATCAGTTCCGAATGTGGATGATGTGAATTTTCCACCTCCGCGGGCTGAAAATTTTAAGAAGAAAGTTGGAAACGTTGAAATTTCAAATCAATTTTATTTTGACAAGAAGAAATTTGATGTTGATAAGGTTTTCAACAGAAATGTGAAACACATTTTTGGAAAAATGGTCGATGGTAAGGCCAAAGGAGTTAAAGAATTCTATGCTTCCAAAATGAATGTTCACAAGTCTGTTGAAAGTAAAGATGAAGAAGAGGTTGTTACACCCAAGGAAGGAAAGGCTTGGGTGGATATATTTTTCAAAGAGTCAAAACCTGATTTGCCGGAGCTCCCAAGTTGGTAATCGCGGAGCATGAATCGGCATTTTTCTTGAAAATTTTTTTGAAAATTTTAAATTGAGAAGTGTGAATTGCCGGAACTCCCAGGTTGGTAAGTGTGGAGTAGGAATCGGCACCTTGAGATTTCAACCAACAGATGATGATTGGTTGAAAATGTTTGATATTTGATCTTACAAGTGGTTAATCAAGGTCATTAAGTTGAACTTGATTTAACTATCATTTAAAAGTATTGGTAAACAATGTGATGAGTTTTCCCCTAACCTACAAATGGTTAAATCCAATCAACAAAACTAATTTTCCGGAAAAACCATTTTGATTAAAATAAACTTAAGTGTTTTGAGATCATAATGGGAAAAAAAAGTTTGTTGTGAGGGGGAGTTCTGATTGTTTATGCCAAGTGGATGGAGAATTGAGGCAATTCGATATCAGTTGTCATGTTCTTCTACAATTTGTTTTTAATTTTCTTTATATGTGTTTGTATTTTAGGGGGAGTATAATTTTCAGAAAATCCAAAAACATTAAAAAATTTGAAAAAGCCAAAAACATGATAAAATGAAAAATGAGTTTTTGTTGCTTAAAAGAGGAAATGATAGTACATCAGTGGACTGTCACAACACGCTAAAGAAATGGACAGATAAAGTGTGATAAACGGTCTCACTAAGGATGTGACGGTAGGCTCAGCTAGACTAGTAGATTTGCGATAACGATACAAACTTAAATGAAAAGGCCTAGTTGTAGTGGGAAAGATGGTCGAAAGCATAGTACTTAGTTTTGTCCTTCTTGACTGTGTACCTACTCAGTAATCGCTGATTGTCGAACGACATAAAACTGGTTAAGTTTGTGAACTTTCACAACTTTGCTGAAAAGTCATTGTGATTCTGCATTTCATTTTGCAAAGATTTAAACTTGTTTTATTTCTTTATTTTGTTTAAGCATTGGACATCCTCTGCGTATACGTGAGTATCAACCTGGATGTTATTGCCTAAACGTTCTGCTTTATTTTCTTTGGTGTTTCGTTTAAGCTTTGGACCTCCTCTGCGTATACGGAAGTATCGACCTGGTGGTTAAAGCCAAAACAATTTCAACTTGTTTTATTTTCTTATTTTGTTTAAACATTGGACTTTCTCTGCGTATACGAAAGTATCGACCTGATTGTTAATGTTTAAACATTCTGCTTTATTTTCGCACAAATCACAGTTGATAAAAGTTTAAAGGCATTACTTGAGCCTGTGTATTGCATGATGAGGGGATATGCTGAAATCGTGGGGTCCATAAGAACGTAGTGCAAAATTAATATACCTTAACGTATCGGTAAGCATTTCGAAAGTTTTTTAGATTGAGTTTAAGTGGATAACAATATCGTCAATCTATTTGAATTGTTTAGAACTTAAAATGTGTAAAGCTTAACGGTGTTGGTGATTGGTCTCATAAACTGATATGATCTTCTTGCACGAACTCACAAAAATATTGTTTGTAAATATTTCTTTACTGCCTTCTCATTCAAAAATCTAAAAAGATTTTAAGTGTGTTTTAGCATATATTTTGAAAAATACAAAAAGATTTTTGATAACTGATATTGAATAGCTGATTTTCAAAATTCCAAGTGCTAAACTTGATGAACAGGTTTGGGAGAGAATGTATGAAGAAGTTTTTACAAGTGGTTTGCAAAGAACAAATCATTTTGAATATTTTCTGCAAATAGTTTCTAAATTTTAAATATTTAATCTTTGAGAAACTTATGTGTGTGGTAAAGAATTGCAGATATGAAGATTGACCAAAACCAGATTATGATATCTGAGCAGATGGTGATTTCCAGACTGCGATCCCAGCTTAGTGAGAGGGGGAGTCTGAGGACATCAAGAAAAAGCTCAGAGATAGGTTGTGATTCTGAAGAAGAAAAAAAGAGATTGATTGCGGATGCTTACAATGGGGAATCTTTGGAGAGAGTGAGCAGACTGATAAAGACTGAAGATTTGACAACCGAAGACTCGACACTGAAGACTCGTCAACATTCGAGGGGAGTCTGTTGGTGCATGCGTCTGTCGACTTCATCTTGTATCGAGTCTTGTTAGTAGAATGTTAGAACAGTGCACGTAGTTCAAGATTTAAAGGTATTTCTCTTGAATGGAAGGGGTTTCGCTTAAAAGGAACTTGTGCAGTTCAACATATGCTGTTTCGCTTGAACTGACAAATAGTCACTTTCAAGCGAACTCAATTGCCTATAAATACCACTCAAGCGAATTCATTTGTAATCTTCTTGTTTTCGGTAGCGAAGCTCTGCCGAAGTGTTCTCAGACTTGTAATCGATCTTAAATCAATATACGAACAGTTGAAAGGGTGAATCTTGCTGAATTGAACTTGATACTTGTGTTTCCGCCACTCGTATTGAGATAAACTCTTCTGATCGACTCATTTAGGTCTGAAAACGATCCTACAAGTTGGGTGTCTGGAAACTGGTGGACCTGCCTGATGGTCACAGGAAGATAAACACCAAGTGGGTGTTCAAGTGCAACAGAGATGATCGAGGAGTTGTTATTCGAAACAAAGCTCGACTCGTTGTCCAAGGCTTCAGTCAGCAGGAGGGGATAGATTTCACTGAAGTATATGCTCCGGTTTCTAGACTTGAAGCAATCAGAATCTTCCTAGAATTTGCATCTTGGAAAGGATTTAAAGTTTTTCAGCTAGATGTGAAATCGGCATTTCTCTATGGCAAAGTGAAAGAGGAGGTGTATGTCGGACAGCCACCGGGCTTTACCGACCCAATCCATAAAGACAAGGTTTATCTCTTGGATAAGGCGTTATACGGCTTACACCAGGCCCTGAGAGCCTGGTATGAGACTATGTCTCAACATCTGTTAGCCAATCACTTCATCCGAGGAAAGATATACGCCACCCTCTTCACTAAAGAAGTCGACAAACATCTTCTGATAGTTCAAATTTACGTGGATGACATAATTTTCGGGTCTACAAATGAACAACTCTGCAAAGATTTTGAAAATGTTATGAAGTAGAAGATTGAAATGTCATCAATGGGTGAGATGAAGTTCTTCTTGGGGTTTCAGGTTGATCAACTACCCGAGGGAACGTTCATACATCAAACAAAGTATGTTCATGATGTTCTGGAGAAATTCGGGATGTCAGGAATGTCTCCAATGTCCACCCCGTTAGCGACGAGCCATGGGATAAACCCTGATCTCACCGGAGACAAGGTAGATGAAACGTTGTATCACTCCATGATCGGATCGCTGATGTATTTGACGTCATTAAGACCGGATATTATGTATCCAACCTGCCTCGCAGCACGGTTTCAGTCAAGTCCCAGAGCATCGCATATGGTAATTGTGAAAAGGATTCTACGCTGCCTGAAAGGAACTCCATCACTAGGGTTGTGGTATCCAAAAGAAGGCGATTTTACGCTTGAGGAATATTTTGATTCCGATTTCGGATGCTGCAAAGTGAACGCTAAATCAACAATAGCGGGGTGTCAGTTTTTCGGACCACGATTGGTCACTTGGCAATCCAAGAAGCAGACCTCTGTCGCTTTATCCACATGTGAAGCCGAATATGTATCTGCTAGCAGTTGCTGCTCTCAGATCTTATGGATCCAGCAACAGATGCGTGACTACGGTTTGCAATTTCTTAACTCCCCTATCTTTGTTGATAACGAGGCAGCTATAAACATAACAAAAAATCCTGTTCATCACGCTAAAACCAAGCATATTGAAATTCGTCATCACTTCATCCGAGACTGTTTCGAGAAGAAGTTGATACGAATAGAAAAAATCCACACTGACGAACAAAAAGCTGATTTACATACTAAAGCGTTTTATAAAACTCGTTTTCAATATTTGTTAAAATTGAACGGTATGAAGCTTTTATCGGTGTTGGAGGAGATTCTTGGCGTAGATGAAGGAGACATTGTAGATGATGTTGAGAAGCAATCTGCAATGGTTTGTCGATTTTTTACTTGTTTTGGTCTTTAGGGGGAGATAGGTTATAATTTCACAAAATACAAAAACAATAAAAAATTGAAAAATCCAAAAACAATAGAAAACCGAAAAAGACCTAGTGTATAAAGGGAAAATGATAGTACATCAGCTTGACAGTTACGGTATGTGTTTTGGTCAAAAATTACCGAAGCAATTTAGTGATCAAATTAGTTAAGTGAGGTAGTGTGCTAAAAAGTGTGTTAGAAATATGCTGGTTATATTATTTGTGAAAACAGGTTTCAGGATACGACTCAGGATATTGAGCTGTATCAACGATCAAACTATGAGCAAAAAATAAAGGAAATAACACGGGATGTACGAGGAAAGCCCTTGATCAATCTAGATCGCCGGCATAAAACCTCGTGAGCTGACAATCGCAGCTGCCTAGTTCTTCTTATTGCTTCAAACGTCAGGATACAGTGCAGGATATTGACCAGATCGCTAAGTGTTACAATGCTTTGTGTGAAAGTAAAAATTGCGAGAGAACAAGTGTGAGAGTGTAGTGAGTGTAGCTGTGATGTCCTATTCGATCTGATATACCCACCTATTTATAGTAACGAAATACAAACAAAAATGCCTACAAATATGGGATGCTCCGAATATTCCATTGTGAAGGTTGTAGACCGAGTAAGGCGGCTTCAACGTCTTCATTTGAACGACTTAGACCGAGTCTTCCGGAGAGAGGGTCTTCGTGAACGTTGCTTCTTCTGGACGCGTACTCCTGCACACAACCCGTTAGTAATCCTGAGGATACCATTCAGGATGTTACCAATATCCTGAATGAGCATCCCGGATATGAGCAGATATCATACAATCAAGATATAACTCAAGATATTTCCCAGGAGATGGGCTTAGAATTTTACCCATAACAATTGTCCCCAAAAAATGTTACCGTTTAGTATCCTGGCACTAACGGTTATATTTTTTCCGGAGAACGAGGCAATTTAAGAGATTAGACTCATGATGTGACCGTTTGCAACTACTCAGCCTATATTTTCTCATCACCACCCTATAACTTCTCATCCTTATCCCATTTATTCTTGACCGAAGTGAAAAAAGGTAAAAAGTTCTCTCTCTTTTCCATCTTCTTCTCTCTTTCGGTTCAGCATTCCGGCGATAATATGACGAGGCAAACAAGATCGAGTTCCGGAGACTCCGCCCCCACATTCATACAATAGAATCTTCTCCAGGATCCGGAAAAAGAAATATGTACCTTTGATAGCGCCCATTTGTCGGCCCTGAAATCCTCTGGTATCTTCCCGGAAGGGACTGTATTCCGGCCGTTTGACCGGGAAATCCGGTCGGACATGGTTTCCGACGATTGGTTGTGCTTTAGTGCCTTTCCCTTCACCTTAGGGTTACGGTTCCCCTTTCCAGACTTTATCACTGAATTTTTCAACATTACAAAAATCTCTTTTAGCCAGACAATGCCGATGCTTTGGCGTGTTTTGTCCGTTCTTGACCAGATCAAGAAAAATCACATTCCTGAGCTTTCTGTTCATGACCTCCCCCTAGCTTACCGACTTAGATGCCACGGATCCTGTAGATTTTTGTTTTACTCCACCTCCGGCGAGCCGTTGATACTTCGTGCCACCAGGAACGAGGAGAAATGGCAATCCAAGTTTTTCTTTGTAAAAAGAGACTCAATCCCTGGTGGAACGGAATATCCGGTGAAATGGTTGAGAAAGGGTGGGATTTAGGGTTTAAGGATAATCCTACCTTATATCTTGTTATATATCCTGAGCTGATCAATTTTCTATTTATTGTTTTGTATACAGCTGATTTTAGGAAGCTTGCACCTCCCCTTGCTGATTCACAGAAAAGGATCGACGCTATCAGACTCCTTCCAGAGGCTGAAAGAAGTTTTAACCCGTCTCCACCATCTCCAAGCCCTCTTTCCAGTGCAAACATGTCTGGTAAGGATCCTGCACAATATCCTGCATACATGTTTTTATTCGGCATATTTAGGAAAAAATTCAACTCCCTGTATGCAGACTCCAGCAAAGTCCCAATCCTCCTCGATCTCGTTGAGCTTGACAGTTACCCTACTCCAGTCACGGTCAAGAAAGAGACCCCTGCTGCCACCAGCTCCAAACCGCTCCCAGCTCCTAAAGCTAATCCGAGGACTCGTGCTTCCACCTCCAAGAAGAGGAAGAACTCCGAAGTTAGTGCTCCAGGCTCTGAAGGATTTTCTTATGATGAGCTCAGCTTCACTGATTCCTTGGAACCGATGACATCCTTCCTTAATAAGGTAATATCCTGACCCTACATCCTGCACATATATCCTGATAGAATATCCTGACAGGATATCCATGTTAGCAAATATTGATTTATACCTGACTTGCTTACTTACAGGGCCTCCAGCATCTGCTCCACCTGTACAACGATGCCTGTGGTACTGCTGCACTCTATGAAGCCAGGATTAAACAGCTTGAAACCACTGTCGCCGACCAAGGTGCCATAGCTGAAGTGAAGACTCGGCATTATGAGGACAAGCTGAAGAAAGTGACCCAGGATGCTGAGATCAAGTTGGCCACTGTCCAAATGGAACATGAACAGGCCATGGTTTCTTTCCGGGAAGGAATTAAAGCTTCTGCCATCGTCTCCCTGCTACAAGCTCGTATTAAGATGGCCTATGAGGCCAAGGGAACAGGCCTTGAATGCCCATCCTGGCCGGTTGAATCCTGGGTGGCAAAGCTGAAGGAGCTTGGAGGCAAGGCTGTGCCCCTTCCTGCTGAAGCTGGTGAATCCTCTAAGTCGGCAGAGGTGGCAGACAAGGCTGGAGACAAGAAGGATGTTGGAGCGGATGCTGGGATGGATGCTGGTGAGGATGCTGCTCAGGATGCTGAAGCTGAGAAGGCAGAGAAGGTTGGAGAAGATGCCTCTGTGTGAGGGCATTCAGGTGGGCAATGATGGATATACGTGCCAAGGCCGGAGCCCACTTTTTTAAAATTGATCGTTGGTCTGTAACCCTAAAACAATTTACTTTTTCTGCACTTTACTTTCCTGCATCTAGACAATATGATGGCCAAAGGTGGGGGGATCCTGAGTTTCAGGTCGAAGCCCTTGGTCATCAATGTTAGTATGTTTTGCTTTTTGAACAATATAACAGTTGGAGGCGGATGGGTCTCAGTTTGGGACAAAACCTTCAACTGTTAGGTAAATATGGTAAGGAACTAATTGTGCTCTTGGTGGATGGTCCTTGGTTTGAGGTGAAACCAAGAGCACAACTTTTGGTACGTTAATAACATAACCCTTTTCTAGCTTTATTTCTGTTGTTATATTTTCACTATATGAATTTTACTTGTAAAAAATAATTTCGTTTGAACATTCTTGGGAACACATTGTAAATGTATCCTGAAAGATATCCTGATCAGGATACTGACACACAATTTATAAGTTATCCAAATAAAAAGGAGAGATCATACCAGGAATTCCCTAAGGAATCACTTCCAATTTTCCACCATAGGAATGTCCCCAGTGCACACTTACAAACTTGGATCCATCCTTTAAATTGTATGATATGTGTCCCCTGTGTTTAACATAGGAATGTAGATACAGTCATACTTTAGCTTTACTAAATAGATCCTGAATATCCAGGGGTAAACCCTCGACATCCTGGGCATTAACCCTTAATATGCTGGGGATAGACCCTTAATATGCTGGGGATAGACCCTTAATATGCTAGGGATAGACCCTTAATATGCTGGGGATAAACCCTGATTTTCATGCGCTACAGGCGAGAGTGTAAAAACTCCAAGTCTTAGAAAGGTGAAAACCTTTAAACCTTAGAGGGTATGAAAATACCCTTTCGTGAGAGAGGGTGATCAATCCTCATATACCTTTAGAATCCAGGATATAGCCAATAGTAACGAAATTGTCAGCCACTTTTACATGAACTGGTCCTGTTACCTTGAACTATCCCCAGATGACTTGTGCTCCAGGAGAGGTGTTCAAACCCAACTCGAAAGAAAGGTGAATACCTTTAAACCTTTGAAGGGATCAGAGTCCCTTAAACGTGAGAGAGGGGGCCAATCCTCTAATCTTCTGAAATATCCTGAGCGTATATCCTGGAGTTACATCCTGACACATATTCTGCAAAACAATCTTAAACTAAGGTGGGTGTTAGCTTGGCTAACACCCCTCCGAGCCTAAGTCAGTATTGGGTTCAAGATAATAAACGAATTCAAATATATTTAAGAGAGATAGAACACATACCATTCTGGGATAGAAATTAAATTCTATTCTTACTTGAAATAGAGCTTTAAGTGTATAGCATTCCAGGATCTTGGTAGCATTTCCCCTTCCATGCTCATGAGTCGGTATGCCCCTTTTCCTGATTCTGATTCAACTTCATATGGTCCTTCCCATTTCGGAGCTAGTTTTCCATCGGCATGATTAGTGGTATTTTGAAAAGCCTTTCTTAACACCCAATCTCCAACTTTGAACCTTCTAGTCCTTATATTCTTATTGTATGCTCTGGATATCCTTTGTTGATATGCTGCCATCCTTAGTCTTGCTGCATCTCTTGTCTCATCTATGGTGTCCAAATCCTGGCACAAAGTCTCAGGATTCTGCTCAGGATGCTGCAGGATAGATCTCACAGTAGGTATCACCATTTCCGTTGGGATCACTGCTTCCGCTCCGAATACCAAAGAGAATGGTGTCTGGCCAGTTGCATTTTTTACCGTTGTTCTATCGACCCATAAAACAAAGGGTAGTTCTTCTGCCCATCTTCCTTTTTTGGCTCCTAATCTCTTCTTCAAGTTGTTAACAATTATCTTGTTTGAAGACTCAGCTTGTCCGTTTGCTTGAGGATGTACCGGGGTGGATGTGATCATCTTGATTCCCCAACCCTTGCAAAAGTCAGTAGTTCTCTTGCTTATAAACTGAGAACCATTGTCACAGATTATTTCGGCTGGTACTCCAAATCTGGTCATAATATTCCTCTTTATGAAGGATACTACTTCTTGGTCTTTGACTTGAACAAATGCTTCAGCCTCCACCCACTTAGAGAAATAATCAGTCATTGCCAACATAAAAACTTTTCCTCCTGGAGCTTTTGGTAATTTCCCTACTATGTCCATCCCCCATTTCATGAACGGCCAAGGGGATATTATAGGATATAGTGGTTCAGCTGGTTGGTGTAGTATGTTACTATGCCTTTGACATGCATCACATCTTCGAGCATATTCTGTAGCATCTTTCCTCATCGTTGGCCAATAGTATCCTATTCTCAACACCTTTGAGAATAATGACCTGCCCCCAGTATGGTTATCACAATCCCCATCATGTATATCCTGAAGTACTTCTTTAGTTTCGGGATCCTCCAAGCACCTTAGATATGGTCCTACAAGAGATTTCTTATACAAAATATTATTTATAATGGTGAATCGTGATACCTTCATCCTAAATGCCTTAGGATTTTCGTCACTAGGGATGTGTCCTTCTTTGAGATATCTTATGATTGGAGCCGTCCAGGATTTAGGACCCTCCTCAGGATATTCAGCGACAGGATCCTGGATACTTATTACTTCTTTATCCTGAGGATTCGTTGCAGGATACAAGATATGTAGTACTGGTATTTGGGTTCCTTCCGGTATCCTGGCCGATGATCCCAAGTTTGCTAAGGCATCTGCTTCAGCATTATCTTCCCTTTGTACCTGTTCAAGTGTAAAAACATCGAAATATCCTGCTAATTTTTTGAGAATATCGAGGTATTCGATTAATTTCTCACCCTTAACTGCATAGGATCCATTAAAATGATTAGTAATTAACAAGGAGTCAACATATACTTGCAAATTGTTGATATTCATATTTTTAGCTACTTCTAATCCTGCAATTAGAGCCTCATATTCTGCTTCGTTATTGGTAGCAGGAAATTCACACCTAATAGCCTGGGGTAATATGTCCCCCTGTGGCGATTTTAGTAGTATTCCCAATCCTACTCCTCTAACATTAGATGCTCCATCAGTGTACAATGTCCAGGATCCTGAGGATTCTCCTAATTGTTGTACTTCTAGGTCTACCTCATCCTGAATGTCACTACTGAAATCAGCCACAAAGTCAGCTAGAGCTTGTGATTTTATGGCATTTCTAGGTTCGTATACTAAGTCATAAGCACTTAACTTTACTGACCACTTAGCCATCCTGCCTGACATCTCGGGCTTCCTAAGCACATTCTTAACAGGATAATTGGTCTTAACATGAATTCTGTGTGTTTCAAAGTAATGTCTAAGCTTTGTTGATGCCATAACTAGTGCTAGTATCAACTTTTCTAAATGAGAATATCTAGTTTCTGCATCTAACAAACTTTTACTAACATAATAAACAGGATATTTTTGACCTTCATGATCCTTTATAAGGACGGCACTTACAGCATTCCCTGATACCGCAAGGTATAGGGACAGTGGTTCACCATTCTCAGGCTTCATCAATAGAGGTGCAGTTGAAAGATATTGCTTCAAATCCTGCAGGGCCGCTTCATGCTTCTCACCCCATTCAAACTTCTTGTTCTTCTTCAGGATATCATAAAACTCTTTGCATTTCTCCGAGGATCTTGAGATAAATCTGTTCAATGCTGCAACTCGTCCTATTAACCGTTGAACATCCTTCATGTTTGAGGGTGATTTGATATCCAAGATAGCTTTAATCTGCTCCGGGCTCGCCTCTATTCCTCTTTTGGTCACCATATATCCTAAAAACTTTCCTGCCCCTACTCCGAAATGGCACTTAGCAGGATTTAGCTTCATGTTATATTGATCCAGGATATCAAATGCTCCCTTGATATCCTGGAGGTGATCCTCAGCCTTTTTAGATTTTACCACCATATCGTCGATGTATACTTCCATTGTGTCCCCCAGTTTATCTTTGAACATCATGTTCACCAATCTCTGGTATGTCGCACCTGCATTTTTCAAACCGAAAGGCATAGCAGTATAACAATAAATACCTGTTGGTGTCATGAAGGCATTATCCTCTTGGTCCGAAGGCTCCATTTGAATCTGCAGAAATCCTGAGGATGCATCCATGAAGGTTAACATCTCGTGCCCGGCGGTAGCATCTACCATTGCATCAATATGAGGAAGAGGAAATGGGTCTTTGGGACAAGCCTTATTCAAGTCTTTGTAATCTACACAAACTCTCCATTTCCCATTCTTCTTTTGAGCCATGACCACATTTGCTAGCCACTTGGGAAATTTGACTTCTCTGATCATCTTGGACTTCAATAATCTCTCAACTTCTTCTTGGATAATTGCATTTCGTTCAGGAGCGAACTTCCTTCTCTTTTGATGTACAGGCTTGAACGACCTGTCAATTCCAAGCTTGTGAGTGATAATGTCTTTGGATATACCTGTCATATCCTCATGCTTCCATGAAAATGTTGACATCCTGCACTTTAAAAAGTTAGTTAATTGATCTTCAATATCCTAAGGGATATTGGTTCCCATGAGCACCGAGGTATCTGGATTATCCTGATCCAGGATAATTTTCTTCATATCCTGCTCCGAAGCCTCCACGATATCCTGGGCCCTTATCTTTAATTGCTATGTTGCACTAGGTTTGGTTGAGGATTTCATCGAGGATGAGTAACATTCTTTCGCCTCTTGCTGATCACTATCAACCTTGATGACCCCCCAAGGGGTAGGGATCTTGATGCATTGATGATAAGTTGATGGAACAGCCTTCATATCATGGATCCATGGCCTGCCCAGTATGATGTTATAGCAAGATAGGGAGTCCATCACACAGAAATGTTGTATCGAGTTGACCCCTTCAACATATACTGGTAGCTTTATTTCTCCCACGGTATTCCTAGCTTCTCCACTGAAACCAACGAGCACAGTGGACTTCGAAGTAATGTCCATCAGAGATACATTCATCCTCTTCAATGTTTCCAGCTGAATTATATTGACAGAGCTACCGTTGTCCACCAATATCCTGCGTACAAAATGGTTAGCAACATACAATGTTATTACGAGAGCATCATGGTGAGGATCCTGCACAGTATCCCGGTCATCACTGTCAAAAGTGATCACTTTATCAGTTGTAAGGGTGGTCATCCTGGCTGCTTTGTCTCCCCTTTTAGTCTTAGCCTCCTTTGCATGCCTCTTGCCGCAGAATACGAAGTTCCGCAAATATCGGATCCTCCTGAAATAAAGTTGATTATCTTGGCATCCGCAGGAGGTGATGCTGCTCGTTCAGGATCCTTCTCAGTATCCTGAGCCTTATTCTTCTTTCTTTCGAGGAGATCCTTCAGATATCCTTTGTTCAGAAGATAACTTATCTCTTTTCTTAGAGCAATGCAATCCTCAGTCACATGACCAAAATCTTCGTGGAAGGCACACCATTTGGATTTATCCTTCCAGTCAGCTTTTTGTTGATTCTTTCGAGGTCACCTAGCTTTTTCTCCTAAACCCTGCATAGCATACATTAATTCAGGAATGTTAACAGAAAAGCAATATTCAGATAATTCAGGATATTCTTCAGGATCCTCATCTTCAACAGCATTCACTTTCTTGTTGTCATTTCTACCATATGGCTTAGATCGATATGGTTTAAATGAGGATTCTGACTTCATATTAGTTGATTCGTAGGTAGTGGATGAGTTCATCCTTTCTTGCATCTTCTTATCATCCTCCAGCCTGATATATCTCAAGGCCCTGTTTCGAGCCTCGTCCAAATTCCTGCAAGGATTCATCACAAGATCCTGATAAAATTGGGAATCCTTTTGTAGCCCCATCTTGAATGCTTGGACCGCTGTGGCAACATCAAGGTGCGGGATATCCAAGGATTCCCTGCTGAATTTATTCACATAATCCCTTAGGGATTCCTGAGGTCCTTGAGTTATCCTGTAGAGATCACTTGTTAGTTTTTCAAAACTCCGACTACGAGAAAATTGACTATTAAATAAATTCACTAGGTGAGCAAAAGATGTAATCGAATGTGGAGGAACATTTAAGAGCCATTTCAAGGCCGATCCTGTTAAAGTAGAACCAAAGCCTTTACACAAGCATGCTTCCTTGAGCTCTGGAGGGATAGGATTAATCTCTATTCTTTCCCTATACTGGGCAATATGCTCTTCAGGATCCGTCGTCCCATCGTAGAGTTTCATGTTTGGGGGGTTTGAAATCTTTTCGGAATTTCAGCATCACGGATAGGATATGCGAAACGAGATATCCTGTGGCTATCTTGGGACACTTCCAGAATTGGCTGGACCACTCCAGGTACACTGGATATTATGTCCTTCAATTTCTGAAGCTCCCTAGTAAATGTTGACATCATACCTGCTTCCTGCAAAGATCCACTATTATTAGTAGCAAGATTATTACTATTTGACATGTTACCAGTCTGAGGATTCTGGCCATATCCTGAAGCATATCCTGAGCTCCTCACAGTTGACATCCTGACCGAGGAGGGTATTTCAGGAGTATGATTCTGGGAACGACTAGGCACAATATTCCCCCTATTATCCCCAGTATACACAGCCGAACTGAAGTTCAAAGTTCTGGGTTGTAAAGGAGTAACAATATCCTCAGCGGATCTGCTTGAGCTAGCCTTTAAGAGTTGTATTTCTCTTAACAGCATTTGGTTAGTTTCCTATTGCTGCCTCATTTGTTCCTGCACACTTCCAAATAAGGTTAGAATTTCATTATTAGAGGCTAAAACGGGAGCAGATCCCTGAATACTCAGAGTAGGGATAATATCCTGAGGTTGTGAAGAAGCTGGCATCCTTGGAGGAGGTGGTGGAAGCACCGAACCAGTAGTAGCAGAAGTTGTAGCAGACATAGTGGAGGAGCTCATGTTTGATCTTGAGGCCATTGTGGACAATGTGGCAAAAAGTTTTGAAAACAGAAAACCGATTAACGATTTTACAAAGATTTTTAGTAAATATAGCACCACTTGCCCCACGGTGGGCGCCAAATTGTTTTGGTAAAAAATTACCGAAGCAATTTAGTGATCAAATTAGTTAAGTGAGGTAGTGTGCTAAAAAGTGTGTTAGAAATATGCTGGTTATATTATTTGTGAAAACAGGTTTCAGGATACGACTCGGGATATTGAGTTGTATCAACGATCAAACTATGAGCAAAAAATAAAGGAAATAACACGGGATGTACGAGGAAAGCCCTTGATCAATCTAGATCGCCGGCATAAAACCTCGAGAGCTGACAATCGCAGCTGCCTAGTTCTTCTTATTGCTTCAAACATCAGGATACAGTGCAGGATATTGACCAGATCGCTAAGTGTTACAATGCTTTGTGTGAAAGTAAAAATTGTGAGAGAACAAGTGTGAGAGTGTAGTGAGTGTAGCTGTGATGTCCTATTCGATCTGATATACCCACCTATTTATAGTAACAAAATACAAACAAAAATCCCTACAAATATGGGATGCTCCGAATATTCCATTGTGAACGTTGTAGACCGAGTAATGTGGCTTCAACATCTTCATTTGAACGACTTAGACCGAGTCTTCCGGAGAGAGGGTCTTCGTGAACGTTGCTTCATCTGGACGCGTACTCCTGCACACAACCCGTTAGTAATCCTGAGGATACCATTCAAGATGTTACCAATATCCTGAATGAGCATCCCGGATATGAGCAGATATCATACAATCAAGATATAACTCAAGATATTTCCCAGGATATGGGCTCAGAATTTTACCCATAACAGTATGCTAAAGATATGTAAAGTCTAAAAAGTCTTAAACAGTCTCGCTGATGATATGCTGATAGGTTTTTACACATTTAGTAGGTTTGTTCGGGATATAAACCTAAATTCAAACTTGCTTATTTGGTGGGGAACACTACTTGGATATATAGATAACCCCTGAAATCTCGTTTGAAGGATCCCTCTTTCTGAGATACTAGGTCTTTATACTCAGTGATATCTGGGGTATTATCCCGGGACTTCTGATTTTGCGGAAGCAATGGCCTAGTCCCCGTATAATACTTTACTGCTTGCTTGAAACATAGCACCGCCCTTAGCATAAAAATGATAAAACATTGAAAAATGCTAATCATGTGCTGTTGTAAAAAAAGATCCTCTAAAGGGGACACACCAAAAGTCGAAGCTGTCATCTCTCTGCTGAATGGAAGTTCTGACCTGAGTTCTCACGGTTCTTCGCAACTTAACCCCTTCCAGATATCATCTGTGGTATACTCACCTGTAAGACTGAATATTGGGATTTGGATACGGGAGTATATTCAAGAGGTGGGATACATGAATGAGTTTAAGTTCTTAATACACCTAATCCGTATCCTGGACAGATTGAAAATTGTGTGAGAATTTAAGTGGATCAGTATATCGACAATCTAAGTGAATTGTTTATTTCTGAGTATGAAATCAAAGCTTAACGGTACTTGTGACTTGTCGATTAGCTGATATGATTCCCTAACACACTCACTAAAAATATGTTTGTAAATAGTTTGCATTTACTGCATTTTATTTCTGCATTTCATTTCTAGTTTAGAAACTTTATTCATAAAATCAAAAAGATTTTACATTTCTGCTTTAGTTTTTCCGACAAACCAAAGTGGAGAGCTGATCTTTAGATTCACAGTCTGATGCAGATGCAGGAAGTTTTCTAAACTGGAAGATGGGTTGGAAGCTTATCATGATAAAACCTGAGAAAATGCAAAGTCTATGCAAGATCATTAATTTGAAACTTGTAATTTTCAGAAAAAAAGATTGATCAAAACATCAGTATGCTTTGTTTCGGGTCAACCAAGGTCATTAAGTTGAACTTGGTAGGCAAATTAAGTACCTAGGGTCATTAACTTGGACCTAGATACTTAAGTGGATTTTCAAACACTGATAATATCGAAAAGTCAAAATGTCAAAGATTTGAGAGCCATAGGTATACTTGGATCGGACAGCTGACCGATCGGACAACATTGCTAGCCGATCGGACAGCACACCGATTCAAATACACCTATAAATAGGAGGTCAAAGCTCAGTCAAACGGTTACTTGTTCGATCGGCCAACCCTTCTCTCTCAAACTTTCATCTGATTTCTCATTGATTCTTGATTCTCTTTGGATTAGATCATTGGTTTGTTGGTTTGCACATCATTCACAATGCCAAAGGTAAGTTTTTCACATCCAAATCTATCATTTGTTCTATGTGTTCTTCATGTCATCACTGTCAACACCTTTAGAATTAGATCTAGGAAGTTCTAGCCATTTATGATAAAATTCAAGCATAGGGTTTTGTTCGCAATGTTTAGATCTATAGATTTACCGGTTTAATTTGTGAGATTACATGTTTAAAAAGTGTAGATCTAAGGATTAGACGATATGGCAGTCGGCTTGGTTTTTGTCAAATTAAACATTGATTAGGACGAATTAGACAATAATGAACATAGGGTTTTGATCGCGACAAGATTGTTTACATAGATCTGTGTTCAATTTTTGAAAATCTGTCTGAATTTTTTTTGAGATTTTTGTTCTTGAATATTATTGAATGAGATGCTAGCCGATCGGACAGCAGTTCGATCGGACAACCATCAGTGTATGTGCACAAGTATTGTTGATTGGTGGGATAGTTCATGCCTTGTAATTCGTGCTTAAATGTGTTATCAAAGTTTGTCATTCTTCATGTTATGTTTAGTATTATGCTAGCCGATCGGTCAGCATTGCTAGCCAATCGAACAACATTGCTAGCCGATTGGACAAACATTGCCAGCCGATCGGACAACATTCTTATCATTCATTGAAATCTGTGCAAACTGCTAGCCGATCGAACAGCGTAGCTAGCCGATCGGACAACATTGGCAGCCGATCGGACAGCATTGTCGGCCGATCGGACAGCGTTGCTAACCGATCGGACAACATTGCCAGCCGAACGGACATGATTCAATCATACTTTGATGACTGTACAAAGTGACAGTTCGATCGATCAGCATAGCTAGCCGATCGGACAGCATCACTAGCCGATCGGACAACGTTACTAACCGATCGAACAGCCATTACCAAATCAAAACTTACAAGTTGAGCCAACCGATTCGACAGCAATACTAACCGATCAGTCAGCCATTTGATTCTCTTGTTCTATCACAAAGGGATTCTCAGTGTTAGAAAATTTCTCAAAATTTCCATCCTTCATCCTTATGTCTCAAAAAAATTGTGTAAATGATTAATAATGCATATATTTACAGGGAAGAGGAAAGGATACGAATAAGGGTCACAATTTGTATTGCGTAATTGATGAGGCTAACACGGAGAATACGGTGGTCGAAAAAATGGCCAAATTTTTAAGAGAAAGCAGAGTTGCAAAGGCTTTGTCTAACAGAACCGTTATATATGAATCTCATGTAAGAGCCTTCTGGAACACATCTAGATATGAAGAATCTGACAAGATGATACACTCAGTATTAAGAAAGAAGGACAAAACTGGAAAAGACATAGATGTAGAATTTAAGTTTGGTGTTGGAGACATTAGAAGAGTTCTAGACTTGAAAGATTCTGACAACGATCCAACAATCATGTCTGAACGTCTTGCTAAAGGAATGTGGTGCAGAATGGGATTCACTGGTCATATAAATGGAAAGATGACGAAGACAAGTTTCTCAAAGGCCTACAGATATTTGATGCACTGCATGGTACATTCATTGTCACACAGGAAAGGAGCATATGATGAAGTATCAGATTACATCATGAATATTGTCACTAGTTTGGTACTGAACAGACGTCACAACATTTCTCAAGTAATTTTTGAGTATATGAAGGAGAACTGCCAGGATAAAGGTGACAGGTATATCATGTATCCAAGATTCATTATGATGTTGATAAATGATAAGTTCAAAGATCTTCCAAAGAATAAAAGTGACATTATGGATGTGAGAAACATAACAACTAAGACCATTGCTAGAATCACCAAAGAAAATGATGCAACAACGAAACAAATGATATGCAAAATCAAGAATCCAGAGTATGTTGCTCCTGAGAATGACAAATGGAGACATGAGAAAAGTGATTCTGATAATGAAGATGCAAAGATGAGTGAGTTTAAAGAAAAGAATACTAGATGGTGGGTTGAGAAAGTAAAAGATGGGAAGAGAAAGAGAACTCCCAAGACATCCCCTGCAGTTTCTATTCCGAAGGATGTAGAAAAGGGTATAGTGAAAGGGGGAGTCATAAGGCATTTGGAATTTTAACTGTTAAAAGTTTCTAATAAATCTGTCAATATTTATTTTGCAGGGTCTTCAGTAGAAACGCAACAAAGGCTGATAGATGAAACTGAACAGGAACCATCTGTAGCTATTGAGCAAGGAATTGATCTTTTGAATCAATCATTTGAAAGCTATCTGAAGAAAAATGAAGAAGCTGCAGCTCAAAAAGTTCAAGGGTTAAGTGCTCAAGATGTTATAGAACCGGGAGGTGAAGTTCAAGATGATTCAAGTGAGGATGATTCTGAAGCAACTCAGTCTGAATCAGAACTGGATCCAAAAACTCTTGGAAAAGGGAAAGTTCAGTTAAAGAAGAAGCCGATAAAGAAAAAGAAAGCATCAGATGAAGAAGATTCTTCTTATGAACCTGATCAGCCTAAGAAACAAATAAAGAAATGAAAAGCGGTTCAATCCGGGGTAATTCCAAGAAATGTTAGAGCAAAGAAATCTGGTACTGAACCGGCAAAAGATAAAGGTGGAAAGAAAGAAAAACATCTTCAGAAGTCAAAGGTTCTTGAATCAGAAAAGGCTCAAAGTGTTGAAACTCCAAAAGAACCTGAGGTACAAAGTACTGAAGAACCTGTAGTAGAAGCTCAGAAAAGAACGGGAGGTGATGATGACTATGTTGAAATCACTGGGTTCAAAGCTGCTACTCCACGTCCACCTCCACAAGATAAACCAGAATCATCACAACCAAAACATTCAAAGTTTGATTACATATTTGAAGGTCTTCCAGAGGCTACGGGGATTTACACAGAAGACATTCCTGAAGATGACTATGATATGTTCAACAATGAAGCACTAAAAGAATTGTTACAAAAGGTCAACAAGTTAGAAAAAGACAAAGCTAAAACTGAAGCAGAGCGTGACATTCTAAAGAAACAGGTTGATCAATTGATGAAAGCTCATGATCAAATGAGAGCAGTGTTGATAGACCAAGAGGAAGCAATGAACAGAATGAAGAATGAAGCTCATGATAATTCAAAAGTGTTTGAACTATTGACAGCAGAAATATCTTCAGTGAATGTGAAAATAAAGAATCTAGAAGATGTGAATCAGACGCTTAGTCAGCTTCTCAGTGAAATGAGTGAAGCTACATCAAACGAAATGAAGGCAATGAAGTTAGAAATGGAAGCCATGAAAGCAGATAAAGTGGTGAAGGATGAACAATTACATATGCTATACTCTGTCATGGAAAGTCATCTAAAGACGGATGTTCATGTTTCCTTCAATGATATTGAAGTAAAAAGAGCTGAGGATAGAAGAATTGAACGAGAAAGACGACTAGCTGAAGATGCCACTCAAAAGAATAAAAGTGTTATTGAAGAAATTCAAGAAGCTGGTTGGTCTTCTAGTCAAGTTGACATTGAAATGATTGATGTTGAAGATATTCAAGAACAAGATGTTGAAGATGTCAACATTGAACAAGATCAAGACTTCATGCTGGTTGGTGAGTCTTCTCTAACCATTGATCTTAATGAAGTTATTCGACGAGTTGTTGCTATTCAAAAGAAAAGAAAGGCAAAGGAAGTGTTGTTGTGGAATGGAAGACACAACTATTCGTTCTTGTTGGAAGATCATCCACAGTTCCATATAGTGCAAAAGAAATTGCTCGTCAAATAAAGATTAAGGAAAGGCAAAGAAAGGCAAAGATAGCACGTGGTGAAATCGTCGATGAAGATTCTGATATAGAATTGTTTGGAGACGAAGAAGAGGAAGATAAAGATGATAATGATGATAAGAAAGATGATAAGACTGATGATAAAGATGATAAGGGTGATGATGACAATAATCAGGTTGCTTCCGGATTATTGATCAGAGATCCAAATGTTCAAGAACGGATTGAAGAATTAATGAATGATGAAATCAACGAACAGGAGGATGACTCACAACATGAAGCCTCGTCATCTGGAAAGCAGCATGTTGATCAGGTATTTCTTTCAAACCCTACTATCATTTATCTGAATGCTCAACAAGAGGGGGATATTGAAATTCAGAGAACTAGAGCTGAAATGTTAGAAGAATTGGGTTTGGAAGATGGAAAGTTTAAGTTTGATATTGAGGATGAGATTCCTCAGTCTCCAAAGAAAGAGTTTGAGCCAAGATATGCCTATGAAGCTGATCATTATGATGATGTCATTGTTGAAGATGCTTCAGATTCATCCGATGATGAAACTGATTTTCATTATGCTGGAATTGATGAAACATTCCCTTCATTTGCTGAAATGTTCAAAGATAGAAATGAAGATGAAATCAGAAGGAAAATCATTGAAAAAGTTTCTACTGAAGGTGTTCCGGAAACAATCCCCAGAGAAATTCTTGCTGAAGAACGAAAGAAGTGGTTCAAAGTTATGCCCAAAGAAAGAAAGTCTCTTAGAGCTCTTCAGTATTTCACTCACAAAAAAAATCTCTCATGGGGAGATATTCTATCATGGGGTTATCTGGAAGATCTTAAGATTTATGTCATCAGAAGGGAAGAGGGAGTTCAGTACTTTGAATTTTTATCAGACATTAGTACTCTTCCATGGTGGGATGTAGATGAATTGGTGAAAACAAAGAATATCAAGCAGTTCTACTATAGTCCAGAAGTAAGACAACATGATCAAGATTTGTGGAACTACATCAAGTGGCAGGCTAAGAATGGTTATCCTGATTGGAAGTCACGGTATCCAAAGCAGATTGTAACATATTTGGAGAATGGTAAAAAGGATATAACTCTGGACATAAAGCCGCCTAGATGCTTGAAAAATATGCCTCTCAGAGCCATTGAGCAAGACTTCTATGATTTATTTCAAGGTTGGTTGTACAATGAAACGATGGCTGAGGCAGTTATCTCTCTGTTTGACAAGTCCACGGGAAAGTCTCGAAGAATCAGTATTCTGGATCCAATGTGGCTTGTTAACTGTTCAAAAAAAGATATCGATTGCTTGTTCTACAACAAGATAGTTTATGAAAAGAGAGACAAAGCTCAAGCACAACAATATCAATCGGTTGTGGATGTATGCTTCACAAAAGATATCAATTCAGGAAGATACTGGAAAACTTACTGGAGAGACATTGAAATTGATGTATTTTTGAAAAAGTACAAGCGCAGCAAAAGGTCTGAAGCAATTGTTAAAAGAGCAGCTGAGCTTGGAAAGCGTAAGATGAGCATTGTACCACCAACAGATCAAACGCCAATTGAATCAGAAGAAAACAAGATTCCAAAATGGGATCGAAAGCGTGATGGTGACCCAGTTTACAGAAAATGGTGGATTGAAGAAGGAAGGCATAAAAGGCGTAGAATGTTAGAAGAAAAGGCAGAGAAGAGAAGACAGAAAGCGAAAGAACGAAGGCGCAACAGGAAGAAATGAAGACAGTGCTGGAAGGAACTACAGCTACATCCGAGGGGGAGTCTGTTAGTGTAAACGTCTGTAGCTTCCATCAGCATGTAGTCATATTTTGTATGTTTGTGAATAGTTTGAATGTATGTTAGATTAGCAGATCAGGATAAGGGACGTTATTGTAAAAGTGCTGTTTATTTTGTTGGCTATGTCAGCCGATCGGACATGCGTCCGATCGGTCAGCAATGCCAGCCGATCGGACATCATCACATGCTAACCGATCGGACAGCACTTCTTCTATCCTGACTCTGCCTATAAATACCTGTCCGATCAGGTCATTTGTAACTTTTGCAACTTTGACTCTCTGGAGAACTCATGTCAGTCTGATTTTCAGAGGAACTTTTGTACTTTCATACACGTTGAATAGAAAGATCAGACAGCATTTTAGAGTTGAATACTTTGTCGTATATCTGTGGTTTGATCAAATTTATTCCGCACATTAGTCAAAGCCGATTCATCTAGTTTCCGACGAACAGATCCTATCCAAGGGACCAACATTAGTCATAAAACAATACCGTCACCTATCCTTAGGCGACAACCACAACAAGAACACAAATTTCGAATCTGCTTTGAAAACCAATCATCTGTTCTAGGATGATTTATTGTAAGGTTTTGAACCCTTTAAGTTTTCAAAATCTCGTCAAAGTTTGGGTCTTATAATGTGAACACGTGCAAACTGGAAGGGTGAATGCCTGTACTCTGAGTTTTCTGTCTAAGGCTAGAGTGTTCGTACAAATCCGCAGTATCGGACCAGTCACTCTTACCTGGGAACTCTTGGGGTGAGTGTTCACTTATAGGCAAGCATGTCTTCAGTGATACATTAATATGACCCGTTTACTTTGATTTGTCACCGTCTCATTTGTTTGCCTTAGGTAACAAACAAATGATCGCAATTTTATGCATTGCCATTCTGTTTTGATTATCCAATAACATTTCACTTGTTTCCCCCTATGTCTTTCACTTCCTCCAGAATGTCTCTTCATCGCAGCGACACTCAAATGTCCGAGCAAACTGCCAAATTTGCCCAGCGAATAGGCGAAGTAATCCTGAAGTCTGTTGATTTAGGTATTGCCATGTCTCGTCTCAATAATGGAGCCACTCAAGAAGCATCGAAAGAAGCAGAAGCCAAGCCTTTGAAAAGGTCAAGGAAGCGTAAAGCTTCAAAGAATTCTCCAGTCGTTGCACCAAATCAAGCAGAACCTAGCCAGGTGGCAGCACCACCAGCCAAGAAGCCGTACTTGGGGACTGCTTTCTTGTGCAATCGATGCAACCGTCATCATTCAGATCAAACACCATGTTTCAAATGTACCCACTGTGGACGATAGGGATATTTGGTTGACGTGTGCCGCTTTGCTATCCAAAATAAAGTTGTTGCAAATCTTGCTGCTACTCAACTCCAAGCCAACCCTGTCCAAGCTCGCTTTCCACCTGGATCGTGCTACGACTGTGGCAAGACAAGCCATTTCAGAAACAAATGCCCAAAGATTGTCAAAGCGAATCCAACCCACGGATGAGCATTGGACTGATTATAAGATGTTGCTGTCTTATGCTTTTATTGCTTTTGTTTTTCTTGTAATGTGAAACAATCTGATTTGTTTATAAATAAATCATTGTTCGCAAATTCTGATATACAAGTGTAGTTACATGTGTGTATGGCATTTCCCTATGATACATACATCAAGGAAATATGTTCTTTACAAAACTACTCTTATGAATCTCCCATTCTTGTGTTTGCTCATGATTTCCGTGAAAATTTCTAAGTACTCGTTTCATTCTAAGAAGATGAAGTACAGGAAATAAAGAGACATTATGAGCAATCGTGCTTTTTGCACATATGTGCCTTTGAATCCTTGGTTAGATAACTGAGGGTATTTACAATCTCATACCCATATCATTACATTCTGATTTTCATAACAACATGCATAGCATAAGTTTTCAAAACAACCTTCATGATTTCAAAATATTCCATATAGTTTGAAAACATTTTTTTTAATATATCAAGTGCATGATTTCAAAAACATCAATCATGTTTTCAAAAAACTTATACATAATTTCAAAAATTCATCTCGCATGATTTTAAAACATTTTATAAATATACTTATCTAATACACCTACTTTATGATTTCAAAAGTATTATGTAAGGTTTCAAAAACATTAAACACATTTCAAAAAGAACCCCATGCATAGTTTTCAAAAACATTTTCCCCATACATTGACTTAACCTTCAAACTCTGCTTCATATGTCGCCTTGGCATATCTAGCGCCTCAACTTCATAAGCATTTTACTTCATGTTTCAACTTAAGCACGTCTAGTGCAAGGTTTTGAAACGCCTCCCGCTTTTCAAATCCCAAAATCCATATGGGATCTTCCTACATTCACAATTAGATCTTTGTGGATGATTATCGTTCAAATCAGAGTCCTTCATTGGATTCCTTGTATGCCTTAATTCGAACATTTCGATTCCTTATAATCGAAATCGAATTTTCTTTTTAAGATCTTCCTATCTTTATAGTTAGATTCTTGGAAATATTTAAAGTGCCAATCAAAATCCACAGATTGGATACCTGATGTGCTTTAAATACATGTGCGCAATTAACAAAACAAATTAACAAAATGATAACAAATTAAAGATCAAGATAAACAATTTTGTGGTTATGTGATTATGTGTTATGTGTTTTCTTTTGTGTTTTTGTTTTCATTTCCTCGTAGAATCTTCCATATCTTCATGTGAAAGATTCATAGTAGGATATCCAAAGGTACTACCTTAAATCCTTAACGGGCTTCTACATAATCGTTAAGACCCTTGGATTATATAGTACCATTCCATGATTCAAAAAGAGACCCTTTGAGTGGTCTAAGTCAGAAGATTGATTCAAAATCTGGTTCATTTATTGATTTAAGTAAAAGGACCCTATGGTGGTCTAGTCACGCTCATCACAAGTTTGTTCATTTGGTTTTCCCCTACACATTATAAAGTGCGATGTGCAAACTATGCAAGGAATTATGTAATTATGGACGCGTACATAATTATGAAATTCAGTGCACAGAAGCCCAGTAAGATTTATCATGTGTAAGAACCTATGGTGGCAACAATAACGAAACGGGAACAATGTGATGAAGGTACGGTGGACGCACCAATAACGCTTTATATACTTGTATATAAGTATCCCTCTTACATTGCAAGCATGATGTTATTAAAGTCACTAAAATTTCAGAACCTTAACCAGTGTTCTTTTATCTTTTCAACTTCATGTTTCAAGCTCTCACAAGTTTCCTCTAAATAAATTTCGGGACGAAATTTTCTGAAGTAGGGGAGACTGTGACACCTGTGCCTCCTCGGCCATCAAAAAAAATACCAAACCAATGAAATATTGTATTTCATACTTGGAATTTGTATAAATATGTGTATCTTTTGCACATATCAATTCTTGTTCAATTTCGGGCTCTAAATCGCTTTCTGGAAGGTTATACGCGCACTGATGAGTAAATATAACCATTTTAATGCAACAAACACTCCGGAACAGTGACATAGGCTTAACATGACTTAAATAACCTATAAATAACTTAGAAATAAGTTTTGGAAGGTTTGGTGTGCCGAAATCATGTTTATTCGCTTACAGGGAGTAATTTCGACAAACTGCGAAAGTATGCCGATTCGTACTGTAACGAACATTCCGGAACATGACCATAAGTTAAACATACCCTAAATATCCTTTAAATAGCTTAGAAATAGGCTTTGAGGGGTTCGGTGTGCTAAAATAAACTTTTTGGTCATTCAGGGACTAAAAGCGTCAAAAAGTGCATAAGTTTGCATTTTCGCGCATATCTTACGTTATGAATACATCCGGACATCTAAAACTTTATGTAATCATTAAAATACTTTATTTTAGTGATTGGCATGATAAAATTCTATTCGTCGCGTAATTTGGATCGTTTTTCGCATTCGTTCGTGTTTCGTCGTAATTAACCGAACAACGCAACCGTACGACCAAACGAACCGACATTCGAGATATTTTTGGGCATGTTTCATGTTCCCTATACTTTAACTTCATTTTAAAGCCTTTAAATGGGATTAACGGGGCTTAAACGTGTCAAAAATGCATCAAAAACCATGTTTTGCACATTCAGGGACCAAAATTGACAATCTGCCATAGTTATCTTAGGAAGGGTCCAAAGTTGAAAATCTGATTTCCATCTTGTTCCAGCTGTTCCCCTCATTTGCACATGGTTTTAATGAAACTAGGAGCTTGTTTTGGGGTACCCATGGTATTCTAAAACCATGGGCACACACGTAAGGTCCAGATCGAAGCTCGGTTTTCAATGAACGATCCTAACGGTCTTGGTTTTCCTATAAATACCCCCACCCTCTTGCTTCAAAACTCACATTTGATCTGATTTGGCTCTCTAAGTTGAAGTATACACTTCATACCTGAGAGTAATCGGATCAAAACTTCCATTCTTGGACCCGTTGTAAGTCCTCTTTCGTTCTTTTTCGCGTGAAAGTCAAACTGTGTTTGACTTTCAGCTTTGACCAGTTTATGGTTAACATGAAGTTCGTTTGAACTTCATAACGTGAGCGTAATGACGATGGTTTTAGTCTCTTGTGACTATACCTACTGATTACCACGTTATCTAGGCATAGTGGCGAGTCGTAGTTTCGGCCAAAATGCGTATTCTTGCGTATTTGGTAACCAAACTACTTTTCGGTATCAAAACCGTTTTTTATACCAAACCTATTTTCAAACCTCGTTAAGCATGTTTTAAAATGTTTAGCTCGTCACTTTAGGTTTACTGCTTATGTAGGGTCGTAAGGTAAGCGGTCTAAACAACCGCTTATACTTTCGAACCCGACCCGTTTGGTCGATCTTTAGGATCCGACCAAACACATTAGGTGACCATAGTTGCATAGGTAATAACCTTCCAAGGTTATACCTTATGGTCACGTCGTTTAAGTAGTTGTATGATAGGTAGTTTATATGCCTTAGGTAAATGACCAAAATGCCCTTTTTACGCCAAAATTCATTTTAAGCATATGTAACATAATTTTTGATATCTAAACTGATTTGGCAACAATATTAGACATGTTAAGGCATATTTTACTTATCATAGGACTAGTTAGGCGGTCCGAACGCGTTTTACGCGAACGACACATTAAAGTGGCGTAAGCTACCTTAACGAGTCGTAACGGCTCGTAAGAACTTAGGTTAGGTCTCGTTTTAGAATGTAGGCTTTGTTAAACCATATTACATGAGTCCCTACACTCATTTGGTTTATGAAACCTCATTTTATCCGATCTCCCGATTTAGGTCCGTTTATTTACATAGTTATCTATATTAGGTGCCGTTTGATTCCGTGATCCCACTAGCTTTGCTTGGTTGTTGTTCAAGACATCTAAGCACCCTGAAGTGAGTACATAGTCCCCTCTTTTACTGTTTTTCAAAATGTTTTGGGGTGAAACACATGTGCCTACTTGTTACTTTCGTGCTTTCCATGTTTTTATATCATATGCTTGCTATGTTCATTAGTACACTTATAGTACATGATTTCATTATGTTTTGCTATGTATGTTTACTTAGCATGCTAGCACATTGTTTTACATTGCATTTCTTTTTCTATGTATGTTTACTTAGCATGCTAGCACATTGTTTTATATTGCATTTCTTTTGCTATGTATGTTTACTTAGCATGCTAGCACATTGTTTTACATTGCATTTCTTTTGCTATGTATGTTTACTTAGCATGCTAGCACATTGTTTTACATTGCATTTCTTTTGCTATGTATGTTCTCTTAGCATGCTAGCACATTGTTTTACATTACATTTTCTGTTGTATATGTTCCAGTAACATATGGACACATTGTTTTACATTTCTACTTGGTATGTTCACTTAGCATACTAGGTACATTATTTTCATAAAACATGCTTACATTTGGTATATCATTTGGTTTGTTTAACGAGACTAATACATTCATTAGGTTTGTTTGGGTGGAAGAAATGACCGAATCCGAATACATTTCTAGGTAGACCTTTGACTTTGTTCTAGGGTTTATCCTACTGTAACACCCCAACCCGGCTTGGGCTGACATGCCACTTATACAGTACATCATTGGTCAAAACATCATTCCATAAAATGTAAAACTTTTCATTATTTCAAATAAGTCAAATATTGTACAAAACATTTTAAATCTTTATAAAAATCTATGTGTGTCATTAAACCCTCGAGCCATCCATCCAAGTCTTCCCGGATAATCCTTGTAACCTAACGTACATAAGAAGGAAAATGTACGCCTGAGTAAACGAGGTTTACTCAGTGGAACAACAACAATAAAGTATACAATTTCCTAACAATATATACATATAACAATATACGTATAACACATTCAGTTAGTCACCTTTAGTGTGTCATATTCAGTAGTTCAATGCGTAGTCAGCTCACATTCAGTGCGTCACATAATAACATTCAGTTTTTCAGCGCGTCACCTTTCGATGCGACACAATCAATAGTTCAGTGCGTCATATTTGATATTTCCCAATAACATAACTATGTATCTGCTAGCAGTTGTTGCTCTCAGATCTTGTGGATCCAGCAACAGATGCGCGACTACGGTTTTCAATTTCTTAACACCCCTATCTTTGTTGATAATGAGGTAGCGATTAATATTACAAAAAATCCAGTTCATCACGCTAAAACTAAACACATAGAAATTCGTCATCACTTCATCCGAGATTGCTTCGAGAAGAAGTTGATTCGAGTTGAGAAAATCCACACTGACAATCAGAAAGCTGATTTACATACCAAATCTTTTGATAAAACACGTTTTAAATATCTTTTAAAACTGAATGGTACGATGCTCTTATCGGTGTCGGATGGAATAATTGGCGTTGATGAAGGTACTGTTGTAGATGATGATGTTGAAAAGCAATCTGCAATGGTTTGTCGATTTTTTACTTGTTTTGGTATTTAGGGGGAGTAAATATTTTCAGAAAATACAAAAACAGTAAAAATTTCAAAAATCCAAAAACATGAGATATTTTCAAAATACAAAAACAATAGAAAACCAGAAAATAGCTGGTGTAAAAAGGGAAAATGATAGTACATTTGCTTGACAGTTACGGTATGCTAAAGATATGTAAAGTTTAAAAGTTTTAAACAGTCTCGTCGATGATGTGCCGATAGGTTTTTACACATTTAGTAGGTTTGTTTGGGATATAAACCTAAAATCCTTACTTACTTATTTCGTGGGGAACACTACTTGGATATATAGGTAACCCCTGAAATCTTGTTTGAAGGATCCCTCTTTCTGAGATACTAGGTCTTTATACTCAGTGATATCTAGGGTATTATCCCGGGACTTCTGATTTTGCGGAAGCAATGGCCTAGTCCCCGTATAATACTTTACTGCTTGCTTGAAACATAGCATCGCCCTCAGCATAAAAAATGATGAAACATTGAAAAATGCTAATCATGTGCTGTTGTAAAAAAAGATCCTCTAAAGGGGACACACCAAAAGTCGAAGCCGTCATCTCTCTGCTGAACAGAAGTTCTGACCTGAGCTCTCACGGTTCTTTGCATTTTAACCCCTTACATATATCATCTGTGGTATACTCACCTGTAAGACTGAATATTGGGATTCGGATACGGGAGTATATTCAAGAGGTGGGACACATGAATGAGTTTAAGTCTCTAAAACACTAAATTCGTATCCTGGACAGATTGAAATTTGTGTGAGAATTTAAGTGGATCAGCATATCGACAATCTAAGCGAATTGTTTAATTCTGAGTATGTAATTAAAGCTTAATGGTACTTGTGACTTGTCGAATAGCAGATATGATTCTCTAACACGCTCACCAAAAATATGTTTGTAAATAGTTTACATTTACTGCATTTTATTTCTGTATTTCATTTCTAGTTTCGAAATTTAAAAAAAAAAATCTAAAAAGATTTTACACTTCTGCTTTATTTTCCGACAAACCAAAGTAGAAAGCTGATCTTCAGATTCAAAAATTTGAAGCAGATGCAGGAAGTTTCTGAGCTGGAGGATGAGTTGTGAACTTAACATGATAAGTTTGTGAACGTTGAAAAGTTAAAGCAAGTTCATTAATTTGAAACTTGTAAATTTCATAAAATTGTTTGAAAAGGTTGAACAAATGTCAGTGTGAATTGTTTCAGATCAACCAAGGTCATTAAGTTGGACTTGGTAGACTAATTGAGTAATTAGGGTCATTAATTTGGACCTGAATACTTAAGTGGATTTCTAATTCTGACAAAACAACAAATGAGATTGAATGGTAAGTTTGGATTGAAACTGTTATTGTCATATATCTTATATTTAGGTAGAGATGGTGCAGGTAACAGGTATGAGTTTATAAAAGCAGCTAAGCAAAATCCCAGCCTACTGATAGGGGGAGTCTGAAGATTTAAAGTCAGATGCAGTTACTGGATCTACATTCAAGGGGGAGCTTGAAGATATTAAAGATTCAGATTATGTGATTCATGCTAGCTGTTTATTGAAGAAGAGAAGAATTGAAGGAAGCTTTTACAATGTCAAATCAATTTGGAAAGATAGTCAAGACCGATCAAGACTGAAGACTTGATCCCGAAGACTTCGTCAACATCCAAGGGGGAGTCTGTTGGTGCATTAGATGTCTGTTAACTTTGTCTTGTATCGAGTCATGTATAGATTAGGGCACGGAAATCGAGAAAACAAGTATTTTAGGGTAATTCCGCTTGAAAGGTGCATGTTGACATTTCAAACGGAATTAGAGGTTTCAAGCGAGATTAGGTAATTCCGCACGGTACTAACTAATTTTGTGTTGAACTCATAATTTCGTTTGAGTTGGTTTCAAGCGGAATTATACGCCTATAAATACCTGATGTGTGCACGTCATTTGAAACAGAATTATATGTGTGTGTTTGAGAGCCGAGGTGCTGCCGAATTGTTATCAGATCTATAAAAGCTCAGGAAATCAGTAATAGATAAAGATTAGAAAGTATCAAGTTGTGTTGACATCATTTACATTGATTCCGCCTTTGTTTTTGATGATGAACTACTCAGATTGACTCGTTAGGGTCACACGACGATCCAACAAATATATACATATAACAATATACGTATAACACATTCAGTTAGTCACCTTCAGTGTGTCACATTCAGTAGTTCAATGCGTAGTCAGCTCACATTCAGTGCGTCACATAATCACATTTAGTTTTTCAGCGCGTCACCTTTTGGTGCGACACAATCAATAGTTCAGTGCGTCATATTTGATATTTCCCAATAACATAACTATGTATATAACTATAATAACACATAATCTTAAAGATCACAAAAGCATAAAATAACAAATCTAAATCTCCAACTACGAGGTAGTGAAAACTTAAATTTGTGCACATAAGTTGTTCAAGAGTCCGTAACTTGTTTGTGTAGATCCAACTCGAGCAAACTATAACACCTCACTCAACAATGACAACCTACATCACGGTCGTACTTAACTTATAAGAACGAATACATGTATTCATATATTTACCAAATGTCGACTTGGATTCGAATTGCTTTACTTATATATCCATTATAATATCTCGAGTTATCTCTAAATATTTACTATATCAAAATTATAATATACGTGTATATACATATATATACACACTATGTATGTATACATAGTGATAAGAATAATATTATTTTTTAGTATGAAATAACAGTTAAATTCATCTGGATATTAAAGGTTTACTAACAACACATGTTTTTATTTATTTTTAAAGAAAACTAGTTGAGTTTAATTAACTTAAAAATATATAAAAGATTGATTCATGTAAAAGCATTTTGACTTGTTTGTCTAGTTATGAAACTCATATTAAAAATTAGTAATTCCTTTTTTCAATGTAAATTGATTATTATTGTTATTATTATTATTATTATAATTGTGGACATATAGATTAAAAGAAAAGAGACTGGTTTGGTGGTCGTGATTCGTGAAGTAAAATAACAATATTGTGAAGGGTGGGATTAGAACCCATGACCATGTATATTTTCCAATAAGCTCACCCCATATTATTTTAAAGTCTTGTATTATTATTATTATTATTATTATTATTATTATTATTATTATTATTATTATTATTATTATCTTAAGCTTAAATGTCATGTCTTCATAACTAAATTTATTTGTTAAAGTTTGAGCTTAACAGAATGCCATTTACTCTATTTTAACAGTCCAAGTGAGAGTGCAGGTTGTTAAGAAACCATAAAAAATGTGGACCAAAATACTTATTTGAGAAATATCTCATCCAATTACATGTTTATTTTAAATTCTTATAATATATCATCTTCTTTTAAAGTAAACTAGGCTATTATGAGAAGTTTGTTAAATCCCAGAACCCACAACTTTGTTTCAGAAACAGAGACAGCAAGTCGACATATTCAACGGTAGGGCTTTTACCTGCGGACAACGGAGATTGAGGTTGGCGACGTGGTGATGTGTACGGTGGCAAAGACGTGTGGTGGGGTGGTGCTCGGAGTCGTTGCAGTCTTCAGAAAACACGAGGGCGGCGGTAAGGTTTGGTTTTTGGGTGGTTCCGTTTCTTTTTATACGATAATAACGGTGGAGGAAACAAGCTTGGTTCACATGGTTGTTAAGGTGGTGAATAAGTGGTGGGTGGTGGTAGGGCTTCGGTGATCGGTCTCCGTCTGGAACTCCACACGAAAGAGATCTACTACAGATTTGGCAAGTGAATGGTAACCCAAGTATTTATTTATAAAGTATGAAGGAAGCTTGTTTACGTACAAATTTGGCAAGTTGGAATGGTAGGGGTTGCTTTGAGTGTTGTAAGGTAAACAAATAGTCAGAAGGTACATGGGATGGTGTGAGTGCAATTATATGCATGGTGGCTTATGTCAGAAACTTTCTTGTGGGATGTGGCTACTCTTTGTTTCTAGAGCCAAAAGTCAACAATTCCTTTTTCTTTTCATTGTGTTGAAACACGTATAATTCTTTTGTAAATTAAACATTTTTATAATATATGTATATTATTACGAATGCTACATATATATATGATTTGTTATTAACATATTTCTCTTATTAACTAACTTCTTTTAGTTTAGTATTATTACTAGTTTTATTTTATTAATTTTTTTTTCAAAATTTATTACATTAAGCAACTACTATTAATATATATATTTTTTTTGTTAGACATGTCATATTCATATCTAATTGAGGGTATTTCAACCATTACCCCCTTAAAAGAAATTTCATCCTCGAAATTTTCACATTGACATATTAGAAACAGAAACTTAGATAAAAAGACAACACATTCATTTGATGATTAGAAAAGTTCAAACATTAGAAAGACAAGGTTGAAGGCACACGAGTTGAACTTAAATATCCTAAATCTTCTTAAGGTTCACGACCGATCACATCATACCCGTGGTGTGTCTTAGTAACCTCAGTTGGTTTATTATCACTGGCTAAAGCGAAAACTCTTCCGCTGGTATTAGGTGGTATAGCATTTGCCACAGTAGTGGGCGGTGAAGTCTTCTTTCCAGTATGGGGAAATGGGCAATTCTGAATTACATGCCCGGTTTGTTTACAATTGAAACAACCCCCCGTGAGTTTAAGGCAGACTCCACCATGGGGCTTTCCGCAGGTGGCACATGGTGATCGGGGTTGATTCTGGGTTTGAGTAATGATCGATTTGTTATTCTGGGGTGGATGTGGGGAGTTTCCCTGCTGGTTACCATAATTCCGATTAGCATTTGACTTATGGTTTCCAGTGGGTGGGATTTGAGTGGAAGTTTGTGCAGTGGTTAAGGCCAGATTTTTCAAAGGGTCACCACCATAGTGAACCTTCATAGTTTTGTTTGCTATTTCCAGATTCTGGACTGCATTAGCCACTTCAGTAATGTCTTTAAAGTCTTGGTTGACAACCAACCACTTAATCCTCTCACATAGTGCCCACTTAAATTTTCCAGCTTGCGCAGCAGGGGATCCAGCATCAGGTCCTATGAAACTAGCAAGTCTTGTGAATCGTTCCATGAACTCAGTCATAGGTTCGTTTTCCCCTTGTTTGATGGATGCAAATTCTCGGACGTATTCATCACGGAAGGAAACTGGAAAATATTGTTGGAAGAACAGTGTTTTGAAACCATCCCATGGAAGCGTAGCAGCGAAAGCATCACCGCCTCTGGCATGTTTCACATTACGCCACCAGGTTTGGGCATTGTTTTCTAGTTTGTATGCAGCCAACCTTGTTTTGAATTCATCGTCCACTCCAAGAGCTTCGAAGATCTTCTCGATGTGGGCAATCCAATCTTGTGCTTCCATCGGCGTAGCAGCAACCCTGAAAGATTGTGGTTGTTGTTTTTGAAATCTAGATAGCCATTTATGAATGTCAACAGTGGGCGGTGTAGCCTTATTCTTCACACTCTTGTCTTTGGGTGGCGAAGATGGAGGAGTCGGAGGGTAAGGGGGAGTGGGAGGACGAGGAGGGGTGGGAGGAGGTAGGGTGATCCTTGCGTCATTCACATGTTGCATAACTGTTTGTATGAGGCCAGGGAGTAGTTCAGCATGCATTTGTTGGGTGACGGTTTGCATCACATTAGGGAGTAGTGTTGGGATTGAACCCTACCAGAGGAACAGATAATGTAAAGCCAAAACCAGGTCACAACAGAGGATTCACAATAAGCAGCAGTTTACACTTTACTCTCCCCTTGAAAGTGATTCATAACAACTGATGGTCTCTATCCGCTGTTCATATTCAACTGCTGCTGTCCTTTCAACTGCTGATGAAAACCCTGAAGTATCCAACACTGCTGGTCCTATCTACTGATGATAAAGCACTGCCCAGTCAAGGACTGATCAACCTTGAGGAAAGCACTGACATAAAGAGAAAGCAGCTGTTTAGTGAATTATCTGTTTTATGTATAGTCAGTGGTTAGGTTAGCAGTGTTTGTGTAAGGACAGTAGATACAGGTTGTTAGGCTGTTAGACGTCGCTTTCATGGTGACGTCAGCTGAGATACCTCAGTGGTTTGGATTGCCTATAAATGTAACAGTGCCCTGTACTGTTACATTTGATTGACTGAGCGAGTTCTTCTCCTCATGTCTAATCCTTTCATCTTGTGTGCAATCAACCTTGGGGCATTAGGCTGAGGGGGAGTTTAGTTTGTAAGCATATCTGTAATCATTTGCTTTGATTTGTAAATCCTTTGACTCTATGTGAAGCAATTGTTTATCAAACTATTTTCTCCATTTGATTGTGTTTACAAAGTTTGTTTTCATTTCCGCTGCACTTTACATGTTTTCATGTTTACAAATCATTCTAAACATACAAACAAACACAATCATGAGAGCCTCCGATCCTAACAATTGGTATCAGAGCCTGGACAGTCAAATTCGATCTAACAATCAATTTGACATAACAGTTCGGCTCAAAATTCATTGATACTAAGGTTGGTTGTATTTTGTTGAAAAACAGAGTATCGATTAAATCATGTTCAAAATGGTTATTTAAAAACTCTGTAAATCAACCAAGATGTCATATGACACACAAATTTCACACAACAAGAAAATTCATGCACAAAATCCTCATGGTTTCTAGATCTGAAAGCAATATCTGTTAAACCATGAGATTATTTTTATTTTCTAAATTGATTTTAACTGTTGATGTGTAATCTGTGATGTTTTCATTAAATACTAAAGTACAAACCTCAGATTAACAAAACCTATGTTCGTAAAAACATTGTTGCTTTGTTAACACAAAAAGAGGGAAATTAAAACTTTAGTTATTTAGATCTTATGTGTTGAAAACAGGTTGAGTTCCTAAAAAGGACAAAATCAACTATGTTCAAATACATTAAGAAAACAGGGGTCAACATAGTCTGTATCATATGTAATGTGAGATTGGGTGAAAAACTTGTGAAAACATGACCAAGTCTCTCAAAACATTATTGCAAAATGATTTTGGACTAATATTCACAAAAACTCTGAAGTGTGTTTATCTCAAAACTTTTGAACTCAGAAGAAAAGGGAATAAACTTAAAACACTTAAGAGTCAAAGCTTGGGGTAATAATGGTCAATTAAGCAACTGTTTGTGCTCATTGGTTCAAGAAAGTTCAAGTGACATTAATGTTCCCAGTGATTGAACTTACAAAAGGACTAGACAAATTTTCAAAATCATCACATAGAAATTAGATCTACAACAGGATCTTCAAAACTCATGTGTCCATGTGTCCTCATGTTTGCAATCAACTGACACAGAAAATGGTACCAAACAGTGGTCAAAATGTTGTCAAAATATTCTACCACTGCTGTCAAACCACTGACCATTTTCATAAAACTTGAGAATGATATGTGTTGATACATATTTTGTGGACGCGACTTGGTTCGGTTCAACTCGGTTCGGTTCGACCCAGCTAGGTTCGGCTCAAGCCCGACGTCACGACATTCCTCCGTCGTGCGTCCCAGAGTTCGTCACGCGAAGCACGGAGAGCCGAGGACCTTTACCGCTGCCACATCATCATGACATCATCATGATGATGTCATGATGATGTCACCATAGGTTGACTAAACTTCACAAAATATGAAACAATTGAAGTTGTACGTGCATGCTTATCAGTTTGCATGTTGGGCCTTTCTTCCAACATTGGGCCGATATTCAGCCAATCGCACAAGTGAGCCCAAAGCCCAAATCGCACAACATATTAATACCGAAATCACTTGTGATTTCGGCAGAAGAGAAGAGAAGAGAGGAGCGGACAAGAGAGACAAGGCAGCGAACATAAGAGAGAACCGAGAGATTTGATAGAGAGTTTGCAAATATTATCTTGTAAACATTGATTTGTAATTGTCTTTCAAGTATTAATACATTGGTGTTAATCGTTGAGTCCCGGTCTCCATCTCGTGTTTTTGTTCATCTCCTTCTCTCGATCTCGGTTTGCACCTCCGGTTGGATTCCGCACAACCGGGTGTGTTTGACAACAAGGATTAGGCGACTAGATCCTCACCTAGCCGGACCTACAAGTGGTATCAGAGCCTTGGCTCTTCTCCTTGTTAAAACCGAGTAGTTTTCGGGTTTGTTTCAGATTTTTGAAGTTCTTATTTTTCTGAAAAATCAGTTCAAAACTTCGAAATTTCTGTTGTTTTGCTGGAAGTTTTTATAAAAACCTTGTTGTTTATCATTTTCACATGTTAAAGAGTGGTTTTTAGTGAAGTTTCGGGCAAAAACGCGTTTCGGAAAGTTGTCGGGACACCGGAAAACTCATAGTTTTTCCAGAAAACTCCTTGTGTTCTTGCCATATTCAAAGTTGTTTTTCACTAACACAACTTTTCGATCTATTTTAAATCAATTGTAAAGTGTTGTGCTTTGAAAATTGTTATTTGATTAAAATAGTACAAGATATCATTGTTTGATAACTTGAAAATTGTGTTTTCAAAAGTGGGTGAGCCGAAAGTTTCTGCTTTGTGTCAGTGGACAGAAAGTCAACATTGGATTGGATAATCACACAATTTTAATTCAGTCGCACAAGACATCAGATCGTACAAGAGACTTGTTACTCGTACAACTCATTGGGCTTCAAGAATTGGGCTTTATATTGAACTGGGCTGTTTGTCTACTCGCACAAGACTTATTCAGTCACTGATGTCAATTGCACAAGAATAAACCAACGATTTTGGCTCTAGGCGATTTTAATATCAGCGAATTTGAGACCTGATAGTTCAGTAACCAGCGAACTTGCTTGACCCGGCACTCAAATCCAAAGGCGACTTTGGTAACCGTGTAATCGTCCTCAGCGAGATTATTACGGTTTTTCGGCGATTTTACTGATCTTCGTAAGAGCGAGAATAGGCAGCGAAATTCAGCTACTAACCAGCGAATTTAAGTCAGTCCAGCGAAATTAAAAAAAAAAAAAAAGGGGGTTTACATAAGTATCTTAATTGTTTTTATCAAGTGTGTTAATCTGGTTGTTATCATTCGAGATATTAACATAGTTTGTGAAAATTAAAAAAAAAAAAAACTTGTTTTTCTATTTTCAAATTAATTTTCACTTAATATATTAGTCTTTATAAAATGGGAACAAACGGTCAGTGGGATCCAACCGCGTGGACTCTAACAACTATGACTCCACAATCATCAGCTACGCAATCATCAGCTACGCAATCTGCGTCAGATTTCAACAAAACTGCATGGATGCAGGCTATTGCCCCACCTCAAGCTGCGATGATAACTGCAAATCAATGGGCATTGGTCACAAATCAAAGCAGCAGCATTCAATCTATGATGCAGAACGACAGTGAAACTGGTACAAGCACAAAACCGCCAAAGCTAAATCACATCAATGATTGGGGATGGTGGAAAGAAAGGCTGAGAACTTATGTTCAGGGGCAAGGTCAAGATCTATGGATGTGCTTCTTCACCGCATTTGACCATGATTTGGAAGTTGCAGGATCTAATCCAGAAACTTACAGCACTATGTCTGAAGATGATAAGAAGAAATTTGAGTTAGAAAAGAAAGCATTCATGATTCTCACACAAGCTCTTCACAGAGACATTTACCACCAGTTTGTTTACTGCACGACTACTAAAAGCTTGTGGGATATGCTCACGTTACGATGTGAAGGAAATGCTCAATCTAGAAAGATCAAGCAAGAATTACTGAAGAAAGAGTTTGAAGGATTCACGTGTATGGAGAATGAGACTTTGGCAGATTTATCTACAAGGTTCCATCACTTGTTGAGCGAGATGTTTGCTTTTAGAGTCACTGCCACTCCACAAGAAATGGTGAAGAGATTCGCTGATAGCTTACCAGCAAAGTGGAGTAGTTATCTTGAAATTCTCAAAGAAAATGGTGTTCTAGACACAATCACCGTTTATGAGTTAATTCAAAGATTGGAAAACAAGGATGTAGAAGAAAAGCTTAAGGCAAAAAGAACACTAACTCCTCAAAATCCAGAGATGTACTATGGGATTGCAGGAGGTATCAGTGGAGAAAAACCAGCCTCTCAACATGCGAAGCTTCAAACAGCCTTCATCTCAAACACCGGACCTTCCACAACAAGTCAGTTTGATCCTTCAGCATACACGATGATGTATTCAAGACCAGATTCTTCTTCTCTACAACAGAATGTGCAACCGACAGTTCAGCAATTCACACCACCGCCTTTCTTAGACCCAAGCAGAGCTCAGCAGCAACAACCGCAACAGCAAGGGTTTCATGGAAGCTCTTCAAACTTTCAAGCCACTTCCAATCCAAACACAGTCAGATTAGACACTTCCAACTTTTCCAAAGTCAGTGTCGAAATAGCCAAGGAGCATATGGAGATGTTGAACACCTTGGTTAGTGCTTATTGTGGATTGATCGCAGGTCAGATTGGGAATATCAATCTAACCAATGAAGATTATCAGCAAGTGGATAAAGAAGAGTTTGAAATGATGGATATCAAATGGGCTCTTGCTAGTGCAATTCGAAGAGCAAAGGAGTTTATGGAAAGGACGGGGAGAACAAACTTGGAAAGCAAGAAAGACACCAAGTATGGGTTCGACAAGCAAGCTGTAAAGTGCTTTAACTGTGGTGAACGGGGTCATTTCAAAAGGGAATGCACAAGACCAGCTCAGCATGGAAACCAAAATCCTTTCAGAAATCAAGGCAACCAGCAGAACCAGAACAGGAACAATGTTCGTACGATGATACCTGTCAGCAACCAAAGCCAAGCAGGGCCATCAAATGCCAACCAGGCACTTGTGGTTCAAGTAGATGAAGGTTGTGATTGGTCGCTTCAGTTGGGAAATGATGCTCCAGATGGAACAGCATGTTTTGCTGAAGTCGTAAGGGATTTAAAGCACGCCAGTGGTGGAGAATCTTCCACCAATGGTGATGAATCTTCTGAAGATGAAGACAGTTCTGGTTATAGTGGAAGCTCAGATGAAGAATCCTCCACTTCAGGCAATGATCATGTGGATGAGACATCAAGTGCGTCAGTCGATGCAGATATTGATGAGCCTTTGGAAGAAGCTGCAGCAGGAACTGAAAGTAGATCTATTTTGGTGGATCAAGCTGCTTACTCTTCGTCTTCTCTCCATTCAGCCTCTGTGGCTAATGTCGACAGTTCATCAAGTCAGGTATGTGCCGATGAACCCACTGTAGTTAGTTGTGAAAACTGTGATAGTTTAAATGTTAAATATGCTGAACAGGAAAGTCAGTTTGAAATCACATACAAACACAATCAAGAATTGATTGTAGATCTTTCTAAAGCAACTGAAGCTAACTTGTTTTTAACCAGAAATGAAAAGGAATTTAAAGCAACAATTGCGTCATTAAGACATGATGTTTCAGAATTACAAAAGGCTGTTTTGCGAAAACAACATGCTAACAATAATCTTATTGACACAATTGAAAAGCAAATGGTAGAGTTGGCAACAGCTCGATGTGAATGTGAGACAATTAAGCAGAAACTGGAAAGCTATTCCAATTCCCGCTATGTATTGGATCACATCATTGACGTTCAAAAGAAAAAGGGGGATGCAAGATGTATTGGATTCAAATCATGTCCTCCCCCAATGAATCACAATTACTCCAAATTGCCTGATGACGAGGATATGCCCCGTTTTGAACCTACTGTGCCACTCGGTCTAGATGACTTTGCAGCAGGCCTCGGGTTCACAACTGGTACATCATCCTCGGGTCAATCAGAATCTGAATCTGAGAATGTGACAGATTCATCGTGTGTTAAGGAACAGAGTCCTCCCATTGTTGAGGATGCTGATTCTTCGGATGATGAATCTGAAGAAATTGTGAAACAACAGTCTAACTCGGTTACAATAGATATTCCAATCGAGAATCACATCCTGTGTGATCCACCAGTGAAACCGAGTAAGACTGAAATGTCAAAAGCAATGGAGTCCTTTGTATCTAGCAGTGAAGGGAATAACTTGTTGTACACGCTCAAAGGAGATAGCAAAATCTACTCTAACAAAGATTTTCCAATTAAAAATGTAAATCAAGATTTAATTGAGCAAATTTTTGAAGGATGCACTGATAAGTTTTTGGGGAACAAAAGTGGCAAAGTTACCGTCACTCAATGTGATCCAATTCCGTGTGAACAAATTAGAAAACAATACGGAAACCAAAAACTACCAATTGAGCGAAAACAACAACTCAACTCCGGAAAGGGTAAGGTACAGGGAAAGAAGGCTCAGAACAAGAATGTTCAAGCACCTAAAACTCAACCTAAGGCTGCACAACCTAAAATTCAACAATCAAAGGCTGCACAACCTAAGGTTCAACAACAAAAGGTGCAAAACAAAAGAGCTCCTGTTAAGAAACGAGAACCGAAAATGAACTTTGTTGGATCCACGGGTTCAGACAAACTTGAAACATTTCAGGATAAATCTAACGTTGATTTTGTAAAACAAGTTAGAATTTTAAAACGAAATGATCAGAATAACTACACCCAACACACCAACGGATGTGATTTAGGTCCAAGCACGTCTAGATCACAAAGTTCATTGTCTGGTTCTCCATCTGGTCATCAACATGTTTCTCCGAAGTTTGTAGAGCGGAGAACATGTTTTGAATGTGGGACAGTTGGGCATATTGTAAGATATTGCTCACACGTGCAAAAGCTGAAGTCAAAAACGAGTGCTCCCCAAGAAATCGATTACCGAAAACGATCAGTTTCCCCGAAACAAGACCCACGTGTCTTGAAAGAAAGGGAAAAGAAGTTAAAACAAAAGAATCAAAAGGTAATTGAAAAGGCCTTAAAATCAGAGGTCAAAGAAGAAAAATATGTACAAGCAAAATCTGAAACTGTAAAACCAGTAAATGCTAAAACAATAAATTCAAATACTGGTAAAGGACAAACAGCTTGGAAGCAAAAGCAGGTAACTCAATCAGGGGGAGCACCACAGGTTCTTTTTCCTAATCATCAAGTGATTGAAATCACTTTCCTTGATGATCAAGGACGACCCAAGTCCACAAAGGCTTGGGTCCCCCTCTCCAACTAATCTCTGAGTGAGTGTGCAGGATGTTCCAGGAGGAACTATCGATAGTCATTGGATTGTTGATAGTGGAGTGTCCATGCACAAGATCGGCGACAAAGAAGTTGTTGCCTGTGATGGAGAGAAGAAAAAGAAAAGAAGACAGAATTGTCTGTCGAAAGAGATTGAAAGCTTCGACAAATTGAAAATCATTTCAAAGTTTGATTGTTCAAGGCTATAATCGGGTCCCCAGGATAGATTCAATCAAAATGTATGCACCTGCAGCACGTTTGAAGTTCAAAATCAACAAGATGAACGTGCAGTGTACATTTCTACGCGGTGTGATTGAAGAAAATGTGTTTGTTGAACAAACCAACCGGGTGTGCGGATGCCTTGGTATGGATTGAACAACCGCACACTACTTCTCAAGAGAAAGACAAAGACCTTCGCTGGTGCAATGTTGAAGACCAGCCGGACCCAAAGGTTTCAAATCTTGTTGCTGTGAAGAGATTTCTCAGTAGCTACAAAATCGACTTTGAAGTCCACACCGGGTGGATATCTAGTTTGGGAGAGCTCTAAGATTCCTTGCAATGCACGAAGCAGTTGCAGGATACGGTTTTAAATTTCTAATCTCTCCTATACTTGTCGATATTTAAGCTGCTTTGTGAATTATTATCTCGTACAGCACTCTTTGGCCAGACACGTTGATCTCGAATATCACCTCACACGTGATTGTTTCACTATGAAACTCGTCAATGTTGTCATGGTCCGCACCGCTTACCGACGTGCCAACTCATTTTTCCAAAATTCGAGAAATCTTTTCTGATTAAAAAATAATTTTGGTAAACGGCATTGAGGTAAAACATGAGTAAACCAACATCGGAAAATCGTTTTTGTAAATACCTTTGTGTTTTTAAAATTTATCTTAGTTTGTTGATTTTAGGGGGAGTAAATCCAAATTTAAAAAAAAAAATTCAAAAACATCGAAAAATTTCAAAACACAAAAACAAAAGAAAAGCAAAAATGAGTTTCCTGGCGAGAAAAAGAGAAAATGATAGTAAATCAGTGGTCTGTTGAAACCTCTTTAAACCTTAAATGAAAAGCGATAAGCAGCTCTATATAAGATGTATCGGTAGGCTCACAATCATTTTAAAGTGTGCAGGGTGATATAAATCTTAAATCGACTGAAGACCAGGTGGGAACCATTCATTGGCATATGGTCTTAGTACCGAAATTTCGTTTGAGAGATTGCCGAGGTTCTGAGATATTCGGTCTTTATGCTGCTTATCATCTGGGTATCATGGTTGTTTCTTTTACCGAAAAATAACGGGGACGCAAGTCTAGATCTTCCATGATACCATACATACGTGTACATATTGCATTCGACCTCAATAAGTGATCAACAATCACATGTCCAAACAAATAAGTGATAAAATATCACATTTATCCGGGAGTCAAGTTCGTCTCTCTGCTGTACGAAAGTACTGACCTGTTCACGGACCTGCTCCTGTGCCCTCATGCATCGAAAATCAAGTTCCTCATCAATAAGTGATTTTATCACATAGGGCTTGTTTTCAATCAAAATAAGTGAGAATCTCACATCATATACGGTCAAACAGATGATAATCGGTATACTCACCAGTAAGATGAACTCTCGTGCATACCTTGATACGGGAATGTGTCGTGTGTGGATGAACACCGGTCGGTAAGTATAAATCATACCTTAACGTATCCCCTCGCCATGATTACATCTGATAAGTTGAGCTTAAGAGGACAACAATACCGATAATTGTTATAGGATGCTTATCTTAATGTTAACTAATTGAACAACAAGAGCGTTTTTGACGTGACCGTTCACTGATATGATTCTCTTACCCTCGAAACTCGCAAAAAGAATGTCTGTAAATATTTGTTTACTGCTTTCGTTTCTGCATCTTTGTATATATTTATTTATTGCTTTCCGTCTTTACATTTGAAAAATGAAAAATTCCAAAAAGATTTTAGGTGTGTTTTAATATAAACTTTATAAAATCCAAAAAGATTTTGCTTCTAGTTTATTTTTGATTGACTGATGTTGGAACTCGAGTTTATCCTACCCAAAATCCTGATTGTAAGCCGGAAAACAATTGCATCTTCATAAACAGTCGAAGTTAACAAGTTTTGAAAGTTAAAGGACTAAACTTGATCATTTTCTAAACTTTCAAACTGTTGTCGGTCGGTGTTTGATTGAGATTTGATCTCATATATGTCTTTTGTTTAATTTGACTATATTCCAAGCGGTTGTTCTCATTATGCGTTTAGCTTTCTTGCATGTGCAGATGCTAAAGGCGAGGAGAACATGTTCGATGACAAGCTTTGGAATGAAGACACGAAGTGGAGGCACTCAAAGTATAAAATGATCGAGTTGCCGCTGACCCTTCATCAACACCACAAGGATCTGAAGAATTGACAAGTCAAAAGATTCACGAGCATAACTCAATGGAGAGTTCATTCTAAGGGGGAGTTTATTGACACACTACCTAAATGAAAAGGGAGTTTGTTGATACACTTTCTACTTACAACGCGTGAAGACTTTGAAGATCCTCCGACATGGAAGACATGGAAGTTGAACCTCACGAGTAGCGTCCAAGGGGGAGTTTGTTGATACATATTTTGTGGACGCGACTTGGTTCGGTTCAACTCGGTTCGGTTCGACCCAGCTAGGTTCGGCTCAAGCCCGACGTCACGACATTCCTCCGTCGTGCGTCCCAGAGTTCGTCACGCGAAGCACGGAGAGCCGAGGACCTTTACCGCTGCCACATCATCATGACATCATCATGATGATGTCACCATAGGTTGACTAAACTTCACAAAATATGAAACAATTGAAGTTGTACGTGCATGCTTATCAGTTTGCATGTTGGGCCTTTCTTCCAACATTGGGCCGATATTCAGCCAATCGCACAAGTGAGCCCAAAGCCCAAATCGCACAACATATTAATACCGAAATCACTTGTGATTTCGGCAGAAGAGAAGAGAAGAGAGGAGCGGACAAGAGAGACAAGGCAGCGAACATAAGAGAGAACCGAGAGATTTGATAGAGAGTTTGCAAATATTATCTTGTAAACATTGATTTGTAATTGTCTTTCAAGTATTAATACATTGGTGTTAATCGTTGAGTCCCGGTCTCCATCTCGTGTTTTTGTTCATCTCCTTCTCTCGATCTCGGTTTGCACCTTCGGTTGGATTCCGCACAACCGGGTGTGTTTGACAACAAGGATTAGGCGACTAGATCCTCACCTAGCCGGACCTACAATATGATTATGTTTTCTAATGAAAATACACCAGATCCTTTTTGATACTGTTCTCAGAAAATCCTTTAACCATTTTTTTTTAAAAGGATTTTCTCAAATAACCAGGATATATTATTCATTTTTTTGGAATAATATATTTGGAACTCTTGCTTGTTTTTGTTGGTAATAGTTTCAGCTCCTGTCAGGATGTAATACCTTATTTTTAGTGGTATCTGTGTCCTCATAAATGGGTCAAAAGGAAATGGTACATATGTCATGATCATGTCATACTCAGGCTTGCTCCTAAATTTTCATCAAAAATTGATTGCAAACTGTGCTTGAATTACTAGGGTACTCATGTTTTAATTGAATATTAAACGAAAATGAGTTGCCTTAGCAAAAAGTTTTCATCATCTGGGGTACTAAACCACTGTCCTTCAAAATTGACATGTGGCAAAACCTTGAATGAAAATCCTCAAAACTATTGCGGAAACACCTGTTCTTTAGATTTGTACCATTTACCCTAACCACTGTTTTGTTCCAACGTCTGATCTCTAAACACTGTCCACTGCTGAAAGTTAACCACTGATCCCTCATTTTCTTGAAAAGCACTGATGCTCAAAATCAGTGTCTTATCCACTGATATGCTATCCACTGATAGTAAAAATCATCCACTGCCCATAATTTTTACCGTTGTAACCACTGATGCTTGATACGTCAGTGGCCCTAAAAACAACTGTTCTCCATACTTCATCCACTTCATCACTGTTTGACACGTGGTCAGTTTTTAGCCCTCAGATCTTAATAACCGCTGCCACATCAGCGATCATTTTTTTAAATAAAACCCTGCCCTAAACCCCAAATAGGGTTTTACACTGTCGAATTGAATTCCAAAATTCTCTTCTCATAGCAGTTTCCAACCCTTCTTCTCAAAATCTCCAAAATCCTCTTTCGCTCTTCTCCTCAAAAATGACAAAATCAAAATCAAAACCTAAATCACCATCACCTTCCAAAGAGGTCGCTCAAACGGCCGAAGAACCCATCGAAATACCATTCAAACAATCTCACAACTATCTGGGTTTACTCACAAAACCTACTGATAATCACACCTTTGACACCATTATTGATACATTATCTGCATCAAAGTACAAAACTTTGTTGACATCAAATGCTCCCATCTATCTGCAAACCCAAAGAGAGTTTTGGAAAAAGGCGTCGCTTGAAAAACAAGACGGAAAAGTCATAGCCATTAACTCCTCAATACAGAGTAAAGCAGTTCAAATAACCCCACAGTCGATCTCCGAAGTATTTAATCTCAACGATCAGGAAGGTAAACTCCCTTTTGAGAAAGCCGAGATGAAAACTGATTTCGTAAACAGGGGATATGCAGAACAATCAAAGGTTGATACCTTACAAAAAGGTTATTTTCCGTCTGCTCCAAGATTTTTATTTCACACACTTTTGATGTGTGTTTCAAATAAAACAACCTCATTTAATGAAATGCCATTGAAGATTCAATGCCTGGGGTATGCCATATTGAATAACAAAGATTACAACTATTCCCAGGAAATCTTCAATGACTTAGTGAAAAATGTTGACAACAAAGCATTTTTACTTTTTCCAAGATTTTTGAGTTATTACTTTAAACAAAAATTTGTAAAGGAAAATGAAAATTTGCCAAAACAAGGTGTTCATTGTCAAATAAAAAGCTTAACAAAAGAAACATTTTCAAGGATGATGGCACCAATAAAAACAAAAGCAGGGGTACCTGAGCAGATTTTAGCGGTTACAACTGCTCCTCAGGTATCAGCTGCTGAGCCCACTGCTCCAGGTGATCATAGCAGCACAACCACTGCTTTGAAACCCACACCTGACATAACCAAAAAGACCAAAAGAAAAACATCCAGAAAACCCACCAAACCCAAAACAAAGGCAACTCTGGAAGATGAGATCCCAGAGGAAATGCCTGTGACAACACAAAAGTCACCACAAACCACTGCTGCTACTTCCTTACAGCAGTTGGAAGAAAGATCTTAACCCATGCCTAAAACTCCTCCTGCATCCTCACAAAAGGATCAGGTTGTAAGCACAGGGACACGACAATATGAAGCTCTGAATCCACTCGGATCCATCTTTCTCAGTCCTGATCCCAAGGACATGTCTCTTTCAACTCCCATCCCCTCACCAATAATAATGCCACAATCCATGCTACCTTTGTTGCATGCAGCTGCTATAGCTCAGACATAAACCAGTTCCTCTCTATCACCTGTCACTGAGAGTATACCCCCACAGGTGACTGGGTCTGATGCTACTACTCCTGCTATCCCAGCAACAATTGAGGAGGTTACACCCCCTGAGTTACAAGTAACTCTCGGTGGTAGTTCAAGTGGAGCAGCAACTACAACTGGTGGATCAACAGGTCTCCAGTTGGCCAGTTGTTTCATAAATCAGACTCCCTTGAAGGCAATTTCTTCAATAGCACCAATGTTAACCACTAGTGAGCCTATTTTGACCACTAGTAACATCAAAGGTTTATCAAGTGCTGAAGAAAGAAGTCCCCAGTACCAAGAACAAGGGGCATCAATGGGTGATTTTTGGGACTCTGTTCCTAAGACACACATTGATATAACCACTGCTGGTGGGGATTCAGATGATCCTACTAAAGTAGGTGATGATTCAAGATACCAGGAATTGACGGGCAGAGTTGACAAACTTGAAGAATCAGTTGCTGAAATAAAGGAGATGGTGCAAGAGAATTTAAAAGCTCAGAAAGCACAAGCCACTGATGTTCCTGCTCAAGCACCTGTACAACATGCATTTGCTGAAAATGAGCTTTGGAATACTTTTCAACCCATGCTTGAAGCACAGCAACTTATGGCTGACAAAAAGCATGCTATTCAAGTACAAATGCTGACCAACATGGTTGAATCAAGATTTAAAGACACTCAAGCAGATATCAAGGCTATAAAGGCTAGCATTCAAAATGCTTCTGGCAAAGTTCCTTCTTCCATACCATTTCTTGTAAACCCCCCTTCAGATAATGCCAAAAAGGGGGAGAATAACAAGCTGTTGGAAAAAATGAATAGGATGGGAATAGAACATGGCCTTTATATTGTGCCTGAAAAAGAAAAAGAAAAACAGGTCTCAAAACCTGTTAGCTAAACAGCTGATACAGCAGCAGTTACAAAAACTGCTGTCAGTAGCCAAACAGCTGCCATGTCATCAACACACACACTTTCAACACACACCACTCTACCACACACCACCACAACTACTGCTCTACCACCATCATCCACAATTACACCATCACCACTGCCTCCTGTCATAAAACAGAAGACAACAGATGTTACAACATCTGTTGTAATGACAACAGTGATTGAAACACCAGTTGTTTCAACCACTGTCAGTCAATCACTGTCACAAACCACTGCTATCCAATCTACCACCACTGATCCACCCAAAACATCATCTGCTCCTTCTTCATTAAAAAGAAGAAGGAATCTCATATCAGATGATGATTCACCACCACCATCACCACCATCAAAAACTACATCACCACTTCCATCCCCTGCTCAAAAGCAGAAGACAACTGCTGACATATCAGTAGTTGTAATGACAACAGATGTTGAGACACCAGTTGTTTCAACAGCTGTTAGTCAGTCATCCACCACTGCTCTCACCTCTCCTACTTCACAGCCAAAGCTCTCCAACAGAAAAAGAAAGCCAATACCTGCTGATGAGAGTACACATGATCCTAATGCTGCACAACATCCACTGGAACTTGAAGCTATCAAAAATGAGATGAGGCAATTCTTTATAGAAGAAGATCCTTCAAAAAGGAGATTCTCCTCACTCATAGGCTACATGCCACCAGAGGATATGGATGATTACCTCAAACTCAAGGCAAGGCAGGCTAAAGCAAGAGCTAAATTTGAAAGTGAACGTGAACGTCTAAGCGAAGAAGGCATTGCTAAAAGACTGGATTTCTTCCTTGAAAAGGTAAAGCAGATGGAAGAATTCGCACAGGAACTAATCAAAGAAAAGGCTGAACAACGCAAAGAGCTAAGAAAACAATATCTTGCCTACATTATGAAAGAAAAATTCTATCCTGCTGAAGAAAAACAGTTTGAAGAATGGCCAATAATCGCTCTAAAGCATGAGGCTGAGAGGATTGACAGAATCAAGAATGATCCTACAAAGAAGAAAAATGCTCCAAACTGGAACAAATTCAAAAAGCTCATTGCTGACTTCACTGCTGAGTATAAAAGAAAGAAAAAGGAGCTGGTGGATGCAAAAATGGATACTGCTGAAGCCATATCAAAGTGGTCAAGACAGCAGACTGATGAAGCCTACGAAAGGCTGAAGAAAAGAAAGATAACTGTTTCAGGCACTTCTAAGAAGCAAGAACAAATGATGAAGCTTGAACAGAAGATGGGAAACCTCGACACACTGTTCCGGTCTACTTTTGTAACAAATCAAGAAGAGGGAGAATAGCTGACTGAAGAAGAGGTAATAGAAAAGGAAGCAGAGTACTTCAAAGATACCATCACGAAAATGGGTCTAAAAGAAGAAACTTCAACAAAGCTTCAAAGCCTTTTTAAGGCATTAAACAAACCTGCGTCTCCAAACACTGCTAAAGACAAGACAGAAGCTGAAAGACAAGAACTTATTGAACAAGAAACTGCAGAAGATATAGCTGCAGCAGACAAAGTCATTGAAGAAGCTTTCAAAAGAATGTCTGAAAGTCTGCAGGTGTTTTCAAGGCCATTATCCCTCAACTCATCATCAAATAAATCTCTCCCAAGAAATCCATTGGGTTCGAAAGTACTAAAGTGGATGTCTGACCAAAAGACCCATGTATTGACTATTGTCAGATCCAATGGAAATATGAAGTACATATCAAGGAAAGAAGCACTAGGCCTTAGTGTTCAAGATTTGCAGGATCTCCTTGAACTTTCATTGTGTAGGGATGAGGATGACCAGAGTGCAAAGGAATTTGAAGCTGAATTCAAAGAAGAAGCTAAGGCACTCTTGATGAGTAATAAAAGTCCTGAATAATGAAGGGTTTTGGCATTATCTGTTCCAGGGGGAGATTGTTGGTGTGACAACTCGAGTTTCCGACTTTCACTTTCGTATTTATTTTGCGTTGACTTTGACTGTTAGTTGTTTGACTTGTTTGACTTGTAACTGTACACGTCGTGATATACTATAACAAATTGTGATTGTTACAAATATATGTTTGCTGATATAACTTGTATCTTGCTTGGAAATACTTAAACTAATTAAGCTTTATATAAGCTCGACGAAACAAGTGCCATCCGTCATATACATCTCGACGAAACAGGCTGTTTCGCCGAGCCCAGTTTCACCAAAGCCCATTAAGGGCCCAGAACACTGTTTTGGGTATATTTAGGGGAAACGAGTTCAGTCTCACACGTTTTAACAATCTGAAACCCTAAAACTCTCCCAAGTGTGACGGCAGCTGTGTATTTCCCCAAGCCCTCCCTAGCGATTAAACTATCATCCCGGATACCTTACCTCGGTTAGTGCGTATAATCAGATGTGATTTCTTAAGTTGCTTACTTGATGGTTATGTGAATACTTGTGATTTTGAAAGCGTGAATCTGTATTGAAATCGTATAGATATTATGTGGTGCATGTTCCCAATGTCTGATTTATGATCTGATCAAGCCATATGGTTAATATAGGAATTGTCAGCATGATTATTGAATATTGAAATCTAATTGATATGTGTCAATTAAATTAGTTGTCGGCCATCAAAATGATAGTCAACTATGACATCATATGGAATCTTGTATCAATTGTTTTAGAAACAATTGTCTGATCTATTAAATTGGTCCAATCATAGTATGAAAGCAATGGTTAGTGGTTGGCCATTATTGTTTGTTTATATATTATTGAATTGTAAGAGAAGTAAAGGTCCAATGTAAAACTTTGATTGTTATTTTGGTCCAATGAGGTTGGGAGGTGGTTGCTAGATGTCGGCCACTAGGGCCTTTAGATTTGAGTCATTGTTCTTATTGCTGAAACAGATCCGAGACTGTTATGACGAATCAAATGGGACGAAACAGATCTCTTGGCGAAACAGAAAGTGTTTCGCCAAGGATAGTCGACGAGATAAAAATCCTGTTTCGCCAAACAAGACTCGACGAAACAGAACGTGTTTCGTCAATAATGTGTTTCGCCAATATGTGTTTCGCCAATCTGTGTTTCGCCGAATGTATAATCTGTACAATCTCTTGGGTTAATTCTGTTAAACTTAACTGGGTTAGATAACTGCTGTTATGAATAAAGGCAATACTTGTATGATTACAAATACGTGCAATGTGATACTCTGTGTTATTAATGCGATGTTCATGATGATGATGTTTACGTGCAAACAACTTGAATACAAACTGATTATGTATACGTGCATACCTTAGGACGTGACTGATTTATTGTGAGCACTTAACTTAGCATACCGAGCAAACAAGGTGAGTTCACACTCTTTACCAAGGCATGGGGTTCCCGGAGATAGGGAATGGGTTGAATGATGAAATTGAACAATTACGCGTACATACACGGTTACTAGACTATCTACCATGGTCCTCGGGTTAAGCAGGACACTTACGTAAAACCTACGTAAACAGGAATATGCTACTGTCTTCCGGAGTCAGGAAGGACACTTACGTAAAACCTACGTAAACAATAACATGCTACTGTCTTCCGGAGTCAGGAAGGACACTTACGTAAAACCTACGTAAACCCCACGCGTACCACTGTCCTCGGGTACAGAAGGACACTTACGTAAAACCTACGTAAAGCTTGTACGTACTACTGTTCTCGGTTGTGAAGAACACTTATGGTTACGAATAGTCTAGTGGATATACAACATGGGAAGCCCCCCCACCAATAGAATGTACTATCGGCCCAGTAGAGCCACATGTTACATAAGAACTTACTATTACGCATTTTACTTTCTGTGAACTCGCTCAACTAGTTGTTGACTCTCTGTTACATGCCTTGCAGGACCTTAGGTACTTTTGGAGCTTGCACGGGAGGCACGGTCGTTGTGGACATGGATCGTGAATGTGTTGTTTAATATTATGACATTTTGTACTTAAACTTATGTTGGGTTTTACTTTAAATGCTTCCGCTACACACTTGTTTATAATTGGTTTTGGAAACACCTATCGTATTGATGAATGACTTTTACTTTATACTTATGTTCAATATGATTGGTGGCTTGATCCTGGTCATGTCACGCCTCCAAGCGGTGGTACTCCGCGTGTGGATTTTGGGGGTGTGACAGTTGGGATTGAACCCTACCAGAGGAACAGATAATGTAAAGCCAAAACCAGGTCACAACAGAGGATTCACAATAAGCAGCAGTTTACACTTTACTCTCCCCTTGAAAGTGATTCATAACAACTGATGGTCTCTATCCACTGTTCATATTCAACTGCTGCTGTCCTTTCAACTGCTGATGAAAACCCTGAAGTATCCAACACTGCTGGTCCTATCTACTGATGATAAAGCACTGCCCAGTCAAGGACTGATCAACCTTGAGGAAAGCACTGACATAAAGAGAAAGCAGCTGTTTAGTGAATTATCTGTTTTATGTATAGTCAGTGGTTAGGTTAGCAGTGTTTGTGTAAGGACAGTAGATACAGGTTGTTAGGCTGTTAGACGTCGCTTTCATGGTGACGTCAGCTGAGATACCTCAGTGGTTTGGATTGCCTATAAATGTAACAGTGCCCTATACTGTTACATTTGATTGACTGAGCGAGTTCTTCTCCTCATGTCTAATCCTTTCATCTTGTGTGCAATCAACCTTGGGGCATCAGGCTGAGGGGGAGTTTAGTTTGTAAGCATATCTGTAATCTTTTGCTTTGATTTGTAAATCCTTTGACTCTATGTGAAGCAATTGTTTATCAAACTATTTTCTCCATTTGATTGTGTTTACAAAGTTTGTTTTCATTTCCGCTGCACTTTACATGTTTTCATGTTTACAAATCATTCTAAACATACAAACAAACACAATCATGAGAGCCTCCGATCCTAACAAGTAGCCCCTCGACAGCATGTTGTACAGCGTCATTAATGTTGCGATGCCCAGAAGTCGTGCTTGAGTTGCGTGAATTGCGTCGGCTAGTTCTTTTGACCGGAGGCATCTACAAGGACAAGGAAAAAAAGAGGATGATGACAATTTCGAGAAGATAAACTCTTAGTTTGATGTCTACCCATTACCGCACAGGTTTTATTTTGAGAAAAAGGTTTTTCGACGGGAAAGAGTCTGAGCTCTGATACCATAACTGTAACACCCCAACCCGGCTTGGGCTGACATGTCACTTATACAGTACATCAGTGGTCAGAACATCATTCCATAAATTGTAAAACTTTTCATTATTTCAAATAAGTCAAATATTGTACAAAACATTTTAAATCTTTATAAAAATCCATGTGTGTCATTAATCCCTCGAGCCATCCATCCAAGTCTTCCCGAATAATCCTTGTAACCTAACGTACATAAGAAGGAAAATGTACGCCTGAGTAAACGAGGTTTACTCAGTGGAACAACAACAATAAAGTATACAATTTCCTAACAATATATACATATAACAATATACGTATAACACATTCAGTTAGTCACCTTCTGTGTGTCACATTCAGTAGTTCAATGCGTAGTCAACTCACATTTAGTGCGTCACATAATCACATTCAGTTTTTCAGCGCGTCACCTTTCGGTGCGACACAATCAATAGTTCAGTGCGTCATATTTGATATTTCCCAATAACATAACTATGTATATAACTATAATAACACATAATCTTAAAGATCACAAAAGCATAAAATAACAAATCTAAATCTCCAACTACGAGGTAGTGAAAACTTAAATTTGTGCACATAAGTTGTTCAAGAGTCCGTACCTTGTTTGTGTAGATCCAACTCGAGCAAACTATAACACCTCACTCAACAATGACAACCTACATCACGGTCGTACTTAACTTATAAGAACGAATACATGTATTTATATATTTACCAAATGTCGACTTGGATTCGAATTGCTTTACTTATATATCCTTTATAATATCTCGAGTTATCTCTAAATATTTACTATATCAAAATTATAATATACGTGTATATACATATATATATACACTATGATGTATACATAGTGATAAGAATAATATTATTTTTTAGTATGAAATAACAGTTAAATTCATCTGGATATTAAAGGTTTACTAACAACACATGTTTTTATTTATTTTTAAAGAAAACTAGTTGAGTTTAATTAACTTAAAAATATATAAAAGATTGATTCATGTAAAAGCATTTTGACTTGTTCGTCTAGTTATGAAACTCATATTAAAAATTAGTAATTCCTTTTTTCAACGTAAATTGATGATGATTATTATTATTATTATTATTATTATTATTATTATTATTATTATTATTATTATTATTATTATTGTGGACATATAGATTAAAAGAAAAGAGACTGGTTTGGTGGTCGTGATTCGTGAAGTAAAATAACAATATTGTGAAGGGTGGGATTAGAACCCATGACCATGTATATTTTCCAATAAGCTCACCCATATTATTTTAAAGTCTTGTATTATTATTATTATTATTATTATTATTATTATTATTATTATTATTATTATTATTATTATTATTATTATTATTATTATCTTAAGCTTAAATGTCATGTCTTCATAACTAAATTTATTTGTTAAAGTTTGAGCTTAACAGAATGCCATTTACTCTATTTTAACAGTCCAAGTGAGAGTGCAGGTTGTTAAGAACCCATAAAAAATGTGGACCAAAATACTTATTTGAGAAATATCTCATCCAATTACATGTTTAGTTTAAATTATTATAATATATCATCTTCTTTTAAAGCAAACTAGGCTATTATGAGCAGTTTGTTAAATCCCAGAACCCACAACTTTGTTTCAGAAACAGAGACAACAAGTCGACATATTCAACGGTAGGGCTTTTACCTGCGGATAACGGAGATTGAAGTTGGCGACGTGGTGATGTGTACGGCGGCAAAGACGTGCGGTGGGGCGGTGCTCGGAGTCGTTGCAGTCTTCAGAAAACAAGAGGGCGGCGGTAAGGTTTGGTTTTGGGGTGGTTCCGTTTCTTTTTATACGATAATAACGGTGGAGGAAGCAAGCTTGGTTCACATGGTTGTTAAGGTGGTGAATAAGTGGTGGATGGCGGTAGGGCTTCGGTGATCGGTCTCCGTCTGGAACTCGACACGAAAGAGATTTACTACAGATTTGGCAAGTGAATGGTAACCCAAGTATTTATTTATAAAGTATGAAGGAAGCTTGTTTACGTACAAATTTAGCAAGTTGGAATGGTAGGGGTTGCTTTAAGTGTTGTAAGGTAAACAAATAGTCAGAAGGTACATGGGATGGTGTGAGAGCAATTATATGCATGGTGGCTTATGTCAGAAACTTTCTTGTGGGATGTGGCTTCTCTTTGTTTCTAGATCCAAAAGTCAACAATTCCTTTTTCTTTTCATTGTGTTGAAACACATATAATTCTTTTGTAAATTAAACATTTTTATAATATATGTATATTATTACGAATGCTACATATATATATGATTTGTTATTAACATATTTCTCTTATTAACTAACTTGTTTTAGTTTAGTATTATTACTAGTTTTATTTTATTAATTTATTTTTTTTCAAAATTTATTACATTAAGCAACTACTATTAATATATATATATATATATATATATATATATATATATATATATATATATATATATATATATATATATATTTTGTTAGACATGTCATATTCATATCTAATTGCGGGTATTTCACCTACAGTCTCAAGGCTTGGATGTAGACGTTTCACAATACCGCATAGATGTTTGTATCAGTAAAGCATGCATTATTTTACAAAACATAAATTTTGATTATAATTTACCAATTGCATTGTTTTGTACATTTCTTTCTTATAGGGTCGAGTAAATGCTTTTAATCAATAAAGGCTTTTTATTCACTCTACATTACATTTGTTTACACAATAACATTTCAACATTTGTTTAAAACATTACATTTAGTTATACATGAACATTTTTACAATGGTGGTTTGTTTGGGTAAGTGATTTAAGTGACGAGACGTGTGTAATATGATAAAAGCATGGTGGATACGCCACTGGTACTCCTATATATAAGTGCTTTTATGACATTACATATCGTAGCATTATTTAAATCATTTAAATTTTGACATATTACATTTTACAGAAATTAACATATCTTTACAAAACATTGTTTTACAAATGTAGGATCGAGAATCGATCTAACAGAGTCTATCAGAAGAGTTCTAATCCATATCAAAGGCGGAATTCAATGATACAGACATGAAAACAGCTTGATTCACTCTTTAACTGTCTTGTATATTGATATAACACTATTTCAGATCAAATGACACGTCGGCAGCACTTTGGTACCGGAATCATGAACTGTTACAAATGAAATCGAAGCTCAGATATTTATAGGCGATGCATTTCGCACGGAATGACTATGAACCATTTCGTGCGAAATGAACAAATGTTCATTTCGTACGAAATGGCCTAGCCATTTCGTGCGAAATGGTCTTTCACCACTCAATTCCTATTTTCAAGTAAACTGAGTTTCATTCTATCCTATCTAGAAAAATGACTCGATACAAGACGAAGTCGACAGACATATGCACCAACAGACTCCCCCTTGGATGTCGACGAGTCTTCAGTACAAATCTTCAGAAAGTCGAGCCTTCAATCTTTATCAGTCTTCATGCTCTTCCAAAGTATCTGATAGTGTAAGCATCATTTAATCTCTTTCTCGTCTCAAATCTCAACCTGGTTCTATCTTCTCTTGATCAGATCTCTTAATTCCTTAAGTTCTTCAGAATCAGCAGCTCAAGAGAACTTCAGAATCGAACTTGGCTCTACTAACTTCAGACTCCCCTTTGCTAGCAGACTCCCCCTTAAGCTATTATGGGATTGCAATATGACTTAGCATTTCCACAGGTTCAGGTCGTTTCCTGGCTTTTCTTAGAAACAGGATCAGGAACCTGGCTTAAAACTGCACATCTTCAGGAGTCGAATCCTATCTGCTTTTGCCTGCAAAAACTCTACCCAGAAATAAATTTCACAAATTTAAAATTTGACAAATTTATTTTCTGCTTACCACTTGTAAAAACAATCTCAAACTATCACATGAAAATATAATCTAAAAAGATTTATCATTTAAAATCTTTGATGACTACTAGTAAGAATAACATTCATTTTTGACATTTTCAATTCAAAAACATTTTTCATTTCAACAAACTCTCCCAAACCATTTGTTCATCATGTTTAGCACTAGGAATTTTTGAAAATCAGCTCTCCAACATCAGTTGTCGAAAATCTTTTTTGTATTTTACAAAATTTATGCTAAAACACTCCGAAAATCTTTTTGGATTTATGATTTTAATGAAATGCAGTAAAGAAATATTTACAGACAATATTTTTGTGAGTTTGCGTAAGAGGATCATATCAGTTTATGAGACACATCACCAACACCGTTAAGCTTTAAACATTTTAAGTTTTAAACGATTCATTTAGATTGTCAGTATACTGATCCACTTAAATTTTCACACAAAGTTCAACTGTTTCGAGATACGAGATTAATGTTTTAAGCACTTAAACTTATTCGCATGTCCCACCTCAGAATATAATCCTGTATCCAGACTCCTATATTCAGTCTTACAGGTGAATGTACACTAGTGATATCTGTAAGGGGTTAAATGCGAGACCATGAGAGCTCAGGCTATTGCTTCCACAAAATCAGAGAGATGATGGTTCGCTTTTCAGTGGGTTCCCTTTAGAGAATCTTTTATTTACAACAGCACATGATTAGCATTTTTCAATGTTTCATCATTTTTATGCTGAGGGCGAGCTTTAAGAATAAAGCAATGTAAAGTATTATACGAGGACTAGGCTATTGCTCCCGCAAAATCAGAAGTCCAGGTATAATACCCCAGATATCACCATGCACAAAGACCTAGTATGTCAGAAATAGAAAGCCCTTCAAACAAGATTTCGGGGGTTACCCATATATCCGAGAGATGTTCCCCACGAATTAAGAAAGTTTGATATTTAGGTTTATATCTCAAACACAATCTACTAAGCGTGTACAAACCTACTGGCATATCATCAGTGAGACAGTTTATCACATTTGACTTTCCAATTCTTTAGCATGCCGTGAATGTCCACTGATGTACTATCATTTCCTCTCTTTCACAACAAAACTCATTTTCATTTTATCATGTTTTTTACTTTTTCAAAATTTTCAATGTTTTTTGTATTTTCAGAAATTCTTACTCCCCCTAAAATTCAAAATCATTTAAAGAAAATTTGAAAACAAACTGTACAAATAAAGAGACAACTGTTGTGAATTGCTTCAAATCGCCATCCACTTGGCATAAACAATCAGAACTCCCCCTGTCAACAAACTATTTTCCCATTATGATTTCAAAACACTTAAGTTTGTTTTAATTAAATGTTTTTTTCCGGAAAATAAGTTTTGTTGATATTACCACTTGTAAGATCGGGGTTATGATTATCACATTGTTTTCCAAAAACCATTTGAATGAAAGTTAGATCAAGTTCAACTTAATGACCTTGATTAACCACTTGCAGGTGAAAACCTCTTTTTCAAACACATGTAAGTTCAACCATGACATTTAAATTTTAAATATGACAATTTTAAAAACAACTACCACTTGTAGTTTGAAATACCACTTGTAGAAAGATGCCGATTCCTACTCCCCACTTACCAACCTGGGAGTTCCGGCAAGTCAGAATTTTAAGTAGAAAAATCTGTCACCCAAGCCTGACCAGCCTTGGGTGATTTTGAATCATCCTTATCCCACCATTTTTTTTATTTATAAAACTCTTTTTTTTTTTGTAAAGGGTTACCCCGGTAAATTTTATAAATCACCAACCAAGAGAAAACAGGGTGTGCCAAGACATTGACACACACTACTAGTCAAGACAAACCAAGACTAGAAATATCCAACAACACAACCAACGACAAAAAAACATACAACTAGAAACAACACAAGACCCAGCTAAACAACCCCTAGCTCCAAACAAACCAACAGAAAACAAAAAACGACTCTAGCCCGGATCACACTCCAAATTCTTCATCGAGATCTGCCAAGTATCCAAAATCTTTCGATTTTTCAGGTCCCTGCCAACCTTAAATCCCATAAGCTTCAGACGAACCGTACTGATGATAACATGGGAAAGCACTTCAGGAGTATGTTGGACATCAGAGAATAACCGGTTATTCCACTCTTGCCATACATAGTATGTAGAATCCGTGTAACAACTCTCACTAAAATTAATACTTAGTAGGTTAATTATCTATTAAGAAAACCTTAATTGAGAAACCCAAGTAATTCTGCACTAACCCTAAAATTTTCAGAACAATCGGAATCAGGATCAGGGCCCCTAAAACTCAAGGGGGGTAAAACCTAGTCGGTAATATCCTTACAGTTTGCTGTCAAAAATTTAAAATAACGCGAAACCAACTCACCCAAGCTACCTGGACACGAAGCAACCCTATGCTAGACTAGGGTCTCTCGCGCCACGCGACGCGCATAGGAGATCCTTTCGCGTGGCGCAAGGGGGGACATTTTTTGGGTATAAATACAGGGCCTTGGGACTTGAAATTTGTCTTTGAAACGACGTAAATTCGAGTTACGTAGACTGAGTTATCACAGAAACAGTCCACTAAACACACACAATCACTAATTGCTGCCGCAATCAGGGTAATAACTCGATCGCTATTACGATTCAACGTCCGATCGATTATAACTATCCAACGATTGTTTAAGTGCCGCTCAAATTGAGTTTATACTTTATTAATTCATCGTGATTTCAACTTGAATGTTTGAGTACTGCTCGAATTCGGACTATACTCTGTCATTCGTTGTGAATCCGCTGAATTGTTAAGTATTGCACTAATAAATCGTTGTGAGGGTTTAATCTCGTGAATTGTCGTAACTGCTGTATTAGTTACTAACCTGTTGTGTGTGCATTGTTATTTAAATTAGGTTAATCAGGGCTAATCAGTAGGCTTATATTCTGCTCGTTAAATCTACAATGTGAGTCATTCTCTTTTTATCAAATTGCTTTATAAATTCTTAAAATATTTTCAAAGTTATAATTACAGTGATTAAGTTTATGTAATCACCAAATTACAGCCGGTATGTGAGGTATTGTGCACAATATTGCAGTTTTATCACTTTAGGTGGGCGAACCTAAATTTAGTGATAACCGTCATTCATTGGGGCAGCCAATGGTGATATGACCACAGTCACAGAAAAGAGTCGAGTGACAAATACTGTGGGTAGTTGGTTTGATATCAGAAACATTGTAATCTCTTAATACTGTTAATTATAACAAACGAGTCGTTTTAGTAAAACTGAATGATTCACTCAGTATTTCCCTGCTGACAAAACCTTTTTCAAACATGTTTCAGGTGATCTGTTGTGAGCACAGGAAAAGTGCCGTGGAGCACTACAAGCTTAGAAAAGTGGCTCAATGTAAATAAATAAAGAAACATGTTTTAAGAAATAAAGATTTCCCAGCGAAATCACTTTATTGTAAATTATGGGAATTATCCCTATATTATATATAAACGAGCAGTTTTAATATTAATCGATCCTGTTTAAAAAGACTTCCGCTGTCACTTAATTAGATACCATCGGATTTCCTGCCCCGCGGCTCTGGACCGGGTCAAACCGGGGCCAAGGGCCGTGACAGGAAAAGGTGGTATCAGAGCCACTGATTTAAGCTTACTATTGATTTTAGCCTATTAAAATAATTGAGAGATACTTAGGAAATTTAATTGCCATTCTGTGAAAATATGTTTTGTTAACTGATTAATTGTTGAGTTACAGTATGGGTAAACAAAAGATTTCTGCTATCTACCACAAATTAAATACTGCAACCACAGAGAAAGGAACCTCTTCCTCCAAACACCCAGCAGATCTGGAAGAAGGGATTTTTGTCCGTAAAGCAAATTATGAAAATCCTTTTACCCAAGATAAAAGAAATTTGATTCTTAGAAAGGGAAAGGAGAAAATAAAGAAACCCCAAATCAAGAAAGTGAGGTTTAATTCAGAAATTCGGGAATTAGGCAATAGGCCACCTTGGGAAGACACATTAGATGAAAAATGGGCAAACCTTTATATGCTAGCTACCGTAGCAGAGAATGCAAACCTCTAAACTATCAATAAGTCTGGTTTAGTAGAAAATTAATACCCAGTAAATAAATAAAGTATAGTGTGTTCTCTTTCCTGTAGTCTTTTTGTACAAATCCGTATGCAATAAAACTTTAATGTTTATTGTAAAACTTTGTTCCAAAGTTTTAACTTAGCATTTTTGTGCATTTTGCATATATGCTATCCAGCATGAGTGGGATATCGGAAGCATTTCAAAATCTCAACCTCTACCCAGTACCAATTGAAGTCTCCCACGACTTTACTGGTTATATTGCTGACATAGAGGAACCTCTGGAATTCCAAGCTCCACCGCTGGAAAAAGCAAAACTTAAAAAGAAAAGAAGATATGTAGGATGGAGAAAAGTGCGCAAGAGAAAGCCAGTTACTAGGAAACTCCCTAAAATAGAAAACCCTATAGACAAAGGAAAAGGAATAGAAATCGAAGAAAGTTCTAATCCAGCAGAGATAGAAATCAGGAAAGATTCTAAACAAAAAAGAAATAGAAATTGGAGAGAGCTCCAGACAAACTGAAGAAATCATATTTCAAGACGAAATAGACCGTCTACTAGCAAATTGTGATGTTATTAGCCCTATCCATAATAATCTATATCCTTACCTAGAAACCCAACTTCCTGTGAATCTGGAACCAGCTATTCCAGACCCACTAATCCACACTCGACCTTTAGGCCAAATGGAAGAATGGTGGACAAATGACTGGCAATTCGAAAATATCATCAACAGTCCTTATTCTTTTCTTCCACAGTTTGATCCAGAACCTATCCCCAATCCTCCAATGAGTAACGAAAACTTAACCGAACTCCGTCTGTTCGGTGAAGAGCTGATAGGTACAGGGAATAGGATCCGGGAAATGGGGGAACAAATTTCCTGGAAATACGATGAAAGGGAGCGTCGCTACTAAACTGCCAGTTGACCAAAGAATAGTGGGGTTGGGAAGAATGTCTGTATAATAATAATAATAATAATAATAATAATAATAATAATAATAATAATAATAGCTAAATATAACTCTGTAAAATGGGAAATAAAACATTGTAAGATAAACAGTGTGTATGGATGCCTATATAATATATAAAGCAAAATAGAAGTCGAAATATCGACAATTTTGGTTATATATCTGTATTACAAGATTTTATGTGATTCTGTGTAATTGTTTATTTACAATCATTTGATACTAATAGTTATAATTATAATAATTATCAGATGGAAAACGCTAGTAATGAACCAGTTAATGAAGGGAATCAATCTGAACAAAATCAGGAAAACCAGTATATGACTAGACAAGATATTGAGAACATCGTCACTCAAGGGATAGCTAATGCTATTCCAGCAATCATAGCTGCTGCTCAGAAACCTGTTGAACTGCAACAAATCGTTCCTAGTAAACGTACTCAGGAAGATAATTTTAGTCATAGTGTAAATGGAGGCAGCAATCATGACGATAATAATCCACGACAGGCTCCACCTCCTAAGAAAATGAAAGCCGCAACACCTGGTTGCACTTTCAAAGAATTTCTTGCTTGCAAACCTACTGAATTTGCAGGCAACGAAGGAGCAACTGCAGTACTGCGTTGGTTAGAGAAAACCGAAGCAGTAATTACAATAAGTAAGTGTTCCGAAGAAGATCAGGTCATGTACGCGTCAAACCTTTTCAAAGAAGGGGCACTAGAATGGTGGAACACCGTATTACAAGCAAAAGGAAGAAGGATGGCTTATGCTCTAAAATGGGAAGAATTTAAAATTCTTGTAGAAAGAAAATATTGTCCTGAATATGAAATGGAACAAATGGCAAATAAGTTCCTAAACCATCGTATGGTAGGCGTAGAGTGTCGCGGTTATACTTCGACATTCTTTGAATATGCTAGAGTGGTACCAACACTGGCTTCGCCAGAACCGGTACTCATTTCCCGTTACATTTGGGGATTAATTAGTGAAATTCGTAACATCGTTAAAGCTGCGAGACCTCGCACTATTGACGATGCTGTGGAACTAGCTAATACCCTAACTGATGAACTAGTACGAACAAGAGAAGAAGATCGAAAGAAGGAATTGGCTCAAAAGATTACCCAAGGATTCCGTGTGGGTAATGATAATAATAGGTTCAAGAAAAGAGGAAGGAGACAATCTGCACAACTGCCTTTTTGCAGCAATTGCAAAAAGAATCATTTTGGAAAATGCAATGTAAATTGCAACTTCTGCAAAATGGCAGGACATCGTGAAGAAAATTGCAAAAAGAAAACCATAGTCTGCTATAACTGTGGAGAAACCGGACATTACAAAACAGAATGTCCTAAATTAATTAAAACCGCAGACAATAAAGGCAAACCAGCTGATGGAACAACAAAGAAGAATGTCCGAGCATTCCAGCTAACCACTCAAGAAGCTGAACTAATCCCTGACGTCATAGCTGGTACGTTCTTGGTCCACGACGTTTATTCAAAAGTATTATTTGACTCTGGTGCAAACCAAAGTTTTATCAATACTTCATTTTGCCAAGCTCTTAACTTACCATTAACCACCCTTAGGCAAATTTTTACAGTCGAAACGGCAGATGGGAATTCTGTTAACATAAATAAGGTTTTGCAAGAAGGAAAAATAGAACTGTTAGGCCATAAGTTTTCTGCAAACCTGTTACCTATGAAGTTAGCCGAATTCGATGTAGTGTTAGGAATGGATTGGTTGATAGCCAACCATGCTCGAATTCTCTGTGATAAGAACTCTATAGAAATTCAGGCACCCACCGGAGAAGTAATTGTGATTACAGGAGATAAACCACGTAAGCCTATGAAGTTCATATCAGTAATGAAAGTTGCTAATTATGAACGAAAACAAGGAATAGTATATATGATTTCAGTAATCATTAGTACTAAGGGAAAAGAACTTAAGGAAATCCCTGTAAGTCTCAGAATACCCAGAGGTATTCCCAGAAGAATTACCAGGATTACCACCAGATAGGGAGGTAGAATTTAGGATTCATCTAATTCCAGGAACTATACCGATAGCTAAGTCACCTTATCGGTTAGCACCCACAGAAATGTTAGAACTGAAAAAGCAATTAGATGAATTACTAAGTAAAGGTTTCATACAACCTAGCTCATCCCCTTGGGGAGCGCCAGTGTTGTTTGTAAAGAAGAAGGATGGATCAATGAGAATGTGTATCGATTATAGAGAACTAAATAAGGTTACAATTAAGAATCGATACCCATTACCTAGGATTGATGATCTATTTGATCAACTTCAAGGTGCTAGGTATTTTTCTAAGATAGACTTAAGATCTGGATATCACCAGTTGAAAGTACAAGAAGAAGACATACCTAAAACTGCTTTCAGAACTAGGTATGGCCATTATGAGTTACAGTCATGCCCTTTAGACTAACAAATGCCCCAGCAGCATTTATGGACATGATGAATCGAATCTGTAAACCATACTTGGATAAATTTGTAATTGTATTCATCGACGATATACTTATTTATTCCAAGAGTCAGGAAGAACATTGCAAAAACTTGCATGCACTCTTAACTTTGTTAAGAAAAGAAAAGCTTTATGCCAAATTCTCAAAGTGTGAATTTTGGTTAAAGGAAGTGCAATTCCTAGGACATATGGTGAATCACGAAGGCATTCACGTAGACCCTGCTAAAATAGAAGCAATCATCAAATGGAAGGTCCCACAAACAGCTATGGAAATTAGAAGTTTTCTAGGTTTAGCCGGATACTATAGACGATTTATTAAAGATTTCTCTAAGATAGCTATACCTTTGACTAAGTTAACCTGTAAAGCCACTAAGTTTGAATGGGGACATAGGCAAGAAGAAGCTTTTAGGATTTTAAAGCACCGATTGACGAATGCTCCAATTTTAGCATTACCCGAAGGAACAGAAGATTTTGAAGTATATTGTGATGCTTCAAAATTAGGATTCGGATGTGTATTGATGCAACGCAAGACGGTAATTGCGTATGCCTCCGGCAATTGAAAAAGCACGAGGAAAATTATACGACTCATGATTTAGAATTAGGAGCTATAATTTTTGCCCTTAAAATCTGGAGACATTATCTGTATGGAAGTAAGTTTACTGTTTATACAGATCATAAAATTTTAAGGTATATATTTGGGCAGAAAGAGTTAAATATGAGGCAAAGAAGATGGATGGAAGTTTTAAGCGATTACGACTGTGATATCCAATATCACGAAGGAAAGGCAAACATAGTTGCAGATGCCTTAAGTCGTAAGTATCATGAAAAGCAACGACGAGTCCGTGCTCTTAGATTAAATCTACAAATAGATTTAATGGAACAATTAAAGAAAGTTTAGGAAACAACAATCAAGGACGATGCTGAAGGAATGAAAGGTTATATAAAGGAACTAGAGCAAGGAAATGATGGAATTTGGAGATTCCACAAGAAACGAATTTGGGTACCTAAGCAAGGAGAATTAAGAAATAAGATTTTAGAAGAAGCCCATAAATCTAGGTATACTATGCATCCAGGAAACAATAAGATGTACCAAGATTTAAGAAAGAATTTCTAGTGGATAGGAATGAAGAAAGATATAGCAAGATATGTTTCTAAGTGTCTTACTTGTTCACAAGTTAAGGCAGAACACCAGAAACCTTCAGGACTACTACAACAATTGGAAATGCCGGTGTGGAAATGGAAACTTATAACAATGGATTTTGTTACTAAGTTGCCTAAAACAAGAAAAGGTAATGATGCGATTTGGGTGATTGTGGATCGATTAACCAAATCAGCTCATTTTCTACCAATGAAGGAAACCTTTAGCATGGAAAGGTTAGCCAAGTTGTACGTAGACGAAGTAGTATCTTTACATGGAGTCCCACTCTCCATTGTATCAGATAGAGATAGTCGTTTCACTTCTCATTTCTGGAAAAGTTTCCAGCAAGCTATGGGAACTCGACTAAATCTAAGTACAGCATATCATCCTCAAACAGACGGGCAAAGTGAAAGAACCATCCAAACTCTAGAAGACATGCTTCGAGCATGTGTAATAGATTTTGGTGGAAACTGGGATGATCATTTACCATTAATTGAATTCTCCTATAACAATAGTTATCATTCAAGCATTGAAACTGCTCCATTTGAAGCACTATATGGACGTAAGTGCAGAACTCCAGTTTGTTGGGCAGAAATAGGAGAAAGTCAATTATCAGGTCCAGAAATTGTGCAAGAAACTACTGACAAGATAACTCAAATCAAGGAAAGACTGAAAACAGCTCGAGATCGTCAGAAGAGCTATGCAAATAATCGCCGCAAGCCGTTAGAATTTCAAGACGGAGATAAAGTACTATTAAAAGTTTCTCCTTGGAAAGGAGTTGTTCGATTCGGTAAGAAAGGAAAGCTAAGTCCCAGGTACGTAGGACCATTTTCAGTGATCCAACGTATAGGACCAGTTGCTTATCGTTTACAACTACCAGAAGAATTAGCTGGAGTACATGATGTATTTCATGTATCCAATCTCAAGAAATGCTTATCAGATGAATCACTGGTAGTACCTCTACAAGATATTGAGGTAAACGAAAAGCAGAAATTTGTTGAGAAACCTCTTCAAATTGAGGATCGAAAGGTTAAGTTTCTCAAACATAAACGACTAGTTTTAGTTAAAGTTAGATGGGATTCAAAGAGAGGACCAGAATACACTTGGGAGCTGGAATCAGAAATGAAGCGAAAATATCCTCATTTATTCCAATAAATCTCGAGGACGAGATTTTTCATAAGGTGGGGAGGATCTAACAACTCTCACTAAAATTAATACTTAGTAGGTTAATTATCTATTAAGAAAACCTTAATTGAGAAACCCAAGTAATTCTGCACTAACCCTAAAATTTTCAGAACAATCGGAATCAGGATCAGGGCCCCTAAAACTCAGGGGGGTAAAACCTAGTCGGTAATATCCTTACAGTTTGCTGTCAAAAATTTAAAATAACGCGAAACCAACTCACCCAAGCTACCTGGACACGAAGCAACCCTATGCTAGATTAGGGTCTCTCGCGCCACGCGACGCGCATAGGAGATCCTTTCGCGTGGCGCGAGGGGGGACATTTTTTGGGTATAAATACAGGGCCTTGGGACTTGAAATTTGTCTTTGAAACGACGTAAATTCGAGTTACGTAGACTGAGTTATCACAGAAACAGTCCACTAAACACACACAATCAATAATTGCTGCCACAATCAGGGTAATAACTCGATCGCTATTACGATTCAACGTCCGATCGATTATAACTATCCAACGATTGTTTAAGTGCCGCTAAAATTGAGTTTATACTTTATTAATTCATCGTGATTTCGACTTGAATGTTTGAGTACTGCTCGAATTCGGACTATACTCTGTCATTCGTTGTGAATCCGCTGAATTGTTAAGTATTGCACTAATAAATCGTTGTGAGGGTTTAATCTCGTGAATTGTCGTAACTGCTGTATTAGTTACTAACCTGTTGTGTGTGCATTGTTATTTAAATTAGGTTAATCAGGGCTAATCAGTAGGCTTATATTCTGCTCGTTAAATCTACAATGTGAGTCATTCTCTTTTTATCAAATTGCTTTATAAATTCTTAAAATGTTTTCAAAGTTATAATTACAGTGATTAAGTTTATGTAATCACCAAATTACAGCCGGTATGTGGGGTATTGTGCACAATATTGCAGTTTTATCACTTTAGGTGGGCGAACCTAAATTTAGTGATAACCGTCATTCATTGGGGCAGCCAATGGTGATATGACCACAGTCACAGAAAAGAGTCGAGTGACAAATACTGTGGGTAGTTGGTTTGATATCAGAAACATTGTAATCTCTTAATGCTGTTAATTATAACAAACGAGTCGTTTTAGTAAAACTGAATGATTCACTCAGTATTTCCCTGCTGACAAAACCTTTTTCAAACATGTTTCAGGTGATCTGTTGTGAGCACAGGAAAAGTGCCGTGGAGCACTACAAGCTTAGAAAAGTGGCTCAATGTAAATAAATAAAGAAACATGTTTTAAGAAATAAAGATTTCCCAGCGAAATCACTTTATTGTAAATTATGGGAATTATCCCTATATTATATATAAACGAGCAGTTTTAATATTAATCGATCCTGTTTAAAAAGACTTCCGCTGTCACTTAATTAGATACCATCGGATTTCCTGCCCCGCGGCTCTGGACCGGGTCAAACCGGGGCCAAGGGCCGTGACAAGCCGCAATGAGGATTTTACAAACAATCCGGTCAAGATGTCGAGAATTTGCATTTTGTACCATCCACTGCCTAATCGAGGACCATGTGTTGTTGACGCTACCCATGTTAACCATTTTCCTTACTGATTCCCAAACTTTCGAAGCAAAGGAGCATTGAAAGAAAAGGTGGTCTCTAGAGTCACGATCGTAGTTACAAAGAGGACAACACATAAGAATAAGATTTGTCGCACTGCCCGCTTCCCAAGTAGCCATCCTATCTTGCGTCTTTAGCTTGTTATTTATCACTAACCACAGATGGAAGGAATGCCGAGGAATGCATTGACTGAACCAAACCGAGTCGGCCCAAGCGACACTGTCACCCCTTTGACGTAGAGTATTCCAAGCTTCCCAAGACCAAAAAAGATGAAGGTTCCCATCGAGATCTTTCCAACGACATCGATCAGCCATATCAACTAAAGGCTGAGGAGGAGCAATATTGATAAGGACCAGAAATAAATCAAACCACGCTTGAGGCCATTTCCATTGGCCGACATCATTTATAAGATCCGCAACAGTGGTCCTAAGGTTAAAACCCGCATTAGCTATAGCCCGAGGAGTAATAAAGAGACGAAGAGGACTACAAGAACACCAGTTATCACTCCAAGCATTCGTTTGCTGACCACTCTGAATAGACATCAAAACATAAGGCCTTATGTGATTACGAATAGCAAGAATATTTCTCCATCCCCAACTTGCACTACCACGTTTTGTCACCTCCCAGAAGTTAGTGCCTTTTAACTTGTAAGAAGGGATCCATTGGACCCAAAGAGAAGGGCGATTATTGATAATACTCCATATATGGGCTGATAGTAACGCAATGTTAACATCCTTAACACTACGGATGCCCAAACCCCCTTCATCTTTCGGCAAACAAACATTAGACCAAGCAACTTTAGACCGAACACTCCCCTGGACACCACCATTCCAAAGAAAACGACGCATATTCTTTTCGAGATCCCTTACAATACGAACCGGGAGCATAAAAACAGACGCCCAATAAGTGTACATAGAAGCCAGAACCGAATTAATCAGTTGAAGTCTACCTGCAAAAGACAAGGATCTTGACATCCAGTTATCGATGCGACGGTGAACTCTCTCGACAAGAATATTACAGTCCCTATAAACAAGACGAGAAGAGACCAAAGGAACTCCAAGGTAGCGGACCGGCAGGACACCCTCCTGAAAAGGCATCAACCCAAGGATCTATGTCTTCACAAGGTTAGGAACATTGCAAAAGAAAATTGTACTTTTAGGAGCACTAGGAACCAAACCCGAAATCTTTGTAAAAGTTTCCAAAGCGTCCCTTAAAATCTTGACCGAGAGGCTATCTCCATCGGCAAAAATGAAGAGATCATCCGCAAATGAAAAATTTATAATCTTTTGCTTAGCACATTGTGAATGGAATTTGAAAGATGCATGAGTACTCGCTGCATGTTGAAGGAGAAGAGACAAGACTTCCATAACTAGAGTAAACAAATACGGAGACAAAGGGTCCCCTTGCCTAAGACCCCGCTTCCCATAGAAGAAACCGTGAATGTCACCATTAATGCAAAGAGAATACGACACCGTGGAGACACAAGTCATAATCCACTTAATCATTTTCCGATGAAAACCAAATCGCATTAAAATAGCTTCGAGGAAGGACCAGTTAACTGTACCATACGCCTTCTGAATGTCAATTTTCAAAGCACATCTAGAAGGCCCCCTATTGGTATGATAATTATGCATAATTTCTTGCGTGAGAAGAATGTTATCAGATATCTTACGTCCAGGAATGAAAGCCGATTGATTTATGCTGACCAAGCCATCCAAATTGCCTTTAATTCTATCCGTGATGATTTTGCTGATGCATTTGAATAGCACATTACAACAAGAAATCGGTCTATAGTCTAGGACCGTATTTGGAGTCTCCTTTTTAGGCACCAACGCGATGATTGTATAATTAATTTGTTTTAGCAATTGGCCATTATCAAAGAAAGCAAGTACTGCATCAGTAACTTCATCACCTACAGTATCCCAAGCATGCTTAAAGAAAGCTGATGTGAAACCATCAGGCCCCGGAGCCTTATTTTCCCCGATGCTAAACATAGCTTTTTTAACCTCCTCTCTGGTCACCGCGCGAACCATATGATTGGCAGAATCACTAGTTAGAGTATTAATAAACAAGTCATTAATATCAAGTCTGTCAACTAGATCCTCTGTACCCAAAAACTCCGCATAATGGCCAACAAGGACAGCCGGAACATCTTCGCCCTCAAACTGATTACCTTGGGCATCTTTTATACACGAAATTTTACTTCTGGCATTTCTGCTTTTCACACACTTGTGGAAATAGGATGTATTAGCATCACCCGCACTAAGCCAATCTGCCTTAGCTTTCTGCTTAAGAAAACATTCCTCATCATAGGCCGCAACCTGAAATTCTCGAAGACACAATGATTGCGAATCGCAAAGGCATGTATTCGACGGATTAGCATCTATTTGCTGCTGAATCTGATCTAGTTGTTTTCGTAAAGAAGACACTCGTTCATGAAGATTACCCTGATTATAAAGGATCTTACGAAACACTGGCTTGAGGTTTTTCATTTTCTTCACAACCGAAAACATGGCATGACCCGTAAACTCCGTGGCGACAGCTTGCATAAACTCCGGCTTCGATGTAATGAAGTTCGGGAATTTAAAAGGTCTCGGCTTTGAACGGATACCCGACGACGTTTTAAAAACACACGGAGTATGATCCGAGATTCGCGGAGGGTGATAGAACGCAAACCCATCCGGGAATAAAGTAAGGAGATGAACATTACCCATAATCCGATCAAGCTTTTTCAAGACGCCAATGCCCTCTCTTGGTTTCTGGTTCCAGGTGAAGTGCATGCCATGACAAGGAATATCAAGAAGTTCCGAGTGCTTGACACATTCATAGAACTCTCGCATGCCTATAGAAAGGCTAGATGTACCAAAAGAACAGTCATCTGTATTTAGAGCAACATTAAAGTCACCAAGTATTACCCATGGCTTGTCTCGAGCCAAACAATTATGCTTGGATAAGTTATCCCACAGAACATGTCTTTTACGCCTATTACCTTCCCATCAACCATTTTCCCAAAAATATGTTTCACTTTTCCATTAAACACCTTTTCAGCATCAAAATCTTCCTTACCAGAGAAGAATTGATCTGAAATCTCAATCTTTCCAACTTTGAATTTCAGATTTTCTCTTGACAATGAAGGAAAGTTTTCCTCGTTCATTTCTTGAACGGAATTCTCATCACTATTCTCAACAAATGACTCCACTGACTTTGACGAGTCAGATTCATTGTCAGAACTAGCTTCTGATTTAACAACCCATTTTGTTTGTTCAAATCGACTTTTCTTTTATAAAAACGTTTCAAACTTTCATCTACTTCGAAAGTCGAACTTTTAATCTCTTTAAGCTTTTCTGTTGATTGTTCTGTTTTACCAACACATTTCTTTTTCATTTTAGAGTTAGAAGCAACTCCCTGTTTTGTGTTGTTGGACATTGGACAGTTCCAAGCAATGTGTCCAACTTCTTGACATTTAAAACAAGTTCTTCTTTCAACTCTTTGTTCAGCTTTCATCATCACATTTTCTTCCTTTCAGCGTGAAACTCTTGATTAGACTGTTTCCTGAACAATTTCTCCTTTTCTTCCTTTGAACTTGTACCTGAAACAAATTTACTTTTTGATTTATAAGTTTTCTGATTTTTATAATTTTCTGGGGAAATGAAACCAAGACCTTTCTTTTTGAAATTACCGTTATGGTTTGGTTTCTTTTGAAAATCTGAACCAGAACAGTAACCTTTTTTCTTGTTCAATCTCTGTTGAACCTTTGAAGTATATTTTTTAGGTTTTTCAACTAGATTTAAATCTTTTATTTCAGAAAGATTAATTTCTGTTAATTTGAAAACCTTGTTTATCATTTCAGTTTTAACACTTCTTATTGGAAATTATTCATCAGAAAATAATTTGTCAGAATCTTTCAAAGTATATGCAACTTTGAATGTTTCGTCATTCAAATTATTTTTCGACATCAGAAATTCTTTATTATAAACCCGTTTGACCGGTGAACTCGGACTCTTGTCTGATGAACTCGAACTTTCAGATTTAGACTCCGACTTTGACTCTTCATCCATATCCAACACCTGATCGACCACTTTCTTTAATAACTCAGACTCGTGATCAGTGTCAGACGCTGTGAATGTGACATCAATGTTGTCTGGTAACTCATCAATGGTTTCAGACTTTAACTTTATGTTGACTGCCTTTTTTAGTCGTTCCTCATTTTGTTTTCTGGGAGAATAGCTTTCATAGATTGGAGGCGGACACTTGTTATACTTGACACTTTGTTTCTTACCAGTATTGTAGGATCGTTTGCACGACCAAAACGAGTCGTTCAGAAGAGTTCTTGTCAATATGATAGGCGGAATTCAATCGTATCGAAGTTGTTTCAGCTAATTTGCACAAGAATCGCTTTAAACTGTCTCGTATATTGAAAACACAACAATTTACAGGCTAGAGACACTTCGGCAGCACTTCGGCACCGGAATCAGAACCTCCCAAACGAAATGATCAGACACATATATATAGACTACTGATTTCGTACGAAATAGGCAAAACTGATTTCGTGCGAAATAGTCTCAAACACACTTTTCTCGTATTTCGTGCCCTGATCTTTCTAAACTTTTACAAGACTCAATACAAGACGAATTCGACAGACATATGCACCCACAGACTCCCCCTTGGATGTCAACGAGTCTTCAGTACTAGTCTTCAGCATGTTGAGACTTCAATCTTTATCGGTCTTCGTGCTCTCTTCCAAAGTATTCTCCATTGTAAGCATCCTCAATCTTTTCTTTTCTCTCTCTTAATTTCCCTATCAGAATCGCAACCTGGCTTTATCCTCTCTTAATCAGGTCTCTTGATTCCTTAAGTTCATCAGCATTTGCATATAATTCCAGGATCTGAATCTGGCTCTTACATCTTCAGACTCCCTCTTGATATCTTCAGACTTCCCCTTTCGACAAGCTGGGATCGCAGTCTGGAAATCATAATCAGGCTTTGGATCAAAAACCTGGCTATTCAACTTTCACAGGTTCTAAGATCGTAACCTGGCTGCTTCTACCTGCACAATCTCTACCCAGAAATAAATTTCACAAATTTAAAATTTAAAATTTTACAAATTTAATCTCTGTTTACCATTTGTAGAATCAATTTTCAAACCATCACATGAACATATTATCTAAAATGATTTATCATTTAAAAACTCAAATGACCACTTGTAAGAAAATCTTTTCAACCACACTTTCCCAAACCTGTTCATCATGTTTAGCACTCAGAATTTTGAAGATCAGCTCTCCAACATCATTTGTCGAAAATCTTTATGTATTTTCAAAATTTTATGCTTAAACACTCCAAAAATCTTTTTGGATTTTGTTTTTAAAGAAATGCAATAAAGAAAAATTTTACAAACAAAATTTTTTGTGAGTTTGCCTAAGAGGATCATATCAGTTTATGAGACAAATCACTAGCACCATTGAGCTTTAAACACTTTAAGTTCTAAACGATTCACTTAGATTGTCAGTACTGATCCACTTAAATTTTCACACAAATTTCAACTGTTTCGAGATACGAATTAGTGTTTTAAGAAACTTAAACTTATTCGCGTGTCCCACCTCAGAATATACTCCCGTATCCAGACTCCTATATTCAGTCTTACAGGTGAATGTACACTAGTAATATCTGTAAGGGGTTAAATGCGAGACCATGAGAGCTCAGGCTATTGCTTTCGCAAAATCAGAGAGATGATGGTTCGCTTTTCGGTGGGTTCCCTTTAGAGAATCTTTTATTTTCAACAGCAAATGATTAGCATTTTTCAATGTTTCGTCATTTTTTATGCTGAGGGCGAGCTTTAAGAATAAAGCAATGCAAAGTATTATACGAGGACTAGGCTATTGCTCCCGCAAAATCAGAAGTCCAGGTATAATACCCCAGATATCACCACGCACAAAGACCTAGTGTGACAACCCGCACTAAACCAGGTATCCGTACGACTTAACTAATGATTAATTACTGCTTAATTACTGTGCTTGCTTGAACTTGTGAATAAACTGCTACTTGAACACTGATACATGTACTTACTTGCATCATACTTTACTTATTGTCACTACATTATTTACATGCTGAACCCTAGTGACAACCATGATGCACAAAAAGCACAGTAGCACAATAGCGGATAACCTATTGAACATGCTGATAAAGCCAGCATCAGGCAGACACTGCCTCTAAGGCCTGTAAGAGCCTGAAATATTTTGCTACACTAGTGGTGAGTGTAGGGATACAAGGGTTGTAGAACTGCGTCTCTAGGAATAAGTCACAATGACTGGATGTGCCTAAAACGTACTCTAAAGTACAAAACTCAGCACTTTACACAATAATTCAGCTTTTAGCTAACTAGTAAAGTGCCAAAACATGAGAAAAATATTGCTAGACACTTTCCAAAGTGTCAGGAATGAGTCGTGTCACTAAAAAGAGTATTAACGACACTTTAAAAGCTTTGTTAACGCTTTAACGGATTACTATCCAACCAAACAACCGGACTATACCCGGAACATGAGAATATTGTTATTTTCATTATTTATCTTTTTCTGAGCCAGTTAGGGTCCCTGAATACCCTAACACCCGCTGTAAAGCATAACACATTAGTAACCGGGTTAATCTCTAAACTAACTAGGTTTAACCTAACTAATAACTAAAGACTAGTTGAAATCGAACTAGACCCCCCCCCCCCTCTTTACAACCGTCCCCATGTGGAGGACATACCATGTCCTCTATATTATTATTATAATCCTCATGCTTATTATCTAGGAGGCATAAGAACCAATGGGTAATTAACTTATGATTTGCCTATAAGATCATGTCTAAACACAACATAATCATTCATAACACACCACAACCTCACACACTTCTCTCTCCCTCCCTTTGGTTCACGGCCGAGAACACCCACCCCCTACCCATCATATTTCGATTTTCAACAAGCCATTCCAAGATCATTCTAGTATCAAGGATCGTATACAAGGAGTCTTGGAGCAAACGGAACGCGAAGGACCTCTTTATCTTGCTTTTATCCACGCCATTTTCATCAAGAATCTTCCCTAGCCTCGAGCTAGTGGTATGTTGCTTAGAACACCTTCTCAATCTATTCTAAAGTGGTTAAAAGGATTTTTATCGGTTAAAACTCGTTAACATGCAAGATGATGCTTTAAAGTTTACTAAAAACACTAAAAATAGTGGTTAAAAGCTTATATGTTGTGTAAATGATGTAGTATTCGAAATGTATGATTATTTAGGCCCGATCTATGATGTGGTAGCTCGGATCATCGTTTAACCCGGTTTGGTAAGATCATGGATCTTAACATAAGCTTGTTTTGAATAATACAAGGGTTAAAAGGTGAAACTCTACCACACGCGAATCATGAACTTGGGTAAAAGAGTTTTACTTGTGAAATTGTGTTTAAAACTAGCAGATCTACGCATCTGCAAGTGGTATTTTCAAAGAACCACGTATTAAAGAAATCATGTATTTTAAAAGATGGATTTTCTCTAAAAACGAGGTTTTTACAAGATCAAATTACCTTATATGAAGATCTACTAAATTTAAGGGGATGTACACCACAGTTTTGGGAAAACTGCAAGTTCATGTAATTTTTGGCAATTTACACATATGTTGATTTGCTGTTGTGCTGAAAGTTGTTCTGATCACATAAAGAAAATTGTTGAGTTGATTTGTTAAAGAAAATGATACGCTTGAAAGCGTGGCCACCTCCAGTTACAGAGGAAACTCTGGCGAAATTTTTCTAAAAACCTAACACTTAGAACTATTTACACTACAAGTGTTAGAATTATTTTTGACATGTTTTCGAAATATGAATTTCGCCATGACATTATTTACGAAATATTCGGAGGTGGGATTTTCACGAAATTTAACGTGATAAATATATATTTTTCACACACTGTTTATGATTATTTTGTGAAAATACATAAATATTATTTTTAGAGTAAAAATAATATTTACGAACGTTAACGAATCCAAAATAATACGAACGCTTTCACCATAAATATATAAGTTACACCGGTAAGTATATTACCACTCAATTGTTAAAACGTAACTTACGCACTTACGGAAATATTTATGAACGCGTATTTTAACAACGTATTATTGGAGAAAAATTATGTGAAATGAAAATATAATATTTTTGAGAAAAATACTTATATTTTGGAATTGGAAATATATATATATTAAGTGAGACTTAATGATATAATTTGAACGCACATGTATTGAATCCCCCATCCTTGGGAAGGAGATTAACTACCAAGTATATACAGAATGTAAACACGAAATAGTTGTCTAACTATTTCCCAAAGACTTAAACTATAAAGCTAAGGCACGACCGTCCGTCTAATAGAAATTAGCACCTGTAGGTCGTCGCACAGCTGCGTGAGCAGGAGATACTTGGTAGAGACGCTTCACTGTGAGTTCATGTCCCCCTTTTCTCTAACTGTTTTCAGTTTTCTTAACTGCGGGGGTGAAATACATGTTACTTTGATTACAAGTACTTTATACATGGTATGGTTAGCGTAAGGAGGTTTACTACTTAGATCATGTGAGTGGGTAAGCAGAAACTGAAGACCATTAATCCTCATTGTAGGACCGAGGGACGTAAGCGGTAGATCTATCTGGGTGTAGCGAGCCTAACTCTAGGCCCAACAGAACGGACCACAGAGAGGCCCAACAGAACGGACCTTGGAGTGACTTTGTACCCAACACGAAATCTGCTAGGTTTGAGTCTTCCTACTTGCACTTCACACATACTAATGGCCTTGCAAACCATTGGTGATCTCTTTTTCCTTACACTGCTACATACCAGGGAACTTTTATACTTACAAGTGTTTTACATACTCACTTACACATGAACTCGCTCAACATTATTGTTGATTTTTCAACTTACATGTATTTCAGGAAATTAAAGATCTGGCGCGGTATGTTATGTTTTCCCGCTGCATAAGAGTTCCAAGGTCATCCCAGTTTAGGAAATGTGACTCTTTCCTGGACAAGTCACAAATCTTAAACTGCGTTTATTTCATGTTTATGTTGTTCAAGACAATGTTTTACGTTATGATGTTGTAAGTCTTAAGACAATGGTATGTTACTCTGGTTTTAAAACTTAATCAAATGGATGATCTTGCATGATTTTATTTCATATAGCTTTGTTATGGTTAAGCTATGGTATTAAGAAGTCACACCAAAATTAACCACGCTTCCGCAAAGCCAGGGTGTGACACCTAGTATGTCAGAAATTGAAAGTCCTTCAAACAAGATTTCGGGGGTTACCCATATATTCGAGAGATGTTCCCCACGAGATAAGCAAGTTTGATTTTTAGGTTTATATCTCGACAACAATCTACTAAGCGTGCGAAAACCTACTGGCATATCATCAGTGAGACCGTTTATCACATTTTGACTTTCCAAATCTTTAGCGTACTATGATTGTCTACTGATGAACTATCATTTCCTCTTTTTCACAACAAAACTCGTTTTTGATTTTATCATGTTTTTGGATTTTCTGAAATTTTTACTCCCCCTAAAATTCAAAACCATTTAAAGAAAATTTGAAAACAAACTGTACAAATAAAGTGAGAAACTGATGTGAAATGCTTCAATTCCCCATCCACTTGGCATAAACAATCAGAACTCCTCCTTACAACAAACTATTTTCCCATTATGATTTCAAAACACTTAAGTTTGTTTTAATCAAATGGTTTTTCCGGAAAATTAGTTTTGTTGATTTTACTACTTGTAGAAATGGGGATTCATTCATCACTTTGTTTTCTCAACTATTTGACTGAAAGTTAAAACAAGTTCAACTTAATGACCTTGATTAACCTCTTGTAGGTGAAAACCTTCTTCAACCACTTGTAGGTTCTCATTACCAATACCACTTGTAAAAAGAAATATAACAATTTTAAGAAAACTACCACTTGATGGTCGAAATCACTTTCGTGAATTTCTCAAGAAAGATACCAATTCCTACTCCACAATTACCAACCTGGGAGTTCCGGCAAATCAGGCTTTTTAGTTAAAGAGATTCTCCCAAGCCTGACGGTCCTTGGGAGATTCCGAGTCATCAACACTCGGTTTCTTTCCTTTCATCTTCTTCTCATAGAATTCCTTTACCCCTTTGACCTTCCCGTCAATCATTTTTCCAAAAATATTTTGAACTTTGGGTCTAAAGGCCTTTTCAATATCAAATTCTTTCTTTTCAACAAAAAATTGATTTGAAATCTCAATTTTTCCAACTTTTTGCTTAAAATTCTCAGCCCTCAATGGTGGAAAGTTTACATCATCCATTGGCGGTACTGATTTTTCAACTTTTGATTCAACTTGTGGCTCCTCTGACTTTGTGGAATCAAATTCATTGCCAGAAAATAGCTCCTCTGATTTTGATGAATCAGAATCATTGCTAGAACTGTCATCTGATTTCTTAACAACCCACTTGTGATTGTCAGGATTCACTTTTCTCTTGTAAAAACGTTTTGAACATTCACCAACCTCAAATTTTGAATTTTTGAAAATTTTAAAAGGTTTGGTTGATGTTTCATTCTCAATCATCTTCTCTTTCAGTTTAAGAGAAACTCCATATTTTGTTTGGATTGCCTATGGACAATTCCTGGCAATGTGACCAACTATTTTCATTGAAAACAGGTTCTCGTTTCCTTCTTCTGATTGACTTCCTTCTTCATTTCCTCTTGCTTTTTAGCAAGGAATTCTTTGTTCGTCTGCTTCTTGAACAAATGCTCTTTTTCTTCTTCTGATGATGTTCCTGAAACAAATACTATTTTTGTTTTAGGAATTTTCTCATTTTTATGATTTTCTGGTGAAATAAAACTAAGTCCTTTCTTTTTGAAATTACCGTTATGGTTTGGTTTCTTTCGATAACCCGAACTAGAACTGTAACCCTTTTTCTTGTTTTCTCTTTGTTGAACTCTTGAGGTGTATTTTTTAGGTTTTTCAGAAAGATTTACATCTTTTATTTCAGAAATATTAATTTCTGTTAGTTTGAAAACCTTTTTGATCATTTCAGTTTTGACACCTCTTATTGGAAACTCTTCATCAGAAAATAATTTGTCAGAATCATTCAAAGTATAAGCCACTTTGAATGTTTCATCATTCAAATTAGATTTTGATAACATAAATTCTTTATTATAAACCCGTTTGCCCTTTTTGACTGTTGAACTTGACATTTCAGAATTTGACTCTGAATTTGACTCCAACTTTGACTCCTCGGTTTCATCTTTATCCAACACCTGATCAACCACTTTCTTTATTAACTCTGACTCATGATCAATATCAGATGATGTGAAAGTGACATCAATATTGTCTGGTAAGTTATCTGAAGACTCAGATTCCCACTGTAAGTTGGTTTCCTTTTTGACTCTCTCTGAATTAGGATTTCGTGGAGAATATCCATTTTCAAGCGGAGGTGGACACTTTGTATAACTGGTACTACGTTTCTTACCATAATTCTTTTCTTCAGTATCCTCTTCTACAAATGCCTTCATGCCTTCAACTGTTGGATAAATCATGTCAATAACATAAGAAGTACATGAGTAACTTTTTAACATACTGTTTACCCGTTCTGTTTCTATCCTCTTGGCTTCCAGTTTCTATTCCAACACAGCACATTTCTCAATGTAATTATTAACGACTTTCTGCTTTGTCATGAAAGTTCCTTGAAGTATCTTCATAGTTGTTGCTTCTTCTTTTTCACTCGAACTTTCTTATCATCATCGTCATCACTCTCTTCTAACATTCTTAAGTGATTTTTCATTCTGTTTGCATAATAATCATCATTATCACTATCTTCAGCAACTCGAGCAACAAAAGCTTTATGATCTGAAGTTTTGTTAGGATCATAGTCATCCCAACTAAAACCTTTTGGTAACCTTTCATCATCTTGATCTATCAAACATGCTTTACTATCAGCTGAAATATATTTGTCCCAGCTGAATCCTTTTGATGATCCTTGATTGACACAATAAGCTTTCTTTGATTCCTCAATTTCCTTCCTAGCATGTGCATTTTGTGATGATTGTTGTTGATGCGGCTGTTGAGCAACTTGATGATAAATTGCTTTTCGATAATAATCATTGTTGTTGAAAGGATTTTGAGCTCCACTTGCTTCGCGGTTTGTGCATTCTCGCTTGAAATGCCCTTTTTCCCTGCAACGAAAACAAGTAACTTTAGATTTATCAAATCCTAAAGTAGAAACATTAGGATCACGGAAATCATCTCTTCCTGTGATCTGTTTGAATTTCTCAGCTCTTCTCAACACACTCGCCAAACACCACTTTATATCCATTAATTCCATCTCCTCAGCATCAATCTGATCGTAATCCTCTTTCGTCAACATTGGATTTCTGATCTTGCCTGCAACTAAACTCTCATATGATTCTAACACAGTCCCCAACAAAGACATGTGACCTTTTGGGAAAACTGCAAGTTCATGTAATTTTTGGCAATTTACACATATGTTGATTTGCTGTTGTGCTGAAAGTTGTTCTGATCACATAAAGAAAATTGTTGAGTTGATTTGTTAAAGAAAATGATACGCTTGAAAGCGTGGCCACCTCCAGTTACAGACGAAACTCTGGCGAATTTTTTCTAAAAACCTAACACTTAGAACTATTTAAACTACAAGTGTTAGAATTATTTTTGACATGTTTTCGAAATATGAATTTCGCCATGACATTATTTACTAAATATTCGGAGGTGGGATTTTCACGAAATTTAACGTGATAAATATATATTTTTCACACACTGTTTATGATTATTTTGTGAAAATACATAAATATTATTTTTAGAGTAAAAATAATATTTACGAACGTTAACGAATCCAAAATAATACGAACGCTTTCACCATAAATATATAAGTTACACCGGTAAGTATATTACCACTCAATTGTTAAAACGTAACTTACGCACTTACGGAAATATTTATGAACGCGTATTTTAACAACGTATTATTGGAGAAAAATTATGTGAAATGAAAATATAATATTTTTGAGAAAAATACTTATATTTTGGAATTGGAAATATATATATATTAAGTGAGTCTTAATGATATAATTTGAACGCACATGTATTGAATCCCCCATCCTTGGGAAGGAGATTAACTACCAAGTATATACAGAATGTAAACACGAAATAGTTGTCTAACTATTTCCCAAAGACTTAAACTATAAAGCTAAGGCACGGCCGTCCGTCTAATAGAAATTAGCACCTGTAGGTCGTCGCACAGCTGCGTGAGCAGGAGATACTTGGTAGAGACGCTTCACTGTGAGTTCATGTCCCCCTTTTCTCTAACTGTTTTCAGTTTTCTTAACTGCGGGGGTGAAATACATGTTACTTTGATTACAAGTACTTTATACATGGTATGGTTAGCGTAAGGAGGTTTACTACTTAGATCATGTGAGTGGGTAAGCAGAAACTGGAGACCATTAATCCTCATTGTAGGACCGAGGGACGTAAGCGGTAGATCTATCTGGGTGTAGCGAGCCCAACTCTAGGCCCAACAGAACGGACCTCAGAAAGGCCCAACAGAACGGACCTTGGAGTGACTTTGTACCCAACGCGAAATCTGCTAGGTTTGAGTCTTCCTACTTGCACTTCACACATACTAATGGCCTTGCAAACCATTGGTGATCTCTTTTTCCTTACACTGCTACATACCAGGGAACTTTTATACTTACAAGTGTTTTACATACTCACTTACACATGAACTCGCTCAACATTATTGTTGATTTTTCAACTTACATGTATTTAAGGAAATTAAAGATCTGGCGCGGTATGTTATGTTTTCCCGCTGCATAAGAGTTCCAAGGTCATCCCAGTTTAGGAAATGTGACTCTTTCCTGGACAAGTCACAAATCTTAAACTGCGTTTATTTCATGTTTATGTTGTTCAAGACAATGTTTTACATTGTGATGTTGTAAGTCTTAAGACAATGGTATGTTACTCTGGTTTTAAAACTTAATCAAATGGATGATCTTGCATGATTTTATTTCATATAGCTTTGTTATGGTTAAGCTATGGTATTAAGAAGTCACACCAAAATTAACCACGCTTCCGTAAAGCCAGGGTGTGACAGCTTGGTATCAGAGCTCTGATCATAGCGAACTAGGATTCTTTCTCGAGTCTAGACTATGATCACTAGGGCTCTCACGAAAACATTTTTCTGCATACCACTTAAGTCCAGATCCAAAACTTTTTACAAACAAATGTTGAGCACATTTTATTATTTATAGGCTCAGTCTAGAAAGGCTGAGGCTCGGTCTGAGAGGCCGAGGCTCGGTCTGAGAGATCGAGGTAGTTGGCTAGTGAGACTAGGAAGAGTAGGCTCAGTCTAGAAAGGCTGAGGCTCGGTCTGAGAGGCCGAGGCTCGGTCTGAGAGATCGAGGTAGTTGGCTAGTTGGACTAGGAAGAGTAGGCTCAGTTTGGAGGCTGAGGCTCGGTATTGGAGACCGAGGCTCGATCTGAGAGGTCGAGGTAGTTGATAGAGCAGTCTAGGAGACTGGGAGGCTAGTGGGACTAGGAGAATTATGTGATATCTTACTTGGTGACTTATGTGATTATCTGATTGTATGACTGATTATTTGAGCATATTTGTGTTTATGTTACAGACTCATGGATTCAGCCGGTACTGGCGATTCAGACACCACTGGACCCATACCTATCGTATCTGATGACCTCACATCCTCCGAGCACGAGGTGTACACATCTGACTATACCAGTACTGACGAGGATGATTTCCAGCCTTTCGCACTACCCGATGGTGCTGATGAGCCTGCAGATGACCCTCCCGCTGAGTACCTACCCCTAGTAGAGATTCCGGCTCCTATACCCTTAGCCGTTTATCCAGCATATGATTTCCTTCTTGACGCCGAGGCTGACGGCGATGTTGACCTGTTTGAGGAGGAGCCCTTTGAGGATGAGATCCAGGGCGAGGCCCTTCTTCCTGCGGATGATCTTCTGATGATCGCTGACGTTCCCGCTGAGGATTCGCGTGCACATTCTCCTGTCCCAGACTCCTTCGAGTCTGTGGCATCCGCACCTTCTCACACATTGAGCGCACAGCACTTTGCGCATGATTCTGATCCTGACCAGGCATCCTCTGTTGCACCTATTCCCAGTTTTGCGTTTGACCATGATGACATAGAGGATTCTGATCCTATCTTTCCCCCGGGATACGACCCGGATCGTGATATCGAGTTTATACCTATGGATCAGCCCATGGAGGATCCAGCTGACCCAGTAGACCCTATCGACCCCGAGTTTGACTTCGAGATGGCTTTTGATGATCCCGAGCCTGTCGTCGCTCCTGAGCAGGCAGCCGCTCTAGACCCCATACTTGAGCATGACCCCGTACATGCTGGCATCCCTATTGAGCCTGTTATAGCAGACCCACCTGTTGATGATCTCCCCGTGGATATTCCTTTGATAGAGGGCGATCATGTTGTTGTTGATCTTGTTGTTCCTCTACCTGTTGTCGATGTACCTGTTGACCATCATGTTGAGCACATTGCACCTGTTCACCCTTTTGTTGCTCCCCCACCTGATCCCATCCCACTAGAGCCCGAGCATGCACTGTTCGCGGCACACATGGATCCACCAAATGAGCATGCACAGCACGGTTGGATACCTGCTGATGAGGATGTTCCACCTTTTCCCCCTCAGATCCCTGATACACGACATGTTGATTCTTCTTTTCAGGTTCCACAGTTTGTACCTCCAGCGAGGACTGGAGAGGGTTCTTCAGCCTATCCTTTTGGGCATGTACCGATGTCTATCCCCTTCATGCCCCAGATGTCATCTGTTCCACCCTCTGTTGCTCCATTTCATGTGGCACCTTTTGATCCCACCAGTGAGCCGTTCCTTTGGGCACCAGACTCTGCTATGCCACCTACTGACCCCTACCATTCTTTCCACATGGGGTATACTATCGAGGACGTTTTGATGTCTTTTGTCGCCCAGCACGAGTCACACACGCAGCGCATCCAGGAGCTTGAGAGAGCTCAGCTACCGCCATGCCAGTGCCATGGTCAGACACACTCTCCTCTGCAGCCATTTCGACCCTTACCTCCAGATTATGCTGCCCGTTTCTTTACACTAGAGCAGCAGGTTGCTTCTATCATTCGTACCCAGCGAGCCATGGAGGAGGACTGGCTCCAGTTACGTCGTTTATTTTACACCCACTTTCCCCCTCCTCCACCGCCATCTGTATAGAGCTCATCAGTGCTGTTTGGGTAGACGTTGGTGAGAAGACGGCGAATGCTTTTGACTACACAGCATTTTTGGAGACCACTTTATGATCCTGACTTTTGTTGACATGTATTTGACATATTTGACACTGACATGATATAGTTTTTGGACAGGGGTGATGTAGCCCCTAGTTGATTGATGATTGTATGACACAGGGATGTACTGATACACTTACTATGTGGTCTCGATATATGGCAATCGCAGTATTCTCACCATATTTGATTCGCTTGATTGCTTATTTATATTTTTATGACATGGGATGTTGTGTGATTGATATTTGTGATGTATTGATAACATGAGATGTTATGTGCTATTACTATTACTATATACGTACGTTTCACTATGGCCTGACTAACGTAAACCATCTTTTAGAAGATGCCGCCGAGACGTGAGACACGCATGCCTACCAATGAGGTAGAACTCCAGCAAATTATCACTGTTGCCATCGCACAATACGCCGCTTCACAAGGAGGACCCAGCGGAAGCAGCACGAACAACAATGGCAACAATAATCCACCTCATGGTAATACCAAGTCATTTAGACCTACCATGACCTAATTGGATATCTTTAGCGATGATGCTAATGCCGTTCATATGTTACAACGTATGTGCAGGGTGCACCTACAAGCAGTTCTTAGACTGCAAGCCCGTAAACTTTGATGGCACAGGAGGTGCTGTCGCCTTTGTTCGTTGGGCTGAGAAAACCGAATCTGTTCTTCGCATGAGCAAATGCGCACTGGATCAGCAAGTCACCTATATCTCAGGGCTATTCTTGGATGGAGCCCTCTCTTGGTGGAATCTGCAAGTACAGACACTTGGCAAAGCTGCTGCCTACGCGCTGACCTGGACCGAACTGAAGGAACTTATGCGCAAAAAGTACTGTTCCCGCACAGAAATCCAGCGATTGGAGACCGATTTCTGGCACTTGAAAATGGACGGTCCAAAGATAGCAGAATACGTTCAGAGGTTCCATGACTTATCGCATGTGGTACCCTACATGGTCACTCCTGAGTTCAAGAGAATTGAACGTTTCATTTGGGGACTAGCTCCTCAAATCATAAGCATGGTAACCTCATCCAAGCCTGCGACCATTACTGAGGCGATCGATTTGAGCGTAGCTCTCACTGAGGAGGCTATTCGCCTGAACAGGTTTGATGAGATCAAGACCAAGAAGGCAGAGACTCACGTCGAGTCATCAGGAGGTAACAAACGGAAGTTCTCGAACTTCAAGCAGGGCGCCAGTGTGGTGGTTAAGAAAGGAGGATCAGACACGCCAGCTCAGGTTACAGCTGGTAGAGGGAAGAAAGGAAAGGGATATATGGGTACCCAGCCCAAATGCAACACCTGCCAGCGCCACCATTCTGGTCATTGCGGGCCAAAAGTATGCGAAGCATGTGGGAAACGTGGCCACTCGAAGGACACTTGTTGGGCCACTGCTGGTCAGGGAGGCCAGGGAGGATTCGGAAACAGAAATTACAACTGGGGTGGGAATGGAAATCGCCCACAAGGAAACTATGGAGGTAACGAGAATCGAGGCAACAATGCTAACCAAGCGGGCGCCGTGAATCGTAATCAGAGGAATGATCAAGCTGGTGGAAACGGGCAAAGACTTGGATGCTTTAACTGCGGTGATATCGGGCATTTTAAGAAGAACTGCCCAGACTTAAACCAAGCCCGTGGGAGAGTGTTTCAAATCGAAGCAAGGGAAGCGCGCCAGGACCCCAATGTCGTTACTGGTACGTTCCCTGTGAACCAACGCTATGCATCCGTTTTATTTGATACGGGTGCCGATTATAGCTTCGTATCGTTAGAATTTAAGAATATGCTTGGTCTAGCTGCTAATAAGTTAGATATTCCCTACTCGATCGAATTGGCCAATGGGAAGTTAATAGAAGCCAATGAAGTTGTCAGAGGTTGTGTGATTGAATTGGGAGAGCGTGAGTTCGCTCTAGATCTACTACCAGTCCAGTTGGGAAGCTTCGACGTGGTGGTAGGAATGGATTGGTTATCAGGCAACAAAGCTGAGATAGTTTGTCACGAAAAGGTTGTTCGTATCCCAACCGATGATGGTGAGACCATTGTTGTTCATGGAGAGAAGCGTGAGACGCCGTTGAGGATTATCAGCTGCTTGAAAGCAAGGAAGTGTTTGCAGAAAGGATGTGTTGATTTTCTTGCACACATTGTGGATAAAAAGGCTGCTAAGCCAAAGATCGAAGACATCCCTGTCGTGAGGGAGTATCCAGAAGTCTTCCCAGAAGACTTGCTTGGACTGCCACCTTAGAGGCAAGTAGAGTTTCACATCGATTTAGTTCCAGGCGCCGCGCCTGTGGCTAAGGCACCGTACAGACTTGCTCCGTCTGAGATGCAGGAACTGTCAACACAACTTCAAGAGTTGTTAGACAAGGGTTTTATCCGACCAAGCTTCTCGCCTTGGGGAGCTCCGGTCCTGTTTGTCAAGAAGAAGGACGGTAGTTTCCGTATGTGTATTGACTACCGGGAATTGAACAAGCTGACGATCAAGAATAGATATTCTCTGCCAAGAATTGATGATCTGTTTGATCAACTGCAAGGCTCAAGCTTTTATTCAAAGATCGATCTTCGATCTGGATACCATCAGTTAAGGATACAAGAGGAATGTATCCCAAAGACAGCCTTCAGAACTCGTTATGGACACTACGAGTTCCTTGTTATGCCGTTTGGTTTGACAAACGCACCTGCAGTCTTTATGGATTTGATGAATAGAGTTTGCATGCCGTACTTGGACAAGTTCGTGATTGTGTTTATCGACGACATCTTGATCTATTCAAGAACAAAGGCCGAACACGAACAGCATCTAAGAGCTATTTTGGAGCTGCTAAAGAAGGAACAGCTGTATGCCAAATCCTCCAAGTGCGAATTTTGGCTACGTGAAGTCCAATTCCTTGGGCACGTGGTAAATGGAGATGGAATCCACGTGGATCCAACCAAGATCGAGGCGATCAAGGATTGGGAAACGCCAAAGACGCCAACCGAGATTCGGCAATTCTTGGGTTTGGCTGGCTATTATCGAAGATTCATTGAGAATTTTTCAAAGATCGCTCAACCATTGACGCTCCTCACGCAGAAGGATAAGAAGTTTGATTGGGGAATCAAACAGGATGAAGCGTTTCAGATATTGAAGGATAAGCTTTGTAACGCGCCAATCTTAGCTCTACTAGAGGGTACTGATGATTTTGTGGTATACTGCGACGCATCGCGTCAAGGATTAGGTTGTGTGTTGATGCAACGCCAAAAGGTTATTGCTTACGCATCGCGTCAGTTGAAGGTGCATGAAAAGAACTATACCACACACGATTTGGAGCTCGGCGCAGTGGTTTTTGCTTTAAAGATCTGGAGACACTACCTTTATGGTACGAAGTGTACAATCTTTACAGATCACAAGAGCCTACAACATATATTCAACCAAAAGGAGTTGAATATGAGGCAAAGACGTGGGTTGAGTTGCTGAACGATTACGACTGCGAGATAAAGTACCATCCAGGGAAGGCGAACGTGGTCGCCGATGCCCTAAGTCGTAAAGAGAGAATCAAGCCCATAAGGGTTAGAGCTTTAGAAATGATCATACGAACCGATCTTTCCTTGCGCATTCGTGCCGCGCAGAAAGAAGCTCTCAAGGAAGGAAACCTTGAAGAAGAATATCTCCGTGGGATGGAGAAGCTTTTGGTACCAAACGAAGAAGGAACATTATGTTTGAGAAAAGGATTTGGGTTCCTCTGTTTGGTGATTTAAGGAAATTTATTTTCGATGAAGCTCACAAGTCGCGGTACTCTATCCATCCAGGAGCGGATAAGATGTACCAGGATCTCAAAGATTATTATTGGTGGCCTAGGATGAAAGGCGATGTTGCTATTTATGTGAGCAAATGTTTAACGTGCGCTAAGGTTAAAGCGGAATACCAGAAGCCTTCAGGACTTCTGCAACAACCTGAGATTCCCAAGTGGAAATGGGAACAAATCTCCATGGATTTTATTACAAAATTGCCAAGAACGCCAAGAGGCCATGACACTATCTGGGTGATAGTGGATCGATTAACGAAGTCAGCACACTTCTTACCTATCAGAGAGAAGGATAATACGAGCAAATTGGCTGAAATTTACATGAGAGAGATCGTCGCGCGCCATGGAGTACCTCTCTCAATCATCTCTGATAGAGACGGAAGGTTTGTGTCAAGGATATGGCAATCCTTCCAAGAAGCCTTTGGCTCACAATTGAATCTGAGCACTGCGTTTCATCCGCAAACTGACGGTCAGAGCGAGCGAACGATACAGACTTTGGAAGACATGCTGAGAGCATGTGTTATGGATTTGGGCGGTAGCTGGGACAAGCATTTGCCTTTGGTCGAATTTTCATACAACAACAGCTACCACACCAGTATTGGTGTCACGCCATTCGAAGCCCTTTACGGACGCAAGTGCCGATCACCCCTATGCTGGGCTGACGCAGGTGATAGGCAGCTTGCTGGTCCCGAAATCGTCCAAGAGACGACAGACAAGATCGCGCAGATTCTTAAACGCATCGAAGCAGCTCGCCACAGACAGAAGGCTTATGCGGATCCAAACCGAAAACATGTGGATTTCCAAGTTGGAGAAATGGTGTTATTGAAAGTCTCACCCTGGAAGGGTGTGGCACGCTTCGGAAAGCGTGGGAAGTTAAATCCGCGCTACATTCGTCCCTTCAGAATTCTGGAGAGAATAGGACTAGTAGCATACAAGTTGGACCTACCTGCTGAACTCCATTCTGTTCACGATACATTTCATGTATCCAACCTGAAGAAAAGTCCAACTCAAGACGACATTGCCATTCCCATCGACGAGATTCATGTTGACAACACGCTCCACTTCGTTGAAGAACCGGTCGAGGTTACGGATTGGAAAGTAAACAAGACCCGCCGGAGCAGTGTCAAGCTCGTCAAGGTTCGTTGGAATGCCAGACACGGTCCTGAGTACACCTGGGAGCGTGAGGACCGGATGAAATAGAAATACCCCCACCTTTTTCCTAAGAACCCTGCATCTACAAGCAGAACTTAAATTTCGGGACGAAATTTATTTAACGGGGGGAGAATGTGACAACCCGCACTAAACCAGGTATCCGTACGACTTAACTAATGATTAATTACTGCTTAATTACTGTGCTTGCTTGAACTTGTGAATAAACTGCTACTTGAACACTGATACATGTACTTACTTGCATCATACTTTACTTATCATCACTACATTATTTACATGCTGAACCCTAGTGACAACCATGATGCACAAAAAGCACAGTAGCACAATAGCGGATAACCTATTGAACATGCTGATAAAGCCAGCATCAGGCAGACACTGCCTCTAAGGCCTGTAAGAGCCTGAAATATTTTGCTACACTAGTGGTGAGTGTAGGGATACAAGGGTTGTAGAACTGCGTCTCTAGGAATAAGTCACAATGACTGGATGTGCCTAAAACGTACTCTAAAGTACAAAACTCAGCACTTTACACAATAATTCAGCTTTTAGCTAACTAGTAAAGTGCCAAAACATGAGAAAAATATTGCTAGACACTTTCCAAAGTGTCAGGAATGAGTCGTGTCACTAAAAAGAGTATTAACGACACTTTAAAAGCTTTGTTAACGCTTTAACGGATTACTATCCAACCAAACAACCGGACTATACCCGGAACATGAGAATATTGTTATTTTCATTATTTATCTTTTTCTGAGCCAGTTAGGGTCCCTGAATACCCTAACACCCGCTGTAAAGCATAACACATTAGTAACCGGGTTAATCTCTAAACTAACTAGGTTTAACCTATCTAATAACTAAAGACTAGTTGAAATCGAACTAGACCCCCCCCCCCCTCTTTACAACCGTCCCCATGTGGAGGACATACCATGTCCTCTATATTATTATTATAATCCTCATGCTTATTATCTAGGAGGCATAAGAACCAATGGGTAATTAACTTATGATTTGCCTATAAGATCATGTCTAAACACAACATAATCATTCATAACACACCACAACCTCACACACTTCTCTCTCCCTCCCTTTGGTTCACGGCCGAGAACACCCACCCCCTACCCATCATATTTCGATTTTCAATAAGCCATTCCAAGATCATTCTAGTATCAAGGATCGTATACAAGGAGTCTTGGAGCAAACGGAACGCGAAGGACCTCTTTATCTTGCTTTTATCCACGCCATTTTCATCAAGAATCTTCCCTAGCCTCGAGCTAGTGGTATGTTGCTTAGAACACCTTCTCAATCTATTCTAAAGTGGTTAAAAGGATTTTTATCGGTTAAAACTCGTTAACATGCAAGATGATGCTTTAAAGTTTACTAAAAACACTAAAAATAGTGGTTAAAAGCTTATATGTTGTGTAAATGATGTAGTATTCGAAATGTATGATTATTTAGGCCCGATCTATGATGTGGTAGCTCGGATCATCATTTAACCCGGTTTGGTAAGATCATGGATCTTAACATAAGCTTGTTTTGAATAATACAAGGGTTAAAAGGTGAAACTCTACCACACGCGAATCATGAACTTGTGTAAAAGAGTTTTACTTGTGAAATTGTGTTTAAAACTAGCAGATCTACGCATCTGCAAGTGGTATTTTCAAAGAACCACGTATTAAAGAAATCATGTATTTTAAAAGATGGATTTTCTCTAAAAACGAGGTTTTTACAAGATCAAATTACCTTATATGAAGATCTACTAAATTTAAGGGGATGTACACCACAGTTTTGGGAAAACTGCAAGTTCATGTAATTTTTGGCAATTTACACATATGTTGATTTGCTGTTGTGCTGAAAGTTGTTCTGATCACATAAAGAAAATTGTTGAGTTGATTTGTTAAAGAAAATGATACGCTTGAAAGCGTGGCCACCTCCAGTTACAGAGGAAACTCTGGCGAAATTTTTCTAAAAACCTAACACTTAGAACTATTTACACTACAAGTGTTAGAATTATTTTTGACATGTTTTCGAAATATGAATTTCGCCATGACATTATTTACTAAATATTCGGAGGTGGGATTTTCACGAAATTTAACGTGATAAATATATATTTTTCACACACTGTTTATGATTATTTTGTGAAAATACATAAATATTATTTTTAGAGTAAAAATAATATTTACGAACGTTAACGAATCCAAAATAATACGAACGCTTTCACCATAAATATATAAGTTACACCGGTAAGTATATTACCACTCAATTGTTAAAACGTAACTTACGCACTTACGGAAATATTTATGAACGCGTATTTTAACAACGTATTATTGGAGAAAAATTATGTGAAATGAAAATATAATATTTTTGAGAAAAATACTTATATTTTGGAATTGGAAATATATATATATTAAGTGAGACTTAATGATATAATTTGAACGCACATGTATTGAATCCCCCATCCTTGGGAAGGAGATTAACTACCAAGTATATACAGAATGTAAACACGAAATAGTTGTCTAACTATTTCCCAAAGACTTAAACTATAAAGCTAAGGCACGGCCGTCCGTCTAATAGAAATTAGCACCTGTAGGTCGTCGCACAGCTGCGTGAGCAGGAGATACTTGGTAGAGACGCTTCACTGTGAGTTCATGTCCCCCTTTTCTCTAACTGTTTTCAGTTTTCTTAACTGCGGGGGTGAAATACATGTTACTTTGATTACAAGTACTTTATACATGGTATGGTTAGCGTAAGGAGGTTTACTACTTAGATCATGTGAGTGGGTAAGCAGAAACTGAAGACCATTAATCCTCATTGTAGGACCGAGGGACGTAAGCGGTAGATCTATCTGGGTGTAGCGAGCCTAACTCTAGGCCCAACAGAACGGACCACAGAGAGGCCCAACAGAACGGACCTTGGAGTGACTTTGTACCCAACGCGAAATCTGCTAGGTTTGAGTCTTCCTACTTGCACTTCACACATACTAATGGCCTTGCAAACCATTGGTGATCTCTTTTTCCTTACACTGCTACATACCAGGGAACTTTTATACTTACAAGTGTTTTACATACTCACTTACACATGAACTCGCTCAACATTATTTTTGATTTTTCAACTTACATGTATTTCAGGAAATTAAAGATCTGGCGCGGTATGTTATGTTTTCCCGCTGCATAAGAGTTCCAAGGTCATCCCAGTTTAGGAAATGTGACTCTTTCCTGGACAAGTCACAAATCTTAAACTGCGTTTATTTCATGTTTATGTTGTTCAAGACAATGTTTTACGTTATGATGTTGTAAGTCTTAAGACAATGGTATGTTACTCTGGTTTTAAAACTTAATCAAATGGATGATCTTGCATGATTTTATTTCATATAGCTTTGTTATGGTTAAGCTATGGTATTAAGAAGTCACACCAAAATTAACCACGCTTCCGCAAAGCCAGGGTGTGACACCTAGTATGTCAGAAATAGAAAGTCCTTCAAACAAGATTTCGGGGGTTACCCATATATCCGAGAGATGTTCCCCACGAGATAAGCAAGTTTGATTTTTAGGTTTATATCTCGACAACAATCTACTAAGCGTGCGAAAACCTACTGGCATATCATCAGTGAGACCGTTTATCACATTTTGACTTTCCAAATATTTAGCGTACTATGATTGTCTACTGATGAACTATCATTTCCTCTTTTTCACAACAAAACTCATTTTTGATTTTATCATGTTTTTGGATTTTCTGAAATTTTTACTCCCCCTAAAATTCAAAACCATTTAAAGAAAATTTGAAAACAAACTGCACAAATAAAGTGAGAAACTGATGTGAAATGCTTCAATTCCCCATCCACTTGGCATAAACAATCAGAACTCCTCCTTACAACAAACTATTTTCCCATTATGATTTCAAAACACTTAAGTTTGTTTTAATCAAATGGTTTTTCCGAAAAATTAGTTTTGTTGATTTTACTACTTGTAGAAATGGGGATTCATTCATCACTTTGTTTTCTCAACTATTTGACTGAAAATTAAAACAAGTTCAACTTAATGACCTTGATTAACCTCTTGTAGGTGAAAACCTTCTTCAACCACTTGTAGGTTCTCATTACCAATACCACTTGTAAAAAGAAATATAACAATTTTAAGAAAACTACAACTTGAAGGTCGAAATCACTTTCGTGAATTTCTCAAGAAAGATGCCAATTCCTACTCCACAATTACCAACCTGGGAGTTCCGGCAAATCAGGCTTTTTAGTTAAAGAGATTCTCCCAAGCCTGACGGTCCTTGGGAGATTCCGAGTCATCAACACTCGGTTTCTTTCCTTTCATCTTCTTCTCATAGAATTCCTTTACCCCTTTGACCTTCCCGTCAATCATTTTTCCAAAAATATTTTGAACTTTGGGTCTAAAGGCCTTTTCAATATCAAATTCTTTCTTTTCAACAAAAAATTGATTTGAAATCTCAATTTTTCCAACTTTTTGCTTAAAATTCTCAGCCCTCAATGGTGGAAAGTTTACATCATCCATTGGTGGTACTGATTTTTCAACTTTTGATTCAACTTGTGGCTCCTCTGACTTTGTGGAATCAGATTCATTGCCAGAAAATAGCTCCTCTGATTTTGATGAATCAGAATCATTGCTAGAACTGTCATCTGATTTCTTAACAACCCACTTGTGATTGTCAAGATTCACTTTTCTCTTGTAAAAACGTTTTGAACATTCACCAACCTCAAATTTTGAATTTTTGAAAATTTTAAAAGGTTTGGTTGATGTTTCATTCTCAATCATCTTCTCTTTCAGTTTAAGAGAAACTCCATATTTTGTTTGGATTGCCTATGGACAATTCCTGGCAATGTGACCAACTATTTTCATTGAAAACAGGTTCTCGTTTCCTTCTTCTGATTGACTTCCTTCTTCATTTCCTCTTGCTTTTTAGCAAGGAATTCTTTGTTCGTCTGCTTCCTGAACAAATGCTCTTTTTCTTCTTCTGATGATGTTCCTGAAACAAATACTATTTTTGTTTTAGGAATTTTCTCATTTTTATGATTTTCTGGTGAAATAAAACTAAGTCCTTTCTTTTTGAAATTACCGTTATGGTTTGGTTTCTTTCGATAACCCGAACTAGAACTGTAACCCTTTTTCTTGTTTTCTCTTTGTTGAACTCTTGAGGTGTATTTTTTAGGTTTTTTAGAAAGATTTACATCTTTTATTTCAGAAATATTAATTTCTGTTAGTTTGAAAACCTTTTTGATCATTTCAGTTTTGACACCTCTTATTGGAAACTCTTCATCAGAAAATAATTTGTCAGAATCATTCAAAGTATAAGCCACTTTGAATGTTTCATCATTCAAATTAGATTTTGATAACATAAATTCTTTATTATAAACCCGTTTGCCCTTTTTGACTGTTGAACTTGACATTTCAGAATTTGACTCTGAATTTGACTCCAACTTTGACTCCTCGGTTTCATCTTTATCCAACACCTGATCAACCACTTTCTTTATTAACTCTGACTCATGATCAATATCAGATGATGTGAAAGTGACATCAATATTGTCTGGTAAGTTATCTAAAGACTCAGATTCCCACTGTAAGTTGGTTTCCTTTTTGACTCTCTCTGAATTAGGATTTCGTGGAGAATATCCATTTTCAAGCGGAGGTGGACACTTTGTATAACTGGTACTACGTTTCTTACCATAATTCTTTTCTTCAGTATCCTCTTCTACAAATGCCTTCATGCCTTCAACTGTTGGATAAATCATGTCAATAACATAAGAAGTACATGAGTAACTTTTTAACATACTGTTTACCCGTTCTGTTTCTATCCTCTTGGCTTCCAGTTTCTATTCCAACACAGCACATTTCTCAATGTAATTATTAACGACTTTTTGCTTTGTCATGAAAGTTCCTTGAAGTATCTTCATAGTTGTTGCTTCTTCTTTTTCACTCGAACTTTCTTATCATCATCGTCATCACTCTCTTCTAACATTCTTAAGTGATCTTTCATTCTGTTTGCATAATAATCATCATTATCACTATCTTCAGCAACTCGAGCAACAAAAGCTTTATGATCTGAAGTTTTGTTAGGATCATAGTCATCCCAACTAAAACCTTTTGGTAACCTTTCATCATCTTGATCTATCAAACATGCTTTACTATCAGCTGAAATATATTTGTCCCAGCTGAATCCTTTTGATGATCCTTGATTGACACAATAAGCTTTCTTTGATTCCTCAATTTCCTTCCTAGCATGTGCATTTTGTGATGATTGTTGTTGATGCGGCTGTTGAGCAACTTGATGATAAATTGCTTTTCGATAATAATCATTGTTGTTGAAAGGATTTTGAGCTCCACTTGCTTCGCGGTTTGTGCATTCTCGCTTGAAATGCCCTTTTTCCCTGCAACGAAAACAAGTAACTTTAGATTTATCAAATCCTAAAGTAGAAACATTAGGATCACGGAAATCATCTCTTCCTGTGATCTGTTTGAATTTCTCAGCTCTTCTCAACACACTCGCCAAACACCACTTTATATCCATTAATTCCATCTCCTCAGCATCAATCTAATCGTAATCCTCTTTCGTCAACATTGGATTTCTGATCTTGCCTGCAACTAAACTCTCATATGATTCTAACACAGTCCCCAACAAAGACATGTGACCTTTTGCAACCTCTTCCAAAAAATTTTGACCATTCTCAAGGTTTAATACAATGTTGCATTGTAATTTCTTGCCATTTTATTTGCTGAAATGTTTGGATCAAATGATGAATATGAAGAAAATCATGTTTTGCTGTTTGATCCTTGAGATGACCCTCCAGAAGGACTTTTAGCATTGAATGCAGTTTCGATCTTTGGTGACATGTTGGTCTTATCATTAATACCTCCTTTGTAATATAAACCAATATCTTGTTCACCATCAAAATCTTTCATTCTTGAGATCTTCCGTTGTTCCATCTCTTGAGCTTCAACTTTTTCAATAAACTTTCCCAGTGTTAGATTGCTAAAATCTTTCTTATTTCTCAACATCATAAGATACGTGCCCCAAACCTCATGTGGCAACGCATCAGCCAACTTTTCAATCAATTCTTCATTTTCTTTTGTGATGCTCAGTCTCTTCATGTTAACTATCAGATTGCAATATCTTTCTATGATTTGCTTAGTGCTTTCAGTTCTTAAACCACGAAATAGGTCGAACTCCTTTTTCAAAAGTGATTTTTTGTTCTTGATCATTTCTTTACTTCCAACAAACTTTGATTTTAATGCTTTCCAAATTGAATATGCACTTCCATTGTGTTGCAATAAAACCAAGATATCTTCTTTAACAACTTGATGCAAAAGACTAGTCATCATTTTTTCATCTTTGTATTTCTTTTTCTCCTCAGCACTTAGATTTTTAATAGCAATAACCTCTTCATCATCATTCACCGGTCTAACATATTTTGTTTCAACACATTCCCAAGCGTCCAAGTAATTTGCTTGAACCCAATTTTCAAATCGCTCTTCCCATCCCTTATACTCCTCAATATTCATACGCTTTGGCGGTTTTTGCATGGTGCCCGTTTCATTTTCTAACATTGTGTTCTGTGCAATAGTTATCGGAGTAGAAAATGCATTGTAAAACTCTTCTTCCATAATTCGGTATCAAAATTTCACAAACTTTGACTTTCAAACGAAATGACACAATTCATACGAAATGATCCTTGATGCGAAATGAATTTTCACACGAAATGATGATTTCGTGCGAAATAACCAAACGAAATAACAACTTTGGTGCGAAATGAGTGATTTCATATGAAATGAGGTGATTTCGTGCGAAATGGAATCAAAACCTGCTAATCCGTGCGAAATGGGCCAAACAAAGCTATTCCGTGAGAAATGAAAAACTCATTTTGTGCGAAATGCTGCTGATGTCATCATAGTCGGCCATGTTTTTGTCAAATTAAACAGATTTTAGTCCGATTTTAGGTCTGAAACTTTCAAGGTTTTGTTAAAACACAGTTTCGCATATAATGTGAGAGATTTAAGCCATTTTCACCATGAAAACTTGATTAATTTTGAAAAGAAGGTATAGAAATCAGAATTTTCAGCTGAAATGTTAAGAACTCTTCCTCCTGAGCTCTGATACCACTTGTAGGATCGTTTGCACGACCAAAACGAGTCGTTCAGAAGAGTTCTTGTCAATACGAGAGGCGGAATTCAATCGTATCGAAGTTGTTTCACCTAATTTGCATAAGAATCACTTTAAACTGTCTCGTATATTGAAAACACAACAATTTACAGGCTAGAGACACTTCGGCAGCACTTCGGAACCGGAATCAGAACCTCCCAAACGAAATGATCAGACACATATATATAGACTACTGATTTCGTACGAAATAGGCAAAACTAATTTCGTGCGAAATGGACAAAGTCCATTTCGTGCGAAATAGCCTTGTTTCATTTCGTGCGAAATAGTCTCAAACACACTTTTCTCGTATTTCGTGCCCTGATCTTTCTAAACTATTACAATACTCAATACAAGACGAAGTCGACAGACATATGCATCAACAAGTATTCTCTTCCGTCTTTTTATCTTGAAAAGCTTCAAGACCTGCAACAGTAGGATAAACTCTGTCAATCAAATAATCACAAGTTGTATAACTCATCAGCAAACGTTTGATTCTCTCATTTTCAATCTTTTCGAGTTCCAAATCCTGCTTCAGCTTTGCACAGTCTTCAATATACTCATTGATGACCCTTTGCTTTGTCATTAATTGTGACAACCCTCAAATTTACATGTAACCGTACGATCTATTAATGTTAATTAAAGTACTTGATGACTGTGCTGAATCATTTAACTGCTCTCTGATTACTATGTTATACTTACATGTGCTTGTTAACATACTAGTAGTGTACAGAAAAGTCATTAAATAGTCCGTTATGATTTCCTGAGTGTTAAAAATTGAAAAGGTTGCAAAGATATATATGTAGGACACCTTACGAATTAATTAAGCACTTTAACGGAACAGTGTCAAACCGAACAACCGGATTTTACCCGGAACATAAAAATATTGCCAAAAGCATTGTTTATGCTTTTCTGAGCTAGTTAGGGTCCCCGAACACCCTAACACACCTTGTATTAAACAACACACTATTGCACTAACTAAACACCTTTGGATTTCAACTAAATTGTAACCTTACCATTACAACCCAACCCAATACCCCCCCCCCCCATCTTGACGGTTGTAAGAAGGTAGGACACACCGACCATTCTTTGATTATTTTATGAAGATATGTTGAATATCTTGGAGACACATTGTATGTTGGGTAATGTGATTAGTGGTTTATAAACAAGTCCATGAGTCTTGATCCTTCATTTCATCACACACCAACTTTAGCAAACTCTTTCCCTCTCCTTTCTCTTGTTCGGCCGAGACCACAACCACACCCACCATCATCTCCATTCAAGTCTTGTCTAGCCACTCTTCATAATTACAAAGGTGCAAGGTGACACACAAACAAGCCCGGTGCACTCGGAAGCTCAAGAACCTCCTCCGTTTTCTTTTATCCACCTCGTTTACGTCTTGTTTCTTCCCTAGCCTCGAGCTAGTAGTAAGTGCCTCTAAACATCATCTTGTTCTTGATTTTTGTGGTTAATAGATGATTAATGGTTAAAAACTTATGAAACTCTAAAAGAACTTACATTAAGCCTTGAACATAAAGGGTAAAGAGTGGATAAAGAGAAATTATGTGTGTAAATCATGTAGATCTTGTGTTGTTATGATTCTTGGTTGATTATCTGATGTTTTGCTGGTTAATATTGATGTTTGATGTTGTTGAGGTCACTAAACATGTTAACGGAATCAATCGAACACAATCCAGAAGGTTAAAAGTTGAAACAGTAGGCTGTTTGGTAATTACAACCAACTTCAGTTGGCTGTAACAGGACCATAACTTAACGAGAAATGTATTTTCTGAAGTCTAGGGTTATGTATTATGAAATACGGTTCTAATGGCACCGGAATCATAATTTTTGGACTTCGTTTACTATTTTTAAAGCGTCATTTCATAACAGCAGCTAGAGCTGCATTTTTCTGCTGAAAATATGTGTTTTGTTTTCTGTCATAACTTGAGTTCTGTGTAGAGTTAGATCATGAAACTTGTACTGTAAATGACCACTGATGTATTTGTAATCCTCCCACTAGAATTTCGTAAATCAGACTCTCGATGAATTTTAAATAAATTATTCCGTGGACTGTGGTCAGAAAAAGATAAATCTGAGTTCAGTCCGGAAAATGAATTTTTATAAAATATTGATAATGAAATGGACCCCGATATTTTTACAAAATAAAACATGGAACGTTTAAGACATTCTGTAAAAATTTGGGAATTTTTGGAATAAGTTAACTATTTTATTAAAATGTCCGAAAACAGCCCGGTTTTGACTATTTAAGCTGAAACGACATAAGTTGTAATTTGCGCGTCTAAATGTCGAGTATGCTATCTGTGAATGATCTAACATGTTATAAGTGTTATGTGCATTATCGTATGTTTGTTTATGAGTGGGTAATGGATGGGAAGTATATATGGGCATAAACAGTTAAAGTGATGCATGTTATGTGATAGATATGTGTAGGAACTTTGTGCTCTATTTAAGAATCACTAAATGACTAACTGGTAATCATATTAGGACATGATTGACCGACCTTGACTGTTAGCTATATTTGAGAATCTAACCGAGCAAACCGAGGTGAGTTCACACTTTCTACAAGGCATGGGATTCCCGGTGGTTTGGGAATGGGTTAAAGAATTTAAAACTAAATCTACATATCCCTTTGGGAAGATATGTACGGCCATCCTCCATAGGTAGGATGCCATTATTAATCCTACGAATTCTCCTGGTGCAGAATACGTACGTTCGTCCTCCTGGTGTAGGACAACAACCTTAAAAACTAGCTAGACAAAACTCTATCAATAAGTCCCTCTTCATTATTTCGACTTAATCGCCGAGGCCAATGGCGAGCGGGTCATTAGTTAATAGCGCTATTAGGTTTAACAAACCTCACACCGTGCCGGTCGGACGGGCGTGTACTAATGGACTATGGCAGACTATCAGTGATGATAGACACTGATATAGGGCACAACTTATTTGCGTAGTAGTCGATATCATACCGTCTAGTAGTTCACACGGGGAAAGCCCCCCATTGATTATGGTTATGGTTTGGGTAATGAAAAAGGAACTGGTTAAACATACTTTCAACTACGGGGTAACCCCCACGGCAATTAAGCCAACGAAAGTCAAACCACGTTTTTCAGAAACAACTTAAAACTAAACAACCAAACGTGAACTCACTCAACTTTGTTGTTGACTCGTTGTTACATGCCTTACAGGTCGTTAAACGCTTGGAGCTTGCACGAGGAAGGAGTCGTTGTTGTGTACGGACTGTTATGTTCCGTGCTTATTATTTAAATCCTTATGAACTTATTAAACTTGCGTTTTGAACTTTAACTTATAAACTATGGACTTATGCTTTTGGATTTACTTTTATGCTTCCGCTGTTTAAACTAAACATGGTTAACTAGCTTTGGTCACCAATCGTATTGTGGTTGGTCTTATTTACTTAATTACGATGTTCAATATGATTGGTGGCTCGATCCTGGTCATGTCACGCCTCCAAGCGGTGATACCCCGCATGGTGGATTTTGGGGGTGTGACAGATTGGTATCAGAGCCATTGGTTATAGTGAACTTGGTTTTAAAAAGGGAAAGGCTTCTTGACAAAACCAGACTATAACCTGTACAGTGCTCAACGATCCACAATGACGCTTCGCTCCACGTGCAAGGCTCAACACTTTAGGTGATGTGATTTAAGTTTATATTGCCTACCTGCTAGATCACTTTTACGTAATGTGTTGTTTATGGTATGATTATTTAGAGTAGCAGCATGCTGTCTATTAGCCCTACTGCGTTCTTTATGAACGCAATTGTTTGCTTGAAATTTGACAAGTGGTGGTCAAATTCTTTTCTGATTTCTCGTCACCCCGCTACGACAACTGTTTATGCATTCTATCTATTTACACGCTTATCTCGACATGACGTCACGATCTGACCCTCTGTACATTCGGCTTGTACGTCAACATTCACGAAGACCAGACCTGGCTCAAACGAACTCGGGTTTTGGAGAACTATACCCACGCATCCCTATTGACGGACCTCATCATCCCCACTGGTTGTCGTTACCAGAAACGAAGCAGCCACAGTTACGCGCGTTCGTCGCTTTGCAACTCGCAACCCTACCAACCAAACTCTATTTTGGACAAGTGATATACTTCCGTGATCGTGATGCAACGAACTTCCCTTTTTGTGTCGTGCCGCCACACCTCACTACTAGAATTGCTTCTAAGAGACATATTACTTGGTTGAATTCTTCTGTTATTGGTGGACCCCTGTTTTCGCTCGATTCTTCGCATGAACCTCATTAATTCCCTGTTTCTTCGATTGGCAACTGATTTAACAAAACGCCAACAACCACACCACGATTTCCACCGATCACAAGATTACCCCCATTACCTTATTGGGTGGTTAATGCTTCTTCTACTTGATTTACTCCTTCAAAAACCCAACCTAGCAAATGGATGCCCTTACTGATGGGATAGTCTTCAGGACGCTCAAGGACAGAAATATGGATCACTCAACCTACAGGCGAACACGATAATCTATACGCTTACCTGACCCGCCTTACACTACAAGAAATCGTACTATTCCATGATAGTCTTCTTAAATACGCGAAATCTTTATACTAGCTTTTGTACCGACACATGATTATTGGTTTATGTTGTGTCTAATTTCTACCATTTGCTTAGACCAAACCGTCATTCTCTTACCACAGTGACATTTCGTTCTCCCCCCACCATGCAAAGACACTGAAATGAACACCCTCTAGCATAGAGAGTTTGGAAGGCTCGACTCTCGATCCTCGGTGATCACTCCTTGAAACCTTCAGAGTGATGCAAAGAACGATCCTAACGCGGTAATGGGTAAGTTCCTTCTGGACAACTTCTTTGTTACTATTTTATTTGATTCGGGTGTCGATACTAGTTATGTGTCCTTAAAAGTTAGCCAAATGCTTAAGCGCACTCCAACACTTCTAAACACCAAACACACAATAGAGCTAGCAAATGGTAAAAGTATTGAAGCCACACACGTAGTTAAAGGTTGTAACCTCGTCTTAGCTGGTCAGACTTTCTCTATCGATCTTATTCCTATCGTTCTGGGTAGTTTTGATGTCGTTATTGGGATGGATTGGTTATCTCATCAGCAAGCGGAGATTGTTTGCAAGGAGAAAATCGTCCGCATTCCTCGTTCTGGTGAAGAACCCCTCGTGATTCATGGCGACAAGAGTGGTGCTGTCGAAGGAATCATCTCTTTCCTTAAGGCCCAGAAGTGTTTGCGAAAGGGCCACACGGCCATTTTAGCACTCGTTACTGACACATCAAGGGAAGAGAAGCGAATTCAGAACTCGCTACGTCCATTACGAGTTTCTGGTCATGCCTTTCGGGTTGACGAATGCACCAGCAGTCTTCATGGATCTCATGAACCAAGTATGCAAACCTTACCTGGATAAGTTAACTATTTTATTAAAATGTCCGAAAACAGCCCGGTTTTGACAATTTAAGCTGAAACGACATAAGTTGTAATTTGCGCTTCTAAATGTCGAGTATGTTATCTGTGAATGATCTAACATGTTATAAGTGTTATGTGCATTATCGTATGTTTGTTTATGAGTGGGGAATGGATGGGAAGTATATATGGGCATAAACAGTTAAAGTGATGCATGTTATGTGATAGATACGTGTAGGAACTTTGTGCTCTATTTAAGAATCACTAAATGACTAACTGGTAATCATATTAGGACGTGATTGACCGACCTTGACTGTTAGCTATATTTGAGAATCTAACCGAGCAAACCGAGGTGAGTTCACACTTTCTACAAGGCATGGGATTCCCGGTGGTTTGGGAATGGGTTAAAGAATTTAAAACTAAATCTACATATCCCCTTGGGAAGATATGTACGGCCATCCTCCATAGGTAGGATGCCATTATTAATCCTGTGAATTCTCCTGGTGCAGAATACGTACGTCCGTCCTCCTTGTGTAGGACAACAACCTTAAAAACTAGCTAGACAAAACTCTATCAATAAGTCCCTCTTCATTATATCGACTTAATCGCCGAGGCCAATGGCGAGCAGGTCATTAGTTAATAGCGCTATTAGGTTTAACAAACCTCACACCGTGCCGGTCGGACGAGCGTGTACTAATGGACTATGGCAGACTATCAGTGATGATAGACACTGATATAGGGCACAACTTATTTGCGTAGTAGTCGATATCATACCGTCTAGTAGTTCACACGGGGAAAGCCCCCCACTGATTATGGTTATGGTTTGGGTAATGAAAAAGGAACTGGTTAAACATACTTTCAACTACGGGGTAACCCCCATGGCAATTAAGCCAACGAAAGTCAAACCATGTTTTTCAGAAACAACTTAAAACTAAACAACCAAACGTGAACTCACTCAACTTTGTTGTTGACTCGTTGTTACGTGCCTTACAGGTCGTTAAATGCTTGGAGCTTGCACGAGGAAGGAGTCGTTGTGGTATACGGACTGTTATGTTCCGTGCTTATTATTTAAATCCTTATGAACTTATTAAACTTGGTTTTGAACTTTAAATTATAAACTATGGACTTATGCTTTTGGATTTACTTTTATGCTTCCGCTGTTTAAACTAAACATGGTTAACTAGCTTTGGTCACCAATCGTATTGTGGTTGGTCTTATTTACTTAATTACGATGTTCAATATGATTGGTGGCTCGATCCTGGTCATGTCATGCCTCCAAGCGGTGATACCCCGCATGGTGGATTTTGGGGGTGTGACATTAATGTTGAACTCATCATCGTCATAGCAGCATCTACTTCTAAGTTTGTCTTTTCAAATTCAACAATCTTCTCAACTTCGACAATTTTTTTCAAATTCAACCATTTTTTCGACTTCAACTATCTTCTCGACTATTTTCTCAATCACTTTTTCAGTCATTGGTTCTTCATCGAATTCTATTTCTGCTTCCCACCCTTCAACTTCAACCTTTTCTGTCGAATTTTCCTTAACTTCTGCTTTCTCAGCTACCATTTTTGCCTTTGCTTCAGCAATCTTTTTTTCTTCTAATTCTTCCAATTCTTTCTTCAGACGATCAGCCCTTTTTTCTTTCAACATCTCAATTTTATCTGCAAAAAAACAAATTAAAACTGAATGAGTCTAAACTTTTTCTAGCATTATTAATGTACTCTTCCTCATCATCGGTATCTTTATCACTTTCTGATGATCTGAAAATCTTCGTTCTTTTTGGCTTAGATTTGACTTCTTCTTCCAGGATTTGAGCAACTAATCCTGAATCAACTGGAATGTATTTATCCCAACTAAACCCCTCTGCCACTTTTTCATCGTCTTGATTAACAAGAAAAGCTTTCTTCTTTCCGTCTTCAATAGCACGGGATGATGATGGTTGTTGAACAATCTGATGAAAAATTGATTTTTGATAATAATCGTTCTTTCCAAACGGATCTTGTCTTCTGGTTGCTTCTTTATTTTTACATTCACGTTTAAAATGCCCCTTTTCTCTGCAATGAAAACAAGTAACCTTTGATTTGTCAAACCCTATCCGAGATGCAGCAATATCACAAAAATCATCTCTTCCGGTGATTTGTGTGAATTTTTCTGCTCTTCTTACAGCACTGGCTAAACACCACTTGATGTCCATCAATTCAAGTTCCTCAGCATCAATCTGGTCATAATCTTCTTAGGTGAGCATTGGATTTCCAATTCTTCCAGCAACTAAACTTTCATAAGACTCTAACATAGTAACAAGTGATGCCATGTGTTGCTTAGCCATTTCTGGAGAAAGATTTTGACCATTTTGAATATTCAATGTAACATTGCATTGCAGATTTGTTGAGTTCTGTCGTTGAGGACCTGGTGTTGTGTAATTCGGATTAAAACTTGAATACGATGACGAATATCCACCACTCTGAGTTACTGTGCTACCATTTGTTCCAGAAGAACTATCAACACTGAAAGCAGTCTTAATCTTTGGACTTGGAGTAGTCTCAAATTTGTTTCCTATGTAGTAAAGACTAACATCTTGTTGAGCATTTGGATTATTCATGATAGCAGTTTTCTGAATATCCAATTCATGTTCTTCAATCTTCTGAATGAACTTTGCCAAATTCATACTTTCAGATTTTCTCATATGTTTTAAGATCAACAAATATGTTCCCCATTTATTCTGTGGTAACGCATCGGCTAGCTTATCAACCCATTCATCGTCGTCTTTCTTTATTTCCAATCTTTCCATTTCCAGAACAAGATGACAATATCTATCGATAGTCATTTTTGTTGTTTCACCTTCAAAAGCTACAAACATATCAAATGATTTCTTTAGTAAAGCTTGTTTGTTCTTTATCATATCAGCACTTCCCTTAATCTTGTTAATCAATGCCAACCAAATTGATCTAGCAGTGCCTTCATGTTGAAGTAACACGAAAATATCTTCTTTTACAGATTGTTGGAGAAGACTAATCATCATTTTTTCACTAGTGTATTTCAATTTCTCAGCCACTGAATAGTCACTTAAAGCTTTTTCAATCCCACATTCATTTTTCGGTTTAACGTAATCTACATCTAACGAACACCATGCATCGAACTTATAGGCTTGAACCCAGTTTTCAAAACGATTTTGCCATCCTTTAAAATCCTCTATGTGCATAAGTTTAGGAGGCTTTTGAGACGTTCCTATTTCATTTTCAATTTCAATTATTTCAGCAGCAGTAACTGGAGCAGCTGGAGTAGTAGCAAATGCATTGTAAAATTCCTCTTCCATGTTTCAGTAACCTGTTTCTCAAATTCACAAAGTTCGAACGAAATGCAAGATCAAACGAAATGACTTTTGATGCGAAAAGAACTTTGGTGCGAAATGGCCTCTTCAAGCGAAATGGCAATCTGATGCGAAAAGGTTGATTTCGTACGGAATGACTGATTTCGTACGAAATGACACAACAAATGATTCCGTATGAAATGAAATGTAGTTTCAAGCGAAATGGAGGTGCTTTCAAACAAAATGAGCTATTTCAAGCGAAATGGACACCTGATAGTCCAATTCATGCGAAATGGAAGACATTTTCATACAAAATAGGCTATTTCGCACGAAATGCTGCTGACGTCACTCTATCGGTCATAAATTTGTCAAATTGGTCAAGATTTAAGTCGATTTTAGGTCCAATTCTTTCAAGGATTCGTTAAAACAGTGTTTCGCTTACAATATGAGAAAATCAATCCGTTTTAACCATAAAATCTTGTTTAATTTTGAAAAGAAAAGGTAGATGTAAGAATTTTGATGAAAACAGGCTGAATTCGGTAAGAACTCTTCCTCCTGAGCTCTGATATCACTTGTAGGATCGAGAATCAATCTAAACGAGTCTATCAGAAGAGTTCTAATCCATATCAAAGGCGGAATTCAATGATACTGACTTGAAAACAACTTGATTCACTCTTTAACTGTCTTGTATATTGATATAACACTATTTCAGGTCAAATGACACGTCGGCAACACTTTGGTACCGGAATCAGGAACTGTTACAAATGAAATCGAAGCTCAGGTATTTATAGGGGATGCATTTCGCACGGAATGACTATGAACCATTTCGTGTGAAATGGACAAATGTTCATTTCGTACGAAATGGTCTAGCCATTTCGTGCGAAATGGTCTTCACCACTCAATTCCTATTTTCTCGTAAACTGAGTTTCATTCTATCCTATCTAGACAAATGACTTGATGAAAGACGAAGTCGACAGACATATGCACCAACAGACTCCCCCTTTGATGTCGACAATTCTTCAGTACAAATCTTCAAAAAGTCGAGTCTTCAATCTTTATCAGTCTTCATGCTCTTCCAAAGTATCTGACAGTGTAAGCATCATTCAATCTCTTTCTCTTCTCAAATCTCAACCTGGTTCTATCTTCTCTTGATCAGATCTCTTAATTCCTTAACTTCTTCAGAATCAGCAGCTCGAGAGAACTTCAGAATCGAACTTGGCTCTACTAACTTCAGACTCCCCTTTGCTAGCAGACTCCCCCTTAAGCTATTCTGGGATTGCAATCTGACTTAGCATTTTCACAGGTTCTGGTCATTTCCTGGCTTTTCTTAGTAACAGGATCAGGAACCTGGCTTAAAACTGCACATCTTCAGGAGTCGAATCCTATCTGCTTTTGCCTGCAAAAACTCTACCCAGAAATAAATTTCACAAATTTAAAATTTGACAAATTTATTTTCTGCTTACCACTTGTAAAAACAATCTCAAACTATCACATGAAAATATAATCTAAAAAGATTTATCATTTAAAATCTTTGATGACTACTAGTAAGAATAACATTCATTTTTGACATTTTCAATTCAAAAACATTTTTCATTTCAACAAACTCTCCCAAACCATTTGTTCATCATGTTTAGCACTAGGAATTTTTGAAAATCAGCTCTCCAACATCAGTTGTCGAAAATCTTTTTGTATTTTTCAAAATTTATGCTAAAACACTCCGAAAATCTTTTTGGATTTATGATTTTAATGAAATGCAGTAAAGAAATATTTACAGACAATATTTTTGTGAGTTTGCATAAGAGGACCATATCAGTTTATGAGACACATCACCAACACCGTTAAGCTTTAAACATTTTAAGTTTTAAACGATTCATTTAGATTGTCAGTATACTGATCCACTTAAATTTTCACACAAAGTTCAACTGTTTCGAGATACAAGATTAATGTTTTAAGCACTTAAACTTATTCGCATGTCCCACCTCAGAATATACTCTCGTATCCAGACTCCTATATTCAGTCTTACAGGTGAAGATACACTAGTGATATCTATAAGGGGTTAAATGCGAGACCATGAGAGCTCAGGCTATTGCTTCCGCAAAATCAGAGAGATGATGGTTCGCTTTTCAATGGGTTCCCTTTAGAGAATCTTTCATTTACAAGAGCACATGATTAGCATTTTTCAATGTTTCATCATTTTTTTATGCTGAGGGCGAGCTTTAAGAATAAAGCAATGTAAAGTATTATACGAGGACTAGGCTATTGCTCCCGCAAAATCAGAAGTCCAGGTATAATACCCCAGATATCACCACGCACAAAGACCTAGTATGTCAGAAATAGAAAGCCCTTCAAACAAGATTTCGGGGGTTACCCATATATCCGAGAGATGTTCCCCACGAATTAAGCAAGTTTGATATTTAGGTTTATATCTCAAACACAATCTACTAAGCGTGTACAAACCTACTGGCATATCATCAGTGAGACAGTTTATCACATTAGACTTTCCAATTCTTTAGCATGCCGTGAATGTCCACTGATGTACTATCATTTCCTCTCTTTCACAACAAAACTCATTTTCATTTGATCATGTTTTTTACTTTTTCAAAATTTTCAATGTTTTTTGTATTTTCAGAAATTCTTACTCCCCCTAAAATTCAAAATAACTTAAAGAAAATTTGAAAACAAACTGTACAAATAAAGAGACAACCGTTGTGAATTGCTTCAAATCGCCATCCACTTGGCATAAACAATCAGAACTCCCCCTGTCAACAAACTATTTTCCCATTATGATTTCAAAACACTTAAGTTTGTTTTAATCAAATGGTTTTTCCAGAAAATAAGTTTTGTTGATATTACCACTTGTAAGATCGGGGTTATGATTATCACATTGTTTTCCAAAAACCATTTGAATGAAAGTTAGATCAAGTTCAACTTAATGACCTTGATTAACCACTTGCAGGTGAAAACCTCTTTTTCAAACACATGTAAGTTCAACCATGACATTTGAAATTTTAAATATGACAATTTTAAAAACAACTACCACTTGTAGTTTGAAATACCACTTGTAGAAAGATGCCGATTCCTACTCCTCACTTACCAACCTGGGAGTTCCGGCAAGTCAGAATTTTAAGTAGAAAAATATGTCACCCAAGCCTGACCAGCCTTGGGTGATTTTGAATCATCCTTATCCCACCATTTTTTTTATTTATAAAACTCTTTTACGCCTTTTACCTTCCCATCAACCATTTTCCCAAAAATATGTTTCACTTTTCCATTAAACACCTTTTCAGCATCAAAATCTTCCTTACCAGAGAAGAATTGATCTGAAATCTCAATCTTACCAACTTTGAATTTCAGATTTTCTCTTGACAATGAAGGAAAGTTTTCCTCGTTCATTTCTGGAACGGAATTCTCATCACTATTCTCAACAAATGACTCCACTGACTTTAACGAGTCAGATTCATTGTCAGAACTAGCTTCTGATTTAACAACCCATTTTTGTTTGTTCAAATCGACTTTTCTTTTATAAAAACGTTTCAAACTTTCATCTACTTCGAAAGTCAAACTTTTAATCTCTTTAAACTTTTCTGTTGATTGTTCTGTTTTACCAACACATTTCTTTTTCATTTTAGAGTTAGAAACAACTCCCTGTTTTGTGTTGTTGGACATTGGACAGTTCCAAGCAATGTGTCCAAATTCTTGACATTTAAAACAAGTTCTTCTTTCAACTCTTTGTTTAGCTTTCATCATCACATTTTCTTCCTTTCAACGAGAAACTCTTGATTAGACTGTTTCCTGAACAATTTCTCCTTTTCTTCCTCTGAACTTGTACCTGAAACAAATTTAGTTTTTGATTTATAAGTTTTCTGATTTTTATAATTTTCTGGGGAAATGAAACCAAGACCTTTCTTTTTGAAATTACCGTTATGGTTTGGTTTCTTTTGAAAACCTGAACCAGAACAGTAACCTTTTTTCTTGTTCAATCTCTGTTGAACCTTTGAAGTGTATTTTTTAGGTTTTTCAACTAGATTTAAATCTTTTATTTCAGAAAGATTAATTTCTGTTAATTTGAAAACCTTGTTTATCATTTCAGTTTTAACACTTCTTATTGGAAATTCTTCATCAGAAAATAATTTGTCAGAATCTTTCAAAGTATATGCAACTTTGAATGTTTCGTCATTCAAATTATTTTTCGACATCAGAAATTCTTTATTATAAACCTGTTTGACCGGTGAACTCGGACTCTTGTCTGATGAACACGAACTTTCAGATTTAGACTCCGACTTTGACTCTTCATCCATATCCAACACCTGATCGACCACTTTCTTTAATAACTCAGACTCATGATCAGTGTCAGACGCTGTGAATGTGACATCAATGTTTTCTGGTAACTCATCAATGGTTTCAGACTTTAACTTTATGTTGACTGCCTTTTTAGTCGTTCCTCATTTTGTTTTCTGGGAGAATAGATTTCATAGATTGGAGGTGGACACTTGTTATACTTGACACTTTGTTTCTTACCAGTATTATAGGATCGTTTGCACGACCAAAACGAGTCGTTCAGAAGAGTTATTGTCAATACGAGATGCGGAATTCAATCGTATCGAAGTTATTTCTGCTAATTTGCACAAGAATCACTTTAAACTGTCACGGCCCCTGACCCGGTTTGACCCGTTTCAGGAGCCGCGGGACAGAAAATCCCGTGGTATTTAATTAACAGCGGAAGTTTTCTTCAGGATCTTTTTAAAACTGCAATTTTTTCGATTATTTTATTTCACAATTCGGGATAAAAGCCCGGTAATTTACAATCATAAGATTTCACGGAGAAATCTTTATTTTACAAAACATGTTTCTTTATTTTTTTATTGAGCCACTTCCTTAAGCTTGTAGTGCTTCACGGCACTTTTCCTGGATCACAACAGATCACCTGAAACATGTTTGAAAAAGGTTTTGTCAACGGGAAATACTGGTGAATCATTATTTTTACTAAAAAGACCCGTTTGTTATAATTTACAGTATTAAGGGAGATTACAATGTTTCAGATATCAACCAACTACCCACAGTATTTGTCACTCGACCGGATCTATGACTATGGTCATATCACCATTGGCCACCCGTTTGTCCAATGGCAAAGATTATCAAGTAATGTATACAAAACCCCACATACTGGCTGTAATTTGGTGATTACATAAACTTAATCCCTGTAAATATAACCTTGAAAATAAACATGCTTTTTGTAAACAATTTTGATAAAAAGAGAATGACTCACGTTGCAGATTTAATTGAGCAGAGCCTAGCCTACTGATTATCCTTTTAACCTAAATTAATAACATGCACACAACTCGGTTAGTAACTTAATACAGCATTTACAATAACTCACGAGATTAAAACCTTCACAACGAATGACAAAGTGCGATACTTAAAATTAGATTTTGACAGCTTTTTATTTGGATAGCCCCGTGTGTGTGTAGGCTTGCTGAGTCGACAGAATTGTAAAATTAGATTTTGACAGCTTTTTATTTGGATAATCATAACTAGGGTTTTACCCCCCCCCCCCCTGATTTTTAGGGGCCCTGATCCTGATTCTGATTATTCTGAAAATTTTAGGGTTTGTGCAGAATCACTTGGGTGTCTTAATTAGGATTTCCTATTGGATAAAATAATATAATAATTAGGACTTTTGATACGAGTTGTTACATTCTCCTCACCTTAATAAAAATCTTGTCCTCGAGATTTACTGGAATAATTGAGGATACTTTCGCTTCATCTCTGATTCCAGCTCCCAAGTATATTCGGGTCCTCGTTTCGAATCCCACCTGACTTTAACCAATACTAGTCGTTTGTGTTTGAGAAACTTGATCTTGCGGTCTTCTATCTGAATTGGTTTCTCAACAAATTTTAACTTTTCGTTTACCTCTATATCTTGGAGTGGTACTACCAAAGATTCGTCTGATATGCATTTCTTGAGGTTGGATACATGAAATACATCATGTACTCCAGCTAATTCTTCTGGTAGTTGTAAACGATAAGCAACTGGTCCTATACGTTGGATCACTGGAAATGGTCCTACGTATCTTGGACTTAGCTTTCCTTTCTTACCGAATCGAACAACTCCTTTCCAAGGAGAAACTTTCAATAGTACTCTGTCTCCAATTTGGAATTCTAACGGCTTACGTCGATTGTCGGCATAGCTCTTTTGACGATCTCGAGCCGTCTTTTATCTTTCTTTGATTTGAGTAATCTTGTCAGTTGTCTCTTGTACTATTTCAGGACCTGACAATTGACTTTCTCCTATTTCTGCCCAACAAACCGGAGTTCTGCACTTTCTTCCATATAGTGCCTCAAATGGGGAAGTTTCAATACTTGAATGATAACTATTGTTATAGGAGAATTCAATTAATGGTAAGTGATTGTCCTAATTCCCACCAAAATCTATCACACATGCTCTGAGCATGTCTTCTAGAGTTTGTATCGTCCTTTCACTTTGCCCATCTGTTTGTGGATGATATGCAGTACTCAGATTTAGTCGAGTTCCCATTGCTTCTTGGAAACTAGTCCAGAAATGAGAAGTGAAACGACTATCTCTATCTGATACAATGGAGAGTGGAGCTCCATGTAAAGATACGACTTCATCTACATACAACTTTGCCAATCTTTCCATGCTAAAGGTTTCTTTCATTGGTAGAAAGTGAGCAGATTTGGTTAATCGATCCACAATTACCCAAATCGCGTCATTACCTTTTCTGGTTTTAGGTAACTTAGTAACAAAATCCATTGTTATGAGTTCCCATTTCCATACAGGCATTTCCAGTTGTTGTAATAGACCTGAAGGTTTCTGATGTTCTGCCTTAACTTGTGAACAAGTAAGACACTTAGAAACATATTTAGCTATATCCTTCTTCATGCCTATCCACCAGAAATTATTTCTTAAATATTGGTACATTTTATTGTTTCCTGGGTGCATGGTATACCTAGATTTATGGGCTTCTTCTAAAATCTTATTTCTTAATTCTCCCAGCTTAGGTACCCAGATTCTACTTTTGTGGAATCTCCAAATTCTATCAGCTCCTTGCTCTAATTCTTTTATTCGTCCCTTCATTCCTTCAACATCATCCTTGATTGCTGTTTCTTGAATATTCTTCAATTGTTCCATTAAATCTAACTGTAGATTTAATCTGAGAGCATGAACTCGCTTTTGCTTTTCATGATATTTACGACTTAAGGCATCTGCAACTACGTTTGCCTTTCCTTCGTGATACTGAATATCACAGTCGTAGTCACTTAGGATTTCCATCCATCTTCTTTGCCTCATATTTAACTCTTTTTGCCCAAATATATATCTTAAACTTTTATGATATGTATAGACAGTAAACTTACTTCCGTACAGATAATGTCTCCAGATTTTCAGGGCAAAAATTACGGCTCCTAATTCTAAGTCATGAGTCGTATAGTTTTCTTCGTGATTTTTCAATTGCCTTGAAGCATATGCAATTACCTTCTTGCGTTGCATTAGCACACATCCAAATCCTAGTTTTGAAGCATCACAATATACTTCAAAATCTTCAGTTCCTTCTGGTAAGGCTAAAATTGGAGCATTGGTTAATTTCTGCTTCAAGATCCTAAAGGCTTCTTTTTGTTTAGGTCCCCATTCAAACTTAACTGCTTTACAGGTTAGCTTAGTTAATGGTACAGCTATTTTGGAAAAATCCTTAATAAACCGTCTATAATATCCAGCTAAACCTATCAAACTTCTAATTTCCATTGCGGATTGTGGAACCTTCCATTTGGTAATTGCCTCTATCTTAGCAGGATCTACATGAATGCCTTTGTGATTCACCATATGACCTAGAAATTGCACTTCTTGCAACCAAAACTCACACTTCGAGAATTTGGCGTACAAATTTTCTTTTCTTAACAAAGTTAAGAGTGCATGCAAGTGCTGACAATGTTCGTTTTGGCTTTTGGAATAAATAAGTATATCGTCGATGAAGACAATTACAAATTTATCCAAGTAAGGTTTACAAATCCTATTCATCATGTCCATGATGCTGCAGGTGCATTCATTAATCCAAAGGGCATGACTGTAAACTCGTAATGACCATACCTAGTTCTGAAAGCAGTCTTAGGTATGTCTTCCTCTTGTACCTTCAATTGATGATATCCGGAACGTAAGTCAATCTTAGAAAAATATCTAGCTCCTTGAAGTTGATCGAAAAGATCATCAATCCTAGGTAATGGGTATCGATTCATAATTGTAACCTTATTCAATTCTCTATAATCAATACACATTCTCATCGAACCATCCTTCTTCTTTACAAACAACACTGGTGCTCCCCACGGGGATGAACTAGGTTGTATGAAACCTTTACGTAGTAATTCATCTAATTGCTTTTTCAGTTCTAACATTTCTGTGGGTGCTAACCGATAAGGTGCCTTGGCTATCGGTATAGTTCCGGGAATTAAATGAATTCTAAATTCTACCTCCCTATCTGGTGGTAATCCTGGTAACTCTTCTGGGAATACATCTGGGTATTCTGAGACTACAGGAATCTCCTTAAGTTCTTTACCCTTAGTACAAATGATTACTGAAATCATGTATACTATTCCTTGCTTTCGTTCATAACTAGTAACTTTCACTACTGATATGAACTTCATGGGCTTACGTGGTTTGTCTCCTGTAATTATGATCATTTCTCCAGTAGGTGCCTGAATTTCTATGGAATTCTGATCACAAATAATTCGAGCATGGTTGGCTACTAACCAATCCATTCCTAACACAACATCAAATTCGGCTAATTTCATAGGTAATAGGTTTGCAAAGAATTTATGACCTGAGAGTTCTATATTTTCCTTTTTCAAAACTTTATCTATGCTAACAGAATTTCCGACTGCCGTTTCGACTGTAAAAATCTGCCTAAGGTTGGTTAAGGGTAAATTAAGAGCTTGGCAGAATGAAGTATTGATAAAACTTTGGTTTGCACCAGAGTCAAATAATACTTTTGCGTAAATGTTGTGAACTAAGAACGTAGCAGCTATCACATCAGGAATCATCTCGGCTTCCTGAGTAGTTAACTGAAAGGCTCGAACATTCTTCTTAGTAGCTCCGTCGGCTGTCTTGGCTTTGTTGTCTGCTGGTTTGACCACTTTAGGACATTCTGTTTTGAAATGCCCAGCTTCTCCACAATTATAGTAGATCCTGGTTTTCCTTCTGCAGTCTTCTTCACGATGTCCTATGGCTTTGCAAAAGTTGCAGGTCACATTACATCTTCCATAATGTTTCTTTCGACAATTCTTGCAGAATGGCAAGTTTGAAGATTGCCCTGTTCCTCTTCTTTTGAAGCTGTTATTATTACCCGTACGAAATCCTTGGGTAATTTTCTGAGCCATTTCCTTTTTCCTGTTATCATCTCTTGTGCGTACCAGTTCATCAGTTAGGGTGTTGGCTAATTCCACTGCATCGTCAATAATGCGAGGTCTCGCAGCTTTAACGATATTGTGTATTTCACCAATCAATCCCCAAATATAGCGAGAAATGAGTACCGGTTCTGGCGAAGCCAGTGTTGGTACCACTCTAGCATATTCAAAGAATGTCGAAGTATAACCGCGACAATCTACACCCATCATTCGATGGTTTAAGAACTTATTCGCCATTTGATCTTTTTCATATTCGGGACATAATTTTCTTTCTACAAGACCCTTAAATTCTTCCCAGTTCATAGCATATGCCATCATCCTTCCTTTTGCTTGTAACACTGTGTTCCACCATTCGAGTACCCCTTCCTTAAACAGATTTGACGCATACATGACCTGATCATCCTTGGCACATTTACTTATTGTAACCACTGCCTCGGTCTTTTCTAACCAACGCAGTACTGCAGTTGCTCCTTCATTGCCTGCAAACTCAGCGGGTTTACACGCAAGAAATTCTTTGTAAGTGCAACCAGGTGTTGCAGCTTTCATTTTCTTAGGGAGCGGAGCCTGCCGTGGATTATTATCGTGATTAGTATGATTACCGCCTCCATTTACGCTATTACTGAAGTTATCTTCAAAAATACGTTTGCTAGGAATGATTTGTTGAGGTTCGATTAGATTTCTAACAGCAGCAACTATTGCTGGAAAAGCATTGGCTATTCCCTGAGCAATGATATTTTTGATATCTTGCCTATTTAGAAATTGATCCTCAGGATGTTGCTCAGATTGATTAACCTCATTAACTGGTTCGTTATTAGCGTTTTCCATCTGATAATATATATAATTTATTAGAATCGATTAAATAACAATTATACACAAAACAATCATACAAATTTCAAATACACACATATACAGTCAAAACTATCGATTTCTCGATTCCCCCTTTTTATATATATATTATGCATCATTACACACTGATTATTTTACACAAGTTTTATTTTAGGTTATTTCACAAGCTGTATTTTACTTATTTATTTACAACCATAGTTTCACAACCTACTATCCTTCGTCATTTGTTATTTCAGTAATGGCGTTCCCTCTCATCGTACTTCCAGGAGATCTGTTCTCCTACTTCCCTGATCCTATTTCCTGCATCCACCAGTTCTTCGCCAAAGTGGCAGAGTTCAGCTAAATTCTCATTGCTCATAGGTGGATTAGGTATAGGTTCTTGGTCAAATTGAGGAAGAAAGGAATAAGGACTGTTGAGCAGGTTTTGGAACTTCCAATCATTCGTCCACCACTCGTCCATTCCTAAAGATTGGGTGTGAATTATAGGTTCTGGGATTGCGGGTTCCAAATTTATTGGAAGTTGAGTTTCAATAGGATGAGTAAAAACATTTGTATTGACAGGCTTAATAGTATCACAGCTTGCTAATATAAAATCTAACTCCTCCTGTAATGTCATTTCCTGGGTTTGCTTAGAGCTCTCTCCAATTTCTATCTGAGTTGGTTTAGAACCTCCTCCAATCTCCATTTCTATTTGCTTAGAATATTCTTCAAACTGTATTCCCATCTGCCTAGATTCTTCCCTGACTTCAATTCCCTTCCCTTTGTCTAAGGGATTTTCTATTTTAGGCATCTTTCTAGTGGCGGGTTTCCTCCTACGCACACGCCTCCATCCCACGAATCTTCTCCTTTTCTTGGGCTTGGGTTTCTCTGGAGGTGGAGCGTTGAATTCAATAGGTTCTTCTATATCTGGTATATACCTATTGAAATCTCTGGAAACCTCTATTTTTACCGGATAGAGATTTAAATTCTGAAGGGCGTCAGACAAGTCACTCATGCTGTTTAGCACATATGCAAAATACACACAAATACTAAGTTAAAAATTTAATATCAAATTTTCATAGATAACCTTTAAATATTATTTCATACTGGGTAACTACAAAACAACTGAAAATTAAAACATACTAGAGTTTACTTATTTATTTACTGGATATGGTTTCTAGATTTGTAGGTGATAAAGGTTGCCAAAACTTAAGTCAAAGTATTAAAGATTTGCATTTATTGCTACAGTGGCTAGCATATAGAGATCCGCCCATTTTTCATCTAACTTGTCTTCCCAAGGTGATTTACTGGTTAATTCCTGGGTTTCCTGTTTAATCTTCTTCTCTCGGAATTTATTTTTCTCCTGACTTTTCTTAAAAATCAAACTTCTTTTATTAGGAGAAAGTGGTTCCTCATATTGTGCCTTTCGCACAAATATTCCTTCTTCAGGAATTACAGAGTGATTTGAGGATTTAGTTTGGGATGAACTTCCCTTCTCGTTTGATGACCTATCTAATTTAAGATAGATGTTTGAAAGCTTTTATTTACCCATACTGTACACAAATATTCAAATAATAAAACATATAATTACAAAATTAAAATCAAGAAAATTAAGTATTTCTAAATACTTAATGGGCTTAAATCAATGGCTCTGATACCACCTTTTTCTGTCACGGCCCCCGACCCGGTTAGACCCGTTTCAGGAGCCGCGGGACAGAAAATCCCGTGGTATTTAATTAACAGCGGAAGTTTTCTTCAGGATCTTTTTAAAACTGCAAGTTTTCCGATTATTTTATTTCACAATTCGGGATAAAACCCCGGTAATTTACAATCGTAAGATTTCACGGAGAAATCTTTATTTTACAAAACATGTTTCTTTATTTTTATATTGAGCCACTTCCTTAAGCTTGTAGTGCTTCACGGCACTTTTCCTGGGTCACAACAGATCACCTGAAACATGTTTGAAAAAGGTTTTGTCAGCGGGAAATACTGGTGAATCATTCTTTTTACTAAAAAGACCCGTTTGTTATAATTTACAGTATTAAGGGAGATTACAATGTTTCAGATATCAACCAACTACCCACAGTATTTGTCACTCGACCGGATCTGTGACTATGGTCATATCACCATTGGCAACCCGTTTGTCCAATGGCAAAGATTATCAAGTAATGTATACAAAACCCCACATACTAGCTGTAATTTGGTGATTACAAAAACTTAATCCCTGTAAATATAACCTTGAAAATAAACATGCTTTTTGTAAACAATTTTGATAAAAAGAGAATGACTCACATTGCAGATTTAATTGAGCAGAGCCTAGCCTACTGATTAGCCTTGTAGCCTAAATTAATAACATGCACACAACTCGGTTAGTAACTTAATACAGCATTTACGATAACTCACGAGATTAAAACCTTCACAACGAATGACAAAGTGCGATACTTAAACATCCATCGAATTAACGACGAATGACAAAGCAATAACCCTAATGTGGGCAGCACTTAAACATCCATTGGATAGTTTAATCGATCGGACATTGAATCGTATCAGCGATCGAGTTATTACCCTGTATTGCGGCAATGATTTGTGATTCGTGTGTGTTTTGATAGTAAACAGAGCGTAACTCAGTGTATATAACGAGTTTTTACGTCGTTCAAGTGCCAGAATTCATGTCCCAAACACCCCTATTTATACATAAAATTTGACCCCCCTCGGGTGACGCGAGGGGTACCCCTGGGGGCGTCGCGTGGCGCGACGGGTCATACCCTATCATAGGGTAGCCCCGTGTGTGTGTAGACTTGCTGAGTCGACAGAATTGTAAAATTCGATTTTGACAGCTTTTTATTTGGATAATCGTAACTAGGGTTTTACCCCCCCTGAGTTTTAGGGGCCCTGATCCTGATTCTGATTATTCTGAAAATTTTAGGGTTTGTGCAGAATCACTTGGGTGTCTTAATTAGGATTTCCTATTGGATAAAATAATATAATAATTAGGACTTTTGATACGAGTTGTTACATAAACTGTCTCGTATATTGAAAACACAACAATTTACAGGCTAGAGACACTTCGGCACCGGAATCAGAACCTCCCAGACGAAATGATCAGACACATATATATAGACTACTGATTTCGTACAAAATAGGCAAAACTAATTTCGTGCGAAATGGACAAAGTCCATTTCGTGCGAACTAGCCTTGTTTCATTTCGTGCGAAATAGTCTCAAACACACTTTTCTCGTATTTCGTGCCCTGATCTTTCTAAACTATTACAAGACTCAATACAAGACGAAGTCGACAGACATATGCACCAACAGACTCCCCCTTGGATGTCGACGAGTCTTCAGTACTAGTCTTCAGCATGTTGAGACTTCAATCTTTATCTGTCTTCGTGCTCTCTTCCAAAGTATTCTCCATTGTAAGCATCCTCAATCTTTTCTTTTCTCTCTCTCCTAATTTCCCTATCAGAATCACAACCTGGCTTTATCCTCTCTTGATCAGATCTCTTGATTCCTTAAGTTTATCAGCATTTGCATATAATTCCAGGATCTGAATCTGGATCTTACATCTTCAGACTCCCTCTTGATATCTTCAGACTTCCCCTTTCGACAAGTTGGGATCGCAGTCTGGAAATCATAATCAGGCTTTGGATAAAAAACCTGGTTATTCAACTTTCACAGGTTCTAAGATCGTAACCTGGCTGCTTCTACCTGCACAATCTCTACCCAGAAATAAATTTCACAAATTTAAAATTTAAAATTTAAAATTTTACAAATTTAATCTCTGTTTACCATTTCTAGAATCAATTTTCAAACCATCACATGAACATATTATCTAAAATGATTTATCATTTAAAAACTCAAATGACCACTTGTAAGAAAATCATTTCAAACACACTTTCCCAAACCTGTTCATCATGTTTAGCACTCGGAATTTTGAAGATCAGCTCTCCAACATCATTTGTCGAAAATCTTTTTGTATTTTCAAAATTTTATACTAAAACACTCCAAAAATCTTTTTGGATTTTGTTTTTAAAGAAATGCAATAAAGAAAAATTTTACAAACAAATTTTTTTGTGAGTTTGCGTAAGAGGATCATATCAGTTTATGAGACAAATCACTAGCACCATTGAGCTTTAAACACTTTAAGTTCTAAACGATTCACTTAGATTGTCAGTATACTAATCCACTTAAATTTTCACACAAATTTCAACTGTTTCGAGATACGAATTAGTGTTTTAAGAAACTTAAACTTATTCGCGTGTCCCACCTCAGAATATACTCCCGTATCCAGACTCCTATATTCAGTCTTACAGGTGAATGTACACTAGTAATATCTGTAAGGGGTTAACTGCGAGACCATGAGAGCTCAGGCTATTGCTTCCACAAAATCAGAGAGATGATGGTTCGCTTTTCGGTGGGTTCCCTTTAGAGAATCTTTTATTTTCAACAGCAAATGATTAGCATTTTTCAAAGTTTCATCATTTTATGCTGAGGGCGAGCTTTAAGAATAAAGCAATGCAAAGTATTATACGAGGACTAGGCTATTGCTCCCACAAAATCAGAAGTCCAGGTATGATACCCCAGATATCACCACGCACAAAGACCTAGTATGTCAGAAATAGAAAGTCCTTCAAACCAGATTTCGGGGGTTACCCATATATCCGAGAGATGTTCCCCACGAGATAAGCAAGTTTGATTTTTAGGTTTATATCTCGACAACAATCTACTAAGCGTGCTAAAACCTACTGGCATATCATCAGTGAGACCGTTTATCACAATTTGACTTTCCAAATCTTTAGCGTACTGTGATTGTCTACTGATGAACTATCATTTCCTCTTTTTCACAACAAAACTCGTTTTTGATTTTATCATGTTTTTGGATTTTCTGAAATTTTACTCCCCCTAAAATTCAAAACCATTTAAAGAAAATTTGAAAACAAACTCTACAAATAAAGTGACAAACTGATGTGAAATGCTTCAATTCCCCATCCACTTGGCATAAACAATCAGAACTCCCCCTTACAACAAACTATTTTCCCATTATGATTTCAAAACACTTAAGTTTGTTTTAATCAAATGGTTTTTCCGGAAAATTAGTTCTGTTGATTTTACTACTTGTAGAAATGGGGATTCATTCATCACTTTGTTTTCTCAACTATTTGACTGAAAGTTAAATCAAGTTCAACTTAATGACCTTGATTAACCTCTTGTAGGTGAAAACCTTCTTCAACCACTTGTAGGTTCTCATTACCAATACCATTTGTAAAAAGAAATATAACAATTTTAAGAAAACTACCACTTGAAGGTCGAAATCACTTTCGTGAATTTCTCAAGAAAGATGCCGATTCCTACTCCATAATTACCAACCTGGGAGTTCCGGCAAGTCAGGCTTTTCAGTTAAAGAGATTCTCCCAAGCCTGACGGTCCTTGGGAGATTCTGAGTCATCAACACTCGGTTTCTTTCCTTTCATCTTCTTCTCATAGAATTCCTCTACCCCTTTGACCTTCCCGTCAATCATTTTTTCCAAAAATATTTTGAACTTTGGGGTTAAAGGCCTTTTCAATATCAAATTCTTTCTTTTCAACAAAAAATTGATTTGAAATCTCAATTTTTCCAACTTTTTGCTTAAAATTCTTAGCCCACAATGGTGGAAAGTTTACATCATCCATTGGCGGTACTGATTTTTCAACTTTTGATTCAACTTGTGGCTCCTCTGACTTTGTGGAATCAGATTCATTGCCAGAAAATAGCTCCTCTGATTTTGACGAATCAGAATCATTGCTAGAACTGTCATCTGATTTCTTAACAACCCACTTGTGATTGTCAAGATTCACTTTTCTCTTGTAAAAACGTTTTGAACATTCACCAACCTCAAATTTTGAACTTTTTTGAAAATTTTAAAAGGTTTGGTTGATGTTTCATTTTCAATCATCTTCTCTTTCAGTTTAAGAGAAACTCCCTGTTTTGTTTGGATTGCCTTTGGACAATTCCTGGCAATGTGACCAACTATTTTGCATTGAAAGCAGGTTCTCATTTCCTTCTTCTGATTGACTTCCTTCTTCATTTCCTCTTGCTTTTTAGCAAGGAATTCTTTGTTCGTCTGCTTCCTAAACAAATGCTCTTTTTCTTCTTCTAATGATGTTCCTGAAACAAATACTATTTTTGTTTTAGAAATTTTCTCATTTTTATGATTTTCTGGTGAAATAAAACCAAGTCCTTTCTTTTTGAAATTACCGTTATGGTTTGGTTTCTTTCGATAACCCGAACCAGAACTGTAACCCTTTTTCTTGTTTTCTCTTTGTTGAACTCTTGAGGTGTATTTTTTAGGTTTTTCAAAAAGATTTACATCTTTTATTTCAGAAATATTAATTTCTGTTAGTTTGAAAACCTTTTTGATCATTTCAGTTTTGACACCTCTTATTGGAAACTCTTCATCAGAAAATAATTTGTCAAAACCATTCAAAGTATAAGCCACTTTGAATGTTTCATCATTCAAATTTGATTTTGATAACATAAATTCTTTATTATAAACCCGTTTTCCCTTTTTTACTGTTGAACTTGACATTTCAGAATTTGACTCTGAATTTGACTCCAACTTTGACTCCTCGGTTTCATCTTTATCCAACACCTGATCGACCACTTTCTTTATTAACTCTGACTCATGATCAATATCAGATGATGTGAAAGTGACATCAATATTGTCTGGCAAGTTATCTGAAGACTCAGATTCCCACTGTAAGTTGGTTGCCTTTTTTAATCTCTCCGAATTAGGATTTCGTGGATAATATCCATTTTCAAGCGGAGGTGGACACTTTGTATAACTGGTACTAGGTTTCTTACCAGAATTCTTTTCTTCAGTATCCTCTTCTACAAATGCCTTCATGCCTTTAACTGTTGGATAAATCCTGTCAATAACATAAGAAGTACATGAGTAACTTTTTAACAAACTATTTACCCTTTCTGTTTCTATCCTCTGGGTTTCCAGTTTCTGTTCCAACACAGCACATTTCTCAATGTAATTATTAACGACTTTCTGCTTTGTCATGAAAGCTCCTTGAAGTGTCTTCATAGTTGTTGCTTGTTCACTACTTGATTGATTGTATTGATTCGTTGCTTTGTTTTGTTTTGAACATCATAGGATTCTTTTAATCTGTTCATGTTATGAATCAAAGTACTATTTTACTTCTTAACTGCTTCACAGGTTTCACATTTCACAGGAACTTTTTGTGCATCAGCTTCTGCTTCAACTGTGAAAACTGGAATTTCTTTTACCTTTTTTTTATCACACGAACTTCTTCATCATCACTGCTAACTTGTTTTTTAACTTTCTTCTTTTTCACTCGAACTTTCTTATCATCATCGTCATCACTCTCTTCTAACATTCTTAAGTGCTCTTTCATTCTGTTTGCATAATAATCATCATTATCACTATCTTCAGCAACTCGAGCAACAAAAGCTTTATGATCTGAAGTTTTGTTAGGATCATAGTCATCCCAACTAAAACCTTTTGGTAACCTTTCATCATCTTGATCTATCAAACATGCTTTACTATCAGCCGAAATATATTTGTCCCAGCTGAATCCTTTTGATGATCCTTGATTGACACAATAAGCTTTCTTTGATTCCTCAATTTCCTTCCTAGCATATGCATTTTGTGATGATTGTTGTTGATGCGGCTGTTGAGCAACTTGATGATAAATTGCTTTTCGATAATAATCATTGTTGTTGAAAGGATTTTGAGCTCCACTTGCTTCGCGATTTGTGCATTCTCGCTTGAAATGCCCTTTTTCCCTGCAACGAAAACAAGTAACTTTAGATTTATCAAATCCTAAAGTAGAAACATTAGCATCACGGAAATCATCTCTTCCTGTGATCTGTTTGAATTTCTCAGCTCTTCTCAACACACTCGCCAAACACCACTTTATATCCATTAATTCCATCTCCTCAGCATCAATCTGATCGTAATCATCTTTCGTCAACATTGGATTTCCGATCTTGCCTGCAACTAAACTCTCATATGATTCTAACACAGTCCCCAACAAAGACATGTGACCTTTTGCAACCTCTTCCGAAAAATTTTGACCATTCTTAAGGTTTAATACAATGTTGCATTGTAATTTCTTGCCATTTTTAGTTGCTGAAATGTTTGGATCAAATGATGAATATGAAGAAAATCATGTTTTGCTGTTTGATCCTTGAGATGACCCTCCAGAAGGACTTTTAGCATTGAATGCAGTTTCGATCTTTGGTGACATGTTGGTCTTATCATTAATACCTCCTTTGTAATATAAACCAATATCTTGTTCACCATCAAAATCTTTCATTCTTGAGATCTTCCGTTGTTCCTTGATGTAGGTATCATAGGAAAAGCCATACACACCTAGCAGGGGGTTGAGCTGGTTGGTTGGGGACTGCTTTACCATTGTGAGCGACCATGGCGAAGTTCTGAGAAGCCTTTCGCTTCTTTGACTTCTTAGGGGATCGTTCATCCATGGTCTTTGATTCCTCGATTGGTTTCTTGGCTGATGGTGTTGTCGCCTGACTAGGTCCTGCCTGTCTTGGTGACTCTTGAGTGGCTTCATCCTGGAGATGATACATGGCAGTAGCTAATTCAACAGTCTTCAGGACTACTTCGCCTATTCGCTGAGCGAATTTGGCTGCTTGCTCAGATATCTGGGCATCATTGTGATGAAGAGACATTCTTGAAGAAAAAGAAAGGCATAGGGAGAAACAGGTGAAAGATTATTGGAGAATCAAAACAGAAAGATAACGCATAAAAATTGCGATCATTTGTTTGTTACCTAAGGCAAACAAATGAGACGGTGACTAATCAAAGTAAATGGGTCAAAAATAATGTATCGCGAAGACATGCTCGCCTATAAGTGAACACTCATCCCGAGAATTCCCAGGTAAGCACAACTGGTCTCGCGTCTGATGAGATGTATACGAAGTGCTTGCCTAGACAGAAAACCCAGAATACAGGCATTCACCCTTCCAGTTTGCACGTGTTCACATTATTTAAAACCCAAAACCTTGACGAAGTTTTGAAAAATCAAAGAGGTTCAAAACCATATAATAGAGAGTTCAAAACCTTACAATAGAGGGTTCAAAACCTAGTAATCAATCATCCTAGAACAGATGATTAGTTTTCAAAGCGGTTTTGAAATTTATGTTCTTGTTGTGGTCGTCGCCTAAGGATAGGTGACGGTATTGTTTTATGACTAAACGCAAGTAAACTCGCGTTAGGGTCCTAAGAAGGTTATAGACTAGGTCAAAGCATTACTAATTACTAATAACCTAATTCCCTATAACCATTGGCTCTGATACCATCTTTTCTGTCACACCCCGACCGCGTAAAACAACATATCGCGGCGGAAACATCGGGGCGTGTTGCAACAGAATTAATGTTTCATAACCATGGATACCAAAAAGTGTTTCGTTTTATTAAACATTGAATAATTACATCGTCTGGAAATCTAAATACACAAATTAAACATAGTCTATCATTGTTATTGAGTCACTAAGGCCTTGTCCAGTCCTATGTGAGCATGCATCTTATCAATCGATATCATTCAACAATACCTGAAACATATGTGAAAACGAGGTCAACAAAGAAATGCTGGCGAGTACATAGGTTTTGTGAAAATAAGATTCATGACTTCTGTTTTAAGAAAATGTTTAGTCATGAACCTTGTAATTTGCTTTGTCTTTGTAAATCATTTGAAAAATAATAAGTTCAGGTGATATGTATAATAAGAGAATAATGCATGATTAAATGAATAACCATGTAAAATGAGTTTATATAAGATAAGTTGTTTGTAAATAAATGTCTTGTGAAAAGTATGTTACTTGTATAAAATGTTCTATGTCTCGAGCTGAAATGATTCAAATAACGCTACAATATGTAATACCATACAAACACTTATATATAGGAAGTACCAGCGGCGTATCCACCATGCTTGTATCATATTCCACACGCATTGTTACTTAATCACTTAATCAAACCAAACCACCAAAGTAATGTTCATGCCCAATGTAAATCATGTAATATGTAACCAAAACCCAACCGAATGTCGCTTTGAAGCCAATCGTTTACCCAATCGTTAAAACATCGTGTGAAAACCAATTGTTTACCCAATCGTTAAATTCGTTTTAGGTCGTGAAACTACTTAAATGGTCGTCTCGCTAATAACATTCAAACCTTCTTGACTCGCATTAATAAACCCTTACCAAAGGATAGATTAATAATTCGCATTAATAAACCCTTACCAAAGGATAGATTAACATCTCGCATTAATAAACCCTTACCAAAGAGTAAATTAAAAATTACAGATTCAGTCGCTACCCACAACACCCACACATAACTACGGGTGTAGTAAATAACGGGACTTGTCAGATCCTATGGTACCATAACCTAATACTGGTCGGCTTGATCATTGCTAATGAATGTCATTTGTTATGTAACTACAACCAACAAGTTTGTTCACTTTATGAAATCGTTATTAGTTTTGTATAATCGTCTTAATCGTTTTTGAAACCATCGTTATAACATCGAAAACATTTAGCACATATGAGTCACCCCAAAACAATTGAAAGCAGTAAAATAGGGGAATAATGTACTCGCCTGAGAATGCTTAGAGGTCTTGAACAACAACCAAACAAAGCTAGAGAGAGCACGGAATCAGTCGACAATCTAGAACTATATAAATAAACCGGACTTAAATCGGGAGATCGGATAGGATGAGGCTTGGTAAACCAAATGAGTATTGGAACTCATATGATATGGTTTAACAAGGCCTACATACTACAATGAAACCAAACCTAAGTGCTTTCGACCCATCGCGACCCATTAAGGTAGCTTATGCTACTTTAACGCGTCGTTCGCGTGAAACGCGTTCGGGACGTCTAACTAGTCCTATGACAAGTATTTATATGCCTAAACGTGTTTAATTATGTTGTATAATCAGTTATGTACAAAAGTTTAGGTTACATAAGCTTAATTACCAATTATACATGAAAAGGGTATTTTGGTAATTTACCTAAGGCATATAAACTACCTATCATACAACTATTCAAATGAAGCGACCATAGGGTATAACCTCGGGAGGTTATTCCCTACCTACTATGGTCACCTAATGTATTTGGTCGGATCTTAATGATCGACCAAACTGGGTCGGGTTCGAAGGTATAAGCGATTTATTAGATCGCTTACCCTACGACCCTAGACAACGTGGTAATCAGTAGGCATAGTCCCAAGGGACTATAACCAACGTGATTACACTCACGTTGTGAAGTTCAAACGAACTTCGCATTGACCATAACTGGTCAATGTAGAAAGTCAAACAAAGTTTGACTTTCAGACTCGAAAGACTCGAAAAGCAATAAAAGAACGAAAGAATACTTACGAAGGGTCCCCGAATGCTAACTTCGATTCAAAAATCTCAGGTATGAAACAATAGTTTCAACTTAGAGTTTCTCAAATCAAAGTTCTTGTAATTTTGAAGCATGGGGGGTGGGGTATTTATAGGATTTCCCGAACCGTTAGGATCGTTTCTTGGAAAAAGTGCTTCAATCTTGGCCATACACTAGCACCCATGGTATTGTAATACCATGTGCCCAAAATACCAGCCCATAGATTCCCAAAACCATGTGCAACAAGTGGGAAGGACTAGATTCGATGTATAAGCAAACATCTTTCAGAAATGACAGTTTTGGTCCCTGTTATGTGTTTATGCCATTTCCGACACTTCTAAGGCCCGTAAAGCCAACTTTAAGGCCCTAAAATGATGTCTAAACATTGTGGACATGAAACATACTCAAAAATATGCCGGATGATGGTTCGTTTGGTCGTACGAACGCGATGTTCGCTTAATTACGACGGAATGCGCATAAGCGCGAAAAACGATCCAAATGACGCAACGAATGGATTTTTGGCAAGCCAAACACTAAAGCATAATATAGTCATGCTTACATAAATTTTTGGATGTCCGGATGTATTCAGAACGTAAGTTATGCGCGAAAGTGCAAACTTGTGCACTTTTTGACACTTTTAGTCCCTGAATGACCCAAAAGTTTATTTTAGCACACCGAACCCCTCAAAGCTTATTTCTAAGTTATGTAAAGGTTATTTAAGGTATGTTAAGCCTATGTCACTATTCCGGAGTGTTTGTTGCATTAAACTGGTTATATTTACGCATCAGTGCGCGTATAACCTTCCAGAAAGCGATTTAGAGTTTGAAATTGAACAAGAATTGATATGTGTAAATGATACACATATTTTTACAAATCCCAAGTATGAAATATAATATTTCATTGGTTTGGTATTTGTTTGATGGCCTTGGAGGCACAGGTGTTACAGTTAACTATCAGATTGCAATATCTTTCTATGATTTGCTTAGTGCTTTCAGTTCTTAAACCACGAAATAGATCGAACTCCTTTTTCAAAAGTGATTTTTTGTTCTTGATCATTTCTTTACTTCCAACAAACTTTGATTTTAATGCTTTCCAAATTGAATATGCACTTCCATTGTGTTGCAATAAAACCAAGATATCTTCTTTAACAGCTTGATGCAAAAGACTAGTCATCATTTTTTCATCTTTGTATTTCTTTTTCTCCTCAGCACTTAGATTTTTAAAAGCAATAACCTCTTCATCATCATTCACCAGTCTAACATATTTTGTTTCAACACATTCCCAAGCATTCAAGTAATTTGCTTGACCCCAATTTTCAAATCGCTCTTCCCATCCCTTATACTCCTCAATATTCATAAGCTTTGGCGGTTTTTGCATGGTGCCCGTTTCATTTTCCAACATTGTGTTCTGTGCAATAGTTATCGGAGTAGAAAATGCATTGTAAAACTCTTCTTCCATAATTCGGTATCAAAATTTCACAAACTTTGACTTTCAAACGAAATGACACAATTCATACGAAATGATCCTTGATGCGAAATGAAATTTCACACGAAATGATGATTTCGTGCGAAATGACCAAACAAAATAACAACTTTGGTGCGAAATGAGTGATTTCATACTAAATGAGGTGATTTCGTGCGAAATGGAATCAAAACCTACTAATCCGTGCGAAATGGGCCAAACAAAGCTATTCCGTGCGAAATGAAAAACTCATTTTGTGCGAAATGCTGCTGATGTCATTATAGTCGGCCATGTTTTTGTCAAATTGAACAGATTTTAGTCTGATTTTAGGTCTGAAACTTTCAAGGCTTTGAGATATAATGTGAGAGATTTAAGCCATTTTAACCATGAAAACTTGATTAATTTTGAAAAGAAGGTGTAGAAATCAGAATTTTCAGCTGAAATGTTAAGAACTCTTCCTCCTGAGCTCTGATGCCACTTGTAGGATCGTTTGCACGACCAAAACGAGTCGTTCAGAAGAGTTCTTGTCAATACGAGAGGCGGAATTCAATCGTATCGAAGTTGTTTCAGCTAATTTGCATAAGAATCACTTTAAACTGTCTCGTATATTGAAAACACAACAATTTACAGGCTAGAGACACTTTGGCAGCACTTCGGAATCGGAATCAGAACCTCCCAAACGAAATGATCAGACACATATATATAGACTACTGATTTCGTACGAAATAGGCAAAACTGATTTCGTGCGAAATGGACAAAGTCCATTTCGTGCGAAATAGCCTTGTTTCATTTCGTGCAAAATAGTCTCAAACACACTTTTCTCGTATTTCGTGCCCTGATCTTTCTAAACTATTACAAGACTCAATACAAGACGAAGTCGACAGACATATGCACCAACAAGTATTCTCTTCCGTCTTTTTATCTTGAAAAGCTTCAAGACCTGCAACAGTAGGATAAACTCTGTCAATCAAATAATCACAAGTTGTATAACTCATCAGCAAACGTTTGATTCTCTCATTTTCAATCTTTTCGAGTTCCAAATCCTGCTTCAGCTTTGCACAGTCTTCAATATACTCATTGATGACCCTTTTCTTCGTCATTAATGTTGAACTCATCATCGTCATAGCAACATCTACTTCTAAGTTTGTCTTGTTCAGACTATCATCTGGTCTGTTTAGCACATCATACGATTCTTTTACATATTTCACATCAAACAACAACTTTTCTTTCATCTCTTCAAGTTCACGAATCTTCTTGTCTTTCTCTTCACAATGTTTGCAAGGTTCCAAACATTTCAAACAAGGTTTAGTTATCTCGACAATCTTTTCAAATTCAACAATCTTCTCAACTTCGACGATTTTTTCAACTTCAACTATTTTTTCGACTTCAACTATCTTCTCAACTATTTTCTCAATCACTTTTTCAGTCATTGGTTCTTCATCGAATTCTATTTCTGCTTCCCACCCTTAAACTTCAACCTTTTCTGTCGAATTTTCCTTAACTTCTGCTTTCTCAGCTTCCATTTTTGCCTTTTCTTCAGCAATCTTTTTTTCTTCTAATTCTTTCTTCAGACGATCAGCCCTTTTTTCTTTCAACGTCTCAGTTTTATCTGCAAAAAACAAATTAAAACTGAATGAGTCTAAACTTTTTCTAGCATTATTAATATACTCTTCCTCATCATCGGTATCTTTATCACTTTCTGATTATTTGAAAATCTTCGTTCTTTTTGGCTTAGATTTGACTTCTTCTTCTTCCAGGATTCGAGCAACTAATCCTGAATCAGCCGGAATGTATTTAACCCAGCTAAATCCCTCTACCACTTTTTCATCGTCTTGATTAACAAGAAAAGCTTTCTTCTTTCCGTCTTCAATAGCACGGGATGATGATGGTTGTTGAACAATCTGATGAAAAATTGATTTTTGATAATAATCGTTCTTTCCAAACGGATCTTGTCTTCCGGTTGCTTCTTTATTTTTACATTCACGTTTAAAATGCCCCTTTTCTCTACAACGAAAACAAATAACCTTTGATTTGTCAAACCCTATTCGAGATGCAGCAATATCACGAAAATCATCTCTTCCGGTGATTTGTGTGAATTTTTCTGCTCTTCTTACAGCACTGGCTAAACACCACTTGATGTCCATCAATTCAAGTTCCTCAGCATCAATCTGGTCATAATCTTCTTTGATGAGCATTGGATTTCCAATTCTTCCAGCAACTAAACTTTCATAAGACTCTAACATAGTAACAAGTGATGCCATGTGTTGCTTAGCCATTTCTGGAGAAAGATTTTGACCATTTTGAATATTCAATGTAACATTGCATTGCAGATTTGTTGAGTTCTGTCGTTGAGGACCTGGTGTTGTGTAATTCGGATTAAAACTTGAATACGATGACGAAAATCCACCAATCTGAGTTACTGTGCTACCATTTGTTCCAGAAGAACTATCAGCACTGAAAGTAGTCTTAATCTTTGGACTTGGAGTAGTCTCAAATTTGTTTCCTCTGTAGTAAAGACTAACATCTTGTTGAGCATTTGGATTATTCATGATAGCAGTTTTCTGAATATCCAATTCATGTTCTTCAATCTTCTGAATGAACTTTGCCAAATTCATACTTTCAGATTTTCTCATATGTTTTAAGATCAACAAATATGTTCCCCATTTATTCTGTGGTAACGCATCGGCTAGCTTATCAACCCATTCATCGTCGTCTTTCTTTATTTCCAATCTTTCCATTTCCAGAACAAGATGACAATATCTATCGATAGTCATTTTTGTTGTTTCACCTTCAAAAGCTACAAACATATCAAATGATTTCTTTAGTAAAGCTTGTTTGTTCTTTATCATATCAGCACTTCCCTTAATCTTGTTAATCAATGCCAACCAAATTGATCTAGCAGTGCCTTCATGTTGAAGTAACACAAAAATATCTTCTTTTACAGATTGTTGGAGAAGACTAATCATCATTTTTTCACTAGTGTATTTCAATTTCTCAGCAACTGAATAGTCACTTAAAGCTTTTTCAATCCCACGTTCATTTTTCGGTTTAACGTAATCTACATCTAACGAACACCATGCATCAAACTTATAGGCTTGAACCCAGTTTTCAAAACGATTTTACCATCCTTTAAAATCCTCAATATGCATAAGTTTAGGAGGCTTTTGAGACGTTCCTGTTTCATTTTCAATTTCAATTGTTTCAGCAGCAGTAACTGGAGCAGCTGGAGTAGTAGCAAATGCATTGTAAAATTCCTCTTCCATGTTTCAGTAACCTGTTTCTCAAATTCACAAAGTTCAAACAAAATGCAAGATCAAACGAAATGACTTTTGATGCGAAAAGAACTTTGGTGCGAAATGGCCTCTTCAAGCGAAATGGCAATCTGATGCGAAAAGGCTGATTTCGTACGGAATGACTGATTTCGTACGAAATGACACAACAAATGATTCCGTACGAAATGAAATGTAGTTTCAAGCGAAATGGAGGTGCTTTCAAACAAAATGAGCTATTTCAAGCGAAATGGACACCTGATAGTCCAATTCGTGCGAAATGGAAGACAGTTTCATACAAAATAGGCTATTTCGCACGGAATGCTGCTGACGTCACTCTATCGGTCATAAATTTGTCAAATTGATCAAGATTTAAGTCGATTTTAGGTCCAATTCTTTCAAGGATTCGTTAAAACAGTGTTTCGCTTACAATGTGAGAAAATCAATCCATTTTAACCATAAAATCTTGTTTAATTTTGAAAAGAAAAAGTAGATGTCAGAATTTTGATGAAAACAGGCTGAACTCGGTAAGAACTCTTCCTCATGAGCTCTGATATCACTTGTAGGATCGAGAATCGATCTAAACGAGTCTATCAGAAGAGTTCTAATCCATATCAAAGGCGGAATTCACTGATACTGACTTCAAAACAGCTTGATTCACTCTTTAACTGTCGTGTATATTGATATAACACTATTTCAGATCAAATGACACGTCGGCAGCACTTTGGTACCGGAATCAGGAACTGTTACAAATGAAATCGAAGCTCAGGTATTTATAGGCGATGCATTTCGCACGGAATGACTATGAACCATTTCGTGCGAAATGGACAAATGTTCATTTCGTACGAAATGGCCTAGCCATTTCGTGCGAAATGGTCTTTCACCACTCAATTCCTATTTTCTCGTAAACTAAGTTTCATTCTATCCTATCTAGACAAATGACTCGATACAAGACGAAGTCGACATACATATGCACCAACAGACTCCCCCTTTGATGTCGACGAGTCTTCAGTACAAATCTTCAGAAAGTCGAGTCTTCAATCTTTATCAGTCTTCATGCTCTTCAAAAGTATCTGACAGTGTAAGCATCATTCAATCTCTTTCTCTTCTCAAATCTCAACCTGGTTCTATCTTCTCTTGATCAGATCTCTTAATTCCTTAAGTTCTTCAGAATCAGCAGCTCGAGAGAACTTCAGAATCGAACTTGGCTCTACTAACTTCAGACTCCCCTTTGCTAGCAGACTCCCCCTTAAGCTATTCGGGGATTGCAATCTGACTTAGCATTTCCACAGGTTCAGGTCGTTTCCTGGCTTTTCTTAGTAACAGGATCAGGAACCTGGCTTAAAACTGCACATCTTCAGGAGTCGAATCCTATCTGCTTTTACCTGCAAAAACTCTACCCAGAAATAAATTTCACAAATTTAAAATTTGACAAATATATTTTCTGCTTACCACTTGTAAAAACAATCTCAAACTATCACATGAAAATATAATCTAAAAAGATTTATCATTTAAAATCTTTGATGACAACTAGTAAGAATAACATTCATTTTTGACATTTTCAATTCAAAAACATTTTTCATTTCAACAAACTCTCCCAAACCATTTGTTCATCATGTTTAGCACTAGGAATTTTTGAAAATCAGCTCTCCAACATCAGTTGTCGAAAATCTTTTTGTATTTTTCAAAATTTATGCTAAAACACTCCGAAAATCTTTTTGGATTTATGATTTTAATGAAATGCAGTAAAGAAATATTTACAGACAATATTTTTGTGAGTTTGCGTAAGAGGATCATATCAGTTTATGGGACACATCACCAACACCGTTAAGCTTTAAACAGTTTAAGTTTTAAACGATTCATTTAGATTGTCAGTATACTGATCCACTTAAATTTTCACACAAAGTTCAACTGTTTCGAGATACGAGATTAATGTTTTAAGCACTTAAACTTATTCGCATGTCCCACCTCAGAATATACTCCCGTATCCAGACTCTTATATTCAGTCTTACAGGTGAATGTACACTAGTGATATTTGTAAGGGGTTAAATGCGAGACCATGAGAGCTCAGGCTATTGCTTCCGCAAAATCAGAGAGATGATGGTTCGCTTTTCAGCGGGTTCCCTTTAGAGAATCTTTTATTTACAACAGCACGTGATTAGCATTTTTCAATGTTTCATCATTTTTTATGCTGAGGGTGAGCTTTAAGAATAGCAATGTAAAGTATTATACGAGGACTAGGCTATTGCTCCCGCAAAATCAGAAGTCCAGGTATAATACCCCAGATATCACCACGCACAAAGACCTAGTATGTCAGAAATAGAAAGCCCTTCAAACAAGATTTCGGGGGTTACCCATATATCCGAGAGATGTTCCCCACGAATTAAGCAAGTTTGATATTTAGGTTTATATCTCAAACACAATCTACTAAGCGTGTAAAAACCTACTGACATATCATCAGTGAGACAGTTTATCACATTTGACTTTCCAATTCTTTAGCATGCCGTGAATGTCCACTGATGTACTATCATTTCCTCTTTTTCACAACAAAACTCATTTTATCATGTTTTTGACTTTTTCAAAAATTTCAATGTGTCAACAAACAACACATTTTATACAAATTCATTTTACTTAGTTATTTATTTAACCATACATATTTCCTTTATATCATCTGTTTCCTTATCGATTTTTATATGATTTATAAAACAAAAACATTTTACAAGGTTCATGACTACTTTTGTTAAACAACTTTTTCTAAACTTATAAGTCATGAATCCTAAATCAATAAAACCTATGTATCTCACATGCATTTTTATGCTGACGTACCTATTTTCACATGTATTTCAGGAAATGATGCATAGGATTGATCAAGTTACACCTAGGCGGACTTGGGCCTTAGTGACAATAAAAGATGCAAGACTAGTTAATTATGTTATGCTTCCTTGTTGTTAAGACATTGTAACTCTTTTAAATCAATAAAACAAATTTTCAAATTTCCATGTGTTATGAAACAATGATTCTGTTACAACACTCCCCGACGTTTCCGCCACGATTTGTTGTTTCACGTGGTCGGGGTGTGACACATGGGTATGAGATCAATAGTAAAAACGTGATCGTTAAGAGTCAGGGAACAATCACGAAGAATAGATTCAACTAGAATAGACTTACCATCGGCAATCTCAACAGAGAACGACTTAGGTAGTTTAGAGCGTGCACAGTTTAACAAAGATTCAAATTCTACGGACACAAAGCTTCTGTCGGCACTAGTATCAAATAGTATTGAAGCGTAAAGGTTATTAACGAGAAACGTACCATTAATGACATCATTGTCATTACGCGCCTGATTCACGTTGATGTTGAATGCTCGTCCTCGAGCGGCTTGCTGTTGCTCCTGATTCAGCTGGGGGCACTGGGGACGGAGATAAGTGGTGTCCCCACACTTGTAGCATGCTCGCACGTTGTTTGCTGGTTTAGGGTTCTGCTAGGCTGGTTGAGCTGGCTGAGCTGGTGGTGCTTACTGAACCTGATTAGCTTGACGGTAGTAAGGGGTTGTGTGACCATAGCGATTGAAGTTGGTGCACAGACGGCAAGCTGAGTTGGAAAGGTGATGATAGTTGCAAGTGGCACACTTAGGATGAACCCCTGTGTATGACTTCTTGGTGTTTTCTGGAGCAGGAGGGTTTGGAGTAGTAGCAGGCACAATGGCATTGCAACCAGAATTTTGAGATTTTCGCTTCTTATTCTTGCTGCCACTTGGTTGCTGGGTAATCTGGTTAGCTGGTTTCGAGGGAGTAGAGTTTCTGAACTGTTTATCACGGACAAGATTGTTGTTCAAACTTGCTGCTAGATGGTAAACTTCTTCAATAGAGTCGAGTTGAGCTGCTTCAATGGCATCACGCATAGCAGGAGGTAACCCATGAATGTACTTGGTGATCATGCGCTTAGGAGTAAACACCAAATGTGGCACGATTATGCTGAGTTGCTTAAAGTGGGTAGTATAAGCCAAATTGTCATCTCCAACTTGTTTCAGATGCAAGAATTGGAGCGGATGTTTCTCTCATTGGTCCACCATTCTAGAGCTCGGCCTTGAAACACGCCAGTTGCACTCCTAGTCTTGAGAGGTTCAGGGCAGTCGCTGTTAATGAAAGTAACCTCAATGATGTGGAACCACTCCAACATTGCAGTCACCCCATCACTGCCCGTGAAAGGCTTAGGGTTGCAAGAGACAAAGTGTTTGTAGTTGAAGCTCACAGGCTTAGGCTGGACCGCTTTCAAGTCAACTGAGGAGGGAGGAGTGTTTGATCCCTGGATTTTAGTGACAATCTTGGGAACAATGCGTGCAATCAGGTCGACCATAAAAGGCATCATCTTCTTCTGGATGTTGGCCTTTGACCTCTTGTGTGGGTTGGAAAAACGACTTGATGACATCTAAAGAGTCAGATTAAGGATCGGATGAGACTCGATCATAATGTTTTGTTTAATAATATAGTTTCACAAACACGTAGCATGGTATAAAGTTTCACACGATTGCATAAAAGACTCAAGTTGTTTCACACATCACAAAACGTTCAACATGTTCACATTGTTTAATCAAGTTGTTTCACACAGCATAAAACGTTCAACGTGTTTCTCATAGTTTAATCTTAGGCTTCCTCGTAGTATAATACGAATGAATAATGCATCATAAATTTAGTTTGTTCCCGAGAGATTGTTATTACTGTTTTAGATTGTGGAGATAGTGCTATTTGTGTAAAAGTTTTGAGACAAACAAAGTACCAAGTATAAAACTACATGTAAACCGAGACAACATAAAAGATAGGCTCATAAATCATAGGATTGTTTCGGGTAGAGAAACGCCGACTAACCAAAGTAAATCGAGCCCCTTTTCAAATTAAGGCAACGTGCTTTGGCCTATTAGACAAATACGTTCATCGATGTTAGGCCTACGATATTTGTCCTTTCGGTCACTACAAGTCCTTAACCGATTGGGAAAATTCGAGACTTTGGCGCGACTGAAAATCAAAGACTGGGACTAGTTATCAAGATGCGAGTTTCACCTCTAACTTGGCAACATCGTACCCTAATGTTGTCGGCACTTATCAAAAGATAAGACCTACTAGAATATGATATGGAAATTTCCCTTCAAGGTTTGGATGTCACTCCTAACTTGAGGGTAAATCTCGTGCAAAATATAAACACTGCTGAGTGAAAGTCGTCATCAAAGACGGGAATCACCCTGTTTTGATGAGTCATTTCGAGAGTGTTTTCAAGCATCCAAGTGTGTATTTGTGTTAGCCTTAGGAAAGGTATGTAAGTTTAACAAGGAAGGGTTGCTAGGAAGCATGTACGGTAGAATGCATAAGTTTTAAACAACAAATAAGAGTCAAAGTTTCCTAGAACTATGGACTAGGGCAAAGCATTCCTACTTTTCCTAATTCCCTATAGTTATGGCTCTGATACCAATCTGTCACACCCCAACCGATGGCGGGAACATCGGGGCGCGATACTAAGGGAATCAGATTGCTCAAGAGAGTCCACAACACTAATTGCTTCGATATAGATTAATCAAAATTTCATAAATAAGTCTAAAATGTCATCCACAACACTAGTTGTTGCCTGTGGGAGGAGACGAGGATCATTGTATCTAGTTGAGATACCTGCTGAGGGAGTAGCCGTCCCTATACAACATAAAGTCTGGTTCACTAAATCTAGTAAGCGGAAGAGGGTTCAATTTGAGAACTTGAATCCTGGTGCTTTGGGGATGTCAGTTGAATGTGGTCGGGGGTCTAAGTTTAAGCCAGTCAGGGGATTTGGTGATAGTGGGAGCTCGGGTTGTGTTCCGGGTACAATCACAAAGAACCGTTGGGTTTTGATTGTGGGAGAGTGGTATTAATTCTCGGTGTATATCTAGAGCTGGTAGATCGTGCAAGCCGGTTGAGATTGAGAATGGGTCTGATAAGACTGTTGGGTTGGAGATTGTGGGAGCTTCAACTGGTCTCTCAGGTACTTAATGAGAGGTGTGGTTGCAACTAGGTGGCTTGGATGTGACTGAAGTCTTAGCTTGTTCTTGGAACTGGGGGCTGGGAAGACTTGAACGTAAAGATTACTGAAGTTACTGGTGATGGGTTTCTTGGATAGACTTTGTGGACTATGCAAAGCCTCCGAGTGGGAGATTGTTGGGTTCGTAGGCTTTAGGGTAGCCGACCCTAATTTGGGTTAGCCGGCCCTAGTTAGGGTTAGCCGACCCTAGTTATTAGGCCAACTTAGTTAACTTGTTGACCAAGTAGGAAACCCTAATCTTGTTCTATAAATACCTATGATGTAATTGTAGTCTGAATCATTCTGAAAACAGTTGTGAGCATCTAATAAAGTAAAACCCTAGTTGAAACCTGTGGACGTAGGTCACCTTGACCGAACCACGTAAATTCTCGTGTTCTTTATTTTCTGCCAGTGTGTGTATGTGTTTGTTCCGCTTCCGCTCGAGCCTACTCTGATTCGATACCCCAAACAGAAACCACCTTCAAGAGGTCCAAATCAGTTGGTTTTTGAGAAAAGATGAGGTGTTCGTGTGATTTTGATGAAGAATATGGTGTAGAAGTGATTAAAGATGAAATTTGTACAAGGATTGAGGAGAAATACTTATGGGATGGCCGTGAATCTTGATTAAAGTGACTGAGAGTGCGTGTGGTCGAATGGCAGAGTCAAAGGTGTGTATGAAGGGTTAAGTGCCCTATTTATAGATGATAGTGACAGGGCTAGTCGAATGGATAGGGTTAAGTCGGTGTAAGTGTGCAAGCGATCGAATGGCTTTCCGGTCGGATGGTCATCCAATCGGATGTCCATTCGGACAGCCGAATCTCATTTGCTAGTTTTCCGACGTTGGTTCGTTTTGCGAGCTAGTGTTGCGTTGTGTGTTATTGTTAGTAATCCTTACACATGGTATTATTACATCTAAGTGTTCAAATAACATAAATACACAGGAAGTTTTCGTATTTCAAGTTGCATTCAACCAAGTATCAAAGTTTCTCGTTCAATAAGTATCAAGCATAACAAGTGTCAAGTTTCTAGCATCACAAGAGTCGAGATTTAAAGTATCACAAGAGTCAAGATTAACATCGTTCATGTATAAAACATCACCAAAGCATCACATAGAGTAAAAGTTTCACATAGCTTAACACGATTAAGATTCAAATAGTTTCATTAAGCATCACATGGTAGGAAGTATGACGAGACTTGCTAAAAAGATAAAAGTTTCGAACGTTGGGCGTTACATACATAAAAGAGGAGTTGAAACCAAGTGATTCCTTCTTGTCTATTTGTTTTCCCTCCATTTACGTTTTTATTTTAGTTTATCTTTTATCAAAATTTGGTTAGATTAGACGTTAACGATAAGCCGGTATTAAAAGCTCTTGTGTCCTTGGACGACCTCGGTATCTTACCATCCCTATACTACGTCTACGATTGGTGCACTTGCCCTAACATGTGTAGAGTGATAGTATTGTATCGTGTTTTATAAATTTAAAGCTTGATCCACGAGTAAAAAGTGCTTAAAATTGTATCTAAAAATTTACACACTCGCACACACGTCAACGTCAACCATCAATAGAAACGGGAAACCAATTCTTTTGCTCCAGGTTTTCTAATCGTGGTTGTAGTACGGTGCTCACCACCATGGTCGCATTTAAGCCATACCCTCTTGATCCTACCGCCAAGTTTCTTTGATCATCGACTCACAATAACGTAAGCATTCTCATTTGCGCTTCTTTGTTCCCAATCCTTCAGTTCTTTGAAAGACATGTAAACCTGAAACATCGATATGGTTAACTTATATTTTATATTTTATACTTATTAATCTTATTTAATTCCTTTTTATTATATTTATTAATTTTAATATATAACATTTAACTAAGAAACATACATATATCATTGTACCACATAACCAAATGAATGTGATGCCTTGTTAGTTTGATACGAATTATCCATGTTACGGGGTTGCTCATCATACGGTGGTGTGTTTGGAGGCTCACCATCGTATCTTCTGCCATCCAGATAGTTTTGTTGCACATATAAAGAATGTGATACATTGTTAGTTTCATACGGATTGCACGGGTTAGGGGGTTGCTCATCATGATATGGTGGTGTGTTCGGAGGCTCACCACCGTATCCTGTGCCATTCAGATAGTCTTGTTGCACGTAAAAATATTCACACCCGTATCCGTAATTCTGACACCCTTGTTGTGCAAGATAATATGGTTCATCAATAGGGGGAGGCGGAGGCTCATTCAAATCTAAGAACGGGTTGTTTTGATCAAAATGAACGTCAGACACAACCTCCTCCTCCTTGTTAGAATCGGGAACGCTAGGCTCCTCCTAAAACAACGGTATGATAAATATTTAATAATCAAAACAAAAAGGAAGTCAAGTTAATAAATGTTACCAGACCGGTTTCAGGCACCCATGACTCATTAGAATATTGCCTAAAGAAATAGTTACTGTCCCAAAACAATGACATTTTGTTGAATGAATAATGAAGCCGATGATTGATCAAACAATGAATGAGAAATCAAAATACTGAGGAATGTACTATGAAGAAGAACCATCTGCATGCCATTTTTTGTAAAGTGCATTTTCAAACGCATGCTCTGCGCATAAACCTATACGCGTCATATACCTTTATTCATGTACCTAGACAACATCGTATCATAATCTAATCAGTCTTACGTATGCCAATAGTATGGTGTAGGAATGAACAAAAACCGTATACGACTCGTAGTATAAATCTGTGTGCAAATAGATCCTTATAGCATTTACATTCTTTCCACCATTTCTACCCTATAATTACACAAAAAAAACTACATTTTCTCTTCTTTCAATTACATAATTTTTTATATACATTTATTATTAATTTTTTTATGTCATCCACTCACACTCACTTTTAAAATATTAAAAAAAATCGGTCTGTTGAACAATATTCCTTAAATATATAAATAAACAATAACATTTTCTTTCCCTTCCGCGTATTTTGGTTGAATGGATGCAGATGGTAGGTGTGTAAAACTAAATACGTAGTCCCTTAAAAAATCTTGGTATATATGGTGATGTAGTATAGACTATACTGTATAGTCCTTTAAAAAATCTTGGTATATAGGTGGTGTTTGGGATTCCTTATTTTCCCCAACTTTTAACTTATTGACTTTTATAAGTTAATAAGTTGTTAAAATAGTGTTTGGCAAATAGAGAAGGACTTTTAAAATGCCTTTTAGTTTACTCTTGATAAGGGGCTTTTTGATAAGTCACGATTTCTCACTTCTCAAACCCCAAAAGTCCTTTTATGAACAAAATCCCCATTAAACTCCTCCACAACTACCAGCGACATCTGCCGCCAACATTCCCATGTCATCTCCAATGACCCAGCAATTACTCATCTGTTCATCAATTACACCAGACTCATGGTTCTGTTCTGTTCATCCGCAAATATAGTAAAACTGATTGTCGATCGAATGTTCTGTTCATCTGCGCCAACATCCTCATTCATCATTAATCTTCAATTTCACCAACTATACACCAGACAACTACTCATCTCTGTTCCCACTAATCTTCAATTACTCCCCCATCTACCACCCTTACATCTGCCCTATATCTACCAACATCAGCCATAATCCTTGAAGTAAGAAAGCTGATTCTCCGGCGGTAAGGTTACCAACGACAAGCAATTGAAGAACTTGAAGGTAAAACACAACAGGAATCCTTATTAATTTCTTGATTCAGCTATCGTTCAGTGATTTCTAATCATAACTTTGTTCGAATTCCTTTGAGTTATTGCTCAATTACATCTGTTCTAGTTCATAACTCAAACGCTAGGGTTTTTATTTGTTCAGTTTTTATTTATCTGAATGTAATATTATTATGTTCTAATTAGGAAATTATAAAATATGTAAACAAATTTTATGTTATATGTTTCATGAATTTGTTTTTCAATATGCAAGAGAGAAAAAAAAAATTAAATAAGCTAAACCAAACACTTTTAATGGTTGTTCTTTTTGGTCATTTTACATGAATAAGTTAAACCAAACACCTTTTAAAAAAACTACTTATTGACTTATTGATTCATAAGCTAACACAAACACTTTTTTAAAAATTCCTTTTTAAAAAGTCATAAGTTAAATAGACAAAAAGTCCATTTTTTAAAAACTACTTATTAACTTATTAGCTCATCAGCTAACCCAAACACTTTTTAAAAAAGTCATAAGTTAACAAAAAGTCCTTTCTAACTTAAATAAACTAACTTGACCGTGGGGTATGGTGGGGCGTGGGTTGGGGGTATGGTGCGACACGTGGAGTATGGGTCAACCAAGACCAAAAGCCAATTTCAAAGGGATATGGTGGGGCGTGGCTGGGGTGGCGTGGCTAGTGCTCTTAGCCAATAAGGTTTCACCATGTCATGTGGGTAGCCCCGTCCCACGCCCGGGCTAAATCCCACGCCAATGGGGCCACGCCCAAACCCAAGCCCACCCGGGGTGATGACTTGGGCGTTTCTCTCAAACCCCCGCCCCATACCCCCACAGTCTTATATTTTGATATTTTGATGTTGTATGATTGAAACCTGAGCATTCAGGGCGTTGGTTGTTCATCAAAGATTTGGGATAAATGGAGGGGGCGGTGGATAGATACCACAAATTAGGGCTCCAAGACTCCCTTTCACGGAGCTGTAATTACCCTTCAGCTTGCAGAGAGCTGGCTTTGATTCTGAAACGCTCATATTCTAAGTTCCCCAAAGTTCTGCAATCTATTGTCTTCCAAGATGTCCTCACCGCCTTTCGCCTTCTTCCTCGGTATGTTTTTTCCAACCCTAATCCTATGTCTGTCATCAATTTCGCCATTTATCTTGAATTTTGTTTTTCTTACAATTTGATCGTCGGATTTCGCCTATATCACATGGAATTAGTTTTGCTTGTTTGCCTGCCTGCCACTTGTTTGTGTTTGTAATTAAAGGTTTTTTTTTATTATTAATTTTTTTTTAAAGTATAATGTAAGATGCTTTTTAGAACCAAAGTTTAATGAAATGCGGTGCAAGTTTAACTCTTGGACAAGCCTAATGTAGTCAGCATTGCTCAAAAATAATCAAGAGTTATAAATCTTGATGCATTTGTGGTTCAGTTAACTGGTACAGAGCCCCATCTCAGCTTTATGTGAGCAGGTCTGATGACTTCTATGGATTTGGGCATTTAGACGATACCATTTTTTTGCTGCTTTTACAGTCTGCTTCACAACTCTCAAATGTATACTTATTTGTTATGAGAAGCTATTATCTGAATAATTGGGCGACAGACGAGAACTCTAGGATATAGATCACTTTTGAAATTTATGTTACTTATTATATGCTAGATCATATAAATAAGAGGAAAATGGGAAATCATTTCTCTTTTTGGTTACTAAAGTATGCTTTTTGGTTGTTTATGGAGCTCATTTACTTGAATTCAGAATGCAAACGCAATCCGCCATTTCTGCAGCCAATACCCTCCTTCAGGGTGTCGAGTCAGCGTTGCCTAAGCAAAAGAAAACGCTTGCTGTCACTGAGTTCAAGCAAGCGATGGTTTCTCATAAGAGGTGTTCCAAAGCACGTCATAGCGATGAAGGTTGGTTTTTGTTTTTGTCTGGATTTCATGCTCAAGAGATGATGTTGTAGAGACAATTTATGAGCCATTATGTGGTGGAATGGAATCAGATTGTTGTGTATATGCCATTGAGTTATATTAGTTTTAGCTATTTGGAAACAGAGAATCAATATCATGTTCAAAGAAAGATACATATACCTTAGTTAAGTTAAGTTAACACACTTATATGTGATAAATGTGCAGTTGAAAAGAATCAATATTTATATTCAAAGAAAGATACATGGACCTTAGTTGAATTAACACATTTGTGTAATCCATCTTGAGTTGAAAATAATCACTATTCATGTTAAAAGAAAGGGACTAGCATCATTACTTTAATGATGCAAGAGGGCTGTAAATTAACACTTCAAGAGCCTTGTGTCTCTGTACTATAAAAGAGTGAAAACTCATGAATGTGGGTTTCCTCTGTTCTTTAAACTCAAATAGGAAGCATTAAAACTCATGGGGTCTCATGTTCTATACTGTTATCTATGTATTTGTACCCTAGGAGTTTACAATGCTGAGTAGAATACATGCTTCAGTTTTCATAATTAGCTCTTGTGTTTTTTTTACTCTCCAGATTTAGTTGAACTTCCACAAGATGTTCTAGTGCACATCTTCTGTTTCTTGGATTTACAATCTTTAGTTTCTGCTTCACAAGTTTGCCGGTATATTCTTCTTCCCTCTATATTCATTTTGTATTGTTGTCCAAGGTTTAAAAGTACGGAATCATGTCTTGAAGCGTTTTCCCTTCACTTCACGAGGCGCACGCCTCAAGGCGAACCAAAGGCGTAAGCCCAAGGTGGAACGAAAAAATAAATATAAAAATTATACATCTTATAAAATATAAAATACAAACTAATTTCATCATTAGATTCATCAAAAACATAAAAAACACACATTAAAAAGACATGGAACGTTGGAAATTGACACAAAAACATCAAAACCCTCCTTGAGGCGCAACTTTTTTTACCGCCTTAGCTCTATGAGGCGCACGTACAAAATAACCCCCTGAGGCGCCGCCTAATACTCATTTTTTTGGCGCCTCCGCCGTTTTTTAAACTATGTTGTGGTCATACTTCTAACTAGCTTGTTCTGTAGTGATAAAAAAAACATATATCAACTTGTTTCCACCATGCAAATCTAGATGCTGTTAAATACATCTAAGTGTGTCATGTGCAGGTCATGGAATGCTGCATCAAGTGATAATTATATATGGCTGTCGATACATACGATGTTCCTCAACACTTTACATAATTTCTCCAAAATTGATAAACTTTATGGTCGATTGACCGAGCATGAGAAGTCTGAATGTTCCCAAGAAAGCATTGCATGCAATAATAACCTTGACTGGAGAACTAATTTTAAGAAAGCATATAACAGTACGTGTTTAAATTGCATGTTACGCATCAAATTTTATAAATCAGTTAGAGATATTAGTTTGATGTATCTTAAATTTTCATGAATGGTTTGTTTTGACTGCAGGCCTCTCATCAAAGAAACTTGTTACATCTTCGAGGGGATTGTGCACACGTTGCCATGCAATCGTGTGGGTCACGGACGTGGGTAAGGATACCACTTCTAGGCTGAAATGCAAATACCACCAAATCAAACCAATATCTACATCGCAGGTAACCTTACCGGTAGTTTCTTTCAATAACTATGATGGGTTTTCCAATTGATTTAGACCATTAAAAGTTCATTTTATGGGTCTCATTTATATGAATAATGGAAGAAAATGAATGGAAATCCAAGTGACCAAAATACAATATGATGCAACCCTATATTGTTTTGTTTTACCAGATTGTTGAGTACATAGATGGTGGTTACGCTTCAAGTGATAGCGATAGTGATTCGGATTCATTTGATGACTTATGTTCCAAGCTTTGGGCATATCCCAAGAGTGGGTTTCCTGTTTGAGGTGGCTGTACGTGATTGTAAAGTTGGAAACCTGGATTGAATATGGATAAGAGTTGAAATCACAAATCATACATAGAACAAAATGTTAAAGCCCCTTCATTGAAGATTAAAGGAATTTTTCAAAGTTTAATTGTATGTTTTGGGGTTTTAGCTTTTGTGGAGAAAGGAACTCATCGGTGTTCATGAAATGGGTGCTTTGTTTGTTATTTTTGGAGAACCACTTTACATAGTCTGAAATGATCAATTAAGAACTTACAAACTTCTATATGGGCCAATAACATAATTTCTAAATATTCTTTTTATTATTTACAGGAGTAACTATTATTGTTGACTTTTATTAAGTTCCCCTATTAAAGATAAAACTAGTAAATGTTTTTTATTGGGCATTTACTTTAAACGTGTTAATATTAGAAACTTCAAAATATTTAAGTAAAGGGTGCTGGTGAGTAATACCTTACGATTTTATGAATTTGTTTCTCCAATAATGCGTGTATACTTGTAAATAAGTAGGACATTTTTGTGTAAATAATATATTGGTTTCAGTTATATCACGTGAGAAAAACCTATAATTTCCAACAATTTCATGTATCATCTTTATCGCACTTATCAAACATAACTCATCTTTAGCAGGTAAAACTATTGGGTTAGTAACAAAGTTCTTCATATGATAACAAAAGGGCTAAAAAGAACTAAAATCTAGATTAATAGTGATAAACGTTAAAATAACACACAAGATGAAAGTAACACGCAAATGCCACTAAAAGAATAGCTAAATCTAGGGCTTTAAGACAAGGGTTTTTGACCATCCCGCAGTGGCGGACCCAGGAATTTTTCCATGGGGGTGCGGAACATTTTTAAAAATTTTAGACCCCTAGGTATATAAGTAAAAAAATCGGTTCGTATCGGGTCGGGTCATGTAAAACAAACGAACATCAAACTAAATTTATATAATCATCAAAAACATGTCAATCCTTGTTACAAACATAATTAAAACGTCGACGCCCTACAGGTTTTCATTTTTTGAAATCTATCCAAAACATCATCTAAAGCTAATTTCTTAAGCAATTCTTTCTCTATATAACATAAGTTCATCACTCCATAACATAATGTTTCAATTTTAATTTTCAAATATTCAAGCCCTAGAAATCATAACGTAAGTTGTAATCACCCTAAAAATATATAAACAACATAATCACCCTAAAAATCTTCTAAACAACCATAAACAACGTCAAAACACACAAAATTTCAAACCTATTTAACAACTTTATTACCTTTTTTTCTCCTATAATATCAACCAAAATCATCAAAATAACAAAGAAACTTATCCGTGTTCGGATTCCGGTTAGATTTGGTGTCGAACGACGGTGGTATGGTGGCTGATTACGGTGGTCGCCGGCTGCTGGACTGTTGTCGCTGGGTGATGTTGTTCGTTGGCAGTGCATGGACGCAAGAGAGAGAGAGAGCGGGACAGAATTTCTTAGTTGGTTAGGTATTAAAAGTTATATAATTTAGGTAGTATATTTTTTTTAAAAATAAGAGTTTACTAAAAAAAATTAAAATATAAATTGATAACACTTTTTACCTAAGGGGTGCGGACGAAAAATTTCAAAGGGTGCGGTCGAAAATTCCAAGGGGTGCGGTCGAAAAATTCCAAGGGGTGCGGACGAGATTTTCGACGGAATTTAGCCATAATTTTTTTCCCCGGGGGTGCGCCCGCCCACCTTGAGGTGGGCTTGGGTCCGCCCCTGCCATCCCGTAAAAGTTCTTAACCTTAATCCTACGCGTCCACGAAGTCCTATCATTGACTATGTTCTCAAAAAGATGCAAGTCTACAAAATCCTGCCTAATCTGCTCATCCAAATCAATTTGGGTTTGTCTCTACTCCTCTTCCCATCAACAGTTAGGGTTTCCACTGATGTAATTGGGGTCATTCTCAATCTCCCTTCCCTTATTTTATCAGATATATTAACCACCCTTAATCTTACTCGAAAACCCTCATTTCGTATCCGGTTGAACCGTGTGTGCCCACACATCTACCTCAACATCCGCATCTCTGTTACCTTCAGTTTACGAGCATGCGTCTTCTTAATGGCCCAACAATCTCCGTCTGATTGCACAATATCCCTGTAGCTGCTTCCCACCTACACCAGCCTACTTGGATACGGTGGGCTAAATTGATGTTTATGTCTCCATCACTCTGACAAACGATCCCAAATACTTGAGATTAGTTGACTGCGGAACCACTTAGCCTCGATGGTGACCGGGGTGCCCTCATCGTCGTTTCCGCCACTTAAGTCATAGTAAAGGTATTCAGTCTTACATTGATTAGTACTTAAACCTTTACCCTCTAAATATGCTTGCCACTTCTCTAGCTTCCCATTCAGACTCTGTTTTAATTTCTACGACGAACACAATATCATCAACAAAAAGCTTGCATCATGGGACTGCCTCCTGGATTGTCTTGGACAACTCGTCCAAGACAACTACCAAAAGAAACGAACTCACTGCAGAATCCTCATGGGAGACCTAGCTCCATAGGAAAGAAGTCAACATCCCCTTAGACACACGCAAACTTATTTCACTCATAGCATGCATAGCCTTAATTAGCTCTATATATTACTTTTTTTTTTAATGTGACTTTCTATGTACTGGACCTAATGGTCACCGGGTTCATGTCGAAGACAATCCCCCGTCAGCCCCGCACTCTCGGACGCGGTGTTCGATCGGGCCCCGGCCGCCGCGCAAGCTGACTTCCGCCCGGAAACCATACTGCCCCCACACGAGAGACTCGCTGGGGTAACAGCTGGGTAAAACCGGGTTGCCCTCAAGACCGCACCATGCCTCGGTAGAATACGATCTATCATTGGGACGTCCCACCCCCCGTATGCAACACCCGGGGATCGAACCGGCGACCTCCAAGGAGGAAGCCGGTCCAACCCAAACCACATGGGAATTGCCAAGTGAGCTAGGGGGCGGGATCCTATATATTACTAATTGACCCCTCTAGCATCAAAATAAACATTTATTGTATACTATTAATAAACCAACTAAATAAACAGTAAAACTAAATGAACATTTACTATTTGTTTTAAAGGCTTTTTTTTATATATGTTGTTTAGTGGCTTTTTACATGTACTATTTGGTTTTTTATATATCTTATATAACTTACGTTTGTTTTTTTATCCATGTAAATCACGTTTCGGTATTTTTGGGTCATATCAAGATTTTCTTCTTTATGTGTTGTTTTAACGAGTGTAGGTAACGTAACAAAACGAACCAATACCGATCAAATTCCCGTTGTGTTGGTATATTTTTGGTCATATCATGCTTTTTTTTAGTTTTTTTCTCTATTGGTTGTTATAACAAGTGTCAGTACCGAAGTTAAACGAACTAATACCCACCCACGGCGCAACGCGAGGATTTCCGCTTTTTTATATGTGTTGTTTAGTGGTTTTTTATATGTATTATTTGGTTTTTTATATATCATATATAACTTACGTTTGTTTTTGATCCATGTAAATCACGTTTCGGTTTTTTTTTGGTCATATCAAGATTTTTTTCTTTATGGGTTGTTGTAACAGGTGTAGGTAACGTAACAAAACAAACACGAACTAATACCCACCCGCGGCGCAACACGAGGATTTCCATAGCACTAGTTTTAATTTATTTTGCAACTCTAAATTTCTAATGAGAAACTTATTCATCAGCTTTAGGGGCTGTTTGTTTGTGTCTGAATGGAACCATTCAGAGGTTCACATCTGATTCGGTTAGATGTAGAGGTGTTTGGTTCATTAAGACATCACCTCTGAATGGAGCCATTCAGATCTGAATGGTTCAGATAAATTTGATATCTGAATGGAATTTTGACAAGCTTGCCCTCATCCACACTGCCCCTTCATCTCCACACCTACCGAATCAACATAACCACCACCACTGTCGGCCGGCCTGAAGCCGTCGCCGCCGGAGTCTTCACCGTCATCAACGTCAACGGCCTATCTTCATCATTATCATCGACACCTCTATTAACGTCATTCATCACCGGAAAACCAAACGAACCTGAGTCAAAATCTAGATATAAGAAAAAGCACACGAGTTGCCTGAAACGATAACTTACCGGAGTCGAAACACCGCCGCCGCTCGCGGCGTCGCTGCCACCGTCGCTACTCCTTCCCAGTCTCTCTTTCCCTCCGACTCTTCTCTCTCTCTCTTCTCGTTCCTGTCCTCTCCCTCTGCTCGTTTTTAGGTGGTTGCGTAGGAGAGTACAAGGAAGGTGTGTAATGGTAGGAGGTTAGGGGTGCGACGGTCGGAGATCTGACCAGAAACCGGCTCCTGTCGCCGGAGCTTGAGAGGAGTCAGAGGGTGCGGCTGGTTGTTTTTGAGTTAGGGTTGTAAGAATGTTGATGGTGATGAGGTTCTATGTCTGTGTTTTATGTGTGTGTGATATTAGTGAAGGTACAGAAAGAGGAGATAGTTAGAGGGGTAAAATGTTAGAGGGGTAAAAATGTCATTTTACACAGTCATTCAGATGTGCAACCAAACAACACTTACTGGTTCAGAGTCTCTTACCCATTCAGACCTCTTATTCATTCAGCACTTATTGATTCAGATGTTGCCAAACAGCCCCTTAGCTTTCTTAGAAGTTACAACCATTATATATATATTGTTTTCGAGCAACGATGAATAGTAACTTTAAATTTATAATAATATATAGTTTTTTAATATTTATTAGTTTAATATTATAGTACTTTATTATTATATTTACTTTTAACATATTTTTTCTAACAATATTTTCATTTATCATTTACTTTTTATTTTTCATAATTCTTTTTTTATGCTTTTCAAAAGATATTGTCTTAATCAGTTAATTAATTTAATATTTTTTAATAACTTTCGTACGCTAATTTAAAAAATTATATATATGTTGTTGTCGAGCAACGATGAAAGTAACTTTAAATTTATAATAATATATAGTTTTTTTAATATTTATTATTTTAATATTATAGCACTTTATTATTATATTTACTTTTAACATATTTTTTCTAACAATATTTTCATTTATCATTTACTTTTTATTTTTCATAATTCTTTTTTTTATGTTTTTCAAAAGATATTTCATTAATCAATTAATTAATTTAATATTTTTTAATAACTTTCGTACGCTAATTTAAAAAAAAAACTTAAGTATGCTTATTTTTCCACTTGAAATCACTACAAGAAAAGTGACCATTAAAGACTAAATTATCAGGGGCTAATATATCAGTCTTAAATACGTAATATCTAGGACTGATTTATCAGTGACTAAGAGCATTCACATTCTATCCATCAAAATATGTGAGGGGGAGTTTTTATATTATAAAGGGTATAAAAAGTGGTTGTGAGTGGAGGAGAGAGAAAATGTTACTGTTCATCTGTGTGTTTGGGAGGACACTGTTCACACAGTATAATTTTTTTAATATATATTGAAAGTGGTTGTGAGTGAAGGAGAGAGAAAAATGTGATGATAATATTATTTAATTGAAAAGGAGAGAGAAAAAGTATTTGTTTTCAGTGGAAATATATTGATATAGGAGTTGTTTTTTAGTGGAATGTACGTATAATTTGATGGTTTGGATGTAAATGCTCTAATAACATTAGGGACTGATACATATACGACATATTTTAGTAGCTGAAAATCAGTCGCTAACATGTGCACACCTTATTTGATACTAAATTGCAGTCGCAAACATGTTTGTGCAATACATGGTTTTGAAGGGAAACATATTGGCGACTAATATGCAGTCCCCAATACATAATAAAAAATTACACAAATATTTGGTGACTGATATTCAGTCTCTAACATGGAAGAATTGTATTAAAGACTAAAATTAGTTCTTAATATTCCTAAAATGGATCATATTTAGGACTTAAATTCAGTTTATAACGTATTTTGTACCAAAACGATCAAAGACTTATATTTAATTTATTATTATTTGATGCAAGTTAAAAAAAGTTATTGGAGACTGAAATTTAGTCTTCGAAGATCAAAAAATTGCAAATGGATGTTAGTCTGCGGGGTATGGTGGGGCTTGGGTTGGGCATGGGTTGGGGCAATTGCTGACACCTGGATGTTGAATTCTCATAACCCAAACCCAAGTTTTAATGGGGTATGGTGGGGCTTGGGTTGGGCGTGGCTGGGCCGGCGTGGCCTAGCCACATCACCATTTTTTTAATATATATTTAAATTAATTAACTACATAAAAAAAACATATTTTTTTTAAATACATAAACAAACATAATAATTATTAAAATAAAAAACAATCATTCTTCGTCGTCTTCGTCGGTTTCGAACCCAGGAATCGTTGAAACATGTTCCACCAAATCAGATCGAAGGTTGTGATGTATATCCCTTGACTTGATCCAAAATTCATTACCCGCTTTATCTTGGTCTGTTACGTTACCTGGTTGGGAATCATCGTCATCATAGTGGGTAACGACCGCTCTACCTTCATCCTCCAAAATCATGTTGTGATGAATGATACATGTGTACATCACGTTTCCAATCTGATCCTTGTCCAATAGTCGACAAGGCATTTGTAATATTCGCCACCTTTTCTTCAAAACACCGAATGCTCGCTCGACGTCTTTACGTGCAGCCATCTGTACCCTATTAAATTTTAATCTCTTTGGATCTGTCGTACCGTGTTTTGTGAATGATTTTACAAAAACCCCCCACTCTGGGTAAATCCCATCAACTAGGTAGTACCCATACACGTACTCAACCCCGTTTACAAAGAAAGTTCCTTTGGGTCCTATACCATTTACTCGATCATTGAAAAGGGGCGAGTGGTTTATGATGGTAATATCATTATGTGAACCTGGCATACCGAAGAACGCATGCCATATCCAAAGATCTTGGGACGCAACCGCTTCAAGCATGATGGCTGGACTCCCGTGAAATCCACTCGTGTGAGCGCCTTGCCATTGGGTAGGACAAAGTTCCCAAGCCCATTTCATTCAATCTAAACTACCTAGCATCCCGGGTAGCCCATGATAATCTGCGTGATGTTCCAATAATTGTTGCATGTCACTGAACGAGGGCTTTCTCAAATATCTTTTCCTATAGAGTTCTAGAATACACGAACAAAAGTTGTGAAGACTTTCTCTAGCTACACGTGCAGACATTTTTAAATAGTCATCCATAATGTCCGAACTATTGCCGTACGCTAACTGCCTAAGTGCGGCCGTGACCTTTTGCCACGTAGTAAATCCTAATTGCCCGGTTACATCGGGTTTTTGTTGAAAATAAACATACTTCTCCTCAAGATCTCTAGATATCCTTAAAAATAAGTTTCTACTCATACGAAAACGACGCCTAAACATTTTTTCATCATACTTAGGTTCAGCTGAGAAGTAATCGCTTACCAACAAATAGTTAGCGGTGACCCGTTCACGAGCGATGTACCTTCTTCTGCGTTTAGGTTGTTGACTCTCTTCCTCCTCCTCTTCGTTTTCAACGATAGCTTTCACCACCGTCGCGATCGTTTGTAGAAATATTTCCGCCCCATCGTCAGATGATGATGACGATTCAGTATAACTTGAAGAACTCATGGCGAGATTGTGTTTTATGTGTTTGATTTTGTGTGAGAAAAATGATAAATATTGTAAAATATTTATAAAGGAAATTTATCAACATTGTAAAAAAAAATAGACCAACGGCTAGCCCAACGGCTAGTTTGGTTTGGCCATTCACAACCCGCCATGTCAGCTTGGCCAGACCGCCCCACGCCCGGCTTGAAACCCATGCCCCAAGGGCCACGCCGAAACCCATGCCCACCCGGGGTGGTGCCTTGGGCGTTTTCCCCCTACCCACGCCTAAACTCCCGCCCCATACCCTGCAGTCTTACTTGGGGGACTAATACTTACTCTTTGAATATTAAATGAAATAAGGAAGGACTGATATTCAGTATGCAAAGTGTCTCATATTCTACCATTTTATGAAAATGTATTAGAGAGACTGAATGTGTATGCCATTATCATGTGCCATATTCTACCATTTTGAGGAACTATATTAACAATTTAATCAATGCTAACAATTCTAATAAGAGAATGTATTGGAGACTATAGCTAGTCTCAAATGTCTTTTGTGAAGAAAATGAATAACGATCTATATTATGGAAGCTCACAAAATTTTACGGCTGGGAAAAAAAGCTAAGAAGATCATCTACGGCCTTATTATAATCACATGTTGGTGCATACGAAAAGGAAGAAACGAGACGTTTTTCACAACAGTAAGTGTGGGTTCCAGAAAATTTTAGGGGAAGTCAAATCTAGAGGTTTTACGTGGTTAAAAAACAGGCCTTCCTTAAGAAATCTTCAATGGGAGGACTGGGGTAAATATCCGTCGTACATGTTGTAGTTTGTTTGCCTTTTGCCTGTTTGGGTCGGAGGCGTTTTTTGTTAATTAGGGTCAATATCAATCAATGATAGTTAGCTTAAGATCAAATAGGGTCAGTATTAGTCAAATGATGGTTACCCAAGATCAAATTTAGACGAAATATAGTTATGAGTTTATTGTTTGTACATATACTTTATAATATAATTCACATATATTTTCTTGTATAACTTCACTTATATACGTTTTAATTTTCTTTTTTTAACCAAAGCACGTATAACTTATATAATTAATTTAACGTTTTTTTTTAGAAATTATTACATTATATGATCATATAAGTTTAATTTAATTTTTATACCAAAATTTTTAATATAAAACGTACGCAATATTTGTTTTCATATCCCGCCTACAGAAATTTCAATATCCCTCCAAAAGTCCCAAATTGTTGAATGCCCGCATTTCTCTCAAATATTCGGTCTTCCCCCTAAAATCTTTGTTTTTCATTACTATTTCTCATTTCCCCCTCACGGAAAGCTTCCAAAAGCGGAAGCGTCGATTAGATGGAGATGGAGGTTTACTACCCGCTGACTGCAATATCGAACAACCAGTGAACGGTGATCAGGGTTGATCACAGAGTCATTCGTAAGTAATTCTAAGTCCTAAACTCGAAACTGATTTCTGATTTGTGATCTAAGATGTTGGTAGAAGTTGCAGGTCGACTTTATGTGTCACCACTGTGTATAGGGCCCTGAAGGAATTTCCCGTTGATACCTGTTCTAGAAAAATATTTCAACTAGATGATTCAGTTTTCATTAGGTTAAGGTGGACATATTTATGTCTCACTAAAAATGATGTTGTTTTATACATTTTAAATAATTAAACAAGTCTTAATCAAATCTGAAATCATAGCCACATACATATTTAGTGTTTTAAATCAAAATTTTTATACTTGTATTTGAGTAAAGTCTCATAAATCACAATTTGTATACGTGTATTTGAGTAAAGTCTCATATGGATCGCTGGTTTGCTGTTTGGGAATTGATACATTGTCGTTTGAGATTATGACTATCGGATGGACTATAGGTAAAGTTAGTTGTTTCACTAGACTAAATTGTTAAATAAATGAATTTTAATGCTATTTGAAGAATGCTCTTGTGGTTAAACAGGTTGGTTATAATTTTTGTATTTAAAGATGAGTTTTATATCAATAACTCACTGATTAGAGCTGTTGATGCTACATGTAAGTTTGTTATGCCAAGCTAAAGTTTGTTTTTCAATAATGATTCGCATTAATATTTTCATTGTAGCTTATTGTTGGGTGATTATCTTATTTTATAGTTGGAATTTGCTTATTGGATAATAAGATCATGACAACCCTCGTAAAGGCTTGTGATACTACAGAAGGAATTGATCCTCATATGCATTTGAAACAGAATCAATTGACTCTACATGAACAAACCTGTTGCTTTTAGACAAAAGTTCAGAAGCTTGCTCCCAGGTAAAACTTGTTATATTTGCAATTGAAGAGATACTTTACTTTTACTTCATTAAGATACATTAAGCATGAGGGTGTAAATGAGCCAAGCCGCTTGTGAACTACTTGGTACTCGGCTCGCTAAAAACTCGAATTGAGTTGAGCTTAAATGAGCTCTAGCCCGAGACTAAAAAAACTTGTATAAAAAACGAGCTTGAGCTTGAGCTTGAGCCCGAGCAGGAGCCGGTGCTTGAGCTTTACTTAGTGAGCTCAAGCTGGCTCGTAAGTCTAAACGAGCTTTTTATTTATATCGTTTTTATTTAATATATATTAAATATAATTATATATAAAAATACAATACAAATAACTAAGTGATGTCTACTGTATGTTATATAAAATTTTATCAACATTAAATACAAATGTAGATAAAATAATCAATAAATAATATATGAGTCGAGCTTGTGCTTGAAAAACCACTCACGAGCAGAGATCAAACTCAAGTTCTTATATGTTAAACGAGTTCAAGCTCGAGCCTAATTTTGCCTTAATTTATAGCCTTGAATAGAGGTGGCATATTTGACCCCATTACTTTTGAATGTGTGCTACTATTTTTATCTTCAATGGGTAAAAAAGGCTAGTTAAAGAAGAATCTGTTAAAAATTCTTTAACAGTTTATTATATGCATAATGTAAAACCATGTAAATAATTTTATACAAAAAGTTAGACGTTAGGCTACATGAAGGGGTCTAAAATGACATGGTACTCTTGTTGAACGCACATTATGGGATGTTTTCAATCATTATAAAATGGGAAACTACCTGAACTATGTGAAGATACACATACATATATAGCACCAAGACTAACGTTTTAAAAAAATCCATTTGTATACTTTGAGGCTGAATTCAGTTATTCACCATGAACTTTGATTTGATTCCAGCAGGTGTTTGGAGTGACGAGTTGACACAGAAGCAATGAAGCCCTCGACAAAGGTAGTACCAAGGTTTGTATTTCGTTCACTTAGTTTTCACTATCATTTAGACAAAAGAAACATATCATGCTTTTACAAAATTTTAGTTATTTGGTTCCAACTTTCTCCGGCATTAGTCAACCTTTGTTCTTGATTCATCATGCATTTCGTGGCCATATATTTGACTAAATGACTTCATGAAATTTCATACAATTGCACATACAATTCAATGTAATTTCTTTGGTTTATTGCATTATTTGTGGCTTGTTACATCAGAGAAACTCATATGTTTTTGCCAGATTAAACAAACTCACATGAAATATCCATAATTGATGCAGATGTATAGATGTTGCCAGGGTTCCCATCCTACTCATTTGTAGTTTATTTACTATAATTCAGTCATATGTAGATTATTTAATCCGGTCACTTGTTTTGTTTTGTATTAGGAAGTTACTAATAGATTCTTGCCTATAAGAATTTCAAAGTTTGGGATTTTGGTGCTTGTTTAACGCTTCTTAAGGTTAATATTTAATCCCTTTTTAAATCATTTAGTTTGAATATATTTTATTATCAATACAAGTAAATTTAGTTCTACATAAGACTTTGTGGTTTTTTTTTTTTTTTAATTTGTAACAACATTTACCAATGACTATAATGCATCAGGTAATTAGGTAACTTGGAGCACTAATGAATCGAAACAAGCCGATGACAAAACTGAGGAAGACGGAAAATGGGAAGAACTCATGATACCCGCAACAAACCCATTAAGACAATGACTTATAAGTATTATGTTATCTTGTTTTTTTTATTTGTGTTCTAGAACTCACAAGTTATAGATCTTTACATTTTTTATTTGTTCACATGTATTATTCTATCTAAGCACATTTCCTACATAAATTGTGAATTCATAGAAATTTGTAAATTTTTTGGGTATCATTTGCTTAGATTTGGTTTGAGACGTATTATTGGAAATTAGTTTTTATACTTTTAATAAGTATAATAGAGAGTAGAAAATTCGCTATTAGAGATTGACTTTTCAGTCTCTAAAATAAATATATTATGAACTGAAATAACATGGCATTAGAAACTAACTATCAGTCTTCGAAACATTTTATTAGGGACTGAATTAACATAGAATCACGAACCTAACGAAACGTATTAAGGACCATATCGACATGTTTAGAGGACAGATTTCCAGTCACTAAAGTTAAACATTGGGGACTGAAATATCATACTATCCAAGACTGATTTGCAGTCACTGAGAAAAGTATTGAGGACTGAAATGCCGTGGTACCAGGGTACAAATCAACGACTGAATTTTTATATATCGAAGAGTGATCGTTAGTCCCTACTGGTGTGTAACACCCTAGTTTCTATTTAACGGTTTTACATGTAAATACCAACAATTATATGTGTAGTTAAGACTGCACATATTATAAAAACACGAGTTTATTAAAACTTTTACAATTCATAAGTTATTTGACATAACGTAATCAGATTCGTCGTATAGATTTACGACAAGGCAAAGTGCGGAAGCATGAGTCTTTATTGTGTTCGGTTCTTCGTTGAGCTTGATCGTCTTTCGGCATCCAAAATGTACCTACATTTCATAAACATGAAATGTTTTAGTCATATGGGGATTAAAATGTGTCTAAACAAATCCGGTAATGATAATGGAAGGAAAAAGAATCCCAACGTTAAACTCTTGATCTCAAAACATGGATTTCCAACTGGCCTCCACCGTAACTTACGGTGGCACCGTAAGTTACGGTGGCCTCTGGTGTGACATGCCCCTACCGTAAATCAGTATGGGGCTGCCGTAAAGCCTTCAGCGTATGGGGCTGCCGTAAAGCCTTCAGCTCCACCGTAAGTTACGGTGGCACCGTAAGTTACGGTGGCCCCTGCATTCCAGCTTTCCATTTTGCCGTTTATTGACACGAAAACTTTCGTATCTTTCAAACCGCTTATCCGTTTGACCCACCGTTTCTTCCTACATGATTGTAATTTGACCCTTCATCATATGGAGTCAAAATCCAACATCCGGATTAACAAAATTTAAGACTTTTAAGTCTTCGGCTTATTACCATTTTTACCAAATTTTTGACCCGTTCGCGATTTTATCAAACAAACATGTTTACTTGATCTATAAACTCATGAGAATCATAATTTCAATATTTCCTATCAAATAAATCATAAATCATGGGTTTCTTACTTAGTTAGAACCCGTTTACGTTCAAGTGCTTATTTTGACCCGTTAAGGGTATTTAAGCACTTTAAAGCTTAAAATCGCTTTCATTCATTTCTAGCGTTATATACAACATTCTTATCAAGTAATCTTCCACCACAACTATAATTGTGGTGGACTTAATGAGGTGATCTATATAATCCGAGTTTTTCTCGTCTGATTGCTAATTTACGACAAAGACTCATATAGAGTCATTTGACCGAAGGTTTACATCTTTCGCTTCTTACACTTATTCCAATTATTTATTTGATCATAAAACTCGTTTCAAAACTACCTTTAAAGGTTGTTTATTCGAATTAGCCAACAAGGGCGTTTTAGTCAATTTTAGTCATTCTTTTACGACGAAGGACTATTAGTGCTTGTTTGAACCCCAAAATCCGACCTTTTAACCATATTCTTGTTTAGAAACCAATATGTTTCTAAAACACCATAATCATAACTCAATTTATTCGCTTTACCTAAAAGATAACCGAATATCTTATTTTAACCTTGTCTAACTGTTATAAAACTCCAAACTCTACATGATGAGTTGTATTATTATACATACCTGGCTCGGATCAATGTATTGACCCGTTTCAATACCTTTCCTTAGCGGCTGCTAAGTGATAGCGATGTAAGCATCCATGTGCTATTTATTTCCTAAAATCATGCATCTTGACAACCCATTAGTCGATATTGTCAAAGGGTGATAATTTCACCTTTTGACCCGTTTGGTCTAAATGACCAATTACCATTGTCAAATTGTCAAATTACCATTTTGCCCTTAATGGTTATTATGATTTAACTTATATGATAACCATTAAAAGTACATGTTTCATTCGTCATAATATGATCGAATTACCGATTTAACTCATTTTTTTACCCATCACTATGTTTTCTTGTCATATTTGATAATCTTGTTCCGTACGACTACACGCCGGAACATCATATCTCAATTAGGTATTTTTTTTTTGCTTTTTCGTAACTAATACGACGAAAGAATATTATAAATATATGACTAGTGTAAGATATACTTACCTTGCATCCGAATTACGCTTTTCCTTCATTCTTGCTTTGTTTGACCCGCTTCCTTTCCAAGCCTCCACCTAGCTTGTCAAGCGTCAAACTATCATCATAATTCGTAAGACGGTTAGATTAGCCATCATTAATTATGAGTATTCCATCTTACGGGTTTTACATCAAAATTCACCATTTGATTTCATTTTGGTCAGTTTGACTTTTAAAGGTCAAACTGCCTATTAACATAAGTGATTATACCATAAACCCCGACAATTCATTTAAGCACTTTGTCAAGTATCCGATTGGCATTATTCTTACGCCACCGTTTTAACTACTTTTCAAATATAAGTTCATGCTATTATTAATACCAATTTAACTTAGCTCTTGATTATCAAAGTTAATTATTCATTTGTTAAGCAAGAACTAAAGGTTTCCATCTCCATGTAAAAACCCGTTTCATCATAGCATTAGACATTCATCCGAACATCAATATAATCAAGTTCTACATATTAATTAGTAGACATCATGATTCCAAACCCTATTTATATGAACCCAAATCACTAATTTCATCATAATATACTAAACCCCTTTCATGAAAGTATGATCATGTACCCAAATTTCATGGTTTAATCAAACACCTTCCATTCATTCTCATGCATGATGATTCTAAACATAGTCTTATCATCAATTTCATCATAACAATAAAACCCACTTAGCTAGGTGTGGTGATTCAACCAAACACCTAAATCATAGCAATTTATTCTAATTCTTCACTTAGGGTTTGTTCCTAAGCAATCCTATATCTCAAATTCAGCCATAACTTCTATGATTCATGCATAGATCGTATCATGCAAGATTAACTAATTTTCACAACTTCATGAATGTTAGAAATTCGACATACCTTACGATCCCCTTGACTTGGTAATCGTTTATTCATGTTTGGTTGTGAATTTGAGCTTCATTTTGACCTTCAATTTGTTGGATTTGTTGAAGGTTAGGGTTTGGCTCCATGGGGAGCTCCCTGATGTCGATCCAGAACACACACTTGAAGTGTGTGTTTTATTTTGATTTTCTTTTATTAAATAACTTTGTTAAGTTATCCCATTTTAACCCCTCGTGTTTGGTTCGTTATTAAGTAGGCCACAACCTACTTATTCCTAACAATATTCCCATCTATTAACTAGGTTAAACATTCCTAGTTAAATTAGTGGGTTTGGGGGAATTTATAACTAAGTTTATTTTAAGTCCCGTTAGACCAGGCCTTCTATAAACTTTATTTCCTCAAAGCCTTTATACTAATTTTATTTAATATTAGGTTTATTTATTTAAAATCCTAATACTCACCGGCTTGCTTTTACCTCTAACGGTACTTTACCCATCATCTAGTATTAACGGAGTTTGATTACCAAACCCGTTTTCGGGGTGTTACATGGTGTCATACAAAGGAGACTGATTTTTAGTTACTAAAACCACTATCTAGGACTAGGTATCTGGGACTGGCTGGGGACTGGCAAATCAGTCCCCGATAACCATTAGGTACTGATTTAGATGCATCAGAGACTGTTTTTTTAGTCTCCGATACTCATTTTTTTTGTAGTCGCGCATATAAATTCCAATATAAGTATTGTTAAAATGAAGTTGTATTCATAATAGATTATTTATTTTGTATCGTTTTTTACTATATAATGATAAACTAAACCGATTCTGCTGGTTAGACTTTTGAAACAATATGCTATATTTCAAATAACGTTTGTTTAACATTATCATTTGCTCCGTTTCGCCGCAACGCGCGACATCAATAAGACCTAGTTATAATAAAAGTCGAAGTTATAATCATTATAATAAAAGTCTTGTGGAGTTGTTTTTTATTAGTACTTTAATCAATCGCATTTTTTTAGAGTAAAGTATAATTTGTGTCCCTATGGTATGATGATAAGATTAACGTGCGTCCCTAATTTTTAAAACTCGCTACCTAATTTTTAAATCTCGCTACCTGTGTATATGTAATTTACATTTTGTTACACTTTTTTAAATCTCGCTACCTATGTATATGTAGTTTACATTTTGTTACACTAAGTCCTAATCAATCACATTTTTTTAGAGTAAAGTGTAATTTGTGTCCCTATGGTATGGTGATAAGATTAACGTGCGTCCCTAATTTTTAAATCTTGCTACCTAGGGATGAGCATCAAGTACCTGGTACCGGTATCGAACCGAACCGGGTAGATTCGGTACCGGTACCGGGTATATTCGGTACCGGTTCCTATTTTACTCGTTTTTCGGTACCGGTGCCGGTATTTTTGGGTAAAACACTAGTAAAGTACCGAAAGTACCGGTACCGGTACCGAACCGGTATATTCGGTACCGGTACCACTTTTCAACGTTTTTCGGTACCGGTATTTTCGGTACCGGACCGGTACCGAGCTCATCCCTATCGCTACCTAATTTTTAAATCTCGCTACCTATGTATATGTAATTTACATTTTGTTACACTTTTTTAAATCTCGCTACCTATGTATATGTAGTTTACATTTTGTTACACTTTAAGTCCTTTTGTTAAATTATCATTAGTTTGACCGTCAGTAATCTTGCACATTGCACCCCTCTTGATTACACAAAACCAAGGGTATTCTTTTTCTTATGTACAAAGGTTTACATTCTAAAGTCAAAAATGAAAATATATATAAAACTAATTGCGTGGAAGTTATAGCATGCTACTTGCATAACATTAATGTTCACAACGTACATATCAATCCTAATACAAACTTTTAATGATAAATAACTACATAAAATAAAGAATTAACTGCGTTATCAATATCATATCATTACAAACAATTCGAAAGACAGTTTTAGCCAAATGTGGCATGACCTCCATTGTTCCTGTGCAAACTTCTTGTCTTTTGATTGTCTACTAGGAATCCTGCTTAAACCTTCTCCTGGAGTACATCAAATTGTTTCTTTATTTCAAATTCTGCTTTCTTAAGACAAACATCGGCCTTATCCTTGTGTTGTTCGTAGGGATGAGATCGGTACGATACCGGTACCGTACCGGTACCGATACCGTAAATATCGTTACCGAAATTGAGGAAATATGGATACCGATTACCGTACCGTATTTATAGATTCGGTACCGGTACGGTACCGGTATCGGTACCGGTATTTCGGTACTTTACCACATTGGTACCGCTTTAGTGTCATCCGTTGTTTTACCTAAAAAAATATTATGGGCAACCCATCCATCCATCGACTTGTACCCAATTCCGAGTCACCATCAAGTTTAACAAAAGGGGTTTCTTCAACAATAGCGTCGTCTCCTTACACAACCAAACACAAAGATATTAAAAATCTAAAAATAAGAAAAGATATATTGATAATTTATAACCAAACCACTAAAAAATTAACTTACTTCAATGGATTCCATTCTTTTTACCGATGATTATTAAATTCGGTATTAATACCGGTATTTACCGAAAAATACCGGTACCGATACCGTTTTTTACCGATACCGAATTTTGAAAAATCAATTACCGATACCGGTACCGTTTATGATCGGTACGGTACGGCATCGGTACGGTACCGGTATTTCGGTAAAAAATCTCATCTCTAGTTGTTCGTATAACAACGGCACGGTGTGCAACAAAACAAAGCCTATACAACATTAGGAAACCCACACAAAGGTAATAAGTATAGAGGGGGGGTTTTTTTTTTGAATTATTAAATTTACTTGCTAAAACTAGACTTTGGGTGGCTCATGAGCTCAATATGACACGTTTCTGTTTTGCTAGGTTTTTTTCCTTGTTTTTTAATTTAGTGGTTAAAATATAACCCAAATCAATCTGTTAACAAGTAATTAATGAGTCACAATGGACCCCTTAATATCTATCTACTACACAAAATTCACAAAGGACTCTTACAAATGTAGACCAAGGTCAAGAGGCTACCAGTGGCGGATCTAGGATTCCGACCAAGGGGTAACGTTTTATAAATAAGCCGTAACGAAATCGAAAAAACGTTAAATTTTTCCAAAATTTACACTAATTTTTTCAAATTTTTTCCGACCAATTAAGGGGTAGCGGGGGTTACCCTACCAAAGAGGTAGGTCCGCCCCTTGAGGCTACACCAGCTTCCTGCAACTGATACAATCCACAAACCAGCAATTACCTGATGAACATGGAGGTTAGATCATTAGTCAAACATTGAAATCTCTCATCATTGGTTTCCACAAAACATTGTCAACTGTCAAGCCTATAAAAGGACCAAAAACAACTGAGCTTTCAGTGAAAATTATTGTTCATTTAATCGAAAGGGGATCTTTTATGTATGTTTACGTTCGTTTAAAAACTCATTAAAACTTACTTAGATACTATTGTGTACAATTTTAAAATGTTGCATATTCTTGAATCATGTGGTTACGATGGTATTTTGACTTTGATTTGAATATTGTTGTTTATTTTATCCAAACTTATTTATGTTTATAAAATAAAATGTTAAAATATTTTTGAATCATGGGATATTTTGGCATTTAGATATTGTTGTTTGCTTTTAGTCGATGTTCGTTTTTGTTTATTTAGGATGTTAAGGAAACATGAACACGTTGGCTTTCTTAATGAACAAACACGGACAAGAAAGTCAGTTCACTTAAGTGTTCGTGTTTATTCATTTATTTGGTTAAAGCTAAACGAACAAGTCATATCTACTATAAGAAAGAAATAGAGCATACAGCTAGGAATTTCTTCAGGTCTTTCACAGAAGCGATTTCCCATAGAAGCTCCAGAGTGTCGTTGATTTCAAGCCTAAGGACCAACGCTGCCTATAGAACCGTATCTTCATCCAGCGCGACTTGTGGGAATTCTGGACACCTGGTTATAATCAGATTGTATATGTGTTAAACGGGCTATGTTGAATGGGTTGGCATGTTTAATTAAACTATACCTGTAGATGAGGTTAAGCGTATTCGACCACAGAAAATGGACTCCGAGCACCAGTATTAGAACATGGCATAGTAAACTAAGCAAGTGATATTCAATCATTTCGAAGAGTGCCCATACCAGTGGCGGAACTAGAACATTAACTCAGGTGTATCCTAATTTTTTTTTTCACCGTGCAATCGTACAATATTAAAAAAACGACAATAAATAAATAAAGTAAAACAAATATCTAATAGATTTGTCCTCTTTTTTTTTCATAGCTTGAAATCGTTCCATCACATCGTCGTCTTTTACTTCACGTAAAAATTCCTTTTCGACCGCACAAACCATAGCATTGTTCAAAAATTCCGGGCCCATTCGATTGCGTAAATCCGTCTTGACAAGCTTCAATTTCGAAAAACATCTTTCAACGGTTGTGGTTGCAACCGGTAAAAGCAAAGCTAGCTTCACTGTCCGATAAACTGAAGGAAAAGAACTATGCGTTCCCGTTTCAACCATAACACGCGCAAGATCACTTATTCTATTTAAGTTTGCAAATTTATCACCATCACTTATAGTGTGACGAAATGGGCAATTGGGATTTGGGCTTATTATTTTCAATTGATTGGTATCCTCGTAGTTGTGCCGTGCATTAAAACTTCAACGCAATTGGGCAATTATTTACAATCTTTTATTATTTTGGGCTAACATATTGGGCAATTGGGCTTATTATTTACAATCTTCAATTGATTTGGGCTAACATATTGGGCAATTGGGATTTGGGCTTATTAATTTCAATTGATTTGGGCTTACAGACTCTTTTTAGGGGTGTCCTCGTAGTTGTTCAGGGGTATCCTTGGTATAAAAACCGAAAAAAAAAACTTTTTTTTACACTACCGATAAAAAGTTGAGCCGTAGCCCGTGCTACGGCTCGGACAACATAAGGTCCGCCCCTGGCCCATACTATAGTCGCAAAACCAAGAATAACAGCAGATTCCTCTTGCTCCTCCACAGAAATATAACAGCAACTGCCATGAACAAACTTGATTAAAAGACAAAAACAACGTCTTATTCAAAAAAATATATGTCCAGAAAGGGTTTTCTCCATGTTGCTAGTTAAGCATGCATATACACGGTCACTTCTACTTGACTCTCCTTTCTCTCTATAATATGAAATTATATACTTGTTATGCATGCATATACACGGTGACCATCGGAGGGTTTGTTTGCCTCGGGATCCTGTAACAACCCGGAATTTATAAAACTCTAAATCAGAATTTTTAAAGCGCTAATTAAACAGGAACCAACTAACTAGGAAATTATAAGCCAGTCAGCTACGAGCCTTGTAGTGGCATACAATAAGGTTAAAACACTTAGATTATAAATTAAACAAAGCTAAGGGACCAAACTTGCAAAGATTGAAAGTGGAATGTTAAAATAAGAAATTAACACACCAAACACCCACATGCGTGAGTGTCTGGTCGAACAGAACAAGAGAGGGTGACAGGGGTTTTCTTCAAACCCTAAAATCCTCACAAAATTCACAAATTGAAGCCTCTAATCTGCTCTAAATCAAGTTTCAAACATGAATTAGTGATCACCTCGTTGCAGGGATCAAAAGGTATGCAAAATTGTGGTATTTTGTTGCATCTTAAATTCTAGGTTAAATGTGAAAAACGAAAATTCAGCTTGATTACTTGATGCATGGGGGAAATTAGAAGTAACATGATGTTTAGGGATAAAACCCTAGAAGAATTCTTGTTAAAATTTAGTATGATGATTCTAGAGATTTTAATCACCATTGTAGGTGATTATTGATTTTGTAAAGACTAGATAAACACTAGGATTATGAATACTATTCTAGTGAAAACTGAATTCATGTGTTAAATTCGGTATTGTTGATGTTGAAATTTAGTGCAAATCACCTAATCGAAGTAAATATAGATGAAAATAACATGTCAAGAACCTAGTATTGATTACATAAGAACTTGACCCGCTAGGTGTTTGCTTAAACGCCTAAGTGAGGAATAAATGTTTAGAATTGAATTAAAACGCAGATTTGAATATCATAATGAATTGTTCGTTATGGATTATAAAAGAGTTCTAAATTGATGATGAATGGAACTCTTTAGGTAAAGCATCCGGATCGTCAAGTGGGCAAGCCGGAAGTGATACATGCTTGAAGGGCACACTTTGAAGGTACGCGATTTATAGTTTCGCTACATTATGTTCAATTGTTAGTCTTACTTTGTTATATTGAAATTTGGTAAACAAGGAAAACCCGTTAAGTCACGGGAGTGACAAAATGCCTTAGACAAGTAAAACGGGTCAAAACATGTGCTAGAAATAGAGTTTGGATGTGTCTAGTAATGGTGACATCCAGTCGGCATCCAAACGGGTAAAAACAAGTTGGGTTACAAACAAATAAACTAATAATCATCACTTGTGATTGGTCATATATTAAGCGTAGGTCGTGTAACGGACACGCTAATTCATTGTAAAAGCATGAGCCCTTGTAGAGGGATTATAGTTCGGAACATTGTTTGTTAATCAATTCCGAAAAGCATGATTAAATGCTTGGAATTAAGCATGATAGTTATTGCATAAGTAATCCTTGGGAGGGGAGCAAAAGCTCATATTTGGTAAATGTAGGAATGGGTGCATTGGCCTAGAGTTTATGATGATAATAATAAATATTGTAGAACTTGTAGACAAATGGGTTGAATAAACAAGAGACGAATTATAGGACAACTGTTTTTGAAATGATATTTTATGCAAATCGTATTGATAAAGGTATCCATAATTAAATTACGGTCACGTAGGAAAAAGAATCGGCTAAAACGGACACCGAGTCAAAAGTTATGCCGATTTAAAGTTTGGAACTTAGAAAAATGGTGTTGGGTCGAAATTGCAGCTCAATATAACAACATTCTGTTGAAATACTCACTGGCGCCGCGCCACGGCGAGACCACACATCCGTCGCGCGACGCGAGGATGGTGGCGTCACGCGACGACCAGCCTTGAACTCCGTCGCGCGACGCGACTGACTTACAGCGTGAAATTTTGTTTGTTTTTGATACTTTTGAGTATGGAACTTATTTATTCTTGATTATCAAAGGGTCTAAACTAATTAATTACGTGGTTTGACCGTAGGTGAAGTTAGATGAAGTCCGGATGGTGATCAAGCAAACGTCTAGAACCGAACGCACTAAACAAAGCTTCCGCACTTGATCTATTTTGTTTTAGTAATATGTAGATACTTGAACTGTGTCTTCAAACGTTATCTAGTAGATACCTGAAGTTATGTTTTGTATGTTAAATGGATAATTTGCTTATAACTTGAATATTAGGATCATATATGGTCTTAAAATCATGAAAGTTTTTGTAAACTCTAATTTCTGTATTAAATGCAAGTTTTTGTATCATTAAACTAGTCATATTAAGTCGGGTGTTACAGATCCTCCCTTCTAAAGGGTTTTCTCCATGTTGCACATCTGTAGATGCATAACCGAGTCCGGACCTCCCTCAAGAGGCCGGACCATAACAAAAGGAACGCACATCTTAAGGTTCGTTCTCCTTACCAAAACAATGGACGCGCATCCCAAAATGCGTCCCACCGAATGACACGTCATCAAAGTCAACTAGTTTAAATACCTCCTCCAAGTACACCACAAGTACGATTTTCTGAACCTTCGTCTTTACTCTCTCTCTACTTTCTCTCTCTAGCAAATACTTATTCTCAGGCCGGAGGGTGGTCGCAGAGTGGCCCTCCCACCTCTGCGACGAGCCAAACGGTTTGTTAAGTTGTGCAGGTTCATATTTTCCAAGTTATTCAAGGTCTAATCGTGGTAGATCAGAGTCCGGCCACTTTTTGGATCTTCAACATCCAAAGACTAGATCCTACCCTTAAAAAGTCATAAACCTGACTTGACCCGACAAATTATGCTTTAATTAACAACAAAGTTGATAAGCCAACAAGAATAATAATAATAATAATAATAAAAACCCTCAGCTTTTCTACACAAATTGAGATTTTAAAGCTCAAAACATTGATGGATGTAGTTGAACACATATCAGGGAACCCAAGAACCTTGACAAAAACACCAAGCTAATTTCAATGAACCCAAATGGCTATCTAATAAAATTGACCCTATAAATAATTAAAATATCAAGAAACACACAATCAGGACACATATCAAAAGTGATCAACTTCAACACATGAAATGTGAAGCTGAATAATGAATAATTAAGATAATTTTGTGGAAATGTGAATACCTTCACCGCCTCCTAAGAGGGCGTGAATAGGCTTTTCCATCCAGGAACGGCTGTCATTTTTAGGAGGAACCGGGAAACTCTTCTTTTCTTTATCTTTTCCATCGGAATCCGATGACAAAGAATCATCAAACATCTTGGTGATCTTCTCTTTTACTGAATCAACATATGAAGATTCACGCTCACCCTCTCCCGAGGTGATCTCGGCCATATTTCGATTATTAGTTTATAGGTATTTCGCCGGCTATTGGAGGGACGTACGACGTAGCTCTTTTATGAATAATATAATATAATTTTGGTCTGCATGAATACGAATCTTAGATCTAAACAGTATTCGGAACTTCAGTTTCCGAAGGGTAAATTGCGCATTTGTATGGGCGACCGGTCAATGAATGGTCGGTTGTCTCAAGTTCCGTCTTGGGCTTTGGATATGGGCTCGAGAACATATATATTTTACTCATCAAAGACCGTAACTCCACACCAAGATCTTTCAAATGCTGGAAGGTCGTTTTGTTAGGTTTTGTATTTGAACTAGAAAAGTAATCCGCCGCGATGCGGTGGGGGGCTAGATTTATATAAATATTAAGCTAGTTGTCATCGAGTTACATCCATTAGGTTAGATACATGAGCTACACGGCTACATCCAAGAGTTTGTGTCTAGGTTATAGTTGAAACTTAAGTTACTAACACTAAGCATGTTAGTTACATCAGTTGTGCAAAAGACAATTTCCATGGCGTGCTAAACTATGGCCTACAGTTGCGCTTTTTTCCTACTTGGCAACTATACAAAAGGTGTTCGACGTCTGTATCATTCCCCGCATCCCTTCTTTGAAGTGCATGAGGTGAGGCGTATTAGCGTGAGGTAGGCGCGCAAGGCTCTTATCTGAAAAAAAGAGGTGGACATGCGTAGGCGAGGTTCAAGCGAGCGCTTTGGACACCCATGGTGTATAGTACACATTGAATGTATACAAGTATTATGAAGTCACCAAATTTAAAGCAAGAGATTGCCTTGTAATAGTGTTCCAAGTGCTTCAGTTCTGCAGGCATATCTACACAAAATAAATGCAAAATTAATGAACGAACATGCTTTTATATGATGTGTAACAGATCTGAGTTTACCCACCGTCGGGGCCACTGCTGATTACCACCACCACCACCACTACCACGGATACCTCTAGATTCAAACGTGCTATTATGAGATCGAGGAGATAGGCTCACACGGTTCGGGCTTGCACTGCCTCTACTGCTTCTATGGCTCTTCATCTAAAAAAATAGATTTCATACATTATTGTATGTTATTTTTATTGCCAAATAAATTATAGTTGGTAATAAACCAATGAAGATGACTTACATTTGATGATCTTGAAATCGAAATCGGTTGAGCCCTAGGTCTACCCCTTTGTGCAACATTAACTTGTGGAACTTCATCATCCAAAGATGGAAACAAAGGTGTATCCAAAGGAGTTAATAACCTTTAATGTTATGAGAAATAAGTTAGACATATACTAACTAAAAAAATAACCATCATGGAATTAAACAATTATTTCATAGTTCAGGTTCGTTTTTGTTATGATGTATATATTGACCGCACATATATTAAAACTTTAGGGGCCATTCAACTGTAAATTTGGATTCGTTTGTGTCAATTCCAGAAAGGAAAGAAAAAAAGTTAACTTGCTGGAAAATAGTAAAATGACAAAATTCCCCTGAACTTACAGTTATGTTGTAAATTATATAACTATAGTTATTTACCCGTCGCGCATTGCGGCGGCGTAATGCCTTTTTTATCCTTTTTTAGGTAACTCAAAAGAGGCGGAAACCCACACGTATGAACCAAATTTACGTCGAAACGTAGATTTCTATTTGACATTCAGCCTAGCCAGTACCAAAACTACCAAAGAATTAAAATATTTGATATTCAGCCTAGTCAATTTATACACGAGTACCAGTCCCAATGATTCCCATCCCTATGACCGACATACCATTACCTATATAAACTCCAATCAGAACCATAAGTATTCAAACATTCAAAATCCAACAATGGAATATAAAAAAAAAACAGAAATTCAATTACAAACTACTTGAATAGGAAACAACACACTTATACCCTTTCTCGTAAGAGCAACAACAACAATCTCCGGTGAAATTCCAAGATGACTGATGAGCTTTTTATTGCTAATGACAGTTTTTCATTGCCATAAGATTGTTTTACAAACATAATCCATAGGATAGGTTGATCCATATATGCAAGCGTTTTTAGTGCCATTTGAAGCAGGCATTTTAGAATACATAATTCCTCTTCCAGCAGTCATCCGGTGCAAATTACCCACTCCAATAGTCCCTTTATGCCCCTCAAAGTCTTCATGTGCCACATCTCCCTGTAGTTTACCACAATTATCATTAATCCATTTTTTCAAACCTTTATAACCCATATCATCAATAGCCTCCTCATCACCTAGATTATCATCAACTACCAACTATTATCATTTTAAAACGAAACTTTTGAAATGGAGATATAACTTTCTAAAGTCAAACACTATTTAAAATCCAATTACCACTAATAAAAGTGAGAAAATATTTCGAGACCCAAAACCACCACATTAACCTTTCATCGCCATCTAAATCTACTACAACCACAATGCCATCCCTGGCTGCTAGGAAAACCGTGAAACCCTACTTTTGTGGCGAATAATTGTTGCTGTTGTTGAACATGGTCTATGAATTGGGTGGAACATATTTGACTTACCTAACCCATCGAGGGTGGCCTGAGAGTCACCGATCTAAATAGATATGAGACATGCAAGTGTTGAACGGTTCATCGGAGCTTCACCGAAACCCTTACTTCTAGCAAGTCCATACGTGTTAGTGCATTTATGTCTATCGCCTCCGTCATCTCAATTCGTAGCGGAAACAGTTTTACACTAGCCTTATATTGTAATATTAGATAGAAAAGGGCAAGGTGGCATATTTGTAAATAAGGAGAATCTCCTTATATCCTTGGCCTATAAATAGATGTGTTAGGGTTAGGTTTTAGGACTTTTGCAACTTTTGGCATTTTTGGAGACTTGGAGAGCTCTAGATCTATAGAGAGAAGCTAGAGAGAGAAAGTGCTCCACGTGAATCAGGTGCTTTGTATGATTTCAGATCTGATTAATAGAATCATGATTATATTACGTTCTCGTGTGTTCGGTCACGTTCGTGTACGGATTCCGCACGTCACACGTTCGGTTCGCAATCATTTCGGAGTCAAAATCGGTCCTAACAAGTGGTATCAGAGCAGGAGCTCGATTGCACGGATCAAACACACTGATTCGCACCGAAAAACATCAGATTCAGAGTTAATTTCACTCAGATTTGTCAAAATTCTTCACTTTTTCATTTCGTCACGTTTTTATCAGAAAATTGCCAAATTAAACGACTTTTTACGGATAAAAATTGCTGATTTTCGGATATGTTGTGCGAAAACACTTGATCTATAACCCTACAAATTTTCAAATCTTAATTCCTAGTCATTTGTGAGAAATCTGAATTTTTGTGGTTCGAAAGTTTGTTGAAATATGTTGAACGTTGCTGCTGTTATGCTTGGTGTTCACCGGTCGGATGGCAATCCGACCGGATGACCATCCGACTCATAATCATTCAATTGCATTTCATTTAAAAGTTGACTTTCTTTGACTGAAATATTCAAAATGTTTGCTGAGGGTGTTCACCGGTCGGATGGGAATCCGACTCAAGTTACCTCCTTTTACAATTCATTTAAAAGTGTTGACCTGTTGACCCACTCGGTCGGACAACAATTCGAGGCAAAGTATTCAATTGTTCATTAAATAGTGTTGACTTGTTTAACTGTTACTCGTTCGGATTACTATCCGGTCGGATAACAATCCGTGTCATAACATTATATCACCTTTTCAAATTACTTAGTCAACCTTCTCAGACTTAGTCAGTCAACTTTATCAGTAGTTCACGTGTATCATTAAAGGGACATTTAATTAGTTTGTCGGCCAATTCAATAAAGAATCATTTTGATCTGATCAATACATCTCTGTTAAATCAAACTAATTTGTTCGCTGAACAATCACATGGGTCATGTGCTTTGATTGAAAATTATATCACTTTGCTGTGTCACTTGGTCAGACAGCAATCCGAGCGAGTTACCACCCTACTCACACTTTGACTTTAGTTGACCTATCCGACCGGATTACTATCCTAGCGGATAGCAATCCGTGTCACTGCATTTGACTTTAGTTGACCTATCCGACCGGATTAGTATCCGAGCGGACAGCAATCCTTGTCACTGCATTTGACTTTTATTGACCGTCACTCACTCGGATTACCATCCGGGCGGATGGCAATCCGAGTCACAACATCTCATCTAAGCGAATTATTTTGTCAACATATTCAGGCTTGTCAGTCAACTTTATCAACAATACATGTGAGTCATTAATTGCATTCGGTGATCTTGTGTATTACATTACACTTGTCATCAAGTATTGCTTTCATTTTATTAACACATCACGAGATCTCCTGAATTCATATATTACATTTAAAGTTTGTCGGCCATTGATTCATACATTGCATGTGAAGTATTGTGATTTGTGTCAACATCATTAATGGCATTCAGAATTTGCTTGTGATAAGTCAGTGTGCATGTGATATACTAATTCATATTGATTGTGATTGCATGTGATTTGATTCAGGATTGCATATGTAGTTGATAAGTTGTCGGCCACTTAATTGCTAAAATCAGATTTTCACGTGAATAAATGATGTTATCAGTTTGAATGTGAAAGTGTTGAATTTAGTCAAGTTTCATTGTTGAAGTCAAAGAAGTTAACAAGTAATCCGGTCAGACAACTCACTAATATCGTTGAAGACTAATCGATCGGACAACATATTTTTCATTTAGTGCCATTGCCACCCGACTCAAAAACAGGTGATTGTAAAGGAGTCGGATACTCACTCGACCGGACAGCATTCCCATCCGGTCAGACAGCTTCAATCCCATCTGGTCGGACAGCTTTAATTCTCATCCGGTCGGACAACAACCCCACCCGAACGGACATCAACCTCACCCGAACGGACAGCGTTGTCACGCAATTATTGTCACTGTTGACTTTTGTTGACTCATCCGTTCGAATATTGGTTTGATATTGTTTAAACTGGTTGTGTTTGTTTGTTCGTGATTCAGGTAATTCAAAAGTGATTCGAGAAGTTCATATCATGGCTAAAGAGTTCTACAACACGTTCTACAGCGCGTTTACATCCGAATCGTCTGAAACATCAACTGTCACACCGAAATCCATAACAAAAACGATCAATGATAACATAAAACATGATAATTTCTATGGAACTTATTCAAAACCACCTAAGCTTGAGAAGATAGAGGATTACACTTGGTGGAAAGAAAGATTCCTGAACTGGACCAATGCATATGCTCACGAGAGCTGGTTCTGCTTAGAGCTTGGATACAATCGACCGATCAATGACAAGAAAGAAGAGATCCCTCTCAAAGATATTTCAGATGAAGACAAACGGAAATTCTCATATGAGCAGAAGATGATCGCTTTGATTCAACAATCTATCCAAGATGATATATTTTATTTGTTAAATCATGATGGGTCATCAAAATCGGTTTGGGAAGCGTTAAGGGTTAAAGCCGAAGGTGGCAAACAAATTAAAAAGAACAAAATTGCTTTACTAAAAAAGGAATTTGATTTATTTGATAGCTTAAAGGGAGAGTCAGTGAGACAAATGATTGAACGTTTTTGTCATTTAAAAATAGAACTCGAAAGGTTTGAGATTGTGAAAACGAGAGAGGAAATAATTGATAAAATCATAGAAGCGTTACCACAAGCCGATCAGTGGTAAACGTTTGTGTTTATCTTGAAAAATGACGTTTTATATGATTCAATTTCTCTTGATGCTTTGATAGAAAAAATTGAAAGTCATGAACTTGAGCTACAAAAGCAAAGCAAGATGAGCGGTTCCTCGCATCATCAGAATGTCGGTCTTTACTACAAGGGCAATACACATTCGGTGAAAGTTGGTGAATCACCAAAGACCGGATTTAGCATTGAAAAAACGAAAGAACCACAAACAAGCTCATCAAGCTACAATCCAGGATATCACTCATCTTCTTCAAAAACAAATCCTGATGAATCAGAGGAAATACTGTGCAACATTGCTCTTAAGCTAAAGAATTCTCCAGCTATGAGCATCAACTTTGCTAAGCAGCAAATGAGCTTCCTTGCATCTGTTCTGGAATCATATGAAGGTCTAGTTGCAGGCAAAATTGGAAATTCTAAATTGACCAAAGAAGATTACGACCAAATTGATCCGAAAGAGATGGAACTTATCGATATCCACTGGTGTTTAGCAAGCTGCATCAGAAGAGCTCAGAGATACATGGAGATTACTGGGAAACAGACAATCGGTGGACCGTCAACTAAACTGGGGTTTGATAAATCCAAAGTGACTTGCTTCAAATGTAAGCAAAAAGGTAATTTCAAGAGAGAATGCAACAACTCTGCAGTTGATGGAAATGAACATCCTTTCAGAGATGATTATTATCGAAAGGCAATTTACCACCGTAGCAAAGAAGAGCCGAAAATGATCGAAAATAATCCCAAAGAAAAGTCAAGAGCTTGTGCAGTAATCCATGATGACGAAGGGTATGATTGGAGTGAGATTCTTCCAGAAGAAGATCGTATTGATAATCAAGTTACAGCTCATGGCAGAACTCTATCAAAGAGTAAACATTATGTTTTTGTTGCTGAAATCAAGGAAAGAAGTAGAGAAGAGATTCTAAGTGAGAAAACCGAAAGAGAAAGATTCTTTGCAGGCTGCAGGATTGAGAAAATGCAAGAAGAATACGAAGATACAAAGTACTATGGAAGATACGACAAGAAGAGAGATTGCTATGTCAACAGAAATGGTGATCCTGTCGTTCACATAAAAGAAGTGGTTTTTGATGATGTTCTTGCAGTAATTTCTCTGTCCGGCGAATACTATTCGAATATTGCGAAAGATAAAACAGGTTATCTGAAAAAGCTGGATAAGATAATTCATGACGTGATGACCGCGAGTTTGAAAAAGAGGGATGAAGAAAGAATGAAGAAGAATGTTGATGAGTTGGTAACTGATCTGAAGAAAGTTGCTGAGGAAGTTAAAGTCGAAGCTGTGAAAGTTGAAGATGAGAAGATAGAAGAAGAGAAGGTGATAAAAGAAGTTGTTGAACAAAAAGCTGTTACTGAAGAACAGCAGGTTGGTCAAGAAGAGGGATGAAGAAAGAATGAAGAAGAATGTTGATGAGTTGGTAACTGATCTGAAGAAAGTTGCTGAGGAAGTTAAAGTCGAAGTTGTGAAAGTTGAAGATGAGAAGATAGAAGAAGAGAAGGTGATAAAAGAAGTTGTTGAAGAAAAAGCTGTTACTGAAGAACAGCAGGTTGGTCAAGAAGAGATGATGAAGAAAGAAGAAGAAGAGGTAAAGAATGAGAGTTTGGTTAAAGTGAATAGTGATGTTGATGCTGGTGATGAGAAGAAGAATGAAACTGATCAGAAGAAGACGGAAGCAAACACCGAGGTGCCAATCACTGAGGTAAAATCTGATTCTGAAGTCTTAATAAAAAATGTTGAACAGTGCAAGAAATGAATGGAAACATGCAGAGCTTGTACTGAAAAAGACGAAAAATTCAGAACAAGAGATCTTGAATTCAATAAAATCGAAGAAGTTTTCAAAAACAAATGCAAAGAAATGTTAGAAAATGAAAAGATTTTGAAAGATAATGATGAAAAAATTTCGAAAAAATGTAAAAAAATAGAAAAAGAAAATGAAGTTTTGAAAGAAAATGTTTTGAAAAAGACAGAAGAATGTGATCAAAAAGAAAATGCATGTCAAGAAATGAAGAAATAGCACGATTAAATAAAATTGGCTTATCACATTACAAAAGAGTCATATGAAAATGTGAAGAGTCAAATGAAACTTGTTCAATCCAGATTGAAATACTGTTTTGAAACAACTGATACGCTTAAGCGACAATATTCAATAAAGCAACAAGTTGTCAATTCCTACATTGAGGATGTTGCTAAGCTAAAGCATCAAATAGCTGATTTAGAACAGGATAACAACAAGTTACATAGTTATCATGCGTCATCATATGTGCTTGAAAGAATTTTTAACATAAAACCGGGTGATGATGATTCTGAGAAAAACAAGAAAGGTATTGGCTCAGAGTTTCATCAAGTTCCTCCACCGGAAAAGTTTGCATTTTATGATGATGAAAAGGTCGAAAAAGCTTTCAACATGGTCGATCAATTGACAGATAACATTGACGTAACCTATTCCAAATCTGATGATTCAAGTGATTCAGAGGTGGTAGGTAAGGTCGTTGAAAGTGTTTTGAAAGAAGAGTCCGTTGAAAAAGGTAAATCTGAATCACAGGATGGAAATGAAGGTAGTTTTCATGAAGAATATCTGAAAAAATCAAAATCTGAGTAAAATTTGAATGATGATTCAAAAGGATTGGTGTATACCATGATTGAATCGGACAAATTATTCTTAGATGTTGTATTCCCGATTCAGAATGTGATTTCAGAAAAGATTGAAAAAGTTTTCTAGATGGTTGAGATTGAAAAGTCTGAGATTTCAAAATTTGCTGGAAAATGTCACAAAACTTTTTATAACAAACCTGGTTACAAAAAGAAAAACATGAAGGCTGGGTTGGGTTATAAGAAGAAACAAAGTTGGAAAAAAAATGAAATGACAAATTATCAGGAAAAGATGAATTTTGTTCATGGAACAAGTTCCGAAGAAGAGAAAGAACTCCAATTTTGGCGTCAGTCTAATGAAGAGTTCTATGCTCAAAAGAAAAAGCAACAACCACAGGTCAAAGATGTCTAAAAAAGAACATGTTTTAAATGTGATCAAACAGGACATCTTGCACGCAAGTGTCCAAATCTGAAACCTGTTGGTGTTGAGACGAAAAAGAAATCTGTGTATGTTGAGAAACAGAAATATGAAGTTGTGACTCAGAAGTCAACCAAGTTTGATTCAAAGCAAACTTGGAAGCCGAAAATGTCAAAGGCTGACTCATAACAAACATGGAAACCAGTGACACCCAGATATAGAACAACACAAAGTTGGAAAAACACGATTGATGCAACAAAACCAAACCAGTTTTGGAAACCAAAATTTGTTGTTCAAAATCAAAATGTTCAAAAAGAGTCACATTTTTACAAACGAGGTACTCCTAAAGGTCAAACATGGTCTGTTAAGAAACAAATGACTTCGGTAGATGATGCTAAAATTGAAAAAGTCTTTGTACAAAATGACAAAGATTTTCCGAAGTTGAATGAAGCATATTGTGTTGAAATGCCTAAGGTCAAACAGACCTGGGCTAAATTGTTCAAGTAATTGAGTAATTTGAATGTGCAGGTGCTTCTGAAGAAAACTGTATTTCAAGAGGAGTGTCGGAGCAGCCTGGCACAAGAAGAGGAGGAGGCTGCTGAACCATGTGTTGGTTGAAACAGGGAGTTTGTTTGTTTTTCTGTATATAAATAAACCATATTTCATAAAACCCTAAAAATTGAAAATTTAAAAACCAAAAATATGTTTTTATTTTGTCAAAAATTTGAAAGATCAAAAATATGTTTTGTTTTTAAATTTTGTCAAAATTTAAACAAAATTTCAAAAATATGTTGAGTGAATATGCCGAAACCCTCACGGCGGAACAAACATGATTAATTTCACAAGATTGAAAAACGGTTTTCAAACTGTAAAAGATCAATGTGTTGTAAATCATGGGGGTATGTTATATTTTCTGCAAATCAGTGCATGAGAAGCAGAAAATGGATGGCGAGACGAAGCTATCAGTATCAGGTTGTCAAATTTTCTTTAAATGGTTTTGAATTTTAGGGGGAGTAATATTGTTAGAAAATCCAAAAACATTAGAAATTTTGAAAAAGCCAAAAACATGATAAAATTCAAAATTGAGTTTTTGTGTAAAAAGAGGAAATAATAGTACATCAGTAGACAATCACAATATGCTAAAGAAATGGAAAGAAAAATGTGATAAACGGTCTCTCTGATGATATGCCAGTAGGTTTTTACACGCTTAGTAGATTGTTTTCGAGATATAAACCTAAATATCATATACTTACTTATTTCGTGGGGAACATCTCTCGGATATATGGGTAACCCCCGAAATCTTGTTTGAAATACCCCTCTTTCTGAGATACTAGGTCTTTATGCTTAGTGATATATGGGGTATTATCCCGGGACTTCTGATTTTGCGGAAGCAATGGCCTAGTCCCCGTATAATACTTTTCGCTTGCTTGAAATATAGCACCACCCTCAGCATAAAAAATGATGAAACATTGAAAAATGCTAATCATGTGCTGTTGAAGAAAAGATTCTCTAAAGGGAACACACCTAAAGTCGAAGCCATCATCTCTCTGATTTTGCGAAAGCAATAGCCTGAGCTCTCATGGCCCTCGCATTTAACCCTTTACAGATATCATCTAGGTATACTCACCTGTAAGACTGAATATTGGGATCTGGATACGGGAGTATATTCTGAGGTGGGACACGTGAATAAGTTTAAGTTCTTAAAACACTAATCTCGTATCTCGAATCAGTTGAACTTTGTGTGAAAATTTAAGTGAATAAGTATATTCTGATCAACGGTACTAGTGATTTGTCATAATCTGATATGATCTTCTGACGCAAACTCAAACAAAAATATTGTCTGTAAAAATGTTTGTAAATATTTCTTTACTGCTTTATGTTTCAGAAAAATACAAAAAGATTTTGATTTCTGCTTTATTTTCGACAACCGATGTCTGGGAAGCTGAGTTTCAAAATCTGAGTATGCTGATTGTGTTTCTGAAAAATAAAACAAGTTCATTAAGTTGAAACTTGAGTTTTTAAAATCAAAAACAGTTTGTGATATCTCCAAGGTCATTAAATTGGACTTGGATGATTAACCATGAAGGATTTCGATGCCTATACTGTTAAAATATGTAAAAGAGCCAGTTTCCGATCCGATTCGCTGAAAATGCCAAATCTTTGAAGATTGTTGATAGGGGAGAGAATCAAGTTTTCTGGATATACTTATATTATTATATCTTAGAGCCAGGATCTTGATTTAGAAAGTTTAATAGAGCCAGGTCACGATTCCTGGAAAACCGAAAATGCTTTCATTGTTAAAATTTTAGCTTATGCGGAGAGAGCCAGGGTTTTCAGTCCTGGATGATTAAAATGTTTTTACTTATAAATGTTTGAGGATTGCAGATGCTATACCAGACTACGATCCCGACAGCCGAGTCTAAGGGGGAGTCTGAAGACGAGCTCAACACAAGGGGAAGCGTGCAAGGAGCCAGGTATCTTTCCCGGAAGAGCTTGTAACCGGAAAGCCAGGTGTCGATCCCAAAGCATGGAAGCTTGACGAAAGGGGGAGCCTGAAGAGTTTACCGAAAGGGGGAGCTGAAGCTGAAAACAGATCCACCGGGATTCTGTTCAAGCAAGAGGGAGTCTACATTGATGAAAAAGTGTAAAAGCTTCAAGAAGACTCAGTGAGAGAGAGAAAGACCAGAAGCTACAAGTCTGACTAAATGTTTGAGATTGACTGCGGCAATATCCAAGGGGGAGTCTGTTAGTGCATTTATGTCTATCGCCTCCGTCATCTCAATTTGTAGCGGAAACAGTTTTACACTAGCCTTATATTGTAATATTAGTTAGAAAAGGGCAAGGTGGCATATTTGTAAATAAGGAGAATCTCCTTATATCCTTGGCCTATAAATAGATGTGTTAGGGTTAGGTTTTAGGACTTTTGCAACTTTTGGCATTTTTGGAGACTTAGAGAGCTCTAGATATAGAGAGAGAAGCTAGAGAGAGAAAGTGCTCCACGTGATTCAGGTGCTTTGTACGATTTCAGATCTGATTAATAGAATCACGATTATATTACGTTCTCGTGTGTTCGGTCACGTTCGTGTATGGATTCCACACGTCACACGTTCGGTTCGTAATCATTTCGGAGTCAAAACCGGTCCTAACAATACGTTTGTCTGAATCTTTAGAATCTGAAAATAGTTGGCAAAATTCAATAAGAAATTAGTGTAAGAACACAACTAACTGACAAAACTTGTATTTAATTTTGATTCTTACTGGTGGAGAAAATGTGAAACAAAACCAAATCAAGATTACGTAATTCTGCTGAAAAAGCATCAGACGTTCTTCTCTTGCCAGAACCGGAGCTTGCGACGTCAACCACAGTCGCCACCGTCGTTGTGTTTGCGGCGGAACCCTAAACAAAACCCTAGAGCAAATACTATGTTTTGAAAGGAAACCGTCATTGTGACTCTTTCCTGCCTCTCTCTGTACCGTAATTTCTTTTTCTCTCTCTTGCTTATACAAAACCCTAGAGAAAATACTATGTTTTGAAAGGAAACATGGCTAAAAGGGGCTGGTAGACAAAGAGGCAAAACAATGTATAACCTGCTAAGCTAACCTTACAACTAAGAAAAGCATGATATACAAACAAAGCCAAGAGTACAAGAGCAACATGCCTAAAGATGTTGCAAATTAATGTATTATATAATATATAATGTCTAAGTTTGCTAGCTAGTCCATGACTTTATCAGAAATGGTCTCAGCAGATTAAACAGATGTACGTGCCTATTCGTGTCTATCTGATCAACGCACCACTAGTCAAGAGTTGTTGTTGCTCTCCCTGATGAGTCAAAGGTAGGATAAAACCAATGACCCAGATGAAAAGCAAGATATATTGTCTTATTCTCTGGCAACCGGGGATCGAAAGATAACTTCGTGACAATAAACACACGTCGACAAAGATGTAAACTTTTAATAAGTGACAAACCGGGTCTAGGAAAAACTGCTTGAACATGGAAGACGATACAAGAAAATAACAAGGTCTTAGATTGTTACGTCTATCCATTTAATAAACAGTAAAAAATGTAACGGTAGGGTTAAAAAGTTTAACTCGTTCAAGTAAATGGGCTGTGTTCAATGGATCTATTTAATCCATGTAAATAAACATGTCCTATCAACAACTTTATTACAACCTACAAACCTGTTTATGATTCGTTTAACTAGTTTACAACTTTATGATAACCCATTTCTAGTCTGCTAATGAATTTATAACGTTTGAAGTGTGTCTATTTGACTTGTTTAGATGAATGAATTACATGACTCAAGTACGGGTTACACGATTTGAAGTGTGTTCAGTTTATGATCGATGTCATTCACACTAATTAACATATGATGTAGGAAGGTACCATTCCTCACTAGAAACAAATGCAATTAATTGTTGGGAATATCGATGTACAATTTTAATTTTAAATAAAATTTTATTTTATTTATTAATCAATTAATATCTTATATTAATTAGCAATGGAAGCATGTAAATAAATTTTAACCAAGCAAAATCCCGTTAGTGATCCAATTTCAATTCATAGAAATAATTAAACACGCCCGTAAGGTGTTCAAGTAAATCTTACCTTTTGACGAAAATCGAATAACACACATGATGGAAACGTCAAACATCACGCTAGTTGACGCGGTCACAAAATTCGGAGTTCCCAAATCAACACTTTGAATCAGACGCCTAAAACCCCAAACTCGAATCGGGAAACAGGAATCGAAAACTCCCTAACGAATGGTGTCGGTTTAAACCAGTGATTGAAATAACCAAAAACCAGAAACCTATTTTTTCGGTTAGGCTCGCCAAAGCAGGGGTGGCTGCCAGAGGTCGTCGGACGGTGGCTAGGGGGCCGACGTGAGGCGGTGGTCGGTGGTGCGTCATGTCGGTCTAAGGGTGGAACGACGTAGTTGTTCGGTCAGAAGGCGGTGGTCGGCCGGTCGGAGGTGGTGGGTTATGCAGGTTAGTTTTTGTAAAACAAAACTCTTTTGGTGTAACATCCAATGTTAGTGAATCTGACGTGGAGCGAGGGTGTATGATTTTTTTAATGTTTTTTAGTACTCTTTTTTCTACTCTTTTATCAAGTTTTAAATTTGATGTATTGTAAAATACATCCATTTATAGTGTATAGTTTGTATAGTTTTCATATTCATTTGTTTGATTTTTAGTTAGAATTCGTTACTTTGATTAGTTTTTGCGTTTCCAGGTCATTTGTGCTGAAAACGGAGAAAAAAGATGAATAATCAGCTGATTATTAACTTGAAACGGGAATCGGATCATTGCGTAGTTGAATTGGAGTTGAAACCGAAGAATTCTGCTGAGACAGGAGCTTGGCGTCACACGACGACGAAAGGAAGTCATCGTGGCGCAACGCTATGATAAAAAATTAATTTATGGAATTGCTTCACGTCTCGTCACGCGACCATATATGGAGATCCCCGTCGCGCGACGCGACGAGGTTAGATGTTGGCATAATATGAGCTGGTGATCAGGGTTTACGTATTTAAGGACATTAACTTTGAAACGGTCAGAACTTACGAACCAACATTGTTTTGGATGAATTTTCGGTATCTTTGCAAGCGTTTTCGAGTGCTCGGAGCTGCCGGTTGAAGATTTGAAGCTTAGGGAATCATCCTTGTTGCAATTCTGCTATTCAGGTGTCTTTTACCTTTATTTCTTTCTTTGACTATGTTTTGTTTATTTGAAAATACTTTGTTTGTGATGGTTTTGGATGACTTTGATTGGCTAAATTGTTTAAACTACCTAGACTTGGATGAATGGTTTGCTAAAGTTTCGTTTTTTATAATGGATAATTAATATTTATGGATTGTTTATGAATTACAGTCGACTTGATTATTAATTAGATGTATATGCATGCTTAAAATTGTTTGAGAACTGTTTATTGCTTCGCATGAATGTTGGTGACAGTCTTTATCACATAATAGAGTTGTGCTAGGCTTTAGATTTTGGTGAGTGTCTATATCACGTAATAAATCTTTAATCTTTAGGGTTAAATTGCGCAATATACCTTAGAAGTAATATTCGGTAATCAAATAGATTAAGTGTTCTACTAATTCTCAATAGCTGAGAGGTGCGAGATTATTGTTAGGTCTAAGTCATTAAATCGTAAGGTAGGAGTTTCGTTAGGAGTAACCCTTTTGAGTGCTGTCTAACAAGTCTAATCGAGAACCCAACTCTATCCTAGGTTTATGTCCTGAGAGGTAGTGAATCTTTTAGTGTACTTTCGTAAACTTCTTGGATGTCTTGAGAGAGATAGAGTCTAATCAACCGGTGTTCGTAACAGCCTCTAGGATGCCATAAGTGTCTCTTGAGAAGGGTTGAGGGTCTTTGTTCGGTATTTCAAAAGGTTTAGAATTTTAAGATCCTGATTCCATAATAATTAATATCCTAATAAAATTCATTACTAAAAGCAAACCAGGATTCCAGTTTAGGTAGTGTCTTCACCATCTGAGTAAAAGTCCAAAGTTAGTTCGTGTTAGTTAATTTAATTTAATTGCAATTTTTAGGTTTATTTAGAAAATCCCCCTCCCCCCAAAACATAAAAACAGTTAAGTGTCATGTCAGTGAGTTTAAATAGAGTCGTCAACGTAATTAATTAGAGTCTCATGGGTTTGATATCCAGACTTACTTTACTTTACGAGAGTTGATCGGTTCACTTGTCGGTTAGTAGTTTAGTCGAGTTTAGAAAGTCTATCGTATTACTTTGTGTCTAGATTAGATTAATTTTAGTTATTTTTATTAAACTACTTTTAGCACATCAAGTTTTTGGCGCCGTTGCCGGGGACTCTTGGCAATTGCGTTGATTACTTTGTTTGGACTTATCTGATGTCATTACGTGCTATTTGTGTTTTTGAGTCGTAGGAATCTAAACAATTTTAGTGTCTTTTCATATTTTTGAGTCTTTCGTTAGAGTCGTCTTACTTGTTTATTGTCGTTTTTGTAGTGAATGCCCCATACACGTTCACAGGGACCACCGAAGCCGTCGATTGACAATCCTGTTTCCTCGTCTTCTAGTTTTAAGGTTAGTAAAACTTCTACTTCATCTTCCGCCTCTTCTGACTCTACTCTCCAATCTAAACCACCAGCCTTCGACTTCACTCCGAAGCCATCACCCCATAATTCCCCACCACCCACCCGTCCTCCGAGTCCGCCACCCGTAGTCCAAATGGCTGCAAATCAAACTGTTCACCAACGCTCCACCGCTAGTTTTACCGGTGCAAAGTCACCCATCACTTTACCCGCCATTGACATTGAAAAGTCTTGGAAAATTCCTTCGTACATCATGACCGCTATCACCAACTGATGTGTGCAAAATGCAACATATAAATTTCATCAAATGAGGCCTAAAACTAACCCTTTTTTAGTAAGAGATGTTGGAAAAAGTGTGCTTTTTTCTTCCTTTTGTATTTTCAGGACCAAATGAGCTTAAATGAAAAAAAGGAACAAATATACAGCAAAATCTAACATAAATACGAAGAAAAGGAATAAACGTGGCATGCCCGACCCTTCAACAACATCTTCCCAAGCAAAAATAAGAAATAGAATGCTGACCACAACCCCGTGCCCACTGAGCATGGGAGCGTGGCCAGATGACTGCAGAAAAGACAAAGCTATAGAAGCTTCTATTGCCCACCACGGGGGCGTGCCCACTGAGCACGGGGTGTGGTCAACGCTAAGATTCGCAAAATCTAGCAAATCTTGGTAGTATAGATACGCTTCTGCACACGGGGCCATGCCCAGCGAACACGGGGCCGCGTGGAGCCTAATGCAGACAAGAGCAATTAATGAAGGAAGAGAAAGAGGATGGCCATGTGGCCGTGTCCAGCGAACACGGGGCCGTGGCCGAGCTTCTGTTCAGGCTATAAATAGGGGTGCTTGGCTCACTTCAAATGCATACCTTGGCAAACCACCTCTCTTCCACTTTGCCACCACTCCACCACCACTACAACACCCACATCCACCACCATCATCCATCATCCACCTTAGAGTGTGTGTAGTAGTCTCGGGATCCAAGATTGATCGTAAGAGTTCTTGTCAATCAAAGGCTAGGTTTGGCTAAGTCTCTTACATCACTTGGTGAAGACAAGTCTTTAATGTAATACTTTTGATTTTTAATCTTTTCGCACTTTTTATTTGGTTTTGTATTAATGACTTTAGTAATTAGTTTCTTTTGTTGAAGGTGAAACTTTCTTATCATTTGTCCGTGGTGTCTTGGCATTACTTTACTGTCAGTATAAAGTAAAATATTTTCACCATTCATATCTCTACGATCTATATAGAGATATGTTGGCTACCTGGTCGGGGGTTAATGGAATGGTTTGGTAAGGTTCTTTTCTTGTTCAGTGTATAGATCCTGCAAGGACCTGGGTCAAGCTTACTAGGACCTCCTTCAATACCCACTGGTATTGGATGGCGGGGGTGCAAATGGCTTGATCCCCTCATATGTAAACTACTATTAATACATTAAACCGGCTACTAGGGATTGTATCTTTGCTGACTCAAACCACTTAGCTGAGGGTAACGTCACCTTCAAAAGAGGGGCCTATCACTTTTCACATTTATAACTTAATTAATTATCTTCCAATATTCCGACCCTTTGGGATTGTATCCTTGCTGACTCAAACCTCTGGGTTGAGGGTAATGTCACCTTCAAAAGAGGGGCCTACTACTATAACTAAGATGATCTCTTAAAAAGTGCAAAAGTGCGGAAATCATCAAAGGTTAAATTAAAGGCGAGTCGGATCCAAGTGATTCATCTTGTCTATCTATTTTATTTTTATTTTATTTTTTAGCATTTTTAGTTTTTATTTTCATCTTGTCTAAAATTTTGATTTGATTAGACGTTGAGGATAAACTGGCACTAAAAGCTCTTGTGTCCTTGGACGACCTCGGTGTCTTACCAATGCTATAATACACTCACGATGGGTGCACTTGCCCATGTGTGTGTTTAGTGTTAGTAGAATATCGTGTTTTATAAATTTCAAACTTGACTAATGTGTTAAAAAGGGCTTAAAATATCAATAAAAACATATCACACCCAACACACACCAAGTTTTTGGCGTCGTTGCCGGGGACACAAGGATTTTAAGAAAGCTTAAAATCAACGGCCTAATCGTTTTTCAAAACCTTTTTAAAACCGCGCGCACATTTTTTTCATTTTAAGTAGTTTTTGCATTACAGTAGACTGAACACGGGGCCGTGTTCACTGAACACAGGGCTGTGTTGCATAAAAATTAACAAACTCCCAGATACAGAGTCTTAACACGGGGCCGTGTTCGCTGAACACGCCCCCGTGCTGAACCAAACCAGTCACATTTTCTAAAATGCCCAGATACGGAACCTGAACACGGGGCCGTGCTCACTGAACACGGGGCCGTGCTCACCCTCTGTTTCCGTTTTTTATTTTTGTTTTCTGGTCCCGAGACTCTGTTGTGGTCTGCTGAGTAATTCTTATGGATCAATACTTAGGAGGTTACAACTACCACTATGAGGAGGATGATTATAAAGAAGAGTATTGTACAATTTGTGGTAATCCTCATTCGGTACAATATTGTGACCTCTTTGAACCATCCCCTTCATACACATACTATGAGGAGCCCAGGTACGAGCCATCCACTTCATACACGTACTATGAAGAGCCAAGGTATGAACCTTCTCCCTCATACTCATATCTTGATGAACCAAGGTATGAGCCTTCATGCTCATACTTTGGAGAGCCAAGATATGAGCCTTCACCTTCATATGCTTATTATGAGGAACCATGGCGTGAACAACCTACCTCATATGAGTATTATGAAGAACCAAGTAACGACCCTTATTCATCATATACTTACAATGAGAAACAATGGTATGAACCATCTACCTCATATGAGTATTATGAGGAACCAAGGATCGAACTTCCGAACTGAAGCTTTGAGGATCCTTATTCTATCTCCCCCATAGCCGATAAGATAATGGAACACCTTAAAACTATCGAGCGCTATATAAAATAATCCCGCGCAAGGGAAGAGGAATCCCGCGCAAGGGAAGAAGTAATATGTACTAAAGAAGTGATAGTTGAAGAGGTAAAAATGGAAGAACAAGTAAGTGAAAAACCGACACATGAGTTAAACAACGAAAAAGGTGAGTCCGACAACGTTAAAATTCAAGAAGAGTCTAATTTTCAAGAAATTAATCTCTTGTCACCTTCTTTCGAAAATCATTGTTTAGTACCTACTCATGCTATGTTTTTAAAAGAGTCAAACACTAACACTAAAATTGACGAAATGGTAAGCATTAAGTTAACAAATGATTAAACTACGCTAATAAAAGATGATCCATTAGAAATTAACATTACACCGGTTCCATGTTTTTTTCAAAATTCCTTTATTAGTAATATTACAATTGATAAAGATCTTTGTGTTAATATAATGCCAAACTACATTGTCAAAAAATTAAGTATTGGTGATTTTTATCCACTTCAAATACCCATTTTTATATCTAATTGGAAAACAAAAAATCAATGGGAGTAGTTGAAGATGTGTTGGTCCAAACAAATCAAATGGTAATCCCAACCAACTTCGTCATCCTTGATGACGCTCCGCTAGTGTTGGGACGACATTTTGTTAAAACCTACGAAGCTTTGAAAAATCAGAAGAAAAACAATCTACCCATTCAATTAGGGGCATTCAAACGAAGTGTCGATCTTAAGTGTTCAATGAAAGATCCAATCGGCAATGATGACCCCCTAATTGAAGATGAAGATAACCCACCCGATACGGAAAAAGAAATTGACCACTTTGTCGAAGAAGAGGTCGCCATTGAACAAACCTTTTTGGTTCTTGACCAAAATGAGCAACCGAATAAGGAGTCTCCTAAAGACCCAACGCTTGAGCTCAAAGAAGTTCCAAAAGGTTTGGAATATGCTTTTCTTGACAAGGATGGTAAGTTACCTGTAAATATTTCGTCAAAATTAACTAGTGTAGAAAAAGAAAAATTAATCACCCTTTTGAAAAAACACAAAAACGCGATCGCTTGGAAGCTTGTAGATATTAAAGGAATAAGCCCTTCCATGTGCACGCACAAAATCTTAATGAATAACGACTATAAATCGGTAATACAACCACAACGTAGAGTAAATCCAAACGTCCAAGAAGTGGTTAAAAATGAAGTCATCAAATTACTTGACGCCGGACTCATTTACCTAATTTCCGATAGTCCTTGGGTAAGTCCCATTCAAGTAGTTCCTAAAAAAAGAGGTATGACGGTGGTCACTAATGAAAAGAAGGAATTAACACCAACAAGAACCGTTACCAGATGGAGAGTGTGTATAAATTATCGTCGATTAAATGAGTCAACAAGGAAAGACCACTTTCCTTTACCTTTTATTGATCAAATGTTAGAAAGATTATCCGGTCACTAATTTTATTGTTTCTTAGATGGTTTTTCAGGTTACTTTCAAATACCGATAGCACCCGAAGACCAAGAAAAGACAACATTCACATGTCCCTATGGAACTTTTGCTTATTGACGTATGCCCTTTGGTCTATGTAATGCCCCCACAACTTTCCAACGTTGCATGGTGGAAATCTTCCATGATATGATAGAAAAGACTATGGAAGTCTTTATGGATGACTTTTCTATCTTTAGAGATTCATATGACCAATGCCTCGATAACCTTGAACGAATGCTATCCCGATGTGAGGAAACTAACCTCGCCCTTAATTGGGAAAAATGCCATTTCATGGTAACGGAGGGAATAGTACTCAGTCATAAAATCTCAAGCAAAGGAATGGAGGTTGATCGGGCCAAAATAGACACTATTTCCCGATTACCACCCCCATCCTCCGTTAGAGCCATCAGAAGTTTCCTAGGACATGCCGGATTTTTATAGGAGATTTATCAAATACTTTTCTAAGATCTTAAGACCTTTAAAAAATTACTTGAAAAAGATGCTCCTTTGGTCTTTGACAAGGATTGCAACCAAGCATTTCTAACGCTAAAAGAAATGCTAGTTAATGCACCTATCATGATAGCGCCTGATTGGAAATTACCTTTTGAAATCATGTGTGATGCAAGTGACTTTGCAGTTGGAGCCGTATTGGAACAAAGAAAAGATAAGCATTTTCACCCAATATATTACGCTAGTAAAACACTTAACGATGCACAAGAAAATTACACAACAACTGAAAAAGAATTACTAGCTATAGTATTTGCTTTTGATAAATTTCATTCTTATCTTGTTCTTTTCTAAAACGATAGTTTATATAGACCATGTAGCCATTCGTTATATCTTTAAGAAATAGGATGCTAAACCCCGTTTGATCAGATGGATTCTACTCCCCCAAGAATTCGACATCGAAATAAAAGACAAAAGAGGAGCAGAAAACACCGCTGCAGATCATCTTTCCCGCTTTGAAGATCCAGCTTTGGAGGCAACTAGGGATTAACTAATCAATGAAAAATTCCCAACGGAGTCCCTAGAAATGGTGGAGTACCGAGAAGAGCCATGGTACGCTGACTATGCTAATTATTTACCAACTTATCTGACGATGCATACATGGTAGTGAAGCAAGAAGAATTCTCCGCCATTGTCATGAAGGTCCGTACTGAGGACATCATGGTGTCGCTAGTACCGCGCAAAAGGTATTTGATTCAGGATTTTATTGGCCAACCATTTACAAAGACGCCAAAAGTCTTGTCAAGATTTGTGATGCATGCCAATGATCAGGTAATATTTCTTCCAAAAACGAAATGCTACAAAATGGCATTCTTGTTTGTGAAATTTTTTATGTGTGGGGACTTGACTTATGAAAAAACGAAATTCTTGTTTGTCAAGGTTCCACTTCATTTGAATCCATCAGTTCGCACCAAAGTCAGCTCGTACCAGATCCAGTTCACTAGGATTTAAGTCCAGATCGTTTGGAATTTACCAGTTTGTTTGAATCTTATCAATTCGTTTGAGGATTTCAGTTCGTTTCAAGTCTCCACTTAGTTTGAACAAATCTGATTTTGTGAATTTTCAAAATCGAATCATGGAAAACGAATTCTACAATGCGTTTGCTACCCCGATCACTATGACTCAGAATGCGATGTTAGAAAATGAAATGGGCACCATGCAAAAACCGCCTAAGCTCATGAATATTGAGGAGTATAGTGGATGGGGGACTGTTTTGAAAATTGGGTTCAAGCAAATTACTTAGATGCATGGGAATGTATTGAATATCGATATATTTGACCGGTTAATGACAACAGAGAGAAGGTTGCTATTAAAGATCTAAGTGTTGATGAGAAAAAGAAATACAAAAGTGAAAAGATGATGGTTAGTATCTCGTAGCAAGCTATTAAGGAAGAAATTTTGATTTTATTACAACACAACGAAAGTGCATACTCAATATGGAAAGAACTAAAATCGAAGTTTGTTGGAAGTGAAGACATGATCAAAAACAAAAAATCGCTTTTGAAGAAAGAATTTAATCTATTTCGTTGGTTAAAAACTGAAAAAACCACGCAGATTATAGAAAGATATTGAAATTTGGTGATGAATATGAAGAGATTGAACATCAAGAAAGATAATGATGAATGGATTGAAAAGTTGGCCGATGCGTTGCCACAAGATGTTTGGGGCACGTATATTATGATGTTGAGAAAGTTTATTGAACAACTAGAAGCTCAAGAGATGGAACAACAAAAAATAGCGAGAATGAAGGACTTTGATGGTGAACAAGACATTGGTCTGTATTACAAAGGAGGTACTAGTGATAAGACCCACATTGCACCAAAAATTGAAACTGCTTTCAATGCAAAAAGCTCTTCTGGAGGGTCATCTCAAGGATCAAATAACAAAACTGGATTCTTTTCATATCCATCATTCGATCCAAATTTTTCAGCAACCAAGAATGGGAAAGTACTACAATGCAACATTGCGTTAAATCTTGAGAATGGTCAGAATTTCTCGGAAGAGGTTGCTAAAGGTCATATGTCTTTATTGGTAACTGTGTTAGAATCTTATGAAAGTTTAGTTGCGGGAAGGATCAGAAATCCAATGTTGACAAAAGAGGATTACGATCAGATCGATGCTGAGGAGATGGAATTAATGGATATTAAGTGGTGTTTGGCTAGTGTGTTGAGGAGAGCTGAGAAGTTTAAACAGATCACTGGAAGAGATGATTTTCGTGATGCTAATGTTTAGACTTTAGGATTTGATAAATCTAAAGTTACTTGTTTTCGTTGCAGGAAAAAATGGCACTTCAAGCAAGAATGCACAAATCGTGAAGTAAGTGGAGCTCAAAATCCTTTCGAAAACAATGATTATTATCGGAAAGCGATTTATCATCAAGTTTCTCAACAGCCGTATCAACAACAATCGTCACAAACTTCACATGCTAGGAAGGAGATTGAAGAACCAAAGAAAGCTTATCTAGTTAATCAAGATGATGAAAGATCGCCAAAAGGATTTAGCTGGGACAAATATATTTCAGCTGATAGTAAAGCATGTCTGATAGATCAAGTTGATGAAAGGCTTCCAAAAGGCTTCAGTTGGGATGATTTTGATCCTAACAAGACTTCAGATCATAAAGCTTTTGTTGCTCAAGTTTTTGATGATTCAACTGGTGAAGAAAAACCAGATTCAACAAAAAGGGTTTCAAGAAAAACACCAATCGTTGAAGAAAGTGATGATGATTATTATGAAAGAAAAATGAAAGAGCACCTAAGATTACTAGCCGAGAGAGATGAGAATGATGATGCAAATGTTCGAGTGATAAAGAAGAAAGTTAAAAAACAAGATGACAGTGATGATGAAGATGTCCGAGTGATAAAGAAGCAGGTCAAAGAAATTCCAGCTTTCAAGATTGAAAAGGAAGCTGATGCAGAAAAGATGCCTGAGAAATGTGAAAATTGTGAGACTGTGAAAAAGCAAAACAACAAGTTGATTCATAACATGAACAGACTAAAAGAATCGTATGATGTTCTAAACAAAGCTATGAATCAATATAATGAATCAAGCAATGAACAAGCAACAGCTATGAAGACACTTCAAGGAGCGCTCATGACAAAGCAGAAAGTTATCAATAATTACATTGAGAAATGTGCTGAACTTGAACAGAAGTTGGAAACCCAGAGAATAGAAACTGAAAGGGTAATCAGGTTATTAAAAAGTTACTCATGTGCTTCTTGTGTGATTGACAGGATATACCCAACAGTTGAAGGCATGAAAGCGTTTGAAGAAGAAGAATCTGAAGTAAAGGATACTGGTAAGAAACACAGTACTAACTATACCAAGTGTCCGCCTCCGCTTGAAAATGGATATTCTCCACGAAATCCTAATTCAGAAAGAGTAAAAAAGGCAACCAACTTAAAGTGGGAATCTGAACCTTCAGATAACTTGCCAGACAACATTGATGTCACATTCACATCGTCTGACACTGATCATGAGTCTGAGTTGATAAAGAAAGTGGTCAATCAGGTGTTGGATAAAGATGAAACCGAGGAGTCAGAGTCAAAATCAACGTCAAAGTCTGACACATCAAGTCCAACAGTCAAAAAGGGCAAACGGGTTTACAATAAAGATTTTCTGTTATCACAAAATAATTTGAATGATGAAACATTCAAAGTAGCATATACTTTGAATGATTCTGACAAATTATATTCTGATGAAGAATTTCCAATAAGAGGTGTTAAAACTGAAATGATCAACAAGGTTTTCAAACTAACAGAAATTAATATTTCTGAAATAAAAGATGTAAATTTTACTGAAAAACCTAAAAAGTACACCTCAAGAGTTCAACAAAGGTTAAACAAGAAAAAAGGTTACAGTTCTGGTTCTGGTTTTCAATAAAAACCAAACCATAACGGTAATTTCAAAAAGAAAGGTTTAGGTTTTATTCCACCAGAAAATCATAAAAATGAGAAAATTTACAAATAAAAAACTGTATTTGTTTCAGGGTCAAGTTCAGAAGAAGAAGAGAAGAGCTCATTCTGGAAGCAGACAAAAAAAGAATTCCTTGCTAAGAAGCAAAAAGGAATGAAAAATGAAGCTGCTCAGAAAAAGGAGACGAGAACCTGTTATCAATGCAAAGTAGTTGGTCACATTGCCTTGAACTGTCCAAACGCAACAAACGCGAAACAGAGAGTCTCTCTTAAACTCAAAGAAAAGATGGTTGATAATGAACCATCAATCGAACAATTTAAAATGTTTAAAAACTCAAAATTTGAGGTTGGTGAGTGTTCAAAAAGATTTTACAAAAGAAAAGTGAATCTGAACAACCACAAATGGGTTGTTAAGAATTCAGATGTTAGTTCTGGCGATGAATCTGACTCATCAAAGTCAGAAGAGCCACAAGTTGATCTAAAAGGAGAAAATTCAGTTCCGCCAATGGATGATGCAAACTTTCCACCATTGCGAGCTGAAAATTTTATACAAAAAGTTGGAAAAGTTGAGATTTCAAATCAATTTTTTTCTGAAAAGAAAGAATTTGATGTTGAAAAAGCCTTTAACCTCAAAGTGAAACATATCTTCGGTAAAATGATTGATGGGAAGGTAAAATGGGTAAAGGAATTTTATGAATCGAAAAAGATTAAACCAGATGAAGATGGTTCACCCATGTTCGTATCGTCATGGGATAGAACCTATCAAGAGTAAAATCCGGACTTGCCGGAGCTCCCAAGTTGGTAATCGTGGAGCATGAATCGGCATCTTTCTCAAATGATATTTCAAAATTGTTATATTTCATCTTACAAGTGGTATTGTTGATGAGAACCTACAAGTGGTTAATCAAGGTCATTAAATTGAACTTGATTTATCTGTCATACACGTGATATTTGAAAGACAAAGTGATGAACAAATCCCCAATCTTACAAGTGGTTTCAACAAAACTAATTTTCCGGAAAAACCATTTGATTAAAACAAACTTAAGTGTTTTGAAATCATAATGGGAAAATAGTTTGTTGACAGGGGGAGTTCTGATTGTTTATGCCAAGTGAATGGAGAATTGAAGCAATTCACATCGGTTTGTCAAATTTTTCTTTAAATGGTTTTGAATTTTAGGGGGAGTAAGAATTTTCAGAAAATCCAAAAACATTAGAAAGTTTGAAAAAGCCAAAAACTTCGAAAAATTCAAAATGAGTTTTGTTGTGAAAAAGAGAAAATGATAGTACATCAGTAGACTATCACAGCACGCTAAAGAATTGGAAAGTTAATATGTGATAAACGGTCTCACTGATGATATACCAGTAGGTTTTACACGCTCAGTAGATTGTTGTCGAGATATAAACCTAAATATCATACTTACTTATTTCATGGGTAACATCTCTTGGATATATGGGTAACCCCCAAAATCTTGTTTGAAGGGCTTTCCATTTCTGACATACTAGGTCTTTGTGCGTGATGATATCTGGGGTATTATACCAGGACTTCTGATTTTACGGGAGCAATAGCGTAGTCTTCGTATAATACTTTGCACTGCTTTAATCTTAAAGCCCACCCTCAGCATAAAAAATGATGAAACATTGAAAAATGCTAATCATGTGCTATTGAAAAGAAGATCCCCAAGGGGGACACACCTAAAGTCGAACCATTATCTCTCTGATTTTGCTGAAGCAATAGCCTGAGCTCTCATGGTCTCGCATTTACCCATTTACAGATATCATTAGTGTACACAGTATAGGAGTCTGGATACAGGAGTATATTCTGAGGTGGGACACGCGAATAAGTTTAAGTCCTTTAAAACACTAATCTCGTATCTCGAAACAGTTGAACTTTGTGTGAAAATTTAAGTGGATCAGTATACTGACAATCTAAGTGAATCGTTTAGAACTTAAAGTGTTTAAAGCTCAACGGTGCTCGTGATTTGTCTCATAAACTGATATGATCCTCTTACACAAACTCACAAAAATATTGTCTATATATAGTTTATTTCCCAAAATCCAAAAAGAGTTTAAGTGTGCTTTAGCATAAAATTTTGAAAAATTCAAAAAGCTTTTATTTCATCTTATTTTCGACAACTGATGTTGGAAAGCTGATTTTTAAAATTCCAAGTGCTAAACATGATGAACGACAGAGGGTTGGGAGAGTTTGTTTAGAAATAAGAAAAATGGTATTCTTACAAGTGGTCATCAGAGATTTTAAATGTAAAATAATTTTAAATGATATCTACAAGTGATTGTTTGAGTTTGATTTTACAAGTGGTAAGCAGAGATTAATATTGTTATAAATAAAATCTTACTTTTTGGTAGAGATTGTGCAGGTAAAAGATTTGAAAGAGCCATGTTTCTGATCCAAAGCCTGTAGATTGTGAATTCCAGACTGCAATCCCAGCTTATCGAAAGGGGGAGTCTGAAGACGTTAAAGCCAGGTTCCAGATCCTGTTGTTACGGAGAGTCAGGAGTCGTTTCTGAACCTGTGAAAAGCTTAAAGAATCAAGAGACCTGATCAAGAGGTGTATAGAGCCAGGTTGCGATTCTAGAAGAGAAAGTGAAAGAGAAAGAGAGAGAGAGAGAAGAAAGAGATTGAAGGATACTTACAGTGTCAGATACTTTGGAGAGAGCATGAAGACTGATCAAGACTGAAGACTTGTCATACTGAAGACTCGACACTGAAGACTTCGTCAACATCCAAGGGGGGAGTCTGTTGGTGCATATGTCTGTCGACTTCGTCTTGTATCGAGTCGTGTGTCTAGATTGGATAGAATGGAGTTCAGAAGTCTAGAAAATAGGATTTTAGAGTTGTTGGACTAGTTCACACGAACTGGCAGAGCCAGTTCATGCGAAGTGGCCACTTCACACGTAGTGGTCATGTCAGGTTCATGGGGACTGGGATTCCTATAAATAGGTGGCTTGTCATTTCATTTGTAACTTTGTCATTCCGGTAGCAAAGCTCTGCCGAAGTATCTCCAGCATTGTAAAATGTTCTGAAATCAATACAAGAGATAGTTAAAGTGATTCTAGTGTGTATCTAGCTGAAATAACTCTGATACGTCTGATTCCGCCTTTCGTATTGGACGAGATCTCTTCTGAACGACTCATTTGGTCGTGCAAACGATCCTACATGACCCTTCCCACCGTCAAAAGGAAACAAATATATACTTGTGGCAGTGGATTACTTGTCAAAATGGGCCGAGGCCGAAGCCCTTCTAACAAATGATGGAATAGTTGTGGTAAGATTCCTGAAACGATTATTTTCTCGTTTTGGAACTCCAAAAGCGTTAATAAGTGATAGGGATACCCATTTTTGTAACCATCAACTCGAATTTTTTTTAACAAGGTATGGGGTCTATCACCGGATCTTAACAGCATATCACCCTTAAACAAATGGACAAGCCGAAGTGAATAATCCAGGTTTAAAAATAATACATGACAAAACCATAGGATTAAATAAAAAGGAATGGGCCGATAATTAGATGATGCTTTATGGGCTTTTCGAATTGCATATAAAACAACAATAGGTACCACCCCATATAAGCTTGTCTATGGAAAAAGTTGTCATTGGCCAGTAGAAATAGCACACAAAGCCTATTGGGCAATTAAAAACGTAAACTTAGACATACAAATTGCCGGTAAAAATTGATTTTGTCAATTAAATGAATTAGACGAATTAAGGAATCACGCATATTCTAACACTGAAATTTATAAGGAAAGAATGAAAAATGTGCATTATAAACATATTAAACCTAATGCATTTCGAGTAGGAGATCAAGTTCTATTGTTTAATTCACGACTTCGATTATTTCCCGGGAAATTAAAGTCTTGGTGGACGGGACCTTTTTCTATCACCCACATTTTTCCACACGGTGCAATTGAAATTAAATCTCGGAATGGAATTCCATTCAAAGTCAATGGCCAATGGCTTAAGCTTTATCAAGGATTCATTGAGGATGAGGAGGAAGAAATCTAGCTACAAGTGGTTGGCGAATAAAAGAAGGTTTGTGCATCAACATCATATCTTGTAAGTAACGAACGTCGGAAAAGCTTCTAAATCGGTAAGATTTCTAAAAACCAAATTTTAGGAAATAGGTCACTCACAAGTGCATTATAAAAAAAATTTCAGTTATCACCCGCCCACGGGGCCGTGCCCAGCTGGACACGGGGCCGTGGCCGGCTACTGTCGGGATAAAACCCCTTTTTCTTCTTTCATTTTTCACTTCGACACGACCTGTTTCCCCGAAAACTCTCTGGTTCCACCGGAAATTTCTGCAGCTTTTCACGTTCTTCCACCGTTCAACAACGTCAAGGTATGATTCTATTATCATAGTTAGTTAGATTAATCATTTGCATGTAGTTTGATGCGTGTGTAGCGTGGTATATTTTTATTGATATTTTAAGCCCCTTTTAACACTTTAGTCAAGTTTTAAATTTATAAAACACGATATTCTACTAACACTAAACACGTATATGGGCAAGTGCACCCATCATGAGCGTAGTATAGCGTTGGTAAGATACTGAGGTCGTCCAAGGACACAAGAGCTTTTAGTACCGGTTTATCCTCAACGTCTAATCAAATCAAAAGTTTAGAAAAGTTTTTAAACATGAAAAATAAAAACTAAAAATGCTGAAAAATAAAATAAAATAAAATAAAACAGATAGACAAGATGACTTGGATCCGACTCACCTTTAATGTAACCTTTGATGATTTTCGAACTTTTGCACTTTTTAAGAGATTATCTTAGTTATAGTAGTAGGCCCCTCTCTTAAAGGTGACGTTACCCTCAACCCAGTAGTTTGAGTCAACACGGATACAATCCTAAAGGGTCAGAATATTGAAAGATAATTAATTAAGTTATTAATGCGTAATGTGGTAGGACCCTCTTTTGAAGGTGACGTTGCCCTCGGCTAAGTGGTTTGAGTCAGCAGGGATGCAATCCCAAGTAGGTGGGTTAATGTATTAATAGTAGTTTACGCATGAGGGGATCAAAGCCATTCGCACCCCCGCCATCCAATACCAGTGGGTATTGAAGGAGGTCCTGGTAAGCTTGACCCAGGTCCTTGCAGGATCTATACACTGAACAAGGCAAGAACCTTACCAAACCATTCCCTTAACCCCCGACCAGGTAGCCAACATATCTCTATATAGACCGTAGAGATATGAATGGTGTAAACCTTTTATTTTATATAGACAGTAAAATAATACCAAGACACCACGGACAAATGATAAGAAAGTTTCACCTTCAACATAAGAAACTAGTTATTAAAGTCATTAATACAAAACCAAATAAAAAGTGCGAAAAGATTAAAAATCAAAAGTATTACACCAAATGCCTGTCTTTACCAACTGATGTAAGAGACTTAGGCAAACATGGCCTTTGATTGTCAAGAACTCTTACTATCAATCTTGGATCCTGAGACTACTACACACACTCTATGATGGATAATGGTGGTGGATGTGGGTGTTGTGATGGTGGTGGAGTGTGGGTGAAGTGGGAGAGAGGTGCTTTGCCAAGGGATGCCTTTGAAGTGAGCCAAGCACCCCTATTTATAGCCTGCATAGAATCCCAGACACGGTCCCGTGTCCATTGGGCACGACCCCGTGTCCATCCTCTTTCTCTTTCTTCATTAATTTCAATTGTCTTTATTAGGCTCCACACGCCCCCATGTTTACTGGGCACGACCCCGTGTGTAGAAGCGAATCTGTACTATCAAGATTTGCAAGATTTTGTGAATCTTAGCGTTGACCACGGCCCGTGTTGAGCTGGGCACGCCCCCATGATGAGAATAGAAGCTTCTATGGCTTTATCTTTTCTGCAGACACCTAGCCACGCCCCTGTGTCCGCTGGGCACGGGGTCGTGGTCAGCCTTCTGATATTTTGTTTTTGCTTTGGAAGATGTTGTCGAGGGGTCGGGCATGCCACGTTTATTCCTTTTCTTTGTATTTATGTTAAATTTTGCTGCATATTTGTTCCTTTTGTTCAATTAAGCTTATTTGGTCCTGAGAATACAAAAGGAAGACAAAAGCACACTTTTTTTCCAACATTAGTACTAAAAAAGGGTTAGTTTTATGTCTCATTTGATGTAATTTATATGTTGCATTTTACGCACATCAAATACCCCCACACTTGAATCCTTTCTTGTCCTCAAGCAAAACTCTTTATTATGTGGCTTACACGCCCAAATGGAATGGGTAGAAGAGAAGTTTTGGGCTTGTCTTGAGTGTCGAGAATCCAAGATCTTTATTGGGTTTTATTTTTATGTTATTTACAATCTTATTCGTTATGATTTATTTAGAACGTTTCATAAGAGAAATTATTTATTTGGGCATAGCATGCCTCTTTAAAATTCCATTTATATACAAGTTCACATATCTCACGGGAGATCACTCAACACTCGGCCGAAGATGTATTTTTGTGAAACACTCGAGACCGGCATGGAACTTACTTCTACCATAAGTTTGCCAAGCAATCAATCCTCCTCTTTTTTAACTATAAACCTTTGTAAATATCAAGAGGACTTGGGAAAGAGCTAGGCTTGGGTTAAAGGTATGTGGTTTTGGGTTAGTGGTTAGTAAAAAGGGCTAAAAGCGAAAAAGCGTCGGTCTCCGTAAAACTTTTTTGTTTTTGTGACTTTTATTCAAACTAAATACTTTCAAACAAAGTTTCTTTGAGGAACTTGTTTGTTTATTGCTAGACTTCAAAATTTTATTTTATTTCATTTTTTTGATAAGGAATGTCACAAGGAAACCGAGCTTTTTACTAAAACAAAAAGGGTTTAAAAGAAAAAAGGTTTAGGTGGGTGAAGGGTGTTTGTTTTGTGGGTTTAGAAATGAAAAGGTTTAGGCTCAAAGGGGTTAACTAGGGGGATTTTGGGTAGGTTAAAAGAAAAAGAAAAATAATGGTGTTGAAAGAAAAATGGGTTAGTCCTAATGCCTCCATCATTTACTTACTTGGGTTTAAGTTGGTAAGGACCGGGAATGTATTGTCGTGGCAAGTTCTAGAGTCGTAAGAAACCAAGCGGCTATTCACACAACAAACGAAAAATGAGCATTTAGTTTAAAAATGTATGCTTGTATGCTCAATAAAGGCTCAAAAATCACTTTTTGTGGGAATGGGTTTATAATGTGATCAAGTATATATAATCAAATTTTAACTAGATTTGTCATGCCGTTTCATAATTTTCTTATGTTGGTTCTTTTTATCACGACGCTATCGGTTGTAAATTTGTAAAAATATAACCTTTTTAGAACTTGTTATTTTCAAATTAAATCAAGACAAGTAAAAAAATCGAAAAGTTTTTGAAAAAAAAAATTTGGGGTGATTAGCGGTTCCAATGGAGTTTTGTGTAAGGCTTGTTATTAGAACTTGCAAAACTCAAGGTTTTAGCATCCCCCCACACTTAAATTACACATTGTCCTCAATGTGTCCCAAAAATAAGTTTTTAGGTTGATTGAATGTGTAAAAAGGTGTTTAAAACATGGTAAAGGTGTTTAAAACAAGGTTTTGGTGTTACTGGGCATCTGGACACGACCCCGTGCTGGGTGAGCACGACCCCGTGGTCAGATTGCCAATAACGAAAACTTACAGAAGGTGGACACCGGGGCGTGTCTAGTGGACACGACCCCGTGTTGGTCGGTTTTTAAACAAACAACAGGTTCTAGGCGATGGACACGGGGGCGTGCTGGCTGGGCATGGCCCCGTATTGACAATCTGCAATCTCTGAAAACAGGTTTTGGCTTTCGGTTCTGGTTTCCAGGCTTATGTAGCACTAATACGTAGTGCTTCCAAGCCTCCTAGGTACCTGTTTTACTTAGAAATATCACACCACACAAAATAACAAACATCTTACCTTACCATAAGTTCAACCATCCACAACAAACTAAAAAACAAAATGCAGGAAAGTAAAAGAGTTACGAAAAGTAAAATGTTCAACAATGGCTCGCAGGCCAGATAAATTGTTTGTAAGATAAGGGGGTTAACCTGTTACGACCTTCAACCTTTCAACGCCTCCATCTCAATCCATATCCTCGTCCTCGTAATCTCCTCCTTGACCTGCCATGTACTCCCGTATATTACCGATGTCATCTTGAATGTCGGCGATGTTCTACTCGATTGCTCCAACCCGGGTGTACGTGTTGCTCGCCATGTTGTAGGTGTTGCGGGTGCACAAAAGGTTTTCCTGCAAGAGATCATGTAAACTTTGAAAATTAGGAAAACCACCTCCTTGAGAGGAGGATTGGCCTGGATCACCATGGTGCTGATACTGGTATTGTGGAGGAGGACGGATTTGTGGAGCGTTAAGGACGAGAGCTTCCTGAGGGTTCCACACATGCCCCTGAACCATTTGAAAATGAATAGTTCCATCATCCGCTTCATTTATAATCCCCATCGAGCGGCATATGACGAGATCCACCTTCCCCGACCACGGGCCCTCACGGAAGGACCTAGGCATCCCCTGCACGAAGTTCTTGAAAAGGTGGTAAACCCAACCTCCGAAGAAGATAGGGGTCGGGGATTGGCTAGCTGGTTCAGGTGCATGTTGCGTAGGAGCAGGTGTGGAACATCAAGGGCTACATGGTTGTAAATGCAGTGAAGGACCAAAAGATCACGCAAGCCTACAACACCAGTACTATCATGTCGTTGGCAGAGGGAGTTGCTAAGGACCCTATGGATGTAGCGGTATAGAGGGTCCTACAACTATGTGATCTTGGTCTGGATTAGGTTGTAGTGTCCTTCCCCAATCTGAGCCCATGCTGCTTGACGTTGGTCTTGTGGGAGTTCACGGAGACCACCCGTGTTTTCCTCATCTCCAGCATCTTCTTCAGCATATAACCCAATGATTGCCCCAAATTGTGCAATTAAAATTGAGAGCACATTCCCAGCACAACGAAATTCCATTTCCTTATTATCGAATGGCTCAGTTCTTACCTTGAACGCCAATGTACTGTAGAACTCCATGTTGTATTCATGGACAGAGTGGAGTCTAGTACAAAGGGCCGCCCTGAGTGGACCAGTGACGAGGTTGTTGAAGCGATCAAGCTGTCCTACTGCTTCTAAGGTTTCAAGGCAGACTTGTCGTGGGTTTTCCTCAGGCCTTGTCTTAAGGATTTCAAACCGGGCTTGAGCAGCCCACTCATTCTGGCTGAATCTTGTGAACTTCTTGGCCATCTGAAAGAAAACACAAAACAATTAGCATGAAACAGTAAATTTTTCAAAGATAACTAAAAACAACAAGTTGAAAATGGCCCCGTGTCCCCTGGACACGCCCCAAGTTCGCCAAAGAATTGCTGGACACGCCCCCGTGTTCACTGAGCACGACCCCGTGCTCAGGCGACTGTTTCCCAAAAAACTTAATTTTTGATCCAGTTTCGAAAACTTGAAAATTTGTGGTATAGTAGGTGCAGTTTTCCCCGAAAATGAAACCCCAACTGTCTTTTTTCCCAAACCAAACCGTTTACCCCTTCAATTTTATCTTTTTCGGTTTAAAAACAAGGGTTTGAGGTTTTTGTGAGAAATCAGGCAAATCTTCAAACAATTCAAGTTGATTTACTTCCTATAACATGCAACTATACTACTACTAACAGATCTAAGCAAAAATTTGGGGTTTGATTCGGTTCAAGTTGAAGAACCCTAGATTTTTCCCCAAATTTTTTATATTAAACTACATGCAAGTGATTAATCTAACTAATTATGATGATAGAATCATACCTTGATGTTGTTGGAAGTCGTAAAAACGTAGAAATCTGCAGGAATTTCCGGTGGAACCAGAGAGTTTTCGGGGAAACGGGTCGTGTTGAAGGGAAGAAATGAAAAGAAAAAGGGGTTTTATTCCCGACAGTTGCGCGAACACGGCCCCGTGGGCGGGCAGAGATTATATATATATATATATATTAAGTGCTAGTGTGAGTGACCCGTTTTCCAAAACTTGGTTTTAGAAATCTTACTGATTTAGGAGCTTTTCCGATGTTCGTTACTTACAAGATATGATGTTGATGTTCAAACCTTCGTTTATTCGTCGGCCGCTTGTAGCGAGATTTCCTCCTCTTCATCCTCAATAAATCCTTGATAAATCTTTAGCCGTTGGCCGTTGGCCATTGACTTTGAATGGGATTCCATTCCGAGATTTAATATCAATTACACTGTGTGGAAAAATATGGGTGATAAAAAAAGGTCCCGTCCACCTAGACTTTAATTTACCAGGAAATAATCGAAGTCGTGAATTAAACAATAGAACTTGATCTCCTACCCGAAATTCATTTGATTTAATGTGTTTATCATGCAAGTTTTTCATTCTTTCCTTATAAATTTCGGAATTAGAGTATGCGTGATTCCTTAATTCGTCTAATTCATTTAATTGACAAAATCGATTTTTACCGGCAATTTCTATGTCTAAGTTTACGTTTTTAATTGCCCAGTAGGCTTTGTGTGCTATCTCTACCGGCAAATGATAACTTTTTCCATAGACAAGCTTATATGGGGTGGTACCTATTGTTGTTTTATAAGCAGTTCGAAAAGCCCATAAAGCGTCGTCTAATTTATCAGCCCATTCCTTTTTATTTAACCCTACGGTTTTTTCAAGTATTCTTTTTAAACCTCGATTAGTCACTTCGGCTTGTTGATTTGTTTGAGGGTGATATGCTGTTGAGACCCGGTGATAGACCCCATACCTTGTTAAGATTTTTTCAAGTTGATGATTACAAAAATGGGTACCCCTATCACTTATTAATGCTTTAGGAGTTCCGAAACGAGAAAATAATTGTTTCAGGAATCTTACCACAAGTCTTCCATCATTTGTTGGAAGGGCTTCAGCCTCGGCCCATTTTGACAAGTAATCCACTGCCACAAGTATATATTTGTTTCCTTTTGATGGCGGGAAAGGTCCCATAAAGTCGAGTCCCCGCACATCAAAAATTTCACAAACAAGAATGCCATTTTGTGGCATTTCGTTTTTGGAAGAAATATTACCTGATCGTTGGTAAGCGTCACATGTCTTGATAAGACTTTGGGCGTCTTTGTAAATGGTTGGCCAATAAAATCCCGAATCAAATACTTTTCATGCGGTACTAGCGGCACCATGATGTCCTTCGTATGGACCTTCATGACAATGGCGGAGAATTCTTCTTGCTTCACTACCATGTACGCATCAGCGGATGAGTTGGTCGGCACACATTTTGAAAAGATAAGGATCTTCCCAAAAATAATGCTTTACATCGGCAAAGAATTTTTTTCTTTGATGATGTGGCCATCCTTTTGTGACTATTCCGCTAGCTAAGTAGTTAGCATAGTCGGCGTACCATGGCTCTTCTCGGTATTCCACCATTTCTAGGGACTCCGTTGGAATTTTTCATTGATTAGCTCATCCCTAATTTCCTCCAAAGCTGGATCTTCCAAGAGGGAAAGATGATCCACATCGGTGTTTTCTGCTCCTCTTTTGTCTTTTATTTCAATATCGAATTCTTAGAGGAGTAGAATCCATCTGATCAAACGCGGTTTAGCATTCTGTTTCTTAAAGAGATAACGAATGGCTGCATGGTCTGTATAAACTATCGTTTTAGAAAGAACAAGATAAGAACGAAATTTATCAAAAACAAATACTATAGCTAGTGATTCCTTTTCAGTTGTTGTATAATTTTCTTGTGCATCTTTAAGTGTTTTACTAGCGTAATATATTGGGTGGAAATGCTTATCTTTTCTTTGTCCCAAGATGGCTCCAACTGCAAAGACACTTGCATCACACATGATTTCGAAAGGTAATTTCCAATCAGGCGCTATCATGATAGGTGGATTGACTAATATTTCTTTTAGTGCGAGAAATGCTTGGTTGCAATCCTTGTCAAAGATGAAAGGAACATCTTTTTCAAGTAATTTTGTTAGAGGCCTTGAGATTTTTGAAAAGTCTTTGATAAATCGTCTATAAAATCCGACACATCCTAGGAAACTTCTGATGGCTCGAACGGAGAATGGGGGTGGTAATCGAGAAATAGTGTCTATTTTTGCTCGACCAATCTCCATTCCTTCGTTTGAGATTTTTGTGAGCGAGTACTATTCCCTCTGTTACCATGAAATGGCATTTTTCCTAATTAAGGGTGAGGTTAGTTTCCTCACATCGGGATAGCATTCGTTCAAGGTTATCGAGGCATTGGTCATATGAATCTCCAAAGATAGAAAAGTCGTCCATGAAGACTTCCATAGTCTTTTCTATCATATCATGGAAGATGGCCACCATGCAACGTTGAAAAGTTGCGGGGGCATTACACAGACCAAAAGGCATGCGTCGATAAGCAAAAGTTCCGTAGGGACATGTGAATGTTGTCTTTTCTTGGTCTTCGGGTGCAATCAGAATTTGAAAGTAACCTGAAAAACCAGCTAAGAAACAATAAAATTTGTGACCGGATAATCTTTCTAACATTTGATCAATAAAAGGAAAAGGAAAGTGATATTTCCTTGTTGCCTCATTTAATCGACGATAATCTATACAAACTCTCCATCATGTGATGGTTCTTGTTGGTATTAATTCATTTTTCTCGTTAGTGGTCAGCGTCATACCTCCTTTCTTAGGAACTACCTTAACGGGACTTACCCAAGGACTATCGGAGATTAGGTAAATGAGTCAGGCGTTAAGTAATTTGATGACTTCATTTTTAACCACTTCTTGAACGTTTGGGTTTACTCTATGTTGTTGTTGTATTACTGATTTATAGTCATCATTCATTAAAATTTTGTGCGTGCACATGGACGGGCTTATTCCTTTAATATCTACAAGCTTCCAAGCGATCGCGGTTTTGTGTTTTTTCAAAATTGAGATTAGTTTATCTTTTTCTACACTAGTTAATTTTGACGAAATATTTACCGGTCACTTACCATCTTTGTCGAGAAAAGCATATTCCAAACCTTTTGGAAGCTCTTTGAGCTCAAGTGGTGGGTCTTTAGGAGACTCCTTATTTGGTTGCTCATCAAGAACCAAGAAGGTTTGTTCTATGGCGACCTCTTCTTCAATAAATTGGTCGATTTCTTCTCTTGTATCAGGTGGCTGATGTGTGTAAAATGCAAGATATAAATTATATCAAATAAGGCCTAAAACTAACCCTTTTTAGTACGAATGTTGGAAAAAAGTGTGCTTTTGTCTTCCTTTTGTATTTTCAGGATTAAATGAGCGTAAATGAACAAAAGAAGCAAATATGCTGCGAAATCTAACATAATTACAAGAAGAGGAATAAACGTGGCATGCCCGACCCCTCGACAGCATCTTCCCAAGCAAAAACAAGAGATCAGAAGGCTAAACACGCCACGTGCCCAGCAGACACGGGGGCGTTCTCAAGTGTCTGCAGAAAAGACAAAGTTATAGAAGCTTCTATTTCCCAACATGGGGGCGCGCCCAGCTCAACACGGCCGTGGTCAACGCTAAGATTCGCAGAATCCAAGCAAATCTAGATAGTACAGATACGCTTTTGCACACGGGGCCGTGCCCAGCGGACACGGGGGCGTGTGGAGCTAATACAGACAAACTACAATTAATGAAGAAAGAGAAAGCGGATGGACACGGGGCCGTGCCCACCGGACACGGGGCCGTGTCCAGGATTCTCTGTAGGCTATAAATAGGGGTGCTTTGTTCACTTTAAAGGCATCTCTTGGCAAAACACCTCTCTCCCACTTCATCCACACTCCACCACCATCACAACACCCACATCCACCACCATCATCCATCATCCATCATCCATCATAGAGTGTGTGTAGTAGTCTCGGGATCCAAGATTGATAGTAAGAGTTCTTGACAATCAAAGGCCATGTTTGCCTAAGTCTCTTACATCACTTGGTGAAGACAAGCATTTAGTGTAATACTTTTGTTTTTTAATCTTTTTGCCCTTTTTATTTGGTTTTGTATTAATGACTTTAATAATTAGTTTCTTATGTTTAAGGTGAAACTTCCTTATCATTTGTCCGTGGTGTCTTGCCGTTATTTTACTGTCTAGATAAAATAAAAGATTTACACCATTCATATCTCTACGGTCTATATAGAGATTTGTTGGCTACCTGGTAGGGGTTAAGGGAATGGTTTGGTAAGGTTCTTGCCTTGTTCAGTGTATAGATCCTGCAAGGATCTGAGCCAAGCTTACTAGGACCTCCTTCCATACCCACTGGTATTGGATGGCGGGGGTGCGAATAGCTTGATCCCCTCATATGTAAACTACTATTAATACTTTAACCCGACTATTTGGGATTGTATCCCTGCTGACTCAAACCACTTAGCCGAGGGCAACGTCACCTTCAAAAGAGGGGCCTACCACATTACGCATTAATAACTTAATTAATTATCTTTCAATATTCCAACCCTTTAGGATTGTATCCTTGCTGACTCAAACTACTGGGTTGAGGGTAATGTCACCTTCAAAAGATTGGCCTACTACTCTAACTAAGATAATCTCTTAAAAAGTGCAAAAGTGCGAAAAACATCAAAGATTACACTAAAGGCGAGTCGGATCCAAGTGATTCATCTTGTCTATCTGTTTTTATTTTATTTTTATTTTCAGCATTTTTAGTTTTTATCTTCATGTTTAAACCTTTTTCCAAAATTTTGATTTGATTAGACGTTGAGGATAAACCGGTATTAAAAGCTCCTGTGTCCTTGGACGACCTCGGTATCTTACCAACGCTATACTATGCTCACGATGGGTGCACTTGCCCATATGTGTGTTTAGTGCTAGTAGAATATCGTGTTTTATAAATTTAAAACTTGACTAAAGTGTTAAAAAGGGGCTAAAAATATATACAAAATTATATAACGCTACACACGCATCAAGTTTTTGGCGTTGTTGCCGGGGACACAAGGATTTTAAGAAAGTTAGGAATCAACGGCCTAATCATTTTTCTTATTTTTTATGTTTTTTTAGGATTTTTCTTAAATTTTCAGCTTCTACAGAGCCGGTGGTCGGACACGGGCCGTGCCCAACAGTGTTGCTGGCAGTTTTATTTTTTGAGTTACAGATAGTTGAGCACGGGTCGTGCCGGTGCAACACAGGGCCTTGTTGAGCTCTCCAGTAACAGGGATCCAGAAAACAATCACTGTAACTCCGACCACGGGTTGTGTTCATCTGAGCACGGGGCCGTGGTGAAACTTCTGACCAACATTCTTTTTGTTTTTATTGCAGGACTTGGAACCCAGGCACCGCACCTAAACTTTCTACGCAGTGTATGAGCTCCAGTTCCATTAGAGACATAAAAGAACCTCTAGACGAACCCGAACGCTTTCTAAGAAAAAGACTTAAAGCTTGTAGGACCGGTTTTCAACTCCGAATGATTGCGTAACGACACGTGTGACGTGCGGAATCCGTACACGTGCGTGGACCGAACACAAGATCGTACAATTTAATGTGATTCTTATTGATCAATATGACAAATACAAGCTCCGAGAATCACCTACGAACACTTTCTCTCTCTAAGCACCAAGCTCCAACTTCTCTAATGGCCAAAAGTCTATAACATAACTCCTAAGACTTCTATTTATAGGCACAAGGTATAAGGATTTCTCCTTATTTACAAGATTGCCACCTTGCTCATTTTATCTAAGTATTACAATAAACGCTCTAGATTTCTTCAGTGTCTTGCTACGATGCTGATTGATGGAGACGATAGACATACTGCACTAACAGACTCCCCCTTGGATATTGTCGTAGTCAATCTCGTAGCATCTTGTCTTTCTCTCTCTCTTGAGTCTTCTTGAAGGTTTGATATCATCAGCAACCACAGACTCCCTCTTGGACATAGCTTAGAAATCTGCGAAGTTTAGTCTAGATCTGCCTCGGATTGCATATTCAAGCAAACAAAGTAAAACTGTAAGCTCCCCCTTGAATAATGCTCTGAATCTTAGGTTTGACAATTAATCTTGCTCCCCCTTTCATTTAGCTTCCTGTCAAATCTTATCATTATTCAAACGTTCAGATTTAACTGGTGAGAGTTTTCTAAACTTATAAATGTCTATTATCATATTTGACTTTTAAGCATGATCAAATTCAATAACCCTCACAGATGATCAAGTTCAAATTAATGACCTTGATTATCCAACTTATCGATTTTTTTAAAAATTTTCATTTTGAAATTCAAGTTTCAAATTAATGAACTTGTTTATGATCAGCATCTTCAGATTTTGAAATTAAGCTTTCCATGATCGGTTGTCGAAAATAAAGTGGAAACAAAATATTTTTGTATTTTTCAAAGATTATGCTAAAACACTCCGAAAATCTTTTTGAAATTTTTCTTTAATGAAAAGCAGTAAAGAAATATTTACAGACAAAATTTTTGTTTGAGTTCGTGTTAGAGGATCATATCAGTTTATGAGACATCACAAGCACCGTTGACCTTTTAAAGACTTTAAGTTTTAAACGATTCACTTAGATTGTCAGTATACTGATCCACTTAAATTTTCACACAAAGTTCAATTGATTCTAGATACGATTTAGTGTTTTAAGAACTTAACTTATACATGTGTCCCACCTCAGAATATACTCTCGTATCCAGATTCCCTATATTCAGTCTTACAGGTGAGTATACCTAGATGATATCTGTAAATGAGTTAATGCGAGACCATGAGAGCTCAGGCTAGAACTTCCGTTCAATCAGAGAGATGATGGCTCGACTTTAGGTGTGTCCCCCTTGGGGATCTTCTTTACAACAGCACTTGATTTACATCTTTCGATAGTTTATCAATTTTTATGCTGAGGGGAGACTTATATTTAAAGCATGCGAAAAGTATTATACGAGGACTAGGCTATTGCTCCCGCAAAATCAGAAGTCCAGGTATAATACCCCAGATATCACTAAGCATAAAGACCTAGTATTTCAGAAACAGGCAATCTTTCAAACAAGATTTCGGGGGTTACCCATATATCCGAGAGATGTTCCCCACGAGATAAGCAAGTATTGATATTTAGGTTTATATGTCGAAATCAATCTACTAAATGTGTAAAAACCTACTGGCATATCATCAGTGAGACCGTTTATCACATATTTAACATTCCAATTCTTTAGCATGCTGTGATTGTCTACTGATGTACTATCATTTCCTCTTTTACACAAAAACTAATTTTGAATTTTATCATGTTTTTGGCTTTTTCAAATTTTCAAATGTTTTTGTATTTTCAAAATTTTTACTCCTCCTAAAATCCAAAACATTTAATAAAATTTGACAAACCGATGTAGATAGCTTCATCTCGCCATCAATTTCTGCTTCACTTTCTTTTTAGCTCACATGCATCTCCATGAAAGTACAAAAGCGCCTGTAGAAGTCAGACTTGACAGAGTTCTCTCTAGAGTCAAAAGTTCTAAATGACATACCCTGACCGGGTATTTATAGGCAACTCAGGAGCATGGTTAGTGCTGACCGTACGGTCGACAATGCTGTCCGAATGGATGAGTGCTGTCCGGTCGGATGGCCCATCCGATCGGATGTCACTGGTCAACTAAGTCAGCACTTTACAATCCAGTCCCGTATCCTGAGTTGTCGTTCTATCTAACATACATACATAACATAATTGTTCACAAAGGACACAAATATACAAAATATGACTAAATGCTGATGGAAGTTACAGACGTATGAACTAACAGACTCCCCCTCGGATGTAGCTGTAGTTCCTTCCAGCATAGTCTTCAACTCTTCTTGTTGCGCCTTCGTTCTCGCGCTCTCTGTCTTCTCTTTTCTGCTTTTTCTTCTAACATTCTTCGCCTTATATGCCTTCCCTCGTCAATCCACCATTTTCTATAAACCGGATCACCATCACGCTTCCGATCCCATTTGGGAATCTTGTTCTCCTCTTTCTCGATTGGCGTTTGATCCGTTGGTATTGACTTTCCCAACTTGCGCTTGCCAAGCTCAGCTGCCCTTTCAGAAATAGCCTTTGATCTTTGTTCTCGTTTGTACTTTTTCAGGAACTCATCAATCTCAAGATCTCTCCATTTCGTCTTCCAATATCTTCCTGAGTTGATGTCTTGGGCAAAGCACACATCCACGACCGTTTGATACTGCATTGCTTGTTCTTTGTCTCTTCCTTCATAAACAATCTTGTTGAGGAACTAGCAGTCAATATCTTTCTTCGAACAGTTAACAAGCCACATTGGATCAAGAATGCTGATTCTTCGAGACTTTCCTATGGACTTGTCGTACAATGATATTACTGCCTCAGCCGTCATTTCATTGTACAACCAGCCTTCGAATAGATCATGAAAATCTTGCTCAATAGCTCTGAGAGGCATATTCTTCAAACATCTGGGAGGATTGATATCTAACGTTATATCTTTTTCTCCGTTCTCCAACATTGTGACAATTTGCTTTGGTCTTTGAGGCTCCCAGTCAGGATATCCAACCTTGGCCTGCTGCTTTATGTAATCCCATAAATGTTTGTCATGTACTTTCACATCCAGACCATGATAAAATTGCTTTATATTCTTTGTCTGCACCAGCTCATCTACATCCCACCACGGAAGGGTTTTGATGTCTGACAGGAATTCAAAATACTGTACCCCCTGTTCCCATCTGATGGCGTAGACCTGTAGATCTTCCAGATAACCCCATGACAAAATATCACCCCATGAGATCTCTTTGCTATGAGTGAAGTACTGAAGTGACCTAAGAGTCTTCCTCTCTTTCGGCATTACTTTGAACCACTTTTTCCTTTCTTCAGCTAATCTTTTTCTTGGGATGGTTTCTGGAACACCTTCAGTAGAAACTTTTTCCACAATCTTTCTCCTAATTTCATCTTCATTTCGATCTTTGAACATTTCCGCTAAAGAAGGAAATGTCTCATCAACTCCAGAATAGTGAAAATCAGTTTCTTCATCCGATGAATCTGAAGCGTCTTCAACAATTACATCATTATAGTGATCAGCTTCATGAGCATACCTAGGCTCAAATACATCTTCAGATGACTGAGGTATCTCGTCTTCAATATCAAACTTAAATTTTCCATCATTCAAACCCAGTTCTTCTAACATTTCTGCCCCTGATCTCTGAATCTGTATCTCTCCCTCATATTGAGCATTCAGATAAATCACAGTAGGGTTTGTGAGGAATACCTGACCAACGTGCTGTTTTCCACATGTGGAGACTTCTTGCTGATCATCATCTTCTTGCTCGTTTATTTGATCATTCAGAAAATCTTCAATTCTTTGTTCAACATTAGGATTCTCAACCAGCAATCCCAATTCACCTTGATCATAATCATCATTTTTCTTGTCATCATTATCATCTTTCTTGTCAGACTTGTCATTATCGTCATTTTCATCTTCATCTTCTTCTTCATCACCAAGGATTTCCAAGTCAGAATCACTATCAACAATTTCTCCACGAGCTCCCTTAGCCTCTTTTCGCCTTTCTTCAATTTTGAATTGGCGAACAATCTCTTTTATGCTATAAGGAACTGTGGAAGCTTTACCAATAAGAACAAAGTTTGGAGTCTCTTCCTCTACTTATTCCTCGTCTTTCCATTTCAGCATTAACATTTCTTTCGCCTTTCTTTTCTTTTGAATAGCAAAAACTCGACGAAGAATATCAACAAGATCAAGTGATTCAGAAGACTCACCAACTAGCACGAATCCTAGAGGATCTCCTTTAGCTTCAACCATTTCCACATCTATTTGGCTAGAAGAACCACCAGCTTCTTGAGTTTCCTCAATAACACTTTTCCTTCTCTGAGTAGCTTCTTCGGCCATTCGTCTTTCTCTTTCAATTCTTCTCTCCTCAGCTCTTTTAACTTCGAGATCATTAAAGGCAGCATGGGCATCGATTTTCAGGTGACTTTCCATGACCGCATATAACATGTTGAGCTGATTGTCTTTCATCACTTTATTGGCTTTCATTGCTTCCATTTCTAACTTCATTACCTTCATTTCGTTTGATGAAGCTTCACTCATTTCACTAAGAAGCTGGTTCAGAGTTTGATTCACATCTTGCAGATTCTTTATCTTCACATTCAATGTAGCAATCTCTGCAGTTAGAAGTTCAAACACTTGAGAGTTATCATGAACATTATCTTTCATTTTCTTTATCGTCTCTTCTTGATCAATCAAAACCATTCTAGCTTCATCATGAGCTTTCATCAACTGTTCAATTGCCCTTTAAAAACATCACGCTCTGCCTCAGCTTTAGCTTTAGCTTTTTCAAGATCAGCAACTTTTTTCAGCAATTCTTTCACAGCTTCATTGTTAAACATGTCATAATCATCTTCTGGAATATCTTCGCTATATACTCCAGTTGTAGGTGGAAGCCCTCCAAATATATTTTCAAAAGATGTATCCTTTGGTTGTGACGGTTCTGATTGAACTTGTGGTGGTGGTGGTGGTGGAGGTGTAGCAGCTTTATAACCTGTGATTTCGACATAATCATCATCACCTGTCTTCTTTTGAACCACAACCTTAGGTACTTCAACACTCTGCACCTCTGGTTCCTTTGGAATCTCAATACTCTGAGCTTTCTCTGCTTCTTGAACTTTTAACGTTTCAACATGCTTTTCTTTCTTTCCATCTTTGTTTTTCTGTACTTCAGCACTTGTTTTCTTTGCAAGTACTCTCCTCGGAATTACTCCGGCTTGAACAACTTTACGCTTCGCACTTTGCTTCTTTGGCTCATCAGGTATATAGGTAGAGTCTTCTTCATCTGAACCTTTCTGTTTCTTGGTAGGCTTTTTCTTCAGCTTTGCTTTACCTTTACCAAGTGTTGTTGGGTCGAGCTCCGACTCTGACTCAGTAGCCTCAGAATCTTCTTCACTTGAATCATCCTGAACCACACCTTTAAGCTCTTTGTCTTTGACACTTTCAGGTTGAACATTTGAACTTTGTTCTTTCTGAGCAACAACTTCCTCATTTCTTTTCAAATAGCTTTCAAGTGAATGCTTCAGCATATCAGCTCCTTGTTGAACAACCTCAGATGGATCTAATACTGGTTCGTCCACCAATCTTTGTTGCGGCTCTACAGAAGACCCTGCAAAACAAACATTAACAAATTCATTAGAAACTTTTAACAGATCAACGATCTAACTATCTTATGAGTCCCCCTTGCACTATACCCTTTACTACAATCTTCGGAATAGAAACTAAAGGGGATGTCTTCGGCGTTCTCTTTCTCTTTCCATCTCTCTCAAACCACCATCTGGTTTTCTTTTCAAACAACAAACTCATCTTCTCATCCTCGTTATCAGAATCACTTTTCTCATGTCTCCATCTATCATTTTCTGGAGAAACATATGCCGGCCTGCTGATTTTACATATCATTCCCTTGACTCTTCTTTTCCACAGTGTTTTTCAACAACAGAGCAAAGTACATCCAATCCTTTTCATCAGGTAGTGAATCCATCTGCTTATCAACCAATTCTTCCTCTGTAAACGTGAACCCATGTCTAGTCAGCTCGATCTTCAAATGACAAAATCTTTCTATCATCTTTGAAACCGATTCATTTTTCATACATCCAAACAAATCAAATTCCTTTTTCAACAATTTTTTTTGTTTCTAACAATTTCTTCTCCACCCACACACTTTTTCTCTAATTTTGCCCATAAATCTTTGGAATTTTTGTAATCGATTAGAGATATGATATCATCCCTTACTGATTGATGTAGCAATGCGATACATTTTTGCTCAGCGATGAAACTTTCTTGTTCATTTTCGATTAAGTTCTCATAGTCACTTCTTCCAATGTTAAACCTGTTCTTCAAGCATTTCCAACTCTGGTAGGCGAACACCTTTAGCCAGTCCTCGAACCTAGTTGCCCACCTATTGTATTCCTCGATAGCCATTAGCTTGGGCGGTTTGTTGTATGTGCCATACGCTTTATCCACGCTCAATGAGTCGGCAATGGCTTTCTTTGGGTTTGGGTTAGGAGCAGTGTTGTTTGTGTTGCTTGAAGTGGCATCTCCTGTGTTGCTGGTGTAAGCAAATATGTCACTGAAAGGATTGAGAAAATCGTCCGCCATTTTAGAGTACCTGAAACAATTTACAAACACTTAGACAAATTTTTGTGATTTTCAAAACTTTCACACTTGTGCACTTGAATCGAATGGCTGTCCTAACAAGTGGCACAATCAAGTATCTAATGGTGTACACAAATCAGAATGCAATTTGAACGATTGGTTGTCCGAACGAGTGGTTGTCCGAACGAATAGTCGTCCGAACGAGTAGCAAACAAACTTTTGACCTTTCAACCTTACACCGATCAGATGACTGTCCGATCGAGTGGTAGGATGATGTAAGCACCAAATACAATAACAACAATGCTGTCCGATCGACCTGCTGTTCGATCGGGTAGCACTGATGATGTCAGCAACACGGTTTCACAGAACAATCTTATTCAAATCGTTCGTACAGCTGTTCGAAAGAGTTGATGATGTCAGCAAATCTAAGAACAACTAAGCTAAGTCGTCCGTACAGTTGTTCGAACGGATAGATGACATCAGCATGCAAGAACAGTTCTTCATAGTTTTTGATGATTTTGATATAGTTTTTGAAGGAATTTTGTTATGAAATCTAGAAGGATTATACTTTGATTGATTGCGAATCGATTTATATCAGTTTTATCAAATTTTAACCGTAGATTAACGTCCAATTTTTTGTTTTTCTGACTTTTATGTATAAAGAAGAAAAATTCAGTAAGAATAGAGTAGAAAGTAAGAGAATATGTCAAATTTTCGGTGAAATTTGACTCTGATCGGCAAGAAAAAGCTCGAATTCCGGTGAATTCGTTGTCGTAGATCTCGATTCAGCTCCCTGGATGCTCTGATTCCACTTGTTGGTCCCTCGTAAAGGATCTGTTCGTCAGGAACTTAGATGAATCGACTTTGACTAATGTGCGGAATCCATTTGATCAAATCACAGATGTACGACAAAGTATTCAACGCTTAAACACCGTCTGATCTTTCTATTGTTTTTGGATTTTAGAATTTTTTATTGTTTTTGTATTTTCTGAAAAAAACCTATCTCCCCCTAAATACCAAAACATCTAAAAATTCGACAAATCATTGCAGATTGATTTTCAACAACATCTACAGTGGTACCTTCATCTACGCCAAGAATCCCATCCGCAACCGATAATAACTTCATACCATTAAGTTTCAAAAGATACTGAAAACGAGTTTTGTCAAATGCTTTGGTATGTAAGTCAACTTTTTGTTCATCGGTGTGGATTTTTTCTATTCGTATCAACTTCTTCTCAAAACAGTCTCGGATGAAGTGATGACGAATTTCAATGTGTTTCTTTTTAGCGTGATGAACAGGATTTTTTGTTATGTTTATAGCTGCCTCATTATCAACAAAGATATGTGAGTTAAGAAATTGCAAACCGTAGTCTCGCATCTGTTGCTGGATCCACAAGATCTGAGAGCAGCAGCTGCTAGCAGATACATATTCAGCTTCACATGTGGATAAAGCGACAGAGGTCTGCTTCTTACATTGCCAGGTGACCAATCGTGGTCCGAAACACTGGCATCCCGCTGTTGTTGATTTAGCGTTCACTTTGCAGCATCCGAAATCGGAATCAGAATATCCCTCAAGCGTGAAATCGCCTTCTTTTGGATACCACAACCCCAGTGATGGAGTTCCTTTCAGGTAGCGTAATATCCTTTTCACAATTACCATATGCGAAGCTCTGGGGCTTGACTGAAACCGTGCTGCGAGGTAGCTTGGATACATAATATCCGGTCTTGATGCCGTCAAATACATTAACGATCCGATCATGGAGCGATACAACATTTCATCCACCTTCTCTCCAGTGAGATCAGGGTTTATCCCATGGTTCGTCGCTAACGGGTGGACATTGGTGACATTCCTGACATCCCGAATTTCTCTAGAACATCATGAACATACTTCGTCTGATTTATGAACGTTCCCTCGGGTAGTTAATCAACCTGAAGCCCCAAGAAGAACTTCATCTCACCCATTGATGACATTTCAAACTTCTGCTTCATTACATTTTCAAAATCTTTGCAAAATTGTTCATTTGTTGACCCGAAAATTATGTCATCCACATAAATTTGGACTATCAGAAGATGGCTGTCGACTTCCTTTGTGAACAGTGTGGCGTCTACCTTTCCTCGGATGAAGTTGTTGGCTAACAGATGTTGAGACAGGGTCTCGTACCAGGCTCTCGGGGCCTGATGTAAGCCGTATAACACCTTATCCAAGAGATAAACTTTATCTTTGTGGATTGGGTAGGTGAAGCCTGGTGGCTGTCCGACATATACCTCCTCTTTCACCTTACCATAGAGAAATGCCGACTTCACATCTAGCTGAAAAACTTTAAATCCTTTCCAAGATGCAAATGCTAGGAAGATTCTGATTGCTTCAAGTCTAGCAACCGAAGCATACACTTCAGTGAAATCTATCCCCTCCTGCTGACTGAAACCTTGGACAACGAGTCGAGCTTTGTTGTGAATAATAACCCCTCGATCATCCCTCTTACACTTAAACACCCACTTGGTTTTAATCTTCCTATGACCATCAGGCAGGTCCACCAATTTCCAGACACCCAACTTCACGAATTGACTTAGCTCCTCCTGCATAGTGTTAACCCAGGAATCTTCAGTTAGTGCTTCCTTGTACGTTCGCGGCTCAATCTACGAAATGAAACAACTAAGTGAAAACTCTGTTTGTAAAGGAGCAACTGTAGAATAAAAACAAGTAAGGCCTTGGTCAATTTGTCGTCTGGTGCGGACGCCTGATTGCAACTCTCCAATGATAAACTCTTCTGGATGGTATGAAAGAGTTCTTGGCATCACCTAGCCTGGAACATCTATTTCACTTTCCAAATTCGTAATGTTCTGGTTTGCGACTTGTTCACTGACTGGAAACGTCTGATCTTGAGACTGGATTTTGTCACACCCTGGCTTTTGCGGAAGCGTGGGTTTATTTGGTGTGACTTCTTAATACCGTAGAAACAATCATAACAATGCTATATGATAAAAACACACGATGCTCATCCATTAATATAGTTAGAAAATACCATAACATAATTTTCTTGAATCATCAACCCAAAATAAGTTACAACCATGACTTGTTTAAAAATGAGTTCCCAATGGACTCAACAAAAGACCTTAAATAAAACGAAGTTTGGAGACGTGTGACCCGTCCAGGCATGGGTTACACCTCCCAAACCTTACACCCCTAGATGACATCTTTTATTTAATACGCAGCTTAACGTGCATCACCCGCCAGATCCGATCAATTCCCTGAAATACACGTAGTTTGAAAAATCAACAAAAAGTTGAGCGAGTTCATGTGTATGTGAGTATGTATAAACCTTTGTATACGATGTATATATAACCCTTGAAATATGTATGAAAGTCCCTGGTATGTAGCAATAAGGAAAAAAAAGAGATCACCAATGGTTTGCAAGGCCATTGATATGTGTGAAGTGATGCAGGAAGACTCAAACCTAGCGGAGTTGCACCGGGCTTCCGGCTGTAAGACACAATCACCACTATGGGCCACCCCGGCCTCATGGGTGTGGGCTCGCTACACCCAAATAGATCTATCACTCATGTCCCTTGGTCCTACGACGATGATTAATGGCCTTTAGTAGCCGCCTACCCACTCACATGATCTAAAGATGTATGAAAGTCCCTCCTTAAGCTAACCATACCATGTATAAAAATGTCTGTATAATTGTAACATGTATTTCACCCCCGAAGTTATAAAACTGAAAACAGTTAAGAGAAAAAGGGGACATGAACTCACTGTAGTGCGTCTCCTGCTCGTAACTCAGACTTTGTCAGCAATACAACGACCTACAACGTACTAATGTCTATTAGACGAACGGGCCGTGCCTTAGTTTAGTATAAATGTTCTTGAGTTACGTTACTTTGGAATTATTCCAAGTTATAACTTTCTTGTTAAAATAATAATAATTATTTTAAGTTACATTATATTTTTAGATCTTGAAATAATAGTTAGGCAACTATTTCGTATTCATACTTCTCAAGTATTTTATGTGCGTATTTCCTTCCCAAGGATGGGGGTATTTTATACATGTATTTTTTTGTGATTTAAAGTCTTGACATTATATATTTTTAAGTCCCACTCTAGAAAATATATAATAATTTATTTATCAAAAATAACATATCCCAAAATATATATTTTTCCAAATATACTAGGAGCCATATTTTTGTTAAGTTAAATTAATTTTCTCTAAGTAATATAACCAGTTCCCAAATCATGCAAATATTCACACAAGCGTTTTAGTATAAAATATATATTCTAAATATATATATTTATCCGATTTTATTTACGAAAACCAACCTCCGATACTTTGAAATCTTGTAACCAAACTTATGGCGAAGTTTACTTCCGAAAAACAAAGTTAAACATATTTGTAAACACTTGTTAGAAAATAATTTTCTAAGTCTTGAGATTTTTAGAAAATTTCGCCAGGGTTTCCCCTAAAAACGGAGGTGTCCATGCTATTGAGCATATCGTTTTCTTTTCAAAAATCAATCAACAATCAATTTTACATTACCAAGATCAAAAACTACATGCGTTACATCTTAATCATGAACTTGATATATCCCGAAAACGCGTAGTAACTTGGTAAAGCTTTTAGTGGACTTAGCTACCTTCCAAAGCGTAATTATTTCTTTAAAAATCATTTTCTTGAAAGAGTTATGTGTTTACAACTTGTAAACAATTTTTACAAAAAACTCACCTTTTGAACTCTTCTTGTAAATAAAAGGTTTCTACACTTATTTTAGTTCTAAAAATGGTGTAGGTGTATGTACAAGTCATGATTTTCTAAAAGTCGATTCTTGAACTTGGTTCATTTAGAAAAGTCTTTTGTAAAACCCGGATCTACATGATCACCAACTTACTTTGTTTACTTATATTTCAAGAAAAAATATTTTTTTTATCAAGTTCATATATAAACTAGAAAATGATTATTTCATGTATCAATAATCAACTTCCTAGTCTTGTTAAATCATGTTTCTAAACATTATTTAACAAGATCCATATGATGATTAACCTCACATAACCAAGAATCAATATGCAATCAACAACATATTCATATCAACATCCTACTAACAACATTTCTTTATGTTTCATCTCTATGTAAACTTTCGTGTAAAGCTTCATGATTATGTTTTTAGTTCTTGTTCTTTAGTATTTTAAACATACTCATCATACTACAACTTTTAACCATAGAAACAAGATGAACAAGAGTTTAACAAGAACTTACTACTAGCACAAAGGCTAGGGATGTTCTCTAGTGAAAAGATGAAGAAAATGATGGTGAAAAGCAATGTATGAAGCTCATTGATGATCTACAAGTTGCAAGCTTCCTTGAATCACCTTCTAGTCTTGTATGAAACTCAAAAATGGATGAAGATGGTTGAATTATGGTGGTGGCGGTTATGTGTGGCCGAGAGGGAGAGAGAAGAGAGTGAGTGAGAGAGTGTGAAGATCATGGAATGATTTGAGGTTACGGTCTTGCCATACTTATAAGGATTTTCATCATATTTTGCTCACTACTACAAGTAATCAATCCAATATAATATTAGGATATAATTTACGAAGGCATGGTGGGGATTTTGGTGGGTCCTCTTGGGACCAAATTCGGGTATGGGGGGGGGGGCTTGATGTAAATTTTTGATAAAAGTTGGTAAATGTAAGTTTGATTCTAAGTATATAATTCCATATATTAGTTAGTGTAGAATTTAATGGGTGTTATGGTGTACGGGGATCATGACAAGCCAAGAAATAATTAAACAATGTATTTAACAAAAAATTAGTGTTCCGGGTAATGTCCAGTTGTTCGGTTAGACACCGTTTCGTTAAAGTGTTTAATTATTCCGTAAAGTGTCTTTTATATATATTTTTGTAACACTTTTAATTCCCGGCACTTAGGAAAGCCTATGGGACCATTCTGCCATATTTTTGCACCTTACTAGCATGTTAAAATGCTGAATTTTGTTAATAAATGCAGAATTCTGCACTTAAAGTGAGTTTTAGGCACTTCCCGACACTTTAACTATCACCCAGTGACGCAGTTTTATGGTCCTCACTTCCCTACACTCCATACTAGTGTAGTACCTTGTCCCTGGCCCATACTGGGCCTCAAAAACACTGTCTGTCTATTTGCTGGCATTGTCAGCATGTTTCCGAATTATCCGTTCAGTGTACTAACTGTGCTTTATGCATCAAGTATGTCACTAAAGTTTATATGTAATGAATGGAGTGACAGTATGAAATGTGATGCATATGTATGTATGATACAAAAATCATAATGCAGTTTTAATTGTCAGTTGTAATCAAGCACAGTCATTAAGCACATAATTAAAATTAATTAATTGTACCGTACCTGTAATTGTGAGGGTTGTTACATTCTCCCCCTGTTAAGAAAATTTCGTCCCAAAATTTTTGGTTCTGCTTCTAGTTGCAGGGGTCTTGGGGAATAAATGTGGGTACTTGGCCTTCATATGATCCTCGCGTTCCCATGTGAATTCTAGGCCATGCCGTGCATTCCATCGAACCTTGACGAGTTTGACACTACTCCTGCGTGTTTTGTTAATCTTTCAATCCGTAACCTCGACTGGTTCTTCAATAAAGTGGAGTGTGTCGTCAACATGAATTTCGTCGGTAGGAATGACCACGGTTTCTTGTGTTGGACTCTTTTTCAAATTGGATACATGAAATATATTGTGAACGTCATTAAGCTCTGTAGGTAAATCCAACTTGTATGCTACGAGACCAATCCGTTTCTGGATTCTGAATGGACCAATGTATCCGGGGTTCAACTTCCCACGCTTCCCAAAGCGTGCCACACCCTTCCAAGGTGAAACCTTCAACAATACCATATCTCCCACCTCAAATTCCAGAGGTTTTCTTCTGCGGTCCGCATAACACTTTTGTCGATCTCGAGCCGCTTTGATGCGTTCTCGGATCTGGAAAATCTTGTCTGTTGTTTCCTGGACCAATTCCGGACCAACTAGCTGTCTATCCCCCGCATCTGCCCAACATAGTGGTGATCGACACTTCCGCCCATAGAGAGCTTCGAACGGTGCGGCTTGAATGCTTGCATGATAACTGTTATTGTATGAAAATTTGACCAATGGTAGGTGAGCGTCCCAACTTCCACCTAAATCCATTACGCAAGCTCGCAACATGTCTTCTAATGTTTGAATCGTTCGCTCACACTGTCTGTCTATTTGCGGGTGAAAAGCAGTACTTAGATTCAACTGAGAAACAAAGGCTTCCTGAAAGGATTGCCAAATCCTTGACACGAATCTTCCATCTCTATCAGAGATGATTGAGAGAGGCACTCCATGTTGTGCAACAATCTCTCTCAGATATATCTCAGCGAGTTTGCTCGTGTTGTCTTTTTCTTTGATTGGCAAAAAGTGTGCTGATTTCATTAAGCGGTCTACAATTACCCAGATCATATCATGACCTCTGGGCGTCCTTGGCAATTTTGTTATAAAATCCATGGAAATCCATTCCCACTTCCACTGAGGTATTTCGGGTTGTTGCAAGAGACCTGAAGGCTTCTGGTATTCGGCCTTAACCTTGGCGCAAGTCAAACATTTGCCAACATATATCGCAACGTCGCCTTTCATCCTTGGCCACCAATAAAAATCCTTTAGATCTTTGTACATTTTATCCGATCCTGGATGGATCGAGTACCGTGATTTGTGAGCCTCATAAAAAATAACGCCTCTCAGACCACCAAAGAAAGGGACCCAAATTCTTCCCAAGAAACATAATGTTCCGTCCTCCTTTGGTACCAATTGCTTCTCCATTCCCCGGAGATACTCGTTCTCAAGATTTTCCCTCTTAAGAGCTTCCCTTTGCGCAGCACGAATGCGCAATGTGAGGTCTGTTTGAACAATCATTTCCAAAGCCCTAACCCTTACGGGCTTAATCCTTTCCTTCCGACTTAAGGCATCGGCGACTACATTCGCCTTCCCTGGGTGATACTTGATCTCATAATCGTAGTCGTTCAACAATTCAACCCAGCGTCTTTGTCTCATGTTAAGCTCTTTTTGATCGAAGACATGTTGCAGGCTCTTGTGATCAGTGAAGATTGTGCACTGCGTGCCGTATAAATAATGTCGCCAGATCTTCAACGCAAATACCACCACGCCTAACTCCAAGTCATGCGTGGTGTAGTTTTTCTCATGAATCTTCAACTGACGAGAAGCATAAGCTATAACTTTTTGTCGCTGCATCAGCACGCAGCCTAAACCTTGACGCGAGGTGTCGCAATATACCACGAAGTCATCCGTGCCTTCGGGTAGAGACAAGATTGGTGCGTCGCAAAGCTTGTTTTTCAATAACTGAAATGCCTCTTCTTGTTTGTCTCCCCAATCAAACTTCTTGTCTTTCTGCGTGAGAGAGGTCAAAGGTTGAGCGATTTTCGAGAAATCCTCAATGAACCTTCGATAATAACCAGCCAAACCTAGAAACTGTCAAATCTCGGTTGGCGTCTTTGGAGCTTCCCAGTTCTTGATCGCTTCAATCTTTGTAGGATCCACATGAATTCCGTTTCCATTAACCACATGACCAAGAAACTGGACTTCCCGTAACCAGAACTCGCACTTTGAGAACTTCGCGTATAACTTCTCCTTCCTAAGCAGCTCTAAGATAGCTCTTAGATGATGCTCATGTTCTTCTTTAGTTTTTGAGTAGATCAGGATGTCGTCAATGAACACGATCATGAACTTATCAAGGTAGGGCTTGCAGACTTTGTTCATTAAATCCATGAATACCGCTGGTGCGTTTGTCAGCCCGAACGGCATAACCAGGAACTCGTAATGTCCATAGCGAGTCCTAAAGGCCGTCTTTGGGATGCTCTCCTCTTGGATCCTCAACTGGTGATAACCCGATCGAAGGTCGATCTTTGAGTAAAAACTCGAACCTTGTAATTGGTCGAACAGGTCATCAATCCTTGGCAAAGGATATATGTTCTTAATTGTCAGCTTGTTCAGCTCCCGGTAGTCAATACACATGCGGAAGCTACCATCCTTCTTCTTAACGAACAAAACTGGAGCTCCCCAAGGTGAGAAGCTTGGTCGGATAAATCCCTTGTCTAACAACTCCTGAAGTTGTGTTGACAACTCCTGCATTTCCGAAGGTGCAAGTCTATAAGGTGCCTTAGCTACAGGCGCGGCACCTGGAACTAAGTCAATATGAAACTCGACTTGTCTTTGTGGCGGCAATCCTGGCAAATCTTCTGGGAAGACTTCATGATATTCCCTTACGACTGGAATATCTTTTAGTTTCGGCTCAGCGACTTCCTTATCTACGATGTGTGCCAAGAAGGCAATACATCCCTTCTACAAACATTTCCTAGCCTTCAAGCAACTAATGATCCGCAGGGGCGTATCACGCTTTTCTCCGTTCACCACAATCGTTTCTCCATTCGCCATTGGAATGCGAATGGTTTTCTCGTGACATATAATTTCGGCTTTGTTGCTTGACAACCAATCCATCCCTACTACCACGTCGAAGCTTCCCAACTCGACTGGCAGTAAATCCAGTGTAAATTCGTGTTCTCCCAGCTCTATTACGCACCTTCTGATAACTTCATTTGTTTCTACTAGCTTTCCGTTAGCCAGTTCGATTGAGTATGGAATGTCTAACTTACTAGTAGTTAACCCAAGCATATTCTTAAATTCTAGCGATACAAAACTATAGTCGACTCCAGTGTCAAATAGTACAGATGCAAAGCGTTGATTTATAGGGAACGTACCAGTGACAACATTCGGGTCCTGGCGTGCTTCCCTCGCTCCAATGTTGAATACTCTTCCACGAGCTTGATTGAGTTTTGGGCATTCACGCTTGAAGTGCCCGACGTCTCCGCAGTTAAAACATCCTGGTCCTCGACCGTTACCATCTTCATTACCGCATTGATTGTTGTTTTGATTGCAGTTACCATTTCCTGCTTGATTCCCGAAGTTACCGTGATTACCATTTCCGCCGTTGCGGTTCCCATTCCCGTTACCTCCACGGTTGTTGTTACCAAATCCTCTTTGGCAACCACGGCCAGTACCAACCCAACAAGTGTCTTTTAAGTGACCCATCCTTCCACAGGATTCACATTTGCTAAGTCTGCACCGGCCAGCATGATGAAACTGGCATAACTCGCACTTGGGCAGAGTACCCATGTATCCTTTCCCTTTGGCTTCAGCACCACGCTTATTTTCAGCTGGTCGGTTCACATCCTTCCTCTTGTTGGCACTACCGGTACTCGTTTTAAAGTTGGAGAATTTCCTCTTGTTCTCCCCTGAAGATTCAACATGAGTTTCTTTCTTTTTCGGCTCAGAAATGGAAAACTTGTCCAATCTGATGGCTTCTTCCGTAGGTGCCACGCTGAGATCAATGGCTTCGGTAATTGTCGGAGGCTTCGACATCGTTACCATGCTCATGATCTGGGGTGCCAATCCCCAGATGAAACGCTCAATGCGTTTAAATTCAGGATCAACCATATATGGCACAACGCGTGACAAGTCGTGGAACCTCTGGACATATTCAACAATTTTTGGTCCATCCATTTTTAGGTTCCAGAATTCCGTCTCTAGCTTCTGTATCTCTGCCCATGAACAATATTTCTTCCTCATGAGCTCCTTCAGCTCAGCCCATGTCAGTGCATACGCCGCCGCCTCTCCTAAGGTTTGAACTTGTAAGTTCCACCATGATAAAGCACCATCAAGAAAGAGTCCTGAGACATAAGTAACTTGGTTTTCAGGAGCACACTTGCTCATCCTTATTACAGAATCTGTCTTTTCTGTCCATCTGACGAAAGCAACATCACCTCTAGTGCCGTCGTAATTCAAAGGCTTACAATCTAGGAATTGTTTGTAAGTACAGCCTGTACAAGCAATATCAATATCATTTACAGAAAGCATTAGTGGATGCGTAAGAAATATCCAAATGTAACGCAATGTGTCTCAAGCGACTTGGACATTACCATTTGGTGGGTTGTTGTTTCTTGAGGAACCTCCGCTAGTCTCGGCGTGGGAGGCCTCATAATCTGCTATCGCCTTTGAAATACGTTCCTGTAGTTCTGCCTCGGTAGTAGGAAAACGTGTGTCTCATCGTGGAAGCATCGTATAAAAGAAGATCATATCGGTCAGGTCATAGTAATTGTAGTAAGTAAGTAATATGCGTATGTAATAACATCCATCAACCACATAACACATAACATCCCATGTTATAATATAAAACAAATAAACAATGCATGTAGTGAGAACGTTACCATTGAGCTTTCATTTAATCATGACCACAATATAGTTTTACATGTTTCACAGTACATCGTACATCAAAATAAGATCATTGGGTTACACCAACCCAAAATACAAGTCAGTCTACACAAAACATATACAAAAACGTGGTCTTCCAAAAGTCTTCATATGTTGGCCCAATTGCGACTCTCTCACCAAAACAGTCTACCTGCACCAAACCAAAAATATAGCTACGCTGATGGCGGAGGAGGAGGAGGAGGAAAAGAGAAAAGCAAACGGCGCATAAGCACCCAATCCTCCTCAAGTGCGTGGATAACTCATAGCAGATAGGCAATCTGCTGCTCCGGTGTGAGGAAATGGACATCAGAATCTGGGGGTAGTGGAAGAGGAGCTGGTGGTGTAGAAAAAGGAGACTGACAATGACACGGAGTAGGACGTGGAATCCTCTCTAGCTCCTGGATACGTCTGCTCAAAGCATCCTGCTATAACTGCAGGGAGATAAGTATATCGTTTGTCGTGTACCCCACATGAAAAGGGTGATACGGGTCTGATAACGGCATAACATTGGGCGAAGACCACAGAAATGGATTGCTCGGGGGTACAAATGGTGATGTAGTACAAGGAAGCTGAGACATGAATGGTATAGCTGACGACACAGGCGGGACAAAAGCAGGCTGCTGTCTCGACGAACCCTCCCCAGGACGAGGTGGAGGAATGTCCTGGAGAAAAGTGATAGGAAGGTCGGTGCGATGGATATCAGTTGTGTGCGGGTGGAACTGGGGGATATCAAGAGGTGTAGAAACAGGTGCGGTAGGGGGAGTGACTGGTAAAACAAACGGATGTTAGTCCTCATCATCCTCGATCCACCCATTTCGGGTGTCAGCATAACGAGGATCGATGTGGGTGGCAAAAGGTGCATGGTCAGCATACACAGGGGCTGAATCAGGAAATAATGGTACGATGTCTGGTATCTCAGCAAATACAGGGTCAGGAAGAGGTGCCACGACCGGAACCTCAATGACTGGCGGTGGAATGACGGGAGCATCAATAACTGGTGGGGCAATAACGGGAGCATCAACATGAATAGGGTCGAGCACTGGTAAAGGGTTAAGAGCAACGACATGCTCATGATCAGCTGGCATGTCCAGAAGCTGATCATCGAGAGGAACAGGAGCCTCAGCAGGCTGCTCCTCGAGGATAAACTCATCCTCAAACTCGTCATCCAGATCGTTGTCAAAGTCAGGGATGAAACCAAATCCCAACTGTGGGACGGGTGCCTCAGACATGTCCGTATCGGAGTCGGTGTTGGTGGGGTATCGCTGTAACCCCAGCGCGTGGAGAGTAGAAGATGCTACTGACTCAAAAGAGTCTGTACCAGAAGAATCAGAAGGAACCTCCATAACCGGACCCTCAATGACAGGAATAACGACATCATCAGCAAGTGGCAGATCCTCTACAGGCACTGCAACAAAGGGAACAGGAGTAGGGATCTCAGCAAGAGGTAGATCCCCGACTAGAATACCATCAGCGAGCTGAATATCGTCTCCGATCTCCGGCAAAGCAAAAGGCTGGAAATTGTCATCATCACTGCTGTCATTATCAGATGTACAAACCTCGGGATCTGTGGGCATCGGATCATCTGAATCTACTGCTACGGGCTCTAGTGTGCCAGAAACTCCACTCAAAGAAGACATGATGTCTGTAACAAAACAATCACGACAATTGAACATATATCAACATATAATCAAATAAGCATGTAAGTCACAATAATGTAAGCAAGTAATCATCCTAGTCTTCCCCAGACTTTCCCACCCCGTCTCTCAGACTGAACTCCATAGTCTCTAAGACTACTCCCTGGTCTCTAAGACCAACCTCCCAGTCTCTAAGGCTAAACCTCCCTCAGTCTCTAGGACTGAACCTCCCCAACCGCTAAGGCTGTAATATGAATTTTGAAAGGTGTATTTGTGCCTTTTGTTTGTAAAATATTTATGCCCCAGATCTGGACTTTTAGTGTATGCAATGTAAAAATGTTTGAAAACATTTTCGTGAGAGCCCTAGTGATCATAGTCTAGACTCGAGAAAGAATCCTAGTTCGTTATGATCGAGGCTCTGATACCAAGCTGTCACACCCTGGCTTTTGCGGAAGCGTGGGTTTATTTGGTGTGACTTCTTAATACCGTAGCAACAATCATAACAATGCTATATGATAAAAACACAAGATGCTCATCCATTAATATAGTTAGAAAATACCATAACATAATTGTCTTGAATCATCAACCCAAAATAAGTTACAACCATGACTTGTTTAAAAATGAGTTCCCAATGGACTCAACAAAAGACCTTAAATAAAACAAAGTTTGGAGACGTGTGACCCGTCCAGGCAAGGGTTACACCTCCCAAACCCTACACCCCTGGATGACATCTTTTATTTAATACGCAACTTAACGTGCATCACCCGCCAGATCCGATCAATTCCCTGAAATACATGTAGTTTGAAAAATCAACAAAAAGTTGAGCGAGTTCATGTGTATGTATGTATGTATAAACCTTTGTAAACGATGTATGTATATCCATTGAAAGATGTATGAAAGTCCCTGGTATGTAGCAATAAGGAAAAAAAAAAGAGATCACCAATGGTTTGCAAGGCCATTGATATGTGTGAAGTGATGCAGGAAGACTCAAACCTAGCGGAGTTGCACCGGGCTTCCGGCTGTAAGACACAGTCACCACTATGGGCCGCACCGGCCTCATGGGTGTGGGCTCGCTACACCCAAATAGACCTATCACTCATGTCCCTTGGTCCTACGATGAGGATTAATGGCCTTTAGTAGCCGCCTACCCACTCACATGATCTAAAGATGTATGAAAGTCCCTCCTTAAGCTAACCATACCATGTATAAAAATGTCTGTATAATTGTAACATGTATTTCACCCCCGAAGTTATAAAACTGAAAACAATTAAGAGAAAAGGGGGACATGAACTCACTGTAGTGCGTCTCCTGCTCGTAACTCAGACTTTGTCAGCAATACAACGACCTACAACGTACTAATGTCTATTAGACGAACGGGCCGTGCCTTAGTTTAGTATAAATGTTCTTGAGTTACGTTACTTCGGAATTATTCCAAGTTATAACTTCTTGTTAAAATAATAATAATTATTTTAACTTACATTATATTTTTAGATCTTGAAATAATAGTTAGGCAACTATTTCGTATTCATACTTCTCAAGTATTTTATGTGCGTATTTCCTTCCCAAGGATGTGGGGTATTTTATACATGTATTTTTTTGTGATTTAAAGTCTTGACATTATATATTTTTAAGTCCCACTCTAGAAAATATATAATAATTTATTTATAAAAAATAACATATCCCAAAATATATATTTTTCCAAATATACTAGGAACCATATTTTTGTTAAGTTATATTACTTTTCTCTAAGTAATATAACCAGTTCCCAAATCATGCAAATATTCACACAAGCGTTTTAGTATAAAATATATATTCTAAATATATATTTATCCGCTTTTATTTACGAAAACGAACCTCTGATACTTTGAAATCTTGCAACCAAACTTATGGCGAAGTTTACTTCCGAAAAACAAAGTTAAACATATTTGTAAACACTTGTTAGAAAATAATTTTCTAAGTCTTGGGATTTTTAGAAAATTTCGCTAGAGTTTCCCCTAAAAACGGAGGTGTCCATGCTATTGAGCATATCGTTTTCTTTTCAAAATCAATCAACATTCAATTTTACAATACCAAGAGCAAAAACTACATGCGTTACATCTTAATCATGAACTTGATATATCCCGAAAACGCGTAGTAACTTGGTAAAGCTTTTAGTGGACTTAGTTACCTTCCAAAGCATAATTATTTCTTTAAAAATCATTTTCTTGAAAGAGTTATGTGTTTACAACTTGTAAACAATTTTTACAAAAATTCACCTTTTGAACTCTTCTTGTAAATAAAAGGTTTCTACACTTATTTTAGTTCTAAAAATGGTGTAGGTGTATGTACAAGTCATGATTTTCTAAAAGTCGATTCTTGAACTTGGTTCATTTAGAAAAGTCTTTTGTAAAACCCGGATCTACATGATCACCAACTTACTTTGTTTACTTATATTTCAAGAAAAAAAATATTTTTTTTATCAAGTTCATATATAAACTAGAAAAAGATTATTTCATGTATCAATAATCAACTTCCTAGTCTTGTTAAATCATGTTTCTAAACATTATTTAACAAGATCCATATGATGATTAACCTCACATAACCAAGAATCAACATGCAATCAACAACATATTCATATCAACATCGTACTAACAACATTTCTTTATGTTTCATCTCTATGTAAACTTTCGTGTAAAGCTTCATGTTTATGTTTTTAGTTCTTGTTCTTTAGTATTTTAAACATACTCATCATATTACAACTTTTAACCATAGAAACAAGATGAACAAGAGTTTAACAAGAACTTACTACTAGCACAAAGGCTAGGGATGTTCTCTAGTGAAAAGATGAAGAAAATGATGGTGAAAAGCAATGTATGAAGCTCATTGATGATCTACAAGTTGCAAGCTTCCTTGAATCACCTTCTAGTCTTGTATGAAACTCAAAAATGGATGAAGAAGGTTGAATTATGGTGGTGGTGGTGGTGGTTATGTGTGGCCGAGAGGGAGAGAGAAGAGAGTGAGTGAGAGAGTGTGAAGATCATGGAATGATTTGAGGTTACGGTCTTGCCATACTTATAAGGATTTTCATCATATTTTGCTCACTACTACAGGTAATCAATCCAATATAATATTAGGATATAATCTAGGAAGGCATGGTGGGGATTTTGGTGGGTCCTCTTGGGACCGAATTCGGGTACGGGGGGGGGGGGGGCTTGATGTAATTTTTTGATAAAAGTTGGTAAATGTAAGTTAGATTCTAAGTATATAATTCCATATATTAGTTAGTGGAGAATTTAGTGGGTGTTATGGTGTACGGGGATCATGGCAAGCCAAGTAATAATTAAACAATGTATTTGACAAAAATTTAGTGTTCTGGGTAATGTCCGGTAGTTCAGTTAGACACCAACAAGCTAGTATTCAAAACATTGAAAAACAATTAAATCAACTACCTCAAAATTTCTCTGAGAGGCCACAAGGCGCGTTACCTAGCAATACCGAAACAAACCCAAAGGCGCAAGTACATCTCATCACGTTGAGAAACCGTACCGTAGGTCCCGAGGAGGCTCAACTTCCCACAACTGAAAGGAGTCCACCTAACCAAACCACAACATCGTCAACACCCCAAAAAGAGATGACTCCTACACCGAGCCAAGAGCCCCCAAGAATCCTCCGGTACCTTATCCCGGTCGGTTACTTCGCCAAAAGACTGATGAGCAATTCACAAAATTCGTAAATCTACTAAAATAATTGCATGTCAATATTCCATTTGTAGAAGTCCTAACCCAAATGCCTAAATATTCAAAATTCATGAGGGACTTTCTCACTCACAAAAGGAAAATTGAATCATTGCAACTAGTTAATTTAAGCGAAGAATGCCCCGCCTTACTACTCAACAAACTCCCACAAAAGAAGATCAATCCCGGAAGCTTCACCATCCCTTGTTCGATTTAGGAATCGCCCATACGCAATGCACTAGCCGATCTTGGGGCTAGCATCAACCTCATGCCCGCATCAATGTTCGACCGACTCGGCCTAGGGAAAACAAGCCCTACAAAAATGAGCATACAACTCGCCGATAGGTCCATTAAATATCCACAAGGTGTCACCGAAAATCTATTGGTAAAAGTCGGGGACTTTGTCTTCCCGGCCGACTTTGTCATACTAGATATGGAGAAAGATACCGAAGTGCCACTCATCTTAGGAAGACCATTCCTGGCCACGGCTCACGCAATGGTGGACATGAATGGTGGGACACTAACATTGAGGGTTGGGGACAAGGAGATGAAGTTTGGGGTTGGGAAAAAAGTAGAAGATGACGACCTGGTCAACTACATGCAAGTCATAGACTCAAGCTTGGATGATGCTCTCCGACGGTGCAACATGGGATGCAAACTATCCCACTTGGGTAACATATGACTGGCCTTGGGTCTAGCCAAGGACCATTATAAACGTGGCGCACCACGGAGGCACTCCGCGAAACTATCCTTAGCTTTAGTTTAGATTAATTTTTACGCTTTCTAGTTTAGTTTTTATTTTCAGGAATAAAACACACTCGGGATGATGAAAGATACTAAGGGAAGCTTGAACCAACATCCCATGCACAAAAACATAGCCTCCCGACACTTTTTCTTCATTACAGCAAGTTCAGCAGGGGCCGTGCTTAGCCAACATGCCCCGTGTTCAATGATCTGCAGGAAAACGCCCAGTTCAGGTACCTGGACACGGGGCGTGTTCGCTGAACACACCCCCGTGCCCAGCCTTTTGTTACTTTCTTATACTAGCAATCTGAACACGGGGCCGTGCCCGGACACCACGGGCCCGTGTCCAGATGCCCAGTAACATAAAATTTTGCTTTTTGACACCTTTTTACACATTCAAGCAACCTAAAAACTTATTTTTGGGACACATTGAGGATAATGTGTAATTTAAGTGTGGGGGGATGCTAAAATCTTGAATTTTGCAAGTCCTAATTATAAGCCTTACACAAAACTCTATTGGAACCGCTAAACACCCCAAATTTTTTCAAAAACTTTTCATTTTTTTACTTGTCTTGGTTTAAGTTGGGAATAACAAGTTCTAAAAAGGTTATATTATTACAAATTTACAACCGATAGCGTCGTGATAAAAAGAACCAACATAAGAAAATTATTAAACGGCATGACAAATCTAGTTAAAATTTGATTATATATACTTGATCACATTAAAAACCCATTCCCACAAAAAGTGAGTTTTGAGCCTTTATTGAGCATACAAATATACATCTTTAAATTAAATGTTCATCTTTCGTTTCTTGTGTGAATAGCCACTTGGTTTCTTACGACTCTAGAACTTTCCATAACGGTGCATTCCCGGTCCTTATCAACTTAAACCCAAGTAAGTAAATGATGGAGGCATTAGGACTAACCCTTTTTCTTTTCAACACCATTATTTTTTTTTACCACCTACCCAAAATCCCCCTAGTTAACCCCTTTGAGCCTAAACCTTTTCATTTCTAAACCTACAAAACAAACACCCTTTTATCCACCAAAAAACCCTTTTTATTTTAAACCCTTTATTTAGTAAAAAGCTCGGTTTCCATGTGGCATTCCTTATCAAAAAAAAAAAAAAATTATATGAAGTATAGCAATAAACAAACAAGTTCCCCAAAAGAAACTTTGTTTGAAAATGCTTCGTCTGAATAAAAAGTCACAAAAATAAAAAGTTTTATGAAAACCGATGCTTTTTACGCCTTTCGCCCTTTTCTACTAACCACTATCCCAAAACCACCTACCTTTAATCCAAGCCTAACCCTTACCCAAGTCCTCTTGATATTTACAAAGGTTTTTAGTTAAAAAGGAGGAGGATTGATTGCTTGGCAAGCATATGGTAGAAGTAAGTTCCATGCCGGTCTCGAGTGTTTCACAAAAATACATCTTCGGCCGAGTGTTGAGTGATCTCCCATGAGGTATATGAACTTGTATATAAATGGAATTTTAAAGAGGCATGTTATGCCCAAATAAGTAATTTCTCTTATGAAACGTTCTAAATAAATCATAACGAATAGGATTGTAAATAGCATAAAAATAAAGCCTAAAGAAAGATCTTGGAATCCCCACACTCAAAGACAAGCCCAAAAACTTCTCTTCTACCCATTCCATTTGGGAGTGTAAGCGACATTAAAAAGAGTTTTGCTTGAGGACAAGCAAAGATTCAAGTGTGGGGGTATTTGATGTGTGTAAAATGCAACATATAAATTACATCAAATGAGGCATAAAACTAACCCTTTTTAGTACTAATGTTGGAAAAAGTGTGCTTTTGTCTTCCTTTTGTATTTTCAGGATTAAATGAGTGTAAATGAACAAAAGAAGCAAATATGCAGTTAAATCTTACATAATTACAAGAAAAGGAATAAACGTGGCATGCCCGACCCCTCGACAGCATCTTCCCAAGCAAAAACAAGAGATCAGAAGGCTGAACACGCCCCGTGCTCAGCGGACACAGGGGCGTGCTCAAGTGTCTGCAGAAAAGAGAAAGTTGTAGAAGCTTCTATTTCCCAACACGGGGGCGTGCCCAACTCAACACGGCCGTGGTCAACGCTAAGATTCGCAGAATCCAAGCAATCTTGATAGTACAGATACGCTTCAGCACACGGGGCCGTGCCCAACGGACACGGGGGCGTGTGGAGCTAATACAGACAAACTGTAATTAATGAAAAAAAAGAAAGTGGATGGACAAGGGGCCGTGTCCGGGCTTCTGTGTAGGCTATAAATAGGAGTGCTTGGTTCACTACAAAGGCATCCCTTGGCAAACCACCTCTCTCCCACTTCATGCACACTCCACCACCATCAGAACACCCACATCCACCACCATCATCCATCATAGAGTGTGTGTAGTAGTCTCAGGATCCAAGATTGATAGTAAGAGTTCTTGACAATCAAAGGCCATGTTTGCCTAATTCTCTTACATCACTTGGTGAAGACAAGCATTTAGTGTAATACTTTTGTTTTTAATCTTTTTGCACTTTTTATTTGGTTTCGTATTAATGACTTTAATAATTAGTTTCTTATGTTGAACGTGAAACTTCCTTATCATTTGTCTGTGGTGTCTTGGTGTTATTTTACTGTCTATATAAAATAGAAGATTTACACCATTCATATCTCTACGGTTTATATAGAGATATGTTGGCTACCTGGTCGGGGGGTTAAGTGAATGGTTTGGTAAGGTTATTGCCTTGTTCAGTGTATAGATCCTGCAAGGACCTGGGTCAAGCTTACTAGGACCTCCTTCAAAACCCACTGGTATTGGATGGCGGGGGTGCGAATGGCTTGATCCCCTCATATGTAAACTACTATTAATAATTTAACCCGGCTATTTGGGATTGTATCCCTGCTGACTCAAACCACTTAGCCGAGGGTAACGTCACCTTTAAAAGAGGGGCCTACCACATTACGCATTAATAACTTAATTAATTATCTTTCAATATTCCAACCCTTTAGGATTGTATCCTTGCTGACTCAAACTACTGGGTTGAGGGTAACGTCACCTTTAAAAGAGGGGCCTACTACTATAACTAAGATTATCTCTTAAAAAGTGCAAAAGTGCGAAAAACATCAAAGGTTACACTAAAGGCGAGTCGGATCCAAGTGATTCATCTTGTCTATCTGTTTTTATTTTATTTTTATTTTCAGCATTTTTAGTTTTTATTTTCATGTTTAAACCTTTTTCCAAAATTTTGATTTGATTAGACGTTGAGGATAAACCGGTATTAAAAGCTCTTGTGTCCTTGGACGACCTCGGTATCTTACCAACGCTATACTACGCTCACGATAGGTGCACTTGCCCATATGTGTGTTTAGTGTTAGTAGAATATCTTGTTTTATAAATTTAAAACTTGACTAAAGTGTTAAAAAGGGCTAAAAATATATACAAAATTATATAACGCTACACACACATCAGTGGCTGATCTTCATCTTCAATTAGGGGGTCATTATTGTCGAATGGATATTTCATTGAACGTTCAAGATCGACACTTCTTTTGAATGACCCTAATTGAATGGGTAGATTGTGGGTCTTTACAAAAGGTCATCCCAACACTAGCGGAGTGTCATCAAGGATGACGAAGTCGGTTGGGATTACCATTTGATTTGTTTGGACTAACACTTCTTCAACTATCCCCATTAATTTTATTGTTTTTCGATTAGATAGAAAAATGGGTATTTGAAGTGGATAAAAATCACCAATACTTAATTTTCGAAAATGTAGTTTGGCATTATATTAACACAAAGATCTTTATCAATTGTAATATTACTAATAAAGGAATTTTGAAAGAAACATGGAACCGGTGTAATGTTAATTTCAAATGGATCATCTTTTATTAGAGTAGTTTGATCATTTGTTAATTTAATGTTTACCCTTTCGTCAGTTTTAGTGTCAGTGTTTAACTCTTTTAAAAACTTAGCATGAGTGGATACTAAACAATGATTTTCGAAAGAAGGTGACAAGAGATTAATTTCTTTAAAATTAGACTCTTCTTGAATTATAACGTTATCAGACTCACCTTTTTCGTTGTTTAACTCATGTGTCGGATTTTCACTTACTTGTTCTTCCATTTTTACCTTTTCAACTATCTATTCTTTTTTACATGTTAGTTCTTCCTTCGCGCGGGATTCCTCTTCCCTTGCGCGGGCTTCTTTTATATAGCGCTCAATAGTTTTAGGGTGTTCTATTATCTTTTAGGCTATGGGTGAGATAGTTGGTGGTTCGTCAAATTGAGTGGAATAAGTATCCTCAAAGCTTGAATTCGGAAGTTCGTTCCTTGGTTCCTCATAATACTCATGTGAGGTAGATGGTTCATACCATTGTTCCTCATTGTAAGTATATGATGGATAAGGGTCGTAACTTGGTTCTTCATAAAACTCATATGAGGCGGGTTGTTCACACCATGGCTTCTTATAGTAAGCATATGAAGGTGGAGGCTCATATATTGGTTCCTCAAAGTATGAGTATGAAGGCTCATACCTTGGTTAATCAAAATATGAGTATGAGGGAGAAGGTTCCTACTTGGCTCTTCATAGGATGTGTATGAAGTGGATGGCTCGTACCTAGGCTTCTCATAGTATGTGTTCGAAGGGGATGGTTGAAATAAGTCACAATATTGTACCGAATGAGGGTTACCACAAATGGTGCAATAGTCTTCCCTATAATCATCCTCCTCATAGTGGTAGTTGTAACCTCCTGAGTATTGATCCATAAGAATCACTCAGCAGACTACAACAGAGTCTCGGGACCAGAAAACAAAAATAAAAACGGAAACAGAGGCTGGACACGGCCCCGTGTTAAGTGGACACGGCCCCGTGTTCAGTGAGCACGGCCCCGTGTTCAGGTTCTGTATCTGGGCGTTTAAAAAATGTGACTGGTATTGTGCAACATGGGGGCGTGTTCATCGAGCACGACCCCATGTTCAGACTCTGTATCTGGGCGTTTGGTAAAAATTATGCAGTACGACCCCGTGTTCAGGCTACTGTAATGCAAAAAAAAGTAACTAAAAAGGTAAAAAATGCGCGCGGTTTTTTTTTTTAAAAAGTTTTTTTTAAAAACTGATTAGGCCGTCGATTCTAAGCTTTCTTAAAATCCTTGTGTCCCCGGCAACGGCGCCAAAAACTTGATGCGTGTGTAGCGTGGTATATTTTTATTGATATTTTAAGCTCTTTTTAACACTTTAGTCAAGTTTTAAATTTATAAAATACGATATTCTACTAACACTAAACACACATATGGGCAAGCGCACCCATCATGAGCGTAGTACAGCGTTGGTAAGATGCCGAGGTCGTCGAAGGACACAAGAGCTTTTAGTACCGGTTTATCCTCAACGTCTAATCAAATCAAAAGTTTAGAAAATGTTTTAAACATGAAAAATAAAAACTATCAATCTTGGATCCCGAGACTACTACACACACTCTAAGATGGATGATGGATGATGGTGGTGGATGTGGGTGTTGTGATGGTGGTGGAGTATGGGTGAAGTGGGAGAGAGGTGGTTTGCCAAGGGAAGCCTTTGAATGACCTAAGAACCCCTATTTATAGCCTGCACAGAAGCCCGGACACAGCCCCGTGTCCATCCTCTTTCTCTTTCTTCATTAATTGAAATTGTCTTTATTAGGCTCCACACGCCCGCGTGTTTACTGGGCACGGCCCCGTGTGAAGAAGCGAATCTGTACTATCAAGATTTGCAAGATTTTGCGAATCTTAGCCTTGTCCACTGCCCGTGTTGAGCTGGGCACGCCCCCATGCTGGGAATAGAAGCTTCTATGGCTTTGTCTTTTCTGCAGACACCCGGCCACGCCCCCGTGTACGCAGGGCAAGTTGTGACACCTGTGTCACTTCAACCATCAAACAAATTCCAAACCAATGAAATATTGTATTTCATACTTGGGATTTGTTAAAAATATGTGTATCGTTTGCACATATCAACTCTTGTTCGATTTTAAGCTTTAAATCGCTTTCTGGAGGGTTATACGCGCTCTGATGCGTAAATATAACCAGTTTAATCCAACGAACACTCCGGAATAGTGAAATAGGCTTAACATACCTTAAATAACCTTTACATAACTTAGAAATAAGTTTTAAATGCATTGGTATGGCAAAAACAAGTTAATTCGCTTACAGGGACTAAACTTGACAAAACTGCGAAAGTATGCCAATTTGAACTGTAACAGACATTCTGGAACATGACCATAAGTTAAACACACCTTAAATATCCTTTATATAGCTTAGAAATAAGCTTTGAGGGGTTCGGTGTGCTAAAATAAACTTTTGGGTCATTCAGGGACTAAAAGTGTCAAAAAGTGCACAAGTTTGCATTTTCGCGCATAACTTACGTTCTGAATACATCCAGACATCCAAAAATTTATGTAAGCACTAAAATATTTTATTTTAGTGTTTTTCATAAGAAAAATCCATTCGTCACGCCATTTGGATCGTTGTTCGCGCTTATGCGCATTCCATCGTAATTAACCGAACAACGCAATTGTACGGCCAAACGAACCGACATCCGGGATATTTTTGAGCGTTTTTCATGTCCACAATGTTTATGCATCATTTTAGGGCCTTGAAAATGGCTTAACGAGCCTTAAAAATGTCAGAAATGGCCTTAATACGCAACGGGGACTGAATTGGAAGCTTTGGAAACCAATTGCTGAACAGAGGGACCTTAGCGTGACACCTAGCCCCCTTGGCGTCACGCGAGGCCCCTTCTGATCAGCAAAAGCCATTTTAAACACATGTTAACAGCCCCTAACACCCTCCAAAGGCCAAGTGCCACATGTTAATCTCTTATGGTGGGCAAAATCAGTTACCACAACATTCCAACAAGTGTAGGGATGTGATCATTCCCTCTTCTCCAAGAAACGATCCTAACGGTGAACCGAAAACTATAAATACCCACCTTATGTTCACTCATTCCTCACAAGAATCTGATCTAATGTGCTCTAAGTTGAAACCTTTGTTTCATACCTGAGCTATTTTGATCTAGATTAGCATTCGGGGACCCTTCGTAAGTGTTCCTTCGTTCTTTTATTGCTTTTCGAGTCGGAAAGTCAAACTTTGTTTGACTTTCTGCATTGACCAGTTTATGATCAATTTGAAGTTCGTTTGAACTTTGCAACGTGATTGTAATCACGATGGTTATAGTCCCTTGTGACTATGCCTACTGATTACCACGTTATCTAGGCTCAGTGACGAGTCGTAGTTTCGGCCAAAATGCGCATTCTTGCGTATTTTGTAACCAAACTACTCTTGGGTATCAAAACCGTTTGTTTTGATACCAAAACTTTTTTATAAACTTAGTTAAGCATGTTTTAGCATGCTTAGCTCGTCACTTTTAGTTTAGTGCTTATATAGGGTCGTAAGGTAAGCGATCTAAACAATCGCTTATACTTTCGAACCCGACCCGTTTGGTCGATCATTAGGTTCCGACCAAGCACATTAGGTGACCATAGTATATAGGGAATAACCTTCCGAGGTTATACCTTATGGTCGCTTCGTTTAAGTAGTTGTATGATAGGTAGTTTATATGCCTTAGGTAAATTACCAAAATACCCTTTTGACGCCAAAATTCATTTTAAGCATATGTAACATAATTTTTGGCATCTAAACCGATTTGACAACAATATTAGACATGTTAAGGCATATGTTACTTATCATAGGACTAGTTAAGCGGTCCGAACGCGTTTCACGCGAACGACGCGTTAAAGTAGCATAAGCTACCTAAACGGGTCGTAATGAGTCGTAAGCACTTAGGTTAGGTTCCGATTTAGCATGTAGGCTTTGTTAAACCATATTACATGAGTTCCCATACTCATTTGGTTTACAAGCCCTCATTCTATCCGATCCTCCGATTTAGGTCCGGTATATTAACATAGTTACCTATATTAGGTGCCGTTTGATTCCGTGATCTCTAGCATTGCTTGGTGGTTATCTTAGGTCTTCTGAGCAATCTCAAGTGAGTACATAGACCCCTCTTTTACTGTTTCCAAACTGTTTTGGGGTGAAGCATGTGTACCTATATGTTATTTTCATGATTTCAAAGTATAAATTGATTATACATGTTATTACTTATCATTTGACAAACTAAATGACTATCTATGGTTTAAACACTGATTTCTCAAAGAACATAAAATAAAAATGTTGAATTGTACTTATTTTATGTTCACCAGACCGATTGTTAGTAAGATATAGCGCTATAGGATTAGACACCCCATTCCTGTTGTCATGGAATGTCTGAAACCAATTTGTTTCTCCATCCAAATAGGGATTGCCTTTGTGGTATCCCTATAGTCTCAAAGGTGTAGTTTGATGCACTAGGTCTGAATGAATTCTTAAATCACACATTTAAAGTATATTTTGATATACTCCCAAAAGTATAGTTTGATATACTCTCATGTGTGGTATTGTACAAAACCAACATATATTTTGTTAATCATCCAAAGCATATTTTGATATGTTATTTATGAAACCAAAAAATAGTTTAATATGTTATTTACAAATCCAAAGTATACTTTTAATATGCTACTATAAGGTTATTCGTTTAACCTTACATTATTTTACAAAGCATAACTTCGGATTTATTCAAACACTTTGTTTTGTACATTTTTGTTTGTGGTTTAAGTAGTCTCATTTTACTTACCATACATAACTTTTGTTTACACATTACATGGTTTACATTTAACTTGGGTTATACCATAACATTGGACTAGTGGTTTAAACATGAACATTCTATATTGGTGGTTTGGTTTGAGTAAGAGACTTAAGTAACGAGGCGTGTGTAATATGATACAAGCATGGTGGATACGCCGCTGGTACTTCCTATATATAAGTGTTTGTATGGTATTACATATCGTAGCGTTATTTGAATCATTTCAGTTTGAGACATATAACATTTTATACAAATAACATACTTTTCACAAGACATTGTTTTACAAACAACTTATCTTATACAAACTCATTTTACATGGTTATTCATTTAACCTTACATTTATTTATACATATCATCTGATCTTATTGTTTTTCAAACAATTTACAAAACAAATCAATTTACAAGGTTCATGACTGACTTTTACTAAACAACTTTTTCTTAAACTTACAAGTCATGAATCCTATTTTCACAAAACCTATGTATCTCACAGGCATTTTTATGCTGACGTACCTATTTTTACACATGTTTCAGGTACTGCTTTGCAATGACTGTTGATACATGCTACATTTAGGATGGACTCGTGCCTTAGCAACTTTAAAACTTGGAAGATCATAGTTGTACTTATTTCATTGAATTAAAACAATGAGTTCATTTATTCAATAAAACAGAATTTATTTATTCCATGGTTATGAAACAATGATTCTGTTACAACACTCCCCGACGTTTCCGCCACGTCTGGTTGCTTTACGTGGTCGGGGTGTGACAGAAAAGTTGGTATCAGAGCCAATGGTTATAGGGAATTAGGTTATTAGTAATGCTTTGACCTAGACTATAAGCTTCCTAGGACCCTAACACAAGTTTTCTTGTGTTTAGTTTTAAAACAATACCGTCACTTATTCTTAGGTGACAACCACAATAAGAACATAAATTTCTATCCCGCTTTGAAAACTAATCATCTGTTCTAGGATGATTTATTACATGGTTTTGAACCTTCTAAGTTTTCAAATCCCGTCAAAGTTGGTCTAAATAATGTGAACACGTGCAAACTGGAAGGGTGGGTGCCTGTACCCTGAGTTTTCTGTCTAAGGCTAGAGTGTTCGTACAAATCCACATAATCGGACCAGTCACTCTTACCTGGGAACTCTTGGGGTGAGTGTCCACTTATAGGCGAGCATGTCTTCGCGATACATTATTTTTGACCTATTTACTTTGATTAATCACCAGGGTCATTTGTTGCTTTGTAGTAACAAACAAATGACCACTATCCTTGCTTTCATCAGATTTGTTTCGTCTCATTCTTTTCGTCTAATTCTCTCACTCGTTTCCTCTCATGTTTCCTCTTTTAGAATGCCTCCTCGACGCGACAATCAGATGGTGAATGCCGAACTGGCGGAAATCATCGCACAGCAAATGGCTGCTGCCTTCCCAAATCTTTATGCTCAAATGATTTAAGCCATCAACAACAACAATGCTCCATGCAATTTCAAGAATTTTAACTCGGCTAAACCGCTCAAGTTTAGTGGTTCTGAGGGAGCAACTGGGCTTCTTCAATGGTTCAAGAGCATTGAGAATACTTTCCGTCACGTTCAGTGTCCTGAAAATCACAAGGTCGAGTTTTCTTCAAGTGTGTTTCAGAAGAGGGCTCTTACGTGGTGGAAGGGGGTGATGAGAGACCGGGGTGCTGAGGTTGCATTAGCACAGACTTGGGCTGAGCTTAGGGCTCTTATGATGAAGGAATTCTGTCCTCGTCATGAGCTAAGGGCTCTAGAAAGGGAATTTGATGATTTGAAGCAAGACAGTGGGGAACATCGAGCCTATACTGACCGCTATGAGGAATTGAGCTTGTTATGCCCTACTATGGTTACGCCTCTGGATAAGGCGATTGAGAAATACATTGATGGTCTTCCTGACGTAGTTCAGGATATCGTTACTGGCAGCAACCCTACTACTGTCAGACAAGCCATTGAATTGGCTGCCACTCTGACTGAATCCCATATCAGGAAGCGCAAGCTGTTTCGGAAGGGCGACTCAAGACCATCTGACAAGACTGATCAAGTGGAACCAAAGGAAGAAAATACTGAGGTGTCCAAGAAGAAGAAGCGCAAAGCCTCTCAAAACTACGCTGTAACTGCTCAAGAAAAACAGGTTGCACCAAACCAGCCAGTACAACCTCGCAAAAGGCAAAACTATGTTGGTACCGCACCTTTGTGCAACAAGTGCAACCGTCATCATCTGGAGCAAGAGCAGTGTCACAAATGTACCCACTGTGGGCGGTTGGGACATTTGATCAATGTATGTCGTTATGCATATCAAGCTGCTGCAAACCCTGCTGCTGTTCAAGCACGGTTCCCTCCGGGGTCATGTTATAACTGTGGTGACCTTACCCACTACAAGAACAATTGCCCAAGACTTGTTAACATACCTCCAGCGCGTGGACGAGTGTTCAACATCAATGAGGCAAACTTGAACAATGATGCAGCAGTGAACAATTAGTGTTTTGTTATTCCTTGGTTGTTATCTTTTGACACTTCAAGACAATTCGGTTGTTACATAAATAAAGATTTGTTGTTTTTATTTCTGCAAAATTTATGCGATTGTGTGAATGATTGATGCAACCTTATGATGTCAACCCAAAAGATAAACTACTCGTGTGGTTCAGTTATCTTATGATCACTTGTGATCTCCCCAAGAACCTTAAACACTCGTTTCTTTAAGTAACAAAGCCAAACTCTTATTGAAAATCCTTCTATCTTTATAGATGGATCCTTGAAAATGATTAAAGTGCCAAATAAAATCCACTGATTGGATTCATGTTGTGCTTTAATTGTCCATACCTAAAGATAACAAATTAAAGAATCAAGTTAACTAATTTTGTGCTTATGTGTTTTCTTACATGTTTTGTGGTTGTATGTGATCCATCCAAATCCTCGTAGAATCTTCCATATCTCATATGAGGGATTCATAGTAGGATATCCAAAGTTACTATCTTAAATCCTTAATGGACGTCTACGTTGTAGTCAAGTCCCTTGGGTTATAAAGTACTATTCAATAATTGGACCTCTTGAATGGTATGGTTAAACAGATTGATTTTGAAAATCTGATTAGAAATATCATGTGATGATATAACTAAGAAGATCCCCTAAGTGGTCTATTTAAGGAGATCATACGACGATCTAGTTAAGAAGATCATGTGTTGATCTAGTTAAAAGGCTTGTTCGTTGATCTAATTGAAAGGACCCTTTGGTGGTCTAGTCGAGTCGCTTCATGTTTATTCAAGTGATTTTTTTCCCATGCATTATGAAATGAACTGTGCGGACTGCGCAAGGAATTACGTAATTATGGAGGCCTACATAATTATGGAATTCAGTGCACAGAAACCACAGGGAGCTTTGTCATGTGTTAAGACCTATAGTGACAAGAATAATGATACGGGAGAAGTCTTGGACCTTGACCAATGTCATTTATTCTCACACTCCCCAAATTCTGATTTCAAGCACACACAAGTTTCCTATGATAAGTCTTCATAAGAAACGTTCTTCTGTCCATAGTTCAAAATTCCATGTTTTATTACTACAAGGACTTCACTTGAGGGTTAACAAATTCGCTAAGAGTCCTAACATGGCCCAGAGTTTTACTTAAGGGTTCAATGGGTCTATTAGAAGGCGAAACCGTCACAACTGTCTTCACAAGTTTCCTCTAGAATTAAATTTCGCGACGAAATTTCCTAAAGTAGGGGAGACTGTGACACCTGTGTCACTTCAACCATCAAACAAATGCCAAACCAATGAAATATTGTATTTCATACTTGGGATTTGTTAAAAATATGTGTATCGTTTGCACATATCAACTCTTGTTCGATTTTAAGCTTTAAATCGCTTTCTGGAGGGTTATACGCACTCTGATGCGTAAATATAACCAGTTTAATCCAACCAACACTCCGGAATAGTGAAATAGGCTTAACATACCTTAAATAACCTTTACATAACTTAGAAATAAGTTTTAAAGGCTTTGGTATGGCAAAAACAAGTTAATTCGCTTACAGGGACTAAACTTGACAAAACTGCGAAAGTATGCCAATTTGAACTGTAACAGACATTCTAGAACATGACCATAAGTTAAACACACCTTAAATATCCTTTATATAGCTTAGAAATAAGCTTTGAGGGGTTCGGTGTGCTAAAATAAACTTTTGGGTCATTCAGGGACTAAAAGTGTCAAAAAGTGCACAAGTTTGCATTTTCGCGCATAACTTACGTTCTGAATACATCCGGACATCTAAAAATTTATGTAAGCACTAAAATATTTTATTTTAGTGTTTTTCATAAGAAAAATCCATTCGTCACGCCATTTGGATCGTTGTTCGCGCTTATGCGCATTCCATCGTAATTAACCGAACAACGCAATCGTACGGCCAAACGAACCGACATCCGGGATATTTTTGAGCGTGTTTCATGTCCACAATGTTTAGGCATCATTTTAGGGCCTTGAAAATGGCTTAACGAGCCTTAAAAATGTCGGAAATGGCCTTAATACGCAACGGGGACTGAATTGGAAGCTTTGGAAACCAATTGCTGAACAGAGGGACCTTAGCGTGACACCTAGCCCCCTTGGCGTCACGCGAGGCCCCTTCTGATCAGAAAAATCCATTTTAAACACATGTTAACAGCCCCTAACACCCTCCAAAGGCCAAGTGCCACATGTTAATCTCTTATGGTGGGCAAAATCAGTTACCACAACATTCCAACAAGTGTAGGGATGTGATCATTCCCTCTTCTCCAAGAAACGATCCTAACGGTGAACCGAAAACTATAAATACCCACCTTATGTTCACTCATTCCTCACAAGAATCTGATCTAATGTGCTCTAAGTTGAAACCTTTATTTCATACCTGAGCTATTTTGATCTAGATTAGCATTCGGGGACCCTTCGTAAGTGTTCCTTCGTTCTTTTATTGCTTTTCGAGTCGGAAAGTCAAACTTTGTTTGACTTTCTGCATTGACCAGTTTATGGTCAATGCGAAGTTCGTTTGAACTTCACAACGTGATTGTAATCACGATGGTTATAGTCCCATGTGACTATGCCTACTGATTACCACGTTATCTAGGCTCAGTGACGAGTCGTAGTTTCGGACAAAATGCGCATTCTTGCGTATTTTGTAACCAAACTACTCTTGGGTATCAAAACCGTTTGTTTTGATACCAAACTTTTTTTTCTAAACTTAGTTAAGCATGTTTTAGCATGCTTAGCTCGTCACTTTTAGTTTAGTGCTTATATAGGGTCGTAAGGTAAGCGATCTAAACAATCGCTTATACTTTCGAACCCGACCCGTTTGGTCGATCATTAGGATTCGACCAAGCACATTAGGTGACCATAGTATATAGGGAATAACCTTTCGAGGTTATACCATATGGTCGCTTCGTTTAAGTAGTTGTATGATAGGTAGTGAATATGCCTTAGGTAAATTACCAAAATGCCCTTTTGACGCCAAAATTCATTTTAAGCATATGTAACATAATTTTTGGCATCTAAACTGATTTGACAACAATATTAGACATGTTAAGGCATATGTTACTTGTCATAGGACTAGTTAAGCGGTCCGAACGCGTTTCATGTGAACGACGCGTTAAAGTAGCATAAGCTACCTAAACGGGTCGTAATGCGTCGTAAGCACTTAGGTTAGGTTCCGATTTGGCATGTAGGCTTTGTTAAACCATATTACATGAGTTCCCATACTCATTTGGTTTACAAGCCCTCATTCTATCCGATCCTCCGATTTAGGTCCGGTATATTAACATAGTTACCTATATTATGTGCCGTTTGATTCCGTGATCTCTAGCATTGCTTGGTGGTTATCTTAGGTCTTCTGAGCAATCTCAAGTGAGTACATAGACCCCTCTTTTACTGTTTCCAAACTGTTTTAGGGTGAAGCATGTGTACCTATGTGTTATTTTCATGATTTCAAAGTATAAATTGATTATACATGTTATTGCTTATCATTTGACAAACTAAATGACTATCTATGGTTTAAACACTGATTTCTCAAAGAACATAAAATAAAAATGTTGAATTGTACTTATTTTATGTTCACCAGACCGATTGTTAGTAAGATATAGCGCTATAGGATTAGACACCCCATTCCTGTTGTCATGGAATGTCTGAAACCAATTTGTTTCTCCATCCAAATAGGGATTGCCTTTGTGGTATCCCTATAGTCTCAAAGGTGTAGTTTGATGCACTAGGTCTGAATGAATTCTTAAATCACACATTTAAAGTATATTTTGATATACTCCCAAAAGTATAGTTTGATATACTCTCATGTGTGGTATTGTACAAAACCAACATATATTTTGTTAATCATCCAAAGCATATTTTGATATGTTATTTATGAAACCAAAACATAGTTTAATATGTTATTTACAAATCCAAAGTATACTTTTAATATGCTACTATAAGGTTATTCGTTTAACCTTACATTATTTTACAAAGCATAACTTCGGATTTATTCAAACACTTTGTTTTGTACATTTTTGTTTGTGGTTTAAGTAGTCTCATTTTACTTACCATACATAACTTTTGTTTACACATTACATGGTTTACATTTAACTTGGGTTATACCATAACATTGGACTAGTGGTTTAAACATGAACATTCTATATTGGTGGTTTGGTTTGAGTAAGAGACTTAAGTAACGAGGCGTGTGTAATATGATACAAGCATGGTGGATACGCCGCTGGTACTTCCTATATATAAGTGTTTGTATGGTATTACATATCGTAGCGTTATTTGAATCATTTCAGTTTGAGACATATAACATTTTATACAAATAACATACTTTTCACAAGACATTGTTTTACAAACAACTTATCTTATACAAACTCATTTTACATGGTTATTCATTTAACCTTACATTTATTTATACATATCATCTGATCTTATTGTTTTTCAAACAATTTACAAAACAAATCAATTTACAAGGTTCATGACTGACTTTTACTAAACAACTTTTTCTTAAACTTACAAGTCATGAATCCTATTTTCACAAAACCTATGTATCTCACAGGCATTTTTATGCTGACGTACCTATTTTTACACATGTTTCAGGTACTGCTTTGCAATGACTGTTGATACATGCTACATTTAGGATGGACTCGTGCCTTAGCAACTTTAAAACTTGGAAGATCATAGTTGTACTTATTTCATTGAATTAAAACAATGAGTTCATTTATTCAATAAAACAGAATTTATTTATTCCATGGTTATGAAACAATGATTCTATTACAACACTCCCCGACGTTTCCGCCACGTCTGGTTGCTTTACGTGGTCGGGGTGTGACACAAGTGGCCGTGGTCAGCCTTCTGATATTTTGTTTTTGCTTGGGAAGATGCTGTCGACATGCCACATTTATTCCTTTTCTTTGTATTTATGTTAGGTATTGTTTCATATTTGTTCCTTTTGTTCAATTAAGCTTATTTGGTCCTGAGAATACGAAAGGAAGACAAAAGCACACTTTTTCCAACATTAGTACTTAAAAAGGGTTAGTTTTATGCCTCATTTGATGTAATTTATATGTTGCATTTTACACACATCATAGTTTAACATCAAAAATTTGGGGAAAAATCTAAGGTTCTTTAACTTGAACCGAATAAACCTCAAATTTTTGCTTAGATCTGTTAGTAGTAGTTTAGTTATGTGTTATAGGAAGTAAACCAACTTGAATTGTTTGAAGATTTGCCTGATTTCTAACAAAAACCTCAAACCCTTGTTTTTGAACCGAAAATGATGAAATTGAAGGGGTAAACAGTTTGTTTTGGGTAAAACGGCACTTGGGGTTTCATTTTCGGGGAAAACCGCCCCTATTCAACAAAAAAATTTCTAGTTTTCGGAACCGGGATGAAAAATGAGATTTTTGGGAAACAGACGCTTGAGCACGGGGCCGTGCTCAGCGACCACGGGGGCGTGGCCAGCAGTTCTCATCCGAACACGGGGCGTGGCAAGTGGCTACGGGGTCGTGTTCAGCTTGCTGTTTTCAGTTTTCTTTGGAAATTTACTATCTCGTGCTAATTGTTTTGTGTTTTCTTTCAGATGGCCAAGAAATTCACACGCTTCAACCAGAATGAGTGGAACAATCAAGCACGATTTGAAATTCTTCAAAATAGGCCCGAGGAAAACCCAAGACAAGTTTGGTTAGACACCCTGGAAGCCGTGGGGCAGATTGACCACTTCAACAACCTAGTCACGGGTCCACTTCAAGCGGCCCTCTGCACTAGACTCCATTCGGTCCATGAATACAATATGGAGTTCTATAGCACGTTTGCGTTCATAGCTAATGCGGAACTGTTTGATGAAGAGGGGGTTGAGTTTCACTGTGCTGGGAATGTACTCTCCATTTCCATTGCGCAATTTGGGTCAATTATTGGGTTGTTTGCTGAAGAAGATGCCGGAGACGAGGAAAACACAGGTGGTCTCCGTGAACTCCCACAAACCCTACGTCAAACGACATAGGCTCAAATCGGAGAAGGAGCATATGATCCAAGCCAAACCAAGAGCTCACAGTTGCGGGACCCTCTTTATCGCTACATTCACATGGTCCTTAGCAACTCCCTCAACCAAAGGTGTGACAGTACTGGTGTTGTCAACCTAAGGGATCTGACAGTCTTATACTGCATCCACAACCGTGTGCCTCTCGATGTTCCACACCTGCTCCTCCGAAACATGCACTCGAACCAACTAGCCACAGCCGCGATCCATATCTTCTTTGGAGGATGGATTTACTGCCTCTACAAGAACTTTGTGGAGAGGATGCCAAGGTCCTTCCGCAAGGGCTCGTGGCCGGGCAAGGTGGATCTCGTCATTTGCCGCTCAATGGGAATTATCAACAAAGCGGGTGATGGGACGGTTCGATTTCAAACGGTTCCGGAGGCTCTTGTTCTTCACGCCCCACAAATCCGTCCTCCTCCTCAATATGGCCACGGAGGCGCATCCTCTTCTCAAGGGGGTGGTTTTCCTAATTTCCAAAGTTTACATAATCTTTTGCAGGAAAACCTTTTATGCACCCGCAACACCTACAACATGGCCAGCAACACCTACACCCGGGTCAGAGCTATAGAGATGAACATCTCCGACATGCAAGACGACATCGGCAACATCCAGGAGTACATGGTGAATCAAGGAGGAGATGATGAAGATGAAGATATGGATTGAGGTAGAAGAAGTCGGAGGTGGTGTGACACGCTGGAAGTTTTAACAGGTTAACCCCTTATCCTCAAAAATAACTATCTGGCCTGCGTGCCAAAGTTGAACAATTTACTTTCCTTTAACACTTTTCCTTTTCCTTTTCTGCATTTTCTTTTTTAGTTTGTGTTGTGGATGATAACTTTTGGTATGTTAGGATGTTTGTTATTTGTGTGGTGTGGTATTTTTAAGCAAAACATGTACCTAGGAAGCTTGGAGGCACTAAATATTAGTGATACACAAGCTCGGAAACCCGAACTGAAAGCCAAAAACCTGTTTGATCTGATTGCAGACTGTCGCCAAGGGGCTGTGCCCAGCAAGCACGCCCCCGTGTCCACCACCCTGTACCTGTTGATTTGTCTGAAATCTGCCTGCCACGGGGCCATGTCCACCCAGCACACCCCCGTGGCCACCTTCTGTAAGTTATTGTTACTGGCACTCTGACCACGGGGCCATGTCCACCCAGCACGCCTAGTAACACCATAACCTTGTTTTTAAACACTTTTTTACACATTCAATCAACCTAAAAACTTATTTTTGGGACACATTGAGGACAATGTGCAATTTAAGTGTGGGGGGATGCTAAAACCTTGAATTTTGCAAGTCCTAATAACAAGCCTTACACAAAAATCTATTGGAACCGCTAATCACCGCAAATTTTTTTCAAAAACTTTTCTTTTTTTTCCTTGTCTTGGTTTAATTTGGGAATAACAAGTTCTAAAAGGTTATATTTTTACAAATTTACAACCGATAGCGTCGTGATAAAAAGAACCAACATAAGAAAATTATGAAACGGCATAACAAATCTAGTTAAAATTTGATTATATATACTTGATCACATTATAAACCCATTCCCACAACAAGTGAGTTTTGAACCTTTATTGAGCATACAAGCATATATCTTTAAATTAAATGCTCATTTTTCATTTCTTGTGTGAATAGCCGCTTGGTTCTTATGACTCTAGAACTTGCCACGACGATACATTCCCAGTCCTTACCAACTCAAACCCAAGTAAGTAAACGATGGAGGCATTAGGACTAACCCATTTTCTTTTCAACACCATTATTTTTCATTTTCTTTTATCACCTACCCAAAATCCCCCTAGTTAACCCCTTTGAGCCTAAACCTTTTCATTTCTAAACCCACAAAACAAACACCCTTTACCCACCAAAACCCTTTTTCTTTTCAACGTTTTATTTTAGTAAAAAGCTCGGTGTTCTTGTGACCTTTCATCAAAAAAAAATTGAAGTCTTGCAATAAACAAACAAAGTCCTCAAAGAAACTTTGTTTGAAAAGGCTTAGTTTGATTAAAGTCACAAAAACAAAAAGTTTTACAACGACCGACGCTTTTTACGCTTTTAGCCCTTTTTACTAACCACTAACCCAAAACCACCTACCTTTAGCCCAAGCCTAACCCTTTACAAAGTCCTCTTGATATTTACAAAGGTTTATAGTTAAAAAGGAGGAGGATTGATTGCTTGGCAAGCATATGGTAGAAGTAAGTTCCATGCCGGCCTCGAGTGTTTCACTAAATACATCTTCGGCCAAGTGTTGAGTGATCTCCCGTGAGGTATGTGAACTTGTATATAAATGGAATTTAAAAAAAAAGGCATGTTATGCCCAAATAAGTAATTTCTCTTATGAAACGTTCTAAATAAATCATAACGAATAGGATTGTAAATAGTATAAAAATAAAACCCAATAAAGATCTTGGATTCCCGACACTCAAGACAAGCCCAAAACTTCTCTTCTACCCATTCCATTTGGGTGTGTAAGCCACAAAATAAAGAGCTTTTCTTGAGGACAAGCAAAGATTTAAGTGTGGGGGTATATGATGTGTGCAAAATGCAACATATAAATTTCATCAAATGAGGCATAAAACTAACCCTTTTTTAGTACTAATGTTGGAAAAAGTGTGCTTTTGTCTTCCTTTTGTATTTTCAGGACCAAATGATCTTAAATGAATAAAAGGAACAAATATGCAGCAAAATCTAACATAAATACGAAGAAAAGGAATAAACGTGGCATGCCCGACCCCTCGACAGAATCTTCCCAAGCAAAAACAAGAAACAGAAAGCTGACCACGGCCCCGTGCCCACTGAGTACGGGGGCGTGGCCAGATGACTGTAGAAAAGACAAAACTGTAGAATCTTCTATTGCCCACCACGGGGGCATGCCCACTGAGCACGGGGCATGGTCAACACTAAGATTCGCAAAATCTAGCAAATCTTGGTAGTATAGATACGCTTCTACACACAGGGCCGTGTGGAGCCTAATGCAGACAAGAGCAATTAATGAAAGAAGAGAAAGAGGATGGCCACGGGGCAGTGTCTAGTGAACATGGGGTCATGCTCGGGCTTCTGTTCAGGCTACAAATAGGGGTGCTTGGCTCACTTCAAAGGCATCCCTTGGCAATCCACCTCTCTCCCACTTTGCCACCACTCCACCACCACTACAACACCCACATCCACCACCATCATCCATCATCCACCTTAGAGTGTGTGTTGTAGTCTCGGGATCCAAGATTGATTATAAGAGTTCTTGTCAATCAAAGGCCATGTTTGGCTAAGTCTCTTACATCACTTGGTGAAGACAAGTCTTTAATGTAATACTTTTGATTTTTAATCTTTTCGCACTTTTTATTTGGTTTTATTTTAATGACTTTAATAACTAGTTTGTTATGTTGAAGGTGAAACTTCCTTATCATTTGTCCATGGTGTCTTGGCATTACTTTACTGTCTATATAAAGTAAAAGATTTTCACCATTCATATCTCTACGGTCTATATAGAGATATGTTGGCTACCTGGTCGGGGGTTAAGGGAATGGTTTGGTAAGGTTCTTGCCTTGTTAAGTGAATAGATCCTGCAAGGACCTGGGTCAAGCTTACTATGACCTCCTTCAATACCCACTGGTATTGGATGGCGGGGGTGCGAATGGCTTGATCCCCTCATATGTAAACTACTATTAATACATTAAACCGGCTACTTGAGATTGTATCCCTACTGACTCAAACCACTTAGCCGAGGGTAACGTCACCTTCAAAAGAGGGGCCTACCACTTTTCGCATTAATAACTTAATTAATTATCTTCCAATATTCCAACCCTTTGGGATTGTATCCTTGCTGACTTAAACCACTGGGTTGAGGGTAACGTCACCTTCAAAAGAGGGGCCTACTACTCTAACTTTGATAATCTCTTAAAAAGTGCAAAAGTGCGGAAATCATCAAAGGTTACATTAAAGGCGAGTCGGATCCAAGTGATTCATCTTATCTATCTGTTTTATTTTTATTTTATTTTTCAGCATTTTTAGTTTTTATTTTCATGTTTAAAACCTTTTCTAAAATTTTGATTTGATTAGACGTTGAGGATAAAATGATACTAAAAGCACTTGTGTCCTTAGACGACCTCGGTATCTTACCAACGATATACTACGCTCACGATGGGTGCACTTGACCATGTGTGTGTTTAGTGTTAGTAGAATATCGTGTTTTATAAATTTAAAACTTGACTAATGTGTTAAAATGGGCTTAAAATATCAATAAAAACATATCACACCCAACACACGCCACCAACTCGTGTCAATATCATGGTCGTGATGACGAAGATGCACCTGCTCAGATTAACCGCCTTTCCCGTCTTTGTGGTACCATCTCTATAGAAGGTACTAACCTTGACGCCCCATTTCCTACAGGTCTTCCCATTCTCACTTGCGGGTCGCACAACCATTTGGCTTGATTCGCAGCCCGCGGGTACGTTTTCCACCTGGGCCACCCTACAAGATGCCTTCCTTGCCAAATACTTTCCACCCGCCAAGGCATCTCGACTTCGTGATCAGATTAATTCGTTTTGGATGTAGCCTGACGAGCCTTACCATCTAGCATGGGAGAGATTCCAAACTTTGTTACCCCGTTGCTCCCAACATGGTCTATCTGATTGGGCACCTGTAGAGAAATTCTACAACGGTCTCACTCATGAGACTCGAGCCCGGTTCGAGACTTCCACAGGAGGCCAGCTCATGGGTAAGAAAACAGTGGCCGAATGCAACGACCTTTTTGAGGGTTTCGAACATTCTGACATCGATCATCGCGCCATCAGCAGGACTTCCATTCCTGTCTCTAGTACATCCTTGGCCAGTCGAGGGGTGCACCAAGTTAGCTTGGATACATCGATGGCTGTGACGATGGAAAAACTTAAGAGGAAAGGGAAAGTAGGGTGTCGAATCTATAGGGAATCAGTGGGAATCAGTGGCCATGACTTAAGAGCTAGGGTAGATAGGTCTGAGGTGTGTAGGTGATCGATATCGTAAGGTTGGTCAAAAATAAAGTTAAAAGTGTCCCGTTCACCTTTTACTAGTAAAGGGCAAGTAGTGTCACACCCCCAAAATCCACATGCGGAGTATCACCGCTTGGAGGCGTGACTGACCAGGATCAAGCCACCAATCATATTGAACATTGTAAACAGTAATTAAAGTTCAACCACACAATATGACAGGTGTTCAAAACAAACCCATTGTAAGTGTTCAGCGGAAGCATAACGTAAAAACCCAAACATAAGTAATAAGTTTATAAAGTGTAACTGTTTAACATGGAACTCAAAAGTCCATGTCCCCACAACGACTCTTCCATCGCACGCAAGCTCCAAGCTAATCCCTACGACCTGCAAGGCATGTAACAACGAGTCAACAACAAAGTTGAGCGAGTTCACAGTTGGTTGATTTGCTATTGAGTTCGTTTCAATAATCGTAAGTTCATTATGTAAACCACGTATTAATCAGTATTCCTGTTTCCCAAACCTTCTCAATAATTAGTGGGGGATTCCCATGTGAATTACCAGTTTACCCTGTTTCCCAAACCTTTACGATGTTTAGTGGGGGCTTCCCATGTGCGTTACCAGACCGTACCATACCGACCACTACGAAAATAAGTTGTGCCCTAAGTCAATGTCTATCAGCATTGACCCTTTGCCTTTAGTCCATTAGTACATGCCCGTTTCGAATGACACGGTGTGAGGTTTGTTAAACCTAATAGCGCTATTAACTAATGACCCGCTAGCCATCGGCCTTGGCGATTAAGTCGATATAAAATGAGGGACTTATGATAGAGTTTTGGTCCAATATGTTTAATCTTGTTGTCCTACCCAAGGAGGACAAACGTACGCATCCTACCCAAGGAGAATACACGAGGTTTAATCTTGGCATCCTACCCATGGAGGATGGTCGTACATATCCTACCCAAGGAGAATATGTAGTTTCCGTTTTAATTCTTTAACCCATTCCCAACCCTTGGGAATCCTATGCCTTGTAGAAAGTGTGAACTCACCTCGATTTGCTCGGTATGCTAAATTACGTGCTCACAAATAATCAGTCAAGGCCTATAGCATGCACGTATACTCAATTAGTTTAAGTTCATGTGATTCACATATAGTCTAAAATCATAAGGTGTTAAATCAATGACCTCCAAATAGCACATTGCACGTATTCAAGCTCATGCATACCATTCATAACAGTTACTTGCACTATCCTTAACAGTTAACATAGTCTTCACTAACCTAGTTAACTACTAACAGAATTAACTAAGTTACTGTGCTTGATCATTAACTTGACGAAACACATTTGTTTCGTCGTGAACCCCTTCTAGAAAACCCCCTGGTTTCATCGTGATTACCCTCGGCGAAACACTCCTGTTTCGTCGTGATTGGCGTTTCGTCCAGGATGCAATTCAGTTACGTCGTGTTATCAGTTACACACAGAAACCCTAATCATTCTGAACAGCCGTTTTACACTAATCTCGAACAACCAGTTATCATACAACGCGGTTATCATTGATCATCACATATGTAACCTGTACTCTATGCATAACAGTTGCTAAACAGACATATAATCTATACAATCATTACATGTATATACGATTAATAATCATTTAGATCTGTTGGTTCTCTATAACAAAGAACCATCATATGGTTATGATCCAATTAACATGGTCAGATTCTACACTAACATAAACTCCACAGATAACACAACATGTCAACCCTAACATCATCCCAGTGAATCAATTAATCATAAGCAAATCGTTGTGATCGCAAACATTCATCTCTATCTTCTATCATCAAACCCCATTCTACAGCAATCTATTAACAATCATCATACTAGTCATGCATTCATGAACTGATAAACATTAGCAATAAACTAACCGAGATGTATAGGAGCTAGAACGAAGGACTTGCAAGTTCCTAACGATGATGGTGATGATTACCGTTGGTTAACAGAGAGGGAGAGATAGCTAGGGTTTTCTAATACCGACTCACGTAACCTACACCCTCATATACGCAAGTTATAAAGTCTTGGGCCTTACTGGGCTTCGGGGAACTTGGGCCGGCGAAACACCCTGTTTCGTCGAGGTGTTTATGACGAAACAACCTGGTTTCGTCGAGATGGTTTGCGGCGAAACGCTGGGTTTCGTCGAGGTTGTTCGGGGTACAACATTTTAAGATTCTAAACTGATTAACAAGTTATCACTTTAAATCACCAAACATATAACACAATATCACAATACGATTTAACATATCACAAACGTGTACGGTTACAAAGCAAACAAGTCGTGTAAACAAACAACTTAAATAATTAACGTGCAATTAATGCGAAGGTGGAATCTTGGAAACTCGAGTTGTCACATTATCCCCAACTTGAAAGAAATTTCATCCCGAAATTTAGCATGCGGTTACTGAGGAAGCTAGTTAAGTTTGCGTGGTTTACTGGTTTTCCTGGGGTGTCACATCATCCCCTGGAATTTCGTCCCGAAATTCTGTAGTAGCTTCAGCCTCAGTAGTGGTTGCGTTGTTCTTGAACAACTGGGGATACTTGAGTTTCATTTGGTCTTCTCGTTCCCAGGTGAACTCTGGGCCACGACGGGAGTTCCAACGAACTCGAACAAGAGGTATTTTGGTGTGCTTGAGGACCTTAACGTCTCGGTCTGTAATCTCTACCAGTTCTTCGACGAATCGCAACTGGTCGTCTATAGTGAGCTCCTTAAAAGGAACTATGAGGGTCTCATCTGACAGACATTTCTTCAGATTTGACACGTGAAATACGTTGTGAACTCCACTGAGTTCTGTTGGTAGGTTCAGTTTGTAGGCCACCCTGCCTATTTTGTCAATAATTTCAAACGGTCCGACATAACGAGGATTGAGTTTGCCTCGTTTGCCAAAACGAACTACTCCTTTCCAAGGTACGACTTTGAGTAGCACTCGATCCCCAACTTGGAACTCGAGGGGTTTCCTGCGCTTATCGGCGTAGCTTTTCTGACGGTCACGAGCTGCCGCCATTCGTTGTCGTATTTGTGCAATCCTTTCCCTTGTGTCTATTAAAAGTTCTGGGCCCGTGATCTGGCTGTCACCAACTTCTGCCCAGCAAAGAGGTGATCGGCATTTACGTCCGTACAATGCCTCAAACGGAGCTGATTGGATACTGGTGTGGTAACTGTTATTATACGAAAACTCCACCAAAGGGAGGTGTTTTTCCCAGCCGTTGCCGAAATCGATTACGTATGCACGAAGCATGTCTTCAAGTGTTTGGATGGTGCGCTCAGACTGCCCATCCGTTTGTGGATGATAAGCGGTGCTCATGTCTAAACGTGAGCCAAAGGATTTATGCATAGCTTGCCACAATTCAGAAGTAAAACGTGCATCATGATCGGAAATAATGGAGGTTGGCACCCCGTGCCTCGAAACCACTTCCTTTAGATAAACGTCTGCTAAGGTGGAGAACTTATCCGTTTCCTTGATAGCCAAGAAGTGTGCAGACTTTGTGAGTCGATCCACGATCACCCAAATGGTATCATTTCCACGTTGAGATCTAGGCAGGCCAGTAACAAAATCCATGGAAATTTGTTCCCATTTCCATTGTGGTATCTCTGGTTGTTGGAGTAGGCCCGATGGTTTCTGATATTCGGTCTTGACCCTCGCACAAGTCAAACATTTGCTGACGTAAGTTGCTATGTGGGCTTTCATGCTAGGCCACCAGTACGTAGTCTTCAATTCATGGTACATCTTATCCGAACCAGGATGTACTGAGTAGCGAGACTTATGTGCTTCATCCATCACCAGCTCGCGTAAGTTTCCACAATGTGGGACCCAAATGCGCCCTGTAACGTAGTAAGCGTCGTCTCCCTTTTGTTCTAATCGTTTCCTTGACCCACGTAGGGACTCCGCCCTGACGTTCTATGCTTTCAATGCTTCAACCTGAGCATCCCATATCTGAGTAGGAAGACTAGATTGGATGGTAAGTTGTAATGCACGCACGCGTTTAGGTGTAGTATCCTTTCGACTAAGGGCGTCGGCCACCACATTGGCTTTGCCCGGATGGTACTTGATCGCGCATTCGTAATCATTCAAGAGCTCGACCCATCGATATTGTCGCATGTTCAACTCTTTCTGTTTGAAGATATGCTCCATATCTTGGTACCGTACAGGTAATGTCTCCATATCTTGAGTGCGAAAACAACAGCTCCCAGCTCCAGATCGTGTGTAGTGTAATTCCTTTCGTGAAATTTAAGTTGGCGCGATGCATAAGCAATGACTTTATCCCGTTGCATCAACACAGACCCAAGACCCTGAATTGACGCATCACAATAAACCACGAAATCGTCTATGCCCTCTGGCAATGAGAGAATAGGTGCGCTACAAAGTCTATCCTTTAAGTGCTGAAATGCTGATTCCTGTGCATTACCCCAACGATAGATGACACCTTTCTGAGTTAGTGAAGTGAGAGGTTGCGCAATCTTGGAGAAATCCTTGATGAACCTTCTATAATAGCCCGCCAAACCCAAGAATTGGCATATTTCTGTTGGTGTGTGGCGTGCATGCCAGTTCTTGATCGAGTCTACCTTGGATGGATCAACATGAATCCCATCCTCGTTTACCACATGGCCTAGGAAATGGACTTCACGAAGCCAGAAGTCGCATTTCGAAAACTTAGCATAAAGTTGCTCTGTTCGAAGCAGTTCCAAAATAATCCGCAGATGTTGCTCGTGTTCCTCCCGACTCTTAGAGTAGATCAGAATGTCGTCGATGAATACTATAACAAACTTGTCCAGGTGAGGCTTGCACACTCTGTTCATAAGGTCCATGAAGACTGCGGGTGCGTTAGTCAATCCAAAAGGCATAACCAGGAACTCGTAATGCCCATAACGGGTCCTGAACGTTGTCTTAGAGATATCCTCAACTCGGACTCTCAATTGATGGTAGCCTGACCTCAGGTCAATCTTCGAATAGTAGCTCGATCCTTGCAGCTGATTGAACAAGTTATCAATGCGTGGGAGTGGATAGCGATTCTTTACGGTCACTTTGTTGAGTTCGCGGTAGTCAATACACATTCGGAAGGTCCCGTCTTTCTTCTTCACAAATAATACTGGAGCTCCCCAAGGCGAAGAGCTAGGACGAATAAAACCCTTTTCCAAGAGCTCTTGTAGTTGCGTGGATAGTTCTTCAAGTTCTGAGGGAGCTAGACGATAGGGTGCACGAGCTATGGGCGCTGCTCCAGGAGCTAGCTCGATCTGAAATTCAACCTGATGGTGCGGCGGAAGACCAGGTAATTCCTCAGGGAATACCTCGGGAAAGTCACGTACGACTGGAAAATCTTCAATCTTCTTTTCTTTCAAGGATGCATCAGAAACGAGAGCTAGGATAGCAGTGTGGCCCTTGTTAGTGCATTCATATGTCGTCTTCGTCTTATATCGAGTCTTCGGTTTGTTGCGGTTCGGAACAAGAATGATGTCATCATTCTTAATGATGACATCATCCAAGTGACATCATCTTGCATAATCAATATAACATATGCACGTGACTAGATGACAAAATAGAATGTCAATGTATGAAATAGAATTGTAATTAGGATGATGATTTCGCTTATAGGGACAGAAAGGTGATTTCGCTTATTTGGCAATTGGTGATTTCGCTCATATGGACATGTGGTCCTTGGAGCGAAATCTCATGCACTATATATATGTGCTCATAAGCGAAATCATGTATCAGTCCTTGTATTCCATGCCGAAGCTCTGTCGGTGTGAAGATCGATTGTAAACAACGTCCAATCAATACAATCAGTGAATTAAGTGAAGATCAAGCTGTTACTAAGTCTATTTCTTGTTTTCTGCACCTGAAATCGATCAAAACTTCTCTAAACGACTCATTCGGATCAGTCGAACGATCCTACAATTGGTATCAGAGCCAGTTGGAGAAGTTTTGCAGATTACAGCCTTAATTCATTGAGATTTCTATCTTCTACACCTTCTTTCATCAGTTCAGTAAGATTTAACGGTCAAAACCGGTTCAAATTTTCACAAATTGTATAAAAGTGACTATTAACAAACCCTAGAAAGTTTCATATCTTAAATCAGACTAAAAATGGATCAAATTAACCTCCGATTAGGTTTCGCTCATTCGGACATTTCATGATTTCGCTTATATGTCAGCTTGATTTCGCTCATTGGGACAACCAAAACATCTGATTCCGCTCCATAGTGTTGTTTTCTGATTTCGCTCCTGACTTGAAAGATATATAGTGTGTGAAATCATAACTGTGTGTGTCAGTACATGTGATTAAAGTTTTTTATCGAGAACGACAAACCGTTTGAAAGTGCATTGAGTCATGTGAATATATCGGTTTATGTGTGCATGTGAATATATCGATTTGTGTGTGCATGAAATGGGTCAGCTATGCATGTGAAACATTGATTGAATTCATGTGATTGTCAGAGAGTGTCTATTCATTTATTTGAAAACATTGTCTATTCTGAGGTTCAATCAAACTATGTTATCGGTTTAGTGGATTTGATAGACTAATCAGTTTGTGTTGGAAAATTAAAAAGGTGTCAGCAAACCTCGAAAGCAATCAACAGTTGTCAGCCATTTTTAAACATTGGCCCAATCATCTTATCTTGTTCCTTGTTGTTGTCGGTTCAGTGGACTTTGAGGTCCAATCAATTTGTTTTGAGTATTAATATTGATCGGCCCATGAGACTTGAAATTATCGGATATCACGTGAACAAGTGTCGGATTACATATATTGATCAGCCCAATAAATTGATTCAAGTGCAGTCCACGTGAATTGTTGAAGTTGTTTGGCCCAATCACAGTCAAGTGCAGCCCACTTCATACTCAGAACAAGTGAAAGTGTGTTTTGAGTGAAATTTGTCAGGACTATTTGAAAAATGGAAGTGATGTTTGATGAGAATGAAAATTATTATTTTGAGAAATTTAATGATTGGAATAGAGGGTTTATAGTTGAAAGTTATAGAATGGTGAAAAAGATTGGATGGGAGAAAAGATTTAAATACTTTGTGTGCTTGAAAAATGAAACATTGGATGATCTAGTAAACCGATATAATGTTTTACTTGGTTACCTAAAAGATCATGAGATATTCTTGACAGATGCTGAAAAGATAACAAAGTTTGCCGATGCATTACCTATTGAATGGATTGAATTTTTGAAAAATTTAAGAAGTGAATCAATTTTTTCAAAATTACATCTAAAAGAATTCATTAGCAAACTTAAAACTCATGAATATGAAAATGGAAAGAAAAAGAAAGAATTGATAAAGATCTTGGAAACACATTTGGTGGATATAAGTTTAGATGTGATTGATGAAATGAACAAAAGGATTATTGAATGTGTTAAGGCAAAAAATGTTATGAAATACGATAACAAGAGGGGTTGTTATATTGATGAGAATGCGAATCCTCTTAATTTCGTTAAAATTTTTTATGCAGGATCATTCAAGACAAGAACAAAGGAAGTTTCACAAAATGAAGAATTTATGAAGAATGAATCTTCAAGTTCTGCATCAGGGTGCTCTAAATGTGATAAATTTGAAGCTGACAATGGCAAACTCTTGAAAGATGTGGAAAGTTTGACATTGGAAGTCAAACAGTTGAAGGATAAGAAGCAAACTGATGTTAAACAGATTCTTATTTTGCAGGAAATTTGTGAGAAGCAAAAATCTGAAAATGTTAAACTGTTAAATGACTTGAATAGTTTGACATCAGAAAACAAGAAGTTGAAAGAAAATGGAAAAATTTTTGAAGATAAAATTAAAAGTTTTGGAAATGAAAAATCAAAAATTGAAAAAGAATTTCAAAGTCAAATAAAAATTCTTGAAGATGGGAGATCTGTTTTTAGCAAGAATAACATTGAAAAGCAACAAATGATAAATTCTCATTTTCGGATGATTATTCGACTTGAAAAAGAAGCTGAACGTGCTCGAAAGAAAATCAAAGAGTTAGAAGGTAAAATCAGAGAATGGGAAGAAAAGTTGAAGGTTTTTGTAAATACTTCAGCTATTCCCTGTCCTAAACCGGTTAATTCAGTTCCAAAAATTAACGATGTCACAAACTTTGACAAAGTCAAAGTTCAAGATTGTGATGAGAAATCTGATGATGAAAATGAAAAAATGAAGAAAAAGAATTTATTTTTGAAATTAAAAGAAAAGTTTCAAGAAACTGTTCCACAATCAACTGAAAAGGGAGAATGCTGTAAGCAAAAACCTTTGAAGAAGAAAGTGGAACAAAAAAAAAGAGAAAATTTTGAAAAATGTTCAAAAAGAAAATAAAAGTTCATCAGATCAATCATCCAATCGCAATCAAAAATTACAAAAAGTAAAAAATGAAAATTCAAAAATTGTTGGTAATGAGTGGTGCAGGTCGGACCACAGTGCTCAAAAGCCAAATCCAGCAAACAAGAGGAGGAAAGATTATCACCAAGCCAAACAGTGCTTTGATCTAAATGTTTGGGCTGAAAATGGTGATTGGTATGATAACAGAATGTGTTACAGATGCGGCTATCAAGGACACATTGCTGATAACTGCCAAAGTTGGAATTATGAGACGAGAAGATGCTTTAACTGCAACATCATTGGCCATATTGCTAGAGATTGCTCAATGAGATCAATGAGAAGATCGAGGGCTGAATCTCAGAAGCAGGTGAAGAAACCAGTCAATGTCATGCTCAAGGAACAGAAAGTTCAAGAACCTAAAGTTCAAGAACCTAAAGTTCAAGAACAGAAAGTTCTAAAACCGAAAGTGAAGCTTTCGCAGGGGCAAAAAGACAGACTGAGGAAAAAGAGGAAGAAAGCGAGAGAGTATCCCGAAAGGATTTTGTCCTCGGATACAACTGGTAAAACAGATAAAAGTTCTGATAAATCGTCTTGCTCACCAAAGAACAACAAATCAAGTAAAACGGATTCATCAGATACAAATCTGAGGACGAAAGAGGGAAAGAAGAAGAAGAAAGTTTGTGGCAATGAATCTGTTTCTTCGGAAACAAAGGAGCCAAATGTTGGCGATGAATCTGGCTCATCAAAGTCAGACAAGCCACATTCAGGCAATGATTCTGGTGTGTCAAAACCAGAAGAGCCATTTGTTGAGGTAAAAAAGGAGAATTCAGGTTTAACAATGGATGATGCAAATTTTCCACCATTTTTGAACAAGGATTCAAAATCACCCAAGGATCGTCAGGCTTGGGTGAATCTGTTCAAATAGAAAAACCTGACTTGCCGGAGTTCCCAGGTTGGTAAGCGTGGAACATGAATCGGCACCTTTTTTGAGAAATTTCACTCTGGTGATTTTTCGTCTTACAAGTGGTAAATCAGGGACATTAAGTTGTACTTGATTTTCTATAAGTGATGTTTGTGGATTGATCTTAAAAATGTTAGTTTTTAAAAGTGGTTGAAGAAAACAATGTGATGAAGTGACCCCGAATCTACAAATGATTAGTAAACAAACTAATTTTTCTTGAAAAACCATTTTGATTAAAACAAACTTAAGTGTTTTGAAATCATAATGGGAAAATAGTTTGTTGTGAGGGGGAGTTCTGATTGTTTATGCCAGGTGGATGGAGAATTGAAGTGATTCTCATCAAGTTGTCAAGTTTGTACAGTTTGTTTCAAATTTTCCTAGAAAATCAAACTTGAGACATATTTTGATTTTAGGGGGAGTAAAAATTTTAAAAAAATTAGAAAATTTGAAAATGACAAAAACATTGAAAAATTTTAAAATGAGTTTTGCTGAAACAAGAGGAAATGATAGTAGATCAGTTGGATTGTCACAGCATGCTAAAGAAATGTATAGTATAAAAGTGATAAGCGATCTTACTAAAGATGTGACGGTAGGCTCAGCTAGACTAGTAGATTTGCGATAACGATACAAACCTAAATGAAAAAGCCTAGTTCTAGTGGGAAACATGGTCAAAAGCATAGTACTTAGTTTTGTCCTTCTTGATTGTGTGCCTACTCAGTAATCGCTGATTGTCGAAAGACATAAAACTGGTTAAGTTTGTGAACTTTCACAACTTTGCTAAAAAGTCGCTATGATTGTGCATTTTATTTTGCAAAGATTTAAACTTGTTTTATTTCTTTATTTTGTTTAAGCATCGAACATCCTCTGCGTATACGTGAGTATCGACCTGGATGTTGTTGCCTAAACGTTCTGCTTTATTTTCTTTGGTGTTTCGTTTAAGCTTTGGATCCCCTCTGCGTATACGGAAGTATCGACTTGGTGGTTAAAGCCTAAACAACTTCAACTTGTTTTTATTTTCTTATTTTGTTTAAACATTCTGCGTATACGGAAGTATCGACCTGATTGTTAATGTTTAAACATTCTACTTTGTTTTCGCACAAATCACAGTTGATAAAAGTTTAAAGGCATTATTTGAGTCACTGTATTGCATGATGAGGGGATATGCTGAGATCGTGGGGTCCATAAGAATTTAGTGCAAAATTAATAAACTTAAATGTATCGGTAAGCATTTCGAAAGTTTTTAGATTAAGTTTATGTGGACAACAATATCGTCAATCAACGTGAATCGTTTAGATCTGAAAATGTTTAAAGCTTAACGGTGCTAGTGATTGGTCACATAAACTGATATGATCCTCTTTCACAAACTCACAAAAATAGTGTCTGTATATATTTCTTTACTGCATTTTATTATATTCAAAAATCCAAAAATATTTTCAGTGTGTTTTAGCATAAATTTTGAAAAATTCAAAAAGATTTTCAACAACTGATGTTGAAGAACTGATCTTCAAAATTTCAAGTGCTGAACTTTGACGAACAGGGTTGGGAGTGTGTGTTTAACAGAAGAAATTGGTTTTGAGAAAGAAAAGTTTGATTAGTTAATCAGGGTCATTAATTTGAACTTGATGTAACTATTTCTAGTGAGTTTTTCTTATTGATTTAAGTAAAAACTTATGTGTTTGTGAGAAGATTGTGCAGGAAATGAACTTAAAACAGAGTTAAAGCCAGGATGCAATCTCAAGGTGATAGCTAATTCCAGACAGCGATCCCATCATGATGAGAGGGGGAGTCTGATGAGGTTAGAGCCAAACAGAAGATCCTGGTATATGCCAAGAAAGAAAAGAGACTGATAAAGACTGAAGATGCAAAGACTCGACACTTAAGACTCGTCAACATCTGAGGGGGAGTCTGTTAGTGCATTCATCTGTCGTCTTCGTCTTATATCGAGTCTTCGGTTTGTTGTGGTTCGGAACAAGAATGATGTCATCATTCTTAATGATGACATCATCCAAGTGACATCATCTTGCATCATCAATATAACATATGCACGTGACTAGATGACAAAATAGAATGTCAATGTATGAAATAGAATTGTAATTAGGATGATGATTTCGCTTATAGGGACAGAAAGGTGATTTCGCTTATTTGGCAATTGGTGATTTCGCTCATATGAACATATGGTCCTTGGAGCGAAATCTCATGCACTATATATATGTTCTCATAAGCGAAATCATGTATCAGTCCTTGTATTCCATGCCGAAGCTCTGCCGGTGTGAAGATCGATTGTAAACAACGTCCAATCAATACAATCAGTGAATTAAGTGAAGATCAAGCTGTTACTAAGTCTATTTCTTGTTTTCCGCACCTGAAATAGATCAAAACTTCTATAAACGACTCATTCGGATCAGTCGAACGATCCTACAGCCCTTTCGCAAACACTTCTGGGCCTTAAGAAAAGAAATGATGCCCACCACGACATCACTCTTGTTGCCATGAATCACTAATGTTTCCCCATCTGGACGAGGAATGCGGACGATCTTCTCCTTGCAAAGGATCTCTGCTCGACGTTGCGATAACCAATCCATACCAATAACAATGTCGAAACTACCCAAAACGCTAGGAATGAGGTCGATAGAAAAGGTTTGACCAGCTAAGATGAGATTACAACCCCTAACTATGTGTGTGGCTTCAAGACTTTTACCGTTTGCTAGCTCTACCATGTGTTTGGTGTTCAAAAGTGTTGGGGTACGTTTTAACATTTGACTAACTTTTAGAGATACATAACTGGTATCGGCACCCGAATCAAATGAAACATTAACATAAAAGTCGTCCAGTAGAAACTTACCCATCACGACGTTGGGGTCATTCCTAGCGTCACCCTGACCAATCACGAACGCACGGCCCCGGGCGCCATTGTTTCCATTATTTCCCCCGTTGTTACCCCCATTGTTGTTCCCGTTCCCCTGATTGTTGTTGTTATTCTGATTCTGGTTCAACTGGGGGCAGTTTCTCTTGAAATGACCTTCAGCACCACACTGAAAGCATCCCTTGTTACCCTGCTGTTGCTGCGGCTGATTCTGTGGAACTAGCTGTTGCTGTTGATGATTTTGATTTGCAGGTCGTGCGCTCCTACAATCCTTGGCTTCATGACCCATCTTGAGACACCTCTGACAACGACCCTGGTTGCACTGACCACTGTGGTGTCTGTTGCATCTTTTGCACTTAGGGTGATTTCCCCTGTATCCACCCTGACCTTGATCTTGACCCCCTAAAGATTGTTGACCGGGACTCTTGAAGTTGTCTGTCTTTCGTTGTTGAGCCTGTGACTGAACAGAGGTTGAACCCTTGCTTGAGATCCCATCCCATTTATGCTTGTTGTCGTTGGGGGCATCAGATGTAGTGGTAGTAGCACTAATACGCTTTGGTAACCTGTTCTGCTCCACCGCCTGATCAGTGAGACGATGAGCCAACTTGATGATTTGCTGAATGGTGCCAAGATTGGCTGAGGTCATGTGACTTTGAATTTCTGGCACCAAACCTTTAAGGTACAGCTCGATGCGCTTGATAGGAGGATCTACCATAGTAGGACACAATATAGCCAGCTCATTCGACCTTTTCGTATACGCTTCTATTTCCGACCCTGTCATCTTTAGGTTGAAGAACTAGACCTCCAACTTGTGGATGTCATCATGACTGCAGTATTCTTCCTTGATCAGTTCCTTGAAATCGTTCCATGGGGTGGCGTTTGCAACTGCCGAACCTAACATTTGAACTTGCGCTTTCCACCAAGTTAACGCAATGCCCTCAAGTGTTCCAGTAGCATACTTCACCCTACGATCTTCAGGGCATTCACACATCTCAAAGACCGATTTGAGCTTCTCAAACCAGTGGAGGAGGCCTACCGCTCCTTCAGTGCCACTGAAAGTAGTAGGTCGACAGTCCATAAAAGTTTTGAAGGTACATGCAGGAGGCTGAGCATGTTGACCTGTCGTGTGTGTGTAAGAAGAAACAATGTTAAGCACAAGTGTTGGTTTACGTGAGTAGGATCCAAAGATCCTAGAGTAAGTTGCTATGCCAGGTTATACCTCCTGCCTGAGCGGCTGCGAGTGCTGCAGTAACTTGTTCATTAATTAGAGCTGTCAGCTGGGCTTGAGTCATGTTGATACGTCCACTCATGATCTTCATATCAAAGGAAACACGAGTGAGAGGGGTTTGCAAAAGTGCGATGACAGAAGAGAGTAAGCACACATGTTTTTTCATTCAATAGTTATTACGTTCATCTAAGCATACCATGAGCAAAGTTCTATGTAACTAGCAAGTAGGCAATATAAACAGAAATCATATCACCTAGAGTGTTGAGTCTTGCACATGGAGCGAAGCGTCGTTGTGGATCGTTGAGCACTGTACAGGTTATAGTCTGGTTTTAACAAAAACTTTTTCCCTTTTTAAAACCAAGTTCACTATAACCAATGGCTCTGATACCAATCTGTCACACCCCCAAAATCCACATGCGGAGTATCACCGCTTGGAGGCGTGACTGACCAGGATCAAGCCACCAATCATATTGAACATTATAAACAGTAATTAAAGTTCAACCACACAATATGACAGGTGTTCAAAACCAACCCATTGTAAGTGTTTAGCGGAAGCATAACGTAAAAACCCAAACATAAGTAATAAGTTTATAAAGTGTAACTGTTTAACATGGAACTCAAAAGTCCATGTCCCCACAACGACTCCTCCATCGCGTGCAAGCTCCAAGCTAATCCCTACGACCTGTAAGGCATGTAACAACGAGTCAACAACAAAGTTGAGCGAGTTCACAGTTGGTTGATTTGCTATTGAGTTCGTTTCAATAATCGTAAGTTCGTTATGTAAACCACGTATTAATCAGTATTCCTGTTTCCCATGTGAATTACCAGTTTACCCTGTTTGCCAAACCTTTACGATGTTTAGTGGGGGGCTTCCCATGTGCGTTACCAGACCGTACCATACCGACTACTACGAAAATAAGTTGTGCCCTAAGTCAATCTCTATCAGCATTGACCCTTTGCCTTTAGTCCATTAGTACACGCCCGTTCGAACGACACGGTGTGAGGTTTGTTAAACCTAATAGCGCTATTAACTAATGACCCGCTCGCCATCGGCCTCGGCGATTAAGTCGATATAAAATGAGGGACTTATGATAGAGTTTTGGTCCAGTATGTTTAATCTTGTTGTCCTACCCATGGAGGACGAACGTACGCATCCTACCCAAGGAGAATACGCGAGGTTTAATCTTGGCATCCTACCCATGGAGGATGGCCGTACATATCCTACCCAAGGAGAATATGTAGTTTCCATTTTAATTCTTTAACCCATTCCCAACCCTTGGGAATCCCATGCCTTATAGAAAGTGTGAACTCACCTCGATTTGTTCGGTATGCTAAATTACGTGCTCACAAATAATCAGTCAAGGCCTATAGCATGCATGTATACTCAATTAGTTTAAGTTCATGTGATTCACGCAAAGTCTTAAGTCATAAGGTGTTAAATCAATGACCTCCAAATAGCACATTGCACGTATTCAAGCTCATGCATACCATTCATAACAGTTACTTGCACTATCCTTAGCAGTTAACATAGTCTTCACTAACCTAGTTAACTACTAACAGAATTAACTAAGTTACTGTGCTTGATTATTAACTTGACGAAACAAATTTGTTTCGTCGTGAACCCCTTCGGCGAAACCCCCTGGTTTCGTCGTGATTACCCTCGGCGAAACACTCCAGTTACGTCGTGTTATCTGTTACACACAGAAACCCTAATCATTATGAACAGCCGTTTTACACTAATCTCGAACAACCAGTTATCATACAACGCGGTAATCATTGATCATCACATATGTAACCTGTACTCTATGCATAACAGTTGCTAAACAGACATATAATCTACACAATCATTACATGTATATACGATTGATAATCATTTAGATCTGTTGGTTCTCTATTACAAAGAACCATTATATGGTTATGATCCAATTAACATGGTCAGATTCTACACTAACACAAACTCCACAGATAACACAACATGTCAACCCTAACATCATCCCAGTGAATTAATTAATCATAAGCACATCGTTGTGATCGCAAACATTCATCTCTATCTTCTATCATTAAACCCCAGTCTACAGCAATCTATTAACAATCATCATACTAGTCATGCATTCATGAACTGATAAACATTAGCAATAAACTAACCGAGATGTATAGGAGCTAGAACGAAGGACTTGCAAGTTCCTAACGATGATGGTGATGATTGCCGTCGGTTAACAGAGAGGGAGAGATAGCTAGCGTTTTCTAATACCGACTCACATAACCTACACCCTCATATACGCAAGTTATAAAGTCTTGGGCCTTACTGGGCTTCAGGGAACTTGGGCCGGCGAAATACCCTGTTTCGTCGAGGTGTTTGTGACGAAACAACCTGGTTTCGTCGAGACGGTTTGCGGCGAAACGCTGGGTTTCGTCGAGGTTGTTCGGGGTACAACATTTTAAGATTCTAAACCGATTAACAAGTTATCACTTTAAATCACCAAACATATAACACAATATCACAATACGATTTAACTTATCACAAACGTGTACGGTTACAAAGCAAACAAGTCGTGTAAACAAACAACTTAAACAATTAACGTGCAATTAATGCGAAGGTGGAATCTTGGAAACTCGAGTTGTCACAAGTAGGGTGTCGAATCTACAGGGAATCAGTGGAAAGTGTGAAAGCTCGTTGTTTATAACTAGTATCTAAATTAAAACCTAATTGCTTTTTATAGTTTGTGAGAGTAATTATGCAAACGAATGTAAAATTGGATTTGTAAACAATAATGCGAGAAGAATGACCAATCTCCGGGTTTTCAGGTTATGCAGAAAATCAGGTTACTTAGTTACTACCAGTTGGAAATCACATAGACATGATTCGTAAAACTTGTTTTGATAAATAACTAATGGATAATATATTTGATTGCAATGATCCCTGATCGAAACCGAAGGATTGATGCAAATGAATAGGAATCCAACTAATTACCAATCTTAAATTTCATAAACATAATCAAGTTCAATGATTAAAGGTTTAAGACAATGACAATTTAGAAGTTAATCCCAATCGTTGATGAACAAACCAAATAATTGATGAAAGAGAATGATTACGATAATCAAATATTGTTTATTCGAACAAGAAACAATAAGAACGACTAACCGACGGTTTAACAAAATCCTAATCCAAAAAGTCGTAACAATAAGCAAACCAATGTTCAAACATAAACCCTATTCCCGGAGATGGTCACGGGACGACTAGCCACTCATGACGCTCGTACGATCTTCAAAACCTTGGTACGAAGTTGATTGCATGATCGATTCGGTACGCGTGGAATATTGATGATGAATGACGATGTTGTAATGCTTTTAGAGCTAAGAAAATATGATGTATGGCTGCCAAAATTCGTAATATTGCTGCTAATAATCGATGGTAATGATGAAGTTGATTATTAGATTATGGGAGCCAAAAGTGTCGTCCCTTGCTGCTGATTTTTGAAAGTCAATGATAGATGATATCTATGATCTTGAGTGGCTATGTCAGCCAAAAATAATGAAGGTTGCTCCAATCTTTCGTGGATGAGAAGAAGTATCTTTATTAGGGTTTTTAAAACCCTCTTTATCCCTTCAAACTACCAATCACGTGTGCCATGTAATTCAAGCCGTAAGTCACGTTTTACGGGCCGTCACTTACTGTCCACCATACCCAGCTACATGTTATTAACCGTAAGCTACAAGTCATTACGTAAGCCTTAAATGCAAGTCTCCGTTACCTTTTTCTTGGAACAACACAATCCGTAAGTCACGGTATAAAATCGTAAACCACAAGTCTTCATTGCTGTTACTTTTGTTATTCATAATACGCGAACCGTAACTTAGGGTTTAGGAACCGTAAGCCATGGCACAAACACTCAAATCACTTACAACCTACATATAACTTTCAGATAATGTCATTTCACCCCCTGAACTTCTTTCTTTCATATTTCTCTTGTATTTTCACTACTTTCAACTTTCAATTAATGACACTAAGGCGCCTCAACTTTAATCTTTCATCAAGCTCGGACATCCACACCATGTTTCACTTTCTGATAATGATTGAAAGGTCCCTTAACTTTAATTCTTTATACTTCTTTCAATTCCAAGTCATTATTCAACCCGAAACATATCTGAATACTTCCAACGGCTGCACTCATCAATCTCACATGATCCGCTTTCTCTCTAAAACTCATAACTTCACCAATTTACGTGTTCTTATATGCAAACATACAAACTCTCTCAATAATCCAATTCCAATCATATAATTATATAAAATAAGCTAAACCACACAAAATCAACCCTTAAATACCCACGTTTCACACTCTACATCAGTAGGGGGTCACCATACCATAGATTGTCCCACGCTCACTCTTAAGCAAGTAGAGTTCATAGCAGGTCTAAACCGAGGTCCAACGAACCCTTTCAATAATTCAAACTTAGGGTCCAATTGGTGTAGTAACAATAATACCTTCCTTTCTTCCGGTAACCCCCTAGTTTCCAAACAGGTTCAAATCAAAACATGGGGCAGGGTTATTATTTGTCACACCCTGGCTTTGCGGAAGCGTGGGTTTATTTTGGTGTGACTTCTTAATACCATAGCAAATATCATAACCATGCTATATGAAATAAAACACATGATGTTCATCCATTCATCAAGTTTTTAAAAGTAAACACGACAACATTGTTTAAAAGTCGACACTTAAAACAGATTACGATATGACATAGTTTAAAATGTGTTCACAAGACACAACCAAAAGACATGAATAAGAACACAGTTTAAGACTTGTAACCCATCCAGGCAAAGGTCACATTTCCTAAACTCAGATGACATCATTATTCCTACGCAGCTTGACGAGATTGCATACCTTGCCAGATCCTCTAGTTTCCTGAAATACATGTAGTTTGAAAAATCAACAAAAGTTGAGCGAGTTCATGTAAAAGTGAGTATGTATAAACCTTTGTAATATGTATGAAAATCCCTGGTATGTAGCAATTAAGGAAAAAGAGATCACCATTGGGTTGCAAAGCCAATGATATGTGTGAAGTGATGTAGGAAGACTCAAACCTAGCAGATTTTTGCGTCGGGCTCAAAGTCACCCCATGGTCCGTACAGTGGACTCAGGAGTTGGGCTCGCTACACCCAAATAGATCTACCGCTCATGACCCTCGGTCCTACAACGAGGATTAATGGCCTCAAGTTCCACCTACCCACTCACATGATCTAAGTAGTATACCCTCCTTAAGCTAACCATACCATGTATAAAAGTGTCTGTAATTACTGTAACATGTATTCCACCCTCGAAGTATAAAAACTGAAAATAGTTAAGAGAAAAGGGGGACATGAACACACAGAAGTGCGTATCCTGAAATGTAAGTCTCCAACTCAACCTGTTGCGTGACGACCTACACGTACTAATGCCTATTAGACGGATGGCCGTGCCTTGGCTTAGGGTTTAACGTTTTTGGAGAAATAGTTAGGTAACTATTCCGTTTTCACACTTCTTATTTATTGTATATTTCCTTCCCAATGATGGGGGTTTTTATACATGTACACGTTATAATTCCGAAAAATATATTTTAAGTCCCACTTAGAAAAAATATATTTTAATCACTTGTCCAAAATATTTTAATTCCAATATATACATATTTTTCCCAAAAATATTATAGTTTACTTCATAAAGTTTCCCAAAATAATACTTTACCAAAAATATACGTATAAGAGTATTTTTCCGAAATATACATAAGTTACATTTTAGAGTTCGCGTTGTAACAACAATACTGGTGTAACTTAAATATTTATTTGTGAGAGCGTTGGTATTATTTTGGAGTCGAAATTTCATAATATTTTCAGGTTATATTATTTTTACCCTAAAAATAATATATATTTAGTTCACGAATAATCAAATAATCACACAAGCGTCTTATTATAATATATATTCTAAATATATATTTATCAAGTTTTATTTACGAAAATCCACCTCCGGTACTTGGTAATTTTTTAAATAAAAATCATGGCGAAGTTTATTTTGAAAACCAAGTTAAAAATATATTTGTAAACATTTGTTAGAAAAATAATTCTAAGTGTTGAATTTCTAGAAAAATTTCGCCAGAGTTTCCTTTGTAAATGGAGGCGTCCACGCTTACTAGCGTATCATTTTCTTTTCAAAATTTACTCAAACAATCATCAATCAACAACATACAATTTTTGATCATCAACTTTGACAAAATATAAACATGAACCATAAACTTGTGAACTTGAAAGTTTGTAAAAATATGTAGTAAATCACCAACATATTTAGTAAGCCTTGTTATCTTTAAAAATATGATTAGTTTCTTAAAAACTTTATTTTTAAAGAATTTAGAGTTTAACAACTTCTAGTCATGATTTACAAAAATATTTCTTTGTTAAAAATTCTTGTTACACAAGGGTTCACACACTTGTTTACTTACTAAAAATGCTTTTAGTTCATACAAGATCCGGGTTTTAACAAGACTAGTATCTTTCACTTGGTTCTTCCGAAAAACCACTTGTAGATCCTTAGATCTACAAGTTTAGAATCTTATTTTTCAAGAAAAATTATATTTATTCAAGTTCAAGTCCATGGGTGGATGGTTTCATCATCCTTCATATTTCTAGCATTTACATCTCACTAGTTCATGTTCTTGAACATGATCTAGCATGTCTAGATGATGATCCATCCTACTTCAACTAACAAACAACATCAAATAATCATAACTACACAAGATCTACATGATTTCAACATCATTCTAACATTACTTCATCTTTTATCCATTCTTTATCCTTTATGTTCATAAACTTTGATTATGTTCATTAGTGTTCTCAACATTTAATCATTCTATCATCTATTAACCACTAAATACAAGAACAAGATGATGTTTTAGAGCACTTACTACTAGCACATGCCTAGGGAAGAAACAAGGCGTAAAAGTGGTGGATAAAAGAAAACTAGAGTGGTCCTTGAGTTTCCGAGTGCACCAAGCATACTTGTATGATCTCTTGCACCTTTGAGTGTATGGAAAATAGCTTGATCAAGACTTGATCATGGGTGTATGGTGGTGATGGTATTCGGCCGAACAAGGAGAAGAGGAGAGGAAGAGATTGCAAGTGTTTGATGTGAGAAGGTGATAATCCTTAATGTTAATTTATAAACCAAGTTCTAGTTTTAACCATCATACAATATGTCTTATTATCCAACAACAACTAAATAAAATAATCAAAAGAATGATGGGGGGTGTCCCCCACACCATGAGCGTCGAGTAGGGGGGGGGGGGGGTATGGTGTTGGGTTGTAATGATAAGGTTACATATCTAGTTAGGAACTTAGTTAGGATTTTAGTTAGGATATTAGTGTGTTATCTAATATAAAGTGTGTTAGGGTATTCGTGAACCCTAACTAGCCCAGAAAGGTAAAAACAATGTATTTGACAATATTTTTATGTTCCGGGTAAAGTCCGGTTGTTCGGTTGGATGTTGATCCGTTAAAGTGCTAAATAAAGCTTTAAAGTATCTTTAATATTGTTTTTAGTGACACGTTAAATTCCCAACACTTTGAAAAATGTCTAGGACTATTTTGCCAAGTTTTTGCACTTTACTAGCATTGTTAAATGCTGACTTTTGGTTAACTAGTGCAGAATTCTGCACTTTAAGTATGTTTTAGGCACTTCCGGGCACTATAACTATCACCTATTGACGCAGTTTTATGATCCTCACCTCCCTACACTCACTATTGGTGTAGTACTTTATTCCTGGCTCATATTGGCCTCAAAAATATTGTCTGTCTAGGTGCTGGCATTGTCAGCATGTTTTTATGGTTATCCGCTCACTGTGTTAACTGTGCTTTGTGCATCAAGTTTGTCACTAATGTTTGTGTGTAACTGATAGAGTGACAGTATAAAGTGTGATGCATGAGTATGTATGTAACAGAAATCAGTAAGCAGTTTAATCACAGTTTGTAATAAAGCACAGTCATTAAGCACAAATTAAATATTAATTTAGTGTACGGATACCTGTAAATGTGAGGGTTGTCACATTCTCCCCCCGTTAAGAAAATTTCATCCCGAAATTTTAGGCTCTGCTTCTAGTTGCAGGGGTCTTTGGAAATAAATGGGGGTATTTCTCCTTCATGCGATCCTCACGTTCCCACGTGAATTCTGGCCCATGTCTTGCATTCCATCGAACTTTGACGAGTTTGACACTACTCCTGCGTGTTTTGTTAACTTTCCAATCTGTAACCTCAACGGGTTCTTCAATGAAGTGGAGCGTGTCGTCGATATGAACTTCGTCAGCAGGAATGATCACTGTCTCTTGTGTTGGACTCTTTTTCAGGTTTGATACATGGAATGTATCATGCACGCCATTAAGTTCAGCAGGCAGGTCCAACTTGTATGCTACAAGCCCAATCCTTTGCAGGATTCTGAATGGGCCAATGTAACACGGATTCAACTTCCCACGCTTTCCGAAGAGTGCCACACCCTTCCAGGGTGAAACCTTTAACAAAACCATATCTCCCACCTCAAACTGTAGAGGTTTTCTTCTTTAATTTGCATAGGCTTTCTGTCTGTCGAGAGCCGCCTCGATGCGCTTTCGAATTTAAGAGATATTGTCTGTTGTCTCTTGTACTATTTCGGGACCAACAAGCTGTCTATCACCCGCATCAGCCCAACATAGCGGTGATCGACACTTGCGTCCATAAAGAGCTTCAAACGGCGCGGCTCCAATGCTGGTGTGGTAGCTATTATTGTATGAAAATTCGACCAATGGTAAATGATTATCCCAGCTACCACCCAAATCCATTACATGTGCTCTTAGCATATCTTCCAATGTGTGAATAGTTCGTTCACTTTGGCCATCAGTTTGTGGATGAAATGCAGTACTTAGATTCAACTGTGAGCCAAAAGCTTCTTGGAAAGACTGCCAAATCCTTGATACAAAGCATCCATCTCTATCAGATATAATTGAGAGAGGCAGTCCTTGACGTGCAACAATCTCTCGCATGTATATTTCAGCAAGTTTACTTGTGTTATCTTTCTCTTTGATTGGCAGGAAGTGCGCAGACTTTGTTAGACGGTCTACTATCACCCAAATTGTATCGTGGCCCTTGGGCGTCTTTGGCAACTTCGTTATGAAGTCCATCGAGATATGCTCCCATTTCCATTTGGGTATTTCAGGTTGCTGCAGAAGACCTGAAGGCTTCTGGTACTCGGCCTTTACCTTGGCGCACGTTAAGCACTTGCTAACATATACTGCAACATCGCCTTTCATCCTAGGCCACCAGTAGAAATCCTTGAGATCCTGGTACAACTTATCCGCACCGGGATGGATTGAGTACCGAGATTTGTGAGCTTCATAAAAAACAACCTTTCTCAAACCACCAAACAGAGGAACCCAAATTCGTTTCATGAAGCATAAAGTCCCCTCCTCATTTGGTACCAACTACTTCTCCATCCCACGGAGATACTCGTCCTCAATATTCCTTTCTTTCAAAGCTTCTCTTTGCGCGGCACGAATGCGCAAAGAGAGGTCTGTCTGGACAATCATTTCTAAAGCCCTAACTCTTATGGGCTTGATCCTCTCTTTTCGACTTAGGGCATCAGCGACCACATTTGCTTTCCCTGGGTGGTATTTGATCTCGCAATCATAATCATTCAACAGTTCTACCCAGCGCCTTTGCCTCATGTTAAGTTCCTTCTGATCGAATATGTGCTGCAGGCTTTTGTGATCAGTGAAGATTGTGCAGCGCGTGCCATATAAGTAGTAGCGCCAGATCTTTAACGCAAATACCACCGCGCCTAACTCCAAGTCATGCGTGGTATAGTTTCTCTCGTGAGTCTTCAATTGGCGTGACGCATATGCTATAACCTTCTGGCGCTGCATTAGCACGCAACCTAATCCCTGACGTGATGTGTCGCAATATACCACGAAGTCGTCCGTTCCTTCGGGTAGCGATAAGATCGGTGCATCACAAAGCTTGTCTTTCAGCAACTGAAACGCTTCTTCTTGCTTGTCACTCCAATCTAACTTTTTGTCTTTCTGTGTGAGTGTGGTCAAAGGTTGAGCCATTTTAGAGAAATCCTTAATGAACCTTCGATAATAACCAGCCAAACCTAAGAACTGTCGAATCTCAGTTGGCGTCTTTGGAGTCTCCCAATTCTTGATCGCCTCAATCTTTGTTGGATCCACATGGATTCCATTTCCGTTAACCACATGTCCAAGAAATTGGACTTCACGCAGCCAGAACTCGCACTTCGAGAACTTGGCGTATAATTTCTCCTTCTTGAGTAGCTCTAGAATAGCCCTCAAGTGCTGTTCGTGCTCGTCCTTCGTCTTCGAGTAGATCAGAATGTCATCGATAAACATGATCACTAATTTATCCAAGTACGGCTTGCAGACTCGGTTCATTAGATCCATGAAAACTGCCGGTGCGTTTGTCAGCCCAAACGGCATAACCAGGAACTCGTAATGTCCATAAGGAGTTCTAAATGCCGTTTTCGGGATACTTTGCTCTTGTATCCTTAGTTGATGATATCCTGATCGAAGGTCGATCTTTGAATAAAAGCTCGAACCTTGCAGCTGATCAAATAGGTCATCGATTCTCGGCAGGGGATATCTATTCTTAATAGTCAACTTATTAGGCTCGCGGTAGTCTATACACATACGGAAACTACCATCCTTCTTCTTAACGAACAGAACCGGAGCTCCCCAAGGTGAGAAGCTTGGCCTGATGAATCCTTTGTCCAATAGCTCCTGAAATTGCATCCACAACTCCTGCATCTCTGAAGGCGCAAGTCGGTAAGGTGCCTTAGCCACAGGCGCGGCGCCTGGGACTAAGTCAATGTGGAACTCGACTTGTCTTTGCGGCGGTAACCCTGGCAAGTCTTCTGGAAAGACTTCAGGATATTCTTTTACTACTGGAATGTCTTCGATCTTTGGTTCAGCAGCTTCTTTATCCACGATGTGTGCCAAGAAGGCAACACATCCCTTCTGTAAACACTTTCTAGCTTTCAGACAGCTAATGATTCTCAGAAGCATATCGCACTTTTCTCCATGAACTACGATCGTCTCTCCATCTTCTACGGGGATGCGGATGGTCTTTTCATGGCAAACAATCTCGGCCTTGTTGCTTGATAGCCAATCCATCCCTACCACCACGTCGAAACTTCCCAATTCGACTGGCAGTAGATCCAAAGTGAACTCGCGCTCTCCCAGCTCAATCACGCATCCTCTGATGACTTCACCCGTTTCAACTAGTTTCCCATTTTCCAATTCAATCGAATATGGAACGTCTAACTTACTAGGGGTTAATCCAAGCATATTCTTAAACTCTAATGATACGAAACTATAATCGGCAACAGTATCAAACAGAATAGATGCAGAGCGTTGGTTTACACGGAACGTACCAGTGACTACGTTTGGATCCTGGCGCGCTTCCCTGGCGCCGATGTTAAAGACTCTTCCCTGTGCTTGGTTTAGTTTTGGGCATTCCCTCTTAAAGTGCCCAACGTCCCCACAATTGAAGCATCCTGGCCCTCGTCAATTCCCATTTCCATTCCCGCCCCGATTTCCGTCTGCTCCCCGGTTACCAACTTGATTTGCAACATTCTACCACCACGGTTGTTGTTATTGAAACCCATTTGGCCACCCTGGCCTAAACCAACCCAGCAAGTATCCTTTAAGTGGCCAATTTTCCCACAAGTTTCACATTTTCTCAATCCGCACTGGCCAGAATGATGGCGCTGGCATGTATTACACTTGGGCAGAGTGCCCATGTAGCCTTTTCCTCTGCTTTCAACACTGGTTTTGGCTCTGGCCGGCGTGCTCGACTCACCCTTCCTGCTCACATTGCTTGTCCCCTGCTTGAAGGTGGAAAATTTTTGTTTGTTTTCACCAGACGATTCAACATGTGTTTCCTTTTTCTTCTGATCAGAAACTGAGAACTTGTTCAACCTAATGGCCTCCTTAGTAAGCGACACACTAAGGTCGATTGCCTCCGTAATCGTTGCAGGCTTGGATGTGGTAACCATACTCATGATTTGGGGAGCCAATCCCCATATGAACCTCTCAACACGTTTAAACTCGGGTGTGACCATATACGGTACTACATGAGACAAATCGTGAAATCTCTGTACATATTCTGCAATCTTGGGACCATCCATCCTTAAGTGCCAGAACTCAGTCTCTAATTTCTGTATTTCAGCACGTGAGCAGTACTTCTTCCTCATTAACTCCTTTAACTCGGCCCATGTTAACGCATAAGCAGCGGCTTCTCCTAAAGTTTGCACTTGCAGATTCCACCACGATAGGGCTCCATCCAGAAACAGCCCTGAGATGTAGGTCACTTGTTGCTCGGGAGCGCATTTGCTCATTCTTAGGACAGAGTCTGTCTTTTCAGCCCACCTAACAAAAGCAACAGCACCTCCGGTGCCGTTGAAATTCACGGGCTTACAGTCGAGGAACTGCTTATAGGTACACCCTGCACATACGTTAAAATTTACAAATGGTATCAGCGAACGTGCTATAAACATCCAAATGTATCGTAATATATTCCAAACGACTTAACATTACCATGGGGTGGATTGTTATTGCCGTTGTTGTTTGAAATACTCCCGCTAGTTCCTCCTTGGGAGGCTGCATACTGTGCTATAGCGGCGGCTACTATCCCCTGGAGTTCCGCCTCATTAGTAGGCATGCGTACATCGCGTCTTGGAGGCATCTTCTAAAAGATGATCATGTAGGTCAGGCCATAGTAAGTATAATAAGAATGTATATATAGTAGCATTCATCAATCACATAACATCTCATGTTATAAATTAAAACATATAACTCAACAAAGCCTGTAGTGAGAACGTTGCCATTGAGCTTCATTAATCACGACCACAACAGTGTTTTACAAGTTTAATAGTACATCACATGTCAAAGTAAGTTCGTGGGGCTACATCACCCTCAAAAATACAAGTCAAACTACAACTATCATATACAAAAAGTGTGATCTCTCAAAAGGCTTCGTAAGCTGGCTCAATAGCGACCTTCTCACCAAAAGATCGACCTGCATAAAACCAAAAACGCCTATGCTGATGGTGGAGGAGGAGGAGGAGGAAAATGAGAGAAAAGTAAACGACGCATGTGTAACCAGTCCTCCTCTAAGACACGAAAGGCGCGCAGCAAATATGCTATCTGCTGCTCAGAAGTCCAAAAGCGAGCGTCTGAATCGGGGGAAAGGGGACGAGGAGTGTGTGGTGCTGCAAATGGGGCCTGACAATGACAGGACGGACGTGGAGCTCTCTCCAAATCCTGAATACGACGCGTCAATGCATCCTGTTGTATCATCAAGGAAGTGAGGATGTCCTCCGTAGAGTACCCAACATGGTACGGGTGGTACGGATCAGACAGTGGCATGGTAGGGGGCGTAGTCCATAAAAATGGCTCGCTCGACGGTATGAAAGATGGTGCGGTAGGTGGTGCAACAGAAGGAAACTGTGACAGAAACGGAACAGATGTCGATACTAGTGAAACAAAAGTAGGATGAGAAATCTGTGGTATAAACTGGCTGCCTCCTGTCATGAAAGGTACGTGACCAAAAGGTTGTCGCGATGAACCCTCCCCAGGACGTGGCGGATGAATGTCATGGAGAAAGGTAATCGGAAGATCGGTACGATGGACATCGGTCGTGTGCGGGTGGGATAGTGGAATATCAATGGGCGCAGAAACAGGTGCTACTGGAGGTGTAACAGGTAACACAAATGGTGGGTAATCGTCATCGTCATCGATCCACCCGTTACGGGTGTCGGCGTAACGTGGATCTATATGAGTAGCAAAAGGTGCACGGTCAAACAGTACCGGCACGGGATCGGGAAATGGTGCATCAACAACAGGATCATCTATCAAGGGTGGAGCAACAACGAGAAGATCAGCAACGGGTATATCCTCAACAAGAGGTGCAACGGCTGGTGCATCATCATGGACAAGGTCACGCTCTAATGCAGGGTCAGGAGCAACTACAGGCTCTGGGGCCACAGCAGGCTCCAGGTCAACAAGATCCATATCAAGATCAGCAGGGATGTCAAGCAAAGGATCAGTAGGATCTACGGGCGCCTATAGGGGCTGATCCATGTGAATAAACTCAATATCGTGGTCAGGATCGAAATCTGGGGGAAAGACCGGCTCAAAAGCGTCCTCGACCTCGTGGTCAAACTCGAACTCATGTGATGCACCGGGTGCAGCTGACATCGCCAGGTCAGGGTCAGAAGAGTGAGACTGCACACCATGGTCGTGCAAAGATGCAGATGCCACAGACTCCAATGAGTCCGGGACAGGTGAACCAATAGGAAGCTCCTCAATAGGGACCTCAGCAATGGGAAGAATAACATCAGCATCAATAGGGCCCCCGCCCTCATAGTCAGCCTCAGGCGGATCCTCCTCAAATAGATCGATGTCGTCGTCAGAAACAGCATCGAGTGGCATATCTGCCATAGGGAAAGAAGCAAGCGGTACAGGAGCAGGGATCACTGCAAGAGGTAAATCCCCAGCAGGAATGCCATCAGCAGGCTCAACTCCGATGTCTGGCAGCGCGAATGGCTGAAAATTATCATCATATGTATTGGTGGTGTCAGACGTGTAGACGTCTCCCTCCGATGGAATCTCGTCATCTGACACGATCGCCATGGGGTCTAGTGTGTCCGATACTCCTGTGTCTGAAGAAGAAACCATGGTGTCTGTAACACAATCACATATATGAACATATATCAATCATAAAGTCAAATAAACATGTAAGTCACAATAATGCAAGTAAGCAATCCTCCTAGTCTTCCCAGACTACCCTTCCCAGCCTCTCAGACTAACTCCCTGGTCTCTAAGACTAATCCTCCCATTCTCTAAGACTAAATCCCTGGTCTCTAAGACCAATCCTCCCAGTCTCTAAGACTAAATCCCTGGTCTCTAAGACCAATCCTCCCAGTCTCTAAGACTAATTATCCCTAGCCCCTAAGGCTGATCCTCCCTCAGTCTCTAAGACTAATCCTCCCTCAGTCTCTAAGACTGAAATATAAATTTTTGAAAAGTGTATTTGTGCCCCTTTAAAAAAATTGTTTTGTGCCTTGGATCTGGACGTTTAGTGTATGCAATGTAAAAATGTTTTCGTGAGAGCCCTAGTGATCATAGTCAAGACTCGAGAAAGAATCCTAGTTCGCTATGAATGATGCTCTGATACCAAGCTATCACACCCTGGCTTTGCAGAAGCGTGGGTTTATTTTGGTGTGACTTCTTAATACCATAGCAAATATCATAACCATGCTATATGAAATAAAACACACGATGTTCATCCATTCATCAAGTTTTTAAAAGTAAACACAACAACATTGTTTAAAAGTCGACACATAAAACAGATTATGATATGACATAGTTTAAAATGTGTTCACAAGACACAACCAAAAGACATGAATAAGAACATAGTTTAAGACTTGTAACCCATCCAGGCAAAGGTCACATTTCCTAAACTCGGATGACATTATTTGTAACACCTGTGCCTCCACGACCATCAAACAAATACTGTAGCAATTAAATATTATATTTCATACTTGGGATTTGTAAAAATATGTGTATCATTTGCACATATCAATTCTTGTTCAATTCCAAACTCTAAATCGCTTTCTGGAAGGTTATACGCGCACTGATGCGTAAATATAACCAGTTTAATGCAACAAACACTCCGGAATAGTGAAATAGGCTTAACATACCTTAAATAACCTTTACATAACTTAGAAATAAGTTTTGAAGGCTTTGGTATGGCAAAATCAAGTTAAATAGCTTACAGGGACTAAAGTTGACAAACTGCGAAAGTATGCCAATTTGAACTGTAACAGACATTCCGGAACATGACCGTAAGTTAAACATACCATAAATATCCTTTACATAGCTTAGAAATAGGCTTTGAGGGGTTCGGTGTGCTAAAATAAACTTTTGGATCATTCAGGGACTAAAAGTGTCAAAAAGTGCACAAGTTTGCACTTTCGTGCGTAACTCACGTTCTGAATACATCCGGACATCCAAAAATTTATATAAGCATGACTATATTATATTTTAGTGTTCGCCATAAGAAAAATCCATTCGTCGCGCAATTTGGATCGTTTTTCGCGCTTGTGCGCATTCCGTCGTAATTAAGCGAACATCGCGTTCATACGACCAAACGAACCAACACCCGTCATATTTTTGAGCATGTTTCATGTCCACAATGTTTAGGCATCATTTTAGGGCCTTAAAGTTGGCTTTACGGGCCTTAGAAGTGCCGGAAATGGGCTTAAACACGTGCAGGGGCTGAAACTGTCATTTCTGAAACTTGTTTTCTGATCTGAAGAGCTAGGCGGCCCGCGTGAGCCAAGCTTAAATCTTAGGCGGCCCGCGTCAGCCTCCCAGAACAAATAATATCGAACAGTCAGCAGATTCCAGCTGTTTGATCCTCACCCACACATTCTCAACTGCACATTCAGCTCATTTAGACCCATTTTTAGTCACCACAACTTTCCGACACATGTACGGCCTTGATCGTTTCCCCTTTTCCAAGAAACGATCTCAACGGTTACCCGAATCCTATATATACCCATCCACCCCATTGCATAAATCACTAGAATTCTGATTTGAGAACCTCTAAGTTGAAACCATTGTTTCATACCTGAGATTCTTGGATCGGGATTAGCATTCGGGGACCCTGGGTAAGTATTCTTTCGTTCTTTTATTGCTTTTCGAGTCTTTCAAGTCTGAAAGTCAAACTTTGTTTGACTTTCTACATTGACCAGTTATGGTCAATGCGAAGTTCGTTTGAACTTCGCAACGTGAGTGTAATCACGTTGGTTATAGTCCCTTGGGACTATGCCTACTGATTACCACGTTGTCTAGGATCGTAGGGTAAGCGATCTGATAAATCGCTTATACCTTCGAACCCGACCCTTTTGGTCAATCATTAGGATCCGACCAAATACATTAGGTGACCATAGTAGGTAGGGAATAACCTTCCGAGGTTATACCCTATGGTCACATCGTTTAAGTAGTTGTATGATAGGTAGTTTATATGCCTTAGGTAAATTACCAGAATACCCTTTTCATATATAATTGGTAATTAAGCATATGTAACCTAAACTCTTGTCGCATAACTAATAATGTAACATGTTTAGGCATATAACACTTGTCATAGGACTAGTTAGACGGTCCGAACGCGTTTCACGCGCACGATGCGTTAAAGTAGCATAAGCTACCTTAATGGGTCGCGATGGGTCGTAGACACTTAGGTAAAGTTTCATTTAGTATGTAGGCTTTGTTAAACCATATCACATGAGTTTCTACACTCATTTGGTTTACAAACCCTCATGCTACACAACCTTCCGATTTAGGTCCGGTTTATTAACATAGTTACCTATATTAGGTGCCGTTTGATTTCCGTGATCTCTAGCATTGCTTGGTGGTTATCTTAGGACTATTAAGCAATCTCAGGTGAGTACATAGACCCCTCTTTTACTGTTTTCCAAACTGTTTTGGGGTGAAACACATGTGCCTACTTGTTACATTCATGCTTTCCTGTTTTCACATCATATATCTGCTATGTTTGTTAGTACATTATAGTACATGATTTCATTGTTTTTATGCTAGGTGTGCCCTTTGTGTGCATTACTTAGTACATCGTTTTACATGACATTTTATGCTAGGTATGCCCATTGTGTGCATTACTTAGTACATTGTTTTACATCACATCACATGCTATGTATGTTCAGTTGTTGCATACTTAGTACATATTCATTTCATCACATGCTTACATTTTGGTATGACATTTGGTTTGTTTAAATGGGACAATACATTCATTAACATTAGCTACGCCGTTCGTTAGTAGGTAGTGGTACCATAGGAATTGACAACTCCCGTTCCGGACATCCCAGGGAAAGGGGACAGAAAGGAATGACCGAATTCGATGATATTTACACAGATAATCCTTTAAGTCGTTTAAGGGTTTATCACCACAGTCGCAAGGCTTGGATGTATGCATTATAACACACCGCATAAATGTTCATATTCAGTATAGCATGCATTTACACAAGACATAATATTGATTTAAACCAAGTTTTACTTCAATACTTTGCTTTTGTGCATATGGTTTAGTTGAGACATTTCACTAGCCATACATGACATTTTGACATGGTTTACACAAAGACATTTTGACATAGACATTTTGACATAGACATTTGACATAGACATTTCGACATAGACATTTTAACATGATTGACATTTGATCATGCATTTCCCACAAAACATAACTTTGATTTAAACCAAGTTTTACTTCAATACTTTGTTTTGTGCATTTCACCTATGGTTTAGTTGATGCATTTCACTAGCCATACATATCACATTTGTTTTACATTACATGATCTACATCTTGACATAAACACTTTGACATATTATTCAATACATTTGGCAATTGGTTAAACATAGACATCTTACATTGATTGGTTTGGTTTGATTAAGTGATTAAGTAACGATGCGTGTGTAATATGATACAAGCATGGTGGATACGCCGCTGGTACTTCCTATATATAAGTGTTTGTATGGTATTACATATCGTAGCGTTATTTGAATCATTTCAATTTGAGATATATAACATTTTATACAAATAACATACTTTTCACAAGACATTGTTTTACAAACAACTTATCTTATACAAACTCATTTTACATGGTTATTCATTTAACCTGACATTTATTTATACATATCATCTGATCTTATCGTTTTTCAAATGATTTACAAAACAAAGCAAATAACAAGGTTCATGACTAAACATTTTCTCAAACATAAGTCATGAAACCTATTTTCACAAAACCTATGTATCTCACCGGCATTTTTATGCTGACGTACCATATTTTCACATGTGTTTTTCAGGAGCTGTTGCATAAGATGATCAAGATACACTTAGGCGGACATGGGCCTTAGTGACAATAAAAGATGCAGACTAGTTAATTATGTTGTATTTCCATGTTTGTTTAGACATTGTAACACTTCTAATGAATAAAACGAAACTTCAATTGCCATGGATTTGAAACATTAATTCTGTTACAACACTCCCCGACGTTTCCGCCACGTTTGGTATGTTCTACGTGGTCGGGGTGTGACAGAAAAGATGGTATCAGAGCCAATGGTTATAGGGAATTAGGTTATTAGTAATGCTTTGACCTAGTCTATAACCTTCTTAGGACCCTAACGCGAGTTTACTTGTGTTTAGTCATAAAACAATACCGTCACCTATCCTTAGGCGACAACCACAACAAGAACATAAATTTCAAAACCGCTTTGAAAACTAATCATCTGTTCAAGGATGATTGATTAATAGGTTTTGAACCCTCCATTGTAAGGTTTTGAACTCTCTATTATATGGTTTTGAACCCCTTTGAGTTTTCAAAAACTTCGTCAACGTTTTGGGTTTTGAATAATGTGAACACGTGCAAACTGGAAGGGTGAATGCCTGTATTCTGGGTTTTCTGTCTAGGCAAGCACTTCGTATACATCTCATCAGACGCGAGACCAGTTGTGCTTACCTGGGAATTCTTGGGATGAGTGTTCACTTATAGGCTAGCATGTCTTCGCGATACATTATTTTTGACCCATTTACTTTGATTTGTCACCATCTCATTTGTTTGCCTTAGGTAACAAACAAATGGTCACAATTTTCATTCGTTACCATTCTGTATTGATTATCCAATAAACCTTTCGCTTGTTTCTTCCTATGTCTTTCATTTTCTTCTAGAATGTCTATTCCTCTCAGCACTGGTCAAATGTCCGAGCGAACAGCCAAGTTTGTCCAGCAAATAGGCGAAGTGATTCAGAGGACTGTGGATTTAGGCATTGCCATGGCTCGTCTCAACAATGAAGCCACTCAAGAGCCACTGAAGGAAGCAGAAGTCAAGACTGCACCAAAGTCAAGGAAGCGTAAGGCTTCAAGGAAACCCGCAGCGGTTACACCTAATCAAGCGGGACCTTGCCAAGTGGCAAGGCCACCAGCTAGGAAGCCGTACTTAGGAACTGCTCCTAGGTGCAAGCGATGTAACGGTCATCATTCAAACCTCATACCCTACTTCAAATGTACCTACTGTGGACGGCGGGGACATTTGATTAACACATGCCGCTTTGCTGCCCAAAACAAAGCTGCTATAAACCTTGCTGCTACCCAACTCCAAGTCAACCCTACTCAAGCTCGCTTTCCGCCTGGATCGTGCTACAACTGTGGCGATACGAGCCATTTCAGGAACAAATGCCCAAAGCTTGCTAATGCAAATCCAACCCACGGATGAGCATTTGGTTGAACAAAGGATGTTGCTGTCTTATGCTTTTGTTCTTTTGTTATCCTTGTAATGTGAAACAATCTGTTTGTTTATAAATAAAAGTTGTTGTTCACAATCCTGATATACAAGTATAATTACATGTGTTTATGGCATTTCCCTATAATACCTGTATCAAGGAACTATGTTCCTTACAAACTACTCTTGTGATTCTCTCTTTCAAATGATCGCTCATGAGTCCCTCGAAAATTTTAAGTACTCGTTTCATTCTAAGATACGAAGTACAGAAAATAAAGTGACATTATGAGTAATCATGCTTCAGCACATCTTTACCTTTAAATCCTTGGTTAGATAACTAAGGGTATTTTCAAATCTCATACCCATTACGTTTTGATTTTTCAACATACACAGCACAAGTATTTCAAAAACAATCTTCATGATCTCAAAATATTTCATATAGTCTGAAAACAATATTTACACAGTACGTTTTCTTATCAAGGGCATGATTCGAAAAGCATCATTCATATTTTCAAAAAAAACCTTATACATAATTTCAAAATTCATCTTGCATGATTTTAAAACATTTTTATAAATATACTTATCTAATAACCTACTTCATGACTTCAAAAGTATTATATATAAGGTTTCAAAAACATTGAAAACATTTTTTTTGAACCCCCTGCATAGTTTTCCAAAGATATTTTCCTCATACATTTACTTAACCTTCAAATTCTGCTTCATATGTCGCCTTGACATATCTAGCATCTCAACTTCATAAGCATTTTACTTCATGTTTTGACTTAAGCACGTCCAGTGCAAGATTTCAAAACATCTTCAACTTCTAAAATCCATATGGGATCTTTTTGTCTTCACATTTAGACCCTTATGGATGATTATCATTCAAATCAGAATCCTTAATTGGATTCCTTATGTACCTTAATTCGAACATTTCGGTTCTTTATAATCGAAATCGAATTTTCTCTTCAAAAATCTTTCTATCTTTATAGTTAGATTCTTGATAACATTTAAAGTACCAAATGAAATCCGCGGAATGGATTCCTAGTGTGCTTTAAATGCATGTACGCAGTTAACAAGACAAATTAACAAACAATTTTGTGGTTATGTGACTATGTGTTTACATATTTTGTGTTTTCATTTATACATTTTTGTGTTTTTGGTATACTCTGGATATTCTTTATCCAAATCCTCGTAGAATCTTTCATATCTTCATATGAGGGGTTCGTGGTAGGATATTCAAAAAGGTACTACCTTAAATCCTTATTGGGCTTCTATGTAATAGTTAAGACCCTTGGATTATAGAGTACCACTCCATGATTCATAAGAGATTTTTTTTAGTGGTCTAGTCAAAAGATTGATTCGCAATCTGGTTAAAGAATGACATCTAGTGATGTAGCTGGACAGACTCCTTGATAGTCTATTTAGATCATTTATTGATTTAATTAAAAGGACTCTACGGCGGTCTAGTCACACTCATCACAGGATTGTTCATTTGGTTTTACCCTACGCATTATAAAATAGACTGTGTAAACTATGCAAGGAATTGTCTAATTATGGACGCGTACATAATTATGAAATTTAGTGCACAGAAACCCAGTAAGGTTTATTATGTGTAAGAACCGATAGTGACAACAGTAACGAAATACGAACGATGTAATGGAGGTACGGTGGACGCACCAATGACGCTTCATATACTTGTATATAAGTATCCCTCTTACATTGCAAGCATAATGTTATTTAAGTTACTAGAAGTTCAGAACCCTAACCAATGTTGTTCGATCTTTTCAACTTCATGTTTCAGGCTCTCACAAGTTTCCTCTAAATAAATTTCGGGACGAAATTTCCTAAAGTAGGGGAGACTGTAACACCTGTGCCTCCACGACCATCAAACAAATACTGTAGCAATGAAATATTAGATTTCATACTTGGGATTTGTAAAAATATGTGTATCATTTGCACATATCAATTCTTGTTCAATTCCAAACTCTAAATCGCTTTCTGGAAGGTTATACGCGCACTGATGCGTAAATATAACCAGTTTAATGCAACAAACACTCCGGAATAGTGAAATAGGCTTAACATACCTTAAATAACCTTTACATAACTTAGAAATAAGTTTTGAAGGCTTTGGTATGGCAAAATCAAGTTAAATAGCTTACAGGGACTAAAGTTGACAAACTGCGAAAGTATGCCAATTTGAACTGTAACAGACATTCCGGAACATGATCGTAAGTTAAACATACCATAAATATCCTTTACATAGCTTAGAAATAGGCTTTGAGGGGTTCGGTGTGCTAAAATAAACTTTTGGATCATTCAGGGACTAAAAGTGTCAAAAAGTGCACAAGTTTGCACTTTCGTGCGTAACTCACGTTCTGAATACATCCGGACATCCAAAAATTTATATAAGCATGACTATATTATATTTTAGTGTTCGCCATAAGAAAAATCCATTCGTCGCGCAATTTGGATCGTTTTTCGCGCTTGTGCGCATTCCGTCGTAATTAAGCGAACATCGCGTTCATACGACCAAACGAACCAACACCCGTCATATTTTTGAGCATGTTTCATGTCCACAATGTTTAGGCATCATTTTAGGGCCTTAAAGTTGGCTTTACGGGCCTTAGAAGTGCCGGAAATGGGCTTAAACACGTGCAGGGGCTGAAACTGTCATTTCTGAAACTTGTTTTCTGATCTGAAGAGCTAGGCGGCCCGCGTGAGCCAAGCTTAAATCTTAGGCGGCCCGCGTCAGCCTCCCAGAACAAATAATATCGAACAGTCAGCAGATTCCAGCTGTTTGATCCTCACCCACACATTCTCAACTGCACATTCAGCTCATTTAGACCCATTTTTAGTCACCACAACTTTCCGACACATGTACGGCCTTGATCGTTTCCCCTTTTCCAAGAAACGATCTCAACGGTTACCCGAATCCTATATATACCCATCCACCCCATTGCATAAATCACTAGAATTCTGATTTGAGAACCTCTAAGTTGAAACCATTGTTTCATACCTGAGATTCTTGGATCGGGATTAGCATTCGGGGACCCTGGGTAAGTATTCTTTCGTTCTTTTATTGCTTTTCGAGTCTTTCAAGTCTGAAAGTCAAACTTTGTTTGACTTTCTACATTGACCAGTTATGGTCAATGCGAAGTTCGTTTGAACTTCGCAACGTGAGTGTAATCACGTTGGTTATAGTCCCTTGGGACTATGCCTACTGATTACCACGTTGTCTAGGATCGTAGGGTAAGCGATCTGATAAATCGCTTATACCTTCGAACCCGACCCTTTTGGTCGATCATTAGGATCCGACCAAATACATTAGGTGACCATAGTAGGTAGGGAATAACCTTCCGAGGTTATACCCTATGGTCACATCGTTTAAGTAGTTGTATGATAGGTAGTTTATATGCCTTAGGTAAATTACCAGAATACCCTTTTCATATATAATTGGTAATTAAGCATATGTAACCTAAACTCTTGTCGCATAACTGATAATGTAACATGTTTAGGCATATAACACTTGTCATAGGACTAGTTAGACGGTCCGAACGCGTTTCACGCGCACGATGCGTTAAAGTAGCATAAGCTACCTTAATGGGTCGCGATCGGTCGTAGACACTTAGGTAAAGTTTCATTTAGTATGTAGGCTTTGTTAAACCATATCACATGAGTTTCTACACTCATTTGGTTTACAAACCCTCATGCTACACAACCTTCCGATTTAGGTCCGGTTTATTAACATAGTTACCTATATTAGGTGTCGTTTGATTTCCGTGATCTCTAGCATTGCTTGGTGGTTATCTTAGGACTATTAAGCAATCTCAGGTGAGTACATAGACCCCTCTTTTACTGTTTTCCAAACTGTTTTGGGGTGAAACACATGTGCCTACTTGTTACATTCATGCTTTCCTGTTTTCACATCATATATCTGCTATGTTTGTTAGTACATTATAGTACATGATTTCATTGTTTTTATGCTAGGTGTGTCCTTTGTGTGCATTACTTAGTACATCGTTTTACATGACATTTTATGCTAGGTATGCCCATTGTGTGCATTACTTAGTACATTGTTTTACATCACATCACATCACATGCTATGTATGTTCAGTTGTTGCATACTTAGTACATATTCATTTCATCACATGCTTACATTTTGGTATGACATTTGGTTTGTTTAAATGGGACAATACATTCATTAACATTAGCTACGCCGTTCGTTAGTAGGTAGTGGTACCATAGGAATTGACAACTCCCGTTCCGGACATCCCAGGGAAAGGGGACAGAAAGGAATGACCGAATTCGATGATATTTACACAGATAATCCTTTAAGTCGTTTAAGGGTTTATCACCACAGTCGCAAGGCTTGGATGTATGCATTATAACACACCGCATAAATGTTCATATTCAGTATAGCATGCATTTACACAAGACATAATATTGATTTAAACCAAGTTTTACTTCAATACTTTGCTTTTGTGCATATGGTTTAGTTGAGACATTTCACTAGCCATACATGACATTTTGACATGGTTTACACAAAGACATTTTGACATAGACATTTTGACATAGACATTTGACATAGACATTTTGACATAGACATTTTAACATGATTGACATTTGATCATGCATTTCCCACAAAACATAACTTTGATTTAAACCAAGTTTTACTTCAATACTTTGTTTTGTGCATTTCACCTATGGTTTAGTTGATGCATTTCACTAGCCATACATATCACATTTGTTTTACATTACATGATCTACATCTTGACATAAACACTTTGACATATTATTCAATACATTTGGCAATTGGTTAAACATAGACATCTTACATTGATTGGTTTGGTTTGATTAAGTGATTAAGTAACGATGCGTGTGTAATATGATACAAGCATGGTGGATACGCCGCTGGTACTTCCTATATATAAGTGTTTGTATGGTATTACATATCGTAGCGTTATTTGAATCATTTCAATTTGAGATATATAACATTTTATACAAATAACATACTTTTCACAAGACATTGTTTTACAAACAACTTATCTTATACAAACTCATTTTACATGGTTATTCATTTAACCTGACATTTATTTATACATATCATCTGATCTTATCGTTTTTCAAATGATTTACAAAACAAAGCAAATAACAAGGTTCATGACTAAACATTTTCTCAAACATAAGTCATGAAACCTATTTTCACAAAACCTATGTATCTCACCGGCATTTTTATGCTGACGTACCATATTTTCACATGTGTTTTTCAGGAGCTGTTGCATAAGATGATCAAGATACACTTAGGCGGACATGGGCCTTAGTGACAATAAAAGATGCAGACTAGTTAATTATGTTGTATTTCCATGTTTGTTTAGACATTGTAACACTTCTAATGAATAAAGCGAAACTTCAATTGCCATGGATTTGAAACATTAATTCTGTTACAACACTCCCCGACGTTTCCGCCACGTTTGGTATGTTCTACGTGGTCGGGGTGTGACATTATTATTCCTACGCAGCTTGACGAGATTGCATACCTTGCCAGATCCTCTAGTTTCCTGAAATACATGTAGTTTGAAAAATCAACAAAAGTTGAGCGAGTTCATGTAAAAGTGAGTATGTATAAACCTTTGTAATATGTATGAAAATCCCTAGTATGTAGCAATTAAGGAAAAAGAGATCACCATTGAGTTGCAAAGCCAATGATATGTGTGAAGTGATGCAAGAAGACTCAAACCTAGCAGATTTTTGCGTCGGGCTCAAAGTCACCCCATGGTCCGTACAGTGGACTCAGGAGTTGGGCTCGCTACACCCAAATACATCTACCGCTCATGACCCTCGGTCCTACAACGAGAATTAATGGCCTCAAGTTCCACCTACCCGCTCACATGATCTAAGTAGTATACCCTCCTTAAGCTAACCATACCATGTACAAAAGTGTCTGTAATTACTGTAACATGTATTCCACCCCCGAAGTATAAAAACTGAAAACAGTTAAGAGAAAAGGGGAAAATGAACTCACGGAAGTGCGTATCCTAAAATGTAAGTCTCCAACTCAACCTGCTGCGTGACGACCTACACGTACTAATGCCTATTAGACGGATGGTCGTGCCTTGGCTTAGGGTTTAACGTTTTTAGAGAAATAGTTAGGTAACTATTCCGTATTCACACTTCTTATTTATTGTATATTTCCTTCCCAAGGGTGGGGGTTTTTATACATGTACACGTTATAATTCTGAAAAATATATTTTAAGTCCCACTTAGAAAAATATATTTTAATCACTTGTCCAAAATTTTTTAATTCCAAAATATACATATTTTTCCCAAAAATATTATATTTTACTTCATAAAGTTTCCCAAAATAATACTTTACCAAAAATATACGTATAAGAGTATTTTTCCGAAATATACATAAGTTACATTTTAGAGTTCGCGTTGTAACAACAATACTGGTGTAACTTAAATATTTATTTGTGAGAGCGTTGGTATTATTTTGGAGTCGAAATTTCATAATATTTTCAGGTTATATTATTTTTACCCTAAAAATAATATATATTTAGTTCACGAATAATCAAATAATCACACAAGCGTCTTATTATAATATATATTCTAAATATATATTTATCAAGTTTTATTTACGAAAATCCACCTCCGGTACTTGGTAATTTTTGAAATAAAAATCATGGCGAAGTTTATTTTGAAAACCAAGTTAAAAATATATTTGTAAACATTTGTTAGAAAAATAATTCTAAGTGTTGAATTTCTAAAAAAAATTCGCCAGAGTTTCCTTTGTAAATGGAGGCGTCCACGCTTACTAGCGTATCATTTTCTTTTCAAAATTTACTCAAACAATCATCAATCAACAACATAAAATTTTTGATCATCAACTTTGACAAAATATAAACATGAACGATAAACTTGTGAACTTGAAAGTTTGTAAAAATATGTAGTAAATCACCAACATATTTAGTAAGCCTTGTTATCTTTAAAAATATGATTAGTTTCTTAAAAACTTTATTTTTAAAGAATTTGGAGTTTAACAACTTATAGTCATGATTTACAAAAATATTTCTTTGTTAAATTTTCATGTTACACAAGGGTTCACACACTTGTTTACTTACTTAAAATGCTTTTAGTTCATACAAGATCTGGGTTTTAACAAGACTAGTATCTTTCACTTGGTTCTTCCGAAAAACCACTTGTAGATCTTTAGATCTACAAGTTTAGAATCTTATTTTTCAAGAAAAATTATATTTATTCAAGTTCAAGTCCATGGGTGGATGGTTTCATCATCCTTCATATTTCTAGCATTTACATCTCACTAGTTCTTGTTCTTGAACATGATCTAGCATGTCTAGATGATGATCCATCCTACTTCAACTAACAAACAACATCAAATAATCATAACTACACCAGATCTACATGATTTCAACATCATTCTAACATTAGTTCATCTTTTATCCTTTCTTTATCCTTTATGTTCATAAACTTTGATTATGTTCATCAGTGTTCTCAACATTTAATCATTCTATCATCTATTGTCACTCCCCGACCGCGTAAAACAACAAATCGCGGCGGAAACATCGGGGCGTGTTGCAACAGAATTATCGTTTCATAACCATGGATACAAAAAGTGTTTCGTTTTATTAAACATTGAATATTTACATCGTCTGGAAATCTAAATACACAATTTAAACGTAGTCTATCATTGTTATTGAGTCACTAAAGCCTCGTCCAGTCCTATGTGAGCATGCATCCTATCAATCGATATCATTCAACAATACCTGAAACATATGTGAAAACGAGGTCAGCAAAGAAATGCTGGCGAGCACATAAGTTTTGTAGGAGTGTCGAAATCATGACTAGTTTAGATGTTGCAATACTTTATTAAAAACCTTGTTTTGAAAAGAGTATAATATTGCAACTTAATTAACCAACTCAAATCAAGCGGGTTATAGTTTATAAAACCTCGTAGCCCTGACTCTTATCCCAAAACATTTGTTTTAGTAAAGCAAATTGTGAAACATCTCGAAATAAATCGTTAATGAAACTCGTTAATAAATCTCGTTAAAAACTCGTATAGTTTATATCATATCGAAAACCTCGTTTGTGTGACATCGTTTAAAAATCGTTTACCCAAATGAACTAAATAACGCCACGGTATGTAATATGTTGAAAACACCTATATATAAGAAGTACCAGCGGCGTATCTACCTTTTTTTCACCACATTACACCCGTCTCGTTATCTAAACACTAACTAAAATCAATCGTTTACCCAAATCGTTTAACATCGTATCATCAAAATCGTTTATAAATCGTTTACATCGTCCAAATCGTTTACAAATCGTTTACATCGTCCAAATCGTTTACATCGTCCAAATCGTTTACATCGTCCAAATCGTTTACAAATCGTTAACATCATCCAAATCATTTACAAATCGTTTACATCGTCCAAATCTTTTACAAATCGTTTACATCGTCCAAATCGTTTAATTCGTTTTAGGTCGTGAAACTACTTATATGGTCGTCTCGCTAATAACATTCAAACCTTCGTGACTCGTCCCTCGTTTCTCGTATTAATAAACCCTTACCAAAGGGTAAATTAACAATTACAGATTCAGTCACTACCCACCACCCCCACACATAACCACGGGTGCAGTATGATAACGGGATTTGTCAGATCCTATGGTACCATAACCTAATACTGGTCGGCTTGATCATTGCTAATGAATGTCATTTGTTATGTAACCCAACCAACAAGTTCGTTCACATTATCGAAATCGTTATTAGTTTTGTATAAATCGTCTTAATCGTTTTTCAAACCATCGTTATAACATCGAAAATCGTTTTGATACCATCGTTAAAACCTTGAAAACATTTAGCACATATGAGTCACCCCAAAACAATTGAAAGCAGTAAAATAAGGGAATAATGTACTCGCCTGAGAATGCTTAGAGGTCTTGAACAACAACTAAGCAAAGCTAGAGGGAGCACGAAATCAATCGGCAGTCTAAAACCATATAAATAAACCGGGCCTGAGTCGGAAGATCGGATAGAATGAGGGCTTGTAGACCAAATGAGTATGGGAACTCATGTAATATGGTTTAACAAAGCCTACATACTACTATGAAACCAAACCTAAGTGCTTTCGACCCATCGCGACCCATTAAGGTAGCTTATGCTACTTTAACGCGTTGTGCGCACAAAGCGCGTTCGAGACGTCTAACTAGTCCTATGACAAGTATTATATGCCTATACATGTTTTATCATGTTGTATAATCAGTGATGTATAAAAGTTTAGGTTACATAAGCTAAATTACCAATTATACATGAAAAGGGTATTTTGGTAATTTACCTAAGGCATATAAACTACCTATCATACAACTACTTAACGAAGTGACCATAAGGTATAACCTCGGAAGGTTATTCCCTATATACTATGGTCACCTAATGTATTTGGTCGGATCCTAATGATCGACCAAATGGGTCGGGTTCGAAGGTATAAGCGATTTATCAGATCGCTTACCCTTACGACCCTAGACAACGTGGTAATCAGTAGGCATAGTCCCAAGGGACTATAACCATCGTGATTACAATCACGTTGCGAAGTTCAAACGAACTTCGCATTGACCATAAACTGGTCAACGCAGAAAGTCAAACAAATTTTGACTTTCAGACTCGAAAAGCAATAAAAGAACGAAAGAATACTTACGAAGGGTCCCCGAATGCTAATCTAGATCAAAATAACTCAGGTATGAAACAATGGTTCCAACTTAGAGTCTTTGAGATCAGATTCTTGTGGGTTTTGCAATGGGTGGGGTTGGGTATTTATAGTATTCGGGTAACCGTTAAGATCGTTTCATGGAAACCGTGCTCGAATTTCATGCGTACACTTGTTGGAATGTTATGGTAGGTAAATTTGCCACCCACCATAAGGAATTGACACTTGGAATTGGGATTGGGGGTGCAAAACAGCTGCAAACAGGTTGTTAAACATTGAATCTGGTCTTAAGAGGCTGATGCGGCCCGCGTGAGGATACACACAAAACTGAGGCGGGCCGCATGGCCTTGTCTGATCAGAATAAGTTTCAGAAATGACAGTTTTGGTCCCTGTTGTGTTTTAAGGCCATTTCCGACACGTTTAAGGCCCGTTAAGCCATCGTTAAGGCCCTAAAATGATGCCTAAACATTGTGGACTTGAAACATGCTCAAAAATATGCCGGATGTTGGTTCGTTTGGTCGTACGAACGCGATGTTCGCTTAATTACGACGGAACGCGCATAAGCGCGAAAAACGATCCAAATGACGCAACGAATGGATTTTTCTTATGCCAAACACTAAAATAAAATATTTTAGTGCTTACATAAATTTTTGGATGTCCGGATGTATTCAGAACGTAAGATATGCGCGAAAGTGCAAACTTGTGCACTTTTTTACACTTTTAGTCCCTGAATGAGCATAAAGTTTATTTTAGCACACCGAACCCCTCGAAGCCTATTTCTAAGCTATGTGAAGGATATTTATGGTATGTTTAACTTATGGTTGTTCCGGAATGTCTGTTACAGTTCAGATTGGCATACTTTCGCAGTTTGTCAAATTTAGTCCCTGTAGACGAATTAACTTGTTTTTGCCATACCAAAGCCTTCAAAACTTATTTCTAAGTTATGTAAGGGTTATTTAAGGTATGTTAAGCCAATTTCACTATTCCAGAGTGTTTGTTGCATTAAACTGGTTATATTTACGCATTGGTGCGCGTATAACCTTCCAGAAAGCGATTTAGAGTTTGAAATTGAACAAAAATTGATATGTGCAAATGATACACATATTTTTACAAATGCCAAGTATGAAATACAATATTTCATTGGTTTGGTATTTGTTTGATGGTCGCAGTGACCCAGGTGTCACATCTATTAACCACTAAATACAAGAACAAGATGATGTTTTAGAGCACTTACTACTAGCACAAGGCTAGGGAAGAAACAAGGTGTAAAAGTGGTGGATAAAAGAAAACTAGAGTGGTCCTTGAGCTTCCGAGTGCACCAATCCTACTTGTATGATCTCTTGCACCTTTGAGTGTATGGAAAATAGCTTGATCAAGACTTGATTATGGGTGTATGGTGGTGATGGTGTTCGGCCGAACAAGGAGAAGAGGAGAGGAAGAGATTGCAAGTGTTTGATTTGAGAAGGTGGTAATCCTTAATGTTAATTTATAAACCAAGTTCTAGTTTTAACCATCATGCAATATGTCTTATTATCCAACAACAACTAAATAAAATAATCAAAAGAATGGTGGGGGGTGTCCCCCACACCATGACCGTCGAGTAGGGGGGGGGGTATGGGGTTGGGTTGTAACGATAAGGTTACATATCTAGTTAGGAACTTAGTTAGGATTTTAGTTAGGATATTAGTGTGTTATCTAATATAAAGTGTGTTAGGGTATTCGGGAACCCTAACTAGCTCAGAAAGGCAAAAACAATGTATTTGACAATATTTTTATGTTCCGGGTAAAGTCCGGTTGTTCGGTTGGATGTTGATCCGTTAAAGTGCTAAATAAAGCATTAAAGTATCTTTAATATTGTTTTTAGTGACACATTAAATTCCCAACACTTTGGAATATGTCTAGGACTATTTTGCCAAGTTTTTGCACTTTACTAGCATTGTTAAATGCTGAATTTTGGTTAACTAGAATTTAAGTATGTTTTAGGCACTTCCGGGCACTATAACTATCACCTAGTGACGCAGTTTTATGATCCTCACCTCCCTACACTCACTACTGGTGTAGTACTTTATTCCTGGCTCATACTGGCCTAAAAAATATTGTCTGTCTAGGTGATGGCATTGTCAGCATGTTTTTATGGTTATCCGCTCACTGTGTTAACTATACTTTGTGCGTCAAGTTTGTCACTAATGTTTGTGTGTAAATGATAGGGTGACAGTATAAAGTGTGATGCATGAGTATGTATGTAACAGAAATCAGTAAGCAGTTTAATCACAGTTTGTAATCAAGCACAGTCATTAAGCACAAATTAAATATTAATTTAGTGTACGGATACCTGTAAATGTGAGGGTTGTCACATTATTCTGGTGGGGGGTTCAAATCAGCAGGGTCAGTTTGGTAGTTTAGGGTCGAACACTCAGGGTCAGTATTCTGGTGGGGGTTCACAAGGTCAGTTTACCTCAGGGGGTTCAAATACGCAATATCCTAGTGGGGGATCAAACAGTCAAGGTTCAAAAAACCAAGACTTCGGTAGTGGTCTTGATGAGATTAAATCTATGTTATCCCAATTACTTGTTAAATATCAAGAAACCCAAAGAACCTTACAAGCCAACCAACGAACTTTAGAGGCCACTCAAAGAACCCTAGAAGATCATGCCACATTCTTAAAGAACAATCACTCGAATTTGTTAGACCTTCAACGACACGTTGGCGACATAAATAGCAAATTGCAAGAAAGGCCTTCCCGTCAGTTCTCAGGTAATACCCAACAAAACCCGAATGGCCAACTAAAGGCAATCACTACTAGATGTGGTAAGTCGTTAGGAGAGGTAGTTAGAGAGAGAGTCGAGGATGAGGAAGAGGAACAAGTAGATGAGGAGATATAGATGGAGACTCCCGGTAAGGTGCATATTAGGCTAGACCCAGCAAGTACCGCACACACCGAGGAGCCTCAAGTAGAGAAGGGTGTAGTAAAGCGACCAGTAGGGGTTAGGCCATCACCACTAGTTGATCATTCAGGTGCCCCATACCCCAGCCGCCTTAAGAATCAAAAATATGCTAAGGAATACGGGAAATTTCTCGAGATGTTCAAACAATTAAAAATCAATCTTCTGTTCATTGAAGCCCTTCAGTCCATGCCTAAATACACTAAATTTCTTAAGGACCTTCTCAAGCGTAAGGATAAGATAGGTGTGCTTTCAAACATTTCATTGACCGGAGGTTGTTACGCGATGGTTTTGAAGAAGCTACCAAAGAAACTAACCGACCCAGGCACATTCACCATCCATGCCTATTCGGGGGTGCCGTTATTCCCGCTCATGCTTTAGCCGATCTAGGTGCTAGCATCAACTTGACGTCATTCTCTCTTTACGAGAAACTAAGGTTATGAGAGCTTATGCCTACACGCATGTCACTATCATTGGCCGACCGCTTGGTTAAATACCCTCGTGGGATCAGAGAGAATTTGCTAGTTAAAGTTGATAAGTTCGTTCTCCCCGTAGACTTCGTTGTTCTAGATATGGAGGCCGACGAGTAAGTTCCCATCATTTTAGGCTGTCCATTCCTTCGCACTGCAAAGTCAATCATAGATGTATTTGACGGTAAGATTTCACTTCGTGCGGGCGACGAGATTGTCACATTCGAGATCGATAGGGCCATGCAACACCCTAGTGGTAGAGATGAGGATAGTGGGTCGTGTCATTCTGTTTACTTTCTAAACTCTTTCATTTCATGCGTCGACACGTGGCTTAAGTATAGTAGAGCCAACTTGTTGAGTGAGGGAGTTGTTGACGAGGAGGTGGAAGAAGAGCCCTTAGAAGAGGAGGATGAGTTGTGGGTTCCCGAGACGTTGGAACTCAATGAGATTAGTGATGAGAGTACTCTAATAGATATTCCACCACCCTTAGAGCTTAAGTTCCTTCCATCGCATTTAGAGTACGTGTTTTTAGGAGAGAAATCGAACATGCCCGTCATCATTTCTTCTAAGTTGACGGAGGAGGAGAAGTTGAAGTTGATTGAGATGTTGAAAGAACACAAGCAGGAGATTGCATGGAGGTTGTCGGACATTAAGGGGATTAGTCCCACTTTTTGCACACATCAGATTCTTATAGAGGAGGTCTACAAACTGGTGGTGCAACTGCAAAGGCACCTCAATCCCAACATGCAAGAGGTGGTGAAGAAGGAAGTGATGAAGTTGTCCCAAAGAAAGGGAGGATGACGGTTGTTATGAATGAGAAAAATGAGCTCATCCCATCACGCACGGTCTCCGGTTGGCGAGTACGCATTGATTACCAAAAATTAAATGACGCCACCTGGAAGGACCACTTCCCGCTTCCGTTCATTGACCAAATGCTAGAGCGTCTAGCGAGGCAACAATTCTATTGGTTCCTTGACGGATTTTCAGGTTACTTCCAAATCCCCGTTGCACCGGAGGATCAACAGAAGACGACCTTTACATGTCCCTATGGCACGTACGCGTACCGACGCATGCCGTTTGGATTATGTAACGCTCCAGCTACTTTTCAGCGGTGTATGGTTGCCATCTTCCAAGATATGGTTGAGAGTTCCATGGTGGTCTTTATGGATGACTTTTCGGTTTATGGCAATTCATTTGATCAGTGTCTAGGTAATCTTGAGAGGATGATGAAGAGGTGTGTTGAGACGAAGTTGATGCTTAATTGGGAGAAGTGTCAATTCATGGTGACGGAGAGGATTGTTTTAGGTCACAAGATTTCTAGAGCCGGCATAGAGGTGGATATGGCTAAGATAGACACGATTAGCAGGCTTCCTCCACCGACTAGTGTGAAATCAATCTGAAGTTTTCTTGGTCATGCGGGCTTCTACAGAGAAGGGAGTTCATTTTGTCTTCGATAAGGAGTGTCTTCAAGTGTTTGAATTTCTTAAAGAGAAGCTCGTGAGTGCACCTATTCTTATATCGCCCGATTGGAGCTTGCCCTTTGAGCTCATGTGTGACGCGAGTGATTACGCGATCGGTGCGGTTTTGGGGCAAAGACAGGAGAACCACTTTCACCTGATCTACTATGCGAACAAAACCCTCAATGACGCCCAAGAGAACTACACCACCACCGAGAAGGAACTTCTAGCCGTAGTGTTTGCATTCGATAATTTCTGTTGTTACCTCGTGCTTTTAAAGACCATAGTTTTCACCGATCATTTCCCTGTGTGTTAACTTTTCCAAAAGAAGGACGCTAAGCCTCGTCTCATACGATGGATTCTCCTTCTTTCCTAGTTTGACATAGAAATTAAGGATAAGAAAGGAGCAGAGAATGTTGGGCGGACCGTCTTTCACATTTAGTGGATCTGAGTAGGGAGGAGATTCGTGAGGAGGCGATAGGAGACAGATTCCCTCACGGGTCCATTGATTTTATTGTGGTGGAGAAGGAGGGTTTGCCATGGTTTACTGATTTGGAAAATTACCTTGCAAACGGGCATGTGATGAACGATATGAGTCCTCAACAATAGAGGAGGTTGTTTTGGGATGCGAGGAAGTACATATGGGATGACCCATACCTCTTTAGGATAGGAGGAGATCGCATACTTAGGAGATGTGTGCCGCCAGAAGAGGGGATAGAAATTCTTAGGCATGTTCATGAGGGATTGACGGGAGGTCACCACGGTCCACCCACTATCACACAAAAAGTCTTTGAGTATGGTTTCTATTGGCCTACGGTAGTTCAAGATGCCCTAGAGTTTGTTAGGAAGTGCGATGCATGCCAACGGACCGACAATATCTCATCCAAGGACGAGATGCCCCAAAATCCAATTCAAGTTCTCAAAATCTTTGATGTGTGGGGCATCGACTTCATGGGACCTTTCCCCTCCTCTAGTGGGAATAGGTACATCCTTGTGGCAATCGATTACGTTTCAAAGTGGGTTGAAGCATAGGCTTTGCCTACCAATGATGAACGAGTGGTGGTGAGATTCCTCAAGAAATTGTTCACGCGTTTCGGTACACCAAAAGCCATTATTAGTGACCCAGGAACATATTTTTACAATGCCATGAGGGAGAAGGCATTAGATCATTATGGAGTTACACATCGCTTGTCCACCACGTACCATCCTCAAATAAAATATCAAGTTGAGAACGCGAATCGAGGGGTGAAGAGGATTCTAGAGAAAACGGTAGGAAAAAAACAAAAGGATTGGTCGGATAAGCTCGATGATGCATTGTGGGCATTTCGTACCTCCTACAAAATACCCTTAGGGACCACTCCATTTATGATTGTCTATGGCAAAGCGTGCCATCTTTTGGTAGAATTGGAGCACCGAGCGCTTTGGGCTCTTTAAACCGTAAACTTAGATCTTACCGAAGCGGCTAGGAAACGGTTCTTCCAAATTCACGAGTTGGAAGCTCTTAGAGATGCGGCGTATGAGCGTTCATGGAGTGTTAAGGAGAAAATGAAAGTGTTGCATGATAGGAGGATTAAAGGCTTGAAAGAGTTTAAAACCGATGATAAAATACTTCTTTACAATTCGAGGTTTAAGTTGTTTCCCGGTAAATTGAAATCAAAATGGGCAGGGTCGTACGTTGGGAATGAGGTGTTTCCGTATGGTACCATCGAGTTGTACAATGAAGTCGACGGGGGTACATGGAAAGTGAATGGCCATAGGTTGAAGCATTACTTAGGAGGGCCGATCGACACCACCGAGAAGGGGGAAACTCCTCTCGAAGACATCCCAAACTCCATCGTTTAGAGTCTTGAGAGCATTCTCAAGTGTAGAGTTTGTACCGTTTGTATCGAGTCGTTATTTGAGTTATTTCATAGCTAACGGTAGTTTTTCATGTCTTTGTTTTGTGTGTTTGAGTATTTTTGCAGGAATCATTACCGACGAGGAGCGAGAATTGCAGAGAAAACGACACTCCAGGTAAGTCCCAGTGTTAGAAAATATTTGGGGCGAGTTTTGGGAAGTTTGGGTAAAAACTTGGAAAATTTCTAAGGCATGAAAGCTGAAAAATTTCGAAACATTCTGTCGAAAACTTCCCTTCGTGTCACACCATTGGAAATAAGGCTTCTTGTTGTGTAACGCCATGGCCTAGTCCAAAATCATTTGACCCCTAAGTGGGTCGCGTCACCCCACTGACGTGCGTGTGGGTGTATATATTTTTTTAGTTATTTTTAGCTCTTTTTACTCGCCGATTTCAAGTTTTAAATTTATAAAACACGATATTCTACTATCACTCTACACACACGCTAGGGCAAGTATACCCATCGCAGACGTAGTATAGTGATCGCAAGATACCGAGGTCGTCCAAGGACACAAGAGCTTTTAGTACCAGCTTATCGTCAACGTCTAATCAAACCAACTTTTGAGAAAAGAAACTAAAAAAAGATAAAATCAGAAAATAAAAATAAAAATGATAGACAAGAAAGAATCACTTGGATCCAACTTATCTTTCATGTACCCTTTTGATGAATTCAGCACTTGAGGCATTTTAAGAGATTATCTTAGTTATAGTGGTGGACCCCTCGTAAAAGGCAGTGATTACCCTCAACCCGTTGGTCTGAGTCAGCAGGGATACAGTCCTCACCGGGTTGGAATATTGAAAGATAATGAAGTAAGTTATTAATGAAAAATGTGGTGGACCCCCCTTAAAAGGCAAAGATCACCCTCAACCCGTTGGTCTGAGTCAGCAGGGATACAGTCCTCGCGGGGTTGGTTTAATGTTTTAATAAAAGTTTAAGAATAAGGGATACAAGCTTTTTGCACCTCTCCCGTGGTGGGTAATGCCCGCTCCGACTCGTGAGGTGTTGCTAGGCTTGAACCAGGTTCCTGCAGGATCTATACACTGGACGAGACATAGAATTACCCAAACCACCCTTCTAATCTCCCGTTAGGCTTAATTAACATACTTTATATGACCGTAAAGACATGAACATGTTGAGTAAACGAACACATGAAGAGTATTTGAGTAAATTCACCTTCAATATAAAATAACTATTTATTAACGTCATTAATACATACCCAATTAAAAAGTAGCCAAAGATTGGAAATCATAAAAGAAATACATAAAAGAAAAGTCTTCACCAAGTGATGTAAGAATTTAGCCAAGCATGGCCTTTGTTTGACAAAGATTCTTACGATCAATCTTGGATCCCGAGACTACACACACACTCTAAAGATGGAAAATGGATGATGGTGGTGGATGATGGTGTTGTAGTGGTGGTGGAGTGGTGGCAAGTGAGAGAGAAGTGGTTTGCAAAGGGATGAGTTGAAGTGGAACCAAGCACTCCTATTTATAGTTGTAAATAGAAGCTTCAGCATGAGCCGTGCCCGCCTGGCACGGCCCTGTTCCCATCTCTCTCTCTCTCTCGTCCTCATTAACTGCTTGTCAGGTATTGTACTAACACGGCCCCGTGTGTCAACTACACAGCCCGTGGCCAATGTACTTGTTGTACTATCGCAGATTCTGCAAATCTTTGAGTTGACTACGCCCCGTGTTGGCTTAGCATGACCCCGTGTTGGCTTAGCACGACCCCGTGTTGGCTGCCATTTTCTCCTGCCTAGTATCCATCTTTGGACACGACCCGTGTCAGGTGGACACGACCCCATGTCAGCCTTCTGTTCTTGTTATTTTGAGGTTTGGATGTGAGTCAGGGCTTGGAGATCTGTGGTAATTCCTTCTTCTTTGCATTTATGTTGGATTTTGTTGTCTTTTTGCTCCTTTTGCAAATTTAATCTCTTTTAACCCTTAAAATATAAAAGGAACGAAAACACGAGCTTTTTCCAACATTAGTACTAAAAAGGGTTTCTTTTATGCCATATTTGACATAATTTATATGTTGTATTTTGATCACATCACCACCATGACACATGTTTGTCGTCGCGTCGCATCATGCGACGGCCTTGTCTGAACCGAGCCCTCTTGAGCCTAGCTGTGACGTCGTGCGATGACGTATATCATTCATTGTCGCGTCACGTGACGATGTCTAATACGATTTAAAACATATCAGCTTTCATTGTCTTCCTCATTCTACCAAAACCCTAACCATACGACTCCATAGCCGAACACAACCATACACCACCATATTTCCATCAAATCAACCCCAATTTTCACCATTTTTTCACCCACTTGACCCGGATCACTTCCTGAACAAAACCCACCATCAATTTCACCATTTTACCCGCTTAATCGCTCGAATTGGTAACTCACCGTCACCTCTTAATGATTAATTTTTTCTTGTCTATTCATTACGAATCTGGTATGTTTCCTTGCTTATGCTCTTTATATTACTTGTCAAGAGTCTAATTTGAGTCTTGTTTCGAGTCATAGTGTCGTTTAATTTTAGGGTCCAGTTTGAGTCACGTCTAGTATAGGTTGTTTAGTAACGTTATTGGGTGCGGATGGCTTAGTTTGGGGTGGTGAACATTGAACTGAAATCGTTGATTGCTACAATGCCGTATATGTGAATAAAGCTCCAATCTTGCATTTTGAAATCGGACAGTCTAACCAGATTAAAACCTCCTTTAATTAGGCGGAATTTTTCAAGTTAAATTCTATTTTCGACACTTAAAACCTGTTGAATTTACGCAAGGTTGGACTCAATGTTCATTTCGGTAGGCACTTGATTTTAATTGGGGATAATTGAAGTGTCGGGAGGGGGTAGTGTACATTGGGTCATAGTTAGAGTGTCGTTTTTAGTTTAGTGTAGTTTGGTCGTGGGTTTACTTATGCACATATAAGTTTGATTAAGGTCGCCCGTACTCAATCTCTATACAGGCAAGTTTATTCATTACTTATGCAATTGTAAAACGGTAGCCCACATTTTATTTCAATTTGATTTTCAGAATTAACCGCTAACGAAATGCTATACGGTAGTTTCTAATTTTTTGAAAAAAAAATTCAAAAATCCAAAAAAATTAAAAATACAAAAAATAGCATGTGAGTACTAATTGTTTGCATGTTTTATCCTTGTTTAAACATTGTTTATGCAAACATGTCTCGAGAAGGGAGTAGTGTTGGGGAACACCCACGGAAAAGAGGACCAAATCAACGTCCGCGAGGGGATCCGAGCTTACAAGTTGATAATCCAAATCCCCGATGTAGAAAAATTAAATACCATATGCGTGAAAGAATTCTGATTTATAAGATAAATTATAGGGCTGATCATGTGTTGCTCCAGTTTGAGATAGATACGAAAGAATGGGGAAAGTATGATAAATTGAGGAACACCGAGTTCCTCGAGCATCGGATTATGGATTGGGAGTGGTTGGAGAGTATAGGTTCGCGCCAGCAGGTTGAGCAAATTTTGGGGCCGAAGTTGGCAGATATGATGAATTTTGTTTGGGACCAATATAAAGAGTTAGTGTTGGAGTTCCACAACACCTTCAAGCATAGGGAGGGTCCTATTGCTTAGAATAATGCGGTATCATTCAATTTGGGCAGACGATATTTGAGATGGACTTGGCTCGATTTGTGTTTGCATCGGGTTTCTAAACGCAAGAGGAGGCGCAGTCGCCTGGTTTCTCGACGAGCTTGAGGGGAGCATATTCGACCCCTAGGGATGTTAGTGTTGGTGCGGCTGAATTGGTCCAGTTTTGGTCGACTTTTTCTGATCACCCGTTCGCTACCACGAACCTTATCACTTCGGTTCGTGAGTCGGTTTATCGATACATCTTGAAGATTCTACTACCTTAGTTGGCTAAAAGTCGGGGGAGAACAAGGCGAATTGTACTGATATATTTATTTTGTTATGTCAAGTGGAAAATCAAGATATGAATTTGGTGAGCATGTTAGTGTTAGTGCAGTATGTCTATCGCCTCCGTCATCTCAAGTCGTAGAAGAAACACATTAAATCTAGTGCTTATATTGTTATGTTTAGTAAAAGGAAAGGTGGCATTTCTGTAAATAATGAGATTTCTCATTATATCCCTTGGCCTATAAATAGGAGTCTAAGTGTTAGAATTATGACTTTTGATACTTTTGCCATTTGGAACCTTGGAGCTTAGGAGCTAGAGAGAGAAAGTCTAGAGAGAGAAAGTCCGTTCTATGTGATTCAGGTGCTGTACGTTTTCACATCAATCAATAGAATCATAAGTTATATTACGTTCTCATGTGTTCGGTCACGTTCTTGTATGGATTCCGCACGTCACACGTTCGGTTTGCAATCGTTACGGAGTAAAAACCGGTCCTAACAAGTGGTATCATATGGCTCGATTTGCGTTTGCATCGGGTTTCTAAACGCAAGAGGAGACGCAGTCGCCTGGTTTCTCGACGAGCTTGAGGGGAGCATATTCGACCCCTCGGGATGTTAGTGTTGGTGCGGCTAAATTGGTCCAGTTTTGGTCGACTTTTTCTAATCACCCGTTCGCTACCACGAACCTTATCACTTGGGTTCGTGAGCCGGTTTATCGGTACATCTTGAAGATTCTACTACCTTAGTTGGCTAGAAGTCGGGGGAGAACAAGGCGAACGGTACTGATATATTTATTTTGTTGTGTCAAGTGGAAAATTGAGATATGAATTTGGCGAGCATGTTAGTGTTAGTGCAGTATGTCTATCGCCTCCGTCATCTCAAGTCGTAGCAGAAACACATTAAATCTATTGCTTATATTGTTATGTTTAGTAAAAGGCAAGGTGACATTTCTGTAAATAATGAGATTTCTCATTATATCCCTTGGCCTATAAATAGGAGTCTAAGTGTTAGAATTATGACTTTTGATACTTTTGCCATTTGGTGTGACAACTGGCACCAAACCGGTAATTTCCGTACATTTTAATTATTATTTAATGACTGCAATTATGTGCTTAAATGTCAACATTGTCTAATTACATACAATACAAGTGAATTCATGCACGTGTTATACTACAAGAAATTTCTTTATGTATTAATGATAGCGTTGCGTCAGAAATACTAGTAAACTCACCGGTAAGACACATTGTGTCAACAATTCTGCAGAAGGCTGTTAGACAATAGAATTGGAGCCTAGGTGTTGGTCCAATGACAAGAATACATTAAAACCCAATAGTACATACAAGGGTTAACCAATAAACATTCCGGAAGCTAAAATACGCACTAAAAAGCACCCGAAACGCACTTTAAGTGCAGAATTTTACAGAATTCAGCAATAAATCAGCTTTTAACATATAAATATTATGCAGAATTCATGTTTTATTATCCAGAATACCCTCCTAAGTGTTGGGAATTAAAAGGGTTACAAAAGGGTACTTAAAGGACACTAAACGGTGCAATTTAGCACTTTAACGAACCGGTATTTAACCGAACAACCGGACATTACCCGGAACATCAAAATATTACTAGAAGCATTATTTTTATATTTTTGAGCTAGTTATGGTCCCCGAACGCCATAACACCCCTTATAACATAATAACACATCAAATCCCTAAAAATTACACTTGAAAGGTAACTTGTTTATAAATTAGAGATTTAAAGTACACTTTTGTCACACCCCTTTCTGCGGCGGAAGCACGAGGTGTGATCATGAAAGGTTCTCATTGCATACGAAAGGTAAACATACTACATGCTCACAAAATAACTTTAAATGCAACACATTACATAACTGAAATCGTAGTTTAAGTGTTTACATCACAAGACAACATTTTGTCTGATAAGTTTACAACTTTATTCAAAGATAAACAAAAGCGACATCCAAGAACATGAGTAAAACTGCGCGCACATCCACTAGTTACCTGAAATACATGTGAGTTTTGGAAAAACGTCAACATAATGTTGGTGTGAATTCATGCAATTTTTGTATTTCACGTTTGTATACTTTGTATGAAATCATAATTTGTATCGTGTATAAATCAAGTATTTCTATATGTACCAAGTGTTAATGGGTTGCAAAGCCATTAACATGTGACACGACATAGGAAGTCACCAAACCATAGGCATTTTTCTGTAGTCGATTCACGACTGAGACACAAAAACACTACTCGGTACTAGTTGTCACCAAGAGTGGGGCTGCCCTGAAACCCATTAGATCTAACCTTTTATTCTGCGGTCTAAGTATGTACACGATTAATGGTGCTTATGGTACCCTATTCGTGACACGAATTTCTCGTATCATTTCTTGTATCATTTCTCAAAACGCATCATACTTGGTACTAGTTATCACCAAGAGTGCTTCTTGTTTATGTATCATACCATTTATAAACATTGTAATATTTGTAACATGTATTTCACCCCCGAAGTTATAAAACTAAAAACAGTTAAAAGAAAAGGGGGAGCATGAACTCACAACTTTGCGTTCCTTGCTTCGTAAACTTCACCGGATTTGCTTAATTAACGTCGTGACCTATAATTGTTTTCTTAACGTTAGTCACTAGACTTGTATCGTACAAGCACAAGTCACTGTCTTTTATGTATATATTTTCTTGTGTTATAAATATTTCATGTTTTTAACTAAGTGTCTTACTTATATTATTTTCTCAAAAATAAATATAAGTTTCTTGTATTTTACACTTTGCACCCGAGTTATGTATCTTGTATGTTGTATGTGTATTTTTGTTACAAAAATTATGGCGAGGTTTATTTTCAAAAGCATAGTTTAGAACACACTAGTAAACGTTTGTCTTGAAAATATTTACTAAGTGTTAGGATTTTTAGAAAGTTTCGCCATAGTCTCCTTTGTAAATGGAGGTGTCCATGCTTAATAGCATATCATTTTCTTTTACATATATCCCGTAGATTGTTCTCACATAACCAACCCGACAATCAGACATGCAATATACTACTTATCTCATTTCAGCTTTATTCATCAAAACTGGACTGTTTTCGAGCATTTTAATAAAATAGTTAACCTTCTCCAAAAATTCCCAAATTTTTACAGAATATCATATATAGTCCATATTTTATTGTGTAAATATTTCAGGGTCCAGTTCATTGTCAATATTTTATAGAAATTCATTTACCCGACTGTAATCAGATTTGTTACTTTCTGATTTCTGTTTACGGAAAAATTCACTAAAAATTAATCGTAAGTCCGATCGACGAAATTCCAGTTGGAGGATCACGGAAACAACAGTGACCATCTACAGTAAAAATCCCATGAACTGATTCTACTCAGGTTTCAAGTTATCACTCCGAATACAACACACTTTTTCAGCAGAAAAATCGCAGCTTGAGCTACTGTCCAGAAACAGTTCTTTAAAAATAGTAAACGACCTCGAAAAATTACGATTCCAGTGCCATTTGATCGGTTGTTCAAAAATACATAATTTAGGTTTCAGAAATTCAGTTTTTCGATTTAAAATGACCCAGTTACAGCCTGTTGAAATTGGCTGAAAATGTAAATCAGCATGTTTCTTGTTCATATTTCTTGTTTAAACTCTTTAGTGTTCTTGTAAATTTCATCATAATACATAACTTGACTAAGAAAAAAATGAAGCAAGGTGTAAGACTTACTACTAGCACAAGGCTAGGGTAGAAATTCTAGTGTGAAGATGATGGGAAGCTTGAATCACTTGAGAACACCTTGGGATCACCTCTAGATCTTCACACTAACTTAAGGATGGCTAGAAATGGAGTTTGAATGTGATGAACAAGCTTTGAAGGTTTGAAGGTAGAGAGAGGAGAGAGGGGACGGTTCAAGGGGGAGAGAGAAGGAAGGTTGAGTGTTGATCTTGTTGGAAAGATTATGCTAAGATTTATAGAAGATATTTAGAGATTTCAAGAGCTAGCATGCAAGACAAGTGTCACCACAAGTCTAAAGGAATCTTTTCATGATCTTACAAAATATTTGGTGGGGCCACATGAATTTCAGCCGAAAATTAGATGGGGGAGGGGGTCCAAGTGTAAGTTTTGTAACTTGATAGTAAAGGTAGTTCAATTCCAAGTAATATGCTTTCATATATTATTTATTTGATTTTTAATGGGTGTTATGGTAAACGGGGATCATGACTAGCCAACAATAAATAAATAATGTGTTTGGCAAAAATTTGGTGTCCCGGGTAATGTCCGGTTGTTCGGTTAAATACCGTTCCGTTAAAGTGCCAAATTGCTCTGTTTAGTGTCTTTCTTGTACCCTTTTGCCCCCTTTCAATTCCCGACACTTAGGGGAATATTCTGGATGATAAAATGTAAATTCTGTATGATATTTTATTGTTTAAAAGCTGGTTATAGCTGAATTTAGAATAATTATGCACTTAAAGTGCGTTTCGGGTGCTTTTTAGTGCGTATTTTAGCTTTCGGAGCGTCTATATGTTAACCCTTGTATGTACTCTTGGGTTTTAACGTATTTTTGACGTTGGACCTACACCTAGGCCTCAGTTCTAATGTCTGACTGCTTTCTGCAGAGTTGTTGACATATTGTGTTTTACCGGTGAGTTTACTAGTATCTCTGATGCAACGCTCTTGTTAAGGCATAAAGTAATATTTTGTAGTATTGAACGTGCATGAATTCACTTGCATATAATGTAATCAATAAATGTTGACATTTAAGCACATAATTGCAGTCATTAAGTAATAATTAAAGTGTACGGAAATTACCGGTTTCGTACCAGTTGTCACAGTCTCCCCCCGTTAAAAGAATTTCGTCCCGAAATTCAGGCTGAACTAACTCTCGCAGGAGTCTTCTTGAATAGGTGGGGATACTTTTCTTTGAACTGGTCTTCACGTTCCCATGTGTACTCGGGTCCGTGCTTAGAGTTCCAACGTACTTTGACAAGTTTAACAGTGCTCCTCCTGGTCTTGTTGACTTTCCAGTCGGTAACCTCAACGGGTTGTTCTGTAAATCGGAGGGCGTCATCAATATGTACTTCATCCGTGGGGATGATCACGTCTTCTTGTGTTGGACTCTTCTTGAGGTTGGATACATGGAACGTATCATGTACTCCATTCAGTTCTTCCGGTAATTCCAATTTGTATGCCACGGTACCAATTCTTTTCAAAATCTTGAATGGTCCGATGTATCGTGGATTCAACTTTCCACGCTTGCCAAATCTGACTACGCCCTTCCAAGGTGAGACTTTTAACAACACTTTGTCTCCCACCTCGAATTCTAATGGCTTTTGTTTTGGATCAGCGTAGCCCTTTTGTCGATCTCGAGCCGCCTTAATGCGCTCTCGGATTTGCGAAATCTTGTCGGTTGTCTCTTGTACAAGTTCAGGACCAACCATGCGTTTATCTCCAGCGTCTGCCCAACATAAGGGCGATTGGCACTTGCGGCCATACAGAGCTTCGAACGGTGCGGCTTTTATAGTTGTATGGTAACTGTTATTGTAGGAAAACTCAACTAAAGGTAGATGAGTATCCCAGCTACCGCCCAAGTCCATGACACATGCGCGAAGCATATCTTCTAATGTTTGTATAGTATGTTCGCTCTGGCCGTCTGTTTGTGGATGGAATGTCGTGCTTAGATCTAACTGAGATCCAAAGGCTTCCTGAAAGGATTGCCAGATTCTTGAGACAAAGCATCCATCTCTGTCTGAAATAATTGAGATTGGCACTCCATGACGTGCCGCGATTTCTTTCAAGTATATCTCAGCAAGCTTTCCAGTGCTATCCTTCTCTCGGATCGGTAGGAAGTGCGCAGACTTTGTTAACCGATCGACTATCACCCATATCATGTCGTGCCCTCTTGGGGTCTTGGGTAATTTTGTGATGAAGTCCATTGAGATTTGCTCCCACTTCCACATGGGTATCTCTGGTTGTTGTAGTAGGCCGGACGGTTTCTGATATTCAGCCTTAACCTTGGCACAGGTTAAGCATTTTCCAACATAAATAGCAACATCGCTTTTAAGTCTCGGCCACCAGTAGTATTCCTTTAAGTCTTGATACATTTTGTCCGATCCTGGATGGATCGAGTATCTTGACTTGTGCACTTCATCAAGGATGACTTCTCGAAGTATAAGGCTCCCTCTTCATTTTCCAACATAAATAGCAACATCGCTTTTAAGTCTCGGCCACCAGTAGTATTCCTTTAAGTCTTGATACATTATGCCACCATAGAGTGGAACCCAGATACGTTTCTCGAAGTATAAGGCTCCCTCTTCATTTGGCACCATATATTTCAATGCACCCCGGAGGTATTCAGCTTTGCGATTTTCTTCCCGAAGAGCTTCTTGTTGTGCGTCACGAATACGTGCAGTGAGGTTCGTTCGAATCGTCATTTCCAATGCTCTAACCCTTAGGGTCTTAACCCTTTCTTTTCGGCTTAACGCATCTGCTACAACGTTTGCTTTTCCAGGATGGTACTTAATCTCACAGTCATAATCGTTCAGTAACTCGACCCAACGTCGTTGGCGCATATTTAATTCCTTCTGATCAAATATGTGTTGTAGGCTTTTGTGATCTATGAAGATTGTACATCGAGTACCATATAAATAATGTCGCCAAATCTTTAAGGCGAATACCACCGCACCCAGTTCCAAGTCATGCGTGGTGTAGTTCCTTTCATGTACCTTCAATTGTCTTGAAGCATAAGCGATGGCCTTCTGTCGTTGCATGAGCACGCAACCCAAGCCTTGTCGTGAGGCGTCACAGTATACCACGAAGTCTTCCGTGCCTTCGGGTAATGATAGTATCGGTGCATCGCATAGTTTGTTTTTGAGCAGTTGGAAGGCTTCTTCCTGCTTGTCACCCCAGTCGTACCTCTTGTCTTTCTGAGTAAGGGAGGTTAGCGGTTGAGCTATCTTTGAGAAGTTCTCGATGAAACGTCGGTAATAGCCCGCTAAACCCAAGAATTGACGAACTTCAGTTGGGGTTTTGGGAGCTTCCCAATTCTTTATTGCTTCAATCTTGGATGGGTCTACATGAATACCCTTCTCATTCATGTTGGTGCATTACATCTGTCGACTTCGTCTTATATCGAGTCTCGGTCTAAAAGTTTGAAGCCTGCTAGTTTGAATAGGTCCAGTTTGAGGAGGTCTAGTTTGAGGAGGTCTAGTTTGAAGAGGTCACGGTTTGAGGGTGGCATGTCACTTTCAAACTAGAGGGTCTCTCCCTATAAATAGGCTTCAAACTTTCACCATTTGTAACTTTCCGGCTTGTGCAACGAAGTGCTGCCGAAGTGTTGTCAGGTTGTAAAACGTTCTAAAATCAATCATACAACAGTTTAAAGTGTATTGCATGCTGAATTGAAGTCAGTTTCTTAGTTTCCGCCTCTGAAACTGAGATAAACTCTTTTGAACGACTCATTCGGGTCAGAAAACGATCCTACAAGTGGTATCAGAGCTCAGGAGGAAGAGTTCATACCAATTCAGCCGCTAATTCTGATTTTCTACACCTTCTTTCACAAAATTGATACTTTTCACGGTTAAAATCAGCTAAAACTTTCACAATGTGTGCGTAATTGTATTTTAACAAACCCTTGAAAGTTTCAGCTTAAAATTCAAAGTAAAAATGGTAAAAATGAACTGAAAACAGGTGCCCGTTTGAACGTAACCTGACCCTACCGTTTGAAACTATCACCTTACTGTTTGAAAGTGCACCATCCCGTTTGAAAGCATCCATCCAGTTTGAGGTTATTTTTTGAAATTGACCCATCCAGTTTGAAACTGCCATCATACCGTTTGAAAAGGGGGTCCTGTTTGAAACTCTAGTTTGAAGGATACACCTCCTGTTTGAAGGTGACAGTGACCGTTTGAAATCTACACATGACAGTTTGAAACTAACCTGACTGTTTGAAAGTTGTCATCGTGACTGTTTGAAACTGTCCATCCCGTTTGAAGCTAGCCATCCAGTTTGAAAGTAATTCAGTGTTTCACGTTATAGTACATCGTTTTGTGTGAAACATTAAACGAGGGTGTCATTGCATGTGATATTATCGAAAGTGCTTCGAATTGTGTGATACATAAATCGAGATTGTCAGTTTGCATGTGAACAATAGTAGTGTCGGCCATTGTTTACATTTTTCTATACACTACATGTGAAGTCGAATTGAATGTGGTAACATCTCGGTTTAAACAATTGCATGCGAATATCATATAATCATGTTGTCAAATATATTAGATTTTGTTGTGAAAAGAATAAAAGTTTGTCGGCCTTTTTCTAATCAATTCACGTGATATTGAATTTTAAAACATTTACTAAATGGGTGGCCAAATGAGATTGTGATTTGTGTTAAATAAGTTGAGTTTTAAATCAAAATATTAGAAACATTTTCATGAGAATATCTGGCAAGACCATGTGATCATTTCATTAGTCATTTGTGTGGTCCAATAGAATCTTTTATTGAAAGTTGTTGTCGGCTCAGTTTGCATTAAGTCTACAGGTCACAAGGTTTGGAGTTTTGTCGATTCACACGGATTGATCAGTTCATTTGTCAGTCAGGTTTGTATAGTGTGGTCAGGTTACGTGAAAAAGTCCAGATCGTACGGTTCAGAGTTCAAAGGTTTCAAAAAGTCAGATCGTTTGTGTTTGATTCGAGTCATATCTGTCCGCACAATTCGTCAACCTTCAGTCCACATAGAAAATTATCAGTTCAAGTACCAGTTTGTTTTAGTTAATTGATAAGCTTTTAAACTGATTGTGTTTTTTTTTTTTTTTTTTTTTTTTTTTTTTGTTCATTTGTCAGGTATTTTACAAGGTGATACAGCTCATTTGAAAATTCGAAACATGGAGAACGAGTTCTACAATGCTTTTGCTAGTCCAGTTACAATCACTCAGAGTGCTTTGCATGAAAATGAAACCGGGACGTCTCAGAAACCACCCAAACTCATGGATATTGATGATTACAATGGATGGTCTGAACGGTTTGGAAATTGGGTTGAAGCTTGTCATTTGGATGCTTGGGAACACACTGAAGAACCATATGTTAGACCCACAACGAATAATGTTCAGCAAACAATTAGAGAAATGAGTACTGAAGATAAAAAGAAATATAGGGATGAGAAATTGATGGTGAGTCTGCTTCAGCAAGCGATAAAAGAAGATATCTTGATACTGCTTCAACATGATGGAACTGCTTATTCAATCTGGACAGAATTGGAAGCAAAATTTGTTGGAAGTGATGATATGCTCAAAAACAAAATGTCTCTCATGAAGAAAGAGTTTGATTTATTCCGTGGTTTAAAATCTGAAAACACAAAGCAAATAATTGATAGATATTGTAACTTGGTGAGAAATATGACAAAACTTGGTATTAAAAAAGATACTGATGAATTGATTGAAAAACTTGCAGATGCACTACCTCATGAAACTTGGGGAACGTTTCTGATGATGCTGAGATCAAATAGAAAAGATTACAAAAATATGACATTGGGAGATTTCATCAAACACCTGGAAGCTCAAGAGATGGAACAGAGGAAGATTGCCAGGATGAAGAACTACGATGGAGAACAAGATATCAGTTTGTATTACAAAAGTGGTGTCAACGAAAAGTCAAATTATTCTCCAAAAATTGAAACTGCTTACAGTGTGAAAGATTCTTTTGAAAAGAAATCATCCCAGGGATCAAGCAGCACTAGATTTTCATTGTATTAAATCTTGAAAGTGATCAAGATTATTCTGAAGAAGTTGCCAAAAATCAAATGTCTTTGTTGGGAATGGTGTTAGAGTCTTATAGTAGTTTTGTGGCCGGAAGGATCGGTAATCCAATGCTCACGAAAGAGGATTACGATCAAATCGATGCTGAGGAAATGGAATTAATGGATATTAAATGGTGCATGGCCAGTGTAATGAGAAGAGCTAAGAAGTTTAAACAAATTACTGGAAGAAATGATTTCCTAGATGCAAGTGTTTCAAATTTAGGCTTTGATAAATCTAAAGTTACATGTTTTCGTTGCAGGGAAAAGGGGCATTTCAAGAGAGAGTGCAAAAATCGTGAAGCTACTGGAGCCAAGAATCCTTTTGGAAACAATGATTATCACAAAAAGGCGATTTATCATCAAATCACACCACCAGCACTGCATCACGCACAAACTGCACATGGAATGATGGAGATTAAAGATTCAAAGAAAGCTTGTCTGGGAAAGGATGGTGGATTCAGTTGGGATAAATATGTTCCAACAAACAGCAAAGTGTGTTTGGCAGAATAAGATGATGAAAAACTGGCTGAAGGTTTCAATTGGGACAATTTTTGCCCAGATCAAGAACTTATAGCCAAAGAGATGTCCAAAAACACTTAAAATGTTAACGCTTTCATTGCAAATGCTTATGATTTGAAATGTGCTGAAAAGTGCGGAAAAGTCATGGAAGCTGCTGAAGCAAGACGGAGAAAGCTTGAAGAAGAGGAAGAAGAGGAAGAGAGATTAAAAGCTGAAGCCAAAGCTGAGAAAAAGAGAAGAGCTGAATTTTTACAATCAAACAGAACAGTCAAAGAGGTTCCTGAATTTGAAGTCAAAGTTGATGCAGAACCTGTCAAAGTTCCTGAAAAGTGCATGAATTGTGATTCTTTAATCAAGCAAAACAATGAGTTGCTGCACAACATAAACAGATTGAAAGAATCTTATGATACATTGAACAGAGAAATCAACAAGTATACTGATTCAAATGGTGAACAAGTTGTGGCAATGAATACGCTGAAGAAAGCATACCTGAGACAGATGGATGATGTCAATTTTCACATAAAGAAATGTGCTGATCTGGAGTTGAAGTTGGCTACACAAAAGATAGAAACTGAAAGAGTCAACAAGTTATTAGAAAGTTACTCATGTTCTACTTTTGTTGTTGACAGGATTTATCCAGTTGTGGAAGAATTGAAGACGTTTGAAGAAGTGAAGACGTCCGAAGAAAAGAAATCTGTGACAAAAGATGAAGTGAAGACTTCTGGTAAGAAACCAAGTGTGGTCTACACTAGATGTCCGCCCCCGGTCGAAAATGGATTTTTACCTCGAAATCCAAATTCAGAAAGAGTCGAAAAGGCAATAAACTTACAATGGGAGTCTGGGACGTCGGATAACTTGCCAGAAAATATTGATGTCACATACACGTCGTCTGATACTGATCATGAGTCAAAGTTGATAAAAAGTGTGGTCGATCAGGTGTTAGATAAAGATGATTGTGAGGAGTCAAAACCGGAGTCCAAATCCGAGTCAAAGTCTGAGTCCGATATGACAAAGTCAACAGTCAAAAAGGAGAAACGGGTTTATGATAAAGAGTTTTTTATATCAAAATCTAATTTGAATGATGAATCATTCAAAGTGGCATATACTTTGAAAGATTCTGATAAATTATATTCTGATGAAGCTTTTCCAATAAGAAATGTTCGATTTGAAATGATTCAAAAGGTTTTCAAAATTATAGAAATTAATATTTCTGAAATAAAAGATTTAAATCTTATCGGAAAACCTAAACAATACACTTCAAGAGTGCAACTAAGAATTAACAAGAAAATGGGTTACAATTGTGGTTATAGTTTCCAAAAGAAACCAAACAATCAATCAATCAATCAATCATAACCAGTAAAATCCCACAAATAGCAATGCAATTTGTAGGGTCTGGGGAGGGTGGGATGTAGGCACACCTTACCTCTACCCCTAGGGATAGAGAGGCTGCTTCCAGAGAGACCCTCGGCTCCAAAACACCCAGGAAAGAAATAAATAGAGCATGGGGTGTGTGTGTATGTGTATGAAGCTACCAATGTAGAGCAGAACAAATATGTGTATGAGTTGCGAAAAAGTGCATGGTAGAACAGAACAAATATGACAACACAAAACAGTCTATACACATAGTTACATATTTACGACCCTACACTACACCTACAAAAGAAACCAAACCATAATCGTAATTTCAAAAAGAAAGGATTATGATTTAATCAACCGAAAAATTATAAAAATGAAAAATTTTCTAAACCAAAAACTATGTTTGTTTCAGGAAATTTTTTAGATGCTGAGAAAGAACAAGCATTCAAAAAGCAGACAAATCAAGAATTCCTTGCCAAGAAGCAAGAAGAGTTGAAGAAAAATCATGTTCCAAAGAAGATAGAAACCAGAACCTGTTTTCAGTGCAAGATTGCTGGTCATGTTGCTAGGAATTGTCTGAAAACATTCAAACCAAAACAGGAAGTATCTGGTAAACTGAAAGAGAAAGTTGTTGAGAAAACTGAACTTTCAACCCGAAAGTTCACAGGCTTTGAAAATTCAATCTTTGAGAAGGGAGAATGTTCAAAGAATGTGGTTAAAAGAAAAGAAAATCTGATAAATCAAAAATGGGTTGTTAAGGGTTCAGGAAACAGTTCTGGTGATGAATCTGATTCCACAAAATCAGAGGAGCCAAAAGTTGTTAAAGAAAAGGTTGAAAAATCAGTTCCAAAAGTGGATGATGTGAATTTTCCACCTTTGAGTGCTGAAAATTTTAAAAAGAGAGTTGGGAAAGTTGAAATTTCAAATCAATTTTATTCTGACAAGAATAAATTTGATGTTGATAAAGCTTTCAACGGAACTGTGAAACACATTTTTGGCAAAATGATCAATGGTAAGGCCAAAGGTGTTAAAGAATTTTACGCTGCCAAAAGAGGAGGTCACAGGTTAGTTGAAAGAAAAGATGATGAAGAGGTTGTTACACCCAAGGAAGGTCAGGCTTGGGTGGATATATTTTTCAAAGAGTAAAAACCTGACTTGCCGGAGATCCCAAGTTGGTAATCGTGGATCATGAATCGGCATCATTCTTTATCATGTTTGTATAATGTGTTTTTGAGAAGTTTTGCAGGACTTGCTGGAACTCCCAGGTTGGTAAGTGTGGAGTAGGAATCGGCACCTTGAGAATTCAACCAAAAGATGATGATTGGTTGAAAATGCTTGATTGGATTGATTTTACAAGTGGTAAATCAGGGACATTAAGTTGTATCTGATTTCCTACAAGTGATTGAAAAACAATGTGATGAATCAAATCCCTAACCTACAAATGGTAAAATCAACAAAACTAATTTTCCGGAAAAACCATTTTGATTAAAACAAACTTAAGTGTTTTGAGATCATAATGGGAAAATAGTTTGTTGAGAGGGGGAGTTCTGATTGTTTATGCCAAGTGAATGGAGAATTGAAGTAATTCTCATCATGTTGTCACTTTTCTTGTACAGTTTGTTTTCAAATTTTCCCAGAAAATCAAAATTGAGACATATTTTGATTTTAGGGGGAGTAAAAATTTTAAAAATATTAGAAAATTTTAAAATGTCAAAAACATTGAAAAAATTCAAAATGAGTTTTGTTGTAAAAAGAGGAAATGATAGTAGATCAGTTGGATTGTCACAGCATGCTAAAGAAATGGAAAGTCAAAATGTGATAAGCGATCTTACTAAAGATGTGACGATAGGCTCAGCTAGACTAGTAGATTTGCGATAACGATACAAACTTAAATGAAAAAGCCTAGTTCTAGTGGGAAACATGGTCAAAAGCATAGTACTTAGTTTTGTCCTTCTTGACTGTGTGCCTACTCAGTAATCGCTGATTGTCGAAAGACATAAAACTGGTTAAGTTTGTGAACTTTCACAACTTTGCTGAAAAGTTACTGTGATTGTGCATTTCATTTTGCAAAGATTTAAACTTGTTTTATTTCTTTATTTTGTTTAAGCATCGGACATCCTCTGCGTATACGTGAGTATCGACCTGGATGTTGTTGCCTAAACATTCTGCTTTTTTTTCTTTGGTGTTTCGTTTAAGCTTTGGACCTCCTCTGCGTATACGGGAGTATCGACCTGGTGGTTAAAGCCTAAACAACTTCAACTTGTTTTATTTTTCTTATTTTGTTTAAACATTGGACTTTCTCTGCGTATACGGAAGTATCGACCTGATTGTTAATGTTTAAACATTCTGATTTGTTTTCGCACAAATCACAGTTGATAAAGTTTAAAGGCATTACTTGAGTCAGTGTATTGCATGATGAGGGAATATGCTGAGATCGTGGGGTCTATAAGAACTTAGTGCTATCTTAATATACCTTAAAGTATCGGTAAGCAGATTGAAAGTTTTTAGATTGAGCTTAAGAGGACAAACATATCGTCAATCAACGTGAATCGTTTAGAACTGAAAATGTTTAAAGCTTAATGGTGCTAGTGATTGGTCAAAAACTGATATGATCCTCTTACACAAGCTCACAAAAATAGTGTCTGTAAATTTTGTTTACTGCATTTCATTATATTTCATAAAAACCCAAAAAGATTTTAGTGTGTTTTAGCATATTTTTTGTAAAAATCCAAAAAGATTTTCGACAACTGATGTTGGAAAGCTGATATTCAAAATTTCAAGTGCTGAACATGATGAACAAAAGGTTTGGGAAAGAATGTATGAAGAAATTGTGTTTTCAAATGTTTATCAAAGATTAAATCATTTTTTTGAATGGTACCTGCATTTGGTTTCTAAATTTGCAAAAGTTTAAAATTTGTGAAACTTATTTTTGGGTAGAGTTGTGCAGGTTAGCCAGGTTCCGAAATCTGAGTTAGATAAGTGCCAGATTACGATCTAAGAACCTGTGGAAAGTGAATTCCAGATTACGATCCCAGTCTAGTGAAAGGGGGAGTCTGAGGACATCGAGAGGGAGTCTGAAGATTGTAGAGTCAGATTCAGATCCTGAAGATTATGAGAAAGAGTAAGAGATTGATTGAGGATGCTTACAATGGAGAATTTTTGAAGAAAGTGAACAGACTGATAAAGACTGAAGATGCAAAGACTCGACACTTAAGACTCGTCAACATCTGAGGGGGAGTCTGTTGGTGCATTACATCTGTCGACTTCGTCTTATATCGAGTCTCGGTCTAAAAGTTTGAAGCCTGCTAGTTTGAATAGGTCTAGTTTGAGGAGGTCTAGTTTGAAGAGGTCACGGTTTGAGGGTGGCATGTCACTTTCAAACTAGAGGGTCTCTCCCTATAAATAGGCTTCAAACTTTCACCATTTGTAACTTTCCGGCTTGTGCAACGAAGTGCTGCCGAAGTGTTATCAGGTTGTAAAACGTTCTAAAACAATCATACAACAGTTTAAAGTGTATTGCATGCTGAATTGAACTCAGTTTCTTAGTTTCCGCCTCTGAAACTGAGATAAACTCTTCTGAACGACTCATTCGGGTCAGAAAACGATCCTACAATTCACAACATGACCCAGAAATTGTACTTCGTGAATCCATAATTCGCATTTCGAGAACTTCGCATAAAGCCTCTCTTTCTTCAGTAGTTCCAAAATGGTCCTGAGATGTTGCTCGTGCTCGTCTTTAGTTCGTGAGTAAATCAGGATATCATCGATAAATATAATCACGAATTTATCGAGATATGGTTTGCAAACGCGGTTCATCAGATCCATAAAGACCGCTGGTGCGTTCGTCACTCCGAATGGCATTACAAGAAACTCATAATGCCCATAGCGCGTTCGAAATGCAGACTTTGGTACGTTTTCTTCTTGTATCCTTAGCTAATGGTATCCAGATCGAAGATCGATCTTGGAATAGTAGCTTGATCCTTGCAACTGATCAAATAAGTCATCAATCCTCGGTAGCGGGTACCGATTCTTGATTGTGAGCTTGTTTAGTTCTCTGTAATCGATACACATCCGTAGAGTTCCATCCTTTTTCTTCACGAACAATACTGGAGCTCCCCAGGGTGAGAAGCTTGGCCTTATGAATCCTTTATCCAACAACTCCTGGAGTTGTGTAGATAATTCTTGCATTTCGGATGGTGCAAGTCGATACGGCGCCTTGGCTACAGGAGCGGCTCCTGGAACCAGGTCTATATGAAATTCGACTTGTCGTTGCGGAGTTAGTCCTGGCAGATCTTCGGGAAAAACATCAGGGAATTCCTTTACCACGGGAATATCCTCGAGCTTCGGCTCCACAGCCTTCTTATCTACAACGTGTGCTAGGAAAGCAACACATCCTTTCCTTAAGCATTTTTGTGCCTTCATGCAACTGATGATTCGAAGAGGAGTGTTTCGTCTTTCTTCATGTACGATGAGAGTTTCATCATTCGCCAAAGGGATGCGAATGATTTTCTCGTGACAAATAACTTCAGCTTTGTTTTTGGACAACCAGTCCATCCCGACTACTACATCGAAGCTACCCAATTGAATAGGTAAGAGGTCGATGCTAAATCTTCATTCACCAAGTTCTAATGTGCAACCTCTAACCACTTCGCCCGACTCAAGAAATTTACCATTGGCTAGTTCTATGGAATAAGCAATTTCTAATCTACTAGATTTTATTCCAAGCATGCGTTTAAATTCCACAGACATGAAGCTATAATCGGCGCCAGTGTCAAATAGTATGGATGCAAAGTGATTGTTAATGAGGAACATACCGTTGACCACATTAGGGTCCTCGTGTGCGTCCCTTGCTCCAATTACAAATGCTCGAGCTTGAGCATTGTTTCCCTCTGGGCAATCTTTCATGAAGTGCTCCTTGCTTCCACATCTGAAGCATCCTTGGTTACGCCCAGCTCCATTCCCAATCCGGTTGCCATTACCATTTCCATTCCCACCATTCGCATTACCAGCACCGTTGCGATTTCCATTTCCGTTCCTTCCTTTTCCCCAACAGTCTTCAGTGCGGTGACCCAACTTTCCACACTTTTCGCATTTTGAAACGCGACACACCCCTTCAAGGTGACGCTTGCAATGATTGCATTTGGGCAGAGTGCCCAGGTATCCTTTAGTTGGAGCGTCATTCATGGCTGCAAAAGATTTTTCCCCCTGAGGCGGATTAGGGTCACGCTTCTTGTTGGAACCCCTATTGTTTCGTGTTGCTTGGTTCAGGTTTGCATGTTTCCTTTTCTTGTCGCCGGACGACTCAACATGAGTCTCGGTCTCTTCTGTTGGGTTTAGTGATAGCTTCTTCATGCGAACACAATCTTCAGTAAGGCTGACAGCCAGAGTTACAGCCTCGATGATCGTTTGAGGTTTGGCCGAAGTTACCATGCCGCGAAATTCTGTGGCCAGTCCCCAAATGTAGCGTTCAACTCGCTTGAATTCGGGAGTCGCCATGTAGGGAAGCACTCTGGACAGATCGTGGAACCTTCGAATATAACCATTAATGTCAGCGCCTTCCATGGTCAGATGCCAAAACTCAGTCTCCAACCTTTGGAGTTCAGCACGAGAGCAATACTTCTCAATCATTCTTTCTTTTAGTTCATCCCAAGTCAAGCCATAAGCGGTATCATCACCCAAGGTTTGGACCTGTAAGTTCCACCAGGTCAAAGCTTCATCGACAAACAACCTAGTAGCAAAAGTGACTTGCTGATCCGCGGTACACTTGCTCATGCAGATAGTAGCTTCAGTTTTCTCAGTCCAGTGTACAAACGCTACTGCACCTCCTGTGCCGTCATAGTTCATTGGTTTGCAGTCGAGAAACTGCTTGAAAGTACAGCCCTGAGCTGCGTTTCCTCCAGATGAATCTCCATTCCCATTACGTCTGGCATTGCTTGGTCCACCACTGTCTGCAGTACGGGTTGCCTCATAGTGGGCGATAGCTGCAGAGATTCTTTCCTCCAGTAGAGCGTTCAGCTCTTCAGCAGTCTTTGGTAGTGGGGGAGGAGGAGGCTGATCATGTGCCTTCACAGTTTTCCTGGGTGCCATGTTCTGACAGAACATAACACAACAGGGTTAGATATTTGTTTGATATCGTCATACTAGACAGTAGTAGTATATATATACACAGGCATATATCACGTAAGTGACATCAAACAATTATTATTCTAGCAGAGTATATTAATAAGCTGGTGTTTATGTTTGACCTTTTCTTGTACTGAGGGAATCTATACGTGGCAAGACTTGCTGTGATTTCTGCGCACCGAATTCCATAATTATGTATGCATCCATAATTACGTAACTCCTTGCACAGTCCGCACAGTTCGTTTCATCCCCGTATCTCTTCCTTCAGATAGGTCATTATTTTCAGGTAAAGTCATGTATACTAGTGGTATCCTACTTCTAGTATAAGTATATGCTAATTATCACACATAATGGCAAGTAATTTCTCAGTTTAGAGCCAAGTGCTACTCTTGTGCACCCTAAGTCTCGTAGTATCCTTTCTAGACTCCTGTAAACAGTTTCAGGTAGTGGATTTCGCAGAAAGTTTTATGCAATGAAAACTCTTTGAAAAAAATTGTTTTCGTGAAAGGATCCTAGTGATTGTAGACTAGACTCGAGAAGGAATCCTGGTTCACTACAATCGCAGCTCTGATACCAATCTGTCACACCCCTTTCTGCGGCGGAAGCACGAGGTGTGATCATGAAAGGTTCTCATTGCATACGAAAGGTAAACATACTACATGCTCATAAAATAACTTTAAATGCAACACATTACATAACTGAAATCGTAGTTTAAGTGTTTACATCACAAGACAGCATTTTGTCTGATAAGTTTACAACTTTATTCAAAGATAAACAAAAGCGACATCCAAGAGCATGAGTAAAACCGCGCGCACATCCACTAGTTACCTGAAATACATGTGAGTTTTGGAAAAACGTCAACATAATGTTGGTGTGAATTCATGCAATTTTTGTATTTCACGTTTGTATACTTTGTATGAAATCATAATTTGTATCGTGTATAAATCAAGTATTTCTATATGTATCAAGTGTTAATGGGTTGCAAGGCCATTAACATGTGACACGACATAGGAAGTCACCAAACCATAGGCATTTTTCTGTAGTCGATTCACGACTGAGACACAAAAACACTACTCGGTACTAGTTGTCACCAAGAGTGGGGCTGCCATGAAACCCATTAGATCTAACCTTTTGTTCTGCGGTCTAAGTATGTACACGATTAATGGTGCTTATGGTACCCTATTCGTGACACGAATTTCTCGTATCATTTCTCAAAACGCATCATACTTGGTACTAGTTATCACCAAGAGTGCTTCTTGTTTATGTATCATACCATTTATAAACATTGTAATATTTGTAACATGTATTTCACCCCCGAAGTTATAAAACTGAAAACAGTTAAAAGAAAAGGGGGAGCATGAACTCACAACTTTGCGTTCCTTGCGTCGTAAACTTCATCGGATTTGCTTAATTAACGTCGTGACCTATACGTGTTTTCTTAACGTTAGTCACTAGACTTGTATCGTACAAGCACAAGTCACTGTCTTTTATGTATATGTTTTCTTGTGTTATAAATATTTCATGTTTTTTAACTAAGTGTCTTACTTATATTATTTTCTCAAAAATAAATATAAGTTTCTTGTATTTTGCACTTTGCACCCGAGTTATGTATCTTGTATGTTGTATATGTATTTTTGTTACAAAAATTATGGCGAGGTTTATTTTCGAAAGCATAGTTTAGAACACACTAGTAAATGTTTGTCTAGAAAATATTTACTAAGTGTTAGGATTTTTAGAAAGTTTCGCCATAGTCTCCTTTGTAAATGGAGGTGTCCATGCTTAATAGCATATCATTTTCTTTTACATATATCCCGTAGATTGTTCTCACATAACCAACCTGACAATCAGACATGCAATATACTACTTATGTCATTTCAGCTTTATTCAACAAAACTGGACTGTTTTCGAGCATTTTAATAAAATAGTTAACCTTCTCCAAAAATTCCCAAATTTTTACAGAATATCATATATAATCCAAATTTTATTGTGTAAATATTTCGGGGTCCAGTTCATTGTCAATATTTTATAGAAATTCATTTACCCGACTGCAATCAGATTTGTTACTTTCTGATTGCAGTTTACGGAAAAATTCACTAAAAATTAATCGTAAGTCCGATCGACGAAATTACAGTTGGAGGATCACGGAAACAACAGTGACCATCTACAGTAAAAATCCCATGAGCTGATTCTACTCAGGTTTCAAGTTATCACTCCGAATACAACACACTTTTTCAGCAGAAAAATCGCAGCTTGAGCTGCTGTCTAAAAACAGTTCTTTAAAAATAGTAAACGACCTCGAAAAATTACGATTCCAGTGCCATTTGATCGATGTTCAAAAATACATAATTTACGCTTCAGAAATTCAGTTTTTCGATTTAAAATAACCCAGTTACAGCCTGTTGAAGTTGGCTGAAAATGTAAATCAGCATGTTTCTTGTTCATATTTCTTGTTTAAACTCTTTAGTGTTCTTGTAAATTTCATCATACTACATAACTTGACTAAGAACAAAATGAAGCAAGGTGTAAGACTTACTACTAGCACAAGGCTAGGGTAGAAATTCTAGTGTGAAGATGATGGGAAGCTTGAATCACTTGAGAACACCTTGGGATCACCTCTAGATCTTCACACTAACTTAAAGATGGCTAGAAATGGAGTTTGAATGTGATGAACAAGCTTTGAAGGTTTGAAGGTAGAGAGAGGAGAGAGGGGACGGTTCAAGGGGGAGAGAGAAGGAAGGTTGAGTGTTGATCTTGTTGGAAAGATTATGCTAAGATTTATAGAAGATATTTAGAGATTTCAAGAGCTAGCATGCAAGACAAGTGTCACCACAAGTCTAAATGAATCTTTTCATGATCTTACAAAATTTTTGGTGGGGCCACATGAATTTCAGCCGAAAATTAGATGGGGGAGGGGGTCCAAGTGTAAGTTTTGTAACTAGATAGTAAAGGTAGTTCAATTCCAAGTAATATGCTTTCATATATTATTTATTTGATTTTTAATGGGTGTTATGGTAAACGGGGATCATGACTAGCCAACAATAAATAAATAATGTGTTTGGCAAAAATTTGGTGTCCCGGGTAATGTCCGGTTGTTCGGTTAAATAATGTTCCGTTAAAGTGCCAAATTGCTCTGTTTAGTGTCTTTCTTGTACCCTTTTGCCCCCTTTCAATTCCCGACACTTAGGGGAATATTTTGGACGATAAAATGTAAATTTTGTATGATATTTTATTGTTTAAAAGCTGGTTATAGCTGAATTTAGAATAATTATGCACTTAAAGTGCGTTTCGGGTGCTTTTTAGTGCGTATTTTAGCTTTCGGAGCGTCTATATGTTAACCTTTGTATGTACTCTTGGGTTTTAACGTATTTTTGACGTTGGACCTACACCTAGGCCTCAGTTCTAATGTCTAACTGCTTTCTGCAGAGTTGTTGACATATTGTGTTTTACCGGTGAGTTTACTAGTATCTCTGACGCAACGCTCTTGTTAAGGCATAAAGTAATATTTTGTAGTATTGAACGTGCATGAATTCACTTGCATATAATGTAATCAATCAATGTTGACATTTAAGCACATAATTGCAGTCATTAAGTAATAATTAAAGTGTACGGAAATTACCGGTTTCGTACCAGTTGTCACAGTCTCCCCCCGTTAAAAGAATTTCGTCCCGAAATTCAGGCTGAACTAACTCTCGCAGGAGTCTTCTTGAATAGGTGGGGATACTTTTCTTTGAACTGGTCTTCACATTCCCAAGTGTACTCGGGTCCGTGCTTAGAGTTCCAACGTACTTTGACAAGTTTAACAGTGCTCCTCCTGGTCTTGTTGACTTTCCAGTCGGTAACCTCAACGGGTTGTTCTGTAAATCGGAGGGCGTCATCAAAAGATATATTTTTAGAAAAATCATCTTACAAGTTGTAAATGACTAAATCATTCAAGAATGTGATTTACAAACAAATAACCATGTTTTTAAGGGTAAACTAAACCTACTAAATAACATGGTAAATTACTACAAGTTTTTACAAAGCTTCAAGTTCATGATGTAGTATAACTTACTTGATTTGGAAACTCGGTGGTGTTAAATGAGTTGTTGATTGTTGTGATGATTTGAAAAGAAAATAAACACATGTTTTAAAAACATGGGAAACCTCCATTTTTAGAGGAAACTCTGTCAAAATTTCTATAAATTTTGACACTTAGAAAATATAAGTTTTGGTGAAACTTATTCCCTAAAAATGTATCTAAAAATAATTACCAAGGTTTCCCTAATTTTTGTGTTAAGAAATAATGATTTCTTCAAGATTAAAATTGATATTAAGTATGTATATTTTTGAGAAAAATATATATATTTATTGGTTACCAAATTTTGTGCTAAGTGTATGTAGTATGTATTATATGTGATAGTGTATTAGGACTTGAAAATATACTAAATACTCCTAAGGAGTGAAGATACAAAAAATACACATACAACATACTTAGACAAATACAAGAGAATATATTTATGAAAATATATTACTTGATAGAATAAATAACTTGGAGAAGTTATGAACATGAAATGAAGTTTTAGACAAAGAACATAATTCGGGTGCAAAATACAAAATACTTATATTTATATTTGAGAAAATGACATAAGTAAGACACATAGTTAAAAATATAAATTATTTTTAACACAAGAACAATTACACAAAGGATAGTGACTTGCACTGGTGCGATAAAACACGTATAGGTCATGACGCTTTATAAGCAAAACTCGGTGAAGTTTACGACGCAAGGAACGCAAAGTAGTGAGTTTATGCTCCCCCTTTTCTTTAACTGTTTTTGGTTTTATAACTTCGGGGGTGAAATACATGTTACAAATGTTACAATGTTTACAAATGGTAAGATGGAGTACAAAAACATTCAAGTGAAACATTCTAGATCATGTCCCGAATAGGGTACCATAAGCACCATTAATCAACGTATACATTCAGACCGCGGAACAAAAGGTTAGATCTAATGGGTTTCAGGCAACCCTACTCTTGGCCTACTTCTACCAATGAGTGCTTCTGTGTCTCAGTCAAAGTCGACAAAAATGCCTAGGTTTGGTGGCTTCCTATGTCGTGACACATGTTAGTGGCCTTGCAAACCACTAGCGATCTCATATTACAAACATTCATAGTACTCAGTTACAGATACATTCTACATGATGCATACGAACATTCATAGAACTCAGTACAGATACGTTTTACAAGTTACATACTATGTTTTTATTCAAGTATCTAAACATTCAATGCAAAAACTGCATGAATTCACACCAACATTATGTTGACGTTTTTCCAAAAACTCACATGTATTTCAGGTAACTAAAGTGGATGTGCGCGCGGTCTTACTCATGCTCTTGGCTGTTATTTATGTTTATCGTTGAATAAAGTTGTAAACTTTTCAGACAATATGCTGTCTTGTGATGTAAACACTTAAACTACGTTTTCAGTTATGTAATGTTTGGTAATTGAAGTTCTTTTTCATGAGCATGTAGTATGTTTACCAATCGTATGCAATGAAAACCTTTCATGATCACACCTCGAGCTTCCGCCGCAGAAAGGGGTGTGACATATTGGTATCAGAGCAGCGATTGTAGTGAACCAGGATTCCTTCTCGAGTCCAGTCTACAATCTCTTGGATCCTTTCACGAAAACAATTTTTCAAAGAGTTTTCATTGCATAAAACTTTCCGCGACATCCACTACCTGAAACTATTTACAAAGAGTCAAGAAAAGGCACTACGAGACTTAGGGTGCACTGGAGTAGCACTTGTCGTTGACTAGAATTACTTGCAATTATGTGTGATAATTGATATATACATATACTAGAAGTAGAATGTCACAGGTATACGTGACTTTACCTGAGAACGATGACCTATCTGAAGGAACAAATACGAGGACAAAACGAACTGTGCAGACTGTGCAAGGAGTTACGTAATTATGGATGCATACGTAATTATGGAATTCAGTGCACAGAAACCACAGCAAGTCTTGTCACGTATAGATTCCCTCAGTGCAAGAAAAGGTCAAACATGAACACCCCTCCCCCAGCCCACTAAGTACTCTGCTGGAGTAATAATTGTTTGATGTCACTTATGTTGGTATATGCTTGTGTATATATACTACTACTGTCTCGTATGACGATATCAAACAAATATCTAACACTGCTGTGTTGTGTTCTGATAGAACATGGCACCCAGGAAAGTTGCGAATGCTTGCAATGATGATCAACCCCCTCCTCCTCTCCTACCGAGGACTGCTGAAGAACTGAACGCCCTACTGGAAGAAAGGATCTCCGCAGCTATTGCCCAGTACGAGGCGAACCATACTCAAGACAGTGGAGGACCAAGCAATGCGAGACGTAATGGGAATGGAGATTCATCTGGAGGAAACGCAGCTCAGGGCTGTACCTTCAAGCAGTTTCTCGACTGCAAACCACTGAACTACGACGGCACTGGAGGTGCAGTAGCATTTGTACGCTGGACGGAGAAGACTGAAGCCACTATCTGTATGAGCAAGTGTACCGCGGATCAGCAAGTCACTTTTGCTACAGGGTTGTTTGTCGATGAAGCTTTGACTTGGTGGACCTTGCAAGTCCAAACCCTGGGTGATGATGCCGCTTATGGCCTGACTTGGGATGAGCTAAATGAACTTATGAGAGAAAAGTATTGTTCACGTGCTGAACTCCAAAGGTTGGAGACTGAGTTCTTGCACTTGACCATGGAAGGTGCTGACATCACTGGTTATACCCGAAGATTCCACGATTTGTCTAGGGTGATCCCTTACATGGTAACACCTGAATTTAAGCATGTTGAACGCTACATTTGGGGATTGGCATCAGAATTTCGCGGCATGGTAACTTCGGCCAAACCTCAAACCATCACTGAGGCTGTAACTCTGGCTGTCAGCCTTACTGAAGATTGTGTTCGTATGAAGAAGTTATCACTGAACCCAACTGAAAAGACCAAGACGCATGCTGAGTCGTCTGGTGACAAGAAGAGGAAACATTCAAATCTGAACCAAGCAACCCGCACCAACAAGGGTTCGAACTACAAGAAACGTGATACTAACCCACCTATGGAGGCAAAAACCTTCGCAGCTGCCAATGATACTGGAGCTAAGAAATATCAGGGCACTCTGCCCAAGTGTAACCGCTGTGACTTTCACCACGTGGGAAATTGTCGCATTGGGAAATGCGAGAACTGCGGGAGGTCAGGCCACCGTACCGAGGATTGTTGGGGAAAAAGTATTGGAAGCCGCAATGGTAATGGTAATAGGAACGTGAATGGAAACCGTAACGGTGGTGGAAATGGAAATGGTGCTGGCAACAGGAATGGCAACGGAAATGGGCAGAACCAAGGATGCTTCAGTTGTGGAAGCAAGGATCATTTCATAAAGGACTGCCCAAAGGGAAACAATGCTCAGGCTCGAGCATTCGTAATTGGAGCAAGGAACACATGCGAGGACCCTAATGTGGTCACTGGTACGTTTCTCGTTAACAATCACTTTGCATCCATATTATTTGACACCGGTGCCGACTATAGCTTCATGTCTGTGGAATTTAAACGTATGCTTGGGGTAGAATCTAGTATATTAGATATTCCTTATTCTATAGAGCTAGCCAATGGTAAACTTGTTGAATCGGGCGAAGTTGTTAGAGGTTGCACATTAGAACTTGGTGAACGAAGATTTAGCATCGACCTCTTACCTATTCAATTGGGTAGCTTCGATGTAGTGGTCGGAATGGACTGGTTGTCCAAGAACAAAGCTGAAGTTATATGTCACGAGAAAATCATTCGCATCCCTTTGTCGAATGATGAAACTCCCATCGTACATGGAGAAAAACGAGACGCGCCTCTGTGAATCATCAGTTGTATGAAGGCACAGAAGTGCTTAAGGAAAGGATGTGTTGCCTTCCTAGCTCACGTTGTAGATAAGAAGGCTGAGGAGCCGAAACTCGAAGACATTCCTGTGGTGAAGGAATTCCCTAATGTTTTTCCCGAAGATCTACCAGGTTTACCTCCGCAACGACAAGTCGAATTCCGTATAGACTTGGTCCCAGGAGCCGCTCCTGTAGCCAAGGCGCCCTATCGGCTTGCACCATCCGAAATGCAATAATTATCTACACAACTCCAGGAGTTGTTGGATAAAGGATTCATCAGGCCGAGCTTCTCGCCCTGGAGAGCTCCAGTATTGTTCATGAAGAAGAAGGATGGAACACTGCGGATGTGTATCGATTACAGAGAACTGATGTAAGGACTCTCAAAATGTCCTAAATTGACCCGTAAAATACAAACCCGGACCCCTGAAACCCTAAACCAAATTAAAAACCAAGAAAACAAGAAATCTGGTCTTCAGGCGGGCCGTGTAAGGGTCAAGCTTAAGTTGACGCGGACCGCGTCAATATGGTTTTGACCGGATAAGCGTTCCAGATCCACGTGGCATCCATCTGGCAACCCTACGCGTGACCCAGCAAACCTACACATAGACTAGGTGGCTACGCGGGCCGCGTAAGGGTTGGCTGAGAGTTCACGCGGGCCGCCTGAGAACCATATTTCACCTATAAATAGCTTGGATCAGGAGCTTTCATTTTGTGTCAAAACCACAATTCAAAAACGTAAGTATACTGTCCAAAAGTTGAATTTACTTCCAAAATTAGTGGGGTGCTGCTACGATACAGGGTATTAACTCGATCGCTGCTACGATTCAATGTCCGATCGATTGAAAATTATCCAATGAATGTTTAAGTGCTGCACAAAATTTGGGTTATACTTTGTCATTCGTCGTGAATTCGATGGATGTTTAAGTATTGCACTTTGTCATTCGTTGTGAAGGTTTTTAATCTCGTGAGTTATCGTAAATGCTGTATTAGTTACTGGCCTAGTTCATGTGCATTGTTATTTAATTTAGGTTACAAGGCTAATCAGTAGGCTAAACTCTGCCCGTATAAATCTGCAATGTGAGTTATTCTCTTTTATCAAAAGTATTTTACAATACTCCATTTTCAAAAGTTATAATTACAGGGAGTAAGTCGTGGTTATCTTGAATCACTGGCTAGTGGGGTATTGTGCACATTACTAATTTCTCACGGGTTAGGCTAATAAATCCTAACAGTGATAAACGTCACTACTTGGGGAAAGACCCAATAGTGGTATGACCATCGTCACCAGGTGACACGGCGCCAGATAAAAATAAGATAGAAGCCATTGTAATCGCTCTTATGCTGTAATTTATAACCATGTGTCGTTTTATCAAATTTGAATAACTCGCCAGCATTTCCCCGCTGATAAAATATTTTTAAAACATGTTTCAGGCGACCTACTGTAAATCAAGAAAATGTGCTACGGAGCACTAACCAGCTTGAAGAGGTGGCTCAGTTAAAATAAATAAACATGTTTTATAAATCAGGGAATTTACTTGTGAAATTCCTCTACTGTAAATTACGGGGTTTATCCCGCATTATGAAATAAAATAATCGGGCATTTCAAGTTTTAAAAGATCCTGTTAAAATCTTCCGCTGTCGCATCATTTAATAAATACCACGGGTTCCTGTCCCGCGGCTCCTGACCGGGTCAAACCGGGGCTGGGGCCGTGACAGGAAAAGGTGGTATCAGAGCCACTGATTTAAGCCTATTAAGTATTCGAAATACTTAATTTTACTAATTGCCATTTTGTGATTATATGTTTTATTAACTGACTACTTGTTAGTTACAGTATGAGTAAGCAAAGAATTTCGGATATCTATCTTAAATTAGATAGTTCACCAAAAGAAAAGGGAAGTTCATCCCAAACAAATTTCTCAAGATACTCAGCAGATACTGAGGAGGGAATATTTGTTCATAAAGCACAATATGAGAAACCACTTACCCCTAATAAAAGAAGTTTAATTATTAGAAAAAGTCAAGACAAAATGAGGAAGTCACAAACAAAAGAAATGATAATTAAAGAGACTCAGGGAATAGGTTATAAATCACCATGGGAAGATGAGCTAAATGAAAAATGGGCAGATCTCTACATGTTAGCTACTGTAGCAGTAAATGTTAACCTTTAAACTTCCAACACCCCGACCCAGTATTAGTACCCATATTATCCATAAGCCAGAAACTTTAAAACAATAAATAACCACTAGTATGTTTCAAATTTTAGTTGTACTAAATAAATATTTTGTTTTAATAAAATGATTTAGTGAATATTTGTAATTAATATTAAATTTTTTGCTTTCCATTCTGTGATTCTGTGAAAAAAAAATAATTTTAACCTAGAATTTTGTGTTTCTTCATAAATGCTAAACAGCATGAATGAATTATCTGAAGCTCTTGAGAATCTCAATCTATACCCTGTGAAAATAGAAGTTTCCAGAGACTTTACTGGTTACTTGGCCGATGTGGAGGAACCCATGGAATTTCAAGCTCCACCTCCGGAGAAATCAAAGCCAAAGAAAAGAAGAAGATTTGTGGGATGGAGGCGTGTGCGCAGAAGAAAACCAGTAACTAGGAAAGTTCCCAAAATAGAAAATCCCATGGATAAAGGAAAAGGAATAGAAATTGGGGAAAGTTCTAAGCAAGTCGAGAAATTACCACTACAGGAGGAATTAGATCGCATACTGGCAAATTGTGATGTCCTTAGGCCTATCAATGAAAACCTCTTCCCTTATCCTGCGGAAACCCAACTTCCATTAAACTTGGAACCGGCCATCCCAGAACCTCTGATCCACACCCAACCTCAAGGAATGGACGAATGGTGGACCAACGACTGGCAATTTCAAAACCTCCTAAATAATCCTTATACATTTTTCCCTCAGTTCGACCCAGAACCTGCACCAAACCCTCCAATGAGTAATGAAAACTTAGCTGAACTTCGCCATTTTGGCGAAGAACTAATGGATGCAGGGAATAAGATTCGGGAGATAGGGGAACAAATCTCCTGGAAATACGATGAAAGGGAACATTGTTTCTGAAAGGCCAGCGAACTAGGGATAGTGTGGTTATGAAGCTGTGTTTGTATAATAATAATAGTAATAAAAATATAAGTATATGAAATAACCTGAAAATAAAACTTTTGTAAGATAACAAGTGTGTACGGAAGCATATTATAATATATAAAAATGGAAGTCGAGAAATTGACAATTTTGGCTATATATTTTAAGTGATTATGTGTAATTATTTTGTTATGTTTGGTTATTAATTACCTTATACTAATTATTTATATAAATTAATTACCAGATGGCACAAGCTGGTAATGAACCAGTTAATGAAGTTAATCAATCTGAGCATAACAATGAAGATCAATTTCTGAATAGGCAAGATATTGAGAATATCGTTACTCAGGGGATAGCCAATGCTATTCCAGCAATACTTGCTGCTGCTAGAAATCCAGTTGAACCTCAACAAATTATTCCTAGCAAACGTACACATGGTGATAATTTCAGTAATAGTGTAAACGGAGGCGACAACCATATCAATAACGACAACGATGGGATGCAAGCTCCACTCCTTAAGAAAATGAAAGCTGCAACACCTGGTTGCACTTACAAGGAGTTTCTTGCCTGTAAACCGGCCGAGTTTGCAGGTAACGAAGGAGCGACTACTGCACTACGTTGGTTAGAGAAAACCGAGGCAGTGATTACAATAAGTAAATGTGCCGAGGACGATAAGGTCATGTATGCGTCGCATCTGTTTAAAGAAGGGGCGCTAGAATGGTGGAATACGCTACTTCAAGCTAAAGGAAGAAATGTGGCATATGCCATGAATTGGGAAGAATTTAAAAGTCTGATGGAAAGAAAATTATGTCCCGAATATGAGAAAGAACAAATGGCAAATAAATTTCTGAACCACCGGATGGTGGATGTAGACTGTCGAGGGTATACTTCGACATTCTTCGAGTATGCGAGAGTAGTACCAACCTTGGCTTCGCCAGAACCGGTGCTTATTTCCCGCTATATTTGGGGATTAATTGGCGAAATCCGTGACATTGTCAAAGCTGCAAGACCACGCACTATTGACAATGCTGTGGAATTAGCTAATACTCTAACTGGCGGACTGGTATGCACAAGAGAAGAAACCCGGAAGAAGGAAGTAGCCCAAAAGATAACCCAAGGATTCCGTATGGGTAACATAAGTAATTTCAAAAGAAAGGGAACTGGGCAATCTTCCACTGTTCCATTTTGCAATGCCTGCAAAAGAAAGCATTTTGGAAGATGCAAGGGGTATTGCAATTTCTGCAAAATTCCGGGACACCAAGAAGAAGATTGCAGGAAGAAGAAAGCAACAATCTGCTACAACTGCGGAGAAGCTGGACATTTTAGGCCAGACTGTCCTAAATTGACTAAACCAGCTGATAACAAAACTAAACCTGCAGAAGGAGCTACCAAGAAAAACGCAAGAGCCTTCCAGTTGACTACTCAGGAAGCAAATTTAATTCCTGACGTGATAGCTGGTACGTTCCTAGTTCACGGCGTTTATGAAAAAGTATTATTTGACTCTGGTGCAAACCAAAGTTTTATAAATACTTCATTCTGCCAAGCTCTTAAGCTACCTTTAACAAAACTTAGGCAAGTTTTTACAGTCGAAACGGCAGATGGGAATTCTGTTAACATAGATCGGGTTTTGCAAAAAGGAAAGATAGAACTTTTAGGTCATAAATTTTCTGCAAACCTGTTACCTATGAATTAGTTGGGTTTGATATTGTGTTAGGAATGGATTGGCTACTAGCCAATCATGCTCGAATTCTTTGCGATAAGAATTCTATAGAAATTCATACACCTACAGGAGAATTAGTGGTGATTACAGGAGATAAGCCACGAAAGCCAATGAAATTCATTTCAGTAATGAAGTTGGCCAGTTATTCAAGAAAACAAGAAATGGTGTATATGATTTCAGTAATCATTAACACTAAGAGTAAGGAACTCAAATAAATTCCAGTAGTATCAGAATACCCAGAGGTATTCCCAGAAGAACTACCTGGATTACCACCTGATAGGGAAGTAAAATTAGAATTCATCTAATTCCTGGAACTACACCAATAGCTAAGGCACCTTATCGATTAGCAACCACCGAAATGCTAGAATTGAAAAAGCAATTAGATGAATTACTAAGCAAAGGATTCATACAACCTAGTTCATCCCCATGGGGAGCACCAGTGTTGTTTGTAAAGAAGAAAGATGGATCAATGCAAATGTGTATCGATTATAGAGAATTGAATAAAGTTACAATTAAGAATCGATACCCATTACCTAGAATTGATGATCTTTTCGATCAACTTCAAGGAGCTAGATATTTTTCTAAGATAGATTTACGCTTCGGATATCATCAATTGAAGGTACAAGAAGATAACATACCTAAAACTTCTTTTAGAACTAGGTATGGTCATTACGAGTTTACAGTCATGCCCTTCGGATTAACAAATGCTCATGCAGCATTTATGGACATGATGAATAGAATCTGTAAACCGTATTTGGATAAATTTGTAATTGTCTTTATCGACGATATACTCATTTATTCCAAAAGTCAGGAGGAACACTGTCAGCATTTGCATGCACTCTTAACTTTGTTAAGAAAAAAGAAACTTTACGCCAAATTCTCGAAGTGTGAATTTTGGCTGCAAGAAGTGCAATTTTTAGGACACATGGTGAATCACGAAGGTATTCACGTAGATCCTGCTAAGATAGAAGCAATCACCAAATGGAAGGTTCCGCAGTCAGCTATGGAAATTAGAAGTTTTATAGGATTAGCCGGATATTATAGACGGTTTATTAAGGATTTTTCCAAAATAGTTGTACCATTAACTAAGCTAACCTGTAAAGCAGTTAAGTTTGAATGGGGACCTAGGCAAGAAGAAGCCTTTAGGATTCTGAAGCAAAAGCTAACAAATGCTCCAATTCTAGCCTTGCCAGAAGGAACAGAGGATTTTGAAGTATACTGTGATGCTTCAAAACTAGGATTTGGATGTGTGTTAATGCAATGCAAAAAGGTAATTGCGTATGCGTCAAGGCAATTGAAAAAGCACGAAGAAAATTATACAACTCATGACTTAGAATTAGGAGCCATAATTTTTGCCCTTAAGATTTGGAGACACTATCTGTATGGAAGTAAGTTTACTGTTTATACAGATCATAAGAGCTTAAGATACATATTTGGGCAAAAAGAATTAAACATGAGGCAAAGAAGATGGATGGAGATCCTAAGTGACTACCATTGTGATATTCAATATCACGAAGGAAAGGCTAATGTAGTTGCAGATGCCTTAAGTCGTAAGTATCATGAAAAACGACGACGAGTTCATGCTCTTAGATTAAGTTTACAATTAGACTTAATGGAACAATTAAAGAATGTTCAGGAAACATCAATCAAGGATGATGCTGAAGGAATGAAAGGACGAATAAAGGAATTAGAACAAGGAAGTGATGGAATTTGGAGATTCCATAAGAAACGAATTTGGGTACCTAAGCAAGGAGAATTAAGGAATAAGATTTTAGAAGAAGCCCATAAATCTAGGTATACCATGCATCCTGGTAACAATAAGATGTACCAAGATTTAAGAAATAACTTCTGGTGGATAGGAATGAAAAAGGACATAGCTAAATATGTTTCTAAGTGTCTTACTTGTTCACAAGTTAAAGCAGAACACCAGAAACCATCAGGGTTACTACAACAATTAGAAATGCCTGTATGGAAATGGGAGCTCATAACAATGGACTTTGTTACTAAGTTACCCAAAACCAGAAAAGGTAATGACGCGATTTGGGTAATTGTGGATCGATTAACCAAATCAGCTCATTTTCTACCTATGAAAGAAACCTTTAGCATGGAAAGGTTGGCAAAGTTGTATGTAGATGAAGTAGTATCCTTACATGGAGTCCCACTCCCCATTGTATCGGATAGGGATAGTCGTTTCAATTCCCATTTCTAGATAAGTTTCTAGGAAGCAATGGGAATCCGACTAAATCTAAGCACTGCATATCATCCTCAGACAGACGGACAAAGTGAAAGGACGATCCAAACCCTGGAAGACATGCTTAGGGCATGTGTGATAGATTTTGGTGGAAATTGGGATGACCACCTACCTTTAATTGAATTCTCCTATAACAATAGTTATCATGCAAGCAAAGAAGCTGCCCCGTTTGAAGCACTGTACGGACGAAAATGCAGAACTCCAGTCTGTTGGGCAGAAATAGGAGAAAGTCAATTATCAGGTCCTGAAATAGTACAAGAAACTACGGACAAGATCACTCAAATCAAGGAAAGACTAAAGACGGCTCGAGATCGCCAGAAAAGTTATGCAAATAATCGACATAAGCCGTTAGAATTTCAAATCGAAGACAAGGTTCTCTTAAAAGTTTCTCCTTGGAAAGGAGTAGTTCGGTTCGTTAAGAAAGGAAAGTTGAGTCCAAGATACGTAGGACCATTCCCAATAATCCAACGAATAGGACCAGTTGCCTATCGCTTACAGCTACCAGAAGAGCTAGCTAGAGTACATGATGTGTTTCATGTATCCAATCTCAAGAAATGTCTATCTGACGAAACTCTGGTAGTACCTCTTCAAGATGTAGAGGTAAATGAAAAGTTGAAGTTCGTAGAGAAGCCACTACAGATAGAAGACAGAAAGGTCAAGTTTCTCAAACATAAAAGACTCATATTGGTCAAAGTCAAGTGGGATTCAAAGAGAGGACCCGAGTACACTTGGGAGCTGGAATCGGAGATGAAAAGAAAGTATCCTTACTTATTTCAGTAAATCTCGAGGACGAGATTTTAAATAAGGTGGGGAGGATGTAAGGACTCTCAAAAATGTCCCAAATTGACCCGTAAAATACAAACCCTGACCCCTGAAACCCTAAACCAAATTAAAAACCAAGAAAACAAGAAATCTGGTCTTCAGGCGGGCCGCGTAAGGGTCAAGCTTAAGTTGACGCTGGCCGCGTCAATATGGTGTTGACCGGATAAGTGTTCCAGATCCACATGGCATCCATCTGGCAACCCTACGCGTGACCCAGCAAACCTACACGTAGACTAGGTGGCTACGCGGGTCGCGTAAGGGTTGGCTGAGAGTTCATACGGGCCGCGTGAGAACCATATTTCACCTATAAATAGCTTGGATCAGGAGCTTTCATTCTGTGTCGAAACCACAATTCAAAAACGAAAGTATACTGTCCAAAAGTCGAATTTACTTCCAAAATTAGTGGGGTGCTGCTACGATACAGGGTATTAACTCGATCGCTGCTACGATTCAATGTCCGATCGATTGAAAATTATCCAATGAATGTTTAAGTGTTGCTCAAAATTTGGGTTATACTTTGTCATTCATCGTGAATTCGATGGATGTTTAAGTATTGCACTTTGTCATTCGTTGTGAAGGTTTTTAATCTCGTGAATTATCGTAAATGTTGTATTAGTTACTAACCTAGTTCGTGTGCATTGTTATTTAATTTAGGTTACAAGGCTAATCAGTAGGCTAAACTCTGACCGTATAAATCTACAATGTGAGTTATTCTCTTTTATCAAAAGTATTTTACAATACTCCATTTTCAAAAGTTATAATTACAGGGAGTAAGTCGTGGTTATCTTGAATCACTGGCTAGTGGGGTATTGTGCACATTACTAATTTCTCACGGGTTAGGCTAATAAATCCTAACAGTGATAAACGTCACTACTTGGGGAAAGACCCAATAGTGGTATGACCATCGTCACCAGGTGACACGGCGCCAGATAAAAATAAGATAGAAGCCATTGTAATCGCTCTTATGCTGTAATTTATAACCATGTGTCGTTTTATCAAATTTGAATAACTCGCCAGCATTTCCCCGCTGATAAAATATTTTTAAAACATGTTTCAGGCGACCTGCTGTAAATCAAGAAAACGTGCTACGGAGGACTAACCAGCTTGAAGAGGTGGCTCAGTTAAAATGAATAAACATGTTTTATAAATCAGGGAATTTACTTGTGAAATTCCTTTACTGTAAATTACAGGTTTTATCCCGCATTATGAAATAAAATAATCGGGCATTTCAAGTTTTAAAAGATCCTGTTAAAATCTTCCGCTGTCGCATCATTTAATAAATACCACGGGTTCCTGTCCCGCGGCTCCTGACCAGGTCAAGCCTGTTGGTCTCTGTATGCCCAAGACACATATTAAATTGATGTGGCTAGTACGTTATGATCCAAGTCGAGTCATGCCCAAATACAAGCTAGACAAACACTCATATTATTTATTTGTGATATGATCAAACAAATAAATATTAACACTTACAATATTTAGAAATTGGTTTTCTAAATAATTACACTTGAGAAACCAATAAATTATATGGATAATTTATTTTGAGAGAATATTTTATTTTGTTATTTAATGGGTTAAATGACATTATAAAAGATTACATAAAGTCTTGCAAACATATGGTGTAATATTTTATAAAAGTTATAAAAAAAACAAGACTTAAAATTGTTAAAAGAATTTTTTTTTAAACACCCTCCAAAAATCGGCCAACATGTGGTCTTCCCAAGAAGTTGTGGTCCAATCACATTTCATGCATTTTTTCATGTGTAGGAGCCTCTTGATTGGATGGTCTTTCCAAGACCATTTTGGTCCAATTAGCTTACATGCAATTGCATGTGTTAGGAGACTCATGATTGGGCAAAGGGGAGGTGATGCTTTCTCTCAAGTTTTATAAACATTATGGATGATCAAAAATAAAGGGAAGACTTGGAAGAACTCTCTCAAATTTTCGGTCATAAGGGGTGTTTTTCAAGTGTTCGGTTTTTTATCTTTGGTGTTAAAATCCTAGCTAATCTCGTGGTGTTTGTTGGAAGCTTGGGGTATACAAGCTTTAGGCCTTCTACTGTTGAAGGCAACCATTCAAGAAACATCATCCGTTTCATCATCCTATTACTCCAAGAAGGTAGTATTCTAAACACCCTATGGTTGTGTTTGATAGTATGCATTTTCATATATGGATCCGGGTTTTGGGATTTTGCATATAAATGGTTTTATATCTTATAAAAGTAACATGTTTTAAACATTATTTCCGCTACGTTTTTATTTCATATGGATGAAATTGCTTTGATAAACATGTTAAAATCCCATCAATGGCATCTATAGCCGCTTATATGAATGCATGCTTCAATAGATTAAAAATTTCGGGTTTCGGTTTGAATAAAACCCTATGGCCGAAAATTTTAACATGGTTAACCCTTTGTTTTTCAAGATTATTTTCTTACATGCATAAGGGAATCTTGAAAAATTATTTCATATGGATGAATTTGTTTGTCTGGACAAAACTTACCTTTTCGGTTTTTTAGTACATAGCCGAAAATGATCATAAAAGGGAACCATTTTTTTAAGCTTCTTATAATTTATATATATATATATATATATATATATATATGTGGATATATATATATGTGGATATATATTTTGGTGCATATGACCTAGCCATGACCTTGTGTTGAATGATTGTGTTGTGATTCATTATATTATTATTTCAATGGATTGTAATAATTATTATTTTATTCTTCCATTAGAAGATATGTAATTTATTTATTTTATTTGGTATGTAAAATAAATAGATTAGGTGCATTTTATTTTACTAGAAATGATGTATTAGGATATATTTTGTAAAAGAAGATGCACACAAAAATGCGGTTTTGGTTTGGACCATAATATTCGGTCCAAAGAACTTCATCGTTCTCAACGGGATTTTAACCCAATAACCAAAACACATTTTTTTGAAGTCCAAAGGAGTTTGGAGCTGAAAATAAAAGACTTTTGGAAGCTGAAAGAAAGCGGAGAAATCACAACACAAGAAGGAGACTTGAAGCATTTGGATGCGGGATCAAGTGGGAGTTCATCGACACATTACTTGTCTCATTTTTCACCCCTTAGGAAGGACCTTTTGGCACACTTGTTTCGGCTAACAAGTGTTGTCAAAATAGTTGGCTATGGTTATGCACCTATTGTTATGTATGTTATGTTTGTGTGGTTGTTTATTTTGTTGTTTAGATGATATGTAGATATGCATGACTTAACAAACTAATAATCAACAACAAGCGTAAAATTGGTTCTTGACAAAATCATTAAAATGTTTAATAAGGGTTTTATTAAAAATTAATGATTTTATAATAAAATGGGTTTATTAAAAAGAACCTTGAAAATTTGTTTTCACCAAAGTACCATTAATTTGAATGCATGCAAATGTATGGTACATAATATTTTCTAAACTAGAATTTTGAAATATTGAAAACCCTTTTCTAAAACAAGTCAAACGCCATCCTTTTATACAACACTCGAAACACTTGGGAACTCTTATTGTGGGATAAAGGTCACCTAACCACATTTGAGGGAACTTGTATGTTCGAGGTGAGTTTACCATGTTTGTGGGATAAAGGTCACCTAACCACTTATGTGAATAAACTCACATGTGTGTATAAGTTAGACGACTTGATTTGGAAACCATGAACTTAGGGTCATCGAAGCATGGGGAACAAAGGTGTTGATGGGATTAAACATGCCAATTAAACATAAAGATGTTTAACCGATCCCATATGGCTAGAAATTGCAAAGAGTTGCAATTGTCAAACGTTGACTACATTGTTAATTCAAATAGAGGGATAAAGGTCACCTAACCAATATTTAAATCTAACGTTGGATTCTAGATTTTAATTATTAATTGTCTTTAAGACACAAAAGGGTATTAATGATTAAAATACAATAATATCGAAAATACTAAAATTGAACTTGTTAAATTTTGTAGATGGCCGCTAACAATGCAAACCCGACTAACCAAATCATCTGAAACCTATCATTAAGAACCATCCTTGAAAAGGATCGTCTCAACCATAACAACGTCATGGATTGGTTTCGAAACTTGAGAATCGTTCTCAAGCAGGAGAAGATATCCTATGTGTTGGACGATCCTATTCCCGATGAACCTAACGTGGAAGATGTGGAAGCCTACAACGATTGGGTTAAGTATACCGAGGACTCCATGCAAGCCTCATGCCTCATGTTGGGAACTATGATTCTCGAAATTTAAAAGGATTTTGAACACCACGGGGCATACGACATGATTACCCAGTTAAAGGAAATGTTCCTACAACAAGCAATGGTAGAACGCTTTGAAACTGTTCGGGCGCTTCATGCATGTCGAATGGAGGAAACCCAATCGGTATCATCTTATGTTCTCAAGATGAAAAGCCACATTGATCGCCTCGAGAGGCAAAATTGTCCCGTCTCTAAAGAGTTGGCTACGGATTTGATCCTCAACTCTTTAACAAAGAAATTTGAGAGTTTTGTAATGAATTACAACATGAATGGATGGGACAAGAGCATTGGTGAGCTTCATGAAATACTCAAAACGGCCAAAGCAGGAATGGGCAAAAAGGCTTTACCCGTCCTAGCGATCAATGAAGGAGGCAACAAGAAGAGGCCCCACCCCGACTCTAAAGCAAACTATGCTAAAAGAAAGGGAAAGGGAAAGGGAACGGGAAAAGCTAAAGCAGAACCCACCAAACCGAAGGAGAAGAAGCAAAAGGTTGCTACGAATGACCCATGTTTTGAATGTGGTGAGATAGGACACTGGAAGAGAAATTGTCCAACCTATCTCAAGGAGTTGAAAAACAAGAGGGATGTAGGGCAAACCTCAGGTACTATCTTTATGATACATGTTGAGCTTAATGTTATTTCTTCTAACACATGGGTACTAGATACCGGATGTGGAACTCATATTTGCAATTCGTTGCAAGGGTTCAAAAGAAATAAACATTACAAGAAGGGAGACGCTAGTCTCTTCATGGGCAACGGAGCAAAGGTTGATGTCGAAGCTCAAGGAGACTACGTTTTAGAGCTTCCAAGTGGTTTGGAAGTTATTTTGAAGAACGTTTTGTATGCTCCTAGTTTAACTAGGAACATAATTTCTGTTTCCCTTTTAAGACAATGTGGTTTAAATTTCGAATTTGTTAACTGTTAGGGGTCATTTTCTTAACATACGTATCCTGACCAATATCCTGCCTTTGTTTGTTTATTTGTGACCAGGATGCTGGAAGAGGATATTGCTGACATCTTGGGCGATATCCTGAGGTTTATTGAATTAACCACGTGCAGGTTAAAGGCTGAGACTTGCTAACGGTCAAGAGGACTTCTTCTCCTCAAGACTCGGACGAGTTTGTTGAAGGAGAGACGTTGAGCCCGAAAGACCAGGTCTACAACGTTCGATGAAGGAATATTCGGTGGATCCCGGAAGTTTAGGATAGTTTGTTATTTTATCTTTACTATAAATAGATGGGGGCGGATCAGTTTAAGGCACACAATTCTCACTAACACTCTCGAACACTTTCACTCTCTAGCTCATTGCAAACACCACACTTGTATTCAAATTTCATTGTAACACATAGTCGATCCGCACCGCATCCTGCACTGTATCCTGACGTTTGAAGTAATAAGAAGAACAAGGCAGCTGCGATTGTCAGCTCCCGAGGTTTTATGCCGGCGATCTAGATTGATCAAGGGCTTTCCTCGTACATCTCGTGTCGTTTACTTTACTTTTGCTCATTGTTTGATCATAGATACAGCTCAATATCCTGAGCCGTATCCTGAATACTGATTTCCTAATTAACTCAACAAGCATATTTTCAAGTACACTTTCTAGCACACTACCTCACTTTACTAATTTGATCACTTAATTGCTTCGGTAATTTTTGACCAAAACAATTTGGCGCCCACCGTGGGGCAAGTGGTGCTCTCTTTACTAAAATTTTTTTTGAAATCGCTAATCGGCTTTCTATTTTCAAAACTTTTTGCCACATCGTCCATAATGGCCTCAAGATCAAACATGAGTTCCTCTACTGTGTCTGCTATGACTTCTGCTACTACTGGTTCGGTGCTTCCACCACCTCCTCCAAGGATGCCAGCCTCTTCACGACCTCAGGACATTATCCCTACTCGCAGTGTTCAGGAATCTGCTCCTGTTCTAGCTTCTAATGATGAAATTCTTACTTTATTTGGAAGTGTGCAGGAACAAATGAGGTAGCAACAGGAAACAAATCAAATGCTTTTAAGGGAAATACAACTCCTGAAGTCTGGCTCGAGCAGATCTGCTGAGGATAATGTCACTCCATTGCACCCCAGAGCGTTGAACTTTAGTTCAGCTGTGTATACTAAGGATAACAGGGGGAATATTGTGCCCAGTCTTCCTCAGAATCATACTCCTGAAATACCCTCCTCGGTCAGGATGTCAACCATGAGGAGCTCAGGATATGCTTCAGGATACGGGAAAAATCCTCCAACGGGTAACGTGTCAAATAATAATAATACTAATGCTACTAACAATAGTGGATCTTTGCAGGATACAGGTGTGACATCAGCACTTACTAGGGAACTTCAAAAGTTGAAGGACATGATATCCAGTGTACCTGGGGTGGTCCAGCCGATCCCGGAAGTGTCCCAAGACAGCCATAAGATATCTCGTTTTGCACATCCTATCTGTGATGCTGAGATCCCAAAGAGATTTCAAACCCCCAACATGAAGCTTTACGACGGAACTACGGATCCTGAGGTGCATATTGCTCAGTATAGGGAAAGAATGGAGATTAACCCTATCCCTCCGGAGCTCAAGGAAGCGTGCTTGTGCAAGGGATTTGGTTCTACCTTAACAGGATCAGCCTTGAAATGGCTGTTAAACGTTCCTCCTCACTCAATTACTTCGTTTGCTCATTTGGTTAATTTATTTAACAGTCAATTTTCTTGTAGTCTGAGTTTTGAGAAACTAACCAGTGATCTTTACTGGATAACTCAAGGGCCTCAGGAATCCTTGAGGGATTATGTGAACAAATTCAGTCTAGAATCCTTGGATATCCCCCATCTTGATGTTGCAACAGCTGTGCAAGCTTTTAAGATGGGATTACAAAAGGATTCTCAGTTTTATCAGGATCTTGTAATGAATCCCTGCAGGAATCTCGACGAAGCTCGTAACAGGGCTTTGAGATATATCCGTCTGGAAGATGACAGGAAAATGCAAGAAAGGATGAACTCATCTAACACTTATGAGTCAACTAACACGAAGTCAGAATCCTCATTCAAGTCATATCGGCCTAAGCCATATGGTAGAAATGAAAACAAGAGAGTGAATGCTGTCGAAGATGAGGATCCTGAAGAGTATCCTGAGTTGTCTGAATATTGCTTTTCTGTTAACATTCCTGAATTGATGTATGCCATGCAGGGTCTAGGAGACAAGGCTAGGTGGCCTCGAAAGAATCAACAAAAGGCTGAATGGAAAGATAAGTCAAAGTGGTGTGCTTTCCACGAAGATTTCGGACATGTAACTGAGGATTGCATTGCTCTAAGGAAAGAAATAAGCTATCTTCTAAGCAAGGGATATCTGAAAGATCTCTTAGGAAGAAAGAAGATTAAGGGTCAGGATACTGAAAAGGATCCTGAGCGAGCAGCATCACCTCCCGCGGATGACAAGATAATAACTTCATTTCGAGAGGATCCGACATTTGTGGAACTTCGTATTCGGCAGCAAAGAGACATGCAAAGGAAGCTAAGGCCGAAAGGGGAGACAAACCTGTCAGAATGACTACCCTCACAACTGACAAAGTGATCACTTTTGATGCTGATGACAGGGATACTGTCCTGGATCCTCACCATGATGCTCTGGTAATAACGTTATATGTGGCTAACCATTTTGTACACAGGATACTGGTTGATAATGGCAGCTCCGTCAACATAATCCAACTAGAAACTCTGAAGAGAATGAATGTATCTCCAATGGATATCACTTCAAAGTCTACCGTGCTTGTTGGGTTCAGTGGAGAGGCTAGAAACACAGTGGGAGAGATAAAGTTGCCAGTATACGTTGAAGGAGTCAACTCGATACAACGTTTCTGTGTGATGGATTCTCTATCCTGCTATAACATCATACTGGGAAGACCGTGGATTCACGATATGAAGGCCGTGCCATCAACATATCACCAATGCATCAAGATACCTACCCCTTGGGGAGTGGTCAGAGTTGATAGTGATCAGCAGGAGGCGAAAGAAAGCTACTCATCCTCGATGAAATCCTCAACCAAACCTAGTGTAGCATAGCAATTAAAGACGCGGGCCCAGGATATCGTGAAGGATCCGGAGCAGGATGTGAAGAAAATTATCCTGGACCAGGATAATCCCGATATTTCGGTGCTCGTAGGGACCAATATCCCTCAGGATATTGAAGAACAATTAATTAACTTTTTGAAATGCAGGATGTCAACGTTGCATGGAAGCATGAGGATATGACAGGCATATCCAAAGATATTATCACTCACAAGCTTGGAATTGATAAATCATTCAAGCCTGTGCAACAAAAAAGAAGGAAGTTTGCTCCTGAGCGGAACACTATTATCCAGGAGGAAGTTGAAAGGCTATTAAAGTCCAGAATGATCAGAGAGGTTAAGTTCCCAAGATGGCTAGCAAACGTGGTTGTAGTGCAAAAGAAAAATGGGAAATGGAGAGTTTGTGTAGACTACACAGACTTGAACAAAGCCTGTCCTAAAGACCCATTTCCTCTTCCCCACATTGATGCAATGGTAGATGCCACTGCCGGGCATGAAATGCTGACCTTCATGGACGCATCTTCAGGATTTCAACAGATCCAAATGGAGCCTTCTGACCAGGAGGATACTGCCTTCATGACACCAACAGGTATTTATTGTTATACAGCTATGCCTTTTGGTTTGAAAAATGCAGGTGCAACATACCAAAGATTGGTAAACATGATGTTCAAAGACAAACTGGGGGACACCATGGAGGTATATATTGATGATATGGTGGTGAAATCTAAAAAGGCTGAGGATCACCTCCAGGATATCAAGGGAGCATTTGATATCCTGGATCAATACAACATGAAGCTGAATCCTGCTAAATGCCATTTCGGAGTGGGGGCAGGAAAGTTTCTTGGATATATGGTGACAAAAAGGGGGATAGAAGCAAGCCCAGAGCAGATCAAAGCTATCCTGGATATAAAATCACCCTCAAATATGAAGGACGTACAAAGATTGACAGGGCGAGTAGCAGCTTTAAACAGGTTTATCTCGAGATCCTCAGAGAAGTGCAAAGATTTTTATGATATCCTGAAGAAGAATAAAAGATTCGAATGGGGGGAGAAGCATGAAGCAGCCTTGCAGGATTTGAAACGATATCTCTCAACCGCACCTCTATTGATGAAGCCTGAAAATGGTGAACCACTATCCCTGTACCTTGCTGTATCAGGGAATGCTGTAAGTGCCGTTCTCATAAAGGATCATGAAGGTCAGCAATATCCTGTTTATTATGTTAGTAAAAGTTTGCTAGATGCTGAAACTAGGTATTCTCATTTAGAAAAATTGATACTAGCATTAGTCATGGCATCAACGAAACTTAGGCATTATTTCGAGACACATAGGATACATGTTAAAACAAATTATCCTGTCAAAAATGTGCTTAGAAAACCAGAGATGTCAGGCAGGATGGCCAAGTGGTCAGTAAAGTTAAGTGCTTATGATTTAGTATATGAACCTAGAAATGCCATAAAATCTCAGGCTTTAGCTGACTTTGTGGCTGACTTTAGTAGTGACATTCAGGACGAGGTAGACCTAGAAGTTCAACAGTTAGGAGAATCCTCAGGATCCTGGACATTATATACTGACGGTGCATCTAATGTAAGAGGAGTAGGATTAGGAATACTACTAAAATCGCCACAGGGGGACATATTACCCCAGGCTATTAGGTGTGAATTTCCTGCTACTAATAATGAAGCAGAGTATGAGGCTTTAATTGCAGGATTAGAGTTGGCTAAGAGCATGAGTATCAAAAATTTGCAAGTATATGTTGACTCTTTGTTAATTACTAACCATTTTAATGGATCTTATGCAGTTAAGGGTGAGAAATTAATCGAATATCTCGATATTCTCAAAAAATTAGCAGGATATTTCGATGTTTTTATACTTGAACAGGTACCAAGGGAGGATAATGCTGAAGCGGATGCCTTAGCAAATTTGGGATCATCGATCAGGATACCTGAAGGGACGTAAATACCAATATTACATGTCTTATATCCTGCAACGAATCCTCAGGATAAAGAAGTAGCTGGTATTCAGGATCCTGGAGCAGAACATCCTAAAGAGGATCCTAAATCCTGGACGGCTCCAATCATGAGATATCTCAAAGAAGGACACATCCCTGGAAATGAGAATCCTAAGGCATTTAGGATGAAGGTATCACGATTCACTATTATAAATAATATTTTATACAAGAAATCTCTTGCAGGACCGTATTTGAGATGCTTGGAGGATCCTGAAGCCAAAGAAGTACTTCAGGATATACATGAAGGGGATTGTGGTAACCATGCTGGGGGCAGGTCGTTATTCTCAAAAGTGTTAAGGACAGGATATTATTGGCCAACAATGAGAAAGGATGCAGCTGAATATGCTCGAAGATGTGACGCATGTCAAAGACATAGTAACATACTGCATCAACCTGCTGAACCATTATATCCTATTGTTTCCCCTTGGCCGTTTATGAAGTGGGGTATGGATATAGTGGGAAAGCTACCAAAAGCTCCGGGAGGAAAAGTCTTTATGCTAGCAATGACGGATTATTTCTCTAAGTGGGTTGAAGCAGAAGCATTTGTTCAAGTAAGAGATCAAGAAGTAGTATCCTTCATAAAGAGGAATATCTTAACCAGATTCGGAGTACCAGCCGAGATAATCTATGACAATGGTTCTCAATTTATAAGCAAGAGAACTACTGACTTTTGCAAAAGTTGGGGAATCAAAATGATTACATCTACTCCGGTACATCCTCAAGCAAATGGACAAGCAGAATCCTCAAACAAGATAATTGTCAATAACTTAAAGAAGAGACTTAGAGCCAAAAAAGGAAGATGGGCAGAAGAATTACCCTTTGTTTTATGGGCTGATAGGACAACGGTAAAGAATGCAACAGGCCAAACCCCATTTTCCTTGGTGTTTGGAGCAGAAGCAATGATTCCAACGGAAATGACAATACCTACTGCAAGATCTACCTTAAGTGATCCTGAGCAGAATCCTGAAGCCTTGAGTCAGGATTTAGACACTATAGATGAAAAGAGAGATGCGGCAAGGCTAAGGATGGCAGCATATCAACAGAGAATATCCAGGGCATATAACAAGAATATTAGGACCAGAAGATTTAAGGTTCGAGATTGGGTGCTAAGAAAGGCTTTTCAGAATACTACTAATCCTGCCGATGGCAAGTTAGCTCCAAAATGGGAAGGACCATATGAAGTTGAATCAGAAGCAGGGAAAGGAGCATACAGACTCAAGAATATGGAGGGGGATATGCTACCGAGGTCTTGGAATGCTATACACCTTAAGCTCTATTTCAAGTGAGTTTAGAATTTAATTTCTAACTCAGGATGGTATGAATTCTACCTTTTTTAAATATGTTCGGTTTAATTTGTTCTTTGTAACCCAATACTGACTTAAGCATCGGAGGGGTGTTAGCCAAGCTAACACCCACCTTAGTTTACAATTGTTTTGCAAGATATGTTTCAGGATATAGCTCCAGGATATGTACTCAGGATAACTCGAAAGATTAGAGGATTGGCCCCCTCTCTCACGTTTAAGGGATACTGATCCCTTCACAGGTTTAAAGGTATTCACCTTTCTTCCGAATTGGGTTTAAACACCCCGCCTGGAGCGCAAGTTATTCAGGGATAGTTCAAGGTGGCGGGACCAGTCCATGTAAAAGTGGCTGACAATTTCGTTACTCTTGGCTATATCCTGAATCCTAAAGGTATATGAGGATTGATCACCCTCTCTCACGAAGGGGTATTTTCATACTCTCTAAGGTTTAAAGGTTTTCACCTTTCTAAGTCTTGGAGTTTATACACTCCCGCCTGTAGCGCATGAAAATTTGGGATTTTCCCCAGGATACAAGGGATTTATCTCCAGTACATCCTTGGGTTTTACCCTTGGGACGTAAAAAATTGCCTATGCAATGGAAACTGACATTCAGTAGATTTCTAAAGTATTTGAAGACATTGTACACAGGGGACATCCATGCCAAGATGGTGATGTAAAGCTAAAAGGATGAGGCTCAGAACTAATGCACTAAGTACCTTGCACAGGGGACATCTTCATTGGAAGAGTTGCAAAGGGATTGAAGTTTGGTAATAGGTTTATACCCTATTTCTGGTATGATCTTTCCTTTGTAAACATCGTCTAAGTTTTTAGTAACATTATTTTAAGTATCCTGATATATTCTCAAAGTCCTTTTCAGGATATTTGATTAGGGTGTTTGAAACTAGTATTAGTTTGGAACTTTGATCATTTAAATATTATCAAAACTTGGTTTTGAAAAGATAGATTGTTTTTCACTTTCTAAAGAAATTTTTACAAAGTTGAAGGAACGTTTGGAAGTTCTATCTAATAAAAGGTTTTTACAGTATATCGCTGAGCATACTGATCAGGATATTTTATAAGATAACAGTATGAAATTTTTTGCAAAGCTAAGATTTATACTTAGAAAAATAAAAAGATGAAATTATTCTTGAAGCAATCAATACTGGTTGATAACCGAAGGTTTCATCCTGAAACCCAGGACCCATCCACCTTCGGCTATCAAATTGTTTCGATACAGAAATATAAATTGTTCATAAAAACATAAAATTGTTCGAATGATTTAAAGGAAATAAGCTCTAGGGGGTAGTGCCTTCTTGGTCCATAGTGGTTTCAGCAACATCCGTCTTGGGATCCGCCTCAGCATCCTTCTCAACATCGGTTGCTTTTTCAACTGCTTTGGAAGGTTCTTCGACAGTTGATTTGGAAGAGGTGCCGCCGAGGTTCTTCAGCTTGGTCTCCCAAGCACCAATATCCCAAGAAGGGCATTCAAAACCTAATGTTTTGGCTTCATGAGCCATCTTCAACCTGGCTTGAAGGAGAGAAATGACGACGGAACTTTTGAGGCTTTCCCGGTAGCTGACCATATCCCGTTCGTACTGCACATGGGCGGCTTCCAGATCGGCCTGGGCTTGAAGAGTAGCTTTGTTGAGAGCAACTTGGTGTTCCTGGATCATAGCTTTGAATTTCTCCTCGTAGTGACGAGATTTGGCGGCTGCGATCATGCCTTGATCAGAGATTGTGATTTCAGCTTCCTTTAGCTTGGTTTCAAGCGTCTTGTTGAGCTTGCAGGATTCTTGATATAAGTTAACCAAACGCTCAAGACCCTACAAAGGTAAGACGATAGGTATTAATATTGATAAATCTTTGATAATAATGTAAATTGCAGGATATGATATGAGAATAATGACCTGGTTAAGAAAAGAAGTCATAAACCCGCTAGCTTCAATGAACCCGTGCTTCTCATAAGGAAATGTGTCAGAAATGACAGGGGAATCAGGTTCTTTCCTTTTGCGGGAACTTGAACTCCGGGGCTTGGTAGCCGGTGAAGGTTTAGGAATGATGATGGCTTTGGAGCTGCTGGGTTTGGATGTAGCTGTGGTCTTGGGGCTAGGTTCTTTCTTGACATGGATCTGGTCAGAATAGCTGTCCAATTCGTCGAGATCGAAGACTTCAGGGATCTTAGCTGGTGCTGCATAAAGGGAAAAGTTTTACTCTTTATCTTATCATTATACTGTTGTGACTAATTATTTTGAAAGAAATTCTTACCAGACATCTCGGATGATGAGTATTGACTGGAACTCGGGACGTGTGTGGTGAAAGTCCTGTCTATTGCAGGTAACTGGTAAACAGTATTGATTCTCTCTTCTGACTCAGCGGTAGGGGGAGCAACTTCCTTGAAGTTCACTGCATAAAGATCAAAAAGAAGAGTATTAATAGAAGATAACAATCAAATGGTCTATGAGGATATTTATGATTCTACCGGTGGTTAACCACTCCACCGGAAGGCTGGCACCCTCAGCAATGGAGTCTCGTTTGACAAAGAAAAATTTGCGTTGCCATCTGTCTTCGTTTTTGGTGGCCTTGAGAATCAGGGGTTTGCTGGAGGTCGAGAAGAGCAAGAACCGGCTAGAGCCGTGGGATCGGAGGCGATAAGCAATAGGCAAATCCTCGATGCGAAGGTCGGAACAATGGAGATTTTTTATTTGATTAAGTACAATTAGTACTCTCCAAACCATGGGCATGGTTTGAGCAAAAGAGATGCCGGTGGTTCGAAAGAATTGCATCATGAATTCAGGAAAAGGGTATCGAAGACCTAGTGAAAAAGGATATGCTGGAAAACAAACCCATTCAGTGGAAGAAACATCTGATCGGATTGACCGATCGAATGGTCTCAAGACCGTGTTATCGGGGAAAGCGCCGGAAGCTCTTAAAGCTGCAATGTCTGCGTTGTCAAAAGCACAGATCTCCTTTTCGGGATTTTTAAGGAGATTCTGCTGGGTGAAGGTTTCGGCGTCCATTGCGAGTAAGGTGATGTAAATTGATAAAAAGTAAATCGGAAATGGAGGATTACCTGAAGGTTCTGTTGAAGATATCTGCTTTTCAAACAAGAAAAGAGAAGATATAGGGGCGTTGATCTCCATTGAGTAAAAAACGCGTTGGAGGTTACGATGTGATCTTGACCGTCGCTTTGTTTTAAATGTCTTGAGTTATGGGATAAGATTTTTGAAATATATCCGTTGGATTGGTATACCAACCGATATATTTGGGGACAATTGTTAGGGGTCATTTTCTTAACATACGTATCCTGACCAATATCCTGCCTTTGTTTGTTTATTTGTGACCAGGATGCTGGAAGAGGATATTGCTGACATCTTGGGCGATATCCTGAGGTTTATTGAATTAACCACGTGCAGGTTAAAGGCTGAGACTTGCTAACGGTCAAGAGGACTTCTTCTCCTCAAGACTCGGACGAGTTTGTTGAAGGAGAGACGTTGAGCCCGAAAGACCAGGTCTACAACGTTCGATGAAGGAATATTCGGTGGATCCCGGAAGTTTAGGATAGTTTGTTATTTTATCTTTACTATAAATAGATGGGTGCGGATCAGTTTAAGGCACACAATTCTCACTAACACTCTCGAACACTTTCACTCTCTAGCTCATTGCAAACACCACACTTGTATTCAAATTTCATTGTAACACATAGTCGATCCGCACCGCATCCTGCACTGTATCCTGACGTTTGAAGTAATAAGAAGAACAAGGCAGCTGCGATTGTCAGCTCCCGAGGTTTTATGCCGGCGATCTAGATTGATCAAGGGCTTTCCTCGTACATCTCGTGTCGTTTACTTTACTTTTGCTCATTGTTTGATCATAGATACAGCTCAATATCCTGAGCCGTATCCTGAATACTGATTTCCTAATTAACTCAACAAGCATATTTTCAAGTACACTTTCTAGCACACTACCTCACTTTACTAATTTGATCACTTAATTGCTTCGGTAATTTTTGACCAAACCATTAACCAAGACATTTATGTTTCTATGAATGATGTGTTTTATTTTAAAGCTATGTCTTTAAATGGTATTTATGAATTAGATCATGATAACGCATCATATGATAGCTCAATGTACCAAGTAACCAACAAGAAACTCAAAATGGATTTGAGTGATTCCTACCTTTGGCATTGTCTCCTTGGACATATAAGCAAGAATCGCATGCATACACTTCAGAAAAGTGGTCTTTTGAATACAAGTGAAGATAATTCATTTGATGTATGCGAATCTTGTTTACAAGGCAAAATGACCAAGACACCCTTTAGTGGAACATTTGAAAGGGCAAAAGACTTACTAGGTATCATACATTCAGATGTATGTGGTCCTTTTAAGCCGATGACTAGGAATGGTGAAAGATACTTCATTACCTTTATCGACGACTATAGTCGTTATGGTTATGTGTACTTACTAAGACACAAGGATGAAGCATTTGAAATGTTCAAAGACTTCAAAAATGAAGTTGAAAATCAACTCAAGAAAACAATCAAAGTCCTTCGCACCGATAGAGGAGGTGAATACCTTAGTGGTGCTTTTCAAGATCATCTTAGGAGTTGTGGGATTATCTCACAACTTACTCCACCAGGAACACCACAACACAATGGTGTGTCCGAAAGGAGAAATCGAACTCTATTAGATATGGTTCGATCAATGATGGCTAGAAGCACATTACCTCTATCATTTTGGGGTTACGCTTTGCTCTCCGCAGTTCGCATACTAAATATGGCCCCAACCAAGAAAGTGGAAAAGACACCTTTTGAAATATGGCATGGAAACCCTCCATCATTATCATTCTTAAGGGTTTGGGGTTGTGAAGCTTATGTTAAGCAATACACTCCAAATAAATTGGAAGTCCGATCTACTAAGTGTATCTTTTTAGGATATCCTAAAGATGATATAGGATACTATTTCTACGACCCAACCGAGCAAAAGGTATTTGTTACTCGAAAGGGTAAGTTCTTAGAAGCTAAATTCCTTATGGAAGGAACTAGTGGTAGAACAGTGGAACTTGAGGAGGATCAAGAACCACAAGACGATACACATTTGGTTAATACTTGCACTCAATAAGAGGTTGTTGAAAACGATCAAGAGGTTGATCAGAACACACAAAATGTTCGCAGATCTGGTAGAATTAGTAATCCACCTGAAAGATATGGATTTTTCATGGATGGATGCTACGTGGTAGATTCAGATGAACCAACCACATACCATGATGCAATGTCAAAATCCGATTGTGACAAATGGCTTGAAGCCATGAACATAGAGATGCAATCCATGTATGACAACCAAGTTTGGGAATTGGTTGTGCCACCACTCAACTCCAAAGTAGTTGGAAGTAAGTGGGTTTTCAAGAAGAAAACGGATATTACATGGTAACTTGGATACTTACAAAGCAAGACTTGTAGCAAAAGGTTTCACTCAAACTCAAGGGATTGATTATGATGAGACCTTCTCGCCTGTGGCGATGCTAAAGTCAATCAGGATATTATTTGCCATAGCTGCATATTATGACTATGAGATCTGGCAATTGGATGTCAAAACGGCTTTTCTTAATGGATATCTTGATGAAGATGTCTATATGGTTCAGCCTGAAGGTTTTGTCGATCCAAAACATCCTGACAAAGTATGCAAGTTAAAGAAATCAATCTATGGATTGAAACAAGCATCTAGAAGTTGGAATTACCATTTTGATGAAGAAATTAAGAATTTTGGATTCATTAAGAACGGTGATGAAGCTTGTGTGTATAAGAAAGCTAGTGGGAGAATCATCACTTTCTTAGTACTGTATGTCGATGACATTCTACTATTTGGGAATGACGTTCCAACCATGGAAGGTGTAAAAGCTTGGCTTGGAAGTTGTTTTTCCATTAAGGATCTTGGTGAAGTAGCCTACATTCTGGGAATAAAGGTCTATAGGGATAGATCAAGGCGCTTGATAGGTTTAAACCAAAGTGCATACATTGACAAAGTCTTGAATAGGTTCCAAATGGAGAACTCTAAGAGAGGTTTTGTACATATTCAAAAGGGGACAATATTGAATACATCTCAATGTCCAAGCTCAAAGGATGAGCAAGAGAAAATGAAAAGAATCCCATATGCGTCAGCTATAGGATCCATCATGTATGCAATGATATGCACCAGGCCGGACTTCTCATGCGCCTTGAGCATGACGAGTAGATACCAGCAGAATCCAGGTAACAGTCATTGGATGGCTTTTAAAAGCATATTGAAATATCTTAGGAGGACTAAGGATATGTTCTTAATATATGGATCTGGTGAGGAGGAACTCGTTGTAAAGGGTTACACGGACGCGAGTTTCCAAAACGATCGAAGTGATTCTCGATCACAATCGGGGTATGTCTTCATTTTAAATGGAGGAGCAGTCTCTTGGAAGAGCTCAAAACAAGACGTGGTAGCATTGTCCACTACAGAATCAGAATACATCTTCGCTTCATTGGCAGCCCAAGAAGCTGCATGGTTGAAGAAATTCATAGCCGACCTAGGGGTGGTCCCTACCATTCAAGACCCCCTAGAGATCTTTTGTGATAACGAGGGTGCGATTGCTCAAATCAAGGAACCTCGTGCGCACCAAAAGACTAGACATATCGAGCGGAGATTCAACTACATAAGGGATGAAGTTGAAAAGGGAAAGATATGTATCCGCCAAGTTCACACAGATCAAAACATTGCGGATCCACTCACGAAGCTCCTTGACAGGGCAAAACATGAGGGTCATACATGTGCCTTAGGACTTCGATATTCTAGTGATTGGATTTGATCTATTTTGTATTTGGATATTGGAACAATTGTTATTTTAACTCTTTTATGGTATTTTGAGTTACGTTTCGTATTAGCATGTTTAAATCCGTGAATAAGTTAATTATTCTAAATGTCCGTAGTCGATCCTAATTGTGGGAACAAATATGAATGTAAGATTATTATGACTTTGGATTGGTGGATATTCATTAGATATGAATATAGAGCAAAGTGTTGCTGCCAAAGTTCATAGATATTTGTGGGATACAAATATTGGACTGACTCGCTCTCAAATATTACTGCATGGAATCACTTGTGATTGATCATAAGTAAATTTTGAGTAAAGGCGAATATCATAGTATCCTCTGACCTGAGATACATATTGGGTCTTGATATTCACCAAGTATTATACCTTGACCTAGTTCTTAGCTATCTGTAATAAGGCAGTACACAAGGCTAAACTCAGGTGTGGTACAAGGTGATTGTGAGAGACGTATGTAGTCAAGAAGGGATTTGTTCCTCTTATTCGTTGAGAGTAAGATGTCTAAGGCCTGATAAAGTTAAATCAACAGAGAGTGATCACTCTATGTCTCTGGATTTAACATGACATCTGTAACGAAAGGATAAAATGATAGATTCACCTAAATCATGTTCAAGTAAGGGACTTGAAAGGGATGATGTTATTGAATGGCAAATATAGTCATACGTATTGGGGGTAGTAAACCGTAGTTAGGCGTCATTTACTGCTTGCATCAATCTTCTATGTATCTTGTGCAAGTGGGAGATTGTTGGACTCTGTATGCCCAAGACACGTATTAAATTGATGTGGCTAGTACGTTATGATCCAAGTCGAGTCATACCCAAATACAAGCTAGACAAACACTCATATTATTTATTTTTGATATGATCAAACAAATAAATATTAATACTTACAATATTTAGAAATTGGTTTTCTAAATAATTACACTTGAGAAACCAATAAATTATATGGATAATTTATTTTGAGAGAATATTTTATTTTTTTATTTAATTGGTTAAATGACATTATAAAAGATTACATAAAGTCTTGCAAACATATGGTGTAATATTTTATAAAAGTTATAAAAAAAACAAGACCTAAAATTGTTAAAAGAAATTTTTTTTTTAAAACACCCTCCAAAAATCGGCCAACATGTGGTCTTCCCAAGAAGTTGTGGTCCAATCACATTTCATGCATTTTTTCATGTGTAGGAGCCTCTTGATTGGATGGTCTTTCCAAGACCATTTTGGTCCAATTAGCTTGCATGCAATTGCATGTGTTAGGAGACTCATGATTGGGCAAAGGGGAGGTGATGCTTTCTCTCAAGTTTTATAAACATTATGGATGATCAAAAATAAAGGGAAGACTTGGAAGAACTCTCTCAAATTTTCGGTCATAAGGGGTGTTTTTCAAGTGTTCGGTTTTTTATCTTTGGTGTTAAAATCCTAGCTAATCTTGTGGTGTTTGTTGGAAGCTTGGGGTATACAAGCTTTAGGCCTTCTACTCTTGAAGGCAACCATTCAAGAAACATCATCCATTTCATCATCCTATTACTCCAAGAAGGTGGTATTCTAAACACCCTATGGTTGTGTTTGATAGTATGCATTTTCATATATGGATCCGGGTTTTGGGATTTTGCATATAAATGGTTTTATATCTTATAAAAGTAACATGTTTTAAACATTATTTCCGCTGCGTTTTTATTTCATATGGATGAAATTGCTTTGATAAACATGTTAAAATCCCATCAAAACCGGGGCTGGGGCCGTGACAACTGAACAAGCTCACAATCAAGAATCGGTACCCACTACCGAGGATTGATGACTTATTTGATCAGTTGCAAGGATCAAGCTACTATTCCAAGATCGACCTTCGATCTGGATACCATCAGTAAGGATTCAAGACGAAAGCATGCCAAAGACTGCATTCCGAACGCGTTATGGGTATTACGAGTTCCTTGTGATGCCATTCGGACTGACGAACGCGCCAGCGGTATTTATGGATCTGATAAACCACGTATGCAAACCATATCTCGATAAATTCGTGATTGTATTTATCGATGATATCCTGATTTACTCACGAACGAGAGAAGAACACGAGCAACGTCTCAGAACTATTCTGGAACTACTGAAGAAAGAGAAGCTTTATGCAAAGTTCTCAAAGTGCGAATTATGGATTCGCGAAGTACAGTTCCTTGGTCATGTTGTGAACGAGAAGGGCATTCATGTTGACCCATCCAAGATTGAAGCAATAAAGAATTGGGAAGCCCCCCAAAACCCCAACTAAAGTTCGACAATTTTTGGGCTTAGCGGGCTATTACCGACGGTTTATTGAGAATTTCTCAAAGATAGCTCAACCGCTAACCACCCTTACTCAGAAAGAAGAGAAGTACAACTGGGGTGACAAGCAGGAAGAAGCCTTCCAACTGCTTAAAAATAAGCTATGCGATGCACCAATATTGTCCTTACCCGAAGGCACTGAAGACTTCGTGGTATACTGCAACGCTTCACGACAAGGTTTGGGTTGCGTGCTCATGCAACGCCAGAAAGTCATCGTGTAGGATCGTTGTTGGACCCGACTGAGTCATTCAAAGGAGTTTTATATCCAATTCAAAGGCGGAATCAGTGAAGTGGACTTGATAACAGCTTGTTAATCTTTAATCTGTCACTTATATTGATAATAACAGCAATTACAACCTGAACAGACTTTGGCAGCACTTCGTTACAGATTTGAAAGTCACGTCCAAATGAATCAACACATGCCCTATTTATACTAGTGTTGATTTCGCTCCTAATGACCAAAGGATGTTTCGGGCGGAATCAGAACTTTCTGATTTCGCTCCAAATGGTCCCTTGCACTTTGGAGCGGAATCAGCACCTAAGATCTAAACGACTGTTTCTCGAACCTTGGGCACTGATAATCCTATTCTATCCTATTACATGATATAAGACGAAGTCAATAGACGTATTGCACTAACAGACTCCCCCTCGGATATTGACGAAGTCTTCAGTATGACACATCTTCAGTCTTGATCATTCTGCATTCTCATTCAAATTGTAACATTATAAGCATCCATCAATCTTTTTCTTCTTCCATCAGCTTCAGGCTCCCCCTTTCGTCAAGCTTCCGTGCTTTGGGATCTACACCTAGCTATCCATCTACAAGCTCCTCTTGCTACAAGCTTGTCTTCAGACTCCCCCTTAGGCTCTGCTCTCGGGATCGTAATCTGGACTATCTGCAATTACTCATACGTTTATAAGTAACAACATTTTAAACTACCAGGAATCATAACCTGGCTCTAAAACAACTTTCTAAAACACTCCCCCTATCAACAATCTATACAGATATGGCAATGTGCAATATCCAAAATCCTCACACTAAATCATCCAAGTCCAAATTAATGACCTTGGAGATGTCACAAATTGTTTTTGAATTTTTTATTTTAAAACTTCAAGTTTCAAATTAATGAACTTGTTTTATTTTCAGAAACACAATCAGCATACTCAGATTTTGAAACTCAGCATTTCAGACATCGGTTGTCGAAAATAAAGCAGAATCAAAAATCTTTTTGTATTTTCTGAAAAATATAAAGCAGTAAAGAAATATGTACAAACATATTTACAGACAATATTTTTGTTTGAGTTTGCATCAGAGGATCAAATCAGTTTTTGACAAGTCACAAGTACCATTGAGCTTAGTTACAGATTAAGAATTAAACAATTCACATAGATTGTCGATATACTGGTCCACTTAAATTTTCATACAAAGTTCAACTAATTCAGGATACGAATTAAGTGTATTAAGAACTTAAACCCATTCATGTGTCCCACCTCTTGAATATACTCCCGTATCAAGATCCCAATATTCAGTCTTACAGGTGAGTATACCTAGATGATATATGTAAGGGGAATAAATTATAGTACGAAACCGTGAGAGCTCAGGTCAGAACTTCCGTTCAGCAGAGAGATGTCGGCTCGACTTTTGGTGTGTCCCTTTTAGAGGATCTTTTGTATTACAACAGCAATGACTATCAATTTTATTGTTTCATCAATTTGCTGAGGACGGCGCTATATTTCAAGCAATGCAGAAAGTATTCTCCGGGGACTAGGCCATTGCTTCCGCAAAATCAGAAGTCCCGAGATAATACTCCAGATATCACTAAGTATAAAAACCTAGTATCTCAGAAAGTGGGACCTTTCAAACGAGATTTCAGGGGTTACCTATATATCCAAGTAGTGTTCCCCACGAAATAAGTAAGTTTGAATTTAGGTTTATATCCTGAAAAAATTTACTAAATGTATAAAAATCTATCGGCATATCATCAGTGAGACTGTTTAACGCTATTTAATCATTACATTTCTTTAGCATACTGTAACTGTCTACTGATGTACTATCATTTCCTCTTTTTACACAAAAACTCAATTTTTGAATTTTATCATGTTTTTTACTTTTTCAAATTTTCTAATGTTTTTGTATTTTCTGAAAATTACTCCCCCTAAAATGCAAAACCATTTAAAGAAAATTTGACAACCAATACTGATAGCTTTGTCTCGCCATCCATTTTCTGCTAATGTGCACTGATTTGCAGAAAAATAATGTACCCCCATGATTTACAACACATTGATATTTACAGTTTGAAAACCGTTTTTCAATCTTGTGAAATTAATCAAGTTTGTTCAGCCGTGAGGGTTTCGGCGTATTCAATCAACACATATTTTTGTAATTTTCTATTTTTGACAAAAATTAAAAACAAACATATTTTTGGTTTTTAATTTTTCAAATTTTTAGGGTTTTAAAAATATTGTTTATTTATTTACAGAATGAAAATAAACTTCCTGTTTCAACCAACACAGGATCCAGCAGCCTCCTCTCCTCGTTGTGCCAGGCTGCTCCAACTTTCATTCTCACAATCTTCGGATTTGTTGAGCACCTACACATTCAGACTACTTGATTACTTGAACAATTTAGCCCAGGTCTGTTGGACCTTAGGCATTTCAACACAATAATTTTCATTCAATGCTGGAAACTCTTTGTCATCTTTCAGAAAGACCTTATCAACTTTGACTTCAACTTTCTCATCTTTTACCGAAGTCATTTGTTTCTTAATAGACCATGTTTGACCTTTCGGAATAGCTCTTTTGTAAAAATGAGACTCTTTTTGAACATTCTGTTTTTGAACAACTTTTGGTTTCCAAAACTCTTGTGGTTTTGTCATATCAACAAATGTTTTCCAACTTTGTGTTGTTCTGACTCTTGGTGTATGAGAATTCCAGGTCTGTCTAGTATCAAACTTATATGAGTTTGACTTCCAATTTTGATTCGAAGCAAACTTTTTTATGTTGTACCTCCAAGTTTGTTTTGAATCAAATCTGGTTGACCTTTGTCTCACATTCTCAGATTTTTGTTTCTCAGCATCAATCTTCTTTTTGTCAACATCCACAGGTTTCAGATTTGGACACTTGCGTGCAAGATGTCCTTTTTGATCACATTTAAAACATGTTCTCATGGATACATCTTTTTTCTGTGATTGCTGCTTTTTCTTTTGAGCTAAGAACTCTTCAATAGACTGTTGTCCAATTTTAAGTTCTTTTTCTTCATCTAAACTATTTCCTTGAACAAAACTCATTTTTGTCTGAAAATTAGGAGTTTCATTTCTTTTCCAACTTTGTTTCTTCTTATAACCTGTAGGATCGAGAATCGATCTGAACGAGTCTTCAGAAGAGCTCTAAACTGATTCAAAGGCGGAATTCAATGAATCAGAGTTTGTTTCAGCTTGATATTCACTAATAACTGTCTCTTATATTGATTATAACGTGATTACAGACTTTGAGACACTTCGGCAGAGTTTCGCTACCGGAATCCAAAAGTTACAAATGAAAAGCTCAAGTCACATATTTATACTATTTCCAGTTCGTTTGAACAGTCCACTTCGTTTGAATTGTCCACTTCGTTTGAACAGTCCACTTCGTTTGAGCTGTCCACTTCATTTGAACTGGCTTGTTCACCTTTGTTTCCTGTTTAACTCGAACTGCGTGACTTGATCTTTCATTACTAATCTAAGACTCGAACGAAGATGAAGTCGACAGACAACTGCACTAACAGACTCCCCCTTGAATGTTGACGGAATCTTCAGTGAGAGTCTTCAACATGACGACTCTTCAATCTTGATCGATCTCCTTTTTTTCTTAGCGTGGACCAGGATCTTCTCTTTGGCTCTAACCTCGTCAGACTCCCCCTCTCATCATGATTGGATCGTTGTCTGGAATTAGCTATCACCTAGAGATCACATCCTGGCTTTAATTCTGTTCAGCTCAACTCCTGCACACATTTTCTCACCACCACATAAGTTTTTACTTAAAAACAATAAGAAAAAACTTACTGAAAAAGTTACATCAAGTTCAAATTAATGATCTCGGTTAACTAATCAAACTTCTTTCTCAAAATAAATTTCTCAATTCAATACACACACTCCCAAACTAGTTCATCATGTTCAGCACTTGAAATTTTGAATATCAGCTTTTCAACATAAGTTGTCGAAAATCTTTTTGTATTTTATCAAAATTTTATGCTAAAACACACTAAAATCTTTTTGGATTTTTGAAAAGAATAAAATGCAGTAAAGAAATATTTACAGACAATATTTTTGTGAGTTTGTGTAAGAGGATCATATCAGTTTATGAGACAAATCACTAACACCGTTAAGCTTGATTTCATTTTATGCTCTAAACGATTCACATTGATTGACGATATTGTTGTCCACTTAAACTCAATCTAAAAACTTTCGAAATGCTTACCGATACATTAAGATATATTTAGATAGCACTAAATTCTTATGGACCCCACGATCTCAGCATATCCCCTCATCATGCAATACACTGACTCAAATAATGCCTTTAAACTTTTATCAACTGTGATTTGTGCGAAAATAAAGCAGAATGTTTAAACATTAACAATCAGGTCGATACTTCCGTATACGCAGAGAAAGTCCAATGTTTAAACAAAATAAGAAAATAAAACAAGTTGAAGTTGTTTAGGCTTTAACCACCAGGTCGATACTCCCGTATACGCAGAGGAGGTCCAAAGCTTAAACGAAACACCAAAGAAAATAAAGCAGAACATTTAGGCAACAACATCCAGGTCGATACTCACGTATACGCAGAGGATGTCCGATGCTTAAACAAAATAAAGAAATAAAACAAGTTTAAATATTTGCAAAAAGAAATGCACAATCACAGCGACTTTTCAGCAAAGTTGTGAAAGTTCACAAACTTAACCAGTTTTATGTCATTCGACAATCAGCGATTACTGAGTAGGCACACAGTCAAGAAGGATAAAACTAAGTACTATGCTTTCGACCATGTTTCCCACTAGAACTAGGCTTTTTCATTTAAGTTTGTATCGTTCTCGTAAATCTACTAGTCTAGCTGAGCCTATCGTCACATCTTTAGTGAGATCGTTTATCACTTTTTAACTTTCCATTTCTTTAGCATGCTGTGACAGTCCAACTGATCTACAATCATTTCCTCTTCTTGACAACAAAACTCATTTTTCATTTTATCATGTTTTTTACCTTTTCAAATTTTCAAATGTTTTTGGATTTTCTGAAATAATTTTCTACTCCCCCTAAAATCAAAATATGTCTCAATTTTGATTTTCTGGGAAAATTTGAAACAAACTGTACAAACTTGACAACATGATGAGAATCACTTCAATTCTCCATTCACTTGGCTTGAACAATCAGAACTCCCCCTGACAACAAAAACATTTTCCCATAGTGATTTCAAAACACTTAAGTTTGTTTTAATCAAAATGGTTTTTCCGGAAAATAAGTTTTGTGTGTCAATTCTCAAATTCGGGGATCTTTCATCACTTTGTTTTCTTCAATCACTTGTAAAAACTAACATTTTTAAGATCAATCCACAAACATCACTTGTAGAAAATCAAGTACAATTTAATGTCCCTGATTTACCACTTGTAAGTCGAAATCACTTTCGTGAATTTCTCAAGAAATATGCCGATTCATGTTCCACGCTTACCAACCTGGGAACTCCGGCAAGTCAGGTTTTTCTATTTAAACAGATTCACCCAAGCCTGACGGTCCTTGGGTGATTTCGAATTCTTGTTCAACAATGGTGGAAAATTTGCATCATCCATTGTTAAACCTGAATTCTCCATTTTTACCTCAACACATGGCTCTTCTGGCTTTACCACACCAGATTCATCGCCTGAACGTGGCTTGACTGACTTTGAGGAGCCAGATTCATCGCCGACATGTGGCTCCTTTGTTTCCGAAGAAACAAATTCATTGCCACCAATTTTCACCTTCTTCTTTTCTTTTTTCGTCCTCAAATTTGTATCCGATGAATTCATCTTGCTTGACTTTGCCATCAAGGGAGTAGATTCATCAGAACTCTTATTTTTAACAGATGAACCCGAGGACAAGATCTTCTCTAGATACTCTCTAGCCTCCTTTCTCTTCTTCCTCAGTCTGTCTTTCTGCCCCTGAGAAAGCTTCACTTTCATTTCTTGAACTTTAGGTTCTTGAACCTTCTGTTCTTTGGGCTTGACATTGACTGATTTCTTTGCCATTTTCTGAGAATTAACCCTCAATCTTTCATTTGATCTCCTTGGGCAATCTTTGGCAATGTGACCTCTGATGTTGCAATTAAAGCATCTCCTCGTCTCATAACTCCAACTTTGGCAGTTAACAGCAATGTGTCCTTGATAACCACATCGGTAACACACTCTGTTATCGTACCAATCACCATTTTCAGTCCAAATGCTCAAATCAAAGCACTGTTTGGCTTGGTGATATTCCTTCTTCCTTTTGATTTCTGGATTTGACTTTTGAGCACTGTGGTCCGACCTGCACCACTTATTGCCAGCAATTTTTGAATTTTCATTTTTAACTTTTTGTAATTTTTGATTGCGATTGGATGATTGATCTGATGAACTTTTATTTTCTTTTTGAACAATTTTCAAAATTTTCTCTTTTTGTTTTTGTTCCACTTTCTTCTTCAAAGATTTTTGCTTAGAGCATTCTCCCTTTTCAATTGATTGTGAAACAGTTTCTTGAAATTTTTCTTTTAATTTCAAAAACAAATTCTTTTTTTCAATTTTTTCATTTACATCATCAGATTTTTCATCGCAATCTTCAACTATGACTTTATCATAGTTTGTGACATCGTCACTTATTGGAACTGAATTAACAGGTTTTGGGCAGGGAATAGCTGAAGTATTCACAAAAACCTTCAACTTTTCTTCCCATTCCCTGATTTTACCTTCTAACTCTTTGATTTTCTTTTGAGCACATTCTGCTTCTTTTTCAAGTCGAATAATCTTTTCAAGATGAGAATTGATTGCAATTTGTTTTTCAAGATTGTTTTTACCAAACAAATCTCTCTCATCTTCTAAAATTTTTATTTGACTTTGACAATCTTTCTCAATTTTTACTTTTTCATTTTCAAAACTTTTGATTTTATTTTCAAAATCTTTTTCTTTTTCTTTCAAAATTTTGTTTTCCAATGTCAAACTGTCCACATCACTCAACAGTTTGACATTTTCAGATTTTAATTTTTCACAATTTAAGCACATCCCGGGTATTTTTTCATCATCAGACGTCTTTTCTTCATCAGCTTTCTTTTCATCCTTGAAAGCTGGAATTACTTCAACCTGTTCTTTTACCTCTTGTACATTTACTTCAGGTTTGACTTCATCAATCTGTGACAATTCAGTTGTCTCTTTTTGTTCAGATGTTTCTTGATGAAGACTTACAACCTGATTTTCCTCAGATTTTATATTTTCTTTCACAGTAGCTGCCTCATCAAACTTTATCTTTGCAGCTTGTTTATTTTTAAGTTTTTCCAGTGTACCTGCATAAAACATATCAAACAATTGAGGTCCAAACATTCTTTTATAATTTTCAAGTTTTTCAATTTCTTCACTGTCATCGTCACTCTCTTCATCTGATGAGTGATCAAACACTGGAGCTTTTTCTGAAACAACTTCTGTAAGATTATCAGTTTTTTCTGAATCAACTTCTAAACTCTTTTCAATTTTATCTAAAACAGTTTCTGAATCCTCTGTTATTGAAACTGGTTCTTTTGAAATTGATTCTTTCCGAACTGGTTCTTCTTCATTCTTAAAATAGCTCTCTTGTTAAGATACATAGTAAAACAATGCAATTTCTTCTTCAGTTTCCATGTTTTCGGTAAACAATTTCACAAACTCAGCTTTCAAACGAACTGGAGTCTTTCAAACGGACTGAGTTCAATTCAAACGAACTTGTAAGCTAATCACTTCGTATCAACTGAAACGGACTGGGTTACTCCGTGTGAACTGAGGTCAAAAATACAAACAAATTGGTTTTAAACTATGCGAATTGGATCCTTTACACGAACAGAACTGAAATCGATCAATGTTCTACAATGGTCGACAACTTCTATTAAGATCACATGGGCTGATTTATCAAATCTTGTGCCAATCAATACTTAATTGTTTCACGTGGACACATTAATTCTTTCTTATTTATCAACTTCAAGTGTGGCCGACATCTTTCAAAACACAATGTTCAATTCTGATTGGGCTGCTAAATCCACTAAAACGACAAACAACAATCCACGTTAATTCTATTGGGCCGCTCACCTTGTTCACTTGATTTAATTTGACCAACACACCCACTAAGGCTGACAACTTCAAATTTGTTAACAAGTTTATTATGATTGGGCCTACACTATGAATTCAATTAAGGTCCACGTGATACTTTAAAAATCCACTTGAAGTTATAATGAATCTGACAATAGATTTTTATGCAACCTGGTTTGTTTAAATGGACTGAAGTTCAGACGAACTGATGGTTTAAACGAGCTAGTTCTTGATGCGAAGTAGACACAAACAAACTGATCAAATTAAAACGAACTGGTCTCACTTCGTATGACTTTTCAAATGAACTGATGAATCACTTCATACGAACGGGATATTATTTGACAAATTGATCAAGTTTTCGGATGAATTAAGATCTGATATGTTCAAGGATTGTTCTACAATAAATTCCGAACACAATGAGATGATTTTCATTCCATATCGTCCACTAAATCAACGTAGATCTGAGTCTAAATTTCCTGTTCGTGTGAATCAGACAAGTCTCAAACGAACTGATTTATTTTTGATAAAATTGATCAATTTTAGGTCGATTTTACCATGTATTTTGTTAACCGATTGATTAAAGCACAATTTTAGGTGATATATGTCAAAATCAGACCATATTAATCGATGAATCTCGAAAAAATTTTAAAAATGTGAAAGAATGGAGTAGAAATCAGAATTTCTCCGTGAAAACGAGCTGAAAGGTAAGAACTCTTCCTCCTGAGCTCTGATACCACTTGTAGGATCGAGAATCGATCTGAACGAGTCTTCAGAAGAGCTCTAAACTGATTCAAAGGCGGAATTCAATGAATCAGAGTTTGTTTCAGCTTGATATTCACTAATAACTGTCTCTTATATTGATTATAACGTGATTACAGACTTGGAGACACTTTGGCAGAGTTTCGCTACCGGAATCCAAAAGTTACAAATGAAAAACTCAAGTCACATATTTATACTATTTCCAGTTCGTTTGACAGGCATTTCCAGTTCGTTTGAACAGTCCACTTCGTTTGAATTGTCCACTTCGTTTGAACTGGCTTATTCACCTTTGTTTCCTGTTTAACTCGAACTGCGTGACTTGATCTTTCATTACTAATCTAAGACTCGAGCGAAGATGAAGTTGACAGACAACTGCACTAACATAACCCAACCCAACCTTTATGTTTTTCTTTTTGTGACCAGGTTTGTTATACGAACCTCTATGACTCTTACCAGCAAACTTTGAAATTTCAGACTTCTCAATCTCAACCATTTTGAAAACTTTATCAACCTTTTCTGAAATCACATTCTGAATCGGGAATACAACATCTAAGAACAATTTGTCCGATCCAATCATGGTATAAACCAATCCTTTTGAATCATCATTCAAACTTTTCTCGGATTTTGTGTTTTTCAGATAACTATCAAGAAGATTTCCTTCATCTTCATCCTGTGATTCAGATTTACCTGTATCAACCGACTCTTCTTTCAACACACTTTCAACGACTTTACCTACCACCTCTGAATCACTAGAATCATCAGATTTGGAATAGGTTACGTCAATGTTATCTGGCAATTGATCTACCATGTTGAAAGCTTTTTCAACATTTTCCTCATCATAAAATGCAAATTTTCTCGGTGGTGGAACTTGATGAAACTCTGAGCCAATGCCTTTCTTGTTTTGCTCAGACTCACCATCACCCGGTTTTATATTGAAAATCCGTTCAAGCACATATGATGACACGTGATAACTCTTTAACTTGTTGTTGTCCTGTTCTAAATCAGCAATCTGTCTCTTTAGCTTAGCAACATCGTCAATATAAGAATTAACAACATCTTGTTTTATAGAATACATTCGTTTAAGCTCTTTAGTTGTTTCAGAAAGATAATTCATTCTTGATTGAGCATATTTCATTTCATCTTTCACTTTCTCGTATGACTCTTTCGTAATATGATATGCTAATTTCATTGAGTCATATTCTTTCTTCATTTCGTGACAAGCAATTTCTTTTTGTGAACATGTCACACCCTAACCACGTAGAACATACAAAACGTGGCGGAAACATCAGGGAGTGTTGTAACAAAATTAATGTTTCACAACCATGGAAATTTAAGTTTCGTTTTATTCATCAAACAAGCGAGTTACATTATCTTTAAACAAGAAATAAAGAGTACATAACAAAAATTTAACTAGTTCTTGTCTCGTTTTAAGTCACTAAGGCACAGGTCCGCCTAAGTATGTCTTGATAAATCCTATGCATCATCTCCTGAAAAACACATGTGAAAATAGGTACGTCAGCATAAAAATGCCTGTGAGATACATAGGTTTATGAAAATAGGATTCATGACTTATTGTTTAAGAAAATGCTTAGTCATGAACCTTGTAATTTGATTTGTCTTGTAAATCATTTTAAAAAAAACGATAAGATCAGATGATATGTATAAATAAGAGAATAATGTATGGTTAATTGAATAACCATGTAAAATGAGTTTGTATAAGATAAGCTGTTTGTAAAAGAATGTCTTGTGAAAAGTATGTTATTTGTATAAAATGTTATATATCTTAAATTGAAATGATTCAAATAACGCTACGATATGTAATACCATATAACCATTTATATATAGGAAGTACCAGCGGCGTATCCACCATGCTTGTATCATATTACACACGCACCGTTACTCAAATCACTTACCCAAACAAACCACCAATGTAAGATGTCTATGTTTCAACCAATTTCCAAACATATTGAATAATATGTCAAAAATGTTTATGTCAATATGTAAATCATGTAATGTGTAACCAATGTCAATAATGTTTATGTGTTAAATGTAAATCATGTAATGTGTAACCAATGTCAATAATGTTCATGTGTCAAATGTAAATCATGTAATGTGTAACCAAAATGATCTGTATGGCTAGTGAAATGTATCAACTAAACCATATGCACAAAAACAAAGTATTGAAGTAAAACATGGTTTAAATCAAAGCTATGTTTTCTGGAAATGCATGCTATACTGATAGGAACATCTATGCGGTATTGTTATAATGCATACATCCAAGCCTTGAGACTGCGGCGATAAACCCTTAAACAACTTAAAGGTTTATCTAAATTATGTATATCGAATTCGGTCATTCCTTCCAATCCAAACAAACCCAGGATTTCAGGAACGGGAGTTGTCAATTCCTATGGTACCACTACCTACTAACGAACGACATGATCGGTGTTAATGAATGTATTGTTCCCTTGTAAACAACCCAAATGTCATAACAAAATGTAAGCATGTGATGAAAACACTGTACTAAGTATGTAACCAACGGACATACATAGCATAAAATGTAAATGTAAAACAATGTACTAAGTACGCACGCAATGGGCATACATAGCATAAAATGTAATGAAATCATGTACTATAAATGTACTAACGAACATAGGAAGTATATGATGTGAAAACGGGAAAGTATGAAAGTAACAAGTAGGCACATGTGTTCCACCCCAAAACGTTTGGAAAACAGTAAAAGAGGGGTCTATGTACTTACTTGAGATTGCCTAGAAGTCCTAGGATAACCACCAAGCAATGCTAGAGATCACGGAATCAAACGGCACCTAATATAGGTAACTATGTTAATAAACCGGACCTAAATCGGAGGATCGGGTAGCATGAGGGTTCGTAAACCAAACGAGTGTGAAGACTCGTGTAATATGGTTTAACAAAGCCTAAATACTAAATGAAACCTAACATAATTGCTTACGACCCATTACGACCCGTTTAGATAGCTTATGCTACTTTAACGCGTCGTTCGCGTGAAACGCGTTCGAACCGCCTAACTAGTCCTATGACAAGTGTTATATGCCTAAACATGTTACATAATCAGTTATGTGACAAAAGTTTAGGTTACATATGCTTAATTACCAATTATACATGAAAAGGGTATTCTGGTAATTTACCTAAGGCATATAAACTACCTATCATACAACTACTCAAACGATGTGACCATTAGGTATAACCTCGGAAGGTTATTCCCTATACACTATGGTTACCCAATGTATTTGGTCGGATCCTAATGATCAACCAAACTGGGTCGGGTTCGAAGGTATAAGCGATTTATCAGATCGCTTACCCTTACGACCCTATACAACGTGGTAATCAGTAGGCATAGTCACAAAGGACTATAACCATCGTGATTACAATCACGTTGCGAAGTTCAAACGAACTTCGCATTGACCATAAGCTGGTCAATGCTGAAAGTCAAACAAAGTTTGACTTTCGGACTCGAAAAGCAATAAAAGAAAGAAAAGAACGAAAGAATACTTACGAAGGGTCCCCGAATGCTAATCTAGATTGAAATAACTCAGGTATGAAACAATGGTTTCAACTTAGAGTCTTTAAGACCAGATTCTAGTGATTTTGAAGCAATGGGGGGTGGGGTATTTATAGTTTTTGGTCCACCATTAAGATCGTTTCATGGAAACCGTGCTCGTATCTTGTGCGTACACTTGTTGGAAACTCATGGTAGCTAAAAATGGTCCTTATCAGCTGAATAGGCAAGTGGGAAGTGTGTGGGTGTGGTTAAAACAGCTGGAACCTGCTGACTGTTCGATCTAATCTGATCAGGGAGCCTGACACGGCCCGCTTTAGGATCACACAAGGCTCAGGCGGGCCGCCTGGCCTTGTCTGATCAGCAACATGTTTCTGTTTTGACAGTTTCAGTCCCTGTTGTGTTTTAAGCCCATTTCCGGCACTTCTAAGGCCCGTAAAGCCAACTTTAAGGCCCTAAAATGATGCCTAAACATTGTGGACATGAAACATGCTCAAAAATATGTCGGATGTTGGTTCGTTTGGCCGTACGAACGCGATGTTCGCTTAATTACGACGGAATGCGCACAAGCGCGTAAAACGATCCAAATGACGTGAAGTAATGGATTTTTCTCATGCCAAACACTAAAATAAAATATTTTAGTGCTTACATAAATTTTTGGATGTCCGGATGTATTCAGAATGTAAGTTATGCGTAAAAGTGCAAACTTGTGCTCTTTTTGACACTTTTAGTCCCTGAATGACCCAAAAGTTTATTTTAGCACACCTAACCCCTAAAAGCCTATTTCTAAGCTATGTAGAGGATATTTAAGGTGTGTTTAACTTATGGTCATGTTCCGGAATGTCTGTTACAGTTCAAATTGGCATACTTTCGCAGTTTGTCAAGTTTAGTCCCTGTAAGCGAATTAACTTGTTTTTGCCATACCAAAGCCTTCAAAACTTATTTATAAGTTATGTAAAGGTTATTTAAGGTATGTTAAGCCTATGTCACTATTCCGGAGTGTTTGTTGCATTAAACTGGTTATATTTATGCATCGGTGCGCGTATAACCTTCCAGAAAGCGATTCAGAGTTTGGAATTGAACAAAAATTGATATGTGCAAATGATACACATATTTTTTGCAAATCCCAAGTATGAAATATAATATTTCATTGGTTCAGTATTTGTTTGATGGCCGTGGAGGCACAGGTGTTACAGTCTCCCATACTTTAGGAAATTTCGTCCCGAAATTTATTTAGAGGAAACTTGTGAGAGCTTGAAAACATGAAGTTGAAAAGATCGAACAATATTGGTTAGGGTTCTGAACTTCTAGTAATCTTTAATAACATCATGATTGCAATGTAAGAGGGATACTTATATACAAGTATATGAAGCGTCATTGGTGCGTCCACCGTACCTCCATTACATCGTTCTCATTTCGTTATTGTTGTCACTATCGGTTCTTACACATAATAAATCTTACTGTGGTTACCGTGCACTGAATCTCATAATTATGTACGCGTCCATAATTAGACAATTCCTTGCATAGTTCACACAGTCTATTTTATAATGTGTAGGGAAAACCAAATGAACAATCCTGTGATGAGTGTGACTAGACCACCATAGAGTCCTTTTAATTAAATCAATAAATGATCTAAATAGACTATCAAGGAGTCTGTTTAGCTACATCACTAGATGTCGTTCTTTCACCAAATTGTGAATCAATCCTTTTGACTAGACCACAAAAAGGGTCTCTTATGAATCATGGAGTGGTACTATATAATCCAAGGGTCTTAACTATTACATAGAAGCCCAATAAGGATTTAAGGTAGCACCTTTTGACTACCCTGCTACGAATCCCTCATATGGAGATATTAAAGATCCTGCGAGGATTTGGATAATGAATATCCAGAGTATAACAAAAACACAAAATGCATAAAAGAAAACACAAGATGCATAAACACATAGTCATATAACCACAAAGATTGTTTATTTGTTAATTTGTTTCGTTGACAGAGCACATGCATTTAAAGTACAATAGGAATCCATCTCGTGGATTTCATTTGGCACTTTAAACATTTACAAGAATCTATCTATAAAGATAGAAAGATTTTTAAAAGAGAAATTCGATTTCGATTATAAGGAACCGAAATGTTCGAATTCAGGTACATAAGGAATCCAATTAAGGACTCTGATTTGAATGATGATCATCCACATGGGTCTAAATGTGAAGATAAAAAGATCCCATATGGACTTTAGAAGTTGAAGATGTTTTGAAACCTTGCACTGGATGTGCTTATGTCAAAACATGAAGTAAAAAAAAATGCTTATGAAGTTGAGACGCTAGATATGTCAAGGCGACATACGAAACAGAATTTGAAGGTTAAGTCAATGTATGAGGAAAATATCTTTGAAAACTATGCATGGGGTTCTTTTAAGAAAAATGTGTTTAACGTTTTTGAAACCTTATATATAATACTTTTGAAATCATAAAGTAGTTGTATTAGGTAGGTATATTTATAAAAATGTTTTAAAATCATGCGAGATGAATTTTGAAATTATGTATAAGGTTTTTGAAAAAGATGAATGATGCTTTTCGAAATCATGCACTTGATAAGAAAATGTACTGTGTTAATATTGTTTTCAGACTATATGAAATATTTTGAAATTAGGAAGGTTGGTTTTGATAACATGGCCAATGTTTTGAAATAACATAGACAATGCATTTAGAAAAATTGTTTTCAAACTATATGAAATGTTTTGAGATCATGAAGATTGTTTTTGAAATACTTGTACTGTATATGTTGAAAAATCAAAACGTAATGGGTATGAGATTTGAAAATACCCTTAGTTATCTAACCAAGGATTCAAAGGTACAGATGTGCAGAAGCATGATTACTCATAATGTCACTTTATTTTCTGTACTTTGTTTCTTAGAGTGAAACGAGTACTTAAAATTTTCGAGGGAATCATGAGCGATCATTTGAAAGAGAGAATCACAAGAGTAGTCTGTAAGGTACATAGTTTCTTGATGTAGGTATCATAAGAAAAGTCATACACACATGTAACTACACTCGTACATCAGAATTTGTGAACAATAATTTATTTATGAACAAAACAGATTGTTTCACATTACAAGAAAACAAAAGAAACAAAGGCATAAGACAGCAACATCCTTTGTTCAGCCAATTGCTCATCCACGGGTTGGATTTGCACTGACAATCTTCGGGCAGTTGTTCCTGTAATGGCTCGTCTCGCCACAGTTGTAGCAAGTACCAGGCGGAAAACGAGCTTGAGTAGGGTTGACTTGGGGTTGATTTGGACCACCTTGGTTCGGGTTATATCGACAAGTACTTGCCAGATGACCAACTCGTCCACATGATACACACAGATGACACTGTAAGTGAGCTAGGTGATGCCCCTTACATTTGTTGCATAGTGGTGTCGTTCCCTTGTATTGCTTCATAGCAGGTGGTGTTGCCACCCGGATGGGTCCTGTTTGATTTGGTACTGCTGTAGTTGGGCAAACCCTTGCCGTATGACCTATAAGTCCACAAATTTGGCAATTGCGGCACTTCACATTAGCATGATGATGAAGGCTACATTGGTTGCACATGGGTGAAGTTCCATTGTATGGCTTCCTAGCTGGTGGCCTTGCCACATGGCTAGGTCCCGCTTGATTAGGTGTAACCGTTGCGGGTTTCCTTGAAGCCTTACGCTTCCTTGATTTTGGTGCTGGCTTGACTTCTGCTTCCTTTGGTGACTCTTGAGTGGCTTCATTGTTGAGACGAGAGGCTTCAATGTTGAGACGAGAGGCTTCATTGTTGAGACGAGACATGGCAATGCCTAAATCCACAGACTTCAGAATCACTTCGCCTATTTGTTGGGCAAATTTAGCTGTTTGCTCGGACATTTGACCGTCGCTGAGAGGAAGAGACATTCTAGAAGAAAATGAAAGGCATAGGAAGAAACAAGTGAAAGGTTATCGGGTAAATAATGCAGAATGGTAATGCATAAGAATTTGCGATCATTTGTTTGTTATCTAAGGCAAACAAATGAGATGGTGACAAATCAAAGTAAATGGGTCAAAAATAATGGATCGCGAAGACATGCTCGCCTATAAGTGAACACTCATCCCAAGAATTCCCAGGTAAGCACAACTGGTCTCGCGTCTGATGAGATGTATATGAAGTGCTTGCCTAGACAGAAAACCCAGAATACAGGCATTCACCCTTCCAGTTTGCACGTGTTCACATTATTTAAAACCCAAAACCTTGACGAGATTTTGAAAATTCAAAGGGGGTTCAAAACCATATAACAGAGGGTTCAAAACCTTACAATAGAGGGTTCAAAACCTAGTAATCAATCATCCTAGAACAGATGATTAGTTTTCAAAGCGGTTTTGAAGTTTATGTTCTTGTTGTGGTTGTCGCCTAAGGATAGGTGACAGTATTGTTTTATGACTAAACGTAAGTAAACTCGCGTTAGGGTCCTAGAAAGGTTATAGACTAGGTCAAAGTATTACTAATAACCTAATTCCCTATAACCATGGGCTCTGATACCATCTTTTCTGTCACACCCCGACCACGTAGAACATACAAAACGTGGCGGAAACATCGGGGAGTGTTGTAACAGAATTAATGTTTCACAACCATGGAAATTTAAGTTTCGTTTTATTCATCAAACAAGCGAGTTACATTATCTTTAAACAAGAAATAAAGAGTACATAACAAAAATTTAACTAGTTCTTGTCTCGTTTTAAGTCACTAAGGCACAGGTCCGCCTAAGTATGTCTTGATAAATCCTATGAATCATCTCCTGAAAAACACATGTGAAAATAGGTACGTCAGCATAAAAATGCCTGTGAGATACATAGGTTTATGAAAATAGGATTCATGACTTATTGTTTAAGAAAATGTTTAGTCATGAACCTTGTAATTTGATTTGTCTTGTAAATCATTTTAAAAAAACGATAAGATCAGATGATATATATAAATAAGAGAATAATGTATGGTTAATTGAATAACCATGTAAAATGAGTTTGTATAAGATAAGTTGTTTGTAAAAGAATGTCTTGTGAAAAGTATGTTATTTGTATAAAATGTTATATATCTTAAATTGAAATGATTCAAATAACGCTACGATATGTAATACCATACAACCATTTATATATAGGAAGTACCAGCGGCGTATCCACCATGCTTGTATCATATTACACACGCACCGTTACTCAAATCACTTACCCAAACAAACCACCAATGTAAGATGTCTATGTTTCAACCAATTTCCAAACGTATTGAATAATATGTCAAAAATGTTTATGTCAATATGTAAATCATGTAATGTGTAACCAATGTCAATAATGTTTATGTGTCAAATGTAAATCATGTAATGTGTAACCAATGTCAATAATGTTCATGTGTCAAATGTAAATCATGTAATGTGTAACCAAAATGATCTGTATGGCTAGTGAAATGTATCAACTAAACCATATGCATAAAAACAAAGTATTGAAGTAAAACATGGTTTCAATCAAAGCTATGTTTTGTGGAAATGCATGCTATACTGATACGAACATCTATGCGGTATTGTTATAATGCATACATCCAAGCCTTGAGACTGCGGCGATAAACCCTTAAACAACTTAAAGGTTTATCTAAATTATGTATATCGAATTCGGTCATTCCTTCCAATCTAAACAAACCCAGGATTTCAGGAACGGGAGTTGTCAATTCCTATGGTACCACTACCTACTAACGAACGGCATGATCGGTGTTAATGAATGTATTGTTCCATTGTAAACAACCCAAGTGTCATAACAAAATGTAAGCATGTGATGAAAACACTGTACTAAGTATGTAACCAACGGACATACATAGCATAAAATGTAAATGTAAAACAATGTACTAAGTACGCACGCAATGGGCATACATAGCATAAAATGTAATGAAATCATGTACTATAAATGTACTAACGAACATAGGAAGTATATGATGTGAAAACGGGAAAGTATGAAAGTAACAAGTAGGCACATGTGTTCCACCCCAAAACGTTTGGAAAACAGTAAAAGAGGGGTCTATGTACTCACTTGAGATTGCCCAGAAGTCCTAGGATAACCACCAAGCAATGCTAGAGATCACGGAATCAAACGGCACCTAATATAGGTAACTATGTTAATAAACCGGACCTAAATCGGAGGATCGGGTAGCATGAGGGTTCGTAAACCAAACGAGAGTGAAGACTCGTGTAATATGGTTTAACAAAGCCTACATACTAAATGAAACCTAACATAATTGCTTACGACCCATTACGACCCGTTTAGATAGCTATGCTACTTTAACGCGTCGTTCGCGTGAAATGCGTTCGGACCGCCTAACTAGTCCTATGACAAGTGTTATATGCCTAAACATGTTACATAATCAGTTATGTGACAAAAGTTTAGGTTACATATGCTTAATTACCAATTATACATGAAAAGGGTATTCTGGTAATTTACCTAAGGCATATAAACTACCTATCATACAACTACTCAAACGATGTGACCATTAGGTATAACCTCAGAAGGTTATTCCCTATACACTATGGTCACCCAATGTATTTGGTCGGATCCTAATGATCGACCAAACTGGGTCGGGTTCGAAGGTATAAGCGATTTATCAGATCGCTTACCCTTATGACCCTAGACAACATGGTAATCAGTAGGCATAGTCACAAAGGACTATAACCATCGTGATTACAATCACGTTGCGAAGTTCAAACGAACTTCGCATTGACCATAAGCTGGTCAATGCTGAAAGTCAAACAAAGTTTGACTTTCGGACTCGAAAAGCAATAAAAGAAAGAAAAGAACGAAAGAATACTTACGAAGGGTCCCCGAATGCTAATCTAGATCGAAATAACTCAGGTATGAAACAATGGTTTCAACTTAGAGTCTTTTGTCACACCCCGACCACGTATATCATACAAGACGTGGCGGAAAACGTCGGGGAGTGTTGTAACAGAATTATTGTTTCAAATCCATGGCAAACAAAGTTATAATTTATTTATCAACATGAGAGTTTCATTGATTCAAACAGTAAATAAAGAGTTTATAACATAATTAAACATAGTCTATCTTCGTTTTAAGTCTCTAAGGCACAGGTCCGCCCTAGTGTCATGATCATCATCCTACGGAAAAGCACCTGAAAACACATGTGAAAGTAGGTACGTCAGCATAAAAATGCCTGTGAGATACCTAGGTTTTGTGAAAATAGGATTCATGACTTAAGTTTGAGAAAAAAAATTTAGTCATGAACCTTGTTATTTGATTTGTTTTGTAAATCGCTTGAAAAACAATAAGTTCAGATGATATGTATAAATAAGTGAATAATGTATGGTTAAATGAATAACCATGTAAAATGAGTTGTATAATATAAACCGTATTGTAAACCAAAGTCTTGTGAAAACATGTTACTTGTATAAAATGTATAAGTGCAAAATGAATGATTTAAATAACGCTATGATATGATATGTAATATAATACAAACACTTATATATAGGAAGTACCAACGACGTATCCACCATGATTGTATCATATTACTCACATCTCGTTACTTAAGTCACTTAAACCAACCAACAAAGTATAATGTCTATGTTTAAACTAATAGTAAAAAGTCCTTGTATAAACCATGTCACATGTTGATAGTCCAAAAGTAGTCAAGTAATGTGTAACAAATGTTATGTATGGTAAGTAAAATAAGACTACTTAAACCATAAGTAAAAATGTACAAAACAAAGTATTTTGAATATATCAAAAAGTTATGTTTTGCAAAGTGATGCATGATACATTGATACAAACATTTATGTGGTAAGTTAACGCATACATTCAAGCCTTGAGACAGTCGGATAACCCTTTCAGTCAGGGTTATCAAAAGAAATGTTTTCGGATTCAGTCATTCCTTACATCCAAACAAACCCGGGATGTCAGGAATGGGATTTGTCAAGTCCTATGGTACCACTACTTACTCCCGAGCGGCGTAGCAAATGTTAATGAACGTAATAAAGACCCGTTTGTGCAAACCAAATGTCATAGCAGTTGTATACATGTCGTATGAAAACAATGTACTAAGTATGCTAAGTTAACATACAAAGCAGAAAAGTCTTGTAAATCAATGTGCTAGCATGCTATCAGTCAACATACATAGCAGAAATGTAATGTAAAACAATGTACTAAGTATGCACACAATGGACATACATAGCATGAAATGTAATGAAATCATGTACTATAATGTACTAACAAACATAGCCGGTATATGATGTGAAAACAGGAAAGCAGGAAAGTAACAAGTAGGCACATGTGTTCCACCCCAAAACAGTTTGGAAAACAGTAAAAGAGGGGTCTATGTACTCACTTGAGATTGTTCAGTAATCCTAAGATAACCACCAAGCAATTCTAGAGATCTCGGAATCAAACGGCACCTAATATAGGTAACTATGTTAATAAACCGGACCTAAATCGGAAGATCGGGTAGCATGAGGGTTTGTAAACCAAACGAGTATTGAGACTCGTGTAGTATGGTTCAACAAAGCCTACATACTAATTGAACCCTAATATAATTATTTACGATCCATTACGACTCGTTTAGGTAGCTTATGCTACTTTAACGCGTCGTTCGCGTGTAACGCGTTCGGACCGCCTAACTAGTCCTATGACAAACAGAATATGCCTAAACATGTTACATAATCAGTTATGTGACAAAGGTTTAGGTTACATATGCTTAATTACCAATTATACATGAAAAGGGTATTCTGGTAATTTACCTAAGGCATATAAACTACCTATCATACAACTACTCAAACGATGTGACCATAGGGTATAACCTCGGAAGGTTATTCCCTACCTACTATGGTCACCTAATGTGTTTGGTCGGATCCTAATGATCGACCAAATGGGTCGGGTTCGAGGTATAAGCGATTTATTAGATCGCTTACCCTACGACCCTAGACAACGTGGTAATCAGTAGGCATAGTCCCAAGGGACTATAACCAACGTGATTACACTCACGTTGCGAAGTTCAAACGAACTTCGCATTGACCATAACTGGTCAATGTAGAAAGTCAAACAAAGTTTGACTTTCAGAATCGAAAGACTCGAAAAGCAATAAAAGAACGAAAGAATACTTACGAAGGGTCCCCGAATGCTAATTTCGATTCAAAAATCTCAGGTATGAAACAATAGTTTCAACTTAGAGTTTCTCAAATCAAAATTCTTGTAAGTTTTGCAATGGGGTGTTGGGGTATTTATAGTTTTCGGTCCACCGCTAAGATCGTTTCATGGAAACCGTGCTTTAATCGTAACCGTACAAGTGTTGGAACCTTATGGTGACTAGAAAATGGTTCTTATCAGCTGACTAGACAATTTAGAATGTGTGGGTGTGGATCAACCAGCTGCAATCTGATGTTTAATACACTTAATCTGGTCTGGTTAGGCAGTCGCGTAGCGCGACTGGTAAAGCCTATAGGGCTCGCGCTACGCTAGCACCCCTCTGTTTCAGAAATGTTTCAGAATTGGCAGAAATGGTCCCTGCACGTGTTTAAGGCCTTTTTCGATGCGTTTGAACCCCGTTAACCTCATTTCAAGGCTCTAAAATGAAGTTAAAGTATTGGGAACTCAAAACATGCTCAAAAATATGCCGGATGATGGTTCGTTTGGTCGTACGAACGCGATGTTCGCTTAATTACGACTGAATGCGCACAAGCGCGAAAAACGATCCAAATGACGCGACGAATGGATTTTTGGCAAGCCAAACACGAAAGCATAATATAGTCATGCTTACATAAATTTTTGGATGTCCGGATGTATTCAGAACGTAAGTTATGCGCAAAAGTGCAAACTTGTGCACTTTTTGACACTTTTAGTCCCTGAATGACCCAAAAGTTTGTTTTAGCATACCGAACCCCTCAAAGCCTATTTCTAAGCTATGTAAAGGATATTTATGGTATGTTTAACTTATTGTCAAGTTCCGGAATGTCTGTTACAGTTCAAATTGGCATACTTTCGCAGTTTTTTCAAGTTTAGTCCCTGTAAACGAATTAACTTGTTTTTGCCATACCAAAGCCTTTAAAACTTATTTCTAAGTTATGTAAAGGTTATTTAAGCCTTTAAAACAAAGTTTGACTTTCGGACTCGAAAAGCAATAAAAGAAAGAAAAGAACGAAAGAATACTTACGAAGGGTCCCCGAATGCTAATCTAGATTGAAATAACTCAGGTATGAAACAATGGTTTCAACTTAGAGTCTTTAAGACCAGATTCTAGTGATTTTGAAGCAATGGGGGGTGGGGTATTTATAGTTTTCGGTCCACCGTTAAGATCGTTTCATGGAAACCGTGCTCGTATCTTGTGCGTACACTTGTTGGAAACTCATGGTAGCTAAAAATGGTCCTTATCAGCTGAATAGGCAAGTGGGAAGTGTGTGGGTGTGGTTAAAACAGCTGGAACCTGCTGACTGTTCAATCTAATCTGATCAGGGAGCCTGACGCGGCCCGCTTCAGGATCACACAAGGCTCAGGCGGGCCGCCTGGCCTTGTCTGATCAGCAACATGTTTCTGTTTTGACAGTTTCAGTCCCTGTTGTGTTTTAAGCCCATTTCCGGCACTTCTAAGGCCCGTAAAGCCAACTTTAAGGCCCTAAAATGATGCCTAAACATTGTGGACATGAAACATGCTCAAAAATATGTCGGATGTTGGTTCGTTTGGCCGTACGAACGCGATGTTCGCTTAATTACGACGGAATGCGCACAAGCGCGTAAAACGATCCAAATAACGTAACGAATGGATTTTTCTCAAGCCAAACACTAAAATAAAATATTTTAGTGCTTACATAAATTTTTGGATGTCCGGATGTATTCAGAATGTAAGTTATGCGTAAAAGTGCAAACTTGTGCACTTTTTGACACTTTTAGTCCCTGAATGACCCAAAAGTTTATTTTAGCACACCTAACCCCTCAAAGCCTATTTCTAAGCTATGTAGAGGATACTTAAGGTGTTTTTAACTTATGGTCATGTTCCAGAATGTCTGTTACAGTTCAAATTGGCATACTTTTGCAGTTTGTCAAGTTTAGTCCCTGTAAGCGAATTAACTTGTTTTTGCCAAACCAAAGCCTTCAAAACTTATTTCTAAGTTATGTAAAGGTTATTTAAGGTATGTTAAGCCTATGTCACTATTCCGGAGTGTTTGTTGCATTAAACTGGTTATATTTACGCATCGGTGCGCGTATAACCTTCCAGAAAGCGATTCAGAGTTTGGAATTGAACAAAAATTGATATGTGCAAATGATACACATATTTTTTGCAAATACCAAGTATGAAATATAATATTTCATTGGTTCGGTATTTGTTTGATGGCCGTGGAGGCACAGGTGTTACAGTCTCCCCTACTTTAGGAAATTTCGTCCCGAAATTTATTTAGAGGAAACTTGTGAGAGCTTGAAAACATGAAGTTGAAAAGATCGAACAATATTGGTTAGGGTTCTGAACTTCTAGTAATCTTTAATAACATCATGATTGCAATGTAAGAGGGATACTTATATACAAGTATATGAAGCGTCATTGGTGCGTCCACCGTACCTCCATTACATCGTTCTCATTTCGTTATTGTTGTCACTATCGGTTCTTACACATAATAAATCTTACTGTGGTTACCGTGCACTGAATCTCATAATTATGTACGCGTCCATAATTAGACAATTCCTTGCATAGTTCACACAGTCTATTTTATAATGTGTAGGGAAAACCAAATGAACAATCCTGTGATGAGTGTGACTAGACCACCATAGAGTCCTTTTAATTAAATCAATAAATGATCTAAATAGACTATCAAGGAGTCTGTTCAGCTACATCACTAGATGTCGTTCTTTCACCAAATTGTGAATCAATCCTTTTGACTAGACCACAAAAAGGGTCTCTTATGAATCATGGAGTGGTACTATATAATCCAAGGGTCTTAACTATTACATAGAAGCCCAATAAGGATTTAAGGTAGCACCTTTTGACTACCCTGCTACGAATCCCTCATATGGAGATATGAAAGATCCTGCGAGGATTTGGATAATGAATATCCAGAGTATAACAAAAACACAAAATTTATAAAAGAAAACACAAGATGCATAAACACATAGTCATATAACCACAAAGATTGTTTATTTGTTAATTTGTTTCGTTGACAGAGCACATGCATTTAAAGTACAATAGGAATCCATCTTGTGGATTTCATTTGGCACTTTAAACATTTACAAGAATCTATCTATAAAGATAGAAAGATTTTTAAAAGAGAAATTCGATTTCGATTATAAGGAACCGAAATGTTCGAATTCAGGTACATAAGGAATCCAATTAAGGAATCTGATTTGAATGATGATCATCCACAACGGTCTAAATGTGAAGATAAAAAGATCCCATATGGACTTTAGAAGTTGAAGATGTTTTGAAACCTTGCACTGGATGTGCTTATGTCAAAACATGAAGTAAAAAAAAATGCTTGTGAAGTTGAGACGCTAGATATGTCAAGGCGACATACGAAACAGAATTTGAAGGTTAAGTCAACGTATGAGGAAAATATCTTTGAAAACTATGCATGGGGTTCTTTTAAGAAAAATGTGTTTAACGTTTTTGAAACCTTATATATAATACTTTTGAAATCATAAAGTAGTTGTATTAGGTAGGTATATTTATAAAAATGTTTTAAAATCATGCGAGATGAATTTTGAAATTATGTATAAGGTTTTTGAAAAACATGAATGATGCTTTTCGAAATCATGCACTTGATAAGAAAATGTACTGTGTTAATATTGTTTTCAGACTATATGAAATATTTTGAAATTAGGAAGGTTGGTTTTGATAACATGGCCAATGTTTTTGAAATAACATAGACAATGCATTTAGAAAAATTGTTTTCAAACTATATGAAATGTTTTGAGATCATGAAGATTGTTTTTGAAATACTTGTACTGTATATGTTGAAAAATCAAAACGTAATGGGTATGAGATTTGAAAATACCCTTAATTATCTAACCAAGGATTCAAAGGTACAGATGTGCAGAAGCATGATTACTCATAATGTCACTTTATTTTCTGTACTTTGTTTCTTAGAGTGAAACGAGTACTTAAAATTTTCGAGGGAATCATGAGCGATCATTTGAAAGAGAGAATCACAAGAGTAGTTTGTAAGGTACATAGTTTCTTGATGTAGGTATCATAGGAAAAGTCATACACACATGTAACTACACTTGTACATCAGAATTTGTGAACAATAATTTATTTATGAACAAAACAGATTGTTTCACATTACAAGAAAACAAAAGAAACAAAGGCATAAGACAGCAACATCCTTTGTTCAGCCAATTGCTCATCCACGGGTTGGATTTGCACTGACAATCTTCGGGCAGTTGTTCCTGTAATGGCTCCTCTCGCCACAGTTGTAGCAAGTACCAGGCGGAAAACGAGCTTGAGTAGGGTTGACTTGGGGTTGATTTGGACCACCTTGGTTCGGGTTATATCGACAAGTACTTGCCAAATGACCAACTCGTCCACATGATACACACAGATGACACTGTAAGTGAGCTAGGTGATGCCCCTTACATTTGTTGCATAGTGGTGCCGTTCCCTTGTATTGCTTCTTAGCAGGTGGTGTTGCCACCCGGATGGGTCCTGTTTGATTTGGTACTGCTGTAGTTGGGCAAACCCTTGCCGTATGACCTATAAGTCCACAAATTTGGCAATTGCGGCACTTCACATTAGCATGATGATGAAGGCTACATTGGTTGCACAAGGGTGAAGTTCCATTGTATGGCTTCCTAGCTGGTGGCCTTGCCACATGGCTAGGTCCCGCTTGATTAGGTGCAACCGCTGCGGGTTTCCTTGAAGCCTTACGCTTCCTTGATTTTGGTGCTGGCTTGACTTCTGCTTCCTTTGGTGACTCTTGAGTGGCTTCATTGTTGAGACGAGAGGCTTCATTGTTGAGACGAGAGGCTTCATTGTTGAGACGAGGCATGGCAATGCCTAAATCCACAGACTTCAGAATCACTTCGCCTATTTGTTGGGCAAATTTAGCTGTTTGCTCGGACATTTGACCGTCGCTGAGAGGAAGAGACATTCTAGAAGAAAATGAAAGGCATAGGAAGAAACTAGTGAAAGGTGATCGGGTAAATAATGCAGAATGGTAATGCATAAGAATTTGCGATCATTTGTTTGTTATCTAAGGCAAACAAATGAGAAGGTGACAAATCAAAGTAAATGGGTCAAAAATAATGTATCGCGAAGACATGCTCGCCTATAAGTGAACACTCATCCCAAGAATTCCCAGGTAAGCACAACTGGTCTCGCGTCTGATGAGATGTATACGAAGTGCTTGCCTAGACAGAAAACCCAGAATACAGGCATTCACCCTTCCAGTTTGCACGTGTTCACATTATTTAAAACCCAAAACCTTGAGGAGATTTTGAAAATTCAAAGGGGGTTCAAAACCATATAACAGAGGGTTCAAAACCTTACAATAGAGGGTTCAAAACCTAGTAATCAATCATCCTAGAACAGATGATTAGTTTTCAAAGCGGTTTTGAAGTTTATGTTCTTGTTGTGGTTGTCGCCTAAGGATAGGTGACAGTATTGTTTTATGACTAAACGTAAGTAAACTCGCGTTAGGGTCCTAGAAAGGTTATAGACTAGGTCAAAGTATTACTAATAACCTAATTCCCTATAACCATGGGCTCTGATACCATCTTTTCTGTCACACCCCGACCACGTAGAACATACAAAACGTGGTGGAAACATCGGTTAGTGTTGTAACAGAATTAATGTTTCACAACCATGGAAATTTAAGTTTCGTTTTATTCATCAAACAAGCGAGTTACATTATCTTTAAACAAGAAATAAAGAGTACATAACAAAAATTTAACTAGTTCTTGTCTCGTTTTAAGTCACTAAGGCACAGGTCCGCCTAAGTATGTCTTGATAAATCCTATGCATCATCTCCTGAAAAACACATGTGAAAATAAGTACGTCAGCATAAAAATGCCTGTGAGATACATAGGTTTATGAAAATAGGATTCATGACTTATTGTTTAAGAAAATGTTTAGTCATGAACCTTGTAATTTGATTTGTCTTGTAAATCATTTTAAAAAAAAAACGATAAGATCAGATGATATGTATAAATAAGAGAATAATGTATGGTTAATTGAATAACCATGTAAAATGAGTTTGTATAAGATAAGTTGTTTGTAAAAGAATGTCTTGTGAAAAGTATGTTATTTGTATAAAATGTTATATATCTTAAATTGAAATGATTCAAATAACGCTATGATATGTAATACCATACAACCATTTATATATAGGAAGTACCAGCGGCGTATCCACCATGCTTGTATCATATTACACACGCACCGTTACTCAAATCACTTACCCAAACAAACCACCAATGTAAGATGCCTATGTTTCAACCAATTTCCAAACGTATTGAATAATATGTCAAAAATGTTTATGTCAATATGTAAATCATGTAATGTGTAACCAATGTCAATAATGTTTATGTGTCAAATGTAAATCATGTAATGTGTAACCAATGTCAATAATGTTCATGTGTCAAATGTAAATCATGTAATGTGTAACCAAAATGATCTGTATGGCTAGTGAAATGTATCAACTAAACCATATGCATAAAAACAAAGTATTGAAGTAAAACATGGTTTCAATCAAAGCTATGTTTTGTGGAAATGCATGCTATACTGATACGAACATCTATGCGGTATTGTTATAATGCATACATCCAAGCCTTGAGACTGCGGCGATAAACCCTTAAACAACTTAAAGGTTTATCTAAATTATGTATATCGAATTCGGTCATTCCTTCCAATCTAAACAAACCCAGGATTTCAGGAACGGGAGTTGTCAATTCCTATGGTACCACTACCTACTAACGAACGGCATGATCGGTGTTAATGAATGTATTGTTCCATTGTAAACAACCCAAATGTCATAACAAAATGTAAGCATGTGATGAAAACACTATACTAAGTATGTAACCAACGGACATACATAGCATAAAATGTAAATGTAAATGTAAAACAATGTACTAAGTACGCACGCAATGGGCATACATAGCATAAGATGTAATGAAATCATGTACTATAAATGTACTAACGAACATAGGAAGTATATGATGTGAAAACGGGAAAGTATGAAAGTAACAAGTAGGCACATGTGTTCCACCCCAAAACGTTTGGAAAACAGTAAAAGAGGGATCTATGTACTCACTTGAGATTGCCCAGAAGTCCTAGGATAACCACCAAGCAATGCTAGAGATCACGGAATCAAACGGCACCTAATATAGGTAACTATGTTAATAAACCGGACCTAAATCGGAGGATCGGGTAGCATGAGGGTTCGTAAACCAAACGAGTGTGAAGACTCGTGTAATATGGTTTAACAAAGCCTACATACTAAATGAAACCTAACATAATTGCTTATGACCCATTACGACCCGTTTAGATAGCTTATGCTACTTTAACGCGTCGTTCGCGTGAAACGCGTTCGGACCGCCTAACTAGTCCTATGACAAGTGTTATATGCCTAAACATGTTACATAATCAGTTATGTGACAAAAGTTTAGGTTACATATGCTTAATTACCAATTATACATGAAAAGGGTATTCTGGTAATTTACCTAAGGCATATAAACTACCTATCATACAACTACTCAAACGATGTGACCATTAGGTATAACCTCGGAAGGTTATTCCCTATACACTATGGTCACCCAATGTATTTGGTCGGATCCTAATGATCGACCAAACTGGGTCGGGTTCGAAGGTATAAGCGATTTATCAGATCGCTTACCCTTACGACCCTAGACAACGTGGTAATCAGTAGGCATAGTCACAAAGGACTATAACCATCGTGATTACAATCACGTTGCGAAGTTCAAACGAACTTCGCATTGACCATAAGCTGGTCAACGCTGAAAGTCAAACAAAGTTTGACTTTCGGACTCGAAAAGCAATAAAAGAAAGAAAAGAACGAAAGAATACTTACGAAGGGTCCCCGAATGCTAATCTAGATCGAAATAACTCAGGTATGAAACAATGGTTTCAACTTAGAGTCTTTAAGACCAGATTCTAGTGATTTTGAAGCAATGGGGGGTGGGGTATTTATAGTTTTCGGTCCACCGTTAAGATCGTTTCATGGAAACCGTGCTCGTATCTTGTGCGTACACTTGTTGGAAACTCATGGTAGCTAAAAATGGTCCTTATCAGCTGAATAGGCAAGTGGGAAGTGTGTGGGTGTGGTTAAAACAGCTGGAACCTGCTGACTGTTCGATCTAATCTGATCAGGGAGCCTGACGCGGCCCGCTTCAGGATCACACAAGGCTCAGGCGGGCCGCCTGGCCTTGTCTGATCAGCAACATGTTTCTGTTTTGACAGTTTCAGTCCCTGTTGTGTTTTAAGCCCATTTCCGGCACTTCTAAGGCCCGTAAAGCCAACTTTAAGGCCCTAAAATGATGCCTAAACATTGTGGACATGAAACATGCTCAAAAATATGTCGGATGTTGGTTCGTTTGGCCGTACGAACGCGATGTTCGCTTAATTACGACGGAATGCGCACAAGCGCGTAAAACGATCCAAATGACGTGACGAATGGATTTTTCTCATGCCAAACACTAAAATAAAATATTTTAGTGCTTACATAAATTTTTGGATGTCCGGATGTATTCAGAATGTAAGTTATGCGTAAAAGTGCAAACTTGTGCACTTTTTGACACTTTTAGTCCCTGAATGACCCAAAAGTTTATTTTAGCACACCTAACCCCTCAAAGCCTATTTCTAAGCTATGTAGAGGATATTTAAGGTGTGTTTAACTTATGGTCATGTTCCGGAATGTCTGTTACAGTTCAAATTGGCATACTTTCGCAGTTTGTCAAGTTTAGTCCCTGTAAGCGAATTAACTTGTTTTTGCCATACCAAAGCCTTCAAAACTTATTTCTAAGTTATGTAAAGGTTATTTAAGGTATGTTAAGCCTATGTCACTATTCCAGAGTGTTTTTTGCATTAAACTGGTTATATTTACGCATCGGTGCGCGTATAACCTTCCAGAAAGCGATTCAGAGTTTGGAATTGAACAAAAATTGATATGTGCAAATGATACACATATTTTTTACAAATCCCAAGTATGAAATATAATATTTCATTGGTTTGGTATTTGTTTGATGGCCGTGGAGGCACAGGTGTTACAGAACATTCTTCTGTCATTTTAGAAACATTTTCTTTCAAGACTTCATTTTCTATTTCTAATTTCTTACATTTTTCTGAAAGTTTTTCATCATTTTCTTTTAAAAATTTTTCTTTTTCTAGCATTTCTTTGCATTTTTTCTTTAAAAATGTTTTCAATTTTAGTGAATTCAAGATCTCTTGTTCTGAATTGCTCATCTTTTTCAGTACAAGCTCTGCACGGTTCCATGCATTTCTTGCACTGTTCAACAATTTTGATTTTAGTTTCAGAATCAGAATTTACCTCAGTGATTGGCACTTCGGTGTTTGTTGCAGTCTTTGTCTGCTCCTGATTAGCATCATTCTGCTTTTTTTCAATGCCAACTTCATCACCAACATTATCAGCTTTCAAAATCTCATTCTTTACTTCTTCTTCTTCTGTTTTCTTCACCTCTTCTATAATCTGCTGTTCTTCAATAACAGCTTTCTTAAACTCTTTATTCACAACAACTTCTTCACTTTTGATTTCCTTCACAACCTCAACTTCAACAGCTTCTGCTTTAACTTCTTCAGCAATTTTCTTCACATTGTTCACCATTTCTTCAACACTCTTTTTCATTCTCTCTTCATCTCTTTTTATCAGACAAGATAGCATGGCATATCTGATCTCCTTTTCATACCTTTTAGCATATTTGTCATCTTTCAATACATTTCTATAGTATTCAGCTCTCAAAGGAATCATGAGAAGAACATCATCAAAGATTATGTCTTTCTTTGGAACAACTGGTTCACCTTCTCTGTTCAAGTAACACTCTCTCTTTTTATCCCATCTTCTGCTGCTTACTGCACTCTCATACTCTTCTTGCATTTCATCCATTCTGTTCAACACAATGTTTCTTTCTCGATAAGTTTTCTCACTCAAAATCTCTTCTCGATTCTTCTCTTTGATCTCAACTTTATCTTTTTCTTCATTGTTTTCTTCACGAATTTCAGCAACAAAAACAAACTTTCTTTCCTCTGTTATAGCTTTGCCATGAGCTGTTTTTCGAACATTCTCCGAACGATCTTCTTCTGGACATACCTCTGACCAATCAAAACCTTCATCATCTTGAATTACAAAACAAGCTCTTGATTTAGGTTTATCTTCAATCATCTTAGGCTCTTCTCTGCTTCGATGGTAGATTGCCTTTCGGTAGTAATCATCATTGAATGGATGTTCATTTCCACCAACTGCAGAATTAGTGCATTCTCTCTTGAAATGACCTTTCTGCTTACACTTGAAATAGGTCACTTTGGATTTTTCATATCCAAGCTTTGTTGATGCACCTCCAAGAGATTGTTTTCCAGTAATTTCCATATATCTCTGGGCTCTGCGAATGCAACTTGCCAAACACCAACGGATGTCAATGAGCTCCATCTCTTCCGGATCAATCTGGTCGTAGTCTTCTTTGGTTAACTCGGAGTTTCCAATTTTTCCAGCTACAAGACCTTCATACGATTCCAGAACAGATGCAAGAAAACTCATTTACTGCTTAGCTGTATTGAAGCTCATCGACGTAGAATTCTTCAGTTTGAGAGCGATGTTGCATAGAATCTCCTCAGTTTCATCAGAATTTGATTTCGAAGATGAATGATATCCAGAATGATAACCAAAGAAGCAGAGAAGAGCCTAAGATGAACATTATTGAAGTTGTTTGATATTCTTTCATCTTCTCACCACTGAATGCTGTCTTTGGTGAACCAACACCTTTCTCTGATGGTACACTGCCTTTGTAGTATAGACCAACATTCTGTTGATGTGAAGAACCAGTCATCTTGCTTTGCTTTTGTAGCTCCAGATCATGACTCTCTATCTTTTCAAACAATGCATCAAGAGAAATTGTATCATATAAAGCATCATTTTTCAAAATAAACACAAACGTTTGCCACTGATCAGCTCGTGGTAACGCTTCAATCACTTTATCTATAAGTTCCTCTCTTGTTTTCACTATCTCAAATCTCTCAAGTTCAATTTTAAGATGACAAAATCTCTCAATCATTTGTCTCACTGTCTTTCCTTTTAGGCTATCAAACAGATCAAATTCTTTTTTAAGTAAAGCAATTTTGTTCTTTTTTATCTGTTTACCCCCCCCCCCCCCCTCAGCTTTAACACGTAAAGCTTCCCAAACTGATTTAGATGACCCATCATGATTCAGTAACGCAAAAATATCATTTCTAATTACCGTCTGGATCAAAGCAATCATTCTTTGTTCGGCAGCAAACTCAGATTTATCTTCTCTTGATAACTTCTTGAATGTAAGTTCTTCGCATTTATCATCTTTTGGCCTTTCGTATCCAAATTCTAAACAAAACCAACTTTCGTGAGCATACGCTTTCGCCCAATTGAGAAAACGTTCTTTCCACCATGTATAATCTTCAATGCTCACCAGAGTTTGTGGCTTTGAATGTGTTCCATAGAAATTATCATGCTTGATGTTCTCATTGATAGCTTTCGTGATAGTTTTTGGTGTAACATTTGCAATCTCGGACGATTTGGATGTGAATGCATTGAAAAACGTGTTATAGAATTCTTCAGCCATGATGTAAACCTGAACACACAATCAAACAAACACAATCAGTACAATTAATATCAACTATCCTGAAACAAACTGACACTCAATCATCGTGAAATAATCTTGATACAAAACACTTTGAAGCGAAATCAGATTTCAAGCTAAAACTCAAACTGAAGCAGAATCACAGTTAGAGCGGAATCAGATGATAAACACTTCGAGCGAAATCAGTTGAAAACTGTTTGGAGCGGAATTAGCTTTTGAACTTTGGATCGGAATTAGCTTTTTAACATTTGGAGCGGAATCAGAATGTGATCAGGAGCGGAATCAGAATGTGATCAGGAGCGGAATCAAGTGAAAGATCGATTTGGAGCGGAATCAGGATCAACTTTCAGGCTTTCTGAGTGGAATCAATCGGAAACTTTGGAGCGGAATCACTTCGAACATCAGTTTACCCATTTTTAGTCCGTATTTTAACATGAAACTTTCAAGGGTTTGTCTATGTCCAATTCCGAGTGCATTGTGAAAATTTTAACCAATTCGAACCGTGAAATCCTGTTCAATTGAAGAAAGAAGGTGTAGAAACGAGAAATTTCAATGAAATTCAGCTGTAAACTGCAAAAACTCCTCCAACTAGCTCTGATACCACTTGTAGGATCGTTATTGGACCCGACTGAGTCGTTCAGAGGAGTTTTATATCCAATTCAAAGGCGGAATCAGTGAACTGGACTTGATAACAGCTTGTTAATCTTTAATCTGTCACTTATATAGATAATAACAGCAATTACAACCTGAACAGACTTTGGCAGCACTTCGTTACAGGTTTGAGAGTCACATCCAAATGAATCAACACATGCCCTATTTATACTAGTGTTGATTTCGCTCCTAATGACCAAAGGATGTTTCGGGCGGAATCAGAACTTTCTGATTTCGCTCCAAATGGTCCCTTTGCACTTTGGAGCGGAATCAGCACCTAAGATCTAAACGACTGTTTCTCAAACCTTGGGCACTGATAATCCTATTCTATCCTATTACATGATACAAGACGAAGTCAATAGACGTATTGCACTAACACACCGCTTACGCTTCAAGACAATTGAAGGTACATGAAAGGAACTATACCACTCACGACCTGGAGCTAGGTGCAGTGGTATTCGCCTTGAAGATCTGGCGACACTATTTATATGGTACTCGATGTACAATCTTCACAGATCACAAAAGTCTACAACACATATTTGATCAAAAGGAACTAAACATGCGTCAACGACGATGGGTCGAACTGCTGAACGACTATGACTGTGAGATTAAGTACCATCCTGGAAAGGCAAATGTTGTAGCAGACGCACTAAGTCGAAAAGAAAGGGTTAAAACTCTAAGGGTTCGAGCATTGGAAATGACCATTCAAACGAACCTCACTGCACGCATTCGTGACGCACAACAAGAAGCTCTTAAGGGAGAAAACCGTAAAGCTGAATACCTCTGGGGTATGTTGAAATATATGGTGCCAAATGAAGAGGGAGCCTTATACTTTAAGAGGCGTATTTGGGTTTTGCTCTATGGCGGTATTCGAGAAGTCATCCTTGATGAAGCACATAAATCGAGATACTCGATCCATCTAGGATCGGACAAGATGTATCAAGACTTGAAAGACTACTATTGGTGGCCGAGACTTAAAAGCGATGTTGCTATTTATGTTGGAAAATGCCTAACCTGTGCTAAGGTTAAGGCTGAATATCAGAAACCGTCTAGCCTACTACAACAACCAGAGAATACCCATGTGGAAGCGGGTGCAAATCTCGATGGATTTCATAACGAAATTACCCAGGACCCCGAGAGGGCACGACATGATATGGGTGATAGTTGATCGATTAACGAAATCTGTGCATTTCCTGCCGATCCGAGAGAAGGATAGCACTGGAAAACTTGTTGAGATATACTTAAAAGAAATTGTGGCACGTCATGGAGTGCCTATCTCAATTATTTCAGACAGAGATGGACGCTTTGTCTCAAGAATCTGGCAATCCTTTCAGGAAGCCTTTGGATCTCAGCTAGACCTAAGCATGACCTTCCATCCACAAACAAACGGCTAAAGAGAACGAACCATACAAACATTAGAAGATATGCTTCGCGCATGTGTCATAGATCTAGGCGGCAGCTGGGATACTCACCTACCTTTAGTTGAGTTTTCCTACAATAACAGTTATCATACAAGCATAAAAGCCGCACCGTTCGAAGCTCTGTATGGTCGTAAGTGCCGATCGCCCTTATGTTGGGCAGACGCTGGAGATAAACGTATGGTTGGTCCTGAACTTGTACAAGAGACAACCGAAAAGATTATGCAGATCCCAGAGCGCATTAAGGCGGCTCGAGATCGACAAAAGAGTTATGCTGATCGTAGACGAAAACCATTAGAATTCGAGGTGGGAGACAAAGTTTTGTTGAAGGTCTCACCTTGGAAGGGCGTAGTAAGATTCGGAAAACGTGGGAAGCTGAATCCCCGATACATCGGACCATTCAAGATTTCGGAAAGAATTGGTACCGTGGCATACAAATTGGAATTACCGGATGAACTTAATGGAGTACATGATACGTTCCATGTATCCAACCTCAAGAAGAGTCCACACAAGAAAACGTGATAATCCCTGCGGATGAAGTGCATATTGATGACACCCTCCGATTTACAGAACAACCCGTTGAGGTTACCGACTGGAAAGTCAACAAGACCAGAAGGAGCAGTGTCAAACTTGTCAAAGAACGTTGGAACTCTAAGCACGGACCCGAGTACATGTGGGAACGTGAAGACCAGTTTAAAGAAAAGTACCCCCACCTGTTCAAGAAGACTCCTACGAGAGTTAGTTCAGCCTGAATTTTGGGACGAAATTCTTTTAACGGGGGAGACTGTGACAACTGGCACCAAACCGGTAATTTTCGTACATTTTAATTATTATTTAATAACTGCAATTATGTGCTTAAATGTCAACATTGTCTAATTAAATACAATACAAGTGAATTCATGCACGTGTTATACTACAAGAAATTTCTTTATGCATTAATGATAGCGTTGCGTTAGAAATACTAGTAAACTCACCGGTAAGACACATTGTGTCAACAATTCTGCAGAAGGCAGTTAGACAATAGAATTAGAGCCTAGGTGTAGGTCCAATGACAAGAATACCTTAAAACCCAAGAGTACATACAAGGGTTAGCCTATAAACATTCCGGAAGCTAAAATACGCACTAAAAAGCACCCGAAACGCACTTTAAGTGCAGAATTTTACAGAATTCAGCAATAAATCAGCTTTTAACATATAAATATTATGCAGAATTCATGTTTTATTATCCAGAATACCCTCCTAAGTTTTAGGAATTAAAAGAGTTACAAAAGGGTACTTAAAGGACACTAAACGGTGCAATTTAGCACTTTAACGAACCGGTATTTAACCGAACAACCGGACATTACCCAGAACATCAAAATATTACTAGAAGCATTATTTTTATATTTCTGAGCTAGTTATGGTCCCCGAACGCCATAACACCCCTTATAACGTAATAACACATCAAATCCCTAAAAATTACACTTGAAAGCTAAATTGTTTACAAATTAGAGATTTGAAGTTACACTTTACCCCCCCCCCCTTATATTGTATACGGTCATATGGGGTGGCCCCACCTCAAGATCATCTAAATCTTCACTAAAATCTCAACTTGATCTTTTCTTGGATTTGGAAAGATTTATTTTGATATTATATGATCTAGTAAGATATGATAAGATCTTGTAAGTATCATTTAAAGACACAAGCATACTCCATCTTCTTCACACACCATCAACCTCCCTCCCTTTACCTTGTTCTCGGCTCACACCCAACCCCCATACACCATCCATTTTCATTCATTTTCCAAGCATTCTAAAGTTCACATAAGGTGCTAGAAGGTGATTTAGGAAGTCGGAAGCTTGTGAATCTTGAAGGACCTTCTTCATTTGCTATTATCCTTCATTTTTGTCATCCTCAAGTTCTAGTAATCTTCCCTAGCCATGTTGCTAGTGGTGAGCCCTCATAATCTCTTATTTCTTAATATGTTGTTGGTTAAAAAGATGATATATATTGTTAAACTTGAAGAACACAAAAGAACATGATCATGATACTTTAACATAAGCTTGAAAATATAAGAATACATGTTGAATATGTTGATTTGCTTCTTGATGAATGATGATTTGTGTTAGTGATGTTAGACATCATAAGAAACCTACTAGATTGTGATTAAACACATGATCTAGTAAGTTAAAGTAGTGATCTTGTGAAAGACCAAGATCTTCATACTTTATGTTTCTCATGAACTTGAAAGTAAAAATGTTTTAGAGTATGATGATGGTTGATACATGTTAAAATCCTTGTGAATAGATGGTTACAAAAATAATTTTTCCAAGAAACCAAGTTTATTTACAAGATCTACAAAGTCATGGTTTATAAGGAAACTAATAATTTTTTTTTTATTTTTTTTTTTGTGTGTTTAAACAAGACTATGAACATGATTGTAACAAGAAAAATACAAAAGAAATATTTTTAGAAAAATCATCTTACAAGTTGTAAATGACTAAATCATTCAAGAATGTGATTTACAAACAAATAACCATGTTTTTAAGGGTAAACTAAACCTACTAAATAACATGGTAAATTACTAAAAGTTTTTACAAAGCTTCAAGTTCATGATGTAGTATAACTTACTTGATTTTGACACTCGGTGGTGTTAAATGAGTTGTTGATTGTTGTGATGATTTTAAAAGAAAATAAACACATGTTTTGAAAACATGGGAAACCTCCATTTTTAGAGGAAACTCTGTCAAAATTTCTATAAATTTTGACACTTAGAAAATATAAGTTTTGGTGAAACTTATTCCCTAAAAATGTGTCTAAAAATAATTACCAAGGTTTCCCTAATTTTTGTGTTAAGAAATAATGATTTCTTCAAGATTAAAATTGATATTAAGTATGTATTGTCACACCCCGACCACGTAAAACAACAAATCGTGGCGGAAACGTCGGGGAGTGTTGTAACAGAATCATTGTTTCAAAACACACGGAAATTTGAAGTTTCGTTTTATTAAACATTAATTATTTACATCGTCTGGAAATCTAAATAAACAAGTTAAACATAGTCTATCATTGTTATTAAGTCACTAAGGCCTCGTCCAGTCCTATGTGAGCATGCATCCTAGCAATCAACATCGTTCAACAACACCTGAAACATATGTGAAAACAAAGTCAGCAAAGAAATGCTGACGAGTACATAGGGTTTTGAGAGTGTCGGATCCATGGCTAGTTTACATGTTGCAATACTTAATTAAAAACCTTGTTTTGAAAAGTATTGTATTGCGGCATAACTAACCAACTCAAATCAAGTTGGTTATAGTGTATAAAATCTCGTAGCCATGATTCTTAACCCAAAACATTTATTTAATAAAATCTCGTTAATAAAATCTCGTTAATAAAACTCGTATAGTTTATATCGTTTCGAAAACCTCGTTTGTGTGACATCGTTTCAAATTGTTTACCCAAGTGAACTAAATAACGCCACGGTATGTAATATGATGAAAACATATATATATATATATATATAGGAAGTACCAGCGGCGTATCCACCATGCTTTCATCACATTACACCCGTCCCGTTATCTAAACACTAACCGAAAACCAATTGTTTACCCAAATCGTTTAATTCGTTAAAAATCCCTTTAGTCGTTTAAATCATTCTCGTTTTAGATCGTGAAACTACTTTTGATTGTCTCACCAATAACATCCAAACCTTCGTGACTCGACTATCTCGCCTATCGCTTCTCGCATTAATAAACCACCAAAGGGTAAATTAACAATCACAGATTCGGTCGTTACCCACCTAACCCACACATAACCATGGGTGCAGTCTGATAACGGGATTTGTCAGATCCTATGGTACCATAACCTAATATTGGTCGGTTCGGCCAAAATTAATGAATGTCATTCGTTATGTAACTACAACCAACAAGCTCGTTCACATTATCGAAATCGTTATTAGTTTAGTATAAACCATCTTAATCGTTTTGAAACCATCGTTGAAATATTGAAATCGTTTGATACATATGAATCACCCCAAAACAATCGAAAACAATAAAGGGGATCTATGTACTCACCTTTGGGTGCGTTTTTATATGTTAACACAATCCCTTAATTTATTCATCCTAAATTAAATAAGAATGATTTAATAATCAAAAACTCACAAAATACCGAAGTTTCTCCGATACTTAGAATTTTCACTTAACTTTGAGTTTTCTCGCAAAGTTATTATTTTGGATTATTTTGGTGTATTTGTATATATATACTCAAGCGTAATACACATAATTTCGTCAACACTAGCACATCATCATACACATATTGCAAAATACATAGCACATTGTAACACATAAAATTTACCCATGAACAACCCATTCTAGTTATGCCGAAAAACACTTATTTTAGCGATTCGGTAACATTTTTGGGCGTCGGAAGTCACGTATGACCAACCATAAACCAAGAAAACTTAATATAAGTTAAAATACTTGTTTTTATATCAAAAACATCAGTTTGGTTACTGATCTAAAACAGTTTTGTAAAAGTCCTCCGAAAAGGCGATTTTTGACTGTTTTATCGCATAGTTTTGCATCAAACGTTACCCGAACCTTCCCAAATCGAAATGACTTGAAATTTTAACACAATCCATGTTATTTACTGAATAAAATAATGGTTATACTCATGATAGTGCAGGTCTTAAGTAAAGCACATAAATCATGCAAATTTCACATATTTTACCACTTTTTAAGCTATATGTACAACACGCAAAGCTATCAATCCTATGTCAAAGTTTCATGCCATTATAATACATCAAATAAGGTCATTTTTAGTGCTTATAATCTGTTCAAATTCAGTTTTGTCATACAACCATTTTTTTATCACTTCTTGAGCTCTAAATCAACATATATTCATATGTACAAGTGTCTAAAGCATACTATCATAACATCAACATTTTATATGGGTTTAGATGCATCAAATACATGATATATTCAGGTTTATTTGCTGATGTATGTAAGCATTTTACATATCATTCATAGATCATCAATCACTTGCATTTAGACTATTATTCAAGAACATGTAACAACATAAACAAGTATTTAACAAAAAATCAAACTTCAAGACTCATACACACACATATATATGTACGGTTACACATACATATATATCACCACCATTTTTATTTGTTTCAAGACCCATTTCTTTTAGATTTCAAGTTTAGTGAAAAATTCCAAGATTCAAGAGAAACTTCAATCATCAAGAACAACCAAGAATCTAAAGTATGGTTTAAAAACAAATGTTATACCTTCAAGATTCAAGTAGGTTGTAGGATGAGATTTTGATGATAGGAAGCTTGTAATCACTTGACAACACCTTGGGAACACCCTTAGATCTTCATATTAACTTGAAAGTTGCTAGAAATGGGACTTGAATATGAAGAATAGAGTTTGAATGAGATGAAGATAGAGAGAGAGGGAGGGGACGGTTTGGAGGGGAGAGAGAGAGGTGAAGAATTTGTGATGTTGAGTGCAAGTATGGTGCAAATATATAGGCTATAATCTATAACAAATCTTCCATGATCACAAAAATCTCTAAGTGTATCCAAGAAGATCATGGAAATATATTGCATGATTTAGGAATTATTTGGTGGGCCACACATATATATGTGACCGTATGTGGATATGGGGGAAGGGGTAGAGTGTAACTTTGTTGGTAAATTAGATAAAACAGGTGTTTAACTGGGTACCGGGTATTTTATCTAGCGTTTAAATCCCGGTTTATGGCGTTCTAAATTATTTTTATTATTCTATAAAAATAAGCTCGCCAAAATACTATTGAAATAAATTTCAGTTGCCCAGACTGGCTGCGTTGTCTTCGTTTTGCAGTAGAAGCACTGTGTCGCGCAGAAACACGCGGTACGCGCTTGCTTAAACTTTGAAAAATAGCGCTTTTAAGCGTTTTAATTTATTTTTCAACACGGACCTGATTAAAAATAAAATTTTAATCATAATAGAATATTTTTGGGATTTAAATATTATCCGGGCGGTCACCAATGTTCGTTTCGCAGTTTTGTCGTAAATAGTCCTTTAGTTCAAATAAACATGTTTTTGCCATACCGAATCCTTCAAAACTTATTTCTAAGTTATGTAAAGGATATTTAAGGTATGCTTGGCTTATGTCACTATTCCGGAGTGTTTGTCGCGTTAAACTGACTGTGTTTATGCACCAGTTTGCGTATAACCTTCCAGAAAGTGATTTAAAGCTTGAAATCGGAATCAAATCAAATTGTAAAATCATCAAACACAATAACACATATAATAACACCAAAGCACATTGTTTTATTGATAACCAACATTGTTTTACATTATACGATGCTTACAGAACACAGTTGTCACAGTCTCCCCTACTTTAGGAAATTTCGTCCCGAAATTTTATTTAGAGGAAACTTGTGAAAGCTTGAAACATGAAGTCGAAAAGATAAAACAACACTGGTTAGAGTTCTGAACTTCTAGTAACTTTAAATAACATTATGCTTGCAATGTAAGAGGGACACTTATATACAAGTATATGAAGCGCCATTGGTGCGTCCACCGTACCTCCATTACATTGTTCACGTTTCGCTATTGTTGTCACTATTGGTTCTTACACATGATAAATCTAACTGTGGTTTCCGTGCACTGAATTTTTATAATTATGTACGCGTCCATAATTACGTAATTCCTTGCATAGTCCACACAGTGCATTTAATAATGTGTAGGGGAAAACCAAATGAATGAACCTGTGATGAGTGTGACTGGACCACCATAGGGTCCTTTCAGCTGTATCGTCACATGCCACTCTTAACCAGATTTTGAATCAATCTTTAGCTAGACCACTCAAGGGTCTCTTTTCGAATCATGGAATGGTACTATATAACCCAAGGGTCTTAACTACCACGTAGAAGCCCATTAAGGATTTAAGGTAGTACCTTTTGAATATCCTACTATGAATCCCTCATATGAAGATATGGAAGATTCTATGAGGATTTGGATAACGAAAATCGGACCACACAAAAACATAGAGGAGAACATATAACACATAATCACATAATAGCATAATTGTTTAATTTGACCTTTAATTTGTTATCTTTGGACACGAGTATTTAAAGCATACCAGGAATCCAATCCGTGGATTTCATTTGGCACTTTAAATATTTTCAAGAATCTAACTATGAAGATAGGAAGATCTTAATAGGAATTCGGTTTGTCCTTATTGAGTTGTAATGTACATATTAAGGTGTACAAGGAATCCAATCAGGGCTCCGATTTGGGCGATAATCATCCACAAGGATTCTTAAAATAGAGCAACCCATCGCCCTTTCATTTCGAGTTTAAGCTCGTGTTGAAGTGGTAGCTCATATTTCAATAAGTCTTCGTTTACATAAAATAGTTGTTCTTGAAGGACACGAGATTGAATATCAGATAGAGTTTAAACAGAATGAAGCTTGACTCGCTCCTTTCGACCAAGCGCATCGGCTACGACATTCGCCTTACCAGGAAGGTAGCGAATCTTGAAATCGTAATCGTTCAAGAGTTCAACCCAACGTCGTTGCCTCATTTTCAGCTCTTTCTGATTGAGAATATGCTGGAGACTCTTGTGGTCTGTGAAAACCACACACTTCGTTCCATAGAGGTAGTGTCTTCAGATTTTAAGTGCGAAAACCACAGCTCCTAATTCAAGATCATGAGTTGTATAGTTCTTCTCGTGAATTTTCAGTTGTCTAGACGCATAAGCTATGACTTTACCTCGTTGCATAAGAACGTAACCAAGTCCTAGATTCGACGCGTCATAATAGACAACAAAATCATCGTTTCCCTCAGGTAGAGATAAAACAGGAGCATCACAGAACTTCCGTTTCAGCGTTTGGAACGCTTCTTCTTGCTTAGGTCCCCACTCAAAAGGCTTATTTTTCTGAGTCAAAGCAGTGAGTGGAACCGCGATCTTTGAGAAATTAGAAATAAACCGTCGATAATAACCAGCAAGACCAAGAAAAGAACGAACTTCTGTAGGTGTCATCGGTGTATTCCAATCCTTAATTGCAACAATCTTGGATGGATCTACATGAATACCCTGCTCATTGACAATATGACCCAAGAACTGAACTTCTTTAAGCCAGAATTCACACTTGGAGAATTTAGCAAAAAGTTGTTCCTTCTTTAGGAGTTCGAATGTCAAACGAAGGTGTTGCTCGTGCTTTGCTTGAGACTTTGAATAAATGAGAATATCGTCAATGGACACAATGATGAACTTGTCTAAATAAGGTTTACAGACCCTATTCATTAAGTCCATAAAGATAGCTGGGGCATTTGTCAAACCAAAAGGCATGACAGTGAACTCGTAGTTCCCATATCTCGTACGGAATGCAGTTTTGGGAATATCTTCTTCGAGTACACGAAGTTGATGATACCCAGATCGTAGGCCGATCTTGAAAAAGCATGCAGCACCTTGCAGCTGGTCGAAGAGATCATCAATTCTAGGTAGGGGATATCAATTCTTGATGGTAAGCTTATTAAGCTCACGATAATCGATACACATTTGAAAAGATCCATCTTTCTTTTTCACAAAGAGGACAGGAGCTCCCCAAGGCGAAAAGCTCGGACGGATGAATCCTTTATCAGACAACTCTTGAAGTTGTTTCGATAACTCTTGCATCTCCGACAGTGCAAGATGATAAGGTGCTTTCGCAATCGGTTTGGCATTGGGTACAAGATCAATATGAAACTCGACTTGACGAACTGGAGGTAAACCAGGCAGTTCATCAGGAAACACCACTGGATAAATCCGAACAATCGGGATATCCTGAATACTCTTATTCTTGTCTTTCTCCTTGGTGACACGTGCTAGGAAAGCAACATATCCTTTTCTTAAATAACTTTGGGTTTTTGTTTCTTAAAAGAAACTATCATTTAAGGTTGTTGGGGAGATCACAAGTGATCATAAAAAATGACAGAACAACATGAGTAGTTTGTCTTTGTGTTGACATCATAAGGTTGCATCAAACATTCATACAATTGTATTAGTTAAAAAATAAAAACCACAATTTTTTATTTATATAACAACCGCATTGTTCTTAAATGTTAAAACATAACAACCAGAGGAAATTACAAAATACTAATCGTTCACTGCTGCATCATTGATTGCCTCATTAATGTTAAACACTCGTCCACGTGCTGGATTCACATTGACGTTGACGTTCGCATTCGGGTTTGCATTAGCATTCGCGTTTGCATTCACCAGTCTTGGATAATTGTTGTGGAAGTGACCAAACTCTCCACAGTTGAAACATGAACCTGGTGGGAATCTCGCAGCAATCCCCTGAACCGGAGCTTGAACCTGAGCAACCTGATTTTGTCCTAGACGACAAATATTGGCCAAATGCCCAAATTTTCCACACGTTGTGCATTGCTTGCAAGCTTGTTGTGCAACGTGATGACCGTTGCAGCGTGCACAATGAGGTGCGGTACCAGCATATGCCTTCTTTGCAGGAGGCTGAGCTGGTGGGTTCTGCGGGTTCTGAGCAGTGTGTGCTGTAACAGCAAAATTCTTAGCATCCTTTCGCTTCCTCGATTTCTTCGATGACTCACCTTTCTTACCCTTGCCCTTATCCTTGTTCTTCTCAGAATCAGCCGACTTCTTCTTGTCCCCCTTACGGGTAAGTTTACCTTTTCTGACTTGCGACTTAGTCAGGGTAGCAGACAATTCGATTGCGTGACAGACGGTAGTAGGATTAACGCTGGTCACAATATCCTGAATGGAATCGGGTAAACCATCGATATATCTCTCGATTGCTTTCTCCAGAGGGGTAACCATAGTGGGACACAACAGACTGAGTTCCTCAAAACGATCCGTATAGGCACGGTGTTCACCCCCATCTTGTTTTAGATCGTCAAACTCTCGCTCCAAAGCCCGAATTTTGTGACGGGGACAAAATTCTTTCATCATGAGAGCCCGGAGCTCTTCCCATGTTTGTGCCAATGCCACTTCGGCACCCCTATCGTGCATAATACCATTCCACCAGGTAAGCGCTTGCTTCTCAAACACGCTTGAAGCAAATTCAACCTTACGCGCATTCGGACACTGCACATGTCTGAACGTGCTCTCGATGCTCTCAAACCACTGCAGGAGCGCAGTTGCTCCTTGTGACCCAGAAAACTTTAGAGGCTTAGCAGAATTGAAGCTCTTGAAGTTACACGGCGCATTGTTGTTGTTATTGTTGTTGTATATCTCGTGGACTTGGGTCACAACGCCTGGAAGCACAGCAGCCACTTGCTGAGAGACTAGGGCTGCGATTTCTTCAATAGTGAAAGATTGTGCTTCACGTCGAGGAGGCATTGTCTAATAAGGAAACAAAAGAACGAGTGAGGTTGAAAAGCAAAAGAGGTATTGAAAATATCGTCAAAATGCCAGAAAGGCGATCATTTGTTCGTTACCTCGAACAAACAAATGACACGGAGTGACTAATCAAAGTAAATGGGTCAATATAGTGTATCGCCAAAGACATGCTCGCCTATAAGTGAACACTCACCCCGAGAGTTCCCAGGTAAGAGTGACTGGTCTGATTATGTGGATTTGTACGAACACTCAAGCCTTAGACAGAAAACTCAGGGTACAGGCACTCACTCTTCCAGTTTGCACGTGTTCACACTATTTAGACCGAAACTTTGACGATATTTGAAAACTTAAAGGGTTCAAAACCTTATAATAAATCATCCTAGAACAGATGATTGGTTTTCAAAGCGGATTCGAAATTTGTGTTCTTGTTGTCGTTATCACCTAAGGATAGGTGACGGTATTGTTTTATGACTAAACGCAAGTAAACTCGCGTTAGGGTCCTAGGAAGGTTATAGACTAGGTCAAAGCATTACTAATAACCTAATTCCCTATAACCATGAGCTCTGATACCAACTTTTCTGTCACACCCCGACCACGTAAAACAACAAATCGTGTCAGGAACGTCAGGGAGTGTTGTAACAGAATCATTGTTTCAAAACACACGGAAATTTGAAGTTTCGTTTTATTAAACATTAATTATTTACATCGTCTGGAAATCTAAATAAACAAGTTAAACATAGTCTATCATTGTTATTAAGTCACTAAGGCCTCGTCCAGTCCTATGTGAGCATGCATCCTAGCAATCAACATCGTTCAACAACACCTGAAACATATGTGAAAACAAAGTCAGCAAAGAAATGCTGGCGAGTACATAGGGTTTTGAGAGTGTCGGATCCATGGCTAGTTTACATGTTGCAATACTTAATTAAAAACCTTGTTTTGAAAAGTATTGTATTGCGGCATGACTAACCAACTCAAATCAAGTTGGTTATAGTGTATAAAATCTCGTAGCCATGATTCTTAACCCAAAACATTTATTTAATAAAATCTCGTTAATAAAACTCGTATAGTTTATATCGTTTCGAAAACCTCGTTTGTGTGACATCGTTTCAAATTGTTTACCCAAGTGAACTAAATAACGCCACGGTATGTAATATGATGAAAACATTTATATATAGGAAGTACCAGCGGTGTATCCACCAAGCTTTCATCACATTACACCCGTCCTGTTATCTAAACAGAAACCGAAAACCAATCGTTTACCCAAATCGTTTAATTCGTTAAAAATCGCTTTAGTCGTTTAAATCCTTCTCGTTTTAGATCGTGAAACTACTTTTGATTGTCTCGCTAATAACATCCAAACCTTCGTGACTCGACTATCTCGCCTATCGCTTCTCGCATTAATAAACCACCAAAGGGTAAATTAACAATCACAGATTTAGTCGTTACCCACCTAACCCACACATAACCATGGGTGCAGTCTGATAACGGGATTTGTCAGATCCTATGGTACCATAACCTAATACTGGTTGGTTCGGCCAAAATTAATGAATGACATTCGTTATGTAACTACAACCAACAAGCTCGTTCACATTATCGAAATCGTTATTAGTTTAGTATAAACCATCTTAATCATTTTGAAACCATCGTTGAAATATTGAAATTGTTTGATACATATGAATCACCCCAAAACAATCGAAAACAGTAAAAAGAGGGGATCTATGTACTCACCTTTGGATGCGTTTTTATATGTTAACACAATCCCTCAATTTATTCGTCCTACATTAAATAAGAATGATTTAATAATCAAAAACTCACAAAAATACCGAAGTTTCTCCGATACTTAGAATTTTCACTTAACTTTGAGTTTTCTCGCAAAGTTATTATTTTGGATTATTTTGGTGTATTTGTATATATATACTCAAGCGTAATACACATAATTTCGTCAACACTAGCACATCATCATACACATATTGCAAAATACATAGCACATTGTAACACATAAAATTTACCCATGAACAACCCATTCTAGTTATGCCGAAAAACACTTATTTTAGCGATTCGGTAACATTTTTGGGCGTCGGAAGTCACGTATGACCAACCATACACCAAGAAAACTTAATATAAGTTAAAATACTTGTTTTTATATCAAAAACATCAGTTTGGTTGCTGGTCTAAAACAGTTATGTAAAAGTCCTCCGAAAAGGCGATTTTTGACTGTTTTATCGCATAGTTTTGCATCAAACGTTACCAGAACCTTCCCAAATCGAAATGACTTGAAATTTTAACACAACCCATGTTATTTACTGAATAAAATGATGGTTATACTCATGATAGTGGAGGTCTTAAGTAAAGCACATAAATCATGCAAATTTCACATATTTTACCACTTTTTAAGTTATATGTACAACACGCAAAGCTATCAATCCTATGTCAAAGTTTCATGCCATTATAATATATCAAATAAGGTCATTTTTAGTGCTTATAATCTGTTCAAATTCAGTTTTGTCATGCAACCATTTTTTATCACTTCTTGAGCTCTAAATCAACATATATTCATATGTACAAGTGTCTAAAGCATACTATCATAACATCAACATTTTATATGGGTTTAGATGCATCAAATACATGATATATTCAGATTTATTTGCTGATGTATGTAAGCATTTAACATATCATTCATAGATCATCAATCACTTGCATTTAGACTATTATTCAAGAACATGTAACAACATAAACAAGTATTTAACAAAAAATCAAACTTCAAGACTCATACACACACATATATATGTACGGTTATACATACATATATATCACCACCATTTTTATTTGTTTCAAGACCCATTTCTTTTAGATTTCAAGTTTAGTGAAAAATTCCAAGATTCAAGAGAAACTTCAATCATCAAGAACAACCAAGAATCTAAAGTATGGTTTAAAAACAAATGTTATACCTTCAAGATTAAAGTAGGTTGTAGGATGAGATTTTGATGATAGGAAGCTTGTAATCACTTGACAACACCTTGGGAACACCCTTAGATCTTCATATTAACTTGAAAGTTGCTAGAAATGGGACTAGAATATGAAGAATAGAGTTTGAATGAGATGAAGATAGAGAGAGAGGGAGGGGACGGTTTGGAGGGGAGAGAGAGAGGTGAAGAATTTGTGATGTTGAGTGCAAGTATGGTGCAAATATATAGGCCATAATCTATAACAAATCTTCCATGATCACAAAAATCTCTAAGTGTATCCTTCTGATCATGGAAATATATTGCAAGATTTAGGAATTATTTGGTGGGCCACACATATATATGTGACCGTATGTGGATATGGGGGAGGGGGTAGAGTGTAATTTTGTTGGTAAATTAGATAAAACAGGTGTTTAACTAGGTACCGGGTATTTTATCTAGCGTTTAAATCCCGGTTTATGGAGTTCTAAATTATTTTTATTATTCTATCAAAATAAGCTCACCAAAATATTACTGAAATAAATTTCAGTTGCCCAGACTGGCTGCGTTGTCTGCGTTTTGCAGTAGAAGCACTGTGTCACGCAGAAACACGCGATACGCGCTTAAACTTTGAAAAATAGCGCTTTTAAGCGTTTTAATTTATTTTTCAACACGGACCTGATTAAAAATAAAATTTCAATCATAACAGAATATTTTTGGGATTTAAATATTATCCGGGCGGTCACCAATGTTCGTTCCGAAGTTTTGTCGTAAATAGTCCTTTAGTTCAAATAAACATGTTTTTGCCACACCGAATCCTTCGAAACTTATTTCTAAGTTATGTAAAGGATATTTAAGGTATGCTTGGCTTATGTCACTATTCCGGAGTATTTTTCGCGTTAAACTGACTGTGTTTATGCACCAATTTGCATATAACCTTCCAGAAAGTGATTTAAAGCTTGAAATCGGAATCGAATCAAATTGTAAAATCATCAAACACAATAACACATATAATAACACCAAAGCACATTGTTTTATTGATAACCAACATTGTTTTACATTATACGATGCTTACAGAACACAGTTGTCACATGTATATTTTTGAGAAAAATATATATATTTATTGGTCACCAAATTTTGTGCTAAGTGTATGTAGTTTGTATTATATGTGATAGTGTATTAGGACTTGAAAATACACTAAATACTCCTAAGGAGTGAAGATACAAAAAATACACATACAACATACTTAGACAAATACAAGAGAATATATTTATGAAAATATATTACTTGATAGAATATATAACTTGGACAAGTTATGAACATGAAATGAAGTTTTAGACAAAGAACATAATTCGGGTGCAAAGTACAAAATACTTATATTTATATTTGAGAAAATGATATAAGTAAGACATATAGTTAAAAATATAAATTATTTTTAACACAAGAACAATTACACAAAGGATAGTGACTTGCACTGGTGCGATACAAGTCTAGTGACTAAAGTTAATAAAACACGTATAGGTTACGACGCTTTATAAGCAAAACTCGGTGAAGTTTACGACGCAAGGAACGCAAAGTAGTGAGTTCATGCTCCCGCTTTTCTTTAACTGTTTTTGGTTTTATAACTTCGGGGGTGAAATACATGTTACAAATGTTACAATGTTTACAAATGGTAAGATGGAGTACAAAAACATTCAAGTGAAACATTCTAGATCATGTCCTGAACAGGGTACCGTAAGCACCATTAATCAACGTATACATTCAGACCGCGGAACAAAAGGTTAGATCTAATGGGTTTCAGGCAACCCCACTCTTGACCTACTTCTACCAATGAGTGCTTCTGTGTCTCAGTCAAAGTCGACCAAAATGCCTAGGTTTGGTGGCTTCCTATGTCATGACACATGTTAGTGGCCTTGCAAACCACTAGCGATCTCATATTACAAACATTCATAGTACTCAGTTACAGATACATTCTACATGATGCATACGAACATTCATAGAACTTAGTACAGATACGTTTTACAAGTTACATACTATGTTTTCATTCAAGTATCTAAACATTTAATACAAAAACTGCATGAATTCACACCAACATTATGTTGACGTTTTTCCAAAAACTCACATGTATTTCAGGTAACTAAAGTGGATGTGCGCGCGGTCTTACTCATGCTCTTGGCTATTATTTATGTTTATCGTTGAATAAAGTTGTAAACTTTTCAGACAATATGATGTCTTGTGATGTAAACACTTAAACTACGTTTTCAGTTATGTAATGTTTGGTAATTGAAGTTATTTTTCATGAGCATGTAGTATGTTTACCAATCGTATGCAATGAAAACCTTTCATGATCACACCTCGAGCTTCTGCCGCAGAAAGGGGTGTGACATTTGGAACCTTGGAGCTTAGGAGCTAGAGAGAGAAAGTTTGTTCTATGTGATTCAGGTGCTGTACGTTTTCACATCAATTAATAGAATCACAAGTTATATTACGTTCTCATGTGTTCGGTCACGTTCGTGTACGGATTCCGCACGTCACACGTTCGGTTCGCAATCGTTACGGAGTGAAAACCGGGTACAACAACAGGATAACAACAAGTTACAAAGCTATCATGCGTCATCATATGTGCTTGAACGTATTTTCAACATAAAACCGGGTGATGATGATTCTGATAAAAACAAGAAAGGTATTGGCTCAGAGTTTCATCAAGTTCCACCACCAGAAAAGTTCGCATTTTATGATGATGAGAAGGTCGAAAAAGCTTTCAACATGGTAGATCAATTGCCAGATAGCATTGACGTAACCTATTCCAAATCTGATGATTCTAGTGATTCAGAGGTGGTAGGTAAGGTCGTTGAAAGTGTGTTGAAAGAAGAGTCTTCGACCAGTGGAAATGAAGGTAGTTTTCATGAAGAATATCTGAAAAACTCAAAATCTGAGAAAAATTTGAATGATGATTCAAAAGGATTGGTGTATACCATGATTTGATCGGACAAATTATTCTTAGATATTGTATTCCCGATTCAGAATGTGATTTCAGAAAAGATTGACAAAGTTTTCAAGATGGTTGAGATTGAAAAGTCTGAAATTCAAAAGTTTGCTGGAAAAGGTCACAAAACTTTTTATAACAAACCTGGTTACAAGAAGAAAAACATGAAGGCAAGGTTGGGTTATAAGAAGAAACAAAGTTGGAATAAAAATGAAACGCCAAATTTTCAGACAAAAATAAGTTTTGTTCACGGAACAAGTTCTGAAGAAGAGAAAGAACTCCAATTTAGACGACAATCTAATGAAGAGTTCTATGCTCAAAAGAAAAAGCAACAACAACAGGCTAAAGATGTGTCCAAGAGAACACGCTTTAAATGTAATCAAACTGGACATCTTGCACGCAAGTGTCCAAATCTGAAACCTGTTGATGTTGAGACGAAAAAGAAATCTGATGTTGTTGAAAAACCGAAATCTAAGGATGTGAAACAAAGGTCAACCAGATTTGATTCAAAACAAACTTGGAGGTACAACACAAACAAGTTTGTTTCGAATCAAACTTGGAAATCAAACCCGAATAGGTTCGATTCAAGACAGACCTGGAATTCTCACACACCCAGATTTAGAACAACACAAAGTTGGAACACAACTGTCGATGCAACAAAACCAAACGAGTTTTGGAAACCAAAAGTTGTTGTTCAAAATCAAAATGTTCAAAAAGATTCACATTTTTACAAAAGAGAAACTCCAAAAGGTCAAACATGGTCTGTTAAGAAACAAATAACTTCGGTAAATGATGAAAAAGATGATGTCAAAATTGAAAAAGTCTTTGTACAAAATGACAAAGATTTTCCGAAGTTAAATGATGCATATTGTGTTGAAATGCCTAAGGTCAAATAGACCTAGGCTAAATTGTTCAAATAATTGAATAATTGAATATGCAGGTGCTCAAGAAAACTGAAGATTGTGAAAATGGAAATCGGAGCAGCCTGGCACAAGGAGAAGAGAAGGCTGCTGGTCCCTGCAACTGAGAAATAGGGAGTTTGTTGATTTTTGTACTGTAACACCCATCTTATTATTACTTGAATTTAATAAATCTTCTTACGTTTTATATAAAAGAGTGTCTAAATAAAACATGATTACCAAAACAAGGTTCCAAGTAATCATAACTAGTCAACAAACAACTAGTTAAAACATTCATGACCTGAATAGCAAATTGTTTACATTCAAAAGAAATAGAAACATTGTTTAACAAAGTTATGAAATCGCGGAAGCTTCAAAAATTGTGTTCGGTTCTTCATAAACTTGCTTGATCGCCATCCGTATTCTTGCCATACCTGAAAACTTGGAGATTTTTAATCAAAAATAAATGTTAGAGTTCTTAGAATTATAGCTTAATCGAAACTACGCTTAAAGACGGATTCGATTAGCTAGAATATGCGAAACTTAACAAGAATATTTAAGTTCTACCATAACTTACGGTATCTACCGTAAGTTACGGTAGTTACTGGAAAGTTCTGGTCTACCGTAAGGCAGTAAGAAACTGCCGTAAGCCTTTTTATTTCTACCGAAAGTTACGGTATATAACGTAACTTACGGTAGACCCTATACATTCATGTTTTTAATTGATTTGATAATTTAGTCCAAACCAAATTCTCGGATTTCTCTTATCTACAAACCAACATGTTAATTTCTCGTATTAACATGTCGTTTATCAACAATAACCAAAAGACCAATTTATTATATTTCGAAGCATTTGCCACGCATTAATCGATTATTCGACCCGTTTGACTCATCTACGGAATCCTCCATTATGATGACTACCAACAAGTTCTAACCAATCCTGGTTTTATAAATCAATACAGCGAACATTATCGCTTTAAATTAAGTCAACCTTTATTCTACGATTCACTACACATGTGCAAATTATCAAATTTTACCCAATGTAACGAATCAAGTTACATACCTTTAGTGCACGCCCTTCAAACGCAAGTCGCCACCGGCTTGTCCGCTTAGAGCTCCGATTTCCTTTCCAATAGAGTTCAACCAAGACATGTTTAGAACTCTTTTCAATTCATAGTTTGCATATTTTGCCGAAACATCACAATCATGCGGTTTAACTCAAATTTTCAGATTTAAGCCTTCTTTGAGGCATTTATACAAACACTTTAAGGGCGGAAATTTATACTATATATTATCAAGTTCATAACTTGTCATATAGCCCTAAATTTTATATCAATCAACTACCTTACATGAACTTTAGCTTCTAAAATTCTGAAATCACTTCACATATGTCAAATATTACTAGAACAACCACTATAATCCTAGTGTTTATCAAGTTTCACAAAACCCACTTATCACCATTAATGGTGATTATGAATTTCACCCAAAATAGGCATAACTTCATCAAGTAAATGGACTAGGGTTTTTCCCTAGACATTATTTCATCCCAAACAACTAACATGCAATCATAAATCTGAATTTTCTAAGTTCATTCAGAAATTTAGATGAGAATTCTCTACAAAATTCACATACCTTATGATCCCTTTCACTGAGGTGATCACCAATCTATGTTCGGATTTTGATTTGGAACTGAAATTGGCCTTCAATTGATCAATTTTGTGGAAACTAGGGTTTGGTGAGGAGTTCTGGTCGCTCCCGTGCGTTCTTGATCGACCAGACACACTGATTGTGTGTTTGGTTTTTATTTATTTTGTTTTAATCAATTTAAGTTTCAAGTTCTACAACATAGGTCCCTCCACTTTTGTTTAACTTAAAGTTTGGTTGTTTTAACCTTATTATAAGTTACTTCTAGACTTTTAGTTAACTAGGTTAAAAAAATTCCTAGTTAGTAAATTCTGGTTTATTTATACTTTATAATTCTAATATAAAGTTTTATATTTTCAGGGTGTTACAAGTCCACCCCCCTTAAAAAGGGTTTCGTCTCCGAAACCGAATTACGTGCCAAATAAAGTAGGGTAGAGTCGTTGCATCTCCTCTTCGGATTCCCATGTGGTATCCGCACCCTTTCTGTGTTCCCATTTAACCTTTACTTGATTGATCTCTTTATTCCTTAAGGTTTTTACCTTACGATCCAAAACCGCAATGGACTTTACTTCATAGTTTAGCCTGTCATCCACCTCGATGTCGTCGTAGTGGATATAAATTGTCTCATCCGCTAGACACTTCCGAAGATGTGACACATGAAATGTGTTATGAATTCCGCTTAGTTCCTCCGGTAGTTCAAGGCGGTAAGCTACCTTTCCTACCTGTTCTAAGACCACAAACGGCCCAATAAACCTCGGGCTTAATTTTCCTCTTTTTCTAAACCGGATAACCCCCTTCCATGGGGATACTTTGAGCATGACTTTGTCACCAACCTGGAACTCGATCGGCCTCCTCCTTTTGTTAGCATACGCCTTTTGTCTATCTTGAGCCGCTTTCAAGTGTGCCCGAAACACATTAATCTTTTCATTAGTGGCTCGTACTATATCTTGGTGGGCGAGTTCACGTGGGCCCACTTCACCCCAACATACCGGGGTTCGGCATTTCCTACCATAGAGCATTTCGTACGGTGCCATCCCAATACTAGCATGGTAGCTGTTGTTATACAAAAACTCGACCAATGGTAGGTAAACATCCCAACTTCCTCCAAAGTCGATTATACATGCCCGTAGCGTGTCCTCCAATGTTTGTATTGTTCTTTCACTCTATCCCTCCGTCTGAGAGTGGTACACAGTGCTGATGAACAATTTGGTTCCCATTTGCTCTTGGAAATCTCTCCAGAAATTTGAAGTGAACCGGGTATCCCTATCGGACACGATGGATACCGGTACTCCATGGCGTGCTATTATCTCATTAGTGTAAACATCGGACATCTTTTCTGACGTATAAGTCTCACGAATCGGAATGAAGTGAGCACTTTTCGTCAATCTATCCACCACTACCCATATAGCATCGAAACCGCGGTTCGTCTTTGGTAGTTTGGTTAATAGGTCCATCGTGATATGTTCCCATTTCCAAACCGGGATTTCTAACGGTTGGAGTTTGCCGTATGGTTTTTGGTGTTCCACCTTGACTTGTAGACATGTCAAGCATTTTTCCACATATTTCACAACATCTCTTTTCATTCCGGGCCACCAATAGTTTTGTTTTAAATTGTTATACATTTTGGTCGCTCCCGGATGGATGGAATAACGGGACTTGTGAGCTTCATCGAGTAGAAGCTTTTTAACTCCACATGTGTTAGGAACCAAAATTCTATTGTAACGTGTTTTCAAACCGTGGTTGCCTACTTCAAGATCTTTAACTTGGCCAACAATCCTTTCCTTTCTCCAGTTCTCCGTCTTTACTGCTTCATCTTGTGCTTCTCGGATTCGTTCAAGTAAGCCCGAGGTCACAATGAGCTGCAGTGATTGTACTCGTATCAGGGCGTAATATGCCTTTCAGCTCAACGCATCAGCCACTACATTAGCTTTCCCGGGGTGATAGTGTATTTCACAATCATAATCCTTGACCGTTTCTAACCATCGTCTCTGGCGCATATTTAACTCCTTCTGATCAAAGAAGTATTTTAGGCTCTTGTGGTCGGTGAATATGGTGCACTTTACCCCATATAAATAGTGTCTCCATATTTTTAACGCAAGTGCCACCGCAGCCAATTCGAGATCGTGTGTGGGATACTTCTTTTCATGTATCTTCAATTGCCTCGAGGCATAAGCTATAACTTTGCCACGTTGCATCAAAACACATCCTAGCCCCGATAAAGAGGCATCCGAATAAACCACCAAGTCCTCGACTCCGTTCGGCAACGTTAATACCGGAGCTTGAGTTAATTTCTCTTTTAGCGTCTGAAACGCCATTTCTTGTTCAACACCCCAAATGAACTTTTCCTCCTTTCGAGTTAACTTTGTTAGTGGTGACGCAATCTTGGAGAAATCTTGAATGAATCTCCTATAGTATCCCGCAAGCCATAAGAAGCTTCTAATTTCCGAAGGGTTCTTCGGGGGATTCCATTTCGACACAGCCTCAACTTTTGACGGATCCACCAATATTCCATCGGCACTTATGATGTGGCCGAGGAATTGCACCTCTCGTAACCAAAAGGCGCACTTCGAGAATTTCGCATATAACCTTTCTCGTCTAAGTGTCTCTAACACCTCTTGTAAGTGGTGTGCATGCTCAGCTTCACTTTTCGAATACACCAAAATATCGTCGATAAACACGATGACTGATTTATCCAGCATTGGCTTGCAAACCCGGTTCATGAGGTCCATGAAAGCCGCTGGTGCATTTGTTAGCCCAAATGACATTACTAGAAACTCGTAATGTCCGTATCGCGTGCGGAAAGCCGTCTTCGGCACATCTTCCTCTTTGACCTTTAGTTGGTGATACCCCGATCTAAGGTCAATCTTTGAAAACCAGTTCGCACCTTGTAATTGGTCGAATAGATCATCTATCCTCGGAAGCAGGTATCGGTTCTTTACCATGAGTTTGTTTAACTCCCGGTAATCGATACACATGCGCATGCTTCCGTCCTTCTTTTTCACGAACAATACCGGTGCGCCCCAAAGAGACACACTCGGCCTTATAAATCCTTTGTCAAGCAGGTCTTGAATTTGGGACATCAACTCTTGTAATTCCGACGGCGCGAGTCGGTACGGTGCTCTAGCTACGGGTTTTGAGCCCGGAATCAATTCGATTCCAAACTCTATTTCCTGTTCGGGCGGTATCCCCGGCAAATCCTCCTGAAACACATCTTCATAATCTCTTACTACCGGTACATCTTCAATCTTCAGTGATTCTTTCTCGGGCTCATTTGCGTATATCATAAATGCCTTGCATCCTCGCTTCATAAGCTTGTGAGCTTTCAACATTGAACATATTATGGGATTACCTCTTTTTTTGCCATAGATAGTAACGTGTTTCCCGCTCGGAGATGTTAGCTTTATCTCCTTACGAAAACACACGACCTTTGCGTGGTGCTGAGATAGCCAATCCATCCCAACGACTAATTGAAATTCCCCCATTGACATCGGGATTAGGTCTATCAGGTATTCTTCATCATCGATGCATAATTTGCAGCCTCGACAAATATCACAAACTATAAAACTTTTGTTGTCCCCTATTTCAACTTCTAAGGGCACAGATAATTTTGTCAATACAAATGAAGGATGTCGAATAAATCCATGCGAAATGAAGGATTTATTCGCACCCGTATCAAATAATACACGTGCATGAATTGAGTTAATTGTGAATATACCTGAGACCACATCGGGTTCTATCTTTGCTTCGGTCGCGGTAAGTTGGAAGGACCTAGCCTTCGCCTTAGGGGCTTCTGCTGGAGATTCTTTATCGTCTCTCCTTCCAACTAAATCTAGGCATTCGGACTTTTTGTGGTCGGGCTGATAACATTTGTAGCAAACCGAGATTTTACCCGGGCATAGAGACGCCGTGTGCCCTGTTTTACTACATATGGGGCACGGTTTGTCTTTGAACCAACACTCTCCCTTGTGCCCTTTTCCACACACCTTACAACTTGGTGACCCACCTTTAGCATCAACCTTCTTTCCCGATTCCCCAGTTCGAGCCTTCTTTGTAGGGCTTGGATTCACATCTTGTGCCCTTCGCTCACCCCTTTCAACTTGCTTCTTCAACTCGATTTCACGTTCCCCGAGCAACGTTTATGATCTCGGTAAGGGTCTCGTATTTTGAAGGAGTCATAAACTCCCTATACTCGGCGCTCAACATGTTATAGTAGTAGTATATCTTTTGTTCTTCATTCGTCACCAATTCACTACAAAACTTCATCTTATCCATAAACGTCGCCGTAATCTTGCCTATGGTCTCGCCCTTGTGCCTAAGTTGCATGAACTCTTCCTTGATTCTATTAATGACTGCCTTGGGACTATGATGTTTAAGAAACGGCGTCTTAAACTCCTCCCATGTCATGGCCCTCGCTGCTACGGCCCCTATTTCATTCTTTTTATTGTCCCACCAATCTTTGGCTTGACCTCTCAACTGACCCGTTTCGTAAGCAACAAAGTCACTTTCATCACAATGGGTCCTTTCAAATACTCCTTCAACGTTGCTCAACCATCTTTGGCATACTATCGGGTCAACCTCCCCGTTGTAGATTGGCGGTTTACACGCCATAAACTCTTTGTACTAGCATCCCTTACGTTCTCCCGATTTATCTTTTATAAGGTTGACACTATCTTCCAACCTTTTGACTCGTTCTTCGACAAGCGACAACACCATGTTTTGAATTTTGTCTATAAACCCGGATAGGCTACCTTCAATTTCCTTCCCCACTTCTTCGGCAATTATCTCTTTCATTTGTTAGGTGCTTGTCTGCACCGGATCATTATCGTTTCCTTTCGACATCTTGAAACTGAAATGTTTACATTAAACATTAAACATTTCATTTATAACATAGCTTTATTTACTTTGGTTTAGCCAAGTGCGTGACTTGCTTTTACCATTCACATTTGGTGCACTTTCCGGGTTTGAGTGAATTAACACACTCTTCCCATGCACATCAATTCACTTCTCATCTCTTACCTAAGATATAATCTATTAAAATAATAAGTTAATTCTTACCGGACGATCGATCAAGCTTGAACCGAACACTTGTTGACAACCTTAAGCTCTGATTATTAACTTGTAACACCCATCTTATTATTACTTGAATTTAATAAATCTTCTTACGTTTTATATAAAAGAGTGTCTAAATAAAACATGATTACCAAAACAAGGTTCCAAGTAATCATAACTAGTCAACAAACAACTAGTTAAAACATTCATGACCTGATTAGCAAATTGTTTACTTTCAAAAGAAATAGAAACATTGTTTAACAAAGTTATGAAATCGCGGAGGCTTCAAAAATTGTGTTCGGTTCTTCATAAACTTGCTTGATCGCCATCCGTATTCTTGCCATACCTGAAAACTTAGAGATTTTTAATCAAAAATAAATGTTAGAGTTCTTAGAATTATAGCTTAATCGAAACTACGCTTAAAGACGGATTCGATTAGCTAGAATATGCGAAACTTAACAAGAATATTTAAGTTCTACCGTAACTTACGGTATCTACCGTAAGTTACGGTAGTTGCTGGAAAGTTCTGGTCTGTCGTAAGGCAGTAAGAAACTGCCGTAAGCCTTTTTATTTCTACCGTAAGTTACGGTATATACCGTAACTTACGGTAGACCCTGTACATTCATGTTTTTTATTGATTTGATAATTTAGTCCAAACCAAACTTTCGGATTTCTCTTATCTACAAACCAACATGTTAATTTCTCGTATTAACATGTCGTTTATCAACAATAACCAATTTATTATATTTTGAAGCATTTGCCACGCATTAATTGATTATTCGACGCGTTTGGCTCATCTACGGAATCCTCCATTATGATGACTACCAACAAGTTCTAACCAATCCTGGTTTTATAAATCAATACAGCGAACATTATCGCTTTAAATTAAGTCAACCTTTATTCTACGATTCACTACACATGTGCAAATTATCAAATTTTACCCAATATAACGAATCAAGTTACATACCTTTAGTGCACGCCCTTCAAACGCAAGTCGCCACCGGCTTGTCTGCTTGGAGCTCCGGTTTCCTTTCCTATAGAGTTCAACCAAGACATGTTTAGAACTCTTTTCAATTCATAGTTCGCATATTTTGCCGAAACATCACAATCATGCGGTTTAACTCAAATTTTCAGATTTAAGCCTTCTTTGAGGCATTTATGCAAACACTTTAACGGCAGAAATTTATACTATATGTTATCAAGTTCATAACTTGTCATATAGCCCTAAATTTTATATCAATCAACTACCTTACATGAACTTTAGCTTCTAAAATTCTGAAATCACTTCACATATGTCAAATATTACTAGAACAACCACTATAATCCTAGTGTTTATCAAGTTTCACAAAACCCACTTATCACCATTAATGGTGATTATGAATTTCACCCAAAATAGGCATAAATTCATCAAGTAAATGGACTAGGGTTTGTCCCTAGACATTATTTCATCCCAAACAACTAACATGCAATCATAAATCCGAATTTTCTAAGTTCATTCAGAAATTTTGATGATAATTCTCTACAAAATTCACATACCTTATGATCCCTTTCACTGAGGTGATCACCAATCTATGTTCGGATTTTGATTTGGGACTGAAATTGGCCTTCAATTGATCAATTTTGTGGAAACTAGGGTTTGGTGAGGAGTTCTGGTCGCTCCCCTGCGTTCTTGATCGACCAGACACACTGATTGTGTGTTTGGTTTTTATTTATTTTGTTTTAATCAATTTAAGTTTCAAGTTCTACAACATAGGTCCCTCCACTTTTGTTTAACTTAAAGTTTGGTTGTTTTAACCTTGTTATAAGTTACTTCTAGACTTGTAGTTAACTAGGTTAAAAAATTTCTAGTTAGTAAATTCTGGTTTATTTATACTTTTTAATTCTAATATAAAGTATTATATTTTCGGGGTGTTACATGTACATAAATAAAAAATATTTCAAAACCCTAAAAACTGAAAATTTAAAAACCAAAAATATGTTTGTTTTTAAATTTGTCAAAAATTTTCAAAAATTCAAAAATATGTTACTTTAATACGCCGAAACCCTCACGGCTGAACAAACATGATTACTTTCACAAGATTGAAAAACGGTTTTCAAACTGTCGAAAATTAATGGGTTGTAAATCATGGGGGTACATTATATTTTTGCAAAAAAGAGCATGAGATGCAGAAAATGGATGGCGAGACAAAGCTATCTACATCGGTTTGTCAAATTTTCTTTAAATGGTTTTGAATTTTAGGGGGAGTAAGAATCATTGTCAGAAAATCCAAAAACATTAGAAAATTTGAAAAAGTAAAAAACAAGATAAAATTCAAAAAAAAAGTTTTTTGTGTAAAAAGAGGAAATGATAGTACATCAGTAGACAATCACAGTACGCTAAAGAATTGGAAAGTTAAAATGTGATAAACGGTCTCACTGATGATATGCCAGTAGGTTTTTACACGCTTAGTAGATTGTTTTCGAGATATAAACCTAGATATCAATACTTACTTATCTCGTGAGGAACATCTCTCGGATATATGGGTAACCCCCGAAATCTTGTTTGAAGGGCTTTCTATTTCTAACATACTAGGTCTTTGTGCGTGATGATATCTGGGGTATTATACCTGGACTTCTGATTTTGCGGGAGCAATAGCCTAGTCCTCGTATAATACTCTGCACTGCTTTAATCTTAAAGCCCACCCTCAGCATAAAAAATCATGAAACATTGAAAAATGCTAATCATGTGCTGTTGAAAAGAAGATCCCCAAGGGGGACACACCTAAAGTCGAGCCATCATCTCTCTGATTTTTCGGAAGCAATAGCCTGAGCTCTCATGGCCTCGCATTCACCCCTTACAGATATCATTAGTGTACATTCACCTGTAAGACTGAATATAGGAGTCTGGATACGGGAGTATATTCTGAGGTGGAACACGCGAATAAGTTTAAGTCCTTAGAACACTAAATCCGTACCTCGAATCGATTGAACTTTGTGTGAAAATTTAAGTGGATTAGTATACTGACAATCTAAGTGAATCGTTTAGAACTTAAAGTGTTTAAAGCTCAACGGTACTAGTGATTTGTCAAAAACTGATATGATCCTCTGACGCGAACTCAAACAAAAATATTGTTTGTAAATATGTCTGTAAATATTTCTTTACTGCTTTACATTTCAGAAAATCACAAAAAGATTTAGATTCTACTTTATTTTCGACAACCGATGTCTGAGAGCTGAGTTTCAAAATCTAAGTATGTTGATCGTGTTTCTGAAAATAAAACAAGTTCATTAATTTGAAACTTGAAGTTTTTATCAAAAATTCAAAAACAGTTTGTGATATCTCCAAGGTCATTAATTTGGAATTGGATGATTAATTGAGAGGGATTTGGATGCTTAGATTGTTAAAATCTGTTGTAATAGAGCCAGTGTTCGATGTTGGATTCTTAACACTGCCAAATCTTTGAAAATTGTTGATAGAAGGAGAAAATCAAGTAAGGATGGATATATTCATATTATTATATCTTAGAGCCAGGTTCTTGATTGAAAAGTGTTAAAGAGCCAGGTTACGATTCCTGGACAATCGGAAAATGCTTTCTCTGTAAAAATATTTTAGCTTATGTTGAGAGAACCAGGTTTATAATCCTGGTTGATTCAAAATGTTTTACTTATAAATGTTTGAGAGTTGCAAATGTTGTACCAGACTACGATCCCGATAGCCGAGTCTAAGGGGGAGTCTGAAGACGAGCTCAACGCAAGGGGAAGCGTGCAAGGAGCCAGGTATCTTTCCCGGAAGAGCTTGTAACCGGAAAGCCAGGTGTCGATCCCAAAGCACGGAAGCTTGACGAAAGGGGGAGCCTGAAGAGTCTACTGAAAGGGGGAGCTGAAGTTGAAGACAGATCCACGGGGATTCTGTTCGAGAAAGAGGGAGTCTATGTTACTGAAGACGTCAAACTTTCAAGAAGACTCAGAAAGAGAGAAAGACAAGATGCTACGAGTTTGACTCAAGGATTGAGATTGACTGCGGCAATATCCAAGGGGGAGTCTGTTAGTGCAGTATGTCTATCGCCTCCGTCATCTCAAGTCGTAGCAGAAACACATTAAATCTAGTGCTTATATTGTTATGTTTAGTAAAAGGCAAGGTGGCATTTCTGTAAATAATGAGATTTCTCATTATATCCCTTGGCCTATAAATAGGAGTCTAAGTGTTAGAATTATGACTTTTGATACTTTTTCCATTTGGAACCTTGGAGCTTAGGAGCTAGAGAGAGAAAGTCTAGAGAGAGAAAGTTCGTTCTATGTGATTCAGGTGCTGTACGTTTTCACATCAATCAATAGAATCACAAGTTATATTACGTTCTCGTGTGTTCGGTCACGTTCGTGTATGGATTCCGCACGTCACACATTCGATTCGCAATCGTTACGGAGTGAAAACCGGTCCTAACAGTTAGCCTGGCCATTCAGTATGACTCATCGTGGGGGTCCGTGGGCTGCTCTAGATATGGGCCCGTATATCACTCGTTTGGCTTTAAACTTAGGCGTATTCGACAAATACAATGCTCAGTTTCTTCACAAGGGGCCGAAGACCGTTATTTTTAGGATGAAGGAGTTACAGGCTGCTGGTATTTCCACTTACACTGAGCCGATTACGTGGGAGAATGTTAGACAGGGGGTTCAGGTTCAGCCACCAGAGGGACATCCGGCTGCGGATGTTAGATCGAGCTGACCCACAGATAGCGGCCTAGACAGAGGCATGAGAGGCCAACACCACAGTACCCCTGTAGACAACCACCCCTTGAGCACTCACTTTGGAGTCTCTTTACACTCGTATGGATCAGGGATTCGGCGAGATGCACGACTGGGCGTCTCTACAGTTTGGGGATATCAGGCAGGTGATTCAGACTGGGAAAGAAAGGCAGGAGAATGCATTGAGGTATATGATGCAGCGGATGAGTATGGGTGTTCCTGATTTTTTCTAGCCGTCTACACAGCTGAGTCAGTTCGGATAGAGTGGTGCAGGTAGTTCAAGTCAGTTTATTGGATACGGCTCTGGACAATTTAGTTATGGGGATCCGCATCCCCCATTTACGGCTTTCAGGCAAGGTAGTTCTGGAGCTGGTGGAGGTAATGAAGAGGAAGAGGATAGTGATGAGGAGTAGTGTGGGGATGATGAGGATACAACAGGAGCCGGCTGGAGTATCTTTTATTTTTATATTTTATGTTGTTTTTATCCTCATCTTTTGGTCTGTACTCATATTATAACTACGTTAAGCTGGTTGGTTAGGCGGGGATGGTTGTTTGTGATGTTTGAACTTGATACACTTATCTATATATATATATATATATATATATATATATATAACGTCTGGTATCTTTGTTTATGCTTGTTGCTAGGTTGGATGTTGGTTGCTGCTTCCGTTAGTGTGTGTGAGCTTTAGGAACTGTTTGCTGACCGCGTTCGGATTGGAGGGCGTGTCTGGAATTGAGTGGCACATTGACAGTCTCGTATATCAGCTAAGTCATTTCCTACTTGTATATTTTGTATATTTTATTTGGTATTTAGTTTATTTATTTTAGTGGTAATTTAGGTAGTTTAGGTAGCTGAGTTATGTTTTCATCATTGCATTAGGGACAATGCAAATTTTAAGTGTAGGGGTGGAACATTTCAGTCGTAGTCGTAGTTTCGTTAATTTAGCTTGTTGAGTCATAAAAAAATGAAAAATACAAAAAAAAAATTGAAAATCCAAAAAAATTGAAAAATTTTGAAAATGTCTCTCGTTTTTAAGAAGTTTGCAAAATAAAAATGGAAAATGATAGAAAAATCAGTTTTTTGTTCGGGTTTCAAATAATAATAATAAGAGAATAAAAAGTTAAGCCTGTGTCTAATTTGGGATGTGTGAGTAGGCATGCCCCGGTTTTAGATTCCTTTGAGCTAAATATACTTAATTGTTAGTTTGCTAGTAGGTTCTCATCTAGGAAAGGTAGGGAAGCCGAACCGAAACCTCCGAAAATAGTATAAGGAATATTAGAATTTTTTATCAAAGAAAAAAATGCATAAAAAGAGCTAGACCGAAAAAATTGACAAGGCCTATGTAATATTTGTTGGGGATGGTGACTTTGACTTAGAATACCTCTAGGATTGTTAAATAAAAATGCAAAAATAATGATGCATATGTTGTCGCTCGGGGATGGTGACTCTGGTTGAGACAGCTTCTGGGATAAGGTATGCATAGTCTAAAGCTCAAAAGAAAAAGTAAATCTTTAATCTTTAGGGTTAAATTGCGCAATATACCTTAGAAGTAAAATTCGGTAATTAAATAAATTAAGTGTTCTACTAATTCTCAATAGCTGAGAGGTGCGAAATTATTGTTAGGTCTAAGTCATAAAATCGTAAGGTAGGAGCTTCGTTAGGAGTAACCCTTTTGACTGCTGTCTAACAAGTCTAATCGAGAACCCAACTCTATCCTAGGTTTATGTCCTGAGAGGGAGTGAATCTTTTAGGGTACTTTCGTAAACCCCTTAGATGTCTTGAGAGAGATAGAGTCTAATCAACCGGTGTTCGTAACAGCCTCTAGGATGCCATAAGTGTCTCTTGAGAAGGGTTGAGGGTCTTTGTTCGGTATTTCGAAAGGTTTAGAATTTTAAGATCCCGGTTCCATAATAATTAATATCCTAGTAAAATTCGTTACTAAAAGCAAACCAGGATTCCAGTCGAGGTAGTGTCTTCACCATCTGAGTAAAAGTCCAAAGTTAGTTCGTGTTAGTTAATTTAATTTAATTTAATTGCAACTTTTAGGATTATTTAGAAAATCCCCCCAAAACATAAAAACAGTTAAGTGTCATGTCAGTGTCAGTTTAAATACAGTCGTCAACGTAATTAATTAGAGTATCGTGGGTTTGATATCCGGACTTACTTTCCTTTACTAGAGTCGATCGATTCACTTGTCGGTTAGTAGTTAATCGAGTTTAGAGAGTCTAGAGTCTTACTTTGTGTCAAGATTAGATTAATTTTAGTTATTTTTATTAAACTACTTTTAGCACATCAAAATTTATAAAACACGATATAACACTATCACTCTCTACAACACGCTAGGGCAAGTGCACCCATCGTTGGCGTAGTATAATGATGGTAAGATACCGAGGTCGTCCAAGAACACAAGAGCTTTTAATACCGGAATATCGTCGACATCTAATCTAATCAAATTTTGAGGAAAGAATTTAGTAAGTAAAATAAAGAAGCTAAATAAATAAAAGAACAAATAAAAAAGATAGAATCACTTGGCTCCGACTCATATTTTATGTATCCTTTGATGATTTTCACACTTTGGGTTTTTTAAGAGATTATCTTAGTTATAGTGGCATGTCCCTCTTTTAGAGGCAACGCTACCCTCATCCATATTGGTCTGAGTCAGTAAGGATACAGTCTTGCAAGGTTGGAATATTGAAAGATAATTAAGTAAGTTATTAATGCAAAATGTGGCATGTCCCTCTTTTGGAGGCAACGCTACCCTCGGCTATATGGTCTGAGTTAATAGGGATACAGTCCCGCAAGGCCGGTTTAAAGTTTTAATAGTAATTTATTTACAAGGGATTCAAGCCATTCTTACTTCCCCCGATTTGATTCTATCTACCTCAAAGGATGTCCTAATAAGCTTGAATCAGGTACTCGCATGATCTATACACTGAACGAGGCAAGAACTTTACCCATACCACCCTTCTAACCCCCTTCTAGGAAGTTAACACGTTTTATATAGACCGTAAAGACACGAATGAGTGAATAAATGAAACATGAAGAGATGATAGAATAAAGTTCACTTTCAATATAAAAAACTAGTTATTAAAGTTATTAATACATACCCAAATAAAAAGTTAACCAAAGATTGGAAATCAAAAGTAATACATAAATGACTTGTCTTCACCAAGTGATGTAAGAGATTAGCCAAGCATAGCCTTTGTTTGACAAAAACTCTTCGATCAATCTTGGATCCCGAGACTACTACACACACTCTAGAGATGGATAATGGATGAATGTGGTAGATGATGGTTGTAACATTTGCAGTATTTCAACTGTTGCACACTTTCGATCATTTTCGTAAATAATTTTTTTTTACGAAATACGTAATTGTACGATCGAGAAAATGGTATTCACGACATATTCGGAACAAAATTCAAGTTTCATATGCTTTCACCAGAGAACAGATTGATGATACCCTAACTCAAATGGGGTATAATGTGGAGAATCCAAACAGACCAATCTCCAAGACTGGCTTCATCAAGCCATGGCAGTATCTGGTGCCTCAGTTGGGAGTTTGCTTTTCAAAGAAAATTATAAACTACCATGAGATCTCCTACAGGTTGATGGAACATGTACATGCTATTGTACAGAATGTTCCGTATAATTTCTTTCATTATCAGATGAAAGATCTTACCAGCAACCTGTGGTCTAGCAGGCCATTTTTAGTTTATCCTCGTTTCATGATGAGGGTAATTACTAGCCAACTAGGGTTTGGAGGTATTCCTGCATGGTATCCCAGAGCTGAGGTGGTACTTTAGCAGAATATTCGTAATACTCTGCTTGTACCAACTGCCAACAACATAGGTCTTGAGACCCATCTCTGGCTGTTTGCTCAGCTTATCTATGGAGAAGATTAGATGTAGTTTTCTTTTGTTACTTTTTGAAGTTTTTTTGGTTAACTTAGCAAAAGTTTATATTATGTTTGTTGATTTGAATAGGGAGGAGGAAAACAAAAGGGTATAAAGCATATGGTAAACAAGGGGGAATTAAAGACACAAAGCAACTTGTGTTTATCAGAAACAAAACATTTGACACAAAACTTCAAGTTTATGATAACATAAAGTTGAAATCTGGTAAATATTGATAAAATAACTTCCAAATCTGATAAAATTATTTTTGAACAAAATGTTGAAAAATCAGAAAAATCTGGTCAGTTAATCTTCAAAAATGAATGATAATGATGAAATGAGATAACAAATGTGTGAAATTTTAGAAAATAATACATCATCAATCATCTTTTGAAAATTTTTCACAAAATATTCCCTAAAGAAAATAACAAAAGACTTGGACTTCTACCAGAAAAGCATATGTAAGTAATATCTTTGATCTTTACTCATTCGTAATATCTCTGATCTTTACTCATTCCCTCTCATCTCAACAAAAATAAATAAATAAATAAATAATGGAACACTCTATCTAGGGGAACTTTCAAATCTGATGAATTTAAAATGAAAACAACATCAGCAAAACATGTGTAACTACATCAGAAAAATGGGATATATTTTCTGATGATGTCATCAGAAAGAAATTTTTTACTTTCAAAAAGGGGGAAGAATATCAACTTTCACAAGGCAGATTATTGGACAATTTGTTGAAAATGGGTCCCACAAGAGGAAAAAGGTAACACATGGTCGTTAGTATTCTCCAATCACATTCATTCTCCAATTAAAAGAATGTTTGAGAAATTGAAGAATAAAGTTGAGAAGACATGTTAAAACCCACGTTGCACTGATGATCCCCATTAATTCATCTTGATACCCAGGATCCAACAGATACTTCTGAACCAATCTTACATCCCACGATCTAACGGTTACAAAGGTAACTAATGACCATTAACCGTCATTACATCCCATGATCTATGTCCCCTCAACTCCCATAAACACTAACTACCTCATGATCTCTGCTAAACCTCCAACTATAAATAGCTGATTTTAGCAGACTTCACTTCACTCACCTTCATCCTCACAAGCCTAAACCCTAAAAACCCTCTTGTTTTCAAAAGCCAAAAGTTTCTCACAATCAATCCTTTACCTTTAAATTCACTAATGGCCAAAGTAAACCTAAATGTTCCAATTGTTGAACATGATGTTCCTTTTATTGAAGAGAATCAATTCTTAGCAATGAAAGAAAAGAACTTGCTGATGAATACAGAGCACTCCGAATATGATGAAAAATGTCAAGTTTTAGCAGAGTTTCTGATGAGATATCCAATCTCTCAGGCTACTACTAAAACAAGAGAAGTATCAGAGAAGATTCTGCAATAGTTTATCAGAACCTTCAAAGAAGATGGGGCAGAGCAAGTCACTGCAAACTTATGGGGGAATGTCTCTGTGACAATAACTCCAGCAAGAATCAGGCAATGGCTTGAACTCCCTCTTTTTGATGATTTCATTGAAACCCATAATAAGGAAGATCTGATAAACTTCTTTGTGAAATTGGGTTATAAGAGAAAAATCACCAAGATTGGTGATATCAGAAGAAATGAACTGCCAGCTTTCTAGCAGGTCATGATGGAGACACTAAACAATGTCTCACCTCAAAAATTCGTCTGATGATTAGATTAATCAGTCAGTTCTATTAATCATGTATGAACTCATTACTGGGTACAAACTTGATTATGGAATTGAAATCTTTAATCTGATGAAGAGGTCAATTCTCACAAGAAATGGTAGAATCTCTTCACATCTGCCCTATCCAAGATTTTTTAATCAATTTTTGTTGCTAAAACATTTGATGAAAGAAACATGGAACTACCTGCTTTAGAAGCAATCTGGACATCACCAACCATGAAACCTTGGTGTGCAAACCAATGGTGGGCTTCATACAAAGATGTACCAATTCTGCCAGAAAATATAATGAATCTGATTGAGGTAGATTCACCATACAGGCTGCAGCATGAAGAAATACTGAGCAGACCCTTGGTGCATGAAGTATCTGGTACTGTTGAAGCTTACAATTTCTCTTCCTCTCCAGAAGAATAAATTCAGAAGTCAAATCCATCAGAAACAGTTGCAGTAGAAGGAGAAGCAACTGTCTAAAGCCACCAAAATCCAGAAGCAGAATTCCACTATGAATCAGAATTCAATCATGAAGCAGAGTTCCAGCATGAAGTAGAATCCCACATAGCTCGAATAGGTTCAGCCGGAAACACCACTTTAATATTTGATACTTCTATAGCTAAAACAATTGCAGAGTCCAACTCTGAAAAATCAATTTCTGCTAGTTATAGAGTGTCATATAGAAATACTGGTGTAAATGAGGAAGTTTCAAGTTCCATCCATCTCAACTCTGAATCAGATAATGAGGAGGAAGTTGAGACTGCAACAGATGGAGGTCAGGAAACTTACCAAGAAAATCTAGTTAAGGAAAATCCGTTTTTCCAAACAACTTGTAGAGAATCATTCACTGAAATGATTCAAGGACACAAGGAAATCCATGATGAGAATTTGTTTCACATGCCTGGTGGATGAGCTTCTGGTAAATCCTTGGATCCACTAGAAACCTCTAAAACAGCTGCAGATGTGTCTGCTGCTGGTAAGTTGGCTGGAACATTTATTGTTCCTAATGTCCCAGAAACTCTAATTATATCATCTGAACAGCTTCACAAGATTTTAGATGATGTATATGAAGTTTGCAAAGAAAATAATCCAGTTGAAGATAAGCTTGATATGTTGTTATCAGAAATAAAGAGTCAAAGATCAGAAATGAAGATTCTGTCAGAATCAGTGGAGCTCTTCAAAGTACAGACATAGAGAAACACTGAAACCCTGAAGATTCTACAACAACAGCCAAGCAAGTCATCAGAAACCAGCAATCTTGCAGCAGACTTTCAGAAAGTATTCACGGAGATGGAAAAGATAAAGTCTCAGTTGAAGAATTATGTGGAATCAAGACAATCAACTAGTTCTGATAAGGTTTTGGAGGAGATCAGTATTTTAAGGTCCAGCAACAATAGCATAACAGATGCCCTTGAAAAATTGATCAAAGAATGGGCTGCACTAAAGGAGCACAACAGTGCAGAATTTGCCAAGGTGCATGAGGAAGAAACCAGAAATGCTCAGCTCATGGGAGATATCCAATCTCTCATATAAAGGATGCATTACAATGTTGCTAGATTGGTACAAATAGACATCCTTGAGCTTATGACTCCCATTCCCAAAGAAGCCTCTCATCTAGAAATCCCAAAGATCATCAGACAGTAACCAAGTGTCACATCTGCAAGTTAAACTGGAACCTCATCAATGGGTCCCCCTCTAGCAGTATCAAAAGAAGAGATGATAAAAAGGTATGAAGCTACACCCAAAACTATCTCTGATTTAAATATTGTTGTCCCTCAGACTATCTCAAGACCAACCACATCAGGGGATACAGTTTTTAGTCAAAACTTGACTCTGCAAGCAAAGAGAAAATGGTCAGAATCAGCAACATCTTCTTCAAAGAAGCCAAAGATTGTACAGCAGAAAACTCTCAAGTAGTACTACTGGACAGAAGAAGATAAATTGGACAGGCCACAGAGTCCAGTAAGCAGGGATTGGAGGTTGGAAATGCTTGAAAGTGGTCGGAGAAGTATTCATAGAACTCTTGATAATCCAATAGTAAGAGTTCTTAAAGTGGATGATGACAGAATCTCAGATGGTGTTGGAGGTTATTTTGAACGGAACAAATACACCCTCCTAAGAAAAGATGGCACTGAAGTAAGTTAACTGAAGGAGATCTAGCAGACAAGCTACACCCACTAGACATTCTTTTTCCGAAGAAAACTTATGATGAAGACAAAAGCAACACCAAAGCTGTCAGAAGAGCACTCAAAAACATTTCAAAAGCAGGAGTCAAGCTGTTTGAAAGAATAGCTTTTACTAATTTTGATTTCTGCATTAATTATGACTATGTTCATCAAAAGAAAGTCCATATCCCTCCACCAGATACATCAATCCCCAAAGAGCTGGAAAATAAGCCGGAACTGGAGAAATCCTTGAACAAGCAGGACTCTCTGTTGTGTTCAGAGATATAGAAGGTAACAAAGCTCTTTTCATAATAGTTGATATCTGCAAGTACTCTAATCAGACACTGAGATACATCAAGGAATGTATGAACAAGAAGCAGAAACAACTTCAAGAGAAAAGGAAAGATAAAGAGTTGCTGAGAAAAGAAATTGAAGAAATCATTGATGAATGGATACAAGCTAGAATTTGGTACAACGGAATGTATGATATCTGCCACAAGTTCATCAATTACAAGAAAAAGCTGAAGAAGGATGATCTGCATAAGCCTGCCAAACTGTTTTAAAGACATTTTGAGTTTCATGTTATTTCCTTTTGTAATATGTTTTTAAACAAAGGCTTTGTACTTTTGCAAACTTTGATTCCATTGTTGGGAATTTTTTTGAATTATGTTCACTTGTTATAAGGTAGTTTAGTTTTCTTACAATACTCAGGGGGAAATTGTTAGGAAGCTTTTATGTGAGTATTGAAGAAAAAGATGATCAATCTGATCATATGTTGAAGACATAGTCAAGAGAGATCAATAAAAAGGTGCCTACAAGATAAAAGGACAAGAAGAAATGAAAGACACATCTTCAACTTCATATCAGGAAGTGATCAAGACAAAGAAGACGATCAGAAAAGATCATTCTGATAAGTCTGATGATAAATCTGGTATTTATCAGCAGAATCTGGTAAGTCTGATCATCAGAATTTCTGATGATCAATTTCATCGGAATTCTGGTAAGCTGGTCATCTGAATTTCTGATGGACCAACTTGTCATAAAGATAAGCCCTGACACAATTGAAAATTAGCAAGTGGACAATAACGGATTTAACGAATATGCCAAAAAGCTACTTTGTGTAGAGTAAGTGTATGAATAAACAAACGTTTATTCATGATCTAGACTCTCTATAAACAGAGATGTCAACCCCGAAGGTTAAATAAGTTTAGCTTAGCATTTAATACATACACCACAAACTCCATTGCCCTTCACACATAATTCTTTAAGCATTCACTTGTAACAGTCAATAACCTTGTTTTTCAAAGTGATCAATATACTTGAAAATTCTGTAAGTTGTTTCTTGAAAGTTTGATTTCTAGTTCCGCACAATATTTTCCTATTTGTTGAAATCTATTTGCCATGCTTAGTCTTTGAGCATCAAATCTGGGATCAACACTAATTTGTAGACAACGCCTGTCTACGACGACCTCAACCCTTGCACTGCCAACACCACAAACCACAACCCACATTTGGATCTATATACGATGTTGTGTGGCTTGAACCTTGAATCCAACTGCAATTCCATGTTTGCCGAACACAGTCAACAACGTCATGCAAGTTCTGTTAGCCGATACTAGCTATTTAAGTGAAATTAATGCAATGTCATACTTGTTACATGCTCCAAGTACATTATCACAACAAACTAGAACATCTCGATGATGATTAGAGCAGAAAGCTTGTTCGCCGGAAAGTATAGGTTGGACGCCAATGGGGTTTTTGGGAAAGAGAGAGTAATTTGATGCTTATGGAAGAAGATTGCGGATTAATATGGTTGTGTTGGTTTTTTTTTGTGAAATGACAACTCTGCCCTTCACACTGTTGGTGAGTCAGACTGTTCATTAACGAACGTTAGTCAAAGGAATGTTATTGATCCAAATCGATAACCACAAGGACTAGATTGTTCATTTTTGACACTCAGGGACTAAAAGTGTAATTGGGTTTTCTCATGATCCATCCCCTATGTATATGTTTGTAATTGTAAGGTAACTAGAAAATTGCCTAGTGCGTTGTCGTGGCGTTCCGTAGAATTTTTACGTTAAAACGTAGACCCACTAAAAATGTATTATATTTGAATCAACGAATTTCTGGAAAAGTGTACGTCGAAACGTAAATCAACTTGAATTTATACCCACACGTACATAAAAATAAACATGTAAACTCGATTACAAAGTATTTAGAAAGTTAAAGGGTTGTAAGTATTAATACTAAAATTTGAGGGTAAAAGTATATAATAAAAGACAAAAAGATATAGAAGTCAAAAATAGAAAAATGAAATAATAATAAAAAAATTCAAATCACTATTTAGATTAGTAAGTTGATAATTGTAATATACGAGTTTTTAGGATTCCACGCCTTGCAGCGGAGCCGTCAACCAAATCAAAGATAGACATCTAAAGGCTGAATCAAACCAAAATGTTAACATTATCATGAAAAAGAACAAGTCGAAACGAAAGTAATTTTAATCTTAGAACCTAAGAATTAATAGTACTATTACAAAAATAAAAATTGATAAAAAATTGATTTTACGTAATGAAAAAACATAGTATTAAATACAAATTTCCTGCCATTTTCGTAATGAAAAAATATAGTATTAAATAGAAATTTCCTGCCATTAATAATTCGTTTAATCGAAACAAAATAGTCTATACTTGTTCCATCTTCACTCAGTTATTATATTCTTGGTGTTAAGATTTTAAGATTGTATTATTATTATTAATTTTTTTTTTTTTTTTGTAAAAAAAGTATTACGTTTTAGGATTTCCCATATGTTAAACAAAATAACTTGTTTTATCTAATAGAAAATATTTATTCATTTGAATAGCTTAAAATAATCAAATCATAGACCGTTATAAAAATGTTAATATTTAGTTATATTATTTATAATGAAGTGTGAAAATAAGTAATGTTATAATATTTTTGCACGTAAGTAGAAAATGTGATCATGTAATTTAATTTTGTAAGTATCATCACACATTGAGGCTACAGAAGATAGTTGAAACTAAAATATTTCATTTTTACAATACTTGTTTGTTTGATTGTTTAATATTTCTAATATCTATATAACTATAGTTGTAGGGAAAGTTATACCATGAGTAGAAAATAAAAAGTCATGAGGGATTCTTTTTGTCATAAATGCATTGCAGGGGGTTCTTTTGATAACTTTAAGCCTTTAATACCACTAATGAAAACCATGTGCTCGATTGTTATTAAGATTCAAAAGCAAAGGTTCATGTCTTTCAACCCCTCCCCTCTCTAAATGGACCAGCCATCACCGTCACCACGCGCCACCGCCACTGCCACCACCACCACCACCGTGGTACCTGGCCCACTTATCATACACCCATCGTCGTCGTCTTCACTGCATCAATCCCGGGATCAACGCCCCACCTCTTGCTTGTTCACAGTCAAGGAAATCAACTAAGTTAACGGAGAAAATGGGGGTGCCCACCTCTAGGACTTCGATCGACGACTGCAGCGGCGGCCATAAACCCTTACCAAATCCACCACTCTCTCCTTCTCATTCTTGTTTTAGTTGTAGATCCATAGATCTCGAGCTTTAATCGTGGGATTCGTCCCAAAATTTGTGCTCTCTAGGTGATAAACGATGGCCGGAATCAATGTAGGTTGTGTGTGGCGGAAGTGGTGATATCTGACCAGTGGACAAATAGGATTGCACTGGACAGTAAATCTATACTATATAATAAAAGAAACCAAAAAAGGAAACATGTCATTATTCTAAACAATCCTTAATTGTAGATAATTATTATTTAATTTAAATTATTAGATATTAATTAAACTAATATAAATTTTATCAACTCTAAATCATTGGCATAAACTTAACTTCAAATAGTAAAGTCTTATCTAAACTAAAAATTTAAATCGTAAAGTCTTATCTAAACTAAAAAACATTATAATTGAAAAAGTCCTACACAAAATATCATCCTCCATAAAGTCATAATTGTTGATAAATCTGATTCGTAGTAAATTTTGAAATCAACTAAAACTTTGTAACTAAATAAACAAATCGTTGATTTTATTCAATGGAGACATGTTTTTTTATGACACATTGTTGCCAAAATCACCAAAATTAAATTAGTTTTTTAGCATTTATACCAAATTTTGGTATCCAGATACCCATAGAAGTCTTTTGAATACTTTAAAATAGGGGTGAGCATGGTGCGGTTCGGTTCGGTTATTACCTATAACCGAAACCATAACCGCACACTGCGGTTATCAAAAAATCATAACCGTTCGGTTTCGGTTAATGTTGTTTCGGTTAATCGGTTATTGCGGTTAATGCGGTTTCGGTTCGGTTATAGGTCGGTTATTTTCATTGTTTCTAATGTTGGACTTTAAATGTGTGTGTCATGGTTAGTGTAAAATGTAATGGGCCAATAAGGTTGGCTTATGGTTAAAAGTTAAAACATTCAAATACTTCACCAAAGATACATATAGATTAGGTCATGGTTAAGCATTTAAATACAAACTTAAAATACTTATGGTGCTACGGATTTGGCTATGTTTAAAATGTTCGGTTCGGTTCGGTTATTTGCGGTTATGAAAATAAGAATAACCATAACCGAACCGCAAAAATCGGTTATTAAAAATATAAATAACCAACCCTTCGGTTATTTCGGTTATCGGTTATTTTGGTTCGGTTTTTCCGATTATTTCGGTTACGGTTCGGTTAATTCGATTGTATGCTCACCCCTACTTTAAAAGAATTGTTGTGACCAAGTTACTTTTGCTGGTGTATACATGTCTAAACATACTTAATCTATTTTGATGATATTAAAATATAAACACGTGGCTTTTTTATTATATTGCATATAAAATTACATTTCTTCTATCCGTGAATACATATGGTTTTTTTTTAAATATAACTTTTTTATTGTTTGTTATATAAAATTACATTTATTCAACCCGTACAATACACGTGGTTCTTAAAGATATAATTTTTTTATTATTTAATGTATAAAATTATATTTTCTCAACATGTGTAATAAATGAGATTTATAAAAATATATTGTTTTTTTATTTAATATATAAAATTTACATCTATTAAACCCGTGTAATACACGGGGTTCTAACCTAGTGTGTGAGTAAAGAAAAACTTGATAAATAATAGAGGGTAAATTAGTTGTAGTATATATAATATTCACAGTTGATCAATACAATCTATATACACAGTCAAAACACATTTTCTTTAAGGGATAATCTCCAAAATAACTGTTGACTAGTTAAAATATCAAAAATAGCCATGTGAGCCCTCACAAGGAGCCGTTTCAAGCAACTGAAACAGCTTAAAACCCATGATTGCCACGTGTCCAGTTGGCTTGTGATCTTTCAACATGGCTTAAGCTTTTTCAGTGTAGCGGCTTGTGATCTTTCAACACGACTTGAGATCTTTCAACACGGCTTGAGATCTTTCAGTGTAGTGCCTTGGCTTGGCTTAATATTTTTCAACACGGCTTGAGAACTTTCAACACAGCTTGAGATCCTTCAACATAGTTTAAATATAAACGAATAATTAAAAAAATCTCAATTAAATCTGAGAACTTGAAAATCTCAATTAAAAAAATCTGAAAGTTTTAACTTGAAAATAATAAATATTTAACTTGAAAATAAAAAAAAAAACTACTTGGTCAGAACTATGTGTATTACACGGGTTAAATAAATATAATTTTTATACTAAATAATAAAAATATTACTTTAAAAATCTCGTGTATTGTTCGAGTTGAATATGTGTATTACACGGGTACAATACACGAGTTTTTTAAAGATATTATTTTTTTACAATACACGAGTTAAAGATATTACATTTTTATCATTTAGTATACAAAATTACATTTATTTAACTCGTGTAATACACAGAGTTTTAAAGGTATAACTTTTTTAATTATTTGGTATATACAATTAGATTTATTCAACTCGTACAATACACGAGATTCTTAAGTATATAACTTTTTTTATTACTTAATATATAAAATTACATTTATTCAACTCGTGTAATACACGAGGTTTTTAAAGTTATATTTTTTATTATTTAGTATAAAAATTACATTTATTTACCCCGTGTAATACACGGGGTTCTAACCTAGTATTTTTTTTATTTTCAAGTTAAATATTTATTATTTTCAAGTTAAAACTTTCAGATTTTTTTAATTGAGATTTTCAAGTTCTCACATTTAATTGAGATTTTTTTTAATTATATGTTTATATTTTTAATTATTCGTTTATATTTAAACTATGTTGAAAGATCTCAAGCCGTGTTGAAAGATTTTAAGCCAAGCCAAGCCGCTACACTGAAAGATCTCAAACCGTGTTGAAAGATCTCAAGCCAAGCCGTGTTGAAAGATCTTAAGCCGCTACACTGAAAAGGCTTAAGCCTTGTTGAAAGATCACAAGCCGCTACATTGAAAAGGCTTAAGCCATGTTGAAAGATCACTAGCCAACTGGACTCGTGGCAATCATGGGTTTTAAGCCGTTTCAGTTGCTTGAAATGACTCCTTGTGAGAAATCAAATTACTATTTTTGATATTTTGATTAGTGAACGGATTTTCCCTTTCTTTAATACTATTTAAAAGACAAAGACATGTGAATAGGAGGACTAATCACTCATGCATATGAAAGGTAGGTCCACACATCATTTTTCTATTGCAAATAATTCATTTTTTTTCTGACTATTTTGAATAATGCCACTTCCCTCTCCAAAATAATAATTTAAAAGAAAAAAGAAGACAATTTTACAAACCGTCACAGCCTAACAAGTATCCCGTGTAATCCTTTAATTGATAGACATGCATAAAAAAATTTCATTTGGACAAAAATAATACATTTATTAATATCATGTTTGATAAATCAACACGTCTTCTGTTATATGTCATGTATGAATCCACACTCATTTCCACCTATAAAAACAATCTACAAGTTTGATCTCCACTTGCAGAAACATCTTTGCATCCGCCATTCTCTGCTGCATCGACTCATTGTCGCGCTGATTTATGAGCTGGAATCACTTGATCTGATTCGACTATCTTCAGGTGAGTTCTGATAGTTTTACAAATTCGTTGATCTTCATTGTATCCATCTCTGATCTATCTACTGGGAGTCTACTTTAATCACTTTATATGATCTGATATTGCTCGAATCACTTTTGAGTTTTGATTCGATGCAACTTTGTGCAAATATAGTGATTCAATATATGATTGATGCTTGATAGATCCTCTATTTGCCCTTTTGCCGCTTTTGCATTGGTTTTTTTTTTTTTTTTTTGAACGGCTAATTTCTTTAATCCACTGTCGTTTGTGGGACTTGAACCCAAGATCTCCCTCTTCCCAACCTTGGTGTTTTAAAGGTTTTGCCTTTGCAAATGGACCACCAATACTATTCTTTTTGTTTTAGAAAAGAGATACTATTCTATTTTAACACTTGAAGCTTGCTAAAAAAGGACTGATTTCCTTTTGACTTGGAGATTCGTAGTTTTTTAAGAAGCTTACAAATAATAAAAGAGTAAAGTTGAGACATAGTTATTTTAGTAACACGATTAATTATATCATATATATTAAATAAAATTAAATGTTAAAACCAAAAATACTCTACATTGTAGAAAAGGAATAACATAATGATCTCTTAGTCTACTGGACAAGAGGAAGGTGGGAAGTTTTGCTTCTCTTGAAGGTTTTGGGTTTAAATCTACGCAAGAAGGATTTTAATACTAACTTGATTAACTAGTAACCCGGTTAGCGACATCCTAACCGTACATCGTTAAAAAAAGTAATAACATCATACTTGTTGAATCTTGTACCAATTAATTTGTGTTGTACCTTTTACCAAATTGTTTGTAAGCTACTGCTATTAATATGTATATGTAATGGTGTCTTATAGGAGATTGTGGTTCTAGAAAATTAATTATTGTTGTACATAAACAATAACTTCAACTTATATATACGGAGATTCTATTGCGATGTGTTTTTTACATACAAAGTGTAGGAAGGCGAGCAAGTGGTATATGCGTCAATATAGATCCGTGCTATAATTACACAACATATATAAATAATTGTGCACAATATTGTGTAATGTGTATAATTAATCACAAGTAAAATTACATAACATATATAAATGATCACGCACAATATTGTGCAATGTGTATAAGTAATCACGCACAAAATTACACAATGTATATAACATATATAAATGATCACGCACAATATTGCGCAATGTGTATAAGTAATCACGCACAAAATTACACAATGTATATAAATGATAACACATGATATTATGCAATACATATAGATAATTACGCAACATATCCAAATAATTACGAAATATATGTATAACACTCATTTAAACAATCTTCCTATACTAATAAACAAAAAAAAATTTTGGACACGTGTCACTCTATGGTGCTTTCTCACATTATTTTCCTATTTAACTCTCATATTAAATAATAATAATAATAATTTTAAAAAAAATACTAGATAAGAATAAATATTTAGATAAGGATAAACGTTTGTTTTTATTACGGGCATATTAATTAATAATAATAATAATAATTTTAAACAAAAAAATTAATTAAGAATAAATGTGATTGAAATTATGGTAAATTAGTAATCAAATGTTCCCGTTTGATATATACTTAATAATTGTATTATTGTTTTTTTTTCACTAGAATTAAATTATTATTCTAGGTCGGTCATATGCTTCTATCAAATTGTAATTGTTTTTAAACACATCACTATAATGGTAGGCATATGCTTCTATTGTAAACTTTAAACCCATCATTTTTTGATATAAAGAACATCAATATAATTGTAAACTTTGAACCCATCATTTGTCGCACATTGCATCAACATGTATAAAGAACATCATTTTTAAATATAACAATTAAATACTTCATTTAAAGAGAATTTATTTCTCGATTTTACGATATAATTCATAAAAATGATGAAATATATAAAACGTGGGGATTGATCTCCACCTTTTTTGTACCGTAAACTCTCTTGAATACAAATTTAAAACAGGTGTTTTATGAATTAAATAAACAAATAAACATGAAGGTGCATAAAAACTAATTAAAATAATTGTATCTCATAATTTGAATGTACCATAAAAACGAGATTCAACCCCATGTAAATATGTAATACATGTGTTTTTAACCTAATAATAAATAAAAAAGAGAAATAAAATGTTATAATAAGTAAATTGTACATCAAAGTTCATTTTAAAAGATAAATCTTGACGACTGTATGCGTTAACATATGACATTATATTTTATACAGTGCAATATACGAGTTTTTTAAAAGATATATCTTTTTATTATTTATTATATAAAATTAAATTTATGCAAAATAAAAAAAAGTAAAATGTTATAATAATTAAATAGTATATCAATGTTCATTTTTTAAATGATAAATCTTGATGACTATTTATGTTAACATATGACATTATATTTTTTTTTCCAGCACGTGCAATATACGAGTTTTTTTAAAGATATATCTTTTTATTATCTATTATATAAAATTATGCAACCCGTGTAATACACGGGGTTCTAACCTAGTTATATTACATAATTATGCACAGTTGTCGCATGGTATAACAATTTTTTAAATAAAAATCTTTGTATATAAAAAGAAAATAAAACTATGATAAAAAAAAATCACGATGTAGTTTATTTTAAGAAAACATAATATTTAAACCAAAAAAAAAAAATCAACAATATATACTATTCTTTTTTGCTCTTTCCATCGAAAAAAAAAGTACATCAAATCTTAACCCAAAAAAAGTACATCAAATCTTAACCCATCTATAGTTTATATACCTAGCACATGTCATATTAAAGTTCGCGTGTTTACCTATCCATTTTTGCTCTTTCCATCGAAAAAAAAAAGTACATCAACTTTTAACCCATCTATAGTTTATACTAGCACATGTCATATTAAAGTTCGTATGTTTGATTATCCAATTGCTATAGTTGTTTTATTTTTCAAAAGATAAAAAACAAAACAAAACAAAAATAAAAGTGGTCCACATTTTTTGTATTTCGTAGACATTAAAAGCTGGCAGTCCGATTGCTTATCTCTCGGTGTGTCCCTCTTATACCCACAAACACTTGGTACCAAACCAGTCCACACTGTTGTACAAATATCCCAATTCTACTTGTTTGATATAGATTTAGATTTAGATTCAGATTCCAGGTCAGCCTTCTGCAGCTCCATCATCAAGTAAGCTTCTGTTTTTGTTTGATTTCAGTTTCACTAGTAGTTTCTTGTTTATATATGATATTACTCTGGATTAAATGTAAGTATCTAGCTATCTAGCTTACTACCTACCTACTGACTGTGTTTGTTTATTTGTGTGTGATGATTAGCTAGGGTGATTGTTCTCCAACTGTGTGTGGATCATGGTTCTAGCTCCTTCAATCAAGGTGGTTCTAGGCTGTCTTGCCTTTGGTATCTTTTGGGTATTGGCGGTTTTTCCTGCTGTCCCGTTTATGCCCATCGGAAGAACCGCAGGCTCCCTTCTTGGTGCCATGCTCATGGTTCTGTTTCAAGTTATAACCCCGGATCAAGCGTTTGAAGCTATTGATCTTCCAATTCTTGGTCTTCTGTTTGGGACAATGGTTGTGAGTGTTTATCTTGAACGCGCCGATATGTTCAAGTATCTAGGCAAGTTGCTTTCATGGAAAAGTCAAGGATCAAAGGACTTGTTGTGTAGAATTTGCTTGGTATCTGCAATCTCGAGTGCGTTTTTCACTAATGACACATCTTGTGTTGTGTTGACCGAGTTTGTACTCAAAATTGCCAGACAACAAAACCTCCCACCCCATCCATTTTTACTAGCACTCGCGTCCAGTGCCAATATTGGATCTGCTGCTACACCTATTGGTAACCCGCAAAATCTAGTGATAGCAGTTCAAAGTAAGATACCCTTTGGGGAATTCTTGTTTGGGATCGCAGCTTCAATGGTGGTGGGCATTTGCGTGAACGCGTCGATTCTGTTATGCATGTTTTGGAAGTTGTTATCTGTTCAGAAAGATGAAGAGGAGCCTCCTGTTGAAGTAACCCCTGAAGAAGATGTGAATTCTCATAGGTTTTCACCTGCTACAATGTCCCATCTTACGTCGCAAAATTCTCATGAATTCAATGCTTATTTGGAAGCCATGAGTATTCACAGCTCGCCAAGCGTTAATGGCCACATAGATAATACTACTCTTAGGAACCGTGTAGGTGGTTCTGGTGACAATGAGATTCATAGAGATGAAAATGTCTCGAAAGATGTCACGGACAGTGGATCGTCACAGAAGAAGGATGAGCGACTTGTGTCAAGGGTATCCTCGACGCACGGATTCATGAGTAGGACTTCTGATTTGGGTTTGGAGGATATTGATGAAAAGTCTGCTAAATGGAAGATAATATTGTGGAAAGTAGGAGTGTATACGATTACAGTAGGAATGTTGGTTTCGTTTCTAATGGGATTAAATATGTCGTGGACCGCCATTACAGCTGCATTGGCTCTCGTGATTCTTGATTTCAAGGATGCCCGACCATGCTTAGAGAAGGTATACTCTCTGTTACCATGGCAAATGGGTTGCTTGGGTAACAGGTTGAAATGGGTTGGTTGTGTCACAGGTTGAAATGGTTTAGGTAGAAAAGAAAGATTATTTTTGGTTATGAATCGGACTTAAAACACTTTTGATAAGTAATTATTGTGTCAAATATGATTAAAAAAAATAAATAAATGTCTTTTTAGTAATAATCTAATGGTTTTTGAATAAAAAGCTCAAGGAAGTTTTATGCGTTACATATACGCTTTAGGCGACTCTTGACTTGTTTCCATTTAAGGCAAATATATTTGCTTATTTTACCTCATATCTGACTTTTCATAAGTTGACTTTTATAACTTACATGTGTAAAATTAAGACTAAGACTTGCATTTGTTTCATCCCTCAGGTTTCTTATTCACTGTTGGTATTCTTTTGTGGAATGTTTGTGACCGTTGAAGGCTTTAATAGAACTGGAATCCCAAGTGCAGTATGGGATTTTATGGAACCTTATGCGCGAATTGATCACATTAGTGGTGTAGCAATTCTTGGAGTGGTCATAGTTGTTCTGTCGAATCTGGCTTCAAATGTGCCAACAGGTAATATTTCTTGGAGTGGTCATAGTTTTCACTCTCATGCTCACCATTAAACACGTTATTGATAATCGTCAACATGTATGACTTATTTTTTTTAAAAAATAGGTTAAACGGGTCATGTTTAAGTTGACCCGAATTTATGTGTGTGCGGATTACGGTTGAAAACTTTGACGTGAATAATAATATTGGTCAGGGTGGGGTTGCACATTTCAACCCACCAACCCAACACGATTGAGTTGTTGCTTGTGATTCTATTAGTCACATTTTTATGCTTCATGGATTAATCTACTGTACACGTAAAAGAAAAGCTTTTTGAAGCCGGGGGTATCGGTGGGAGCAGTCTCTCTGTCCCTTGGGACAGAGGAAGGTATGCCTTCATCCCTCCATCCCTGGACCCGACAAATAGCTCTGCTACAAATGAGGTTTACTAGGTAGTAGGTACGCTTGTTTGTTCGGTTCATAATTTGAATAACTTGGCGTAATGTTTCTACCCATGTTTTGGAACTTAGAACCGCTAGTTAAAGTTTTAGCTTCAAGTTCTAATCTCATTTTTTTTTTTTTGTTGAATTTCAGTGTTGTTGCTTGGAGGAAGGGTAGCGGCAGCGGCGGCCAGCATATCGCCAGAAAAAGAGAAGAAAGCATGGCTAATATTGGCCTGGGTGAGCACGGTGGCCGGAAACCTTTCACTGCTTGGGTCAGCAGCCAATCTGATTGTGTGTGAACAAGCTCGCCGTGCTCAATATTTTGGGTACAATCTTACCTTCTGGGCTCATCTTAAATTTGGTGTCCCTTCCACCATAATAGTCACAGCTATTGGGTTGATACTCATAAGGACATAAACATACATAAATTTAGAACAATTTTGCTTTGCAAATTTTGTTTTGTAAATCCAATGTTGTATAATATTCATTTCCACGTACACTTGTACTAGCTTGTTATTTTATTTTTCTCATGTTTGTAAGGTAAAATAATAACAATACCCAATCCATATGTAAATACAATATGTGATGATACTCAGCTTTCTTAATTTGCTATTAGTATTTTTATTTCTAAACTTGTACAAATCCTTCAAATGAATCCATACACCGATGACTGATTCACATGGCTCGTGTTTTTCTACTTTCTTAGACTAATAAAAGTACTAATTATACTAATATACTTTATACTATTATTAATTAATTAATTATTAATAAAAATTAATTATTAATAAAAATGCTAATGAATAAATAGTAGATTGAATATTATAATAATATATACGGAGTATATTTTATTTAATATCTTTATTATTTTCATATTATTTTTTAAGTTGAATACATTTTCATATTTTTCTTAACTTTAATGATTTTTTTCGTATCACGGGTTGGGATAAATTTGGTGTCAGCCGATGGTATCGAAATATGTCAAAATACGCTAAAATACGTTAAAATACGCTAAAATATGTCAAAATACGTTAAAATACGCTAAAAACCGTTAAAACACGAAAAAATACGCAAAAATACACTAAAATGCGTTAAAATACGATAAAATATGTCAAAATACGCTAAAATACATTAAAATATGCTAGAAACCGTTAAATAAGCTAAAAATACGCAAAAATTCGTCAAAATACGCAAAAATACGTCAAAATACGTTAACATACGTTAAAATATGCTAAAATACGCCGAAATACATTAAAATACGTTAAAATACACTAAAATACGTTAAAATACACTAAAATATGTTCAAATAAGCTAAAATACGTCAAAATACACTCAAATATGTCAAAATACTCTAAAATACGTCAAAATACGCAACTAATGATATTCTAAGACGCGTATACATATAACACGACACTATACAATACAAGTGGATTTCAAACAAAACTGTACGTAATCATGGAATACGATAATCACACGCAACCGAACGTCACCGAAACAACGCATGTTGAAGGTATACTTCATAAAATGACAAAATACGCGAAAGTTCGTCAAAATACGACACGTATACACGTCGAACCGAGGAATACACGATAAAAACAAATTTTCATATTATGCCCTATACGATCCTATAGACCTATACTTTATCGTATTGCAGATTAATACGCATCGCATAGGCTTGTACAATGCGTATTACCCCCGTGATTTCTCAAAAAACCAGGGGTATTTCAGTAACTTCAGGGGTGTAATATGCATCGTATAGGCCTGTACGATGCGTATTCCCCCCTGAGCTGAATTTTCAAAAATTCAGGGGGGTAATACGCACCATATAGGCCTATACGATGCGTATTAAAGGTCTGTACGATATAACCCCCTGATTAACAGGGGGTTACTATTACCAATATGTCACGGCCCCCGACCCGGTTTTACCCGTTTCAGGAGCTGCGGGACAGAAACCCGTGGTATTGATATTACGCAGCGGAAATTTTAACAGGATCTTTAAAAACTGAAAACATCCATTTATTTTATTTCCAAATTTCGGGACAAACCCCGTAATTTACAATAAAGGAATTTCACTGGGAAATCCCCTGTTTACAAAAAAACATGTTTATTTATTTACTGAGCCACTTTCTTCAAGCTGGCAGTGCTACACGACACTTTTCCCTGCTTCACAGTAATCACCTGAAACATGTTTAAAAAGATTTTTATCAGCGGGGAAATACTGGCGAGTCATTCAAATTGCATAAAACGACACATTGTTATAATTCACAGTATTAAGGGCGATTACAATGTTTATATCAACCAATTACCCAACAGTATTTGTCACTCAACCCGATTCTCTGACTATGGTCATATCACCCATTGGCTAACCCGTTGTCCAATGGTGACGATTATCAAGTAATGTATACAAAACCCCACATACCGGCAGTAATTGAAGATTACAAAGACTTAATCCCTGTAATTATAACTTTGAAAACACATAGGGTTTTGGAAACCATTTGGTAAAAAGAGAATGACTCACATTGCGAGTTTAACAGGACAGAACTTTGCCTACTGATTTAGCCTCGTAACCTAGTTAAATAACAATGCACACGAAACTACGTTAGTAACTTAATACAACATTTACGATAAACTCACGAAATCAAAACCCTCACGACGAATGACAAAGTATAGCCCGAATTCGGGCAGCACTTAAACATCCATCAGATCGATTTCAATCAATCGGACATTATATCGTAGCAGTGATCGAGTTATTACCCTGTAATCGTAGCAGCGTTTCCCTACGTAAATCTATGAATTTGAGCAGTACAGAACATTTTTAGAGTAAATTTTTCGAGCACAGATGAAAACCCCATGCACGTCCAATTTATAGCTGAAAATGAGTCTCTCGCGGCACGCGTAAACCTTAAGGGAGTCTTACGCGGCCCGCGAGGGCCACCCTAGCTACGGCTAGGGCTGTCGTGTCACGCCGTAGGTCTGCCACGTGTCTGACACGTGGCATAAAGCTTATCCGGCGCACCATCAAGCTGTCGCGCCCCGCGTAAGCTTCCTTTAAGGCTTACGCGGCCCGCGAGCGACCAATAAAAATTGAATTTCTTGGTTTTTCATAAGAATTTGGGTTTTAGGGGTCCGGGTTTTCACTTACGGAGTGTTGTAGGACATTTTTGCAGGTCCTTACATCCTCCCAACCTTATTTAAAATATCGTCCTCTAGATTTACTGAAACATGTAGGGGTACTTTCGCTTCATTTCCGATTCCAGTTCCCATGTGTACTCAGGTCCCCTTTTTGAATCCCACTTAACTTTGACCAGTACCAGTCTTTTGTGTTTAAGGAACTTGACCTTTCTGTCTTCTATTTGAAGAGGTTTCTCAACGAATTTCAACTTTTCATTTACTTGTATATCTTGAAGAGGTATTACTAGGGATTCGTCAGATAAACATTTCTTGAGATTAGATACGTGAAACACGTCATGTACCCCGGCTAGTTCTTCTGGTAGTTGTAAGCGATAGGCAACTGGTCCTATCCGCTGGATCACTGGAAATGGTCCTATGTACCTTGGACTTAGCTTTCCATTCTTACCAAATCGAACGATTCCTTTCCAAGGAGAAACTTTCAAGAGTACCTTGTCTCCAACCTGGAATTCTAACGGCTTGCGTCGATTGTCCGCATAACTCTTCTGGCGATCTCGAGCCGTTTTCATTCTTTCCTTGATTTGAGTTATCTTGTCGGTGGTTTCTTACACAATTTCGGGACCTCATAATTGACTTTCTCCTATTTCTGCCCAGTAAACTGGAGTTCGGCACTTTCGTCCACATAGTGCTTCAAATGGGGCAGCCTCGATGCTTGCATGGTAAATATTGTTATAGGAGAATTCTATTAACGGTAAGTGGTCGTCCCAATTTTCACCGAAGTCTATCACACATGCCCTAAGCATGTCTTAGAGGGTTTGGATCGTCCTTTCACTCTGTCCATCTGTTTGGGGATGGTATGCAGTGCTTAAATTTAGTCGCGTCCCTATTGCTTCTTGGAAACTCGTCCAGAAATATGAAGTGAATCGACTATCCCTATCAGACACAATGGAGAGTGGGACTCCATGTAAGGATACTACCTCATCTACGTATAATTTTGCTAACTTTTCCATGCTAAAGGTTTCCTTCATTGGAAGGAAATGAGCTGATTTGGTTAATCGATCTACAATCACCCAGATTGCATCGTTACCTTTCTTGGTCTTGGGTAACTTGGTAACAAAGTCCATTGTTATTAGTTCCCACTTCCATACAGGCATTTCTAACTGTTGAAGTAGACCTGAGGGTTTCTGGTGTTCTGCCTTAACTTGTGAACAAATTAGGCACTTAGAAACATATCTAGCTATGTCTTTCTTCATCCCTATACATCAGAAATTATTTCTTAAATCTTGATACATCTTATTATTACCAGGGTGCATTGTATACCTAGATTTATGGGCTTCCTCTAAAATCTTATCTCTTAAATTTCCTTGCTTAGGTACCCAAATCCTTTTCTTATGGAATTTCCAAATTCCATCAGTCCCTTGTTCTAGTTCCTTTATTCGTCCTTTCATTCCTTCAGCATCATCCTTGATTGATGTTTCCTGAACATTCTTTAGTTGTTCCATTAAATCTAACTGTAGATTTAATCTAAGAGCACAAACTCTCCTTTGTTTCTCATGGTACTTACGACTTAGGGCATCTGCTACTACATTTGCCTTTCCTTCGTGATATTGAATATCACTGTCGTAGTCACTTAGAATTTCCATCCATCTTCTTTGCCTCATGTTTAATTCTTTTTGCCCAAATATGTATTTTAAGATCTTATGATCTGTATAAATGGTAAACTTACTTCCACACAGATAATGTCTCCAAATCTTAAGGGCAAAAATTATGGCTCCTAACTCTAAGTCATGAGTCGTATAATTCTCCTCGTGCTTTTTTCAATTGTCTTGAGGCATACGCAATTACCTTTTTTGCGTTGCATCAGTACACATCCTAACCCTAGTTTAGAAGCGTCACAGTAAACTTCAAAATCTTATGTCCCTTCTGGTAAAGCAAGAAATGGGGTGTTTGTTAATCTTTGCTTTAAGATCCTAAAGGCCTCTTCTTGCTTGGGTCCCCTTTCAAACTTAACTGTTTTACAGGTTAGCTTAGTTAATGGCACAGCTATCTTAGAAAAATCTTTAATGAATCGCCTATAGTATCCAGCTAATCCTAGAAAACTTCTAACTTTCGTAGCTGATTATGGGACCTTCCACTTGGTGACTGCTTCTATCTTGAAAGGATCTACGTGAATACCTTCGTGATTCACCATGTGTCCTAAGAATTGCACCTCCTGTAGCCAAAATTCACATTTCAAGAATTTGGCATAAAGCTTTTCCTTTCTTAACAAAGTTAAGAGTGCATGTAGGTGCTCACAGTGCTCGTCCTGACTCTTAGAATAAATAAGTATATCGTCTATGAAGACAATTACGAATTTATCCAAATACGGTTTACATATCCTATTCATCATGTCCATAAATGCGGCAGGAGCATTAGTTAGTCCGAATGGCATTACTGTAAACTCGTAGTGATCATACCTAGTCCTGAAAGCAGTTTTAGGTATGTCTTCATCCTGTACCTTCAACTGATGGTATCCGGAGCGTAAGTCTATCTTAGAGAAGTATCTAGCTCCCTAAAGTTGATCAAAAAGATCGTCAATCCTAGGTAATAGGTATCGATTCTTAATTGTAACCTTATTCAATTCCCTATAATCGATACACATTCGCATTGAACCATCTTTCTTTTTCACAAATAACACTGGTGCTCCCCAAGGGGATGAACTAGGTTGTATGAATCCTTTGCTTAGCAATTCATCTAACTGTTTTTTCAATTCTAACATTTCAGTGGGTGCTAACCGATAGGGTGCCTTGGCTATTGGTGTAGTTCCAGGAGTTAGGTGAATTCTATACTCTACCTCCCTATCTGGTGGTAATCCTGGTAACTCTTCTATCTGTCACACCCCCAAAATCCACCTGCGGAATACCACCTCTTGGAGGCGTGACTGACCGGGATCCAGCCACCAATCATATTGAACATGTATGTAAGTAGTTATAAAAATCCAACCAATACAATTGGTGTCCAAACAAAACATAGTTTAAGTTGCAAGCGGAAGCATAACGTTTAAAACCAAAACATAAGTTCAATTGTCTTAAGGTTTAACATGGCACACAACTGTCCATGTCCCACAACGACTCTCTTCCATGCAAGCTCCAGATAAGTACCTATTGACCTGCAAAGCATGTAGTAACGAGTCAACAACAAGTTGAGTGAGTTCACGGTTGGGTGTTCATTTTAAGTTGTTCCGAAAACAGTTTCCTTTGACTGGCATCCTGCCGTGGACGTTACCCCATAGTTGAAAACGTGATTTGTTTACCCATTTACTCTGGCAATACAGCCGTGGGGGCTACCCCTTGTTAGTTATCTAGCATTTCGGCCGTGGGGGCTACCCCATGTATACACTAGACTCGTTACCATATCGACTGCTGACTGTAGTCATGTTTATGTGCCCTGAACTGTCAATGTCTATCATCATTGACGTGCCCAGATCCATTAGTTCACGCCCGTCCTCTGCGGCACGGTGTGAGGCTTGTCAGACCTAAATAGCGCTATCTAACTAATGACCCGCTCGCCATTGGCCCGGCGATTATGTCGATATAAAAGGAGGGACTTCATGATAGAGTTTTGGTCTAGTACGAGTTATCTGTCCATGAGGGCGAGGAATTTCATTCCTGAATCAATATTGTCCTACCCAAGAAAGGACGAGGAATCCATGTTCCTTAACCCCATTCCCAACCCCTGGGAATCCCATGCTTTGTAGAGGGTGTGAACTCACCTTGGTTTGCTCGGTAGATACACAGAAAAGTCAATCAAGCTATATTGTGGTCAACCACGTCCTAACACAGTTTGTACCACACAAGTCAGGCTCGTATTTAGGTAGTGCACGTATGTTTTCTACACACATTGTATACACGTATTGATCATGGCACACACGTATAAGTTCTTCGGTTAAACAACAGGGCTCAAACACATCCAATAGCCTGATCTACGTAAATAAGAAAAGTCCAAGTATGCGGCCCAAATAGTTGGGCTCGTAATAGCATGCAAGTCCAAAACAGTGTGCACAACATACGCATTCAACAGTAACACATGAAGCCCATAAGTTCGGCCCAAACACCTAAGCCCGTAGCAGTGTGCAAGTCCAAATCAGTGAGTTTGTGTACGTGGTCTCGAGTCGAGACTAGAGATCTCGAGTCGAGACTGTGCGGTCTCGAGTTAAACCTACGAGTCTTCGAGTCGCAACTGTGGAGGTCTCGAGTCGCAACCGGACCCGCAACCATGGTCTCGAGTCATGATGTTTGTGTGCTGATACTGTGTGGTCTCGAGTCGAAACTAGGGATTCTCGACTCGCAACCTGTGTCGCAACCGTGGATCTCGAGTTGTCATCATCATGGTCTCGAGTCGAGACCGGAGGTCTCGACTGGAACATCTGTTGATTCTACACAGTGTACTATCCAATAGAATTTTGATTTCATGATATGGTGTACTATCCAATGGTAGAGCACAAACATGTTCCCTTGTCTAACCATCAACCGAAATGGATCAAACACCTCATTTTCAAATATTCAAGGCACATTCATAGCATATTCATGTTGTTCATCATACATTCAAATAGTTCATCATTTTTGGGTTTTTAGCATCAATCTTTATGAACTCTAACATAATCATAACATGAACAACAATCAAAACACTTAAGCATACTCATCTCAGGGTTTCAAGTCATCACATAACACCTCATAGTCGACTCTACCACTAATCCGATTTAAGCATTCGATTCTTAGCACAAGAGTATACAATCCGAGTAACATGATCATTATCTAATACACATATGCAAGCCGATTTCAAGAACATCAACAACTAGTGGTTTAAATCACATTCAATCACAAGATATCATTAACTCATCATGCAACCAATCCGAAATCAAGACATGATAGCCGATTAACATCATCATACACATCCGATTCACAAGAACATCATCAAGCATACAAACTATACTAGTTAAATCATGCCATTCATAATATCATCTAACCACAAGCATCATAAAACACTAACCGGTTGGTGAGGAGTGTGTGAAGGGGAGTAGGTTTGTTGTCCGATATTCTCCGGGTGAAGAACACGAGCAATCCGAGAGCTTGGCTTGTTATCCTTGATCCGACACAAGAGAAGGGGTGGTGTTGCTAGGGTTTTAGTGAGAGAGAATGTGGGAGTGTGTGTGTAGGAGAGTGTGTGTAAGTTGCCCAAAGATGGTAATGTTGGCTAACAACAAAGGTTATATACTAGTTCAAGTTGATGCACCCTAATGGGTTTCGGATGGATTAAATGAGGTGCACGGCCCAACCGGCCCAACTGTTTCCTGTTCACTCGAGACCGCATGGTCTCGAGTCGGGTCCTTGTGCCTCAGGTCATATAATACACGCATACATATAAGCATAGTACATAGTCACATAACATTCATTAAACCAACAAGTCAACTAGTCACATAACGTTCAAGTATGTTACATCAAGGTGCAAAGAAAGGTTCTAAATTTCGAGTTGTCACATCATCCCCAAGTTGAAAGAAATTTCGTCCCAAAATTTGGTAAGCACTCACTGAGGAAGCTAGTTAAGTTGTATGGTTTTCCTGGTTTTCCTGGGGTGTCACATCCTCCCCCCGTTGATCTGGAATTTCGTCCCGAAATTCCATAGCTTCAGCCTCAGCAGTGGTTGTACTGTTTGCGAACAGTTGGGGATACTTTTGTTTCATCTGATCTTCGCGTTCCCAGGTGAACTCTGGGCCGCGACGTGAGTTCCAACGAACTCGAACGAGAGGTATCCTAGTGCTCTTGAGGACCTTAACATCCCGGTCCGTGATTTCAACTGGTTCCTCGACGAATCGTAACTGCTCGTCGATAGTGAGTTCCTTTAGAGGAACTATGTGGGTCTCGTCTGACAGACACTTCTTCAGATTCGACACGTGGAAAACGTTGTGAACTGCACTGAGTTCTGCTGGTAAGTTCAGTCTGTAGGCCACCCTGCCTATTTTCTCGATGATTTCAAAAGGTCCGACGTATCGTTGGTTAAGTTTGCCTCGTTTACCAAAACGAACCACACCCTTCCAGGGTGAAACTTTGAGTAGTACCCGCTCCCCAACCTGGAGCTCTAGTGGTTTCCTGCCCTTATCGGCGTAGACTTTCTGACGGTCACGAGCTGCTGCCATGCGTTGTCGTATTTGAGCAATTCGTTCGGTTGCGTCTACCACGTGTTCTGGACCAGTGATCTGACTATCCCCCACATATGCCCAACAAAGAGGTGACCGGCATTTACGTCCGTACAATGCCTCAAACGGAGCAGCTTTAGTGCTGGTGTGGTAGCTGTTATTGTACGAGAATTCCACAAGTGGCAGATGCTTTTCCCAGCTGTTGCCAAAGTCGATTACACATGCACGAAGCATGTCTTCTAAGGTTTGAATAGTGCGCTCGGACTGCCCGTCCGTCTGAGGGTGATACGCTGTGTTCATGTCTAATCGTGAGCCAAAGGATTTGTGCATCGCCTGCCACAGCTCCGAAGTAAAACGCGCATCTCGATCCGAGATAATAGAGGTGGGCACCCCGTGCCTCGAAACAACTTCCTTGAGGTATACTTCTGCTAGCGTGGAGAATTTATCTGTCTCCTTGATAGCCAGGAAGTGTGCGGACTTTGTGAGTCGATCCACGATCACCCAAATAGTATCGTTTCCGCGCTGAGATCTAGGCAGGCCAGTAACGAAATCCATGGAAATTTGCTCCCATTTCCATTGAGGTATCTCTGGTTGTTGGAGTAGGCCTGAGGGTTTCTGGTATTCAGTCTTGACCCTTGCACAAGTCAAACACTTGCTGACGTAAGTTGCTATGTGGGCCTTCATGCTAGGCCACCAATACGTAGTTTTGATATCATGGTACATCTTATCCGAACCAGGGTGTACCGAGTAGCGAGACTTGTGTGCTTCATCCATCACAAGCTCTCGTAGGTTGCCATAGAGTGGGATCCAAATGCGTCCCGTTACGTAGTAAGCACCGTCTTCCTTCTGTTCTAAGCGTTGCCTTGAGCCGCGTAGGGCTTCAGCCCTGACGTTTTCTGGTTTCAATGCTTCTATTTGAGCAGCTCGTATTTGGGAAGGAAGACTAGAATGTATAGTGAGTTGCAAAGCTCGTACGCGTTTAGGCGCGGTGTCCTTTCGACTGAGGGCGTCAGCCACAACATTGGCCTTGCCCGGGTGATACCTGATCGAGCATTCATAGTCATTCAGTAGCTCGACCCATCGTCGTTGTCGCATATTCAGTTCCTTCTGCTTGAAGATATGCTCGAGGCTCCTGTGGTCGGTGTAGATGGCGCACTTGGTACCGTACAGGTAATGTCGCCATAACTTAAGTGCAAAAACAACAGCTCCCTGCTCTAAGTCATGCGTAGTGTAGTTTCTTTCATGAACCTTGAGTTGGCGTGAGGCGTAGACTATAACTTTATCTCGTTGCATCAATACACAACCAAGACCCTGAATTGATGCGTCGCAGTAGACCACGAAGTCGTCTGTGCCCTCTGGTAAGGAAAGGATAGGTGCGCTGCAAAGTCTATCCTTTAAATGCTGAAACACTAATTCCTGTGCATTTCCCCAGCGATAAACAACGCCTTTCTGCGTTAGTGAGGTGAGAGGCTGTGCAATCTTGGAAAAATCCTTAATGAACCTCCTGTAGTAACCTGCCAAACCCAAGAATTGGCGAATTTCCTTTGGTGTACGAGGTGCAGGCCACTTCTTAATCAAGTCTACCTTGGATGGATCAATGTGAATCCCATCCTTGTTTACCACGTGTCCTAGGAAATGGACTTCACGAAGCCAGAAGTCGCATTTCGAGAACTTTGCGTAAAGCTGTTCTGTTCGAAGGAGTTCCAGAATAAGTCGTAGATGCTGCTCGTGTTCCTCCCGACTCTTAGAATAGATCAGGATGTCGTCGATGAAGACTATAACGAACTTGTCCAGGTAAGGCTTGCACACTCGATTCATCAAGTCCATGAAAACCGCAGGTGCGTTTGTCAGCCCAAAAGGCATGACCAAAAACTCATAGTGCCCGTAGCGAGTTCTAAAGGCTGTTTTAGAGACATCCTCTTCTCAGACTCTCAGCTGGTGATATCCCAATCTCAAATCAATCTTCGAATAGTAGCTCGACCCTTGCAGCTGGTCGAACAAGTCGTCTATGCGCGGTAGAGGATAACGATTCTTCACCGTTACCTTGTTGAGTTCGCGATAGTCGATACACATTCTGAAGGTACCATCTTTCTTCTTCACGAATAAAACTGGAGCTCCCCAGGGCGATGAGCTAGGACGAATAAAACCCTTATCCAAGAGTTCTTGTAGTTGCGTAGAGAGTTCTTCCAACTCTGATGGCGCTAAACGATAAGGTGCACGAGCTATAGGCGCAGCTCCAGGAGCTAGTTCAATCTGAAACTCGACTTGGCGATGAGGTGGAAGACCAGGTAATTCCTCAGGAAATACCTCAGGATAGTCGCGTACAACTGGAAAATCTTCTATCTTCTTCTCTTTCTCCGAGGTGTCAGTAACGAGAGCCAAAATGGCAGTGTAGCCCTTTCGCAAGCACTTTTGGGCCTTAAGGAAAGAGATGATGTTCTCAACAGCACCCTTCTTATCGCCACGAATCATGAGAGGTTCACTACCGGAACTAGGAATGCGAACAATCTTCTCGTTGCAAAGAATCTCTGCTCGGTGTTGGGATAACCAATCCATCCCAATGACAACGTCGAAACTACCCAAGACGATAGGAATAAGGTCAATAGAGAAGGTCTGGTTAGCGAGAATAAGTTTACAACCTTTGACTACGTGTGCGGCCTCTAAACTCTTACCATTTGCTAGCTCTACAGTGTGCTTGTTATTCAAGGGTGTTGGAATACGCTTAAGCATTTGACTAACTTCTAGTGACACATAGCTAGTATCGGCACCCGAATCAAACAAAACTGTAACATAAAAGTCGTCGAGAAGGAACTTACCCGCCACAACATTGGGGTCGTTCCTTGCTTCGCCTTGGCCAATCACGAACGCCCGCCCCCTGGCTCCATTGTTGTTGTTCCCATTGTTGCCATTCCCTTGATTATTGTTGTTGTTGTTGTTGTTGTTGTTCTAGTTTCTGTTCAGTTGGGGACAATCTTTCTTGAAGTGGCCTTCAGCTCCACACTGAAAGCACCCTTTATTGTTACCCTGCTGCTGCCGCTGGTTCTGTGGGGCCTGTTGTTGACGATTCTGGTTGGCGGGGTACAAGCTTCTGCAATCCTTGGCGGCGTGACCTGGCTTGTTGCACCGATGACAGTTGCCCCTGGTGCATGGCCCGCTGTGGTGTAGGTTGCAGCGATTGCACTTGGGGTGATTCCCCTTTTACCCACCATGACTTTGACCACCAGATGATTGCTGACTGGGGCTCTTGTAGTCATCAGTCTTTCTCTGCTGAGACTGAGATTGCACAGAAGTTGAACCCTTGCTTGAAGCTCCATCCCATTTCCGTTTGTTGTCACTAGGAGCATCCAAAGTAGCTGTAGCACTGATGCGCTTGGGTAACCTGTTCTGCTCCACCGCCTGGTCAGTAAGACGGTGAGCCAAATGAACCACCTGCTGAATAGTGGCAAGGTTTGCTGAAGTCACATGACTTTGGATCTCTGGCACCAAGCCCTTGAGAAAGAGTTCAATTCGCTTAATTGGAGGGTCCACCATAGTAGGACACAGTAAGGCAAGTTCATTCGATCTCTTAGTGTACGCCTCAATTTCTGACCCCGTCATCTTGAGGTTGTAGAACTCGACTTCCAGCTTATGAATGTCGTCATGACTGCAGTATTCTTCCTTGATCATCTCCTTAAAAGTTTCCCATGGGGTGGCGTTGGCAACAACCAACCCCAGCATTTGGACCTGAGCGTTCCACCACGTGAGGGCTAATCCCTCGAGAGTACCGGTAGCATACTTCACCATGCGCGCCTCAGGGCATTCACACATTTTGAAGACTGACTCGAGCTTCTCAAACCAGTGGAGGAGACCTACAGCTCCTTCAGTGCCGCTAAAAGTAGTGGCAGTCCATAAAAGTTTTGAAGGTGCACACAGGTGGCTGAGCATGTTGACCTATCGTGGGTGAAAGAAAGACAGAGTTTAACACAAAAGTTGGTTCACGAGAGTAGGATCTAAGGATCCCAGAATGAGTTCGGACTGCAGGATATACCTCCTGCGTGTGCAGCTGCAAGTGCCGCAGCAACTCGTTCGTTAATCAGAGCCGTCAACTGGGCTTGAGTCATGTTAACGCATCCACTCATGATCTTCATATAAGAGGGAAACATGAGTGAGAGAGGTTCGCAAAAGTGCGATGGCAAAAGGGAGTAAGCACACACGTGTTCAAGCAACAGTAGTCATACTAACCAAGCATACCATGAGCAATGTACTATGTAACTAACAAGTAGGCAATATATGCACAGATCATATCACCTAGAACGTCGAGCCTTGCATGTGGAGTGAAGCGTCGTTGTGGATCGTAGAGCACTGTACAGGTTATAGTCTGATTTTAATAAAACCTTTTCCCTTATTAAAACCAAGTTCACTATAACCAATGGCTCTGATACCAATCTGTCACACCCCCAAAATCCACCTGCGGAATACCACCGCTTGGAGGCGTGACTGACCAGGATCCAGCCACCAATCATATTGAACAAGCATGTAAGTAGTTATAAAAATCCAACCAATACAATTGGTGTCCAAACAAAACATAGTTTAAGTTGCAAGCGGAAGCATAACGTTTAAAACCAAAACATAAGTTCAATTGTCTTAAGGTTTAACATGGCACACAACTGTCCATGTCCCACAACGACTCTCTTCCATGCAAGCTCCAGATAAGTACCTATTGACCTGCAAAGCATGTAGTAACGAGTCAACAACAAGTTGAGTGAGTTCACGGTTGGGTGTTCATTTTAAGTTGTTCCGAAAACAGTTTCCTTTGACTGGCATCCTGCCGTGGGGGTTACCCCATAGTTGAAAACGTGATTTGTTTACCCATTTACTCTGGCAATACAGCCGTGGGGGCTACCCCTTGTTAGTTATCTAGCATTTCGGCCGTGGGGGCTACCCCATGTATTCACTAGACTCGTTACCATATCGACTGCTGACTGTAGTCATGTTTATGTGCCCTGAACTGTCAATGTCTATCATCATTGACGTGCCCAGATCCATTAGTTCACGCCCGTCCTCTGCGGCACGGTGTGAGGCTTGTCAGACCTAAATAGCGCTATCTAACTAATGACCCGCTCGCCATTGGCCCGGCGATTATGTCGATATAAAAGGAGGGACTTCATGATAGAGTTTTGGTCTAGTACGAGTTATATGTCCATGAGGGCGAGGAATTTCATTCCTGAATCAATATTGTCCTACCCAAGAAAGGACGAGGAATCCATGTTCCTTAACCCCATTCCCAACCCCTGGGAATCCCATGCTTTGTAGAGGGTGTGAACTCACCTTGGTTTGCTCGGTAGATACACAGAAAAGTCAATCAAGCTATATTGTGGTCAACCACGTCCTAACACAGTTTGTACCACACAAGTCAGGCTCGTATTTAGGTAGTGCACGTATGTTTTCTACACACATTGTATACACGTATTGATCATGGCACACACGTATAAGTTCTTCGGTTAAACAACAGGGCTCAAACACATCCAATAGCCTGATCTACGTAAATAAGAAAAGTCCAAGTATGCGGCCCAAATAGTTGGGCTCGTAATAGCATGCAAGTCCAAAACAGTGTGCACAACATACGCATTCAACAGTAACACATGAAGCCCATAAGTTCGGCCCAAACACCTAAGCCCGTAGCAGTGTGCAAGTCCAAATCAGTGAGTTTGTGTACGTGGTCTCGAGTCGAGACTAGAGATCTCGAGTCGAGACTGTGCGGTCTCGAGTTAAACCTACGAGTCTTCGAGTCGCAACTGTGGAGGTCTCGAGTCGCAACCGGACCCGCAACCATGGTCTCGAGTCATGATGTTTGTGTGCTGATACTGTGTGGTCTCGAGTCGAAACTAGGGATTCTCGACTCGCAACCTGTGTCGCAACCGTGGATCTCGAGTTGTCATCATCATGGTCTCGAGTCGAGACCGGAGGTCTCGACTGGAACATCTGCTGATTCTACACAGTGTACTATCCAATAGAATTTTGATTTCATGATATGGTGTACTATCCAATGGTAGAGCACAAACATGTTCCCTTGTCTAACCATCAACCGAAATGGATCAAACACCTCATTTTCAAATATTCAAGGCACATTCATAGCATATTCATGTTGTTCATCATACATTCAAATAGTTCATCATTTTTGGGGTTTTAGCATCAATCTTTATGAACTCTAACATAATCATAACATAAACAACAATTAAAACACTTAAACATACTCATCTAAGGGTTCAAGTCATCACATAACACCTCATAGTCGACTCTACCACTAATCCGATTTAAGCATTCGATTCTTAGCACAAGAGTATACAATCCGAGTAACATGATCATTATCTAATACACATATGCAAGCCGATTTCATGAACATCAACAACTAGTGGTTTAAATCACATTCAATCACAAGATATCATTAACTCATCATGCAACCAATCCGAAATCAAGACATGATAGCCGATTAACATCATCATACACATCCGATTCACAAGAACATCATCAAGCATACAAACTATACTAGTTAAATCATGCCATTCATAATATCATCTAACCACAAGCATCATAAAACACTAACCGGTTGGTGAGGAGTCTGTGAAGGGGAGTAGGTTTGTTGTCCGATATTCTCCGGGTGAAGAACACGAGCAATCCGAGAGCTTGGCTTGTTATCCTTGATCCGACACAAGAGAAGGGGTGGTGTTGCTAGGGTTTTAGTGAGAGAGAAGGGAGTGTGTGTGTAGGAGAGTGTGTGTAAGTTGCCCAAAGATGGTAATGTTGGCTAACAACAAAGGTTATATACTAGTTCAAGTTGATGCACCCTAATGGGTTTCGTATGGATTAAATGAGGTGCACGGCCCAACCGGCCCAACTGTTTCCTGTTAACTCGAGACCGCATGGTCTCGAGTCGGGTCCTTGTGCCTCGTGTCATATAATACACGCATACATATAAGCATAGTACATAGTCACATAACATTCATTAAACCAACAAGTCAACTAGTCACATAACGTTCAAGTATGTTACATCAAGGTGCAAAGAAAGGTTCTAAATTTCGAGTTGTCACACTTCTGGGAATACATCCGGGTATTCTGATACTACAGGAATTTCCTTAAGTTCCTAACCTTTAGTGTTAATGATTACCGAAATAATATACACTATTCCTTGTTTTTGTTCATAACTAGCAACTTTCATTACTGAAATGAACTTCATTGGTTTACGCGGTTTATCTCCTATAACCACAACTATTTCTCCTGTAGGTGTATGAATTTTTATGGAATTCTTATCACAAAAGATTCGAGCATGGTTGGCTACTAGCCAATACATTCCTAATACCACATCGAATCCAGCTAAATTCGTAGGTAGTAGGTTTGTAGAAAATTTGTGGCCTGAAAGTTCTATCTTTCCTTCTTGAAGAACCGTATCTATTTTGACAGAATTACCATCAGCTGTTTCTGTCACACCCCCAAAATCCACCATGCGGAGTATCACCGCTTGGAGGCGTTACATGACCAGGATCGAGCCACCAATCATATTGGACAACGTAATTAAGTAAATAAAACCAACCATAATACAATTGGTGACCAAAAGCTAGTTAACCAAGTTCATCTTAAATAGCGGAAGCATTAAAGGTAAAACCCAAAACATAAGTTCCATAGTTCATAAGTTTAAAGTCCAATACGTAAGTTTAATAAGTTCATAAGGATTAAATGTTTAGCACGGGACATAACAGTCCATATCCCACAACGACTTCCTCCTCGTGCAAGCTCCATAAGCATCTAACGACCTATAAGGCATGTAACAACGAGTCAACAACAAAGTTGAGTGAGTTCACGGTTGGTTGTTTAGTTTTAAGTTGTTTCCGAAAACATGGTTTGTCTTTTGTTGGCTTAATTGCCGTGGGGGTTACCCCATAGTTGAAAGTATGATTAGCCAGTTCCTTCTTTATTACCCAAACCATATCCATGATCAGTGGGGGCTTCCCCATGTGAACTACTAGACAGTACCATATCGACAACTGACGAACAATAGTTGTGCCCTACGTTAATGTTTATCATCATTGACAATTTTCCATAGTCCATTAGTACATGCCCGTCCGAACGGCACGGTGTGAGGTTTGTTAAACCTAATAGCGCTATTGATTAATGACCCGCTCGTCATTGGCCTCGGCGATTAAGTCGATATAAAATGAGGGACTTAATGATAGAGTTTTGTCTAGTAAGTTTTAAGGTTGTTGTCCTACCCAAGGAGGACGAACGTACGTATTCTACCCAGGGAGAATACGCAGGATTAATATTGGCATCCTACCTATGGAGGATGGCTGTACATATCCTACCCAAGGAGGATATGTAGGTTCCGTTTTAAATTCTTTAACCCATTCCCAAACCACCGGGAATCCCATGCCTTAGAAAGTGTGTGAACTCACCTTGGTTTGCTCGGTTAGATTAGTTACTCTAATAATCAGAAATCAAGCACGTCCTAATAAGGTACGGATAACAATCAGTTTCTCATGCATAACACGTATCCTACGTACGGTTTATTGCTAAGTTATTTCTATCACATACCGCACAATTCAAATGTCAAGTTATATTGCTAAGTTACATTATTTTACCCTAAAATAATATAACTATCTCACAAAATAAACAAGTATCCACACAAGTGTTCTAGTATAAGATATATATTCTAAGTATATATTTACCCATTTTTATTTACGAAAATCAACCTCCGACACTTTGTATTTTTGTCACAAATGTTATGGCGAAGTTTATATTCGAAACACAAGTTATAAAATATACTTGTAACACTTGTTTAGAAAAATATTTTTTAAGTGTTGGAATTTTTAGAAAATTTCACCAGAGTTTCCTTTGTAAATGGAGGTATCCATGCTTATTAGCATATCGTTTTCTTTTCGGAAATCACTCAATCAATCAACAACAAGTTACCAAACAACATTACACTAGTCAAGTGCAAAAACAATGCACTTTTACATAACAACATGAACTTGGTTTTTCATAAAGACGCGTAGTAACTTAGTGGGGTGTTTAGTGGGTTTAGTTACCCTCCAAAGTGTGTTTACTTTTGTTGAAATCTCATTCTCGGGATTTTTAGATGTTTACAACTTGTAAACTCATTTTTCAAAAATGTGTATTTATTGGATCTTCTTGTTCTAAAATATTTCTACGCTTATTTTGTTACTAAAATAGTGTAGGTTTAACAAAAGTCGTAACCTTTCAAAAACCATCTTCTACTCTTGGTTTATTTAGGAAAAACCATTTGTAAACCTCGGATCCATACGATCACCAACTTACTTTGTTTACTAATTTTTCAAGAAAACATATTGTTACCAAGTTCATGCTTAAACATGGAGGTGATTCTTTTATGGAAATCACTAATCACCTCCTAACTTGTTAACTTAAGCTTTTAATCTTACTTTAACAAGTTTCAACCATGATGTTTAACATCATATCTCTAGTAATCAACAACAAGCAACAAGAAATCATCATTCATATCATTACTTCTTCATTTTATCAATATTTCATCATTAAGTTAGCTTTATGTTCAAGACCTATCTTTATGATTTTTAGTGTTCTTAAGGTTTCATCATGATTTAACTATTAACCACTCTAAACATGAAGTAGATGAGGATCAAAGAGGCTTACTACTAGCTTTTAAGCTAGGGAAGATCACAAGTGAAAATGTAGAGGATAATAGCAAACTAGAGAGGTCCTTAACGATCCGTGAGTTCCACACCTTCTAAATCACCTTTGTGCACCTTGTGAAGACCTTGGATTTCTTGAATGAAAATTGGAAATGGTGATATGTTGGAAGGGGGTGTTGGCCGTAGCTTCTTGTAAGGGAGGAAGAGGTTTTTATGTTGATGAAGAAGTTAAGTGTTTAAGTTACTTATAATCCCACTACACTTTTTACCCATTGGTTCCATGGTCCCCTCAAGTACATACATGTCTAATCCAAGATCTCATGAGTTCCAAGAAAGGATTTAGGAGATATGTGAAGATTTAACTCAAACTTGATGTGGGGTCCCTTCATGGGGACGGTTACAATTAGGGGGGGGGGGTTAAATGAAAATTCAAATGGTAAAGGTGATTTAATGGAAGGTTAAAGTGTTAAGTCTTGTGTCAGTGTGTTACATGCTTTATGTAATGTGTTATAGTGTTCGGGAACCGTAACTAGCTCAGAAAAGTGAAATAATGTTTTTGATAATATTTTAGTGTTCCGGGTAATGTGCGGTTGTTCGGTCAGGTACCGTTCCGTTAAAGTGCTAAGTTATCCCGTATAGTGTTCTATATATATATTTTTGTAACACTTTAAATTCCCAACACTTGGGGAAACATACAGGACTATTTAGTAAATTTTCTGCATAAGACTAGTACGTTAACAAGCACAAGTAAGTATGATGCAGTAATCAGAAAGCAGTTAACTAATTCAGCACAGTCATCAAGCACTTAAATTAATATTAATTAATCGTACGGATACATGTAATTATGAGGGTTGTCACATTCTCCCCCTGTTAAGAGAATTTTGTCCCGAAATTTTGCACGTGGTTACTGAGGAAGCTAGTTAAGTTGCGTGGTTTCCTGGTTTTCCTGGGGTGTCACATCATCCCCCCGTTGGTTTGGAATTTCGTACTGAAATTCTGCAGTAGCTTCAGCCTCAGTAGTGGTTGCAATTTTCTTAAACAACTGGGGATACTTGAGTTTCATTTGGTCCTCTCGTTCCCAGGTATACTCTGGGCCACGACGGGAATCCCAACGAACTCGAACAAGAGGTATTCTGGTACGCTTGAGAATCTTAACATCTCGATCAGTAATCTCTACTGGTTCCTCGACAAATCAAAGCTGGTCGTCGATAGTGAGCTCCTTGAGAGGAACTATGAGGGTCTCATCTAACAGACACTTCTTCAGATTCGACACATGGAAAACATTGTGAACACCGCTGAGTTCTGCCGGTAGATTCAGCTTATAAGCCACCTTGCCAATCTTCTCAATGATTTCGAACGGCCCGACATAGCGCGGATTGAGTTTTCCTCGTTTGCCATAACGAACTACACCTTTCCAAGGTGAGACTTTGAGTAGCACTCGATCCCCAACCTGGAACTCGAGTGGTTTCCTGCGCTTATCAGCATAGCTTTTCTAGCGGTCACGAGCTGTCGCCATTCGTTGTCGTATCTGGGCTATCCTTTCGGTTGTATCTACTATAAGTTATGGGCCAGTGATTTGACTGTCACCAACTTCTGCCCAACAGAGAGGTGATCGGCACTTCCATCCATACAATGCCTCAAACGGAGCGGCCTGGATACTGGTGTGGTAACTGTTGTTATACGAAAAATCCACTAACGGGAGGTGTTTTTCCCAGCCATTACCAAAATCGATTACACATGCCCGAAGCATATCTTCAAGGGTTTGGATGGTGCGTTCAGATTGCCCATCCGTCTGTGGATGATTTGTCGTGCTCATGTCTAATCGAGAGCCAAAGGACTTGTGCATAGCTTGCCACAATTCAGATGTAAAATGTGAGTCATGATCAGAAATGATGGAGGTTGGCACTCCGTGCCTTGATACTACTTCCTTTAGGTAGACGTCTGCTAGGGTAGAAAACTTATCCATTTCCTTGATGGCCAGAAAGTGTGCAGACTTGGTCAGTCGATCCACGATCACCCAAATGGTATCATTTCCGCGTTGAGATCTTGGCAGACCAGTAACGAAATCCATGGAAATTTGCTCCCATTTCCATTTCGGGATCTCTGGCTGTTGAAGTAGGCCTGATGGTTTCTGATATTCGGTCTTGACTCTCACACAAGTCAAACATTTGCTAACGTAGGTTGCTATGTGAGCTTTCATGCTAGGCCACCAGTATGTAGTCTTCAGATCATGGTACATCTTATCCGAATCAGGATGTACTGAATAACGAGACTTGTGCACTTCGTCCATCACAAGCTCACGTAAGTTTCCGCAAAGCGGAACCCAGATGCGCCCGTTAAAATAGTAGGCGCCGCCTTCCTTTTGTTCTAGCCGCTGCCTCGATCCTCGTAGGGACTCAGCCCTGATGTTTTCTGCTTTCAATGCTTCACCCTGAGCATCACGAATATGAGCGGGAAGGTTAGAGTGAATGGTAAGCTGTAACGCATGTACTCGTTTAGGTATAGTATACTTTCGACTGAGGGCATCGGCCACAACATTGGCCTTGCCCAGATGTTACTTGATCGCACATTCGTAATCATTCAAGAGCTCGACCCATCGGCGTTGTCGCATGTTTAATTCCTTTTGCTTGAAGATATGCTAGAGACTCCTGTGATCGGTGTAAATGGTGCACTTGGTACCGTACAGGTAATATCTCCATATCTTAAGTGCGAAAACAACTGCTCCCAATTCCAAGTCATGTGTAGTGTAGTTCCTTTTGTGAACCTTAAGTTGGCGTGATGCGTAGGCAATGACCTTGTCACGTTGCATCAACACGCAACCCAGTCCTTGTGTGGAAGCGTCGCAATAAACCACAAAATCGTCTGTGCCTTCATGCAATGAGAGGATAGGCGTGCTACAAAGTCTATCTTTCAAGTGCTGAAATGCGGACTCCTGTGCATCACCCCAACGATAGGTGACACCCTTCTGAGTCAGTGAAGTGAGAGGTTGCGAAATCTTTGAGAAATCCTTTATAAATCTTCTGTAATATCCTGCCAAACCCAAGAATTGGCGGATTTCTGTTGGTGTACGGGGTGCAGGTCAGTTCTTGATCGAGTCGACCTTGGATGGATCAACATGAATCCCATCCTTGTTTACCACATGGCCAAGAAAGTGGACTTCGCGATGCCATAAGTCACATTTCGAAAATTTGGCATACAACTGCTCTGTTCGAAGAAGTTCCAAAATAAGCCTCAGGTGTTGCTCGTGTTCCTCCTGACTCTTAGAATAGATCAGGATGTCGTCGATGAAGACTATGACAAATTTATCCAGGTAAGGTTTGCACACTCGGTTCATGAGATCCATGAAGACCGCAGGTGCATTCGTTAATCCGAAAGGTATAACTAGAAACTCGTAATGGCCGTAACGAGTTCTGAATGCTGTTTTGGAGACGTCCTCCTCTCGGACTCTCAGCTGATGGTATCCCGATCTCAAATAAATCTTAGAGTAATAGCTCGACCCTTGCAACTGGTCGAACAAATCGTCAATACGTGGAAGAGGATAACGATTCTTCACGGTCACCTTGTTAAGTTCGCGATAGTCAATACACATTCTGAAAGTACCATCTTTCTTCTTCACAAACAAGACTGGAGCTCCCCAGGGCGAAGAGCTAGGACGTATAAAACCCTTTTCCAAGAGTTCTTGTAATTGCGTGGACAGTTCTTCAAGTTCTGACGGAGCTAGTCGATAAGGTGCACGAGCTATTGGTGCTGCTCCAGGAGCTAGCTCGATTTGAAACTCGACTTGTCGACGAGGCAGAAGACCAGGTAATTCCTCAGGAAATACCTTAGGAAAATTGCGCACAATGGGAATGTCTTCAATTCTCTTCTCTTCCATTGATGCGTCAGTAACGAGTGCTAGAATGGCAGTGTGGCCTTTTCGTAAACACTTCTGGGCCTTAAGGAAAGAGATAATGCCCACGACAGCACCACTCTTGTCGCCATGAATCACAAGGGGTTCTTTATCAGAACGAGGGATGTGGACAACCTTTTCGTTGCAAAGAATTTCCGCTTGCTGATGAGATAACCAATCCATCCCAATAACAACGTCGAAACTATCCAGAACGATAGGAATAAGATCGATAGAGAAGGTCTGACCAGCTAGGACGAGGTTACAGCCCTTAACTATGTGTGTGGCTTCAAGACTTTTACCGTTTGCTAGTGCTACCGTGTGTTTGGTGTTCAGAAGTGTTGGAGTGTGCTTAAGCATTTGGCTAACTTTTAAGGACATATAACTAGTATCGGCACCCGAATCAAATAAAACAGTAACAAAGAAGTCGTCCAGAAGAAACTTACCCATCACAACGTTGGGATCGTTCCTTGCATCACCCTGACCTAGCATGAAAACACGTCCTCTGGCACCATTGCCATTATTGTTACCCCTGTTGTTGCCTCCATTGTTGTTCCCATTTCCTTGGTTGTTGTTGCTCTGATTCTGGTTCAGCTAAGGACAGTTCCTCTTAAAGTGGCCTTCAGCGCCACACTGAAAGCATCCTTTATTGCCCTGCTATTGCTGCTGCTGGTGGTTCTGTGGAGCTTGTTGTTGTTGTTGGCGATTCTGATTTGCTAGTCGTGCGCTCCTGCAATCCTTTGCTTCATGACCAAACTTGTTACACCTCAGGCAACGACCCTTGTGGCACTGCCCGCTGTGGTGTAAATTACATCGATTGCACTTAGGGTGATTTCCCTTGTACCCACCCTGACCTTGATTCCCAGAAGACTGCTGATCGGGGCTCCTGTACTCATCTGTCTTTCGCTGCTGGGACTGAACTGAAGTAGAACCCTTGCCCGAATTTCCATCCCACTTGCGCTTGTTATCACTAGGAGCATCAGTAGTAGTAGTAGTGCTAATACGCTTGGGCAGCTTGTTCTGCTCAACTGCCTGATCAGTGAGACGATGAGCCAACTTGATGATTTGCTGAATGGTGCCAAGATTAGCTGAGTTCACGTGGCTTTGAATTTCTGGCACCAAACCCTTAAGGTACAGTCGATACGCTTGATAGGAGGATCCACCATAGTGGGACACAGGATAGCTAATTCGTTCGACCTCTTTGTGTATGCCTCGATTTCAGACCCCGTCATCTTCAGATTGAAAAATTCTACCTCTAGCTTCTGGATATTGTCACAACTACAGTACTCTTCTTTGATCAGTTCTTTGAACCGTTCCATGGGGTGGCATTAGCAACCGCCAGCCCTAGCAGTTGAACCTGTGCCTTCCACCAGGTTAACGCAGCACCTTCGAGTGTTCCGGTAGCATATTTCACCCTACGATCTTCAGGGCATTCACACATCTCAAAACAGACTCGAGCTTCTCGAACCAGTGAAGAAGACCTACAGCCCCTTCTGTGCCGCTGAAAGTACTAGGTCGGCAATCCATGAATGTTTTGAATGTGCACACAGGAGGCTGAGCATGTTGACCTGTTGCGCGAGAATAAAAGACAAGGGTAAGCACGAGGGTTGGTTTGCGAGAGTAGGATCAATTCATCCTAGGATAGGTCGAAATGGCAGGTTATACCTCCTACTGGAACTGCTGCGAGTGCCTTAGCAACTTGTTCGTTGATCAAAGCCGTCAACTGGGCTTGAGTTAGGTTGATACGTCCTCCGCGTCCGTTCATGATCTTCACAACGAAGCAACGTAAGTGAGAAAAGTGTCGCGAAAGGGCATAAGCGTGGGATAACAGGAGAGAGTAAGCACACAAGGTTCAAATAGCAGTTATCACATTAACTAGTGCACAGTGTGAACTATCTAACCGACAATATAAACATAAATCATACCACCTATTGTGTCGAGTCTTGCACGTGGAGCGAAGCGTCGTTGTGGATCGTTGAGCACTGTACAGGTTATAGTCTGGTTTTGTCAAAAAACTTTTCCCTTTTTAAAACCAAGTTCACTATAACCAATGGCTCTGATACCAATCTGTCACACCCCCAAAATCCACCATGCGGAGTATCACCGCTTGGAGGCGTTACATGACCAGGATTGAGCCACCAATCATATTGGACAACGTAATTAAGTAAATAAAACCAACCACAATACAATTGGTGACCAAAAGCTAGTTAACCAAGTTCATCTTAAACAGCGGAAGCATTAAAGGTAAAACCCAAAACATAAGTTCCATAGTTCATAAGTTTAAAGTCCAATACGTAAGTTTAATAAGTTCATAAGGATTAAATGTTTAGCACGGGACATAACAGTCCATATCCCACAACGACTTCCTCCTCGTGCAAGCTCCAAAAGCATCTAACGACCTGTAAGGCATGTAACAACGAGTCAACAACAAAGTTGAGTGAGTTCACGGTTGGTTGTTTAGTTTTAAGTTGTTTCCGAAAACATGGTTTGTCTTTCGTTGGCTTAATTACCGTGGGGGTTACCCCATAGTAGAAAGTATGATTAACCAGTTCCTTCTTTATTACCCAAACCATATCCATGATCAGTGGGGGCTTCCCCATGTGAACTACTAGACCGTACCATATCGACAACTGACGAACAATAGTTGTGCCCTACGTTAATGTCTATCATCATTGACAGTTTGCCATAGTCCATTAGTACACGCCCGTCCGAACGGCACGGTGTGAGGTTTGTTAAACCTAATAGCGCTATTAACTAATGACCCGCTCGCCATTGGCCTCGGCGATTAAGTCGATATAAAATGAGGGACTTAATGATAGAGTTTTGTCTAGTAAGTTTTAAGGTTGTTGTCCTACCCAAGGAGGACGAACGTACGTATTCTACCCAAGGAGAATACGCATGATTAATATTGGCATCCTACCTATGGAGGATGGCCGTACATATCCTACCCAAGGAGGATATGTAGGTTCCGTTTTAAATTCTTTAACTCATTCCCAAACCACCGGGAATCCCATGCCTTAGAAAGTGTGTGAACTCACTTTGGTTTGCTCGGTTAGATTAGTTACTCTAATAATCAGAAATCAAGCACGTCCTAATAAGGTACGGATAACAATCAGTTTCTCATGCATAACACGTATCCTACGTACGGTTTATTGCTAAGTTATTTCTATCACATACCGCACAATTTAAATGTCAAGTTATATTGCTAAGTTACATTATTTTACCCTAAAATAATATAACTATCTGACAAAATAAACAAGTATCCACACAAGTGTTCTAGTATAAGATATATAATCTAAGTATATATTTACCCATTTTTATTTACGAAAATCAACCTCCGACACTTTGTATTTTTGTCACAAATGTTATGGAGAAGTTTATATTCGAAACACAAGTTATAAAATATACTTGTAACACTTGTTTAGAAAAATATTTTCTAAGTGTTGGAATTTTTAGAAAATTTCGCCAGAGTTTCCTTTGTAAATGGAGGTATCCATGCTTATTAGCATATCGTTTTCTTTTCGGAAATCACTCAATCAATCAACAACAAGTTACCAAACAACATTACACTAGTCAAGTGCAAAAACAATGCACTTTTACATAACAACATGAACTTGGTTTTTCATAAAGACGCGTAGTAACTTAGTGGGGTGTTTAGTGGGTTTAGTTACCCTCCAAAGTGTGTTTACTTTTGTTGAAATCTCATTCTCGGGATTTTTAGATGTTTACAACTTGTAAACTCATTTTGCAAAAATGTGTATTTATTAGATCTTCTCGTTCTAAAATATTTCTACGCTTATTTTGTTACTAAAATAGTGTAGGTTTAACAAAAGTCGTAACCTTTCAAAAACCATCTTCTACTCTTGGTTTATTTAGGAAAAACCATTTGTAAACCTCGGATCCATACGATCACCAACTTACTTTGTTTACTAATTTTTCAAGAAAACATATTGTTACCAAGTTCATGCTTAAACATGGAGGTGATTCTTTTATGGAAATCACTAATCACCTCCTAACTTGTTAACTTAAGCTTTTAATCTTACTTTAACAAGTTTCAACCATGATGTTTAACATCATATCTCTAGTAATCAACAACAAGCAACAAGAAATCATCATTCATACCATTACTTCTTCATTTTATCAATATTTCATCATTAAGTTAGCTTTATGTTCAAGACCTATCTTTATGATTTTTAGTGTTCTTAAGGTTTCATCATGATTTAACTATTAACCACTCTAAACATGAAGTAGATGAGGATCAAAGAGGCTTACTACTAGCTTTTAAGCTAGGGAAGATCACAAGTGCAAATGTAGAGGATAATAGCAAACTAGAGAGGTCCTTGACGATCCGTGAGTTCCACACCTTCTAAATCACCTTTGTGCACCTTGTAAAGACCTTGGATTACTTGAATGAAAATTGGAAATGGTGATATGTTGGAAGGGGGTGTTGGTCGTAGCCTCTTGTAAGGGAGGAAGAGGTTTTTGTGTTGATGAAGAAGTTAAGTGTTTAAGTTACTTATAATCCCACTACACTCTTTACCCATTGGTTCCATGGTCCCCTCAAGTACATACATGTCTAATCCAAGATCTCATGAGTTCCAAGAAAGGATTTAGGAGATATGAGAAGATTTAACTCAAACTTGATGTGGGGTCCCTTCATGGGGACGGTTACAATTAGGGGGGGGGGGTTAAATGAAAATTCAAATGGTAAAGGTGATTTAATGGAAGGTTAAAGTGTTAAGTCTTGTGTTAGTGTGTTACATGCTTTATGTAATGTGTTATAGTGTTCGGGAACCGTAACTAGCTCAGAAAAGTGAAATAATGTTTTTGATAATATTTTAGTGTTCCGGGTAATGTGCGGTTGTTCGGTCAGGTACCGTTCCGTTAAAGTGCTAAGTTATCCCGTATAGTGTTCTATATATATATTTTTGTAACACTTTAAATTCCCAACACTTGGGGAAACATACAGGACTATTTAGTAAATTTTCTGCATAAGACTAGTACGTTAACAAGCACAAGTAAGTATGATGCAGTAATCAGAAAGCAGTTAAGTAATTCAGCATAGTCATCAAGCACTTAAATTAATATTAATTAATCGTACGGATACATGTAATTATGAGGGTTGTCACAATTTCTACTGTATAAATCTGCCTAAGTTTGGTTAGAGGTTGCTTAAGTGCTTGGCAGAATGAAGTATTTATAAAACTTTGGTTTACTCCAGAGTCAAATAATACTTTTGCGTAAACGTCATGTACAAGAAACGTACCAGCTATCACATCTGGAATCAGATCTGCTTCTTGTGTTGTCAGCTGGAAGGCTCTTGCATTCTTCTTATTAGTTCCTTCAGCAAGTTTGGCCTTGTTATCAGCTGGCTTGACCAATTTAGGGCATTCTGGTCTAAAATGCCCAGCTTCTCCGCAATTGAAGCAAATCGTTGATTTCTTTCTGCATTCCTTCTCTCGGTGTCCCAGTGCCTTGCAGAAATTACACTTCTCATAACATTTACTAAAATGTTTCTTTCGACAATGTCTACAGAATGGAGGTGTGGAAGATTGCCCAGTTCCCTTTTTCTTGAAATTATTATTGTTATTACCCACACGAAATCCTTGGGTAATATTTTGGGCCAATTCCTTTTTCTTATTCTCTTCTCTTGTACGAACCAGCCCGTCGGTTAAGGTATTTGCCAATTCAACCGCATCGTCAATTGTGCGAGGTCTCGCAGCTTTGAAGATATCACGGATCTCGTTAATTAAAGCCCAAATATAGCAAGAAATAAGTACTGGTTCTGGCGAAGCCAGAGTTGGTACAATTCTGGCATACTCGAAGAATTTCGAAGTATACCCTCGACAGTCAACATCCACCATCCGGTGGTTCAGGAACTTATTTGTCATTTGTTCCTTTTCATAGTCGGGACAAAATTTTCTTTCCACCAATCGCTTAAATTCTTCCCAACTCATGGCATAATCCATGTCACTTCCCTTGGCTTGCAATGCCGTATTCCACGATTCCAATGCCTCTTCCTTGAAGAGGTGGGATGCATACATAACCTTGTCTTCCTCTGCGCATTTACTTATTTTAATTACGGCTTCGGTTTTCTCTAACCAACATAGTGTGGCCGTCGCCCCTTCTTTATAAGTGCAACCAGGGGTTGCAACTTTCATTTTCTTGAGTATTGGGGCTTGAATCACATTATTGTCGTTATTGCCGCCTCCATTCACACTGTTACTAAAATTATCGTCGCGAGTTCGCTTACTATTGTTAGCTTGCGAAGGTTCAACAGGGTTTTTAAGAGCAGCAACAATTGCCGGGATAGCATTGGCTATTCCCTGAGCAACGATGTTTTCTATATCTTGCCTATTAAGAAAATGTTCTTCATTATTTTGTTCGGATTGGTTAACTTCATTGATTGGTTGGTTGTCCGCGTTTTCCATCTGAATAATTAACAATATATGCAAATTATTGCCACAAAATAGATAACAACCAAACATAACTAAGCAGTCATGCATAATCATGTCAACATGTATAGCCAAAATTGTCGACCTTGCGACTTTTATATTTTTATATATTAGTATGCATCGATACACACTGTTTATTTTACAAAAGTTTTATTTTGATTATTATTATACAATATTATATTATTACTATTATGTCACGGCCCCCGACCCGGTTTTACCCGTTTCAGGAGCCGCGGAACAGAAACCCGTGGTATTGATATTACGCAGCGGAAATTTTAACAGGATCTTTAAAAACTGAAAACATCCATTTATTTTATTTCCAAATTTTGGGACAAACCCCGTAATTTACAATAAAGGAATTTCACTGGGAAATCCCCTGTTTACAAAAAAACATGTTTATTTATTTACTGAGCCACTTTCTTCAAGCTGGCAGTGCTACACGGCACTTTTCCCTGGTTCACAGTAATCACCTGAAACATGTTTAAAAAGATTTTTATCAGCGGGGAAATACTGTCGAGTCATTGAAATTGCTATAATTCAAATGACACATTGTTATAATTCACAGTATTAAGGGCGATTACAATGTTTATATCAACCAATTACCCAACGGTATTTGTCACTCGACCCGATTCTCTGACTATGGTCATATCACCCATTGGCTAACCCGTTAAATAAATGACTAAGATTAAATGAGTGAAATTAAAAAAAAAAAAAAAAAGGCGCCTGGGTTAGTTTAGGGGTATTCTAGTTCACCCAAGACAATAGTTCATCTCTCCTCCAATCACATCTCCCTCCGATTTTAAAACGTTAATAACTCTTTTATACTACATTATTTTTTTTTAAATTGCACCACATATACGAGCTTTTTTTATCTTTAAAACAAGTATACTATTGCTATATTTTTGAGAAAAAAATTGAAAACCCAAATGTATAAAACGTAATGAACAAAAAAAATGTCTTTTTCTAAAACGTAATGGATTAAAAAAATCTTTTTTTTAAACACAATGGAAAAAAAACACAAAAAATGTTTTTTTCTCTAAAACACAATAGACAAAAACACAAAGAGATGACTTTTTTTTCTTAAACGCAATGTACAAAAACCCAAGGAAATGTCTTTTTTTTTTTTTTTTCTAAAATGCAATGGACTAAAAACACAAAGAAATAGCTTTTTTTTTCCTAAAACGTAATGAACTAAAAACACACAAAAATACACAAAGGACTAAAAACATGAAAAATGTTTTTTTCTTTAACGTAATGGTCTAAAACATAAAAAGGTTGTTTTTTTTTTCTAAAACGCAATTGACTAAAAACACAAAAAATGTGTTGTTTCTAAAACGTAATGAACTAAAAACACAAAAAATGTGTTTTTTCATTCTTTTGTAAAACGTAATAACTTAATTCGAAAACTCAGATCTTAAATGCAATATGAAAACTCAGATCGTAAGACGCAATTCAAAAAATTTCTTACTCAGATCGAAGTCCATTTCTTTTGATTTCTTTAACGATTGACGAAATATGAATGCTAGAAACACTTATCAACGAACGAATCGAGTGATTCGCTTCAAAATCACCAAAAAATGAGAAATTGTATGAAATTAAACTGAGTTTTTTTTTTCAAAAAAGTTGAAGAACATGTTGATTGAGTGTTTGAATCATTGATTTATGACGAAAATCGCACTATAATATAGCGATTATAGAGATACAAAGTAAAGAAAAAGTTGAAGATGATAAGTTTTGAAGATACAAGGAAAGAGAAAGGGAGAAGATGTGATGAGATTGACTAAAATATCATTCCCCTTTATTTTTCAATTTTGTCACATGTCACAACTAGGGGTGTACTTCGGATTTCGGTTTTTTTCGGGTCAGGTTTCTCGGGTTTTCTAGGCTAGATAATTTATCCGATAGCCGAACCATATTATATTTAGGTAGACGTTTCTCGGGTTAGTTCATGTCGGGTTTTATTGGGTCAGGTTTCGGGTTTCGATCTTTTCATGTTACAGAAGATGCACACAAATACAATGGATGTACAAAAACTGTAGGTAACATCGAGAAGTGAAACTCATCATTATTATATTTGTTTCGTGATTCTTAATATTGTAATGTAATTTTAAAGCTTTCTGAAAAATCTTCTCTTGGGATATAATTCTTTGAAAATTGTAGAACCATTTTAAAAAAACATAAATTGCTAATAACTACAAAGTGTGAACATTTCTGTCACAAACGAAGATTGGTTTGGCAATTTGATAGTTTTATTTTTTTCACCGACTATCTATTTCCAACTCAACCTCAGGAGAACTCTTTTGATGATTTAAATAATAACACACGCACACACATATCATACATATTCAATTTATCACAATGTACCCAAATTTAATATATCTTCAACCATTTTATATATCTATTATTATTGAGATGATACTCTCAACTTTGTGGATGCATGCCCAAAGTTTATAACTTTTATTTCTACCAACCACCATATCATAAAAAGCAGAATGCCAAACTAAGACTTAATTATTCAATAAAAATAAACCACAAATCCAAATTGTATCAAGTATCAACCAAAACATATCAATAAAAAACCATTAAAATAAGTTTCATATCCGTCTTCACTCTTCAATTTGTGTTGCCAACTTCATGTATACTCCTCCGTATCCAATGCCATGTTAAATAAAACTCAATTAAAATAAGCATTAGAAAGGTTGCGTATTCTAACATGAATAAATTTACAAAAGTTATTGAATTAAATATACCATTATCGATTTCTTGAATTGTGTCCCAATCTTTTTCAGCTAAGAGACCCTGGATTGAAGTAGAACCATATTGAAGCCAATCTTGGGTGCAAACTAAACTTTGAACAATCCTAGGAGTCAAAGAACTCCTATATGGGTCTAAAATTCTCCTGCTTCTGCTAAAAACAAATTCTAAAGCCACCGTCGACACTAGAATGGCGAATAAGTCTCTAGCCATTAAGGACAAAATCAGGAATATTGGACTATTAACTTTCCACCATTCTAAAAGATTGAAGTTACTTAAATCCTTTTCAAAACCTTCTGTCAAAAATTTGTCTAACTCACCGACAAGTTCAACTATTTGTGTTTGCATTTGTTTCCCTGAGTTTATTTCTTAAAGGTAGTTTTGATGTCGTATCTTCAGGTTTTTTATGTTTCCCCAATATAGATGAATCTGAAGACTCGGTAGTAGTAGTAGTAGTGGTAGTTGGACCTTGGGAATGAATTCTAATATACTCGTTATATAAATCATTCATAGAATCCATAATAAGTTTCAAATTCTCCTCCGCCAACTCTTTTTCATAACGATCAATAAAAAGTAAATTCAAGTCATGTTTTTTTGTTCCTTGGGTCTATAACTAGAGCAAAGTATAACAATAAGTTGTTTTTTTATGTTGCCAAAATACTTCCATAACTTTTCTTTCATGTCATTGCAATCTAACAAAGAGTATCACTGCCAATAGCCTGATCTAATATGTAACGAATTTGATAGATCTCATCTATGCATGAATTTGAAGTTACATAATGTGTCCCTGAGACTCTCTGAGTACTATCATAAAACGGTTTCAGAAAATGGTATAAATGTCTAACACTTTGCCAATCTTCAGGTTTAAGTTCACCAGTGCCCGCTTTTTCAAGTTCAGTTATAAAGACAGACTACTCAATATCATATCTCTCAAATGTTTTCTTATAAGATTGTGCAACCTCCAACATAGGGTATGTGGAGTTCCATCTACTTGGTACGTCTAAAAGTAGGTGTTTCTGTGTTTTGGCATTAACAACTATAGCAAATTTGTTGAATTTGTCAATCCTTGATGGTGATTTCCTAATCCACCATATCGCCCACCTAATTTTATCAACCTTTTTAATTCCATCCAGGACCACTAGGTTTATAATATGTGCAACACACCTAATGTGTGTCCATTTAGCATTTAGAAGACACTTGCTTGAATTTTGGAAAACCTTTTTCAAGAAATCTATTGCAACATCATTCGTACTAGCATTTGTGACAACTGGCAAAAATAATGGTAATTTCGTACAACATAACCACTTGATTTAAACATTTAATTGCGTTCGTTATGATTTACTTGTTGCGTGATTAGGTCTTGTAAAGTCTAGCAATCATAGGACATGGTTAAATATGTCAAACAATATCAATAAAATCACTGCGTCGTGAGAAAACTGCAAGCAGTTTTACTGGTTACTGGTTTCACTTCTTTTGTAGATTCATTGTTTCGTTTTAAAATTTTAGTTGGAACAAACATTGGTGATTTTTGTTTCAAATCTTCTGAAGTCTTGTTAACACCGCAAACAGTTTTAGGATTCTTTTGTGAACACCGATTAGCGATATGCCTAACCTGATTGCATCTGAAGCAAGTCCTACTGTCTGTTACAATAGTAGATCCTTCAACCTGTTCACGTTGTTTCTTCTAAGCAAAGAACTCTTCATTTGATTGTTTGCTTAATTGACTTTATTTTTCACTTTCTGAACTTGTTCCAGACACAAAAGTCATTTTCTTTGCAAACTTATTGTAATTTTTCTTACCATATCCCGAGCCATTCCTCCCATAATTGTAATTTCTCTATTAATAGTCAGAGTAGGAACTTTTTGGTTTAGAATAGTAAGCCTTATCCCTTCTAAAGTTTGAAAATCCCTGATTATTTGACAAATTTTCAATCTCAGATAGGTTGACCTTGACTAATTTGAAAACCTTTTCGACTTTGTTCATGTTCACATTCTGAATCGGAGATTCTGTGTCACAATATAGTTTGTCAGATCCATTCATTTTATATATAATCACATCTGGATCATCACACGAACTATATACTGATTTTGGAATGTAATTCTTATGAAAACTTTCGTCACTTTCAGGTTGTGAGCTTGAACTCTCTTAGTCACAGATTCTGATTCACAGTCAGTGTCAGATTTGGTATAGGTCACATCGAGATTGTCAGGCAGCTGGACTTTTTGTTCAGTTTTTAATTTTAAGTTCAGCCCCTTTTCCACCCCATCTGGTTTCTTTCTTGAATAGCTATTTCACATAGGAGGTGGAACTCGATTATAACCCAACCCTTGATTACCATAACCATACACATCTTCCCCTGACTCGTCTTTTCCTGTAGGTTTGGGAAGAATGTGATCCAAAACATAAGATGTTGTAGAATAACTAACCAGCTTCTTATCAACCTGTTCCGTTTCTAACCTAAGGGTTTCTAGCCCTTGTTTTAATTTGGCGTTTTTGTCAATATGATTATTAATTGCTATTTGTTTATCCATGATAGTGCTTTTGAGCATAGAAATTGTTGCTTCATTTTCTCTGCTAGCATCACGGTACTGGTTAATAGTTATGTTTAGTTTATCATAAGCTTCTTTTGTTTCTTTTAGATCACTTATCAAATTATCTGTGTGTCTTTTTAGCTCTTTAAATTTCTCATCCTTTTCGATGCATGATTTGCACGGTTCTATGCATATCGTACATTGAAATTGAGATTCTGTTTCCTCACTTTCAACCTTTTCTTTAACCGACTCGGCCTTTTGTTCATCATCAGAGGTTTTGACTACTGTTAGGATCTGAGTTTGACTTGATTGTGTTGTTTTAATTAAGATGTAATGAAAGAAGTTAAAACAGAGAATAATTGCAGCGGAAATGAATGTAAAACTTTGTAGCACATTCAAGGAAAGATTTGCTTTGATCATACAATGCTTTCATAGTCAAAAGATTGAACGATTACAATATTCATACTTATGCATGCATGAACACTAACTCCCCCTCAGCCTGAGCTCACTATGGTTGTGCATACAAGATGAGTGTGTGTGCAAAAGAGCTAAATAGAACAGTACAGGAACTGTCTATTTATAGAAGTAAATCCTAACCACTGAGCATCTTTGCTGACGTCACCTAGATAGTGACAACTAACAGTTATAACAACCTCTAAACACTAATGCTACAAAACACTGTTACATTGATAAACAAACTATACTAAGCACTGATGAAGCAATCCACTGATGATGCTTTAATCACTGATAAGTCTGAGCAGTGCTTTCCTCTTAGGTTGATCAGGCCTTTGATTCCAATAGTATTGTTGGCAAGTTGTCAAACCAGAGGCGCACAGAACCTGTGAGGGTTTGAACAAACAAGTGACACCACATAGGCAACATCCATCCACCAATAAGCCCTACGCTAGTGAACAAGCGTAGATGATCGTCTGGATCAGTCATGCCGTTAAACTTCCCTACGTTGGATGGTAACTTTGCGTGCTCAAGGGGAGCCAACGCAATTTCCTTGACAAACTTAGACTGCTCTACTGCGTCAGTCGGTCGATAAATCAAGTTATAATTATGCTCAGCCTCTGGGTTATACACCGCGCGTATCTTTGGCTTATAATCAGCATGATCCTTCTGCAATCGTTTAAAAACACTCGTGTTATCGCCCTCATCATATGTTTTATCATATTCATCATACTGGGTGTCCCGCTTTTATGACATACGTAGGCCCAGCCTTGAATGAACAGATGTACGTTTCTGAGAATGTTGCTCCTCCTGATAATCTCGAAGCCTAGTGCCGGAATGCGTAGATTCGTATCTGGTTCTTGACTGAGAATGAAACTCCATCTCTTCTGCCGAAGGGTATGAAGGTGAACCATGGCTCAATACTCAAGGTGCAGGCGAGGCTCGCACCTGAGTTGCAAATAGTTGCACCTGCGGTGCTGCTGTACCAGTTTGTGCACAAAGTTGTGCATAAACTGCATTTAAAGCAACTTGAGATTTGATATACCACGAGACTGGAGTTTCGTCAGGAGGTAGTATTGAACCAATTGGAAATTCTGGTTGAACTCCTGGAGTGACAGGATTATTCACATGATTATTATCATGATGAACAACATTATCACCAGAAAATTCTTCCTCCACGTGTCTGTCGGTACGAGAAACAAAAGCGAAGTTGCCTCTGATCTCAGACCGAGGACCTTGTGGATGATTTGACGGGATTTCTATCATGGAAACAGAAAAGAAAGAAATCAAACGAGAAGATGAAATCAAAAAAGAAGTAATCGGTGGGCGGCAATGAAGAAACACCAGATCTAAAATGATCGGAATCAATCTAGATCTGTGGACATGGTATCTGCAGAAAATGGTTAATCTCCTTGCTGATGACTCGTCGGGTGACTCTTCACCTGAATCACTGCAAAACAGACAACGCCGTCAGCCTCGCCACGGGGAGAATGGGGGTTCTCTAAATGACTACACTCCGGTGTGAGAATAAGTACAGCGATCGAAGAAAGTGAAGTAGTAAAGAGTGAAAGTAAGTGAAAGTAAGTGAAAGTGAATGCCAAACTTGTACCTGAAGTCTCTTATTTATAGCCGAGGGTTTTGGCGCTTAAAATGTAATGGAGAGTTAACAGAATCTTCTTTTCCGTCTGCGGTTATTTCCCCATCCATGCACACGGATCATGAGTTGATCGACGGCTGGGGAGATGCCACATGGAAAGTGATTTAATCTAGATCTGCACGTTAACTATGCCATCATCGTTAATTTAGATGAGTACTTAAGATGCTGACACATCATATTCGTGTAACACCTCGCAAAATCATGCCCAATATGATAAAGACACATGTCATGGACTTTAAACGTGTAATGGTTTGATTTGGAGGGACTAAAATTGTCAAACAATGTAAATATGTTAGTAAAAGGATCCAAAGTGTCAACATGCCAATCTTGTGCCTCTGATTGACCTCACACGATGTTCGTATTCTTTAACGAATAATTTGTCGAACATAGAAAGTCGTTTGTGCTTAAAATAAGGATCTTACAAAACATAGGGGTTAAAAATGTCAACATGTTAAATGTTACCTCTGAGTGACCTTTTAACGATCCCAAAACATTGTAATAATTGTATATTTCTCTCTCAAGAATAATTGATAGTATTTTTGCGGAATTTCGTTGAAAACAAGACTTTTCGGGTGATCTTACATCCAACCGGGAGCTTAACAGAGTTAATTTGTGACCCAAGGCCCTTAATAGTTAACTATGGGGGTCCAAAGTGCACAAAATGGAAGTTAAATAAACTTAAAATGGACCAGGGACTGAAATTGCAAAGTTTGGAAACTTGTTACCGGATTCTCCCATTGTCGCGGCCCGCGTAGACTTCTTATAAGTCTTACGCGGCCAGCGTAAGAGTGCCAGATGCAGAAAACATACACAGCTGTAGGTTCAGTCAGTTCCACCACCTTTGCATGCCTGAATTCGATACCAGGGCCTGAGCAAATGGTTTTTATGCACTAGGGACACCTGGAATCAATGTAGGGACATGTGGATTGATCATATGAAGTAGAAATTCCTATATAAAAGCCCTTGTTGTTTCTTATTCTTGCACACACTTTGGTTTTTACTTCACAACTAATTCTCTGAAGTCCCTTGGAGCTCTAGGAAGCTTTCCTCAGTTCCTAATTCGTGCTAAGTATTCTTGTAAGCATTCTTAGCTTCCTAAGTTCAAGTTTTATTAGCTTAATGACCAAAAGTCAAAGCTATCGTAATTAAGCTTTGACTTAGTGATTAATCACTAATGGTCCAGCCATTATTCGAATTGAAAGTGGCTATGAGTTGGTAATTATGTAGGTAATAAACCCTTAAAAGGGCACCTACTGATTATCAATCTAACTTGGTCAATTGTCGGGTCAAACTTATTAATAAAAAGTCAACAGAAGCAGTTTTTATAAAATAATTCATACCTGATAATGTAAAGGTTATGAAACATGTTTTAACACTTAAATAACTAGGTAATTAATATAAGAACATGTTTAGGCATGTTCAACCCAACAATTCTGAGTTTAGGCTCGGTTCGCAACCGAAAGTCGGAAAAGTAGACTTTTGTTTTGACTTTCAGTTCTGACACGATTTAGCTTGTTTTAGATATGCCTTAGGGTTCCTTTAGGACCATATTACATGTTAGTATAACCCTCTGAGATTATACTATATGGTTCCTTAGAAATCCGAATCATTTGCATGTTTCCGTTAAATGCTTAAATGTTGACCATTATGCCCTTTTGATATAAAAACGAGATTTTTGAAAATGTGAGTGGACAAAAAGCTTTATTACTGATATTTAAGTATGTCCTAAAAATTTGACATCAGTTTATGGTCTAAAATGAGAGTTATGCACTATATCGTAAATGAAAGCCTTTTTATTAATTAAATGATATTTTTGATATAAATCCTATTTAAACTCAAATTTTGACACCAAACCTTTTACCCACTGATGTAATATAATATTTAGGGATTTTTGAAAATTTTTATTAAATTTTAAACTGATCATAACATAGAGTTTTTGCATAGACTCGGTAATTGATTATAATGTCTTTTTTGCTAATAAAATGAGTTTTACACATCCTTTACATGTCAAACCTTTTTCTACTGATTTTATATATTAAATAAGTTATTTTAAATAGTAAAGGCTGGTCAAAATCTCAGATTTCCTTCTTCAACCCGAATATCGTCAAATACCGACTTTTATGCGATTTAAACGCATAGTATGGGTTAAAACTATATTTGATACTTAAAACATATTACCTACTGATATTAAAAGCAAATTTTTATACTTTAACACTAAGTAAAAGTTTTGAACTCAGATTTCCAAATTTGACCCTTATAACATATGTGAAATGACCAAAATGCCCCTACGGTGCATAGTTTGGTCATAAAAGATAAATTTCACATATATATGATATCTTACTGATATAACTTGTTAAAATAAATATTTTTACTGATTATTTTAGACCAGAACCTCAGATTACAATTTAACCTCTTTTATGAACTTTAAAATGACAAAAATACCCCTACGGGGCATAAAATGTTTTTAAATTCGTTTTGGGCATAATGGAAGGTATCCTATTGATATCACAACATATTTAAAGCATATTAGCTTGTGGAACCTGTGCAAGATTCATTTGGTTACCCGTTATGCATATACGCGTTCGGTACGGTTTATGTAACTAGTTTGCATAAATTAACCGAAACGAGTCAAACCTTATCATTTTTACTTCAAAATCCAGAATGTATTCAGTTTACCCATTTTATACAAGTTTTCATACTTGTTGGGTCTAAATCACATTCTAATCCGGTCTTCGCTTAATCGTGAGTTTTGAACCGTAAACCTTTCTTTAAAACTAACCGGTCTAAGTTATAACTTAAATAAGACCCGTTAGGAATCTAATAGGTTATTAGAACCTTTGTGCCAGATTAGGAGCTCAGTAAAAGCTATTTGTAAGGGGAACTCTGGTCACAGAAAGAGTTCCGGGTTTAAAAAGGATAGCCAGCAGACGGGTGAGAAACCCAAATGTAAATCATGTCAGAAACATCATTTTGGAAAGTGCAGGTTGGAGTCGAAATCACACCCGCAGTCAGAATCAAATACTTTTGGATGTGGAATCTGCAAGTCTAAAGAACATAAGACTTTGGATTACAAGAAATTGAAAGATGCAACTTGTTACAATTGTAATGAGAAGGGGCATATTAAGACTAACTGCCCCAAATATGCGAAGAAGCCTGAGGAGGCTAAGAAGACCAATGCTCGGGTCTTTCAGATGAATGCTCAAGAGGCCATTCAGAACGACAATGTGATAAAAGATACTTTTCTTATCAATGATGTTTATGCTAGAGTATTGTTTGATTCGGGTGCAGACAAGTCTTTTGTAGACAATAAGTTTTGTAAATTGCTAAATCTGCCTGTTAAGACTCTAACCATAAAGTATGAAGTAGAATTGGCCAATGGTACTATAGAGACTGCTTCAACAGTACTAGATTGATGTTTTATATCCATTAGGAATCACTCTTTTCCGCTATCCTTGCTTCCGTTGAAATTAGCAGGATTCGACATAGTGATAGGCATGGATTGGTTATCTCATAACCAAGCCTAAATTGTTTGTGATAAGAAACAAGTGGTTATTAAGACTCCTTATGGTGAGCCACTTATGATTCAAGGAGATACTCAGTATGGATTGCCTAAGCAAGTGTCTATGCTTAAGGCATCAAGGTGTATGAAAAAGGGTTGTGTCATTTATATGGCACAGGTAACCATTGATGAGCCAAAACCCAAGATTGAAGACATCCCCATTATTTCTGAATATCCAGATGTTTTTCCTGAAGAACTACCTGGATTACCTCCAGATAGGCAAGTGGAATTCAGAATCGATATCATTCCTGGAGCAGCACCAATTGCAAGAGCACCTTACCGGTTGGCACCGACTAAGATGAAAGAGTTAAGGACTCAGTTGGATGATTTGTTAGATAAGGGATTTATCCGACCTAGCTCGTCCCCTTGGGGAGCACCGATTCTGTTTGTAAATAAGAAGGACGGCTCGATGCGTCTATGCATCAATTATTGTGAACTAAACAAGGTTACAATCAAGAACAGATATCCGTTACCCAGGATCGATGATCTATTCGATCAGCTTCAAGGAGCAAGTTACTTTTCAAAGATTAATCTAAGGTAAGGTTATCACCAACTGAAGGTCAGAGATGAAGATGCACATAAGACCACATTCAGAACTCGATATGGACACTATGAGTTCTTAGTGATGCCTTTTGGGCTCACTAATGCACCTACAGCGTTCATGGATCTCATGAATCGCGTCTGCAAGCCGTATTTAGACAAGTTCGTCATTGTCTTCATTGATGACATTCTTATTTATTCAAAGAATCAAGCCGATCATGAAAAGCATCTCCGGTGTATCCTTAAACTTCTACAGCAAGAGAAGCTCTACGCCAAATTTTCAAAATGTGAGTTTTGGCTTCGAGAAGTCTAATTTCTTGGACATGTGGTAAGTGAGCATGGTATCCAGGTGGATCCCGCTAAGATTGAAGAGATTATGAATTGGCAAGAGCCTAAGACTCCCACAGAGATACGCAGCTTCTTGGGTCTAGCAGGTTACTATAGACGTTTCATTGAAAATTTTCAAGGATTGCTGCACCCCTAACTTCGTTGACTCGCAAGAATATAAAGTTTGATTGGGGTCCCAAGCAGCAAGAATCCTTTGATATTCTTAAGCAGAAATTAAGCAATGCTCCTGTGTTGACATTGCCAGAAGGAATTGAAGAATTTGTGGTTTATTGCGACGCATCGCACACAGGCATGGGATGTGTGCTTATGCGCAAGGTTATTGAATATGCTTCACGACAATTAAAAGTGCATGAAAAGAATTACACCACCCACGATTTGGAATTGGGTGCTGTTGTATTTGCACTAAAGATTTGGAGGCATTATTTATATGGAACAAAGTGTGTGATCTATTCTGATCATAAGAGCCTTCAACATCTGTTCAATCAAAAAGATCTTAACATGAGGCAACGCCGATGGATGGAAACACTAAATGATTATGATTGTGAAATCCGATATCATCCAGGCAAAGCGAATGTAGTTGCTGATGCCTTTAGTAGAAAGGAAAGGGTTAAGCCTATTAGAATCAATGCCAAGAGCATTGTATTGAAGAACAGCTTGAATGAAAGGTTGTTAGCCGCTCAAAAGGAAGCTGTATTAGAAGCTAACTATCCGAATGAGAAGTTAGGTGTCACTGCCGATCAATTGTCATATGGCAAGGATGGAATCCTAAGATTAAATGGTCGAATATGGGTTCTAATTTACGGAGGGCTTAGAGATGTGATTCTCCAAGAAGCCCATAGTTCTAAATATTCAGTCCATCCTGGCAGTGATAAGATGTACTGGGATTTAAAGGCAAATTATTGGTAGATAGATTTGAAGAAATTTATAGCCACTTATGTAGCTAAATGTCTGACATGCGCGCAGGTTAAGGCAGAGCATCAAAAACGTCAGGCTTGCTACAATAGCCTGAACTTCCCACTTGGAAATGGGAAATGGTAACTATGGATATTATCACTAAGTTACCAAAGACAAAACACGGGAATGATACTATTTGGGTTATAGTCGATAGATTGACCAAGTCATCCCACTTCTTGCCTATTAAAGAAACGTACAGCTCTGACAAGCTAGCTCAGCTGTACGTGGATGAGATTGTATCTCTCCACGGAGTGCCAGTATCTATTATCTCTGATAGGGATACTAGATACACATCACATTTTTGGAAAAGCTTTCAGCAATCTTTAGGCACTCGATTAAATTTCAGCACTGCTTATCATCCTCAAACACATGGGCAAAGCGAGCGTACGATTCAAACGCTTGAGGATATACTTCGAGCTTGTGTTATTGATTTAGGAGGGAGTTGGGATGACCATCTTCCATTGATTGAATTTTCGTACAATAATAGTTTTCATTCGAGTATTCAAGCAGCACCTTTCGAAGCTTTGTACGGGAGAAAGTGTAGAACGCCAGTTTGTTGGGCGGAAGTTGGAGACGTCCAACTGTCAGGACCTGATATAGTCCTGGAGACGACAGATAAGATCGTGCAGATCCGTGATTGTCTCAAAGTTTCCAGGGATAGGCAGAAAAGCTACGAGGACAAAAGGCGTAAACCTCTAAAATTCGAGGTAGGTGATAAAGTACTACTCAAGGTATCATCCTGGAAAGGGGTGATGTGTTTGGGCAAAAAGGGCAAGCTAAGCCCAAGATATATAGGACCGTTCGAGATCATCGAATGTGTCGGAACTGTAGCTTACAAGCTAAATATGCCAGAAGAGCTTAGTGGAATTCATAAAGTATTCCACATCTGCAACTTAAAGAAATGTCTAGCCGATGAGTCGCTTGCAATGTCGCATGAGGACGTGCAGATAGATGAGAGCTTGAAATTCGTTGAAAACCTTTGTCGATTGAGGATCGACAGGTTAAGAAGCTTCGAAGGAAGCATGTCCCGATTGTAAAGGTAAAATGGGATGCCCGTAGAGGCCTAGAATACACATGGGAGGTTGAATCCACAATGAAACAGAAGTACCCTCATTTATTTCAGTAAATCTCGAGGTCAATATTTCTTTTAAGGGGGTGAGGATGTAACACCTCGCAAAATCATGCCCAATATAATAAAGACACGTGTCATGGACTTTAAACGTGTAATGGTTTGATCTAGATGGACTAAAATTGTCAAACAATGTAAATATGTTAGTAAAAGGATCCAAAGTGTCAACATACCAATCTTGTGCCTCTGATTGACCTCACACGACGTTCGTATTCTTTAACGAATAATTTGTCGAACATAGAAAGTCGTTTGTGCTTAAAAAAAGGATCTTACGAAACATAGGGGTTAAAAATGTCAACATGTTAAATGTTACCTCTGAGTGACCTTTTAACGATCCCAAAAACATTGTAATAATTGTATATTTCTCTCTCAAGAATAATTGATAGTAGTTTTCCAGAGTTTCGTTGAAAACAAGACTTTTCGGGTGATCTTACATCTAGCCGGGAGCTTAACGGAGTTAATTTGTGACCCAAGGCCCTTAATAGTTAACTATGGGGGTCCAAAGTGCAATAAATGGAAGTTAAAGAAACTTAAAATGGACCAGGGACTGAAATTGCAAAGTTTGGAAACTTGTTACCGGATTCTCCCATTGTTGCGGCCCGCGTAGACTTCTTATAAGTCTTACGCGGCCCGCGTAAGAGTGCCAGATGCAGAAAACATGCACAGCTGCAGGTTCAGTCAGTTCCACCGCCTTTGCATGCCTGAATTCGATACCAGGGACTGAGCAAATGGTTTTCATGCACTAGGGACACCTGGAATCATCTGGAATCAATGTAGGGACATGTGGATTGATCATATGAAGTAGAAATTCCTATATAATGGCCCTTGTTGTTTCTTGTTCTTGCACACACTTTGGTTTTTACTTCACAACTCATTCTCTGAAGTCCCTTGGAGCTCTAGGAAGCTTTCCTCAGTTCCTAATTCGTGCTAAGTATTCTTGTAAGCATTCTTAGCTTCCTAAGTTCAAGTTTTATTAGCTTAATGACCAAAAGTCAAAGCTATCGTAATTAAGCTTTGACTTAGTGATTAATCACTAATGGTCCAGCCATTATTCGAATTGAAAGTGGCTATGAGTTGGTAATTATGTAGGTAATAAACCCTTAAAAGGGCACCTACTGATTATCAATCTAACTTGGTCAATTGTCGGGTCAAACTTATTAATAAAAAGTCAACATAAACAGTTTTTATAAAATAATTCATAACTGATAATGTAAAGGTTATGGAACATGTTTTAACACTTAAATAACTTGGTAATTAATATAAGAACATGTTTAGGAATGTTCAACCCGACAATTCTGAGTTTAGGCTCGGTTCTCAACCGAAAATCGCAAAAGTAGACTTTTGCTTTGACTTTCAGTTCTGACCTGATTTAGCTTGTTTTAGATATGCCTTAGGGTTCCTTTAGGACCATATTACATGTTAGTATAACCCTCTGAGATTATACTATATGGTTCCGTAGAAATCCGAATCATTTGCATTTTTCCGTTAAATGCTTAAATGTTGACCATTATGCCCTTTTGATATAAAAACGAGATTTTTGAAAATGTGAGTGGATAAAAACCTTTATTACTGATATTTAAGTATGTCTTAAAAATTTGACATCAGTTTATGGTCTAAAATGAGAGTTATGCACTATATCGTAAATGATAGCCTTTTTATTAATTAAATGGCATTCTTGATATAATTCCTATTTAAACTCAAATTTTGACACCAAACCTTTTACCCACTGATGTAATATAATATTTAGGGATTTTTGAAAATTTTATTAAATTTTAAACTGATCATAACATAGAGTTTTTGCATAGACTCGGTAATTGACGATAATGCCCTTTTTGCTAATAAAATGAGTTTTACACATCCTTTACATGTCAAACCTTTTTCTATTGATTTTATATATTAAATAAGTTATTTTAAATAGTAAAGGCTGGTCAAAATCTCAGATTTCCTTATTCAACCCGAATATCTTCAAATACCGACTTTTATGCGATTTAAACGCATAGTATGGGTTAAAACTATATTTGATACTTAAAACATATTACCTAGTGATATTAAAAGCAAATTTTTATACTTTAACACTAAGTAAAAGTTTTGAACTCAGATTTCCAAATTTGACCCTTATAACATATGTGAAATGACCAAAATGCCCCTACGGTGCATAGTTTGGTCATAAAAGATAAATTTCACATATATATGATATCTTACTGATATAACTTGTTAAAATAAATATTTTTACTGATTATTTTAGACCAGAACCTCAGATTACAATTTAACCTCTTTTATGAACTTTAAAATGACAAAAATACCCCTACGGGGCATAAAATGTTTTTAAATTCGTTTTGGGCATAATGGAAGGTATCCTATTGATATCACAACATATTTAAAGCATATTAGCTTGTGGAACCTGTGCAAGATTCATTTGGTTACCCGTTATGCATATACGCGTTCGGTACGGTTTATGTAACTAGTTTGCATAAATTAACCGAAACGAGTCAAACCTTATCATTTTTACTTCAAAATCCAGAATGTATTCAGTTTACCCATTTTATACAAGTTTTCATACTTGTTGGGTCTAAATCACATTCTAATCCGGTCTTCGCTTAATCGTGAGTTTTGAACCGTAAACCTTTCTTTAAAACTAACCGGTCTAAGTTATAACTTAAATAAGACCCGTTAGGAATCTAATAGGTTATTAAAACCTTTGTTCCAGATTAGGAGCTCAGTAAAAGCTATTTGTACTTTCTCATTTGATATACGGCTGGGATTAAATTTATGTTTTAGCTCAGGTAAATACTTTTAACTTATTTTCCGTTATACGGGCTTGGGATACAGTATTATAATAATACCGCTTGGTCGGGTATGAAATCGTACAATCGGAATGTGATTAAAAAGATGCATAACCCGTTTTAATCTGTCTTGTTTGATGCAATGCCTTTGGGGGGTTAATGACCATGTCCTGGATATCCTCGGCTTATTCATTAGAAATGGCCACGAATTAAGCACGGGGTGTAGGCATACACCTGACAGTTGCGTATGTAAAAAGGTACCCCACTCGTAAGGAAACTTCTTATGGGTATTATACCAAGTGGTATGTCTATTAATCTTATCCGGCTCTTCTAACCGGGTCCTGAATGGACGACAAACATGTAAAACTGTATACAAGATTATGTTTAAAATAATTGTCCCAAGTTATAAAAGATTTTATGCCTCGTGCATCCAAATCAATTTTTTTATAAACACTTTTCAAAAAGAGTCAGTTAATTGTATTTACCAGTGTAAACTGACGTATTTTTCAAAAAGATTAAGTGCAGGTACTACGCGTAATGGGCTGGCTACTCCTAGTATCAAATAAAGAGTCTTGCAAGCTTTTGATGCTTAAATTTGTTGAACAATATTTTTTTTATGTTTTAGATCTGCCTGTGGATCCCTTTACAACCCGTTGTATAATATTTTATTGTACTTTCAACTCGGTTTGTATAATTATTACTTTAAGACTTCCGCTGTGCATTGAACTGTGATTATTGACCATGATGATATCAACTACGTCACGATACTCCCCACCGGGCCCACCGGTAACACATGGAAATATCGGTGTGTGACAATTCGGTTGTAACCGAATGAGGCCATGCACGATGATCATTTAATGCTTCTAGAATATCTACAGCTGTGCACCTTTGATCAGTTGTCACGTGTCCAGTTGGTTATAACAAAAAAGATTCGTTTTGCTCAATTCCTTATTTCTCCCTGCGCGCGGATATGTTTGAGACATGACTTTAGTTGTTATATCTTCAAGCTTAATTGTATCCTTGCGCGGGCCCGCGCAAGGGTGTTAAATGCATATTAGCCTTCTCTTATCTCCGGTGCATGGTCGTTAAGGATTGATCTTTCTGAATCTGTTTAGATCGATCCCGCTGGGCGCACAAGACCTGCTTAAGATGATCCTAGAGCATAATGATGGTATGGTCCTCTGCGCTGGCGCAAGGTTTTTAGGACCATACCTCTTCAACACATGATATATTCAATGCGTTTTTATTTTGATGCGTTATAACGTTGAGTGGCGGTGGTGTTTGGGATTGTATAACTCGTTATATCACGGGGTAAAAGTTTTCCACCCCGGGTCCCCTTTTTAGTAGAAGTCTTCAACGACAATAACTTACTTAGCAATGGCAACTTGGTCTTCATTAGTTGTTTGGACTTTAATAATATCAAGTCATAAGGCCCCATAACCCCCTTTAGGGAGGGTTATATGACAAGTGGCAAAAAAGGTGAAATGTGGAGGGTTATATAATATGGGTGTGTAGTGGATGGAGCCCTAATAATCCCCTACCAATCATTACTCAATTATTTTTTTTATTTAATCTCTAAATATATAAAATTAAAAAACAAATAAAATTTCATTAAATTACAAAAATAAAAAAATACAATAAAATATATTTAATACTACTCGTCTTCATCGCCTTTATCGCATCCTTCTTCACGATCTTCGTCATCCAAACCTTCGTCTTCATTGCCTCCAACTTAGAAATCTTTTTCTTCTTCGTCACTTTCGGAGTCCTCTTTCTCATCGTCATCGTGTCGAATTGGGCAAATCGCCCAAGAATTCTTGACAAAATCCGCCTTTAACGAGTTATATAATTTTGAGGAATGCAAGAGTTGAGTGTTTAAGATTCTCTCCTCCATTGTTGCTTGCGTCCCTACAACGACATCTTTCGGAAAATAGTTTTGACATATAGCTTTTTCTTCGATTTCTATAATCATATTATGCAATAGGATACAAGCATACATCACCATTCTAATTTTTTCCTTATCCCACATACGACAAGAAGTTCTAACAAAACACCTCTCGATGTCCTTTCGCGAAGACTCTTGCAGTTTCTTAAAATATTGTCTATTTATATCGAGTGTTTCAGAAAACGTTTTGACAATATTTGAATAATCTGGGTATATACCATTGGCCAAATAGTATCCATACTCGTAGTCATTTCCATTTGCATGAAACCGGATTTCGGTATCGTACCCAAAATGTAACCCTCTAGCAATGGTGAAAACTCGAAAGTATTTATGTCGTTCATACACCGGCGAGACCAAAGAAGGCCGACCAAACCCAAAGGTCGTATGAGCCAACCGCTTGTAAAACTAACGTTGGTCCTTTCTGGTCGCAACGTGTATGTTGACCTCGCCATGCGGCTGGACAATTATACCACCGCCATTAACGACAATCTATACTACCATCATGACGGGTATTCCATGTTTTTTTCTAAATACACTTCGTATATCTATTGAAGGTCGTTCCAAGTCGGGTTTCTCAAGTAAGGGTTTCCATATAATTGGCATAAACCTAAAAATTAAAAATTATATATATAACCTTATTTAATTTTTGTAACTTTATTGTACTATAAATTAAAATTATATATATATATATATATATATATATATATATATATATATATATATATATATATATATAGGCTAAAGCTAGGTAGAAAACCCTCCATTTTGAGAAAACCCTAGAAAACCCAACCTCCCGACATTTTTTTTTAAAATAACACATGTAATATACATGTTTTTAAGAGTTTTGGGCAAAAAAAAAAAAAAAACAAAAAAGCGCCGAAGGAATGTTTAAAAAAAAAAAAAATTCAGCAAGTTTCAGCCTTTTTTGCCTAACACATGTTAGTCACCCGAAGTTTGCTGAAATTTGTTTATTTTTTTTTAAAAACATCCCTTCGGCGCTTTTTTGTTTTTTTTGGCCCAAAACTCTTAAAAACATGTATATTACATGTGTTATTTTTTTCAAAAAAAAAAAAATGTCGGGAGCTTTGAAAAAAATGTCGGGAGCTTTAAGTTTCCAGAGTTTTTTAAAAACATAAGGGTTTTCTATATATCCCTCCCCTATATATATATATAAGCGTAAGTAATATACCGTAGCAGAAATATTCCAAGATATCGCGTATTATTTTCTCCGTCATCTTCAAATTATCGTCGTTGATGTCGTACGTGATTCCGTAGGCGAGTACACGTAACACGGAAGTTAACTTTTGAATTGATGTGAATCCTAGACATCCTCTTGCGTCCTTTTTTTGCTTAAAGTAGTCATACTTATCCTCCAAATCTTCGTTAATGCGCAAAAATAACATTTTGCTCATCCGAAATCATCGCCTAAAAACATCGGGGCCTTGAACCGGTGTAAGATCAAAATAATCTTTCATTAAACGATCATTTGCGGCTTCACGGCCTTGCACAACATATTCCCTCCTCAAGGTTGGGCGCGGGGGAGAACACTTAACATGGTGCAAGGCGTTAATCGCGAGCGCACACACACTCGTAACCACTTCTTCCTCCTCTGCGACTTCTCCGTAAGAAAAAAAATTGTTGGTATAGATCGATGAACGAATCTTCGAATGGAGGTGAAGACATTGTAAAGAGTATTTTTGGTGAGTTGATTGGACGTAGAATCAGTTTTGTGTGTGGTTTATTTATTTAAAAGGGTATATATATATATACACACACACACACAGAGAGTTATGAAATTATTTTTTTTTTATTCTAATTGACCGTTGTCAAATGATCCTTTTTATTGAATTGTTCACCATCGGCCCATTATCATCTTCGTGAGAAAACTGGATTTGGGTTGTATAACGCCTCGGAGGACGGTGTGGAGTGTCGCTGTGGAGCGTTTTGCATCTATTTGGCGCTATATGAAACCTGAGTACACACAATCTAAGTAGTAACTTGCCTTTAATCTTTCTTTTAACATCTAAAGAAACAAACGTTCTAAATAATAGTAACAATACCCTTCAACATTAAATTCCTTTGACTTCTTCATTAAATAGCCATGACTTGCAAAATAAGTCTATGATTACGAAATCGTCAACAATAACCACTTTAATATTAGCTAAACCTGCCATTAACAAGCTGTTCCTTATCATTAACTTTAACCTCTTTCGGTGAGCATAAGAGCATTGCCTATAAACAAACATTTTATATATATTTAAGGAATATAAAAATCATATAATGAGTTGGTCCATCCTTGACAAAAAAAAAAATAATAATAATAATAATAATAATAATAAAAAAAAAGAGGGGAAGTCCACTGATTTTCCTCGATTAAACAAAACTCTCACTAGCTCTCGCTTTCAGAGTTTATTCTCGAAGAGCATCACTTGGAAACCTCACAATTCCAAAATCTTTTTCCTAGATTTTCTTTGTTTCTCGTCTTTTTCTTCGTCTTCTAGCTTAATTCACACGCATTCATCTGCTGCTATTTGATGCTTTATCCTGTAAGCTTCTATAATCTTTGATTGCATTTCCTATTAGGTCTGTTTGTTCGATTCTCTGTTTAACCTAGATCTATCTTCAAATGCTGTTATTTTGGACCAGTATTGATCAAATTGATTGCTAACCTAATCAGAATTTGTTAATAGTCTCATTTTTTGTTTTTCTCTTAACTAACTGAATTCTAGAAGCTCAGTTGTTCTATTGTGAGTGATAATTTGTTTCTTACAAACTGAATTTGCTCAATTTGGGACTTCAGAATGAACTTTTTGATTGAATTCAGTTTTCATGAACAATGGATTGAACTGAAGATCGATTTGGTTGAAATAGATGTGAATAGTTATGCTGATTGACATGATTAGTTTTGATTTTCCTTTCTTTGCAATGTTGTTTGTGGTCATTTTGGGAAAATGATTTGAATTTGTGTTTGATGTGTTTTAATCTTGTATATATGACGATAATTTTATGGAGAAGCGAATAGATAAGGTGTAATTCTTGGCTTGATTTATGCATGATTTTTATGTTAAGCTCACTCTTGGATTTGGGTGGTATAGAAATGGTGATTTTAGGGTAGATGGTAGACTACTTGACAACTACATCAATCGTTTGTGGTCAAACTGGTTTTCAAGTTCAACTTATTCGGGACAAAAGGCTTGTTTTTGTGGTACGATAAACCACTCTATTGATTGTGTTTGTTTCAGTTTTATGGACGACATAGGTTGTAAATAAGGACATGGGCTTGTTTTTTCCTTTTACTTTTTGAGCATCAAAGTTTTTGCCACGAAACTTGTAATTCAAGTGTTTTTGACTTTTGTTGCAGCAAAGATTTAACCACACTTTATAATTATAATTAATCTTTGGTTCATATGTTTGTATTCACTGATTGATCTATCTTTTCTTTGACGTTTTATATTTTACAAGTCACTCCATGTAAAGCATAAAGTTTGACCAGACCAGAGAAGCATAACAGGATGAGAGACACTGAGTAATCTCATATCAAGGGATTTGACTGATTATACTTTGGGTGCCATTTTTTCTGTAATATATCAGAAACTATGCCTTCATGGTGGGGTAAGTCATCATCAAAAACTCCAAAGAAGAAGACAACCAAGGAGAGTATTATTGAGACAATTCGAAAGTTTAGAATCCCTTCTGATAAAAAAACAACCAACAGATCAGGTAGAGGTTGTAGTGACACAGTTTCAGAGCTCGGGTCTCTATCCAGGTCAGTTTCACCTTCCAAAGAATCCAAACTTGTGGCTAGATGTCAAAGTTTCCAAGAAAGACCACAGGCTCAACCACTCCCGCTTCCAGTTTCTCACCTGGCCCGTGTGGCTCGAACTGAGTCGAGCATCAGTGTATCTGGAAAAACGAGACAAGAAAAGGGGTCCAAACCTTCACCGTTTCTTCCACTCCATCATACTGGATACACACGGGCCAGGCCAGATGCCGCAGATTTGGATGGAGTGGAATCGGTTTTTAGTGAATGTTATAGCGATAGTGATGATCCACCTGACTCTAGTCAGCTTAGCCCGTTGGCATCTGATTATGATACTGGGAGTCGAACAACAGCTGGTAGCCCTTCCAAGTATGCTTATTTTATTTTACATTTTGAAAAATAATATTGTAATTACTTGATATCGAAAACTAACCTTTTTTTTTGTTGAAGTATGATTGTTAAGGATCAGTTGCCTGCCAGAAAAATCCACTCGAGAGATGTAGTAAAACCACCAGATCATCTTTTCGATAATCATATATCTTCTTCACCTTCTAGAATGAAACCGTTCTTCAGTGCTCCAGACAGCTCGATGTCAAGCCCTTCTAGAAGCCCGTTACGAGCATTCGGAACCGAGCAAGTCATAAACACTGCTTTCTACTCCACTAAACCTTTGCTTGGGTCGGGCCACTGCTCGAGCCCCGGGTCAGGTCAGAACTCTATGGGTGGTGACATGGCGGGGCTCTTTTGGCAACCCAGCAGGGGTAGCCCTAGCCCTGAATATTCTCCACTTCCTAGTCCCAAGATGATGAGTCCAGGCCCTAGCTCTAGAATCCATAGTGGTGCAGTCACACCGCTTCATCCAAGAGCTATTGAGTCACGGCCGGAAGATGTAAAACAAAGAAGTCACCGGTTACCGCTTCCTCCGGTCACGATTTCTAATTCTTTACCTTTCTCTCAGTCTAATTCAGCAGCTACATCACCTTCTGTACCACGAAGTCCAGGACGACCCGATAATAGATGGAAGAAGGGGAGTCTGTTGGGTAAAGGCTCGTTTGGGCATGTTTATGTCGGTTTCAACAGGTAGTGGTCCGTTTTTCCTTTTCCTTTCTTGTTGTTTTAGTGGTAGCAAATTGGGTGGGTCGTGGGTAATTATTTGTTTGGTTAAAAGTGGTTGGACCAACCCACAAACATTTTCATATTCTTCTATATAGTGTTAAAATTGATCACACGACTATATTATTATGATAATCATCTTAACATTTTCTATATACATATTGCTTTTGAAGGTTGTATGCATTTAAATGGATTTTAACCCCCTTGACTCATTCTCCTTATAGTTTAATCTTTCTGCCTAACCCATTAAAGATTTAACACAACCCAAATCGACCTATTTGTATATATAAATGGGTCGAAAATGGCCCAGAGCCTTTTATGGCATTTAATTATAATCTTAATAGTTTATTGAGGGTTGTTTTTAACTGGGATTATGTTGCTGGTGTAGCGAAAGCGGGGAAATGTGTGCTATGAAGGAAGTAACATTGTTTTCTGATGATGCAAAGTCAAAGGAAAGTGCAAAACAGTTGAGCCAAGTATGTATTTTAATAGTTTCTATTTCTCACATCTTCTCATATCTTCCATACTCATATACGGTTACATTTATCCAAATTTGGCAGGAAGTTTCTTTATTGAGCCGGTTAAACCATCCAAATATCGTGCGCTATTATGGGTCTGAAATGGCAAGTTTCTTTCCACATAAACACTAGACGGACTATTAATTTATTTCTTGTTCTTGAAGATCTTTTGATTCTTTATATTGATTTCCCTGACCCTTGAGTTACAATAGGTGGATGACAAACTTTATATATATCTGGAATACGTATCGGGTGGTTCCATTTATAAACTTCTTCAAAATTTTGGACAATTTGGTGAGCTGGCAATCCGAAGTTACACCCAACAAATCTTGTCAGGGCTAGCATATCTACATGCTAAGAATACCGTTCATAGGTGAATCAATATGCAAAACCCTATTCTTTGTGCATTTCTTCTTCAACATAACTAAAATTTAGGGCTTGCAGGGATATTAAAGGAGCAAATATCCTTGTTGACCCAAATGGCCGAGTCAAGTTGGCAGACTTTGGAATGGCAAAGCATGTAAGTTTATGTTATGTATTAATGATAGCGGTGACAGTTTTGACCCATTTACTTGTAACGCTTTAAATGGGTAAAACATCAGAACGCCCAAGTGTTTATTTACCTCATAAACCACCTCCTAAATTTTTAATGTAATAATAAGAGTATATTGTTGAAATAATATAATATCTGTAAATCTGTAATCATATTTGGCATGCCACCCAACTTGTTTTGACCCTTACTAAAGAATTACCCTTTGAGACGACTCATTTTGGCATTTTGCCACCTCTAGCTTGGTTTAAAAAAGTGCGCCTTAGGCACGCCTAGGCGCAAGGCGACCTAAGGCGCAAACCAAATCGCTTTGTGTGACATAAGGCGCAGGGTGTACAAAAGGCGCAGGTGAGGCGCGCTTTTTAGCCTAAAATTTGACCTGAGGCGCAAGTGAGGCGCGCACCTTTTGTACATGGGGTGTTTCTGTGCAGCTGAGTGTTGTACAATAGGCTTTTTATGCTGTACATTTCTGTTTTTTTTTTCATTTTAAACCATATTATAAGATTAATTTTAGCTAAATCAAAGATAGGGGATGCTAAAAACCTATGGGATATATAAAATAATTTATATAATCACGTTGCGCCTTGCGTACGAAAAGCTCACCGCTTTTGCGCTTTGCGCCTCGGTTTTAGACCTCGTCACTTTTATGCACTTCCCGCTTTTTTAAACCAAGATCTCTAGTTAATAATATGTAAGATATACATTATACGTTTGAAATGAGGATTGAGGTTGATGTATACCAATGTTATTATGACATCCATAAACATTGCAGATCACAGGGAACACATGTCCATTGTCATTTAAAGGAAGTCCTTACTGGATGGCACCTGAGGTTAGCATATTGTTCTTCTTGGCCTCCAAATATATTACGTATTTTTTTTTATAGTTTTTTATATCAACACAGATCATCAAGAATAGCAATGGTTCCAACCTTGCTGTCGACATATGGAGTCTTGGGTGTACCGTTATAGAAATGGCAACGACAAAGCCACCTTGGAGCCAACATGAAGGGGTCAGTAGTGTCAAAACTGAACTTATTTACATGATTCCGACCCATAATGTAGACTGTATATATTGGTTTATAGGTTGCTGCCTTGTTCAAGATCGGAAACAGTAAAGAACTCCCGGTTATACCTGATCATCTCTCAGATGAAGGGAAGGATTTTGTAAGACAATGTCTACAGAGAAATCCCCTGTGTCGTCCTACGGCTACTCAGTTGTTGGATCACTCTTTTGTGAAAAATGCGGCTCCTGTGCCATATTCTGACCCATCTGATCCACCTGCCTTTTCAAATGGGGTAAAGTCTCTCAACCTGCTTTTACCTATACTTTTGTTTTTATCTTAGTTTCCATGATTTTTATACCTAGAAACTGACTTTATAATATGATATTCAAAAAGTATGTTCATATCTGTAGACAGTAGGGGTGGCAATTTCCGACATGACGTGAAAATAATCAGGTTTTGGCTTGTCCTATCTAAATCGGTCGTGTTTTGGGTTGCCTAGTTTAAATAGGTCGACATGCTTGCTTGTTTAACATGTTTTTGTACAACCCACCAACTTGATTAACACGTCTAAAACTTGATTACTACCCGCCTATCCGTCAACCCGTTTGACACACCTAGATAAATGGGTTGAACAGGTCGTGTTTAGGTTATGCGATTCTAAGCGTGTGCAGGTTAGGGTTGATGTTTTTGGCATGAATAAAAATATGGACCGTGTTCCAGTTTAACCCGTCAATCTGCTAACCTGACACAATTGACACCCCTAGTGGACATAGTGTTTTTGACATAGATAAGTGTTCAAACTTGCTGCATGTATGGCTGTTCAGTGTGGTTTGGTAGGTCAAGACCGACTATTGCTCAGCTACATGTCTCAGGGTGATTGGTTTTTCAGACTAATAAAAGGGAATGTTCATTAATGTTTTTCAGGGAATTGGACATCCAAGAAACCAGCAAGCATTGAATTCAAATAGGCTTGCTGCCACTAATTCATTTAGAGTGCCAAGACCCGGTTCTATTTTCAGGTATGTCTCCATTTGACGATGAATTTATAATTTTGTGCGACTTACAGTCTAGTTCTTGTATCATATTTGTAGCGACGTTCAAATTCCAAGGAATTTATCGTGCCCCGTGTCACCGATCGGAAGCCCACTTTTACATTCAAGGATGTCCCCATCACCCATATCTAGCCCACGATCCGCTTCAGGCACTTCAACTCCGCCAACCAATATCCCATTTCATCACGTTAACCAGTCGGTATACCTGCACGAGATCTCAAAGTCCACAAACATATCCTATCATGATCCTGTCCCTGATATGTTTCGAGCCAAGAGGCAATTTGGTGGAGACGCGGTGTTGGCTGATTCTGTTTCTCATTTGCTTCTTAGGGACAAAGTGAACTTCAAACCATCTTTGGATCTGAATCCTTTATAAGGTGTGCTCATTTATTTACAATGGAAATGTGGCTATAAGGATGTCGAATCCTTGATCTATGATCTCATTCGGAGGTGGGTTTTCATAAATGTCTTGCCTTTTGCATACATACATATATACATGGGGCATACATGGGACGTTCTATAGATAATCAAGTAGAGAATTATAAGAACCATATAAATTATAAATACATATGTAACGCAACAACCACTTCATCAGACATGCACTACATAGAAGTGCTTAAGTGGATCAGGGCAGTTCTCTACGTAAAATTGATTGTCATCTCTCTCTCTCACTATCTATTTTAATATATATATATAATGTGAACAATTGTTTACATAAATTTATTCAGTCAAGTTGGTAACAAATGAACAATTGGGTCAAAGTTTTACTTGATTAAATTCATGCTAAAATCCCACAATCTCTTGGCCAAATCAACATCTTTAGCGAGCTCTGTCGTTTTTGCCAAGTTACTATCTGAAAAATACGCACCACTTACCCCTTTCACTTGCGGGTGCAGTGCCACATAACATGTTGTCGCTGCCCCCTACAACATAATTAACTTTGAATTTCAAACTCTCAAAATAAACGACTATCTTGCTTAAAACATACCAAATCAAGAATGTCCGTGCATGTAATTATGTATGTATTTTGTGATTTGACAAGAGACGAATCATCAGAGTCTAACGGGTAACTTTACGGAATAGGTTAAAAGGGGGTCAAATGGGTTGAAAATGAACCCAAAGTTATTTTTAATTTTTAAATGCTTACAAGTTATATCCAAGAGCACGTTATTTAATTCAATCAATATAATTCTAATAACAAATCAGTTTTAGGAAAAAAAAAATAGTAAATAAAGACAAATGTTTACGGGTCAACTCAATATTTGACCTGTATCAAAGTTACCTGTTACTCACTTAGCCTGCTCAAGTTGGTTAAATTACTAACCTGCTGAACATTTTTCATCAGAAGGCTGCTGAGCTTGCTAACAAAACCTGCATTTTAAACATAGCGGTAACATAAGCAAGATTTGTAAGGTAATATAAGTTCATATTATTATTTTTCCTTTTGTGGCAAATATTCAAGAAACATTACCTTGTGCAAAGCTGGGAGGAGTAAAAACGTGACGGAACAAGTTTGTTGAGATTAACCCGGGATGAAGAGAATTTGCAGTTATTTCTGCTCCTTCCTCCTGTTCAAGTAACAAATAACCCTCACTTCAAGCATAGTTTTGTTTCTAATTGTTGTATTTTATTCGATACGATTAGTGTAATATGTTTATAGTTTTGAAGTTGATAACCGACCCGTTTGACTTTAAAAGTCAAAACAGGTTTGATTTATAGAAATTCATGAACATGGAACTTATACCTTTAGATGTCTTGTAAGCTCATTAGCATGTAGAATGTTGGCTAGCTTTGATTGACCATATGCTTGATATTTATTGTACCTGTACAACATCACCTAATCAAGTTAAAAGTAAAATTGTGATTTGTTCAACCTCTACATAATATCAAATGCACAGGAAAAAGATATTAGTGTGTCCCTTGCATGAATAAGTAAATCAGGTTTTAATCTCTAACAGGTCAAAAGAGTAAAATAAAAAGAATTAGCGTGCAAGGAAATGTGTCGAATGAACCAAAAGTCATCCGAAGTTGTATGTGCAATGCTAATATCTCCTTGACAGTTGTTCAAAAAAGTTAGTTTGTGCAGAAACAATATATTTTTTGTCATTCTTTGTCAACAACAACAAAAAAAATGTGTTTCATAACAACCCGTTTTGACTGCTGATGAAGCCCTTTATAATGGAGTAATGGACCGCTTGTTTTGAAGGAAAACCAAGCCCCATAAATGAGAATGGTGATTCTAAAAGTGTAATGAAACAATCTTAAGATACAAAACTTACTGTTTCTCATCATTAATTTTATCAAACCGAATTCCTTCAGGATAAGCAAACCTATGGGCCTCTGAAGACACATTGACAATCCTTCCTTGTATCTTACTTTTACGTGCCGTTTTCTTCATATTGTCAAGCAATAGATGTGTTAGAAGAAAGTGACCTGCTTACACCATGGTTTTTGCCAATAAAACACACGATAACGAAATGCTGAAAAACGGAAGAAAACACACATGAAACATACCTAGGTGATTGGTGGCAAACTGTAGTTCTATGCTATCTTTGGAAAGCAAGAAAGGAGTCATCATTATGCCTGCATTGTTTCTTAACAAAACCAAAGTGGAAACGTAAACAGAAAGCTTTAGCTTTTGTGATAATAAAGGTAGGTTGTATGCTGAAATAATTAGTTTGATTCTGCAATCAAAATCATATTAGTATTTCTTAAATTCAAATATGATTGGTTTGACCATAATAAGTAAGCTTATAATCTTACATCAACAAGTTCAATGATCGACCACTTGAATTAAATTCAGAGGCGAATTTCCTAACAGATGCCATGGAACTAAGATCCAACTCCATTGCATCAACTTTGGCTGTTGGGATTTCGTTGATGATTGCTTCTTGAACCTGTTTGCCAGCAGCCACATTCCTGACCCCCATCACCACATGTGCACCACGCAGAGCTAGCACTCGTGCTGTTTCCTGGCCAATGCCACTTGATCCGCCTGTGCGTTCAAACATTAATGTAATTCGGTTGTTGATCTTTCTAATCGCTGATCCAAATAAACCTACTAGGAGGCAAATTACATTTTAAATTGACGACAATCCCACTCCACTAAATAAATAACTCTGCTTATTATGAAGATTGATTGAGATACCATTAATTGAATTACTTACACGTCATCTGTCACTTCAGTCAGCATTAATTATTGGGACGATTACCAAAATGTTTTGGACCCAATTTTGCTGATTAAATTCCTGTTTGCTTGTCAAGAAAATGCTAGCTAGCATTCATAGGGTTTTATGAATCTTAGTAGCCAGTCAGTCAGTAAAATAGACACCTAACCTAAATGATGACTAGAAAACACGTAGATGGACCTGTAACAATGGCGGTGAGTCCAGAGGCATCAATTCCATCGGTAACCTGCTCGGCGGTTGAACTCTTGGAGAATCCAGAGGGTCCTGGTCTTCGAAACAGCCACATATCTGGATGAATATAATAAGAAAACAGGGGGGTTTATGGGGTTGGGATGGGGTTACAAAAGGAGTGAATGTCGACCCCATATGATATCCATCCCACACGCATCATCCACCCAAGGCGTGTTCCGGTTGCTCACGACTAAGGTGACTTTTAACCTCCACATAGATACGTAGTTAGTGATGTATGACACTTCGCACTACCACATGTTTGAGATATTTGTATTTGTATTGCTTCTCACTTGTGATCATAAGTAGATCATAAAATTACACGGCTTAAATAAATATAATTTGATATATTAAATAATAAAAAGTTATATTTTTATGAACCTCATATATTGTACGGGTTAAATAAATGTAATTTTATATATCAAATAATAAAAAAAAATTATATCTTTAAAAACCATATGTATTACACAGATTAAGTAAATGTAATTTTGTATACTACATGTTAAAAACGTCGTATCTTTAAAAAACTCGTGTATAATCGGGTTGAATAAATCTACCAAATAATAAAAAAAATTACATCTTTAAAAACTCCGTATGTTACACGTGTTGAATAAATCTAATTTTACAGAGCAAATGATAAAAAAGTTATATCTTTAAAAACTTCGTGTATTACACGGGTTATATAAGTGTAACTTTGTATAGTAAATAATAAAAATGTTATATTTTTCAAAACCCCGCATTTTACACGAGTTGAATAAATATAATTTTGTATACCAAATAATAAAAAAGTTATATTTTTAATAAATTAGGATAACATATAATATTAGTTTATTATTTATATATATATTTAATATAAGATAAGTAGGAAAGATAAGTATTTGTTATAAAAATATATTAAATTAACAATTTAGATTTGAGGATAATATTTTATTAAAGTATGATAAGATTTAATATTAATTTATTTTTTATTTAGTTAATATAAAATAAATATAGATTTGAGGATACCTTCAATGAATGACACGTGTCCAAAAGTTGGTTTCTTTTATTATAGTAGATAGATAGATGTGTTAAATGAGTGTGTGGGTTATCAGTGTAAAATTTATTTTCAATTTTTTTAACACGTATACAATTTACATGTTAAGTTAAGTAAGGGGATGTTTGCTTACCTCTTAATGAGCCTCTTAATGGTTCAGACCTCTTACTGGTTCAACACTTAATGGTTCAGACCGTTTCTTTCACGAGCAAATGTCTGAATGGTTCAGACATTTGCCTCTGAATGGTTAAGATTTATACAGAGTCTGAATGGTTAATACCTCTAATCTGAATTGGTCAGACATTTGTCTCTGAACGGTTAAACATTATACAACTCTTAATGGTTCAGACCTCTTACTGGTTCAGCACTTAATGGTTCATACCTCTTACTGGTTTAACACTTAACCATTCAGATGTTGCCAAACAGCCCCTAAGCAAGTTAAGGGGGCTGTTTGTTTACCTCTTAATGAGCCTCTTAATGTTTAGATCTATTACTGGTTCAGCACTTAATGATTCAGACATTTGCCTCTGAATGATTAAGTATCATATAGAATCTGAATGGTTAAGACCTCTAATCTGAATTGGTCAGATATTTGCCTCTGAACGGTTAATCATTATACATGCTCTTAATGGTTTAGACCTCTTACTGGTTAAGCACTTAACGGTTCAGATATCTTACTGATTCAACACTTAACCATTCAGATGTTGACTAACAGCCCTAAATATGTTAACATGAACGTTAAGGGCTAAACACGTAAGCTTGAACATAACACATTCCCACCCAAAACATGTTGTAAGTAATTTATCTTTTTCATGAAATATTTTGTAAATGAACAATAGGAATGATACAAGGCAATTGATCATTTCACTTCAATGTTTAGAATTTGATTTTAATGAAATTGCAAGAAAATTAGAATAATGGTTTTCTTTTGTGCAAACAAATTCAAACTTTTGCGGTGACACTAATTTGGCTTAAAACTAATGTGTTCAAATTTTGTCAAAGACTTTTTACTAACATTTCAATTTTCTTGATGAAATAAAGCATAAATTGAAAATAAATGTTATAAGGACGGGGTAACATATAAAGAAATTAATTTTTAAAAATTATATATACATATATATATATATATATATATATATATATATAGGAGAATGATCCGTTAGGAAACACCTTTATTGCGAGAACCGCGAGAACCAGTGTAAACACAGCCAAAAATACCTAAAAAAAATCTAAAAACCAAAGAAAAATTGATATTCTTTTTTATAAAAATCAATACTTCTCGCGGTTCTTACAATAAAGGTGGTTTTCGCAATAAATGTGGTTCTTGCATGAACTCTCTCTCTCTCTCTCTCTCTCTATATATATATATATATATATATATATAGGTAAAGGATCCTGTAAAAAAGGCCTAAAGTGTGAGAAATGTGAGAAAGAATCTCAGCCATTAGATCATTCCATATTAATTTCATTATATCAAGGTTATATTAGTAATTATACCAATAAACCTAATTAAGGATCAAATCTTTGTAACCGATTTTTCTTAGTTTTTTTAGGGAATTCGATTTTTGAATATATTATCAGATTCATCTAAATCTTTAAATTATCTCGATCTCTTCTTAATCATTGTAAAATCGCTTTCAGTTTCTTATTTGATCACGCATACAGATTGCATACGCATACAATCGTTAATCTGATTCATACTTTCTTTCTTCATGGAGAACGACGATCAAGGTAATTTTGTATGTTTGATTCGCAGCTTATTATGTAATTGTAATGAATATGCAAGATCATTGTTCATTTAATTGTAATTGTCAATTTTTCAATCATCTGTTATTTTTATTGGAATTTTCATGAACACCAGTTATAACTCTGTATGGTGTTTTTTTTTTTTTTTGCACTAGTGTATTTGCATATTAGTTGTGGTTTTTTTACTTTGGTACACTGTATGGTGTTTTTCCATGTGTGTTACTTTACTATACGCAATTTTTGTGATGACTCCATGTGTAACCCGTTCAGGGTGTTTTTTATACGTGCATGGTGTTCTTAAGTATGTTATCGAAGTTGAAGCTGGTATGTGTTTTTTATATCAGTTGATCATGAGTCATGGTGTTTTTTTGCATGTGATGTTCCTTACAGGGTTTTCATACGTTCATGGTGTTTTTTCATCTAAATAGAGGGTGTTTTTTTATAACAGTTGTTTTGTGGTGTTATTTTTATACGTATTATGTTGTATTGTTTTTTTCTGTAGAATAATTCAATTTAATTATTTTCGCAGGATTTCAAACCTATCAGCTGATTGGGAAACTACATCTTTCTCCAAACTCCGGTAAGAAGACTTATTTACCGGAGGTAGATGAATCGCTTAAGCCTAAGGATAAGATGACCTTTGATACGGTGAACAACGCATTCCTCTTTTATCAGAAGTATGCAATGGCTTCAGGCTTCACTGCCAGGAAGTCTTCTCAATACACGCATCATGGTGTTATAAAATCTAAATGGTTCGTTTGCTCAAAGGAGGGGACTAAACCTTTGAAGGCGATCGATACATCTAAAAAGATTGACACCTCAAATAATGGGTCAAAGAGGAAATATGTTCGCCGTGTTCCTTCTATAAGGACGGGGTGCGAAGCACGTATGTGTGTAAAGTTAATGCCTTCGAATCTATACGAGGTATATTCTTTCAATGAGGCACATATTCATTTTTTTGTTGCTGAGGAAGATAGGCATTTACTCCCCGCTAACCGAGGTATGAACTATATGCAATAGCAAGCCGTTAACGCGTTGAGCGCCTTGAACATTGGACCTGTCAAAGCGTTTAATATCATGAGGACATTGTATGGTGGGTTTGACAAGGTTGGGGCAACCAAAAACGATTTTAAAAATTTCAAGCGAGACCTGAACAGGTATATATCTGAGTTTGACGCTGATATGATGATTAAACGGCTTATGAGGAAGAAAGAGTACATGCCAAACTTTTCAATGGAGTATATAACAGACGAAGGTGGGGTTTTAAGGGGTTTGTTTTGGGCAGATCATCACCATCATCATCATCATACTCAGTAAATCCCACCAATAGCAAAGCAAAGGTAGGGTCTGAGGAGGGTAAGATGTAGACAGCCTTACCTCTACCCCCGTAGGAATAGAGAGGCTGCTTCCCGTGAGACCCCCGGCTCGATAGTAGTTTTGCATCAAGCCTTGGACATAAGGCACATAACACTCAGCAATCGGGACAAAGACCGATTAGTGCATGTACCCTTTTGTCTTTCAGCTATCAACGCCACCACATGATGCATGATTAACCGTCCTCGGCTTTTAACGTTATTTTCACAAAATTAGTAAAATAACGTTAAAATTAGTGCACTTTGATGCCACATATCGTCGTAACAAGTAAGTTTGGTAATTATTATATTTATTTTGATTTTTACAGCTTATTTTCTTCAGTATTTGTCATTCAGTTTTATGATGTTTTTATTCATTATTTGTTTTTCAGGTATAACATGATGTTTGTTCCATTTACCGGTATCGACAATCACAATCGCAACGTTACTCTTGGTGCCGCTATAATAGGAAACGAAACTGGTGAAACTTACAGTTGGTTGCTAAATGTGTTTCGTCAAGCATTTGGTCGTGCCCCTCCGGTGATTGTCACCGACCAAGACCCAGCCATGAAGAAGGCTATTGAAGATACATGGCCCGAGAGTAGACATAGGCTATGCATGTGGCACATCATGGACAAGCTTTCTGCTAAGGTGTTTAGTTGTTCGTCCTTTTAACCTTTCTTTATACTTTTTACATACTTTTTGGTGATTATGGTGTTATATGTTATTCAATGGTGTTTTAGGTTGGTGCTACAATCTGCAATAATACAGATTTCAAAAAGAGGTTGTGTGCCATTGTGTGGACCGATTCAATTCTACCTGTTAAGTTTGAAAGTGAGTGGGCTACCATAATGAACGATTTTAACTTGGTTGATCATGAGTGGCTGCAGTCACTTTATTAAATCAGGGATACTTGGATACCGGCTTATTATCGTGAGGAGGTCATGTCCGGGCTTATGCGTACCTCTTCTCGTTCAGAGAGTGAGAACCATTTCTTTGGACAGTTCTGTAACCCGGGTTACACACTTGTCGAATTTCTCGGGCATTTTGATTCTGCTATTGAAGCTCAGAGACATGAGCACAGGAAGAATGACCATGACACCAGAAATACCAACGCTGCAATATGGGCTGAAGACTTTGTTTTGGAGGATCAAGCGTCCAGGATATTCACACGCACTATATTTTTTGACCAGCAGTTGGAGATACAAAACGGTATACACAGGCGTGCTATCGGAAAGTGGGAAAACATGGCTGACTTCGTTAACTTTTTTGTGAAGGACTGGGAACAACCATGCACTACTTTCTTCGAGGTATACACATGATGTTTTGTAGTGTTATTTTTGAAAATTGTATAGCTTTTGCCGATTTCCAGTTGCATATGGTGTTTTGTAGTGTTATTTATGAAAACTTCTAAATTTCTAATGGTGTTTTATAGGTTATGATGCGGAAGGACGACATGACTGTGTATTGTACATGCAAAAGATTCGAACAGTTTGGGTTGTTGTGCTCACACATCTTTTGTGTGCTAAGGATGCTGGACATTAGGGAGTTTCCACAAAGCTATATATTACGACGTTGGACACGGGAGGCTGTTCCAAATAGTGCCCCTGGTGCTATTCTAGGTATCGATGAGACCGAGGATCGTTATAATGAAGTTAACCGTGTTGTACGTGAGATCACATATTCTACAGAGTCCGTTATTAACAAGCTTGTCACCAACTTTGATGCGTTATGCTCGTTCAGGGATCATGTTGTTAATTATTTCAAAACTGCGGATGAGTCGGTCGTCAATGCTCCACCTAAGAGCCGTCGTGAAAGGTTTTCCGAAATTACTGGTAACACAAAACCATCTGATGCAACCATTCGTGTTCCCATTGGAACAAGATTCAAAGTTATGGGTAAGCCTAAACGGATGAAGTCCAAACGTGAAATTGCATTAAGTCAGTTGGGTAAAAAGCGCCGTCAGTGTCAAAACTGTTTTAGATACGGGCATAACAGACGTTCTTGCAAAAACCCTACCCGGACTAAAGAACAAGCTATGGTCGAGGATGCCGGTGAAGAAGCTGATGAAGTTGACGAGGAGGAAGATGAATGGGTGGAAGTTGAAGAAGATTTGGGTGAACAAGATGAGGATGCATTAGACGAGGAGGATGGGGAAGAGGAGTAGTAAGTTATTTAGAGATGTCTAAAAATTTCGATATTTTTAACATACTTTCTTCTTGTTTCGTACATTGTTAGGTTTTTTATCGTTTTTCGGATTTGCATACACTCATGGTTTTATTTTGTTTGCTTTTGTTCGAATTTAATATTACCGGTGACAATGTTTTATATTTTGTTTCTGTTAAATATGTTTGTTTTTTGTTAACCAATGGTGTTATTTGTTGTTCAGGGTGTTTTTTTTATGTATGTTGCAGTTTGAATAGTGTTATTTGTCCTCCCTCAGAAATTTATTGTTATCCAGTGGTATTATTTGTTATGGGTGTTATTTGTTGTTAATGGTGTTATTTATCTGTACTTAAATTATTATTTTTTATTTTCAAAACATGTGGTGTTATTTTTAGTTCTGGGTGTTATTAATGGTGTTCATATGTTCATGTTGTTTATTTATGTATGTTTAGCTTTATTGTGTTATTTACTTGCCTACAGTGTCTTAATTGTGCAAAGGAGTTGGTATGTTTTTTATACATCATTAACATGAACATCATTTACTTTGTAAAAAACCATCTGCTCAATACGCGTTCTTTTTGTGAGGGAAATCGCAATATAAATTCATTAAAACACCTGAATAAAATGGTGTAAAACAGAAACAACTTACGATTGTAATCAGGCTTTACATAGTCAAATTACACCATAATCACAACTTAGCCAAAACGCTAACACATCATATAATCTATAATGACCCAAAATGTTTGTCTATTAACAAAAAGTTTAACTTGTTCCGCTGTCCACCTACACGCCAGCTCCCAACCTTTCAGTAATCCGATCGATTGCATTATCTTCCATTCTCACCCTATCATCCTCGTCCAAAAGTGCGTATTCTTGTACTTCTCGTTCCACTTGGCCTCGTTCCGTGTTCACGTTGCTTAGGAGCATTTTTGATAGGTACTTCTTACGCAGATCCTCGATTTCGCGTGCTTGATCAGGCAACACCTCGCCAGTAACGCCCCTCTCATTCGATAAACCACACATCCAATGTCCAACGTGTGTTCCTATTCAATACCAAACCATCAGAATTGTTCATATTTCGGCAACATGTATTTTAATTATTTTTTTACTAAACATAAATTTAAACGCGATTACCAGTGTAAGTTTCCATATGCCGCATAAGGAAAATACCACAGTCGATGCCATTGTAAAGTGTTTGCCATGGCAACTCCAGTCAAACTGGTTGTGTATTCCTTATCATTGAGGCGATTTTAGGATGCATCGGTCTTAGATACCGACAAAATGTACTTATCTGCAGTTACACATTATAACATATTAAGAAATAATTTTTTTTGTTACGGCAGCCGCATAAATATAAACATTCAAAAACTTACCATCTTCTCCACATTTCCGTGGTATCTTTCTAAGCCCGCATCGCCTTCTACGTTGTCAATAATAACGACATCTCTTGTTCTCAAGTTGAAAAACAGCAGATAGTAATGTTGCCCGGTCAACATAGGTATAAAAACCATCTTGAAGTTGCCTTTAAATACTTTTGGTTCTGTTGAAGCCAGCACAGCATTCATGTTTGTCGTAAATTCTGCTAATCGATCATCATCAGACAACGCGAAATCTTTTTCCAGCTGTGGTGTTTTTCATGTAAACAAAAGAACAAATTATGGTGTTAAGTTAAGAATTCACAAGCATATTTATGGTGTTATATAAGTAATACACAATTAAGCAATGGTGTTATTATTTCCAGGCCTATGGTGTTATTTAAGCAGACATAAATAATACATGGTGTCATTAACTATGCTCACATGATACGGTCTGCTTTTCGAGCTGTAGTGTTTTTACAGGTAAACAAAAACCAAATTGTGAAGGTTTTCAGTAATCAAACTATGGTGTTATTTAAGCAGACATAATTAAACAATGATCTTATAGTTTACAGACCTATGGTGTTATTTATGCAGACACAAAATATACATGGTGTTATTCACTATGCTCACATAATACGGTTTGTTCTCACTTAATAATATCCAGAAATTAAACTTACCAACATTCCTGCATTGCAGAATAATCTTGGGGCTGTCCCAATCCTCGTCTTTTTTTCTTCATAGTTCAACAATGCGGCCCAGGCACTGATGACATTCACGTGCACAGTTAGACCAGGCATCATCGACTCAAAAGGCCCCCTCATCACCGACACGTTACCATTGTCGCTGAACAAAATATCCCTACAAACTGAAACACCATCGACAAGAATGTATAATTTAATATTTGTTCAAAACTTATAACGTATAATATACTACATAAACACATTTTTTAAGGTCCAATTCAGATTCTTACCATACGTTTCCTACTACAGAAAATATCCATCGGGCCAGTGCCTCTTCAGTCTTATCACGAACGGTTCTCAACATGACAGCCCGCTCGACGTACGGTGACCGCAGTGCATCCGGAAGCTTGATTGTTCGTTTCGGCCTTGGCGATCCCTGACGCTGAACAGGTTGCGTTACTTCCTTACGTTTTTCATCCGTTGATGCGTCTGCCAGTCTTCTTGACAAGTTCACCGCTTCAATTCCTGAAACGTTGAATTTTGTCCCTGGTGTAATTTCACTTTGAACCCTTTCAACAACTTTGTCCAGTTCTGCGACAAATGAAGACGTCATTGGTGAAAAGGGAGAAGTGTGTTGTGTTATATGATCTTTATTTCGCTTGTTCGTAGGAGTGTTATATCCGTCTAATGATACACTACCTTTTTACGGATCAACTTGTTCAGCTGCCTCGGCCACATCATCCTTTTCTGCGTCAACGTTTTGATCTCCCTTTTCCACTTCTTCGCCATCCTTTTTTTCTCATCATCAACAACAAGGTGCATTTTCATTATCTCATTCCACTCCAATGCTTTCTGTTTCAGCAGATCACTCTCCGGGAACATCAGACACGATTCTGTTATGGTGTTATTGATCTTGTTAACGCATATCTCAAATTCGTTAAACAAGTTATCCAACAAATTCGACCGAACCTGTACGAAACCCCGGTTTAATAACATATCATGAGAAATAACATATACTTTCAAGTCTTGTATGAATCATAAGATGTTTACCAGCTCAAAGTCGTCCTGAATTGATGTTCCTGATGCTGATGGAGTGTCACCATACTGTGATACCATCGGAATGCGCACTTCGCCATCCGGACCTACAAATAACGCACATGTTTGGGTGTCAGTTTGTGACAGGAGGTAATCTGCATAGTGTCTGTATATACCCAAGTGCGCATCATCATCTTCGATCTCGATCTCTTCATTTCCTTCATCAATCGGATTCTCCTTTTCCATTCCTTTCCTTTTTCCTGTCTTTGTTTTTGCTTCTTGATTTATCCCCTTCTGCTCGTTTGGGTTTTTTTATCTTCCCTCGTCTTTCTCTTCTTATTTTGTTCAGAATGCATACTTTCCATATCACATTCGAGATTGTTCAGAAGATCACCATCTACAAGTTCAATAATATTTGAACTGTGTGATGAAGGTATCTTCTTTAACACAATTCCGTAAGCAACCTGCACCAATATTTTGCAATAACTTTCATTCCCAGCATAATTGCCAAAATAATTGTAAACAAGATAACAACAGTGATGTTATTCAGTTATATAGTGTTATTAAGTAAAATAGGGTGTTATGCAGGTACATAGTGTTATTAAACCACATGTGGTGTCATTTAGATATATAAATTGTTTTTACGTAAACTAGGGTGTTATGCAATTATATAGTGTTATTAAACCATAGTGTTATTAAGTAAAAAAGGGTGTTATGCAGTTATATAGTGTTATTTAAACATATGTAGTGTCATTTAGATATACAAATATTCATTCTGTCACTTATGGTGTTACTCAGCTAGCCAAGGTGTTATTTAATTTACACATGGTCTAATTTACAGATATGTGGCTGCATATCAGTTATTTAACTAAAAGTTAAATACTTACCGCAAGTAACAACATCGGCCCTCGAAAAGCATCATCACCACTATGCCACACTGTTTTCGTTCTTTTGAGACACGTGACCATGTACGCACACCAATTGAAGCTTTTGATATCCACGTCCGGCTGAATATTTGAAATGAATCGCATGTTAACGGAATTGTTCGTCGTGGTTTCTCCTAGGAGTGAAAAGTAAAGAATCAAGAAGTTCAGTACAAACAGTCTTCCGTCTTCAGCCTGCCAATCCAATATGTAATTCATCAGCTGAACCGGCGACAAGCGGGTGATATCCATATGCTTAAACTGATCTCTGAACGCTTGGACAACAACATCCTTCCTTTTGCTCGCTTTCTTCTTCTCAGCAAGAACTGTTGGACCCATAGGCAGCCCGAAAACACTCTTAACAAGCTCCGACGTTATGTTTACAGTTCGCCCGCCGCCCACATTTAAAACACCATTTTCTAGGTCGTAATTTGTAACCAACCAGTTTGCCAAAGTAGTAGGCACACCTGTCACCTCATAACCAAATATCGACCCAAACCCAATTTCATGCACTTTCTTACGTTGTTCATCATTTAGGCCGGATGCTAGTGTTATCAGATTGTCGATACCTACTTTTGGCCTGATCCGTGCACCCGTGAATGGCTTATATGGTTGTGTCACTGGTTGATGCATTCCACGAGACGGTCCTCTTCTGGCAGCCGATTTCCGTCGCTTACCTGGTGGCGGGGTGTCGACAAAATCGTCATCCGCGTCTCGCAACCGATCTACAACAATTTTTAATATTTTTTTTAGTAAACAAGTACTTCAAAATATAAACTCTTCAACATAATACCGGTTGTTGATGTTATATGGACATCTGGGTGTACGACAAGTTGACTATCATTAACATCCTGGTCTGCAAACAAAAATCAATTTTTATCATTTCTTATATATAAACAAATTATAATCACAACATCATTTTTTTCAAAACGTACCTTGTGTGTTTATTATCGATGGCGGAACATCTTCTCTTGTTTTTGCATTACCCGCATCTTTCATCCCATCATCACCATCTGTTTAATTCAAAGCGAACATCGTCAAAAACAACACTCATCAACAAACATAAACACATATGGCTACTAATCATACTTTATTGTTTTTTGTTTCTTTATACTTTAAACTACATTTGGATTACCTTTGTCGTCGTTATTTGACGTTTCTGAGTTACTACATACCAATGGTCTGTCAATTGTGTTTTTGAAACGTGATTTGTACATTTTTCCCCTAAGCCGATGGCTTGACCTGACTATAGAAGAAATTAAAAACTAATTTTAAAATACTTCATCACCTACTTCATGTAATACAACTTATTCTAAATCCGCTTGAGACGGATATACATAACACCATTGTTGCAATGAACAGGATAAATAACACACTTCATCTAAATCACCGTGTAAAATAACACCCTTGACAAACAACACCTTTCATATAAGTCCAGGTTAAATAACACCTTAGATAACACCATATTTTTTCAATGACCAGAATAAATAACATCCTTCATATAAATCAACACGATAAATAACACCCTACATGAAAGTGCAGGATAAATAACACCATTCAAATGCAGATCATGATAAATAACACCATATATATCTAGATGTTTACAACACCATTTAAAAAGCACCATTAAAAACTCCATAAAACACCAAATAAAACTATAAAACAGGTTTATAACACCATTTAAAAAAAACACCCTGCACGAATACTAAAACTACCCAAACTAAACACCTTAAACCGATATAACACCCTAAAACTAAACATACTATACATAACACCATTATAACACCCTTAATCAATTAAACACTAGTTTTAACACCATGATAAATAACACCATACATATCATTATGTTTAAAAACACCATAAACTACCATATTATGTATAAAAACACCATAAAACACCAAATAAAACTAAACATGAGGTTAATAACACCATTTGAAAAAAAAAACACCCTGAACGAATACCAAAACAAACCAAACTAAACACCTTAAACTGATATAACACCAAAATCAAACTAAACATGAACAACATAACACCATGGAAAAACACCCTTATTCAATGAAACCCTAGTTATAACACCATTCGACAATCGATCAGTCCCTTTTAGGTCTTGGTTAACATAAACTACCTTACACTATAAAAAACCCCATTAATCTTCAAAAGTATCAAAGAAGACAGACGAACCTTTTTTAAAATCAGAGGATGTTTTCTTGATTTTTGGTAGTGTAAGCCGCCGGTTTGTAGTGTCTTTTACAGTTGAATGATCCATCTTCTTCTTCGTCCTTCGTTCCATTGTCTCAGATGACGACCTTCGCCTCTTTCGCTTGTATACGATTTCAATTTTAGGGCTCATTGTATCTGATTAAGCTTATAATATTTGGTGGGAAAGAAACACCCTGTTTTTTCGAGCGTAAGAATCGCAATGGAGAGAGAAATCAGGTACAATAGATACGGTTATTGATTTTGAAAGTATATGAATGCCCTATTTTACCCCTGTTAAATCAAATCAGTATTTAAAAAACACTATTTTAATTACAATATTGCCATTCTAATCTTAACCATTAGATCAATGATCTAATGGTTTATATTCTTTCCTACCTTTCTCACAAAAAACTATATTTTTTACAATAACCTTACCCTATATATATATATATATAGGGGAAGGTTCATTGGGGAACACTAAAAAGGTGGGGAACAGCGGGGAACCGACTCAAACGAACTCCGATTGGACTCATTCTAGCGGCGTTGGAACCGGCTCGTCGAACCCTAACTAAGATCTCTTAACCCTAAACCCTAAATCCTAACTCCTAAACTCTAAACCCTAAAGCTAAAAAATAAGGCTAAAACCTAAGCTAAACCATAAAATCTAAACTATAAACCCTAAAAGCTAAACCCTAATGCTAAACCCTAAAACTAAACCCAAAACCCTAATGCTAAACCCTAAAGCTAAACCCTAATGCTAAACCCTAAAGCTAAACCCTAAAAGCCAAACCCTAATATATTTAGGGTTTAGGGGTTCTGATTTAGGGGTTAGGGTTAAGAGATCCTAGTTAGGGTTTGACGAGCCGGTTCCAACGCCGCTGGAATGAGTCCAATCGGAGTTCGTTTGAGTCGGTTCCCCACTGTTCCCCACTTTTTTAGTGTTCCCCAATGAACCTCACACTATATATATATATATATATAAATATGGTGGGGTTCATGCGAGAACCACCTTTATTGCGAGAACCGCGAGAACCAATGTGAACGGATGGCAATTTTGTAAATAACAAAAAAAATTCTAAAAACCCTGCTCCCCCGCTCAAACGATACGGACGTTAACATTGAAATTAACTATGCTTGATAATACAATCTCGCGTCCGATAACTATCACATCCAAACACAACTTTCCCAATCAATTAATTCTCCCAAAAAAATCTCACAAAATCAAGTTCGATGCTCACCGATGCTCCCAATTTCAGCCGTTCATCATCAATATTCATCCTACGATCATCGTCGCTAGTGCAATCGTCAACCGCACATTAGTCGTCGGCTCGAAATTAGGGCAAAATGGTCATAACGAATCGAATTTAGGGCAAAACGGTCATAATCGGCATAATCGGCGAGGTTTATTACACGAAGAGGGATATTACGAAGAACATAAGTCGTCTAACTAAAGGACAAACACTCGACTCGTCGTTGCATCGATTTACGAATTTGTAAGTTCATACAGCCAATGTAAGTTCATACAAAGTTATTATGTGTTTGTTCATGTAGATTACAGCTGATGTAATTTCATGCGATGTAATTTCATACGATGTAAGTTCGTACAAAGTTCTTATGTGTTTGTTCATGTAGATTTTTGTAGCCTAATATGATTTTGGTTCATATTTATGTTTGATTTGGTATGCACATGTGCATAACGTGATAAATTATGTTTTTAATTTGCAGCCGACTGTATTTTTGGGTCATTTATAGGTATGCACATGTGCATGATGTGATAACTTATGGTTTTGGTTCATATTTGTGTTTTATTTGGTATGCACATGTGCATAATGTGATAACTTATGGTTTTGGTTCATATTTATGTTTGATTTGGTATACACATGTGCATAATGTGATAAATTATGTTTATAATTTGTAGCCGACTATATTTGTTGGGTCATTTATAGGTATGCACATGTGCATAATGTGATAACTTATGGTTTTGGTTCATATTTATGTTTGATTTGGTATACACATGTGCATAATGTGATAAATTATGTTTATAATTTGTAGCCGACTATATTTGTTGGGTCATTTATAGGTATGCACATGTGCATAATGTGAGAACTTATGCTTATATTTCAAAGCCGACCATAGTTTTGGTTCATATATATTGTTGATAAGTTATGTCATAGTTGTATGTATGCACATGTGCATAGTTGTAGTTGCATAGTTATAGTTATGCGCATGTTTTGGTTCATATATATTGTTGATAAGTTATGTCATAGTTGTATGTATGCAAATGTGCATAGTTGTAGTTGCATAGTTATAGTTATGCGCATTTGCATAATGTGATAAATTGTGTTTAACATGTGCATAATGTGATAAATTGTGTTTGCACCAAACCTGATAAATGCGTTGCATAGTTATATTTATGTGCAATTGCACAATTGCTAGTTGATACAAAACAACTGTGCACCAGCTTATGAAAACAGACTCATATGTAAACACCTATAAGCATGAGACAGTATAGATGCATATGCCCAATGTATAGCGGATTTTGGGATTGTATAACGGATTTTGGGTGGTCTGTTCAGTCAAAAAAAAAGAGAGACACACAATGTGTGACTATCTATCACCAGATATGGTTGAAAATAAAGCTCATGATTACGCAGTTGATAATTGGATTTTAGGTGTTTTGTGTTATGAGTTTCCTTATTAATAAGGTGTAATTGTGTGGCATGTATGTATGCACATGTGCATAATTTGACAGAATATGATTACACAATACGATAATAACGTAAATTTATGATATGTATAGTTATGCACATGTGCATACATTGTCATAATAGGTTGATATATAGTTTGAAATAACATATTAACAAAGTAATATAAATTAAAGTTGATATGCATTCTCATTCTATACAGTCAATGGAAAAAAAACAAAGAAAGTTACGTTTGTCCTGAAGTCAAGGGATGAAGGGTCGAAAAGAATGTCAGATGCGACAGAAGATGAGCACGCGAATGTTAAGCAAAAAGGTTAGAAAGTGTTGATTATTTACTGTTAATATTAGTTTTTTTAATGATGAAATATGCGGTTATGCACATGTGCATTATCAAAATATTTTTTTGTTTTTTCAAATGTTATAAATCGTGCAAACGCATTAATTTTATGAATTCAGGTATATTAAAGGTGGAACAGAATGCACAAAAGGACAAAAGCAAACAGAAACGAAATGAGGCAACTAAAGGCGTTGATGTAGAAAGAAGGACAAGCAAACGGAAACACGAGGAAACAACTAATGGTTTGGATGTAAAATGTAGGACGAAGAACAAAAGGCTCGTAAAATCGCGAAGATCAGTGAAAGACATTAAAGTTGATAACAATGATGGTGATGGTACGTGTTATTGAAAATAATTAATCAAACTTTGAAATGCACATGTGCATTTTTTTTGTACATACATTATATAACATGTGCATGTTATTATGTTAATAAACAGGTTCAAAGAAAGAAGTTATGTCATCGATAGTTAACAAGACGGGGAGTAAAAAGGTTACGAGAGTATCTAACTGGCGATCGATACGAACACGCATATCACCACATCAACTTTTGGTGGGGTTAAACACATTGTCTAAACAACAGTTGGTCGCAATAAAAAATATGGGGTTTGGCAGTATTCTGAAGCTTAAAATTGACAGCTTGCCAGCGAAAATGTCACATTTTGTGGTAGACAAGTTTAGCGGTAAAGATATGGTAATCAAGTTGAATGTTGGTAACATTGAAGTTAATGAGACTGTTATTAGCGGGTTGCTGGGATTAAGAAACAACGGGGCTGTTATAGAATATAAAAAGAAGGATAAAAAGAATGAAGAACAAAAAGAACAAAAGGATGAACAAAATGGGAAAAAGAATGATAAAAACAGTGGGCCTACTATAGAATCTGATGTGAAAGAAGACGAAGACGAAGAAGAAGATGAGGAACATGGGATATTGGCTGAGTGGAACCGTTTATACAAAGGGCGTGCATTGACACCGAGTAGAATTGTCGAGTGATTAAGAGATAACCCAACGGAAGATGGCATAATGTTTAAATATGATTTTTTGACATTATTCATGAATACGATGGTGGAAATAAATAAAGATGGTAGATGCAAAACTGATTTTCTGGAATGCTTGGGTGAAGATGTGGTGGTTGAAGATGTAAACTGGTGTAAGTATATTTGTGATAGCATTAAGATGAGCAAAGATGGATGGCAACGGGATAGCACATCAAAATATTTTAATGGTGCTCTTACAATATTGGTGGTAAGTTAATTGTTATGTTTGAAATAAAATATAGAATTTAATTTGTATTTTTGTATAAATTATTTTTTTTAGTTTGTATAATTTTTTTTTTGTTCACATATGGTAATAATGCACATGTGAAGATGTTATACGTAGATAGAACTTTGTGCGGGGATATCAATACGGTCTGAACATCGAGCCCACTATCATTCTGGACGAAAGAAACGTTGAGCAGAAGGCATATATGGGAAATAAAGAATGGCGGTTTTGGAAAAAGGGGTGTTACGTGAAGGATACGTCGACACTCTAGTTGACGTGGAGCATGTAATGAAAGAGGACAGAATGAAGAACGTGGAGCAAATGGTAGATAAGTATGAAGGTGAAAAGAAAAATGTGACGTTTAAGGTACGTATAATGTTTTAATGTGTTTTTTTCTTTGTTTTTATTGAATCAGAACTGTGATCCAGTTTACATTGTTTATATTGTTGTTTGAAGCGTGTGATAATGATAAAATGATTGATTATATTGTTTAAAATAATAATTTGTATTTTGTATTTTGTATGTGGTTGATATAGATCAGTGTTAGGTTGAGTGATATGCGGTGGTGTTAGTGGTTAGGATATGATGTATATGATACATGTTGTGCAAGCTGATGCACATGTGCATAATGTTGTGTTGATATGAACATATAACTCATGCACATGTGCATAATAATAATTTTAAGATGATACAGTTCGATATGTAATTCATGTTGTACAAGCTGATGCACATGTGCATAATGTTGTGTTGATATGGACATATAACTCATGCACATGTGCATAATGGTGTTTTATAATGTGATAAAGCTGATGCATATATGCATAATGTTGTGTTGATATTATTAACTTTGATTTATTAATGTGTTATTAATTAGGAGCATGTTCGTATGGTTGAAAGTTTAATGGCTGAGACATTAAGGAAAAAAGAGTTGTTAAATAAAGAGTTGGATGATATTTGGTACAAATATCCAAATAATGAGAAGGTTGAAGAGTTGGTGAGTGAGTATGATAGAACATTTAGAGGTGAGAAAAAAATGTCGGGTTTGTTAAGTAGAATGGAGAAGGTTGACAGCAAAAAAAAAAAAAAACGAAGTGATGGATTATGAGAAGGATAAAAAGGTTAATGTTAAAATCAAAGGTGGGATGAAGGTGTTTACAAGGTCAAGAAAAAGAAGTTTAACAGATGAAGGTGATGTGTTGGACGGTGTATCAAAAAATGACGAATGTGATGCAATGAAGGTGGATGGAGTGACAAAAAATGATGTGAATATAAAATTAGACAAAGTTGTTGGTGAGAAAATTAAGTTGGCAGAAACGGAAAAGGCTGTTATGAAGAGGCAAACATGTAGGAGGAAAGAAGTAGATAACACCATACCGACTTTTATGCTGTTGTCGCAAAGCTCGCAAAGTTCAAAAGAATCAGACATTGGAACAAACGTGCATGCGAGTGTTAAAGATACAAACATAAACGTGCATGTGAGTGGTAAAGATACAAATGTGGTTGACATGAATGAACTGTGACACCTGTGTCACTCCAACCATCAATCAAATGCCAAACCAATGAAATATTGTATTTCATACTTGGGATTTTGTAAAAATATGTGTATCAATTCCACATATCAAGTCTTATTCGATTTCAAGCTCTAAATCGCTTTCTGGAAGGTTATACGCGCACTAATGCGTAAATATAACCAGTTTAATGCAACAAACACTCTGGAATAGTGAAATAGGCTTAACATACCTTAAATAACCTTTACATAACTTAGATATAAGTTTTGGAAGGTTTGGTGTGGTGAAATCAAAGTTAAATCGCTTACAGGGACTAAAGTTGACAAACTGCGAAAGTATGCCAATTTGAACTGTAACAGACCTTCTGGAACATGACCATAAGTTAAACATACCACAAATATCCTTTACATAGCTTAGAAATAGGCTTTGAGGTGTTCGGTGTGCTAAAATAAACTTTTGGGTCATTCAGGGACTAAAAGTGGCAAAAAGTGCACAAGTTTGCATTCTCGCGCATAACTCACGTTCTGAATACATCCGGACATCCAAAAAATTATGTAAGCACTAAAACATTTTATTTTAGTGTTCGGCATAAGAAAAATCCATTCGTTTTGTCATTTGGATCGTTTTTCGCGCTTATGCGCATTCCGTCGTAATTAAGCGAACATTGCGTTCGTACGGCCAAACGAACCGACATCCAAGATATTTTTGAGCACATTTTAAGTTCCCTATACTTTAACTTCATTTTAGAGCTTTGAAATGGGGTTAACGGGCCTTAAACGTGTCAAAAATGCATCGAAAAGCAAGTTTTAGGGCTGCAGGGACCAAAACTGTAATTCTGCCAAACTTAAGCTTACGGACCTCAACATCAATGACCTTGAGGTCCGTAAAGCAGTCCCCAGACCAGATTCAATGTTTAAAACAGCAGGTTCCAGCTGTTTCGTTCACAACCACACATTCCTAATCGTCTAGTCAGCGGATAAGAACCATTTTAAGCCACCATAAGGTTTCGACAAGTGTACGGGTTGGATTCAAGCACGGTTTCCTTGAAACGATCTTAACGGTGGACCGAATACTATAAATACCCCATACCCCCCATTGCTTAAACTCACAAGAATCTGGATTTGAGAGCTCTAAGTTGAAACCATTGTTTCATACCTGAGTTCTTGGATCGAGATTAGCATTCGGGGACCCTGGGTAAGTATTCTTTCGTTCTTTTCCTTATTTTATTGCTTTTCGAGTCAGAAAGTCAAACTTTGTTTGACTTTCAGCATTGACCAGTAATGGTCAATGCGAAGTTCGTTTGAACTTCGCAACGTGAGTGTAATCACGTTGGTCATAGTCCCTTGGGACTATGCCCACTGATTACCACGTTGTCTAGAGTCGTAGGGTAGGCGATCTAATAAATCGCCTATACCTTCGAACTCGACCCATTTGGTCGATCATTAGGATCCGACTAAACACATTAGGTGACCATAGTAGGTAGGGAATAACCTTCCAAGGTTATACCCTATGGTCACATCGTTTGAGTAGTTGTATGATAGGTAGTTTATATGCCTTAGGTAAATTACCAGAATACCCTTTTCATGTATAATTGGTAATTAAGCATATGTAACCTAAACTCTTGTCACATAACTGATAATGTAACATGTTTAGGCATATAACACTTGTCATAGGACTAGTTAGACGGTCCGAACGCGTTTCACGCGCACGACTCGTTAAAGTAGCATAAGCTACCTTAATGGGTCGCGATGGGTCGTAGACACTTAGGTTAAGTTTCATTTAGTATGTAGGCTTTGTTAAACCATATCATATGAGTTCCTACACTCATTTGGTTTACAAACCCTAATGCTACCCAATCTTCCGATTTAGGTCCGGTTAATTAACATAGTTACCTATATTAGGTGCCGTTTGATTTCCGTGATCTCTAGCATTGCTTGGTGATTATCCTAGGACTACTGAGCAATCTCAAGTGAGTACATAGACCCCTCTTTTACTGTTTTCCAAACTGTTTTGGGGTGAAACACATGTGCCTACTTGTTACTTTCAAGCTTTCCTATTTTCACATCATATACTTGTTATGTTCATTAGTACATTATAGTACATGATTTCATTTACATTTCATACTAGGTGTGCCATTGTGTGCATTACTTAGTACATTGTTTTACATTACATCACATGCTACGTATGTCTATTGTTGCATACTTAGTACAGGTCGCATGCTACGTATGTCTGTTGTTGCATACTTAGTACAGTTCACATGCTATGTATGTTCAATCGTTGCATTGTTCCTCATACTTAGTACATTTGTTATTCATCACACACTTACATTTTGGACGCATATTACATGATTTACATCTTGACATAAACATTTTGACATATTATTCAATACATTTGGCAATTGGTTTAAACATAGACATCTTACATTGTTTGGTTTGGTTTGATTAAGTGATTAAGTAACGATGCGTATGTAATATGATACAAGCATGGTGGATACGCCGCTGGTACTTCCTATATATAAGTGTTTGTATGGTATTACATATCATAGCGTTATTTGAATCATTTCAGTTTGATACATAGAACATTTTATACAAATAACATATTTTTCACAAGACATTGATTTACAAACAATTTATCTAATACAAACTCATTTTACATGGTTATTCATTTAACCGTACATTATTTATACATATCATCTGATCTTATCGATTTTCAAATGATTTACAAAACAAAGCAAATAACAAGGTTCATGACTAAACATTTTCTCAAACATAAGTCATGAAACCTATTTTCACAAAACCTATGTATCTCACCGGCATTTTTATGCTGACGTACCTATTTTCACATGTGTTTTTCAGGAGCTGTTGCATAAGATGATCAAGATACACATAGGCAGACTTGGGCTTTAGTGACAATAAAAGATGCAAGACTAGTTAATTATGTTGTATTTCTTTGTTTGTTAAGACATTGTAACACTTTTAATCAATAAAACGAAACTTCAATTGCCATGGATTTGAAACATTAATTCTGTTACAACACTCCCCGACGTTTCCGCCACGTTTTGTATGTTCTACGTGGTCGGGGTGTGACATGAACCATTAAATGACGATGAAAAAACGATATGGCAATATTTGCTGACAACCATTGACGACAAACGAAGGTATGGACGTGTATTATAATGTTATGTTATTATTTGTTGTGACATAATAATTTAGAGTTACAATCTGACGTACAAACTAATATTGTAGGGCGGAGGGCAAAAAATGTAATGTGGACGATCAAGAAATAGATGTTGAAAAGGAGATGAGGGAGGTCAGCCTGACATTCAAGTAAGATTAAATATGTATTATTTTTTATTTATAAATCTGTTATGTATTGTTTGATATGTTAGGTTTTAGGTCAGTATGTGTCCAAGTTACAAGTTATTTTTAGTATGTTCACATGGTGCGGTAGGTTTGGGTTGGCTTCTATGTGCATTGTCAGTTAATGTATGATGTCATAAGTTATTTTTCAATCATAATGCACATGTGCATAAATTTGCAATGTAACATGATTTGAAATATCATGCTTAATTTGTAATATGATGCAGTTAACACAATGCACAGGTGCATATAATATTGAGTAGTCATCATTTACAACATATAACAATTGTGAACATGCTGCAAACGAGTATATCATTGAACAAGTCACAATTTACTTAAAATGGATATAAAATACCTTTAGTTTCAAACCGAATGAATTGTAAGTGCTGATGTTTTGTGCTTGTAGGTGTTGTACCAGTCGATGTGGTGTTACCAGTCGATGTGGTGTCAACTGATAACGAGTGATCAGGTAAATTAGCAGTCCCACTAGATGATAATACAACATTGCCTACGTTGCCTGACGTAGACATAGAATCAAGCGTCTGTATTTCAAACCCATGAAGGGTGTGTCGACTTGCAACTGTTGTAAACAGGATTGCGACTTTCATTTGGATTGACGGCATGAAAGGGATTGACATCAGACAGGCCAACGACAGAAATGGGATTGACATTGACATCAGACGGACCGACGGCAGAAATGGTGTTGACATCAGATGGGCCGCCAAAACCAGCATCGGGATGTGGATGATATGCAGAAGTTGTTGTATGATGATCATTAGATGCGTTAGGTTCAACTCCAACACAAGATGAGTCAAACGAAGCCATGTGTAGCCATAATCAGTATCCCCAACGCCGTAATTAGTATCCCCAGTGAATCCGCCGTAGAATGTGTATGTCGCCGCCGTGATATCAGTCGCCGTTGAAAGATCGCTGTCGCCGTAGTCGATGGATGCAATATCTTGAATGAAACCCTAGATTGTAAAAGACTATCGTGAACAAGGGATGAAAATAAGGAGCGCGTGTTTTTTTTACTAAATGTCACTTAATTACAAATTTGCCATGTGTTCACATTGGTTCTCGCGGTTCTCGCAATAAAGGGTGGTTCCTAATGGATCCTTATCCTATATATATATATATAGAAACGGGACCAGGAGAAAACGCCCAAAAGTGTGAGAACGGTGAGAACGGATTCTGGCGTAACACGTGTCACGCGACATAGTTAAGGGCGGAGGGGCTTTTTTTGTACTTTTATATTCTTTTTTTAAACGTGTGTCACATCACCTTTCCATTTTTTAGCGTTTAACAAATACGCGATGTTTTTATGTAACACCCCAAAGCCTTATTATAAGTTAATATGATAAAGAAAAGTATTTATAAAACTAATCATTTTTACAATGGTAATTAGGAGTATGAACCTAGTTAAAGTGTAAGTAAAAGTTTTAAAGGATAGATTTTTACCCTTAAAATACAATACCCAAACATGAGGGGCCAAACTAGGTGAATTAAAAGATGGTATACATAAACAAAACTTAAAAACCCAAACACACACACACTGGTGTGTGAAGGCGTTGACAGGAGCAAGAGAAAGAGAGGGGAAACCTGCCAACTTAACCAAATCAGTAAAATTGAAAGGGAAATTGAAGCTTGATTGTATGCATGAACACAAATTCTCCAACATCTAAGTGTGCTTAACATAAAGGTAAGTTGAATTTCATGATTTGGTGATTTTATAGAAAGTAGGTTGCAACCAACCCTTGATTTCATGTGAAAATCAATATGATTGTAAGTTTGAATCACCTCATAGAACAAGATTTATGCTTGAATTTGGTTAAATGATGCCTTAAAAGTGAAAACCCATTTGTAGTAATAAAATGATGAAATATGATGATTATGTAGATGTAAATGGGTGTAATCTTGATGTATGACTTGTATATAATGGAGTCTTGTTAGATAAATTGATATGGGATAAAGATTGTGAGAAATTGATTGATCATAATCATTCATGTTATGAAATAGGAAGAATGTGCATAGACTACTTGTACATTATGCTTTGATTTAGGTATGCACACAAGGTGTTTGATGAAATGTCTAAGTAATGTTAGGATATGAGATTTGTATGAAATGGCTTGACATTATGAATGAATTGTGGAATGACGAGGTTAGTAGTAAAATATCATGATAAGTATGTTCTTGATGAAATTCTATATGTGAAAGTAGTTAATGAGTAATTGGGTAGAAGTATAATCTAAGAGTTGTGTTATATGCATGAGTGATGTAATGCACATATATGAATTACTTAATCGTCTTAATCGTGATTAAGAAGTAGATGGGGAGTGTTTGAGAATCTTAGAAGAGGGTGAATTCGAATGATGTTAGTGTTAGTTATGAATTAATGGAACTGCTAGTGTGGATGGAGCGGATTATGAATGTATATGAGTATATAACTATTTGACTATGTAAGAGTATATGTCATATGATATGAGAGGAAGTGTGTATGATGCTAATACAATTGTCTACCATTTTAAAATGAATACATATTCATAAGTTGAAAGTATGTAGGCTAGACAGCTGACTTTTAAAAGTCAACAACGAATTAATACCACGCTTAAGCTTTTGGACAAATTTTTGAGCATAGATAAATCGTGTGATGTGTTTATATCACTTATGTGTTGTGCATGATGATCCTGGAGTTGCGTTGATGTGAAACAAAAGGGATTATCAACCTATGTCTTATGTATGTGGTATTTTGTTTATGAAAGTCAAAAGTTATGTATGTATGGAAAGAAATGAGCATTTGTATGTATGATTTATTATATATACTAACCATGATATGAATGTGGTGGTATGAAAAGGATATGAACAATATTAGTGGACTCAAGCATGGAGAGCTAACGAGTCAAGATGAGGCAAGGAAACAAGTACGAGTACGGACGCATAAGGTAAGTGCGTTCCGAACCTCACTTCTTAGTATATAATTAAAGTTTATTTATGAAGGTTAGGAGTCTTGTAGGAATGATTGAGAAGGTAAGTAAATGGAAAGGAAAGTCGTAATAAGTTGTAAATAGTTCACAAGGTAGCGAAAAGTGCATGGCGAAATCAAACGGGTCGAACATATATGCATGAATCGTGTAACGGTAATGTAACTTATAAAGTTTAAGAACCTCAAGGTATGGTTTTTTAGTTAATTAGGTAGGGAAATGTTTTGTGAACAATTAGAAACAAGTTTCAAGTGAAACGGATGCAAAACGAGCAAGTTATGCGAGTTTTGGTATTAAAATGGAAAGCTGATCTGGGCGCTAGCATAACTTACGGTAGCCAACATAAGTTACGGTAGGAGCTGAAGCCATTTTTCCACCGTAAGGCAGACGGTTATCACCGTAAGGATTTCATGGCCACCGTAAGCTACGGTAGCTACCGTAACTTACGGTGGAGGTCAGATACAAAATATAAAGTTCATGCAATTCTTCGTTTTTCTTCGAAATCGGACCCCGTGAACACATCCCAAGCCCCGATAAGCTTCTATAATGTACCTCAGCCCTACCAAATGGATTGATAAGCTACGGGAGAGTATGTAACTCATATTTAAGATCCGAAATGTACCTGAAGGTCACTTAAAAAGTGTTTAGGAAGCGTGAGTAAGTAATTATAAATAGGAGTAAGAATGTATGTAAGTTGTTCACTCATGTTTTATTACTCGGAGGTTGAAACTAGGACACGTCAGTAAACCATATTGAATTGTGTAAGTGCTACGTATGAGCTTGTATATATGTACGTATGTAAGGGTGTATGTATTAGATGACTATAAGTATACACACGGATGTACGTAGGCACGATGTAGTATTTATGGTACACGAAGGAATGGGGCTTGAATAGATGTATACATAGCTTCAAAACGTTTGAGTATTAAGTTGCTAATCATATGCCTTGAGAATGAAATGAGATTTGCAGGTATGTGATGTGGGGTAAAATACACATATTTGTCCTGTGTAAATTGTATACTTTTTGTATAGTTTTTATTTATTCTTTTTAGTTTTTAGTGTTATATTATATTATTTTGTGTTGGGCCAGATCCTGGTATAAATGGAGCAAAAACGAGTAATACGAAAATAACCAGCCAATTGGGCAGAGTGGGGCGCCAGTGACTGAATCAAAATTGCTGCTATTTTCTTGATTGAGCCAAGCCCACTATCCCAATATTATATTATTGGAGGCCATATATTAATTGTTGAAGTGTGCCATGAAAAGGACTTTTATCCAATGCAATTTACGTGAGTTATGGGTTTTTGGGTTTTCTTGAGCTATTGCTAAAACAATATATTATAATATTATCTAAAAAACCTAGTCCATCTAATTTGAACATTACTCTGAACGTGATTATTGGAGGATATAAGATATATTAATAATATATATATCGAAAAGATGGACATGAATACATAACATTGGACGGCAGTAGGAATATTTTAGAAGTGGGGGAGGCACGCAACACAGACGAATATCAATTAGAGGAAGAACACCACAGCTGCCTGGTGTTAGTAATAAGTGAAACTGAAAAATCAACAAAACCACGGGAGAGGGCAAAGAAAAGAAAGAGAAAAGATTTAAACCGGAAGAGGATCGAAAGTTGGGGCGAGATGGAAAAGAAGAAGACATTACAGTTCACGCACGGTCAGTCTTCTCACTACATGCCGCGCATTCGGTTTCTTCTAGGTAAGTTTAAATTCTGGTGGTCTGAATCGTTTAAAATTTTTAAAATATTTTATAATTCCACCAATAAATTTTTAAATGTTTATGAGGACCGGGTGGAATTAAATGGTTTAGACCAGGTTCAAATCAAAGAAAAACCTCCTGATTAAATTTAAGTGTGGGGAGGTTTTGTAGAGTTTGTTAAATTTATTTATTCGGTGGGCTTTCGGTAGTTTATAGAGTTTGTATGTTAAGTCTTAGCTAGTAGTTTTTGAGTCGTTTCTTTTAGAGTAGGTACTGCTTTGGTTTTTGATTGTTTTTGTTTAAGTAGGTTTGAATATGTACCACCCGTACTCAATCTCCATTCGGGTGATTTTGGAGCTGCTTATCAAATTCCAGGCATTTATCAAGTATACCAGTCAGAGTCAAAGCCGATCGCGACCGAAATGCTATACGATCGAGCTGGATTGGATGAGAGATTTGAAGCATACGCGTTGTTATTAACCAGCTAAGTCCTTTCCGATTTGCCCTTTGCCTTTTACTTCATATTTATTTTTAGTTTTTTTAGTAGGTTTCCATCCTACATTGAGGGCAGTGTAAAGTTTAAGTGTGGGGATGGGAAACTGTCGTTTAGGTCTTAGTTAGTGAGTCTTGAGTCATAAAAAAAAATTAAAAATTTAAAAATTCAAAAAAAAAATTGAAAAAAATTAGAAAATGTCTTTTGAAATAAGAAGTTTACAAAATAAAAAGCGGAAAATGATAGAAAAGTCGGGTTTTTGTTCGGGTTCAAATAATAATAATATGAGATAATATAATTGAGCTTGTGTCTACTTTGGGATGTGCGGGTAGGCTCGGTTCGGTTCTAGGTTCCTTTGACCTTAAATATACCTAATTGTCGGTTTACTAGTGGGTTCTCATCTAGGGAAAGTGGGGAAATTGAAACCGCCAATAATAGTGTAAGGGATGCCGTTATAAGTTAAGATCGTTAGAGTTTCTTGTCATATCTCATTGAGAAAGAAAAAAAATGAAAAATAGAAAAAAAAAAGAGAGCTAGAAACTGAATGAAAGTAGCGCATTTCTATGTAATCCGAGTTGGGGATAGCGACTCTACAACCGGAATACCTCTAGGATGTGTGAAATCGAACTTGCAAGTAAAAAGTACCGAAGCCTAAGTAATCCGAGTTGGGGATAGCGACTCTACAGCCGGAATGCCTCTGGGTTAGGGAAAGCAACGTCTACGCTCGTTAAAAGAAAAAAAAAGAATGAAAAGAAAAAAAAATGCTCAAAAGAAAAAAAAATGAAAAAAAAAAGAGAATAGATTTGATTTTAAACTCTCTTGATCTTGGTATAAAATGGTTAGGAAATAACCCAGTGGTTGTTCCTTTTGTCCTATAAGCTTGAGGGAGGATTAGGTGGACTTGCGATTCTTAGCATGAGACCCTAGGTAGATTGACCGCACTTGAACTAAACTTGCATGATAAGGGCTTGGAACCGGGTTTGGGTTTAAGAGGACACGTATACTTGCAATCGCGGCTAACACAAGTTTCGATTTTAATAAGTAACTAAGCATTTGTCTTGAATAATTATTCCGTCTATGATTCCGTTTTGCATAATTCTTTTTCGGGGACGAAAAAAGGTTAAGTGTGGGGATATTTGATGTGGGGTAAAATACACATATTTGTCCTGTGTAAATTGTATACTTTTTGTATAGTTTTTATTTATTCTTTTTAGTTTTTAGTGTTATATTATATTATTTTGTGTTGGGCCAGGTCCTGGTGTAAATGGAGCAAAAACGAGTAATATGAAAATAACCAGCCAGTTGGGCAGAGTGGGGCGCCAGTGACTGAATCAAAATTGCTGCTATTTTCCTTGATTGAGCCAAGCCCACTATCCCTATATTATATTATTGGAGGCCATATATTAATTGTTGAAGTGGGCCTTGAAAAGGACTTTTATCCAATGCAATTTACGTGAGTTATGGGTTTTTGGGTTTTCTTGAGCTATTGCTAAAACAATATATTATAATATTATCTAAAAAACCTAGTCCATCTAATTTGAACATTACTCTGAACGTGACTATTGGAGGACTTGAGATATATTAATAATATATATATTGAAGAGCTGGACATGAATACATAACATTGGACGGCAGTAGGAATATTTTAGAAGTGGGGGAGGCACGCAACACCAGACGAATATCAATCAGAGGATAGAGCCGCACAGCAGATTAGAAGGGGACGAAAATAGTGAAGTCTTTTGCAAGAAATCACACTACGGAATCGTCGGAATCGAGCGAGAAGCTTGGAGAGCAAGGAATAAATGGGTTCTTCTACTCGATTTCTTTAGTTTTCTATTTTTCTTTGTTCGTTGTCAATGAATTCTTGTTCTAAACCTTGTTTGATTGTTTTTAAAACCATGTTTATTGGCTAGATTTCTTTAACTACCTAGGCTACGACAATTGTTTGACAAAGTTTGGATTTTTATTCGTATCAATGATGGTTATGGGTTTTCTTGAATGGTAAAGAACTTTGGAACCTTTAATTTGGTGTGTATGCGTGCTTGATATTGTTTGATCATTGATTATTGCTTCGTATGATTCTTGGTGACGGTCTATATCACATAATAGAGTCGTGCTAGGGTTTTAGATTTAGGTGACGGTCTTTATCACATAATAATTCGTTAACTCTTTAAGGTGAAATCGCTCGAATAACCTTAGAAGTAATATTCGGTAATCTTATAAAATCAAGTGTTCTACTAATCTTGTCGCTGTAAGGCTCGGGAGTGTTAATAGGTCTCGGTTTGGTATATAGCTAAGATTAGGATTTGTAAGAAATCGGTCTTAGTTCCCTAATCATTCTCTTGTCTATTAAAACAAGTTAGAAACCATAGTTGCCTTAGACTTTCGCGCTGTAAGGTAGATATTCATATTAAGACACTTTTCAAGAAGTTAGAGGACTGTAAGGAAATCTAACAACCGGTAGTCGTAACAGCCTAGGTAGTGCCATAAGTTTCACCTCGAGAAGGGTTGAGGGGCTTAGTTGGTGTCTTAATAGGTTTAGCATTAAAAGATCCTGGTTCCATACCACATTACTTTCGAATAGGAATCCATTCCAAGTTAAACATGAGTCTAGCTAGGTAGCCTTCATCATCACTGAGTTAAGTCTTCGTCCAAATTTGCCTCTAGTTAATTTAGTTAATTAGTTTAATTTTATTTGCAATTTTAGGATATTTAGAAAACCCCCCTCACACCATAAAAACAGTTAGAGTCCGTGTCAGTCTAAGTCTAGATAGAGTCTAGTTAACGTAATTAGAGAGTCTCGTGGGTTCGATACTCGGACTTATTTAGGCTATACTGCATTGAACGGTACACTTGCCGGTTTTGTGGTCTAGATTAGAGAGTCTTAGTTTTATAAATTTAAAACTTAGAGATTCTAGTTTAGGTTTAATTTAGTTAATTTAATTAGACCACTTTCAGCACATCAGTATGCTATTGAAATCCGTTGTACAGTTTTGAAGAATTGGAATGCTAGATTGTACGTGGAAGAATGATCGAAAGGACTTGCAAGAATAGAAAGAATTCGGCGTGGTCATTTAATTATGTATGATAGATTATGAATTGTAGTTATCAAATTCTAATGATGTGCATGTTTGTGGTGAATGTAGGTTACGCAGATTAACATCGGCATAAAGTATTGGAGGATTGAAGATCGAGTCAAGAGCAAGAATTGTACGGGAAGAGTAGTCACATAACTGGGGATTTTATATGTAAGTGGATGCGATAATTAAGAATGAACGATGTAAATCTTTTAGTTAGGTATTAAATATTTCTAGTATTTGACATCAAGTATGTTACATGGCTAATAAAGAAATAAAATTTTTGGGCTCATATTTCCGCTACGTAGTTTTCAAGTTATTAATCGTTAGGGTGTTACAAGTTGGTATCAGAGCCTAGGTTTGAGCGAAATCAAGTACAAAGGAGTAAGTACTTGAACTCAAACCGGGTGTGCTCATTTGACTAGTGACCCGTACAATACGAGACTCGATCAAGACCTAAGGGTAGAAGCAAAGGTAAGTATATGCTTAAGTATGTATTTGAAGAAAACTAACAGTATGTTATGTGTAAGGTAAGCATAATTTCTTGGAGAGAATGATCCGTGAATGTGGTCTAGGACCGGCACCAAGGCATGTAATAAGACGAATTGACCCCAGGTACGTAAAATTTAACATGTGGGTGCATGTAATGATATAATTTATCGAGTGAAGGAAAATGTTAAATGAAAAATAATAATAGGATGGTAACGAAGTTTTGAAAATGTTACACATGCCGAAACCTAAATCTTCAGACATAAGGTGACGATTACACGAAGACAAGAAACTAGTATGTGGATTGCGTACCTGGCCAGTACATAAGAAACATATGACATTCGTGAGACTGTGATAATTGGTACAGGTATGTCCGTTAGAATTAGGTAGTAGGTAGACGTGAGGGTGAAGAGAAATGTAAGACTTTCAGGGATTTGAAAGTACGAATGATATGTTAGAATCCGTGAGACGGATTCGAAGCATGAAAGGAATGAAAGTACGAATGATATGTTAGAATCCGCGAGACAGATTCGAAGAACGAAAGAAATGAACGTACGAATGATATGTTAGAATCCGCGAGACGGATTCGAAACATGAAAGAAATGAAAGTATGAATGATATGTTAGAATCTACAAGACGGATTCGAAACATAGAAAGGAACGAATGATAAAAATAAAAGTTCGAATGTGTAGGTAATTACAGACTAAGCAAGTAAATATTCTTTAAAAAGCAGATATTATCTAAGTTATATCTTAAACACACACACACATATATATATATATATATGTGAATATATATATATATATATACACACACAAATATGATTGTATGAAAGAATGGTTAAAGGGATGAATGAGTCATGCGGGTTAAATGGTAATTGCCATTTAAACCTTGTATTTAATGTTTGTTTTGACAAGTTTTATGCTTATAGGTAAGCGTAATGAATGGGAATGCATTGTCACAATTGGAAAGAAATAAGCAACATAAGTTATGGATAACGAGTCAAAGATTTTGATTCACGCAAGGTATGTGCAAAGGATTGTGTTTTCTTTTAAGTAGGGGCTTATAGCTCGGCTAGAGAGGGATATGCCAGAAATAGGTAGTTGGTAGACATATGGACAACATGTATTTTACAATTGGATCCTGAACAGTTAAACAGAGTAAGTGATAGTTATTAAGTAAGTAATAGAAACATTTGCATAAAGTATTTGATTTACTATGTATATAAAACCGATGAAAGCAATAGTAGTAGTAAGAAACCTTAGTTGAAAGAAATAAGCTTTGAGCAAGTTACGTGATAGATATATTACTAGTGACTCTTGCGGGTCAAAATGAAGGACGGGCTACGACCCGAACAATAACTTAAGTATGGACGGGAAGGGTAAGTTTTGCAAGAAGTACCAAAAGGATGTATTAAAGTCCTTGTATGTAAGCATAAATGGAAAGAAGTACAATCGTGTACTTCATTACATCCATGATAATTAAGAAACACCAGTTTGACCTTGAAAAATCAACTGTAAAGGATCGGTGAAATAATTAACAAAATGAAAGAATTGTGAGTGTTTGAAACACTAAACATAATAAATTGGAAAGAATGTAATAATGACAATTATCGATGGAAAATGCTAACTTTGATGTTAGGCTTGTTGGCCACGTTCATTATACAAGACATTGTTAAAAGGATGCGCATAGGCGAAACCTCAAAAAATGAATGGATGCAATCAATCCAGGTATTGCATGAACTCATGAAGAAACGGGTTGATTCGGATCACAGACCGTTGGTTTACCTAATGAGATCAAGGTTAGTAAAATGTTTAGCTCGCAATTATGAATAAGGATTGATATATTGAATGTTTAGCTTTAATGGATAATAAAAGAAGGAAATTATGTTATTAGAAGAACAAATTCAAAATCTTTGAGTAAAAGATTACAATATTGGTTAGACACTCACACGATGCATTCGCACAGCATATTTGCTTAGTAAGGTAAGTAGTGCGTGAAAGAAAATAATAATAAAGTGATGTGAATGAGATGATTTGAGGCTAACTTAAAGGTATGCATGGTACGAGTAACGATAGTAACTGTAGAATGATGTTTAATTCTAGTGGCAATTACGACCAAGTAAGTATAAAAGGGGTAGTTTTGTGTAGTATTAATAGACCATTAATGTTTAAAGTATGCATATGATAAAATGTTGACACTTCATATGAACATAAAGGTAACTAGAAGTAACGTTAGTAATGGGATGTTGAGGGTGACTCATGGTGATGAGTAGAATGAAATAAATCAATTTATTTTGTTCAGAAAATGTACGAATGTATTATGCTTAATTGGAAGGTTAGAAACAAGTCGTAAACTTACGTCTGTACGAGCAATAGTATACGTTAGAATAAATTTTAATGAACGAACCGCTAGTGATAATGTGTACCAGGAACTAGCATTATGAAGTGAAGACGACACTAATATGAACTCTGGATCAGATTCTGATTTATATGTGATTACGAAAGTAATTTACTTAATTTAAGAACGTAGGGACAATGCATACAACTATGTTTATGCATGAATAAAACTTTTGCCAAAATCCCGAATGTATTCATGTTATAGTAAGCATTGTGATTGAATATATGAAAAAGTAAGAGTAGAATTGGTCTAGTAGGAATGAAAAAGGTTTCGTGGACGAAACCTCCTTTAAGGAGGGGGGGGTAGATTTATAACACCCCAAAGCCTTATTATAAGTGAATATAATAAAGATAAGTATTTATAAAACTAATCATTTTTACTATGGTAATTAGGAGTATGAACCTAGTTAAAGTGTAAGTAAAAGTTTTAAAGGACAGATTTTTACCCTTAAAATACAATACCCAAACATGAGGGGCCAAACTAGGTGAATTAAAAGATGGTATACATAAACAAAACTTAAAAACCCAAACACACACACTGGTGTGTGAGGGAGTCGACAGGAGAAAGAGAAAGAGAAGGGAAACCCTCCAACTTAACCAAATCAGTTAAATTGAAAGGGAAACTGAAGCTTGATAGTATTCATGAACACAAATTCTCCATCATCTAAGTGTGCTTAACATAAAGGTAAGTTGAATTTCATTATTTGGTGATTTTATAGAAAGTGGGTTGCAACCAACCCTTGATTTCATGTGAAAATCAGTATGATTGTAAGTTTGAATCACCTCATAGAACAAGATTTATGCTTGAATTTGGTTAAATGATGCCTTAAAAGTGAAAACCCATTTGTAGTAATAGTATGATGAAATATGATGATTATGTAGATGTAAATGGGTGTAATCTTGATGTATGACTTGTATATAATGGATTCTTGTAAGATAAATTGATATGGGATAAAGATTGTGTGAAATTGATTGATCATAATCATTCATGTTATGAAATAGGAAGAATGTGCATAGGCTACTTGTACATTATGCTTTGATTTAGGTATGCACACAAGGCGTTTGATGAAATGTCTAAGTGATGTTAGGATATGAGATTTGTATGAAATGGCTTGACATTATGAATGAATTGTGGAATGACGAGGTTTGTAGTAAAATATCATGATAAGTATGTTCTTGATGAAATTCTATATGTGAAAGTAGTTAATGAGTAATTGGGTAGAAGTATAATCTAAAAGTTGTGTTATATGCATGAGTAATGTAATGCACATATATGAATTACTTAATCGTCTTAATCACGATTAAGAAGTAGATGGGGAGTGTATGAGAATCTTAGAAAAGGGTGAATTCGAATGATGTTAGTGTTAGTTATGAATTAACGGAAATGCTAGTGTGGATGGAGCGGATTATGAATGTATATGAGTATATAACTATTTGACTATGTAAGAGTATATGTCATATGATATGAGCGGAAGTGTGTACGATGTTAATACAATTGTCTACCATTTTAAAATGAATACATATTCATAAGTTGAAAGTATGTAGGCTAGACAGCTGACTTTTAAAAGTCAACAACGAATTAATACCACGCTTAAGCTTTTGGACAAATTTTTGAGCATAGATAGATCATGTGATGTGTTTATATCACTTATGTGTTGTGCTTGATGATCTTGGAGTTGCGTGGATGTGAAACAAAGGGATTATCAACCTATGTCTTATGTATGTGGTATTTGGTTTATGAAAGTCAAAAGTTATGTATGTATGGAAAGAAATGAGCGTTTATATATATGATTTATTATATATACTAACCATGATATGAATGTGGTGGTATGAAAAGGATATGAACAATATTAGCGGACTCAAGCATGGAGAGCTAAGGAGTCAAGATGAGCCAAGGAAACAAGTACGAGTACGGACGCATAAGGTAAGTGAGTTCCGAACCTCACTTCTTAGTATATAATTAAAGTTTATTTATGAAGGTTAGGAGTATTGTAGGAATGATTGATAAGGTAAGTAAATGGAAAGGAAAGTCGTAATAAGATGTTAATAGTTCACAAGGTATTGAAAAGTGCATGGCGAAATCAAACGGGTCGAACATATATGCATGAATCGTGTAACGGTAATGTAATTTATAAAGTTTAAGGACCTCAAAGTATGGATTTTCAGTTAATTAGGTAGGGAAATGTTTTATGAATAATTAGAAACAAGTTTCAAGTGAAACGGATGCAAAACGAGCAAGTTATGCGAGTTTTGGTATTAAAATGGAAAGCTGATTTGAGCGCTAGCATAACTTACGGTAGCCAACATAAGTTACGGTAGGAGCTGAAGCCATTTTTCCACCATAAGGCAGTAGGTTTTAACCGTAAGGATTTCATGGCCACCGTAAGCTACGGTAGCTACCGTAAATTACGGTGGAGGTCAGATACAAAATATAAAGTTTATGCAATTCGTCGTTTTTCTTCGAATTCGGACCCTGTGAACTCATCCCAAGCCTCGATAAGCTTCTATAATGTACCTCAGCCCTACCAAATGGCTTGATAAGCAACGGGTGAGTATGGAACTCATATTTAAGATCTGAAATGTACCCGAAAGTCACTTAAAAAGCGTTTAGAAAACGTGAGTAAGTAATTATAAATAGGAGTAAGTATGCGTGTAAGTTGTTCACTCATGTTTTATTACTCGGAGGTTGAAACTAGGACACATCAGTAAACCATATTGAATTGTGTAAGTGCTACGTATAAGCTTGTATATATGTACGTATGTAAGGGTGTATATATTAGATGACTATAAGTATACACACGGATGTACGTAGGCACGATGTAGTATTTATGGTACACGAAGGAATGGGGCTTGAATAGATGTATACATAGCTTCAAAACGTTTGAGTATTAAGTTGCCAATCATATGCCTTGAGAATGAAATGAGATTTGCAGGTATGCTATTGAAATCCGTTGTGCAGTTTTGAGGAATTAGAATGCTAGATTGTACGTGGAAGATGTCACAACCCGACCACGTAAAACAACAAATCGTGGCGGAAACGTCGGGGAGTGTTGTAACAGAATCATTGTTTCACAACCATGGATCAAATAATTTTGTTTTATTGCATTATTGAACTCATTGTTTTATTACAAATCAAATAAATACAAATATTATCTTTCAAGTTTTAAAGTCGCTAAGTCACGAGTCCATCCTATGTATAGCATGTATCAACAATCATCACATAGCAACACCTGAAACATGTGTAAAAATAGGTACGCCAGCATAAAAATGCCTGTGAGATACATAGGTTTTATTTATTTAGGATTCATGACTTTGTAAGTTTAAAAGAATGTTTTTTTTTAAAGTAGTCATGAACCTATGAAAATGTTTTCTTTTATAAATCATGTGAAAATTTATAAGAATTTTGATGATATAAAAGAATGATGCATAGATAATTAAATAACCAAATAAAATGAGTTTGTATAAAATATATTGATTGTAAAACAATGTTTTGATAAAAAGGTTTGTAGTATATATAAAAATATACTTTGGTTTTAAGAAAGTCGAATAAGTAATATATTAAAAATATATTTTAGTTCCAAAATAGTTAACCAGATAGTATATTAAATATACTTTAGTTGTCAAAATAATAATTTTCAGTAGTATATCAAAAGTATACTTTGGTTTTATAAATAACATATTAAACTATGCTTTGGTTTTATAAATAACATATTAAACTATGCTTTGGTTTTATAAATAACATATTAAACTATGCTTTTGGTTTTATAAATAATATATCAAACTATGCTTTGGTTTTATAAATAACATATTAAACTATGTTTTAGTAATTAATAAAATATATGTTGTTTTGTACAATACCACATATGAGAGTATATCAAACTATACCTTGGAAGTATAACAAAATATACAAAAAAAAAAATGTGATTTAGAATTCATTCAAACCTTAGTGTATCAAACTACACCTTAGATACTATAGAAATACCACAAAAGCAATCTCTATTTGGATAAAAATTGGTTTCTGACATTCCATACAACAGGAATGGGGTGTCTAATCCTATAGCGCTATATCATACTACCAATCGGTCTGGTGAATGTATAAAACAAGTACAATCCAACAATTAATTTTATAATCTTTGAAAAATTAGTGTTTAAACCATAAATAATTATTCAGTTTATCAAAAGATAAGTACTAACATGTATAATCAATTTATACTTTGAAATCATGAAAATAACACATAGGTACACATGTTTCATCCCAAAACATTTGAAAACAGTAAAAGAGGGGACTATGTACTCACTTGAGAGTGCTTAGAAGTCTTGAATAACAACCAAGCAAAGCTAGAGGGGTCACGGAAATCAAACGGCACCTAATATAGGTAACTACATTAATAAACCGGACCTAAATCGGGAGATCGGATAGGATGAGGTTTCGTAAACCAAATGAGAGTTGGAACTCATATGATATGGTTTAACAAAGCCTTCATACTAAATTGAAACCTAATCTAAGTGCTTACGACCCATTACGACTCGTTTAGGTAGCTTACGCTACTTTAACGCGTCGTTCGCATAAACGCGTTCGGACCGCCTAACTAGTCCTATAACAAGTATTATATGCCTTAACAAGTCTAATAATGTTTCCTAATCAGTTTAGATGTCAAAATTTAGGTTACATATGCTTAAAATGAATTTATGCGCAAAAAGGGCATTTTGAACATTTTCTTAAGGCATATAAACTTCCTATCATACAACTAACTAAACGAAGTGACCATAAGGTATAACCTCAGAAGGTTATTCCCTATACAACTATGGTCACCTAATGTGTTTGGTCGGATCCTAATGATCGACCAAACGGGTCGGGTTCGAAAGTCTAAGCGGTTGTTTAGACCGCTTATCTTACGACCCTATATAAGCACTAAACCTAAAGTGACGAGCTAAACATGTTAAAACATGTTTAACAAAGTTAGAAAACAAGTTTGATATCAAAACAAACGGTTTTGATATCCAATAATAGTTTGGTTGCAAAATACGCATAAACGCGTATTTTGACCGAAACTATGACTCGTCACTACGCCTAATTAACGTGGTAATCAGTAGGTATAGTCACAAGAGACTATAACCATCGTGATTACACTCACGTTACGAAGTTCAAACGAACTTCGTGTTGACCATTGACTGGTCAAAGCAGAAAGTCAAACACTGTTTGACTTTCGTGCTAAAAACGCATAAAAGCATGAAAGAATACTTACAAAGGGTCCAAGAATGGAGGTTTGATCTGAATATTCTCAGGTATGAAGTGTATAACTTCAACTTAGAGAACAAAATCAGATCAAGGTGTGAGGAAGAATGAAGTGGGGTTGGGTTTATATAGGAAACCCATAACCGTTAGGATCGTTCCTCACAAAACGTGCTTCGATCTCGACCCTCCACTTGGGCACATGGTTTTCAAAACCATGGGAATACTAAAAACCATCAAATACCAGCCCAAAGTATGCCAAATCAGGGGTTTAAAACCATCAAAACATCAAAAATGGACCAAGTTCAATGTTTCTATCTGCAAGTCTGATGCTGGCTGCGTAAGAATAGGCTTAGGCTTACGCCCCAGGCCTAAGAACTTTGACATAATTTACAATTTAGCCCCTGAACTTGTAAAACTTAGTTTTCGATGCATTTTTTACATGTTTAAGCCCCGTTAACCCCATTTCAAGGATCTAAAATGAAGTTAAGGTATAGGGAGCTTAAAATATGCTCAAAAATATCTCGGATGTCGGTTCATTTGGTCGTACGTTTGCGTTGTTCGGTTAATTGTGACGGAAATCGTAACGGACGCAAAAACGATCCAAATTACGTGACGAATGGAATTTTATCATGACAATCGCTAAAATAAAATATTTTAATGATTACATAAATTTTTGGATGTCCGGATGTATTCAGAACGTAAGATATGCGTGAAAATACAAACTTATGCACTTTTTGACGCTTTTAGTCCCTGAATGACCAAAAAGTTTATTTTTGCGCACCAAATACCTCAAAGCCTATTTCTAAGCTATGTAAAGGATATTTAGGGCATGTTTAACTTATGATCATATTACGAAAGCTTCGTTATAGTACGAATCGGCATACTTTCATAGTTTGTCGAAATTAGTCCCTGTAAGCGAATAAACTTGATTTCGACTCACCAAACCCTCCAAAACTTATTTCTAAGTCATGTAAAGGTTATTTAAGGTATGTTAAGCCTATGTCACTATTCCGGAGTGTTTTTCGCGTTAATCTGACTGCGTTTACGCATCAGTTCGCGTATAACTTTCCAGAAAGCGATTTAGAGCTCGAAATCGAACAAGATTTGATATGTGCAAACGATACACGTATTTATACAAATTCCAAGTATGAAATATGATATTTCATTGGTTTGGTATTCGTATGATGGTTTACGTGTGCGTATATATACATAATTTTGCAATGAATTTACACACGATTGGGTTTTAAATTTATAAAAGTGATTATTACTTTTACATCAAAACACACACGAAAGAGGCAAGTGTACCCCGTCACATATGTAATAAAGTATCGGTAAGAACCAAGTATCGATCCAAGGAAATGGGCGGAGAATTAGTACTAGACCTTTGTCACTAAACTACCGGTAAAAACATAGGTTTTGTGATTTTAAACTAAACTAAAGTAAGCATAACCAAATACATAATAGAAAGTAGATAAAAAGCCTTGCTAAATACACAACCACAGCATGTCAACTAAGTCTGTTTTGGCACTGGAAGCATTCGGTCAATTTTCCAATTTAAAACAATTAGTATCCCTTTCGGGAATCCTAACATGACAATCATTCGGAAAGCTAAAACGATAAACACACTTTAACCACCTAAAATTGTTCTTTAACGTGCAATTGATAAATGTCTATGAAAATCTCTTAAAAATAAGTTAGTCAGCCGTTAGGATTATTCTAACCTCACTTAATCAAGGAAAGCGACACCGATAAACACAATGCAACCACCGAGACAAGCATAAACTAGATTAAATCACAACCAAGTTCATTTTACAAATCTTGCACAACAATTCACTAAGATAGCAATTTTGGCCTAAACTACTAACTAAGCTAACAAATCATGGCAAGAATTCATAACGACACCATCTAACCCGTTTAGGTCCTTACGTGACGGCAAGCTCTCTTGATTAACAATAATTACATTTTATTAAATCACTAACCATTTCTAGTATCATGATGCATACATTTAAACCAAGTTAAACTACTTAACCAAATTCAAAGTTTACTAATACAAGATTAATTAAGCTTCATTTTTCAACTATCTTAACTAACCAAGCATCAATCATCCAACATAATTACTTATAATCAAGAATTCAATATCAATAACAAGGTTGCAAACTAATCATCAAAGATAATCATAGAAAATACTTCAAGTGTCATTACAAACAAAGTTTAACACACTAATGGCAATAATCTAGCAAGGGATTGTTTGTGTTTTTGCCCAAAGGCTACAATAATACATAAACAATAATCTAAGTACTTGAAAGATTAACAAAAACATGGAAAGATTAGAAAATCAAACCATAAACAAGTACTAGACTAAGGATCCGGGTAGTAATCGAGCTAAACGAGACAATGTGGCTTGAATCCGGGTGAAAGCTAATGCCTCCGGAGCCTGAAAATCGCCTGAGAAACTCTCCAAAAATCCAGAATATCGAGCAGAAGGTTTATGTTCTGTTTTTATACTTTTCGTTGTTGCACGGTCGTTCTCCATATGGAACGACCGTTCACTTTATTCAATTATTAGGGATGGGTCACCATACTGCATACGTCATCAGATCGTTGACCAGATTCGAAATGGCACGACCGTTCTTCGTGTGGAACGGTCGTTCAGTTCCGGGTTACATGTTGCACGCCGAGTCGCACCGGTCGTTCATCACCGAGACTCTGTTGGATCACCGGATACGCACGGTCGTTCCTCGGATGGAACGACCGTTCTTCACTGAGCTGCCTTGTTTACCTAGAACGGCCAACCCCTCGTTCATTGCCGAGATGATCTACTTTGTCGGAGATGCACGACCGTTCCACAGGTGGCACGGTCGTTCCACAGGCCCAGTTCAGAATCCTTAACAGAATGTCCGCAGCTTCGTCGGTTTGTCCGGAAAGTCCTCGTTTTTGCTATCATCTTGTCTGGTATACTGTTTTAGGCCTGTAAACATAAATGTAGATAAATAAGTATCTGAATGACGGTTTTACGGCCAAAAACGCATAAAATAGGGGTAAAACGGGGAACTAAAATATGTGTAAATTAACGAATATCAAATCTCCCCACACTTGAACCTTGCTTGTCCTCAAGCAAGCTAAACTAAAAAGCAATAAAAGACATAAACAAACAAGAACGATAATTTACACACTATTTTATTGAAAACTAATATAAACGGTTAGCCGGTTTGTCGAAAGACAACATCAAAAGATTCAAACCCAACAAGCATATGCAATTAAAAAGCGACAACCAAAAAGCCGTGACTAAACATTTAATTGACTCACATGTTAATCTTCACACAACTCACAATGTTCACACACACTCGGTTTTATTTATGAAACATACATAAAATGTGTACGTGTAAACACTCAATGCCTAGTCAATGAAATGCGCAATAACATAAGCTTTTCATAAGATCTCGTCTCCACCAACTAACATGCGAATAAGTGTAAATCAAGAGGTCTTTACGGGTTATAACGTTAGGCTTGGGCGAAGGGTATGGAAGTGGACATTTAAAATGGCGAAAATGGTTAAAACTCGGTAGTAGCGTTTAACTAGCAATAAACAACACAACTTTACATACAAACGCCTTAAAAAGGAGACTAAAGCGCAATCGAGCTAATCAACTAAATTTTAACATTTAAGCATTCAAAATTGCTCGATTTCTATCAACTTCACCCTATTTTAGGGTTTTTTTTTTTTTTTTTTTTTGCAAACTATACAATGAAATATAAACAATAACAAGCTAGTTAAACTATTATTTTAACCGAGTTTCAACACTAAAAAGGTTTAAAAACATAAAAAGGCTAAATTTGGTTAAGTGGGCGATAATGTGGGTAAACAAAGGTGAACGGGAAGGCTCGACATGGTTAATCCTAAAGGGTAATACAAGGTGAACGGGAAGCACAACACAAAGAACAAGGTACACAACAAAGGGGTAATCTAAGTGCCTCTATCACTTTTACACAAATTCACAAGTTCATGGTCTAAACAAGCAAACTAGTGACAAGTTCTAAATTGCACAAAACATCCGGCTCACTCCTATATCCGTAATGAACAAATATATAACAATCTAGGCTCAAATATGCTCACGTAACGGAAGGAATGGGTAAAAGTGTGCAAACTATCATGTAAGTCTTTCTTTGTTTGTCACGCTTTCCGGTTTCCTTTTTCAAAAATATTTTGCTTGTCGAGTTTTTTTCAAGTCCGAAGTTTTCTAAAAATAACCAACCGGTTTATTTACCAACATATATACAAAACACAAGTATTTTTAAATGATTTTTCTGATTTTCTGTGTTTTTTTTTATATGAGGACAAACAAAGTTAAGTTAACAAAGTTAACCCCCTCCCCACACTTGAACTTCGCATTGTCCCCAATGCGAGACCCGAAATATAGAGAAAGGGATAAAAAATACTCCCCTCAAGATGATGTTGGTGCCACGAGACTTCCAAAGCTGAATCTGGTACGTGCTCCGGTCCAAGATCCAATAGATAAAACCTGCGAGTATGTCGTGTACACCCAAAATATAACAGAAAAAGAAAAATCAAACAACAACCATAATGTACATAAATACTAACATCCAAACAAAACAGAAAGGAAATTGTCTGAAAAATACATATCCGGGGTGTTTTAAATAATAGTCAAAATAAACACCCAAATAAAAGCAAAGTACTGAAACATAAAACACCACCAAATGCTATCACCACCGCCAACTACTCATCATCATCATCATCATCATCATCATCATCATCATCATGTCTCGTGCCAAATGGGCCCTGATCGCCATAGCCAGGGGGGTTCCACGGTGGGAACTCCGGCGGGTGCTGAAAATAGTTGGGGTATGCGTGATGCATCTCCCCGAAAAGATAAGAAAACCCCGCAGACACCCCCTGGTATAAAGTATCCTGGCGATGCTGAAGCTGGTCATGTGTGGCCCGAAGCTCTGCCTGACTGGCCCGAATCTCGTCCTGGCTAGCCCGGATCTGGTCCTAGCTAGATCTGATCTCGCTGAAGTAGGTACCATGCTGCTCCTGCGTCACACGCATATCCTGGAACTGCTGGTAGAAAGTGGGCCAATCCACATGCTGATGAAATGCATGGTGCTGCGGCGAGTGTGGTGGTGTCGGTGGCTGGTGCTGCTCTCCCATCTCAACATCCTCCTCTTCCTCCTCAGCTGGAGGTAACGGGTCCCAGACCTCGCCATTCAATCCCCTCAACCTATCTCCCCTCTCAAGCTCAGCAATCACCCCCATGAACTTCAGAGACCGGATATCAACATGAACCCCCTCAGTAATCAAAGTGAGACCCGTAAGCACCCCCGGCGTCATATAGCGCTCATTGTACGCTATCTCGGTCACATACGAACCACCATGTATCTCACTGTTCGCATGTCGCCCTGAGCACTTGACGAAGTACTCAGCCATTCGAGCGGCCAGGTTGATTGGTGCTTTGTCAACCAACGCATATAGAAAAAGTAAATCAGGTGTTGGACAGTTACCTTGACTGTCCATGCGTCCGCATATCGAATGGCTGAATACATGGTGCATCACTCGCACCAGAGGGTCTCGGAGTCGCGAAGCCTTTGACATCCGTGGGTTGTAGGGGTCCCCAATAGCGTTTTCTGCCCAGAATGCATCCCGCGCTGCATCATTAGGGAAGTTGAACTGATCGTTGAAGACGTTGGGATCATCCATGTCCTCCCGCGTATAAATCCCAAGCCTTCGTCCCAAACGACCAACCGACCATGTATGCCATCGCCTACATAACCTGAAGGTTACCCGTTCCCTGTAGCGGAAATCTGGCTGTGTATGTGCAACAGGCCTTTCGTAGGCATACGATGCGAAGAATTCAATCGTCAACTCTCGGTACACGGGTCGGTTGCAACCGACCAAATTTGCAAGCGTGCGAGTCATCATGTCGTCCAGCCGATCATACTGGTTAAGTTCACGCATAACTTCCCAATCTAACCAGCGGGGGACTCCAAACTGCCCCCGTCTCGCCCACAATGCATCGCGCTTCGGTATGCATAAAGCTTCTTTCTCAATGTTGGGGTCAAACTGTAGGAAGGGATGGTTCATCTGTAAAGGGGAAAATTGTTAGAAGGACAGAAACATGAGAGAAATGAATTGAAAACAAGCGAGCAGCCAATTATGAAGAGACTGTCAAACTGAACTGGGCGAATGGCACGGTCGTTCTTCGAGACGCACGGTCGTGCGTCACCGAGAACTAACAGGCCAAGCCCAGCGATATCGAGAACAAGCCGGTGAGGCACGAACGTTCCACACGAGGAACGACCGTGCGACTCCGAATCTGCAGACTTCGACCCCTGTACTTAGAACAATCTGAACTTTACAAAATTTCAACAAGTATTGGGTCAATAGGGGTCTGAAAGTCAACCGGGTGTTCACGATACTTCGATTTAACAAGGGTTAGGGTTTCGATTTGTTTATGAAGAGAACCCTAAAAATTCCTTGAAAAATCGGGAGAAATCTAACCTAGAAAGCAAGAAAACAAGAAATCTACAACTAGGAACGTACCGTGCGAAGAAGGGTGTTAGATCGTGCGAAAAACCGTGCGATATGGTGAAAAATCGCCCTGGAACGATCTGCAGCGGCTAGGGTTCGCGAATGAGGGATTTTGCAGCAGATAATGGTATAAATAGTGTGCAAAATGACCAAATTGCCCTCAGCCTGTGGCACGGTCGTTCCTGGTATGGAACGGTCGTGCGTCACCGACATCGTTCAAACCCCACAGCGTGTTCTCGGAAATGCACCGAGGGTGCGATCTACCATGCCGGCTTGCTCGGAATCGCACGGTCGTGCGACCCGAGGAACGATCGTGCATCAGCTGCAGATACAGATTTCTGCAGAAGCTATTTCCAGCACCCGTTTCGGCCGTTTTTCGCCGTTTTTTCGACACACTAACTGTTCTAACAATATTGCAATACAGAACCTTCGCCCGGTACGTATGGAAACTAAACAAACTAACGAAAACTACCTAACTAACCTAAATTACGCTAAAACTACAAAAATAAATAAAAGGACAATTTTGCCCTTATAGCGCCAAAGACGCTCCTGCTGCATTTTTGTCGGCGAGACAGCAGCGTAGACTCATGCTAAATTTTTGTCGGCGAGTCGATAGCAAGACTCATGCTAAATTTTTGTCGGCGAGTCGATAGCAAGACTCATGTCCCCACACTTTACGTGTGCGGGCCATTACCACGCCCCTTCGGATTCTGCTCCGTGTTGCCCGGAAGACCACCTGGGGGTCTCTCCGACAACATTTTTGCCAACTGGCCCACTTGATTCTCGACATTCTGAATGGAAGCCTTTTGACTCCGCATTTCTCCTTCGTTGACCAAGAATCGCTCCTCATGCTGCTGATATCGCTTTTCAGCCATTTGATTAGCACTATTGGAGTTGTTCAGCAGTTGTGCCATCATTTCCTCTAGCTTTACATTGCTTTGAGAGGCGTGCGGCTGTGAACTGCTTCCTGAGCCTTGATTATGATATTGAGGCTGAAAGGATTGACCGTGAGATTGTTGTGGCGCGGGAGCATGTTGAGCAAAACCGGGCGCGTTCTGGTTCCCAGAACCAGATTTCCACCCAAAGTTTGGGTGATTTCTCCACCCTGGATTGTACGTGTTGCTGTAGGGGTTATTTTGGGGCCTGATTTGATTGCCCATGTAGTTCACCTCTTCGTGACCGGTAAACATAACACCCTGCTCACACGTACCTGGCACATGTGACACTCCACACTGGTCACATCCAGGGCCAACTTGCGTGGCTGTTTGGGATTTATCGAATTTCGTCGCCAGAGCCGAAATTTGCGCAGTAATGGCTGTGTAATCGTCCACAGCGTGAGCTCCTGGGCGAGATGATGATGATGTAGCCCGACCTCTGTCGCCTTCCCGACGTGAGCTGGATTTCAACGCAGCTTTCTCAATAATATCATATGCTTCCGCTGGCGTTTTCGTTCCCAGATCGCCTCCTGCGTTAACATCTAATCGCTCCTGCGTGTTGTAGCTGAGCCCCTGATAGAATGTCAAAACCAGCTGTCTCTTGGAATAGCCGTGATGTGGCACATCAATCAACAAATCCTTGAATCTCTCCCAAGCTGCATGCAACGATTCGCCCTCGTCCTGGCGAAATGAAGTAATCCGGTTCCGTAGCTTGTTCGTTTTCTCAGGTGGAAAGTATTTATGCATAAACTGCTCTGCCAACTGATTTCAGGTCCTGATGGACCCAGCTGGAAGTGACATAAGCCAAGCTCTGGCTTTTTCACGCAATGAAAACGGAAACAACCTCAACCGAATTGCGTCCTCCGAAACATCCCTAATCTTGAATGTGGAGCAAACATGGAGGAAAGCCGCAATGTGTCTCCCGGGATCCTCGTGCTCACGCCCGTCGAACTGTACTGAATTCTGCACCATGTTAATAATACTAGATTTTATTTCAAAAGAAGGTGCATCAATAGTAGGTCTAATAATACTGGGCTCCAAGCCCTCTCGTCCGGGCTGATTCGTCTCATTCAAAGGTTGATTATCGTCTGCCATGGTTAAGTTTCTTGCTGCCCCTGAGCCCTCGGCTTCAGCGGGTACCACCTGCTCCTGCTCACCTGCTGCGAGTATCCGCCCAACTGCACGAGATTTCTCACGAAGACGTCTCCTCAGATCACGCTCGGGCTCGTCTGACGGCTCAATAGGATTGGGAGCGGGGGTAGAGAACATCAACCTGCAAACGAAAATTCGACACGGTGAATATTTTATTAATTAAATAATTCTGCTTCTTTTTTTTTCAGCTGAATAGAAGAAGAAAGTTATTATAAATGGGCTGAAAATTTTATAAAAATCCGAAAAACGGGCCCGAAATTTTATAAAAAATCAACACAATAAATAAATGAACCGACTAATACAAAAATGACTTTAGGGTGCCGAAAACCCAAAGAATAAGTGAATAAATAAATCCGGATCAAATAAATAAATGAAACAAAAATAACGCAAAAATGAATAAATCGAATAAAAACAAGAAATATTAACAAATAAATAATCAAGAATTTATACACAAATATTAACAAGTATATACACCGATAACCAAATGACTCGGGTCGTTCCTAAAGCTCGCCATTTCCCCGGCAGCGGCGCCAAAAACTTGACGTGTGCGTATATATACATAATTTTGCAATGAATTTACACACGATTGGGTTTTAAATTTATAAAAGTGATTATTACTTTTACATCAAAACACACACGAAAGAGGCAAGTGTACCCCGTCACATATGTAATAAAGTATCGGTAAGAACCAAGTATCGATCCAAGGAAATGGGTGGAGAATTAGTACTAGACCTTTGTCACTAAACTACCGGTGAAAACATAGGTTTTGTGATTTTAAACTAAACTAAAGTAAGCATAACCAAATACATAATAGAAAGTAGATAAAAAGCCTTGCTAAATACACAACCACAGCATGTCAACTAAGTCTGTTTTGGCACTAGAAGCATTCGGTCAATTTTCCAATTTAAAACAATTAGTATCCCTTTCGGGAATCCTAACATGACAATCATTCGGAAAGCTAAAACGATAAACACACTTTAACCACCTAAAATTGTTCTTTAACGTGCAATTGATAAATGTCTATGAAAATCTCTTACAAATAAGTTAGTCAGCCATTAGGATTATTCTAACCTCACTTAATCAAGGAAAGCGACACTGATAAACACAATGCAACCACCTAGACAAGCATAAACTAGATTAAATCACAACCAAGTTCATTTTACAAATCTTGCACAACAATTCACTAAGATAGCAATTTTGGCCTAAACTACTAACTAAGCTAACAAATCATGGCAAGAATTCATAACGACACCATCTAACCCGTTTAGGTCCTTACGTGACGGCAAGCTCTCTTGATTAACAATAATTACATTTTATTAAATCACTAACCATTTCTAGTATCATGATGCATACATTTAAACCAAGTTAAACTAGTTAACCAAATTAAAAGTTTACTAATACAAGATTAATTAAGCTTCATTTTTCAACTATCTTAACTAACCAAGCATCAATCATCCAACATAATTACTTATAATCAAGAATTCAATATCAATAACAAGGTTGCAAACTAATCATCAAAGATAATCATAGAAAATACTTCAAGTGTCATTACAAACAAAGTTTAACACACTAATGGCAATAATCTAGCAAGGGATTGTTTGTGTTTTTGCCCAAAGGCTACAATAATACATAAACAATAATCTAAGTACTTGAAAGATTAACAAAAACATGGAAAGATTAGAAAATCAAACCATAAACAAGTACTAGACTAAGGATCCGGGTAGTAATCGAGCTAAACGAGACAATGTGGCTTGAATCCGGGTGAAAGCTAATGCCTCCGGAGCCTGAAAATCGCCTGAGAATCTCTCCAAAAATCCAGAATATAGAGCAGAAGGTTTCTGTTCTGTTTTTATACTTTTCGCTGTTGCACGGTCGTTCTCCATATGGAACGACCGTTCACTTTATTCAATTATTAGGGATGGGTCACCATACTGCATACGTCATCAGATCGTTGACCAGATTCGAAATGGCACGACCGTTCTTCGTGTGGAACGGTCGTTCAGTTCCGGGTTACATGTTGCACGCCGAGTCGCACTGGTCGTTCATCACCGAGACTCTGCTGGATCACCGGATACGCACGGTCGTTCCTCGGATGGAACGACCGTTCTTCACCGAGCTGCCTTGTTTACCTAGAACGGCCAGTCGCACCTCTCGTTCATTGCCGAGATGATCTACTTTGTCGGAGATGCACGACCGTTCCACAGGTGGCACGGTCGTTCCACAGGCCCAGTTCAGAATCCTTAACAGAATGTCCGCAGCTTCGTCGTTTTGTCCGGAAAGTCCTCGTTTTTGCTATCATCTTGTCTGGTATGCTGTTTTAGGCCTGTAAACATAAATGTAGATAAATAAGTATCCGAATGGCGGTTTTACGGCCAAAAACGCATAAAATAGGGGTAAAACGGGGAACTAAAATATGTGTAAATTAACGAATATCAATGGTTGTAGTGACACAGGTGTCACAGAACAATGATCGAAAGGACTTGCAAGAATAGAAAGATTTCGGCGTGGTCATTTAATTATGTATGATAGATTATAAATTGTAGTTATCTAATTCTAAGGATGTGCATGTTTGTGGTGAATGTAGGTTACACAGATTAATATCGGCATAAAGTATTGGAGGATTGAAGATCGAGTCAAGAGCAAGAATTGTACGGGAATAGTAGTCACATAACTGGGGATTTTATATGTAAATGGATACGATAATTAAGAATGAACGATGTAAATCTTTTAGTCAAGTATTAAATGTTTCTAGTATTTGACATCAAGTATGTTACATGGCTAATAAAGAAAGAAAATTTTTGGGCTCATATTTCCACTACGTCGTTTTCAAGTTATTAATTGTTAGGGTGTTACATTTTATTGTTTTTTAGATCAGGAGTATAGTAAATATTTTGGCGTTTTAACTAACTATGGCTTTGATTGTTGTGTCGTGTAGGATGTAGGCCTATAATGTAAAAAACATTAGTATTTTTTTTATGTATATTTTTTCTATCAATTGTTGTGCCATGTAGGATGCATGCCTATAATGTGACAGACAATTATGACGTTTTGAAAAGATAAACAAATTTAATTTTCCATGTAGAAGCTTTTAATATAATAAAGAGTAAATTACAAGTTTTGTCCTTTATCTTTACATCAAATTTTAGACGCTGTCCTTTAGCTAAAAAGTTGACAGGCGGTGTCCTTTATGTTGCCAAATCTTGCAAGTTTTGTCTTTTAGCTAAACCCAGTTAGATTTTTTGGTTAAATCTAGTCATGTGCAAGGCACATGAGGGTACTATTGTAATTTCACCATTCAAGGGACTATTGTGTAACTAACTTTTATTCAGGGACTGTTTTGTAAAAATAAAAAACATATAATAAAGTTAATTTTTCTCTCTCTCTCCATTCTTTCTCTTTTCTCTCAACTTCAACTGAAACTCCATCTTCCTATTTCCCCTCTCTCTCTCTAAACTTTCTCTCTCACACACTCTCTCTATCACACGATCTGTTGAGGGTGGATGTGGTAGGTGGTTATGGCGGGTGGTTGTGGTGCTAGGGGCGACGGTGGAGGTGGTGTTAAGGCTGGTTGTAGGTGGGTGGTGGGTGGATGGCGAGTGGGTGGCTGTTGCGTTAAGGGCGGCGGTGGAGGTGGTGTTAAGGCCGGTTGCAGGTGGGTGGTCAGTGGGTGGCAGGTGGGTGGTAGGAGATTCGGTGGTGGCCAGAGACTCAGTTGTGGCCGGAGAATCGTTGGTGCCCGGAGACTCGTTGTGGCGGAGACCTATGGTCGGAAACTCATTAGGGTTTTTGGGGATTTTTGGTTTTGGGGGTTTTTAGGTTGTTGAGTTGATTCGAGATGGTGGTGGATGATGAAGGGTGGTGGTTGTGTCGGTGGTTGTTGTTGATTTGGAGATGGCGGTGGAGGCTGGTGGTGATTGTGGTTGTAGATGATGAATAGTGGTGGTAGAGGGTGGTGGCATGATGGTTTTCGATTTCATTTCTTCCTCTGTTTTCTTTTCATTTCATCATCATATGAATATGAATATGATTGATTCATTGTTGTTTGTATCAAATAATTCATAGTTATCCTTCTTTCTAATCTTGAGATTACCGAATATATATATAAAATATTTATTTTGAATTTGTGAATTTGAATCACTGGTTTAATCATATTCACAACATCAAGAACAAGTATCGAGATTCGAGAGCCTGCTCTTTAATGTCGTTAATATTTTGGTTTTGGTGAGAATTGGGGAAGACGATGATGCAGAGGGGAGGGTTGACAAATTGTTTTATGAGTAAATTACAAGTTTTGTCCCTTGAATGGTGAAATTACAATAGTACCCTCATGTGCCTTCCACATGACTAGATTTAACCAAAAAAATCTAACTGGGTTTGGCTAAAAGGACAAAACTTGCAAGATTTGGCAACATAAAGGACACCGCCTGTCAACTTTTTGGCTAAAGGACAGCGCCTGAAATTTGATGTAAAGATAAATGACAAAACTTGTAATTTACTCTATAATAAATGTTTGGCAATAATGTTACCGTCTCTTCATTTTACTGTTTTGCAATTACTGTTTCGTTCAGTTTCATCTGTCAGTTAGTGTTGCTTTTTCCAGTAATACATTGTTTGCCATTTTTTGGCGTTTTTATATAGTAACAATGTGCTTTGCTAGCATCCGTTCTTACAGTTTTCATACTATCAGGCGGTTTGGTGTTTGTAGTTTTTAGCGTTTTATACTCAATTTTTTATTAGTAGAGAATTAGATAATAAACAACAGAGAATTAGATAACAAACAATAGAAAATGAAAAAAAATTAAAAATTCTAATCTAACTTCTCATCCAAATCTTCACTGTCATCAGCCTCTTCTACTTTAACCTTTTTGGCGTTTTGAACCTGTTCTGAATACCTTATCTAGATCCTTATTTTTCTACATAATGCCCGTCTTTAGAAGATGCTTATTTTTAGTGGCATCCTGTATTTTGGTTTGATATATACTTGTTGGTGACATGTTGAAGATCAATGCCTGCTCGAATGTATTGATCCCTTCATGTCATCCATATATCCATCAAAAACAAAGTGACATGATGACACATCAGTGTCATCAGTCTCTTTTTCATGAATATTTGTCCATCTCATTCAGCAAAAGCTTATAGAGATACCCACCTCAGAGAAGAATCCATTCAGTGAAACTTCATTAAGAACAATACTCAATATAGAAGAAACGAGGTTTCCCATCTGTGGTTTTTTTAACTATTTTTTGGGGTTTTAAAGTGAATGGTTTCTACGAAACATGACGTTGTTTTTTGGTGTGATCAATTGATTGTGCAGAGACGTCTCTCTTATAGGATGTTTTTTGGCGCGTAGTTTAGGCGGGATTTTATTTTTAATAAATGTTAATAAAGTAGCCGTCTTTTCAGTTACTGTGTGTATTTTTACTTTTTGTTCAGCTTTTTATGAGTTTTTAGGGTGATAGACGTGCCATCTTCCAAGTTTGGCATTTTTTAATGGCTTTAAGTAGTTTTTGGCGTTTTTTTTTCATTTTTAGCTTTTAATAATACTTGTCCAAATTACTTTTATTATAGTTTGAGAGTTTTTGGCGTTTTATTGCATTATGGCGTTTCACAATCATTATGTCTGTTTGGCGTTTTTATTAAAATAATGTATTTTTTGTTACTAGCTAAAAAATACATAACAAACAATAGAAAAAGAAATTTAAAAAAATAAAAACAGAAACAATTCATCTTCCAAATCTTCACTGTCATCAGTCTCTTTCTTCTTTGAAACATGTTCACTGGCGGTTTGACTTTGACATGCGTGAGTTTTTGTTATTGAAGTAGGCTTTTTTGTGGCCGTTTGGAAAGACAAAATGACGTGAGTTTTTTGTTTGAATATTTAACTTCAAACCACTCATCAGTGTCATTCGTCTCTTCATGCCATTATAATATTCATAAATAACAAAACCCAAAAAATGACATAAGTCTGACACCATCATCTTTTTGTTGAAGATTTGTCTATCTCATGCAGCCAAATGTTATTGAGTCACAGTACCGCAGGGAAGAATGCATTCTGCGAAACTTCGCGTAGAAAAATAATGAATATACAAGAAACGATGTTTGCCATTTTGGCGTTTTACTGAGGAAATATTTGATGTTTGAGTGTTTTGGCGTTTTTTAAGATGATTGGTATATAGTAAAATATGGCGTTTTGAGTTGGTGTGTTTGATGTTTTGGGTTTTTTGGCGTTTCTAAGATGAATGGTATATAGTAGTAAATATGGTGTTTCTGGTTCGGGGGTGTGTTTAATGAATGTCTGAGATGTTTTGTTTATAAAGGGATGCATTTTGGTCTGTAATGGCGTTTTATTCATTAGTTTGGCGTTTTTGGTAGAGAAGTCTAAAGACCCTTTTACCCTTAATGAAGCGCATCCACTTAATAGAATTCTTGTTATTTACGAAAACGGCACCGCGCCAATCTAGTCCATCGATTGTTTTGATCGGACGATCCATAAGCATTCTTACCATTCTCACAATTTCCACCATTTTCTCTAAATCCTGACCCTACATATATAGGTATGAGATCAGGAGAAAACACCCAAAAGTGTGAGAACGGTGAGAACGGATTCTTGCCTAACACGTGTCACGCGACATAGTGAAGGGCAGAGGGGATTTTTTGTCCTTTTATATTTATTTTAAACGCGTCTCACGTCACCTCTCCATTTTTTGGCGTTTAACAAATACGCGGCGTTTTTATTGTTTTTTTTAATCAGGAGCATAGTAAATATTTTGGCGTTTTAACTAAGTATGGCTTTGATTATTGTGCCATGTAGGATGCAGGCCTATAATGTGACAGACAATTATGGCGTTTTGAAAAGATAAATAAATTCAATTTTCCATGTAGTGGCTTTTAATATAATAAATGTTTAGCAATAATGTTACCGTCTCTTCATTTTACTCTTTTGTAATTACTGTTTCGATCAGTTTCATCTGTCAATCAGTGTTGCTTTTCCAGTAATACTTTGTTTGGCATTTTTTGGCGTTTTATATAGCAACAACGTGCTTTGCTAGCATCCATTCTCACAGTTTGCATACTATCAGGCGCTTTGGTGTTTGTAGTTTTTAGCGTTTTATACTCAATTTTTTTTTATTAGTAGAGAATTAGATAATAAACAACAGAGAGTTAGATAACAAACAATAGAAAATAAAAAAAAAATTCTAAACTAATTTCTCATCCAAATCTTTACTTTCATCAGCCTCTTCTTCTTTAACCTTTTTGGTGTTTTGAACCTTTTTGAATACCTTACCTAGATGCTAATTTTCCTACATAATGTCCGTCTTTAGAAGATGTTTATTTTTAGGGGCATCCTATATTTTGGTTTGATATATACTTGTTTGGTGACATGTTGAAGATCAATGCCTGCTCGATTGTGTTGATCCCTTCATGCCATCAATATATCCATCAAGAAAATGTGACATGATGACATATCAGTGTCATCAGTCTCTTTTTCATGAATATTTGTCCATCTCATTCAGTATAAGCTTATAGAGATACCCACCTCAGAGAAGAATCCATTCAGCGAAACTTCATTCAGAACAATACTCAGTATAGAAGAAACGAGGTTTCCCATCTGTGGCTTTTTTAACTATTTTTTGGCGTTTTTAAAGTGAGTGGTTTCTAGGAAACATGGCGTTGTTTTTGGGTGTGATCAATTGATTGTGCAGAGACGTCTCTCTTATATGATGTTTTTGGCGCGTAGTTTAGGCGGGATTTTTTTATAATAAATGATATTAATTATGTAACCGTCTTTTCAGTTACTGTGTGTGTTTTTTCTGTTTTTGTTCAGCTTTTTATGAGTTTTAGGGTGATAGACGCGCCATCTTCCAAGTTTGGCGTTTTTTAATGGCTTTAAGTAGTTTTTCGCGTTTTTTTTTAGTTTTTAATAATACTTGTCCAAAGTAATTTTATTATAGTTTAGGAGTTTTTGGCGTTTTATGGCATGATGGCGTTTCAAAAGCATTTTGTCTGTTTGGCGTTTTTATTAAAATAATGTATTTTTGTTCTTAGCTGAAAAATACATAACAAACAACAGAAAAAGAAAATTAAAAAAATAAAAATAGAAACAATTCATCTTCCAAATCTTCACTATCATCAGCGTCTTTCTTCTTTGAAACATGTTCACTGGCGGTTTGACTTTGGCATGCTTCATTTTGTTTTTTTGTTGTTGCTGAAGTAGCTTTTTTGTGGCCGTTTGGAAGGACAGAATGATGTGAGTTTTTTGTTTGAAGTTCATCTCTATCTTCATGTTTATCTTTAAACCACTCATCAGTGTCATCTGTCTCTTCATGCCATTAAAAAATTCATCAACAACAAAACACAAAAAATGACATAAGTCTGACACCATCATCTTTTTGTTGAAGATTTGTCCATCTCATGCAGCAAAATGTTATTGAGTTACACCCCCTCAGCTAAGAATGCATTATGTGAAACTTCGCGTAGAACAATATTGAATATACAAGAAACGATGTTTGCTATTTTGGCGTTTTATTGAGGAAATAGTGTATCTAAAAGAAACGTCGATTTGGAATCTTTGATATTTGAGTTTTTTGGCGTTTTCTAAGATTATTGGTATATAGTAAAATATGGCGTTTTTGAGTTTGGTGTGTTTGATGTTTTGGGTTTTTTGGCGTTTCTAAGATGGGTGGTATATAGTAGTAAATATGGCGTTTCCGGTTTGGGGTGTGTTTGATGAATGTCTGAGATGTTTTGTTTATATATGATGTGTTTTGGCCCGTAATGGCGTTTTATTCATTAGTTTGGCGTTTTTGGTAGAGAAGTCTACAAACCTTTTTACCCTTAATGAAGCGCGTCCACTTAATAGAATTGGTGTTATTTATGAAAATGCCACTGCGCCAATCTAGTCCTTAAATTGTTTTGATCGTACGATCCATAACCGTTCTCACACTTTTCACCGTTTTCTCTAAATTGTGTCCCTATATATATATATATATATATATATGGTCCAGATTTAGAGAAAACGGTGGAAAGTGTGAGAACGGAGAGAACGCTTATGGATCGTCAGATCAAAACAATCCATGGACTAGATTGCGCGGTGGCGTTTTCGTAAAGAACATCAATTTTATTACGTGGGAAGCGCTTCATTAAGGGTAAAAGGGTCTTTTACTGCTCAAATTCAAAACGCCAGCAAATGATAACACGCCATTCAAAAAAATAAAACGCCATTAAAAACAAAACACCAAAAATTAGTGATAAAACTCGTTGGATATTACAGGAAGAGGAAACAACACAGTAACTGAATTTCAGTTATTAACATTTATTAGAAGAAATTCCATCCTAAATTATGCGCCAAAAACATCATTATATAAACGACGTAAAACATCGCTTCCATAATCACTTCAATCTATCCATTTCTGCAAAAACATCTTTAACCAAAAACGCCAATTTAACCAAAACGCAAAAAATGGCAACAATCGTTTGGTGGAGATACACTCTGGCAATCAGGCGATTCGTCATGTGTTTTGACAACAGAAGGAGGGTGTATGTTAGGATGATCAAGACAATTTTGAAGATGGAAGAAGAGGTACCGAGGGGCATCCTATCCCTTGGCATCGCTCTGGACAACAAATGCCATGAACACATATTCTTATAAAAGCATTAACAAGGAAATTTGGACCAATCAAAGCAGATGTAAAGCCGGACACTTCATGACATCATGGCGTTTTGATGATGAAACAAACATGGTGACCGTTATATACGACAACGGAGAGCAGGAAGTCTACTGGCTTGAAAAAATCATGACAAAGCAGGGGTTTGGTTTCATGGAAGAATTGCATAACGCCACTTGTTTGAACACATAAATGAACTCAAAATTGGAGTTAATGCTAGACATGTTCAACTGGAGGCTTCAGAATCTTCAGGAACAAGAAGCCAATGAAAGTGAAGGTGATGACATGGATGAAGATCCAGATGAAGACTCCGAGGAAGAAGATGACGCAAGTGATGAATACTTTTCGTATAAAGTACCTTCCGACGAAGGGTTTTACTTTTTTTCTTTTTTTTTTCTTCTGTGTAATCTTCTTTTTTTTAAGATAATTAAATGATATATTTCTCTATTTATTTGCAAAATGCCAAAAAAAAATACTAAAAAGGTTATTGCTTACAAAACGCTAGAAATAATACAACAACAACAACCATACCCAGTAAATCCCATAAATAGCAAAGCTACTTATAGGGTCTGGGGAGGGTGGGATGTAGGCAGACCTTGCCTCTATCCATAGGGATAGAGAGGCTGCTTCCAGAGAGACCCTCGGCTCGAAAACGAACAACAAACCAACACACCACGTCAAAGAATATAGAAATAAGAAGTCCCTCGTAACAAGAATTTGATCCGAGTGACACGATATAATGTAAATCATGTATAATAGCATGCATACAACATCATTTGGGCATAAACACAAGAAGGCAATCAACGGGAAAGTCCCTTAAAAGTAAGAAAAACCTACCTCCTTAAAATACACCTAAGACCTTACTGCAATATCTTCTAGAAGTCTTTACCCTAATCCTACGCCTCCGCGAAGTCCTATCTTGGACCATGTCCTCAGAAAGATGCAACTCTACTAAATCATGCCTAATCTGCTAATCCCATGTCAGTTTGGGTCTGCCTCTTCCTCTCCTCCCCTCGACAGTAAGAGTTTCCACTACTCTAACTGGTGTCGTCATTTCCCTCCGCTTCACATGCCCAAACCATCTCAATCTCCCCTCCTTAATCTTCTCCGATATACTAGCCACTCCTAATCTTTCTCTAAAAACCTCATTTCTTATCCGATCTAACCTCGTGTGTCCACACATCCACCTCAGCATCCTCATCTCTGCTACCTCCAACTTGCGCGCTTGTGTCTTCTTGATAGCCCAACAGTCTGTTCCATATAGCATAGCGGGCCTGACTGCTACCCTGTAAAATTTCCCCTTTAATTTAGTTGGGAACCTCCTATCGCACAATACCCCACTGGCTGCCCTCCATCTACACCAGCCAGCCTGTATGCGATGGGTTACATCACTATCTATGTCACCATCTCTTTGCACAAACGACCCCAGATACTTAAATCTAGTTACATGCGGAACCAATTGTTCCTCAATGGTGATTTGGGTGTCATCGTCATCGGCTACACCACTGAAATCACAGTGTAGATACTCAGTCTTAGATCGACTAATCCTTAGAAATAATATTTTATTTTCTGCTTATAAACGCTAGAAATAATAAAAAAATATTTTTCCTGCTTATTATTTTATTTTCTCCGTTATTGTATTTTGTCATCTTGGTCTCCATAACGCCATTTAAAAAATGCCAAACTTAGAAGATGGGACGGCTATCACCTATAAACTGATAAAGCTGATCAAAACAGTAAATACAAAACTACGCGTAAAAAAAACTCCTATAAGAGAGGGGTCTATACACAATGAATTGATCACGCCCAGAAAAACAAACGCCATATCCTATAGAAACCACTCACTTTAAAACGCCAAAAAATGTTTGTTAAAATAACCACAGATGGCAAAGCTTTCACTGAATTGATTCTTCTTCTAAGGGGGTTATCTCAATAATCTTTTGCTGAATGAGATGGACAAATATTTACGAAAAAGAGACTGATGACAGTGATATGCCATCGTGTGAGCTTTGTTCTTGATGAATATTGGCATGGAATAAAGGGATCAACACAAGTGTAAAATGCTATTTTGGACTCCATTATTATAAATAGCATCAAGTAAGAGTTGATCTTCAATGACATGCCACCAAACAAGAATATCGCACCAAAAAACAGGATGCCACTAAGCAGCTTCGTCTAAAAAAGACAGAGTTTATGTAGGAAAGTTGACATCTAGCTAAGGTATTCAAAGGTTCAAAACGCCAAAAACAAATTCAAGAAGAAGAGCCTGATGACAGTGAAGATTCGGAAGAGAAATTAGATTACCATTTTTAATTTTTTTTCTTTTTCATTTTATATTATTTTGTTATCAAATTATCTGTTGTTTTGATATCTAATTCTTTACAAATAAAATACATTATTATATAAAACGCCAAAAACTACAAACACCAAAACGCTAGTAGTATGAAAACTGTAAAAACGGGTACTGGCAAAGCACCTTGTCAAATGTATTAAACGCCAAAAAATTCACTAAACGCCATTAAAAACATTTGGTCTTATTGTAATCTTATGAAAATATTAATGACTCGAAGTGAATTATTATACCACGCCACAACACGCCAAAAAAATTGTCCAGAAAACGCTATAACGCCAAAAAATTATCTATGTGACACAAAAACAATTAATTCAACGCCAAAAAGTTTAATAAATACAATTAAAGCCAAAATAATCTTAGACGCCAGAAAATGTTATAGCACGTTGGGAAAATAAAAGAAGATTGAAAAGACAAAAAAAACCCCTCACCCCTTGATCATATCCCACCCCACGTGTTTGGCCAGAATGCATTCTCACCGTTCTCACACTTTTGGGCGTTTTTTCCTGATCCCGTTTCTATATATATATATATATATATATATATATATAGGGGAAGGCAATAGCGAAAACCCACTTGAGTTGTGTAAACTCAAGAAACCTTTCTAAAAACCCCATGTAATATTTTTATTCTTTTCTGAAAAAAATAGGAAATGTAAAACATTTTTATAAAAGAAAAACAAAAAAACACCGAGTAGTTTTTTTTTTTAAATGTAAAAAATTTCATGTAACATAATATATATGTCCAAAAAAATGTAACATATAAATTTTAAACATTTTAAAAAAACTAGTAGGCGTTTTTTTCATAAAAATGTTCAAGTACATTTATGTTACATTCCCTGTTTTTTTAGAAAAAAAAAAATGTTACATAGGGTTTATTTGGGTTTCTCAACTCACATTGGTTTTCGATTTATCTTTTCCCTATATATATATATATATATATATATATATATAAGGATCCTGTAGAAAATATAAAATTTGCAAGAAGGATAAAAAAGAACATGATGAGAACACATGTCATTACTTATTAGGATAAGGACAATTAATTAATCTAATAAAAAATCTAATTAAAGATAAACATTATGTTGTAATCGTTTTTTGTAGTTATTTTTGGAATTCAAATAATTTTTTTTTTATTTACGTTCAATCTTTCAATCTTGTTTTCTATAGTGTTTTATTTTAGGAATTCAAACAGATTATGGTGTCTTGTTTCTCATAGTGTGTCTGTGTACATTATATAGATTTAATAAGATTTATGGTGTTTTTTTTTGTAAAAGGAAAAAGTTAGCTCGTTGAATTTAATGATATTTTTTTTATTGCTAATGAATGGTGTCTTTGCATACTTGTATGGTGTCTTGTTTTCTATGGTGTTTTATTTTAGTTTCAATGTATTTCCATATAAGAAAATGGTACTAAATTCAGTGGTATTTGCAATGTTATGGTGTCTTATATACGTTTATAGTATTTTATTGTAAAACACAACATCTTAAATCACAATACAATTAAAACATCATTGTATGAACATAGACAAAACACCATGGACTAAAACATCAGATCGAAACGTAACTTTTTTTCTCTACTAAGTATAGCAATATGGTACTCATATTAAAGAAAAAAAAAACACTCGTTATTATGGTGTAATTTAAAAAAAAAACTTACGTATAAAAGTTAATGACGTTTAAAAAAGTCAGTGGGAAGTTGCATATGCATTGCATGTGAGTTTCTGAATTTAAAAATGTTAAATTTACCTTTATACCTTTAATCTAGAAAATTAATTATTTTAATGGTAAACACTATTTATAATTTTGCCATTATTGTAAGACCCGGACTTACATAAGTAAAAAATTATATATATTTTCACTACTAAAAAAGTAATGCAAGTAAACATCCATACACAATTTCGGGTTTTATAAGTGTTCATAAGTATTTAGAAATATTTCAACGTAGTAACGATGTCCAGATTATATAATAACTAAACAAAATGCGGAAGCTTTAACTTCGGATGTGTTCGGTTCTTTATCATGCTTGATCTTCATCCAAAAATCATAGACGTCACCTATATATCAAAAATAATCTCACATGCTAGTTATAAGATGATTAAAACGTAAATTAAATACCCATGTTCATCAAAACATCAAACAAAAATAATTCAAGGAAACCCGCTGTAAGCTACGACAGGTATGTTGTAGCCTACGACTCATGGAACAGCAGGTCACCTCTGCCGTAAGCTACGACAGGTATGCTGTAGCCTACGGCATGGATCGTGATATGGTTATTAGCGTTTCGCTATTTTGGTTGTGGATCAGAAGAACAGGAGGTTGGTAATGCTTAGGCGAAGTATTAGGCGAAAAAAACAAAGAATCAGGCATATAACCGAAGAATTCTGACAACTATTCTGATCACCGGCGGCAGCTCCAGCAGCGGCCGGCAACGTCAATTGCATGAGATGAAATTTCGTCGCATTACGGTCATGTGGATATATCATTTGTCCAAAAGAGAGTTTGGATGATAGAGTTTCGAGCTGCGCGAATGTCAACAGGTGGAGATGATGGGGTTCGTCGACACTCATGATCTTCACTTCCATAAAACACAAGTGAGGATGATGACACAAGAGTGTGGAAAGGATAAAATAAGAGAGTTTAGACCCCAAGTACATAAAGTTCCAAGTAAACCCTAAGAACTAAGCATACCATAAGCAATATACCAAGTAACTATTAAGTAGGCAATACAAACACGAACCATATCACCTAAAGTGTTGAGCCTTGCACGTGGAGCGGAGTGTCGTTGTGGATCGCTGAATATTGAGCAGGTTATAGTCTGGTTTTTCTCAAAAAGATTTTCCCTTTTTAAAACCGAGTTCACTATAACCAATGGCTCTGATATCAATCTGTCACACCCTCAAAATCCACATGCGGAGTATTAACACGAGGCGTGTGACTGACCAGGATCATGCCACCAATCATATTGAATAGCAAATAAAGTACAGTAAAAACCACCACAGTCAACACGATTAGTGTTACGAAAACAAATAAGCAAAACCGTGTTCAAGTGTCAGCGGAAGCATAAAGTTGAAAATCCAATAATTAGTTTAAGTTTATAAAGTTTAATAGGAATCCAATAGATGGTTCCTCGCCACAACGACCATTCCTCCGTGCAAGCTCCAGCATAGTACCTAACGACCTGCAAAGCATGTAGTAACGTATCCACAAAAATGTTGGCGAGTTCACAGTTGTTTAGTGTTGTTTCAAAAACATAAGTCTTGTTAAATTACTCTGTTCTTTAGAAAACATGTCATGAGGAGCTACCCCATTGTTTTAAACTACTAGACTCATACCATACCTACTACTGACTGTAGTTATGTTTAGTGCCCCGAGTAAATGTCTATCGTCATTGAATAAGTGCCCAAGTATATTAGTCCACGCCGTCCTCTGCGACATGGTGTGAGAGTGACATATGTGCTTGTAATCATTGTATTAACTCTAAACAGTTCAATTATCAATAAAACAATGTGATTTAACCCCAATATTTGTTTATTTATGTTTGACATTTTGCACATTTTGATTTTCGTTCGATTTCAAACTCTATATCGCTTTCTAGAAAGTTATACGCAAACTGATGCGTAAACGTAATCAGTTTAACGCGAAAAACACTCCGGAACATCAACATATGATTAACATACCTTAAATAACCTTTACATAACTTAGAAATAAGTTTTAAAGGGTTTGGTATGGCAAAATAAAGTTTATTTGATCGCAGGGACTATTTGCGACAAACTGCGAAAGTATGCCGATTCGTATAGTAACGAACATTCCGGAACAGGATCATAAGCTAAGAATACCCTAAATATCCTTCACATAGCTTATAAATAGGCTTTGAGGGGTTTGTTAGGAAAAAATATGCTTATTTGATCAAATAGGGACTAAAAGCGTCAAAAAGTGCATAAATTTGCATTTACGCGCATATCTTACGTTATGAACATATCCGGACATCCAAAAATTTTTGTAATCATTAAAATATTTTATTTTAGTGATTGGAATGATAAACTTCCATTCGTCGTGTAATTTGGATCGTTTTTCGTGTCCGTTCGTGTTTCGTCGTAATTAACCGAATAACGTGGTCGTACGACCAAACGAACCGACTTCCGAGATGTTTTCAAGCATATTTCTTGTCCCCTATACTTTGACATCATTATTGAGCCTTGAAAATGGCTTAACGGGGCTTAAACGTGTCAAAAATGGCCTTAAATACATGCAGGGACTGATTCTGTAATTATTCAAACTGTTGCTGAAACACTAGGCGCTCGCGGGGCGCGACAGACCCCCAGATGTGCAGAAAGTGGTTTTTCTCAATCAACAGCTGTTCCATGGTTTATATACATGGTTTTAACATACTATAGGCTGGTTTTTGAGGTCCCATGGTATACAAAACAGTGGGTAACAAATGTAGGGCCAAGATCAAAACTCAAAACACATGGAACGATCTTAACGGTTCATGAATTTCTATATAAACCGATGAAATTTCATTTCCTACTTGCTCAACTTCAGAATTTTCTTCTCTATTCTGCTATTGGAGCTATCCCTTCTGGTTGAAGGCTCCAATCTTCAAGTTTTTTTGTTCTATCTTCAAGCATTGGACCTTTTGTAACCTTCTTTCATGCTTTTTATGCATTTCAAGCACGAAAGTCAAACAGTGTTTGACTTTCTGCTTTGACCAGTCTTTGGTCAACATAAAGTTCATTTGAACTTTGCAACATGAGCGTAATCATGATGGTTATAGTCCCTTGCGACTATACCTACTGATTACCATGTTGATTAGGCGTAGTGACGAGTCAAAGTTTCGGTCAAAATACATATTTATGCGTATGTTGCAACGAAACTATTTTTGGGTATCAAAACACTTTGTTTTGATATCAAACTTGTTTTCTAACTTAGTTAAACATGTTTAACTCGTCACTCTTAGTCTAGTGCTTATATAGGGTCGTAAGATAAGCGGTCTAAACCACCGCTTAGACTTTCGAACCCGACCCGTTTGGTCGATCATTAGGATCCGACCAAACATATTTTGTGACCATAGTTGTATAGGGAATAACCTTCCGAGGTTATACCTTATGGTCACTTCGTTTAGTTAGTTGTATGGTAGATAGTTTATATGCCTTAGGAAAATGACCAAAATGCCCTTTTTGCGCATAATTTCATTTTAAGCATATGTAACTTAAATTTTGACATCTAAGCTGATTATACAATGTTATTAGACATGTTAAGGCATATAATACTTGTCATAGGACTAGTTAGGTGGTCCGAACGCGTAGCGTAAACTACCTTAACGAGTCGTAAGGGGTCGTAAGCACTTAGGTTAGGTTCCGTTTTAGAATGTAGGCTTTGTTAAACCATATTATATTAGTTCCAACACTCATTTGGGTTACAAAACCTCATTCTATCCGATCCTCCGATTTAGGTCCGGTTTATTAACATAGTTACCTATATTAGGTGCCGATTGATTCTGTGATCCTTCTAGCGTTATTTAATTGTTATCTCAAGACTATAAGTAATATCAAGTGAGTACGTAGCGTTATTTATTTAATTTTAAAATATTTTGGGATGAAACACATGTGCCTACTTGTTACTTTCGTGCTTTCATGACATATACTTGCTATGTTCATTAGTACGCATATAGTACATGAAGAAACACTAGTTAAATGGTCGGAACCGAGATATCTAGGGGGTTTGAATCCGCATAAAAAGGTGGGTTTCCTCTCGTCTGATTTGGTTACAATTGATCTCCTTCTTCGATAACTCTGCAAAAAAGAAGCACCGTTAGCCTCGCCAAGGGGAGTAGAGGGTTCTCTCCTTGACCCGACTCCGGTGTGAGAATAAGTATGGGTTATGAAGAAGAAGATGTATTTGAGAAGTGTGTGTAACTTGAATTCATACCTGGGTTCTTTCTCATATTTATAACCGGGAGTCTTTGGGCGGGAAAACCCGTTAGTGAAAAAGTTAACGGAAGATGCTAACCCCGTAAGTGGTTACACTTCCTTCCGTTAAGCTTCTGGATCCAACGTGAGAGCACACGGATCGTGGCTCAGATCGAAGGCTGGGGATTTGCCACATATAAAGTGATCAAGGGGAGATTACTCTCCAATTACATGCTTTTATTGTGATTTCAGGGATGACTAAGATGGTGACACGTGTCCAGACGGTTATAACCGTCTTGGTGGTGCACGATTGTATTTCTTCTAGAAGATTACTGCTGTAATCTGGTGTGGCACCTTATCGTGTGGAGACAACTGAATAAATAAATCCCAAGTCTGGGTAAATAATATCCAAGTCTGGATATTGGGCGGAAATGTCTAATGAAGGATTTTTACCCTTTGCTTTGTGGGAGGAAGCGCAAGGACTTATGATTTCCCTTTGGCGCGTAAGTGTTGATTGTTGACTGTTCTTTTAAGTCTTTCTTTTGTGAGACCAGTGCGCGGCCGCGCAAGGTACAAGGCTGAAAAGTAAGGTTGTGGTATGGTCCCAGGCACTTACTGTGAGGGTTTTGGGACCTTACCCCTTCAAGTCCCCCCAGTCTAGTGTTGCATTTATGCAAGTAAGTGGAGCACTGGACTTTATAAGAGGGAAAGGTTTTTGGCTCGAAAATGTGGAAACTTTTATGGGAAGAATCATTTTGTTTTCTTGTAACGATTTTTGAAAATCTTTGACTTTAAATGAAATTGGTACAGTAAAACTGAGTGATAGGCTGTCACTGTCAGTTGTTCCTTACTGTCCGTGTTCTGCACGCGCGCGTGTAAGCGCGTTGGTGTTGGTTTTCACTCGTTCTGTTGCTTGGGTAACTGTGATATCCGGAAAAGGTGCTATGGCGGTTACCGATGCTATTTATTACGGTGAGTATATAACGTTTAAGTAACCCCCATTCTGTGTAATCATTGTTTTGTTGAGAAACTTTCTTGTTCCTTCTTTCTTCTAAAGGGTTTATTATTCCTTCTTCTTATGTCAACCGGAGAACACCAAGAGAATCTTTCTGAAGAGATGTCGACTGAACTTCCACCATTAAAGTGGCCTAGGGCGACCTTCGATGGTCTGGTTTGGAATTTTAAATTTCCGGAGAACTGGGGTGCTCTGTATCCTGAAGAGGGGCAGACTACAGCGGATGCTCCGGCTGGATATATTACCCTATTTTGGGATTTTTTCTGTGAAGGCAACTTTCGTTTGCCTGTTACTAATTTTTTCTTGAATTCCTTGAGTACTATAAGTTGCATATCTCCCAACTTCACCCTATTGGCATGGTTAGGGTTCGGCATTTTGAATTTGTGTGTCGGACAATGCATATTGAGCCAACTGTCTCTCGATTTAGGGTTTTTCACCAGATGCACTGCACCCAAGGATTTTACTCGTTCGTTCAGAGGGCGTCTGCAAAGAAGATTCTACAGCAACCTTCAAAATCCTTTCACGATTGGAAACAAAAATTCTTTTTTATCAAGGCCGGAGTGATTCCGGTGAGGATGGTTTTGAGAGGGAAGGAAGATGTTCCGATTGAAACGATTCAGACCCCTGTTGATGAGAACTGGTATCAAGATTTGAAGGATGTTCCCAACATTGTTTTCCCAGAGAAAGCTCTCGTCGGAGCCGGCATGAGCTTGAATTGGAAAATGGATCGTGATGACAAGCCAGTGTACATGGAGGAAGGTCATGGTAAGTTTGGGGCTTTTTCTTCCTTTTTTTTTTGAACTTGCCTTTTTTTCCCTTGTAGTTGTGTCGCTGTATGTTGTTGCGTTCAAGAGGGAAGGCGGAAAAATGGGTACCATTAAGAAGAAACCTGACGAGGAGCTTTGGTACCACCGGATTGTGAAGAACTTTGCTCTTCCGCGGGATGTGGACCTATCTGTTCAGCCTGCCGCTGGTGCTGGTAAGCTATATTTGTTTCTGTTTTTCCTTTGTACGCTTGTGGGTAAATTGTTCTTTTGCGCTTTTGTAGGTGAGTTGTTGAATTTGGGCATAGGCCATGAAAAGAAGAAACGCGCAGCGACTTCTACCTCTGCGCCGAAGAAGGGTGAGGCTGTTAGAGTTCAAACTTTGAAGGCAAAGAATGTTGGAGAGAAGAAAGGTATGCACCGTTCCTTTGACTCCAGGTGTGATAATGTGGTGGTTTCTGATTCTTTGGAGGTTCTTACCCCTGCAGTAACTGTTCAAGAACCAAAACCTGAACCGAGGGATTCTGCTGATATTCCCCCATCCAACCCAAGTGATCCTATCGATTTGGATTCTAGTCCTGAACACTTGGTGCACAGGAAGGCTGGTAAAAGGAAACAAGCTGATACTGATGTGGAGGGTCAGCCTTCTAAGAAAATTCAGAGGAAGAAAATTACCAGAAAAGGGAATCTTGATGCTTTTATTTTAGAATCTGTTCCTGGTAAGTGTTGCCTTTTCTTGTTTTCTTTATGCGCGTTAAATCTTTAAAGATTCTTGTTGTTTTTCTAGAGGTTCCTATTTCCCCTGTTCCCACGGAACTGCAATCTGTGGTAAATGAGAAGCTTCCACCCACCCCTCCGCGTGCTTCTGTTGTTGACCAGTTAGAGCCTACGGGGTTTGCTGATGGTGGTGTGGAGAAGACTGTTGAGGCTGAGAAGCCTGTTGATATTGCTACAGAGACTAAAAAAGTTGTTGATCCAGGTGTGGTGGATGGTGCTGGTAATCCATAAACCCCTGAAACTGTTGTTCAAGATCTGGGGAAAGAACAAGCTGCTGGAAAAACTTCGACTTCTTCCCCTAAACCTTCTGATGCTATGCCTGATCATGTTGAGAAGGTGACAGCTGAGGAGCAGGGCTCCTCTGCTGGTGTTGGAAAACATTCTCCAATCCGCCCAGAAGAAACTCTGGGGGATTACTACTATCGGACCTATACGGAGAAAGATGCCTCCAAGCCTCACGCCCCTGTTTGGAATTTGAAGAAAGGTGATACTTTCTCGGATTGGCGCGTGTGCCAAGATTGGTTGCAGGGGATACTTCCACCTGGAGAAATCAAATTTCAAGAAGGCCGGTCTTATGAACAAGCCTATTAAACTTACCTTGAAGAAACTGCCTCTCATGTCTCTACCACTCACCGCATAGTGCGTGAGTGGTATAGTATGCATAAGGAGCAGGAAACCTTTAAGGTGTCTCAAAAGAAGTTTGCCAAGATGAGAAGCTCTTGGCTCAACTGAAGGCTAAATTGGAAGCTGATCAGGCCAAGTTTGAAGATGAGCGCAAGACTCAGGAATGCTCCGTTGCAGGTTGGAAGAGGAAAGCGGAAGCTGAATCTGCTCTCCTTTCCGAGGAACGCAAAATCTGGAGGAAAATTTGTTAAAAAGATAATGCTGAGAAGGCAAACCTTCGTAATATCATTAATAACCTCAAGGCTGAGGTTGAAAAACTGAAGAACCAGGGTGCGGAGGTGGAAATGTTAAAGAAGGAGAAAACTGATGCAGAAGCTGCACTGGCGGAGGCGTGTTCCCATAGGGAGCGCAATGAGCAACGAGAGGTACAAGCTTTCACCAATCTTGCCCTTAGAGATAAAGAGTTAGAAGAACTTACTGCTTTGCTTTCTGGTCAGGAACAACTTAAGAAGGATCTGGAGCTTGCGCATTCCGAGAATACTGAAACCTCCCGCCGTTTGACTGAAGTTGAAGATAAGTTGGAAAATTCAGAAACGGCGCGGGTTACAGCGGAAAGCGAGCTTGAACCTTTGAAGAATGATATGGCCTGGTTGAAAGATCGTGGTATTGCCTGTGTAAGTTTCTTTTTCTCCTTTTTGTTGTGGAACTGTTAATGCGCTTTCTTGATACTCAACCTTTGTTACTTTTACAGGTTGCTGAGTCAGTGCTAAATTCTGAAGAGTTGGATAAAACTGTTGGGCGGTTAGTTGTTGCCGCGCGCAGAGATGGGTATGCCCAAGGATATGCTGAGTGCTCTCAGCATGTAAATAGCGTTTTAAAGGTTGACTGGGATGTTAGTAGATCCGCAACTTTTGGCGTGGATACTGGTGTTGAGCTTGCTGCCTTAAAGACAGAGTTTAACAATTTACAACTTCCGGTTATGGAGCTGATAAATGTTGCGCTTCAATCTGACGATCACGTAGCGCAACTAAAGGAAATCTTTCCGGATGAGGGTGAAGATTTGTCATAGGTTGAAAATGTATTGAACAATTTCTTTGTAATATTTGGGATGTAAATCCCTATTTTTGTTGGTGCGCTGCTGCGCAAGTAACTTAAACACTGCCGTGTTTGAAAGTTTTTAGGGCGTATTTGTACGCTGAGAATAGCATGATGTTTCTATTTGTTTTGCTTGATGATTTTACAATATTTTGCATGGGCACAATTGCTTTTATTGAGTAAGGCGAATGAAGTTGGTATAAAGCTCATGTGTGTTTGTGACGTGATCACTGACCGTGCATGAAGCTTGTTTTATAACTACCATAATGTTTTTGCGCTTACTAAAAGAAATTGCATGCATTTTGTAAACACAAAAATAATAGAAACTTTGCAATTTTATTTAAGGATAGAGCACAGAGGCTTTTACAAAGTTTTGCTAATATAATTATGTGAAACTTAACTTACTCTCTAATATTCCTGCTTTGCTTGATAGGTCGTGTTTTTCCGCAGGAAATTCATAGAGTTTCTCCTTAAGTCTTTGCCCTTTTGCTTGGGCCCTCTTCACCCCGGGTTATCTGCTTAATCTCTTTGCGCACATTTTGGAGCAAATGTGTGAGTTCGCCGCTCTTAAGGGCTTTCTCTATTTCTGTGCGTAGAGAGATGCAGTTGTTAGTGGTATGCCCGATGTCTTTGTGATATTCGCAGTATTGTGCCGGGTCTTGTCCACGCTTATTTTTCATTGGGATCGGAGGTTTGAATTGATAGTCTTCAGTACTCAAAACCTCCGCCGGGGTCTTTGTCAGGGGAGTCCACTGTCTCTCCCTATTCTCCTGTTTGTTCTCCCTCTGTGTGGTGAGTTTGTTGATTGTCGCGCGAGCATCTTCAGACGAACGACTTCCTGATCCAGACTCACGCCATGATTTCTTAAACCTCCTTTCGCCGGTTGAGCTTAAGTCCGCGGGCCTATTGTGTGGTGGCGGTGGTTTATTTGTGGTAAGGTTTTTCTCAGTTTGCGCGTAAACCTTGGCCGCCGCCATTATCTTCTCCCAACTTTTTGGAAGGCCCTCTGTTCCAGATAAGACCTTAATCATGTCATCACATCTAACCGCGTGCTTGAATTGAGCACGGATTAGTTGTTCGTGAACACCGCCAATCTCCAATACCTCTTTATTGTATCTGGTGATGAAATCCTCCAGACTTTCGCCATCACGGCGCCAAATGTTCACGACGTCGGATGTATCACGAATGGAACGCCGTTGCTGGCTGAAGTGTGTCAAAAACTTTTCGCGCAGATCCTTCCATGATTCGATCTGTCCGGTTGGTAGGTTATCGAACCAGATTCGTGTTGGGCCAGTCAGGGTCTGCACGAACAGATGACACCATAGTGGGAGGGTCCAACCCCCAACCAAACCTGCGCTGGTAAACACTCTCAGGTGGTCATCAGGGTCTGTTAGCCCATTAAACTTCCCTATGTTGGATGGTAATTTAGCTTTCTCAAGCGGAGCTAAAGCTATTTCCATTATGAACTTTGAATTTTCCACTGCTTCTGCAGGGCGGTAAATCAAATCATAGTTGTGTTCTGCCTCAGGGTTATAAACCGCACGAGGCCTACACTTGTTATAGTTTGGCTGCAGTCAATGGAACACACTGGTGTTTGCAGTTAAATGGTATGTTGGATCGGATTCATCGGTGTGGGTGTCCCGTTGGGAACCCAACCTATCATGAACTGATTGTCTTCGATGAGGGTGTGGTTCACCATGGTGTTCTCTCTGGTAACTTCCTGACTGAGTGTACTCACGTTTTGATGTAGATCTGGCATGACCTTCTGTATTTTGCGTAAGTTGAATCTTCCCATTAGGAAGCATTAGCACGGGATCCTGGTCTCCGTGACTGAGTTAAGGGAGCAGTCTGAGCACACAGATGTGTGTATACTGCATTTAGTGCCCTTTGGGACCTAACGTACCAGGAAATTGGAGTTTCTCCTGGTGGCATAATTGATTGAGCAGGGTTTGCTGGTAACACTCCTGGAGTGACAGGGTCGTTTCCTCGATTGGATTGAACCTCGTTATCATCCGAGGCATCTTCTGGGATTCCTTCCACTTGAAAATTGTTTCCGACGTTCGGTCGAGGACCGACTTGCCGATGAGATGATGAGTTTTCTTCCATGCTAAAGTTGAGAATGAAAAGAACTGAATCGAAACGAGATGAAAACTGATAAGACAGAGGAATCGGTGGGCGCCAATGAAGAAACACTAGTTAAATGGTCGGAACCGAGATATCTAGGGGGTTTGAATCCGCATAAAAAGGTGGGTTTCCTCTCGTCTGATTCAGTTACAACTGATCTCCTTCTTCGATAACTCTGCAAAAAAGAAGCACCGTTAGCCTCGCCAAGGGGAGAAGAGGGTTCTCTCCTTGACCCGACTCCGGTGTGAGAATAAGTATGGGTTATGAAGAAGAAGATGTATTTGAGAAGTGTGTATAACTTGAATTCATACCTGGGTTCTTTCTCATATTTATAACCGGGAGTCTTTGGGCGGGAAAACCCGTTAGTGAAAAAGTTAACGGAAGATGCTAACCCCGTAAGTGGTTACACTTCCTTCCGTTAAGCTTCTGGATCCAACGTGAGAGCACACGGATCGTGGCTCAGATCGAAGGCTGGGGATTTGCCACGTGTAAAGTGATCAAGTGGAGATTACTCTCCAATTACATGCTTTCATTGTGATTTCAGGGATGACTAAGATGGTGACACGTGTCCAGACGGTTATAACCGTCTTTGTGGTGCACGATTGTATTTCTTCTAGAAGATTACTGCTGTAATCTGGTGTGGCACCTTATTGTGTGGAGACAACTGAATAAATAAATCCCAAGTCTGGGTAAATAATATCCAAGTCTGGATATTGGGCGGAAATGTCTAATGAAGGATTTTTACCCTTTGCTTTGTGGGAGGAAGCGCAAGGACTTATGATTTCCCTTTGGCGCGTAAGTGTTGATTGTTGACTGTTCTTTTAAGTCTTTCTTTTGTGAGACCAGTACGCGGCCATTGTGGTATGGTCCCAGGCACTTACTGTGAGGGTTTTGGGACCTTACCCCTTCAGTACATGATTTCATTTACGTTTTGCTATGTATGTTGACTGAGCATGCTAGCACATTGATTTCATAAACATTTTTGTTGCATATGTTTACTCAGCATATGGACACATTGATTTACATTACATTTCTGCTGTGTATGTTTATTGAGCATGCTAGTACATTGATTTATATGACTTTTCTGCTTCGTATGTTTACTTAGCATACTTAGTACATTGTTGTCACATAACATGCTTACATTTGGTATGACATTTGGTTTGTTTAACGAAACTAAAATACGTTCATTAACATTGATCACGCCGCTCGGTAGTATGTAGTGGTACCATAGGACTTGACAACTCCCATTCCTGGAATCCTAGGTTTGTTTGGACGTAAGGAATGATAGAATCCGAAAACAATTTAATAAACCTTTGTGTTATTTAAAGGTTTATTTTACAGTCTCAAGGCTTGAATGTATGCGTTTAACATTACCGCATAAATGTTTGTATCAGTAAAGCATTGATTTTGCAAAACATAACTTTTGACCTAAACTATGATTTATTTCAAATACATTATTTTGTACATTTTTACCTATGGGGTTGAGTAAATACTTTTTATTCACCATACATACATTTTATTACACATTGACATTATACATATGGTTTAAGTTGATAGTTTTTGCTTGCCATACATACTATTTGATTATACCATACATGATTTACATTTGACATTAGACTCTGTATACACATAAACATTTTGACATTGGTTTAAACAAAACATTTTGGTGGTTAATGGGTAAGTGATTTAAATGACGAGGCGAGTGTAATATGATAAAAGCATGATGGATAATACCGCTGGTACTTCCTATATATAAGTGCTTTTAAGATACTACATATCGTAGCGTTATCTAAACCATTTCAACTAAGACATGATACATTTTACACAAACGACAGATTTTCACAAGATATTGGTTTACAAAAAACATATCGTATACAAACTCATTTTATTTGGTTATTCACTTAACCATATGCTTTTCTTTAATATCATTTGAACTTCATATCGATTTTTGTATGATTTATAAAAGAAAATTTTTTACAAGATTCACGACTAACCAATTGTTAAACATTTCTTTTAATTTACAAGTCATGAATCCTGCTTTAACAAAACCTATGTATCTCACAGGCATTTTTATTCTGGCGTACCTATTTTCACATGTGTTTTCAGGAGCTGATGCATAGGGTTGATCGTGATACACTTAGGCGGACTCGGGCGTTAGTGACAATAAAAGATGCAAGACTAGTTTAACTTATGTTATGTTTCCTTTGTTTTAAGACAATGTAATTTCTTTTATTTAAATAAAACTAAACTTTTAATGCCATGGTTGTGAAACAATAATTCTGTCGCTCCACTGCCCGACGTTTCCGTCGCGGTTTGTTGTTTTACACGGTCGAGGTGTGACAGTGAGGCTTGTCAAACCTAATAGCGCTATTTAACTAATAACCCGTTCGCCATTGGCCCAGCGATTAATCGGTATAAAATGTGTAGGGACTTTCAGATAGAGTTTCCGTATAGTCCATTTAAGACATGTTAAATATATAGTAAATTAACGGTTTCCGTCCCTCACAAGGGGACGAGGTTGCCCGTATTCTACCCAAGGAGAACACGTAGGTTGCATCCCACCTAAGGGGGATGGTTGTCGTTTGTGTCACACCCCGACCGCGTAAAACAACAAACCATGGCGGAAACGTCGGGGAGTGGAGCGACAGAATTATTGTTCCATAACCATGGTAATTAGAGTTTTGTATTATTTATTAAAGTGTTTACATTGTCTTGGAATTCAACAAAAACATAACATAATTAACTGTCTTTTAAGTCACTAAGGCCCAAGTCCGCCTAAGTGTAGCACAAACATCATCAAGCATTAGCACCTGAAACACATGTAAAATTAGGTACGTCAGCATAAAAATGCATGTGAGATACATAGGTTTTATTTATGTAGGTGATATTCGCTAATTTACACATATTTTAGTCCCCAGTTTTACTCCTATTTTATGTGTTTTCGGCCGTAAAATCGTCATTCGGATGCTTAATCATCTATACTTTTGTTTACAGGCCTAAAACAGCATACCAGACAAGATGATAGCGAAAACGAGGACTTTCCGGACAAAACGACGAAGCTGCGAACATTCTGTTAAGAAAACTGACCTGGGCGTGTGGAATGGTCGTGCGACCAGATGCACGACCGTGCATCTCCGACAAAACCAACTCAGTCCGGCAATGAACAAACGTGCAACTCGGCGTGCAAGGCACATAAGGCCAGCCCGGTGACGCACGGTCGTGCCATAATCTACACCCCGTGCGGATCTGATGATCAGCCAAAACTTCGGTGATGAACGATCAGTGCGACTAGGCGTGCAACAAGAACCCGACATTGAACGACCGTGCCATCTGAAGAACGGTCGTGCGATATCGAATCTGGTCAAAGATCTGATGATGTCATGCAGTATGGTGCACCATACTCCAATAATTGCTTAAAGTGCACGGTCGTGCAACAGGAAGAACGACCGTGCGACATCGAAAAAATATAAAAACCTGCAGAAACATTCTGCTCGGAACTCTGGACATTTTGGAAGCGATTCTGGCGATTTTCAGGCTCCGGAGGCTTCTGCTTTCACCCGGATTCAAGCCACATTGTGCCGATTAGCTTCGTTATCTTCCAGATTCTTAATCTTATGCTTGTTTATGGTTTGGTTTTCTAATCTTTCCATGATTTTGTTAATCTTTCAAGCATTTAGATTAATGTTTATGTATTATTGTAGCCTTTGGGCAAAAACACAACAATTCCTTGCTTGATTATAACCATTAGTGTGTTAATCTTTGTTTGTAATGACATTTGGAAGTATTTTCTATGTTAATCTTTGAACCCACCGCATCTCCGTAACCAGGTGGGTTCCACTTTGTAATGACAAGCAAGGTTCAAGTGTGGGGAGATTTGATATTCGCTAATTTACACATATTTTAGTCCCCCGTTTTACTTCTATTTTATGCGTTTTCGGCCGTAAAACCATCATTCGGATGCTTAATCATCTATACTTTTGTTTACAGGCCTAAAACAGCATACCAGAAAGATGATAGCGAAAACGAGGACTTTCCGGACAAAACGACGAAGCTGCGAACCTTCTGTTAGAAAACTGACCTGGGCATGTGGAACGGTCGTGCGACCAGATGCACAACCGTGCATCTCCGACAAAACCAACTCAGTCCAGCAATGAACGAACCTGCAACTCGGCGTGCAAGGCACACAAGGCCAGCCCGGTGACGCACGGTCGTGCCATAATCTGCACACCCCGTGCGGATCCGATGATCCAGCCAAACCTCGGTGATGAACGACCAGTGCAGCAACTCGTGCAACAAGATCCCGGAATGGAACGGTCGTGCGATACGAAGAACGGTCATGCGATATCGAATCTGGTCAAAGATCTGATGACGTCATGCAGTATGGTGCACCATACTCCAATAATTGCTTAAAGTGAACGGTCGTGCAACAGGATGCACGACCGTGCGATATCGAAAAAAATATAAAAACCTGCAGAAACATTCTGCTCGTAACTCTGGAATTTTGGAGAGCAATTCAGGCGATTTTCAGGCTCCGGAGGCGTTAGCTTTCACCCGGATTCAAGCCACATTGTCCCGTTTAGCTTGATTACTATCCGGATTCTTAATCTTATGCTTGTTTATGGTTTGGTTTTCTAATCTTTCCATGATTTTGTTAATCTTTCAAGCATTTAGATTAATGTTTATGTATTATTGTAGCCTTTGGGCAAAAACACAACAATCCCTTGCTTGATTATAACCATTAGTATGTTAATCTTTGTTTGTAATGACATTTTGAAGTATTTTCTATGTTAATCTTTGATGATTAGTTTGCAACCTTGTTATTGATATTGATTTCTTGATTATAAGTAATTGTGTTGGATGATTGGTATTTGGTTAGTTAAGATAGTTGAAAAATGAAACTTAATTAATCTTGTATTAGTAAACTTTGAACTTGGTTAACTAGTTTAGCTTGGTTTAAATGTGTGCATCATGTTACTAGAAATGGTTAGTGATTTAATAAAATGTAATTATTGTTAATCAAGAGAGCTTGCCGTCACGTAAGGACCTTAACGGGTTAGATGGTGTCGTTATAAATTCTTGCCATGATTTGTTAGCTTAGTTAGTAGTTTAGGCCAAAATTGCTATCTTGGTGAATTATTATGCAAGATTTGTAAAATGAACTCGGTTGTGATTTAATCTAGTTTATGCTTGTCTCGGTGGTTGCATTGTGTTTATCAGTGTCGCTTTCCTTGATTAAGTGCGGTTAGAAAACTCCTAACGGATGACTAACTCATTTTTAAGAGATTTTCATAGACATTTATCAATTGCACGTTAAAGAACAATTTTAGGTGGTTAAAGTGTGTTTATCGTTTTAGCTTTCCGAATGATTGTCATGTTAGGATTCCCGAAAGGGATACTAATTGTCTTAAAATGGAAAATTGACCGAATGCTTCTAAGTGACAAAACCGACTTAGTTGACATGCTTTGGTTGTGTATTAAGCAAGGATTTTTATCTATTATCTAGTATGTTTTATAAGTATTTGTTTATGCTTACTTTAGTTTAATTAAAAATCACAAAACTTATGTTTTTACCGGTAGTTTAGTGACAAAAGTCTAGTATTATTTCTCCGCCCATTTCCGTGGATCGATACTTGGTTCTTACCTATACTTTACTACATATGTGACGGGGTACACTTGCCTCTTTCGTGTGTGTTTTGATGTAAAAGTAATAATCACTTTTATAAATTTAAAACCAAATCGTGTGTAATTTCATTATAAAAATATGTGTAGTTGCGCACACGTCAGTAGGATTCATGACTTGTAGTAAAAAAGAAATGTTTAACAAAAAGTAGTCATGAACCTTGTAAAATGTTTTCTTTTTATAAAATCATGTGAAAATCAATATGAAAATCAAATGATATAAAAGAAAATAATGCATGGTTAAATAAATAACCAAGTAAAATGAATTTATGTAAAATGTGCCATTTGTAAAACAATGTCTTGTCTTTGTAAAAATGTATCATGTTTTTGTCAAGTGTTTAAATAACGCTACGATGTATGATATCATAAAAGCATTTATGTATAGGAAGTACCAGCGGCGTATCCACCATGCTTTTATCATATAACACATCGCCTCATTATGTAAATCACTTATCAATAACCACTCAAAATGTCTTGTTTTAAACAATTGTCAAAATGTTTATGTATAAACAATGTTCATGTGTAAATGTAAAACCATGTTTTGTGTAATCAAATGATATGTATGGCAAGTAAAATATCTACTCAAACCATATGTAGAATGTCAAAATGTGACCAAAGTTTAATTCAAATGTCATGTTTTGAATAAACCTAAGTTTAAACCTAAGTTTAATTCAAATGTCATGTCAAAATGTGAATACAAAGAATTTACTCAACCCCGTAGGAAAATGTACAAAACAAAGTCTTTGAATAAACCTAAGTTTAATTCAAATGTCATGTTTTGCAGAAAAACAATGCTTTATGATTACAAACATTTATGCAGTAATGTTAATCGCATACATTCAAGCCTTGCGACTGTTTGGACAAACCCTTAAACGAATTAAAGGTTTATCAATTTATGTATATCAGATTCTGTCATTCCCTACTTCCAAACAAACCTAGGAAGTCGAGAACGGGATTTGTCAAGTCCTATGGTACCATTACATACTACCGAGCGGCGTGATCAATGTTAATGAATGTATTATTGTCCTGATTAAACATACCAAATGTCATAACCAATGTAACATGTGAAAAACATGTACTAAGTATGCTAAGTAAACATACATAGTAGAAATGTTCATGAAATCAATTGTGCCCATATGCTGAGTAAACATATGCAGCATAAATGTTTATGAAATCAATGTGCTAGCATGCTAACTAAACATACATAGCAAAAATGTTTATGAAATCAATGTGCTAGCATGCTCAGTAAACATACATAGCAAAACACAATGGGAAATCATGTACTATAAGTGTACTAGTTGAACATAGCATGTATATGTCATAAAAGCAATGAAAGCATGAAAGTAACATGTAAGCACAAGTGTTTCAACCCAAAATATTTGAAAGCGGTAAAAGAGGGGACTATGTACTCAGTTGGGATTGCTTATTAGTCTTGGGATTAAGACCAAATTAAGCTCCAAGGATCACGGAATCAACAAGGCACCTAATATAGGTAACTACGTTAATTAACGGATCCTAAATCGGGGAATAGGATAGAATGAGGTTCTATAAATCAAATGAGTATTTGAACTCATATGGCATGATTTAATAGACCTAACATTTTGATTTGAAACTTAACCCAAGTGCTTTTAACTCGTTTCGACCCGTTATGGTAGTTTAAGCTACTATAACGCGTCGTTTGTGTAAACCTAAGGTCGGATGGTTATCTATGTCCTAAGTTAAGTCTTACATGCCCAATTATGCCTAAACATGTTACTAAATCAGTTTATATGTCAAAAACTTGATTACATACGCAAAATATAAATTTATGCTTTAAAAGGGCATTTTGGTCATTTTCTATGGGCATATAAACTACTTAACAATTAACTAACCAACCTAAGTGATCATAAGGTATAACCTCGGTAGGTTATTCCCTATGCAACTATGATCACTAAATAAGTTTGGTCGGATCCTAATGATCGACCAAACGGGTCGGGTTCAAAAGTCTAAGCGGTTGTCGAGACCGCTTAACCTACAACCCTAAACAAGCACTAAACTAGTAGTGATGAGTTAAACATGTTTAACTAACTTAGAAAACTGATTTGATATCAAAACAAAGGATTTTCATACCCGAAAATAGTTTCGTTGCAAAATGCGCGTAAATACGCATTTTTGACCGAAACTTTGACTCGTCACTACACCTAGTTAACGTGGTAATCAGTAGGTATAATCACTAAGGATTATAACCATCGTGATTACAATCACGTTGCAAAGTTCAATTGAACTTTGACTTGACCTATTGATGGTCAAAACTGAAAGTTAAACTGTTGGTCAAACAATTTGACTTTCAGCTCTAAATAGCTGAGAATAACTACTAAGCCATGAAAGAACACTTACAAGGTGTTCAAAGGCTAGAAAGAAGGTTTTAGAACTCTGGTAGGTGGCTCCTTAGCAGGAAATCCTCCACTTAGAGTTCCAAAATGAGAATGAGAATGAGCAATTGAACAAGTGAAAGGTGGGAGGTATTTATACTTGTGGTGAACTTGTAAGATCATTACAAGTGTTTATTTGGCCACCAAGCAATAAATCTCAGCCATACATGTGTTAAGGGACAGCTAATGTAACTTGGAGAAGTGTTAACTTGTTCCCCAAAACATGGAAATTGCATACAAGGGCCTGATTTGCTAAACAGCAGCTGAAATCAAGTTTTCTGTTACTGGGCCTTCTGTTGCGCCCCGCGTAAGAAATGGAGCTGGGCTACGTGGCCCGCGACCTCCAGTCAGTTCAGCACAAGTTTCAATTTTGTCATATTTGGTCCCTGCACATGTTTAAGCTGATTTTTAGCACATTTAACCCCCGTTAAGCCATTTTCAAGGATCTACAAGGTCGTCAAAGTATAGGGGACTCAAAATATGCTCGGAAATATCACAGGTGTCAGTTCGTTTGGTCGTACGATCACGTTGTTCGGTTAATTACGACGAAATTCGAACAGACGCGAAAACGATCCAAATTAAGCGACGAATGGTTTTTTTGCATTCCAATCACTAAAATAAAATATTTTAGAGTCTACAAAAATTTTTGGATGTCCGGGTGTGGTCAGAACGTAAGATATGCGCGAAAATGCAAACTTACGCTGTTTTTGACGCTTTTAGTCCCTGTTTGATCAAATAAGCGTAATTTCGCATACCGAACCACTCAAAGCTTATTTCTAAGCTATGTTAAGCTTATTTATGGTATTTTTAGCTGATGATCATGTTCCGGACTGTTCGTTGCCATACGAAACGGCAGACTTTTGCAGTTTGACGTAAATAGTCTCTGTGAGCGAATAAACTTGTTTTTGCCATACCAAAACCTTTAAAACGTATTTCTAAGTTATGTAAAGGTTATTTAAGGTATGTTATGCTTATGTCACTATTCCATAGTGTTTGTCGCGTTAGACTGATTACGTTTACGCATTAGTTTGCGTATAACTTTCTAAAAGGCGATATGGAGTTTAAAATCGATCAAAAATAAAAAAAACGTGCAAAAATGTCAAACATAAATATCAAATATTGGGATCAAAACACATTTTTCTATTGATATTGAATTGTTCATAGTTTGCACAATGATTACACAAGCATAGATGTCACAGTCTCCCCTACTTTAGGAAAATTCATCCCGAAATTTATTTAGAGGAGACTTTTGAGAATAGATGTGGATACTTCGCTTTCATCTGATCTTCACGTTCCCAAGTAAATTCTGGGCCACGTTTAGATTCCCAGCGAACTTTGACAATTGGAAGTCGCTTGTGTTTGAGCTTTTTGACTTCACGATCCATGATTTCCACAGGTATCTCAACGAAGTGCATCGTGTCATCAACATGAATTTCATCAACTGGTATGTGGAGGTTCTCATCAGCTAAACACTTTTTTAGATTGGACACGTGGAAAGTTGGATGAACATTTCCAAGTTCAGGAGGTAGCTCAAGTCTGTAGGCTACTTTTCCGATTCTTTCAACGATCTTGAATGGTCCAACATAGCGTGGTGCAAGTTTTCCTTTCTTTCCAAATCTAATCACACCTTTCCAAGGGGATACCTTGAGTAGGACGTGATCACCGACTTGAAATTCTAAGGGCTTGCGTCGTCGATCCGCGTAACTCTTCTGACGGCTTCTAGCTGTCTGTAGGTTATCACGAATCTTCTTGACCTTGTCTGTAGTCTCTAGAATGAGTTCAGGTCCAGTAAGCTGAGCTTCACCTATCTCATTCCAGCAGACCGGTGAATGACATTTTCGACCGTATAAATCTTTGAAAGGAGCCATGTTGATGCTAGAGTGATAACTATTGTTGTAGGAGAATTCGATCAACGGCAGATGCGAATCCCAACTACCACCAAAATCGATCACACAAGCTCTAAGCATATCCTCCAGTGTCTGGATTGTTCTCTCAGATTGACCATCCGTTTGAGGATGATACGCTGTGCTCAAATTAAGTTGGGTTCCCATTGCAGATTGCATGGTCCTCCAAAAGTGAGACGAGAATCGAGCATCTCTGTCAGATATAATGTCCAAAGGAACACCATGTCGGGATACAATCTCATCCACATAGATTTTAGCAAGCTTGTCAGCAGATAGATCCTCACGGATTGGCAAGAAATGTGCTGACTTTGTAAGACGATCAACAACTACCCAAATGGCGTCATGACCTCTTTTAGTACGAGGCAGTTTGGTTATGAGATCCATAGAAATGTTTTCCCATTTCCAAACCAGAATCTCTGGTTGCTCCAATAATCCAGAGGGATGTTGGTGTTCAGCCTTAACCTAAAGACAAGTAAGGCATTTGGAAACATATAAGGCAATGTCTTTCTTCATACCCGGCCACCAGTACTGGGTTCGAAGATCCTTATACATTTTGTCTGCATCAGGATGAATAGAATAACGAGACTTATGAGCTTCATCCATTAGCAAGGTGCGAAGATTGTCTTGACTTGGGACCCACAAACGGCCCATGAAATAAAATAGCCCAAAGTCTTTCAGTTCAAGCTCAGGTTTAAGATGATATGGTAATTCTTTACCCATCAAACCTTGTATAACACAAGCATGTTGAGCCTGAGAAATGCGGGTTTGAATATCAGATCGAACTTGGACACAATGAAGCTTGGCGCGTTCCTTACGACTCAACGCGTCAGCCACGACATTCGCCTTACCAGGATGGTAGCGAATTTCACAATCATAGTCGTTTAGAAGTTCAACCCAACGTCGTTGCCTCATGTTAAGTTCTTTCTGATTGAAAATATGCTGGAGACTTTTGTGGTCAGTAAACACTACACACCTTGTACCATACATGTAGTGTCTCCAGATTTTGAGAGCGAAAACTACAGCGCCCAATTCAAGATCATGAGTCGTGTAGTTTTTCTCGTGTACCTTCAGCTATCTTGATGCATAAGCTATAACTTTGTTTCTTTGCATAAGAACGCAGCCAAGGCCTAAATTGGACGCATCACAGTATACGACAAAGTCGTCGTTACCCTCAGGTAAAGATAGAATAGGTGCATCACAGAGCTTCTGTTTCAAGGTCTGAAAAGCTTCTTCCTGTTTGGATCCCCACTCAAAAGGTTTATTCTTCCGAGTTAGAGAAGTGAGAGGAACTGCAATCTTGGAGAAGTTTTCAATGAAATGGCGGTAATAACCCGCGAGACCAAGAAATGAACGAACCTCGGTAGGAGTAGTAGGTGTATCCCAATCCTTAATCGCACTGATTTTGGCAGGATCTACATGAATACCTTGTTCGTTGAGAATGTGCCCCAAAAATTGGACTTCCTTAAGCCAGAATTCACACTTGGAGAATTTGGCAAAAAGCTGTTCTTTCTTTAGGAGCTCAATTGTAAGACGGAGATGTTGCTCATGATCAGCTCAAGTCTTAGAATAGACCAGAATGTCATCAATGAAAAAAATGATGAACTTGTCCAAATAAGGCTTGCAGACCCTATTTATCAAGTCCATGAAAACTGCAGGAGCATTTATTAGACCAAAGGGCATAACAATAAACTCGTAATGACCATATCTTGTACGAAAAGCTGTCTTGGGAATATCTTCTTCAAGCACTCGAAGCTGATGATACCCAGAACGTAGATCAATCTTTGAAAAGCAGGTAGCACCCTGTAGCTGATCAAAGAGATCATCAATGCGAGGTAGGGGATATCGATTATTGATGGTAAGCTTGTTAAGCTCACGGTAATCGATGCACATTCTGAAAGATCCATCCATCTTCTTGACAAAAAGAATGGGAGCACCCCAAGGTGAAAAACTTGGACGAATGAATCCTTTGTCAGAAAGTTCCTGGAGTTGCATAGATAACTCTTGCATCACATATGGTGCAAGACGATAGGGTGATTTAGCAACAGGATTTGCACCAGGTACGAGATCAATATGAAACTCAACTTGGCGTACAGGGGGTAAAGCAGGTAATTCCTCAGGAAATATCTCAGGGTAATCCCGAACAACAGGGATATCTTGAATAGTCTTACCCTTTCCTTTCTCCTCTATGACATGTGCCAAGAAGGCGACATATTTCTTTCGTAGGTATTTTTGGGCTTGGGTACAAGACATAAGTTTAAGACCACTAACGGGTTTCTCCCCACGAACTTCTAAGATTTCACCAGTGGAAAGTGGTATTCGGACAATCTTCTCAAAACAAACCACCTCAGCATGGTACTTGGCTAACCAATCCATTCCTACTGTTACATCGAAGCTCCCGAGTTGCATCGGTGTGAGGTCAATAGGAAAAAGATGGTTATTAAGGTTCAACTGGCAATTTCGAAGAACAGAGTCAAGTACAACGGGTTCACCACTAGCTACTTCTACTGTCAAGGGCTTTCCTAGTTTTGTTCTAGTCATCGAAAGCAAAGGCTCAAAAGCTAAGGATACAAAACTCTTATCGGCACCCGAATAAAAAAGAAGAAAAGCAGGTTGGTTGTTAACAAAGAACGTACCGTTCACCACTTCGTTATCTACGCGTGCCTCATTGGCGTTCATGTTAAAGACTCTCCCACGAGCCTGTGCCTGATTAGCGTTAGCCAACTTTGGGCAGTTGTTCCTGTAGTGGGTCAGATCCCCACAGTTGAAACATGAACCAGGCGGATAGTGAGGTCGTGCAGGATTTTGGGCAGGGTTTTATGCAGCTTGGTTTTGGTTAGGAGCGAAATGGCTGGTGTTAGCAAGATGACCAGACTTGCCACAGTTTGTACAGATACCGCATTGCACCTGTGGTTGATGGTGGTTGTTACATCTGTTGCACAAAGGTGCGTTACCAGCGTACTGCCTCTTGGCAGCAGGTTGTGCAGGCTGATTAGGAGCTGCCTGTTGTGCCACCACAGCGAAATTCTTGGAAGCCTTACGCTTCCTTGATTTCTTTGAAGATTCAACAGCCTTCTTACCCTTCTGTTTCTCACCCTTATCAGTCTGTTTCTTGTCACCTTTTCTGTGGAGTTTACCCTTTTTGACTTGAGAGTCTGTTAGGGTAGCAGCGAGCTCAATGGCCTGTCGGACGGTAGTAGGGTTGCTGCCAGTGACAATATCCTGACCAGGATCTGGCAAACCGTCTATGTACTTCTCAATAGCCTTATCCAAAGGCGTGACCATTGTAGGACAGAGCAAGCTTAACTCCTCGTATCTATCAGTGTATGCCCGGTGTTCACCACTGTCTTGCTTTAGATCATGGAACTCATTTTCTAAAGCCCTCTGCTCGTGATGAGGGCAGAACTCTCTCATCATAAGAGCTCTAAGTTCCTCCCATGTTTGACCCAAAGCAACATCAGCACCTCGGTCTCTCATTACCCCATTCCACCATGTGAGAGCCCTATTTTGGAATACACTTGAAGCAAACTCGACCTTACGGTTGTTAGGACACTGAACATGGCGAAAAGTGCTCTCAAGACTCTCAAACCACTGTAGGAGCCCAGTTGCTCCTTCAGAACCACTAAACTTGAGCGGTTTAGCCGAGTTAAAACTTTTGAAATTGCACAGAGCAGGTGCATTATTGTTATTGTTGGCTTGATTAATTTGAGTGATGAGATTCGGTAGCATAGCAGCCATCTGCTGTGCTATAATAGCCGCCAGTTCAGCGTTAGGTTGTTGAACGTTACGTCGAGGAGGCATTCTAAAAGAGGAAACATGAGAGAAAAGGAGTGAGATGATGTGAGGAAAGAAATGAGATGTCATAAAAATCAACAAAATGTAAGGATGGTGGTCGTTCGTTCGTTACCACAAAGCAAGCAAACGACACATAGTGACAAATCAAAGTAAATGGGTCATAATAATGTATCGCCGAAGACATGCTCGCCTATAAGTGAACACTCACCCCAAGAGTTCCCAGGTAAGAGTGACTGGTCCGATACTGCGGATTTGTATGAATACTCTAGCCTTAGATAGAAAACTCAGGGTACATGCATCCACCCTTCCAGTTTGCACGTGTTCACATTATTTAGATCCAAACTTTGACGAGATTTTGAAAATTTGGAAGGCATTAAGCCAAAAACGAAGAATCGTCCAAAGGGTGGGTGATTATTTTCAAAATCGTTTTGGAAAAATTGGAGGGGTTCAAAACCTTATAACAAATCATCTAAGAATAGATGATTGATTTTCAAAATCATTTTAGAAATTCGTGTTCATGTTTTGGTAATCACCTAAGGATAGGTGACGTGTATTATGTTAAGATCTAAACACAAGATAACTTGTGTTAGGGTCCTAGAAAAGTTATAGTCTAGGTCAAAGCATTACTAATAACCTAATTCCCTATAACCATTGGCTCTGACACCAACTCTTCTGTCACACCCCGACCGCGTAAAACAACAAACCGCGGCGGAAACATCAGGGAGTGGAGCGACAGAATTATTGTTCCATAACCATGGTAATTAAAGTTTTTTATTATTTATTAAAGTGTTTACATTGCCTTGGAATTCAACAAAAATATAACATAATTAACTGTCTTTTAAGTCACTAAGGCCCAAGTTCGCCTAAGTGTAGCACAAACATCATCATGCATTAGCACCTGAAACACATGTAAAAATAGGTACGTCAGCATAAAAATGCCTGTGAGATACATAGGTTTTATTTATGTAGGATTCATGACTTGTAGTAAAAAGAAATGTTTAACAAAAAGTAGTCATGAACCTTGTAAATGTTTTCTTTTATAAAATCATGTGAAAATCAATATGAAAATCAAATGATATAAAAGAAAATAATGCATGGTTAAATAAATAACCAAGTAAAATGAATTTGTGTAAAATGTGCCATTTGTAAAACAATGTCCTGTCTTTGTAAAAATGTATCATGTTTTTGTCAAGTGGTTTAAATAACGCTACGATGTATAATATCATAAAAACATTTATGTATAGGAAGTATCAGCGGCGTATCCACCATGCTTTTATCATATAACACATCGCCTCATTATGTAAATCACTTATCAATAACCACTCAAAATGTCTTGTTTTAAACAATTGTCAAAATGTTTATGTATAAACAATGTTCATGTGTCAATGTAAAACCATGTTTTGTGTAATCAAATGATATGTATGGCAAGTAAAATATCTACTTAAACCATATGTAGAATGTCAAAATGTGACCAAATGTCATGTACGGTGAATAAAAAGAATTTACTCAACCCCGTAGGAAAATGTACAAAACAAAGTCTTTGAATAAACCTAAGTTTAATTCAAATGTCATGTTTTGCAGAAAAACAATGCTTTATGATTACAAACATTTATGCAGTAATGTTAATCGCATACATTCAAGCCTTGCGACTGTTTGGACAAACCCTTAAACGAATTAAAGGTTTATCAATTTATGTATATCGGATTCTGTCATTCCCTACTTCCAAACAAACCTAGGAAGTCGAGAACGGGATTTGTCAAGTCCTATGGTACCATTACATACTACCGAGCGGCGTGATCAATGTTAATGAATGTATTATTGTTCTGATTAAACATACCAAATATCATAACCAATGTAACATGTGAAAAACATGTACTAAGTATGCTAAGTAAACATACATAGTAGAAATGTTCATGAAATCAATTGTGCCCATATGATGAGTAAACATATGCAACAGAAATGTTTATGAAATCAATGTGCTAGCATGCTAAATAAATATACATAGCAAAAATGTTTATGAAATCAATGTGCTAGCATGCTCAGTAAACATACATAGCAAAACACAATGGGAAATCATGTACTATAAGTGTACTAGTTGAACATAGCATGTATATGTCATAAAAGCAATGAAAGCATGAAAGTAACATGTAAGCACAAGTGTTTCACCCCAAAATATTTGAAAGCGGTAAAAGAGGGGACTATGTACCCAGTTGGGATTGCTTATTAGTCTTGGGATTAAGACCAAATTAAGCTCCAAGGATCACGGAATCAACAAGGCACCTAATATAGGTAACTACGTTAATTAACGGATCCTAAATCGGGTAATAGGATAGAATGAGGTTCTATAAATCAAATGAGTATTTGAACTCATATGGCATGATTTAATAGACCTAACATTCTGATTTGAAACTTAACCTAAGTGCTTTTGACCCGTTTCAACCCGTTATGGTAGTTTAAGCTACTATAACGCGTCGTTTGCGTAAACCTAAGGTCGGATGGTTATCTATGTCCTAAGTTAAGTCTTACATGCCCAATTATGCCTAAACATGTTACTAAATCAGTTTATATGTCAAAAACTTGATTACATACGCAAAATATAAATTTATGCTTCAAAAGGGCATTTTGGTCATTTTCTATGGGCATATAAACTACTTAACAAACAAATAACCAACCTAAGTGATCATAAGGTATAACCTCAGTAGGTTATTCCCTATGCAACTATGATCACTAAATAAGTTTGGTCGGATCCTAATGATCGACCAAACCGGTCGGGTTCGAAAGTCTAAGCGGTTGTCGAGACCACTTAACCTACGACCCTAAACAAGCACTAAACTAGTAGTGACGAGTTAAACATGTTTAACTAACTTAGAAAACTGATTTGATATCAAAACAAAGGGTTTTGAAACCCGAAAATAGTTTCGTTTCAAAATGCGCGTAAATACGTATTTTGACCGAAACTTTGACTCGTCACTACACCTAGTTAACGTGGTAATCAGTAGGTATAATCGCTAAGGATTATAACCATCATGATTAGAATCACATTGCAAAGTTCAATTGAACTTTGACTTGACCAATTGATGGTCAAAACCGAAAGTCAAACTATTGGTCAAACAGTTTGACTTTCAGCTCTAAATAGCTGAAAATAACTACTAAGCCATGAAAGAACACTTACAAGGTGTTCAAAGGCTAGAAGGAAGGTTTTAGAACTCAGGTAGGTGGCTCCTTAGCAGGAAATCCTCCACTTGGAGTTCCAAAATGAGAATGAGCAATTGAACAAGTGAAAGGTGGGAGGTATTTATACTTGTGGTGAACTTGTAAGATCATTACAAGTGTTTATTTGGCCACCAAGCAATAAATCTCAGCCATACATGTGTTAAGGGACAGCTAATGTTACTTGGAGAAGTGTTAACTTGTTCCCCAAAACATGGAAATTGCATACAAGGGCCTGATTTGCGTAACAGCAGCTGAAATCAAGTTTTCTGTTACTGGGCCTTCTGTCGCGCCCCGCGTAAGAACAGGAGCTGGGCTACGCGGCCCGCGACCTCCAGTCAGTTCAGCACAAGTTTCAATTTTGTCACATTTGGTCCCTGCACGTGTTTAAGCTGATTTTTGGCATATTTAACCCCCGTTAAACAATTTTCAAGGCTCTACAAGGTCGTCAAAGTATAGGAGACTCAAAATATGCTCGGAAATATCACGGATGTCGGTTCGTTTGGTCGTACGATCACGTTGTTCGGTTAATTACGACGAAACTCGAACGGACGCGAAAACGATCCAAATTAAGCGATGAATGGTATTTTTGCATTCCGATCACTAAAATAAAATATTTTAGTGTCTACAAAAAGTTTTGGATGTCCGGGTGTGGTCAGAATGTAAGATATGCGCGAAAATGCAAACTTACGCCGTTTTTGACGCTTTTAGTCCCTGTTTGATCAAATAAGCGTAATTTCGCATACCGAACCACTCAAAGCTTATTTCTAAGCTATGTTAAGGTTATTTGGGGTATGTTTAGCTTATGATCATGTTCCAGACTGTTTGTTGCCATACGAAATGGCAGACTTTTGCAGTTTGACGCAAATAGTCCATGTGAGCGAATAAACTTGTTTTAGCCATACCAAACCCTTTAAAACTTATTTCTAAGTTATGTAAAGGTTATTTAAGGTATGTAAAGCTTATGTCACTATTCCAGAGTATTTTTCGCATTAAACTGATTACGTTTACGCATTAGTTTGCGTATAACTTTCTAGAAGGCGATATGGAGTTTAAATTCGATCAAAAATCAAAACGTGCAAAAATGTCAAACATAAATAACAAATATTGGGATCAAAACACATTGTTTTATTGATATTGAATTGTTCAGAGTTTGCACAATGATTACACAAGCATATATATCACAGTTTGCTCCATTCCCAAATCACCGGGAATTACATGCTTTTTAGAAAAGTGTGAACTCACCTTAGATTAGATCGACAGATTAGATTAAGTGTATGTAATATAGAGTGACCGACCATGCCCTATAATAGTTACCATGGTATATTAGACTTTATTTAGACATTGCACGAAAGTCCTACACATGTCTAGCAACTAGCACACAAACAAGCAATCACGTAGCGCGTCTATCATATGGTTCCCTAACCATGTTCACAACCTTTCTACGATATTAAATATGTTGTCTATACAATTATCAAACAATCATGGATACTAAAAGTAGCAACTTTGGTCGTTATGAATTCATGCTTTACTGCATAGAAAATCACTGAAAATAGGTTGTTTTGGGTGACCCATTTAACCTGTTTACAAGTCTTCAAATTTTTTTTTTTATGTGACATACCTCTCGGAGGGATAGGCCTTGTGTTAAAGTTTCAAGGTCTAACTCTTCATCAATAATTCATAAAAATTCATTTACTAAGCTGCAATCAGATTCGTCACTTATGACTACAGCTTACGGAAAAATCCATTTAAAATTCCTTGTTTATCCGATTGACGAAATTCTAGTTAAAGATTTTTGGAATCACCTGGAAGTACTTACAGTAAAAATTTGAGATCATAACTCAATTCCTATATTGAGTTATGACATTCGTAATGGGCTGCAAATTCTGATAGAAAAAGCATCCTGGACCTTTGTTACGAAATAATTCAATAAAAATATCAATCGGCGTCGAAAAAATGCAATTCCAGTGGGTTTGAAAGATATTTCCTGGAACTACATTATAGAATCTAGAAACACTGATTTTCATTCAATTTTGACCCGGTTACAGTCGACAGAAGTCGGCTGTAACTTGCTGGACAGAATCAGTTTCGTTACCCAGCTTCCTAAAACGACTTTTATGATTTTAATCACATCTCTAGCAACCAAGAACAACATGTATTCATCATTTACAACAGGTTATCATTATATATCATCTAATTCATCAACCATGACTAACAATATTCAAAACAAGATCATACCACATCAAACCCTAGTAATTATACGAACTCTTATGCAATTATAACACCAATAAATCATGCATTCTAGCAACCCTAGACTACAAGTAGCATCACAAACATCAAGAACCAGAAAACGCAGCCATGTATACATGAAACATCGCACACCGAAAGATACCAAGAACACTAACTAACCTTGAGAAGAGATGGAAGAACTAGAGAGAAAGAAAGATGAGGGATCGAATGAATGGGGGAGGGGGTGCTTGCTACTCTCGTTGCACACCACATGGAACAATTTAGGGTTTTTGGTTTCTTTTCCTTCTCATGCACATATAACATACGTAATGTTATAAAACAAGGGGGGGCGATTTGGTAATTGGGCCACAAGGGTTGGGCTGAATTGGGGATGGGTGGCGGGTTGGGCTAGGGGTTTGGGTTTCAGGTTCGGTTTAATCGCAGAACTAGTGTAGTGGTTTGTCACACCCCCAAAATCCACAATCGGAGTATCACCGCAGGGAGCGTGACTGACCAGGATCCAGCCACCAATCATATTGAACGATATAATTAAATAAATAAAAGTCCAAACCAAATAATATAATTGGTGTCAAAACAATTCAACAAAGTTTAAGTTTTCAGCGGAAGCATTAAGTTCAAAACCATAATAAAGTATAAAAGTTCATAAGTTTAACATGGAACTCAACAGTCCATGTCCCACAACGACCTCTTCCTCCTGTGCAAGCTCCATCTAAGCACCTAACAACCTGCAAGACATATAATAACGAATCAACAACAAAGTTGAGAGAGTTCACAGTTGGTTGTCCATTTTAACGTTGTTCCAAAAACCATAGTTATGTTTCGAAAACAACAGTTGGTTGTCCATTTTAACGTCCTCTGCGGCACGGTGTGAGGCTTGTCAAACCTAATAGCGCTATTTAACTAATGACCCATTCGCCATTGGCCCAGCGATTAAGTCGATATAAAATGAGGGACTTAATGATAGAGTTTTTCTCTAGTGTCAATGTAGTCACCCTTCAGTTAAGAGGGTGGGAGTACGTGTCAAGAAGAATACGCAGGTTTCAATGTTGTCACCCTTCAACTAAGAGGGTGGGAGTACGCATTCTACCCAAGGAGAAATACGCAGGTTTCCTTAGTATACTTAACCCATTCCCAAACCACCGGGAATCCCATGCCTTGTGGAAAGTGTAAACTCACCTTTGGTTGCTCGGTCGAACTCTTAAAATAGCTAATATGATTACCATTTTGTTTGATAGAGTTTTTGTCTAGTGTCAATGTAGTCACCCTTCAGTTAAGAGGGTTGGTCAATCATGTCCTAATATGATTACCATTTAGTTTGTTAATGGTTTTAAATAAAACACAAAGTTCCTACACGCATCTATCACATAACACGCACTCACTTTAACAGTTCACGCCCAGATAAACATCCCGTCTATAACCATTAAAAAGCAAGAATCCGATATCGCACATAACACTTTCATTAACATCTAACACGTTAGATCATTCTCAGATAACCTACCCGACATTTAGACACGCAAATTACTACCTACGTCGTTTCAGCTTTAACATCCAAAACTGGGCTGTTTTCGGGCATTTTAATAAAATAGTTAACTTATTCCAAAAATTCCCAAATTTTTACAGAATGTTTTAAACGATCCAAATACTATTGTGTCAAAATATCGGGATACAATTCATCACCAATTATTTTATAAAAATCATTTACCTGGCTGCAATCAGATTCGTCACTTTCTGACTGCAGTCCACGGAAAAATTCATTTAAAATTCATCGTAAGTCCTATTGACGAAATTCTACTTGGATATTTTCACTGGCACCTAAGGCCATCTACAGTATAGATTTCATTGTCTAACTCTAAATATTTGCCCAGTTATGACTCAAAACATAATGCGTAAAATCTGCAGAAAACGCAGCTTTAATTGCTGAAACGAAATCATTTATTTAAAATAGCAAACGAAGTCCAAAAATTATGATTCCAGTGTCATTAGAAGCGTATTTCGAAATAACACGTTATAGACTCAAGAAAATCAATTTTTCGTTAAGTTATGACCCAGTTACAGCCAACTGAAGGCGGCTGTAACAGTTTGACAACTTCCTGTTTTCAGTTTATAGCGCTCTAACGCAAGTTCTATTTGTTCCGGTAACATGTTTAGTGAACAACAACGACATTTAACATCTTTTACAGCAGGTTATCGTTTATTTAACTCATATTTATCATGTCAAGTATCAACGTCATCAAGAATATAAACCCTCATCCATATATATATATATATATATATATATATATATATATGGGACCGCTAAAATGAAAACCATCTCTAGTTGTAAGAACCAAGAGAACCAGTTTCTAGCCACTAGCCACTAGATCAACAAGATGGATGGATGAGATTAAAAGTAACTAAAATTAATATAAATATATTTTGTCTTATTATTTTTTTAATATTTTAATCTTAAAGGGTGCTTTAGTAAAATTATTTTTTTTGTCTTTTTGCCTTTATTATTTTTTATTACTTTTTTGTTTTATTATATTAATTTTTATTTTTAAACAGAATTTTTTTATTAAAATCATTTTTAAATTAAATTTTTTTAACAAAACAATTTTTTTGCGCGCCGGTTTTTGCACGCATCGTTTTTGCACACCGTTTTTTTCGCTCGGTTTTTTCAAGCGTCGTTTTTTTAACGCGTCGTTTTTTACGACCCGTTTTAACGAGGCGTTTTTTACGTCCCGTATTTTTCGCGGCGTTTTTATGCCCCGTATTCACGCCCCTTGTTTAGGCGCCGTTTTATCACATGGTTTTTTACGTTTTACAATTTACGTGGAAAAAGTTTTACGTTTTACGTTAAAAAGTTTTTACATAAAAGTTTACGTTTTACGTTAAAAAGTTTTTACATAAAACTTTACTTTTTACGTTAAAAAGTTTAGGTTTTACGTTAAAAAGTTTAGGTTTTACATTTTGCGTGAAAAAAGTTTATGTTTTACGGTTTACGTTAAAAGTTTACGTTTTACGTTATACATCTTACAATTCACATAAAAAAAGTTTTACGTTTTACGTTAAAAAGTTTTTACATAAAAGTTTACGTTTTACGTTAAAAAGTTTACGTTTTACGTTAAAAAGTTTATGTTTTACGTTAAAAAATTTACGTTTTTACGTTAAAAAGTTTACGGTTTTAACCTTTTTTTTTTACAAAAACTTTTTTTACACACGTTTTTTAAACTTTTTTACGTTTTTTTTATGAAAACTTTTTTTACGGTTTTAAACTTTTTTTTACAAAAACTTTTTTACCAAAAATTTTTTACAATTTTTTTTATAAAAACTATTTTTACAAAAGACAAAAACTTATATGAAACCTTTTTTACGGTTTTTACCTTTTTTTTTACAAAAACCTTTTTTACACACACGTTTTTAAACTTTTTTACATTTTTTACGAAAACTTTTTTTACGATTTTAACCCATTCGATTGGAATAAACTGATTTTTGGTATTTATAATTGTATTATGAAGATTATAACTATAAAACATAATAAAGTGATTTAAGTCGGCCACAATGTTATTTTAATGCGTTAAATTATATGTGTGACAAACAAACATACTTGTTAATACAAACTTGTTTTTTGTCGCCGCACGTTGCGGCGAAACCGAGCAAATGATAATGTAAAACAAAAATGATTTGAAAATAAAGCATGTTGTTTAGAAAGCTAAACCATTAGAACGGTTTAGTTTATCATCGTACTTTTTTATGATACCAAATAAATACTTTATTTTAAGTACAATTTCGTTTTTAACAAAACTTATAACGAAATGTTCGGGAAAAAATCAATCATGACTACGTACTTAAGTTTTAAGAAAAAAATTATAAACCTATAATATTAAAGAAGTATCAAATTAATCGATAATATATGTTCTAAAAAGAAAAGAGAATTATTAAAAAACGGTAAAGAAAATACACGGTTTTAAAAAAGGAAAATAATTAAAAATATGTTATTAAAAATAAAAAATAATAAAAAGCTATATATTATTATAAAATTAAAATTACTATTCATGATCCTTCACTAACAATATATATATAATAGAGTAAAAGATGTTTATTTGTCAATATAATATTCTTAACAGAACTTGTATTGTAATTATAAATAAATTATTTTCCTCATGTTGCAACTTGCGACCCTCAAATTAAATTAAAAATATGTATATAATAAAGTTATTTATTATTATTTACTTGGATTAAAAGGCGTGTAATACAACAAGTCGTGCCTACTAACTTTTTTACAATTTTTTTTATAAAAATCTTTTTACAAAATAACAAAAAATTATAAAGGGGAGAGAGATGATTTGATATGAAGAGAGAGAAATTGAAATGACTTGAAAAAGGGACTTTAAAGAGGAGAGAGATGATTTGATGGTTTTGATTAAATGACTATATTACCGTTTTGAGTGTCATTATCTGATTGGTGGAGAGTGGTTCTCGTGGTTCTCGCAACTACGGGTGGTTTTCATTTTAGCGGCCCCCTATATATATAGGACAAAGATCCGTTAGGAACCACCTCTTATTGTGAGAACCGCGAGAACCAATGTGAACACGACCAAAAATGCCTAAAAATAGCTAAAAATCACACAAATTTTTTTTTAAATATTTTTTATAAAAAAATCGCTACTTTTCGAAGAAAAAAAATTAAATTTTTTTTTGATACTAAATGTAGCGATTTTAACATAAAAAATATTAAAAAAATTAGATTTTTTTTATTTTTTTAGATTTTTTTTTTATTTTTTTTAGGTTTTTTGGAGGTTTAGGTTTTAGCATTTTAGCTGGGGGGGGGGGGGGTTTAGGTTTTTGGGGGGTGGGGGAGGGGGGGTTTAAGTTTTTTTTTTTTTTTTTTGGGGGGGGGGGGGGGGGTTAGGTTTTTGGGGGGGTTTAGTTTTTAGCATTTAGCTTTGGGGGGGGGGGGGGGGTTAGGTTTTTTTAGCTATTTTAGGTTGTGTTCACATTGGTTCTCGCGGTTCTCGCAATAAGGGTGGTTCTCGCATGAACCTTACCCTATATATATACATACATAATATTCCGGTAAATGATTTTTATAAAATAATTGGTATTACTTTATTTGTCATAACATATCAGTAAGCAAAAGGTTTGGTTTGAATATTATGCTTAAAGCCCATTTTATGTGCCATAAGGACATTATCGTCATTTATCGGCATTGTATAAGAACTTGAAGTTAAACTCAGTTTACAATCTGACTTAGCATCCCAAATAATCCTAATTATAATATCATATCAGTAGGTAATGAGTTTTATGCTTTAACGTCAGCATTTGTAAGAGACATTATAATTGGATCTGGTATCAGTCGGGACACCCGCCGCAACGCGCGGGCATTCCTACTAGTATAATAACAAAAGATGAAGGGCCTTGCCCATTTCCAGGTTACAAGTGACCGACATCTGGCGGTAGTTATTTTTATCTTCTCGATAGTCTTGGTTTTAGTTATATACAACAATTAGTTCAGCTACGGTACACTAAAAATTTCAATTTTGCCATTTGTTACATCAGAAATTACCATGGTTAACGGTAAAACAAAAACGAACTTCGGTGGCAGTAAACCTAGGCTCCATATGCATAATTAGTTGTCGATTTGTGAAGAAACAAAGGTTAAACCGAAACAGGTAACCGGATATCATGCCGGAACCCTAGATCTGACATTGCATGTGACCGGAAAAGTCCTTATCGTCGGTGATAGGAATGTAGCCAGATCCGATGAAGACTAATTTTGGGTCTCCACCACCGTACGGTCCGGTCTTGCTGAAGCAGCGTCGGGCATAGCGGGAGTTTGGACCAGATGAATTGTATGCGCCGCCGTGGTCAGTCATCTTAGGTTGGCCAGAACTGTCGACCCTCTTTCTCTCTCTAAGTCTTGAAATGTGTTATCTGTAATTGCAAATGAAAGAAGATGGAGTTGTAAAGGAAAGGTTGTCTTTTTTATCTTTCTTTTTCATAAAGGTTTTTTTTTTAGAGTAAATTGCCATTTTAGTCCTTGAGTTTTTGTCCAAATTGCTATTTTAGTCTAAATAATTTTTTTTTTCTTCTCTAGGTCCCTGACTTTTCCTTTTTCTTACCATTTTGATCACATTGCCTAACTTAGTCTAAAAACCAGGTTATAATCAGGGGTATTTTTGGCATTAAATTTTTATAAGGTTTACGAAATTATGTTGTAAATTACTCTTGGCTATCACTACACAACAGTTATGCCAAAAATACCCCTGGTTATCACTACACAACAGTTATGCCAAAAATACCCCTAGTTATAACCAGATTTTTAGACTGAGTTAGGCAATGTGATCAAAATGACAAGAAAATGGAAAAGTCAGGGACCCATAGGAGAAAAAAAACTATTTGGACTAATATGACAATTTGAACAAAATCTCAGGGACTAAAATGGAAAACTTTTTTCGAATTATCTGTTTTTCTTTTTCATAATGTTTTTTTAATCTTTAGCTGTTTCGATTTAAAGAAGCTCTTTTGAGCCGGTTAAATTTCTATTTTTAGTCTTCTTTGTTGGTTTAATATGACTCAACATATGAATTGACAGGTAATAAAAAAGGGTAAGACTCTTAGAAAAACATAATAGGGTAAAACTTTATGCTAAAAAAGGTCTTAGATAAAGATACAAGATATTGCATTTAAAAAGAAAAACTAGTTATTCAACTTTAAAGACGAGTCATTAAGGGGTTGTTTGGTAGCCTCTTAATAACCATTCAGATGCTACCTCTTAATGGTTTAAAACCTCTGAATAAATAAGAGGTAACCGCAAGTCTGAATGGTTAAGAGCAATGTTGTAGAAGGCGCTAGGCGCTAGTGGGGCGGTGAGGTACCGCCTAGGGATTAATCAGGATTAATAGGGATTAATCGGGATTAATCGGAATGGGATTTTTATATGTATTTTTTCAAAATTATATATATATACCCAATAATATAAAAATAATACTTCAAAATTCACATAAATACTTCAAGTTTCAGATAGTATGGTTCGATTTTGACCGATTTTGACCAATTTTGACCGCCTAGGACCGATTTTGACCGATTAATATAGTCCGATTAATCCGATTTTTGACCGCCTAGAACCGATTTTCACCGCCTAGGACCGCCTACGACCGACTTTGACCAAAACCGATTAATTCCACCGACTAGCTTAAAATTAATCAGTAGCCAACCGCCTAGCGCCTAGGCGCCGATTAATCGGCCGCCTAGGCCGATTTCTGCAACAGTGGTTAAGAGGTAACCTCTGAATGGTAAATCATCACATGTCACATTCTTCTACCTTCTCATTGGTAAAATTCTTAATGGTTCCATTAAGAGGTAGTCTCTTAATGACCATTCAAAGACTACCAAACAGCCTCTTAACCATGTATTCTTACATGACTTAGATTATTTTAAGCGCATTATGAAACAAATTTTAAAAAAGCACTACAGCTTTTTAAGTATAATTAATAATATATGCTTTTAGAGTAACTCTTATTTTTTATTTGGGGTTAAGATGGTGAAATACTCACAATTTTATTATTATTATTATTATTATTATTATTATTATTATTATTATTATTATTATTATTATTATTATTATTTGTTTATTTATCTAAGTACGTATTTCGCATACAATTTACGTGTTTTGGTTTGAATCGAACCCGTGCTAATTTAGGTATCGGCATTGATATTATTGAAACCGGCACCGTTATTACCTTTGATGTATAAACATATCAATATTATTTTGGGCACGTTACAACTTTGTTAATAAGGACATCTCATTTTGTTGTTACACTGAGTGTCGGTACTACATCGGTACCGTCATGAATTGAATCAAACTAAATATTTACCAACTAAAATCCCGCCGTGAAGCATGGGGAAACAACTAGTTTACTAATGTTATGTGACTAGACATTAGTCAAGCATTAAAACAATCACTACATATGTTTTTTTTGTGGACTCATCGTAAATACATCATAGATGTGCAAAACAAAACTCAATTAATTACTTGTATTCTTAAACATGTGGACTCACAAACTATTTATAGTTTGTTAAGCATGCTTTTCAGGTACTGCACACTAAGCTTAGACATGAGCTACATACTTGATGTTTTCATGTTTTTGAACCTTAGTATGCTTAATATTATGTATTTTGTAACAACACTTTATCGTTATGTTGTGTATGCTCATTTAGCTTTACATCCGAAACGGTTCTTAGTATTCTTGTTAAACAAAGTTGGTTTGAAACCATTTACTTCCCATGGTTTCGTAGGTCTGTACCGAACTCAATTGTGGCAATTAACGGAGGACAGATTACTGCCGTTTTCTCAGACTCTCGTTAACCACCTCCAGCATCGTTTCTTTCTTTCCTCCTCGACTACCATCAGCAACCTCATCTTTCTGGCCACTCGTCAGAGAGCGCGGGTAAAAGTATTTATAATAAATGTTAAATAGTTTGAAAAGATAATGAGAGAAGGCCGGTTTGATCATGGTCTTAACATGCAGGCAGGCACGTATGTATGAGAGATATAATAAACTTTTTTTTTATTTACTTTCACAAATAATTGAGGCAAAATCTATTTATGAGTGTTCCAAACTAGTCATCTAAATCCCAACTAATTTTTTTTTATATCGACGGAAAAGAAATCAATATGACATAAAATAGTATACAGTTACCATGCATGTCATGTATATCCGTATATGAGATAGTTATTAATAATCAGATTCGTGAATGTATACTAGCTGTATCCATGAATGAAATTCACTGGTAATCTGGTAAAATCTGGTAAATACAGTAATCGGTACGGTAAATACTTTTATATACATATAAAAAACACGAGTGTGTGTTCGTTTGATTAAACTTATTTGACGGCTAAAAAATGATTGGTTCCTGAGTCATATATTATATTGTCCATGGGAATAGGAGTGGATTGGTGGTGAGGCAAAAGAAGCTGAATACCTTTATTTTCCCCGCAATTTTCTTTCATCTTTGTTCACTAAAACTTCCAATTTTCAAGCACCTCTTCCCCATACGTTGTTTTCTTTCTCTTTGTTGCAATTTTCTTATCAATCTAATCCTCCATCACACCTCCAACCATGGTATTCATCTCTTTCCTTGTAAATATATACATTTATTGTCCATCAAGAAACATGGAAAATTTCCATTCTTTTATGTTACCCATGCATGTTATGTGTGTATTTCCGCATGATCCTGTCACCCATGAAGTAGTTTTTGATTTTATGGTATCAAGAACTTGATGACAAAGATATCCACAACATTACTCATGATCTACAGTTAATGTGTTCGCGGTTAAGACCACGTTTCTAGATTACTTTGATTTGGTTTGGTTCAAGTGCGGAACCAGTGGGTGAAGAGGGTCCGCGGGATGCCCAGGATATATTTGATTTTGATATAAACTATGAGATTTTTTTTAAGAAAAACATGGGTTAAACCGCATTGTTGTAATAGGTAGAGAAGAGAACCTTACGATAGCCCCAACTAAAAAGTTAGGGTTGTGCAACTTGTTTGGATTGGTTTGTTATTATTGTGTTGATGTGTTTGTTAGGCGAACGCAGCGTCTGGAATGGCTGTGGATGATGCATGTAAGTTGAAGTTCTTGGAGCTAAAAGCAAAGAGGAACCACCGATACATTATTTTCAAGATCGAAGAGCAGCAAGTGATTGTTGACAAGGTTGGAAGTCCTGACGCGAGCTATGAAGAGTTCACAAACTCTCTTCCTAGCAATGAATGTCGCTATGCTGTCTTTGACTTTGACTTTACAACTGATGAGAATTGTCAGAAAAGCAAGATTTTCTTCATTGCTTGGTGATCGATACAGTTTGTTTTATGAAAAATGGAAAATAATAATTTTATTTTTATATTAAGCTAACTTAGGATTTTTATTTTTTATATTAAATTTTACCAGGGCACCAGATACATCAAAGGTGAGAGCAAAGATGGTGTATGCAAGCTCTAAGGACAGATTCAAGAGAGAATTGGATGGAATCCAAGTCGAGTTGCAAGCCACGGACCCAAGTGAAATGAGCTTCGACATCGTAAAATCACGAGCAATCTAATCGAGTTGCAAGCCACGAACCACCGCACAATGTTGTTATAATGCGTTTTCTTTTACGGCCGGTCTTCTTTTTTTCTTTATTTACTTTCGCTCATTGAAAAACATTCCTCCTTTTTCTTTACTTTTGCTCCTTGTTACACTGATTAAAGAATATCCCTCGTCCGCTGTTGTATAATGTAATATTATCATTTGCACATATTGTAATCTTGAACAAATTTGATTTCGTTTCTGAAAGGATTCTTTATTTGTCTCTTAAACAATAGTTAAGGGTAACATGGTAATTTCATTATTAGCGTTTTCTCGTGTGTGTGTATATATATATAGGGGGCGGTTCCCCTAAGAAGCCTATTTTGCCTAAGTTGCCTAAGAAGCAATCTACACCATTTTTTTAAACAACCAATGGACCAGATTAGATCCCTAATATTAAACTAGATAAATAAACAAAATAAAACGCGCGGGGGTATTTTCGTCATAAACAAAAAAATAGTACTGGACAAAAAGCAAAGCAGTTATTGACGATTCAAAAACAGTTCTTCTTCACTCTCTCTCAAAACTTCCCAATCGCTAACAAACGTCCCCTAAAATCGACAATCAGACAGACGAAAATCGAACAAACAACAACAAAAACAGCATCAACGATGGATTCAGAGAGTACGTTCCATTTTTTTTTTTGCATTTTGGTGTATTCGTTTCAATTTTGTACGGTTTTTCTAAGTTTCTTCGAAATCAAATCGATTACACAGGTTCTAAAAGATCTACAAGAAGCCAGAAGCATAAAGAAACAAAACCTGATGACGATTTCGAAGGTTTGTTAAGGATCTGTAAACGAACAGATTTCTAGGGTTTTAATATGTCTAAACTGATTCATGTTCTGCATTTTATAAAACAGATCGATCGTTGTGTTTTAATGAAATAGTGCTGGTTTATTTTTTGTGCTGGTTTATTTTCTGTGCTGGTTTAACCTATGTGCTAGTTTAGTGTTTTAGAAATATCTAGCACAAAGTTGTGGTTGGTTTTCTGGTTTTGAAATCGGTGCTGGTTTAACTTCCGTGCTAGTTTAGTGTTTTTTAAGAAACTAGCACAAAGTTCTAGTTGGTTTTTTGGGTTCCAAATCTGTGCTGGTTTACTATCTGTGCTAGTTTATTGTTTTAGAAGAAACTAGCACAAAGGGTTTAGTGTTTTCTAGTAAACTAGCACAAATTCTAGTTGGTTTACCGTCTGTGCTACTTTAGTGTTTTAGAAGAAACTAGCACAAGTGGTTTTTTGGGTTCCAAATCTGTGCTGGTTTACCGACTGTGCTACTTTCAAATTCAGGAGATAAGTAACATAAGTTTCAGTTGCTTTTTTGTGTGTGAAAACAGAGCTGTACAATCCCAAACCACTACAAATTGTACAACCAGGAGAACCAATCCCTACTTTTGATAATGAACATTTGCATCCCATTCCACTCAAAGTTGTAAGACCAACAAAAAAGGAATATTATATGAGTCCGAAATTTTGGAATGAAGTAGCAATCTAGCCAGCTCCTGCTATGATCATCATGTTTATGTTGTTTGTTTTAGTTTTCTAATGTTATCAATGCTGTTATGTATTATAATCATGTTTTTCTGAACCTTATGTAACAATGATGTTTTGAATTATAAAAATCATGGTTTATTATGTATTAAATGATCAAAATGGTACTGGTTATTGTTTTTTTAATATATAGTACACTTTATAACTTGTGCTGGTTACTATGTTTCTTCTGAAATTACTTGCAGGCTGATCAGACAGTGACTTCGAACAACCGGAAAAGAAACAAAAAACAGCACTAAAAGCTGTTGCCACAAACCTTGAACCTATACGATCAACACTTTTCAAGGAATTTGATAAGAAAAAAAGAATTAGAATCAGGAACAGCCCAAAAAACCTTGCTCAATTCATGCAAGTGTTATCTGACTAACAGAAAGCAGAAGTAGATAACATGGGATTTGAAAGCATGAAGAACTTTGATATAACAAAAATACCAACTGATCTGGGATACTGGCTCACTAACAATTATGAACCTACAATCAACACACTGAATCTAGGTACACATAATGTAGTGATAACACCTAACCTAGTACAAGAAGTTCTTGGCATACCAATGGGTAAAGTGAAGGTTGAGTTGACTAAACCATCAATGAGTGATCCAGTTGTTGCAAAGTTTAGAAATCAATTTGAAATTGATGATGAACTGCCAAAAATGCGTCATATTATTCATGTTGTGAAAGAACAGAAGGAGAGTGGAAGGCTATTTCAACTGAACTTTCTTGTAATGTTCAACTCAATAATGGCAGAGCTCACACACGGTGGCAGCGTCAACATGAAATTCCTTACAACATTGCAACCTGATGTAGATATTAAGGATGTTGACTGGTGCAGCTACGTGATCGACTGCTTGAACAGAAAGACAACAAGCTGGTTCCAATCTAAAGCAGCACATTACATCGGACCGATAACATTTCTAGTGGTATGTTGTAGTTATCTAAAAATGATCTATATTTATTGTTTTTTTTTATCAAACATAATAACAAAAACTAACTTGTAAATCAATCAGTTGGTTTATGCTCATGATACATACCAAAGAACAAATCCAACACAGAAGATGATACCAGCTGTAATGTATCATAAAAATGATACAATTAAAAAGCTTGGTCCGGTGGTGGAAAGCAATAAAAGAAAGAGAAGTGAAAAAGATGGGAAACCAGCACAGAAACTCACCTTGACAACACAAACACCTACTCAAAAGGTGGTGAAGAGTAAGAAGAAAACAAGTTTGAAAGCAGCAACAACTGGTGAAACAGAAGAAAATGAAAAACGAAAGAATTTGAAGGTAAAACTGAAGATGAAGAAAAAAGCACCAGCTGAACAACCTCTATCCACATATCAAAAAATCTCAAAGGAAACTGATGAAGCTAGAAATCATTACTTTAGTGACTTCCCAGAATCTCTAGACATTACACAAAGTTTGGACATTCCACAATCCCAGGAAAAACTCTCACAAATTCCACCTACAAATCCAACAAGTGGAGTGGTAATTTCTATTTTATTGTGTTTATCTGTAGTATTACTGAAAAAAGTGCTGGTTTAGATGGTTATTGAAAAAATGTGCTACTTTTATGACATTTAGTGTTTGGAATGTTAAATTGTGCTAGTTTATACCTAGTATATGTTAGTTTAATGTTAGAATTTGGAATGTGAAATTGTGCTGATTTATATGCTAAAGTGTGCTGGTTTAAATGGATTGTAAAACTGTGCTAGTTTGAAATGTGCTACTTTTATTGTAAACTTTTATCATGTGTATGTAAAAATAAAAATGGAAAATGTGCTACTTTTACAATTTGTGCTACTTTATAAAAAGAATGTGCTACTTTTACAATTTGTGCTACTTTATAAAAAGAATGTGCTGGTTATCTTTTCAGGAATGGATTTGTCTGATAAAATCCAAAACAAAAGAGCTGGACATGCATGTCAAAGAAACACACGAAATGATTGCAGAATGTTTAACAAAGTACAGAGGTGAGGAGGTTGTGGATGCTGTGGATGAGTGGAGAAAAAGATTGGTAGTATATGGTGAAAAGTACAATTTCGAGAAGCAAGAATCAGAAGCAGGGAATGAAGAAAAGAAAAAAGGAGGAAGTGGAGAGAAGACAGAAGGAGGGAATGAAAAGGAAGAAGGGAATGAAGTTAAACTTACCCAATCATAAAAAAAATGGTGGTCTCACAATTTGATTCAACTCCTTTCAGAATCACCAGTTCAATGTGGCCAGAGATTATAAAAGAAATAGAAAAGGCAGAACAAGCAGCAAGCAGCAAAAAAGATGGTGCTGATCATGGAGTTGGTGGTGAAGAAGAAAAGGATGCAGGTGGAGAAAAGGCTAAAGATGGTAAACCTGATGGGGAAACAACAAAGAAAGGAGGTGAAGATGCTAATGAACCACCAAAGGGAGAAAGTGACACTGCTGGTCAACCAGCAAAGAAAGAAGGAAATGAGGCTGCTGGTCAACCAGCACAGCAAGGAGAGGTTTTTAAAACACCAGAAAAGGAAACCAAAAAAGACAGTGAAAAACAAGAATTCATAGGTGAAGACCTAAACGCCGGAGACCAGAAGAAAAAAAGACAAAGCAAACGTACAACTCACCCTACCGAACCTTTATGTTCACCATATATGCAGTGAGTTGTACAAATAAAAACAAAAACTGAAAAAATTGAAGAAAGGATAGCCGAATGGATGTTCTCGACAGTTGACGACCCCTGGTAAGTATAAAAACCAACAAAATCTTAATTGGATAAAAATAAGTATTTAAACTAATGTGTATTACAACAATGCAGGGTGTTTATATTTGAGACAGCATTTAGCACAAACCTTTCAAGGGTATTTCTGGAGTCGCTTCACCCGAACTTATACATACATGTCCAAGTCCTAACAGCTTGGTCATTGGTACTAAACAGTGAAGAGGTCTACAGAAGCAAAGGTTCACCGGAAAGAGTTTTCTGCCCATGCAACATGCTGGTATGTTTTCTAATATGTGCTGGTTTTAATAACAGATTAGAAAAAGCACATTTAACAAAATGTGCTGGATTATTACACATTGTGCTGGTTTAATTTTGTGCTGGTTTTGAAATATTAATGTTTTATTAATAGCTGGTTAGTCTAATATATGAAATGCTATTATTGTGCTGGTTCATAACACATTGTGCTGGTGCTGGTTTATAACACATTGTGCTGGTTTCTGTGCAGGGAGAAAACAATTTCAAACCAAAACTGAACAAAAATACCTGCACACAAAATTTCAGAGAAAACATTGCCGCGACATTGATGACTACCGGGTTTGAAACTATTAGGAAAGTGGACATGTTGTTCATTCCAATACTACAAAACAAGCACTACTACATTGTATGTTTTGATTTCAAGGGAGAAGACATCAAGATTATAGACAACATGAAAGGGAAAGCAAAAGCACAAAAAATGGCACGTGCTAAAAGAGTGGTAATATATTGATGCCCATTAATTCTGTGCTGTTTATTTTAATTATATTTGTGATGCTTAGGGATTTTGATTTTGAAAATTTTCAAATTATAGAAAGAAATTGTATGTGATTACCTTGAAGTTGAATACCCAACAATACACCCAAAGATGTCGCCCTTGGAACCAGAAATAATGAAAATGTCGTGGCAAACGGAAAAGAACTTTGTAGATTGTGGTGTCTTTGCAATGAGACACATGGAGACATACACAGGGAAGCATGTGAGCAAGAAGGAATGGGATAGTGGGCTGTCGAAAGAGTCACCGGAACAAGACAAAGAGTTGGTTGAACTGAGATACAAGTATTTAAGCAAAATACTTTTATCCGACATCAACTTAGCGAAAGGTGAAATGATGGAACTGTTAGAGAAGTATGAGAAGATGGAGCCTGAAAAGAAAGAGGAATGCAAGAAAAATGCGGAAAAGAAAATCAATGACAGATTGAACAAGAAATATTGATTGTGTTGGTTGAACAATATAACATTAATTTGGTAGTTTTCTGTAATATTTTGTGCTGGTTTAACAATTAATATGGTGCTGGTTTAACAATTACATTGTACTGCTTTAACAGTTATATTAGGAAAGTTAATTTTATGCTGGTTTTACAATTAATATTGTGCTGGTTTCACTATGACAATATGTGATGGTTTCATAGAAGAAGTTTAAAATTGTGCTGGTTTTAAAGAACAAAGTTTAAAATTGTGCTGGTTTTAAACAGTATATTGAATGTTGAAAAATCAAATTCTTGACAATTGCATTTACAAATCAACAAAAACTAATAATGTGCTGGTTGAATGTTGTAAACATAATAAGAATACAAGAAATCCAAACTGAAATGAAAAAAAATAACAAATCCAAATATCATGATTTCCAAGACACACGACTAACTGCTCTTCTGGGAATCAGCAACAGTAGTCTTCTTCTTACAAGTCCGACTATTATGTCCATGACCTCCACATATCAAACAACCTCTAGTTTTAGGTTTCTTTGATATTCTTGAAGATGATACCTCACGAAAAGACTTTAAGCGTTTGTTTGAACCACACCCCTTGTTTCTAATACCACTAGGTGGAAGAATGGTAGCAGAAGATGATGAACATGGCTGATCAGCACGAAGAATATTAGCTAATCTTGCATTCTTGTCAAGTGATTCTGCAGGAAGGTCAGCAGAATCAACCTTCAACTTCGACTCGATCACTTGGTCTCTATACAACGATAACAGGTCCATATTTGTAACAAGACAGTTAACAATATGTTCAGTTGCAGTCATTATCTCACGCACAATGCTGGAAGCACGTTCAACTTGATTACCAGCAGCATTTTGATCAAAACTCGAAACTTTTGTCTTTTTTGGAACAACATCTCTTGTCCAACGCCCCATAACATATTTTTTAGGGAACTCCTTTATACCACAAAGACGAAGAACACAAAAGGCATGCCTACATAGCAAACCATACTGCTCATATCGGTTGCAGCTGCATTTAATTACCATATCCTTAGGAGTAAAAAGAACCTACACAAATAACAAATGCTTTATATTGTGCTAGTTTATAACAAAGTGTGCTGGTTTATATATGTAAAATTCTAATTGTAAATATAAATCACTGTGCTTCTTAAAATGTATTGTAAAAAGCAGAACATGTTTGGGCTACTAAAGGTATAAATAAATACCTCATGAAGGCCGGGAAGATTGACCTGTAGAATATAAAACTTAATTGAATCACCAACTTCTTCTTCACGCCTGCACATACAATTCTTGCAAGCAAGTCAAATTTCTTCTTGAACATCAAAAAATATCCCCCGAGTATAAATCTTTACAGCTTCCCGTTCTAATTCATAATTGGTTTTCATGGCAGGTTGTGTGTATCTGGTATCATGATCACGTTTGCTGCGCTTAAACCTCTGAGATTCCATTGCAGTATCAAAATGGCTCAAAAACTCAACTAATGACAATTTTGTGTTGGTTAATTGACCAAAAAAATGATTTTCACTCTCGGACCTAGATGTTGTACGCATAAGACCGGACATATGTTCATGACGATAGTATGCAGGAATCCAATCTGATCTGAGGTTGTACATATCAGACAGCCAGCTGTTACTAGTAAGGTTGTACTTAAACATTAAATCACACCATTGTGTCTCAAACTGTGCTGGTTCAAGAGTATCAGTCCATACAACAGCACATATATCTTCTTTAAAAACCTCATCTTGTGATAGCTCAGTACCAACCTATAACAAAAAAACAAAAAAAAATTAGTATATTAAAACAGCAAACAAATCCTAAAATGTGCTGGTTTATATGTTAAAGAAAGTGTGCTGGTTTAAAAGTGTGCTGAGTTATATGCCAAAGTGTGCTGGTTTAAAAGTGTGCTGATTTATATGCTAAAGTGTGCTGGTTTAAATGGATTGTTTAAAGTGTGCTGGTTTATATGCTAAAAGTGTGTTGGTTTAATTTATGCTGGTTTAAAAAATTATAACATTGTAAAACTGTGCTGGTTTAAGAAAGTTACCTTTTCAGAAACTTTGATCATTATATGCCACATACACAAACGATGTCTGGTATCTGGGAAAACATCTCGGATGGCAATTTTCATTGCAGGGTCCTGATCAGTCACAACCACCTTAGGTGCAACACCAAAAGCCTTCAAAAAACTTTGAAGAAGCCATTTATATGATTCAGCAGTTTCAGATGCTAACAAAGAACCAGCAAACGTGACATTGTGATGATGATTATCGATTCCAGTGAACGGAACAAATACCAAGTCATACCTAAAAATTGAATTGATTATATTACAACTGCTTGCTGAATTGTGCTAGTTTAATAAAAATATGAATAAATGATCTACAAAAAATGAATAAAATACCTGTTCGTACGGAACGTAGCATCAAAAGACATAGCATCCCCAAAGACCTCATAATTCAGTTTCATTTCTTCATCAGCCCAAAATAATCCAGCAAGAGAACCTTTTTCATCACAATAAAATTCACAAGAAAAATTCGGCAAATACAGCTTCTTCTTCATAAGACGTTGGACAGCCATGTCCACATCAAACTCTCCAATGAACAAATTAATATCTCTTTTAAAATTTTTACAATCAGTAGACGTCACTCCAACCTTATCAAATCCACCACGAATCTTTCTCATAAGGTTGAATGCCCTAACTGGACCAATATTCATCTCAGAAAAATCAGAAAGCAGTTGCTCTTCAGTGAATGTCAACTTTCTAGACGAAGCTAAAAGATGATAATCCTCTTCATCAACAAAAGAATGATTATGCTCCTCAAATACATGAGAAATTCTATAAGTATTTTTTGGAGTTAAAGACATACGGATGTGTGCCTTACATCCGGTACATTTAGAAGGTCTCCTCCTTCGGTCATTTAACTTTTTATCAGCACCAACACTATCATTTACCGTGTCAACAGCACAGGATGTCGCTGAACCCTCTTTCGCACAAACAAAGTACTTTCTAATCACAACACCATTTTTTGAAGATTGAGTATGCTTTCGACCCTCAAACCCAGATAACTTAGCATACTTCTTATAGAAATTAAAGGCAGAATCAATTGACTGGAAATGCATACCAACTACAGGTTTGGAAGAATCTGGAACAATAGGAGTATAATACTGATTACCAGTAGTTGGACAGATACGAACTCCTAAACAAATCAAAAAACCAGAACAAATAAAAGATATCAGCACAAACTTTACAATAAACCAGCACAAAAAACAAGCACAACTTTACCAGGCAAACTAGCACAAAATAAAGATATCAGCACAACTTTACAAAACTACACTTTAAAATATGATGTAATATAAAAAAACCAGCACAACTTCAAAAAACCAGCACAACTTCAGAACTACACTTTTAAATAAAAACCAGCACAACTTAGATCAAAACTAAAAACCTAAAAAGTAGATGAAATTAAAACTAGAAGGTATTTTACCATCGACAGTAGTAGACATCATTAAAATAGAGGAGGATAAATCAGCAAATCAATGAATGAACAGAGGAGCTAGGGTTCCAGCAAATCGATGAAAACGATGAACGATTCAGCAGGATTGAACTCAATCTCGCAGGTACCGGCAAATCGATGAAAACGATGAACGATTCAGCAGGATTGAGATTGAGATTTGCGATTGAATTAGATGTGGTCAGATGATGAAAACGATTGAATTAGATGTGGTCAGATGATGAAGCTCAATGAATGAATGAATGAAAAATATGAAAGAAGGAATGAAAATCGTGTGATTAAAACTAAGTACAGATCTGTTTGAAATTTGCATTTTCCAATATTACCCTTTCACCTAAATTAATGAGATTGCCACATGTAAGCTCAAGATTGCTTCTTAGGAAACTTAGGGAAGATTAAATTCTTAGTTGAACCTCTACCTATATATATATATATATATATATATATATATATATATATTGTGACACCCGACAATTAACCAGTATATCCGTACACTTTAACCGAGCCAGTTAACGTTAATTTTATGCATTAGACTTAATCATGATTAAAATTTAGTCTACATAAGTCTAGAAAAGTCCAATCAAATGCTTAGATTTACAATCGATAAATAAAAGTATTTATTAAATCGTGTAACGGTAACTTTGTCCGAAATGAACGTTGCTGATAACCCAGTAAATTTTTCACAAATAGAATTGTTTTAATATGTCCGATAGCGAAGTAGTACCGTGAGAGAAGGGTGAAAAGAACCCCCATCAGGGAGTGAAATAGAACATAAAACCGTAAGAACATTAAATTATTGGCATTATTGTGTATATTGGTGCTTTTGTGTGAAAACTTATAAAATAATAATTAGAGGTTTTATCGTCCGGTTTTCGCACTTTCTTGTTTATTGCTTTGATAATTGATGTTTCGAACCCGACTAAATTTTAGGCTATTATAAACTCTTGCTTAACAATATTTATTATATCAATTCAGATTTATGGCAAAGAATTTAACTAAAAATATCCTAATTAAGCCTATTCTAACCCTCTAATCATCTTCTAATCATCCAAGAATATTTCAAAGGCACTAAATGCCAAACACCCCACATGATGGCCTTCCATTCTCCTTGATTTCAGCCGTGAGATACCCCCACTCCACCAAAATTATTGAAGTTTGCTTGTATCTTTAATTGCATGGCATTGAAACTTGTATATGACAATCATTTTGTCTTGTAAGACCATTTGATGTACCATGCATTCATCCACTTAAATTAAAAACAACAAAACATCTTTCTTTTTCTCAAAAACCTGTATTTAAACACCCTTGTCACTTAGGAAATTCGAATTCTCATCAATGATCAAAAGATCATGAGTTTTCTTCCATTTTGATGTGTGTTCTTCATTCCCGATTTTGACGTATTCGTATGCCCAACTTTGCAAGACCATATCTGACAGTGGCGGACCCAGGATTTTATTTCAATGGGGTCCATTTTCGGGTCGGTCCTCGTTCGGGTCGAGTTAAAGTGAGGTTTGAACTAGATTTTTAAAAAAAAATAAGAAAAATGGGCTTATCAAGGATTGAACCCATGACCTCTTGGTGGAAAAGAGGGAGATTTACCACTACACCAACTTTCTTTTTATTTCTATGGTGTCCACCTAATTGTATTTATGAGGTCCATATACAATTTAATATACCGAATCTACTATTTTTTTTTTAAAGATTGGGGTCCGGGGACCCCGGTGGCACCAATGTGGGTCCGCCCCTGCATATCTCACTCATTTCTTTGTCTTTTTGAGTTATTCTTTTTCTGAGTAAACTTTTATCTAACCCAAAACTATCCCCACCAATTTCACTCAATTCTACTGAGTAATTGACCTCCAAATTGCTCATAAAACACGTCTACCCAGAAATGAAGCTGTTGTGCTATCTATTTTTAATTGTGATCTTTCAAGGGGCTACACACTTCGGAATTCGACGATTCCTTTTTCTATCTCCTTGGACTTCAGAACCATAAGTTCATAAAACCCAGCTCTCCCTCCTCAAGAACTTACAGCTCCAGACACCACAAACCCACTTTCATTTTGTTTCAACAAAACATAAAATACAAGAAGATTTCAGCAAGTCATGGAGCATTGATGTAACGCCCTGCTTTTTCGTACTTTCCATAATTAGAAAGCATTGTTCGTATTTCTATTTTTAGAAATCTTGTATTCTTGTAATCGTCTTTTCGTTGTAATCGTTGTTAAATCTGAGACTTGGATCATAAATAAAATTCGTATTTCTTTAAATTCATGTTCTACATACTTCATACATAGTCATACTTTTGGAATAATCATACATGTGATACTTTGTTCGTAATTCATGCAAAATACGTTAAACTTACAAATACTTGACTTACATGCTGTTAGACCCAGTCTAGGCTCAAAACAACTTCTTTTCACGTAACATGGCAAGTGATTTCAGTAGATGTGAAAAAGATGTGCGGAAATGGAAATCAGACTTTCAAGAAACAAGACCTACAGAATTATCAAGTTTATATCACTTTGAAACAAAATGGTTTACAAGGTGATTGTAAGATTATTATCTAATACAAACGAATCTTGAATTCTGTGGGGGAGAAAGCAATGGAGTTTAGATGTATGTGTGAATGCTAAGCTTCAAACTCACTCTGCTTCTCCTGGTTGAGCCTTCTATTTATAGACGGCTTGTATGAATAAACAATAGTTTATTCATACAATAATTCCTGCAAAAAGTAGCCAATTGACATATTCATTGATTCCAACGTTCAAGTTGCCTTTTTCATCATGATATCATTAAATGTCAACTTGCTTCGGTAAGTGTGGCAGGACAGAGCCAATTTCAGACAAGTGGGTTATTTCATCAGAAATTCTGATAAACCACTTCATCAGAAATTCTGATGAACAAATCATCAGAAAATCCTTGATGATCAGAATCGTCAGATACTGATGATATTTCATCAGAAATATCATCAGATCCATCAGAAATGACCTCTTCTGATAATCCAATTCAGCTCTTGATCAACTTGTGATTCTTTGAAGTAGATGCTATGTATTCCGGTTGTCCCATCTGATCTTCTTTTTCTAGTTCGTGATCTTCAGGACTGTGATCTCTTCATAGATCCAGTTGATTGTGTTTTTCTTCAATACTTACAAATAAAGTTTCCTAACAGTTTCCCCCTAAGTATTGTAAGAAAATGAACTACCTCATAAACAGAAAAATTTCCAAACAGTGGAAATATAATACTTGAAAATATAAACCAGTTACTGAAGTTAAAACAAATTACATAAAAGATGAGAAGTTAAATAAATAGTTCTTTTAGTTAAGTTTCACTCTCTTATGCGTATCTCCTGTCTTTAGCTTCTTTTTGTAGGAGATATATTTGTTGCAGCTGACATACATGTCTTTATACCATTCTCTTGCTTGAATCCATTCTTCAATCATCTGCTCAATTTCTTTTCTGCTTCCCTCCATGTTCTTTTCTATCTTCTGAAGATGTTCTTGTTTTTTGTTCATGGTTTTCAAGATATACCTCAGAGTTTGATTTGAGTACTTGCAAATGTCAACACCTCTGAACATAGCTTTGTTATCATCCTGATCTCTGAAGATTACACCATAATCTTGTTCTTTATTTGCGTTTGTCAGTATGATGATGTCTCCAGATCTTGCATCTTCTACTATGTCTGAAGGAACTTTTGTCTTTGGTGATCTTACATATACCTTTTTGTTGTGTACATGCTCAAAATTTATGCATAAATCAAAGTCTGAAAAAGCTATTCTTTCAAACAGCAGTATTCCAGCCTTTGATATGCCATTTAATGCTCTTCTGACTTCTTGATTATTTTTCTTTTCCTTTTCATAATGATCCTTCATAAACAGAATGTCTAAAGGATGCAACTGGTCAGCAATTTCTTCATCAGTCACCTTCTGTTCTTCTCCATTCTCCCTCTGAAGTGTGTATCTGTTTTGCACATGAGTTCCTCCAATATCATCAATTGCACTTTTTACTTCACTCACATTTAGAATTCTTTTTACTGGATTCCAATTTTGTTTCTGAATGCTGCTTGGCCCTCTTTTTATTCTTTCTTCTCTTAAGTTCAGTCTGATAGGAGATAGTGATCTTGGTGCTTTATCTTCTTTTGTTAGATAGTAACTCACCAGATTGGTCTCAGGAAATATCATTACATCTCGTGCAATCTCTTTAACCATGATAGACTTGGTTTCAGAGATCTTTCTCTTAACAGTCTTTGATTTTGTTGCTGACTCTCCTTCTTGTTCCCATTCATTCATTATCTGTTTATTCATATACTTACTTATTGCTGAGTCATCAGATATTGTTGTATTTGGTACAGATGCTAGCAATTTCAAATTTGTAATAACTTGAGGTTTTGCAGTTGCTAACCTTTTCAGTATTTCGTCTTTTGGAACATTCGGAGGAGGACCCATTACTGTGGTTCCAGCTTTTGTGATTGGTGAGATTGATGATTGTTGAGGAGTTGACTTTGGAGCTTCTTGATGTGAGCTTTCAGCAGGAATTTCTTTCATGAGTTCTTGTGGATTCACTTTGGCTAGTTTTGCAATATTGAATTGCATCTTCTCTACCAGTTATTGCACTTCTTTTACCTGTTTTGAGTTGCTGTGTATGTTTTTCTGAATATTTGTGAATTCTGTTTGAGCTTTTGTTTGAATTTCAGCCCATTCTTTTGACAGCTTCTCAAGGGCATCTGTGATACTATTATTACTTGCCCTTAGTATGGTAACTTCTTCAAAAACTCTGTTTGTACTACTTGACTGCCTTGATTCAATCACTTTTGAAACTTGTGCTTTGATTTTTTCTATTTCTGTGAGAATCGTTTTGATTTCTGATGCAGAGATGTTGGATTCTGGTGCCTTTTCTTTCATCTTTTGAAGAGACTTTAGTGCTTCAGTGTTTTCTTCAGTTTGTTTCTTCATTTCCTTCACTGATTCTGACAAAGTCTTCATATCAGCCTTTTAACCTTGTATTTCTGACAGCAACATATCAAGTTTTTCTTCTACTGGATCTCTTTTGCAGACTTTGTAAACATTTTCCAGTATTGCTTCTATATTTTCTTGGTTCATGGGTTTCTCAGGGATAATTGGAACAACAGATGTTCCTTCTAACATTCCAGCTGCAAACACATTTGCTGCTGTTTTAGAGATGATAGGGTCATTCTTGGTCAACACACTTGGTGCAGCTTTGAATTTACCAGAATTATCTCCACTAGTGATGAAAAACTCATTCTCATTCTGGGTTTCCTTATGTCCTTGAATCATATCAATATATGATCCTCCATAAGTTTTTGAGGTAAACAAATTACCTTTAGCCAGATTTCCTTGATCAGTTTCCTGATCTCCATATATTGGGATCTCATCCTCTTCCTCATTTTCTGATTCAGAGTTGAGATTTATGGAACTAGTAACCTCTTGATCAACATTCGTTGTTCTGTATTCTATTTTGTAAGAAATGTTAACAGAACTTTCTGATTTTGTTTCTTCTCTGTGAGTTTCTACTAGAACAGTGTTTAAAAGGGATGTACCAGCAATGTAAGATTCATCATGATGAATGACTTCAGTGGCTTCAATTTCAACATCGTGTGTATCTCCAGCAATGTGTGATCCTGCATCATGTGTTTGATGGATTTCAAATTCATGATGAATTCCTGCTTCATGAATCTGTTGACTTTCAGCATGCTTTTCTTCGTTTTCTGGTGATTTGGCTATATCCAAGTTAGCTTTTTCCAGAATTCTTCTTTCTTCTACACCCTCATTTTCTGATGGTGAGGACTTCTCATTGTCTCCTTTTTCTGTTGATGAAGAACAGTTCACAATTTCTCTGCTTGGTTCTTCTGTGGGAGAGGTTGATTTTGTCAGAAGTTTTTCATGTTGTATTCTGTATTGTGAGTCTGGTGCAATGAAGCATAACATGCTTTCTGGTAACACAGGGATATCTTTGTCTGATTCCCATCCATGATTTGAACTCCAGGCCTTTATTGTTTTTGATCTCCAGATGTCTTCTAAGATTGGAATCTCCATGTTTCTTTCAATAAATGCTTTAGAAATGAAAATTGAGATTAACCTTGGATATGGCAGATGAGATGTTATTATTCCATTTCTGGTGATGATTGATCTTTTGAGAAGGTTAAAGATTTCTGACCCATAATCAATCTTGAACCCATTTATGAGTCCAAACATGATCGTCATAATAGCTTGATTGATTTGATCAGTTCCTCCTATCTTTGAGGTTAGACATTTGTTTAACACTTCCATCATCACTTGCCAGATGGCTGGCAATTCACTTCTTCTTATTGCTCCAATTTTGTTGACATCTCTTTTCTTGTATCCAAGCCCAATGACGAAGTCTAATAAATCTTCTTTGCTTGGGGCTTCAGTGTAACTGCCAAGAATAGGCAATCCAAGCCATTCTCTTACTCTTGCTGGAGTTAATTCTACATAGACACTTCCCCATACATGAGCAGACACCCGATTTTCTTCAACTTCTTTAAAAGTGTAAACAAATTGCTGTAGCATCCTTTCTGGTATTTCTCTTTCTTTTGTCAGTGCTCCTGAGATTGGGCATTTTGTAAGATATTCTACCAGCAGTTGACATCTTTTATCATACTCTGAATACTCTGTATTCATCAGCAGATTGTTTTCCTTCATTGGTAGAAATTCTGTTTCCTCGACAAAAGGTAATTCATGTTGAATAATTGGAATATTGAGGTTAACTTCTGCCATTTTTGGTCTCTGTGAGTTAGGGTTTGAAATTTAGGGATTTTTTATTTGAAAAAAAAACAGGGGTTTTTAGGATATGAGAAAATTGAGAGTATTGTAGGTGTATGAAGTAGAAGGAGTTGAAGGAGTATAAATCGTGGTATGAGATAGTGATAAAGAGATCATTAATTGTCTTTATAACCGTTAGATCGTGTATGCTGAGTTTTTGGTTCAAAATATAACCGTTGGATCGTGGGTGTTAAGACATTAATGAAATTGTTTATCATGGAATCGTGGTTATGCCCTTTCAACTTGACTCTTCAATTTGTAGTTTCTTCAGTCATTTCTTGAAAGTGTTGCACTGATTTTTGATTGGAGAAAACTATCGGTTCTATGACACCTTTTCTTCTTTGTGGACCCCATTTGATAAAAGGTCCAATTATCTTCCTTCATATGTAACCCTTTTTTTTCATAAGTCAGAAAGTCCCATTCTGATAAGATCATCAGAAATTCTGTTGACCATATGTATTCTTTTGTTTTTGACTTCTGTTGACTTTTTGAGATGTAGTTAACAGAAATAATCAGTCTTTCTATCAGAATTTTTGAGATTTCCCCCTAAACTTATGAGTGTGTAAGTGCAGTTCCTGCCGGGTAACTGTCGCTTATCAGTTCCGTATTAATCAAAACAGAAGTCCAAGTTAAAGTCAACAATAATGAAGAATTCAAGACCACATGAAGACCAAGGGGAGTTTGTTAGTGCACTTTGGGTGATAAGTGCATGCTTTCCAATTGTTAGGGTCTTTATTGTACAAGTCTTGAAAGATAGTCCCAACTTTATCCTAGGGACATTTTGTCCAAGTTTTATGTCTAGGAAAAGGTCAGAGGTTTATGTTAGGGACAAAAGTCAGGGTTTTGGTGTAGATTGTTTGTCCGAGTTTAGTCCTAGTCTATATATATATATGTGTTGTATAGGATTAGGGCATACGATCCATGGATGAGGGATCGATCAAGAAGCTTTGTGCACCTCTCTAACTTCTTGTTCCTCCTGGTGTGCACATCCTAGAGAGAGAGAGACTATGTGTTAGTGAGAGAAAGCTAGGGTTTAGATCTTTGTGATCTAAACCAGCTTGTAGATGATGTATACTCTTTTGGTATGTAATCTGTGATAACTGATTCGTTAATAAAGAGATTCATTTTCTACATATTTCTATCTTGTTCATATTTTGTTCTTCATGTCTTGAATCAAGTGCAATGTTTGATGTTCGTCATCGATCCGGTGCTTCCACAGTGGTATCAGAGCATGGTTACCGATTCGGAATGGTCTAACCGCCTTCCGAATCACCATTGCTCTTGATTTGATGTTTGTTTCCGCCAAACATCCTGAAGACTTGAAGATTCTGGAGAAAACTTGAAGAAAATGAAGTTGTTCGTCGGCTGTGTTGGTTTGGAGATCTAGGGTTTTGATCCAAAAAGGTTTGTCTGAGTTTTAAAACTCTGTGTTTGTTGTTTCCGGGGTTTTGGTGAACTAGTGTGAAGTCACGCTAGGGAGAAAGTCCGGAGACCTGTTTCTTCTGAGCTTCAGCTTGTCTGAGTTTTCATTTAACTGTCCGAGCTTCAACCATTTAACTGTTCCGAGTTTTCTGAGGCTCTGTCCGAGCTTTCCTGGCTTTAAAACTCGTTGTTAGTCACAGTTTCTATCCGAGCTTTGGACCAACATACGCTGTTAGTCACAGCTTTCCTAATGGTCCGTTTGTTGTTCATGCTTGTCCGACCTTTGAAACCTTTAGTGGTCCGACATTTAAAAGGTTAATGGTCCGACTTTTATACTAAGAAACTGGAAAATTCATCATATTTCCGAGTTTTAAGAGTAATTCATCATTCTTAGCTCTTTAAGTCCGAGTTATTTCAAAATTCATCATATTTCCGAGTTTTAAAGAGCATAAAACTTTAAATGTCCGAGTTTAACATGAATGAATGTTCCGAGCTTTAACATGAATATCCGAGTTTTTAAAGAGCACATAAATGTCCGAGTTTTAAAGAGCATAAAACTCTAACATGATTGTTCCGAGCCTTTTAAATGTTCCGAACTTTTAAATGTTCAAATTTAAATGTTAGTGTCCGACCTCTTTAGTTAGTTCCGAAGTTTTTTGACTGTTCCGAGTCTTAATAAACATGTTAGTCTGATGTGGTTCCGAGTTATTTTAATCGTTCAAGGTCCGAGTCTTTATACTCTTATTGTTGTCCGAGTATTGAGTTTGATTCCGAGTTTTTGCCAATATTTTCTGAATTCCGATTGTTAAACAGTCTGTAAAACAGGTCCGAGTTTTGAGATAAGTGTCTCAGTTTGATTCTGTTGAAGTGTCTCCGAGTTTTAACATTATGTTCATGTTCCGAGCTTTTAAACAGCGAAGTGTTGATGTCCGAGGTTTACACAGTCCGACTTTCACCTTGTAGATGATGCTCCCTTGAGTCCGAACTTTAATAGTTATATTTTTAAAGTCCGAACTTTCAAGTGTTCAAGTTGTTCCGAGTTTTGAAACTGTTTGGATCTAGTCCGAGGTTTAAGATTCAAGTTGTTCCGAGTTTTGAAACTGTTTGGATTTGTTCTGAGGTTTCAACTTTCATGTTTTTGTTCCGAGTTATAGACAGTTCCGACCTGCTTCAATCTTTCCGGGTTCTTTTAACTGTTTCAAGTTTTCCGAGTATTAGAAGCTCCGAGTTTTGTTCAGAACTGTTTCCAGTTTTACGTGTTTCAAGTTTTAACACTAAAACCGAGTTTTGTTCAGAACTTTAAATTCCGAGTTTTAACAACCGATGTGTATCAGCTCGGAGTTTTAAGTTCTGTCCGAGTTTTAAGCTGTTTCTGTTGAAACTTGTCCGAGTTTTCTAAGCTTTTAACTGATCCGAGTTTTAGATCATTTTGTGATCCGAGTTTGCACAGTTTCCACTTATTCCGAGTTTTGCACAGTTCCCTCATATTCCGAGTTTTACATAACAAACTGTGTGTTTGTTCCGAGTTTTGAACTTAGTGAAGATGATCCGAGTGTCTGACTCCGAGTTTTAAACTCTTTCTCTGTCCATGGTTAAAACATGTCCGAGTTTGTAGTTTTCTATAGTTCCGAGTTTTGATCTCAGCTCATCTCCGAGTTATCCGAGTTTTTAAAGAAAGTTTGGGGTTATTCCGAGTTTCTCAAAACTGGTTCAGTGATTCAGAGGTTCAACTTTCAGTTCTGTCAAACTGTCCGAGGTTCTGAGTTTCAGTGTTGGCTCTGATTTTTTAAAACAGGCTCCGAGTCTTGAGAGTTTTGTGCGTGTCTCTGATTCTCTCCTTGTTCCGAGTTATGTGACCTTCGACGAGGAGCCAGCGAGATGAGACGAGGGAGCAGTGTTTACGGTCGGTGGAGACTTGTATGTTTGGAGCGAAAGGGATCAACGCGCTGCTTGAATACAGTTATTCACTTGAGGAGCTTTCGGTTAAGCGGCTACGAGATGTTAACGACGGCTCAGCCGAGCCGATTGGTGTTGGCGCGGCTACGAATTCGTTGAAATCGGTGTGTTTGAACGAGCTTTATAACGGACAGTCATTTGGCTCGTTGATTTGTGGTGCGAAGAGAATACGACTTGCTTGGAATTTTGTATTGTTTACAAAGAAAAAGGGGGAGTAAAAAATTTTGAAGTTCCTGTTTTCTTTGTAAATATAAAGCTTGTGCGTGAAATAGCTCGTGTGTGATGGAGTTTTTGTCACGTGTGTTTATGTTATTAATCAAGTGTTGACATGATGAAGCTGAATTCTCGGTTGATGACTAGTTGAAGATTGAGCCTTATTAAGTTGCTATTTAGAGTAGAGAAGATTAGTTCTGGTCTTGAAATAATGTGGGGCTTCTTGATTTGAGGGGAAGGTCGGAGATGAAAGCCATCGGGGTTTCAGCGGATTTGTGAAGATAGGAGATTGATCATGAGGATACATGACGAGATGAGATCATACATGAAGGGTTGAAGACTCTGATCAAGATGGTGGATGTACTTTTACAAAGTTCAGTTTGTTATTAACTTATCGAACTGAGCCTCATGTCTTTGCGGAATTTGAAGTGTTTGGTGTTGGGCATTGGAAATCCGACGTTTCGTTCTTCTACCGGTTAAGTTTGAAGATTAATGTATCGAGCGATATTCTCACATGTTGTTGTAAGATGGTTCGCGTTAATTTGATTCGGGAGAAGTTTGAGGGGGAGGATCTACAGTGTTTGATGTTGGATTCTTCGGGTTTCTCAAAGCGGCCTTAAGTGATCGTCAGCAAGTCTTTAATTAGAAGGGTTGAAGATCGTTGTGCTCTGCCAGAAAGATCAAGTCTCAGCCAAAGATGATAGCAGCCATGATATCATCAGTCAAGGGGAGACTGTAAGTGCAGTATTCGGTGACTGAAGATATCAGTGTTAGACAGAACTGATTGCAACAGTTAAGGGGGAGACTGTAAGTGCAGTTCCTGCAGGGTAACTGTCGCTTATCAGTTCCGTATTAATCAAAACAGAAGTCCAAGTTAAAGTCAACAATAATGAAGAATTCAAGACCAAGGGGAGTTTGTTAGTGCACTTTGGGTGATAAGTGCATGCTTTCCAATTGTTAGGGTCTTTATTGTACAAGTCTTGAAAGATAGTCCCAACTTTATCCTAGGGACATTTTGTCCAAGTTTTTTGTCTAGGAAAAGGTCAGAGGTTTATGTTAGGGACAAAAGTCAGGGTTTTGGTGTAGATTGTTTGTCCGAGTTTAGTCCTAGTCTATATATATGTGTTGTATAGGATTAGGGCACACATCGATGGATGAGGGATCGATCAAAAACCCTTGAAGCTGTTAAAATTCGGACCTTTTAATAAAGACAAAATAAAAGAAATAAAGTTGGACTTCTAGAACCTAAGACTAAACAAATAAAAAAAAAACTAGGACTTGACAAGTAAAAAGGTCGGACTCCCCTAATAACTAAAGGTTACAACAAAGTATAAAGGATCTAATCCTAAAACTGGGACCACAGGGACTTTAAAACTAAAAGATCTAACCTAAAACTAAAATTCCGAATAATATTTAAAATTTGGACTTAAATAGATAAATAAAAAGTCGGACCTCAAGGGAGCACTAAAAATTCTTGACTTCAAAAACCCTTGAATGGTCTAACAGCTTTAAAAATTCGGACATAGCTCCTGAAATTTCAGCTATAAAAATCGGCCCGATCCATGTTGCTAGCATTGGTGGGATGTCTTATTGCTTAGTTGTCACTGACGATTTCTCACGTTACTCATGGGTATTTTTCTTAAAAACAAAGGATCAAACTGCTGGTATTTTAAGAGATTTATTCAAACAACTTGAGAAAAATTATTCACTTCCTGTTAAGAAAATCCGAAGTGACAACGGCACTGAGTTTAAAAATCATTATATGGATGAGTTGTGTCGGGAAATGGGAATAGTTCATCAGTTCAGCACTCCATATGTTCCTCAACAGAACGGAGTTGCAGAACGGAAGAATCGTACCCTAATTGAGGCGGCCCGAACTATGCTTTCTGAATCAAAATTGCCAATTTTCTTCTGGGCCGAGGCGGTAAACACTGCGTGTTATGTGTTAAATCATGTGCTTACGGTCAAAAGAGAAGATAAAACGTGTTATGAATTGCTTGAAAACAGGAAACCGAACTTATCTGGTTTTCAACCTTTTGGGATTAAGTGTGTTATCAAACGCACCAAAGATACTCCTAAAATGGGGGAAGTTGGTGAAGTTGGGTTCTTTTTGGGTTATGCCAATGGAACTCCCAACAAACGCGTTTATAACGTTAAGAAGCGTACAGTGCAGATCGTGTTTGATATAACTCCTTTGAGTTACGATCCTCCACCGTCCGAATTCGGTCCTAAAAGCGGTTATGATTATGATAAATTATTTGATTCATTTGATCTTCCTGATGTTTCAGAAGAAGATTCGGAGGTTGTATACACACATCTTGTGAACAAAGATGAAGTGGATGCGAGCTGGAGAGCAAGTTTCCCTACTAATGTGTCTTCGAATGTTCCAGTCGCTGATTCTTCAATTGTAAACGAAGTTGTTGCTGAGCAGATCCCCAATGCAACTGCTCAAACTACAAGTGGAGATCTGTACGTTGACTTCTCAGCATATTCAAATGTTAATGCGTCTTCTGGAAATGATCAAGCTTCTAGTAGTAATGCAAATGTTGAGGGGGAGATTCAATCGAATTTGGGAAACAATCTTCAAGCTCCGGCAATCCCAGTTCCAAGAACAAATATTCATCATCCTGTTGATAATATTATTGGGAATCCAAATGCAGGAGTGCAAACGCGAAGGAGTATTTCAGAGATGCAATGTCTGTTCTCTGCTATCAAGAATGAAGAAATCTACAATCTTAGCCTACATGAATGTTTTATCTCTCAGATAGAGCCGAAGAACTATCAAATGGCTCTGAAGGATAATTCTTGGTGTGAGGCAATGCAAGAAGAGTTAGCTCAGTTCGACAAGTTAAAGGTGTGGAATTTGGTCGATCTTCCAAAAGGCCAACATGCAATCAACACGAAATGGGTTTTCAAGTGCAAGAAAGACGATAAGGGTGTCGTTGTCAGAAACAAAGCACGGTTGGTTGTTCAAGGCTTCAATCAGGAGGAAGGGATTGATTATACCGAAGTTTATGCACCGGTGGCAAGACTGGAAGCTATTCGTTTGTTTCTAGCCTTTGCTGCACACATGCGTTTCAAAGTCTATCAGTTGGATGTGAAAAGCGCGTTCCTTTACGGGAAATTGCATGAAAATGTGTATGTATCCCAACCACCGGGTTTCGATGCTCCAGGGTTAGACAACAAAGTCTATCTGTTGGACAAGGCTCTCTATGGTCTCCATCAGGCTCCTCGAGCATGGTACGAGACGTTGTCAAAGCATCTATTAGAGCATGGGTTCTCGCGTGGTGCGATTGACTCCACACTGTTCATTTTGAAGAAAGGGGGAGATTTTCTGATCGTGCAAATTTACGTTGATGACATAATTTTTGGTTCTTCAAATGAAGAATTGTGTCGTGAGTTCGAGGCTGTGATGAAGTCAAAGTTTGAAATGAGCACGATGGGCGAGTTATCTTTCTTTTTAGGTCTTCAAGTGAATCAAGGGAAAACCGGTACGTACGTGCATCAGACAAAGTATGTCCACGAGATTCTCAAAAGATTTGGATTGGAAGATAGCTTACCTTATGACACGCCTCTCCCTACAAATATCAAGCTTTCATCCGATGATGTGAAAGATCCTGAAGTGGATCCGACTCTATATCTAGCAATGATAGGTTCATTGATGTATCTTACTGCTTCACGACCAGATATTATGTTCTCTGTTTGTTTGTGTGCTAGGTACCAATCAACTCCGAAGGAGTCTCACTTGAAAGCAGTCAAGCGTATTTTCAGATATCTGAAAGGGACGCCTAAGCTTGGATTGTGGTATCCAGCTGAAGGTGGTCTGGATTTGATGGCGTATGCTGACGCAGATTTCGGAGGGTGCCGGATGAACAGAAAGTCAACTTCTGGCGGTGCACAACTTCTTGGGAATCGTCTTGTCTCTTGGCAATGCAAAAAGCAAGTTGCCGTTTCTCTATCCACGTGCGAGGCCGAGTACATTGCTGCATCAAGCTGTTGTGCTCAGGTCTTGTGGATCCAACAGCAAATGAGGGACTACGGTTTGAATTTTACTCGAACTCCTATTCTTATCGATAACAACTCTGCCATTTCCATAACTAACAATCCAGTTAATCACTCACGCACTAAGCACATAGATGTTAGGCATCATTTCATTCGCGACTGTGCTGAGAAGGGTTTAATAGAAGTGGTTAGGGTAGACACCTTGGATAATCTTGCCGACCTGTTTACAAAGACATTCGATCGGGCTAGATTTGAAAATCTGGTCCGAATGATTGGCATGATCAACCCTGAGTAAAATGCTTTTCAAAACTCGCATAGAAACTTTATTTTATGTTTACTGTACAGTTCTTACCGCTTTCCAAAAAATTGAAAAACTCCAAAAATATTTTACTTAGTTGTAGGATAAATTTTAAGAAAAATACAAAAACATTTGAAAAATATAAAATGAAGTCGTGTTGAGATATAAGGGAAATGATAGTACATCGGTTAGTCGTATCTAATGCAGGACTATGGTTATATAATCAATTAACCGTTAACTGTGACAGCTTCATTATAAGTTGCTTCGGTAGGTTTTACGCGTCAATAAGAACCTGTTTTTGGTATATAAACATAATGAACTGCGTAACTTGTGTGGTACATCTCTCGGATATATGGTCTTGGTACCGTAATTTCGTTTGATAGATTGCCAAGGTTCTGAGATACGTGGTCTTTATGCTGTTTATCATCTGGGTATCATGGTTGTTTCTTTTACCGAAAATAACGGGGACGCAAGTCTAGATCTTCCATGATACCATACATACGTGTAAATATCCTTAATTCATGATGCATTCGACCCAAATAAGTGATAAACAATCACATGTCCCACAAAATCATGCGGGAGTCAAATTCGTCTCTTTGTCTGTACGATGGTACTAACCTGTTCATGGACTTGCTCCTGTGCCCTTTGCATCTGAAATTCAAGTTCCTCCTCAATAAGTGATTCTATCACAAAGGACTTGTTTTCAATTCCAAATAAGTGAGTATCTCACATTAGCTTATACGTCAAAAACAGATGATAAATGGTATACTCACCAGTAAGATGATCTCTCGTGCATACCTTGATACGGGAGTATATTCTGAGGTGGGTAAACATAGTTACTGTCAGCTATTAATACACTTAATTTCATATCTCGAAAACAGTGTTCGAAAGCGTGCTAAAACTTAAGTGGACCACAATACCGTTGAACGTCTTGAACTGTCAATATCATTCTAAAAGATTAAAGCTAATATGCTATGGTTCTTGTGTTGGGTACTGATAGTAAAACCGATATGATTCCTTTGCTCCGATTTCACAAAAATATAATTAGTGTAAATACGTTCTTAGGTTTAATTCCTTTAATTCTGTCAAAAAAAAAAAAAACCAACAAAAAGATTTTGCTTTCTTGTTTCTATGTGCGAGTTATCATTTTGAAAATTCTCTAAGGGTTGTGAACATTCTTTAATAAGGTGTTAAACATCAAGTTAGGTAATCTTAAAAATAAGTCTTTTTGAATAAAAATCGGTCGTGCAAGATCCATCTAAGTGTGTGGGTAATCACGTCATTTTAAGGTGTTTCGATATTTCTGCTTCCAAGTTGTGATATTTTTCCAAAAGTATAAGTTTTGAAGTAACTTTTTATGAATGATCGTGTTTTGAAATACAAATTATTAAATATTGGTTGTTTAATATTTCAATTGTTGATTCCGGGATATTGGAATTTATTTTTGGGATCCAGGTTTGGGCCGATGTCTCCGGGGTCAAGTTTCTTAATCCGGGGTTAAGTGTTTCAGGTCTGGATCGTTCATCTCAAGATGGAAGATTTGGAGAAGCTGTGTGCATCTGGATCATTCATCTCAAGATGGAAGATTTGAAGAAGCTGTGTGCATCTGGATCATTCATCTCAAGATGGAAGATTTGAGAAGTTGTGTGCGTCTGGATCGTTCAACTCAAGATGGAAGATTTGAAGAAGCTAAAGAAGACCAACCGTTAGCTGATCAATACATCAAAGTCGTACAGTTCTGTGTGAAAAACCAGGCAGCGAGTTCTCAAAGAAAGGATGAAGATCTCAAGTCCAATGAAGACCATGCACTGATCAAGGGGGAGTTTGTTAATGCACTTTAGGTGATAAGTGCATGTCTCCCATTCTATAGGGTCTTTATTGTACATTTGTTGAAAGTTAGTCCTAGTTTTATCCTAGGGAAAGATAGTCCCAATTTTATCCTAGGGACATTTGTCCAAGTTTTATGTCTAGGAAAAAGGTCTGAGGTTTATGTTAGGGACTATAGTCAGAGTTTTGCTTTTTGTAGTTTGTTGTCCGGGCTTTCTAGTTTGTCTTGAAAGTCTGGGTTTTGCCTTGTGTATATACCTTTATGTGGAATAGACAAGGTAGCGATTCTGTGTGAAATTCTGTGCACCTAACCCTAATCATTGTGTGTGTGTGTCTGGCGGCTACTGTGTGTGTGACGTCATTCATCTTCCTCATCAAGAATACTCAGTGTATTCTTGATTTCTCTCAGAAATCCTTGCATACTAGTGTTTCATCTGCAGTGGTTAATCATCAGGTGGATTCCGCACACCTGTTGGTGGCTTTAGCTGAGTGAGATCTTGGATTAGGAGGCCTTACAGAGTGCCCTTTTTTTTAGATGAGAGGGAATAAGAAAAGATCAGAAGACTTACATTTGTTTTTCTGGTAGCATCCAAGTTTCTTTGACTTTTCTGATATTTTCTAAAAACATTTTGTTATCATTGAAGTTTTATCAGAAAATTTTGAATAACCAGATTTTGTCCCATTTTATCAGAAAATTTTGAGTTTGATTTCTGATGTTCATTTTATCTTTACCTATTTCCCAAAACCACAAACCAGAAGATTAGTAAGCAAAAATATCAACATAAAAAACTTTTAAAAGCAAAACAGATAAAACCTAATCAATATCTACTCCTTCACCATGTTCCATTTCCAACAGTAACAATAGATCAGTTATCACCCCAGAGTTGTTGTTAGTGGGTACAAGCACGCTGAGACCCATGTTTTCTTGAAGTCTCATGTCAGCCCTTGGATAACTTGCAGGAATGCCTGCAAAGTCTAGCTGACTCGTAATTATCTTTGTTAGAAAACGAGGATACATCAAGAATGGCTTGGCAACCCACATGTTACTTACAAAATCACTCATCAGATAATGAGAGAAGATGTAAGGTACCTTAAGTACCAGTGCTAGTATAGGCTCCATTAATTTCAGAGATATTTCATGATGATTGATGACCTTCTTTGAAAAACATGCACCTATCTGGGTGACCAGATATTGCCATGGCTTTTTAAAGCCATTCTTGTTGATTGCCCGTTGTTGGTTTGTTGTGTAATAACCCATTTCCCTCAAGACATTTTCCTTCTGATTCCTTGTGAACATCAGAACGTTATTATCATCATTTAGTTGAAGAGCAGTCCTGATGGTGGCTTCATTTAACAGAATTTGCTGATTTAGCACCTCACTCTTGATGGTCATCTGCTCCCTGTTTTGATACTCAGATAGTGTTGCATTTTTCCAGAAGATTTGAAGAATTTCTGGATGAACACTTATGTGAGCAGTGAGGGCATAGCTCAAGTTGCTATTCATGAGCATTTTGAATACAATTTGACACTCTTCCCACTGAGGACCTTCCAGATTTGTCCTCAATCTTAGGTTATGATATGGATAAAGAACGAGTGGAAAACATTCATCTTTGATGGAGTTCATTTTGTGAGTGTGTGTGAATATGTGATGAAGAAGAGAAGTGAAGAAGACAGATTTTAACTCAAAGTGGTGAATATTTATAGTAAATTTAATATTTGCTATAAATGGAAGTTACCAACTTGTGGATTTTCCTCACCGCAATCTTTGTTATTTTAATGATTATCAGAGAACAAAAAAAAATAACAGAGATATGTTCCTTCTCCACTACACATGCATTGATTTATCTAGGTGGCTAATTTCTTGTAATGTATCATTGTAGCCTACCAATATGTCACTTCAACCTTCTTAAACATGATGGGGTGTAATAAATGAAGGAGAGAGAAATATATATTTTAACGAGTTCCCAGAAATTTTCTGTTTGAATGACGTTATCAGCACTAACATGGGGAAAAATTAAAAAATTCAAACATACAAAATAAAAAAAAAATTTAAACAAGAAATATGAATGTGGATGTTGTCATGCAGTACTTTGTTTTAATGAACTATGATATTTCTGATTATTAGCATTTTTACTTATGGTTCACCAGAATTCTGATAACCTATCAGAAATTCTGATGAAGTTGTCAGAATTTGACAGATTTTCTGGTGATTTATCAGACCAAAGCAAATTATGTGATAAACCTTTTAATAAAGACTACTCTCTTTTATGGTTAGACATCCGTACCTCTAATGCATCCATATCCCATGATCCTTCCTTTCACACCATTTCCAAAGTTTACCATTCTACCCAGCTTTGAAACAAAGTTGCTGGGTAAGCTCCTGTCCCCAGTCATGTGCTTGGAGCTTCCTGAGTCGCAGTACCAGATCTGCTGCACATGATGGTCCTGAAATGAAATGATTAGAGGGTTTTTGGTACCCAGGCACGCTTGGGTACTGTTTCTGATGAAATTTGAAACATTTTATTTTTATTTCTTCTTAGTTTTGCATCAGAAACTCTGTTATATGCTGAGCCATTAACAGATTTTACATTTTTCTTTTGAAGATGGTGTTGGACAAGCTTCAGTATGTCAACACACATACAAGAGTTATCAGAATTTTCTGTTAGTTCCTCTTGTGATGGAATGATTGGATAATTTTGAAAAGATGAGTGAACTGCTTCTGGAGTTTTTACAGATTCTTGACTGCATTCACTCTTGTTTGTTTTGAAGTTTGGTTTGTCAAAAGAATATTCAGAACAGATTGATTTGCAAGATTCAGATTCAGATTCTGATACTAAATTATCAGAAATTTAATGAGTTGCTTTTACAAAGATAGTGGGTTTATTTCTATTTGAGCTTGTAGTACATGTATAGCCTAAACCCTCTCCTTTCTTCTTTGGTGTGGACTCAATAAAATTTATGAATTCTTTAGCCTGTTAAAAACCTCTTACATTGATTTCTTTGTCATTGATTTTCTTGTAAAGATCTTTTCTTTCATTTTCATAAAACTCAATTTTTGCTCTTTGATCTAAATTGTCCTCTATAAGATGTTGGTTTTCAAGAATGATTTTATTCAAAGTCCTTTGCAACTCATCAGATTTTCTAATATCTGATTGATGTTTTTCTTGCAGATTTAGAAAATCTGACATGAGCTTGTTTAGATTGTGTTCAAGATCAAGATTGTCTAAATTTACCTTTTGTTCTGAAGTTTCTGGTAGTCCTTCAGAGAGTGCCATGAGGCAAAAATTTGCCAATTCTTCTTCTTCATCATCAGAAGAATCATCAGATAACCATGTATCTGTTCCAGCAATTAAGCTTACTTGTTGCTGCTTCTTTGCTTCTTCAAGCTTTTTCTCATAATAGGCAACATCCTTCAGCTTTTTGGTCTTGCATTCTGATGCATAATGACCTCTTTGCTTGCACTTGTAACACACAACTTCAGCCTTCCCTTTATCCTTAGATCTAAACTCTTCTTTAGATCTACCATCCATCATTCCTTTGTCACTCCTCTGGTATCTCTGGTTACTTCCCCTCAACCTCTGCTCAAATGTTTTGGTGAGAAGTGTTATTGCTTCAGCAAAAGCTGAAAAGTCTGATGATGCATCAGAAGTTTCAAGATTTTGACTGTTTGATGGTTGTGGATCATTTGTTGTTGTTGATCTTTGTGAGTTTGAGATCAGAGCTAAAGATCCCCCTCTTTGAATGGTTTCTTCAAATATTTCTTCCTCTCTGGGGATCAAGATGCTGTATAAGTCATGAAGACTCATGTTTCCTAGTTCTAAGGTTGATGATAAAGTCATGGTTAGACTTCTCCATTCTCTAGGAAGGGCATCAAGAAATTTTATGTTTCTTTCATCGTTTGATTTTGTTATACCAAATTTCTTTAGCTCGTTTAAAAGTTTTGTAAATCTTTGATATGTATCATTTAACCTTTCATTTGGCAAACTTTTAAACCTTTCATAAGATGAGACATTATTTGTTCTCTTGTTTCTTCTCATCCTTTCTCCTCCTTCACAAAGATTTTCCAACTGATCCCATATTTCCTTAGCTGATGCACATGCATCAACTTGTGAAAATATGTCATTGGGGATGGCCATTATTAAAAGTGACTTTGCCCTTTCATCCCCAGCCACCAGGTCCTTGTCTTCCGCACTCCAGTTTATTTCACTTTTGGGAGCGCGGGAGGCAGGGATTGCTGGTGATTGGTCAGTTGCTGGAATAGCAGATATATCAGTCATTGGTGTATGTGGACCCCTTTCAATAGATTGAAACAGAGCTCGGTCATGACCATTAAGGAAATTGACCATCCTGATTTTCCACTGGGGGTATTCCTCTCTGACCAGAGTCGGAGGTTTAGACATAGAACCAATGTTAAAAGCATTATTCCAGGATTGAAAGCTGGCCATATTTAGAGAAAAGAAGATGAGCGATTGATCGTTTGAAAATAGTTTATTCAATTTGCTCTGATAACAATTGTTAGACCCAGTCCAGGCCCAAAACAACTTCTTTTCACGTAATATGGCAAGTGATTTCAGTAGATGTGAAAAAGATGTGCGGAAATGGAAATCAGACTTTCAAGAAACAAGACCTACAGAATTATCAAGTTTATATCACTTTGAAACAAAATGGTTTACAAGGTGATTGTAAGATTATTATCTAATACAAACGAATCTTGAATTCTGTGGGGGGAGAGAGCAATGGAGTTTAGATGTATGTGTGAATGCTAAGCTTCAAACTCACTCTGCTTCTCCTGGTTGAGCCTTCTATTTATAGACGGCTTGTATGAATAAACAATAGTTTATTCATACAATAATTCCTGCAAAAAGTAGCCAATTGACATATTCATTGATTCCAACGTTCAAGTTGCCTTTTTCATCATGATATCATTAAATGTCAACTTGCTTCGGTAAGTGTGGCAGGACAGAGCCAATTTCAGACAAGTGGGTTATTTCATCAGAAATTCTGATAAACCACTTCATAAGAAATTCTGATGAAAAAATCATCAGAAAATCCTTGATGATCAGAATCGTCAGATACTGATGATATTTCATCAGAAATATCATCAGATCCATCAGAAATGACCTCTTCTGATAATCCAATTCAGCTCTTGATCAACTTGTGATTCTTTGAAGTAGATACTATGTATTCCGGTTGTCCCATCTGATCTTCTTTTTCTAGTTCGTGATCTTCAGGACTGTGATCTCTTCATAGATCCAGTTGATTGTGTTTTTCTTCAATAATTACAAATAAAGTTTCCTAACACATGCTAGATTCATACTTATACGATACTTATTCTCGACATCCATACTTATTCATACTTTTTTATATTTGTTTTTATGCTTTAATTACAATATATGCCTCTACACATTGTCTTTTATACATAAAATACCCTAAAACACCTTAAACCCCCAAAATATGAAACTACAAGGACTAGAATTGTAAAAAATAACAAACAAATGCCCAGCCCAGGGTGACTCGCGGCCCGCCACCCCTCTTGGTTCGCGCCCCGCCAGAAGCCCAGATCCGCAGTTTTGTAATTCAGCAACGATTATTGGCCAACTTTGTGCTTGTTTTGATGTGTTTTCTCCATTAAATGACCCAACTACTCAATCTAACCATTCCCTATAAAACCCAACCCATTCCCACACATTTTTCACTTTGCAAACACCTCACTTTCACTCTTAAACACTCTAAATTCAGTTGAGAAATCAGTAGCAAGGCAGATTCATTAAAAGTTGCAAAAGTGAGCATAATTTCACTTACCTTCCATCTATTTTTCATTCATTCTTGCTTCTTAGCACTTGGAACAACCTTAGGTATGTTTCCACAGGTTTTTCATGGAAAACCAAGGCTGGAACATCACCATAAAAGGGTTAAGAGTGCAAGAAACTTTCTGTTTTGTACAAACACTTTAATAAACATGCTTAAACTTGTGATTTCTTTATACATTCCTATGTCCTTATGCCACTAATCAAGCCTATGATTATGTGTGTCACACCCCCAAAATCCACCTGCGGAGTACTACCGCTTGGAGGCGTGGCTGACCAGGATCCAGCCACCAATCATATTGAACAAGCATATAAGTAGTTATAAAATCCCACCAATACAATTGGTGTTCAAACAAAACATAGTTTAACTTGCAAGCGGAAGCATAATGTTTAAAACCAAAACATGAGTTTAATTGTTCAAAGTTTAACATGGCACACAGCTGTCCATGTCCCACAACGACCCTCTTCCATGCAAGCTCCAGCTAAGTACCTAAAGACCTGCAAAGCATGTAGTAACGAGTCAACAACAAGTTGAGTGAGTTCATAGTTGGGTGTTCGTTTTAAGTTGTTTCGAAAACAGTTTCCTTTATCTGGCATCCTGCCGTGGGGGTTACCCCATAGTTGAAAAACATGACTTGTTTATTCCCTGTTACTCTGGCACTCCGGCCGTGGGGGCTACCCCATGTTAGTTATCTGGCATTTCGGCCGTGGGGGCTACCCCATGTGTACACTAGACACGTTACCATATCGACTGCTGACTGTAGTCATGTTTATGTGCCCTAAAACTGTCAATGTCTATCATCATTGACGTGCCCCAGATCCATTAGTTCACGCCCGTCTCTGCGGCACGGTGTGAGGTTTGTCAGACCTAAATAGCGCTATCTAACTAATGACCCGCTCGCCATTGGCCCGGCGATTAAGTCGATATAAAAAGGAGGGACTTCGTGATAGAGTTTTGGTCTAGTACGAGTTATCTGTCCATGAGGACGAGGAAATACATTCCTGAACCAATGTTGTCCTACCCAAAGAGGACGAGGAATCCACGTTCCTTAACCCCATTCCCAACCCAGGGAATCCCATGCTTTGTAGAGGGTGTGAACTCACCTTGGTTTGCTCGGCAAATACACAGAAAGGTCAATCAAGTTGTAAGTGGTCAACTACGTCCTAACATAGATACCATTCATGTCAGGTTCATATCTAAGTAGTGCACGTATGTTCTACACGTGTTGTACACAAGTAACAATCATGGCATACATGTCTAGCATGGCAGTTCAACAACAGTTCGTAACAAGTTCCACAGTAACATTCACGTAACAACCAAAGTCCAAGTGTGCGGCCCAAACAGTTGGGCTCGTAATAGCATGCAGGTCCAAAACAGTGCACGACATACACAATACACAGAAAGTCCATACATTCGGCCCACTAACTTAGGCCCGTAACTATGCAGGTCCAACAGAACATACATAATTAGGTGGTCTCAAGTCGAGACTATAGATCTCAAGTCGAGACTGTGCGGTCTCGAGTTATACCTACGAGTTCTCGAGTCGCAAACTGTGGAGGTCTCGAGTCATGCACGTTCTGGTCTCGAGTCACAACCGGACTCGTAACCGTGGTTTCGAGTCACGCTGTTTTGTGTGAGGGAGCTGTGGTCTCGAGTCGAGACTAGAGGTTCTCGACTCGCAACCGTTGATCTCGAGTTGGCTTCTAGATGGTCTCGAGTCGAAACCAGAGGTCTCGACTCCCAGCACCTGCTGATCTGCATAGTTTACTTAACTAATGGAAATCCGATTTCATGCACCCTTATGTACTATCCATATAAACATGTTTTCTTGTCTAACAATTTACTAAAATGGATCAAACAAGTATTTTTCAAATGTTCATAGCATGTTCATATCATATTCAAACACATTCAATACATATTCAAATATTCATATCCTCATTCAACACCTTTTCATCATATGTTCATCCTATACAAACTCTTGCATTTTACGGACAAGAATCATAATACCTAAACTAGATATCAAGATCATCTTGCAAACAAAACATTTGTTCCGTAACTTCATAAATCGGATGATCATAACAAATCCTCTAACTATCATTCTTTTATCACTCAAGCTTATCTTAGCAAGGCATTTATCATACAACATTCATACTTTTCACAAAAGAGAATATTTGTTCATTTTATGTATTTGGAACCAAGCATATATCAATAGCAAACAAGAATTCATCAAACCGATCAAACACTTTAATCATGCATAAAACTTTAAGAAGCAAACACATTATCAAGTATCTTCATCACACATCATCATCAACCGAAATATTACACATTATCATCAACCGAATACAATACATAGCATGAATCACTAACCGGTTAGGTTTTCAAGGGAGATCTTAAGCTTGAACCGTGAGCTCTTGTGTTGCCACCGGTTGAATCCGAAAGGAGAGGAGAGAAGGCTTGTGCCTCTAGGGTTTTAGAGAGAGAGAATGTAGGAGAGTATGTGTGAGAGTGAGTGTGGGTTGCCCAAAGAATGGCAAAGTTGGCTAGGAGCATGATATATATACTAGCTCTAAGTTGGTTCACCCTAGTGGGTTTTCGAGTGGGGTGAGGAGGAACATGGCCCAACCGGCCCAATAGTTACACTATTCACTCGAGACCGCATGGTCTCGAATCGGGTTCTTGTGTCTCGGGTCGCATACATACAAGCATACATATAAACATAACACATAATCACATAGGATGTTCACTTATATCATTAAACCAACAAGTTAACTAGTCACACAACGTTCAAGCATGTTACATCAAGATACAACGAAAGGTTCTAAATTTCGAGTTGTCACATCATCCCCAAGTTGAAAGAAATTTCGTCCCGAAATTTGGTAAGCACTCACTGAGGAAGCTAGTTAAGTTGTATGGTGTTCCCGGTTTTCCTGGAGTGTCACATCCTCCCCCCGTTGATCTGGAATTTCGTCCCGAAATTCCGTAGCTTCAGCCTCAGCAGTGGTTGTACTGTTTGCGAACAGTTGGGGATACTTTTGTTTCATCCGATCTTCGCGTTACCAGGTGAACTCTGGGCCGCGACGTGAGTCCCAACGAACTCGAACGAGAGGTATTCTAGTGCTCTTGAGGACCTTAACATCCCGGTCCGTGATTTCAACTGGTTCCTCGACGAAACGTAACTGCTCGTCGATAGTGAGTTCCTTCAGAGGAACTATGTGGGTCTCATCTGACAGACACTTCTTCAGATTCGACACGTGGAAAACGTTGTGAACTGCACCGAGTTCTGCTGGTAAGTTCAGTCTGTAGGCCACCCTGCCTATTTTCTCGATGATTTCGAAAGGTCCGACGTATCGTGGGTTAAGTTTGCCTCGTTTACCAAAACGAACCACACCCTTCCAGGGTGAAACTTTGAGTAGTACCCGCTCCCCAACCTGGAGCTCAAGTGGTTTCCTGCCCTTATCGGCGTAGACTTTCTGACGGTCATGAGCTGCCGCCATGCGTTGTCGAATTTGAGCAATTCGTTCGGTTGTGTCTACCTCATGTTCTGGACCAGTGATCTGACTGTCCCCCACCTCTGCCCAACAAAGAGGTGACCGGCATTTACGCCCGTACAATGCCTCAAACGGAGTAGCTTTAATGTTGGTGTGGTAGCTGTTATTGTACGAGAATTCCACAAGTGGCAGATGCTTTTCCCAGCTGTTGCCAAAGTCGATTACACATGCACGAAGCATGTCTTCTAAGGTTTGAATAGTGCGCTCGGACTGCCCGTCCGTCTGAGGGTGATACGCTGTGCTCATGTCTAATCGTGAGCCAAAGGATTTGTGCATCGCCTGCCACAGTTCTGAAGTAAAACGCGCATCTCGATCCGAGATAATAGAGGTGGGCACCCCGTGCCTCGAAACAACTTCCTTGAGGTATACGTCTGCTAGAGTGGAGAACTTATCCATTTCCTTGATAGCCAAGAAGTGAGTAGACTTTGCGAGTCGATCCACGATTACCCAAATAGTATCGTTACCTCGTTGAGATCTAGGTAGACCGGTAACAAAATCCATGAAAATTTGCTCCCATTTCCATTGCGGTATCTCTGGTTGTTGGAGTAGGCCTGAGGGTTTCTGGTATTCAAACTTGACTCTCGCACAAGTCAAACACTTGCTGACGTAAGTTGCTATGTGGGCCTTCATGCTAGGCCACCAATACGTAGTTTTGATATCGTGGTACATCTTATCCGAACCAGGATGTACCGAGTAGCGAGACTTGTGTGCTTCATCCATCACAAGCTCTCGTAAGTTTCCATAGAGTGGGACCCAAATGCGTCCCGTGACGTAGTAGGCACCGTCTTCCTTCTGTTCTAAGCGTTGCCTTGACCCGCGTAGGGCTTCAGCCCTGACGTTTTCTGGTTTCAATGCTTCTACCTGAGCGTCTCGTATTTGGGAAGGAAGACTAGAATGTATAGTGAGTTGTAAAGCTCGCATGCGCTTAGGCACAGTGTCCTTTCGACCGAGGGCGTCGGCCACAACATTGGCCTTGCCCGGGTGATACCTGATCGAGCACTCGTAGTCATTCAGTAGTTCGACCCATCGTCGCTATCGCCTATTCAGTTCTTTCTGTTTGAAGATGTGCTCGAGGCTCCTGTGGTCGGTGTAGATGGCACACTTGGTACCGTACAGGTAATGTCGCCATATCTTAAGTGCAAAAACAACAGCCCCCAGCTCTAAATCATGCGTAGTGTAGTTCTTTTCATGAACTTTAAGCTGGCGTGAGGCGTAGGCTATAACTTTATCTCATTGCATCAATACACAACCAAGACCCTGAATTGATGCGTCGCAGTAGACCACGAAGTCGTCTGTGCCCTCTGGCAATGAAAGGATAGGTGCGCTGCAAAGTCTATCCTTTAAGTGCTGAAATGCTACTTCCTGTGTGTTTCCCCATCGATAAACAACGCCTTTCTGCGTTAGTGAGGTGAGAGGCTGTGCAATCTTGGAAAAATCCTTAATGAACCTCCTGTAGTAACCTGCCAAACCCAAGAATTTGCGAATTTCCTTTGGTGCACGAGGTGCAGGCCAGTTCTTAATCGAGTCCACCTTGGATGGATCAACGTGGATCCCATCCTTGTTTACCACATGGCTTAGGAAATGGACTTCACGAAGCCAGAAGTCGCATTTCGAGAACTTTGCGTAAAGTTGTTCCGTTCGAAGGAGTTCCAAAACAAGTCGTAGATGCTGCGCATGCTCCTCCTGACTCTTAGAATAGATCAGGATGTCGTCGATGAAGACTATAACGAACTTGACCAGGTAAGGTTTGCACACTCGATTCATCAAGTCCATGAAGATCGCAGGTGCGTTTGTCAGCCCAAAAGGCATGACCAAAAACTCATAGTGCCCGTATCGAGTTCTGAAGGCCGTTTTGGAGACGTCCTCTTCTCGGACTCTCAGCTGGTGATATCCCGATCTCAAATCAATCTTTGAATAGTAGCTCGACCCTTGCAGTTGGTCGAACAAGTCGTCAATGCGTGGTAGAGGATAACGATTCTTCACCGTCACTTTGTTGAGTTCCCGGTAGTCGATGCACATTCTGAAGGTACCGTCTTTCTTCTTCACAAATAGCACTGGAGCTCCCCAGGGCGATGAGCTAGGGCGAATAAAACCCTTATCCAAGAGTTCTTGTAGTTGCGTAGAGAGTTCTTCCAACTCTGATGGAGTTAATCGATAAGGTGCACGAGCTATAGGCGCAGCTCCAGGAGCTAGTTCAATCTGAAACTCGACTTGGCGATGAGGCGGGAGACCAGGTAATTCCTCAGGAAATACCTCAGGATAGTCGCGTACAATCGGAAAATCTTCTAGCTTCTTCTCTTTCTCCGAGGTGTCAGTAACGAGAGCCAAAATGGCGATGTGGCCCTTTCTCAAATATTTCTGGGCCTTAAGGAGAGAGATGACGTTCTCAACAGCACTCCTCCTGTCGCCACGAATCATGAGAGGTTCACCACTGGAACCAGGAATACAAACAATCTTCTCGTTGCAAAGAATCTCTGCTCGGTGTTGGGATAACCAATCCATCCCAATGACAACGTTGAAACTACCCAAGACGATAGGGATGAGGTCGATAGAGAAGGTATGGTTTGCAAGAATAAGTTTACAACCCTTGACTACGTGTGTGGCCTCTAAGCTCTTACCGTTTGCTAGCTCTACAGTGTGCTTGTTGTTCAAAGGTGTTGGAATACGCTTAAGCATTCGACTAACTTCTAGTGACATGTAGCTAGTATCGGCACCTGAATCAAATAAAACTGTAACATAAAAGTCGTCGAGAAGGAACTTACCCGCTACAACATTGGGGTCATTCCTTGCTTCTCCTTGGCCAATCACGAACGCCCGCCCCTGGCTCCATTGTTGTTGATGTTCCCATTGTTACCATTCCCCGGATTGTTGTTGTTGTTCTGGTTCCTGTTCAGTTGAGGACAATCTCTCTTGAAGTGGCCTTCAGCTCCACACTGAAAGCACCCTTTGTTATCACCTTGCTGCTGCTGCTGGCGCTGGTTCTGTTGAGCTTGTTGACGATTCTGATTGGCGGGATATAAGCTCCTGCAATCCTTTGCAGCGTGACCTGGCTTGTTGCACCGATGACAGTTACCCCTGGTGCATGGCCCGCTGTGGTGCAGGCTGCAGCGATTGCATTTGGGGTGATTCCCTTTGTACCCACCGTGACTTTGACCACCAGGCGATTGCTGACTAGGGCTCTTGTAGTCATCAGTCTTTCTCTGCTAAGACTGGGACTGAACAGAAGTCGAACCCTTACTTGAAGCTCCATCCCATTTTCGTTTGTTATCACTAGGGACACCAGAAGTAGTTGCAGCACCTATGCGCTTTGGTAACCTGTTCTGCTCCACCGCTTGGTCAGTAAGACGGTGAGCCAACTGAACAACCTGCTGGATAGTAGCGAGGTTTGCTGAAGTCACATGGCTTTGGATCTCTGGCACCAAGCCCTTGAGAAAGAGTTCAATTCTCTTAATTGGAGGGTCCACCATAGTAGGACACAGTAAGGCAAGCTCATTCGATCTCTTAGTGTACGCCTCAATTTCTGACCCCGTCATCTTGAGGTTGAAGAACTCGACTTCCAGCTTATGAATGTCATCCCGACTGCAGTATTCTTCCTTGATCATTTCCTTAAAAGTTTCCCATGGGGTGGCGTTGGCAGCAACCAACCCCAGCATTTGAACCTGAGCGTTCCACCATGTGAGGGCTAAACCCTCGAGAGTACCGGTAGCATACTTCACCCTGCGCGCCTCAGGGCATTCACACATTTCGAAAACTGACTCGAGCTTCTCAAACCAATGGAGGAGGCCTACGGCTCCTTCAGTGCCGCTAAAAGTAGTTGGTCGGCAGTCCATAAAATTTTTAAAGGTGCACACAGGTGGCTGAGCATGTTGACCTATCGTGGGTGAAAGAAAAGATAGAGTTTAACACAAAGGTTGGTTCACGAGAGTAGGATCTAAAGATACTAGAATGAGTTTGGACTGCAGGATATACCTCCTGCGTGTGCAGCTGCAAGTGCCGCAGCAACTCGTTCGTTAATCAGAGCCGTCAACTGGGCTTGTGTCATGTTAATGCGTCCAGACATGATCTTCATATCAAGAGGAACGTGGGTGAGAGGGGTTCGCGAAAATGCGATGACAGAAGTGAGTAAGTACATACGTGTTCAAGCAACAGTAGTTATACTAACCAAGCATACCATGAGCAATGTACTATGTAACTAACAAGTAGGCAATATACACATAGATCATATCACCTAGAATGTAGAGCCTTGCACGTGAAGCGTCGTTGTGGATCGTAGAGCACTGTACAGGTTATAGTCTGATTTTAATAAAACCTTTCCCTTATTAAAACCAAGTTCACTATAACCAATGACTCTGATACGAATCTGTCACACCCCAAAAATCCACCTGCAGAGTACTACCGCTTGGAGGTGTGACTGACCAGGATCCAGCCACCAATCATATTGAACAAGCATATAAGTAGTTATAAAATCCCACCAATACAATTGGTGTTCAAACAAAACATAGTTTAAGTTGCAAGCGGAAGCATAATGTTTAAAACCAAAACAAGAGTTTAATTGTTCAAAGTTTAACATGGCACACAGCTGTCCATGTCCCACAACGACCCTCTTCCATGCAAGCTCCAGCTAAGTACCTAAAGACCTGCAAAGCATGTAGTAACGAGTCAACAACAAGTTGAGTGAGTTCACAGTTGGGTGTTCGTTTTAAGTTGTTTCGAAAACAGTTTCCTTTATCTGGCATCCTGCCGTGGGGGTTACCCCATAGTTGAAAAACGTGACTTGTTTATTCCCTATTACTCTGGCACTCCGGCCGTGGGGGCTACCCCATGTTAGTTATCTGGCATTTCGGCCGTGGGGGCTACCCCATGTGTACACTAGACTCGTTACCATATCGACTGCTGACTGTAGTAATGTTTATGTGCCCTGAAACTGTCAATGTCTATCATCATTGACGTGCCCCAGATCCATTAGTTCACGCCCGTCCTCTGCGGCACGGTGTGAGGTTTGTCAGACCTAAATAGCGCTATCTAATTAATGACCCGCTCACCATTGGCCCGACGAGTAAGTCGATATAAAAAGGAGGGACTTCGTGATAGAGTTTTGGTCTAGTACGAGTTATCTGTCCATGAGGACGAGGAATTACATTCCTGAACCAATGTTGTCCTACCCAAGGAGGACGAGGAATCCACGTTCCTTAACCCCATTCCTAACCCAGGGAATCCCATGCTTTGTAGAGGGTGTGAACTCACCTTGGTTTGCTCGGCAGATACACAGAAAGGTCAATCAAGTTGTAAGTGGTCAACTACGTCCTAACATAGATACCATTCATGTCAGGTTCATATCCAAGTAGTGCACGTATGTTCTACACGTATTGTACACAAGTAACAATCATGGCATACATGTCTAGCATGGCAGTTCAACAACAGTTCGTAACAAGTTCCACAGTAACATTCATGTAACAACCAAAGTCCAAGTGTGCGGCCCAAACAGTTGGGCTCGTAATAGCATGCAGGTCCAAAACAGTGCACGACATACACAATACACAGAAAGTCCATACATTCGGCCCACTAACTTAGGCCCGTAACTATGCAGGTCCAACAGAACATACATAATTAGGTGGTCTCGAGTCGAGACTGTGCGGTCTCGAGTTATACCTTCGAGTTCTCGAGTCGCAAACTGTGGAGGTCTCGAGTCATGCACGTTCTGGTCTCGAGTCGCAACCGGACTCGTAACCGTGGTTTCGAGTCATGCTGTTTTGTGTGAGGGAGCTGTGGTCTCGAGTCGAGACTAGAGGTTCTCGACTCGCAACCGTTGATCTTGAGTTGGCTTCTAGATGGTCTCGAGTCGAAACCAGAGGTCTCGACTCCCAGCACCTGCTGATCTGCATAGTGTACTTAACCAATGGAAATCCGATTTCATGCACCCTTATGTACTATCCATATAAACATGTTTTCTTGTCTAACAATTTACTAAAATGGATCAAACAAGTATTTTTCAAATGTTCATAGCATGTTCATATCATATTCAAACACATTCAACACATATTCAAATATTATCCTCATTCAACACCTTTTCATCATATGTTCATCCTCTATAAACTCTTGCATTTTACGGACAAGAATCATAATACCTAAACTAGATATCAAGATCATCTTGCAAACAAAACATTTGTTCCGTAACTTCATAAATCAGATGATCATAACAAATCCTCTAACTATCATTCTTTTATCACTCAAGCTTATCTTAGCAAGGCATTTATCATACAACATTCATACTTTTCACAAAAGAGAATATTTGTTCATTTTATGTATTTGGAACCAAGCAAATATCAATAGCAAACAAGAACTCATCAAACCAATCAAACACTTTAATCATGCATAAAACTTTAACAAGCAAACACATTATCAAGTATCTTCATCACACATCATCATCAACCGAAATATTACACATTATCATCAACCGAATACAATACATAGCATGAATCACTAACCGGTTAGGTTTTCAAGGGAGATCTTAAGCTTGAACTGTGAGCTCTTGTGTTGCCACCGGTTGAATCCGAAAGGAGAGGAGAGAAGGCTTGTGCCTCTAGGGTTTTAGAGAGAGAGAATGTAGGAGAGTATGTGTGAGAGTGAGTGTGGGTTGCCCAAAGAATGGCAAAGTTGGCTAGGAGCATGATATATATACTAGCTCTAAGTTGGTTCACCCTTGTGGGTTTTTGAGTGGGGTGAGGAGGAACATGGCCCAACCGGCCCAATAGTTACACTATTCACTCGAGACCGCATGGTCTCCAGTCGGGTTCTTGTGTCTCGGGTCGCATACATACAAGCATATATATAAACATAACACATAATCACATAGGATGTTCACTTATATCATTAAACCAACAAGTTAACTAGTCACACAACGTTCAAGCATGTTACATCAAGATACAACGAAAGGTTCTAAATTTCGAGTTGTCACATCATCCCCAAGTTGAAAGAAATTTCGTCCCGAAATTTGGTAAGCACTCACTGAGGAAGCTAGCTAGTTAAGTTGTATGGTGTTCCCGGTTTTCCTGGAGTGTCACAATGTGTACTTAAAACCAAGGTTGTAACATATAAATCCGGAGGTTTTAATCCTCAAAACTTTCTGTTTTAAAAGGGTTTTAACCCACAAGTGATGAACAAGTCTTGAAGTTGAATATGTGTGAATATTTGGATAGCTTGGGCTATCCTACTTACAAATCCACACATCACTTGATGTTTTCTTCTTAGTTAGTTAGTTAGTATATTTCATTTCCTTATTCATGACCATCCTTGTTGTCTTATGACAACTTGTGCATTGGTGAATACAAAAGATGTCTTAAAATGGAAGAATTATCTTCCTACCTCTATGCATGACTTCTATGATAATCTTGTTATACTATTGGACTAAAATTTATGACATATACTACATAAAATATATAATATCCATTGTAACCAAACCTTTGATGATAATCTAGTTGTATTTGTCAAAATACTAAGTTACATCATCTAAGAACTTAGCTCTCGTTACGATTCTAATGGGTACTTTAACCCATGAAAACATTCTAACCCCTATGGGTTTCATAGGGCCAAGAACGAGTACTAGGTGCTAGATGGTTATTTTCTCATATGTTACTTTCCATAAACTTTAAATCCCGAAGTCTTACTCCTCCGTTATCATCCAAATACTCATACACCTACATTTCCTCGTGTAGAAGGACTTGGGTTCCATCCTCCAACAACCAACAAACCCTTACGGATTAACAAGTGGAAACTTGCAAAACCGTGAGTACACTTGACCCATTTTCATTTTAACACTTTTGGGTGCAATATGTTAACCGTATCTATAATCACAAATACTTTAATCTTTATGCAAATGCACAAAAACAATCCAAATACATGAATACTATGTTGTTATACTTGACGCATATACTTGGGTGATTCTTATGTGATACTAAAGTCATTAGCTTATTACGATCCTCCATTTAACATGTATAGCGTTATAGGATTAACGCACCACCCGTGAACAAGAGGTCATGTTAAATTTCATTCTTTATTGCGTAAACAGAGGGTTCACTAGAAATATTGCATGCCATGATATGTTGATCTTGAATAACTTAAGCTGCCATATGGATTCGTTTTAAACTTTTATACTTAAACTTATACTTAAACTTGTGTACTCGCCAATACATTTTTGTGTTGAACTATATTTTGTTAACATGTTGCAGGTTGATGAGGTTGAATATGACGAAATCTAGTTGGGACAACACTAGAAACGTACTTGAAATTACTAGATTTTATACTCTAGTTGTTGAACTTGTTGTATTGTTTTCCATGTTGTTTTTGAATTTTATGTTGTAGTTTGACAATTTTATCATGATATGAAATCAATTTTGAATTAAATATTGTCGCAATAGCGTTATGTGTGATGAGCAATCTATCTTCGTCCCACTCCGATGATTCTGCCATTGGTTAGGGTGTAACATTTGAAGTGATATATGAAAGGCTTGGAGCTGAATTAGGAGCTATACATCACAAACTCGAAGCTCTCATTTTATTCTTCATCTTGTTTTTCTTCCATAGCCTAGTGCTAGTGGTAATATCTACACAATTCTTCCGTTATTTCATGTATATGTGTTGTTAAGTGCAGGATGATTCACCTAACGAGATGTTTAAAAATGGTTTTCATAAACAAGGCATAACATACATGAAATGTGTTTTAAAATGATATACTACATATGTATACAAATCCGTAGATATGTATGATGTTATATGTACCTGTTTTTTATTCTTGAAAGTGTGTTAAATGTATAGTTTGGTGATGATTTAAATGAAATGCATATGTGTTTTGTTTTGATGATCATATGATAAATCGGGTCAGAATAAAAAACCAAAGCAGAAGTCAAACTTTTCGACTTTCGGTTGCGTACCGACCTTAAAACTGGAATTGACGAACCAAACATGTTTATACACGTTCTAATAATTATTACCAACTTGTTTAAGTGTCATAACATATTTTATAACATATATATAATCAGTTTATAACATTTTCGAAAACTGACTCGTTTGACTTTTTAAACAATAAAACTTTGACCAGTCAATTGACCTAGTTAACGTGATTTTCAGGAGGTGCCCTTTTGAGGGATTAACACCTAGCTAATTACGATCACGTAGCCATGTACGACTCGAACAATGGCTGGACCTTAATAGTCTAAACCGAAAGTCAAAACAATTATCAAAATTGCTTGACTTTTGGTCTAAAAAGCCTATAAAATGAAAATGCAGATGAAAGGAGCACTTAGAAGTGATCCTTGGACGAAAATGAACTTGATTTGGAAGCTCCTAAGGACCAGGAACCTTCAGAGGTGATGAGCGAAGGAATTATGAGAAATGGTGCACTTGAAAATGAAGTTTGAAGGCCCTTTTATAGTTGAGGAGGATGATTATGATCATCACATGTGTTAGAGACCTGCTAGAGATCATTATAAGTGTCATGGGACGTGTCAAGAACAACCAGCCATGAAGCCCCTTGTTTCGATTTAGTGGTTTCCTTGGAGGCCAAAAAAGATTCTGTCCGCAGACCTGCATACAAACCGTAAAGCCTAGGGCTTGCAGTCCGTAAAAGGGTCCTCAACCATAAATATTTTGTACTTTGACACTTTTGGTCCCTCAACCTTCCATGCTTTTATATATTAGCATAATTAGTCTCTCTGGCCAATATTTAGCACACATGAGAGTATGACCGTATAGCATCAAGTTTGCGGTTCGTAAAGGGTCACTCAGAGACATAGTTTCAGCATGTTAACACCTTTACTCCCTCCACATTCATACTTTCAGCGTTTGGCAAAATTAGTCCCTCCCAGCCAACATTAGGCATAATTAGGAATAGGGACACGTGTCAGTACATTACTGGACACGAATATGTGAGGTGTTACAAAAACACATGATTTATATATTAATATGTTTTTGAAAAAAGTTGAACCATTTTAATGTCTACTTCTTAAACGTTTTATTTAGAAGCAAGGCGAAAGAATAAAATGAGACAAAGCTCAAGCGAAATCTCAAAAAACATTAGGAGTTGATGCTAGACAAGAATCATAACCTGAATCATTAGTTTCAGTTGGGTGGTTTCATGGCTCATGACTTGATTCTGGGCCTTCACCATCACCATACCAATCTACGGCTACCCGAGCCACTCCGATTCCAAAAAACTTGCGCGTAGCTCTTCCAGGTCTACTGTTGGTGCTGCCATAGTTGAAGTTGAGTGCAACTTTGAAAGAGATTATGTATGTTCCCCGTAAATCTAAGCTGGAGAACTTTTTATATGTGGTGGATAAGAGATTTTATTGTCTTAACTGTTACTAATTTCTAGGTACTTGACAACAAAGAAAAACTAAAAACAAAACCGAAGGAGATACATCGTGAGAAATCTGATGCTTTTATTCTGACGAGCCAGACGGAGATAAGGTGATTAGAGATGCATAGAAAGTCAATTTTTTTTTGCTTACGACTAGTGCATTACTTATCTTTAATATTTTCTTGATGTCAGACGAACTCGGAGTGCCCAGGTGGAAAGAAGGTACTATGAAGAGAAGTTCTCTTCAAAATCTTCTAAAGAGCTTGAGGAAATACAGAGAGATGTTGTAAGATTTCTAGCTTTTTTACACTCTAATTTTCTTAAAAGTAAAAAATGAAAGCAATACAAACTAAAACGAAAGGAACATAAGAGAAAGAAAAAAAACATGTAAACTTGTAACCTTTGTTTTAATGTTACAATATAATATATGGCTAGTAGACTCTGTAGCCTCCTTTTTTTGTTGATGGAGATTAGTTATATCTTGTAAAAACATAATCATGCTGTGTTATTTTAAAATTTGATATAACTAATATAAACTGTTTATGCTAATCATTTATCGTTCGCCCCGCTTGCGGTATGTGCATATAATGTATATGTGTGGGCGCTCGGGGGGCAAAAGTGAAAGTGCACTAATTTTAACGTTATTTTACTAATTTCGTGAAAATAACCTTAAAAGAGGGGATGGTTAATCATGCATCATGTGGTGGCGTTGATAGCCGAAAGACAAGGGGTACATGCACTAATCCGCAGTTGTCTCAATTGCTGGGTGTTATGTGCCTTATGTCCAAGGCTTGATGCAAAACTACTATCGAGCCGGGGGTCTCACTGGAAGCAGCCTCTCAATTCCTACGGGGTAGAGGTAAGGCTGTCTACATCTTACCCTCCTCAGACCCTACCTTAGCTTTGCTATTGGTGGGATTTACTGAGTATGATGATGATGATGATGATGATGATGATGATGATGATAATGATTTATCGTTATATTTTTAGGCATTATGAACAAATCATTGTATATGATAACAAAAGAATACAAACAAGTTTTTTTGAAACATGGCTGTAGCAAATAGTCCCCACCTTTTGGTGGCAGAAACATGTAAGGAACTTTTTTTTTTTTTTTTTTGCAAATGGTGGGAAGACATTGAACAACGATAATATAGATGCTTTAGTTGCACCAAGTTTTGGGATAATCAGCTACTTTTTGTTGTTATTTAGTAGGATTGTGGTTGTTCTTTAGGGGATGTCCAGGACTTCAGCTTTATGTTTCACAAGACTTGATGTTTGGATTACTACACTCTCACTGCTCTTTTGTATATCAAACGAAGTCTACTAAGCCACCTACAAAATGGTTGCATGTAACTCAACATATTATGATTTTATGACCCTGCTCACCTATGATTTTAGCCATAAAACGTATACATAGTGTTCTGCGCGCGATAGGTTGCATGTAACTCAACATATTATGATTTTATGACCACGCTCACCTATGATTTTAGCCATAAAACGGATACATAGTGTTCTGCGCGCAACGCACGCATGAGATATAAAACTTTACTATATAAAGCATTTCAAATATGCCCCCACGGCAACGCGCTGTTTTCCCACTAGTTATAAAATATGTTAACTTACAAAGATCTAAATAGCACCACTCATGACCATTTTCGTCTCTACAACATACTCGTTTTTGTTGGCTTTGCTAACGCACCTTTGCGGCCGTCGTCATCATTGTCATTTTAGCAGCCACTCCATCAACACCAACACACCCATCGCCACTGCCACACCACCACTACCACCCTTGACGCCACCTCATAGTCGCCCCCACCGTCGACACTAATCATCATATTCATAGTGGGTAAACCTATTTTGGTATTTCTTTTCTAAAACAAGTCATTTCAACATGATTTTATCTTGACCAAAGTTTGTTTTAATTCTAACCATTATGCTTTTTAAACTAGTTTGGTTTGATCCAAAGTCATTGAATCGGTTTACACCGGTCATCCTTCTTATCTGCTTGAGCCGTCACTCGGCAACATGCGACACTTGGGTGGCGGGCGGTCGGTCGGTCCAGGTTTCCAACAAAAAGCGCGGCAACACGTACACTCCAAAACCCTCTAAACCCCCACCGTCATCGTCATCACAATGGGAAAGCAAAAACAGCAAGTCATCTCCCGTTTCTTCGCCCCAAAACCCAAACCCTCTTCTCCCCCACCACCACCATCAACATCTCCTAATATCTCCGCCACCGTCACCTTCTCCCCTCTCAAACGCCGCCGTACCTCCCACCTCATTTCCCCCAACCTTCCAGAACCCTCTCAAAACCCCACTCTCCACCAAAAGTTTCTTAACAAACTTCTACAACCCTGTGATGATCAAGTTTTCACTTCAGGTACCAATGTCTTATCAAACCCTAAATACACCCCACTAGAGCAACAAGTAGTTCAACTTAAACATAAATACCAAGATGTTCTTTTGATGATTGAAGTCGGTTACAAGTTTCGGTTTTTCGGCCAAGATGCCGAGAATGCTGCTAGAGTTTTGGGGATTTATGCACATATGGATCATAATTTTTTGACAGCCAGTGTACCCACTTTTAGATTGAATGTTTATGTGAGGAGGTTGGTGAGTGCAGGGTATAAAGTGGGTGTTGTTAAGCAGACGGAGACCGCGTCGATTAAGGCTCATGGGTCGAATAAATTGGGCCCCTTTTGTCGTGGGTTGTCCGCCTTGTATACCAAGGCTACACTTGAAGCTGCTGAGGATGTGGGTGGGGGAGAGGATGGGTGTGTGTCTTGTAATAGTTATTTGGTTTGTGTTGTTGATAATGAGGTTGTTGGTGTGGAGGGGACTCATGTGAAGATTGGGATTGTGGGTGTTGAGATTTCGACCGGAGATGTTGTTTTTGGAGAGTTTGATGATAATTTGTTAAGAACAGGGCTGGAAGCTAAGATATTGACCTTGTGTCCTGCTGAATTGCTTCTTGGTGATCCGTTATCTAAGCTAACCGAGAAGGTAGTTTTGACCCCATAAATAAATGTTATATGGATAATATTGTTGTTGACTGAAACATATGATTATCATAGCTTCAAACAGTAGAAGCTCACCCAAACATATTGTCTTAATATCGTACGGATATTATTATTATTATTATTATTATTATTATTATTATTATTATTATTATTCTGTTATCACACTCACTATCTAACACACATCCAAACACCTACCTACCCGGATCTTTTATTAAGGGCTACATCACTTATCTTTGCTTGTATGTATGCAGTCTTATCATAAATGATCATCAATAATACCATTTCATATGATAAATCGAAAAAGTTGGCTTTTTATGTTATATTTTTTGTTTAATTTTTTTTTGGGTAAAGGGTTACCCCGGTACATTTTATAAATCACCAACAGAAAGAACAGGGTGTGCCAAGACACTGACACACACTACTAGTCTAGACAAACCAAGACTAGAAATCCGACAAACACAACCAACGACCAAACATACAACCAGAACCAAGATCAAAACTAGACAAACACTGCCCTAGCATATTTTTTGTTTAATTAATTACTGAGCATTCTGTTTCTTGTGTAGTTTTTAGTTGCATATGCTGGACCTGCTTCAAATGTACGGATGGAACGCGCATCTCGAGATCGCTATAAAGATGGTGGTGCACTGGCTGAAGTATTGTCTGCTTATGAGAAAATAGGCGACAGCGATACTCCTCAGGGAGAATCTGTAGAGTTAAATGGAAAGACTAAAAATCAATTGGTAAATTTGTTTCTTTTCCAATAACTATTAAGATAAGAATGATACCAAGATATCAATAGAAGAAGATGGTGAATGCAAATACTGATTTTTTACCATATATATAGGCGGTTATGGGCATGCCTGATTTGGTTGTTCAGGCATTGGCCTTGACCATCAATCATTTGAAACAATTTGGTTTGGAAAGGATTCTGTGCTTGGGAGATTCATTTCGGCCTTTTTCTAATAATGTGGAGATGATCCTTTCAGCCAATGCTATGCAACAGTTAGAGGTTTGTCATAGTTTCAATTGGCAATGCCTTACATATAAATCTTGTATTAGAATTTTCCTTTGACATTTAATTCCCCATACAATATCTAAAATTCAACATTAGGTGTTGGGTAATTTAATTCAGCCTAACTGCATTTAGGTTCTGAAGAACAACACCGATGGTTCTGAGTCTGGCTCCTTGTTTGAGTGTATGAATCAAACGCTTACCACATGTGGTTCACGGCTTCTCAGACACTGGGTATGCTTCAATCTGTCTTCTTGCATTCATTTTTTGAGGTCAGGTTGGGTAACGAGTATTTTGTATGGGTCAGGTTGACCCAACACACTTTTTTTGGTTCAAAACCTGTGAACTTTTAGCAAATAGTTTGTGCCAAATATGATTTCAGAAACTGTTGTTTTCCAAGAATAAGTTTATTTCCTGAATAAATGATTTGAAGGGTATGAAATTATGAATTAAAAATACACTTCAGAAGACTTTTTAACTCATTAGACTAATTTCTTAATTAGCTTATTTTTTTATAAAAAAATTTGACTTGGTAGTTATCATTACGACCTCTAATCATTGTCATCGTTATTTTTCTTGAGCGTGTGATCTTTTTCATGTCTGCTATTGTCTGTGGAATCCGTTGTTTGGTAATTGGAAATTACCTCATGATCCAGGTGAGTCATCCTTTACGCGACAGAAACATGATTAATGCTCGTCTTGATGCTGTTTCTGCGATTCTTGAATCAATGAATTCTCCTAATGCATATGGTGGTTTGGGATCTGATGGAAGAGACACCAATATCACTTGTACCGTAAAATTCCATCAATTGTTTACTTCAGTTTTGACTAATTTAGGAAGGTTGCCTGATATCCAACGCGGAATTACAAGAATTTTCCATCGAACTGCCACCGCATCTGAGGTACTGAATCTATTGCATACCTTGAATGTGGAAAAAATGAATGGGTTAGGCAACCTGTCAAAAAGGACTAGGGTGGGCCGACCCAATGAACGTTTTTTCTCTTATCTTTTCGTTTCTTGAATTTTATACAAAACAAAACTTTGAAGTATGTGGAAGAAACCGTATTGAATTGGAACGCATTGTGAATACACTTGGGTCCGCTTTCTTTATTTACCCATAACCAAAATGGGCATGTTCGTTCAGAAATGGGTTTTAATTGCTATCTTTAGCCTAAGCTGACGTCTTGGAAATTTGTATCTAATTTCGAGTTCGATGACAGTTCATAGCAGTCATTCAAGCCATCATAGTATCAGGGAAACAGCTTCAGCAGCTTCGAGTTGAAGAAGAGGCCATTCATTCTTCATTGCTGAAAAGGTTGACTTTGACCGCATCATCATCCAGCATAATTTCTACTGCAGCAAAGCTGCTCTCTGCCTTGAACAAGGAAGCTGCTGAACAACGGGATCTTTCCAATCTGTTTGTTGTTTCAGAAGGACAATTCGAAGAGGTTTCCTAATATGAATTATGTCTGCATTTTGCCGTACCTTTTCTATTTGTTTCAACTATTTTTATAGACACCCAAAGTGTTACTGAATCCGTAAAGCACAGGCTGGATGGCGAATGTGATTTTATTAAAAAAACAATTCTGACACCCTTCGTTACCTTTGTGGGTAAAAATATTTTGAATGGTCAAAAATTTGAAGGAAGTTCTCATCATGAACATGTTTTTGGTTTGATTCGTTAGTTGGATACATATTTGGGTGGCCTAAATTAGTTAAATAGGTGTGTGGCCTTAATGAAAGAGCTTGAATTATACATTTTCTTTGATCTTTTTAACAATGAACAGGTTGCTGCAGCAAGGGCCAAAGTGAAGCAGGCAATGGAGAAATTAGATTTGTTAATTGGTTTATACCGTAAACAATTGAAAAATCAGAAGCTGGAGTTCATGAGTGTGTCTGGAACGACTCATCTGATAGAGGTAGTTAAGGCTGTTTAGATTTGCATTTCAATATGTGGATAAACGTATCCTGTTTCTGATTATCTAATTATTTTTGGGTCAAATAATCAGCTGATCATCAAAGGATAAAACAACATTACCTAGTTACCCCTCCTTTTTAACTAAAATATCGTTTAGTCATTTTATTTATTAATTTTATAAGTAATCAGAACTGGTGAAACACCCAAATATCTGGATTATCTAATTGTTAGAACTTCAAACAACAAAAGCACATCCGAAAACAATTGCTTTTAAAGCCTCATCGATCAATCAATTTATCTTGAAATAGCTATGTTTCTGAAGCTTAACTTTGTATGTGACTTGCAATGATATATGTGATTTTGAATGTCTCTCATTAGCTATAGTGTTAAATGCAGTTGCCACTAGATGTAAAGGCTCCTTCAAATTGGGTGAAGGTTAACAGTACTAAGAAGGCAATACGCTACCATGCACCAGAAGTGTTGGTGGCTTTAGACCACCTGTCATTGGCTAATGAGGAGCTCCTTGTTGTGTGCCGCTCAGCATGGCACAACTTTTTAAACGAGTTCAGCAAATACTATTCTGAGTTTCAAAGTGTTGTTCAAGCACTAGCAGCTTTGGATTGCTTACATTCTCTTACTCTTCTTGCAAGAAACAAGGTTCCATCAGTTCATAAACGGCTCCGCCTCTTAAGTATTTGATACCTCAACTTGTGTATTTTCTTACTCTCAGGACTACGTTCGCCCTGTTTTTGTTGAGGATAATGAACCTGTTCAGATATGTATATCCTCAGGGCGCCATCCGGTATATAAAAATATTTTTTATGCTTGTGTTCTGCATGTGCTTGCTTACATCGTCAACCGTGAGCAGGTATTGGAGACTATGTTACAAGATAGTTTTGTCCCGAATGATACAAGTTTACATGCAGATGGGGAGTATTGTCAGATTGTTACAGGACCAAATATGGGTGGAAAGAGTTGTTATATACGGCAAGTGGCTCTCATTGCTATTATGGCACAGGTATGATATTGCATTTATTAGACAAATTATACCATCTTATCTAGTTGGTGTATGGATTTTGTGTTCTAACCTAGTTTAATTGGTTTTTAATATTGAGATAAACATATTCTGCTTTTAAGCACATGTTAATTTAAGTAGTTTTCATATCAACAGGCAACAAATTATCTACGAGCAAAATCAAATTACATCTCTTGACCTAATTTACAAGACTTGTATACCACATAATCACCTCTTTTACAAAAAATGTATTTGTTCATTTAATCTGCTAGTTGCTTAATTAATCAGTGACCATAGCTCTTTAAATAATTGAAACTGTATTCGATATTACTACTTCAAACAACAGAAAGAAATGCTTTTACGGCCTGTTTTGCTACACTAGATTATCTGATTCTGATTATTTCATATTTATCTATAAAATAAGTATTACTTGTTTTCCTCTTCCTTTGATCTGATTAGAGACTTCTCCTTATATTTTGAAAATATCGCCCTTTTTGGTAATTTAATCTTGTAGTTTCTTAACAATCAGTAACCGTTTTTACAAGAAACAAGTCTTTTTTGTCAATTGTATTTATCTTTGGGATATTGGCCTCTAATAATCCCTGCTAGATGTCATTGGCCATTGATAGTCCCACCCTTTTTACCCTCCTGACAGTCCCACCTTTCAACTCTTTTTCCTCCACCGGTCCTCAGTTAAAAAAAAAACTTAACTGAGTTAAGTTTTTTTCCAAATTAGAAACTGACGTTTTAGGGCTTTTGATCAGAATGAGGATACGAGTCGAATGATGTAAAACTTACCTTGAAATTGTGCTCCAAACGACGAAAACGGTGCTTCAATTCGGGTGTTTAAACTTGCAATTAACAAAAATCAAGTCGTTTGGAGCACCGTTTCGAGGTAAGTTTTACATCATTCGACCCGTATCCTCATTCTGATCAAAAGCCCTAAAACGTCAGTTTGTAATTCGGAGAAAAACTTAACTCCGTTAAGTTTTTTTAACTGAGGACTGGTGGAGGAAAAATAGTTGAAAGGTGGGACTGTCAGAGGGAATAACAAAGGTGGGACTGCCAATGGCCAATGACGTCTAGTAAGGATTATTAGAGACCAATATCCCTTTTTTTTTAAACTAATGAGCAACTACCAAACATATAAATATCCAACTATGTGATTATATATTATGACCTCAAACAGCAGAAACATCCTTGTAGTTATTGGAACTTGAAGTAATAGAAAAAACTAAATAAAAGCTCACCTTTTCCCTTAGGTTGGTTCCTTTGTACCAGCATCATCAACAAAACTGCACGTGTTAGATGGAATCTACACAAGAATGGGAGCTTCTGATAACATTCAGCAGGGAAGAAGCACATTTTTAGAAGAATTGGGTGAGGCTTCTCATATACTTGATACTTGCACGGATCAATCTTTAGTGATTCTTGATGAGCTCGGTAGAGGCACAAGCACACATGATGGGGTTGCAATTGCTTATGCTACATTGCAATATTTGTTAGAGCAGAAAAAATGTATGGTGCTATTTGTCACTCATTATCCAGAAATAGTCAGTTTGACTAAAGGGTTGACTGGCCGTGTGGGGTCGTATCATGTTTCATATCTTACGTCACAGAAGGATGAATGTACAATCAACTCAAATGGTGACTATGAAGACATTGTTTACCTTTATAAGCTTGTTCCTGGTGTTTCTGAAAGGAGCTTTGGATTTAAAGTCGCACAGCTTGCACAGGTCAGTTGACTTTGACTTCTTCTCGGGTAAAGAAATCTCCAGGACATATTGTTGAAATGAACCTGCCTACAGTCCACCTATATCTGAAAATTAGAGGAGTCAAAGATGGGCGGGTTGGGGAATGGGTTGTTGAAATGGGCTGGGTTGACCCACAAAATCTTTTTGACGCTTTTTAAAAAAAAAAAGGTTTTTAATAATCATTGCATTAATCTTGATTCCATCATTCCAACCAAATGTTTGAATAAAGCGATTTAGAGGTTGTATGCATTAAAAATGAATTTGGGGTGCGTTTAAACAGATATGACCTGGTCCCTCTTTCAGCTATTGTTTCTACCCATTTGAGAATACACAAATCCATATAAGCAAGCGATTGCAATCGCCATCTCTACTAGGAAATGCCCCACAACTACATTAGACTTTATGGAGTAATAGTCTTGACCTAGAGTCTTTTTAGTAATATTCAGAAGCCGAGTTAAAATTTGAATACATGTTATGTTACAGCTACCCTTGTCATGTATAAATCGGGCAAGTGTGATGGCCATGAAATTGGAAGAAGCAGTGGGCAACAGACGTAAAAATCGGTTGGCACAGAAGAATTTAGAAGAATCAGATGAAAGTCGAGATGCAAAGGCCTTCAAAGAATTTTCTTCGAATCTGAAATTGGCATTGTCAGAAGATGTTGATTCTGCAACAAGGCTGCAGTGTTTAAAGCATGCTAGAAACCTTGCACTTGAGTTGAGAAATAGGTAAGCAACACTTCACTTGCAATGTTTATTAAATGATCTGTAAATTGTACCAATCATTATGGTAAAAAGCCAAGGTGACACCAGTTTTGTCCACGTATATCTGGGTGAGATCAACGGTCGAACTTAGATCGAAAACCACATATTTTGGGCCATTAACTAATGGTCTTAACATGTACGAAAGTGTCTACATCACAAACAAATTAAAAAAAAAAAAGCAAACCAAACTAAGAACCTAAAGCACAACTGCTCCTAGATAGGTTGCCATGAATCAATACAGATTGGTTTGGATATGCAAAAGTCAAATGAACTTAAATGAATGGTGCTTCTAACTAAATCCTTGGTTGGGTCTTAGCCTCAAAAGAGTATTTTAAGGGAGGGCGGGGCATCCTCGGTACCCCTGTCCGGGTTGTACTCAAGTCATGGGTATCCTGCTGCCGGTTGCTCAGGTACCATGTGCAGGTAGAGGAATCAGGTGATAGTTGCCGAAGAGGGGAGTGGTCTTTGTGATCATTGAACTCCATGGACCCGATAGAATTCAATAAAAGAAAAAAAAAATCCCTTTTATTTTACCTACTAGTATCACACCTTTTAACCATTTTTCTTCATCAAAATTCAAACATTTCTACCAATATTCTACACACACACAAAACACAATATTTTTCTATGGAATAAAAAATCAAAGGGTAGTGTAAGCAAGAAAAACTCTAAATCTCGAGGAGCCGATTCTAGTTCAAGAGGAGGTGGTTCAAGCTTGAAAGGAGCCGATTCAAGTTCAAGTCGAAATCAAAATTAATTGCAACCAATGTTTACAGAACAACCAAAAGCGTTTCCACACCAACCATATTTTCCGGGAATCCTCTAGTTGCACCCGGTCAATACCTCTACACTTTAGAAGATCAACAAACATCTGATCTGCATGTGATGAGAAAGCGACAGTTTAGGTCCCCATGTGGCAATGAGGAACGACCGCTCCCAGTTCATAATGATGAAGATTTTGTGCCAAAAACTCAACCTCAGCGTCAGTGTGATGGTGTACATTTTAAAGAAATGCAAGTTAAACAAGACCAAGATAAGATGATCAGGATGATGCGAATCAAGGAAGATTCCAAGAACAGGTAGATCGTCAACTCTGGACAAACGAGTAGGAAGTAGCTTTGTGTAAAGCATAGGCTTATGTGTCCGAAAACAAGACCGTTGGAAATCAACAAACAATGGGAAGTTTATGGTGTAAAGTAATTAAAAATAAAATCACAATGAACTCATGGGTGTTAGTAATCGAACGTTTCATCAACTACATTCAAAATGGGGCCCCTTGAATCAACAACTAAATTTAACGAGTAGGAAGTCGCTTTGTGTAAAACACAGGCTTATATGTCCGAACACAAGACCGTTGGAAATCAACAAACAATGGGTAGTTTATGGTGTAAAGTACTTAAAATCACAATGAACTCTTGGGTTCAAGTAAGGGGTAGCTTTGTAGAATAGTAATCAAGTTTTTAAAGTGTTGCAATTAGGCCACTCAAGTTTTAAATGTGTTCCAATCACGTCACTCAACATTCATTTTTTATTAAAATTAAAGGTTTTTTCATCCATTTCATATGTAACCGTGGTGATGTGGATTTTTGTTTATTTTTTCTCTTTTATTTGATGCTAACATCGAGTGATGACGTGGATTGTAACTTGTTTTTTTTAATTTTTAATGTAATTAAAGTGTTTTTATTTTTAATAAATTTAATTTCATATATTAAAATAATCCGACCGTGGTATCTTATGCTCCATTTTTTTCTTGACACATGGAAAAAAAGACATCGCTCGATTTGAATGTCAGGTTATCTGATTGAGACAAAAATGATGAGTGATCTAATTAGAACAGTTTTAAAACTTTGTTACTATTTTGTAAGAGATCATCAACTACATTTAAAATGGGGCCCTTTGAATCAACAACTAAACTTGTTTAATGGATTTTGAATTCAAACGGTATAATTTCAATTTGTTTTATTTTAATTTCGTTATTCTTAGTTTATTATAATAACTATATTCATTTTTAGTTTATAATTGATGTTCAGAAGTATAGACACGAATAAATGAATTTTCTTTTTATTTAATCGATAAAGGAATTATAGTCTAATTAAAAATAAAAACTTGAAACAATCTAAAATGATGAACTTAATGAGGAACACGTATCTTTTTTTTGAAGAAGTTCTGTGTGAATCGCTCAAGAATATGTGTAAGGCTTGTTATGCTAGGGGATTTGCATATCCATTATAAGAAAAAAAAAATTAAGCGGATGAAAAAGATAGTTAATTATAAAACTCTATACAGAATTTTCTCAATCATAGATCTGGCAAATAATAAGAAACATATAAGAGTTATAAAATCAAATGTTTGTTTAAAGTAAGATTATCAATGTAGTGAATGAATGACTCGAGTGCTTTCTCCTTAAAATTCACAGACAAGTAATTAGTGCCATTAAGGAGCTGTTTGTTTTTTCTTCAAACATCTTCAAGGGAGTTGATGTCTGTAGCCACACAGACGTTACCCTTGAAGACTGTTTGTTTTTTTTTTTAAAAGATTTGAAGTCTGACACACCCGCATCAGAGGCGGAAGCGCGTAGTGTGACTTGATCGATTTTCACAGCATACGATTTAAGTAAACAAACTATATGAAATAAAACATGCACGATGTTCATCCATTATCATACTAAAAGTTGCAAGTCATAAGTTGTTTAGTAACAAAAGACAACATAAGCTAATAAGTTTTACAAACTTGACTTCTCCTTAATAAAGTTTGAAAATAACTAGGCTTTGCATCCTATTTCCCGTTCGAAGACGGGATATATGGATCAAACCCTTCAAAATATGTATGACATCGTCTTCATAACAAACTTGACACCTTGAACCAGCCGCACCAAGATCCACTTAGTTTCCTAAAATACATGTAAGTTTAAAAACATCAACAAAAGTTGGCGAGTTCGTGTGTTTTAAATGTGTATCAAATGATCTTAAAACCATTTGAAAGTTCAAGTATCGAAAACCGGTATGTAAAGCGTCAATGAACTTGTTGATCATTAATGTGTAGCTAAGACATTAATATGTGCGCTGACATAGGAAACCACCAACCTATAAGCGATTTAGTACCGGTCCACACGGCGGGGACAACAAAGGAACTCCATGCGGCCACACAAGGACACATGAGTGGGGCTCGCCCTGTACCCGATAGATCTACCCCTTTGCTCCTTGATCTTAAACAAGATTAGTGGTGCTTAAGTTTCAGCCTATTCGCACGTGATCGAATATTTCATTCCATAGCTTAACCATACCGAAGTAACATGTATTTCCCCCGAAAGTTATAAAACCGAAACGTTTAAAAGAAAAGGGGGACATGAACTCACAAGTTTGCGTCCGTAATAATGTGCTAGCAAAACGGGTATCCAACAGCGCGTAGTAACCTACAAGTGCTCCAACTCATTAGACACTCAGGTTTATGTTAAATCGTGTACACTATTTAAACCGGTTATCAAAAAGATTTATTTTAAATCTTTTTCAAACTAACTATGAACTCGCCAACTTTATGTTGATTTTTCGAATGTTCTTTCTCAGGTTGCATTTTTCAAACTATGGCACGGCTAGAATAGGAGAACCCATTGTAATACGAGTACTTAGCGGGCATTCATCTTTCTAGAAGTCTTAGCATTATATATTTCTGTTGTGCAATAAAGATACCATTCAGATCACACCAACTCTAATTTTGACGGGTGTGAAAGTATATTCCTGTTTAAGTTTATGCCTTATTATAATTATTATTATTATTATTATTAGGGGTAGTGGTAGTAGTGTTGTTATTTGTCGGTTGTGGGTTGTCGAGTGTCGTTGTGTTTGGTCGTGTTGGTGTTGTTGCTTCCATTGTTGTTTTACCAACCAAATTAGGTTGTCCATGATTTTTTTTTACGAAATTATTCGATTAGTGGAATTTATTGGTTAACCAAGTTGTTTGTCCCATGATTGTTTTATGGAATTATTCGATTAGTGGAATTTATTGGTAAACCAAGTTGTCTGTCCGTGTTTTTTACGGGAATTGTAACGCCCCAAAATCCCTTTATTGACCAAAGTGGGTGTTTAAATAATTTAACATGATGTTGGATAACTAGGAACAAATAACCTAGTTAAATGCAATGTTAACTTTTAAGAGTAAGGAATAAAGTTATGGGAGAAGAGATAAGATGGCAAACTAGAGGGACTAAATTGTAACATGGGAAAACCCATGTTTTATAAAACATGAATTTAACACACAACACACACATCGTGTGTGTGTGTGTGTGTCTGGAATGTTCAGAAGAACACAAGGGGATCCAAACCCTAGTTATGAAAGATCTTCAAATTGAAGGGTGAATCGAAGCTCAAATCTATAAATGAACATGGATTAATGATCACCTACACAAGGGGATCATGAGGTATGTCTTGAAACTTAGATTGATGATCTTGTATGAAGTGGGTTATGTTTAATCCGCGAATTGGTATGAAATTGATCATGTATAGGTGTTAGAATCACCATATAGAACATGAATTATGCATGATTTTGCTTAATTTGATGTTTTTAGGTGAAACCCAATTGTTATGGTGAAGATGGTGACATGGATATATCATCCATGTCCAATTCTTGTTCAATATTGATCTATCATGTTATGTATGTGATATGTGGTCGAATAACGGTGCCCGTTCGTGTTTAAGATTGGGTTTTTACTTAACTTTTAATCTCGAATGGCCTACTTTTAAGTAAATTTATGTTTTGCAGGTTTAACGAGGTTTAAGGAGCTTTTCGGGAGCTTTACGGGTCACCGGGATGAAAAACGGACCACCAAGAAGCGGAACAGATCAACCGGGAGTAAGAAAAAGGAAAAACAGAGCTTCACTTTTGGGAGACCGTCGCCGACGGGGTCTTAGGCCGTCGGAGACGCGCTTGGGAAAATGCCCGTAACCAGCCATTTAGGCCGTCAGACGGAGAAGAGAAAAAGGGTGGCCGTCGCCGACGGGTCCCCTGGCGTCTGCGACGGGCCTCAGATTGTCAAAACGTGAATTTTTGTGAATTAGGTGTTGAGAACGATTTTCATTGGTTCTTGGCCATTGAATACAGGAATTACACTTGGGGAGAGTTTGAATAATGCCTCTTGGAGCCTAAAACAGGATCTCTTCCATTTCCAATCAATCTCTAACACCTAGCATCATCCGAATTAACCAACATCATCATCCGATTCACCTTTATCACCAATCCACAAACCCTAGTTCACTCGTCCATCATTCCTTTCACCATCATCACCCACCAAACCCCAATCCTCATTGTTCCACCATTCCACAAGCTTCGAGATGATCCAAGTCAAGTTTCCGTCATCTGGTGATCAAGTTCCTTCAACCATGAGCGGCTAATCACCTTGGTTTCACCCTGGTGTAGGTAGTTGTATTATCTAGGGTTTCGATTTGTGTTTAGTTTGACTTGTGTGACAAATTAGGTTTTGATTTTGAACACCTTTGATAAATGTCGTGTATTTGAATTGAATTTGCAAATTGTCGAACGATGATAAAGTTATGACTTTGTAAAATGAATTTGTGCACTTATGCGTTATCTTGGTTAGGATTTACTTGTGTTGATTACAAAGTGCATTCTTGTCCATTCTTAGGAATGTTGATAGTTATTGGCACCTAAGTCACGGTACACTAAATCCGTTAATCATATTTCCAATTAGGTCAATTCTAAAACTTGTAGGAACGTAGGTTTGCAATTACCGAAACCGGGTGTGAACCCTTTTTCTTTATCTTGTTTAAATACTCAATTACATTCTTGCAATTGTTAATCTTTAGTAGCTAATCAATCTAATCACTTTAGTAATTTTATTCAACATCTATTTACTAAACAAAAACCATTAAAATAATTTAGCAAGCTTCATAAATTGCGACACTCGTTTAAATTCAACCAAGTCCTTTCGCAAACCACATACTCTTCGTGGTTCGACCCCTTACTACCACTAGCTATTTGTTAAAGGTAATTAGGGTTTATAAATATTATCTTTGACCGGAGCGCGACACTCCGATCAAATTTTGGCGCCGTTGCCGGGGAGTGCGTGCGCTTTGTGTTTGGATTATTGTTTGAATTTTGTGATTAACTGTTTAATTTGCATAGTTCTTTTCTTGTACTTTGTCTTTTTCCTTGTTAAGCGGGGTTGTGTTACTTGTGCAGATTACAAGTAGTGCATGCATACAAGGAATTCTTTGAGGACTTCACCATTAGTTTATGAACTGGAAATTGAAAGAGTTGCAAGAAGGAATCTAGCAAGCTGGTTAGAAGCATCTCTTGTTTCTAACCAAGTCACCCAAACACCCCAATTTACACCATCCATTGAAACCGTTCATTGGCAAACCAAAATTCCAACCAAAACCTCAATCAAAACCAATTCCAAACCCGAGGAAACTTCAACCCCGCTCAAAATGTCCAACCTATACCTCAAGAGCAACCGGGTGGTAATAACAACTCTGGACCACCCACACCACCTTTCCAAAACCAAAATCCCAACAACACCCAAAGAACACCCCAACAACAAAACCTTCACCGACATAACTCCTTACCCAATAACCTTGATGACCGGAATGTTAATTCCGAACGTAGAGGCAACCGAGATCATGGCAATCCCGCGAATGAAGACCCGTTCTTTAACTTAGATGATTTGAGAAATGCTATCCCCGATGATGAGTCGTTTAATGTTCCCGGTTACCAATCGCCGGAACATGTGAGTATTCACTCGGAATACTCGGATGATGGGGGTAACTATGATGATCGGGTCGATGATGATGGTTGGGGGTATGTTAACCGGGGGAATGTCTACAACGCGAGAGGGTTCGAAGACGATGAATTTGGCTATCAAAATGCCAATTTTGTGGGGGATAACAATTACAGGTATGGGATGTGAGAAATGACGGTTACGGGAACAACCGCCAACCACGAAACAATAATCAAAGGAACCGGAATGATGGGTTCTACAACAACAATAACAACAATGGGAACCCCAATCGGATTCCTCGTTTCGTGGGAGGAGGTAACCAAAGAGGCAATAGAGGAGGTGATCGAAGGGATAATCGAAGACCGGTTGATCAAGAAGTTAACGGTCCACATCGTCGTCAACAACCTCCACGGGGAGTAAATGACCGTTTTAGGCCGGTGGTCACCGACAATGACTCTCCGATAGTTTGTGAAAGAAGGATGTTCGATTGCAAGCCCCACTACATCAACATACTTCCCCACTTCAATGGGAGATCTAATGATGAACCATACACTCATTTGACGGAGTTTTCGGCCATATATAGCACTATTGGGGGGCATGATTTTGCATTGGAAGAGGTCAAGCTTCGGTTATTTCAGTTTTCGCTAAAAGATAAGGCGAAACAATGGTTCCTTACACTTCCGGCAAATAGTATTCGGACTTGGGGCGAGATGCAACAAGTCTTCCTTGACGAGTATTACTCGATGGCAAAGACGGATGATGCTAGAGATGAAATTAGGTCTTTCCGCCAACTCTCGAGTGAACCGTTGCATGAAGCATTCACTCGGTACAAGGAATTGATTCGGAAGTGCCCACATCATCAAATAGAAAAGTGGGAATTGGTTAAGTGTTTTGTGAGAGGGTTGGATGACGAGACATGGAACCACCTCGAGTTAACGAGCAACAGAACATTGTTGAGTAACCATGAAGATGACGATTGGGAATTTCTTGAGCGGATGAGCAAGCGGTCAAAGTCAAAGGAGTCGGCCGATAGAGCTAAAAAACATCCCGTTTCCCGGTCACTTCCCGATCTTGACTCTAAGGATCAGATTTCTACTCTAGAACGAGAGTTGGCTCGTATGAAGAGGAAGGAGGTAAATGCGGTGCAATTTGCGGTTTGTGAAGATTGTGGGGAGATTGGTCATCGAACCGATCAATGTCAAACGGGACCGGGTGACTACACTGAAGAGGTAAATCAAGTGTTCAGTGATAGAAAGAATAATGATATGAATTCGAACACTTGTCATCCCGGATTGAGAAATCATCCCAACTTCCGATATGGGAATGCCGCAAATCAAATGAGCCCGAACTTTCAACTGGGTAACCAAAGCGAGTCATCATATCAAAATCGCCAAGGTGGTAATCAAGGGGGTTACCAATGTAATTACAATCAAGGGTACCAAGGTCGGGACAATAATTACCAAGGTGGGTACCAAAGGAATTACAATAATCAAGGTGGTAATGGAAGCGGGTCGAATAATCGAACCAATGGTGATGATTTGAGTGATAAAATGGACGCCTTGTTGAATGTGGTTAAGGAATCTAACAGTGACATTAAGGAGATGAAGAAGACAAATGAGATTCGGGACAAATCACATGAGGCATTGGCAAAGCAAGTGGGCCAACTTACTGAGGAGATGGCACAAATAAGAGGGAGCATGGGAAAGCTTCCAAGTGACACCACGTTTAACCCTAAGCATCAAGGGTCAAGCTTGAAGAACACACGTGAGGTACCAATTAATAAAATAACTTTACGTAGTGGTCGAGTCGTAGATAACGGTGTCAAAACACCATCACCCCAGTTTGTTGAATGGGTGGTGGAAGATGCTAGTGATGAAGAGTGCGAGGACGGTCAAGTGGGTCAAAACAAAAATAATTTAAAAATAAAAAATGACACCCCTGTTGTGACCATCCCCATCCCTAAGGCTAAGGAAACGGGTGTGGAGGTTAATACCGCCCCGTATCTCAAAGCATTGAAGGGACACGTGAAGAAGGTTGTAAACAAAAGAGGTCCACAACAAGAAGAGTTGTGGGAAGTTTTCAAACAAGTAAAAATTAATTTACCTCTTTTGGATGCAATCAAGCAAGTACCGTCTTATGCTAAGTACTTGAAAGAATTGTGTACCCAAAAGTGAACTCATAAATTTCCTAAAAAATTAGATTTAACCGAAAATGTGAGTTCGATTCTTTCGGGGGCACTTCCACCCAAGCTCCAAGATCCGGGTGCACCTATCATTTCAATTCAAGTAGGTGCTTTTAAAATCAACCGGGCACTTTTAGATCTTGGTGCTAGTGTGAGCATTCTACCGGGTAGTTTATATGACCAATACGAGTTTGGTCCACTTCGATTGTCAAACACTACTGTGGTGTTAGCCGATTTGACACCTAAACTACCCCGTGGAATTGTCTCGGATGTGATAGTAAAAATCGAGGATTTTTACTATCCGGTGGACTTTTTAGTACTCGATTATGTGGCTAAGGACCCAACCAAGCAACCTACGGTGATTTTGGGTCGACCGTTCCTAGCAACCGCGAATTCTCAAATTGATTGCAAAACAGGAACGGTAGACATGACATTTGGAAACCGAAGGTTGAGGTTGCATGTTTTTTCGGGATTGACGACTCCTTCAGTCGACGATGAATGCTATATGGCGGACATTGTTGACACGTGTACACCTCTTTGCGACACAGTCGTGGATGAGGAAAACACAATGGAGGATTGCTCTATGTTTGACAGGTCACAGGTGGAGATAAATCGGAGCATAGACGAGGAGGTGAAGAGCTTGGAGGTGCTTGCGGTTAAAGAGGGAAAACCGATATGGATGCACCAAGTGGAGAGTTTACCGGAGAACATTGATACCAAATTGAAAGCGTCATTGGTCGAGCCACCGGAGGTCGAATTGAAGGTGTTGCCTAAGCATATTAAGTATGCTTACGTTGGTGAAGGCAACACACTCCCGGTTATCATTGCATCAAACTTAACCGAGGAGCAGGAGAAGAAGTTGATGGGTGTTTTGGTCACCAATCGGGCGGCGATTGGATGGACCATTGCTGATTTAAAGGGAATTATTCCCTCAGTGGTGATGCATAAAATCATCACGGAAGAAGGCGCGACTCCCGTTCGAGATGCACAACGGAGATTGAATCCGAATATGCTGGAGGTGGTGAAGAAAGAAGTATTGAAATGGCTTGACGCGGGCATCATTTATCCGATCTCTGATAGCCAATGGGTGAGCCCGACGCAGACGGTTCCGAAAAAAGCAGGTATACAAGTCGTCAAAAATGACGCAGGTGAAGAGCTAGCCACTCGACCGGTAACCGGGTGGCGAATTTGTATTGATTATAGGAAGTTGAATACCGCAACTTCCAAAGATCATTTTCCTTTACCGTTTATCGATCAAATTGTTGAGAAATTATCCGGGCAACAATTCTATTGCTTTTTAGATGGCTATTCTGGTTATAATCAAATTGCCATCCATCCGGAAGATCAAGCAAAGACAACATTTACTTGTCCCCACGACACATTCGTATTTAGGCGAATGGCGTTTGGACTATGTAACGCCCCCGCCACCTTCCAAAGGTGCATGATGAGTATCTTCTCAGATATGGTGTGGAAGTCTTTGGAAATCTTTATGGATGATTTCTCAATTTTTGGGTCGTCATTCGAGACTTATTTGGACCAATTAGAAAAAGTACTAAAAGTACTAAGGATGTGTAGAAATTAGTTTGGTCTTAAGCTGGGAAAAGGGCCATTTTATGGTTTAAGAGGGAATCGTGTTGGGTCACGTGGTGTCGAGTCGTGGGATAGAGGTCGATCGTGCAAAGGTACATGTTATATCCACTTTGCCGTATCCCACGAGCGTTAAAGGTGTTAGGTAATTTTTAGGTCATGCGAGCTTCTATCGACGGTTTATTAAGGGTTTTAGTGACATAACCAAACCTTTATGTAACTTGCTGTTAAAAGATCAACCGTTTGATTTCAATGAAAACTGTCAAAACGCGTTTAACAATTTAAAAGAAAAATTAGTCGAAGCCCCAATCTTGTAATCGCCAAATTGGTATTTACCATTTGAAATTATGTGCGATGCAAGTGATTATGCGGTGGGGGCCGTGTTGGGACAACGGGTTGACAAGAAACCTGTTGCCATATACTACGCGAGTAAGACTCTTTCAGATGCACTATTGAATTACACCACCACCAAAAGGAGCTACTCGCGGTGGTATATGCATTGGATAAGTTTCGGTCATATATATGGGGTAGTAAAGTGATTATTTATTCTGATCACACTGCTGTTAGGTACCTCATGGAGAAAAAGGATGCCAAACCGAGATTGATCCGATGGGTGTTATTGCTCCAAGAGTTTAATTTGGAGATTCGGGACAAAAAGGGTACCTAGAATGTGGTAGCGGACCATTTGTCCCGGTTGATTGTTGAGGAAGATACTAAATCTGTAGAGATCAATGAGTCGTTTCCCGATGAGCACATTATGAAATTAGATAAGTTACCGTGGTATGCTAATATTGTGAATTATCTTGTTACAGGTGACTTACCGCCACATTGGGATAGACGGAGGAGACAACATTATTTGTCTCAGATTAAGTATTACTGGTTGGAGGAACCGCATTTGTGGAAAGAGTGTGGGGACCAAGTGATTCGAAGATGCATTGACGATAAGGAGATTCCATGCGTGCTGAAGCACCTACATTCGTTTGCGTGTGGTGGCCATTTTAGTGGTCACAAACGGGTCACAAAGTGTTGAACAGTGGTCTTTATTGGCCAACTATTTTTAAAGACGCATTTGAGTTTTCTAAGAATTGTGTAGAATGCCAGAAGTTAGGGGGTATTTCAAAAAGGGATGAGATGCCCATGCAACCAATCCTCGTTGTTGACATTTTCGATGTGTGGGGTATTGATTTCATGGGCCCATTCCCCAATTCTTATGGTAATTTGTATATCTTGGTGGCCGTTGATTATGTGTCAAAGTGGGTCGAAGCAATAGCCACCAAGACAAACGACCATTCCGTAGTTTGTAATTTCGTTCAAACCCATATATTTTCAAGGTTTGGGATTCCTCGTGTCATCATAAGTGACGGAGGATCTCATTTTAAAAATTTTTGTTTTGGAAAACTCTTAAAACAGTATGGTGTTAACCATAGAATTGCTACCCCCTATCACCCGCAAACAAGCGGGCAAGTAGAGGTGTCAAACCGGCAAATCAATGAAATTTTGCAAAAGACCGTACTGGCGGACCGTAAGGATTGGTTAATCAAGTTGAACGATGCTTTATGGGCCTACCGTACGGCACATAAGACACCCATTGGTACTACACCTTACCGGTTGGTTTACGGTAAAAATCGTCATTTACCGGTTGAACTTGTGCATAAATCATTATGGGCTATTAAAGAGGTCAATGTTAAATATGATGATGCAGGTAAGGAACAGAAGCTTAATCTATGCGAGTTGGAGGAGCTAAGGGAAATGGCATACGAATGCGTGTCCAAGTACAAGGATGGGATGAAGAGAGCGCATGATGCCAAGTTGAGGAAGAAAGAGTTCGAGATTGGGCAAAAGGTATGGCTCTATAACTCAAAGCTCAAGTTTTTCCCCGAAAAGCTCTGAAGTAAATGGATGGGACCCTATGTGATCACCCGGGTCGGACAATTGCGTGATGTTACCATTGAGGACCCGAAGGATGGGTCACGATAAACGGTCAACGGCCATCGGCTAAAACCGTTTCTCGATGGTAATGAAAGAGTGGACGAAAACAACGAATCGGTGAGCTTTGTGGTAAGCATCCCGGTTTATGAGGTCGACGGAAAGGACCGGTAATGAGTTTTGTATGATTTATTTAATTGTTTGAGTATTTTGGGTATAATCGTTTTCATTTCAAACTAACCTCCGTTGATTGTGTGAAGTTCGAACACCACGAAAGCGTCTTGAAGATAAAAGGTATGCTTTTAGACTTACTTTTGTGTATTAGGGATAATACACGACTTTTCAGGGGGTGGTAGGACCGTTAAACGGTTTTGTGTTTTTAAATCTTAACTTATAAAAATTTATAAAAACATTTTTAATAATTTTTAGGATTTTTGCTTGTATATAGTTCCTTTATAAAAAGTTCATAATTTTCTCCCTATTTTTCATATAAAAAATATAAAATTTTGAAAAATTAAAAAGTGGTGAAAGAGACCCCGTCGGCGACGGGGGTAGTCTCGTCCGGGACGGGCTCGGGAAATACCCATCGGACAATTTTTCCCGTATACAGGGGATTAGTGCGTCGACTGTTTTCGAAAAAAGGGGGACCCGTCGGCGACGGGCTTTGGAATTCTCTCCGACGCAGCTTCGTATTTTACTTAAAAAAACTCGAACCAAACATCACCTTTACCCAATTAACCTTAACTCTAACCCACTCTTCACCACAAAAACATATCTCTTCTGATTTCTATCATTCTAAGCCACAAAAATCACTGCTATCTTTCTTCTCTCACTTCATCTTCCCCATTAACTCATCAAGAACCCTAAATCTTCAATCTCTCATAACTCTTTCAAATATTCACCAAATCATCTGATTCTTGAGCCTATTGTGTGTAAATTTTCGAGAGGAACAAAACCCCTATCACGGTTTTCATCAATTCTTGCTAGTTTGCAAGATTTATGAGCGTGAATTTTCGGGTTATTTGAAGGGTGTTCATCAAGTTACCTGCTTTGCATCTTTTTCTTAGTTCTTCTTGTCTACAACATCAAAGGTATGGATTTCACTAAAATTTAAGCATGATTATCATATGGTTAGTTGTTTTCTTTCGAAATTTTAAACTTTTTGGTTTAAGAGTAGGTTGTTTAAACAATGTATGTTGTTCTAGCATAAGTTTAAGAATGATTGGTTGTTTTGGATAGGATTTGAACATGTAATAACCATAGTGAAGTAATTACACTCGTTACTTGCAGGATTGAACATAGTGATGGTGTTGAATGTTGTTGAAATCATAAGAAATTGTGAATAAACAAGTAACATTGATATGTAGACGACAAAATAAGCGACTTTGGAAGTTAAAAAAGGCGATTTGCATATAATTGTTAATTAAAAAAATTCAACATCATACATTATGTTCAAAGTTTGAGAGTTTATTGAAGGTTGGGTTTATATTGATGATTCTTTTGTTTTGTGATTGTAGTTATGGCCGGAGGTAGGAAAAAGGCAAAAACTACGGGGCAAGGATCATCATCCGGAGTTGGATCTTTCTCCGGATTGATACCGAAGAAGTGGGAGCAATTAAGCTCAATAGAAGAGGGTGATGCAAGGCTGTATAGGCAGGATTGGGCATGGGAGAAATTCTGAGATAGTCGAAGTGCTAGGGTCTGGGATGAAGACAAAAACAGACCTCTCTCGACATTCCAAGATAAGAAATTGGAAATTAAATTGTGGAAGTGGAAAATGGTTAATAATGTGACTACTACGGTACCGGATAGGGTTGTGTGTGAAAGGGCGGTCAATGTTGAGGAGTTTAGAAAAATTGGGATTGTTCAAATGTTTGAGCGTCTTGGCTGGGAAAGAGTTCTGGATTGGTGTAAAGACAACACCTCCAGGGTTTATTTGGCGGAGGTGTGTGAATGGTTGGCGTAGTTGAGGTTTAGAAACAAGGATGGTACTCCGGACCAATGGAGATTGGTTGGTACTACGAGCCGAGGGGAGATGACAATGTCATTTGAAACAATCAACTGCATTGCACGATTCGATTCCTTGGGGGTGCAAGCGTATGATTATCCAACCATTGAACATTTCTTGGATAACCATGCAAACAACCATTATCCGGATGGTATGACTGAGGCTATATTACCATATAACGATGGGGGAGTGGCCACAAGGAGCCACCTGACGGTTGAAAGGAGGATTCTTCAAGGAATTTCCCTAGAAAATGTTATGGTTAGATTTGGTGATAGGGGAGGAGTGAGAGCGTGTGAGTGTAGAGTTCTTCATTCCTTGTTATATGGGACACCGATGTTGTCATGGAGGCATATTATCATGATGAACACATGGGTCACTCGGGAGTCGTTTCACAGGAGGATGATTCCATACGTGCGCCTCATCAGTGCCATGATCCTCCAGCAAAACTGTCTTCCACCAGAATCGCTTTGGATATCTAAGCCTTTGGAAGAGTTCAGCTTAGCAACGATAAAGAAAAATTGGAAGATACATGTGAAACTTTGGGGAGGCAAGTATTTGGTGACCGACGCATTGGGTTACAAGTATGAGTTCGTTGACCCAGATGCACAACAAGGGGATGAGGAAGATTTGGAGATGGTTGATGAGGAAGATAAAACAGAGCCTGCTAGTCCACGGGGACCAAAGAAGAGGTATATGCGGCGACACCGGTAATTGAATGCATAGGTGGCGAGTTTTGTGAACTTTAGACGGGTACCCTCGTACCGGGATTTCAACCGGGGCCAACAGGAGGTGTTTGATAACATCTCTGCGGGTATAGGAGAGGGTAGAGGGTATGATAGGAGAAGGCGGAACTGGGAGGAAACACATGGAGCTCGATTGCAGGAACAGTGGGCCCTCCATGCGGCCCATCGGGAATCTAACAACTCTCACTAAAATTAATACTTAGTAGGTTAATTATCTATTAAGAAAACCTTAATTGAGAAACCCAAGTAATTCTACACTAACCCTAAAATTTTCAGAACAATCGGAATCAGGATCAGGGCCCCTAAAACTCAGGGGGGGGTAAAACCTATTCGGTAATATCCTTACAGTTTGCTGTAAAAAATATAAAATAACTCGAAACTAACTCACCCAAGCTACCTGGACACGAAGCAACCCTATGCTAGACTAGGGTCTCTCGCGCCACGCGACGCGAGCAGGAGAACCTTTCGCGTGGCGCGAGGGGGGACATTTTCTGGGTATAAATACAGGGCCTTGGGACTTGAAATTTGTCTTTGGAACAACGTAAAATCGAGTTACGTAGACTGAGTTATCACAGAAACAGTCCACTAAACACACACAATCACTAATTGCTGCCACAATCAGGGTAATAACTCGATCGCTATTACGATTCAACGTCCGATCGATTATAACTATCCAACGATTGTTTAAGTGCCGCTCAAATTGAGTTTATACTTTATTAATTCATCGTGATTTCGACTTGAATGTTTGAGTACTGCTCGAATTCGGACTATACTCTGTCATTCGTTGTGAATCCGCTGAATTATTAAGTATTGCACTAATAAATCGTTGTGAGGGTTTAATCTCGTGAATTGTCGTAATTGCTGTATTAGTTACTAACCTGTTGTGTGTGCATTGTTATTTAAATTAGGTTAACCAAGGCTAATCAGTAGGCTTATATTCTGCTCGTTAAATCACAATGTGAGTCATTCTCTTTTTATCAAATTGCTTTATAAATTCTTAAAATATTTTCAAAGGTTATAATTACAGTGATTAAGTTTATGTAATCACCAAATTACAGCCGGTATGTGGGGTATTGTGCACAATATTGCAGTTTTATCACTTTAGGTGGGCGAACCTAAATTTAGTGATAACCGTCATTCATTGGGGCAGCCAATGGTGATATGACCACAGTCACAGAAAAGAGTCGAGTGACAAATACTGTGGATAGTTGGTTTGATATCAGAAACATTGTAATCTCTTAATACTGTGAATTATAACAAATGAGTCGTTTTAGTAAAAATGAATGATTCACTCAGTATTTCCCTGCTGACAAAACCTTTTTCAAACATGTTTCAGGTGATCTGTTGTGAGCACAGGAAAAGTGCCGTGGAGCACTACAAGCTTAGAAAGTGGCTCAATGTAAATAAATAAAGAAACATGTTTTAAGAAATAAAGATTTCTCAGCGAAATCACTTTATTGTAAATTATGGGAATTATCCCTATATTATATATAAACGAGCAGTTTTAATATTAATCGATCCTGTTTAAAAAGACTTCCGCTGTCACTAAATTAGATACCATCGGATTTCCTGCCTCGCGGCTCTGGACCGGGTCAAACCGGGGACAAGGGCCGTGACAAGAAAAGGTGGTATCAGAGCCACTGATTTAAGCTTACTATTGATTTTAGCCTATTAAAATAATTGAGAGATACTTAGGAAATTTAATTGCTATTCTGTGAAAATATGTTTTATTAACTGATTAATTGTTGAGTTACAGTATGGGTAAACACAAGATTTCTGCTATCTACCATAAATTAGATACTGCACCCACAGAAAAAGGAAACTCTTCCTCCAAAACCCAGCAGATCTGGAAGAAGGGATTTTTGTCCGAAAAGCAAATTATGAAAATCCTCTTACCCAAGATAAAAGAAATTTGATTCTTAGAAAGGGAAAGGAGAAAATAAAGAAAACCCAAGTCAAGAAAGTGAGGTTTAATTCAGAAGTCCAGGAATTAGGCAATAGGTCACCTTGGGAAGACACATTAGATGAAAAATGGGCAAACCTTTATATGCTAGCTACCGTAGCAGAGAATGCAAACCTCTAAAATAATAATAAGCCTGGTCTAGTAGAAAATTAATCTCCAGTAAATAAATAAAGTATAGTGTGTTCTCTTTCCTGTAGTCTTTTGTACAAATCCGTATGCAATAAAACTTTAATGTTTATTGTAAAACTTTGTTCCAAAGTTTTAACTTTGCATTTTTGTGCATTTTGCATATATGCTATCCAGCATGAGTGGGATATCGGAAGCATTTCAGAATCTCAACCTCTACCCAGTACCAATCGAAGTCTCCCACGACTTTACTGGTTATATTGCTGACATAGAGGAACCTCTGGAATTCCAAGCTCCACCGCTGGAAAAATGCAAAACTTAAAAAGAAAAGAAGATATGTAGGATGGAGGAAAGTGCGCAGAAGAAAGCCAGTTAGTAGGAAACTCCCTAAAATAGAAAACCCTATAGACAAAGGAAAAGGAATAGAAATCGGAGAAAATTCTAATCCAGCAGAGATAGAAATCAGGAAAGATTCTAAACAAAAAGGAATAGAAATCGGAGAGAGCTCCAGACAAACTGAAGAAATCACATTTCAAGAAGAAATAGACCGTCTACTGGCAAATTGTGATGTCATTAGCCCTATCCATAATAATCTATATCCTTACCTAGAAACCCAACTTCCTGTCAATCTGGAACCAGCTATTCCAGACCCACTAATCCACACTCGACCTTTAGGCCAAATGGAAGAATGGTGGACAAATGACTGGCAATTCGAAAATATCATCAACAGTCCTTATTCTTTCCTTCCACAGTGGGATCCAGAACCTATCCGCAATCCTCCAATGAGTAACGAAAACTTAGCCGAACTCCGTCTATTCGGTGAAGAGCTGATAGGTACAGGGAATAGGATCCGGGAAATGGGGGAACAAATTTCCTGGAAATACGACGAAAGGGAGCGTCGCTACTAAACTACCAGTCGACCAAAGAACAGTGGGGTTGGGAAGAATGTCTGTATAATAATAATAATAGCTAAATATAACTATGTAAAATGGGAAATAAAACATTGTAAGATAAACAGTGTGTATGGATGCCTATATAATATATAAAGCAAAATAGAAGTCGAAATATCGACGATTTTGGATAAATATATCTGTGTTGTAAGATTTTATGTGCTTCTGTGTAATTGTTTTATTTACAATCATTTGATACTAATAGTTATATTTTTAATAATTATCAGATGGAAAACGCTAATAATGAACCAGTTAATGAAGGGAATCAATCTGAACAAAATCAGGAAAACCAGTATATGACTAGACAAGATATAGAAAATATTGTTGCTCAAGGGATAGCCAATGCTATTCCAGCATTTGTTGCTGCTATTAAAAATCCAATAGAACCGCAACAAATCGTTCCTAGTAAACGTACTCAGGAAGATAATTTTAGTCATAGTGTAAATGGAGGCGGCAATCATGACGATAATAATCCACGACAGGCTCCACCTCCTAAGAAAATGAAAGCCGTAACACCTGGTTGCACTTTCAAAGAATTTCTTGCTTGCAAACCTGCTGAATTTGCAGGCAATGAAGGAGCAACTGCAGTACTGCGTTGGTTAGAGAAAACTGAAGCAGTAATTGCAATAAGTAAGTGTTCTGAAGAAGATCAGGTTATGTATGTCACAGAATCATTGTTTCACAACCATGGATACAAAAAGTGTTTCGTTTTATTAAACATTGAATATTTACATCGTCTGGAAATCTAAATACACAATTTAAAAATAGTCTATCATTGTTATTGAGTCACTAAGGCCTCATCCAGTCCTATGTGAGCATGCATCCTATCAATCGATATCATTCAACAATACCTGAAACATATGTGAAAACGAGGTCAGCAAAGAAATGCTGGCGAATACATTGGTTTTGTAGGAGTGTCGAAATCATGGCTAGTTTAGATGTTGCAATACTTTATTTAAAAACCTTGTTTTGAAAAGAGTATAATATTGCAACTTAATTAACCAACTCAAATCAAGCGGGTTATGGTTTGTAAAACCTCGTAGCCATGACTCTTAACCCAAAAACATTTGTTTTAGTAAAGCAAATTGTGAAACATCTCGAAATAAATCGTTAATAAAACTCATTAATAAATCTCATTAAAAACTCGTATAGTTTATATCATATCGAAAACCTCGTTTGTGTGACATCGTTTGAAAATTGTTTACCCAAGTGAACTAAATAACGCCACGGCATGTAATATGATGAAATCTTTTATATATAGGAAGTACCAGCGGCGTATCCACCATGCTTTCATCACATTACACCCGTCCCATTATCTAAACACTTAACCAAAAACCAATCGTATATCGCTTTGAAGCCAATCGTTTAACTCGTTAATTACATCGCATGAAAACCAATCGTTTACCCAAATCGTTTAATTCGTTTTAGGTCGTGAAACTACTTATATGGTCGTCTCGCTAATAACATTCAAACCTTCGTGACTCATCCCTCGTCGCTTCTCGTTTTCGCATTAACAAACCCTTACCAAAGGGTAAATTAACAATTACAGATTCAGTCGCTACCCACCACCCCCACACATAACCACGGGTGTAGTAAGATAACAGGATTTGTCAGATCCTATGGTACCATAACCTAATACTGGTCGGCTTGATCATTGCTAATGAATGTCATTTGTTATGTAACCCAACCAACAAGTTCGTTCACATTATCGAAATCGTTATTAGTTTTGTATAAATCGTCTTAATCGTTTTTTAAACCATCGTTATAACATTGAAAACATTTAGCACATATGAATCACCCCAAAACAATTGAAAGCAGTAAAATAGGGGAATAATGTACTCGCCTGAGAATGCTTAGAGATCTTGAACAACAACCAAGCAAAGCTAGAGGGAGCACGGAATCAGTCGGCAATCTAAAACTATATAAATAAACCGGACTTAAATCGGGAGATCGGATAGGATGAGGCTTGGTAAACCAAATGAGTATTGGAACTCATATGATATGGTTTAACAAGGCCTACATACTACATGAAACCTAACCTAAGTGCTTTCGACCCACCGCGACCCATTAAGGTAGCTTATGCTACTTTAACGCGTCGTGCGCGTGAAACGCGTTCGGACCGTCTAACTAGTCCTATGACAAGTGTTATATGCCTAAACATGTTACATAATCAGTTATGTGACAAAAGTTTAGGTTACATATGCTTAATTACCAATTATACATGAAAAGGGTATTCTGGTAATTTACCTAAGGCATATAAACTACCTATCATACAACTACTTAAACGAAGCGACCATAAGGTATAACCTCGGAAGGTTATTCCCTACCTACTATGGTCACCTAATGTATTTGGTCGGATCCTAATGATCGACCAAATGGGTCGGGTTCGAAGGTATAAACGATTTATTAGATCGCTTACCCTACGACCCTAGACAACGTGGTAATCAGTAGGCATAGTCCCAAGGGACTATAACCAATGTGATTACACTCACGTTGCGAAGTTCAAACGAACTTCGCATTGACCATAAACTGGTCAACGCAGAAAGTCAAACAAAGTTTGAATTTCAGACTCGAAAAGACTCGAAAAGCAATAAAAGAACGAAAGAATACTTACGAAGGGTCCCCGAATGCTAATCCCGATCCAAGTAGCTCAGGTATGAAACAATGGTTTCAACTTAGAGCTCCTCAAATCAGAATTCTTGTGAGTTTAGAAGTGAAGTGGGTTGGGTATTTATAGTATTCGGAGAACCGTTAAGATCGTTTCTTGGAAAAGGGGGCACGATCAAAGCCGTACACTTGTCGGAACCTTATGGTAGCTCATTTGCCACTCACCATAGGAAATTGACACTTGGAATTGGGATTGGGGGTGCAAAACAGCTGCAAACAGGCTGTTAAACATTGAATCTGGTCTTCAGAGGCTGAGGCGGCCCGCTTCAGGATACACCAAAACTAATGCGGGCCGCATGGGGCTTCTGATCAGAAAATAAGTTTCAAAAATGACAGTTTCAGCCCCTGCACGTGTTTAAGGCCATTTCCGACACTTCTAAGGCTCGTAAAGCCAACTTTAAGGCCCTAAAATGATGCCTAAACATTTTGGACATGAAACATGCTCAAAAATATCTCAGATGTCGGTTCGTTTGGTCGTACGAACGCGATGTTCGCTTAATTACGACAGAATGCGCATAAGTGCGAGAAACGATCCAAATGACGCAACGAATGGATTTTTCTTAAGCCAAACACTAAAGCATAATATAGTCATGCTTGCATAAATTTTTGGATGTCCGGATGTATTCAGAACGTAAGTTATGCGCAAAAGTGCAAACTTGTGCGCTTTTTGACACTTTTAGTCCCTGAATGACCCAAATGTATATTTTAGCACACCGAACCCCTCAAAGCCTATTTCTAAGCTATGTAAAGGATATTTAAGGTGTGTTTAACTTATGGTCATGTTCCGGAATGTCTGTTACAGTTCAAATTGGCATACTTTCGCAGTTTGTCATATTTAGTCCCTGTAGACGAATTAACTTGATTTTTGGCATACCAAACCTTCCAAATCTTATTTCTAAGTTATGTAAAGGTTATTTAAGGTATGTTTAGCCTATTTCACTATTCCGGAGTGTTCGTTGCATTAAACTGGTTATATTTACGTATCGGTGCGCGTATAACCTTCCAGAAAGCGATTTAGAGTTTGAAATCGACAAGAGTTGATATGTGTAAATGATACACATATTTTTACAAATCCCAAGTATGAAATACAATATTTCATTGGTTTGGCATTTGTTTGATGGCCGTGGAGGCACAGGTGTTACAATGTATGCGTCAAACCTTTTCAAAGAAGGGGCACTAGAATGGTGGAACACCGTATTACAAGCAAAAGGAAGAAGGATGGCTTATGCTCTAAAATGGGAAGAATTTAAAATTCTTGTAGAAAGAAAATATTGTCCTGAATATGAAAAGGAACAAATGGCAAATAAGTTCCTAAACCATCGTATGGTAGGCGTAGAGTGTCGCGGTTATACTTCGACATTCTTTGAATATGCTAGAGTGGTACCAACACTGGCTTCGCCAGAACCGGTACTCATTTCCCGTTACATTTGGGGACTAATTAGTGAAATTCGTAACATCGTTAAAGCTGCGAGACCTCGCACTATTGACGATGCTGTGGAACTAGCTAATACCCTAACTGATGAACTAGTACGTACAAGAGAAGAATATCGAAAGAAGGAATTGGCTCAGAAGATTACCCAAGGATTTCGTGTGGGTAATGATAATAGGTTCAAGAAAAGAGGAAGGAGACAATCTGCACAATCGCCTTTTTGTAGCAATTGCAAAAAGAATCATTTTGGAAAATGCAATGTAAATTGCAACTTCTGCAAAATGGCAGGACATCGTGAAGAAAATTGCAAAAAGAAAACCATAGTTTGCTATAACTGTGGAGAAACGGGACATTACAAAACAGAATGTCCTAAATTGATTAAAACCGCAGACAATAAAGGCAAACCAGCTGATGGAACAACAAAGAAGAATGCCCGAGCATTTCAGCTAACCACTCAAGAAGCTGAACTAATCCCTGACGTCATAGCTGGTACGTTCTTGGTCCACGACGTTTATGCAAAAGTATTATTTGACTCTGGTGCAAACCAAAGTTTTATCAATACTTCATTTTTCCAAGCTCTTAACTTACCTTTAACCACCCTTAGGCAAATTTTTACAGTCGAAATGGCAGACGGAAATTCTGTTAACATAAATAAGGTTTTGCAAGAAGGAAAAATAGAACTGTTAGGCCATAAGTTTTCTGCAAACCTGTTACCTATGAAGTTAGCCGAATTCGATGTAGTGTTGGGAATGGATTGGTTGATAGCTAACCATGCTCGAATTCTCTGTGATAAGAACTCTATAGAAATTCAGTCACCCACCGGAGAAGTAATTGTGATTACAGGAGATAAACCACGTAAGCCTATGAAGTTCATATCAGTAATGAAAGTTGCTAATTATGAACGAAAACAAGGAATAGTATATATGATTTCAGTAATCATTAGTACTAAGGGAAAAGAACTTAAGGAAATACCAATAGTCTCAGAATACCCAGATGTATTTCCAGAAGAATTACCAGGATTACCACCAGATAGGGAGGTAGAATTTAGGTTTCATCTAATTCCAGGAACTATACCGATAGCCAAGGCACCTTATCGGTTAGCACCCACAGAAATGTTAGAACTGAAAAAGCAATTAGATGAATTACTAAGTAAAGGTTTCATACAACCTAGCTCATCCCCTTGGGGAGCGCCAGTGTTGTTTGTAAAGAAGAAGGATGGATCAATGAGAATGTGTATCGATTATAGAGAACTAAATAAGGTTACAATTAAGAATCGATACCCATTACCTAGGATTGACGATCTTTTTGATCAACTTCAAGGAGCTAGGTATTTTTCTAAGATAGACTTAAGATCTGGATATCACCAGTTGAAAGTACAAGAAGAAGACATACCTAAAACTGCTTTCAGAACTAGGTATGGCCATTATGAGTTTACAGTCATGCCCTTTAGACTAACAAATGCCCCAGCCGCATTTATGGACATGATGAATCGGATCTGTAAACCATACTTGGATAAATTTGTAATCGTATTCATCGACGATATACTTATTTATTCCAAAAGTCAGGAAGAACATTGCAAGCACTTGCATGCACTCTTAACTTTGTTAAGAAAAGAAAAGCTTTATGCCAAATTCTCAAAGTGTGAATTTTGGTTAAAGGAAGTGCAATTCTTAGGACATATGGTGAATCACGAAGGCATTCAGGTAGATCCTGCTAAAATAGAAGCAATCATCAAATGGAATGTCCCACAAACAGCTATGGAAATTAGAAGTTTTCTAGGTTTAGCCGGATACTATAGACGATTTATTAAGGATTTCTCTAAGATAGCTGTACCTTTGACTAAGTTAACCTGTAAAGCCACTAAGTTTGAATGGGGACATAGGCAAGAAGAAGCTTTTAAGATTTTAAAGCACCGATTGACGAATGCTCCAATTTTAGCATTACCCGAAGGAACAGAAGATTTTGAAGTATATTGTGATGCTTCAAAATTAGGATTTGGATGTGTATTGATGCAACGCAAGAAGGTAATTGCGTATGCCTCCCGACAGTTGAAAAAGCACGAGGAGAATTATACAACTCATGACTTAGAATTAGGAGCCATAATTTTTGCCCTTAAAATATGGAGACATTATCTGTATGGAAGTAAGTTTACTGTTTATACAGATCATAAAAGTTTAAGGTATATATTTGGGCAGAAAGAGTTAAATATGAGGCAAAGAAGATGGATGGAAGTTTTAAGCGATTACGACTGTGATATTCAATATCACGAAGGAAAGGCAAACGTAGTTGCAGATGCTTTAAGTCGTAAGTATCATGAAAAGCAACGACGAGTTCATGCTCTTAGATTAAATCTACAAGTAGATTTAATGGAACAATTAAAGAAAGTTCAGGAAACAGCAATCAAGGACGATGCTGAAGGAATGAAAGGTTATATAAAGGAACTAGAGCAAGGAAATGATGGAATTTGGAGATTCCACAAGAAACGAATTTGGGTACCTAAGCAAGGAGAATTAAGAAATAAGATTTTAGAAGAAGCCCATAAATCTAGGTATACTATGCATCCAGGAAACAATAAGATGTACCAAGATTTAAGAAAGAATTTCTGGTGGATAGGAATGAAGAAATATATAGCAAGATATGTTTCTAAGTGTCTTACTTGTTCACAAGTTAAGGCAGAACACCAGAAACCTTCAGGACTACTACAACAATTGGAAATGCCGGTGTGGAAATGGGAACTTATAACAATGGATTTTGTTACTAAGTTGCCTAAAACAAGAAAAGGTAATGATGCGATTTGGGTAATTGTGGATCGATTAACCAGATCAGCTCATTTTCTACCAATGAAGGAAACCTTTAGCATGGAAAGGTTAGCCAAGTTGTACGTAGACGAAGTGGTATCGTTACATGGAGTCCCACTCTCCATTGTATCAGATAGAGATAGTCGTTTCACTTCTCATTTCTGGAAAAGTTTCCAGCAAGCTATGGGAACTCGACTAAATCTGAGTACGGCATATCATCCTCAAACAGACGGGCAAAGTGAAAGAACCATCCAAACTCTAGAAGACATGCTTCGAGCATGTGTAATAGATTTTGGTGGAAACTGGGATGATCATTTACCATTAATTGAATTCTCCTATAACAATAGTTACCATTCAAGTATTGAAACTGCTCCATTTGAAGCACTATATGGACGTAAGTGCAGAACTCCAGTTTGTTGGGCAGAAATAGGAATAAGTCAATTATCAGGTCCAGAAATTGTGCAAGAAACTACTGACAAAATAACTCAAATAAAGGAAAGACTGAAAACAGCTCGAGATCGTCAGAAGAGCTATGCAAATAATCGCCGCAAGCCATTAGAATTTCCGGTCGGAGATAAAGTACTATTAAAAGTTTCTCCTTGGAAAGGAGTTGTTCGATTCGGTAAGAAAGGAAAGCTAAGTCCAAGATACGTAGGAACATTTTCAGTGATCCAACGTATAGGACCAGTTGCTTATCGTTTACAACTACCAGAAGAATTAGCTGGAGTACATGATGTATTTCATGTATCCAATCTCAAGAAATGCTTATCAGATGAATCACTGGTAGTACCTCTTCAAGATATTGAGGTAAACGAAAAGCTGAAATTTGTTGAGAAACCTCTTCAAATTGAGGATCGAAAGATTAAGTTTCTCAAACATAAACGACTAGTTTTAGTCAAAGTCAGATGGGATTCAAAGAGAGGACCAGAATACACTTGGGAGCTGGAATCAGAAATGAAGCGAAAATAACCTCATTTATTCCAATAAATCTCGAGGACGAGATTTTTCTTAAGGTGGGGAGGATGTAACAACTCTCACTAAAATTAATACTTAGTAGGTTAATTATCTATTAAGAAAACCTTAATTGAGAAACCCAAGTAATTCTACACTAACCCTAAAATTTTCAGAACAATCGAAATCAGGATCAGGGCCCCTAAAACTCAAGGGGGGGGGGGGGGTAAACCTATTCGGTAATATACTTACAGTTTGCTGTCAAAAATATAAAATAACTCGAAACCAACTCACCCAAGCTACCTGGACACGAAGCAACCCTATGCTAGACTAGGGTCTCTCGCGCCACGCGACGCGAGCAGGAGAACCTTTCGCGTGGCGCGAGGGGGGACATTTTCTGGGTATAAATACAGGGCCTTGGGACTTGAAATTTGTCTTTGGAATGACGTAAAATCGAGTTACGTAGACTGAGTTATCACAGAAATAGTCCACTAAACACACACAATCACTAATTGCTGCCACAATCAGGGTAATAACTCGATCGCTATTACGATTCAACGTCCGATCGATTATAACTATCCAACGATTGTTTAAGTGCCGCTCAAATTGAGTTTATACTTTATTAATTCATCGTGATTTCGACTTGAATGTTTGAGTACTGCTCGAATTCGGACTATACTCTGTCATTCGTTGTGAATCTGCTGAATTATTAAGTATTGCACTAATAAATCGTTGTGAGGGTTTAATCTCGTGAATTGTCGTAACTGCTGTATTAGTTACTAACCTGTTGTGTGTGCATTGTTATTTAAATTAGGTTAACCAAGGCTAATCAGTAGGCTTATATTCTGCTCGTTAAATCTACAACGTGAGTCATTCTCTTTTTATCAAATTGCTTTATAAATTCTTAAAATATTTTCAAAGGTTATAATTACAGTGATTAAGTTTATGTAATCACCAAAATTACAGTCGGTATGTGGGGTATTGTGCACAATATTGCAGTTTTATCACTTTAGGTGGGCGAACCTAAATTTAGTGATAACCGTCATTCATTGGGGCAGCCAATGGTGATATGACCACAGTCACAGAAAAGAGTCGAGTGACAAATACTGTGGGTAGTTGGTTTGATATCAGAAACATTGTAATCTCTTAATACTGTGAATTATAACAAATGAGTCGTTTTAGTAAAAATGAATGATTCACTCAGTATTTCCCTGCTGACAAAACCTTTTTCAAACATGTTTCAGGTGATCTGTTGTGAGCACAGGAAAAGTGCCGTGGAGCACTGCAAGCTTAGAAAGTGGCTCAATGTAAATAAATAAAGAAACATGTTTTAAGAAATAAAGATTTCCTAGGGAAATCACTTTATTGTAAATTATGGGAATTATCCCTATATTATATATAAACGAGGAGTTTTAATATTAATCGATCCTGTTTTAAAAGACTTCCGCTGTCACTAAATTAGATACCATCGGATTTCCTGCCTCGCGGCTCTGGACCGGGTCAAACCGAGGACAAGGGCCGTGACAGGGAAAGGATGGACAAGTACATGGAAGAGCAGCAAATGTTCCAAGCTCTACAATGATCGCAGATGGAACATTTGGTACAAATGCAGGAGGAAGAGAGGCCCGAAGACGGGCATGGGAGGAGAATGAGGAGAAACAAAGAAACGAGCAAAATGCATTGGAAGCTCGTCTATGGAGTGCTTTATACGTCTATACTGAAACGGCTATTAACAACGCCAAGGTCCTCCATGATCAGGACCTCCCCTATACCGAACACGCAGGGTGGACCGATTACTCCAACCTCCCCGTTCCCCAAGGCCCATCTGATCCATCACCGCATTGGCCTGAGTCAGTAGGGTCTAGTTTCATCCCGCTACCATACCAGCCGCCACCACAAGGAGAGTCGGGTCCCCTCGACAACTACCGGGAGATGTTCGAGGCCCTCACTGGTTACCCATACCAGCCGAACCCGCCAGTCGACCCGAACGAGAGATATCAGCGGTGAGGCCGGGGTATGTATTTTGTTGTTGTTGTTGTATATTTTGGTTTTCTTTATTTTTATTTCATTAGTATTTCTTTTTCTTAGATAAATGAACGTTGTGGGTGTGTTCCCTATATAACCCTCACGAGACCTACTCGTCCTCCCAAGCTATTGGGGGGTTTAAAAGGGCTTGTTGCATAAGCTAAATGCAACCGTGATTCCTACGAAAGTGAGTTAGGACTGTTGTTGTTGTAAATTAATTTTCCACATAAATCAAGGTAAATTAACGCATGATTTGGTAACACTTTCATAAAAATGGTAGAACTAAGTATCCAACAAATTTCAATGGTTGTGAGAAGCATGCTTCTACACAAGGGTTAAGATTTGTAGGTACATCATGTTCGAGGGATGACCGTTTTTGTGAAGAGAAGAAGAAGACAGGAGCATCTAGCGACAAAAAGCAGGTGCATGCATTTCCTTTTACCTTGATTCTTAGATTAGTAATAAGTGGATTGTAATTGTATTTTATTTTTCGGGGTGGAATTTTTGGGAAATTAGCCATATCACATCCCTTGTGCGTTTTAAAACTCTAGTTCTTACACATTGAGGACAATGTTTACTTCAAGTGTGGGGATGGGGGAGTAGTAAAAGTTTTCGATTTTGACCCATTCATTTAAACACTACACATTGAGGACAATGTTGACCTCAAGTGTGGGGATGGGGGAAAATTTCAAAAAAATTTCAAAAATGTCTTGTTTAAAAAGCGATCTTAAAGCACAAGTAACTAAGTCAATGAGGGATGGCACAACCCATGTGGTCTTTTGTCATGGTCAAGTTCAAATTAATAGCATGACGGGTATTCAGCGGGTGGTTATTTAGGAATAATCCGCCTAAGAAACTAGCACATTATGCATGTCACATACCATATCCTTATATATGTGAGGTTTTGAGCCACTTTTACATCATAGAATTACATATGCATGTTTCTTTGTTTGAGTGGACCATTAGTCATGTATTGTAGAACTTGCAACTTTTGATACATTTGAGACCATAGACCGAATACAAGCACAAGAATGATTAAGGCATTAGGTAAACCTTTTTCCATTTTACACCATTTTTATATCCTTACCCAAAAATTTATCCCTTAGTAGCCAATTTTGAGCCTAATCCTTTCGTTTTATCACCCTATAGCCCATAACCTTAAACCTTTTTCTTTTAAATCCGTGTGATGGAAATTCGATTATAGGAGTCAAGTTTGTATAGTTGTGAATTATTTTTTTGCATATAAAAAAAAGAGAAAAATCAGAAAATGTTACGAAAAAGAATAGAAAATTGTTGAGAAAAGAACAAAACTATATGTTCTTAGTTTGAGAAATAAAAGGCGAAAAGCATTGTCTCGAAGTTGATGTTTATAGTTTAGTTTTGTTTAGAGTAGTCGTTTCTAATAAAAATCGAATTTTCATCACCTTAGCCACTTTAAAATATCCTATTTCCTACCCTTAGTCTAGCCCGATTACAACCCTTACAAAGACCTTATGACTTGTGCTTAGTATTCGTGTTCGGTGGTGGAGAATGATTGAGTTGCAAGCCTATGCGGGTGCATGTTCTAATCGGTTTGAGTGATTATTTCAAAAAGTACTAATGCATCAACTATTAGCCAATTTTAAACCTAGTGGAGAGAACATTGTGAGGGATATGCATGAATTGCCAGTTTCACGGGCGGGTTAGTCTTGGATAACCATTTTGTTATTCACTTTACCATTAAAAATTTTGAAAATTGTAAAGAGTTTGAACTTTTGTAAGACAATTGACCTTAACCTTCGTCTCGGGAATGGGGAGTGTATTCTTTGTTCGACCCACACGAAAGTGAAAAACAGATTTGCTTGAGGGTAAGCAAAAGACAAGTGTGGGGATGTGATATGTGGTCGAATAACGATGATCGTTCGTGTTTAAGATTGGGTTTTTACTTAACTTTTAATCTCGAATGGCCTACTTTTAAGTAAATTTGTGTTTTGCAGGTTTAACGAGGTTTAAGGAGCTTTTCGGGAGCTTTTCGGGAGCTTTACGGGTCACCGGGATGAAAAACGGACCACCAGGAAGCGGAACAGATCAACCGGGAGTAAGAAAAAGGAAAACAAAACTTCACTTTTGGGAGACCATCGCCGACGGGGTCTTAGGCCATCGGCGACGCGCTTGGGAGAACCCCGTCGTCACAAAATGCCCGTAACCATCCATTTAGGCCGTCGGACGGAGAAGAGAAAAAGGGAGGCCGTCGCCGACGGGTCGCCTGGCGTCAGCGACAGGCCTCAGATTGTCAAAACGTGAATTTTTGTGAATTAGGTGTTGAGAATGATTTTCATTGGTTCTTGGCCATTGAATACAGGAGTTACAGTTGGGGAGAGTTTGAATAATGCTTCTTGGAGTCTAATACCTGATCTCTTCCACTTCCAATCAATCTCTAACACCTAGCATCATCCGAATTAACCAACATCATCATCCGATTCACCTTTATCACCAATCCACAAACCCTAGTTCACTCGTCCATCATTCCTTTCACCATCATCACCCACCAAACCCCTAATCCTCATTGTTCCACCATTCCACAATCTTCGAGATGATCCAAGTCAAGTTTCCATCATCCGGTGATCAAGTTCCTTCAACCATGAGCGGCTAATCACCTTGGTTTCACCCCGGTGTAGGTCGTTGTATTATCTAGGGTTTCGATTTGTGTTTAGTTTGACTTGTGTGACAAATTGGGTTTTGATTCTGAAAATCTTTGATAATTGTCGTGTATTTGAATTTAATTTGCAAATTATCGAACGATGATAAAGTTATGACTTTGTGAAATGAATTTGTGCACTTATGCGTTATCTTGGTTAGGATTTACTTGTGTTGATTACAAAGTGAATTCTTTTCCATTCTTAGGAATGTTGATAGTTATTGGCACCTAAGTCATGGTACACTAAATCCGTTAATCATATTTCCAATTAGGTCAATTCTAAAACTTGTAGGAACCTAGGTTTGCAATTACCGAAACCGGGTGTGAACCCGTTTTCTTTATCTTGTTTAAATACTCAATTACATTCTTGCAATTGTTAATCTTTAGTAGCTAATCAATCCAATCACTTTAGTAATTTTATTCAACATCTATTTACTAAAAAAAACCATAATAATAATTTAGCAAGCTTCATAAATTGCGACACTCGTTTGAATTCAACCAAGTCCATTCGCAAACCACATACTCTTCGTGGTTCGACCCCTTACTACTACTAGCTATTTGTTAAAGGTAATTAGGGTTTATAAAAATATTATCTTTGACCGGAGCGTGACACTCCGATCAATATGATGGATTCTTGTTAGATGAATTGAAAGAAATGTGGTGCTTGATATGTTTGATGTCTATGTGTGAATGATACTTGTTGATTAGGAAGAAGATTTGATGAACTAAGTAAGAGCTTAGAAGATTATGCATGAATTAGTTGTACATTGTGCTTAGAAAGTAGTATGCACACCAAGTGTATGATGAAATGTCTAAGTGAAGTTAGGATGCGAAATTGTATGAAACGACTTGATATATATATATATGAAATATGATAATGATGTTGAGATTATGTTAAATTACTAGTTTGAGTGTGGTTGTAAGCACATTTGCATCGTGAATATGAAATGTATATAGCGTCATTTGTATAGCCTATTATGATGTCACGGATATATGGGGATAAGTCGAAAATTCATATGATAAACCGTTGACTTTTGAAAATCAAATACGCATAAGAAGCATGATGAAGGGGTAAGGTCCTAAAAACCTCATATCAAGTACTTGGGACCATACCACAACCTCATTTTCTAACCATCCTTAAAACCTTGCGCGGCAGCGCACTGGTTTTACAATAGGAAATTAAGAAGAAAAGTAAGTAAACACTAGCGCGCCAAAGGAAATTCACAAATCCCTGCGCCGATTCTCCATAAAAGGATAAAAATCCTAACAAGCACTTCCGCTTAGTAATACCCAGACTTGGATATTATTTACTAAGCTGATACCACACGATAAGGAGTCACACCGGATTATGGCAATAATCTTCTAGAAGACTCATTCGTGCACCACCAGACGGTTATAACCGTCTGGGACACGTGTCATCATCCCAGGCAACCCTGAAATCACGATGATGGCATGGAATTGGAGAGAAATCTCCATTTGCCCACTTTCCAGGTGGCAACACCCCAGCCATAGATCTGAATAGCGATCCGTGTGCACTCACGTCGGATTAAGAGGATTAACGGGATGGGAAATAACCGCTTAGGGAGTTAGCATCTTCCGTCAACTTTTCAATAACAGGTTTTCCCGCCCATACTCCCGGCTATAAATACGAGAGTAATTCATGTATGAACTTCAAGTTACACTCTCTTCATCAATACTTCTTCTTCATAAATACATACTTATTCTCACGCCAGAGTCGAGTTACGGAGAGAACCTCCCTTATCCCTGTAACGAGGCTAACGGTGTTCTGTTTTGCAGTATTCACCGGAGAAGAAGACTTGTCCCTTCGAATCAAACGAGAGAGAACCACCCTTTTTATGCAGAACGTAACCCTCTGGATAATTTGATTCCGGTCATTTATCCAGTGTTTCTTCATTGGCGCCCACCGATTTCTCTGTTTCATCCGTTTTCTCTCGTTTTTTCGATTCACTTTGTTGATTCCATTTAAAAATGGAGGAAACCTCAACTCATCGGCAAGACGGCCCTCAGCCAAATTTTGCTAACAATACCCATGTTGAGGGAGTTGCAGAAGAAGCCTCGGACGACAATGAGGTGCAATTCAATCATCTAAACACCCCAGGGGTACAGCCAGAGATCCCTGTAAACTCAATTCTGCCCTAGGAGAAACCCCAATCTCCTGGTACGTCAGGTCCCAGGGGGTACTAAATGCAGTATACACACCACTGTGTGCACAAACTGCTCCCCAAACTCAATCACGAAGGCCAGTATCCCTGGACCAGATGCTCATTGGACCAGAGACGGGAGAACATTCAAACTCCAATTTATTATATCAGCAAGATGCTCACTGGACTAGAGACGTGCTACTCAATGATAGAAAAACTGGTCCTCGCTCTTGTACATGCATCACGACGCCTGCGCCGGTATTTCTCTGGTCATGTAATTACAGTCCTCACCAACTACCACTTGGGGCAGATTCTATCCATACCCGATGTTACAGGGCGATTGGCCAAGTGGGCTATTGAGCTGGGAGGATATAATATCCTATATAGACCACGACCAGCAATCAAAGGGCAAGTTTTAGCAGACTTCGCCACAAAAGTTCCCATAGACAAAGTGCAAGAATGTGAAGCAATCCAAAACCCTGTTCCCGTTTTCGACGATAGGGTCTGGACTCTACACACAGACGGAGCTTCTAATGACGACGGAGCAGGTGCGGGCCTCCGATTGGTCAGCCCAGATGATCACGAACTAACATATGCGATACGCCTGGATTTCCGAAGCACGAACAACGAAGCAGAATATGAATCGTTTCTAGCAGGCCTTCGTTTAGCGCTTAAAATGGGAGCGAAAAACCTCGAAGCTAACGTTGATTCAAAACTGGTGGTTGAGCAACTTAATGGACATTACGATGCGAAAGGTGAAGCTATGGAGCTATATCTGGAACAAGCGTGGATGTTAATCAACCAATTCCAAACGTTCAAAGTCAATCATATAAACAGAAGCGAAAACAAGCACGCGGATGCACTAAGCAAATTGGCTGCCACCAGCTTCAAGCATCTAGCAAAAGAGGTGCGCATCGAAGTACTATCCAATCCTTCCGTCCCTCTTAAGCAAGTAAACATCATAGAGATTGGCAACCCATCCTGGATGTCCCCGATCATCATGTACCTACAGCATGGCAAACTCCCAGAAGGGAAAGCGGAAGCTAGGAAGATCCTAAACAAAGCAATAAATTACGAAATGGCAGGCGGAATTCTATACCGCAAGTCATTTATGGGACCGCTCCTGCGCTGTGTTGATAAAACGAACGTTCAATATCTAGTCAGGGAAATACATGAACGCTTATGTGGGATACACGCCAGACCACGCATGGTAGTGGCAAAGATAATGAGCGCGGGCTACTATTGGCCGGGGATGCATGTGGACGCGGTAGAATTATTACGAAAATGCGCGGCTTGTCAGCGCCACACGCCAAAGACCCTCCACCCAAAGAATCCACTCATCCCGGTCACATCCGCTTGGCCCTTCCAGCAATGGGGCATTGATCTTGTTGGTCCATTCCCTGACGCGCCTGGCGCCATAAAATTCATTATCGTAGCAGTGGACTATTTCACAAAGTGGGTCGAGGCCAAGGCATTAGCTTCAACCACAACAATGGTAATCCGCAAATTTATATGGGAACATATTATTGGCAGATTCGGATTACCATTGCGTATCATTTCTGACAACGGCACCAACTTCGCCTCGAAGGATCTTCAGAAATGGTTCAAGGATATGAAGATTGAACACAACTTTGCCTCTGCGGCGCATCCACAGTCAAACGGGCAAGTTGAAAGTGTCAACAAACAAATAGTTGACGGCATAAAAGCAAGGCTTGGGACGGCGCGCAGAGGATGGGTCGATGAGCTCCCCAACATCTTATGGGCACATCGAACCATGCAAAGACCAGTACGGGAGAAACCCCGTTCAGCCTTATGTACGGATCAGAGGCGGTAATTGATATTCACTAATTTATACATATTTTAGTCCCCCATTTTATCCCCATTTTATGCGTTTTCGGCCGTAAAACCGTCATTCGGATACTTAATCAAGTATACTTTTGTTTACAGGCCTAAAACAGCATACCAGACAAGATGGTAGTGAAAACGAGGATTTTCCGGACGAAACGGCTGAACTGCGAACATTCTGCGGAAAATTCTGACCTGGGCAAGTCGCACCCCCGTGCGGATGCGACAACAAAGCTTAGCTCGGCGTTGCACACCCAGTGCGATCAGGAGTGCAACAAAATCTCAGGAACGCACCCCCGTGCGACTGGTGGCACCCCCGTGCGGATGCGACAACAAGGCCCATCTCGGTGATGCAGCCCTGTGCGACTGGTGGCACCCCCGTGCAGATGCGACAACAAGGCCCATCTCGGTGATGCACCCCCGTGCGAATGGTGGCACCCCCGTGCGGATGCGATAACAAGGCCCATCTCGGTGATGCACCCCCGTGCACCCCATGGCACGCCCGTGCAAGATCAAATCTGGTCAAGATCTGATGACGTCATGCGGTATGGTGCACAGTAACTTCAATAATGCAAAAAGTGAACGGTCGTGCCATAAAGTGCACGACAGTGCGAGATCGAAATTATATAAAAACTTGCAGAAACATTCTGCTCGGAACTCTGGACATTTTGGAAGCGATTCTGGCGATTTTCAGGCTCCGGAGGCTTCTGCTTTCACCCAGATTCAAGCCACATTGTGCCGATTAGCTTCGTTATCTTCCAGATTCTTAATCTTATGCTTGTTTATGGTTTGGTTTTCTAATCTTTCCATGATTTTGTTAATCTTTCAAGCATTTAGATTAATATTTATGTATTATTGTAGCCTTTGGGCAAAAACACAACAATCCCTTGCTTGATTATAGCCATTAGTATGTTAATCTTTGTTTGTAATGACATTTGGAAGTATTTTCTATGATTATCTTTGATGATTAGTTTGTAACCTTGTTATTGATATTGATTTCTTGATTATAAGTAATTGTGTTGGATGATTGGTATTTGGTTAGTTAAGATAGTTGAAAAATGAAGCTTAATTAATCATGTATTAGTAAACTTTAAACTTGGTTAACTAGTTTAGCTTGGTTAAAATGTATGCACCATGATACTAGAAATGGTTAGTGGTTTAATAAAATGTAATTATTGTTAATCAAGAAAGCTTGCCGTCACGTAAGGACCTTAACGGGTTAAATAGTGTCGTTATAAATTCTTGCCATGATTTGTTAGCTTAGTTAGTAGTTTAGGCCAAAATTGCTATCTTGGTGAATTTATGTGCAAGATTTGTAAACTGAACTCGGTTGTGATTTAATCTAGTTTATGCTTTTCTCGGTGGTTGCATTGTGTTTATCGGTGTCGTTTTCCTTGTTTAAGTGAGGTTAGAAAACTCCTAACGGACGACTAACTTATTTTTAAGAGATTTTCATAGACATTTATCAATTGCACGTTAAAGAACAATTTTAGGTGGTTAAAGTGTGTTTATCGTTTTAACTTTCCGAATGATTGTCATGTTAGAATTCCCGAAAGGGATACTAATTGTCTTAAAATGGAAAATTGACCGAATGCTTCTAGTGCCAAAACCGACTTAGTTGATATACTTTGGTTGTGTGTTAAGCAAGGCTTTTTATCTATTTTCTACTATGTTTTTATAAGTATTTGTTTATGTTTACTTTAGTTTATTAAAAATCAAACAACTTATGTTTTGTACCGGTAGTTTAATGACAAAGGTCTAGTATTATTTCTCCGCCCATTTCCTTGGATCGATACTTGGTTCTTACCGATACTTTACTACATATATGACGGGGTACACTTGCCTCTTTCGTGTGTGTTTTGATGTTAAAGTAATAATCACTTTTATAAATTTAAAACCGAATCGTGTGTAATTTCATTGCAAAATTATGTATATATACGCACACGTCAGTAATCCCGGCTGAAATTGGCCTTCCATCACCGCATATGCTTGCCATGGAAAAGCAAAACAATGAGCAAGAACGAAGGATGAATTTAGACCTTCTTGAAGAAAGGCGTGAGAATGCCGCCATCGCAGAGGCGAGATACAAGTCCAAACTTGAGAAGTACTACAACACGCACGTACGCGTGTGTACTTTCATTCCAGGGGACTTTGTCTTACGCAACAATGAAGCCTCAAATGCGGAAAAGCAGGGAAAGCTAGCGCAAAAATGGGAAGGACCTTACATCATCAATGAGGTCCTAGGCAAAGGGGCATACACCCTAGAAAGAATCGACGGAACACCCATCCCCCGCACCTGGAATGCGCAGCAGCTGCGCAGGTGTTATATATAGCCGAGCTATTCAAACAAAGCAGATTTATACAAGCAATGTGTTTTTTCTATTTTACTTTGTATTATTGGCTCTGCGCCTTATTAATGCAAAAAGTTATCCTTACACATGTTGTTGTTTGTTACAAATTGCATATAATTCTTTTGGTTTACGAGAAAACAATATGGTAAACATTGTACGCCTCATGAACAGTCTAAATAAGCACAACCCCGCGCGCATTTAAGACCTACGTTCACACATGAGCACAATACCATTCTCATTCGCTCTACCTAAACAAAGTAATTAAGCATATGCAATATATTGTAATTCAAACACAACTTGTAAATTAACAAAGCAGACATGCACAGCAGTGCATCAAAAAATATTATTAGTGCAACAAAAGCACTTTAAACAAACCATTTACAAAGAACACAGCAGTGTTTCTTCAAAAAAAAAAGTAGTACTAGTTACAAAATGAAACAAACTAAGAAAGCTGATCTAGCACCCCATACGGAGTATGGAGAACCTCACCATACTTAGACAAGGGATGGGGATCAACAATCCAAGGGTTGACATCCTCCTCACCATCTCCAGCAACACCAGCCGAAACTTCAGCCGGAATGACAACACGACGACGTCGCTGGTAAACAATTGACGAACTCCCTCTCCGATCAACCGGAAAGGACCGGGTCACAAGGTGTGCTGACAGCCGAGTAACTCCACCATTGTTGTCATCAGCAAGACGAAGACGGATCCGGTTCTCCAAAGCATCCGGACGGTTCACATCCTCAACACCTTCGTCTCTAACAGTAAGATCAGTCAACGGATTGGAAAGCAGCAGCAAAGCATCGGCGGCATCAAGCACCTTCAAAACCTTAGAAAGTATTCTCCACCGAATCGGTCGCCTATTCTCCATTTTTTCCAAAATTAGGAAAAGAATATCACACCCAAAGTGAATATATAATCAAAAAAAAAAAAAAAAAAAAGAGAAGTGGTAACATCGAAATAAGAATTGTGATGATTGAGTGTCAAATCAACTGCCTTCTAAACGGCGCTGCCACTGCAAGTATCACATCCCATTTAAAACCCTCTGACAGGGTCCACACGCATTCCCAGAAATCACAGTTAAACCAGGAGATGAAGGGTCAACACAAGCTATGAGAAATGACGTAAGCTATCGTCAGCTCATAATTACACAAACTCTTCGCCCAAGATTACAACAGTTCAGAATAAACAAAGGTATAAATATCTTTTTTCGCAACAGTACATCTTACCCAAAGTCAAAGATTTTCAAAATCACCATAACAAGCAAAGTTTATCTTCCCATAGAAGATTCCCTACTTTCACGTCCAAAAGCATTTCTCTCATAGTCCAGTGCTCCACTTATTTTGCATAAGAGCAACACTAGACTGGGGGGACTTGAAGGGGTAAGGTCCCAAAAACCTCATATCAATTACTTGGGACCATACCACAACCTCATTTTCTAACCATCCTTAAAACCTTGCGCGGCAGCACACTGGTTTTACAAAAGGAAATTAAGAGGAAAAGTAAGTAAACACTAGCGCGCCAAAGGAAATTAACAAATCCCTGCGTCGATTCTCCATAAAAGGATAAAAATCCTAACAAGCACTTCCGCTTAGTAATACCCAGACTTGGATATTATTTACTAAGCTGATACCACACGATAAGGAGTCACACCGGATTATGGCAATAATCTTCTAGAAGACTCATTCGTGCACCACCAGACGGTTATAACCGTCTGGGACACGTGTCATCATCCCAGACAACCCTGAAATCACGATGATGGCATGGAATTGGAGAGAAATCTCCATTTGCCCACTTTCCACGTGGCAACACCCCAGCCATTGATCTGAATAGTGATCCGTGTGCACTCACGTCGGATTAAGAGGATTAACGGGATGGGAAATGACCGCTTACGGAGTTAGCATCTTCCATCAAATTTTCAATAACAGGTTTTCCCGCCCATACTCCCGGCTATAAATACGAGAGTAATTCAGGTATGAACTTCAAGTTACACTCACTTCATCAATACTTCTTCTTCTTCTTCTTCTTCATAAACATATACTTATTCTCACGCTGGAGTCGGGTTACGGAGAGAACCTCCCTTCTCCCCGTAACGAGACTAACGGTGTTCTGTTTTGCAGTATTCACCGGAGAAGAAGACTTGTCCCTTCGAACCAAACGAGAGAGAACCACCCTTTTTATGCAGAACGTAACCCTCAGGATAATTTGATTCCGGTCATTTATCCAGTGTTTCTTCACATGACTAGACTTGTTGTCGTAAATGTAAGATTATAGAAAGTTATATGACACATGTTATATAAATACGCGTTATAGGGAATGACATGATGAATTATATGAGTTGAAAGGATGTGAAATTGGATAAATGTCTTATGCTTGTTAGAATTGACTAATGAGAGTCAAATGTGAAATACGCAATTGAATGTGATCGTTAACATGTAAAATCATGTATGCTAACAAGAATGTGATCTCGATGACATGAAAGTATAGGGATCATGTCGAGATGGACTCAAGCATGAAAGGCTAACGGGTCAAGAGGAGGTAAGGAAACGGATACGAGCACGGATGCATAAGGTAAGTGATATCCGGAATCACTTCTTCTTTAATAAATGAAGTTTGGTGTGTTGAATATAGGGAACTGTCACAACCCCTGCCTCGGGAGGCGGGCGGCCGTGGCCTACTCAGAGATGGTGGTATCGGTGTTTATCATAATTTGGCAGCGGAAATTTCATCAGGACCGTAGTTAGGAAATATTTTATCAGAGTAAAACACCACATTTTTATAGTAATAAATATATTGGGATAAAACCCAAGTTTTCATTACAAACAGGTTTATAGAGATAAACCCTATTTTATTGAAATAAAACATCTTCTTTATTTAGGTAACTTTTATAGCCACTTTTCCAAGCCTTCAGTGTTGTCCAACTAGCTTCTAGTTGGCTTTCACATTTTGTTACCTGAAACGCGTTTAAAAACATTTTGTCAGTGGAAAATACTGGTGAGTGAATCCCAATTTAATCCAGAAGAGTTTTATCATTTCACAGTATTGAGAGCGATTACAATGTTTATATCTACACAATTACTCATTCAGTACTGTCAATCCTGACTGGTGGGTCATATTACACATTGGCTATCTCGTTGTCCAATGGTAACGTGTTCCACATTTTGTATATAAAACCCCAACATACCGGCAGTAATTGAAGAATTACAAAGACTCAATCACTGCTAATCAAATTGTAAAATATTTAAGGTTTTGTAAAAACAGTTTACAAAAAGGTTTACAAAAAGGAGATTACTCACATTGCTACTTTAGGGTTTTCCTTCGTGATTTTCTGGTTATTATCTAATAATTAAATAATGCACACGCGTTAGTATATTAACCCAAAATTTGCATTAGTTATACCCTCCCCGAGACAGAACTCCAACAACTACATCGGGCAGAGCCTTCGACAGCCGTTACGGAGCACTAGATTAATCGGGCAGCGTATCTACTACGTAATCGGGGTTAAAATACTTACAACGAGGCAGAGCTTCGCTAATTAGGGGGTATAATGCTCGGGTATTACTTCTACACTATAGAAATTGAGAGAGAATTGAAAGAAATGAACAACGGAAATGAACTATCGATACCCTCTTCTTATAGGGTTGTTTCGGCCTTCCCTCACGCCGCGCGTAAACCACACAAGGGGCTTATGTGCCCTGGGGGCTAGGGGTGTAGGCCCTAGCCTCGTCGAATCACAAGTGTAGCTTATCCGAGTGTCTTGCCACGTGGCAGGCTAGGGTTTCGCCACCCGTCACTAGGTCGTGGCCCGCGTAAGCTTAAGGGTAGTCTGTCGCGCCCCGCGACAGACTCATTTTATTGTTTTTATTTTATTTTTAGTTATATAAAGGTATTTCGTGACCGGTTTTCGTATACAGGGTGTATTTTAGGACGTATAGGGACATTTTAAATATTTTAGGGGTTTCTAGAATATTTTTAGGAGGGTTGTTATATCCTCCCCACCTTGTTTTAGAACTCGTCCTCAAGGTCTACTGGAATAGGTGTTGGTATTTCCTCTGCATCTCGGATTCAAGCTCCCAAGTGTATTCTGGTTCTCTCTTGGAATCCCATTTTACTTTGACTAGAACTAATCTCTTGTGTTTAAGATTCTTGACTTTCCTGTCTTCAATATGTAGAGGCTTCTCTACAAATGTAAGCTTTTCATTTACTTCTATGTCCTTAAGAGGTACTACTAATGATTCATCGGCTAAACACTTTTTGAGATTGCATACATGAAATACATCATGTATTCCTGCCATTTCTTCTGGCAGTTGTAGCTCATAAGCTAATGGTCCTATCCTTTCTGATAATCTCAAAGGGTCCAACATACCTGGGGCTTAGCTTTCCTCTTTTGACGAATCTCACTACTCCTTTCCAGGGAGAAACTTTTAATAAACCTTTATCTCCTACCTGAAATTCCCATGGCTTCCGTCTGTTATCAGCATAACTCTTTTGTCGATCGCGTGCTGCTTTTAGTCTTTCCTTTACTTGAATAATCTTGTCTGTTGTTTCTTGTACTATCTGGGGTCCAGACAGTTGTTTTTCTCCAATTTCTGCCCCAACAGACTGGGGTTCGGCACCTTCGTCCATAAAGTGCTTCGAATGGTGCAGCATTGATACTGGTATGATAGCTGTTATTGTAGGAAAATTCTATTATTGGCAGATGATCGTCCCAATATCCTCCGAAATCAATTACACAAGCTCTAAGCATATCTTCCATTGTCTAAATTGTTCTTTTGCTTTGTCCATCCGTTTGAGGATGATAAGCGGTGCTTAGATTTAGCTTAGCTCCCATTGCTTTTTGGAAACTAGTCCAAAAAATGAGAGGTAAAACGGTCATCTCTATCAGAAACAATAGATAAAGGAATTCCATGTAATGAAACTATTTCATTTACATACAACTTGGCTAATTATTCCATACTGAAAGTTTCATTCATTGGTAAGAAATGAGCTGACTTGGTTAGCCTATCTACGATCACCCAGATTGAATCATTACCTTTTCTTTTCTTGGGTTATTTGGTAACAAAATCCATTGTTATCAATCCCCATTTACACACCGGCATTTCTAATTGTTGCAACTTACAATAAGCCTGAGGGTTTCTGATGTTCAGCTTTAACTTGTGAATAAGTTAGACACTTAGAAACATAAGCTGCTATATCCTTTTTCATTCCTGTCCACCCAAAAATCTTTCTTAAATTTTGATACATCTTATCATTTCCAGGATGTATCATATACTTAGACTTATGGGCTTCTTCAAATATTCGGTGGCGTAGGTTTCCTTGTTTAGGTATCCAAATTCTTTCCTTATGGAATCTCAAATTCCATCTGTTCCTTATTCTAATTCCTTAATCATTCCTTTCAATCTTTCAGTATCATTTTTGATTACTGATTCCTGTGCTTCTCTAATCTGCTCATTTAAATCTATCTGCAGATTTAATTTAAGAGAACGTACTCTTTTTGGCTTTTCGTGATGCTTTCGACTTAAAGCATTGACTACTACATTAGCCTTTCCTGCATGATATTGGATGTTACAATCATAATCACTAAGAATCTCCATCCATCACCTTTGCCTCATATTTGACTCCTTTTGCCCAAAAACATATCTTAAACTCTTATGGTCGGAGAAAATGGTAAACTTACTGCCGTAAAGGTAATGTCTCCAAATTTTAAGGGCAAAAATTATGGCTCCTAATTCTAGATCATGTGTTGTATAATTCTTTTCATGATTCTTAAGTTTTCTAGAGGCATAAGTTATAACCTTTTGACGTTGCATCAATACACATCCATAACCTAACTTAGAAGCGTCACAAATAGACTACAAAGTCTTCTGTCCCTTCTGGTAACGCTAGTATGGGTGCGTTGGTTAATCTTTGCTTAAGAATTCTAAAGGCTTCTTCTTGTTTTGGTCCCCATTCAAACTTAACGGATTTACAGGTTAGCTTAGTTAACGGAATGGCTATTCTAGAAAAATATCGGATAAACCGTCTATAATAGCCAGCCAGTCCTAGAAAACTTCTAACCTCTGTTGGTGATTCAGGGGTTTTCCATGTAGTAATTTCCTCGATCTTTGTGGGATCCACATGAATTCCTTTATGATTGACTAAATGTCCAAGAAACTGCACTTCTTCTAACCAAAACTCACACTTTGAAAACTTGGCATAAAACTTTTCTTTTCTCAATAAACTTAGGAGTGCATGCAGATGCGTTGCATGTTCCTCTATACTCTTAGAGTAAATGAGAATATCATCTATAAAGACAATTATGAAATTATACAAATATGGCTTACATATTTGGTTCATCATGTCCATATATGCGGCTGGGGCATTGGTTAAACCAAAAGGCATGACAGTAAATTCATAATGGCCATACCTTGTTCTGAAAGTGGTCTTAGGAATGTCCTCTTCCTGTACCTTTAATTGATGATATCCTGAGCGTAAATCGATCTTTGAAAAGAATCGAGCTCCTTGTAATTGATCAAACAAATCATCGATTCTCGGTAATGGGTACCGATTTTTAATCGTGACTTTATTCAATTCACGGTAATCAATGCACATTCGCGTTGACCCGTCTTTCTTTTTGACGAATGAGATCGGTGCTACCCATGGCGATGAGCTTGGCTGTATAATTTTTTTTTCCAGGAGTTCATCCAATTGTTTCTTTAGCTCTTGCATTTCTGCGTGTGCCAAACGGTAAGGGGCTTTGGCAATTGGTGTTGTTCCTGGTAGCAGATGAATTCTGAATTCGACCTCTCTGTCTGGTGGTAGTCTGGTAATTCTTCTGGGAAAATGTCTGAGAATTGAGATACTACGGGGATATCCTTTAATTCCTTTCATTTAGTGTTAATGATTATGGAAATCATATACACTAGTGATCCTTTTCTTACTCAACTTTCCGTTTTCATCACAGAGATGGATTTAGTGGATCTAGATGGCTTATCTCCTTTAATTGTGATCTTTTCACCCTTTGGTGAATTTACTTGGATTGATTTTTGATCACATAGAATACTGGCTTTATTGGCTATTAACCAATCTATCCCTAATACAACATCAAATCCTGCCAGTTTCATTGGGTAAAGATTTGCGATAAACTTTTGATTTAAAAATTCTATTCTTGCTCCCTGCAAGATTTCGGTAATCTTAATGGTTTCTCCATTTGCTGTCTCTACTAGACATTCTTGTTGAAGTTTAGTTAATGGTTGATTGAGAAGTTTACAAAATGAAGTATTAAAAAAACTTTGGTTCGCACTAGAGTCAAATAATACTTTGGCAAAAACATCATTAACTAAAAACATACCGGCAATCACGTCTGGAAACATTTTGGCTTCGTCTGCAGTCAGAACAAATGCTCTAGCATTTTTAGTAGTCTTGTTGTTCACGGCTGGAGCTAGTTTCGGACAGTTTGGCTTAATATGACCTTGTTCTCCACAATTGTAGCATATCCTATTGTTAGGTTTCTTCCTGCAGTCTTCTTCCTTGTGTCCAGATATTTTGTAGAAATTACAGTATATAGAGCATCTCCCAGAATGCTTCCTTTTGCAATACTTGCAGTAAGGTGCAGAAGTAGAACCTACATTTTTCCCACGATTGGAATTTCCATAGCTAAATTCTTGGGTAAGTTTTTGAGCTAGGTTCTTCCTCTGGTTTTCTTCTTGCGTACGTACCAGTTCATCAGTCAAAGTATTTGCTAGCTATATAGCTTTTTCTATGGTTTGTGGGCTAGCTTCCTTGACTACATGTCTAATCTCACTGATTAATCCCCAGATGTAACGAGAGATTAAAACTGGTTCTGGTGATGCTAGGGTTGACACTATTCTAGCATATTCAAAGAATGTAGTAGTATAATCCTTGCTGTCTACTCCAGTCATTCTAAGGTTTAAGAATTTATTAGCTATCTGTTCCTTTTCATTGGGAGGACAAAATTTTCTTTCCATCATATTCTTAAACTCAATCCATTCCATATTATAGGTTCTATCACTTCCCCTAGACTGGAGGATGGTATTCCACCATTCTAAAGCTGAGTTCTTAAACAGATTGGAAGCAAACATTATCTTATCCTCTTCTGCACACTTGCTTATTTTTAAGACTGCCTCAGTCTTTTCTATCCAGCGTAGAGCTGCAATGGCTCCTTCATTGCCAGAGAATTCTATTGGTTTACAGGACCAGAATTCTTTGTAAGAACAACCATAAGACATAGTTCTTCTTCTTTTTGGAATTGTCAATTGAAATATGGGTCCATTGTTTACGCTGTGATCAGGTTCGGTAGGTGGTCGTCTACTTCCACTATTACTTTTATTATTTTCCGCTTCCTTAACCGTTTTGATAATATATGGCATTGCATCTATAATCCCTTGTGCCACTATGTGTTGGATGGCACTGTAATCTACTTGATTTCCGTTATTATCGTTATTTGGATTTTCTTAATTCACTTCGTTGTCCATCGGAATTATAAACATTTACCAAGTATTAATATCATAAGACAATATCCAATACAAACAATCACATAACAAGCATATTGATCAAAATCGTCGAACATTGCGACCTTTACTCTATTTTATATTTATGCGTCTAGAACAAACCGTAACTGAAATCTAAAGTATAATACTAGTATGCATCCATAGCTATTATCTATTTGAGGGGATATATATTATACCTTTTTTCTTACAAACATATATATATTATTACTACTATTAATGATACGGGTCCATCCAAAATTGCAAGTTACACTCGTCATATTTCCAAACGAGCCTTTCACCTATTTGTCTCATTCTCTCACTTCCTTCTAATATCTCCTCACCAAAGGTTCGGAGTTCTTGCACATTCTCAGTACTTATGGGTGGGGGTGGTGCTGGTATTGGGTCAGGAAACTGGGGTATCGGTTCTTCGTGTGGGTACGGGTTTTCTAAGATTTCTCTGATATACTGGTCATTATCAAAGTATGGGTCCAGAGGGTCAATGTTTGGATAGGGTGCTACTGGGTTCTGCATGGGTTCCTCTATTGGATAAAGTTCCTGATAATCTTTGTGATCATCAAACCATGGGTCATAGTCTGGGGGATGGGGTGCTGGGACTCTAGGAATTTCAGCTGGGTCAAAAGCAGGTACTGGAATTTGGTCTACTGTGTTTAGCTCAATTTCCATAGATTGTGTGGGAAATAATGGTAATGGCTGGGGTGCTATGAGTTGTTCTAGATTCGGGTCTGCAGCTGTGGTAGCTAAGATATGAAAATTTGCTAGTCTCCTACTAAGCATATCCTGGGTGTGAGCATTCATTTCTCTATTGGCCACTGCTAAGGCCCGCTGTTGCTGTAACTTTCTCATCCTTTTTCTACGCTAATGAGCTCCTCTGCTGAACCATCCTCTTTTCTTGGGAGGGAATTATAACGCCCTGCGTCCCTAAACTTTAGACTCTTGGCAAGTTTAGCCCCTGGACTTTACATTTTGTCAATTTTAGTCCCTGACCTATGTAGCCATGAGTACTTTGGTACTTGGTGAATTCTATGTCATATACTATATACTTGAAATGCCTAATTCTATATACTTGAAATGCCTAATTCTATATACTTGGAATGCCTAATTCTATATACTTGGAATGTCTAAATCTATATACTTGGTGCTTGACTCTTGAGGCTCGTGAAACTTGAGACTTGGTTGAACGAGGGACTAGAGTCTTGTCACTGGCGGAAACTACGAAACTTTTGAAATATTTTGTATTATTACTATATTCTAGTTATCCTATTACCCAACAAATACGCAACGCAACGCTTGATCTAAACGCGCGAAACGAACCAAAGACGAAAACGCAGAAAGGATGGATTGGCCGAGTGGCAATCCGATCGGATGACCACCCGATCGGATGACTACTCTATCGAGTTGCCATCTGATCCGTGCACTGCCTTGACCTTTACACTTTCCCACACTATAAATAGGTCTGTCACATCAGTCCTTCACTGATGTGACAGCCTCACTCGAACCAGACGTACGCACACCACATTTCTTCGATTTCTCGGCGATTTCGATACGTTTTACACTAGATTCTTGTACTTTCTTAATCTACACAACATTCTCTACGAGATTCTCCTTTGAAATATCACTTTTCACCGTGAAATCTCTTAGATTTGAGTTCTTAAGGATGATGTCATCAATGGTGGTTTGTACAAACTACTATATGATGTCACTCCTGATGGAATCTAGCTTAGATCTAAGGAATTTCATGCGTTTTACACTAAATCTAAGCTAGATCTACACTTTTCAAGCTAAAACCTATGTTTATCTTTATTTGTTCTTGAACTTTTACATAAAACGGTAAGATTAGGAACTGAACGGACTGTAGACTTGATTACTAGTCTAGAGTCGGCTTGGAAAAGGGATTTGTTGCCGGAGAAGGTTACCGGAGTACGGATTCTGACATAAATATTATCACGAATCGATGACTGAACGGACTGGGGTGATTCCCACCCGATCGGATCGGCTGAACGCTGATGAGTTTACCGTTGTCTTAATACGTAACACGTCACCATTGTTAAATCAGAAACTTGGAGTTTTACAAAATTTAGAACGGGACAAGATAACCCGATCGAGTGGCAATCCGATCGAACAACCACCCGATCGAGGGACATTTTCCCTTAACCCTAAGCATTATTGAAACTTTGAAGTCCTGATCGTCGAGTGGCAGCTCGATCGGATAGCCATCCGATCGAGCAGCCATCCGATCGGGGCAACCTTGAATCTGGAACACGGATCGAGTGGTGACCTGATCAGATAGCCATCCGATCGGACATCCATCCGATCCCTTCACACTTTGGTCATTAGAATCGAGTGGCAACCCGATTGGACAACCATTCGTTCCTACCACACTCATGTCATCTCTATCGACTGGAAATCCGATCGCGGTACACTTGCTCATGCGGATAGTAGCCTCAGTCTTCTCCGTCCAGCGCACAAACGCTACTGCACCTCCTGTACCGTCGTAGTTCATTGGTTTGCAGTCGAGGAACTGCTTGAAAGTGTAGCCTTGAGCTGCGTTGCCTCCAGATGAATTCTCCGTTCCCATTACGTCTAGCGTTGCTTGGGCCGCCACTGTCTTGAGTTCGGTTTTCCTCGTATTGGGCGATAGCAGCGGAGATCCTTTCTTCCAGTAGAGTGTTCAACTCTTCAGCAGTTCTTGGCAGTGGGGGAGGAGGAGGTTGATCACGAGTGTTCACAGCTTTCCTGGGTGCCATGTTCTGACAGAACATAACACAACATGGTTAGACATTTGTTTGATATCGTCGTACTAGGCAGTAGTAGTATATATATTCACAGGTATATACCACATAAGTGACATCAAACAATTATTACTCTAGCAGAGTACTTAGTAGGCTTGCACTGAGGGAATCTACACGGGACAAGACCTGCTGTGGTTTCTGTGCACTGAATTCCATAATTATGTATGCATCCATAATTACGTAACTCCTTGCACAGTCCGCACAGTTCGTTTCATCCGGGTATTTCTTCCTTCAGATAGTCCATTGCTTTCAGGTAAAGTCACGTATACTTGTGACATTCTACTTCTAGTATATGCTAATTATCACACATGATTGCAAATAATTTCTCAGTTAAAGACAAGTGCTACTTCTGTGCACTCTAAGTCTCGTAGTGTCTTTTCTTGACTCATGTAAACAGTTTCAGGTAGTGGATGTCGCGGGACGTTTTATGCAATGAAAACTCTTTTTAAAAAAAAATTGTTTTCGTTAAAGGATCCTAGAGATTGTAGACTAGACTCGAGAAGGAATCCTGGTTCCCTACAATCGCAGCTCTGATACCAATCTGTCACACCCCTTTCTGCGGCGGAAGCACGAGGTGTGATCATGAAAGGTTCTCATTGCATACGAAAGGTAAACATACTACATGCTCGTAAAAATATCTTCAAATACCAAACATTTCATAATTTGAAAACATAAGTTAGCGTTTACATCGCGAGATAGCATAAAACATTGTCTTAAAAAGTTTACAACTTTATTTAAAGATAAACATAAGCGACATCCACAAGCATGAGTAAGGCCGTGCACACATCCACTTCTAGTTACCTGAAATACATGTGAGTTTTGGAAAAACGTCAACATAATGTTGGTGTGAATTCATTGTCACACCCCGATTTCCACTTGTCACCGGTGGGCCCGGTGGGGAGTATCGTGACGTGGTTGGCAACATAATAGTCAAACAACACAATATATAATATGCACAGCGGAAGCAAATTGTAAGATATATTTCAACTGAATAAATATTGTAATATCGTGTATCACAAACAGTCGAAAGTTTATCCACATATGGATCGAAAATAAGAAACAGTAGTTCAACAGACTTTAGGCATCTTAAGCTTGCGAGACTTCTATTGATGCTAAGGAGAAATCCCAGCCAATTACGCTTAGTACCTGCATTTAATCTTTTTTGGGAAAATACGTCAGTTTACACTGGTAAATACAATCAACTGACTCATTTTGGAAAATGATTAAAAATTGATTTGGATGCACGTGGCATAAACATTTTATAACTTGGGAGAATTATTTAAATATATAATCTTGTGAATGAATTACATGTTTCTTATGCGTTTAGTAGCCCGGATCGTGTCCGGGTTAAAGATCAATAGACACACCACATTATTCTTTTGTGCACTGACGGGTGTACGCCTACACCCCGCGCTTAAGTCGTGGCCATTTCGTAAAATGATGCCAGGGATATCCGGGACATGGTCATTAACCCCCCAAAGGCTTTAAGTAACAAGACGATTTAAACGGGCCGATCAAATTATTCAATTAACCACCAAACGATGGAAGATTTGATGCCCGACCAAGCGGTATTCTATATACCGTAACCCAAGCCCGTATAGGGAAAATAAGTTAAAAGTATTTACCTGAGCAAAGTATTAATCACAATAAGCAAATTGTAAGTAGCTTTTACTGGTCCTCCTAATCTGGAACGAAGGTTTATAATAACCTATTAGAATCCTAACGGGTCTTTAGTTAAGCTTAAGCTTAGACCGGTTAGTTTCAAAGATACGGTTCGTACGCATGATTTAGCGAAGTCCGGATAGAATGTGATTTAGACCCGACAAGTTCAGAGACTTGCTTAATATGGGTATTTCATACACATTCTGGATTTTGAGATAAAACCGATAAGGTTTGACCCGTTTCGGCTAATTTATGTAAACTAGTTACATAAACCGAACCGAACGCGTAATAAGCATAACGGGTATCCATAAGAGCCATATACAGGTATCCTAAGTTAATATGCTTCAATTATGTTGTGACATCAGTAGGATGTCTTTTATTATGCCCGAAACGAAAATAAACACAAACTATGCCCCGTAGGGGTAGTTTGGTCATTTAAAAGATTATAAAAGAGTTTAAGTATTTATCTAAGTTACAGGTCTGATATAATCAGCAAAAATACTTATTTTACTAAGTTATATCAGTAGGGTAAAGTATATATGTGAAATTTATCAATTATAACCAAACTATGCACCGTAGGGGCATTTTAGTAATTTCACATAAGCCGAAAGGCTCAAAACTGAAGTCTGAGTTAAAAAACTTTTGCTTACTGTTAAAATATTATAATTTACCTAAAATATCAGTAGGTATCACCCTTGTATGTTTAAAAATAGTCTTAGTACATACTATGCGCTAAAAACGCTTAATAAGGCGATTAGAAGCCGTTTCCGGGTTCTATATAGAAATCTGATACTTTTATTATTCCAGCAGGCTTAAAATAATTTATTTATCATATCTAATCAGTAGCAAAAGGTTTGGAGTCGATTAGATATGTAAAACTCATTTTATAGCTCGTAAGGGAAAAACCGACAATTACCGGATTAAGCCTATGACTATAAGTTATGCTCAGCCTAAAATTAATTAAAAATCTTCAAAAATCCCAAAATAATATATTACATCAGTGGGTAAAGATTTTGATATAAAAAAGTAGGCTTAACTAGGCTATACGCTAATTACGCCGTTTAATTAACATAAAGCTTCTTAATTACGCTAATGAGCATAATTCTCAATCTACTCCTCAAACTGATATCACATTTTGGGTGCAAGTTTATATATCAGTAACTAAAGTTTCAACTCTTTTACATTTGTAAAAATCACGTTTTAAGGTGAAAAGGGCATAATAGTCAACATATGAGCAATTAACGGAATCATGCGTATTAATTGGTTAACTAATGAACCATGGTGTATAATCACAGAGGGTTATACTAGCATGTAACCTGGTCCAAATGAAGCTCTAAGGTATTTCTAAAACATACCATAACGGGTCAGAACTGAAGTCAAAGCAAAAGTCAAAGCTTTGCGACTTTCGGTTCCGAACCGGGTCTAAACAGTAAATTGTCGGGTTGAACATGTTTAGACATGTTCTTACACTAATTACCAAGTTATATTAATGATCAAACAGGTTGTATGTGTTCTACATTGCTAATTATGCATAAATTAGAAACTAAGTATCCTGTTGACTTTTTAATAACAAGTTTGACCCGACATTTGACCTAGTTAGAGTGGGAATCAGGGGGAACCCTTTTAAGGGTTTATTACCCACATAATTACCAACTTATAACTACTTTCAATTCGACTAATCACTGAACCATTAGTGATTAATCGTTAAGTCAACCGTTAATTACGACGGTTTGACTTTTAAGCTAAAACTAAGTAAAAACTTAACTAAGAAAGGTTAAGCAAACTTACAAGAGTCCTATGAACGACCAGAGATCACTTGAGAGAAGTCTTGAGCTCCAGAAATGACCAGGAATGCAAGAGAAAGGTGTGAAGAATGAGTTGCAACTTCATGGCCTTTTATAGTGCTTTAATAACCATGGATTGTTGACACACAAGTCTACAACTGACCACAACTCGTCCACAAGTGTCCCTAAGTGTCTAGGGGTTGTTTAGGGGTCATGCAAGATGAGGAAAATCGGATAAAAGTCGATTACAAGGGCTATGGTAGACAAGAAACCAAGAAATTCGGATCAGATGACCCTAGGCGTGACGCGAAGACCCCCCCCCCTGGGGCTTCGCGTGGCGCGAGGCCCTATCTGATCAAATCAGAATTTTTGATTTTTATGCAATGGTCCTTGGCTCTTCAAAACTTTGTTTCAACTTTTGTTTCTTGCATCTTGAACCCTCCAAATTGATGTTTAGGGGCTTCAAGACATATACCCATTTTGTTAAGTCCCCGGTTAACTTTATTGTTACCCGAAAAGTCCTAACTTTCAACGTTGACGCTTTTAACTCCTCGCATACGAATTTGATCATAACTTTCTCATACGATAACGATACTTTATGAAATTTATATCGTGCATTCTAGTGAGCATAATTAACCGTTACAAAGCTTCGGGTTTGTCAAAAGGTCACTCAGAGGTATAACTTAAACATGTTGACACATTTAACCCCTGTAGTTTGTAATCTCTCACTTTCTTTCACAATTAGCTTCGTATGATCCACGATTTATTCGTTTGAAGGTATGAGCATCATGTAGGGTTAATGTACAATATATTTATTCACTGTTGACATTTAGAACTCGTATATTCACATACATTCCATGATTGTCAACTTCAGTCCTTTCAGAACATTCTTTCACACGGTCAAACTTATGACACGTGTCAACACATTACAGGACGTGAATTTTCGAGGTGTTACATTCATGCAGTTCTTGTAATGTACGTTTGTATACTTTGTATGAAAAACATAGTATGTATCTTGTATAAATCACGTATTCTTGTATAAATCGTGTATTTCTGTATGTATCAAGTGTTAATGGGTTGCAAGGCAATTAACATGTGACACGCCATAGGAAGTCACCAAACCATAGGCATTTTTCTAGTAGTCGATTCACGACTGAGACACAAAAACACTACTCGGTACTAGTTGTCACCAAGAGTGGGGCTGCCCTGAAACCCATTAGATCTAACCTTTTGTTCTGCGGTCTAAGTATGTACACGATTAATGGTGCTTATGGTACCCTATTCGTGACACGGATTCTCGTATCAATTCTTGGCACTAGTTTTCACCAAGAGTGCTTCTTGTTTTAGTACACATCATACCATTTTGTAAACATTGAAGTATTTGTAACATGTATTTCACCCCCGAAGTTATAAAACTGCAAACAGTTAAAAGAAAAGGGGGAGCATGAACTCACAACTTTGCGTTCCTTGCGTCGTAAACTTCACCGTATTTGCTTAATTAACGTCATGACCTATACGTGTTTTCTTATCGTCAGTCACTAGACTTGTTTTGTACAAGCACCAGTTACTATCTTTTGTATTTGTATTGTTGTGTTAAAAATATTTTATATTTTTAAGTAAGTATCTTACTTATATTATTTTCTCAAAAATTAATATAAGTATCTTGTGTTTTGCACCCGAATTATGTATCTTGTATTTTGTATGTGTATTTTTGTGTTTTTACTTCTCAAGAGTATTTAGTGTATTTTCAAGTCTTAATACACTATCAAGTATAATACATACTTCATACACTTAGCACAAAGTTTGGTGACCAATAAATACATATATTTTCCTCAAAAATATACATACTTGATATAATTTTTAAGTCTTGAAGAAATCATCATTTCTTGTCACCAAAAATTAGGGAAACCTTGGTAATATTTTTAGGTACATTTTTAGGGAATAAGTTTCTCAAAAACTTATATTTTCTAAGTGTCAAAATTTATAGAAATTTTGACAGAGTTTCCCCTAAAAATGGAGGTTTCCCATGTTTTCAAAACATGTGTTTATTTTCTTTTAAATCATCAACAATCAATTTCCAACAACAATCATCAACAACATATACTAATTTCTCTATTTCTTGAACTTGAGAATTTATAAAAATGTGTAGTAACTTACTAGTGTATTTAGTAAGTCTTGTTACCCTTTAAAGTGTGGTTGCTTCTTTAAAAACTCCATTTTTAAGGAATATGATTCTTTACAACTTATGTTCATGTTTTCTAAAAATACTTCTTCATGTATTTTTCTTGTTACACATGTGTTTCTTTACTTTGTTAACCACTAAAAATAATGTCTATTTATGTAAGAACCAAGATTTTCTGAAACTTGTATTTTAATCTTGGTTTCTTGGTAAATCACACTTGAAATGTTTAGATTTACAAGACTTTAAACCTTCTTTGTTCATCATTTTACAAGACAATTTATATTACTTAAAGTTCATGAGCTTTTGTGAGGATGATCCATAATCTTTAAACATGTTCATCCTCTCATCTTGCTAGATTATGTTTTTAATCATGATCAAGCAAGACTACATGATGATCAACACCATTTATACAAACAAATCAACCATCAACAAGTATATCAACACTAAACAACATGATCTCTTCATATTTAAAGCTTATGTTCAAGTTCTTTTCTTGTGACTCTTAGTGTTCTTTATGTTTAACATCATGTATCATTCTTTAACCACCTACATAAGATGAAAAATGAAAGGATCTAAGTTCTTACCACTAGCTCAAGGCTAGGGAAGTTCAAGTGAAGATATTGAGTGGATAAAAGAAGATAAGAGAGGTCCTTCAACTTCCGAACACACCGAGCTTCGTTGTATGCACTTTAACACCAATGTATGCTCTTATAATGGTTGAGGATGATCAAGTGATGGTGGTGGTGTCTTGGTGGGTTTCGGCCGAGAGCACAAGGAAGGAAGAAGGAGGAGTTTTGTTGAGTTTGGTGGATGGTGAAAGTGTGAAGATCCAAAGGGTTTACAACAAGTCTTCCAACATTAGATAGCATATGGCATCTATGTAGGCATATTCCTAGACAAGATCCCATAAAATATAACAAAGAAATCCCATGTGGGATCCTTGTTTCCCAACCGTCCAACAATGGGGGGGGGGGGGTTAGTTTGAGTTCAATTGTAAGTTACATGTTCTAGTTAGTTATAATCCAAGTATTAGTTAGGTTATATGATTACTAGTTGTTATATTGTGTGTTATGATGTTTGGGGATCATAACTAGCTTAGAAAAATAAAAACAATGCTTCTAGCATTATTTTGGTGTTCCGGGTAATATCCGGTTGTTCGGTTATATACCGGTTCGTTAAAGTGCTAAATTGCACCTTTTAGTGTCTTTTAAGTACCCTTTTGTAATACTTTCGATTCCCGACACTTAGGGAAATATTCTGGATGTTAAAACATGAATTCTGCCTAATATTTATGTTGTTAAAAGCTGATTTATTGCTGAATTATATAAAATTCTGCACTTAAAGTGCGTTTCGGGTGCTTTCTAGTGCTCATTTTAGCTTTCGGAAATGTCTATATGTAAACCCTTGTATGGACTCTTGGGTTTTATTGTATTCTTGTTGTTGGACCTACACCTAGGCCTCAATTCAAATGTCTGACTGCTTTCTGCAGCTTTGTTGACACAAAGTGTCTTACCGGTGAGTTTACTAGTATTTCTGACGCATCGCTCTCGTTTATGCATAAAGCAATATTTTGTAGTATGAAACGTGCATGAATTCACTTGTATTGTATATAATCAGATAATGTTGACATTTAAGCATGTAATTTCAGTCATTAAATAATAATTAAAGTGTACGGAAATTACCGGTTTGGTGCCACTTGTCACAATCTCCCCCCGTTAAAAGAATTTCGTCCCGAAATTCAGGCAGAACTAACTCTCGCAGGAGTCTTCTTGAACAGGTGGGGATACTTTTCTTTGAACTGGTCTTCACGTTCCCACATGTACTCGGGTCCGTGCTTAGAGTTCCAACGTACTTTGACAAGTTTAACAGTGCTCCTCCTGGTCTTGTTGACTTTCCAGTCAGTAACCTCAACGGCTCGTTCTGTAAATCGGAGGGTGTCGTCAATATGCACTTCATCCGCAGGGATGATCACGTTTTCTTGTGTTGGACTCTTCTTGAGGTTGGATACATGGAACGTATCATGTACTCCATTAAGTTCTTCCGGTAATTCCAACTTGTATGCCACGGTACCAATTCTTTCCAAGATTCTGAATGGTCCGATGTATCGTGGATTCAGCTTCCCATGTTTTCCGAATCGCACTACACCCTTCCAAGGTGAGACTTTTAGCAAAACTTTGTCTCCCACCTCGAACTCTAATGGTTTTCTCCTTTGATCAGCGTAGCTCTTTTGTCGATCTCGAGCCGCCTTAATGCGCTCTCGGATCTGCGTAATCTTGTCGGTTGTATCTTGTACTAGTTCAGGACCAACCATACGTTTATCTCCAGCGTCTGCCCAACATAAGGGTGATCGGCACTTGCGGCCATACAGAGCTTCGAACGGTGCGGCTTTTATGCTTGTATGATAACTGTTATTGTAGGAAAACTCGACTAAAGGTAGATGAGTATCCCAGCTGCCGCCTAGATCCATGACACATGCGCGAAGCATATCTTCTAACGTTTGTATAGTCCGTTCGCTCTGGCCGTCTGTTTGTGGATGGAAGGCCGTGCTTAGATCTAATTGAGATCCAAAGGCTTCCTAAAATGATTGCCAGATTCTTGAGACAAAGTGTCCATATCTGTCTGAAATAATTGAGATTGGCACTCCATGTCGTGCCACGATTTCTTTTAAGTATATCTCAGCAAGCTTTCCGGTGCTGTCTTTTTCTCGTATCGGTAGGAAATGCGTAGATTTCGTCAATCGATCAATGATCACCCATATCATATCGTGCCCTCTCGGGGTCCTGGGTAATTTTGTTATGAAGTCCATCGAGATTTGCTCCCATTTCCACATGGGAATCTCTGGTTGTTGTAGTAGGCCGGACGGTTTCTGATATTCAGCCTTAACCTTAGCATAGGTTAGGCATTTTTCAACATAAACAGCAACGTCGCTTTTGAGTCTCGGCGACCAATAGTATTCTTTTAAGTCTTGATACATTTTGTCCGATCCTGGATGGATTCAGTATCTCGATTTATGCGCTTCATCAAGGATGACTTCTCGTAGGCCACCATAGAGCGGGACCCAAATACGCTTCTCAAAGTATAAGGCTCCCTCTTCATTTGGCACCATATATTTCAATGCACCCCGGAGGTATTCAGTTCTTCGATTTTCCATCTTAAGGGCTTCTTGTTGTGCATCACGAATGCGTGCGGTGAGGTTCGTTCGAATAGTCATTTCCAATGCTCGAACCCTTAGGGTCTTAACCCTTTCTTTCCGGCTTAACGCATCTGCTACAACGTTTGCCTTTCCAGGATGGTACTTAATCTCACAGTCATAATCGTTTAGCAGTTCGACCCATCGTCGTTGGCGCATGTTTAGCTCATTTTGGTCAAATATGTGTTGTAGACTTTTGTGATCTGTGAAGATTGTACATCGAGTACCATACAGATAGTGTCGCCAGATCTTAAAGGCGAATACCACCGCACCCAGTTCCAAGGCGTGCGTGGTGTAGTTCCTTTCATGTACTTTCAATTGTCTTGAAGCGTAAGCGATGACTTTTTGGCGTTGCATGAGCACGCAACGCAAACCTTGTCGTGAAGCATCACAGTATATCACAAAGTCTTCAGTGCCTTCGGGCAATGATAGTATCGGTGCATCGCGTAGCTTGTTTTTAAGTAACTGGAAGGCTTCTTCTTGTTTGTGACCCCAGTCGTATTTCTTGTCTTTCTGCGTAAGGGTGGTTAGTGGTTGAGCTATCTTGGAGAAATTCTCGATGAATCGCCGATAATAGCCCTCTAGGCCCAAAAATTGTCGAACTTCAGTTGGGGTTTTGGGGGCTTCCCAATTCTTTATTGCTTCGATCTTGAATGGGTCCACATGAATGCCCTTTTCGTTCACAACGTGACCAAGAAATTGTACTTCGTGAATCCAGAATTCGCATTTCGAGAACTTTGCATAGAGCTTCTCTTTCTTCAGTAGTTCCAGAATAGTTCTGAGATGTTACTCATGTTCTTCTTTCGTTTGCGAGTAAATCAGGATATCATCGATAAATACAATCACGAATTTATCGAGATTTGGTTTGCATACGCGGTTCATCAGATCCATAAATACCGCTGGCGCATTTGTCAGTCCGAATGGCATCACAAGAAACTCGTAGTGCCCATAACGCGTTCGGAATGCGGTCTTTGGTATGCTTTCTTCTTGTATTCTTAGCTGATGGTATCCAGATCGAAGGTCGATCTTGGAATAGTAGCTTGATCCTTGCAACTGATCAAATAAGTCATCAATCCTCGGTAGTGGATACCGATTCTTGATCGTGAGCTTGTTCAGTTATCTGTAATCGATACACATCCGCAGTATTCCATCCTTCTTCTTTACGAATAATACTGGAGCTCCCCAGGGTAAGAAGCTTGGCCTTATGAATCCTTTATCCAACAACTCCTGGAGTTGTGTAGATAATTCTTGCATCTCGGATGGTGCAAGTCGATAGGGAGCCTTGGCTACAGGAGCGGCTCCTGGAACCAAGTCTATGCGGAATTCGACTTGTCGTTGCGGAGGTAGTCCTGGCAGATCTTCGGGAAAAACATCAGGGAATTCTTTCACCACTGGAATGTCTTCGAGTTTCGGCTCCTCAGCCTTCTTGTCTACAACGTGCGCTAGGAAACACATCCTTTCCTTAAGCACTTCTGTGCCTTCATGCAACTGATGATTCGCAGGGGCGCGTCTCGTTTTTCTCCATGCACAATGAGAGTCTCATCATTCGCCAGAGGGATGCGAATGATTTTCTTGTGACAAATAACTTCAGCTTTGTTCTTGGACAACCAGTCCATTCCGACCACTACGTCAAAGCTACCCAATTGGATAGGTAAGAGGTCGATGCTAAATCTTCGTTCACCAAGCTCTAATGTGCAGTCTCTAACAACTTCGCCCGATTCAACGAGTTTACCATTGGCTAGTTCTATGGAGTGAGGAATTTCTAATCTACTAGATTCTATTCCAAGCATGCGTTTAAATTCCACAGACATGAAGCTATAATCGGCGCCAGTGTCAAATAATATGGATGCAAAGTGATTGTTAAGGAGGAACGTACCGTTGACCACATTAGGGTCCTCGTGTACGTCCCTTGCTCCAATTACAAATGCTCGAGCCTGAGCATTGTTTCCTTTTGGGCAGTCTTTCATGAAATGTTCATTGCTTCCATAACTAAAGCATCCTTGGTTTCGCCCAGCTTCATTTCTAACTCGGTTACCATTGCCATTTCCATTTCCCCCATTGTTTCCAGCACCGTTGCGGTTTCCACTCCCATTCTTGTTTCCCTTACTCCAACAGTCTTCAGTGCGGTGACCCAACTTTCCACACTTGTCACACTTTGAAACGCGACGAACTCCCTCGTGATGACTCTTGCATCGATTGCATTTGGGCAAGGTGCCCAGGGATCCCTTAGCTGGAGCGTCATTCATGACTGCAAGAGATTTCACCTCCTGAGGCGGGTTGGGGTCACGCTTCTTGTTGGAACCCTTGTTGTTACGAATTGCTTGATTCAGGTTTGCATGCTTCCTTTTCTTTTCCCCAGACGACTCAGCATGCGTTTCAGACTTTTCTGTTGGGTTTAGGGATAGCTTCTTCATACCAACACAATCTTCAGTAAGGCTGACAGCCAGAGTTACAGCCTCAGTGATAGTTTGGGGTTTGGCTGAAGTTACCATGCCGCGAAACTCTGGGGCCAATCCCCAAATGTAGCGTTCAACGCGCTTAAATTCGGGAGTCACCATGTAGGGAAGCACTCTAGACAGATCGTGGAACCCTCGAGTATACCCATTAATGTCAGCACCTTCCATGGTCAAGTGCCAGAACTCCGTCTCCAGTCTTTGGAGTTCAGCACGAGAGCAATACTTCTCTCTCATTCTTTCCTTCAGTTCATCCCAAGTTAGGCCATAAGCGACGTCATCGCCCAAGGTTTGGACTTACAAGTTCCACCAAGTCAGAGCTTCATCAACAAACAACCCAGTAGCAAAAGTGACTTGCTGATCTGCGGTACACTTGCTTATGCGGATAGTAGCCTCAGTCTTCTCCGTCCAGCGCACAAACGCTACTGCACCTCCTGTACCGTCGTAGTTCATTGGTTTGCAGTCGAGGAAATGCTTGAAAGTGCAGCCTTTAGCTGCGTTGCCTCCAGATGAATTCTCCGTTCCCATTACGTCTAGCGTTGCTTGGGCCGCCACTGTCTTGAGTTCGGTTTGCCTCGTATTGGGCGATAGCAGTGGAGATCCTTTCTTCCAGTAGAGCGTTCAGCTCTTCAGCAGTTCTTGGCAGTGGGGGAGGAGGAGGTTGATCACGAGCGTTCACAGCTTTCCTGGGTGCCATGTTCTGACAGAACATAACACAACAGGGTTAGACATTTGTTTGATATCGTCGTACTAGGCAGTAGAAGTATATATATTCACAGGTATATACCACATAAGTGACATCAAACAATTATTACTCTAGCAGAGTACTTAGTAGGCTTGAACTAAGGGAATCTACACGGGATAAGACTTGTTGTGGTTTCTGTGCACTGAATTCCATAATTATGTATGCATCCATAATTACGTAACTCCTTGCACAGTCCGCACAGTTCGTTTCATCCGCGTATTTCTTCCTTCAGATAGACCATTGCTTTCAGGTAAAGTCACGTATACTTGTGACATTTTACTTCTAGTATATGCTAATTATCACACATGATTGCAAGTAATTTCTCAGTTAAAGACAAGTGCTACTTCTGTGCACTCTAAGTCTCGTAGTGTCTTTTCTTGACTCATGTAAACAGTTTCAGGTAATGGATGTCGCGGGACGTTTTATGCAATGAAAACTCTTTTTTAAAAAAATTGTTTTCGTGAAAGGATCCTAGAGATTGTAGACTAGACTCTAGAAGGAATCCTGGTTCACTACAATCGCAGCTCTGATACCAATCTGTCACACCCCTTTCTGCGGCGGAAGCACGAGGTGTGATCATGAAAGGTTCTCATTGCATACGAAAGGTAAACATACTACATGCTCGTAAAAATATCTTCAAATACCAAACATTTCATAATTTGAAAACATAAGTTAGCGTTTACATCGCGAGATAGCATAAAACATTGTCTTAAAAAGTTTACAACTTTATTTAAAGATAAACATAAGCGACATCCACAAGCATGAGTAAGGCCGCGCGCACATCCACTTCTAGTTACCTGAAATACATGTGAGTTTTGGAAAAACGTCAACATAATGTTGGTGTGAATTCATGCAGTTCTTGTAATGTACGTTTGTATACTTTGTATGAAAAACATAGTATGTATCTTGTATAAATCACGTATTCTTGTATAAATCATGTATTTCTGTATGTATCAAGTGTTAATGGGTTGCAAGGCCATTAACATGTGACACGACATAGGAAGTCACCAAACCATAGGCATTTTTCTAGTAGTCGATTCACGACTGAGACATAAAAACACTACTCGGTACTAGTTGTCACCAAGAGTGGGGCTGCCCTGAAACCCATTAGATCTAACCTTTTGTTCTGCGGTCTAAGTATGTACACGATTAATGGTGTTTATGGTACCCTATTCGTGACACGGATTCTCGTATCAATTCTTGGCACTAGTTTTCACCAAGAGTGCTTCTTGTTTTAGTACACATCATACCATTTTGTAAACATTGAAGTATTTGTAACATGTATTTCACCCCCGGAGTTATAAAACTGCAAACAGTTAAAAGAAAAGGGGGAGCATGAACTCACAACTTTGCGTTCCTTGCGTCGTAAACTTCACCGGATTTGCTTAATTAGCGTCGTGACCTATACGTGTTTTCTTATCGTCAGTCACTAGACTTGTTTCGTACAAGCACCAGTCACTATCTTTTGTATTTGTATTGTTGTGTTAAAAATATTTTATATTTTTAACTAAGTATCTTACTTATATTATTTTCTCAAAAATTAATATAAGTATCTTGTGTTTTGCACCCGAATTATGTATCTTGTATTTTGTATGTGTATTTTTGTGTTTTTACTTCTCAAGAGTATTTAGTGTATTTTCAAGTCTTAATACACTATCAAGTATAATACATACTACATACACTTAGCACAAAGTTTGGTGACCAATAAATACATATATTTTCCTCAAAAATATACATACTTGATATAAATTTTAAGTCTTGAAGAAATCATCATTTCTTGTCACCAAAAATTAGGGAAATCTTGGTAATATTTTTAGGTACATTTTTAGGGAATAAGTTTCTCAAAAACTTATATTTTCTTAGTGTCAAAATTTATAGAAATTTTGACAGATTTTCCCCTAAAAATGGAGGTTTCCCATATTTTCAAAACATGTGTTTATTTTCTTTTAAATCATCAACAATCAATTTTCAACAACAATCATCAACAACATATACTAATTTCTCTATTTCATGAACTTGAGAATTTATAAAAATTTGTAGTAACTTACTAGTGTATTTAGTAAGTCTTGTTACCCTTTAAAGTGTGGTTGCTTCTTTAAAAACTCCATTTTTAAGGAATATGATTCTTTACAACTTATGTTCATGTTTTCTAAAAATACTTCTTCATGTATTTTTCTTGTTACACATGTGTTTCTTTACTTTGTTAACCACTAAAAATAATGTCTATTTATGTAAGAACCAAGATTTAGTGAAACCTGTATTTTAATCTTGGTTTCTTGGTAAATCACACTTGAAATGTTTAGATTTACAAGACTTTAAACCTTCTTTGTTCATCATTTTACAAGACACTTTATATTACTTCAAGTTCATGGGCTTTTGTGAGGATGATCCATAATCTTTAAACATGTTCATCCTCTCATCTTGCTAGATTATGTTTTTAATCATGATCTAGCAAGACTACATGATGATCAACATCATTTCTACAAACAAATCAACCATCAACAAGTATATCAACACTAAACAACATGATCTCTTCATATTTAAAGCTTATGTTCAAGTTCTTTTCTTGTGATTCTTAGTGTTCTTTATGTTTAACATCATGTATCATTCTATAACCACCTACATAAGATGAAAAATGAAAGGATCTAAGTTCTTACCACTAGCTCAAGGCTAGGGAAGTTCAAGTGAAGATATTGAGTGGATAAAAGAAGATAAGAGAGGTCCTTCAACTTCTGAACACACCGAGCTTCGTTGTATGCACTTTAACACCCATGTATGCTCTTATAATGGTTGAGGATGATCTAGTGATGGTGGTGGTGTCTTGGTGGGTTTCGGCCGAGAGCACAAGGAAGGAAGAAGGAGGAGTTTTGTTGAGTTTGGTGGATGGTGAAAGTGTGAAGATCCAAAGGGTTATAACAAGTCTTCCAACATTAGATAGCATATGGCATCTATGTAGGCATATTCCTAGACAAGATCCCATAAAATATAACAAAGAAATCCCATGTGGGATCCTTGTTTCCCAACCGTCCAACAATGGGGGGGGGGGGGGGGGTTGTTAGTTTGATTTCAATTGGAAGTTACATGTTCTAGTTAGTTATAATCCAAGTATTAGTTAGGTTATATGATTACTAGTTGTTATATTGTGTGTTATGATGTTTGGGGATCATAACTAGCTTAGAAAAATAAAAACAATGCTTCTAGCATTATTTTGGTGTTCCGGGTAATATCCGGTTGTTCGGTTATATACCGGTTCGTTAAAGTGCTAAATTGCACCTTTTAGTGTCTTTTAAGTACCCTTTTGTAATACTTTCGATTCCCGACACTTAGGGAAATATTCTGGATGTTAAAACATGAATTCTGCATAATATTTATGTTGTTAAAAGCTGATTTATTGCTGAATTATATAAAATTCTGCACTTAAAGTGCGTTTCGGGTGCTTTCTAGTGCTCATTTTAGCTTTTAGAAATGTCTATATGTAAACCCTTGTATGGACTCTTGGGTTTTATTGTATTCTTGTTGTTGGACCTACACCTAGGCCTCAATTCAAATGTCTAACTGCTTTCTACAGCTTTGTTGACACAAAGTGTCTTACCGGTGAGTTTACTAGTATTTCTGACGCAACGCTCTCGTTTATGCATTAAAACAATATTTTGTAGTATGAAACGTGCATGAATTCACTTGTATTGTATATAATCAGATAATGTTGACATTTAAGCATGTAATTTCAGTCATTAAATAATAATTAAAGTGTACGGAAATTACCGGTTTGGTGCCAGTTGTCACACTGCCCAACTCTTTTCTATTGTAATCTAATCAGGCTAATTCTAAAAGAGCTCCCTTTGATCCAATAACAGTTGAATCTGTTAAGCAATCACTGTGAGTATACTCGATCCCTTTTTGCTTTAAACTTTGGGATGTTACATGTATTCTATTAAACTATGATACTTGAGACTTTTGCAAACTAAACTCTATCCTACGTGTATGTGAAACTTGTGATTCTTGTATTCTATTTGTGCTATGTGAACGTTTAATCTAGGGTGTGTAGTTCCGCCTTAATAATATTAGCGCTATAGGAGATGCACATCCCCATTATTCTCAGGGGTATTGTTAGGAGGATTCTAGTTTTCCTTGAGACTTGGGAAAACAACAAAGCATCGTGATACCTGGGCTATCACTTGTTGGACTGGGAACACTAGCATGGCTGAAACTATTTTGTTACACTTACATACGAATATTAGTTGTTTTAATCTATTATGCTAATACTCAAACTTGTATACTCGCCGGTACATTTTTGTACTAACTCTATTTTAATACATGTTGCAGGCTGATAGGATGCTGTGGAAACAAGTGAATCAAGCTAGGGTGATGCTTAGAAACCCACGTAGTTAATCAAACTTTAAACAATATTTGATAATTGGTGTAATTTGATACTTGATGTGATGGTTATTGTTTTAGAAAATGTTGAATCAATTTAATCTATTATGAAATTTCTAGTGTTATGGAATCTCATGAGCAATCTGAACGCTTAGTGCTCGCACCCCGATGTTTCCGCCATCGGTTGGGGTGTGACAGGGTTGGCTCTTCAGATTGTGCTTTGAATACGAAAATCCTTTCTTCGGAGTCAGCCGAATACCCCGAGGGGGTAGACTGGGAAAAAGTTCCTTCGTCCCTAGGAGAGCTGGACAATTGACGGTAAGCGTCCGAAGGTCCTTGGTCACTCATACTGTAAACTAACAAATTGTTAAATAACACAAAACAATAATATATGCACGTAGTTCCGTAGATAATTTCCTAACATAACAGATAAAATTTTAGTGTCAGCAGAACACTTCTGTGGCTGAAATTAGTGGCTGTGGCTCTGATACCACCTTCTGTCGCAACCCCGACCCCTGCCTAGGGAGGCGGGCGGCCGCGACCTACTCAGAGATGGTGGTATCGGTGTTTATCATTATTTGGCAGCGGAAATTTCATCAGGACCGTAGTTAGGAAATATTCTATCAGTGTAAAACACCACATTTTTATAATAATAAATATATTGGAATAAAACCCAAGTTTTCATTGCAAACAGATTTATAGGGATAAACCCTATTTTATTGAAATAAAACATCTTCTTTATTTAGGTAACTTTTATAGCCACTTTTCCAAACCTTCAGTGTTCTCCAGCTGGCTTCTAGTTGGCTTTCACATTTTGTTACCTGAAACGCGTTTAAAAACATTTTGTCAGTGGGAAATACTGGTGAGTGAATCACAATTTAATCAAGAAGAGTTTTATCATTTCACAGTATTGAGAGCGATTACAATGTTTATATCTACACAATTACTTATTCAGTACTGTCAATCCTGACTGGTGAGTCATATTACACATTGGCTATCTCGTTGTCAAATGGTAACGTGTTCCACATTTTGTATATAAAACCCCAACATACCAGAAGTAATTGAAGAATTACAAAGACTCAATCACTGATAATCACATTGTAAAATATTTAAGGTTTTGTAAAAACAGTTTACAAAAAGGAGATTCTCACATTGCTACTTTAGGGTTTTCCTTTGTGATTTTCTGGTTATTATCTAATAATTAAACAATGCACACGCGTTAGTATATTAACCCAAGATTTACATTAGTTATACCCTCCCCGAGACAGAACTCCAACGACTACGTCGGGCAGAGCCTCGACAACCGTTACAAAGCACTAGATCAATCGGGCAGCGTATCTAATACTTAACTGCGGGTTAAAATACTTACAACGAGGCAGAGCTTCGCTAATTAGGGGGGTATAAGGCCCGGGTATTACTTCTACACTATAGAAATTGAGAGATAATTGAATGAAATGAACGACGGAAATGAACTGCCGGTGCCCTCTTCTTATAGGGTTGTTTCGGCCGTACCTCGCGCCCCGCGTAAACCACACAAGGGGCTTACGTGCCCCACGAGCTAGGGGTGTATGGCCTAGCCCCGTCGAATCACAAGTGTAGCTTATCCGGGTGTCTTGCCACGTGGCGGGCTAGGGTTTCGCCACCCGTCACTCGGTCGCGGCCCGCGTAAGCTTAAGGGGTAGTCTATCGCGCCCCGCGACAGACTCATTTTATTGTTTTTATTTTATTTTTAATTATATAAAGGTATTTTGGGACCGGTTTTCGTATACGGGGTGCATTTTAGGACGTATACGTACATTCTAAATATTTTAGGGGTGTCAGGAATATTTTTAGGAGAGTTGTTATAGGAACCATGTAAGAAAATTAAGGGTAAGAGTATGTACCAAAGTAAGAAGTGTTATGGTAAGTCATAGATAGTTGTTTATGTAGAAACTACACGGTAGAAACGAACGGGTCAAAATGTAGAAAGAAGTATGGCGTGGTGTAGTAGTTGGTTCGATCATGGGATTAAGATTTAGAAGGTTATGGAGCTTGATTATGATTAAATTAAAGTACATGGAAGTTCGATTTGTACAAGGTTTGAATTCTTTGTTGATGCTTGCCGTAACATACTGCTGGCATACCGACATGGTGAAATAAACATATGGGCTGTGACAATTCATCTGGGTTATGCCTAATAACCTAGATGACTAGATAACTCGTCTGAGTTATGCCTGATAACCTAGATGACCATGTAACTCATCTGGATTATGCCTGATAACCTAGATGACCATGTAACTAGTCTGGGTTATGCCTGATAACCTAGATGACCAGGTAACTTGTCTAGGTTATACCTTAGAGATTAACTGATAAGGAATTGATGTTGAACCAGATATAGAAGTCAGAAGGGATTTAACATTTATACCCATTTGAAAGTATGATTGAAGGAATGTTAAAGAAAGGATTATCATTACACAAATTCATTGAAGAGTGTTTATGAGGTGTGATGAGCGTGTACGAAAGTATGTGTGGGAATGAATTAAGTCTAGAAGCATGTATAAGTATAGGTATGGATTTACCTACATGTTAGTAATGGAATCCATAGGTAAGCATGATTAGAAATAAGGATGCATGTAGGTTGATACGTATAAGACTTATTTATATGGATGTTTGTGACTAGGATATGTTAGTATAATCATGTAGGAATGTAAGTGGTATATAAGAGCTTGTATGTATGTATGTATGTATGTGTGTGTGTGTGTGTGTGTGTGTGTGTGTGTGTGTGTGTGTGTGTAGGTAGGTAGGTATGTATGTATGTATGTAGGTATGTATGTGTGTATAAATATACGTATGAATGTACCCATGCACGAAGTAGGATTTATTGTTTATGAAAGAATGGGGCTTGTATATATGTATCATTGTGGAGACTAAGAGGTTTAAGATCGAGTCGAAGAGCAAGGATTGTACGGGAAGAGCGGTCTCATAGCTTGTATTTATGTATCACATTTAACGCGTTAATCAAAAATGAATGTTGTAAATCCTTTCAAGAATTTTTGAGTCAATATTTCCGCTGCGTCTCTTATGGCCAAAACGTTTTAGGGTGTTACAGGAATACTCAATTTTTGTAGTAGTGTAATCTTGTTTGTGGAGAAGAGTTTGATTAAGAAAAGGGATGAAACAAAAAAATAATTGTGCAAGCCTAGGCGGCTCTACCAACTAGTCCCACGGCTAACATGACCAACATGAGGGACGTAAATAACATGTCTTAGAGTAAACAAGTCATGCCAAGATTTTAAACCGAGATCAAACTAGGAAAGCAAAGAGATATCAGTTCCCAATTCCATGAATACAAACACAAGTAAAACAAGAAACAAGAGAAGCTAACAAAGCTGAGTTCATACATCTCATAGGTCACTGAGTCAATACCCGAACCACAAGTGGTTATCGCGGTTCGTTCTTGACTCAAACCCTAGTTCATGAGATCGAACCTGACCCATACTCTCCTCTTCAATACAAATTAAATCCACACCATCTTGTCCAATAAAAAAAACAATATAGATATAGATCAATATTCTAGCTACTGATCTGCCTTCCTTGTTGATCAGAATGAATCACATCTTTGATCCCTTGAACCGTGCGAGTAATCAAATTGATAACCGTATTGACTGACTCCATCTTGATGTTCGATGATGGCAAATCGTTGACCAATATCTGGAACCCAACAGTCAGTAGGGACCCGCCTTCACCTTCAGCTTTTACACCTGACTCAGCCACGCAGTCGGGCACTATGGCGAACCCTGATGGCAGGAGCGCGACATAGGACGAATCTCCACCGTTCATCACGACTGTGATTGCCTCAACATCCACAGCCGCGTATACCATGAGTGATCCAGTCACGTCTGTTGCACTATCCTGAAGTACTAGCACTGAGTTCTGATTTGCATTAGGACCCGTAGCCTTGTACATGCAAAGTGACAAAACAATGATTTAGAAGTTGGACTTTGAATTTAGTTGAAAAATACATGAAGTTTCCAAAAGAAAATTATGAAGTAAAGGCTTTTCTACATGTTGACCATTCTCAATTGAATGCACACTTTCTCTTCAAAATTAATATCTTGGTCGTGATTGTAATATATAACTTGTTATATGCGCACGGCTTCTGTGCTACCACGTATTTATATCATTTTTCGACTATTGGTTAAGTTAAAACTTGGAATGGTATTTGTGATGTACATTATTGGTCTAGAAAGAAGGATTGACAACAAAATACCAAATACCATATCAAGTTTTATACCAAATACCATAACAAGTTTTAACTTTTAAGGTAACCAATATTCGAATCTGCCGTCTTACTCGTTTACCATTTGACCAATTTCAATATCAAATAACATCATAAATAATTTAGAAACTAAAATTAAAAATACGTTATAGGTAAATGGAATATTAATAATAATAATAATAATAAATATAATAATACGTTATCTCTATTCGACAAAACCAACCCGTTTCAACCGGTGTTAATGGAATAGACATGAATATTCAACATTTGGTACGTAAAATAGAAATTGACATCAAGAGTCAATTGGACGACGCCAAACAAGATTCGCCGACTAAGACGTAGCTTGCACAAAAACTCATAGTGAAGTACAAAGGGTCAAAAAAAAAAAAACCAATAAAAACACGTGTAAAACATAGGCTAAATTTAGTTGTCAGATAAAAACGCGTGTGCTAATTGCCGGCGGCTAAAAACAAGGGGCTAAATCCAAGCCGTCGGCTATTTAGCCCCAACTTTACACGTGTCTCAATTAGATGTAGCATCAAAGCAAACAATCGGTGATGTTGCATGGGCATCCAAACATAAAAAAGTAATACTCACATTGGCACGTAGGGAAATGGTGTTGAGGTTGCCAAGATCCTGAGTTTTAGGTAAACAAATCATGTTTTGCGTAGCACTACCAGGGGACAAAACGTCCCACTTGCTCCTCAATTCTTCATTTAGCATCAAGGCAAACAATCGCTGATGTTGTATGGGCATCCAAACCGACATACTAGCACTTAAAACCGCGCCAGATGGGTCCCCGAGATTATTCAAACTTTTACGGATCAAAATCCTAGCAGCCTCTGGTTCGTTACTAATCACCTCCCATTTATGACCACCCGTTGCACAAACCCCGGCACAGAAATTAGCCGTCATGCGTTGTGCAAGACTAGCTAAACTTCTTTTACCACCCGGTGATAAAACTGTAATATTTTTTGTTTGTTTTACATAATTTTATAAAGCTATATAGGAAAAAAAAAATAGATTGAAAGTATGAGCAAAGTGATATGAAACTACCTGAACCATTTTCGATGGTTGTATCCGGTGACATGATGGTTGCTATGCACTCGAAATGCCTTTGTAGGGTCGCAATCCATTTCTGAGCCCCGAAACCCAACCCTGATCTAAGTAGTGGGCGGTAATGCTGAGGAACTCCACTCTCATTATATTCGGTATGCTCGATCCACATTACCTGGAAAAAGGTAATCAACTTGATGATTTATAATCTTTAATACTTATTAGCATTTTTTTTGTTTATACAGCCTTGGAATGTGTCGAGTTTTAATTCATAGATTTATATCTGATGTTTTTTTTGAACGTCCAACTTAAGGAACGCCGGGTACTCCGTACACAGCATCCATTGGCCGAAAGGTAGCCACATGGCAGCCCAACCTACACGCACGGAGCCCCTAGCCCACCAAGCCACCAATTCCGGGGAAAACCCGACCCTTCACCCGCCTAAGGTAACGACAATAAAGAACCGATAAAACCCGGAGGAATCAGGATATATGATGATCCAATAGGATTAATGCGTTCGTACTGGCTAGAGGTGTAAACCAGCTTGTAGCTTGTTATATTATATATACTATTATTTAAATATTATATGTTGATAGTATATTTTTATAATATAAAATATATAATTTAATAATAAATATTTTATAATTAAAAATAATTCAATTATATATGATTCATTCATATGTATATAAAATTACATATAAAACTAAAAATAACTAAATGACATATAATAAACAAGTTAAAGCTCAAGCTCATTCACACTATTCTAACGGGTTAAATTTATATATAAATTTGTAAAATAGCTTTATCAATATATATAGTAATAATAATAAAGTTAATATAACAAATATTAACAAATTAATTATTGATATTACTTTTGATAAGTATAATTACCCTTATCTATTAGTGGTGTCTATTGTTCAATTTTAACATTTTTTAGTCAAACCGGTGTTTCACTAGCTTAACCCAAAGTCCAAACGACATTCAAGATTAAACCACTATCGACACGGAAATTGCCCCAAAAGGGGAAAATAGTAGCAAAATAAACATTTTTTTTCCAATGGTAACTAATAATTATTATTAATATAAATAAATAATAAATAAATAAATAAATATTTAAAATCCAAATTTTAGAATAGTAAACATTTTGTTTTTTCTTAGATTAACCTCATCTTTTTTGTTTCTTTTTTCGTTTTTATTTTTATTTTTTTCATTACTCTATTACTCTATTATTTTACAACCAAGTTTAGGAATAATAAACTTTTTGTTTTTTCTTAAATTGACCTCAACTTTTTGTTTTCTTTTTTTAAAATTGACCACAACATTTTAAGTTTTTCTAACTAAAATTCACCCAAACCCTTTGGTTTTTTAAAATTTGACATTAAATTTTAAGTTAAACTATTATTTAAAAACCAAGTTTAGGAATAGTAAAAAAAAAATTTCCTTAAATTGACCTCAACTTTTTTTGTTTCTTTTTTCAAATTGACCACAACATTTAAAGTTTTTCAAACTAAAATTCACCCAAACCCTTTGGTTTTTTAAAATTTGACATTAAATTTTTAGTTTATTCAAACCGACAACATAAGTTTTTTGGTTATTATTCTATATGTTTTTTTATGTGGGTGTGATTATCGTTTCGAGATGATTATTCTCTTCCACAATAATGTTTTACATTTTCGTTTGAATTTGGTCATTTAACACTCTGCAATACGCTTGTTTGATTCACAATTTTTTTGGTTATTGTTATGTATATAATTTTTTTTCTGTGGGTGTGGTTATCGTTTCGACTTAGTTATTCTCTTCCACAGTAATGTTTTATAGATTCTTTTGAATTTGGTAAGTTAACACTCCGCAATACGCTTGTTTGATTTAATGTTTTTACGGTTAGTTTTTTTTTTCGGTTTAACGGCCTCCAAACCTACTTAACATTCAAAAGTATATAATTTTTTATAATATATTGAAAAGTGTATAGATTTATTTGTTCTAAAGTGCACCTTATTAATAATTAATTTAAGTTTTTTAACACGGAAATCAATTTCTAACATGTGTAACATATTGATGAAATATTTATGATTTTACATGCTTATAAATGCAAACATTTTTCAAGAAACTAATTTTGGACTTGTAGCACTGTGTAATTTATTGATGTATGTTGACGTTTACACATTAGAAAAAAGTGTGGACGATCAAGTTGTAACTCTTACCTTTGAGCAACCGTTTGGCATGTCGTGCACGATACAGCCCGAAGGAAGTCTCCGAGATGTAGAATCTTCTCTTCCGGCATCAACTGACACGTCAACAACGGCCCATACGCCTTCCGCGTGTTGCCTGCAGTACCGAATAAACCGCATTTGACGAGCCGGTACTGATGGCGATACCAACTGAATCTCGGCTTGCATCTATAAAACCAAAGTTTGACTCGTTTATCAGTTACGAACTTCATTAAGTCAAATTTTTCAAACAAGAATTCAAAAATTACTTACGAGTTGAACAACGCCGTTTCTTGAATCTCCGGTGCCACCCGAAATCACATCGATCATGCTACTACTCCCGATCATACCAAGAAACATATCTCTCCACTGATTCTACATAAACATAAAGATAATCCTATAAAAAACCATTTAGATAAAACTTGAATATTAGTTTATTAAGAAAGCACAGTGGCGGACCCAAGAAAGTTTCTATGGGTGTTGGGTGACCCCCACCGTGCAAGGGTTGGGTGTTGGGTGCGGTGGGTCCGCCCCTGTATGAAAGATTAACATACCACATTTAATAATGCATCCACAAGCGCCATGCTATTGATCATAACGACCCCGCTAGCTCGTGAAGCCTCGGAAATATAACCGTGCGGTTTCATACCGAGACAAAGCGGAAAATTCCTCGTATACTCATTTAGATCGAGCACTTCACCACCACCTTCTGTGTTCCCGATCCATAGCAGGTTATTATTCTGTCCAAGTTTCATTAGTTCATCCATTGCACTCATTGCAAGATCTAAAAACATATTCTTTTCATATGAAAGATCCAACCCAACACCACCAGCCGCCATCATTCCAGGTCTTGAAGGTGACATTAAAGGCAAAACATTCGAGATCCCGTTGCTGTAATCGAGCCCCATTGGTAATCCTACATCCATTGGGTTTAAACCATACCCGTTTCTCCCAACACCAAGTTCTAAGTTGAAACTCCCCATTCCAAGTGGTAATGAACCACCCAAAGATGATAAAGGCCTGCCAAGAAACTTATTAGCAAGAATAGAAACCCGGTCAAGTTCATCTCGTAATCGAGCGTTTTCGATCCTGATATGGTGTTCATCTATTGATATGTCTCCAACCATTGCCTGCCCGCCACAGTTGTTACAGACTGGAGCGCGAATCGCTTCTTTCATGGCTATGTTTTCAATCCGTAATTTGTCATTTTCTTGCTTCAAAATTGCATTTTCATGGCGCTCCATTTGAGTCTAGACCAATGTAATTAACCAATGTCAGCATAAATATATCCATTACATGAAATTTTATACCTTATAGAAAAGTTTTTTAAGTCGGGGTGTAATTAGGATTAGCATCTCTATCTCTATCTCACCCTCGGGAGTGAGGTATTAATATTCCTCTTTACCTATACGCAACGTATAAGAGCAGCTAGAACGGAACTGAACTCAGTCACTGATTTTTATGCAACCTTATACGCTGCGTTTAGGTCATACACAACGTATATAAACCCTAAACTGTGCAAATAGACACCTTTAGTGTCCCAATAGTTTTAGCCTAGCATTATGCTAGTTTGCCATTTAAAAAAAAGTCCGTTTGTTTGTTTAGCTGTTTTTCAAAGAATCAATGGAATTTAATGTTTTGTTATAATCTAAATATATAATATTATTCACCTTCATTTGAGTTCTTCTGTTCTGAAACCAGAATTTGACTTGCTTGTTTGCCAAATTCAGCTTCTTTCCAAGCGCCAGTCTTTCTTTCTCATCAGGGTGAGGATTATCTTTAAAAGAGCTACATATTACCACAAACAAACAAAATAAACATTCCATCAAAAACACAACAAAAGCTAATATAAAATGGTTAAAATTATTTATTTACTAAAAAGATTACGCTTCAAGTTCTTGAATTTGGTAGGGAGTATGGCGGTGATATTTCTGTCGCCGGCGCGAGCCCGAAGATGGGCCGGCGGGGATATCTTGTTCATCACCAGATGCACCTTCTACATTATCACTTCCACCAGACCTGCTTTCAGATCCATCTCCTCTAACCCTTCCAAGATTTCCTTCAAAGTTTTCACCCATCAAACCAACATGATCTCCAAGTCCTTCCATCTTGGGCTTCTGTTTAAATCATCACAAAACATATATAAATTCATATATAAGCATACCCAAAAAAATCTTTACAAAAAATATCACAAATTTATTGGAAGAAAAATATATATAAGGGAATGCATACTAAAGCAAGAGAGAGTGATTGCAAGTTATAAATAGGCTGAGGAATAGTTGAAGTGATGAGTTGTTGCTGAGAATAGGGAGCCCTATGAAATGGCATATTGTTAAAAGAACCATCAGCCATCATCATTCTTGAATCACTACCACCACCATAAAACCCCCCAAAACTCATCAAGAAACTCAAAACTATCCCTTTTGTCTGACAAAAATAAAAAATCTGTATCACTGTTTCAAAATGGGTTTGATATTTAAATTCAATCTCTTATCACATACCCAGATAATTGTCTCTTTTTGTGGGTGTGTAAATCAAGCCTCTTAAATTCATATACAACAACCAAAAGTCAAAAAAATTAAAGACTACCCTAAGGGGTGGGTAGAAGACAACCAAAACCCTTAATTCCCACACTCAAAACCCTAACACTGACACACATGTACCACACAGAAGTGAGAAAAGTTGACCATTTAGCTGTCATCTTAAAGATGGCCCCCATTATATGTACCAAAATATAGTTAGTTCGAAAAAGATTGCAAAAATTCAACACACCCACATGAATGGGAAAGCAAAGAAGAGTTGAATTTCAAGAAATCCAATTTGACTTTTTGGGTCCAATTCAAAAATAAAGAAAAAAAGACCAGTTGACTCTCTTTTTTTCTTGTAACCTAGAAAACCCCCTAAAAGAATTCAGAATTTTATTATTGTTTTTTGAGCTAACCCTAAAAGTAATAAAATAATAAAAAAGGCAGATAGATACAAAGTTTCAGATTCGTGGACCTCCCACTTCAGAACAGATAGTTAATTACAATAAAATGACATACTACAGTGATAACTTAGAAACAGTAATTTACAGTAAATTAAACCTATGGATTAGTGGCTATATCTACACGATAAGAGGTAAGTTACCGTGAACAAGTTGCAGTGACGGATGAGTAGTGGCTGAAATTAAGATGACAGAAATCTTGATTTTGAGACAGTGACAAATTAAATAAAACCCTAAAAGATATAATGGGGAATGGCTGCTGACATGAAAATGAAAGTGTGTGATGAGGGTTTATAAATGGTGAGGGGTAGGGGCTGGGGATTCAAGAATACACTTGTTCGTGATATCCGCCCGGCGATTGATTTCAGACGCGTGGGAGTAGCTTCCGCGTGCTGCTTGTATTTAGGGTATTTTCATGCATATCATTATTCCTATCAACACCATAAATATCGGTCTCGAGTTTAATTAATTATACATATACATCTACATATGTGTATGTATGTATAGTTATGTCAACAATAGGCTGCCACAGGTTACATGTAACAGCTTTGCCGATTTTCAACACTTGTTGGGACAAAACCTATAGAAAGGACAAAAGTTGTCCCTATAGAACTACCTATTGGGACGACATGTCGTCCCTATAGGGTTTACATGCATTTCTAATTAGGTTACCATATAGGGACGACATGTTGCTCCGATAGGCTGAAAATAATTAACTTTTTATTTTTCTTAATTTCATTAAAATAAATTAGAAATCCTAAAAACCTCTTCAATTTGTAGAAACGACTTTCCGTCCCTATAGCGTTAAATACTTTTCTTTTTAATTTTCATTGTGGTAGTGTTAAAAATATAAGAAATTAAGAAAAAAAAAGAGTTCGACCTATAGGGACGACTTTTCATCCCTACAAATTGTATCTACAAATTTTGAAAAGTAATTTTTTTTTTCATTTAGGCGGTAACATTTCCCACCACACGGCCAAAAGTTTCCCACCACTTTATCAACCCTATAGGGAGGATAAGTCTTCCCTATAAGTCAGATTTATGTATTCCCTTTTATTTTATCCTTGTTTGAGAACTATTATTGTAATTATTAAAGAAAAACTTTATTATTATTATTATTATTATTACAAATATCATTTATTATTAATATATATAATTTTATAAATAATATAATAACTTTTATCATTTTTATTAGATAACAAAAAAATAATAGTTATTATTATTAATATAATTATCATTATTATTAATAATAGTAAGAAAATGTTTTCACTTGTACATGTATATGTATATGTGTATAATTATCGTATAATATAGTATCGCATAGTGTCGTTTCGCATCATGTCGTGTCATATAATATCGTGTAGTATACTATTGTATACTATAATGGTAGAGTATAGTATATCATCGTGTCGTATACAGTGTCATAAAGTGTCGTATCTTATATATCACATAGTATCGTATATCCCTATATTAGGCCCTAGTATAGTGTATCATTGTGTTGTATAGTGTCATATCGTATCGTGTAACCCTATACTAGGCCCTATAGTATCGTATAGTATAGTATCGTATAACACTGTGTCTTATAGTGTCATGTTGGTATCCCCACATACAATGATAGAGGGGCGAAGTCCTTATCGGGTGGGGAGGATGAACACCTCCTTAGGCAATTTTGCTAGGAACGATGGGATAGAAAAAAGTAGCCACGTTGGGGCACTTGGCCAATGTCTTAAAGGTATGCCTCGTATGCTCAATATGAAATTTCTTCCTAATGGAGTTAAGAAAGCAAGTGAGCGAGACGGTTATTCCATTCAAAGTTGCATCATCTTCAATTCACGAGTATCTATGTGTGTATGTGTTAGTGTATGTATATGTTAGTGTATATGCACGTGTGTGTGTGTTTTGTATGTGTGTGTATGTCGATGTATATGTGTATATGTAAGTAATTGTATGGGTGTATGTATGTGAGTACGTGTTAGTATATGCGTATGTAGTGTGTGTTAGTGTTAGTGTGTGTATGTGTATGTATGTGTTATTGTGTGTATCTAATCATCATCATCATACTCAGTAATCCCACCAATAGCAAAGCTAAGATAGGGTCTGAGGAGAGTAGATGTAGACAGCCTTACCTCTACCCTGTAGGAATAGAGAGGCTGCTTCTAGTGAGACCCCTGGCTTGATTGTAGTTTTGTATCAAGCTTTGGACCTAAGATACATAACACTCAAACAATCGGGACAGAGACTGATTGGTGCATGTACCCCCGTGTCTTTCAGCTATCTACGTCACCACATGATGCATGATTAACCATCCCCTCTTTTAACATTATTTTCACGAAATTAGTAAAATAACGTTAAAATTAGTGCACTTTCACTTTACCACCCCCCGGAGAGCCCACACATATATGCATTATATGCGCATACCGCAAGCGGGGCGTTGTGTGTATCTAATCCTATTATTCTAATACTATATTTTTGCAATTGATATTTTATAACGTTAATCGTCATTTAAAAAAATTGCTTATATAATTCGTTAAGCCTACGAGACTTTTTTTTGGCTCGTACGAGGCACTTAAATCCCAAGGGACGGCTATATATATATATGTATATGTGTATGTATGTATGTATATATGTATGTGTATGTATGTATGTATGTGTGTATGTGTGTATGTGTGTATGTGTGTATGTGTGTATGGGTGTATGCGTGTATGCGTGTCTGTGTGTCTTTGCGTGCGTACGTGCGTACATACGTCGTAGGTACGTACATATGTATGTATGTATGTATGTATGTATGTATGTATGTACATCAACGGGAGGTCCACCACTGCAACAAGATCAACCATCACCACTCGACGACAATGACGTTTCCTATCATTCCCACCACAAGATCAACCGGAGGTCTCTCTCTCACTCGACGACGTCCACCGTCTACTGTTAAGAAATGTGGTTATACGGACTCAGAGCGTTAAAACTTTTGATTTTAAATTTAAATAGTTAAAACCTCTAAAACACAGATACTTAAAAAATAATTTTCCTTAAATAATATAAATTTTAAGCTATAGAAACCAACATGTTGTGTGGATAAAGGGTTAAATACAATTTTTTTAAGTTAACTTATTGGGACGACTTGTACCATCTGTAGATAATTTGTTTTTTATTTTTTTTATTTTTATGTTAACGGATGGAAACGAATTGTCTTCCCTAAAAGTTAATTCAAATACCTTTAAAAAAAAGTTAATTCACATACCGCCAATCCCAAATCCATTTCCCCCCATTTCATTACACGCCAATCACAAATCCAATTTTCCCCCCATTTCATTACACACAAGCAATCCAGCCACCATCTCCTTAGTCCTTACTTGGCCACCACCTACGCAACCATCACCACCGCAACGTCCACCTCCATCGTTAAACCACCACCATTGTTCTCACCTCAAACCACCGGCGAGGAGAGGAAGGGAGTTTGACGGTGGTGGTTCGATTAGGCATCAGAAGGTCGACGGTTTTAGGTTCTGGCGACACATGTATGGTTTAGCGGTGGTTGACACGACGATGGCTATGGATTCCTGCAATGGAAGCTTTAAGGATTCAGGGTTCTGTTGTTTTTTCTATTCTCAGTCTCACAAGGTATGCACAAATTCGGGCAAATTGTTTCAGTTCTTGATTTTTAGGTTTTGGTCATATCAATTTCTGATCCCCTTTCAGATTAATTCATGCACCAGGACTAATATGGATATGCTTTGGTTTAAAAATCTTAAAGATTTGTCTCTTTTTTATGTTGTTTGCAGGTTTTAATTGAGTTAGTATTGGTGTTGATTTTGAGTTTGTTTGCTGGATTGATGGTGCCAAGAAATTTCCGGTCAATTTTACCGGGTTCTGATGAGAATAGGTACTTATTATGTATAATTGAGCATTTCATTTATGAAACATATTTGTTGAAACAGACACATTCTAAAAGGTCCTAATTTGCTACATAGAAATCTTAAAAAGATTGCGTCTCTGTGCCAGTTTTCATTTAAATTGGTTTTTGCTTTTGTATTACCTATGTTTAGTGTTTCGTATAATGGAACCAGAAATTAGAGCAAGTTTTATGGTCACAAGTTTTGAGGTCGCGAAAAGTTCGGGGGGGGGGGGGCCTCCCCCTCCCGCCCCCACTATTATTATATGGGGCTATAACATGTATAGAAGAGTCATGTTGTATGTGTATTAAAGTATAGGTTGGAATTATTCACTTTGAGGGTTAAGGTTTGATCCTATTGCAGGTAATAATATATATTTTTTATTTTTAATTACATAAAAAGTTGATCAGAATAGTGCAGTAGACATGGCTTGCTGAGTTTGTTTTTGTGCTAATAATGTTACAGTCACGTTCGTGTTCAAAAATATAACAACATTGTCGCCTGCTGAATCGCCTTACACAAGTGGCATAGTTCCAGGTAGTTAAAGCTATCAATATGTTCAAAACTTGCTATTTTATACTAACAATGTGATAATTTTTCTTCACTTTTAGCCTATTTGACCAAACACCGTGGATGGGGTGTGGGAGGGGCGGTGGTCTGGTGGTTGCTTGTAACACCCCGAAAACGGGTTTGGTAATCAAACCACGTTAATACTAAAAGACGGGTAAAGTACAGTTAGTGGTGAAAATTTACCCGGTAAGTATTAGGATTTAAGTAAATAAACCTAATATTAATTAAAAGGAGAATAAATGCTTTGAGAAAAGTAAGTTTATAAGAAGCCCGAGTTAACGGGACTTAAAATAAAACAGGTTATAACTCTCGGAACCCACTAAGTAACTAGGAATATCAACCTAGTTAATTATGTGCTTTGAAGAGAATAAAGAAAACTTGGTTTATAATCCTTTTGATAACTCTAAAAACTTGAGGGACTAAAAGGGTTAAATGAGAAAATAGTTTTAATTTAATAAAAATCAAAACACCAAAACACACACTCATGTGTGTGTTCTGGTCGTGATTTACACAGGAGCCACAAAGGATTCTTGATCAAAACCCTAAATCACAAGAAATTCAGCCAAATCAAGGGAAATCAAGCTAGGAAATTGGGGCTTTTAATAAATTAGTGATCACCAAGCCTAGGGGATCACAAGGTATGTCAAAATTCGTTGTTTGATTCTATTCAAAATTCTGGATGAACAATTATAATCCGAAATTAGTATTGCATGAATGTTGTATGGATGATATTGAAGTGAAATAGTGTTTAGGAGTAAACCCTAGACAAGTATATATTGAAATCTTGCCTAGCTCAAGTAAATTCAAATTTTTTGATGCTAAATTCATGTATGAGATGTTTTTAGGGTTTTGATTACTAAAAATTAGTGTTATGATGTCAAGAACATGCTTAAATTGAAAGCTGAATTCAAACAGCTCCTGATCAGAATTTACAGCCGACTTGTATTGGCTGTAACCTGAACAAAACCTGACAAAAATATGTGTTTCTTGAGTTTAAAATGTAATTCCAGGAAATATCTTTAAAACCCCACTGGAATCGCATTTTTTCGACGAAAATTGAGCGTTTTATGAATTTTTCCGTATCAAAGGTTCAAGCTGCGTTTTCTGACAGAATTTGCAATCCATTACGAATGTCATAACTCAATTTAGGAATTTAGTTATGATCTCAAATTTTTACTGTAGATAGCTTTAAGCGATTAAAAGAATCGCCAATTGGAATTTCGTCAATCGGATAAACGAGGAATTTTTAATGAATTTTTCCATAAGCTGAAGTCAGAAGTGACGAATCTGATTGCAGCTTAGTAAATGAATTTTTACGAATTTTTGGTAAAGAGTTAAATCTTGAAATTTTAACACAAGGCCTAACCCTCCGAGCGGTACGCCACATAAAAAATCAGAATTTTTGAAGACTTGTAAACAGGTTAAACAAGTCACCAGAAACAGCCAATTTTTCAGTGATATGAAATGCCTAAATGAAATCGCGGTCTACTTGGTTGTGTGTAAAATTTGATTTCATTAAGAATTCGGATTAAATATGCCTAAGTGAGTTCAATAAACCAAATGTGCATTTGAATATGTTGATAAGTCAATTGACTTTTAAAAAGTCAAACCGACCAATGATTAGATCGAATGATAATTTTGATAAGGTCGAATGATGAATTCGACATAAAACCCGTAGGTTGGAATAGTCGTAAACGATTATGACTAATCTAACCGTCTTACGAATTGTGATGATGATAATTTGACTCTAGACAAGCTAGATGGAGACTTGGGAAAGAACCGGGTCAAACGGATCGAGTACGCGGAAAAAGGACATAACCGGATGCAAGGTAAGTGAAACTTACACCTTTTAGTAAATAAATGTTCATCCTATAAGTTTCAAATACAATAAGGATAATATTCAAGACATGGTTCCCGACACGAAATAATACGGGTCGGAACTAATATAAATGATAAAAACCATGTTTAATGGTAAAAGAGATAGAACGGTAAATTAGCCATGAAAAGCTAATTATAAAAATGAGTTTTTGAACGGTTACTATAAGTAGGCCTAATGAATAAAAAGAGTAAAACGGGTCAAATGGTAATGTGGATACCATTTGACAAATATCGACTAATAAGCACTTGTCGAGTTTTATGCTTACAGGATAAAGCGGCTTATGAATTAGCGTTGCTATGAATTAGCAAATTTTCGAGACAAGGTATTAAAACAGGTCAATGTATTGATCCGAGCCAGGTACGTATAATTATGTTGTAGTTAAAAGTGCTAATTTGGTCAATAATTGGTGAGAGTCTTTCGTCGTAAAATAAGAGACTAGAATTGACCAAAAAGCCCTTAACGGGCGAACCAGGTAAACGACCGTTAGAGTTTGTTTAGAAACTTGTTTATTGATTTTGAAACCCTTAGATACATATAAAAAGTATATGCAAAAACGTTTGCGGGTCAAGATAGACTAAGAAGTAAATTGTGGTTAAATGCTTAGATAGATACAAATGAATCGGTGAATGTAAACGCCTACGTAAACTCTAGGATGGGAGCGAAAACGTTAAGGTTTGACAAGCCCGGTATGGGTAAAATGATAGGAATTAACTATTTTCTTTTTATAGCATGTAGTGAAATAATAATGCCAAACGGGTCGAATAATCACCTAAAGGATTTATGAGCCAACATTGGATAAATCAGATTTTTATGCAAACCAAGGTGATAAATGGGTCCGTAATTTAATTACGGACGTGTAGGAAAAAGAATCGTGTAAAACGGACATATAGATTAAAAGTTATGGCCATTTGAAGTTTAATTTTTGTTAAAAACTTGAGCTGGGCAGAAAATGCAGGTCCAGAAACGGACCTGCTGGAAATTAGTTTCCCCCGCGCCACGCGACGGGATCCGGTAATTGGGGCGCGACACGCAACGATTTTCGCGACACGCGACATAACAAGGGACTCCTCCGGCGTGTCGCGGGAGGCACGACTTGAAAAAAATTATTTTATTTTCATTTGTTGATAAAGGGACTTGATAAAACTAGTTATATTAGTATCAAAACTAACATTGGTGTTGGTTTTGATTACAGGTAAACTTTAGTAAGCTTACGGATGAAGATCAAGCTCGTTGAAGGACCGAACACAATCAAGATACAAGCTTCCACACGGCGTTTCGTTGTCATTTTAAACGACGAACTTATTTATATTATGTTGTAAACTTTTAAGTTGCAAAAGATTTAAACTACTCGTATTTTCTACGGATCCTTAATCGTAATTACATGTTTATTTCCGTTATATATACGAAAACCTTTAAAATAATAACAAGGGTGTTACAGGTTGCTGCCAATTATTGATGTATTCTAAAACTTAATTTATGTTGTAGAAGTTGTTCAGTATCTATTATTGTTGCATCAGTTATTAAATTTTAATAATAGAGTATTTTTCTCATGATTTTTTAGAACTTTTGCAAAAGGTTTGAAATCTGTAATGCCAAAAGGTAGAGGGGCTCTTTAAACCCATTTATGTGATAATGGGTCAATTTGGGTTGGACTTTATTTCGAACCAGTTCAGTAGGTATAATCAAAACACTTAGCTAGAAAGTAGATTTGTCAAACGAGCTTTATTAAAAAGATGGATAGTTGTTTTACTATTAGTTAATATGCTCGCATATAATATGTAAGTTTTTTTTTGTGAAATAAATATAAAATATAATTTGTTGGTGGGCCAACACCTCCGGGCCCCACCCGACGGTTTTAAAGTTTTACCTGTTTGTCCCAGCTCTATTTTGGTATGCTCCTCAACCGGGAAGTTTATACTGAAATATTTAAGTTCCATTGCAACCATATTTAAAGTTAGAATTGCATATTTTTGCAGGTAATCTCAGAGGGTGACATTAGTGCACGGATGTTCTTACTGAAAGGCCCTTCGATGGTGCAATCCAAATACCCTATTGTTTTACCCTTGAACCATCAGCAAAAGGTATAGTTTCCCTTTTCTTTTTCATTCAAAATCCACTGAAATTGAATGCGTTATACTTTTAGATATACATGATCGACTAATGGTCTGATTTGACCCATAATTCTAAAGGGGTCATGATTTAACATTGTACCTATTATGTAACTAATCACACCCCATAGAACGTCTCACCAGGTTCCCAAGTTTCACCATTAACTCCCAAGTTAAGATGTTCGCCTAATCGAGATTCAATAGACCAAACATACACCCTTACCGCTAATATCGTACAACCTGGGCATTGACGTGGAAGAGCCACACTGGTCACGGTCACTTGCACACTGTGTTGTGATTAGTATGAAGACAAAGGTCCCAGCCAGGATATGATTTACAATGATAACAGTCAATTTCATGCTCCCACATTTGTAAGGTTGGTTTCTGAGGGGAATCCCTTGTTTTTAAATAAAATGGTGAAAGACACCAGCAGCAGTGCACCGTTCTACGACGAACCATGCCAAGTATTGCTTGCTTGGTACAATAGATTCGAGCTCAATTGTCAGCAGCATGTTGATGTTTTTATTTTTTTGGTTTTAGGTTGGATTTGGTTACCAGAAGCAACTGCTGGTTCTTGGAATGAGACCGGGTGGTGGTCGTAGGTTTGCACTAGCTGCTTGGTTTAAAAAAGCGGGAAGCGCACAAAAGCGATGAGGTCTAAAACCGTTTTTTAAAAAGCGAAGCGCAAAAGCGGTGAGCTTTTCGTACGCAAAGCACAAAGTGATTATATGATTTATTTTATATATCCCATAATTGTTTAGCATCCAATACCTATGATTTAGCTATAATTAAGCTTTATATATGTTTTAAAATGAAAAAAACCATAAATGTACAACATAAAAAGCCTGTTGTACAACACTCAGAAGCGTCCCATGTACAAAAAGCGTACGCCTAAGTTGCGCCTTAAGTCGATTTTCACCCTAAAAAGCGCGCCTCAGCTGCGCTTCTTGTACATCGTGCGCCTTATGTCACACAAGGCGATGGGGTTTGCGCCTAGATGCGCTTTGCGCTTAAGCGCGCTTAAGGCGCGCTTTTTTAAACCAAGACTAGCTGTATGTCTGATTAGGTCAAAGCCGTGGGACTGATTCCGTCCAAAAAATTTAACAACTTCCATGCAACAAGCAACCTATATTGTCGACTCCGCCGCAACGCGCGGGTTCCCCACTAGTTTCATTTTAGAATTATGTACCATTTGCTTTTCTTTCCTTGTTACTTGTAGAAATAAAACATCTTGATTTCAGTACTCTTGACTCGTTTGTGAATCAATTTTGTTTTTATGTCTCAGATTTCGGGTGCAAAAGTTGTGGTTCACAAGCCACTGTCAGGAACAACTGATCACATTGTCTCATATCTGGTACTCCTGATCAAACCAAGTCAGCTCAGAGCCTCCTTCAAGCATTCATACTTTCTGACTAATCTTAAGGGGTCAAAGAAAGTCAACTAGTTCTTTTTGTTCAGGTAATATATAGCTGTTGTATGTACTGTAATGTAAAGCAATTCCATTCGTTTATTCAATTTGAACCCTGACTGGTGCTTCAAAATGTTTGCACACCTGTCACCGTGCATGCCACGCACCTTCATGGTTCAAATCGAAGTTAGGAACAAGAAAGGAAAAGATTCATGCTGTATGTGAATATGATAACTAGTCAATGGAAAAAAAGATGACACTAAATGTCGGTTTTTGACCAGATTTAACAGTTATCAACATGTTCTTTATGGATTTTGTAATTTGATTTACAAGAATGAAAGTCCCCTTGTAACACTAGTTACCGTAAGAACTTAATCTTTTATCTTTTGCTTATTGTGTCCCGATAGAATTTGCTTAGGAAATAGCTTAATAAAAGTGCGTTCGGGTCATTTTGACCCATTTAACTAAGAATTAGACCCGAACCCATTTTAAACAACTAAAAGTTAGCATTTAATTATAGTTTGTTAGTATTGTTGCTATGTTATTTGTGTTTGTAGTTTCGTTTAACATGTTTTAACAAGTTTAAATTTATTTGATTTGTGTGATTTTTTTGTTTAAAAACCTGGTAAATTTTTTATTTTTATTTTTTATATACCTATAAAGACGACATGTGGTCTCTATAGGTAAAAATGTTTTATTTTTTATTTTTCTTAACCGTACACCTATAGGGACGACATGTCGTCCCTACAGGATTTCCAGATTTTTTTTATTTTTTTTTATTTTAAGTCTTTAGCGATGACATGTTGTCCCAATAAACATATAACAAAAAAATAAAAAAAAAATATTTTAAATCTATAGGGACGACATATCGTCCCTACAGGATTTCCAGGTTTTTTTTTTTTTATTTCAAGTCTTTAGGGACGACATGTTGTCCCAATAAACATATACAAAAAATAAAAATAAAAATTTAAATCTATAGGGACGACATATCGTCCCTACAAACTTAAAATAGTATTTTTTTTTTTTAAATAGCTCTATTGTTACGTCAAGTCGTCTCTAAAAGTTAATCTATAGGGACAACACCTTTAGAGACGAACTAGGAGACCTATTGGGAGGGCTCTGTAGAGACGAAACTTATGGAGACAATATGTCGTCCCTATAAGCTGTTGAGACTTGTAGGGACGAAATGTCCTCCCTACAGGCTTAAAAATATTTGTCCCCACATGAAAAAGTAAAAGCTGTTATGTAACACATGACAGTCTCTGGTTGTTATACGTATAACACGTCTGCAAAAAGGTGTAACATAGGCAAAAGAAGTTTCATTCGTTTGAGTTTTTTAGCTTTCTTAACTAATATATATGGGATTTTCTTTGTATAATTGCCCTATAGAGGGCCGTTAAAATGAAAACCACCCCAGTTATGAGAACCGAGAGAACCACTTTTCAACCATTAGATCTTCAAGATAGATGGATGAGATTAAAAGTAGTTAAAATTAATATTAAATATTTTTTGTCTTATTATGTTTTTAATATTTTAATACAAAAGGGTAGTTTAGTAAATTATATTTTTTTCTTTCTTATTTTTTATTACTTTTTTGTAATATTATATTAGTTGTTTTTTTAAACAGAATATTTTTTATTAAAAACCATTTTAAATTCAGATTTTTTGACAAAACAATTTTTTTGTGCACCGTTTTTGCAAGCCGTTTTCACGCGTCCTTTTTTAACGCGCCGTTTTTACGCCCGCCTTTTTCACGCGTCGTTTTTTTAACGCGCCGTTTTTTACGACTCGTTTTAAGGAGCCGTTTTTTACGCAACGTTTTACGCCCTATTTTTTAGGCGCCATTTTTTATGCGCCGTTTTTAAAAAAAAAAATTAAACCGTAAAAAAAGTTTAAAAACATGTGTGTAAAACTTTTTTTACACACGTTTTTTACGGTTTTAAATTTTTTTTTACGGTTTTTTCGCCCCGTTTTTTACGGTTTTAAACTTTTTTTTTGGTAATTTTCTTTTAAACGTTTTAAATATTTCAAAAAAAAGTTTTACGTTTTACAAATTTCATAAAAACGTTTTACGTTTTACGTAAAAAAGTATTACGTTTAACAAATTTCATAAAAAAATTTTACGTTTTACATAAGAAAAGTTTTACATTTTACAATTTACGTAGAAGTTTTACGTTTTACGAGATAAATTTTTTTACGTAAAGTTTTAAGTTTACGTTTTACGTTTTACAAATTTCATAAAATATTTTACATAAAAGTTTGCGTTTTACGTTTTACAAATTTCATAAAAAACTTTTACGTTTTACATTTTACAAATTTCATAAAAAAAGTTTTATGTTTTACGTTTTACAAATGTAGGATCGTTTTCTGACCCAAACGAGTCGATCAGAAGAGAACTCGTCCAATATGAAAGGCAGAAACAAACATATCGGAGTTATTTCAGCTGGAAAACACAAGAAATCACTTTAATTGTCTTTTATATTGAAAACACAATGTTTTACAGCCTGGAGACACTTCGGCAGCACTTCGTTGCCGGAATCAGATTGTTCCAAATGACAAGACACGTCAGGTATTTATAGGCATGGTGATTTCGTACGAAACACTTCACACGAAATCAATCTCACACGAAATAGCTATTTCGTGCGAAATACCCAAGTGATTTCCTACGAAAGACCCTATTCCTATTTCGTGCGAAATACCCACTTTTCACATTTTCTTGAATACCTTGCCCTGATCTATCTAAACAAATACAAGACTCGATACAAGACGAAGTCGACAGACGTATGCACCAACAGACACCCCCTCGGATGTTGACGAAGTCTTCAGTGTCGAGTCTTCAATCTTCAGTCTTTATCAGTCTTCTCATTCTCTCCCGAAATATCTAATAGTGTAAACCATTCTCAATTCTCAACTAAACTCCCCCTTGAATGTTGATCTAATCTTTAATTCCAGAATCACAACCTGGTTTTCAAGCTTTCTAATTCTCTTAATTAGATCTCTTGATTCCTTAAGTTCATCAACATCAACAGCTAGCATGGACTTCAGTTCCAGGATCAGAACTTGGCTCTTATAGAATCAGGATTATTACCTGGCTAACCTGCACACATCTCTACCTCACAATAAAATTTCACAAATTTAAAATTTGACAAACTTATATACCACTTGCAGGTATTAATCAAACAATAAATGTTTTTACATTGTTAATCTCTGATGAACCACTTGTAAGTAAACATTCAAAATTTTCTCATTTTAAACAGACTCTCTCAAACCTGTTCATCATGTTTAGCACTCGGAATTTTGAAAATCAGCTTTTCAACATCAGTTGTCAAAAATATTTTTGAATTTTCAAAATATTATGCTAAAACACACTAAAATCTATTTAGATTTTTGTATTTAATGGAAAGCAGTTAAGAAATATTTACAAACAATATTTTTGTGAGTTTGTGTAAGAGGATCATATCAGTTTTGAGACAAATCACCAACACCGTTAAGCTTTTAATCATTTTAAGTTCTAAACGATTCACTTAGATTGTCAGTATACTGATCCACTTAAATTTTCACACAAAGTTCAACTGTTTCGAGATACGAATTTAGTGTTTTAGAGACTTAAACTTATTCGCGTGTCCCACCTCAGAATATACTCTCGTATCCAGATCCCAATATTCAGTCTTACAGGTGAGTATACCTAGATGATATCTGTAAAGAGTTAAAATGCGAGGGCCATGAGAGCTCAGGCTATTGCTTCCGTAAAATCAGAGAGATGATGGCTTCAACTTTTGGTGTGTTCCCTTTTGAGAATCTTTTCTTCAACAGCACATGATTAGCATTTTGCAATGTTTCATAATTTTTTATGTTGCGGGGGTGCTATATTTCAAGTAAGCAGAGAGTATTATACGGGGACTAGACCATTGCTTCCGTAAAATCAGAAGTCCCGGGATAATACCCCAGATGTCACTAAGCATAAAGACCTAGTATCTCAGAAAGAGGGACCTTTCAAACAAGATTTCGGGGGTTACCCATATATCCGAGAGATGTTCCCCACGAGATAAGTAAGTTTGAAGTTTAGGTTTATATCTCGACACAATCTACTAAATGTGTAAAAACCTACTGGCATATCATCAGTGAGACAGTTTATCACATTTGACTTTCCAATTCTTTAGCATGCTGTGATTGTCCACTGATGTACTATCATTTCCTCTTTTTTCACAACAAAACTCATTTTTGAATTTATCACGTTTTTTACCTTTTTCAAATTTTCTATGTTTTTGGATTTTCTGAAATTTGTTACTCCCCCTAAAATTCAAAACTGAAGGGGTAAGGTCCCAAAAACCTTGTAACAAGTACTTAGGACCATACCACAACCTTGTCTTTCAGCCCTTTCTGACCTTGCGCGGCCGCGCACTGGTCCTACAAAGAAGGCTTAAGAAACAGATAGCAGACAACACTTGCGCGCCAAAAGGAAATCATAAATCCTTGCGCTTTCCTCCATAAACAAAGGATGAAAATCCTAAGTTAAACACTTCCGCCTAATAATATCCAGACTTGGATATTATTTACCTAACTGGTTCCACACGATAAAGAGTCACACAGGATTATGGCAATAACCTCCTATAAGGACCCAATCGTGCACCATTAAACGGTTACAGCCGTCTGGACATGTGTCATCACCTCAGGCATCCCTGAAATCACGATGATGGCATGAAATTGGAGAGAAACCTCCACTTGATCAATTTCCACGTGGCAAACCCCCAGCCATAGATCTAAATAGCGATCCGTGTGCGCTCACGTCGGATCGAGAAGCTTAACGGAAGGAAATGTAACCGCTTACGGGTTAGCATCTTCCGTCAACATTTTACCAACGAGTTTTCCCGCCCAAAACTCTCGGCTATAAATATGAGAACAATTCAGGTATGAAATTCAAGTTACACACACTTCATCAATACCTCTTCTTCTTCATAAACACATACTTATTCTCACGCCGGAGTCGGGTCAAGGAGAGAACCCCTCTTCTCCCCTTGACGAGGCTAACGGTGCTTTGTTTTGCAGAGTTTACCGAAGAAGGAGGTCAGTTGAATCGAATCAAACGAGAGAGAACAACCCCCTTTTATGCAGATAATTCGATTTCGGTCAATTATCTAGTGTTTCTTCATTGGCGCCCACCGATTTCTACGTCTCATCCAATTTTCTCTCGTTTTTTGATCTACCCTGTTGATTCCATTTGCATATGGAAGAAACGTCATCTCATCAGCAAACCGGCCCTCGGCCAAATGTCAGAAACAATTTTCAGGTTGAAGGAATTCCAGAGGATGCCTCGGATGACAACAAGGTGTAATCCAATCGTGTGAATAAACCTATCACTACGGGGATACAGCCAGAAATCCCTGTTCACTCAATTCTGACTCCAGGAGAATCTCCAATCTCCTGGTACGTCAGGTTTCAAGTGGCACTAAATGCAGTATACACACAGCTGTGTGCACAGACTGCTCCTCAAACTCAGTCGCGAAGGCCAGGATCTCGTGCTCATGCTTCTCAACGTGAGGACCCATCTTACATCGAAGACACAGAGGTATACTCCAGATCTCCGTCGAGATATGAGTATACCCAATCTGAGAGTCATCGACGAGAGCATCGAGATGAGTCACATTCCCACCGGAGAGCATCAGTTCACACTAGGTTGGGTTCTCAACGAAATACTTACACCAGTGAAGATGACCCAACCTATCGCATAGGTGACAACGTCAGTGTGTTTAGCCTGTTGAACTATAACAAGTGTAAAACCCGTGCGGTTTACAACCCCGAGGCTGAACACAACTATGATCTAATTTACCGCCCTGCGGAAGCAGCGGAAAATTCGAAGTTCATCATGGAAATAGCTTTGGCTCCGCTTGAGAAAGCTAAACTACCGTCCAACGTGGGTAAATTTAATGGGCTGACAGACCCTGATGACCACTTGAGGGTTTTTACAAGCGCAGGGCTAGTAGGTGGCTGGACTCTACCATTATGGTGCCATCTTTTCGTACAGACCCTTACTGGTGCTGCAAGAATTTGGTTCGATAATTTACCCATCGGGAACATCACATCATGGAAAGATCTGCGCAAGAAATTTCTGACTCATTTCAGTCAACAACGACGATCTATCCGAGACACATCAGATGTGATGAACATTTGGCGTCATGACGACGAAAGCCTGGAGGACTTTATCACCCGATATAAGAAAGAAGTATTGGAGATCGGGGGAGTCCACGATCAACTGATTCGCGCACAGTTCAAATATACGGTCAGATGCGATGATATGATCAAGGTCCTGTCTGGGACAGAAGGCCTCCCGAAGAGCTGGGAGAAAGTGATGGCAGCAGCTAAGGTTTACGCACAACAGAAAAGAACCTTACCACTAATAGGCCGCCACCACCACATAACCGACCCTCTGACTTAGGCTCAAATGGTGGGAGGAAATTCAAGAAGGGATGGCGCGATTCTGGCTCGGGAAACCATTCATCTGAGGATGCTCGGGCAACGATCAATAAACTTGCCGCGCAGAGGGAAATCAAACAGGAGAACAGGGAGAGGCAATGGACCCCCTTAACTAAAAACCCTGCGGAAGTTTTAAGCACCGAAGATTATCAGTTCAAGCCACAGATCCCCATGAAAAAAAAGCGTGGACAAGACCCAGCCCAGTATTGCGAATATCACAAAGACAGTGGCCATACCACTAACAATTGCATTTCCTTGCGAACCGAGATTGAGAAATCCCTTAAAAGCGGCGAGCTTACACATCTGCTACAAAACGTGCGCAAGGAAATAAAGCAGATAACTCGAGGCGAAAAACTAAGAAGAAACTCTATGGTCTCCGCGCAGAAAGACACGATTTATTAAGACAAAGCGGGAGAATAGAGTAAGTTAAGTCTCGTATATTTATTAGCAAACTTTGTAATGACCTCTGTGCCTTACCCCGAAATAAACAAGCAAATTTCTATTATTCTTATGTTTTTCTTACAAAGTGCATGCAATTTCTTTTAGTAAGCGCAAAAACATTATGGTAATTACAAAACAAAGCTTCATGAACGGTCAGTGATTACGTCACAAACGACCATAAGTTCACACATGAGCTTTATACCAACTTCATTCGCCTTACTTAATCAAAGTAATTGTATTCATGCAAAATATTGTAAACTAAAAACACGACATAGTATTCTCGGCGTACAAATACGCCTTAAAAACTATCAAACACGACAGTGTTTTAGTTACTTGCGCAACAGCGCACCAACAAAGAAAGGGATATACATCCCAAATATTACAGAAAATTGTTCAATACAATTTCAATCTTCACCTTCATCCGGAAAGTTTTCCTTTAGTTGTGCCACGTGATCATCAGATTGCAGCGCAACATTTATAAGATCCATAACGGGAAGCTGCAAGTTGTTAAATTCTGCCTTCAAAGCAGTAAGCACAGCACCAGTGTTAACGCCATAAGTTGCGGATTTGCTGATATCCCAATCAAACTTCAAAGCGCTATTCACATGCTGAGAACACTCAGCGTATCCTTGGGCATACCCGTCCTTTTGTGCGGCAACTACCAAACGCGCTACAGTCGTATCCAGCTCTTCAGAATTCAACACTGATTCAGCAACCTATGAAAATAAGAAAGGGTAAATAAAGGCACAAACACATTCCCGCAACGAAAAATAAGAAGCAACTTACACAGGCAATTCCACGATCTTTCAGCAACGCCATATCACTCTTTAAAGGATCAAGCTCGCTTTCCGCCGTGGCTCGTGCCGTTTCAGAATTTTCCAATTTTTCTTCGGTTTCAGTCAAACGGCGAGAGGTTTCAGCCTTCTCGGAACGCGCAAGTTCCAGATCCTTTTTAAGTTGTTCCTGGTCAGAAAGCAAAACAGTAAGTTCTTCTAACTCTTTATCTCTAAGAACAAGAGTGGCGCAAGCTTGTACTTCTCGTTGCTCATTGCGCTCCTTATGAGAACGCGCTTCTTCTAGCACAACTTCTACGTCAGCCTTCTCCCTTTTCAACGTTTCTACCTCCGCATCCTGTTTCTTCAGTTTTTCAATCTCAGCCTTGAGATTATTGATGACATTGCGGAGATTTACCTTCTCAGCATTATCTTTTTCGCAAATTTTCTTCCAGTTTTTGCGTTCTTCAGAAAGGAGGGCAGCTTCGGCTTCCTCTTTCGTATTCCAACCTGCAACAGACCACTCCTCAGTTTTACGATCATCCTCAAACTTGGCTTGATCCGCTTCCAATTTAGCTTTTAACTGAGCCAAGCGCTTTTCATCATTAGCAAGCTTCTTCTGTGACACCCTGAAAGCCTCCAAATTCTTATGCATACTATGCCACTCACGCACTATGCGATGAGTGGTAGAAACATGAGAAGCAGTCTCCTCAAGGTAAGCATGGTAAGTTTGCTCGTGAGAACGGGTTTCTTGAAATTTGATTTCCCCTGGCGGAAATATTCCCTGCAACCAGTCTCGGCATGCGCGCCAATCCGAGAAAGTATCACCTTTCTTCAAATTCCAAACAGGGGCATGAAGCTCGGAAGCATCCTTCTCCGAATAAGTTTTGTAATAGTAATCCCCCAGGGTTTCCTCTGGGCGGATTGGAGAATTTTTGCCTACATCGGAAAATGAACCTTGATCTTCAGTAGAAACTTTCTCGACATTCTCAGGCATAGAACCGGAAACCTTAGAAGGAGAAGCTATAACAGGAATTTCTTCCGCAGTTTTCTCCTTGTCACGGGCAGCAGGTTCAGGAGTTGAGGGGTTACCAGCATCATCCATCACCACTGGGCTCACAACCTTTTCAACTTCCGCAGCAACTTCAACAGGCTTGTCAGCCTCAACAGTCTTCTCCACGCCACCATCAGGAACCTCCGTAGTCTTTAACTGATCAGCAATGGAAGCACGCGGAGGAGAAGGTGGGAGTTCTTCATTAACCACAGGTTGCGGCTCTGTGGGAACAGGAGAAACAGGGACTTTTGAAAAAACAACAAAGTCTGTAAATATCCAATGCGCATGAGGAAAAAAGAACAAAGGTAACACTTACTAGGAACAGAATCAGAAATAAAAGCGTCCAGATTGCCTTTCCTGGTAATTTTCTTCCTATGGATCTTCTTTGAGGGCTGACCCTCAGCTTCAGCATCAGTGTGTTTCCTTTTACCCACCTTCTTTCGCACCAAGTGTTCAGGACTAGACTCCAAGTTAATGGGATCATCTGGGTTGGATGGAGGGATATCAGCAATATCTCTCGGTTCAGATTTCGGCCTCCTAGCAGTAACTGCAGGCGCAAGACCCTCCAAAGAGTCAGAAACCACCACATAATCACACCAGGAGTCAGAGGATCGGCGCATACATTTCTTCTCTCCCCCAACATTTTTGACTTTGGAGGAATGAGTGTTCTCCGCATCACTCTTTTTAGGCGCCACGTTACCGGTTGTCGCGCGTTTCTTCTTCTCAGGGCCTATGCCCAAGTTTGACAATTCACCTATGAAAGCATAGAATAAAGTTTGTTCAGACGCATAACAGAAAGCAAACAACAAACAAAATACACAAGCTCACCAACACCACCAGCAGGTCGGACGGATAAATCAGCCTCTTGAGGAAGTACAAAATTCCTCACAATCTGATGGTACCAAAGCTCCTCATCAGGTTTCTTCTGAATGGTACCCATTTTTCTGCCTTCTCTCTCATATGCAACAACATACAACGAAACAACTGCAGGGGAGGAAGAGCAAGTTCATAAAATAAAAAAAAGAGGAAAAGGGGCAAAATCCCAATTTTACCTTTACCACCCTCCGTATACACCGATTTGTCTTCCCGGTCCATCTTCCAATTCAAACTCATACTAGCACCAACAAGGGCTTTCTCCGGCAAGGCAATGTTAGGAACGTCCTTCAGATCTTGATACCAATTCTCGTCAACAGGGGTCTGAATCGTTTCAATAGGGACGTCTTCTTTTCCCCTTAGAACCATTATCATCGGAATCACCCCTGCCTTGATGAAGAAGAATTTTTGTTTCCAGTCATGGAAAGATTTTGGAGGATGCTGCAAAATCTTCTTTGCGGACACTCTTTGGACAAACGAGTAAAACCCTTGGGTACAGTGCATTTGGTGAAAAACCCTAAATCGAAAGACTGTCGGCTCAATATGCACCGTCCGACACACAAACTCGAAATCTCGAACCCTAACCATACCAATAGGGTGCAGTTGGGAGATATGAAACTTATAATACTCAAGGATTTCAAGGAAAAATTTTGTTACAGGCAAGCGAAAGTTGCCTTCACAGAAAAAATCCCAAAAGAGAGTGATATACCCAGCCGGAGCATCTGCTGCTGTCTGACCCTCCTCAGGGTACAGGGCACCCCAGTTCTCTGGGAATCTAAGGTTTCGAACCAAACCATCAAAAGTTGCTCTGGGCCACTTTAACGGTGGAAGTTCAGCAGACATTTCCTCGGATAAGTCTTCTTGGTGTTCTCCGTTTGACATAAGAGGAAGAAATGACAAATTTTTTCTTAACGGATAATGAAGAAAGAAAGGGGAAAAGTTTTCAACAAAGCAATGATTAGCAGAAAGGGGCAACTCAAACAAACTTATATACTCACCGCAATAAATAGCATCGGTAACTGACATAGCACCTTTTTCGGATATCACAGTTACCTAAGCGACAGGAGTGAGTGAGAATTAACACAAACGCGAGTTCACGCGTGCGTGCAAAGCACGGACAGTAAGGGACAACTGACAGTGACAGCCTGTCACTCAGTCCTTACTGTACCAGCCCCATCTAAAGTCAAAGATTTTCAACATCTTTATAATAAGCAAAGTAAATCTTCTCATAGAAGATTCCCTACTTTCGCGCCAAAAAGCATTTCCCTCTCATAAGTCCAGTGCTCCACTTACTTGCGTAAGAGCAACACTAGACTGGGGGGACTTGAAGGGGTAAGGTCCTAAAAACCTTGTAACAAGTACTTAGGGCCATACCACAACCTTGTCTTTCAGCCCTTTCTGACCTTGCGCGGCCGCATACTGGTCCTACAAAGAAGGCTTAAGAAACAGATAGCAGACAACACTTGCGCGCCAAAAGGAAATCATAAATCCTTGTGCTTTCCTATATAAACAAAGGATGAAAATCCTAAGTTAAACACTTCCGCCTAATAATATCCAGACTTGGATGTTATTTACCCAACTGGTGCCACACGATAAAGAGTCACACAGGATTATGGCAATAACCTCCTAGAAGGACCTAATCGTGCACCACTAAACGGTTACAACCGTCTGGACACATGTCATCACCTCAGGCATCCCTGAAATCACGATGATGGCATGAAATTGGAGAGAAACCTCCACTTGATCACTTTCCACGTGGCAAACCCCCATCCATAGATCTAAATAGCGATCCGTGTGCGCTCACGTCGGATTGAGAAGCTTAACGGAAGAAAATGTAACCGCTTACGGGGTTAGCATCTTCCGTCAACATTTCACCAACGAGTTTTCCCGCCCAAAACTCTCGGCTATAAATATGAGAACAATTCAAGTATGAAATTCAAGTTACACACACTTCGTCAATACCTCTTCTTCTTCTTCATAAACACATACTTATTCTCACGCCGGAGTCGGGTTAAGGAGAGAATCCCTCTTCTCCCCTTGACGAGGCTAACGGTGCTTTGTTTTGCAGAGTTTACCGGAGAAGGAGGTCAGTTGAATCGAATCAAACGAGAGAGAACAACCCCCTTTTATGCAGATCCAAACCCCCTAGATAATTCAATTCCGGTCAATTATCTAGTGTTTCTTCAAAAACCATTTAAAATTTTTGAAAACAAACTATACAAATAAAATGTCAACTGTTGTGAATTGCGTCAAATCGCCATCCACTGGGCATAAACAATTAGAACTCCCCTGACAACAAACGATTTTCCCATTATGATTTCAAAACACTTAAGTTTGTTTTAATCAAAATGGTTTTTCTGGAAAATAAATTTTGCTGATTTCATAAAACCACTTGTAGGTTAGGGGATCAATTCATCACCTTGTTCTTTCATCTTCAACCTTTTGAAAAAAAATATAACAGTTTAAAGTTAAATCAACAAATACCATTTGTAGGAAATCAAATACAACTTAATGTCCCTGATTCACCACTTGTAGGTTTATCAAACAATCATTTCAAGAATGATGCCGATTCCTACTCCACGATTACCAACTTGGGAGCTCCGGTAAGTCCAGTATTTAATCATAATAGGTTCTATCCCAGCTTCCAACCTGGGATGACCCATTTTCACCTGGTTTCTTTGTTTTCTTCTCATAGAATTCCTTTACCCCTTTTACCTTCCCATCAACCATTTTTCCAAAAATATTTTGAACTTTGGGACTAAAAGCTTTTTCAACATCAAATTCTTTCTTTTCAGAAAAAAATTGATTTGAAATCTCAACTTTTCCAATTTTTGACTTAAAATTTTCAGCTCGCATGTAACACCCGTCTTTATTTTATAAGGATTTAATGTAAAAATGCGAGAATTTATATAAAATGGAACATTACTTCAAATTAAGTACAAAATCGAAGTTTTTAAAGTAATCACATACTAGTTAACTACTAACTAGTTTAAACATTCAAAACATGATTAATAAATTGTTTACATCATAACATTGTCTAAACCGAGTTAATTTACGCGGAAGCTTCAAAAGTTCGTGTTCGGTTCTTCAAAACATGCTTGATCATCGTCCACATACTTGCAAAACCTGAAAACTGGAGATTTATAACAAATCTTAGTGTTAGAGTTCTTAGAAATATTTCTTAATCAAAACTACACTTGAAACGGATTCGATTAGCTAGGATATTAAAGATTTAACAAAACCTTTCTGGGCTCTACCGTAACTTACGGTATCTACCATAAGTTACGGTAGACACTAAGTTATACCAGTCACCGTAACACAGTACTGAACCACCATAAGCCTTTTGATCTCTACCGTAAATTACGGTGAATACCGTAATTTACGGTAGACACTGCATGTTTATGTTTTGTTTGATTTGGTCATTTAGGCCAAACCAAACTCTCAGATTCCTCCCTCTTGCAAATCAACATGTTGAATTCTCGTATTTTAATATGTCGATTATCAACATTAACAAAAGACCAATCTATTATACTACGAAGCGTTTGCCACGCATTAATCAACTATTTGACCCGTTTGGCTCATCTACGGAATCCTCCATTATGATGACTACCAACAAGTTCTAACCAAATCTTGGTCTTATTAATCAGTATAGGGAACATCGTCGCTTTAGATCAACTTAACTTTTGTTCTACGATTCGACTACATGTATGCTAGTTATTAAAATTTACCCAATGTAACAAGTCAAGTTACATACTTGCGTAATTCATCGACATTGGTTTCTAACCATAATTACCCATTCCTGGGCTTGTCAATCTTAGCGTATCACGTCCATTCCATGGATTATGTTTTTATAACTCAATTTTTAATGAGTGATGTTTTAATCACTTCATCGCTACTAAATTCGACCATTATTTAACCTGTTGGGTTTTGTCGAGTGAGTTACATCACTTCATTGACATTCCAACACGGCTATTTTAAACAATGCCATTAACAACATACTTATTTAATAAGTTTGACCTGTTTGGTTGTCGAGTGAGTTACACCACTTCATTGACATACCAAACGCCATCATTTTTGCCATATCAATATTGCACATATCTACGACTAGGTTTATCTATATAAATGTAACGAGACAACAAGTCACGTACCTTTAGAGCACACCCTTCAAGCGCGTATCTCCCCCGGCGTATCCGCTTGACGTTCCAGATTCTTTGCCTAAAGAGTTCAATTCATAATAAGTTTAGAACTCTTTCATAAGCTTTAACGCATAATTCTCTACCATGATCAAATCTGCGTTTTTACCCAACTTTTAACATTTTAACCCTCACTTAGGCGTTCCATCAAACACCTAGCGGGTCGGATTTTTATATAAACAAAACCAGTTCATGACTTCCAATTATCATCTAAACTAACTTCAATTAGTCAATTCCACACATGTCTCAACATCAATATTTCTGAAATTTATTCTTAAATTCAGATTTATGCTAGAACAAGATCATAACTCTAGGGTTTATCAAGTTTTCTCCAAGTTCATTAATCACCTACAATGGTGGTTATAAACTCTATATTTATCATGAAATCTTTTAACAAGATTTCACCTAGGGTTCATCCCTAGACACCATATTTCTTCTAATTACATACATGCAAGACACAATCAAGCTTTAATTTCGATTTTTCTTCATTAACCTAGAACTTGAGATGAATCAAAACACTAGAATTTCACATACCTTGTGATCCCTTCAGTGAGGTGATCACTAATTCGTGCTTGAAACTTGATTTAAGACTGATTAGGAGCTTCAATTTGATGGAAATTGATTGAATTAGGGTTGTGGGGAAACCCCTATGTCGCCCCTGGTAGAGATCGACCAGACACATACTTCTTGTGTGTGTTTGGTGTAATATCTTTTGTTTTAATATCCCAAGTTTCAGGTTTAACCATTCTAGTCCCTCAATTGTTGTTTTCTTTATGATTTAGGAGTTTTTCCATCCATTTATTTGATAATACAAGACTCGTATCTAACTGGGTTATCTATCCCTAGTTAGTTTGTTCTTGTTTATTCAACGTTTTATAATTATATTATAAAGTTTTATATTTTCGGGATGTTACTAGTCCACCCCCCTTAAAGAGGGTTTCGTCCCCGAAACCTTCTTTAAGTAGCCTTTTGGTTTTAGGCCTACTATCTTTGTCTCGTCTTTCCAAGGCGTTCTTTCTTTTTCTACATAAGGTTTTTTTTTATTCGTATTGACATGTGCATCTTTTAGGCACATGTTCTATTGGATCGTAACCGTTTATCCCGTGTTTCCTATCTTTGTCGCCTTTTTGACCGGGTTGTCTTTCGACCATCCAGTCACTGAGTTCGTCAGCATACTTACTTCACGCTAGTCTTATATTGACAGGCGCTCTACATAGGTCGCAACATCATTTTGACTACAACTTGTTTTATTGCCTAGACTAATTGGTCACCATTTCACCTCATACCTCGTCATTCGGGTATGCTATATTGCCATCATCGGCCCCTTTGCGTGTTTATCCTTTCATATCTAGTAACTCCTATTACAACATTGTTGTATTCTGTATCACCCGTTTTTTTTTACCATGATCGCATCGCATCACGTCATGTTTAAGTTTTCATAACCCTTTTATTAACAAAATCTTCTTTCTAATGTATCGTCTTACACCTATCGGCGTTAAGACCTATATTCTTTAGCATTAACCATTTTTTTTTAATTTCTCTCATAGTATTTATATGTGTTAGAACATCGTTTTTTACTAAAACCAAATTTTTAGTTTAATGTTTTTCTCTTAAACACATGCCAATCACTCATATCAAATTTTGACAACAAGAATTATTATTCTCCGTTATCATTTTACGTGGAAAATCATAACTGGTTCCCACACTTTATATTATCGACCCGTAGGTTCCTTTACTTAGCCCATAGACTATTTTATTAGATCTTCGCATTTTTAAGGTGAGACCCTATTGTTTGTTTCTTTGTATTTGTGACCCGATGGTCATTTTGGTTCCGTAGACCTTTATATTGCTTATAACCCAAAAGGGTCTAGCGATCCCGTAGATCATCTTCTACTCATGTCTTTATTTAATAGTATACATATATAGATTTGGCGTCTAGGCACCCCTCCCTTTTTATGTTTAGAATAGTTTATTTTCACTTTTGAAACTCGCTTGACCTTGACCATAGTCTAAGACTAAACTCATTTTCATAGCAACCTTTCCGGCATTCACTAAGACTTTGTTTCTCGATTTATTTGATCGTATCAGCAAAATCTACTGCCTTTACTCAACCAAGTCTTTTATTATTTCACTCGTCTCGTTTTGACTTGTTCGTGGGAGTTCCATCTCTTATGACAGTCATCTTTATCCTTATGCCTTGACATTCTAAATTGTCGATTTATATTCTTGTTTACTTTGATTCTTATCCCTTCCCTTGGGCTCATTATCTTAATGTAATATGCTCCCATTATCCGGCTTCCGTTTACCTTTATTATCAAACACTTTACTTATTTAATCCGAACACCACCTTTCTTTTGTTAGCGACCCTTAGGTCTGTTTCTTTTACTAATGTCCCGAAGGCCCATTTCTCAAGTCTTATTTGGTAAACTACTGCTATTGTTATACGGCTTTTGAGGTTTACCAGTTCTTATTCTAAAACTTTCATAAGGTTTATTTTACTAGGTTTTTATATAATCACATTCATTACTGCGATCATCTTTCTTCCTCATGAGGATTTGATTGATAATGTATTACTTGGATGGTTACCCATACCCAAGTTTCTAAATTTGCATTTATTGATACTTTATTATTCATAGTAGCGAATAATACGTATCATCCATTTAACTTCTTTTTCACGGATATTGTCAGTCCGAGTCTTAATTTCTCATCCTTAACCTTAATCTTATTGTAACAATAACAAAATTAATTCATTTAATTTTATTATTCCTTATTGTAGCATGAAATTTATCTACATCGTTTGTTGATGTAAGTGATGCTTCTACATGTTTTATTTAGTTTGACCAAGTCTATAACCTTGTCTTCGCTATTTATTACTATCGAAATTTTCGGGTTCGGGCGTAATTACACTCCTTCCCATTACCATATTTATTCACTTCATTAAGTTCTCGGGTTCGAGTGCACGTGCACTCCTTCCCATTGCAATTTTCATCGGGATTACTTTTTGTCTCGATTTCACATGCTCACCATTATTTATTTTCTTATCTACATATATATATATGTATATACATTTATATAGGTATTTCCTTACATAATTCACCCAATTCATCACTCATATATGCCCTTATGCAACTATCATTGGCACTCGTATCGAATAGAATTTGTGTTAACTTAAATTTACAAGAAACATACCTGAAATGACACCAAGTTCAGCTTTAGCCTCTGTGGCTGTTATATAAAACGACCTTGTCCTTGACTTCTGGGCATTAGACATTGTGTCGGTTGTGTCTTTGGTTCCAAGCCTATCTGGACGTTTAGACTTTTTATGTCTTGGCTTACTACATATGCCCTTGTGAATTTTTCCACAAAATCTACACTGATGTAACACACTTTTTGTAACTCCTTTCTTGGGAGCTTTATCAGACTTGGATTTCTTTACAGAACTTGGATTCATATCCAACACCCTCCTTTCTTCTATTTCTTGTAATATGCTGTCTTTCAATTCAGCCATCATATCGTCCACCACCGGCATAATTGTGGTTTGTAATCTATCAATATACTGTGATAGACTAATTTCTAGAGCTTTTCCGACTGCCTCGAAAATCTTAGCTTTCATTTGTTTAGCCAATTGAGATGTCGAATCATCTCCGGTTACTCCAGACATTTCTTTAACTGAAACATCCATCACGGTTAATCAATAATTATTTAATTCATTTCCATCTTATTATACGGAAATTTATATCACTCCCACTTAATCATAAGTAATGAGTTATTCTTTTTCAGTTTGGTCCAGTATATATCTTACCTTACCTTTCTTACTTAGTGTATTTTCCGGGTTCGAGCGTATTTATACACTCCTCCCTTCTTTCCGTCATCTTGAAACTGAAAAGTTTATACTAATTGTTAAACATTTCATCTATAACATATGCGTCATTCCTTTTGATTTAGCCAAGTTAGCCACTTGCTTAAACCATTTATGTTTAGTGCACTTTTCCGGGTTTGGGTGCGTAAACACGCACTTCCCGTGCATATTAAATCAAATTTCTTTTTTTTTAGTATTCTAGTAAGTCTACTAAAGCAATTAATTCTTACCGGACGATTGATCAAGCTTGAACCGAACACTTTGTTGACAACCTTGAGCTCTGATTACCAACTTGTAACACCCGTCTTTATTTTATAAGGATTTAATGTAAAAATGCGATAATTTATATAAAATGGAACATTACTTCAAATTAAGTACAAAATTGAAGTTTTTATAGTAATCACATACTAGTTAACTACTAACTAGTTTAAACATTCAAAACATGATTAATAAATTGTTTACATCATAACATTGTCTAAACAGAGTTAATTTACGCAGAAGCTTCAAAAGTTCGTGTTCGGTTCTTCAAAACATGCTTGATCATCGTCCACATACTTGCAAAACCTGAAAACTGGAGATTTATAACAAATCTTAGTGTTAGAGTTCTTAGAAATATTGCTTAATCGAAACTACACTTGAAACGGATTGGATTAGCTAGGATATTAAAGATTTAACAAAACCTTTCTGGGCTCTACCGTAACTTACGGTATCTACCGTAAGTTACGGTAGACACTAAGTTATACCAGTCACCGTAACACAGTACTGAACCACCGTAAGCCTTTTGATCTCTACCGTAAATTACGGTGAATACCGTAATTTACGGTAGACACTGCATGTTTATGTTTTGTTTGATTTGGTCATTTAGGCCAAACCAAACTCTCAGATTCCTCCCTCTTGCAAATCAACATGTTGAATTCTCGTATTTTAATATGTCGATTATCAACATTAACAAAAGACCAATCTATTATACTACAAAGCATTTGCCACGCATTAATCAACTATTTGACCCGTTTGGCTCATCTACGAAATCCTCCATTATGATGACTACCAACAAGTTCTAACCAAATCTTGGTCTTATTAATCAGTATAGCGAACATCGTCACTTTAGATCAACTTAACTTTTGTTCTACGATTCGACTACATGTATGCTAGTTATTAAAATTTACCCAATGTAACAAGTCAAGTTACATACTTGCGTAATTCATCGACATTGGTTTCTAACCATAATTACCCATTCCTGGGCTTGTCAATCTTAGCGTATCACGTCCATTCCATGGATTATGTTTTTATAACTCAATTTTTAATGAGTGATGTTTTAATCACTTCATCACTACTAAATTCGACCATTATTTAACCTGTTGGGTTTTGTCGAGTGAGTTACATCACTTCATTGACATTCCAACACGGCTATTTTAAACAATGACATTAACAACATACTTATTTAATAAGTTTGACCCGTTTGTTTGTCGAGTGAGTTACACCACTTCATTGACATACCAAACGCCATCATTTTCGCCATATCAATATTGCGCATATCTACGACTAGGTTTATCTATATAAATGTAACGAGACAACAAGTCACGTACCTTTAGAGCACACCCTTCAAGCGCGTATCTCCCCCGGCGTATCCGCTTGACGTTCCGGATTCTTTGCCTAAAGAGTTCAATTCACAATAAGTTTAGAACTCTTTCATAAGCTTTAACGCATAATTCTCTACCATGATCAAATCTGCGTTTTTACCCAACTTTTAACATTTTAATCCTCACTTAGGCGTTCCATCAAACACCTAGCGGGTCAGATTTTTATATAAACAAAACCAGTTCATGACTTGTAATTATCATCTAAACTAACTTCAATTAGTCAATTCCACACATGTCTCAACATCAATATTTCTGAAATTTATTCTTAAATTCAGATTTATGCTAGAACAAGATCATAACTCTAGGGCTTATCAAGTTTTCTCTCATTAATCACCTACAATGGTGGTTATTAACTATATTTATCATGAAATCTTTTAACAAGATTTCACCTAGGGTTCATCCCTAGACACCATATTTCTTCTAATTACATACATGCAAGACACAATCAAGCTTTAATTTCGATTTTTCTTCATTAACCTAGAACTTGAGATGAATCAAAACACTAGAATTTCACATACCTTGTGATCCCTTCAGTGAGGTGATCACTAATTCGTGCTTGAAACTTGATTTAAGACTGATTAGGAGCTTCAATTTGATGGAAATTGATTGAATTAGGGTTGTGGGGAAACCCCTATGTCGCCCCTGGTAGAGATCGACCAGACACACACTTCTTGTGTGTGTTTGGTGTAATATCTTTTGTTTTAATATCCCAAGTTTCAGGTTTAACCATTCTAGTCCCTCAATTGTTGTTTTCTTTATGATTTAGGAGTTTTTCCATCCATTTATTTGATATTACAAGACTCGTATCTAACTGGGTTATTTATCCCTAGTTAGTTTGTACTTGTTTATTCAACGTTTTATAATTATATTATAAAGTTTTATATTTTCGGGATGTTACATCGCTATGGTGGAAAATTTGCATCATCCATTGGCGGAACTGAATTTTCACTCTTTTTCTCAAACTGTTGCTCCTCTGATTTTACGGAATAAGATTCATCGCCAGAACTATTATCTGAATTCTTAACTACCCATTTTTTATTGTCAAGATTTGCTTTTCTTTTGTAAAATCCTTTTGAACATTCACCAACCTCAAACTTAGAATTTTTGAAAACTTTAAATTGTTTGATTGGTAGTTCATTCTCAACCATCTTTTCTTTCAGTTTTAGAGAAACTCCCTGTTTTGATTGAATTGCCTTTGGACAATTCCTGGCAATATAACCAACTGTTCTGCATTGAAAACAGGTTCTCGTTTCTTTTATCTGAGCAACTTCCTTCTTCATTTCTTCTTGCTTTTTAGCAAGGAATTCTTTGTTTGTCTGCTTTCTGAACAATTTTTCCTTTTCTTCTTCTTCTTCAGATGATGTTCCTGAAACAAAAACCGTTTTTGGTTTATAAGTTTTCTCAATTTTATGATTTTTCGGTGGAATAAAACCAAGACCTTTCCTTTTGAAATTACCGTTATGATTTGGTTTCTTTTGAAAACCAGAACCAGAACTGCAACCCTTTTTCTTGTTTAACCTCTGTTGATCTCTTGAGGTGTAATTTTTAGGTTTTACAGAAATATTTACATCTTTTATTTCAGAAATATTAAATTCTGTTAGTTTGAAAACCTTGTTGATCATTTCAGTTTTAACACCTCTTATTGGAAATTCTTCATCAGAATATAATTTGTCAGAATCATTCAAAGTATAAGCTACTTTGAATGTTTCATCATTCAAATTAGATTTTAATAACAAAAACTCTTTATTGTAAACCCGTTTATCCTTTTTGATGGTTTGACTTGACGTTTCAGACTTTGACTCTGAGTTTGACTCCAACTTTGACTCCTCGACCTCATCTTTATCCAACACCTGATCGACCACTTTCTTTATTAACTCAGACTCATGATCAGTATCAGACGAAGTGAAAGTGACATCAATGTTGTCTGGCAAATTATCTGAAGACTCAGATTCCCACTGTAAGTTGGTTGCTTTTTCGACTCTTTCAGAATTTGGATTTCGTGGAGAATATCCATTTTCAAGCGGGGGTGGACACTTGTTGTAACTGGCACTATGTTTCTTACCAGAATTCTTTACTTCAGTATCCTTCTTCTTTTCACAACTCTTGTCTTCAGATACTTCCTCTTCATCAAATGCCTTCATGCCTTCAACGGTTGGATAAATCCTGTCAATAACATAAGAAGTACATGAGTAACTTTTTAACAACCTATTTACTCTTTCTGTTTCTATTCTCTGAGTTTCCAGTTTCTGTTCAAGCACAACACACGTCTCAATATAATTGTTGACGATTTTCTGCTTTGTCATAAAAGCTCCTTGAAGTGTCTTCATTGTTGTTGCTTATTCACTGCTTGATTGATTGTACTGATTCATGGCTTTGTTTAGAACATCATAAGATTCTTTCAATCTGTTCATGTTGTGAATCAATGTACTGTTTTGCTTCTTCACTGCTTCACAGTTTTCACATTACACAGGAATCTTTTGTGCATCAATTTCTTCTTCAGCTTTGAAAGCTGGAACTTCTTTTACCTTTTTCTTTATCACATGAACTTCTTCATCATCACTGCTGACATGTTTCTTAACTTTCTTCTTTTTCTTTCGAACTTTTCCATCATCACTATCACTCTCTTCTAGCATCCTTAAGTGCTCTTTCATTCTATTTGCATAATAATCATTATCATTATCACTATCATCAACAACTCGAGCCACAAAAGCTTTGACATTTAAGATCTCTTTATCTGGACAATAATTATCCCAGCTAAAATTTTCCCAGCTAAAACCTTCTGGTAATTTTTCATCATCTTGATCTTTCAATTTGTTCATCAAATATGCTTTCTTTGACTCTTCAATTTCCTTCCTAGCATGAGCAGTTTGTGATTGTTGTTGAGGTGGTTGTTGAGCAATTTGATGATAAATCGCTTTCCGATAGTAATCATTGTTGTTGAACGGATTTTAAGCTCCACTTGCTTCGCGATTTGTGCATTCTTTCTTGAAATGCCCTTTTTCCCTGCAACGAAAACAAGTAACTTTAGATTTATCAAATCCTAAAGTAGAAACATTTTCATCACGGAAATCATCTCTTCCCGTAATTTGTTTAAACTTCTCAGCTCTTCTCAACACACTCGCCATACACCACTTTATATCCATCAACTCCATCTCTTCAGCATCAATCTGATCGTAATCCTCTTTAGTCAACATCGGATTCCCGATCTTTCCTGCTACTAAACTACCATACGACTCTAACACAGTCACCAACAAAGACATGTGACTTTTTGCAACTTCTTCGGAGTAGTTTTGGTCATTCTCAAGATTTAGTGCAATGTTGCATTGAAGAAGTTTGCCACTTTTGGTTGTTGAAAAATTGGATCAAATGACGGATACGAAGAAAAACTCATTTTGCTGTTTGATCCTTTAGATGATCCTCCAGAAGAATTTTTAGCATTGAATGCAGTTTCAATCTTCGGTGACATGTTGGTCTTATCACTGATACCTCCTTTGTAATATAAACCAATATCTTATTCACCATCAAAATCCTTCATTCTAGAGATCTTCCTTTGTTCCATCTCTTGAGCTTCAAGTTTTTCAATGAACTTTCCCAGTGTCAAATTCCCAAAATCCTTTTTATTCCTCAACATCATAAGATACATGCCCCAAGTTTCATGTGGCAATGCATCAGCCAGCTTTTCAATCAACTCTTCATTATATTTTGTGATACTCACCCTCTTCATGTTAACCAACAGATTGCAATATCTTTTGATAATCTGCTTAGTGCTTTCAGTTCTCAAACCACGAAATAGATCAAACTCCTTTTTTAAAAGTGACTTTTTGTTCTTGATCATCTCTTTACTTCCAACAAACTTTGATTTTAATGCTTTCCAGATTGAATATGCAGTTCCATTGTGTTGCAATAAAACCAAGATATCTTCTTTCACAGCTTGATGCAATAGACTTGTCATCATTTTTTCATCTTTGTATTTCTTTTTCTCCTCAGCACTTAGATCTTTAATTGCAATTATCTCTTCATCATCATTCACAGGTCTAACATACTTTGTTTCAACACATTCCCAAGCATCCAAATAATTTGCTTGAACCCAATTTTCGAATCGCTCCTCCCATCCTTTATACTCCTCGATATTCATGAGCTTTCGCGGTTTTTGCATGGTGCCCGTTTCATTTTCTAACATTGTGTTATGTGCAATGGTAATCGGAGTAGCAAAGGCGTTATAAAATTCTTCTTCCATGATTCGGTTTCAAAATCTCACAAACTTAATCTTTCAAACGAAGTAGCACAATTCAAACGAAATGAACTTTGGTGCGAAATACACTTCTTCACACGAAATGACCTTGTTCAAACGAAATAATTTCTCAAGCGAAATGCCTTTTGAAACGAAATGACTGGTTTCGTGCGAAATAGATGATTTCGTACGAAATAGCTGAACTTTCAAGCGAAATGAAGTGATTTCGTACGAAATGATGAAATACTTTTTCAAACGAAACACTGATTTCGTGCGAAATGAGTGTGGTATTTCATGCGAAATGAATGAAACTAATGCTATTCTGTGCGAAATAATGCTGATGTCATCATATCGGCCGGAATTTTTGTCAAATTAAACAGGTTTTAGTCCGATTTTAGATCTAATTCTTTCAAGGCTTTGTTAAAACACAGTTTCGCAAATAATGTGAGAAATTCAAGTCATTTTGACCGTGAAATCAAGTTTAATTTTGAAAAGAAGGTGTAGAAATCAGATTTTGCAGCTGAAATGGTAAGAACTCTTCCTCCTGAGCTCTGATACCACTTGTAGGATCGTTTTCTGACCCAAAGGAATCGATCAGAAGAGAACTCGTCCAATATTAAAGGCGGAAACAAACATATCAGAGTTATTTCAGCTGGAAAACACAAGAAATCACTTTAATTGTCTTTTATATTGAAAACACAACGTTTTACAGCCTGGAGACACTTTGGCAGCACTTCGTTGCCGGAATCAAATTGTTCCAAATGACAAGACACATCAGGTATTTATAGGCATGGTGATTTCGTACGAAACACTTCACACGAAATCAATCTCACACGAAATAGCTATTTCGTGCGAAATACCCAAGTGATTTCGTACGAAATACCCTATTCCTGTTCCATGCGAAATACCCACTTTTCACATTTTCTTGAATACCGTGCCCTGATCTATCTAAACAAATACAAGACTCGATACAAGACGAAGTCGACAGACGTATGCACCAACAACAAATTTCATAAAAAAAGTTTTACATTTTATGGTTTTAATCTTTTTTTCTACAAATACTTTTTTTCAAAAAAAAAAATTACAAAAACTTTTTTACGGTTTTAAACTTTTTTTTACAAAAACTTTTTTACACAAAACGAACTCACCCAAAAATCACAACTTAGTAGGTGTCTCAGATAGATTGAACTTATTATCATCGAACGGAAAAAATATAAAAAAACAACAACAAAACTCAAAATCAAGTGTGGATTTTGAAAAAAAAAAAAGGGTTTGGCTTAAAGTTCCCAATAATCATGGCTGCAAAAGTGGGGTTGCAGATTTCCAAAACCTACGCTCCACCAACCTTGCCACGCCATCGTCATCATTACCAATACATCGAAAAGGGTCAACAAAACAACTTACAAATAAATCGAAAAGGGTCATCACTGCCAATAAATCGAAAAGGGACATCACTGCCAATAAATCGACCACCCCCTTCACCCACCCTGTAACACCTCGAAAATTCACGTCCTATAATGTGTTGACACGTGTCATATGTTTGAACGTGTGAAAGAAAGTTCTGAAAGGACTAAAGTTGACAATCATGGAAAGTATGTGAATATACGTATTCTAAATGTCAACACTGAATAAACATATTATATATTAACCCTACATGATGCTCATACCTTCAAACGAATAAATCATGGATCATACGAAGCTAAAAGTGAGAGATTAAAAACTACAGGGGCTAAATGTGTCAACATGTTTAAGTTATACCTCTGAGTGACCTTTTGACAAACCCGAAGCTTTGTAACGGTTAATTATGCTCACTAGAATGCACGATATAATTTCGTAAAGTTTCGTTATCGTATGAGAAAGTTATGATCAAATTCGTGTACGAAGGGTTAAAGCGTTAACGTTGGAAGTTAGGACTTTTCGGGTAACAATAAAGTTAACCGGGGACTTAACAAAGTGGGTATATGTTTTAAAGCCCTTATAAATCAATTTAGAGGGTTCATAATGCAAGAAAGGAAGTCTAGGCAAAGTTTGAAGGGGCAAGGATCAAAACATAAAAATCTAAAACTTGGATTTGAGTCAGACAAGGCATCGCGCGACGCGAGGCCCAAGGGGGGGTCCTTCGCGTCACGCCTAGGGCCACCTGTTGCGAATTCTTTGCTTCCTTGTCTGCCATAGCCTTTATGCTCGACCTTTAACCGAATTTCCTCATCTTTCTTGGCCCCTAGGCACCCCCTAAGCACTAGGAACACTTGTTAATCAGTTGTGGTCAGTTGTAGACCCAAGTGTCAACAATCTATGGTGAAGAATTCACTATAAAAGGGCCATGAAGTTGCAAACTTTCTTCAGTAAGTTGCTAATCCTTTCTAAATTAAGTTTAGCTTAGTTATTTAGCTAAAAGTCAAACCATCGTAATTAAGGTTTGACTCCGAGATTAATTAATAATGGCTTAGTCAAATCTCGAATTAAAAGTAGTTATAAGTTGGGAATTATATGGGTAATAAACCCTTAAAAGGGTTCCCCCTGATTCCCACTCTAACTAGGTCAAATGTCGGGTCAAACTTGCTAAGAAAAAGTCAACAGGATACTTAGTTTCTAATTTATGCATGATTAGCAATGTAGAACACATACAACCTGTTTGATCATTAATATAACTTGGTAATTAGTGTAAGAACATGTCTAAACATGTTCAACCCGACAATTTACTGTTTAGACCCGGTTCGGAACCGAAAGTCGCATAGTTTGACTTTAACTTTGACCTTCAGTTCTGACCCGTTTAGGCATGATTTAGAAATGCCTTAGAGCTTAATTTGGACCAGGTAACATGCTAGTATAACCCTCTGTGATTATACACCATGGTTCTTTAGTTAACCAATTAATTCGCATGATTCCGTTAATTGCTCATATGTTGACCATTATGCCCTTTTCACCTTAAAACGTGATTTTTGGAAACGTAAAAGAGTAGAAACTTTATTTACTGATATTTAAACTTGCATACAAAAATTTGACATCAGTTTGAGGTGTAGATTGAGAGTTATGCTCATTAGCGCAAAATGAAAGCTTTTTGTTAATTAAATGGCGTAATTAGCGTATAGCCTAGTTAAGACTACTTTTTGATATCAAACTTATGTCCCACGGATGTAATATATTATTTTGGGATTTTTGAAGATTTTTAATTAATTTTAGGCTGAGCATAACTCATAGTCGTAGGCTTAATCCGGTAATTGTCGGTTTTGCCCTCACGGGCCATAAAATGAGTTTTACATATCTAAACGACTCCAAACCTTTTGCTACTGATTCTAAATGATAAATAAATTATTTTAAACCCTCTGGAATAATAAAAGTATCAGATTTCTATATAGAACCCGGAAACGGCTTCTAATCGCCTTTTTAAGAGTTTTTAACGCCTTGTATGTACTAGAACTATTTTAAACATACTAAGGGTGATACCTACTGATATTTGAGGTAAATTATAATATTTTAACAGTAAGCAAAAGTTGTTAAACTCAGACTTCAGTTTTGAGCTTTTCGGCTTATGTGAAATTACCAAAATGCCCCTACGGTGCATAGTTTGGTTAAAATTGATAAATTTCACATATATACTTTAACCTACTGATATAACTTAGCAAATTGAGTGTATTTGCTGATTACATCAGGCCTGTAACTCAGGTTAACTCTTAAACTCTTTTACAACCTTTAAAATGACCAAACTACCCCTACGGGGCATAGTTTGTGTTTAAATTCATTTCGGGCATAATAAATGATATCTTACTGATGTCACAACATATATGGAGCATATTAACTTAGGAAACCTGTAAATGGCTCTCATTATTACCTGTTACGCTTATTACGCGTTCGGTTCGGTTTATGTAACAAGTTTACATAAATTAGCCGACACGGGTCAAACCTTATCGGTTTTATCTCAAAATCCAGAGTGTGCATAAAATACCCATATTAAACAAGTCTCTGAACTTGTCGGGTCTAAATCACATTCTATCCGGTCTTCGCTTAATACTGCGTACAAACCGTATCTTTGAAACTAACCGGTCTAAGCTTAAGCTTAACTAAAGCCCCGTTAGAATTCTAATAGGTTATTATAACCTTCGTTCCAGATTAGGAGAACCAGTAAAAGCTACTTGCAATTTTCTTATTGTGATTTATACTTTGCTCAGGTAAATACTTTTAACTTATTTTCCCTATACGGGCTTGGGTTACGGTATATAGAATACCGCTTGATCGGGCATCAAATCTTCCATCGTTGGGTGGTTAATTGAATGGCTCGTTTAAACAGTCTTGTTACTTAAAGCCTTTGGGGGGTTAATGACCATGTCCCGGATATCCTTGGCATCATTTTACGAAATGGCCACGACTTAAGCGCGGGGTGTAGGCGTACACCCGTCAGTGCACAAAAGAATATTGTGGTGTGTCTATTGATCTTTAACCCGGACAAGATCCGGGCTACTGAACGCACAAGGAACATGTAATTCGTTCACAAGATTATAATATTAAATAATTCTCCCAAGTTAAATAAAAATGTTTATGCCACGTGCATCCAAATAAATTTTCAATCATTTTCCAAAATGAGTTAGTTGATTGTATTTACTAGTGTAAACTGACGTATTTTCCCAAAAAGATTAAATGCAGGTACTAAGCGTAATTGCCTGGGATTTCTCCTTAGCATCACTAGAAGTCTCGCAAGCTTAAGATGCCTAAAGTCTGTTGAACTATTGTTTCCATTTTGTTTCCGATCCGTCTGTGGATAAACTTCCGAATATTGTGACATTTGATATTACAATATTAAATTCGGTTGTATTATATCTTTTAAATTGCTTCCGCTGTGCATATTAAATATTGTGTTGTTTGACTATTATGTTGCCAACCACGTCACGATACTCCCCCACCGGGCCCACCGGTGACACGTGGAAATCAGGGTGTGACAGGTTGGTATCAGAGCCAACACTGAGTGAATTAAACACTAGCCTTTTTTGTTTAATCTCAGTTACACAATTGCACATATCTAAACTTTCGAGTCTAGACAAATAACATAGGACAAATTCTACCTTGTTTCGTTTTTGTTTTGTCCTTTAATTTATATATATTCTTGTCGTTATCTCATATTGTATTGACAGGATTAACAAAATGCCGCCAAGATTCTTCAGGAGAAGAGGACGTGGAAAGGGGCCAATCACCGCCGCCAATGACAACGAGGCAGGACCATCGAATGTGCGAGCTCCTTCGACCACTGAGAGTGACGATCCCCGGCAAAACCGGAGGAACCTCTTTGAACCGGCTAGACGGTCGGTCTCACACAGTTCAACACCTCCTGTCCATAACCCTTATGGGCCACAGCCGGAGTACGAGCCCAACAACCCGCAACCTTCCTATATACCGTTACAGCGATCCTTATCGCATAATTCTTTTGGTGACCCTACACAAGTTTTTCGGGGCCGGTTTAACCCGGAAAACTACATCGCAGAACCAGTGGGTTTTAACCCATTGGGGCCGGAGGATCATTTCTCGGGAGATCACGCGGACGATATGGACGAGGATACGGACCCCGTCGAACCTGCTAGTGGTACACCAAACCACCCGATAGAGATCTCTGACGGATCTTCTTTCCACGGATCACCCTATGTTGGTCCAGATAGCTTTCAAGCTATGTTTACCAGGCACGAATGGTACTATACACCTCCTCGTCATTCACCGCCTCAGCAGTAGCAGCAGGATCCCTCTGTGGATTCAAGATTTGTGGCAGTCACGCCACCGCCTCCACCGCCACCAGTTCAATCGGCACCTCCACAACCGCCAAGGCGTAGGAGAACCGGAGCGCGTATGTCTTCGCGAGCAGGAGACTTTCATTTCAGCTCTCCTCGTTAGTCAAGTGGTAGCCACTATCCGCCACATCAGGAGGACCCACAAATGGGTGGACCTTTTAACCCAGCTGTACCACAGCCACCACCGATGGGTTTTGACAACCCGATTCCAGCATACACGGGTTCGATGGCGTACAACCCGTTTGAACCGCCGACTCACCACAACTATGGTTACGCTGAGGCCGACCCCTACATGGTAGCGGCGAATTACAACACCCAAGGACCCTATGGAGATCCATGGGGAGTAGGGTACCCAACACACGGGTACCAAATACCTCCAAGACCTATTATCAGGCAACAATCGCAACCACCAAGGTTCTCCCCACCAGAGCGTGAAGAAATTCTGCAGAGGTTGGACCATGTAGAGCGAGAGTTTCACAGGGAATGAAGGGAGCGACAAACTTTCTTCCAAGGATTAACGAGCCTAATTAAAGAGAAGAGCAAGAAGGACCACTAAATCCTTCCATTTGTTGTTGAGCCCCTGCGTGGGCCAGTCTTGCTGTATAAACCCCTGCATGGGTATGCTTGTTTGTTTTGACCCCTGCATGGGTCTATCTTTCTGTAAACCCCTACGAGGGTATGTTATTTGTGTAAGTCCCTGCGTGTACTATTATGTTATTAAGCCCCTGCGTGGGTATGTGTGTTATTAAGCCCCTGTGTGGGTAAGTACTTGTTTAAACCCCTGCGTGGGTAAGTTGTTTGTTGAAAAGTCCCGTTTAGGGCAACATGTAATCTTTTGATAATTAATGGAATGTTATGTTTATAAATTTCATCTTGCTATTACATGCATAAATATTATATATGAAATAAATAATCAAAAACATTCCTTTTAAAAAATAATCTGCCTATTTAAATATTGAATAAGAATCTTAAGAGTGAAACCTAGCCTGAGTGTCATTATAAAGACCTGGCCATGATGGTAAGACCTGTTTAAAAGATTCAAATCCCGGTTAACATCTGAGAACATGTTAACACTCCTGGCAGACGTGATTCATTAAAATCACACACGTCATTATTATATAAGGATCTTTTCAAAGATTCCAAACCCAAGTAAATGATCTCCGAATCATGGGTTAAATCATCAATTAAGATGATCATATTTTGACCATACGTGGTAATATGGTGCCTACGGGCCCTGCTCATTTCCATATGAGCCAAAGGACAGTGGTAGCTATGACTCCCTGTCAGAAAAAGGTAATAAACTATGTTCAAACCTTCATGCCTTGATTCTCTGAAATCATGGCTTATAATTTAAATTGTCCATGTGACTAAGCCTTATGTGCTAATATATATTGTTATTGTTTATAATTAGGATAAAATTTTAATTGAAATCCTAATAGAATACGATTAATAAATTAACCAAATATGGTCTTTGTTTACCATGGTTAATGAATTACCCTAAGGGGCAATTCCATAATAAACTCCCAAATAAACTATTGTCCTTGTTTTCTGTAACAGTTCAATTAAAATGGCTAACTCAGACGAAATTTATAGCCATCCAGTGGAGAACATTGATAACGCCCGGATTAATCTAACGGGTGCTGAATTAAAAGCGTTGGTCGACGACGCAGTTACTAAGGCATTGGAACGGTAGTACGAAGAGTATAGTGGGACTCGTAGTAGGACCCTATCTACACAGCCTTCAAAGCCACCGTCCAAGAAGTACGAACCGAAGAAAGATGATGATCGACACTCCTCGAACCACCACAGTGTTCCATCTCAGCAGGTTGTACTAAATCAGAGACCCCGTGACAAGGGTTGCTCATATAAATATTTTGTTTCCTGCAAACCCCGGGATTTTACTGGGGAGAAAGGAGCCATCGACCGTATGACGTGGCTGGACGAGATGGACACAGTTGTGGATATCAGCGGATGCGCTGAGAGGGATATAGTCAAGTTTGTGTCGCAGTCTTTTAAGGGTGAAGCTTTAGCATGGTGGAGATCTCTGATTCAAGCCACCGGGAAAATCCCATTGTACAACATGTCGTGGGATCAATTTGTTGCCCTTATCAGGGAAAACTACTGCCCTCAGCATGAGGTGGTGAAGATAGAGTCTGATTTTCTATCATTGGTGATGACAAACCTTGACTGTCAAGCTTACCTAACGAGCTTCTGCACAATGTCCCGGTTGGTTCCTTATCTGGTGACCCCGGAACCAAAAAGAATAGGTTGTTTTATCGGTGGTTTAGCCCCGGAAATCAAGGCAAGCGTGAAGGCTTCTCGGCCAGCTACTTTTAGATCTGTAGCTGACATATCCTTGTCCCTCACTTTGGATGCGGTCAGGCAGAGATCGCTGAGGAATAAGGAGGCTGAGAAGAGGAAACATGAAGATGATAGTTCACGGAGATCGAACAAGAAGCACCGTGGGAACGGTGACAACAAGAAAGGATCGAAGTCAAGGAAAGATGGGCATCATTCTGGTGAGAAGCCCAAATGCAAAATTTGCAAGAAACAGTACTATGGAAAGTGCAGACTCGAGTCGAACTCGTAGACTCAGTCAAAAACCTTTGCATGTGGAATATGCAAGTCCACGGATCACAAAACCTTGGATTGCAAGAAGATGAAAGACGCAACGTGCTACCGTTGCAATGAAAAGGGGCACATTAAAACCAACTGCCCTAAATACACCAAGAAGCCTGAAGAGGCCAAGAAGACTAATGCTAGAGTCTTCAGAATGGACGCAAAGGAAGCGGTTCTAGACGACAACGTTATTACAGGTACTTTCCTTGTAAATGATGTCTATGCAAGAGTACTATTTGATTCAGGCGCTGATAAGTCGTTTGTAGATCATAAATTTTGCAAATTGCTTAATTTACCTGTCAAAACCTTAAGTGTAAACTATGAGGTGGAGTTAGCGGATGGCACCATAGAAACCGTCTCAACGGTGTTAGAGGGATGTGTTATGTCCATTAAGAACCACTCTTATCCCCTATCCCTACTTCCCTTTAAATTGGCCGATTTTGACATAGTTCTGGGAATGGACTGGTTATCTCATAACCAGGCCCAGATCGTTTGCAACAGAAAGCATATGGTGATAAAGACTCCGTCTGGTGAATCACTTACCATTCGGGGAGATACCCAGTATGGACTGCCTGAGCAAGTGACTATGCTCAAGGCTTCCAAGTGTTTAAAGAAGGGATGTGTCATCTACATGGCACAAGTAATTTTTGATGAGCCTAAACCGAAGATTGAAGACATCCCCGTCATTTCTGAATACCCAGAAGTTTTTCCGGAAGAACTACCTGGTTTGCCACCAGATAGGCAAGTGGAATTCAGGATTGATATCATCCCCGGAGCAGCACCTGTTGCTAGAGCACCTTATAGGTTGGCACCCACAGAAATGAAGGAATTGAGGACACAACTGGACGAACTGCTAGCTAAAGGTTTCATTAAACCTAGTTCGTCTCCATGGGGAGCGCCAGTCCTATTTGTGAAAAAGAAGGATGGATCGATGCGTCTGTGCATCGATTATCGTGAGCTTAATAAGGTCACGATCAAAAATAGATACCCATTACCAAGGATCAACGATTCGTTCGATCAATTGCAAGGAGCAAGTTATTTCTCGAAGATTGATTTAAGGTCAGGCTACCATCAACTGAAGGTCAGAGATGAAGACGTGCACAAAACTGCATTTAGGACTCTTTATGGTCATTGCGAGTTCCTAGTGATGCCTTTTGGGCTCACTAATGCACCTGCCGCGTTCATCGATCTCATGAATCGCGTTTGCAAGCCATACTTAGACAAGTTCGTCATCGTTTTCATTGACGACATCCTTATCTATTCGAAGAATCAAGCTGACCATGAGAAACACCTTCGATGTATTCTTAAACTTCTACATCAGGAGAAGCTCTATGCCAAATTCTCTAAGTGTGAATTTTGGCTACGAGAAGTCCAATTTCTTGGACATGTGGTCAGTGAGCGTGGTATCCAAGTGGGTCCCGCTAAGGTTAAAGCAGTTATGAACTGGCAAGAGCCAAAGACGCCTACAGATATTCGTAGTTTCCTGGGATTGGCAGGATATTACAGGCGTTTCATTGAAAATTTTTCAAGGATTGCTGCATCCTTAACGTCCTTGACTAAGAAGAAGGTAAAGTTCGTTTGGGGCCCTAAGCAGCAAGAGTCCTTTGATATTCTGAAGCAAAAGTTGAGCAATGCCCCAGTACTGACATTGCCAGATGGAATAGAAGAATTCGTGGTTTACTGCGATGCATCGCACACTGGTATGGGGTGTGTGTTTATGCAGAAAGGCAATGTTATTGCCTATGCTTCAAGACAGTTAAAGGTGCATGAAAAGAATTACACCACCCACGACTTGGAGTTGGGTGCCGTTGTATTCTCACTAAAACTATGGATGCATTATCTATATGGGATCAAGTGTGTGATCTATTCTGATCACAAGAGCCTCCAGCACCTATTTAATCAGAAAGATTTGAACATGAGGCAACGCCGTTGGATGGAAACTTTAAATGATTATGATTGTGAAATCAGATACCATCCCGGCAAGGCGAATGTAGTCGCCGATGCCTTGAGTCGAAAGGAGAGGGTGAAACCCATCCGAATCAATGCCAAGCGCATGGAGATAAAGAACAGTTTGACTGAAAGGTTGTTAGCTGCACAGAAGGAAGCTGTGTTGGAAGCTAACTATCCTAATGAAAAGCTAGGGGTAACTGAGGAGCAGTTAACTCTTAGCAAGGACGGAATTCTAAGATTAAATGGACGAATATGGGTTCCAATTTATGGAGGACTTTGAGATGTCATCCTCCAGGAAGCCCATAGTTCCAAATACTCCGTTCAACTTGGAGCTGATAAGATGTACCAGGATCTAAGGGCAAATTATTGGTGGATAGGCATGAAAAAGTCTGTAGCTGCCTATGTAGCTAAGTGCTTGACTTGTGCGCAAGTCAAAGCGGAACATCAAAAGCCGTCAGGCTTGCTACAACAGCCTGAACTTCCTACGTGGAAGTGGGAAATGGTAACTATGGATTTTATCACCAAGTTACCTAAAACAAGGAAAGGAAATGATACAATATGGGTTATAGTTGACAGACTGACTAAGTCAGCACATTTCTTACCCATCAAGGAGACTTATAGCTCCGACATGTTAGCCCAGTTATACGTGGATAAGATTGTAGCCTTACATGGCATACCTGTGTCTATTATCTCTGACAGAGATACTAGATACACGTCACATTTTTGGAAAAGCTTCCAACAATCTTTGGGCACGCGTTTGAATTTTAGTACGGCTTACCATCCTCAGACAGACGGTCAGAGTGAGCGTACTATTCAAACTTTGGAAGACATGCTACGTGCATGTGTAATTGATTTGGGTGGTAGTTGGGATAAGCACCTACCACTAATTGAGTTCTCCTACAACAATAGCTACCATACCAGCATTAAGGTTGCGCCTTTTGAGGCATTATACGGTAGAAAGTGTAGAACACCAGTTTGTTGGGCGGAAGTTGGAGATGTCCAATTATCAGGACCAGAGATAGTGTTCGAAACGACGGACAAGATTGTCCAGATTCGCGACCGTCTCAAAGCTGCCCGAGATAGGCAGAAGAGTTACGCAGATCCAAAGCGTAAAGCTTTTCACTTCGAAGTAGGTGACAAAGTGTTACTTAATGTGTCACCCTGGAATGGGGTGATGCGATTTGGTAAGAAAGGCAAGCTAAGCTCGAGATACATAGGACCTTTTGAGGTTATCGAACGTGTCGGGTCAGTTGCCTATAAGTTAAACTTACCAGAAGAGCTCCGTGGAATTCACAACGTGTTCCACATCTGCAATCTGAAAAAGTGTTTCGCTGACGAATCACTGGTAATACCGCATACAGATGTGCACATAGATGAGATTGAAATTCGTGGAAAAACCATTGTCGATTGAGGATCGACAGGTTAAGAAGCTTCGAAGGAAGCATGTGCCTATTGTAAAGGTCAAATGGGATGCCCGTAGAGGTCCTGAATACACGTGGGAGGTTGAGTCCACGATGAAAGAAAAGTACCCTTATTTATTTCAGTAAATCTCGGGTCGAGATTTATTTTAAGGGGGTGAGGATGTAACACCTCGAAAATTCACGTCCTATAATGTGTTGACACGTGTCATATGTTTGAATGTGTGAAAGAATGTTCTGAAAGGACTAAAGTTGACAATCATGGAAAGTATGTGAATATACGTATTCTAAATGTCAACAGTGAATAAACATATTATATATTAACCCTACATGATGCTCATACCTTCAAACGAATAAATCATGGATCATACGAAGCTGAAAGTGAGAGATTACAAACTACAGGGGCTAAATGTGTCAACATGTTTAAGTTATACCTCTGTGTGACCTTTTGACAAACCCGAAGCTTTGTAACGGTTAATTATGCTCACTAGAATGCACGATATAATTTCGTAAAGTTTCGTTATCGTATGAGAAAGTTATGATCAAATTCGTGTGCGAAGGGTTAAAGCGTTAACGTTGGAAGTTAGGACTTTTCGGGTAACAATAAAGTTAACCGGGGACTTAACAAAGTGGGTATATGTTTTAGAGCCCTTATAAATCAATTTAGAGGGTTCATAATGCAAGAAAAAAAGTCTAGGAAAAGTTTGAAGGGGCAAGGATCAAAACATAAAAATCTAAAACTTGGATTTGAGTCAGACAAGGCATCGCGCGACGCGAGGCCCAAGGGGGGGGGTCCTTCGCGTCACGCCTAGGGCCACCTGTTGCGAATTCTTTGCTTCCTTGTCTGCTATAGCCTTTATGCTCGACCTTTAACCGAATTTCCTCATCTTTCTTGGCCCCTAGGCACCCCCTAAGCACTAGGAACACTTGTTAATCAGTTGTGGTCAGTTGTAGACCCAAGTGTCAACAATCTATGGTGAAGAATTCACTATAAAAGGGCCATGAAGTTGCAAACTTTCTTCACACCTTCCTTCAAGCTTTCTGATCATTTCTGGAGCTCAAGTCTTCTTCCAAGTGATCACTAATCAAGCTTAGGACTTCAGTAAGTTGCTAATCCTTTCTAAATTAAGTTTAGCTTAGTTATTTAGCTAAAAGTCAAACCATCGTAATTAAGGTTTGACTCCGAGATTAATTAATAATGGCTTAGTCAAATCTCGAATTAAAAGTAGTTATAAGTTGGGAATTATATGGGTAATAAACCCTTAAAAGGGTTCCCCCTGATTCCCACTCTAACTAGGTCAAATGTCGGGTCAAACTTGCTAAGAAAAAGTCAACAGGATGCTTAGTTTCTAATTTATGCATGATTAGCAATGTAGAACACATACAACATGTTTGATCATTAATATAACTTGGTAATTAGTGTAAGAACATGTCTAAACATGTTCAACCCGACAATTTACTGTTTAGACCCGGTTCGGAACCGAAAGTCGCATAGTATGACTTTAACTTTGACCTTCAGTTCTGACCCGTTTAGGCATGATTTAGAAATTCCTTAGAGCTTAATTTGGACCAGGTAACATGCTAGTATAACCCTCTGTGATTATACACCATGGTTCATTAGTTAACCAATTAATTCGCATGATTCAGTTAATTGCTCATATGTTGACCATTATGCCCTTTTCACCTTAAAACGTGATTTTTGGAAATGTAAAAGAGTAGAAACTTTATTTACTGATATTTAAACTTGCATACAAAAATTTGACATCAGTTTGAGGTGTAGATTGAGAGTTATGCTCATTAGCGCAAAATGAAAGCTTTTTGTTAATTAAATGGCGTAATTAGCGTATAGCCTAGTTAAGCCTACTTTTTGTTATCAAACTTATGTCCCACTGATGTAATATATTATTTTGGGATTTTTGAAGATTTTTAATTAATTTTAGGCTGAGCATAACTCATAGTCGTAGGCTTAATCCGGTAATTGTCGGTTTTGCCCTTACGGGCCATAAAATGAGTTTTACATATCTAAACGACTCCAAACCTTTTGCTACTGATTCTAAATGATAAATAAATTATTTTAAACCCTCTGGAATAATAAAAATATCAGATTTCTATATAGAACCCGGAAACGGCTTCTAATCGTCTTTTTAAGCGTTTTTAACGCCTAGTATGTACTAAAACTATTTTAAACATACTAAGGGTGATACCTACTGATATTTGAGGTAAATTATAATATTTTAATAGTAAGCAAAAGTTGTTAAACTCATACTTCAGTTTTGAGCTTTTCGGCTTATGTGAAATTACCAAAATGCCCCTACGGTGCATAGTTTGGTTAAAATTGATAAATTTCACATATATACTTTAACCTACTGATATAACTTAGCAAATTGAGTATATTTTCTGATTACATCAGGCCTGTAACTCAGGTTAACACTTAAACTCTTTTACAACCTTTAAAATGACCAAACTACCCCTACGGGGCATAGTTTGTGTTTAAATTCATTTCGGGCATAATAAATGATATCTTACTGATGTCACAACATATATGGAGCATATTAACTTAGGAAACCTGTAAATGGCTCTCATTATTACCCGTTACGCTTATTACGCGTTCGGTTCGGTTTATGTAACAAGTTTACATAAATTAGCCGACACGGGTCAAACCTTATCGGTTTTATCTCAAAATCCAGAGTGTGCATAAAATACCCATATTAAACAAGTCTCTGAACTTGTCGGGTCTAAATCACATTCTATCCGGTCTTCGCTTAATGGTGCGTACAAACCGTATCTTTGAAACTAACCGGTCTAAGCTTAAGCTTAACTAAAGACCCTTTAGAATTCTAATAGGTTATTATAACCTTCGTTCCAGATTAGGAGAACCCGTAAAAGCTACTTGCAATTTGATTATTGTGATTTATACTTTGCTCAGGTAAATACTTTTAACTTATTTTCCCTATACGGGCTTGGGTTACGGTATATAGAATACCGCTTGATCGGGCATCAAATCTTCCATCGTTGGGTGGTTAATTGAATAATTTGATCGGCTCGTTTAAACAGTCTTGTTACTTAAAGCCTTTGGGGGGTTAATGACCATGTCCCGGATATCCTTGGCATCATTTTACGAAATGGCCACGACTTAAGCGCGGGGTGTAGGCGTACACCCGTCAGTGCACAAAAGAATATTGTGGTGTGTCTATTGATCTTTAACCCGGACAAGATCCGGGCTACTGAACGCACAAGGAACATGTAATTCGTTCACAAGATTATAATATTAAATAATTCTCCCAAGTTAAATAAAAATGTTTATGTCACGTGCATCCAAATAAATTTTCAATCATTTTCCAAAATGAGTCAGTTGATTGTATTTACCAGTGTAAACTGACGTATTTTCCCAAAAAGATTAAATGCAGGTACTAAGCATAATTGGCTGGGATTTCTCCTTAGCATCACTAGAAGTCTCGCAAGCTTAAGATGCCTAAAGTCTGTTGAACTATTGTTTCCATTTTGTTTCCGATCCGTCTGTGGATAAACTTCCGAATATTGTGACATTTGATATTACAATATTAAATTCGGTTGTATTATATCTTTTAAATTGCTTCCGCTGTGCATATTAAATATTGTGTTGTTTGACTATTATATTGCCAACCACGTCACGATACTCCCCCACCGGGCCCACCGGTGACACGTGGAAATCGGGGTGTGACACACCCCCTCACCATCGTTCACCGCCACCATCGCTCACACACCCACTACCTCCAACACCACCACCGCATAAGTTTAGATAGACCATAAAGCATTAGTCTAAGTAGATGCAACCGCGCTTTAATTTCAAGTTTCAAGAATTTCACTCCCACACAATCCTCAATTTATGAGCCACAATTCTTGCGGTTGCGCTCCAGTTGCTTTCATCTGATAAAGAAACTTAATGGCTTCAATAAGGCACCCATTCTACACATAACTAGTCAACATAGCATTTCAACAAACCCGGTTTCTCATGCTCCCGTTCACATTAAAAACACGTTTAGCATCTTTAATCAACCCAAACTTCCCATACATGTTAACCAACCCACACTGCACGTAACTCTTGGATGCTAGTCCTAACTTAATAGCTTTGGCATGAACCTGCTCGCCACATATTCCATCATCACTTATATTTGCACACGCACGAAGAACACTAGAGAATTTAAAGCTGTATTTCCTAACACCCTCTTTCCCCATCTCTTAAAAACATCAAGAACTTGACAAAAGTTTTCTTCTTTACAGTTGTTACTGATTCTCGTCGTCCATACCACAACATTACGCTGCGAAGATGTACCATTAAACACTAAATTCCCATCTTTGAAACACCCAATCTTCCCGTAAAAACTTATCAACGAGCTACTCACAAACAAATCATTCGAATAACCCGATTTCATCAACCAACCATGGATTTGTGCTAATCAGGTTTAGAAGCGGACCACTAGGGTGACGGTGGAGACGGTTTAAATTTAAACTATTGTGCTAATCTTACACATCCCCTTATTATTTTTGCTGAATGTACCAGTACACCCCTACTAAATCAGTCTTGGCATCTCTCAGCTACTTTTAGCCAACCCCATCTTTTAACAGTTAATCAAATTTACTAATTCATAAATGTTTATATATAACAGGGGTCAAATTGTTATGTATCCAAATTTAAATTTAAAATACATATTTGCTCATTGTGCAAGATTAGCAGGGAGTCTCTAACCATTTATTCATGGAGTTGACTTGACCAACCCAGAAGTTATTAGAACTGGGAAAGGTGGAAGAAAATCATGTGGTTGCATGTATAAACACACAAAATGATCATTCAACTAACTTAAATCAGCAAAATCACATTCAAGACTTACTAGGGGGTAGAGGGGATTCTGGTTCATCCACTTCTCGATCCTCGAAAAACACCGGTGACTTCCTGTCTTCCACCACTGTCTTCCGCCATCGTCTTCCCCACCAACCACCTCCCCACCACCGTCTTCCGACCAACCACCTCCCACCACCGTCTTCCACCACCGACCAACCAACGACCAACCACCTGTTTTTCAGATCTAAAAGTTTTAAAGATAATTGTGATTTCTAGAGATGATTGTGAGTGAACGATGATGAGAGATCAGGGGTTTCAAGAGAGAGAGAGAGAGAGAGATAAGAGATGAGTGAATTGGATTGTGTGTTGTCTTTAAAAGAAAGGGACAGGGGACAGAGACATATATGACAGTGGGTAGAAATGAGTATAATACCTTTTAGATTTTAAAATAGTCATGCATAGGTGTCATTGTTTGATTGGTGGAGAGTTGTTCTCGCAATTCTCGCAACTGGGGATGGTTTTCATTTTAGCGGCACCCTTTCCCTATATATATATATATAGTGGGGTTCGGCTACAAAATCCATTTTTCCTACAAAGTGTACAAAGTCTTAAAACACCACAATTTCAGCCATAAAACACACTCAAAACCCACAAATAACAGAGTGAAAATCACTAAAACACAATATCTAAACCCTAACATTCCATTAAAACTTCAAACACACAATCGTAGAACTATGAATATAAAACACAACATGATAATCAACATCAAACACACTAATGTTAGTCATTCGATAATCAAAGCCTTATCATCCGAAACACAATACAAAACCCACAAATATGGCGTTTTAGTAATCCTCACTTTGTTATTTGTGTGTTTTGGGTGTTATTTTATGATTGACATTATGGTATTTTATGACTTTTTACACTTTGTAGAAAAAATGGACTTTATAGCCAACTCCCATCATATATATATATATATAGGCCAGTTAACGTACAATACGGCTTAACGTACGACAGATAATTACGTACGTTCATTTGAAAATCACGCACATTATAAACTAAAAAACCTAAATCACGCATGTTGGAAAATATTAGTCACACATGAAGAAAACATTAATCACGCACATTATACACATAATCACGCACGTTGTTGTACGTGATGTACGTTAAGCTGTATTGTGTGTTTGTGTGTATATATATATATAAGAGGAAGAAAGAAAACCCACTTAAGTTAAGAAAACTCAAGAAAACCTTATGTAACAAACTTTTTTTCCTAAAAAAATAAGGAATCTAGGTTATATGTTATCGAACGTTTTAAGCAAAAAAAAAAAAAAAAAAAAAAAAACCCAAAAAGCGCCAGGTGGATTTTTTTATAATTTTTTTTTGAAAATTCAATTTCTTAGTGTGTGTGTGTATGTATATATAAGTATGGATTTTCGAAAAAAAGTTATAAATAAAAAAATCACTCAGCTCTTTTTGTTTTTAGCTCAAAACATTCGATAACATGTAACTTACATTCCCTATTTTTTTTTAGAAAAAAAGTTAGACCACCCGTACTCATGAGATTTTGGACGTTTTTTTGGATGAAAACGCCGGAGCACGCCCCCCAAGCAGCCCCCGTGGGCTTTTTTTTGACAAAATTTGCTTTTGACGTTGTATTTTCCATGCCCTATATGAAAACATTTGACCAATCACTTTTTTAATTGAATATTATTTGTTTTAATAATTCAAAAAAATAATAATTGGGTAATTATGGGAGTGTCACGTGTCGAACAACGCCTAAGGGTGGGGCATTATCCCACTACGCCATTTTCTTCAAAACGCCCCTTGGCTGACTAGGATGACACGTGGCGCACAACGCCCAAGGGTGGGGCATTATTCCCATAACCAGTACGCATGGTCTTACATAAGGTTTTCTTGAGTTTTCGTAACTCAAGTGAGTTCTCTCTCTCTCTCTCTCTCTCTCTCTATATATATATATATATATATATATATATATATATATATATATATATATATATATATATATATATATGGTAAGGGGAAGGATCCACTAAAAAGTGGATTTTGCCTAATTAGCCTAAGAAGTATTGTGATATTGACATGTGACACTCCTAATAAGTAGGAATGAAGGGCATTTTGGTCCTTATAAATAGGAGTGAAAATGACATGTGGCATCCAATTTGTTTTTTAAAAATACAATAAAAAAATCTAGTACAAAAAAATCTAGCACAAAAACTCAAGTACAAAAAAATATATCACAAAAAAATATAGTACAAAAAATTATTGCACGAAAAAATTCAGCAAAAAAATGTAGTAAAAAAATCCAGCACAAAAAATTGAGAAAAAAAATTAAGACAAAAAAAATTCAGCACAAAAATATAGTACAAAAATCCAGCACAAAAAATGTTATACAACATAGAAATACAACACATTTTAGTGGCTTTATTTAGTCTTCATATTTTATATAGCAATATGGTACTAAAATTAAAGATAAAAAGACGTCCGATTTTACGGTGAAATTTTTATGAAAAAATAATACCGTATAAAAAAGTTATGAACGTTTAAAAAATAGGGGTGGAATATGCATGTGTCTTGCATGTGGAGAGAGAAAGTCTATAAATAAGATTTTCCTAATATACAATTGTACTCCTCCTTTCTTCTACACTTTCATCTTAACCACTGATTTAAAAAAGAGTTAATTACATAGTTAGTCCATGTGGTTTGCACAAAATAACAACCTTGGGTACTAATAGTTTCTGATAACATTCTAGGGTATTAACTTTTCATTTTGTAACGTTTGAGGGTATTAAGCTTATTTGAAGGCTTAAAATCACATTTTGTTAGTACCTAAGTATGTTATTTTGTGCAAACCACAGCGACTACCTATGTTATTACCTTAGAAGTTAATACCTCCAAACGTTACAAAATGAAAAGTTAATACCCTAGAAGGTGATTTTAAACTATTAGTACCCAAGGTTGTTATTTTGTGCAAACCACAGGGACTAACTATGTAATTAACTCTTTAAAAAATGAATGCTTAAGATTCCTTCTCATCCTACTTAGGCAAGATAAACTTTTTATTTGATCTTACCCCTATATGGTAAAATCAAATAAAAAATTTATTTGTCTAAGGGCTTGTTTGGCTAAGCTTATTTAACTCAAAAATAACTTTTTATTAAAAGGATATGTTGACTTATGACTTTTTGAAAAACTGTTTTTAAAAAAGTGTTTGGATTTGCTTATAGGGTGGAAAAAGCCAATAAGTCAATAAGTTATTTTTTAAAAAGTGTTTGACTTAGCTTATTTATGTAAAATGACTAAAAAAGGCAGGAAAAGCCAATAAGTCATAAGCAGCTTCAAAAAGTCACTCCTTACTAACTTTTCAAAACTAATTTTTCCTCTTTATACAAAAAAGTTATTTTGAACAGTGCTTATCAGTTTTCCAAACATTTTTTCTCTTTATTATCTTTTTGTAAAAGTTAATAAGTTATAAAGTTATAAAGATGTGTTAAAAAGCTTAGCCAATCACCCCCTAAATAGGACGAGTAGTAATCTTAATCATTCAATTTTCAAATAGAAAAAATATGAATTGTAAGGGTGTTTTTGTAAAAATACTATCCTTATTTTTTAAAGAGTTAAATGCCATTTTAGTCACTATGGTTTGAGACATTTTGGCAGTTTAGTTCAAATGTTTAATTTTTCGCCTATGGATCCAAAAAGGTTTCATCGTTGCCATTTTAGTCCACTGGTTAACCTTATCCATATTCTGGTTATTTTATATGTAATTCTGTTAACAAGAAGGGCAATTCGGCCATATAAAATGACTAAATTGCCCTTCTCATTAACAGAAAAATGGATGAAATTAACCCAGTAGACTGAAATGGCAATAGTGAAACCTTTTTGGACCCGCGGGTGAAAAATGAAGCCTTTTGACTAAACTGGCAAAATGGCCCAAACTACAAGGACTAAAATGGAATTTAACTCTTTTTTAAATCTTCATAACTTTTTTATACGACATTATTTTTTCATGAACATTTCACCATAAAATCGAGCGTCCATTTATCTTTAATTTGAGTACCATTTTGCTATACAAAATATGGCAACTAAAAAATTCCAAAAAAATGTGGTGTATTTCTATGTTGTATGACATATTTGTACTATTTTCGTACTAAATTTTTGTGCTAATTTTTTGTGTTTAATTTTTTATATCAAATTTTTTCTATACTATAACTTTTGTGCTTTATTTTTTGGGCTATATTTTTTGTAATAGATATTTTTTGCTATATTTTTTATACTAGATTTTGTTGTCTTATATTTTTTGTACTAAATTTTTTGTGCTAATTTTTTTTGTACTGGATTTTTCTTTTGTTGTACTTTTTAGAATATAAAAGGGGTGTCACATCTCATCTTAACACTACTACATAAAAGGACCTGAATATTTTAGTACCAAAATGCTTTCCTTCCTACATAAAAGGAGTGTCACATATTATCATTATAATCCTTCTTAGGCTATAGGATGTGGTCATAATCCTCATGGTCACCATGACCCTCTACAGCAGTCTCATGTCACCCACTTCCAATGCATCATCCAAAATCACTACACTAAGGGTGTGGTCATGACCCAAAGCACTATTCTCTTATTTTATTTTATTTTTTGTGAAAAGAAAAAAGAAATATTAAAAAAGGAAAGGAGACTCAAGGTTTAATCCATGCCAACCATGGTGGATGAGGTAAGGGGGTGATGTAGCAATCCATTAATGGTCATATGTGGCAATTGATGACTCAACCGATATCCCCCACACCCTTCAACCTTAGGCTACTTGGGCAAAACTCACTTTTTAGTATATCTTTCCCCTATATATATGAGAAGGGTTGAGTTCATTTAAAAACTCTAAATAATCGCAGAACTTTCAGAATTTCTAACAAACAATCATTTAATAAATATAGTTTTATATTTAGGGCACTTTTATTATTTATTATATGTATTTTTTGGTTATATACATGTTAATAGTAGTTTACATATACGTGATCATAAAATTACGTATAAAAATGATAAAATTACTCTAAAGATGTATTTAATGATAAAAATACGTGTAGCAATAATAAAGCTATCCTAAATATAAAATTATATAATAAAAATATTTATTATGAGTTCTGCGAGTTCTGTAAATATTTAGGGTTCTGAAATAACGCTCACCCTACATGGGAATGATCAAATAAAAAGTTGATTTTGGCTAGGTAGACATTTCATTTTTCAAATTAATAGTTACGATGAAAGTGTAAAAAAAAGATGGGTGTAACAATATTTTTATAATAGCCTATTTGTTGACTCTCTCTCCACATGCATATTTTCCTATATTTTTTAAACGTTTATAACTTTTTTCATATAACATTTTTTTTAAAGTGTACCATAAAATCGAGTATTTTTTATCTTTAAGTTTATCACCGTATTACTATATAAATTATTAGATCTAAAAAACTCAAAAAACTGTCTTAGATTTTAATGTTGTATAATATTTTTGTGCTGGATTTTTTGTACTAGTTTTTTTGTGCTAGATTTTCTGTGTTGAAATTTTTTGTACTGGTTTTGTTTGTGCTATAGTTTTTATGCTGGATTTTTTCATGCTAAATTTTTGTGTTTGCTTTTTTTGTACTGTATTTTTTGTACTAAAAAACTTGTGTTAGATATTTTAGTACTATATTTTTTGTGTTGTATTTTTAAGAAAAAAGGGTGAGAGTTTTTGTTTTAGGAACAAAATGTCTTTCCCTTCTGCGTTTAAAAATTGTCACGTGTTATCTTCACAGTCCTTTTAGGCTACTTAACCAAAACCTACTTTTTAGTGGATCTTATATATATATATATATATATATATATATATATATAGGGTTGAGTTATATGGAAAACCCTATCTTTTTTAGAAAACCCTGAAAACCCATTCTCATCCATTGATTGTCTTTCATCCAAGAAGATCTATGGCTCTCCTATTTTGTTTGTATATTAGATTTAAATATAATCAAAGAAGGACATTTCTGGTAGAACAAAAAGACTTTTTGGCATTGGAAATGACAAAACCCACTTGTGTAGTACTAGTATCATCATCTCTCTCCTCTTTCTTCTAGTCAAATCTTTCAAAACACTATTATCTCTCTCCTCTTTCTTCATCATGTGAAAGAGAAAAGCTTCATGGTCTTCAATGGTGATCCTTCAATGGTGATCTTCATTTGAAGATAATTTCAGCATCATGTGGTCTGAAAAAATCACAAAGACACATGCACGAGTGGGTGTGTGAGAAGAACGATGACAAGATGAATGTTTTTAGAGAGAGAAAGTTGATGTTTTAGATAGAGAAACAACAATCTTTATCACAAAGACACACGCACGAGTGTGTGTGTGAGAAGAAGGTTTGAAGATCTTCTTCGTGTTCATCGGACGGTTATAGATCCGGTAAGTGTTCTTGAAATATCATTTCACACTTGATTTTTTTGTTGAAATGGTTGTTAATATGTTTTTGTGTGCTGAAAGTGTTTTAGTAATGGTTAATGGGGTATCCATGGTTAATGTTCATGTATTTTAAATAAATCAAAAACTTTAGGATGAGATTTTGAACGGGTTTTTTTGTTGGTTTGGATGCTTGTTAGGGGCTTTTGATCTTAACAGTAGCTGTTTTTTTGTTGGTTTGGGTTGCTTGTTTGGGTTTTTGATCTGAACGGTAAGTGTTTTTTTGTTTGGTTGCTTGATTCACAGACTCAGGCCCATAACATGTGTTAAGCCCCCTGTTAGAATGTTATATAACGTGTGTTGATTTACAGAAACAAACCCATAAAGATATTCAATTGACAAGTTGGATGGATGTAGGCGAAGTTAATGCGTATTCTAGTCATGGTTAATGTTCATGTATTTTAAATAAATCCAAAACTTTAGGATGAGATTTTGAACGGGTTTTTTTTGTTGGTTTGGTTGCTTGTTTGGGGCTTTTGATCTTAACAATAATTGTTTTTTTGTTGGGTTGCTTGATTTACAGAGACAGACCCATAACATGTGTTAAGCACATGTTAGAATGATATATAACGTGTGTTGATTTACAGAAACAGATCCATAAAAGATATTGAATTGACAAGCTGGATGGATGTAGGCGACGTTAATGCGGGGACATTGAAAAAGTCACATCCTTTGGGAAAGAAGTCTTCGTTCATTTATAACATGTGTTGGTGGTTCATGCTGTAACAGAACACCATGATGTAACCTGACATGTGTGCATGTATAACATGTGTTAAGCCCCTGTTAGAATGATATATAACGTGTGTTAACCTTTTGTTAATTAAAATAAACAAGTAATATCTATTTTATTTTTGTTGATGTTTAAAATATCCGATAATGTGGATACTGAGTGTAAAACTTGTACAAGTAATAAATGTACAAGTTAGTATGTAACGTGTAATATGAAACGAGCCATTTATGGTAACACATGTACCGGTAATTTTGGAATATATAATATGAAACGGGTCATTTGTTTTGCATATTTTGGAATGTATAACATGTGTTAGGCCACTGTTATAATCTTTTTGTAACATGACATGTATTCATGTATAAGCTAGTGGTTTACAAAACACCATGATGTGTATATACTGATCTAACATGTGTTACAATTTGTCTGTTCGGAACATGTAATTGCTTAACATGTGACAAGGGTGAAAACAGTCGACGAGGGTGATGAGTTTAATGATGAGCTTAGTTAATATCGTAATCTTGTTGTAACCCCACTTGTATACATATGATAACATGTAAGCATCCATTATAACCCGACTTGTATTCATGTATATGAAAGTGGTTTGCAAAACACCATGATGTGCGTGTACTGATCGTAACACGTGTACAAGTTAATAATTTAATATGGAACATACAAGTTAATATTGTAACACCGTATACCTGGGATAACATGTGTTAAGCCTCTGTTATAATCTTGGTTTAACCCAACATGGTGTCATGTATAAGCTAGTGGTTTCCAAAACACCATGATTTGTATATACATACGGTAACATGTGTTACGCGCCTGACATGTATAACGTGTGTTAAGCCTCTATTATAACGTGTCTTAAGACTTCCAGAATGGATGCATAAACTCTAATAGTAACTTAATAACAACATAGTATACCTGATATAACGTGTGTTAAGCCTCTTTTATAACGTGTGTTAAGACTTCCAGAATGTGTTAAGTCCATACCGTTTTAACATCATGTACTAGACAAAACAATAAGAGTCTCACATTACATATTACTAGTAAACGAAAATACATAGCACTAAGAAAATGGTGGAGCTTCCTTTGACAGTCTGCCTTAGCTTTTCAGCGGCTACCTTTGCGTATGTCAGGGAAGTTATAAAAATGTGTTTTCATGTCACACGTAACACGTGTTACGTTGTACATGGGTTTCATGTCACATGTAACACATGCATGTCCGAGAAGTTCAAACTATAACACGTGTTAGTTGTGTTGTGCTGTAACATAAACATGGTCATGATCCTTGAGCATCTGATCCACGTTTGACGAAACCAACGGTCCCGAGAATTGGATCTTATATCCCTTGTATCCATCACCGTCCTAATAACAAAAAGATAAGATAACCGTTAAGTCGTTAACCAGACATAAATATTAACACATTGATAGCCAGAAAATCTTTTTTTCTCAAATAACATCACAAAAACAGTTACTATTCAGATCAAAAGCCCCAAACAAAGAAACCAAACCAACAAAAAACAATTACTATTCAGATCAAAAGCCCAAAGAAGCAACCAAACCAAGCATAACTTTTTAACACAAAAATAAAAACCTGCAAATTAATCTTACACAACTGAAACAACAACTAACAAAGTACACAAAACTAAAAACCTGCAATTAATTCGCCATACCCTAATACATGTCTCTAATACATTGTCATACCTAATACATGTCTCTATAACATGTTACTATGGTTTAGCTGTGAAACAGGAGTTCAGACTATAACACGTGTTACGTTGGTTGTGCTGTAAGACAAACTTGGCTTAGCTGTGAAACCGGAGTTCAGACTATAACACGTGTCACGTTGGTTGTCCTGTAAGACAAACTTGGCTTTTCGTTTCTAAAAACAGATGTGCCGATTATTAGACGTCTAAAAATAAAAAAATCGGGCATGTGTTAAACTGTATGGCTATGTCTAATAGGATAAAGTGTAACATGTATTAGGGTATGACGATGTAAAATTAATCAGTAAAACTAATCACATGTTTAATAAAATTAATCAATAACACTTGTTTAATAAAATTAATCTTACACAACTGAAACAACAACTAACAAAGTACACAGAACTAAAAACTCTTTAACATATAATCAATAACACCTTACAATTTCAGCAATTAATTCAGCAACACCTAATCAGCAATTAGTAAAATTAATCACATGTTTAGTAAAATTAATCTTACACAACATTAACAAAAAAAAAAACTCACAGATTTAACAACTCTTAACACCTTACAATTTCAACAAATTATTTCAAACAAATCACATACAAAACAATAACCAAAATCCTGATAATCAAACGAATTAATCATATATGACAACAACAACAACAACCTGTCGACGAAGATCTGCATCACGAAGCTTAGCTTCAATTTCTTCAACACTTGATGGAGACGCCTTCGTTTCCGAGAGTCTCCGGCGGAGCCTCGGCGGCAAAGTTGGCGGCGATGATAGACCGGCACCGTCAACGGCCGGAAACTCCATGGCAACTCCGCCGTTCTCCGGAGCAGATAACGAACCTGTTGGGGAGCAGATAACCCGGCGACATTAACGGGGTTATATGGTGGATTTGTCTCCATGGACATTAATGGAGAAAGGAATAAATGAAGAAGTAGATTGTAAATGAAGATGTGCAGGAAATTAATGGAGGTCTTTCTTATAAATGAAAATGATAGAGATATGGAGTTAGAAATATACATTGGGAAGATAAATGGGTAATAAATGTTGTCAAATCATTGTACACAAAAGTCAAGATATCTTTTTGAGTTGGGTAGTATAATGTTGAATTTACCAAAGTGCCCTCAAAAGCAAAAAGAAAGATGGAGATGGCTGGGACACGTGGCCAATTGTAGGCCTTGAGATGGGTTTTCAAAGTTTTCTCAAAATAATGGGTTTTCTCTAGAGCATTACCCTATATATATGGTTAGGTTAACGTACAAGAGCCCTTATCCTACATTACATACGCGATCATCTCAGCCGTCAGATCTTCATCCCACATTGAAATCGCATGTTGGTTTTTTGTAACAATTTCGCATGTTGCTTTTTTAACATGCGATTTCATCAAAAATTACCACATGCGAAATTGTTACAAAAAATCAACATGCGATTCCATCAAAATTATCACATGCGAAATTGTTACAAAAAACCAACATGCGATTTCATCCATGCTATTTTATAACATGCGATTTCACATCGCGTACGTAGCTTACATTAAGCCATTTTGTGCAATACACTTTTTCTTATATACACACACACACATCTATATACATATATGTATATATACATATATATATAGGGGATGGATCATGAGAAAATTAGTTTAAATGAGAAAACCAAAAAACTAACTAAAAAAACCTAAAAAAACATACCAAATTTTTTTTTACAATTTTTTATAAAAAATCGCTATTTTTTATGTATGGAAAAAAAGTTTTAAAAAAAAGTTTGTAGTACTGAACATGTGCGCTAATACGGATATAATGCACATGTGTAGTACACATATAATGCACATGTGCAGTACAAGTTTTTTTTAAAAAAAAACATTTTTTCCATACATAAAAAACAGCGATTTTTTTATAAAAAAATTGGTATGTTTTTTTAGCTTTTTTAGTTAGTTTTCTAGTTTTCTCATTTAGATATAGTTTTCTCATGATCCTCTCCCTATATATACATATATATATATATATATATATAGGATCAAGTTTATTTAGGAACCACTATTTATTGCGAGAACCGCGAGAAACAGTGTGATCACAACCAAAACTTCTTTAAAAAGTTTAAAAAACATATAATTTTTTTTATAACTTTCAATTAAAAAATCGCAACATTTTATTTATAAAAAATTGAATTATTTTTTTTTATAAAAATTCGGGATTTAATTGAAGAAAAACAATTTTAACATTTAGTTTTAGGGTTTAGCTTTAAGATTTAGTTTTTAGCATTTAACTAGGGTGGTGTAGGTGGCGGTTTAGGTGTTTTTAGATTTTTATGAGGTGGGAGTAGAGAGGGTTAGGTTTTTGGGTAGTGGGGGGTGGGGGTGGGGGTGGGGGTTCATTGTTTGTTTTGGGTTTATTTTGGTTGTGTTCATAATGTTTTTCATGGTTCTCACCTGAACCATACCTTGTATATATATAGGGGAGCGCTAAAATAATAACCACCTGCAGTTGTAAGAAACGAGAGAACCACTTTCTAGCCACTAGATCAACAAGATGGATGAATGAGATTAAAAGTAAATAAAATTAATATTAAATATATTTTGTCTTATTATGCCTTTAATATTTTAATCCAAAAAGGTAGTTTAGTAAAATTACTCTTTTTTGTCTTTATTATTTTTTGATTAATTTTTTGTTTTATTATATTACTTTTTATTTTTTAAACAAAATTTTTTTATTAAAAATATTTTTTAATTAAAATTTTTCTACCAAAACAATTTTTTTGCGCGCCGGTCTTTGCACGCCGTTTTTACGCCGGGCTTTTTCACACATCGTTTTTTAACGCTTCGTTTTTGGACGACGTTTTTTACGCTCAGCTTTTTCAGACGTCGTTTTTTAACGCGCTGTAAAAAACGACGTCGTTTTTTGGACGACCAAACCCCCTCTCACCCACTGATCAACGACCAAACCACGCCGCCGTACAGCTCCGGCGAACTCCCCACCTACAGATTGAGGGTTTTTCCTTTAGGTTGAAGAGAGAGAAATGTGGGTGATATTATAAAGAGAGAGAAATGTGTGAGATATTATAAAGAGAGAGAAAGGTGTCTGGTGTATTAAATGGAGAAAGAGAGAGGGATTTGACATTTGTGGTAAAAGACCAAAATACCCTTTAGGTTGGCATAATATAATTGGTTGAGAGTGGTTCTCGCGGTTCTTACAACTGGATGTGGTTTCTATTTTAGCGGCTCCATATATATATATATATATATATATATATAGGGGATGGTTCATTTGAGAAGAAATTTAATGTGAGAAGAAAAAGAAGAAAGGGCATATTAGTAAAATACTATTTCATTTATAACTCATATCATTAATTTTTAACTCTTTAATTAATTAGTCAACTAATCATTAATTATCCTACATATAATCTACAAAACATACACATATCAAAATTTTCCTACATATACCCTACACATTATAAAATTTTATCCTACACAGTCGAAAATTATCCTACACACCTCAAAATATATCCTACACAACTCGTAATTTATTCTACACAACTAGTAATTTATTCTACATTTTAAATTAAGTTGTTTTTTTTAATTTGAAAAAAGTATATATTTTGAAAAGGAGTTACAAATTTAATTTAGTTAGTTATTAAAGGGGAATAATACAAATTAATGATTTTTGTAAGTTTACCAATATATCCTTATATTAAAATTAAATGCAAATATTAAATGAAGTAAAATGAAGCATTCTTATTGGTTAAAACTTCTTCTTTTCTCTTCTTACAAAAAAAATTCTTCTTATTTGGACCCTCCACTATATATATATATAAGCTACTAAAAATTTAAAACATTATATTTATTGTTTTATAAAAAAAATAATATTCATTGATTATTAAGTGTATATTCCCATTGTTCCAATTAATTCTAAAGATTTCAACGTAATATAAAAAACTTACAATTAATTCAATTCTAAATAGTAATTACTATAATGGAAAATTCATAAATAAAAAGTGGAAAAGAGAGAATTAACATTATTGTAAGGAGTGGTGGTCAACTAGCAAAGGCTAAACTTTTAGACATAAGGATTTAAAAGGGAAAAATTTTGGTTTGATGTCTCACAACAATATATAGATTAAACGAAATTTGTCCTTAAAAACATGGTAATGAACTTGCTGTCGTCGTGTCGTCGTCGTTATTATTATTATTATGCTATTTTGCAATTAACGTATATTTGTTAAAGTTGACAAAATTAAGGGGTGGTAACCAACATAATTCATTTAGCCTTTCAAAAAAAAAAAAAAAAACATAATTCATTTAGAAGATTTATTTATTTCACTTATTTAAGTTAAAACTTTAATCGTTTTTTTTTTAACGGTGACTTTCTTTTTTAGTGACCCAATGACACGCTGCCTAAACAACGGCTCTAGCCAAGATCTGGCCAGACTACATTGTCTTAACTAGGCCCGCGGTAGGCTGGTTAGACTTGGTTACGGCGTTCCTCCGGTAACCGTACTGCCTCCACACGAGATGACTCGCTGAAATAACAGCCGGATGAAAACCGGGGTGCGGCTCAGGATCGAACCCCCTCGGTGGGTTTGTCACCATCATTGCCCAATATCTACCCTAAGATGACACAAGTGAGAGAATTGAACTTGAGTCTCCATTGAAAAACTCAAGTCTCCTACCACTAGGCCACAAGTGGAGGGATAACTTTAATCGCTTGACTTGTAATATGCAATATAATCCAAGACTCATGTTTAGTTAATGGTTTCAAATGATCACATGTGTAAGTTACCAAAAATAACATTTTTTTAAAAGCAACTTTCATTCAAACACAAAACCGGCTAGCTATTAACAAGGCGGAAATACTAGCCGGCAACCAAAAAGAACTTAACTTTCATCCTCTCTGGGTCTCAAGTTTTTTTTTTTTTTTTGAGAGGTGACTTTCACAACAGACGGTAATATCACACCCACAAGTCGCAGGTCCGCCCCACTACTGTCCCGAAGACTATGTTGTCTTAACCGGGCCCACGCTTCGGTAGCAATGGGAGCTTGGCTCTCCCCGAGAAAATTTCCAGCCCCCTGCCACTTGACAGGAGTTGCACCCTCCACACGAGCCGACCGCCTGTTGTGACAAGCGACCCGCTGGAGTAAATGCACTGTAGTAGAAAACTCGGGTTGGCTCCCGGGATTCGAACCTGGAAACCTGGTTCTCGCCCCGTTCATTGCCCTTCCCCCAAATGTAGTGGGTGGGGATCGAACCTTGGTCTCCTAAGATAACCAAAATCCTTTCCACCACTCCACCACAAGTGGAGGATTCTGGGTCTCAAGTTAAGCATTTAATAAAAACAATTGCTCTTCAGATGAATTAAGAGTAAAGGTATATGTAGGTTCTGTTGTTTTGGTAATTAATTTGGTAACGTTGAAAAAATATGGTAATGTTTTGACTACTTTTTTGTAATACTTTCGATGAACGTCGTACGGTTAGGATGTACGTTGCTAACTGGGTTAGTAGTTAGCATCACCAAGTTAGTATTAAAATCGTCCTTTGTCTAGAGACGTCCAAGAGAAGCAAAACTTCTCACCTCCCCATTGACCACTACTGTTTAACAAAATAAAAAAGTTTGAATTAAAATCAGTAAAAACACGCCAACTTGGATATACTTTATAAAAAAAAAACAAAGAAAGGTCAATATTCTTTTACAATGCACACCGATTTAAAACTAAATATGTATATATTAAACATGTTTAACAAAATAGAAAAGTTTGAATTAAAATCAGTAAAAACACACCAACTTGCATATACTTTATAAAAAAAAACAACAAAGAAAGATCAATATTCTTTTACAATGCACACCGATTTAAAACATAAATATGTATATATTAAACATTAAATGCTTGAAATATTGCTTATTCGTTTGAGTTAATATAAACTGATCTCATCAACATCATTATCACAATGCAAATAAATGTGCACATGAATATGTCCCATTCGTAAATGAAAATATTTCCATGCTCCCAAGCATGCCGCATATCAGTGCCATATGAGCCGAGCCCTAGTTTCACTAATCTTGATTAGATTTGTTTAACTTATAAAAACTCGAGTTCAAGCTCAGCTCTGTGAGAGCTTTGTTTCTATAGCTCGAGTTCGGATCGTATGTAGTTTTTTAAGCTCAAGCTGGACTCGTTTATTATTTAATCATTAATTTATACTAGTTATAGTTATATAAAACTAGATATAACAGAATATATATCTCTCTATATATATATACCTATATATATATATCATTTAGTTGTTTTTCACAATTTTATAAATACTAATTTGTTATTATTTAAATATATATATATATATTTAGTATATTAATATCAATCAACTACAAGAAAACGGGGCAATAGCGACGACAAATGTCGCCGCTAATGATGCTAATATGCGTCGCTATTGCAGTGCTACTATTGCTTGGACGCTAATAACCCTATTGTCGCCGCTAATAGTAAATGTCGCCGCTAATAAGACGTTGATAAAGATATTCATCACTATTACCTGATACCCATTAGCGGCGACATGTCACCATTAATACCTGTTTTTTTTTTTTTTTTTTTTTGCTACTTTCACAAAGTTTCCAGCTTTTACGTACAAAACCTACCGATTTCAAGTTTTTCGCAACAAACAAACTACAAAAACACAATAATTATACGAACGTACATACTAACATTACTTAAAAGTTATTCATTTAATTCACATAATAACATCCTAAAATTGCATAAAACGTGAACTGAGATGTCACTAAAATTGCATAAAATTATTTCGTTTAATTCGCATAATAACATCCTACATCATGTCGTCATCGTCTTCATCGTTATCTAAAATGCCATCATCAATGTCCGCGGGTTGCTTTCCCCTCGAACCGAGATATTCTTCAAGGCGGCTCAAAAGCGACAGGGTTTGGAAAAACAACAAAACAAATTCCTACGATAAAAATATATCAAAACCCAAATTAACATATTAGCATATTAACATACTACCAACATATATATACCAAAGTTACCAATTTTCTAACAAAACTACTAATATAACCCAACATTTACCAAAGTAAAATATGATAGTTTATACATCGGATTATTGTTGTTGACTTTGAGACTGCGTACCAACATTGGAGGGCATATTGGAAGAAGGTTTATGCCCAATCCCTAAGAACCATCCCCACCGATCACCCAAGACCTTTTGAAACGATGCAACCACATTCGGCGGTTGACAACTACCACCTTCTCCGACACGTTCGTTTTGACCCATAATCTCCTATTCTAAAGCTAGCTATATTTTACGAAGATGATTATATATATATATATATATATATATATATATTGTAAAACCTTTAATAACATTGGATAATTTACTTGAAACATGTATCACGTTATAAGTATCTTTTACCAAATATCCACAAAACGATAATTTACATGGATTTTAAATATTTCCAACAAAACTACTTCTACTTATTACACATAAGTTTCGTTTCAAAAGGACGATTATAATTACGGAAGCTTTGACATTTGTGTGTTCGATCCTTTCGGGTACTTGATCATCATCCCCAATTCGCTACCATCACCTATAATCCAGAAATTTTTCAAAACATTAGTCATTTATGTTTATAATGTGAATTAACAAGTCCTAAAGTCAAAACACATAAAAGAACAACATTTTTCCAGCTCTGTGTCTCGGTCGTGGGGCGTGACAAACGAAGGACTAGCCTCTGTGGGCCGCGAGGGCTCTAGTTTAACCCCTTTCTAAAGAATGTTCACCCATCAGTAGGAATGTTCATTAAATAGTAGTAGTGTTCACTTAATAGTAGGGGTTTTCACTGAATAGTAGGAGTGTTCACTGAACAGTAGGGGTTTTCACTGAATATTAGGAGTTTTCACCGTACAGTAGGAGTGTTCACTGAACAGTAGGGGTTTTCCAAATTATTCGACCCGTTTACATTAACGAGGTATAAAATGTAATTATAAGCTCAGAACTCCCATAAGAACTACATCTTATTATCCGTTTACACTACGACACATTAAACTAAAACTCAAGTGCCGATAATAAGGTACATATGTCCTAATTTTTCCGGTTTAACTTAATTAGCAACATTTATCACTTTAACTTACCAAAGTTTAATACTTTGGTGATTTTGACCCATTTGATTTCACTAGCGAATCCATCGCCCTTTTTGAATCAAACATATAGTATCCGAGTCAATTTAACCCGGTGAACTTTTAAGTGGAATCCACCACTTTCTTCATTTCTATATTCTCGACATTTCTACTTTTTTGTGTTTGGATACTACAAACGAAATCCTTCGTTTTTAGTATTATCCAACTTTATAACGATTTAATTATCATTCCACAACAAAGCATAAAAGTACTAAAACAAGATATTACGAAGCGAATAGCCGCGTACCTTTTCAAAGCTTTCCTTTTAAGCGGTTATCTGACCCGCCTTGTCCACTTGATGATCCACCCAAATCATCTATATAATTTGAGTTGAATATATTGTTTAGAACTTCATAGTTCAATATTCGATATTTCATTCTCTTGGTTAATCAACTAAGCGATTAATTCATATCTTTCAAGTATTCCTATTCATTCAAGCATTTTATCGAACATCTGGTGTGCATAATTTGTGTTTTAACACTATCATGTTCATGATTAACAATATTAACCATGTTTAGCATAGAAATTCGATTTATATAACAAGAACACTATAAGCACACTAGAATTTACATCATAAGCATCCATTAACATTCAATATCACAAGAATATATGTATTCTTCACAAAACCCATATACCCTTATGTAACAAACATTGAAACTCATAGGTTAATTCATGAATTGATAAATTTCTTTGTCTAAGATTAGTTCCTAGACTTATATTAATCATGATTCAACCATAACCTTCATCAATTCATCAAAAAATTTTGTTACAAGAATTCAAAAATCCTCACAACATCATCATATCTAAAGATTTAACATACCTTGTGACCTACTAAGGATGAGGATCACAAATTCAGCCGTGAATCACCTTCAATTTGATTTGATTTCTTGGATTATGAGTGAAATTAGAGGAGTTAGGGTTTTGAAAGAGATAGAATTCGTCCCTGGGTTTCGATCAATCTGGACACACACACACAAAGTGTGTGTCTTTGATACTTATCCGGGTTTTAATAATATGAGTTTCAAAATTTGCACCATTAGCCCCTCAAACTTCTAAGTTAATAAAATAGTTAGAATTCTTTGGTTTCCTTCATCTTTTCTATTAAGAATTTAACTAGGTTAATTATTCCTAGTTTCGATTCTCATTATTATATTATAATTATTATAACTTATACATGTATAACGACATATATATATATATATATATATATATATTTTAATAAATTTAGGGGTGTGACAAGTCTACCCCCCTTAAAGAGGATTTCGTCCTCGAAATCGTAATACATACCGAATAGAAAAGGGTATAAACGTCTCATCTCTTCTTTGGACTCCCAAGTGGTGTCCGATCCCTTCCGGTGTTCCCATTTAACTTTAACTTGAATAATCTCTTTATGCCTTAAGCTTTTGACCTTTCGATCAAGAATTTTGATAGGCTTTACGACATAATTCAATTTATCATCAACTTCAATGTCGTCATAACTTATATAAGTGGTTTCATCAGCTAAGCACTTTCATAGATGTGAAAAATGGAAAGTGCTATGTATACTGCTTAATTCTTCTGGCAATTCAAGTCGGTAAGCTACCTTACCCACCCGCTCTAAGATTTTGAATGGCCCAATAAATCTCGGACTCAATTTTCCCTGTTTTCGGAAACGGATAACTCCTTTCCATGGAGATACTTTAAGCATCACCATATCACCAACCTGAAACTCGATTGGTCTTCGTCTTTTATCTGCGTAGGACTATTTTCGATCTTGAGTAGCATATAAATGAGCCCAGATCACTTCAATCTTTTCGTTAGTAATCCTGACTACATCTTTATGGGCTAATTCTCGCGGACCCACTTCACCCCAACACACCGGGGTTCAACACTTTCTATCGTAGAGCATTTCATACCAGGCCATTCCAATACTGGAATGGCAACTATTGTTATATGAAAACTCTGTTAGTGGTAGATAAACATCCCAACTACCACCAAGGTCAATAATACATGCACGCAACATATCTTCGAGCATTTGGATAGTTCTTTCACTCTTCCCATCGGTCTGCGGATGATATGCGGTACTAATGAACAACTTAGTACCCATTTCCTCTTGAAAATTGCGCCAAAAATTTGAAGTAAAGCGCGTGTCTCTATCTGATACGATAGACACCGGTACTCCATGGCGAGATATGATTTCATTCGTGTATATTTCCGACATCTTCTCAGAAGTGTATGTTTCTCTAATTGGAATAAAATGAGCACTCTTGGTCAATCTGTCAACTACTACCCATATAGCATCAAATCCACGTGATGTTCTTGGTAATTTAGTTAACAGATCCATACTACCTTTTCCCACTTCCACACCGGAATGTCTAACGGCTGAAGTTTACCGTAAGGCTTCTGGTGTTCTGCTTTTACTTGTAAATAAGTTAAGCATTTTTCCACATACTTCGTGATGTCTCGCTTCATTCCGGGCCACCAATAATTTTGTTTAAGTCTTTGTACATCTTGGTAGCTCCCGGATGAATAGAATAGCGGGACTTGTGAGCTTCATCAAGAAGAAGAGTTTTAACATGGCAAGTGTTTGGAACCCAGATTCGATCAAAACGGGTTTTTAATCCATCACTATTTTCTTTCAAGTCTTTAAGCTGACCTACTATTCTTTCTTTTTTCAAATTTTCTTCTTTTACAGCTTCATATTGCGCCTCTTTGATTCGTTCAATTAAACCCGAGGTCACTACTAACTGCATTGATTGCACCCGAATAGGTGAATATTCTTCATTTCGACTTAGTGCATCTGCAACTATGTTGGCTTTCCCTGGATGATAATGAATTTCACAATCATAATCCTTCACCATCTCTAACTAACGCCGTTGTCTCATATTTAACTCCTTTTGATCAAAGAAGTATTTGAGACTTTTATGGTCAGTGAAAATGATACATTTCACACCATATAAATAATGCCTCCATATTTTTAAGGCAAAGACTACTGCCGCCAATTCTAGATCATGTGCCGGATACTTCTTTTCATGAATCTTTAATTGTCTTGAAGCATACGCGATCACCTTTCCTCGTTGCATAAGTACACACCCGAGACCAAGCTGGGATGCGTCAGAATAAATGACCATGTCTTCAATCCCCTCTGGTAACGTTAATATAGGGGCACTGGTCAAATTTTCTTTAAGAATACGGAAGGCATCTTCTTGTGCACTACCCCATACAAATTTCTCATCTTTTCGAGTCAACTTGGTTAATGGTATTGCAATTTTGGAGAAATCTTGTATAAATCTCCGATAATAACCCGCAAGACCTAGGACACTCTTAATCTCTGATTGATTCTTAGGAGGTTTCCATTTAGTCACAGCTTCTATTTTGGACAGATCTACTGACACCCCCTCGGTATTAATAACATGTCCTAGAAACTATACCTCACGCAGCCAAAAGGCACATTTTGAAAACTTTGCGTAAAGTCTCTCACGCCTAAGCGTTTCAAGCACTTCGCGCAAGTGACATTCATGATCCGCTTCGTTCTTTGAATATACAAGAATATCGTCAATGAAAACAATCACCGACTTGTCTAGCATTGGTTTGCAGACGCGGTTCATAAGATCCATGAAAGCCGCAGGTGCATTAGTTAATTCGAAAGACATTACTAAAAACTCGTAATGCCCATAACGCGTTCGAAATGTTGTTTTCGGTATATCTTCTTCTTTTACTTTCAACTGATGATAACCCGGCCTTAAGTCGATCTTCGAAAACCAACTCGTGCCTTGTAGCTAATCGAACAAGTCGTCGATCCTAGGAAGCGGGCATCGATTCTTTACCGTGAGTTTATTTAACTCCCGATAATCGATGCACATTCTCATGATTCCATCTTTCTTCTTCACAAATAATACTGGCGCTCCCCACGGAGAAACGCTCGGTCGAATAAATCCTTTGTCTAAAAGGTCTTGTAATTGCGACATCAACTCTTGTAGTTCCAATGGCGCTAATCGAAAAGGAGCCTTGGCTACCGGTTTCTCGCCCGGAACCAATTCAATGCCAAACTCCACCTCACGCTCAGGTGGTATCCCCGGTAGATCTTCCGAAAAAACATCTTCAAATTCTCGTATAACTGGTACGTCTTTGATTTTTGGAGCCTCTTTTGTCGAATCATGTATGTAAGCCATATACGCCTTACATCCATGTCGAACCAGCTTGCAAGCTTTAATGAAAGAGGAAATTATGGGGCTACAACTTTTCTCCCTATAAATAGTAACATGTTTTTTCGCTTAGAGACATTAGTTGTATCTCCTTACGGTTGCATATTACTTTCGCATGATAACGAGCTAGCCAATCCATCCAAATTACCACTTGAAATTCTCCCATTGACATGGGAATTAAATCGACAAAATATTCTTCATCGTCAATGCTCAATTTGCAATTCCAACACATGTCACAAACAATAAAACTTTTATTATCACCTATTTCTACTTCTAATGGCATAGGTAATTTCGTTAATGAGAATATAGGGTGTTGAATAAATCGATGTGATATAAAAGATCTATTTGCACCTGTATCAAATAAAACTCGTACTGGAATTGAATTTACAAGAAAAATACCTGAAACAACATCAGGTTCAGTTTTAGCTTCAGCGGCTGTCATGTTGAAAGACCTTGCCCTTGCTTTCTGGGCGTCAGGCTTTGTATCAGTGGTGTCTTTGGTTCCCGCTAACTCCGGGGACTCAGACTTTTTGTGTCCCGGTTTGTAACATTTATAACATACCGACACCTTTCCCGGGCAATTTGCAACCACATGTCCCACTTTGCCGCAAGTAGGACATGGTTTGTTTTTAAAATAACATTCGCCCTTATGATTCTTTCCACAAATTTTGCATGGAGGTATCCCCCCTTTGTTAACTCCTTTCTTCGGAGCTTCATTCAGCTTTTGTTTCTTTGCGGGGATTGGGTTTTTATCAAACACCCTTCGCTCACCCCTTTCAATCTGCTTTTTCAGCTCAATTTCCCTTTCACGTGCGGCATTCACTATCTCTGTAAGATGCCCGTATTTTGAAGGAGTCATAAACTCCCGATACTCCGCGCTCAGCATGTTGTAGTAATAATATATTTTCTGTTCTTCAGTCTGAACCATCTCATCGCAAAACCTGAGCTTATCGTGAAAGATTCTCGTAATCTTCTCTATCGACTCACCATTATGCCTTAGCTGAATAAACTCTTCTTTAATCCTATTGATTACAGCTTTCGGGCTATGATGTCTAAGGAACTGTGTTTTGAATTCTTCCCATGTCATAATTCTCATGGCCTCAATTCCCTGTTCCTTCTTCAGATTATCCCACCAATCCTTGGCTTGGCCTCTTAACTGACCGGTTCCGTATGCCACGAAATCAGTCTCATCACAATGGGTCCTTTCAAATACCCCTTCAATGTCGCTAATCCATCGTTGACAATGATCGGATCAACTTCACCATGATATAACGGGGGTTTGCATGCCATAAATTTATTATATGGACACACTTTCGATTTACCCGCATCTTTCTTTTCATTCATCTTATCATCTATTACCGCTAAAAGCGTAGTTTGTAGTCTATCGATAAACTGCGGTAGACTAGCTTCTAAAGCTTTTTCGACTTCCTTGGAAATAGTAGCTTTCATCTCTTCAGTTACACGAGATGTTGATTCCTTTCCGGTTTCACCGGCCATTTCTTTGACTGAAATATTCACAATAGTTAATCAATAACTATTTAATTTATTTCCACTTTGTTACATGGAAATTTATATTACACATACTTAATCACAAGTAATGTGTATTTCTTTTTAGGTTCGGTCAAGTACATATCTTGCCTTACCTTTCTTACTTAGTGTATTTCCCCGGGTTCGAGCGTATTCATAAACTCCTCCCATACACCTTTCATATGTTTTTCATTATCTAATTCTATAAATCTAGACTCATTTATAAATAACTCGTACCGGATGTCTTGATCAAGCTTTGAACCGAACACACTTTGTCTTAATGAGTCTCTGATTACCAAGTTGTAAGACCTTTAATAACATTGGATAATTTACTTGAAACATGTATCACGTTATAAGTATCTTTTACCAAATATCCACAAAACGATAATTTACATGGATTTTAAATATTTCCAACAAAACTACTTCTACTTATTACCATGGTTGTAAAAATCCCGACTAGGTGCCGATTAATCTCCGATTAATCCCCGATTAGTCGCCGATTAATCAAATTAATCCCGATTAATCCCCATAAATTCCGATTAATCCCCGATTAATCGCTAGTCCCCACCCCGCCGCCCGACTAGCGACTAGCGATTACTACAACACTGCTTATTACACATAAGTTTCGTTTCAAAAGGACTATTATAATTGCGGAAGCTTTGACATTTGTGTGTTCGATCCTTTCGGGTACTTGATCATCATCCCCAATTCGCTACCATCACTTATAATCCAGAAATTTTTCAAAAAATTAGTCATTTATGTTTATAATGTGAATTAACAAGTCCTAAAGTCAAAACACATAAAAGAACAACATTTTTCCAGCTCTGTATCTCGGTCGCGGGGCGTGACAGACGAAGGACTAGCCTCCGCGGGCCTCAAGGGCTCTAGTTTAACCCCTTTCTAAAGAATGTTCACCCATCAGTAGGAATGTTCATTAAATAGTAGTAGTGTTTACTGAATAGTAGGGGTTTTCACTGAATAGTAGGAGTGTTCACTGAACAGTAGGGGTTTTCACTGAATAGTAGGAGTTTTCACTGTACAGTAGGAGTGTTCACTGAACAGTAGGGGTTTTCGAAATTATTCGACCCGTTTACATTAATGAGGTATAAAATGTAATTATAATCTCAAAACTCCCATAAGAACTACATCTTATTATCCGTTTACATTACAACACATTAAACTAAAACTCAAGTGCCGATAATAAGGTACACATGTCCTAATTTTTCCGGTTTAACTTAGTTAGCAACATTTATCACTTTAACTTACCAAAGTTTAATACTTTGGTGATTTTGACCCGTTTGATTTCACTAGCGAATCCATCGCCCTTTTTGAATCAAACATATAGTATCCGAGTCAATTTAACCCGGTGAACTTTTAAGTGGAATCCACCACTTTCTTCATTTCTATATTCTCGACATTTCTACTTTTTCGTGTTTGGATACTACAAACGAAATCCTTCGTTTTTAGTATTATCCAACTTTATAACGATTTAATTATCATTCCACAACTAAGCATAAAAGTACTAAAACAAGATATTACGAAGCGAATAGCCGCGTACCTTTTCAAAGCTTTCCTTTTAAACGGTTATCCGACCCACCTTGTCCACTTGATGATCCACCCAAATCACCTATATAATTTGAGTTGAATATATTGTTTCGAACTTCATAGTTCAATATTCGATATTTCATTTTCTTGGTTAATTAACTAAGCGATTAATTCATATCTTTCAAGTATTCCTATTCATTCAAGCATTTTATCGAACATCTGGTGTGCATAATTTGTGTTTTAACACTATCATGTTCATGATTAACAATTTTAACCATGTTTAGCATAGAAATTCGATTTATATAACAAGAACACTATAAGCACACTAGAATTTACATCATAAGCATCCATTAACATTCAATATCACAAGAATATATGTATTCTTCACAAAACCCATATACCCTTATGTAACAAACATTGAAACTCATAGGTTAATTCATGAATTGATAAATTTCTTTGTCTAAGATTAGTTCCTAGACTTATATTAATCATGATCCAACCATAACCTTCATCAATTCATCAAAAAAATTTGTTACAAGAATTCAAAAATCCTCACAACATCATCATATCTAAAGATTTAACATACCTTGTGACCTACTAAAGATGAGGATCACAAATTCAGCATTTAATCACCTTCAATTTGATTTGATTTCTTGGATTTTGAGTGAAATTAGAGGAGTTAGGGTTTTGAAAGAGATAGAATTCATCCCTGGGTTTCGATCGATCTGGATACACACACACAAAGTGTGTGTCTTTGATACTTATCCAGGTTTTAATAAAATGAGTTTCAAAATTTGCACCTTTAGCCCCTCAAACTTCTAAGTTAATACAATAGTTAGAATTCTTTGGTTTCCCTCATCTTTTCTATTAAGAATTTAACTAGGTTAATTATTCCTAGTTTCGATTCTCATTATTATATTATAATTATTATAACTTATACATGTATAACGACATATATATATTTTAATAAATTTAGGGGTGTTACATATATATATATATAGGATTCGGTTAAAAGAGGAACCACTATCAGTTGCGAGAACCACGAGAACTCCTCCTATCCAATAAAATTTTAACACATCACCTATAATCAATTTAATTCAAAAAGGGTACTTTAGTCTTGTTCTCTCAATGTCACATCCACTCTCTTTTATCTCTAAAACACATCACATCATACTTTAACAATATCTCTCTCCTTTCATCTCTTTTATACTTTTTATATTTTAAAATTGAGAAAATATATCTAAGGTTTTAAATTCAAACACCAAAGTATTACGTAGTTAAGAAAATACAAAAATATCAAAAATGATATCTATTTCTCTTTGCTCTATTTTCCCTAACTATGACATAATTTTTTTTTATAAGATGCAAGCTAAATTTGTCTTCTATGTTTATTAGAAAATACAAAATTATCGAAAATGATGTCTATTTCTTTTTGCTATATTTTTCCTAAATATAACATAATGTTCTTTATAAAATGCAAGCTATATTTTTCTTATATGTTTATTGAGAATTTCTATTTCATTCGTTAATGTTTGATGACTTTGCACTACAACTTTTAAAAAAACATTCGACAACGTGCGTAAAAAAAGTTTTAACAACGTGCGTAAAAACGTTTTGACAACGTGCGTAAAAAAAGCTTGCAACGTGCGTAAACATTTACACAAACTAAGTATGAGAACACCAATATGTAAAAAATAAATAAAAAATGTTTTGACAATGTGCGTAAAAAAACTCCCCTAATCGCCGACCCGAGCTCCTCTAAACGTCATGCGTAAATCTAATTTTCAAATGTATGTAAAAACGGAAGATGTAAAATAGTTTTTATGTACGTTTGAAAAATGTTATTAACTGTCGAATGTAAAATATTTTTTTTGCGCTCGGTTTCAAATGAAAAAAAAATGTTTTTTATGCCCCTGATCGTCGGTCCGAACTCCTCTAAACGTCACGCTTAAATCTATTTTTCAAATGTATGTAAAAACGCACGCGTAAATGTTTAGTTTTTACATACGTTTGAAAAATTGTTTCTTGTATGTTGTTGAATGTAAAAAAGATTTCGCGCACAGCGTCGAATGTAAAAAAATATTTTTTGTTACACACGATAAAAAAATGTTTTTTTACGCCCCTGATCGCCGGCCCGAGCTCCTCTTAACGTTTGTGGATGTAAACACTTTGTTTTTTTCTTTGATTTTCGTAGGTGTTGGGGCTTTTACGTTCAAATGACGAGGATAACGAACAAAATATGAAGATCAAGCTCAGAGATTGAAGTCGTTTTCTTTTTATATATGTAGTGTAATTTTTTTGTATAAAAAATCATGTGTTCTAATTAATTCTTTTTTTAAATAGATAAACGTAATTAATGTCCACATGAAGAGTCATGTAGTCTATAATGTTTGATTGTCAGTTTGACAAGTTGACATGAATAGTACTCAAGTCAAATTTCCAAAATACCCTTATTGTACTCTATATTCATTTATAATCAATAAAATCACTAAAAGACAAATCAAACTTAAACAATTTAATCTCAACCACTCATACATAAGAGATATAGGGTGGATAAAGGTTCCTACGGTTCTCGCATCTAAAGGTAGTTCCTATATTACCTCATCCATATATATATAGGGTCAGGATTTAGAGAAAACGGGGGAAAGTTTGAGAACAATGAGAACGATTATGGATCGTCATATCAAAATAATTTATGGGCTAGATTGGCGCGGTGGCGTTATCGTAAATAACACCAATTCTATTAAGTGGACGCGCTTCATTAAGGGTAAAATGGTCTTTTACCGCTCAAATTCAAAACGCCAACAAAACATTGATAACACGCCATTCAAAACAAATAAAACACCATTAAATACAAAACGTAAAAAATTAGTGATAAAACGCGTTGGAGATTACAAGAAGAGGAAACAACACAGTAACTGATTTCATTTATTAACATTTATTAGAAGAAATTCCCTCCTAAATTACGCGCCAAAATCATCATTATATAAACGACGTTAAACATCGCTTCCATAATCACTTCAATCTATCATTCTGCAAAAACATCTTTTACCAAAAAAGCCAAGTTTAACCAAAACGCCAAAAATGGCGACCATCGTTTGGTAGAGATACACTCTGGTAATCAGACGATTCGTCCTACGTTTTGACAATAGAAGGAGGGTGTATGTTAGGACGATTAAGGCAATTTTGTATTAAGATGGAAGAAGAGGTACAGAGGGTTATCCTATCGCTTGGCATCGCTCTGGATAACGAATGTCATGAAACACATAAGTTTATGAAAACATTAACAAGGAAATTTGGACCAATCAAAGCAGATGGAAAATCAGACCCATTCATGACATCATGGCATTTTGATGTGGAAACATACATGGTGACCGTTATATATGACAACGGAGAGCAGGAAGACTACCAGCTTGAAAACATCATGACAATGCAGGGGATTGGGTTCATGGAAGAATTGCACAATGCCACTTGTTTGAACACAGACATGGACTCAAAAATGGCGTTGATGCAGGACATGTTCAAATGGAGGCTTGAGAATCTTCAGCAACAAGAAGCCGATGAAAGTGAAGGTGATGACATGGATGAAAGTCTAGATGAAGGCTGCGAGGAAGAAGACGACTGAAGTGATCGATACTTCTCGGATAAAGTACCTTCTGACGAGGAGCCTTAATTTTTTTGTTGGTTTTCTTCTGTGTAATCTTTTTTTTTCTTCTTAAGATAATTAAATGCTATATTTCTCCATTTAGTTGCAAAACGCCAAAAAAATACTACAAAAAGTTATTTCTTACAAAACGCCAAAAATAATAGAAAAATATTTTTCCTGTTTAATATTTTCTCTGTTATTGTATTTTGTCATCTTGGTCTACATAACACCATTTAAAATAAACACCAAACTTGGAAGATGGGACGTCTATCAAGCTAGAACTGATAAAGCTGAACAAAACAGTAAATACACACAGTAACTAAAAAGACGGTTACTTTATTACTATCATTTATTATAATAAAAATCACGCCTAAACTACGCCCCAAAAAACTCCTATAAGAGAGAGGTCTCAACACAATGAATTGATCAAACGCAGAAAACAAACGCCATGTTCCCTAGAAACCACTCCCTTTAAACGCCAAAAAAATAGTTAAAAAAACCACAGATGGTAAAGCTTTCACTAAATGGATTCTTCTCTGAGGTGGGTATCTCTATAAGCTTTTGTTGAATGAGATGGACAAATATTCAAGAAAAAGAGACTGATGACAGTGATATGACATCATGTGAGCTTTGTTCTTGATAACTATATGCATGGCATGAAGGGATCAATACCAGTGTTATAAATAGCATTCAAGCAGGAGTTGATCTTCAATGACATGCCACCAAACAAGAATATCACACCAAAAAACAGGATGCCACTAACAAGCTTCGTCTAAAAAAACGGACGTTATGTAGGAAAGTTGGCATCTAGCTAAGGTATTCAAAGGTTCAAAAAACAAATTCAAGAAGAAGAAGCTGATGACAGTGGAGATTTGGATGAGATATTAGATTACCATTTTTATTTTATTTTTTTCATTTTCTATTGTTTTGTTATCTAATTATCTGTTGTTTGTTATCTAATTCTCTACTAATAAAATACATTATTATATAAAACGCCAAAAACTACAAACACCAAACGTTAATAGTATGAAAACTGTGAGAACGGGTGCTGGCAAAGCCCCTTGTCAATGTATTAAACGCCAAAAAAATTGACTAAACGCCATAAAAAACATTTGGTCTTATTGTAATCTAAAGAAAATATTAATGAATCGTAATGAATTATTAACAATGCCACAAACGCCAAAAAATTGACCAGGGAAACGCTATAACGCCAAAAAAATTATCTATGTGACACAAAAACAATTAATTCAACGTGACAGATCTAAGAAACAATAAAACGCCAATTAGTTAATGAATATAATTAACGCAAAACTGGGAAATAAAAGATGATTGAAAAGACAAAAAAACCCCTCACGCCCTAATCATATCCCGCGCCACGTGGTGGGCCAGAATGCGTTCTCACCGTTCTCACGCTTTAGGGCGTTTTCTCCTGATCTCGTACATATATATATATGGGATGGTTTAAATGAGAACGCTAAATATCGTGAGAACCGTGAGAACGAATGAAAAAACCACGAGAACTTGGTAAAAAACAATTCAAATTCAAAATTTCTTTTTGCACTTATCATTATTATTCGAATACAATGTTAGAAATTAAATTTACATGTTTAAATTTACGTGAATTCGTAAATAACAAAAATTTACACATGTGTAAGTTTGTCATTTACACATGTGTAAATTTGTTATATTTACACATGTGTAAAAAATGTAGTAAAAGTGATTTTAAGAGGAGAAATGAATTATTTGATGTTGTTTTTTTTATTAGAATGAGGTTTGTATTAAAAAAAAGTCGGTTTTGATTGGTTTTCTCATTCGTTCTCATGGTTCTCGCAATATTTAGCGTTCTCAAGATAACCATCCCCTATATATATATATATATTATGAATATTATACATTAAATACATAAAAATTTTTCCTCGGCTACCGTGTGAAGCCAATTCTCCTCTTTATCAGTGTGAGTCTTACGGTACGTATCGATTCGTTTCAAACCCTATTTAACATTAAAAAATAGATTAGACATTAAATACACACACACACACACACATATATATATAAAGCATTATGTTTTTGTAGGCGGTGCTACTGAATGACGATGTCCCCTCGCGGTTTGGGAATTGTTGGCGATGGCAAACTAGTTTGTTAGCCTCAAATCTTGTTATATATTTTGGGTCCAAAAAATGATCAATAGTTCTTTGCAAGTTTTCATTAGGCATATCCTCGGGAGGGTTTGCCATTGCTCTTTCAACATCAGTGTATCCTCCATTTCTAAGTGTGATATATGTGCTTGTGTAATCATTGTACAAACTCTGAACAATTCAAATATCAATAAAAAATGTTTTTTGATCCCAATATTTGTTTATTTATTTTTGACATTTTGCACGTTTTGATTTTTGATCGATTTTAAACTCTATATCGCTTTCTGGAAAGTTATACGCAAATTGATGCGTAAACGTAATCAGTTTAACACGACAAACACTCCAGAACAGCAACATAAACTTAACATACCTTAAATAACCTTTACATAACCTAGAAATAAGTTTTAAAGGGTTTGGTATGGCGAAAACAAGTTTATTCGCTCACAGGGACTATTTAGGTCAAATTGCAAAAGTCTGCCGTTTCGTATGGCAACGTACATTCCGGAACATGATCATAAGCTAAGCATACCATAAATAACCTTAACATAGCTTAGAAATAAGCTTTGAATGGTTCGGTGTGCGAAAATACGCTTATTTGATCAAACAGGGACTAAAAGTGTCAAAAACGGCGTAAGTTTACATTTATGCGCAAATCTTACGTTCTGACCACATCCGGACATCCAAAAATTTTTGTAGTCACTAAAATATTTTATTTTAGTGATCGGAATGCAAAAAAACCATTCGTCGCTTATTTTGGATCGTTTTCGCGTCCGTTCGAGTTTCATCATAATTAACCGAATAACGCGACCGTACGACCAAACAAACCGACATCCGTGATATTTCCGAGCATATTTTGAGTCCCCTATACTTTAACGACCTTGTAGAGCCTTGAAAATGGCTTAACGGAGGTTAAATACGTCAAATATGCCTAAATATGCATGCAGGGACTGAATGTGTAAACTGTGAAACTGTTTCTGATATGTTGATAGCTCGTGGGCCGCGAACGCCCAGGCAATAGCCTATGCGGGGTGCGACAAACCCCTGTCGACAGAAAGTTGATTTTCAGCAAACAGATTGTAATTCAGGGCCTTTTATGTAATTCTTTATGTTTTGGGCTCAAAGTTAACACCTCCCCAAGCAATATTAGTTGTCCTTAACACATGTATGGCCAAGATTAAATGCTTGGGCAATACATAAACACTTGTAATGATCTTGAATCACCTCCACAACTATAAATACCCCTCCAATTCACTTTGTTCATTGCTCATTTCCAACTTTGAACTCTAAGTGGAGGATTTCCATCTTTGGGAGCCACCTAGCTGAGTTCTAGTTCATCTTTTCCAGCCCATTAAACACCTTGTAAGTGTTCTTTCATGGCTTAGTATTTATTTTCAGCCATTTAGAGCTGAAAGTCAAATAGTTTGACCAACAGTTTGACTTTCGGTTTTTACCATCAATTGGTCAAATCAATGTTCAATTGAACTTTGCAACGTGATTGTAATCACAATGGTTATAATCATTAGCGATTATACCTACTGATTACCCCGTTGACTAGGCATAGTGACGAGTCAAAGTTTCGGTAAAAATGCGTATTTACGCGCATTTTGCGACAGAACTATTTTTAGGTATCAAAACACTTTGTTTTGATACCAACTCAGTTTTCTAATTTAGTTAAACATGTTTTAACATCTTTAACTCGTCACTACTAGTTTAGTGCTTGTTTAGGGTCGTAAGTTAAGCGGTCTCGACAACCGCTTAGACTTTCGAACCTGACCCGTTTGGTCGAACATTAGGATCCGACCAAGCTTATTTAGTGATCATAGTTTCATAGGGAATAACCTACTGAGGTTATACCTTATGATCACTTAGGTTGGTTAGTTATCCATTAAGTCGTTTATATGCCCATTGAAAATGACCAAATGCCCTTTTTAAGCATAAATTCATATTTTGCATATGTAAACAAGTTTTTGACATCTAAACAGATTTAGTAACATATTTAAGCATAATTGGGCATGTAAGACTTAACACAGGAAATAGATAACCATCCGACCTTAGATTTACGCAAACGACGCGTTATAGTAGCTTAAATTACAATAACGGGTCGTAACTGGTCAAAAGCACTTAGGTTAACTTTCAAATCAGAATGTTAGGCCTATTAAATCATGCCATATGAGTTCCAATACTAATTTGATTTATAGAACCTCATTCTATCCTATCTTCCGAATTAGGATCTGATTATTAACGTAGTTACCTATATTAGGTGCCATTTGATTTCGTGATCCCTGAAGCTTTATTTGGTCTTTATTCCAAGACTAAAAAGCAATCCCAAGTGAGTACATAGTCCCCTCTTTTACCTCTTTCGAATATTTTGGGGTGATACACATGTGCATACTTGTTACTTTCATGCTTTCATTGCTTTTTATGAAATATACATGCTACGTTCACCTAGTACACATATAGTACATGATTTCAATTATGTTTTGCTAGGTATGTTTACTGAGCATGCTAGCACATTGATTTCATAAGTCATTTTTGTTGCATATGTTTACTCAGCATATGGACACATTGATTTACATAACATTTTTGCTGCATATGTTTACTCAGCATATGGGCACATTGATTTCATGAACATTTCTACTATGTATGTTTACTTAGCATACTTAGTACATGGTTTTCACATGACATGCTTACATTGGTATAACATTTGGTATGTTTAACGGGACAATAATACATTCTTTAACACTGATCACGCCGCTCGGTAGTATGTAATGGTACCATAGGACTTGACAAATCCTGTTTCCGACTTCCTAGGTTTGTTTGGAAGTAGGGAATGACAGAATCCGATATACATAATTGATAAACCTTTGATTTGTTTAAGGGTTTATCCGACAGTTGCAAGGCTTGAATTTATGTGATAAACATTACTGCATAAATGTTTTTATCCATAAAGCATTGTTTTCTGCAAAACACAACTTTTGATTTAAACTTAGGTTTATTCAAAGACATTGTTTTGTACATTTTACCTATGGGATTGAGTAAATACTTTTTTATTCACCATACATGACATTTGTTTACAAATTGACATTATACATATGGTTTGAGTCGATATTTTTACTTGCCATACATAACATTTGATTATACAAGACATGATTTACATTTAACATTTGAACATTGTTCACGCATAAATATTTTGACATAGGTTTAAACAATACATTTTGGTTGGTTATTGATAAGTGACTTATATAACGAGGCTATGTGTAATATGATAAAAGCATGGTGGATACGCCGCTGGTACTTCCTATATATAAGTGCTTTTATTATATTACATATCGTAGCGTTATCTAAACCACTTTGACAAAGACATGATACATTTTATACAAAGACACGACATTTTTTTACAAATAACATATCTTATACAAATTCACTTTTACTTGGTTATTTATTTAACCATTCATTATTCTTTTATATCATTTGATTTTCATATCGATTTTCACATGATTTTATAAAAGAAAACATTTTACAAGGTTCATGACTACTTTTTGTTAAACGCTTCTTTTAACTACAAGTCATGAATCGTTCATCAACAAAACCTATGTATCTCACAGGCATTTTTATGCTGACGTACCTATTTTTACGTGTGTTTCAGGAGCTAATGCTTGATGTTGATTGTGCTACACTTAGGCGGACTCGGGCCTTAGTGACTTAAAAGACAGTTAAATTACGCTATGTTTTAGTAAATGCAAAGAAAATGTAAACAATTTAAATAAAACAAAACTTTAATTACCATGGTTGTGAAACAATAATTCTGTTGCTCCACTCCCCGACGTTTTCGCCACGGTTTGTTGTTTTACGCGGTCGGGGTGTTACAGAAGAGTTGGTATCAGAGCCCATGGTTATAGGGAATTAGGTTATTAGTAATCCTTTCACTTAGACTATAACCTTTCTAGGACCCTAACACAAGTTATCTTGTGTTTAGATCTTAAAACAATACACATCACCTATCCTTAGGTGGTTACCAAAACATGAACACAAATTTCCAAAATGATTTTGAAATCAATCATATATCCTTGGATGATTTCTCTTGGCTTAAAGCCTTCCGAATTTTCAAAATCTCGTCAAAGTTTGGGTCTAAATAATGTGAACACGTGCAATCTGGAAGGGTGGATGCCTGTACCCTGAGTTTTCTGTCTAAGGCTAGAGTGTTCGTACAAATACACAGTATCGGACCAGTCGCTTTTACCTGGGAACTCTTGGGGTGAGTGTCCACTTATAGGCTAAAGCATGTTTTTGCGATACGTTATTATGACCCATTTACTTTGATTTGTCACTGTGCGTCGACTGTTTGTTACGAGGTAACGAACAAATGACCACCATCCTTACTTTTTGTCGACATTTATGACATCTCATTTTCATCACATCACCTCACTCGTTTTCTCTCATGTTTCTTCTTTTAGAATGCCTCCTCGATGTAACGTTCAACAACCCGATGCCGAACTGGCAACTATTATCGCACAGCAGATGGCTGCTATGCTACCAAATCTCATTACTCAAAACAACAAAGCCAACAATAACAATAATGCACCTACTCTGTGCAATTTCAAAAGTTTTAACTCGGCTAAACCGCTCATGTTTAGTGGTTCTGAAGGAGAAACTGGGCTCCTACAGTGGTTTGAGAGTCTTGAGATCACCTTTTGCCATGTTCAGTGTCCTGATAACCGTAAGGTCGAGTTTGCTTCGAGTGTATTCCAAAAGAGGGCTCTCACCTGGTGGAATGGGTTAATGAGATATCGAGGTGTTGAGGTTGCTTTGGGTCAAACATGGGAGGAACTTAGAGCTCTTATGATTAGAGAGTTCTGCCCTCGTCACGAGCAGAGGGCTTTAGAAAATGAGTTCCATGACCTGAAACAAGACAGTGGTGAACACTGAGCTTACACTAACAGATATGAGGAGTTAAGCTTGCTCTGTCTGACAATGGTCACGCCTTTGGATAAGGCTATTGAGAAGTACATTGACGGTTTGCCAGATCCTGTTCAGGATATTGTCACTGGCAGCAATCCTACTATTGTCCGATAGGCCATCGACCTCGTTGCTACCCTAACTGACTCTTAAGTCAAAAAGGGTAAACTCCACAGGAAGGGTGACAAGAAGCAGAAACAGTCTGATAATACCAAGGAGCAAAAGGGAAAGAAGGCTGATTCCTCAAAGAAATCTAGGAAGCGTAAAGCTTCCAAGAATTTCGCTGTTACTGCATAGACAAACCAGGCAGCACAGAATCAGCCTGGACAACCTGCTGCTAAGAGGCAGTACGCTGGCAATGCACCTCTGTGCAACAAATGTAACAGCCACCACCAACCACAGGTGCAATGTCGCATCTGCACAAACTGTGGTAAGTCTGGTCATCTTGCAAACACCTCCCGCTTTGCTCCTAACCAAAATCAGGAAGCACAAAACCCTACACAAAACCCTACCCAGAATCCTGCACGAACTCACTACCCGCCAGGTTCGTGTTACAATTGTGGGGATCTGACCCACTACAGGAACAATTGCTCGAAGTTGGCAAACGCAAATCAGGCACATGCTCGTGGTCGAGCTTTTAACTTGAATGCAAATAAGGCACGTGTAGACAACGAAGTGGTGAACGGTACGTTCTTTGTTAACAACCAACCTGCTTCTGTTCTTTTTGATTCGGGTGCCGATAAGAGTTTTGTGTCCTTAGCTTTTGAGCCTTTTCTTTTGATGACTAGAACAAAACTAGGAAAGCCCTTGACAGTAGAAGTAGCTAGTGGTGAACCTGTCGTACTTGATTCTGTCCTTCGAAATTGCCAGTTGAACGTTAACAACCATCTTCTTCCTATTGACCTCACGCCGATGCAACTCGGGAGCTTCGATGTTATAGTAGGAATGGATTGGTTAACCAAATACCATGCTAAGGTGGTTTGTTTTGAGAAGATTGTTCGTATACCACTTTCGACTGGTGAGATCTTAGAAGTTCGTGGGGAGAAACCCGTTAGTAGTCTTAAGCTTATGTCTTGTACCCAAGCCCAAAAATACCTACGAAAGAACTATGTGGCCTTCTTGGCACATGTCGTACAGGAGAAAGGCAAGTATAAAACTATTCAAGATATCCCTGTTGTTCGGGATTATCCTGAGGTATTTCCTGAAGAATTACCTGGTTTACCCCCTGTACGCCAAGTAGAGTTCCGCATTGATCTTGTACCTGGTGCAAATCCTATTGCTAAATCACCTTACCGTCTTGCACCGTCTGAGATGCAAGAGTTATCTAAACAACTTCAGGAGCTTTCTGAAAAAGGATTCATTCGTCCGAGCTTTTCACCTTGGGGCGCTCCCATTTTATTCGTGAAAAAGAAAGATGGATCTTTCAGGATGTGTATCGATTATCGTGAGCTTAACAAGCTTACCATCAAGAATTGATATCCCCTACCTCGCATTGATGATCTCTTTGATCAACTACAGGGTGCTACTTGCTTTTCAAAGATTGATCTACGTTCTGGGTATCATCAACTTCGGGTGATCGAAGAAGATATTCCCAAGACAACTTTTCGCACAAGATATGGTCATTATGAGTTCACTGTTATGCCCTTTGGTTTAACTAATGCTCCTGCTATTTTCATGTACTTGATGAATAGGGTTTGTAAGCCTTATTTGGAAAAGTTCATCATTGTTTTCATCGATGACATTCTTTTCTATTCTAAGACGCGAGCTGATCATGAGCAACATCTCCGTCTTACAATGGAACTCCTAAAGAAAGAACAGCTTTTCGCCAAATTCTCCAAGTGCGAATTCTGGCTTAAGGAATTTCAATTTTTGGGACACATTGTTAACGAACAAGGTATTGAAGTGTGCAAAATGCAAAATGCAACATATAAATTACATCAATCGTGGCATAAAACTAACCCTTTTTTAGTACTAATGTTGGAAAAAGTGTGTTTTTGTCTTCCTTTTGTATTTTCAGGATTAAATGAGCTCAAATTAACAAAAGAAGCAAAAAGGCAGCTAAATCTAACATAAATACAAGAAAAGGAACAAACATGTCATGCCCGACCTCCCCGACAGCATCTTCCCAAGCAAAACAAGAGAACAGAAGGCTGAACACGCCCCGTGCTCAGTGAACACGGGGGCGTGCCCAAGTGCCAGCATAAAAGACAAAGCTATAGAAGGTTCTATCGCCCACCACGGGGCCGTGCTCAGCGGACAAAGGGCCGTGGTCAACTATAAGATTCGCAGAATCTAGGCAAATCTTGATAGTACAGATATGCTTCTGCACATGGGGGCGTGCCCAGCGGACACGGGGGCGTGATCAACTGATGCAGATAAACTGCAATTAATGAAGAAAGATAAGGATGATGGACACGGGGCCGTGCCCAATGGACACGGGGCCGTGCCCGATCTGCTGTTCAGGCTATAAATAGGGGTGCTTGGCTCATTTGCAAACCATCCCTTGGCACACCACCTCTCTCACGCTTCACCCACCACCCACCACCACCATAACACCATCATCCACCTCCATCATCCATTGTCCATGATAGAGTGTGTGAGTCGTCTCAGGATCCAAGATTGATTGTAAGAGTTCTTGACAATTAAAGGCCATGTTTTCCTAAGACTCTTACATCACTTGGTGAAGACAAGTGTCTAGTGTAATACTTTTTATTTTTAATCTTTTCGCACTTTTTACTTGGTTGTGTATTAATGACTTTAATAACTAGTTTCTTATGTTGAAGGTGATTCTTCCTTATCGTTTGTCCGTGGTGTCTTGGCATTATTTTACTCTCTATATCAAATAAAAGATTTTCACCATTCATATCTCCACGGTCTATATGGAGGTATGTTGGCTACCTGGTCGGGGGTTAAGGGAACGGTTTGGTAAGAGTCTTGCCTTGTTCAGTGTATAGATCCTGCAAGGACCTGGGTCAAATTTAGTAGGACCTCCTTTAATACCCACCGGTATTGGATGGCGGGGGTCCAAACTCTTTGATCCCCTCATATGTAAGCTACTATTAATACTTTAACCCGGCTACTTAGGACTGTATCCCTGCTGACTCAGACTACTTAGCTGAGGGTAACGTCACCTTCAAAAGAGGGGCCTACCATAATATGCATTAATAACTTAATTAATTATCTTTCAATAATCCGACCCTTTAGGATTGTATCCTTGCTGACTCAAACTACTGGGTTGAGGGTAACGTCACCTTCAAAAGAGGGGCCTACTAAAATAACTAAGATAATCTCTTAAAAAGTGCAAAAGTGCGGAAATAATCAAAGGTTACACTAAACACGAGTTGGAGCCAAGTGATTCATCTTGTCTATCTGTTTTTTATTTTATTTTTATTTTTCAGCATTTTAGTTAGTTTTTATTTTTCTAGTTTAAAACATTTTTCTAAACTTTTGATTTGATTAGACGTTGAGGATAAACCGGTACTAAAAGCTCTTGTGTCCTTGGACGACCTCGGTATCTTGCCAACACTATACTACGCTCACGATGGGTGCACTTGCCCATATGTGTGTTTGGTGTTAGTAAAATATCGTGTTTTATAAATTTAAAACTTGACTAACGTGTAAAAAGGGCTTAAAATATACTTAAATCCATATACCACCACACACGCATCAAGTTTTTGGCGCCGTTGCCAGGGACACAAGGATTTTAAGAAAGTTAGGAATCAACGGCCTAATCTATTTTCTTATTTTTCTATTTTTTTAGGATTTTTTTTTAATTTTCAGTTTCTGGAGAGCTCAGCACGGGCCGTGCCTGGTCGGACACGGGCTGTGCCCAGCATTGTCACTGGTAGTTTTTATTTTCTGAGTTACAGAGGGTTGAGCACGGGGCCATGTCGGTGCAACACGGGGCCGTGTCCAGCTCCCCAGTAACCGGGATCTGGAAAAAAATCACTGTATCTCCGACCACGGGCAGTGTTCACCTGAGCACGGGGCCGTGGTGAACCTTCTGACCAACGTTCTTTTCTGTTTTTATTGCAGGACTTGGAACCCAGGCGCCACATATGAACTTCCTACGTAGTGTATGAGCTCTAGTTCTAGTAGAGACATAAAAGAACCTTTAGAAGAACCCGAACGCTTTCTCAGAAAAAGACTTAAAGCTAAAAACCAAGAGAAAGTTTCGGGGGACCCACTTCCAATGGCAAACCAATGTACCCTCATGGATTACCTACGACCCACTGTAGGTAATCTCGGCGCCGCTATCAATGCACCGAATGTCGAAGCCAATAACTTCGAACTTCGGCCACATTTGATACAAATGCTTCAAAACTCCGCAACCTTCCATGGGCTTGCGGACGAGGATCCCCATCTACATATTACTAATTTCTTAGAAATATGTGATACCTTTCGGATCAATGGAGCATCAAACGACGCCATCCGCCTTCGGATGTTTCCATTTTCACTAAAAGACCGAGCTAAGGCTTGGCTTAATACCCTCCCAATTGGCCCGGTAAACACCTGGGATGAACTAGCCCAAAAGTTTCTATATAAGTATTTCCCTCCTGCTAAAACGGCTAAATTAATGACTGAAATTAATAGATATTCACAAGAAGATGGGGAATCCTTATATGAAATTTGGGAAAGGTTCAAGGAGCTACTAAGAAAGTGTCCTCATCACGGTCTTGCGGTATGGCAACAAGTATCCACTTTCTACAATGGGTTGTTGCCACACACAAGACAAACACTTGATTCTAGCTCCGGGGGACTTCTAGGTAATCGTCGCCCAAATGAAATATATAATCAAATTGAGGAAATTGCTCAAACAAATTTTCAGTGGCACACTCCCCGAGGCAATAAATCTATTGCCCCGGGCACCCATAAGGTTGATGAAAGCACTTCTTTACAAGCCCAAATCGAGGCCCTTTCTTCAAAAATCGAAAAGTTAGAAATGGCAAAAAAGGCCTCGGTTATGGCTTGTGAGGGGTGTGGTGGGCCACATGAAAATTGGAGTTTTATGAAAGAAGTTGATGATCAAACGAAAACGGTAAACTACATTGATAATAGACCTAGGCCGTCGGGTCCTCCAACGGGTACATACACCCAAGGATGGCGTAACCACCCTAACCTCGGTTGGAGAGATCCCGGCAATAGTAGTAACCAATAAAACCAACGAACTAACTTTCAACAACCAAATTTTTTTTCTCAACAACAAGGTGGACGAGAAAGGCTTGAAGATACTGTATCTCGCCTCATCTCCGACACCGAAAAGAAAAACTTGGATCGATTTCAGCAATTGGAATCGAATTTTAGAAATCAACAAGCTAGCATTCAAAACATTGAAAAACAATTAAATCAAATAGCTTAAAATTTCTCCGAGAGACCACAAGGCGCGTTACCAAGTAATACCGAGACCAACCCAAAGGATCAAGTACATCTCATAACATTGAGAAACCGTACCGTGGGTCCCGAAGAGGCTCCACTTCCACCAACTGAAAGAAGCCAATCTAGCCAAACCACAACTCCACCCGCGCCCCAACAAGAGAAGGCTTCTTCACCGGTTCAAAAGCCTACTAAGACTCCTCCGTTTCCATACCCCGGTCGGTTAATTCGTCAAAAGACCGATGAGCAACTCGCAAAGTTCTAAAATTTACTAAAACAATTGCATGTTCTCGAAGTCCTAACCCAAATGCCTAAATATTCAAAATTTATGAGGGACTTCCTCACTCATAAAAGGAAAATTGAATCATTGCAATTAGTTAACTTAGGCGAAGAATGCTCCGCCTTACTACTCAACAAACTCCCACAAAAAAAGATTGATCCTGGAAGCTTCACGATTCCTTGCTCGATTGGGGAATCCCCCATTCGCAATGCACTAGCCGATCTTGGGGCTAGCATCAACCTCATGCCCGCATCAATGTTCAAACGACTCGGCCTAGGAAAAACGAGCCCTACAAAGATGAGCATACAACTTGCCGACAGATCCGTTAAATATCCATAAGGTGTCGCTGAAAATCTATTGGTCAAAGTCGACAATTTCGTCTTCCCGGCCGGCTTTTTCATACTAGACATGGAAGAAGACACAGAAGTCCCTCTCATCCTAGGGAGGCCATTTCTAGCCACTGCCCAAGCAGTGGTAGACATGAATGACGTAACACTAACATTGAAGTTTGGGGACGAGGAAGTGAAGTTTGGAGTCGGAAAAAGAGTAGAAGACGAAGACCCGGTCAACTACATGAAGGTCATAGACTCAAGCTTGGATGACGCTCTCCGACGGTGTAGCATGGGATGCAAAACATCCCACTTGGGTAACATATGACCAAGCTTTGGGTCTAGCCAAGGACCCTTATAAACGTGGCGCACCACGGAGGCATTCCGCGGAACTATCCTTAGTTTAGTTTAGATTAATTTTTATATTTTCTAGTTTAGTTTTAATTTTCAGGAATAAAACACACTTGGGATGGCAAAGGATAACAAGGGAAACTTGGACCAGCACCCCATGCACGAAAACAGGGCCATCCGACAAAATTTTCTTCATTACAGCAAGTTCAGCACGGGCCGTGTCCGCCCAACACGGCCCTGTGCTGCACAGTCTGCAGAAAATGCCCAGTTCAGGTAAACTGGACACGGGCCGTGTTCACCTAACACGCCCCCGTGTCCAGGCTTCTGTTTCTTTTTACAACTTTTTGTTACTGGCAACTGAACACGGGGCCGTGCCCGGACACCACGGGGCCGTGCCCGGACACCACGGGGCCGTGCCCGGACACCACGGGGCCGTGTCTAGACGCCTAGTAACATAAAATTTTTCTTTTTCACACCTTTTTAGACATTCAATCAACCTAAAAAATTATTTTTGGGACACATTGAGGACAATGTGTAATTTAAGTGTGGGGGGGATGCTAAAACTTTGAATCTTGCAAGTCCTAATTACAAGCCTTACACAAAACTCTATTGGAACCGCTAATCACCCCAATTTTTTTTCAAAAATTTTTCATTTTTTTACTTGTCTAGGTTTAACTTGGGAATTTCAAGTTCTAAAAAGGTTATATTTTTACAAATTTACAACCGATAGCGTCATGATAAAAAGAACCAACATAAGAAAATTATGAAACGGCATGACAAGCTTAGTTAAAATTTGATTATATATACTTGATCACATAAAAAACCATTCCCACAAAAGTGAGTTTTGAGCCTTTATTGAACATACAAATACATATCTTTAAACTAAATACTCATTTTTCGTTTCTTGTGTGAATAGCCGCTTGGTTCTTATAACTCTAGAACTTGCCACGACGATACATTCCCGGTCCTTACCAACTTAAACCCGAGTAAGTAAATGATGGAGGCATTAGGACTAACCCTTTTTATTTCTACACCATTATTTTTTTCTTTTTTTACCACCTACCCAAAATCCCCCTAGTTAACCCCTTTGAGCCTAAACATTTTCATTTCTTAACCCAAACCAAACACCATTTCACCCACCAAAACCTTTTTTATTTTTTAACCCTTTGTTTTAGTAACAAGCTCGGTTTTTCGTATGACTTTTCAAAAAAAAAATGTTGATGATGAAGCAAAAGAAGAAAATAAAAAAACAAGTTCATCAAAAATAACTTTGTTTGAAAAAAAAGGTTTCATCAAAATAAAAATTGCAAAAATAAAAAGTCATACAAAAACCGACGCTTTTACGCTTTTCACCCTTTTACTAACCACTAACTCAACCACCTACCTTTAACCCAAGCCTAACCCTTCACCCAAAAGTCCTCTTGATATTTACAAAGGTATATAGTTAAAAAGGAGGAGGATTGATTGCTTGGCAAGCCTATGGTAGGAGTAAGTTCCATGCCGCTCTCGAGTGATTCACTAAAATACATCTTCGGCCGAGTGTTGAGTGATCCCCCATGAGGTATGTGAACTTGTATATAAATAGAATTTTAAAGAGGCATGTTATGCCCTAATAAGTAATTTATCTTATGAAAAGTTTTAAATAAATCATGACGAATAGGATTGTAAATAAATAAAAATAAAAACTTAATAACGAATCTTGGAAATCCCGACACTCTATGACAAGCCCAAAAACCTTCTCTTCTACCCATTCCATTTGGGAGTGTAAAGCCACATTATAAAGAGTTTTGCTTGAGGACAAGCAAAGATTCAAGTGTGGGGGTATTTGATGTGTGCAAAATGCAACATATAAATTACATCAATTGTGGCATAAAACTAACCCTTTTTAGTACTAATGTTGGAAAAAGTGTGTTTTTGTCTTCCTTTTGTATTTTCAGGATTAAATGAGCTCAAATTAACAAAAGAAGCAAAAAGGCAGCTAAATCTAACAATAATACAAGAAAAGGAACAAACATGACATGCCCGACCTCCCCGACAGCATCTTCCCAAGCAAAACAAGAGAACAGAAGGCTAAACACGCCCGGTGCTCAGTGAACACGGGGGCGTGCCCAAGTGCCAGCATAAAAGACAAAGCTATAGAAGCTTCAATCGCCCACCATGGGGCTGTGCTCAGCGGACACGGGGCCGTGGTCAACTATAAGTTTCGCAGAATACAGGCAAATCTTGATAGTACAGATATACTTCTGCACACGGGGGCGTGCCCAGCGGACACGGGGGCATGGTCAACTGATGCAGACAAACTGCAATTAATGAAGAAAGAGAAGGATGATGGACACGGTGCCCAATGGACACGGGGCCGTGCCCGAGCTGCTGTTCAGGGTATAAATAGGGGTGCTTGGCTCATTTGCAAACCATCCCTTGGCACACCACCTCTCTCATACTTCACCCACCACCCACCACCACCATAACACCATTATCCACCACCATCATCCATTGTCCATCATAGAGTGTGTGAGTCGTCTCGGAATCCAAGTTTGATCGTAAGAGTTCTTGGAAATCAAAGGCCATGTTTCCCTAAGTCTCTTACATCACTTGGTGAAGACAAGTGTCTAGTGTAATACTTTTAATTTTTAATCTTTTCGCACTTTTTACTTGGTTATGTATTAATGACTTTAATAACTAGTTTCTTATGTTGAAGGTGATTCTTCCTTATCGTTTGTCCGTGGTGTCTTGGCATTATTTTACTGTCTATATAAAATAAAAGATTTTCACCATTCATATCTCCACGGTCTATATGGAGGTATGTTGGCTACCTGGTCGGGGGTTAAGGGAACGGTTTGGTAAGAGTCTTGCCTTGTTCAGTGTATAGATCCTGCAAGGACCTGGGTAAAATTTAGTAGGACCTCCTTCAATACCCACCGGTATTGGATGGCGGGGGTCCAAACTCTTTGATCCCCTCATATGTAAGCTGCTATTAATACTTTAACCCGGCTACTTAGGACTGTATCCCTGTTGACTCAGACTACTTAGCCGAGGGTAACGTCACCTTCAAAAGAGGGGCCTACCATAATATGCATTAATAACTTAATTAATTATCTTTCAATAATCCGACCCTTTAGGATTGTATCATTGCTGACTCAAACTACTGGGTTGAGGGTAACGTCACCTTCAAAAGAGGGGTCTACTACAATAACTAAGATAATCTCTTAAAAAGTGCAAAAGTGCGGAAATAATTAAATGTTACACTAAACACGAGTTGGAGCCAAGTGATTCATCTTGTCTATCTGTTTTTATTTTTATTTTTATTTTTTAGCATTTTAGTTAGTTTTTATTTTTCTAGTTTAAAACCTTTTTCTAAACTTTTGATTTGATTAGACATTGAGGATAAACCAGTACTAAAAGCTCTTGTGTCCTTGGACGACCTCGGTATCTTGCCAACACTATACTACGCTCACGATGGGTGCACTTGCCCATATGTGTGTTTGGTGTTAGTAAAATATCGTGTTTTATAAATTTAAAACTTGACTAACGTGTAAAAAGGGCTTAAAATATATTTAATCCATATACCACCACAGACGCATCAGGTATACATGTAGATCCCGCCAAAATCAGTGCGATTAAGGACTGGGATACACCGACTACTCCTACCGAGGTTCGTTCATTTCTTGGTCTAGCGGGTTATTACCGCCGTTCCATTGAAAACTTCTCCAAGATTGCGGTTCCTCTCATAGCTTTAACTCAAAAGAATGAACCTTTTGAGTGGGGATCTGTCACACCCCCAAAATCCACATGCGGAGTATCACCGCTTGGAGGCGTGACTGACCAGGATCAAACCACTAATCATATTGAACAAGTAAATATTTAACTGTAAAAGTCCAACCAACACGATTAGTGTCCAAAACAAACATAGTTAAGTTGTGAGCGGAAGCATAATATTCAAAACCAAATCCAAAGTTTAATTATCCAAATGTTTAACATGGCACACAGCTGTCCGTGTCCCACAACGACTCTTCCTTGTGCAAGCTCCAGCTAAGTACCTATAGACCTGCAAAGCATGTAGTAACGAGTCAACAACAAGTTGAGTGAGTTCACGGTTGGGTGTTCGTTTTAAGTTGTTCCAAAAAAAGTTTCCTTTAACTGGCATCCTGCCGTGGGGGTTACCCCATAGTTGAAAACGTGATTTGTTTAACCCTTAGTTTATCCCATTTACTCTGGCAATCCTGCCGTGGGGGCTACCCCATGATAGTTATCTGGCATTTCGGCCGTGGGGGCTACCCCTTGAATACACTAGACTCGTTACCATATCGACTACTGACTGAAGTCATGTTTAAGTGCCCTGAAACTGTCAATGTCTATCAGCATTGACGTACCCCAGATCCATTAGTTCACGCCCGTCCTCTGCGGCACGGTGTGAGGCTTGTCAGACCTAAATAGCGCTATCTAACTAATGACCCGCTCGCCATTGGCTCGGCAATTAAGTCGATATAAAAAGGAGGGACTTCGTGATAGAGAGTTTTGGTCTAGTATAGTTATCTGTCCGTGAGGACGAGGAATTACATTCCTGAACCATTACTGTCCTACCCAAGAAAGGACGAGGAATCCATATTCCTTAACCCCATTCCCAACCCCTGGGAATCCCATGCTTTGTAGAGTGTGAACTCACCTTGGTTTGCTCGGCAGATAACACAGAAAGGTCAAGTCTAAAGGCTAGTGGTCAATCACGTCCTATCATGGTTACCAATACAAATCAGGTTTTGGTTTCACAGAGTGCGCATAAGTATCACGTAAGATAGCATGTAAGAACACACACACGGATCATAGCAACACGTATTATGCACGTTAACATACTAGCAGGCACCCTCATAACATACTAATCACTTGTACGATTTTATAGAATGGGCTCGCACAAGTCAATAAGCCTTGTGCGATCCACTCGTTTAAGCCCATCCATACCCGGCCCGAAAATCACAAAGCCCAAACACATCGATGTACCTATACCCGGCCCAACATATAAGTAAGTAGTTCATCTTGTGCGATCCATGTAACTTGTGCGACCAGTCTAGTTACCCAGCCCAACTTATGATCATACGGCCCAATAACAACAAACAACAAGTAATCTTGTGCGACATCAGGTACCCTTATGCGACTGGATATATCTTGTGCGAGTGGACTCATCCGGCCCAAACACTTACCCGGCCCAACCGTTAAGTCATCCTACATCATGTGCGGCCCAGCAGCCTTGTGCGACCGGGAACCTCTTGTGCGAACAGGTCATCTTGTGCGACCAGATGACTTGTTCGACTAAACTCCTTGTGCGAGTGGACCTCTTGTACGACAAGAGGTCTTGTGTGATCAGGTTTAATGATTCGAAAAATATGGAAATCTGTTACAACTTTTATCTAGCAACTAATTGCAAAGTTTCCTTTTTATTTTTATCAATAAACAACTTACCAGTTTCATACATAATTAATATTAGATCAAACAAGGGTTTTCAACATCCAAATTCATATGAACCCTAAATGATTAAGATCATAAACAATAACTTAACAATACATAAACACATTAACATGGGTCTCGATCACTAGCCTATATCCGATTAATACATCACAGCCGATTTCTTTCTTTCCATGATAACATGCTAGCCGATTATTTGAAATTGATTAACAATATCACATGTTCAACAATCATATACCAATCATCACATGTTTAACCATCCGAAGCATATACATAACAGCCGATTTAACAAGTACTCGGTCCTCAATCATTAACAACATCAAATAACTATTAACCTATCTCGATTAACATACTTTACATGTGAGCCGAAATCTTAACACTAACTAAATCATTCGGATTCAAACACATATACGACCGATCACATATCATCAACATAACAATACATCACCCGAATAAAACACATGACATCAAACAATCATAAAACAATGATTAAGATACTAACCGAATAGAGAGAAGGAACAAGGATTGATTCGAATGTAAGGATCTTCGAGAGAGAGGGAGTATGTGGCTGCCTTTGAGTTCGTGAGGGAGAGATAGAATAGCTAGGGTTTGTGTATGTGAATGTTTTTGCAACAAATGAGAACAAACTCTCTAAGGTGTGTGTGTATGCGTATGGAGAGTGGGCCGAACCCAACTTGGGCTGCCCTTTAGATCCGAATGCAAGTTGTGCGGCCCAACAGGGCTTGTGTGATCAAGTAGTGTTGTGCGATCGGTTTGTTTATAAATGTACATTCGCTTCATAGATTCACATAATCAAAACAACATAGCATTCAATCGATTAATAAAGTTCACATAGTCACATAATGTTACACAAAGATACGCTCTAAAATACGAGTTGTCACATTATCCCCAAGTTGAAAGAAATTTCGTCCCGAAATTTAGCACATACTTACTGAGGAAGCTAGTTAAGTTGCATGATTTTCCTGGTTTTCCTGGGGTGTCACATCCTCCCCCTGTTGATCTGGAATTTCGTCCCGAAATTCCGTAGCTTCAGCCTCAGTAGTGGTTGTACCGGTTGCGAACAGCTGGGGATACTTTTGTTTCATCTGATCTTCGCGTTCCTAGGTGAACTCTGGGCCGCGACGTGAGTTCCAACGAACTCGAACGAGAGGTATCCTAGTACGCTTGAGGACCTTAACATCCCGGTCCGTGATTTCAACAGGTTCCTCGACGAATCGTAACTGCTCGTCGATCGTGAGCTCCTTCAAAGGAACTACGTGGGTCTCATCTGACTGGCACTTCTTCAGATTAGACACGTGGAAAACGTTGTGAACTGCACTGAGTTCTGCTGGTAAGTTCAGTCTGTAGGCCACCTTGCCTATTTTCTCAATGACTTCGAAAGGTCCAACGTATCGTGGATTAAGTTTGCCTCGTTTGCCAAAACGAACCACACCCTTCCAGGGTGAAACTTTGAGTAGTACACGCTCCCCAACCTGGAGCTCTAGCGGTTTCCTGTCCTTATCGGCGTAGACTTTCTGACGCTCACGAGCTGCCGCCATTCGTTGTCGTATCTGAGCAATTTTCTCTGTTGTGTCAACCACATATTCTGGACCAATAATCTGACTATCCCCCACCTCTGCCCAACAAAGAGGTGACCGGCATTTACTCCCGTACAATGCCTCAAACGGAGCAGCTTTAATGCTGGTGTGGTAGCTATTGTTGTACGAAAATTCCACAAGTGGCAGATGCTTTTCCCAGCCGTTGCCAAAGTCAATTACACATGCCCTAAGCATGTCTTCGAGAGTCTGGATGGTACGTTCCGACTGCCCATCCGTTTACGGGTGATAAGCTGTGCTCATGTATAACCTTGAGCCAAAGGACTTGTGCATTGCTTGCCACAATTCTGATGTAAAACGTGCATCTCGATCCGAGATAATAGAGGTGGGCACCCCATGCCTCGAGACAACTTCCTTTAGGTATACTTCTGCTAGAGTGGAGAACTTATCCGTTTCTTTGATAGCCAGGAAGTGAGCAGACTTTGTGAGTCGATCCACGATCACCCAAATAGTATCGTTACCACGTTGTGATCTAGGCAGGCCAGTAACAAAATCCATGGAAATTTGCTCCCATTTCCATTGTGGTATCTCTGGTTGTTGAAGGGGGCCTGAAGGTTTCTGGTATTCCGCCTTGACTCTCGCACAAGTCAAGCACTTGCTAACGTAAGTTGCTATGTGGGCCTTCATGCTAGGCCACCAGTATGTGGTTTTGATGTCGTGGTACATTTTATCCGAGCCAGGGTGCACTGAGTAACGAGACTTGTGTGCCTCATCCATCACAAGCTCTCGTAGGTTGCCATAAAATGGGACCCAAATGCGTCCCGTGACATAGTAAGCGCCGTCTTCCTTCTGTTCTAAGCATTGCCTTGAGCCGCGTAGGGCTTCAGCCCTGACGTTCTCTGGTTTCAATGCTTCTACCTGAGCATTTCGTATTTGAGAAGGAAGGCTAGACTGTATAGTAAGTTGTAAAGCTCGTACGCGCTTGGGCGCAGTATCCTTTCGACTGAGGGCGTCAGCCACAACATTGGCTTTGCCCGGGTGGTACCTGATCGAGCATTCGTAATCGTTCAGCAATTCGACCCATCGTCGTTGTCTCATATTGAGTTCCTTTTGTTTAAAGATGTGCTCGAGACTTCTGTGATCAGTGTAGATAGCACACTTGGTGCCATACAAGTAGTGTCGCCATATCTTAAGTGCAAAAACAACCGCTCCCAGCTCTAGATCGTGTGTAGTGTAGTTCTTCTCATGAACCTTGAGTTGGCGTGAAGCGTATGCTATAACTTTATCCCGCTGCATCAAAACACAACCAAGACCCTGAATAGATGCGTCGCAGTAGACCACGAAGTCGTCCGTGCCCTCTGGCAATGAAAGGATAGGTGCACTACAAAGTCTATCCTTTAAGTGCTGAAACGCTAACTCCTGTGCGTTTCCCCAACGATAAACAACGCCCTTCTGCGTTAGTGAAGTGAGAGGCTGAGCAATCTTGGAGAAATCCTTGATAAATCTCCTGTAATAACCTGCCAATCCCAAGAATTGGCGAATTTCCGTTGGTGTACGAGGTGCAGGCCAGCTCTTGATCGACTCTACCTTGGATGGATCAACGTGAATCCCATCCTTGTTCACTACATGGCCTAAGAAATGGACTTCTCGAAGCCAGAAGTCACATTTGGAAAACTTGGCGTACAGCTGTTCTTTTCGAAGAAGTTCCAAGATAAGTCGTAAATGTTGCTCATGTACCTCCTGACTCTTCGAATAGATCAGGATGTCATCAATGAAGACAATAACGAATTTGTCTAAGTAAGGCTTGCACACTCGATTCATCAAGTCCATGAAGACCGCCGGTGCGTTTGTCATCCTAAAAGGCATGACCAAAAACTCATAGTGGCCATAACGAGTTCTGAAGGCTGTTTTGGAGACGTCCTCTTCTCGGACTCTCAGCTGGTGATACCCCGATCTCAAATCGATCTTTGAATAGTAGCTCGACCCTTGCAGCTGGTCGAACAGGTCGTCAATGCGTGGAAGAGGGTAGCGATTCTTCACAGTCACCTTGTTCAGTTCACGGTAGTCGATGCACATTCTGAACGTACCGTCTTTCTTCTTCACAAATAGCACTGGAGCTCCCCAGGGCGAAGAGCTAGGACGAATAAAACCCTTATCTAAGAGTTCTTGTAGTTGCGTAGATAGCTCTTTCAACTCTGATGGAGCTAAACGATACGGTGCATGAGCTATGGGTGCCGCTCCAGCAGCTAACTCGATTTGAAACTCGACCTGACGATGAGGCGGGAGGCCAGGTAGTTCTTCAGGAAATACCTCCGGATAGTCGCGTACAATCGGAAAGTCCTCTATCTTTTTCTCTTTCTTCGAGGTGTCAGTAACGAGAGCCAGAAAGGCGGTGTGGCCCTTACGCAAACACTTCTGGGCCTTAAGGGAAGAAATGATGCTCACAACAGCACAACTCTTGTCGCCACGAATCATAAGAGGTTCCTCACCTTGGCGCGAAATGCGGATAATCTTTTCGTTGCAAAGGATCTCAGCTTGGTGTTGGGATAACCAGTCCATCCCAATGACAACGTCAAAACTACCCAGAGTGATAGGAAGGAGGTCGATTGAGAAAGTGTGATCAGCAAGTACTAGGTTACAACCTTTAACTACATGTGTGACCTCTATACTTTTACCATTAGCTAACTCTACAGCATGTTTGGGATTCAAAGGTGTTGGGGTACGCTTAAGCAGTTGACTAACGTTTTGAGACACATAACTAGTATCAGCACCCGAATCAAATAAGACAGTAACGTAAAAGTCGTCGAGAAGGAATTTACCCATCACAACATTGGGATCGTTCCTAGCTTCCCCTTGGACAATAACGAACACACGACCCCTTGCTCCATTACCATTATTACCCCCGTTGTTTCCATTCCCCTGATTGTTGTTGTTATTGTTGTTCTGGTTCCTGTTTAGCTGGGGACAGTCTCTCTTGAAGTGGCCTTCAGCTCCACACTGAAAGCACCCTTTGTTGTTACCCTGCGGCTGCTGTTGCTGGCGTTGATTCTGTTGATCTTGCGGTTGCTGGCGATTCTGGTTTGCTGGGTATAAGCTTCTACAATCCTTTGCCGCGTGGCCTGGCTTGTTGCACCGATGACAGTTACCCCTGGTGCATGGCCCGCGATGATGCAAGTTGCAACGATTACATTTGGGGTGATTTCCTTTGTATCCACCCTGACTTTGGCTACCTGACGATTGCTGACTAGGACTCTTATACTCTTCAGTTCTTCTCTGCTGCGACTGGGATTGAACAGAAGTCAAACCTCTGCTTGAAGCTCCATCCCATTTACGTTTGTTATCACTGGAAGGTTCAGAGGTAGCTGTAGCACTAATGCGTTTTGGTAACCTGTTTTGCTCCACCGCCTGATCAGTGAGACGGTGAGCCAACTGAACAACCTGCTGGTAGGTGGCGAGATTTGCTGAAGTCACATGACTTTGAATCTCTGGTTTTAGACCCTTAAGATATAGTTCGATACGCTTAATTTGAGGGTCCACCATAGTAGGGCACAGTAATGCAAGCTCATTCGATCTCTTTGTATACGCCTCAATTTCCGACCCCGTCATCTTGAGGTTGAAGAACTCAACTTCCAGCTTATGTATGTCGTCACGACTGCAGTATTCTTCCTTGATCATCTCTTTGAAATTGTTCCATGGGGTGGCGTTAGCAGCAACCAACCCCAGCATTTGTACCTGGGCGTTCCACCATGTGAGGGCTAAACCCTCGAGAGTGCCGGTAGCATATTTCACCCTGCGTGCCTCAGGGCATTCGCACATTTCGAATACAGACTCTAGTTTCTCAAACCAGTGGAGGAGACCTACTGCTCCTTCAGTGCCACTAAAAATAGTGGGTCGGCAGTCCATGAAAGTTTTGAAGGTGCACACAGGTGGCTGAGCATGCTGACCTGTTGCGAGTGTAAGAAAGGACAGAGTTTAACACAAGGATAGGTTCACGAGAGTAGGATCTAAAGATCCTAGAATGAGTTATAAACTGCAGGGTATACCTCCTGCTTGTGCGGCTGCAAGTGCCGCAGCAACCTGTTCGTTGATCAGAGCCGTCAACTGGGCTTGAGTCATGTTAATGCGTCCAGACATGATCTTCATACCAAAAGAAGCATGTGTGAGAGAGGTTCGCGAAAGTGCGATGACAGAGGAGAGTAAGCACACACGTGTTCAAGTAACAGTAGCTATACTAGCTAAACATATCATGAGCAAGGTTCTACGTAATCTAACAAGTAGGCAATAAAACACAAACCATATAACCTAGAATGTCGAGCCTTGCACGTGGAGTGAAGCGTCGTTGTGGATCGTAGAGCACTGTACAGGTTATAGTCTGGTTTTAACAAAAACGTTTTCCCTTATTAAAACCAAGTTCTCTATAACCAATGGCTCTGATACCAATCTGTCACACCCCCAAAATCCACATGCGGAGTATCACCGCTTGGAGGCGTGACTGACCAGGATCAAACCACTAATCATATTGAACAAGTAAATATTTAACTGTAAAAGTCCAACCAACACGATTAGTGTCCAAAACAAACATAGTTAAGTTGTGAGCGGAAGCATAATATTCAAAACCAAATCCAAAGTTTAATTATCCAAATGTTTAACATGGCACACAGCTGTCCATGTCCCACAACGACTCTTCCTTATGCAAGCTCCAGCTAAGTACCTATAGACCTGCAAAGCATGTAGTAACGAGTCAACAACAAGTTGAGTGAGTTCACGGTTGGGTGTTCGTTTTAAGTTGTTCCAAAAACAGTTTCCTTTAACTGGCATCCTGCCGTGGGGGTTACCCCATAGTTGAAAACGTGATTTGTTTAACCCTTAGTTTATCCCATTTACTCTGGCAATCCTGCCGTGGGGGCTACCCCATGATAGTTATCTGGCATTTCGGCCGTGGGGGCTACCCCTTGAATACACTAGACTCGTTACCATATCGACTACTGACTGAAGTCATGTTTAAGTGCCCTGAAACTGTCAATGTCTATCAGCATTGACGTGCCCCAGATCCATTAGTTCACGCCCGTCCTCTGCGGCACGGTGTGAGGCTTGTCAGACCTAAATAGCGCTATCTAACTAATGACCCGCTCGCCATTGGCTCGGCGATTAAGTCGATATAAAAAGGAGGGACTTCGTGATAGAGAGTTTTGGTCTAGTATAGTTATCTGTCCGTGAGGACGAGGAATTACATTCCTGAACCATTACTGTCCTACCCAAGAAAGGACGAGGAATCCATATTCCTTAACCCCATTCCCAACCCCTGGGAATCCCATGCTTTGTAGAGTGTGAACTCACCTTGGTTTGCTCGGCAGATAACACAGAAAGGTCAAGTCTAAAGGCTAGTGGTCAATCACGTCCTATCATGGTTACCAATACAAATCAGGTTTTGGTTTCACAGAGTGCGCATAAGTATCACGTAAGATAGCATGTAAGAACACACACACGGATCATAGCAACACGTATTATGCACGTTAACATACTAGCAGGCACCCTCATAACATACTAATCACTTGTACGATTTTATAGAATGGGCTCGCACAAGTCAATAAGCCTTGTGCGATCCACTCGTTTAAGCCCATCCATACCCGGCCCGAAAATCACAAAGCCCAAACACATCGATGTACCTATACCCGACCCAACATATAAGTAAGTAGTCCATCTTGTGCGATCCATGTAACTTGTGCGACCAGTCTAGTTACCCAGCCCAACTTATGATCATACGGCCCAATAACAACAAACAACAAGTAATCTTGTGCGACATCAGGTACCCTTATGCGACTGGATATATCTTGTGCGAGTGGACTCATCCGGCCCAAACACTTACCCGGCCCAACCGTTAAGTCATCCTACATCATGTGCGGCCCAGCAGCCTTGTGCGACCGGGAACCTCTTGTGCGAACAGGTCATCTTGTGCGACCAGATGACTTGTTCGACTAAACTCCTTGTGCGAGTGGACCTCTTGTACGACAAGAGGTCTTGTGTGATCAGGTTTAATGATTCGAAAAATATGGAAATCTGTTACAACTTTTATCTAGCAACTAATTGCAAAGTTTCCTTTTTATTTTTATCAATAAACAACTTACCAGTTTCATACATAATTAATATTAGATCAAACAAGGGTTTTCAACATCCAAATTCATATGAACCCTAAATGATTAAGATCATAAATAATAACTTAACAATACATAAACACATTAACATGGGTCTCGATCACTAGCCTATATCCGATTAATACATCACAGCCGATTTCTTTCTTTCCATGATAACATGCTAGCCGATTATTTGAAATTGATTAACAATATCACATGTTCAACAATCATATACCAATCATCACATGTTTAACCATCCGAAGCATATACATAACAGCCGATTTAACAAGTACTCGGTCCTCAATCATTAACAACATCAAATAACTATTAACCTATCTCGATTAACATACTTTACATGTGAGCCGAAATCTTAACACTAACTAAATCATTCGGATTCAAACACATATACGACCGATCACATATCATCAACATAACAATACATCACCCGAATAAAACACATGACATCAAACAATCATAAAACAATGATTAAGATACTAACCGAATAGAGAGAAGGAACAAGGATTGATTCGAATGTAAGGATCTTCGAGAGAGAGGGAGTATGTGGCTGCCTTTGAGTTCGTGAGGGAGAGATAGAATAGCTAGGGTTTGTGTATGTGAATGTTTTTGCAACAAATGAGAACAAACTCTCTAAGGTGTGTGTGTATGCGTATGGAGAGTGGGCCGAACCCAACTTGGGCTGCCCTTTAGATCCGAATGCAAGTTGTGCGGCCCAACAGGGCTTGTGTGATCAAGTAGTGTTGTGCGATCGGTTTGTTTATAAATGTACATTCGCTTCATAGATTCACATAATCAAAACAACATAGCATTCAATCGATTAATAAAGTTCACATAGTCACATAATGTGACACAAAGATACGCTCTAAAATACGAGTTGTCACAGGATCCAAACATGAAGAAGCTTTTCAGACCTTAAAACAGAAACTCTGCGATGCACCTATTTTAACCTTAACTGAGGGCAACGACGATTTTGTCGTATACTGTGATGCGTCTAAGTTAGGCCTTGGCTGTGTTCTCATGCAAAGAAACAAAGTCATAGCCTATGCATCAAGACAGCTGAAGGTACATGAGAAAAACTACACGACTCATGATCTTGAGTTAGGTGCAGTAGTTTTCGCTCTCAAAATCTGGAGACACTACCTGTATGGTACAAAATGTGTGGTTTTTACTAACCGCAAAAGTCTCCAGCACATTTTCAATCAGAAAGAACTAAACATGAGGCAACGACGTTGGGTTGAACTCCTAAACGACAACGATTGTGAAATTCGTTACCATCCTGGTAAGGCAAATGTCATGGCTGACACATTGAGTCGTAAGGAATGTGTCATGCTTCACTGTGTTTAGGTTCAATCTGATATTCAAACCCGCATTTCTCAAGCTCAACATACTTGTGTTACACAAGAGTTGATGGGTAAAGAATTACCATATCATCTTAAACCTGAGTTTGAACTGAAAGACTTTGGGCTATTTTATTTCATGGGCCGTTTGTGGGTCCCAAGTCAAGACAATCTTCGCACCTTGCTAATGGATGAAGCTCATAAGTCTCGTTATTCTGTCCATCCTGGTGCAGATAAAATGTATAAGGATCTTCGAACCCAGTACTGGTGGCCGGGTATGAAGAAAGACATTGCCTTATATGTTTCCAAATGCCTTACTTATCTTAAGGTTAAGGCAGAACACCAACATCCCTCTGGATTATTGGAGCAACCAGAGATTACAGTTTGGAAATGGGAAAACATTGCTATGGATCTCATTACCAAGTTGCCAAGCACTAATAGAGGTCATGATGCCATTTGGGTAATCGTTGATCGTCTAACCAAGTCAGCACATTTCTTGCCGATCCGTGAGGATCTATCTGCTGACAAACTTGCTAAAATCTATGTAGATGAGATTGTATCTTGACATGGTGTTCCTTTGAACATTATATCTGATAGAGATGCTCGATTCTACTCTCACTTTTGGAGAACCATGCAATCTGCTATGGGAACCCAACTTAATTTGAGCACAGCATATCATCCTCAAACGGATGGTCAATCTGAGAGAACAATCCAGACACTGGAGGATATGGTTAGAGCTTGTGTGATTGATTTTAGTGGTAGTTGGGATTCGCATCTACCGTTGATCGAATTCTCCTACAACAATAGTTATCACTCTAGCATCAACATGGCTCCTTTCTAGGCTTTATACGGTCAAAAATGTCGTTCACCGGTCTGCTAGAATGAGATAGGTGAAGCTCAGCTTACTGGACCTGAACTCATTCTAGAGACTACAGATAAGGTTAAGAAGATTCGCGATAACCTACAGACAACTAGAAGCCATCAAAAGAGTTACGCGGATCGACGATGCAAGCCCTTAGAATTACAAGTTGGTGATCACGTCCTACTCAAGTAATCCTCTTGGAAAGGACTGATCCGATTTGGAAAGAAAGGAAAACTTGCACCACGCTATGTTGGACCATTCAAGATTGTTGAAAGAGTCAGAAAAGTAGCCTACAGACTGGAGCTACCTCCTGAACTTGGAAATGTTCATCCAACTTTCCACATGTCCAATCTCAAAAAGTGTTTAGCTAATGAGAACCTCCACATACCACTTGATGAAATTTGTGTTGATGACACGATGCACTTCGTTGAGAAACCTGTGGAAATCGTGGATCGTGAAGTCAAAAAGCTCAAACGCAAGCGCATACCTATTGTTAAAGTTTGATGGGAATATAAACGTGGCCCAACATTTACTTGGGAACGTGAAGATCAGATGAAAGCAAAATATCCACATATATTCTCACAAGTTTCCTCTACATAAATTTTGGGACGAAATTTCCTAAAGTAGGGGAGACTATGACATATGTGCTTGTGTAATCATTGTACAAACTCTGAACAATTGAAATATCAATAAAACAATGTGTTTTGATCCCAATATTTGTTTCTTTATGTTTGACATTTTGCACGTTTTGATTTTTGATCGATTTTAAACTCTATATCGCTTTCTAGAAAGTTATACGCAAACTGATGCGTAAACGTAATCAGTTTAATGCTACAAACACTCTGGAACAGCAACATAAGCTTAACATACCTTAAATAAACTTTACATAACTTTGAAATAAGTTTTAAAGGGTTTGGTATGGCGAAAACAAGTTTATTCGCTCACAGGGACTTTTGCGTCAAACTGCAAAATTCTGCCGTTTCGTATTGCAACGTACATTTCGGAACATGATCATAAGCTAAACATACCACAAATAACCTTAACATAGCTTATAAATAAGCTTCGAATGGTTCGGTGTGCGAAAATACGCTTATTTGATCAAACAGGGACTAAAAGTGTCAAAAACGGCGTAAGTTTGCATTTATGCTCAAATCTTACGTTTTGACCACATCCGGACATCCAAAAATTTTTGTAGTCACTAAAATATTTTATTTTAGTGATCGGAATGCAAAAATACCATTCGTCGCTTAATTTGGATCGTTTTCGCGTCCGTTTGAGTTTCGTCTTAATTAACCGAATAACGCGACCGTACGACCAAACAAACTGACATCCGTGATATTTACGAGCATATTTTGAGTCCCCTATACTTTGACGACCTTGTAGAGCCTTGAAAATGGCTTAACGGAGGTTAAATACCTCAAATATGCCTAAATATGCATGCAGGGAGTGAATGTGTAAATTGTGAAACTGTTTCTGATATGTTGATAGCTCGCGGGCCGCGAACACCCAGGAAATAGCCTACGCGGGGCACGACAGACCCCCTGTCAACAAAAAGTTGATTTTCAGCAAACATATTGTAATTCAGGGCCTTTTATGCAATTCTTTATGTTTTGGGCTCAAAGTTAACACCTCCCCAAGCAATATTAGCTGTCCTTAACACATGTATGGCCAAGATTTAATGCTTGGGCAATACATAAAACTTATAATGATCATGAATCACCTCTACAACTATAAATACCCCTCCAATTCATTTTGTTCATTGCTCATTTCCAATTTTGAACTCTAAGTGGAGGATTTCCATCTTTGGGAGCCACTTACCTGAGTTCTAGTTCGTCTTTTTCAGCCCATTGAACACCTTGTAAGTGTTCTTTCATGGCTTAGTATTTATTTTTAGCCATTTAGAGCTGAAAGTCAAACAGTTTGACCAACAGATTAACTTTCGGTTTTGACCATCAATTGGTCAAATCAAAGTTCAATTGAACTTTGCAACGTGATTGTAATCACGATGGTTATAATCCTTAGCAATTATACCTACTGATTACCACGTTGACTAGGCGTAGTGACAAGTCAAAGTTTCGGTCAAAATGCGTATTTACGCGAATTTTGCAACAGAACTATTTTTAGGTATCAAAACACTTTGTTTTGATACCAAATCAGTTTTCTGACTTAGTTAAACATGTTTTAACATGTTTAACTCGTCACTACTAGTTTAGTGCCTGTTTAGGGTAGTAAGTTAAGCGGTCTCAACAACCGCTTAGACTTTCGAACCCGACCCGTTTGGTTGATCATTAGGATCCGACGAAGCTTATTTAGTGATCATAGTTGCATAGGGAATAACCTACCGAGGTTATACCTTATGATCACTTAGGTTGGTTAGTTATCCATTAAGTCGTTTATATGCCCATTGAAAATGACCAAAATGCCCTTTTTAAGCATAAATTATTATTTTCAATATGTGAACAAGTTTTTGAAATCTAAACTGATTTAGTAACATATTTAAGCATAATTGGACATGTAAGACTTAATATAGGACATAGATAACCATCCGACCTTAGATTTACGCAAACGACGCGTTATAGTAGCTTAAACTACCATAACGGGTCGAAACAGGTCAAAAGCACTTAGGTTAACTTTCAAATCAGAATTTTAGGCCTATTAAATCATGCCATATGAGTTCCAGTACTCATTTGATTTATAGAACCTCATTCTATCCTATCTCGCGAATTAGGATCTGATTATTAACGTAGTTACCTATATCAGGTGTCGTTTGATTCTGTGACAACCCTCACTAAACCAGGTATCCGTACAACTTAATTAATAATTAATTACTGCTTAATTACTGTGCTTGCTTGAACTTGTGAATAAACTGCTACTTGATTACTGACACATGTACTTATTTGCATCATACTTTACTTGCTGTCACTACATTATTTACATGCTGAACCTTAGTGACAAACATGATGCACAAAAAGCACAGTAGCACTATAAACGGATAACCTATAGAACATGCTGATAAAGCCAGCATCAGGCAGACACTGCCTCTAAGGCCTGTATGAGCCAGAAATATTTTGCTACACTAGTGGTGAGTGTAGGGATACAAGGGTTGTAGAACTGCGTCTCTAGGAATAAGTTACAATGACTGGATGTGCCTAAAACGTACTCTAAGTACAAAAATTCAGCACTTTACATAATAATTCAGCTTTTAGCTACCTAATAAAGTGCCAAAACATGAGAAAAATATTACTAGACACTTTCCAAAGTGTCAGAAATGAGTTGTGTCACTAAAAGGGTATTAACGACACTTTAAAGCTTTGTTAAGCACTTTAACGGATTACTATCCAACCGAACAACCGGACTATACCCGAAGCATGAAAATAATGTCATTTTCATTATTTACCTTTTTCTGAGCCAGTTAGGGTCCCTGAATACCCTAACACCCATTGTAACGCATGACACACCACTAACCGGGTTAACCTTACTTAACCTAACTAATATCCTAACTAATTAGTTGGTTTTGGACTAGGTACCCCCCCCCTTTAGAAACCGTCCCCATGAGGGGGACACCCCTTGTACTTTGTAGATTATAATAATCTAACTTGTCTAAAATCAATTAGACACAAAATCCATTGGTTAAACACATTAGAATTTGTCTATAAGATCATGACTTAACACACATGATCACACACTTAACACCACAACTCACACACACTCTCTCCCTCTCTTTGAACTTTCGGATGAGAGCACCCACCCCCATCCTTCCATTTTCGATTCCATGCAAGCCATTCCAATCATCTACAAGTGATAAGGATCTCATACGAAGAAGCTTGGTGCAATCGGAAGGCGAAGGACCTCTTTATCTTGCTTTTATCCACCCCATTTGCGCTTAGATTCTTCCCTAGCCTCGAGCTAGTGGTATGTTACTTAAATCACCTACTCGAACTATTTTGAAGTGGTTAATACGATATATGACGGTTAAAATTTATGAACATGCAAGTTGAAGCACAAAAGTCTATTTAAAACACTAAAATGTTGGTTAATAGCTCATATGTTGTGTAAATCTTGTAGTATTTGATTTGTGTGATTATTTGGACCCAATCTATGTTGTGGTAGCTCGGATCATCATTTAACCCAGTTTAGTCATGATCTTGGATTATGACATAAAGCTTGTTTAAGTATAACAAGGGTTAGAAGATGAAACTCTACCACACTCGAATCATGAACTTGTGTAAAAGTGTTTTAGCTTGTAAAATAGTGATTAAAACTAGTAGATCTACAGATCTACAGGTGGTATTTTTAAAGGACCGAGTGTCAAGAAATCATGTTTTTCTAAAGACGGATCTTACACTAACAAGAATGGTTTTTAGAACACACAAGTGTGTAAACAGTTGTGTAACACAAAGTTTCGACAAAATTGCTATTTTTGAAAAAGATGACGAGAAGTTGTAAAGACGGAACTTCCATAAAAATGAGGTTTTTACAAAATCGGATAGTTTTATATAGAGATCCACTAAAAGTAATGGGATTTACTTCATAGTTTGAATAAATCACAAGTTCATGAAATTTATGCGATTTATATATATTTTGACTAGTTTGTGGTTTGAACATTGTTTTGATTGAATAATAAAAATGGTTGCTTTGAGTTATAAAAGAAAATGATACGCTTCAAAGCGTGGCTACCTCCAGTTACAGAGGAAACTCTGGCGAAATTTTTCTAAAAACCCAACACTTAGAATTATTTTCACTATAAGTGTTAGAGATACTTGTCGACTTGTTTTCAAAATATAGATTTCGCCACGACTTATTTACAAAATACCGGAGGTGGGATTTCACAAAATAAAACGTGATACATATATATATTTAGTATATATTTTTCACAACATCACTTGTATAAGTGTGTATGATTATTTTGTGAACTACGTAAATATTATTTTTAAGGTAAAAATAATATTACTAAGTATTATTTTGGGAAAATCACATGTATTAAAATATAATATTTTTGGGAAGAATATTTATATTTTGGAGTTAGGAATAAAATATATTAAGTGAGACTTAATAGTGTAATCCGAATTATACGAACGCACATGTATTAAATCCCTCATCCTTGGGAAGGGAAATGATTACCAAGTATACAGAATGTAAACACGAAATAGTTGCCTAACTATTTCCCAAAAACTTAAACCATAAAGCTAAGGCACGGCCATCCGTCTAATAGAATTAGTACGTGTAGGTCGTCATACAGCTGATCGATTTGGAGGCATACTTGGTAGAGACGCACCACAGTGAGTTCATGTCCCCCTTTTCTCTTAACTGTTTTCAGTTTTCTAAACTGCGGGGGTGAAATACATGTTACTATGATTACGAGTACTTTATACACGGTATGGTTAGCGTAAGGAGGTTTACTACTTAGATCATGTGAGTGGGTAGGCGTGAACTGGAGGCCATTAATCCTCATTATAGGACCGAGGGATGTAAGCGGTAGATCTATCTGGGTGTAGCGAGCCCAACCCCAGGTCCAACAGTACGAAACTCGGGGTGACTTTGTGCCCCGACGCAAAATCGCAAGGTTTGAGTCTTCCTACTTGCACTTCACACATATCAATGGCCTTGCAAACCATTGGTGATCTCTTTTTCCTTATTTGCTGCATACCAGGGAATTTTTATACTTACAAGTGTTTTACATACTCACTTACACATGAACTCGCTCAACATTATTGTTGATTTTTCAACTTACATGTATTTCAGGAAATTAAAGATCTGGCGCGGTATCTTATGTTTTCCCGCTGCATAAGGGTTCCAAGGTCATCCCAGTTTAGGAAATGTGACTCTTTCCTGGACAAGTCACAAATCTTAAACTGCGTTTATTTCATGTCTTTGTTTCTGTCTTTCAAACAATATTTTATGTTATGATGTTGTAAGTCTCTAAGACAATGTTATGTTACTTCGGTTTTAAAACTTAAATCTATGGATGATCTTGCATGATTTTATTTCATATAGCTTTGTTATGGTTAAGCTATGGTATTAAGAAGTCACACCAAATTAACCACGCTTCCGCAAAGCCAGGGTGTGACAGCTTGGTATCAGAGCTCTGATCATAGCGAACTAGGATTCTTTCTCGAGTCTAGACTATGATCACTAGGGCTCTCACGAAAACATTTTTACTGCATACCACTTAAGTCCAGATCCAAAACTTTTTACAAAAAAATGTTGAGCACATTTTATTATTTATAGGCTCAGTCTAGAAAGGCTGAGGCTTGGTCTGGGAGGTCGAGGCTCGGTCTGGGAGATCGAGGAAGTTGGCTAGTGGGACTAGGAGAAATGGCTAGTGGGACTAGGAGAAATGGCTAGTGGGACTAGGAGAATTGGCTAGTGGGACTAGGGGAATTTGGCTAGTGGGACTAGGAAGAGCAGTCTGAGAGGCTGGGAGAATTTGGCTAGTGGGACTAGGAAGAGCAGTCTGAGAGGCTGGGAGGCTAGTGGGACTAGGAGAACTATCTGAATGCTTACTTGGTGACTTATGTGATTATCTGATTGTATGACTGATTATTTGTGCACAATTGTGTTTATGTTACAGACACATGGATTCGACCGGCACTGGTGACTCAGACACCACAGGACCTAGACCTATAGTCTCAGATGACCTAGAGCCTTGAGAGCACGAGGTCCACACATCCGACGTTACGAGCACGGACGAGGATGATTTCCAGCCCTTCGCTTTACCTGATGGTGCTGATGAGCTCGCTGATGGCCCTTTGGCCGAGGACCTACCGTTAGTGGAGATCCCTGCTCCCATACCCTTAGCTGTTTATCCTGCTTATGATTTGCTTCACGACGCCGATGATGATGGCGACGTCGATCTGTTTGATGACGAGCCCTTAGAGGATGAGGTTCAGGGCGAGGCCCTTCTTCTTGCTGGAGATCTTTTGTTGATCGCAGATGCTCCCGCTGAGGAGTCACCTGCTCACTCTCTGGTCCCAGACTCTTTCGAGTCTGTGGCCTCTGCACCTTCACACACCCAGAATGCGCAACACTTCTCACATGGATCAGATCCCGACCAGGCATCCTCTGTTGCCCCTATTCCTAGCTTTACTTTCGACCACGATGATGTGGAGGATTCCGATCCTGTCTTTCCCCCAGGATTCGACCCAGATGAGGATATAGAGTTTATACCCATGGATCAGCCTATGGAGGATCCGGTTGACCCAGTTGATCCCATCGACCCTAAGTTTGATTTTGAGATGGCCTTTGATGAACCCGAGCAGCCACTCGACCCTGCTCCTGACCCAGTGCTTGGGCATGACCCAGTTCATGCTGACGCACCTATTATTGAGCCTGTCATTGCTGACCCGCCTATTGATGATCACCCCGTAGATGCCCCGTTATTGGAGGGCGATCATGTCATTGCTGCTGATCATGTTGATCCCCCACTTATTGCTGATGCACCAGTTGACCCTTTTGTTGCACCTCACCATGATCCTATGCCAGTTCAGTTTGACCGTGCACTTTTTGAGGCACAGATTGACCCACGAGATGAGCACGCCCAGTGTGGATGGATTCCTGCTGATGACGAGGTCCCACCTATTCCCCCTCAGATCACTGATACCCGTCACGTTGATACCTCCTTTTCATTTCCTCGGTTTACACCTCCAGCACGACCTGGAGAAGGTTCTTCGGCTCACCCTTTTCGATACATACCGGTATCTATCCCTGCTATACCACCGCCTGCTACTTTTCCCCCTGTTTCTCCATTTCATGTGGCACCTTTTGATCCCACCAGTGAGCCGTTTCTTTGGACATCATCTTCTGCTATGCCACCGACTGACCCCTACCATTCTTTCCATATGGGGTATACTATTGAGGACGTTTTGATGTCTTTTGTCGCCCAGCACGAGGCACACACACAGCGCATTCAGGAGCTTGAGAGAGCTCAGACGCCGCCGTGTCAGTGCCAGGGTCAGACCCACTCTCCTTTGCAGCCCTCTCGACCTATACCACCAGACTATGCTGCACGCCTTTTTGCCCTGGAGCAGCAGGTTGCTTCATTCTTGCGAACCCAGAGAGCCATGGAGGAGGACTGGCTCCATTTGCGTCGCTTGTTTTACACTCACTTTCCCCCTCCTCCACCGCCATCCGTGTAGAGCTCTTCAGTACCGTATAGGTAGACGCTGGTGAGAAGACGGCGAATCCTTTTGACTGCATAGCATTTTTGGAGACTACATTTGATTCTGACTTTTGTTGACACGTATTTGATGTATTGACACTGATTTGATATGGTTTTTGGACTAGGGTGATGTAGCCCTTAGTCGACTGATGTTGTATGACACTGTGATGTACTTGTACGCTTACTATGTGGTCTCATTATATGGCAATCGCAGTATTCTCATCATATTTGATGCTTGATTTGGTTATTTATATTCTATGACATGGGATGTTGTGTGATTGATGTTTGTAACATGGGATGTTGTGTGATTAATATGATTATAACATGAGATGTTATGTACTATTACTATCATAATAAAGCGTATGTATTATAACATGGGATCTTTACTATGGCCTGACCGACATAAACACATCTTTTAGAAGATGCCGCCGAGACGTGAGACACGCATGCCTACCAATGAGGCGGAACTCCAGCAAATTATCGCTGCTGCCATCGCACAATACGCCGCCTCTCAAGGAGGGACTAGTGGAAGCAACTCTGGCAACACTGGCAACAACAATAATCCACCTCATGGTAATACTAAGTCATTTAGACCTACCATGACCTAATTGGATATCTTTAGCAATGATGCTAATGCCGATCGTATGTTATAACGTATGTGCAGGGTGCACCTACAAGCAGTTTCTAGACTGCAAACCGGTCAACTTTGATGGCATGGGAGGTGCTGTCGCCTTTGTTCGTTGGGCCGAGAAAACCGAATCTGTTCTTCGCATGAGCAAATGCGCGCAAGATCAGCAAGTCACCTATATCTCAGGGCTATTCTTGGATGGAGCCCTCTCTTGGTGGAATCTGCAAGTACAGACACTTGGTGAAGCTGCTGCCTACGCGCTAACCTGGACCGAACTGAAGGAACTTATGCGCAAAAAGTACTGCTCTCACGCAGAGATCCAAAGATTGGAAACCGAGTTCTGGCATTTGAAAATGGAAGGTCCAAAGATCGCAGAATACGTTCAAAGGTTCCATGACTTATCGCATGTGGTACCCTACATGGTCACTCCGGAGTTCAAGCGGATTGAACGTTTCATTTGGGGATTAGCTCCTCAAATCATAAGCATGGTGACCTCATCCAAGCCTGCGACAATTACTGAGGCAATCGATTTGAGCGTAGCTCTCACTGAGGAGGCTATTCGCCTGAACAAGTTCGATGATGCTGAGCTTAAGAAGAAAGAGACTCACGTCGAGTCATCAGGAGGTAACAAATGGAAGTTCTCGAACTTCAAGCAGGGTGCCAGTGTGGTTGTTAAGAAAGGAGAGCAAAACGCGCCAGCTCAGGATACAGCTGGTGGTAGGAGGAAAGGTAAGGGATATATGGGTGCACATCCCAAGTGTAACTCTTGCCAACGCCATCACTCTGGCCGATGCGGGCCAAAGTATGTGAAGCTTGTGGGAAGACTGGTCACTTGAAGGATTCTTGTTGGGCTAGTGCTGGCCGGGGAGGCCAAGGATGATTTGGGAATAGAAATAATAATCGTGGTGGTATTGGGAATCGCCCGCAAGGAAACAATGGAGGTAATGGAAATCGAGGCAGCATTGTGAATCAGGCTGGTAATGCGAACCAAAACAACAACCAAGCTGGAAATGGAGGTGGAAACGGGCAAAGAGTTAGATGCTTTAACTGTGGCGATATTGGGCATTTTAAGAGGAACTGCCCAGAGTTAAACCAAGCCCGTGGAAGAGTGTTCCAAATCGAAGCTAGGGAGGCGCGCCAGGATCCCAATGTCATTACTGGTACGTTCCCTGTAAACCAACGCTTTGCATCCGTTTTATTTGATACTGGTGCCGATTATAGCTTCGTGTCGTTAGAGTTTAAGAATATGCTTGGTTTAGCCGCTAATAAGTTAGATATTCCCTACTCAATCGAATTGGCTAATAGGAAGTTAGTAGAAGCCAATGAAGTTATCAGAGGTTGTGTGATCGAATTGGGAGAGCGTGAGTTTGCTTTGGATATACTACCAGTCCAGCTGGGGAGCTTTGACGTAGTAGTAGGAATGGATTGGTTATCAGGAAACAAGGCTGAGATAGTCTGTCACGAAAAGGTTGTTCGTATCCCAACCGAAGATGGCGAAACAATTGTGGTTCATGGCGAAAAGCGTGATACGCCGTTAAGAATTATCAGCTGCCTAAAAGCGCGAAAGTGTTTGCAGAAGGGATGTGTTGCCTTCTTGGCACACATTGTGGATAAGAAGGCTGCTGAGCCGAAGATCGAAGACATCCCTGTCGTGAGGGAATATCCAGAAGTCTTCCCAGAAGACTTACCTGGACTGCCACCTCAGAGGCAAGTAGAGTTTCACATTGACTTAGTTGCAGGCACCGCGCCTGTGGCTAAGGCACCTTATAGACTTGCTCCGTCTGAGATGCAGGAACTGTCGACACAACTTCAAGAGTTGTTAGACAAGGGTTTTATCCGACCAAGCTTCTCGCCTTGGGGAGCTCCGGTCCTGTTTGTCAAGAAGAAGGACGGTAGTTTTCGTATGTGCATCGACTACCGGGAGCTGAACAAGCTGACGATCAAGAATAGATATCCTCTGCCAAGGATTGATGATCTATTCGATCAACTGCAAGGCTCAAGCTTTTATTCAAAGATCGATTTACGATCTGGATACCATCAGTTAAGGATACAAGAGGAAAGTATCCCGAAGACAGCCTTCAGAACTCGTTATAGACACTACGAGTTCCTTGTTATGCCGTTTGGTTTGACAAATGCACCTGCAGTCTTTATGGATTTGATTAATAGAGTTTGCAAGCCGCACTTGGACAAGTTCGTGATTGTATTTATCGACGACATCTTGATTTATTCAAGAACAAAGGCTGAGCACGAGCAGCATTTAAGAACTATTTTGGAGTTGCTGAAGAAGGAACAGTTGTATGCCAAATTCTCTAAGTGCGAGTTTTGGCTACGTGAAGTCCAATTTCTTGGACATGTGGTAAATGGAGATGGAATCCACGTGGATCCAACAAAGATCGAAGCGATCAAGAATTGGGAAACGCCAAAGACGCCAACCGAGATTCGACAATTCTTGGGATTGGCTGGCTACTATCGAAGGTTCATTGAGGATTTTTCAAAAATCGCTCAACCTTTGACGCTCCTTACGCAGAAAGATAAGAAGCTTGATTGGGGAATCAAACAGGAAGAAGCGTTCCAGATATTGAAGAATAAGCTCTGCAATGCGCCAATCTTAGCACTACCGGAAGGTACAGATGATTTCGTGGTATACTGTGACGCCTCACGTCAAGGATTGGGTTGTGTGTTGATGCAACGCCAAAAGGTTATTGCTTACGCATCGCGTCAATTGAAAGTGCACGAAAGGAACTATACCACACATGATTTGGAACTTGGCGCAGTGGTATTTGCATTAAAGATCTGGAGACACTACCTTTATGGTACGAAGTGTACAATTTTTACAGATCACAAGAGCCTACAACACATATTCAACCAGAAGGAGCTGAATATGAGGCAAAGACGATGGGTTGAGTTGCTGAACGATTACGACTGCGAGATAAAGTATCATCCAGGGAAGGCGAATGTGGTCGCCGATGCCCTAAGTCGAAAGGAGAGGATCAAGCCCATAAGGGTTAGGGCTTTAGAAATGATTATCCGAACCGATCTTTCCTTACGCATTCGTGCCGCGCAGAAAGAAGCTCTCAAGGAAGGAAACCTTGAAGAAGAATATCTCCGTGGGATGGAGAAACTACTGGTACCAAACGAGGAAGGAACGTTATGTTTTGAGAAAAGGATTTGGGTTCCTTTGTTTGGAGGTTTAAGGAAGGTTATTTTCGATGAAGCTCACAAGTCGCGGTACTCTATCCATCCATGAGCGGATAAGATGTACCAAGATCTCAAGGATTACTATTGGTGGCCTAGGATGAAAGGAGATGTTGCTGTTTATGTGAGCAAATGTTTAACATGCGCCAAGGTTAAAGCCGAATACCAGAAGCCTTCAGGACTTCTGCAACAACCTGAGATTCCCAAGTGGAAATGGGAACAAATCTCAATGGATTTTATTACAAAGTTGCCAAGAACGCCAAGAGGTCACGACACTATTTGGGTAATAGTGGACCGATTAACAAAGTCAGCACACTTCTTACCTATCAGAGAGAAGGATAATACGAGCAAATTGGCTAAAATTTACATGAGAGAGATCGTCGCACGTCATGGAGTACCTCTCTCAATCATCTCTGATAGAGACGGAAGGTTTGTGTCAAGGATATGGCAATCCTTCCAAGAAGCCTTTGGTTCACAATTGAATATGAGCACCGCATTTCACCCGCAGACCGACGGGCAAAGCGAGCGAACGATACAGACTTTGGAAGACATGCTGAGAGCGTGTGTTATGGATTTGGGCGGTAGCTGGGATAAGCATTTGCCTTTGGTCGAATTTTCATACAACAACAGCTACCACACCAGTATAGGCGTCACGCCATTTGAAGCCCTTTACGGACGCAAGTGCCGATCATCCTTATGCTGGGCTGACGCAGGTGATAGGCAGCTTGCTGGTCCCGAAATCGTCCAAGAGACGACAGACAAGATTGCGCAAATTCTTAAACGCATCGAAGCAGCTTGCCACAGACAGAAGGCCTATGCGGATCCAAACCGAAAACACGTGGAATTTCAAGTGGGAGAAATGGTTTTATTGAAAGTTTCACCCTGGAAGGGTGTGGCACGCTTCGGAAAGCGTGGGAAGTTAAATCCACGCTACATTGGTCCTTTCAGAATTTTGGAAAGAATAGGACTAGTAGCATACAAGTTGGATTTACCTGCTGAACTGAATGGTGTTCACGATACATTTCATGTATCCAACCTGAAGAAAAGTCCAACTCAAGATGACATTGCCATCCCCATCGACGAGATTCATGTTGACGACATGCTCCATTTCGTTGAAGAACCGGTTGAGGTTACGGATTGGAAGGAAAACAAGACCCGCCGGAGTAGTGTCAAGCTCGTCAAAGTTCGTTGGAATGCCAGACACGGTCCTGAATACACCTGGGAGCGTGAGGACCGGATGAAAGAGAAGTACCCCCACTTATTTTCTAAGAACCCTGCATCTACAAGCAGAACTTAAAATTTCGGGACGAAATTTTTCTAACGGGGGGAGAATGTGACAACCCTCACTAAACCAGGTATCCGTATAACTTAATTAATAATTAATTACTGCTTAATTACTGTGCTTGCTTGAACTTGTGAATAAACTGCTACTTGATTACTGACACGTGTACTTATTTGCATCATACTTTACTTGCTGTCACTACATTATTTACATGCTGAACCTTAGTGACAAACATGATGCACAAAAAGCACAGTAGCACTATAAACGGATAACCTATAGAACATGCTGATAAAGCCAGCATCAGGCAGACACTGCCTCTAAGGCCTGTATGAGCCAGAAATATTTTGCTACACTAGTGGTGAGTGTAGGGATACAAGGGTTGTAGAACTGCGTCTCTAGGAATAAGTTACAATGACTGGATGTGCCTAAAACGTACTCTAAGTACAAAAATTCAGCACTTTACATAATAATTCAGCTTTTAGCTACCTAATAAAGTGCCAAAACATGAGAAAAATATTACTAGACACTTTCCAAAGTGTCAGAAATGAGTTGTGTCACTAAAAAGGGTATTAACGACACTTTAAAGCTTTGTTAAGCACTTTAACGGATTACTATCCAACCGAACAACCGGACTATACCTGAAGCATGAAAATAATGTCATTTTCATTATTTACCTTTTTCTGAGCCAGTTAGGGTCCCTGAATACCCTAACACCCATTGTAACGCATGACACACCACTAACCGGGTTAACCTTACTTAACCTAACTAATATCCTAACTAATTAGTTGGTTTTGGACTAGGTACCCCCCCCCCCCCTTTAGAAACCGTCCCCATGAGGGGGACACCCCTTGTACTTTGTAGATTATAATAATCTAACTTGTCTAAAATCAATTAGACACAAAATCCATTGGTTAAACACATTAGAATTTGTCTATAAGATCATGACTTAACACACATGATCACACACTTAACACCACAACTCACACACACTCTCTCCCTCTCTTTGAACTTTCGGCCGAGAGCACCCATCCCCCATCCTTCCATTTTCGATTCCATGCAAGCCATTCCAATCATCTACAAGTGATAAGGATCTCATACGAAGAAGCTTGGTGCAATCGGAAGGCGAAGGACCTCTTTATCTTGCTTTTATCCACCCCATTTGCGCTTAGATTCTTCCCTAGCCTCGAGCTAGTGGTATGTTACTTAAATCACCTACTCGAACTATTTTGAAGTGGTTAATACGATATATGACGGTTAAAATTTATGAACATGCAAGTTGAAGCACAAAAGTCTATTTAAAACACTAAAATGTTGGTTAATAGCTCATATGTTGTGTAAATCTTGTAGTATTTGATTTGTGTGATTATTTGGACCCGATCTATGTTGTGGTAGCTCGGATCATCATTTAACCCGGTTTAGTCATGATCTTGGATTATGACATAAAGCTTGTTTAAGTATAACAAGGGTTAGAAGATGAAACTCTACCACACTCGAATCATGAACTTGTGTAAAAGTGTTTTAGCTTGTAAAATAGTGATTAAAACTAGTAGATCTACGGATCTACAGGTGGTATTTTTAAAGGACCGAGTGTCAAGAAATCATGTTTTTCTAAAGACGGATCTTACACTAACAAGAATGGTTTTTAGAACACACAAGTGTGTAAACACTTGTGTAACACAAAGTTTCGACAAAATAGCTATTTTTGAAAAAGATGACGAGAAGTTGTAAAGACGGAACTTCCATAAAAACGAGGTTTTTACAAAATCGGATAGTTTTATATAGAGATCCACTAAAAGTAATGGGATTTACTTCATAGTTTGAATAAATCACAAGTTCATGAAATTTATGCGATTTATATATATTTTGACTAGTTTGTGGTTTGAACATTGTTTTGATTGAATAATAAAAATGGTTGGTTTGAGTTATAAAAGAAAATGATACGCTTGAAAGCGTGGCCACCTCCAGTTACAGAGGAAACTCTGGCGAAATTTTTCTAAAAACCCAACACTTAGAATTATTTTCACTATAAGTGTTAGAGATACTTGTCGACTTGTTTTCAAAATATAGATTTCGCCACGACTTATTTACAAAATACCGGAGGTGGGATTTCACAAAATAAAACGTGATACATATATATATTTAGTATATATTTTTCACAACATCACTTGTATAAGTGTGTATGATTATTTTGTGAACTACGTAAATATTATTTTTAAGGTAAAAATAATATTACTAAGTATTATTTTGGGAAAATCACATGTATTAAAATATAATATTTTTGGGAAGAATATTTATATTTTGGAGTTAGGAATAAAATATATTAAGTGAGACTTAATAGTGTAATCCGAATTATACGAACGCACATGTATTAAATCCCTCATCCTTGGGAAGGGAAATGATTACCAAGTATACAGAATGTAAACACGAAATAGTTGCCTAACTATTTCCCAAAAACTTAAACCATAAAGCTAAGGCACGGCCATCCGTCTAATAGAATTAGTACGTGTAGGTCGTCATACAGCTGATCGATTTGGAGGCATACTTGGTAGAGACGCACCACAGTGAGTTCATGTCCCCCTTTTCTCTTAACTGTTTTCAGTTTTCTAAACTGCGGGGGTGAAATACATGTTACTATGATTACGAGTACTTTATACACGGTATGGTTAGCGTAAGGAGGTTTACTACTTAGATCATGTGAGTGGGTAGGCGTGAACTGGAGGCCATTAATCCTCATTATAGGACCGAGGGATGTAAGCGGTAGATCTATCTGGGTGTAGCGAGCCCAACCCCAGGTCCAACAGTACGAAACTCGGGGTGACTTTGTGCCCCGACGCAAAATCGCAAGGTTTGAGTCTTCCTACTTGCACTTCACACATATCAATGGCCTTGCAAACCATTGGTGATCTCTTTTTCCTTATTTGCTGCATACCAGGGAATTTTTATACTTACAAGTGTTTTACATACTCACTTACACATGAACTCGCTCAACATTATTGTTGATTTTTCAACTTACATGTATTTCAGGAAATTAAAGATCTGGCGCGGTATGTTATGTTTTCCCGCTGCATAAGGGTTCCAAGGTCATCCCAGTTTAGGAAATGTGACTCTTTCCTGGACAAGTCACAAATCTTAAACTGCGTTTATTTCATGTCGATGTTTCTGTCTTTCAAACAATATTTTATGTTATGATGTTGTAAGTCTCTAAGACAATGTTATGTTACTTCGGTTTTAAAACTTAAATCTATGGATGATCTTGCATGATTTTATTTCATATAGCTTTGTTATGGTTAAGCTATGGTATTAAGAAGTCACACCAAATTAACCACGCTTCCGCAAAGCCAGGGTGTGACAGATTCCATGATCCCTGAAGCTTTATTTGGTCTTTATTCCAATACTAATAAGCAATCCCAAGTGAGTACATAGTCCCCTCTTTTACCGCTTTCGAATATTTTGGGGTGATACACATGTGCATACTTGTTACTTTCTTGCTTTCATTGCTTTTTATGACATATACATGCTACGTTTACCTAGTACACATATAGTACATGATTTCAATTATGTTTTGCTAGGTATGTTTACTGAGCATGCTAGCACATTGATTTCATAAGTCATTTTTGTTGCATATGTTTACTCAGCATATGGACACATTGATTTACATAACATTTCTGCTGCATATGTTTACTCAGCATATGGGCACATTGATTTCATGAACATTTCTACTATGTATGTTTACTTAGCATACATAGTACATGGTTTTCACATGACATGATTACACTGGTATGACATTTGGTATGTTTAACGGGACAATAATACATTGATTAACACTGATCACGCCGTTTGGTGGTATGTAATGGTACCATAGGACTTGACAAATCCCGTTCCCGACTTCCTAGGTTTGTTTGGAAGTAGGCAATGACAAAATCCGATTTACATAATTGATAAACCTTTGATTTGTTAAAGGGTTTATCCGACAGTCGCAAGGCTTGAATGTATGCGATAAACATTACTGCATAAATGTTTGTATCCATAAAGCATTGTTTTCTGCAAAACACAACTTTTGATTTAAACTTAGGTTTATTCAAAGAAATTGTTTTGTATATTTTACCTATGGGATTGAGTAAATACTTTTTATTCACCATACATGACATTTTTTTACACATTGACATTATACATATGGTTTGAGTAGATACTTTTTACTTGTCATACATAACATTTGATTATACAAAACATGATTTACATTTGACATTTGAACATTGTTTACACATAAACATTTTGACATAGGTTTAAACAAGACATTTTGGTTGGTTATTGATAAGTGACTTATATAACGAGGCTATGTGTAATATGATAAAAGCGTGGTGGATACGCCGCTGGTACTTCCTATATATAAGTGCTTTTATTATATTATATATCGTAGCGTTATCTAAACCACTTTGACAAAGACATGATACATTTTATACAAAGACACGACATTGTTTTACAAATAAAATATCTTATACAAATTCACTTTTACTTGGTTATTTATTTAACCATGCATTATTCTTTTATATCATTTGATTTTCATATCGATTTTCACATGATTTTATAAAAGAAAACATTTTACAAGGTTCATGACTACTTTTTGTTAAACGCTTCTTTTAACTACAAGTCATGAATCGTTCATCAACAAAACCTATGTATCTCACAGGCATTTTTATGCTGACGTACCTATTTTTACGTGTGTTTCAGGAGCTAACGCTTGATGTTGATTGTGCTACACTTAGGCGGACTCGGGCCTTAGTGACTTAAAAGACAGTTAAATTACGCTATGTTTTAGTAAATGCAAAGACAATGTAAACACTTTAATAAATAAAACAAAACTTTAATTACCATGGTTGTGAAACAATAATTCAGTCGCTCCACTCCCCGACGTTTCCGCCGCGGTTTGATGTTTTACGCGGTCGGGGTGTGACACTAAGAAATTCCTTTTTAGCCAAATGCTTGCGGCCAGAGTATTGCTTCATAAGCATATACTTAATGTCGTCATTCAAGTTCTGGGCTTCGTAATCGCATTCCACTTCATCAAAATAGAAGTTTTCCTAGCAATTAAATAAAAAAAGTTAAAAACATTTGATATAAACATTTGCAAACGCAACCGTTAAACGGCTCTGTTTACGGCCCATTTGCAGCCGTTAAACGGCTGCGTTTGCGCCTGCGCTTGCTGACATGTCAAAGTGTGGGTATAATTTTTAGTATATTTTTAGCACTTTTTCTCATTTATCAAGCTTTAAATTTACAATTACGTTAGGGAAACTGCACCCATCGTTGGCGTAGTATAGTGATGGTAAGATACCGAGGTCGTGCAAGGACATAAGAGCTTTTAATACCGGAATATAGTCATCGTCTTATCTAACCAAATTTTTGAGAAAAGTTGTTTAGTAAATAAATGAAAATGAAAAGAAATAAAAATAAAAAGAGAAACAACAGACAAGAAAGAAGCACTTGGTTCCGACTCCTCTTTTACATATCATTTGATGATTTCCGCACTTTAGGTTTTTTAAGGGAATATCTTAGTTATAGTGGCATGTCCCTCTTTTGGAGGCAACGATACCCTAGGCCATATTGGTCTGAGTCAGTAAGGATACAGTCCCGCAAGGCCGGAATATTGAAAGATAATTAAGTAAGTTATTAATGCAAAATGTGGCATGTCCCTCTTTTGGAGGCAACGCTACCCTCGGCCATATTGGTCTGAGTCAGTAGGGATACGTCTCGCAAGGCCGGTTTAAAGTTTTAATAGTAGATTATTTAAAAGGGATTCAAGCCGCGCAGGATCTGCCTCAAGAGAAGTCGTAATAAGCTTGAATCAAGTCCTCGCAGGATCTATACACTAAACGAGACAAGAACTTTACCCAAACCACCCTTCTAACCCCATTCCAGGCAGTTAACGTTCTTTATTTAGACCATAAAGACACGGATGAGTGAATCAACAAAACATGAAGAGATGATAGAATAAAGTTCACTTTCAATATAAAAAACTAGTTATTAAAGTCATTAATACATACTCAATAAAAAGTTAACCAAAGCTTGGAAATCAGAAGTTATACATAAAAGGTTTTTCTTCACCAAGTGATGTAAGAGATTAGCTAAGCATGATCCTTGTTTGACAAAAAACTCTTAAGATCAATCTTGGATCCCGAGACTACTACACATACTCTAAAGATGGATGATAGAGGAATGTGGCAGATGATGGTGGTGGAGTGGTGGCAAGTGTGAGAGAAGTGGTTTGCCAATGGATGACTTGCAAGTGAACCAAGCACCTCAATTTAAAGCTGGAAACAGACCCTTCACACGGCCCCGTGCCCAAGGGGAACGGCCCCGCGTCTCTTGCCTGCTTCTGTTTCTCTTTTTCTTCATGGACTCTTGAGTTTTAATGAGTTTTAAGGATTATATAACTTAACCGAGTTAATCTATCTAGTTCGTTGTAGGTTTTAAATGGAGTCTTAGAGAAGTAAGATATTAAAACTTCAGGGACTGTTTTTTAGTTTTTGAAACTTGAAACTTAAAAAGAAACAAAAAGATGGTAGACCGGGGGATTGGAACCCGGGTCTACCCGGCCAACAAACAAAAGCCATACCGCTCCACCACCGTCTTGATATCAGGCATTCAACCCATCTTTTCAAACTTAACTAAGCGCTAATTTCGTTACTTTTGAAACCCTTTTGCCGCCACAAAATGTCGACAACCATGAAGATGGTTGTGTTTCCTTTCTCACACTTCCTTTCTCAATTAGGCGTTTCCTAATCTATATCAATCACGAACATGGACTGGTTTCTAACACACTTACAATATACCAATCAATCACAAAATCCTTTCCTTTCCTTTCCATTTCTTTTTTTTTTGCGAGACTTGTGAACAATATAAAGCCAAATACCATCATCACAGTTTCTACTCCCATTATACATATCCTCACCAAACCAAGCAGTCCATAGCCACCGGTTCATTTTGCCACTCTCTCACCGGAGGAAACTTGCACTTACCGGAGACACGAAAGCGTTACCGGAGAACCCGACGTCACCAGAGAAGGAAGCTTTCGCCAGAGTAACCAAGCATCGACGGAAACCCGCAGCCTTTTCATTCCGGTATATCGTTCTTGTTATTTTTTTGTTGCTCGTTTAATGCTTGTTGAAATACTATGATATCTGACGTTTTGATATTAACATAATATTTGTTTCGTGTTATGAAATTCAATCATTCAACGAACCGAAGGTTTGGAAAAGAAAAAAAAAAAGAAAATATACTATAACAGTAAGTTGGTTTTTTTTTTTTGAATGAAGAAAACAAATTGTAAAAGAATGGTGATGTTGGTTTTATTTCTTTAAAAATAATGAAGAAGACGACACTGAACTTACATATAAATGAACTGAGAATCAAAGAATTTCACATTTGTTTTCATGGTGAAATGGGTAAAAAAAAAAAAACTGTTGGTCCATAATCTATTTTTTTTCTTAGTTACAAACTGTTATTTTTTATAATGTCTTCTATTAATTTAAAAGGATTAATAATAAAATAAATTATAAATCCAATTAATCTACCTGTAAACCTTAATATTCGGAATCTTATTTAACGAGTTCGTACACGTATTTCATATCTAGGTTAATTACTTTTGTTCGTCGTCTTGGTTTCCCAATTTTTATTCGTGCGTTATTACAAGAAATCGCAACGCAACCAATGTGAGTATTCTTGATCCCATTTTTATTTTATCACTTTTGGGTGCAACATGTATTCTATACAAAAACACACAATGCTTGAAACTTGTTATATGCACACTCTATCCATATTTAAACATGAAACAATTTGATGCTTGTTAAGGCCGTGGGGTATGGGGCGGGGGTTTGGGCGTGGGTTGGGGTAAAACGCCCAAGGCACCACCCCGGGTGGGCTTGGGTTGGGGCGTGGCCCCTTGGGGCTTTGGTTTCAAGCCGGGCGTGGGGCGGGGGAGCAAGGTGACATGGCGGTTTGTGAATGGCCAAAAGAAAAGAGCCGTTGGGCTAGCCGTTGGCCAACGGCTATATTAAAAAAAAAAATTATTCCGTTTTTTCACTATAAAACTCACATTTTACTTCCATTTTTTACCACATTCAACCACATCTTCTATAAATCTTCAATTCTCATTCTACAAAACGAAAAAAATGCATCCTTACAACCGTCCTTTTGACCCGAGCAACCCGTATGGATTCCAAGAAAATAATCCTAGCCCACCACCCAATCGTCCAGTAGCTCGTCCATTTTTCATACACTCTCATATGCCCGACATGGCGGGTTATGCATCGTATATCGGGAATCGTGTATTTACTAACTTCCCAAACACCGAAGATTCAATACCTACCCCGTTTTCACAATCGCCCATCGACCTTTCACCAACCTCCATCGACCTTTCACAAAACGAATCCTTTCCCGAAACTCAACCACCCAAAGAGAGTCCTACCGCATCGAAACCCATCAAAAAAAGAAGTCATAAGAAAAAAACCGAGGATAAAGTAGTTGAAACCGCCAAACGAAAACAACAAAAATGGGTCTATGCTGAAGAAGTTGCATTGACGAGGGCTTGGTGTGAACAATCTCAACATTCAACTTTAGGTATTCTTAACCTTTGTTTTTATTAATGGAATGGTTATTTTTTATATAAGTTTGTAATATATTAATATTTTTTTATTAAAATAGGAAATTCGCAACATCGAACCGCCCTGTGGGAATGGGTTAGTAAACTATTCCATGAAGAAATGGGTAGGGAGACTTATCGTGAAAACGATAGCTTATCCTCAAAGTGGAGCGAAATAAGCACCCACCTAACAAAATTTAGTGGGTTTTTAAATAAAGCAAAGCAAAACCCTAAAAGTGGTGAAACCAAAGCCGACATTTTGACAAATGCACTGGTCGCATTCAAATCAAATATGAAGACCGACTTCCGTTTCATGCATTGTTGGGAGATTTGTAAATTCCATCCAAAGTGGTCGACTATCCCCATTGGTAGCGAAACTAACTCGTCTTCCAAAAGGTCAAGGGCCTCTTCCCAAGCCCAAACCGGCCTGAACATGGAAGAAATGCCTCAAGAAGGCGTGCTAAAAAACAAACGGCATCGGCTTCAGCTGGGAGTTCTGAGTCGCGTATGGGAATATACAGCGACCAGTTGGATGACATTTCATGCAAGATGGATACATTCAACGTATTCCAACAACAAAGGGCCGAAATACGAAGGAGCAAAGAAGCTAGAGATTCTGCTAGAGATGCCCTGAAACAAAGACGTGATGATTTGAAGATTCTATCCCAGCCGATTGATCACCTACAGGGTGACGAGTTAGAAATAGTCTTGGCGTTGAGAGAAGAGATAAAAAACAAATATAAAAATTAGGAATTTGTTTTTTTTTAATTTTCTTTTCTTGTAATGATCTTTATTTAAAAATATTTAAAACTTAGATTTGTGTTTATTGGGTCTGCCCAGCGGGTCAGCCCACAAGCCCACCAAACCCACGCCCAAAACCCCCGCCCCACCATACCGTGATCAATGTGGGTTTACCCATATCTGCCACCCCATTCCACGTGTCAACCAATGCCCAACCCACGCCCCAACCCCCGCCCCACCATACCCCATGGTCTAATCTCGTATGCTATGTAAACTTTTCGTGTCTATATGCTCATTAACCTGGCTAAACTTATTAAACTTTTGAGACTTGTTAGACTTCTTATACTTATTAAACTCCTATGCTATAGAAGTACGCACCGCCCTTGAGTCGTGGGGTGTTTCCGTTGGAAACTTGGGTTTGGCATATAGTGACACCGTTTCAGCTTATTAGTAACTTGTATTATGTTGTTCATGTTGGATATGAGCACATTTAAACATTTTATTCTACTATGCTATGTATCAAACTTGTATACTCGCCAGCATATTTTGTTGATAATTATTCGTGTTATGAAATTCAATCATTCAATGAATTGAAGGTTTGGAAAAGAAAAAAAAAAGAAAATATACTATAACAGTAAGTTGGTTTTTTTTTTTGAATGAAGAAAACAAATTGTAAAAGAATGGTGATGTTGGTAATTTGTTTCTTTAAAAATAATGAAGAAGACGACACTGAACTTACATATAAATGACTTGAGAATCAAAGAATTTCACATCTGTTTTCATGGTGAAATGGGTAAAAAAAAAACTGTTTGGCCATAATCTATTTTTTTTCTTAGTTACAAACTGTTATTTTTTTTTATAATGTCTTCTATTAATTTAAAAGGATTAATAATAAAATAAATTATAAATCCAATTAATCTACCTGTAAACCTTAATATTCGGAATCTTATTTAACGAGTTCGTACACGTATTTCATATCTAGGTTAATCACTTTTGTTCGTCGTCTTGGTTTCCCAATTTTTACTCGTGCGTTATTACAAGAAATCGCAACGCAACCAATGTGAGTATACTTGATCCCATTTTTATTTTATCACTTTTGGGTGCAACATGTATTCTATTCAAAAACACGCAACACTTGAAACTTGTTATATGCACACTCTATCCATATTTAAACATGAAACAATTTGATGCTTGTTAATCTCGTATGCTATGTAAACTTTTCGTGTCTGTATGCTCATTAACCTGGCTAAACTTTTTAAACTTCTGAGACTTGTTAGACTTCTTATACTTATTAAACTCCTATGCTATAGGAGTACGCACCGCCCTTGAGTCGTGGGGTGTTTGCGTTGGAAACTTGGGTTTGACATATAGTGACATCGTTTCAGCTTATTAGTAACTTGTATTATGTTGTTCATGTCGGATATGAGCACATTTAAACATTTTATTCTACTATGCTATGTATTAAACTTGTATACTCGCCAACATATTTTGTTGATCATTATTTTAATACATGTTGCAGGTTGATGGACAAGATGTTGAAGAAACAAGATTAGGGTGGACTAGAAACTCACCTATAAAATAAATTATGTTTGAACATTTGTTTCACGTTCGATTTATTTGAACGATGTATGACATTTTATTATTTTATGAAATTTGATTTAAATTATATTGTCACAATAGTGTAATGATGCTTTGAGCAATTTGTTCGTCTCATCCCGATGTTTCCGCCATTGGTTGGGGTGTGACATTTTACTCATGGATCAAGATTTTAATTTATAAAATACGATACAATTCTACCACTCTACACACGTTAGGGCAAGTGCACCCATCATAGACGTAGTATAGTGATGGTAAGATACCGAGGGCGTCCAAGGACACAAGAGCTTTTAGTACCGGCTTATCGTTAACGTCTAATCTAACCAAATTTTGATAAAAGTTTTGAATGTTTTAAGAGATAAACCAGAAATAAAATTGTAAATGAAAGGAAAAAATAGACAGGAAGGAATCACTTGTTTCCAACTCCTCTTTTATGTATCCTTTGATGATTTCCACACTTTGGCCTTTTTAAGAGATTATCTTAGTTATAGTGGCATGCCCCTCCTGTGAAGGCGACGCTACCCTCAACCATATTGGTCTGAGTCAGCAGAGATACAGTCCCGCAATGTCGGATTATTAAAAGATAATTAAATAAGTTATTAATGCGAAAAGTGTTAGGCCCCATTTGTAAAGGCGACGTTACCCTCAACCATATTGGTCTGAGTCAGCAGGGATACAGTCCCACAAGGCCGGATAAAGTTTTAATAGTAGTTTATTTATAAGGGGTTCAAGCCATTCTTACTTCCCCCGATTTGATGCTGTCTGCCTCAAGGGAAGTCCTAATAAGCTTGAACCAAGTCCTCGTAGGATCTCTACACTGAACGAGGCAGGAACTTTACCTAAACACCCTTCTAACCCCTTCCCAGGTAGTTAACGCGCTTTATATAGACTGTAAATACACGAATGAGTGAATCAACGAAACATGAAGAAATGTTTAAACAAAGTTCACTTTCAATGTAGAAAACTAGTTATTAAAGTCATTAATACATACCCAAATAAAAAGTTGCCAAAGATTGGAAATCAAAAGTAATACATAAAAGATTTGTCTTCACCAAGTGATGTAAGATTTGTCTTGGATCCCGAGACTACTACACACTCTAAAAGATGAAAGATGGATGATGGATGATGGATGATGGTGGTGGGTGTTGGTGTTGTAGTGGTGGAGGACTGATGGCAAGTGTGAGAGAAATGGTTTGCCAAGGGATGTCTTTCTCTTGAACCAAGCACCTCTATTTATAGCTGAAAACAGAGGGCAGACACAGCCCCGTGCTCACCTTGCACGGCCCCGTGGTATTCTCTTTCTCTCCCCTCGTTAACTGCAGATGTCAGGTCTTGTACCAACACGCCCCGTGGTGACAGAGCACGACCCTGTGGTGAGTGTACTTGCTGTACTATCACAGATTCTGCGAATCCTAGAGTTGACCATGGCCCATGTTAGGTTTGCACGGCCCCGTGTTGGTTTGTCTTTTGCTGTTGTCTTTTTCTGTGGGGAATCTTGACTAGGCACGACCCCATGCCTGGTGGGCATGGTCCCGTGCCTAAGCTTCTGTTTTTGTTATTTTTTTGTTTTGGATGTGGATGGGGGTTCAACATGTCATGTCAATCCTTCTTCTTTGTATTTGTGTTGGTTTATGTTGTTAATTTGTTTCTTTTATTCGTTTATGCTCTTTTGGTCTTGTAAATTAAAAGTAAACAAAGAAACGTATTTTTTCCAACATTAGTACCGAAAAAGGGTCAATTTTATGCCTTGTTTGATGTAATTTATATGTTGCATTTTGCGCACATCAAATACCCCCACACTTGAATCTTTGATTGTACTCAAGCAAAACTCTATAATGTGGCTTACACACCCAAACAGAATTGGTAGAAGAGAAGTTTTGGGTTTATCTTTAGAGTGTCGGGAATCCAAGTTCTAAATTTATTTTGTTTTTATTTTATTTACAATCTTATTTGTCATGATTTATTTAAAACACATTTTAAGAAAAAATTGCTTTGGGCATAACATGCCTGTATAAAATTCTTTTTAGTTATATACAAATTTACACACCTCACAAGTGGTCACTCAACACTCGGTCGATGATGTTTAAGTGAAAGGGCTCGGACCCGTTGTGGAACTTACTCCTACTATAGGCTTGTCAAACAATCAAACCTCCTTTTTAACGTTTAATCCTCGTAAATATCAAGAGGGCTTTTAAAATGGTAGGTTTTGGCTAGGGTGGATGTTTTTAGGTAAAATGGTGAAAAGCGTAAAAAAGTGTCGGTTTTTCATTGCTTTGTTGCTTAGAAAAAAAACTTTAGCCAATGTTGTTTTTTTAACTGAAGTTGAAACTAAGCCATACTTGTAATTTTATAACCGAACTTTTCACAAAAATAAAGGGTGTAAATAAAAATTTGTGGATGTGGGTGGTTGTTTTTGAAAAAGTTTATATTTTTGCCGGTTTAGAAACGAAAGAGTTAAGGCTCAAAATGGTTTAACTAAGGGGATATTTTTGGTAAGGGATAAAAAGAAAAACGAAGGTTTAGAATAAAAATGGGTTATAGTCCTAATGCCTCAATCATTTACTTACTTGGATTTATGTCGGCAGGGATTGGGAACGTATTGTTTTGGCAAGTTCTAGATTTGTAAGAACCAAACGGGCTATTCACACAAGAAATGAAAAAACGAGCAATTATTATAGATATGTATTTGTATGCTCGGTAAAGGCTTAAAACTCACTTTCTGTGGGAAAAAGGGTATTGTGTAAAAATGTATATATAATCAAATTTTACAAAGATTTGTTATGCTCGTTTTTATAATTTTCTTAATTGATTCTTTTTATCACGATGCTGTCAGGTGTAAATTAGTAAAAACATAATTTTTAGAACTTATTTTTCCCAACTAAACCAAGATAAGTAAAGAAAAAAAAAATAAAAAAAAGTTTGGGGTGATTAGTGGTTTTCCAAGGCGAGTTTTGTGTAAGGCTTGTTTTTTGGACAAAAGATTCAAGGTTTTAACACCCCCCCCACACTTAAATTACACATTGTCCTCAATGTGTCCCAAATATGATTTGTTTGGATTAAATGTGCAAAAAGTGGGGTAAAAATAATAATTTTATGGTTACTGGTCACTGGGCGCGTGGGCATGTCTAGTGGACACGGCCCCGTGGCCAAAGTGCCAGTAACAAGGTTAATAGAAAACTTACAGTATGGTGGACACGAGGGCGTGCTTGGTGGGCACGGCCCGTGCCACCTTTTATGCAAGAAAAATTTACAGCAGACATTTGGGCACGGGGGCGTGCCTGGTGGGCACAACCCCGTGCTGTAGACTCTGCTTTGTAGTTTTTGAAGTGGGAGGCTTGGGTTTACGTGCATGGGGTCCCCTTTTCAACGTCCGTTTGGCTTTTTCATCCTCTTTTGAGTGTTGTTTATTCCTACAAAGATAAAACTTAGAAGAAAAATCATTAAACTAAAGATTACACTAAGGTTAAACTACTTAACTAATGGATAGTCCATGGAATCACTACGTCAAAAGGAGGCTACGGCCACACTTTTGGCAAAACCGCCCAGTCACACATTTGAAAAATGTGTGGCTAAAGGTCATTCATAACATTTTAAAACACTTTTGGCCATGCATTATATTATTAATGTGACAATTTTATATTAGTTCAGAACATTTAGCCACACTTTTAGAAAATTATGTGACATGTATTAGCCACAACTCGAAATGTGTGGGCAAAGGTGATCTATAGCCACATATTTTTGTTTCATGTGACCAAAAGTACATGTATTTGACACTTTTAGCCACACTTTAAGAAAAAAATTGTGACAATTATTAGCCACGCTAGCAAAGTGTGGCCAAATGTGATCTACGACCACAATATTTGTTTTAATGTGACCAATAACACATGTATTCAAAACATTTAGCCACACTTTAAGAAATAAACGATGACTTTTATTAGCCACACTAGCAACGTGTGGCCAAATATGATCTACAACCACAGTATTTATTTTATGTGACCCACAACAGATATATTCGAGACCTTTAGCCACACGTTAAGAAAAAAACAGTCACACTAGACAAGTGTGGCCAAATATGATCTACGGCCACAGTACGTGTTTGAAAATGGCCACATAGAACCATAATAAATAATTACATGAAAATGGCCACATAGAACCATAATAAATACGTGTGACCAAAGGTTAAATAATAGTCACGCTTAAAATTACAATATCATGTGACTTTACATAACTATTGGCCACGCTATTGTTACTTTGTTTTTTGTTTGTGTGACGAAATGATAGTGAACGTCATGGGAAAAAAAGATACGAGTGACTGAAGGTGAGACAATAGCCACACTTAATATTACAAAATTTTGTGTGGTTCTATATAATCATTAGCCACACCTTAATCACTTTGTTTCTTGTTTGTGTGACTGAATGATACCAAACGTCATGGGAAAAAAAGTTATGTGTGACTAAATGTTATACAATAGCCACACTCAAAATTAAAAAAATAAATTCATGTGACTTTACATATCTTTTAGCCACACCATCCTTATTTTATCCTTTCTATGTGACAGAATAATAGCATACGTAATGGGCCAAATGAATAATGTGTGACCAAAGGTTTGATAATAGCCACACTTAAAATTATAAAGTTTCATGTGGCTTTGCATAATCATTAGCCACATTATCATTACTTTGCTTTTTTTATGTGACGGGATGATAGCAAACGTCACGAGAAAAGTAAAATATATGTGACCAAAGGTTAGCCATTAGCCACACTTAAAAACACAAAACTTCATGTGACTATACATAAACATTAGCCACACTATGGTAACCTTTTTTGTGGGACGGAATGCTAGCAAACGTCACGTGAAAAAAACAAATCTGTGACCAAAGGTTAAACAACAGCCACATTTAAAATTACAAAACTTTATGTGTGACTAAATGTTAGACAATAGTCACATTTAAAAGTACAAAGTTGTTTTGTATGTCTAGAAATAGTTTTTAGCCACATTTATAGTAAACTCATGTGACTAAATAATAAAACAACCATACTTATAGTGAGTTCATGTGGCTGTTGCTACCATTTAGTCACACTTAATGGATGGAATACTTGATTACAACAACTCTTTTTGCCACATTTTTTTTAAATTGATGTGGCTAAAACAAACTTTTATGTGACTATATAATAGAAAGGACCACACTTACAATAAATTCATGTGGCTGTTGCAAACCTTTAGCCACACTTATTGTACATAATGCTTGATACTAGCAAGAAATAGTGGTACCCTTTAGCCACACTTTTAAGTTGCTAAAGCCACTAAACGTGAATGTGACTGTATGATACCTACGATGACTCGACCTTTGGTCACACTTGAGCTGGAAAAAAAAAGTGTGGCGAAAGGTGTATGGTCACACTTTTTTTGTGTGACCATAAGCCTTTTTTGACGTAGTGAATGCCTCCATGGTGCGCTACGTTTATAAGGGTCCTTGGCTAGACCAAAAGTTAGTCAAATGTTACTCGAGCGGGATGATGCACATCCCGAGTTGCATCATCGAAGGGCGTAGTCTAAGCTCGAGTCTATTGCCTTGATGTAGTTGACCGGATTATCCTCCGGTCGTTGTCTCACTTCAAACTTGATTTCCTTGTCACCAACCCTTAATGTTAATCTTCCATCGCTCATATCCACCATGGCTCGTACGGTGGAAAGGAAACGTCTTCCTAATATGAGCGGGATTTCGGTGTCTTCTTCCATATCTAGGATTACAAAGTCGGCCGGGAAAACAAATTCCCCGACCTTTACCAATAGATTTTCTACAACACCTTGAGGGTATTTTACCGACCTATTCGCAAGTTGTATGTTCGTCCTAGTAGGGTGTGGCTTGCCTAGCCCAAGTCGGCTGAGCATAGAGGCGGGCATTAGATTAATGATATGCCCTAAGTGTAACAACCCGACCTTTCGGATCGTTACCTATCACTGTCATTATTTTCGTAAACGCTCGTACTCCTGTGATTCGATTAACGTTGTGGGTTAAACTATATTTTCGACACATTTTAAACGCATGTTACAACACTTACTACTTAAAACGCATTTTATCGCATTTCACATCGCTTATTTAGACTAAATGCTATCGCAACGCAACCTCAACGCAAACTCGAAACGTGGATTTACTTATGTTATGTATGCTATTGGTGTGATTATTTGGTTGAATGTTATGTGGTTATCAACACAACGCGTATACGCTCAAACGCTCACTCGCAACTCGATTAAACGCAACACAACGCTTAACAAACGAACCAAAGTTGGAAAACTAACTCGCGCAATCACGGCCGTCCGAATGGATATCCGCCCGGATGACCATCCGTCTGGATGACCATCCGACTAGATGGAGCCATCCGAACACTGCCACTCGCCACCGCCTTAAATCTCGCTCTCTCCCTATAAATAGTAGCCGTACACCTCCATTCTCAGACTTTGACACTCTCATCTGCTCCCCAAGACTCTGTCGCAATTTAAGGCCATTTAGTAAGTTTTTTCTCTCAAATCTTCGCTAATCTTCATCTCTAATCACTTCCACTTCATCTTCCTCATCAAAATCACACACACTTCAACTTTTTTGCGAAATCACCTAATTTGGACCTCTTGAAGGTGGTTTCCTCTCGTTTTGCTTATGCGAACTGTTGTGGAGCACCAATTAGTCAAGAGTGGTTCCAGATCTAAAGGATTTCCACACTTTTCAACTAAGTTATGAACGATTTCAACACTTTTTCAACTTGTTTTGAACTCTTCTTCAATTTTTACACAATATTGATGGAATCTGGGCTCAATCAGACTCTTGACTTGTTCCTTAGACGAGAGCCGGCTTGAAAACTAATTTCCACCAAAAATATGGAACGATTAACGGGTCAAACATGAATCTTCATCAAGAACAACGCACTTGCATGAATTGGCTGAGACCATCCGACCGAGTGAACTGGACTTGGTATTTTTCCGTTGTTTGACACGTCATCACACCGTCTCTGTTAACTTCAAACTTTTTACTTAGAAAACTTTACCAAATTTCAACCACAGACCATCCGCTCGAATGGCCATCCGTCCTGATGACCATCCGACCGGGTGACCTGACTCTTATAACTTCCATTGTTTAAATGCTCTTAATCAAACTTTGAATTTTAACGATTCACAAACACTCACATTCTATTCGAATGGCTATCCGCTCGGATGACTATCTATCCGGATGACCAACCGTTCGGATAGACTGCTGAACACTAACCCGCTCGACATTCTGTTTACAACCCTTCAGCCCTGAGGAAGACTTATGCTTCTGTTTCCGTCCACAGGCTGACCCGACGCACTCCCTTCAATCCAATTTAGCTTGTGTTTACTTGATAAACACACACACTGTGAGTATACTCAAACCCATTTCCGTTTAACGCACTTTTGGGTGTTACATACGTTCTATATCAAAACACAACACCCAACGCAAACACTTTATAACGCTAACCGCTCCCGCAGGCTATACGTGATTTGTTGAATGCTTGTTACTATGCTTATACATCGTTACACTGGACTCAGCACCTGTGTGACAGGGGTTGCTAGGGATCACATTACTTTACATCACGTGTTCGCTTCGGTGGGCATGTGTCGTGCATACTCTACAACGCCGTCTCGTGGTTAGGTTATATCATTGTTGATAGTTACATGCTTCGCCCGTTACGTGTTACATGCTGGTTATGCGTAAACGTTTTTCGTACTATTATTAAGCAAACTTGTGTACTCAGCTTTACTTTATGTATTGACTTTTATTTTAACGTATGTGGCTGGTTGATGGAATTTTGTGCTGAAATCAAGATAGGCAGTCTAGAAACTCATCTAATAGAAATCTAGGTTGTCGGACTTGTTTTGTTTAAGAGATGTGAACTCTGTGATGACCATTTTTGAAAAATTTGTTTATTGGTATGGGATAATAAAGCTTTTAAATATTGTCATTTAATAGTTGTTATGGATTCTCTTGAGCAATCTGGTTCGCCTAGTGCCGCGCCGATGTTTCCGCCATCGGTTGGGGTGAGACACTAAGTCGGCTAGTGCATTGCTTATTGGTGATCCTCCAATAGAGCAAGGAATGGTGAAGCTTCCGGGATCAATTTTCTTTTGGGGGAGCTTGTTGAGGAGTGCCGCCGAGCATTCTTCACTTAAGTTGAGTTATTGAATGGATTCAATCTTTCTTTTCTGAGTGAGGAAATCTTTGATAAACTTGGAGTATTTTGGCATTTGAGTGAGGACTTCCACAAAAAGGGAGATTGTTGTGAAGTTGTTTAAGCAAGTTTACGAACTTAGTGAATTGCTCGTCGGTCTTTTTCCATAGTAAACGACCAGGGTAAGGGACCGGGGGTGGTTTGGTTGTTTCGGTATTTTGGGGTTGAGTATTTTCTTGGTTATTGGCAATGGGTGTTTTTGTATGGAGTGAATCGGGTTGTTGTGGTGTTGGTTTGCTTTCGGGTCCTACTTTCCGGTTTCTTAAGCTAATTACGTTTACTTGGGCTTTTGGGTTTGTTTCGGTCTTACTAGGCAAGGCTCCTTGTGGTCTCTCGAAGAAATTTTGGGCAAGTTGGCTTACTTGTTTTTCGATATTTAGCATGCTAGCCCGTTGGTTCCTAATTTCGGCTTCATTTTGTAGGAACCTTTTCGAGTACATTTTATCATATTCGGAGAAAAGGCGAGTGATAAGATCCTCAAGCCTTTCTCTTCCTTGTTGTTGTGGTTGGAAGCCTAGCTGCTCGTTTCGGGGTTGTTGAAAGTAGGGTCGTTGGTTTTGGTTTTGTTGGTTACTACCCCCCGAATCCTTCCAACCAAAATTAGATTGATTTCGCCATTCGGGGTTGAACATGTTACCTTGATTACTCGGTGGACGAGGGTGATTGTTAAGGTATTTTACCATTTCTATTTGATTTTCCCTATCTGTCATACAACTCCAGTTTTCATGTGGCCCACCGCATGCTTCACAACCCATAACCGAAGCATTTTTTGCTAATTCTATTTTTTTTTTGAAGATAGAGCTTCGATTTGGGCTTGTAAAGAAGTATTTTTATCCACTTTATGGGCTCCCGGGGCTATGGACTTTGAGCCCCAAGGGGTGTGCCATTGAAAACAATTTTGAGCAATTTCTTCAATTTGATTATAAATTTTGGTGGGACGATGATTACCAAGGAGGCCCCCGAAGTTTGAGTCAAGGATTTGTCTTGTGTGTGGCAAAAGTCTATTATAGAATGTGGAAACTTGTTACTACACTTCTAAACCATGATGAGGGCATTTCGTTAGCAACTCCTTGAACTTTCCCAAGTTTATACATAGATTCCATGTCCTCTTGAGAATATGAATTAATTTCGGTCATTAATTTAGCCGTTTTAACAGGAGGGAAATATTTGTATAGAAATTTTTGGGCAAGTTCATCCCAAGTGTGGACAGATCCACTTGGGAGGGTATTGAGCCAGACCTTGGCTGGGTCTGTCAGTGAGAATGAGAACATACGGAGCCGGATGGCATCGTTGGAGGCCCCATTGATCCGAAAGGTGTCACATATTTCCAAAAAATTGGTAATATGTAAATGGGGATATTCGTCAGGTAGGCCGTGAAAGGTGGCAAAATTTTGGAGCATTTGAATTAGATGGGGTCGAAGCTCAAAGTTGTTAGCATCGACATTTGGTGGGTTAATAGCGGCTCCAAGATTATCGATCATAGGCCGTAAGTAATCCATTAAAGTACGTTGATCTGCATTGGGAGGGTTTTGGTCCAAGGCTTTTTGTTGGTTTTTAGCTTTTAGTCTTTTTCTTAAAAAGTGCTCGGGTTCCTTTAGTGGTTCTTTTATGTCTTTGTCAGAGCTGGAGCTCATGCACCAAGTTGAGTTGCGAGCTATGTGACAGAGTCCCGGTTCCTGGGAGCAAAAACACAAAAAATTTGTTGATCAGATGGTTGAACATGGCCCCGTCTTCAATGAACATGACCCCATGTAAGGTTAAAGCTTTCTTTTTTCGGGATCCCCAACTACTAGATGTCGGGCATGGCCCCGTGTTGCACCTCCACAGCCCTGTGTCTGTCCCTCTGTAGCTCAGAAAACAAAACCTTTTCTATTTTAAATCTGGGCATGACCCGTGCTGATCTGGCATGGCCCCGTGCTGCATTCTGCGGACAAATGCAGAAAATGCAAAAACAAAGATTAGGCTGTTAATTTTGTGTCCCTGGCAACGGTGCCAAAAACTTGACATGCGTGAGCATGGGTATAAATTTAGATATATTTTAATCATGCTTTAAATTTATAAAACACGATACAATACTACCACTCTACATACGTTAGGGCAAGTGCACCCATCGTAGACGTAGTATAGTGATGGTAAGATACCGAGGTCGTCCAAGGACACAAGAGCTTTAGTACCGGCTTATCGTTAACGTCTAATCTAACCAGATTTTGATAAAAGTTTTGAAAGTTTTAAATGATAAACTAGAAATAAAAATGTAAATGAAAAGACAAATAAATAGAAAAGAAGGAATCACTTGGTTTGAACTCCTCTTTTATGTATCATTTGATGATGCGAAGGGAATTTTTTTATCCGAAGTAATTAAATTAATTCTAGATATGAATGGTGAGCACCAATATTTCCACAAAAAATTATCTCCGCTTCAATTACACTACTGTACAATTTTGTAAACTGTAGCCTTGTACTGATACACAAACCATTTTGTTGGTCAATATTTCGTAATAACATTACTAGAAAGCCGACTTTAAGAACTAACCTAATATATTACACGAGTTGTATAAATGAAATATTTCTTATAATATATTGATTTAATAAATTACACATAAATGTAGAAGCTGTTATACTCACAATTGGTTACTGTTTTATGAATATCCAAAACTATGCGAGGAACAACTTTTTCATCATCAAAACCATCTAACAAACAAAAGCAAAAAATACATATTTCAACACACCCTTAAATCTTTTAAATAGGCTGAGTTTGGTTGATCTAACCAATAAGTCATAACCATGAACACATTAAGACTTTTTTCATCATTACAACCACAAAAAATGAAAGTAACCAAATAACCTAAATCACAACCATGAACACATTAAGACTTTTTCATCATCACAACTATGACGTGAGGTCGAAGACTCAATCAAATTTAATCCAATTACAACTAATAGCTAGCGGTAAGTGGGTATCGAACACAGGGAGTTTGTGGACTTAGTGTTATCTAGATGGTTTGCTAATTAACTAAATTAAACTAAATTGCAGAAATATAAACTCAAGGATTTGGATTGTTTGATTGTTTGATTTTAACAACTAAGATTACTAACTAAATTGCAAAAGAAAAGGTTCGTTTGTAAACAGTTTAGGAACAAATGACCATCCTAGATTTCCAGTTTCAATTGACATTCATGCTCAAATTCAACTAGAAAGAACCACATAGACATGGCTCATGTGAAGTTACTTGTTTGTGATAAAAGGGAACGAAGTACTCGGATTACAATAATGCGAGGTTGTTACCCAATGATCAATTAATTAACATCCAACCCTTAACCCACCCATGATATTTCGATTGCCAACGGCACCAAGAACGTATGGTTTCGACTATTATTGAAATGTAAATCAACAAGTTACAAACAAATATCAACACACCATAATAAACCAACAAAGATTGCAAGTCTATTATTCTAGAAATAAAAACAAGAATAGGAATGTCTCAAACAAACCTTCAATCTAGGATGATCACCATAAGTTTAGCCACTCATGACTTGGATAATCATCTTCACATAAGCATCAATGTTCGTAGGAATTAAAAACACTAACAAGATGTTTAGAAATTGTTTCAAGCCAACAAGGACACCAAAACTTCCCCTCAAGACTACTAGTAACCGAATGGGAATCATTAGACTTCAAGAGACACCATAAAAAGTCATTAAAATGGGCAGTTACAAGTTTCTCACAGGTCAGCGCCGTAACCTACGGCACCAGCCGTAGGCTACGGTGCCATGTAATCCTTTACGCCAACATGATACTGGATTATGGCGGAGAAGAACAAATCAATGAGTGTCGTAACCTACGGCAGGAGCCGTATGCTTGTTTCCACCATATACGAATTCCTCTCCAAGCACCATAAATCCACTTGTTTATGCTCCTTTAGACCTGCAGAGCCAAATGTACCGTAGTTACCAAATTCCAACAATTATCCGTTTTAAGCATGAGATATGCATATATTTATATCATTTAAGAGTTGTCCTACGGACCACCCGTCACATCCCCACACTTAACTGTTGCTTGTCCCAAGCAACCCATTTAAACAAAACACAATTACCCAAGCGATCAAGTACAAACCAAGCAACAAATGTCCTCATTTACCAATTCTTTCTTAGAACCGCACATAACACACCCCTCACAACAACTCTCTTCTCGGTGGCAAAGAATAACTAGCAAAAATAAGCTAGATCACACTCAAAGCAAATGGGTAGTTGAACAATAATATACTTGTACTCAAATCGGTCCTTCACCTAATGAATTTGCTAAACATGCAGGCGAATCAAATGGACTTAAAGGTTGTAACACGGCTAGGCATATGGGTAGGAAATGGAAATATATGTAGTAGCTAATGATTCGACCCGGTCTTTTATTTGTATCTAAACATAACATCTATATACAATACATTACTCTCTTTTTCTTTTTTCATTGCTTGTTCTCTTTTTTTTTTCTTTTCATTTTTTTTCTTATAACAACCAATTGAGACATCACATAACAAACATACTAATATAAAATGCTAATACTACTAGACAGGGTCGAATACGGGTGTATTTTTGAGGAACTAGGCACGGGTTAACAAACGATCGGCTTAAAGCTCAAAATGGCTACTAAAAGTCCAAACTCCCGCCCCTCTCGCTACCATGCTCATATATGTATTTTATGAGGTCCAACCCCCCCCCCAAATCCCACACTCGCACACACCTTGATGAGGCTACCTAAATGTCCTTATCCTTTCCACATAGATATCAAGCTAAGGCCTCAAACCACATCTAAGCACAAGTTCTAATGCACCCCTACCCAATGCCACTCCCATCAAAGAAATATTTCTAACAATTCAAACAAGTGGCTCAAACTCTCACCAAGAAAAAAGGGGTATACGGGGTGCCGGTGTGTCATGCGGTTTAGTATTCAAATGTTCAATTCGGACCATTTTTCGCTTGATTTTAAAATTTTCACAAATTTTTCAAAAATTTCCCCTCATCCCCACACTTGGGATACATTGTCCCCAATGTATGGTTTTGAAGGGAAGATCGCTTAAACACCAAAAACATCAATTCTAGCTTCTTTTCTCAAATCCCAATTTTTTTTTTATTTTTATTACTAGCAACACCACCATTCTTTCACACCCATAAACACATCAAACACCACCCATCCACCCAACCAAAAACATCAAACATAATAATATACAAAAATATACAAGATGGGATGGACACGACCTGATCAGTAGTATCTTGGCTGAGGAGGCCCAAAGATAGATGTCAACACATCCGCGAACTCTCCAAATCCGAATGAGCCACTGCTACTACCACCATGATCACCTTCTTGACCATCTTGTTGATGACCCATACCCATTTGTGGATCCACCCACTGTGAATGGTGCAATGGTGGGGTGGGGTGTGTGACACTAGATAACAACCCTCCTAAAATATTTCCGACACCGCTAATATATTTAGAATATCCCTAAAGGTCCTAAAATACACCCCGTATACGAAAACCGGTGACAAATACCCTCATATAATTAAAAATTAAATAAAAACAATAAAAATAAGTCTGTCGCGGGCCGCGACAGACTACCCTTAGTTCTACGCGGGCAGTGAACGCCTGGCTACGAGGCAAAGCCCTGTGCCGTCAGATGGCACAATCGTGTCAAGGCTAGTGGGGCGACTGAACAAAGCTAGGGCCTACCCACCCTAGATCGCGGGGCGCGTAAGCCCCCTGTGAGTTTTACGCGGGGCGCGAGGGACTGCCGAAGCAGCCCTATAAATAGCTTCGATCGAATTCAGTTGAATTCGTTCAAAATTTCCGTTCCCTCTCTTAATATTCTGCATAGCAAAGATAATATCGGGCATAATATCCCCCCCCCCCTAAATAACGAAGTTCTGCCATGTTGTAAGTATCATAACCCCCGGTTACGTATTAGATACACTGCCTGATTGATTTAGGATTCCATAACTGCTGTCGAGGCTCTTCCTGACATAGTCGTTGGAGTTCTGTCTCGGGGAGGGTATAACTAATGTAAATATTGGGTTATTATACTAACGCATGTGCATTATGTAATTAATAAATAATCACCAGGAAATCACAAAGGAAAACCCTAAGTTAGCAATGTGAGTAATCTACTTTTTGCAAACTGTTTTTATAAAACCTCAAATGTTTTACATTGTATTAAACAGTGATTGAGTATTTGTATTCTACAATTATCGTCGGTATGTTGGGATTTTGTATACAAAATTTGTTACTACACTGTGAGTAGTAACATGACCACAAGTCGGGTTGACAGTACCGTGGGTGGTAATTAAAGTAGAAAATAAACACACGTAATTGCGAGATCGCCCTCAATGCTGTAAACGGTTATACTTGTCTTGATTAAACTAGGATTCACTCACCAGTATTTCCCATTGACAAAATGTTTTTAAACGCGTTTCAGGTAACAAAATGTGAAAGCCAAATTGAAGCCAGCTGGACAGCTCTGAAGGCTTGGAAAAGTGGCTATAAAAGTTACCTAAATAAAGAGATGTTTTTATTTAAATAAAATAGGGTTTATCCCTATAAATATGTGTGTACTGGAAACTTGGGAATTTCCCACGTATTTAATATTATAAAAGTGTGGTATTTTACTCTGATAAAATATTTCCTAACTACGTTCCTGATGTAATTTCCGCTGCCAAACTGATATTCACCGATACCACTGAAACTGGCCGCGGCCGCCCGTTCCCGGGTAAATAGGGGACGGGGGTTGCGACAGAAGGTGGTATCAGAGCTAAGCCACTGATTCAGCCACATAAGTGTTTTGCTGACACCAAAATGTTATTCAATATGTTAGGAAATAAATTACATGGATACATGTATATCTGTATATTATTGTTGTGTGTTATTTGACAATTTGTTAGTTTACAGTATGAGCGACCAAGGACCTTCAGATGCTTACCGTCAGTTGTCCAGCTCACCTAGGGACGAAGGCACCTCTTCACAGCCTACCCTCTCAGGGTATTCGACTGACACTGAAGATGAGATTTTCGTGTTCGAAGCACAATCTGAAGAGTCATTCCCTCCTAAGAAGAGAGGATGGTTCAGCAGAGGAGCCCATGAACGTAGAAAAAGAATGAGAAAACTTCAGCAACAACGTGCTTTAGCAGCCGCTAATAGAAAAACGAATGCTCACACTCAGGATATGCTCAATAGGAGTCTAGCAAATTTTCATATCTTAGCAACTGCAGCTGCAAACCTTAATCTAGAACAACTCATAGAACCCCAACCGTTGCCACTATTTCCCACAAAACCTATGGATTTGGAACCAAACCCTGTAGACCAAATTCCAATGCATGATTTTGACCCAACAGAAATACCTTGAGTACCAGCACCCCATCCCCCAGACTATGACCCATGGCATGATGACCATAGAGATTATGAACAACGCTACCCAATACCAGACGAACCCATGCCAAACCTAGAAGCTTACCCAAACCTGGACCCCCTGGATCCATATTTTGATAATGACCAATACATCAGGGACATCCTAGAGAACCCTTACCCACACGAAGAACCCATGCCCCAGTTCCCAAACCCAATACCAGCACCCGCACCACCCATGAGCACTGAGAATGTGCAAGAACTCCGAACCTTTGGTGATGAGATTTTAAATGGAAGTGAAAGGATGAGACAGATAGGGGAACGGATCGTCAAGAAATATGATGAGCATAATATGGAATTTTGGATGAACCCGTACCATTAATAGTAATATATATATATATATATATATATATATATATATATGTGTGTGTGTGTGTAATATGTGTGTATGTTTGAAAAAAAATACCTAGACAACAGCTACGGATGGATACTAGTATTGTATTCGCAATTCCAGTTGTATTTGTAATAGTAATAGATGCATAATATAAAATAGAGTAAAGGTCACAATGTTCGACGATTTTGATCAATATGCTTGTTGTGTGATTGCTTGCATTAAATATTATCTTGTGGTATTAATATGTGGTAAATGTTTAAAATTCAGATGGACAACGAAGGGAATCAAGAAAACCAGAATAATGATAATAATGGAAACCAAATAGATAACAGTGCCATCCAACACATAGTGGCACAAGGAATTATAGATGCAATGCTATATATTATCAAAACGGTTAAGGAAATAGATAATAAAAGTAATAATCTCAGTAAACGACCTACTGAACCAGAACACAGCGTAAATAATGCAGCAATACTTCAAGTGCCCATTCCCAAAAGAAGAAGAACCATGTCTTATGGTTGTTCTTATAAAGAATTCTGGTCTTGTAAACCAATAGAATTATTGGGCAATGAAGGAGCCATTGCAGCTCTACGCTGGATAGAAAAGACAGAGGCAGTCTTAAAAATAAGTAAGTGTGCAGAAGATGATAAGATAATGTTTGCTTCCAATATGTTTAAGAAATCAACTTTAGAATGGTCGAACACTATCCTCCAGTCTAGGGGAAGTGACAGGGTTTACAATATGGAATGGGAGGAATTTAAGAACATGGTGGAAAGGAAATTCTGCCCTCCCAATGAAAAAGAACATATAGCAAATAAGTTCTTAAACCTTAGAATGACTGGAGTGGAAAGTAAGGGTTACACTACTACTTTCTTTGAATATGCTAGAATAGTGCCAACCCTTGCATCACCAGAACCAGTATTAATCTCCCGTTACATATGGGGATTAATCAGTGAGATTAGGCATGTAGTCAAGGCGGCTAGACCCCAAACCATAGAAGAAGCTGTAGAACTAGCAAACACTTTGACTGATGAATTAGTGCGTACGTGAGAAGAGGACCAGAGGAGGAACCTGGCTCAAAGGCTTACCCAAGAATTTCACTATGGAAATTCCAATCGTGGGAAAAACATAGGTTCTACCTCTGCACCTTACTGTAAAGCCTGCAAGAAGAAGCATTCAGGAAGATGCTCCACATACTGCAACTTCTGCAAGATACCAGGACACAAAGAAGAAGATTGTAGGAAGAAACCTAGTAATGGAGTGTGCTTCAACTGTGGAGAAAAAGGGCACATCAAGCCACACTGTCCAAAAATAGCTCCAGCCATGAACAACAAGACTACTAAGAATGCTAGAGCATTTGTTCTGACTACAGAAGAATCCAAGATGATTCCGGACGTGATTGCCGGTACGTTTTTAGTTAATGATGTTTTTGCCAAAGTATTATTTGACTCTGGTGCGAACCAAAGTTTTATTAATACTTCATTTTGCAAACTTCTCAATCAGCCATTAACTAAACTCCCACAAAAGTGTCTAGTAGAAACAACAAATGGGGAAACCATTAAGATTACCGAAATCTTGTAGGGAGCAAGAATAGAATTTTTAAATCAAAAGTTTATTGCAAACCTTTATCCAATGAATTTGGCAGGATTTGATGTTGTATTAGGAATGGATTAGTTAATAGCCAATAAAGCCAGTATTTTATGTGATCAAAAGTTAATCCAAGTAAATTCACCAAAGGGTGAAAAGATAACAAATAAAGGAGATAAGCCATCTAGATTCACAAAATTCATCTCTTTGATGAAAACAACTAGTTATGTAAGAAAAGGATCATTAGTGTATTTGATTTCCATAATCATTAACACTAAAGGAAAAGAACTGAAAGATATTCTAGTAGTATCTCAGTTTCCTGATGTATTTCCAGAAGAATTACCAGGACTACCACCAGACAGAGAAGTTGAATTTAGAATCCATCTGCTACCAGGAACAGCACCAATTGCCAAAGCACCTTACCATTTGGCGCCCGTAGAAATGCAAGAATTAAAGAAACAATTGGACGAACTGTTGGAGAAAGGATTCATACAGCCAAGCTCATCGCCATGGGGAGCACCAATCTTATTTGTCAAAAAGAAAGACGGGTCAATGCGAATGTGCATTGATTACCGTGAATTGAACAAAGTCACGATTAAAAATCGGTACCCATTACCAAGAATCGATGATTTGTTTGATCAGTTGCAAGGAGCTCGATTTTTCTCTAAGATCGATCTACGATCAGGATATCATCAATTAAAGGTACAGGAAGAGGACATTCCTAAGACTGCTTTCAGAACAAGATATGGCCATTATGAATTTACTGTCATGCCATTTGGCTTAACCAATGCCCCAGCCACATTTATGGACATGATGAACCGAATGTGTAAGCCATATTTGGATAAATTCATAATTGTTTTTATAGATGATATTCTCATTTACTCTAAGAGCAAAGAGGAACATGCAAAGCATTTGCACGCACTTCTAAGTTTATTAAGAAAAGAAAAGCTTTATGCAAAGTTTTCAAAGTGTGAATTTTGGTTAGAAGAAGTACAGTTCCTTGGGCATTTAGTCAATCATGAAGGAATTCATGTGGATCCCACCAAGATTGAGGCAATTACCAAATGGAAAACCCCTGACTCACCAACCGAGGTTAGAAGTTTCTTAGGATTGGCCAGTTATTATAGAAGATTTATCCGAGATTTTTCTATAATAGCCATTCCCTTAACTAAGCTAACCTGTAAATATGTTAAGTTTGAATGGGGACCAAAACAAGAAGAAGCCTTTAGAATTCTTAAGCAAAGATTAACCAACGCACCCATACTAGCGTTACCAGAAGGAACTGAAGACTTTGTAGTCTATTGTAACACTTCTAAGTTAGGTTATGGATGTGTGTTGATGTAACGTCAAAAGGTTATAGCCTATGCATCTAGACAACTTAAGAATCATGAAGAGAATTATTCTACCCATGATTTGAAATTAGGATCCATAATTTTTGCCCTTAAAATTTGGAGACATTACCTTTACGGTAGTAAGTTTACCATTTTCACCGATCATAAGAGTTTAAGGTATGTTTTCGGGCAAATGGAGTTGAACATGAGACAAAGACGATGGATGGAAATTCTTAGTGATTATGATTCTAATATCCAGTATCAAGCAGGAAAGGCTAATGTAGTAGCCGATGCTTTAAGTCGAAAGTATCATGAGACGCCAAAAAGAGTATGTTCTCTTAAATTAAATCTACAAGTAGATTTAAATGAACAAATTAGAAAAGCACATGAATCAGTAATCAAGGATGATATTGAAAAATTGAAAGGAATGATTAAGGAACTAGAACAAGGAACAGATGGAATATGGAGATTCCATAAGAAAAGAGTGTGGATACCAAAATTAGGAAACCTACGCCACCGTATATTAGAAGAAGCCCATAAGTCTAAATATACGATGCATCCTGGAAGTGATAAGATGTATAAGGACTTAAGGAAAAATTTCTGGTGGATAGGAATGAAAAAGGATATAGCAGCTTATGTTTCTAAGTATCTAACATGTTCACAAGTTAAAGCTGAACATCAGAATCAGGTTTATTACAACAGTTAGAGATGCCAGTTTGGAAATGGGAATTGATAACAATGGATTTTGTTACCAAATTACCCAAAACAAGAAAAGGTAATGATACAATCTGGGTGATTGTAGACAGGCTAACTAAGTCAGCTCATTTCTTACCAATAAAGGAAACTTTCAGTATGGAACAACTAGCCAAATTGTATGTAAATGAAATAGTTTCATTACATGGAATTCCTTTATCAATTGTTTCTGATAGAGATAGCCGTTTTAGCTCTCATTTTTGGACAAGTTTCCAAAAGGCAATGGGAACCAAGTTAAATCTAAGCACCGCTTATCATCCTCTAATGGACCGACAAAGTGAAAGGACAATTCAGACAATGGAAGATATGCTTAGAGCTTGTGTAATTGATTTCGGAGGTAATTGGGACGATTATTTACCATTAATAGAATTTTCTTACAATAACAGCTATCACACCAGTATCAATGCCGCACCATTTGAAGCACTTTATGGACGAAAGTGCCGAACTCCAGTCTGTTGGGCAGAGATTGGAGAAAAGCAATTATCTGGACCAGAAATAGTAGAAGAAACAATGGACAAGATTGTTCAAGTCAAGGAATGACTAAAAGCAGCACGCGATCGACAAAAGAGTTACGCTGATAACAGGCGAAAGCCATTGGAATTTCAAGTAGGAGACAAGGTGTTATTGAAAGTTTATCCTTGGAAAGGATTGGTAAGATTCATCAAAAAGGGAAAGCTAAGCCCCAGGTATGTTGGACCTTTTGAGATTATTACAAGAATAGGATCTGTAGCTTATCAGCTACAACTGCTAGAGGAAATGGCAGAAATACATGATGTATTTCATGTTCTAATCTCAAGAAGTGCTTAGCCGATGAATCACAAGTAGTACCTCTTAAGGATATAGAGGTAAATGAAAAGCTTAAATTCATAGAAAAGCCTCTACAGATTGAAGACAGAAAGGTCAAGAATCTCAAGCACAAGAGATTGGTTTTAGTCAAAGTAAAATGGGATTCCAAGAGAGGACCAGAATACACTTGGGAGCTTGAATCAGAAATGCAAAGGAAATATCCACACCTGTTCCAGTAGACCTCGAGGACGAGTTCTAAAACAAGATGGGGAGGATATAACAACCCCCCTAAAATATTTCTAACACCCCTAATATATTTAGAATATCACTAAAGTCCTAAAATACACCCCGTATATGAAAACCGGTCCCAAATACCTTAATATAATTAAAAATTAAATAAAACCAATAAAAATAAGTCTGTCGCGGGCTGCGACAGACTACCCTTAGTTCTACGCGGGCAGCAAACGCCTGGCTACGAGGCAAAGCCCTGTGCCACCACGTGGCACAATTGTGTTAAGGCTAGTGGAGTGACCAGACCAAGCTAGGGCCTACCCACCATAACTCGCGGGGTGCGTAAGCCCCCTGTGAGTTTTACGCGGAGCGCGAGGGACTGCCGAAGCAGCCCTATAAGTAGCTTCGATCGGATTCAGTTGAATTCATTCAAAATTTTCATTCTCTCTCTCTCAATATTCTGCATAGCAAAGATAATATCGGGCATAATCCCCCCCCCCCTCTAAATAACAAAGTTTTGCCTTATTGTAAGTATCATAACCCCCGGTTTTGTATTAGATACGCTGGCCGATTGATTTAGGATTCCGTAACGGCTGTCGAGGCTCTGCCTGATGTAGTCGTTGGAGTTCTGTCTCGGGGAGGGTATAACTAATGTAAATATTGGGTTATTATACTAACGCGTGTGCATTGTGTAATTAATAAATAATCACCAGGAAATCACAAAGGAAAACCCTAAGTTAGCAATGTGAGTAATCTCCTTGTTGCAGACTGTTTTTACAAAACCTCAAATGTTTTACATTGTAATAAATAGTATTTGAGTATTTGTATTCTACAATTATCGTCGGTATGTTGGTGTTTTGTATACAAAATTTGTTACTACATTGTGAGTAGTAACATGACCACAAGTCGGGCTGACAGTACCATGGGTGGTAATTAAAGTAGAAAATAAAAAAATGTAATTGCGAGATCGCCCTCAATGCTGTAAACGGTTTTACCTGTCTTGATAAAACTGGGATTTACTCACAAGTATTTCCCACTGACAAAATGTTTTTAAACGCGTTTCAGGAAACAAAATGTGAAAGCCAAATAGAAGCCAGCTGGACAGCACTGAAGGCTTGGAAAAGTGGCTATAAAAGTTACCTAAATAAAGAGATGTTTTTATTTAAATAAAATAGGGTTTATCACTTTGAAAATGTGTGTACTGGAAACTTGGGTATTTCCCATGTATTTAATATTATAAAAGTGTGGTATTTTACTCTGATAAAATATTTCCTAACTACGGTCCTGATGTAATTTATGCTGCCAAACTGATAAACACCGATACCACTGAAACTAGCTGCGGCTGCCCGTTCCCGGGTAAATAGGGGACAGGGGTTGCGATACACTACCATCATACAGTGGTAGTGTGGAGTAGTCCATAATCGGCAGGTCAGATACAACCGGTTGGCCTGAATGCCAAGCATCATGCATGCGTCTCTATCGGTCGTCAAGGTAACGATTATTCATCTCTTCTTGGTGAGCGTACATGTGGGCATGGTTCCACTGTTCCTGCCGATCATAATTCTTCTTTAGAGCCCTTTCCATGCTCGCTCCCGTATACGTTTGTTGGTCGAAAAGAATCTGATTTGAATCGGACCAGTCGACAAATGTGGGAGGCCGTCTTCGTTCAACTACTTGCTCCATAGTACCCGAATGAGCCTAGTACTGGTCGTACGGCAATTGTGCATAATCGAATGCACTCCCCATATATCCAGATTGTGTTCCTACTCCTTGAACACCACCACTAGGTCCGGCTCCACCCATCTCTACATCAACCGTAAACGTATCCTCTCGGTAATCATCGTCACCACTCTCAACCTCATCACCACTCCCGGGCTCATCAGCTTCCCCCGGTAGTAATGGACGGGCGTCCACCTTCAACACCCACCACTGTTGCCCATCACTTTTCAGCTTGTGGTACCGTTTCGACTCCTTGTATTCCCAACCCGGTCCCAAGTTTGTCAAATCGAACGGTTTAAACCTCTTGTTGGATCCTTTGTCTCCCACTCCAATTGCTCCATGTAACTATAACAAATCGGTGATTAACCGACAGTGTGGGATAATCTTTCGTTCCCCACTATTCTGACCGATCCAAATATTGTTTAACACAAGAAACCGAAAGGGGACAAGTGGAGACCCATGTAACAGCATGTAAAGAACCGGAACTTCCACAAACCTCACCTCAACCTTGTCGCCCCGCCTCGGGACAGCGTTTTGTGTACACACAAACAACATCAACTTCGCTTCGATCCTTAAGTTCCTCCTTAAAAGCTTCCCATGAGTGGTTCTCGGTATGAATAGATAATCAAGCATGTGTTGCCACTGTGGGTGCTTTTGAGGATTAAAGTACAAATCCTTTAACCGCGAAAAAATGTATTGATTCGCCGGTTTACTGTCGAACTTTGCAAATCGCCACAGGGAATCGTATGACATCTCAACACTTACACCATTCACCGTTCCTATGAGCTTCATTTTTACGGAGCTTTGAAAGGAGGACATGTAAGAGTGGCCATCCACACTTGAATTTCTCTATCATACAAATGTTTAACCTCCCCGTCATAGCTCTTCAAGGCGGCTTCCCATCCCAATGCCTTGAACTTATCAGTGATCCCAAACGGCCCAAATCAACCTCTCTTACTTCCTTTTCACAGATAAAAGCTTCCTTGTGTTGTAGTTTCTTCATCGGTTCGTGGAATAAATCCGTGTGCCATTCCACTGGTTGATCAAGTAAAGAACCGGATGTCCAATCCGGCTTGGGGCCCCATGGTGGTGCATCTTCTTCCGGGTCCAGATCACCCACGCGAATCAATCTTCTTCATTTTTGTTGAGCTTCAGCATCGAGTTGGCTTGAGGAACTAGCTACTCCTTTTCCTTTGCTCTTTCCCATTTCCTGAACACATCACAAGAACACAACAAAAACCCATAATTTCCCATTCAAAAGCATCCCTACACTTGCTTGACACTATGGTTGTAGATGTAAAGGATACAAGATTTTATCCTTTCAAACAAAAATTGGGCATGTTGTCTCTATAATAGAAAGATTTCCCAAAAATTTCAAATTAGACATCATCCTACATCTACAACCATAGACTAAACTAACTCGACAAATTCATATCATCTAACCACTACAAGTAAATGTGCAAGCAAAAACAATTATGAAAACTTACAATTCTGCAATGTACTTCAAATATTGAACATAAATTGCATACCTTTGCTTTGAAGAGGATAAGAATAATAAAAACTTCAATCTAAGCAAAAACCCACTAAAATCTCCAAATTTTCGGACCCTTAATGTCCAAAATCGACCACCAAAACAGAGGAATCTTCGAAATGCAACCACAAATTTGAATTCCTTGTGAAATTTTAGCCAAGATTGACCCAAGAATCACTTGATTTGGTGAAGTTTTGAAAGAGTTATGAAGAATTGAAGGTTATGGAGAGTTAGGGTTCTTGTGAAGGTGAAAGGGATTGAAAGAAAAATGTGTGGAATGAGGTGAGTGCAGAGAATTCGTGTGGTTGGGGAATTAAGTTTGAACATTAATGATTTTTTTTACAAAACGCTGACAGCAAGACCCTACATCTCCCAGTGCGAGCCGTAAGCTACGGTGTGGGCCGTAGCCTACGGTGAATTTGGATCAAAATTCCTGTCGTAAGGCAGTATCGGATTCGCCGTAGGACTTTTTTGTTTCAAACCACCACCGTAAGCTACGGCATACGCCTAGCCTACAACGCTATCTAGGCATCCATCTTTTTTTCATTTTCAAGTTTTGTATGTTTTTTTCATTTTCCAAAATTTTATAATTTTTATGGTTTTTCTATGTTTTCGAAAAGCGTAAAAATTATACCCCCCCCCATGAAAAACCCGTGTTGTCCTCAAAACCGTGTCAAAGAAATCCGTAAGAATTTCCCCACACTTGTTTCAAACACAAGTTAAAGCAAGTACGGTAATTATTTTAAAACAAACTAACTAAATTAAACTAAGCTAAATATTTACACTACCGAACCTGGGCCTCTTTAAACTTCGTCATCCAATGGGCGTAGGATGTAGCCCACCTTGTCAAGCTCGAGATTGTTGATATCATTCCCCTCCAAATACAGTTTGAGCCGGTGCCCATTTACCGTTTGCTTCATGTTGGTGTGAACATCTTGAATATCTACATCTTCAAAGTTGCCCACGCGTCTGATTATGTATGGACCCATCCATTTGCTCTTTAATTTACACACGAACAACTTCAACCGAGAGTTGTACAATCACACCTTTTGACCCTTTTCAAAGGTTCTTTTCCTTATCTTTGCATCGTGAACCTTTTTTAGCTTGTCTTTGTATGCGGATGCACATTCATACGCTTCATCCCTTATCTCTTCAATCTCACTCAATTGGAGTCTCTGAATTCGCCCCGCCTCATCATAATCTGCATTCACCGTCTTAATAGCCCATAATGCCTGGTGAGCCAACTCCATTGGTAAATGGCACCCTTTCCCATAAACCATCCGATACGGAGTTGTACCAATCGGCATTTTGTAAGCCGTTTGGTATGCCCAAAGTGCATCATCCAACTTACCCGACCAATCCTTCCTATCCACCCGCACCGTTTTCATCAAAATCTCCTTGATTTGTCTATTGGACACTTCCACTTGTCCACAAGTTTGAGGGTGGTAAGGAGTAGCAATTCGGTGATTCACATTATACCGCTTCAACAATTTCCCAAAATTAAAAATTTTGAAATGTGAACCACCATCACTAATTATGACCCGCAGAATCCCAAATCGAGCAAAAATGTTAGATTGAACAAACCTACATACCACGGAATGATCGTTGGTCCTTGTTGCTATTGCCTCAATCCACTTTGATACGTAGTCTACCGCGACCAAGATATATAAGAATCCGTTCAAATTTGGGAAAGGACCCATAAAATCTATTCCCCATACATCAAATACCTCAACCACCAAAATTGGTTGTAGAGGCATTTCATCCCGTTTTGAGATGCTTCCCACTCTTTGACAATTGACATAATTATGGGTAAACTCACAAGCATCTTTGAAAATCGTAGGCCAATAAAACCCACAAGTTAAAACCCGATAACCCGCTTTGTGTCAACTAAAGTGACCCCCACATGCAGATGAATGTTGTAAGGGCATAAACTAGTGTAGATTTGCGTCTGTCTTGGGTTATTTTGTAGGGGTTAGGTTCGACTTGGATAATGGACTTGTTTGGTTATTTTGTGAGCTATGGGGTATCGGCTTGGCCCAATGTAAAAGGATATCCTATGCCAGTATTAATAGAGGAGTCTTTAGGCAAATTAGGTTGTTGATTCCTTGGAAAACTTTTGCTTTGTGCGATACCAAGTACCAAACGATCTATAGGATCGTGTGCTTGTTTTGCTTTGAATCAATACAATTTGTTTTCGATCTTCCACATCTTACTTGTAATTCCGCTACTTGTTTGGTGTTTGATATTCGATTGTAGTGATTCTGGACTTACAATTGGTATCAGAGTCTAAATAGTCTCGCAAAGGCTCGGTTGGATCAGATATCTTGAAGATTGATGACTGTTTTTGCTGCTGATCATGTTCACGTTCGACAAAGAAAGGTCTGATTTCTTTGATTATTTTTGTTTATTTTAAAGCTTTTCTTCTGTCGACTGTTTCTTGGGTTATAGAGGTTTTGAGTTGTCTATTTTTCTTATTGAAAATCTGTTTATTTGCATCTGAATACCAACCCAAGTCGAGGCACGAACACTGATATCAAAGTAGTTTTTCTGTTTTGTTTAAAATCAATTTGACATACTGTGAAACAAAACGGGTTTGTTAAAATTTTGGTTTGATTTGGTTAAAATTCTCGTGAAAACCAACTGTCGTGGATATCAAAATTGAAATTTAAGTATTGATTTTTGATATTAAAATTTTGGTTTGTTAAAATTGAAGGGGTTTTGGTTAAACATATCAATTTTTGGTTGAAAGTTCTTTTAAAAATTTTAAATTTCTGGGTTCTCGTGCTTCGAATTTCATCAAATATTCATTAGAATTTTTAAATAACAGTGGGTTTGATCTGCTTCTGTGCAAGTTGGTTGTGTTTACAGAAATTTTGGAAAGTTTGTTGCAGGAAAAATCGAACAGATTCGGAAAATAAAATCACCAAATTCTTCGGGATTGTGGTTGAAAGTTTGTGAGATTGAACTTCCAAAATAAGCTTGTGCGATTGAAAGTGGGTTGTGCGATCAAATATAACTGGGCTTTCAAGGTTTCAGGCCCAAGGTTTATAACTTGTGCGATTGATCACATCTTGTGCGACTGGGAAGGCCATGTGCGATCAACTGTTCATATGAACTGTTGATACTGTTGTGCGATTGACCTCTTGTGCGATTCAAAAGGTTCAGTTGAAGCTAACATCTTGTGCGATTCACAAGGTTCAATTGAAGGAGTGCTCTTGTGCGATTCAACTTGAAGGGCCATGTTGTGCGAGTGAAAACTTGTGCGATTCTAAAGGTTCAGTGGAAAGTCACTTCTTGTGCGATTACAAAAGAAGTCAAGGGGTCATGTTATCTTATGCGATTGGCCAAAGGTTCAACTGAAGGTTCTCTTGTGCGATTCATCTTATGCGATTGATAGAAGGTTCTCTTGAAAGGTCATCCTGTGCGATCAAAGGGGTCACATTGAGCGATTGAAAATTGTGCGATTGTGACTGGATCTTTTCAAGTGGGCTGAACTGATTGGGCTTGTGAACTGTTACACGGATTTTGTTTTGTATTGATACTTTTGATTGTTTATTGAACTTTCTGAATTATCATTTGAACTATATTGTAATCATAAGTGATATTCATCTGGTTTTCATATTTAAAATTACTTGTTACTCATAAGTTTAATTGTCTTTTCAGAAATGGCTTAAATTAATCAATTGGGATTGACTGAAATAGCTGCTATTAACCAGGATCTAGATAACATAATTGGAACTAACAACAGGATTCCTAGGCTCATTTCTGGGGGATCCTTTTCAGAATGGAGGTTCAGGTTCATCCAATACATGAGAATCAAGGATCCAAAGGCTTGGAGGTCCATCTGTAACGGACCAACTGTGATCACCTACATTGTGAATGAAGCTGAGGGAACGACTACTCCTAAGCCCGAATCTCAATTTACTGAAGAGGATCGTGAAAAGCTTGACATTGATGTCAAGGCTCTTGCTATGCTGACTCTGCTCTTGCACCTGAAATTGACATTGGAGTTCGTGATTGCAAAACTGCGAAGGAAATGTGGGAAGCTCTTCTGGCCATGTATGAAGGAAACAAAGAGATGAAAGAAAGAAGACGGGAAATGCTCACTCAGAAGTTCAACTTGTTCAATCACTTCCCAGGGGAAACTTTGGAAAATCAAATCAAAAGATTTGTTGCCTTGGTAAGTGATATGAAGACTCATCACATAAGTTTGGACAAGTCTGTTACCAACAAGAAACTGCTCAACGCTCTTCCAAGAAATTGAGATACAAATGTAACTGTAGGACCGGTTTTGACTCAGTTTCGATTGCGAACCGACTCGTGTAACGTGCGGAATCCGTACACAAATGTGACCGAACACAGGAACGTACTCAAACTGTGATTCTATAAAACGTATGAAAGATACAAGCACCTCGAATCACCTTTTGCCTTTCTCTTTCTACTTTCTCTCTCTAGTTTCTCTCTCTAACACTAAAGCTCTTCAAGTCTCCAAATGGCAAAAGTCTCTAAAACTAACCCTTAGGTTCCTATTTATAGGCAAAGGATATAAGGAGACTCTCCTTATTTACAATTATGCCACCTTGCCTTTTACTAACTAGATATTACAAAATAAGCCTAGAATTAATCTATTTCTGCTACGGTCTTGAGATGACGGAGGCGATAGACATACTGCACTAACTGACTCCCCCTTGGATATTGCCGCAGTCAAACTCAAACATTTAGTCAGACTCGTAGCGACTTGTCTTTCTCTCTCTTTCCTGAACAGAATCCCGGTGGATCTGTCTTGAGCTTCAGCTCCCCCTTTCAGCAAACTCTTTCTTCAGGCTCCCCCTTTCGTCAAGCTTCCGTGCTTTGGGATCGACACCTGGCTTTCCGTATACAAGCTCCTTCAGGATAGTTTCCTGGCTTCTTGAATCCACGCTTCCTCTTGCATTGAGCTCGTCTTCAGACTCCCCCTAGACTCAGCTATCGGGATCGTAGTCTGGTATAGCATCTGCAATTCTCAAACGTTCATAAGTAACAATGTTTTGAATATCCAATCGTCCAGGAATTGTAACCTGGCTCTATTTAAACTTTCTAAATCAAGATCCTGACTCAAAAATATAATAATATGAAATATATCCAGGATTACTTGATACTCTCCCCCTATCAACAATCTTCAAAGATTTGGCAGAATTTAAGAATCCAACATCGAAAACTGGCTCTATTATAGATTTTAACAATATAAGCATCTAACTCCCTCACAGTTAATCATCCAAGTCCAAATTAATGACCTTGGAGATATCACAAACTGTTTTTGATTTTTGATTTTTAAAAACTTCAAGTTTCAAATTAATGAACTTGTTTTTATTTTCAGAAACACAATCAGCTTACTTAGATTTTGAAACTCAGCATTTCAGACATCGGTTGTCGAAAATAAAGCAGAATCAAAAATCTTTTTGTATTTTTCTGAAAATATAAAGCAGTAAAGAAATATGTACAAACATATTTACAGACAATATTTTTGTTTGAGTATGCGTCAGAGGATCATATCAGTTTTTGACAAGTCACAAGTACCGTTGAGCTTAGTTACACAATAAGAATTAAACAATTCACTTAGATTGTCGATATACTGATCCACTTAAATTTTCACACAAATTTCAACTAATTCAGGATACGAATTAGGTGTTTTAAGAACTTAAACTCATTCATGTGTCCCACCTCTTGAATATACTCCCGTATCCAGATCCCAATATTCAGTCTTACAGGTGAGTATACCACAGATGATATCTGTAAGGGGTTAAATTACGAGGGCCGTGAGAGCTCAGGTCGATACTTCCGTATACGCAGAGAGATGACGGCTTCGACTTTTCGGTGTGTCCCCTTTAGAGGATCTTTTGTTTCAACAGCACTGATTATCAATTTTATTGTTTAATCAAGTTGCTGAGGGCGATGCTATGTTTCAAGCATTTGCGGAAAGTATTATTCGGGGACTAGGTCAGAACTTCCATTCAGCAGAAGTCCCGGAATAATACCCCAGATATCACTGAGTATAAAGACCTAGTATCTCAGAAAGAGGGACCTTTCAAACAAGATTTCAGGGGTTACCTATATATCCAAGTAGTGTTCCCCACGAAATAAGTAAGTTTGAATTTAGGTTTATATCCCGAAAAAGTTTACTAAATGTATAAAAACCTATCGGCATATCATCAGTGAGACTGTTTAACGCTATAAAATCATTACATTTCTATAGCATACTGTAACTGTCTACTGATGTACTATCATTTCCTCTTTTTACGCAAAAACTCAATTTCGAATTTTATCATGTTTTTGACTTTTTCAAATTTTCTAATGTTTTTGTATTTTCTGACAACAATATATCTCCCCCTAAAATGCAAAACCATTTTAAAGAAAATTTGACAACACGATGCTGATAGCTTTGTCTCGCCATCCATTTTCTGCTAATGAGCTCTGTTTTGAAAACCCATTGATTTTCGACAGTTTGAAAACCGTTTTTCAATCTTGTGAAAGTAATCATGTTTGTTTCGCCGTGAGGGTTTCGGCATATTCAAGCAACAAATTTTTGAATTTTAGAATTTTTGACAAAAATTAAAAACAAACATATTTTTGGTTTTTAAGTTTTTCAATTTTAAGGATTTTTGAAATATTGTTTATTTATGTACAGAAAATTTGAAACTCCCTGTTCAACCAAACCAGGGTTCAGCAGCCTCTTCCTGTGCCAGGCTGCCCCAACTTCCATTCTCACAATCTTCGGTTTTGTTGAGCACCTGCACATTCAAACTACTTCAATTACTTGAACAATTTAGCCCAGGTCTGTTGAACCTTAGGCATTTCAACACAATATGTATCATTCAATTTCGGAAAATTTTTCTCATCAAAAACTTTTTCAACTTTAACTTCAACTTTTTCATCTTTTACCAAAATTACTTGTTTCTTAGCACTCCATTTTTTACCTTTCGGAGTACCTCTTTTGTAAAAATGTAACTCCTTTTGAACATTTTGACTTTGAACAACTTTTGGTTTCCAAAACTCATTTGGTTTTGTCATATCAACTGTTGTTTTCCAACTTTGTGTTGTTCTTAATCTTGGTGTGTGAGAACTCCAGGTTTGTCTTGAGTCAAACCTGTTCGGTTTTGATTTCCAATTTTGATTTGAAGCAAACTTGTTTGTATTGTACCTCCAAGTTTGTTTCGAATCAAATCTGGTTGGCCTTGGTTTCACACCCTCAAACTTCTGTTTTTCAACATCAACAGGCTTTGGATTTGGACACTTTCATGCTACATGTCCAATTTGATCACATTTAAAACACACTTTCTTTGAAACATCCTTGGCCTGTTGCTGTTTCTTTTTCTTAGCATCAAACTCCTCATTAGACTGTTGTCCAAATTTGAGTTTTTCCTCTTCTTTCAAACTTTTCCCTTGAACAAAATTCATCTTTTGTTGCAAATTCGATTTTTCATTTTGTTTCCAATTTTGTTTCTTTTTATAACCCAACCCAGCCTTCATGTTTTTCTTTTTAAAACCAGGTTTGTTATAAAAAAATTTACGACCTTTACCAGCAAATTTTGAAATTTCTGACTTTTCGATCTCAACCATCTTGAAAACTTTATCAATTTTCTCTGAAATCACATTCTGAATTAGGAATACAACATCTAAGAATAATTTGTCTGATCCAATCATGGTGTAAACCAATCCTTTTGAATCATCATTCAAATCTTTCTCGGATTTTGTGTTTTTCAGATATCCATCATGAAGATTTCCTTCATCTTCATCCTGTGATTTAGACTTACCTTTTGTTAACTCATCTTTCAAAACGCTTTTAACAACCTTACTTACCACCTCTGAATCATTAGCCTCATCAGATTTGGCGTAAGTCACATCGATACTTTCAGGTAATTGGTCAACTATGTTCAGACCTTTTGCCACCTTTTCCTCATCATAAAAAGTATAATTGTTTCTCAATGGTGGTGGTACCTGATGAAATTCTGAACCAATACCCTTTTTGTTCTTGTCAGTATCTTTGTCATCTGGTGTGATGTTGAAAATGCGTTCGAGAATGTACGAAGAGTTATGATAACTTTGAAGTTTGGTAACAACCTTTTCTTTTTCAGCCAAAACTTGTTTGAGATTAGCAATTTCATCAACACACTTGTTTAATTCAAGTTGCTTTTCTTTAAACTGTCTCTCATACATTTCTTTAGTTACCAAAGTTTCAGACAATCTTTGATCAAAACATTTGACTTGGTTCTTCAAAGTATCATAAGCTTCTTGTACTCTCTGACTCAACCACTTTAAAGAATCATACTCTTTTTGAAAATCTTGAAATTTGGTGTCTTTTTCAACACAATCAACACATTTTGCTGAACACATTTGTCTATACACATCATAATCCTTTTCAAGATCTTGACACTTCTGTGTCAGCTTTTCAACCTTTAGTTTCAAAATTTCTTCTTTGTCAATCATTTCTTTACATTTTGTTGTGAAAACATTTTCAAGTTTATCTATTTCATTATCTTTTGTTTTTATGATGTCATCTTTTTTAGTACAGACTTTGCACATTTCTATGCAATTCCTGCACTTGTTTTCATTGTTATCAACAATCTCAACATTCGATAAGTCAGAAGATTCATTTACCTCAGTCTTTTTCAGCACCAGTTCTTCTGTCTCAACTTTCTCTTTGTTCTCTTCTTCTGCTTCTTTCTGTTCTTCTTCAATCTTCTGCTCTTCTTCAGCAGCAAGCTTTGCAGTAATCTTCACTTCTTCATTCAGCTTTTTCAACTCTTCTTCCTTCCTCTTTTTCATTTCCACTACCTTTGGTAGACTTGCTTCAAAAACTTCTTTTATCTTGTTCATTAAATCCGGCAAGTAACTTTTATCAGAAAGCCTTCTTGTGTTGAAAGTGCCCTCATTTGGAAACAAATTGGTTACTGCATCAAAATCCACTTTTGACGGATCAACTACTGGATTACCCTGTGGGTCCATGTAACACTCTAGTTCTGCATTCCATCTCTTGGCTCTTTGTGCTTCCTTAAATGGTTCATCCAACTTGCTAATCTCCCATCTTGCACTGTCTCTTCTCCACCAACTATCATGATCAACATTGGTGACAAATGCATATCCAACTGCATCTTCTTCAGGGCAAACTTGACTCCAGACGTAACCTTCATCGTCATGTATAACTGCAAGAGCCCTTGATTTTTCTTCAGGTTGCTTCAATCTTGGTGGTTCTGATTTGTTCTGATGATAAATCGCTTTCTTGTAATAATCTTCTTTGAACGGGTTTTCAGAATCATCAGCATACGCATTTCTGCACTCGCGCTTAAAGTGACCTTTCTGTTTGCATTTAAAACATGTCACCTTAGACTTGTCAAATCCCAGTTTGGTAGATGGTCCACCAATTGACTTCCTCCCCGTGATTTCCATGAACCGCTGTGCCCGACGAACCGCACTTGCCATGCACCATCTTATATCAATCAGTTCCATCTCCTCGGGGTCTATTTGATCGTAATCTTCTTTCGTCAAGTTGGTGTTGCCATTCTTCCCTGCAACGAGGCTTTCATACGATTCAAGTACAGATGCCAAGAAAACCATCTGTTGTTTCGCTGACTCTTCACTAAAATTCTGCCCATTCTTCAGATCCACTGCGATATTACATTGGAATAAATTCTTTGAAGCAGTTTGGCTTGAAGTTGTTGAAGAAGATCCACCGTGAAAACCACTGTGAAGACTTTCATTGTTCACTGAATTTGAACTTTCTGTAGAAAACGCTGTTCTTGGAGATCCAGCCTGTCACACCCCGACCGCGTAAAACAACAAATCGCGGCGGAAAACGTCGGGGCGTGTTGCAACAGAATTATCGTTTCATAACCATGGATACAAAAGTGTTTCGTTTTATTGAATATTAAATATTATCATTGTCTTAAAATAGAACAAACAAGTTACATATCGACTAATATTGTTTTATGTCACTAAGGCCTTGTCCAGATCCTACGTGACGCATGCATCCTAGCAAATCATCATCAAGCATCAACTCCTGAAACATAGGTGAAAATACAGTCAGCAAAGAAATGCTGGCGAGTACATAGGTTTTATAGGAGTATTGGATTCATGGCTATTTTAAATGTTTCAATACTTTATTAAAAACCTTGTTTTGAAAAGAGTATAATATTGCAACTTTATTAACCAACTCAAATCGAGCGGGTTATAGTTTATGAAACCTCGTAGCCATGATTCTTAACCCAAAAACCTTTGTTTTAGCAAAGCAAATTGTAAAACATCTCGTATTAACTCGTTAATAAAACTCATATGTTACTTCGAAAACATCGTTGTGTGACATCGTTTCACTATCGTTTACCCAAATCGTTTAACATCTTATCGTCCAAATTGTTTAGAAATCGTTTACATCATCCAAATCGTCCTCGTTTTAATTGTGAATAACTTATATATGGTCGTCTCGCTAATAACATTCAAACCTTCCTGACTCGTCCCTCGTTTCTCGCATTAATAAACCACCATAGGGTAAATTAACAAATATCAGATTCAGTCGCTACCCACAACCCCCACACATAACCATGGGTGTAGTATGATAACGGGATTTGTCAGATCCTATGGTACCATAACCTAATACTGGTCGGCTTGATCATTGCTAATGAATGTCATTTGTTATGTAACCCAACCAACAAGTTCGTTCACATTATCGAAATCGTTATTAGTTTTGTATAAATCGTCTTAATCGTTTTTGAAACCATCGTTATAACATCAAAATCGTTTTGATACCATCGTTAAAACCTTGAAAACATTTAGTACATACGAATCACCCTAAAACAGTTGAAAGCAGTAAAATAGGATAACTATGTACTCACATGTAGTGCAAAGTATCCTCAGTCAATAGAACTTCAACAAACTCGAGCAAACCCGAGAAATCAAACAGTACCTAGTAATCGAATCACTAATCAAACAATAGACGCCTAAATCAGAAGATCGGACAGAATGAGGTCTTGTAAGCCAAATGAGTGTTAGAACTCATGTGATATGGTTTAACAAAGCCTACATCCTAAATCGGAACCTAACCTAAGTGCTTTCGACCCATCGTGACCCATTAAGGTAACTTATGCTACTTTAACGCGTCGTGCGCGCAAAGCGCGTTCGAGACGTCTAACTAGTCCTATGACAAGTATTATATGCCTATACATGTTTTATCATGTTGTATAATCAGTTATGTACAAAAGTTTAAGTTACATAAGCTAAATTACCAATTATACATGAAAAGGGTATTTTGGTAATTTACCTAAGGCATATAAACTACCTATCATACAACTACTTAACGATGCGACCATAAGGTATAACCTCGGAAGGTTATTCCCTATATACTATGGTCACCTAATGTATTTGGTCGGATCCTAATGATCGACCAAATGGGTCGGGTTCGAAGGTATAAGCGATTTATGAGATCGCTTACCCTTACGACCCTAGACAACGTGGTAATCAGTAGGCATAGTCCCAAGGGACTATAACCATCGTGATTAAAATCACGTTGCGAAGTTCAAATGAACTTCGCATTGACCATAAACTGGTCAACGTAGAAAGTCAAACAAAGTTTGACTTTCAGACTCGAAAAGACTCGAAAAGCAATAAAAGAACGAAGGAATACTTACGAAGGGTTCCCGAATGCTAATCTCGATTCAAGTAACTCAGATATGAAACAATGGTTTCAACTTAGAGTTTCTCAAATCAAAATTCTAGTGGGTTTTGCAATTGAAGGCATGGGGTATTTATAGGATTTCCCGAACCGTTAGGATCGTTTCTTGGAAAATGTGCTTCAATCTTGGCCATACACTTGCACCCATGGTATTGTAATACCATGTGCACATCAAACCAGCCCATAGTATTGCCCAAAACCATGTGAAAAGGTGGTATAGGCCAGATTCAATGTTTCTGCACAGAAAGTTTCAAAAATGGCAGATTTGGTCCCTGTAGTGTAATAAGGCCTTTTCCGACGCGTTTAAGGCCCGTTAACCCCATTTAAAAGCTCAAAAATGAAGTTAAAGTAAAGGGAACTTAAAATGTTCTCAAAAATATCTCGGATGTCGGTTCGTTTAGCCGTACGGTTGCGTTGTTCGGCTAATTACGACGGAATGCGCATAAGCGCGAAAAACGATCCAAATAACGCGACGAATGGATTTTTCTTATGCCAAACACTAAAATAAAATATTTTAGTGCTTACATAAATTTTTGGATGTCCGGAGGTATTCAGAACGTAAGTTATGCGCGAAAATGCAAACTTGTGCACTTTTTGACGCTTTTAGTCCCTGAATGAGCATAAAGTTTATTTTAGCATACCGTACCCCTCAAAGCCTATTTCTAAGCTATGTAAAGGATATTTAGGGTATGTTTAACTTATGATCAAGTTCCGGAATGTTCGTTACTGTGTAAATCCCCATAGATTCACAGTTTGACACAATTGGTCCCTGTGATCGAATAGACTTATTTTCAACACACCAAACCATTCAAAAATTATTTCTAAGTTATGTAAAGGTTATTTAAGGTATGTTAAGCCTATGTCACTATCCCGGAGTGTTTGTTGCATTAAACTGGTTATATTTACGCATCTGTGCGCGTATAACCTTCCAGAAAGCGATTTAAAGCTTGAAATCGGAATCGAATCGAATTTGTAAAATCACCAAACATAAACACACACATAAAGACATCAAACACATATAATAACACCAAAGCACATTGTTTTATTAATAATCAACATTGTTTTACATCGTACATCGATTACAGAGTACACTTGTCACAGTCTCCCCTACTTCAGGAAATTTCGTCCCGAAATTTTAACTAGAGGAAGCTTGTGAAAACAAATGTGGATACTTCATCTTCATCTGGTCCTCACGTTCCCAAGTAAACTCAGGACCACGTTTGGATTCCCAGCGAACTTTGACCAAATGAATCCGTTTGTTCTTCAACTATTTGTATGTACGTTCCACTATCTCCACAGGTTTCTCAACAAAGTGCATCGTTTCATCGATTTGGATCTCGTCGAGAGGAATGTGAAGATCAGCGTCAATTAAACACTTTCGCAAATTGGACACGTGAAAAGTCGGGTGAACGTTTCCAAGCTCTGGAGGTAGCTCTAGTCGGTAGGCAACCTTTCCAATTCTTTCAACAATCTTAAATGGTCCAACATATCGTGGTGCAAGTTTTCCTTTCCTTCCAAATCTCACGACTCCCTTCCAAGGTGAAACCTTGAGTATGACACGATCTCCGACTTGAAATTCTAAGGGCTTGCGTCGTAAATTCGCATATCTCTTTTGACGTAATCTAGCTGTCACAAGATTATTGCGGATTTTCTTGATCTTGTCTGTTGTTTCTAGAACGAGTTCAGGTCCAGTAAGTTGAGCTTCACCGGTCTCATTCCAGCAGACAGGTGAACGACATTTTCGACCGTAGAGAGGTTCGAATGGTGCCATTTTAATAGTAGTATGATAGCTATTGTTGTAAGAGAACTCGATCAGTGGCAGATTAGAATCCCAACTACCACCAAAGTCTATTACACATGCTCTAAGCATATCCTCCAAAGTTTGAATCGTTCTTTCAGATTGGCCATCTGTTTGGGGATGATAAGCAGTGCTTAGATTCAATTGGGTTCCCAAAGCAGATTGCATGGCCTTCCAGAAATGAGATGAAAATCGAGCATCACGATCAGAAATGATATCCAAAGGAACACCATGTCGTGACACAATCTCATCAACATAAATCTTTGCAAGTTTATCAGCAGATAGATCCTCGCGGATCGCAATAAAATGAGCTGACTTCGTTAATCGATCGACAACAACCCAAATAGCATCGTGACCTTTAGATGTACGCGGTAATTTAGTGATGAGATCCATCGTAATGTTCTCCCACTTCCAAACCGGTATTTCTGGCTGTACAAGCAAGCCAGAAGGTCGTTGATGTTCGGCCTTGAATTTGAGACAAGTTAGGCATTTTGATACATACAAGGCAACATCCTTCTTCATACCAGGCCACCAGCACGAAGTACGAAGATCCTTGTACATTTTATCAGCACCAGAATGGATAGAATATCGAGACTTATGAGATTCGTCCATTACCAAGGTGCGAAGATCATCCTGATTCGGAATCCACAAACGATCCATGAAATAGAGCAAACCATCGTCTTTCGCTTCGAGTTTAAGCTCAAGCTGATGTGGTAATTCCGTACCTATCAAAATTTGTGAAACACAAAATTGCTGAGCCTGAAGAACACGAGTTTGAAGATCAGATAGAGTTTGAATAGAATGAAGCTTGACTTGTTCTTTTCGACTAAGCGCATTGATGTATGCAAAATGCAACATATAAATTACATCGAACAAGGCATAAAACTAACCCTTTTTAAGTACTAATATTGGAAAAAGAGTGTTTTGGTCTTCCTTTTGTAATTTCAGGATTAAATGAGCTCAAAAACGCAAAAGAAGCAAAAAGACAGCTAAATCCAACATAAATACAAGATTGATCGTAAGAGTTCTTGACAATCAAGGCCATGTTTGCCTAAGTCTCTTACATCACTTGGTGAAGACAAAGTGTCTAGTATAATACTTTTTATTTCTAATCTTTTGCACTTTTTATTTGGTTTTGTATTAATGACTTTAATAACTAGTTACTTATGTTGAAGGTGATCTTTCCTTATCGTTTGTCCATGGTGTCTTGGCATTATTTTACTGTCTATATAAAATAAAGGATTTTCACCATTCATATCTCCACGGTCTATATGGAGGTATGTTGGCTACCTGGTCGGGGGTTAAGGGAACGGTTTGGTAAAGGTCTTGCCATTGTTCAGCGTTTAGAGGTCCTGCAATGGACCTGGGTCAAATTTAGTAGGACCTCCTTCAATGCTTCACGGTATTGGATGGCGGGGGTCCAAACTCTTTGATGCCCTCATAAGTTAACTACTATTAATACTATAACCCGGCTACTTAGGACTGTATCCCTGCTGACTCAGACTACTTAGCCGAGGGTAACGTCACCGCCAAAAGCGGGGCCTACCACAATATTGCATTAATAACTTAATTCATTATCTTCCAATAATCCACCCTTTTAGGATTGTATCCTTGCTGACTCAAACTACTGGGGTGAGGGTAACGTCACCTTCAAAAGAGGGGCCTACTACAATAACTAAGATAATCTCTTAATTATGTGCAAAAGTGCGGAAATAATCAAAGGTTATACTAGATACGAGTCGGAACCAAGTGATTCATCTTGTCTATCTGTTTTTATTTTATTTTATTTTCAGCATTTTAGTTAGTTTTATTTTTCTTAGCTTAAAACATTTTTCTAAACTTTTTATTTTGATTAGACGTTGAGGATAAACCGGTACTAAAAGCTCTTGTGTCCTTGGACGACCTCGGTATCTTACCAACGCTATACTACACTCAACGATGGGTGCACTTGCCCATATGTGTGTTTAGTGTTAGTGAAATATCGTGTTTTATAAATGTAAAACTTGGCTAAAATAAGTGTTAAAAAGGGCTTAAAATATACACCTAATATATACGACACTTCGCACGCATCAAGTTTTTGGCGTCGTTGCCGGGGACACAAGGATTTTAAGAAAGTTAGGAATCAACGGCCTAATCATTTTTTATTTTTCTTTTTAATTTTTTAGGATTTTTCTTAGTTTTTCAGCTTCTGCAGAGCTCAGCACGGGTCGTGCCCGCTGAACACGCCCCCGTGCTCAATCATTGGAACTGGCAATCCTGTTTTACGTCAGACAGTTAGCTGAACACGGGGCCGTGCCCATTCAACACGCCCCCGTGCCCAAGTTTCAGTTACTGAAAACAGAACCGTTAGATCCCGGCGGTTGGTAATTTCTGACATAAACATGAGTGATAGTAATTGTTTTTACTTTCGGCACTCTTATGGTACGTGGTGTCAATTATGTGGTGGCAAACATAAAGAAGTAGAATGCTACTTTCTAAATTATAGGCCCCACTACATGGACCCACCGACTTCTTACAACCTTAAGAGGGGCGAAAATAAAAATAAGCACTATTTCTCCCTCGAATGCGCCCAGCCAGATATTCTAGGGGAAATGCTCCTTGATGAGTTATTTCAACTAGAAAAGCTAATTCAGAATTGGTTAGAAGAGCTTAGGAAGGATTTTATTGATCCACCCCAAGACGATAACCATGAAGAATTGTTGGAACCGCATTCCGACAACCTCGTTGCTCCCGAAAATACCTTCATTCCTAGCAAAGACTTGGACGATAGTCGTCCCTGTGTCGATTGTGCCGTGAAGGACTCTCCATCGACTTCGTTCGGTGCATACATAGACCTGAGCGATTCGGTATACACCTTCTTTAACAAGAGCCCGGGAAAGGGTTGGACTTGTCCACCTAGAATGAAAATAGGAATTACCCTCACCGACAACCTCTTGCGTTCTCGCCTTAGTCTAGGACAATTAAGGTACCTTAGGCACTTTGGGGTTGTTCCAACCAGTAAAGAACCACCCGATTTCGACGAGATCCTTGAAGTAGCAAAACTCCATAAAGCAGCCTCCAGACACGGGGCCGTGTCCAGGTCAACACGCCCCCGTGCTCACAAAAAAGATTCTCTGCTGATTTGGTCAGAATACGGACAAAATGTGTCAGGATTTCCTCTGAACACGGGGCCGTGTCCAGTTAACACGGGGCCGTGCCCAGGGCGCTGTCGTTTTCTTTAAATGCAGCCTGATTCCTGCTCATTTTGACCACTTCAATTGACAGAGATCCCTGGGATTTTCACTCATACCATCCTAGGTAAGTGCTAAAAGAAGGTTCCAAAGGACCCTCTTGTCCCTTCCACTTTTACTCATTTCCTCCTCTTTCAAAAATTTTTCAAAATTTCCTCCATGGAAGCTTGGAAATCCCTTGATTCCAACCCTCTATGTGAAGTTTGTAAGATTATTTGCTAAAGATTCTTGCTTAAAGTTAGTTGTATAACTTTGTTTTAAATTATCTGAGCTTAAAACCCAGATAAAAATCATAAAAATAATTTAAAACTCCAAGATTCTTTAGCCAAAAATCCTGCAGATAAACGGACACGGGGCCGTGCTCAACGAGCAAGGGGCCGTGTCCAGGGGCTCTGTTTTGTAAAAATTTAGCTTTCTTCGGTTTCCTTCACAGAAAATGGCAAGCAGAACAAGCGGATCATCTTCAAGAAATAACCGACAAGGGAGGAGATCTTCAACGGCAGAAGACTCTCTTGTAAACTATGTTTACGCTCTAAGGGAGGCTATTGATGAAATGACGGGAGTGGAAGAAGCATTGGTCGACCGTATCAACCATCTTGTAGTAGGGCTAGAGGGCTGTCTCCATGAAGTAAACCTCTTGCACCAGAGGTTAAACCTTCTCGCTTCCCCGCCTTTGGTACCTATAATAACCCAAAGGACGTGGAACATGGTGCCCGAAGTTGTGATTCCAGCCGAATGGTACGCCATGCACCAAGAGTTTCCGCGAAGAGTGGTGCAAGGAGTCCCGGTGAATGTTCCCCCTCAACCACCAGCAGCGGAGGAAAATGAAGCCGCATTCTTCCTTCCTAGGGAGATCGAAGAATGGCTTTAAACAACGTTTAGGGAAGAATTCATTCGGCTAAAAGTCCTACTATATCGGGAAACTATTCTCGAAATTTTCTTAAAATAGTAGAACTCCTTATGATAACCTCGTGTACCTGCTGACCTATTTAGTTAAGTTTTAGTTTTAATTTTAATTTAGGATTATGTAAGTTCTCTCTATGATGAAATGAAATGATGGTTTTAAGGTTTGGATGGTTTGTAATGAAAAAAACACACTCATGGTGGTAAAGGATGAAAAGGGGAACGAGAAAAATGAACTCATGCAAAAGAACAAGGCAACCCGACAATTCTCTCCATTTCAGAAGGTTTAACACGGGCCGTGCCCAACCAACACGGCCCCGTGCTGAACCACCTGCAGAAAAACGCCCAGTTCAGGTACCTGGACACGGGCCGTGTTCACCCAACACGCCCCCGTGTCCAGACTTCTGTCTCTCTTATTTTAATTTTGTTACTGGCACTTGAACACGGGGCCGTGCCCAGATAACACGGGGCCATGTTCAGTGCCCAGTAACACAAATTTTTGCTTTTTAAACACTATTTTACACATCTAATCAACCTAAAAATTTATTTTTGGGACACATTGAGGACAATGTGTAATTTAAGTGTGGGGGGGAATGCTAAAACCTTGAATTTTGCAAGTCCTAAATACAAGCCTTACACAAAACTCTATTGGAACCGCTAATCACCCCAAATTTTTTCAAAAATTTCAATTTTTTTTACTTGTATAGGTTTAACTCGGGAAATTCAAGTTCTCAAAAAGGTTATATTTTTAAGAATTTACAACCGATAACGTAGTGATAAAAAGAACCAACATAAGAAAATTATGAAAAGGCATGACAAACTTAGTTAAAATTTGATTATATATATTTGATCACATAAAAACCCATTCCCACAAAAAGTGAGTTTTGAGCCTTTATTGAGCACAATTACATATTATTAGACTAAATGCTCATTTTTCGTTTCTTGTGTGAATAGCCGCTTGGTTCTTACGACTCTAGAACTTGCCATGACGATACATTCCCGGTCCTTATCAACTTAAACCCGAGTAAGTAAATGATGGAGGCATTAGGACTAACCCTTTTTATTTCTACACCATTATTTTTCTTTTTCTTTACCACCTACCCAAAAATCCCCCTAGTTAACCCCTTTGAGCCTAAACCTTTTCATTTCATCACCCAAACCAAAAACCCTTTTACCCACCAAAACCTTTTTTTTAACCCTTTGTTTTAGTAACAAGTTCGGTTTTTCGTAAAAAAAAAAAAAAAAAAAATATTTTTTGTTGATGATGAAGCAAAAAGAAAATAAACAAACAAGTTTATCAAAAATAACTTTGTTTGAATAAAAGCTTCATCAAAATAAAAAGTTGCAAAAATAGAAAATCTTACGAAAACCGACACTTGTTACGCCTTTTCGCCCTTTTCTACTAACCACTAACCACTTTCCCAACCACCTACCTTTAACCCAAGCCTAACCCTTAACCCACAAAGTCCTCTTGATATTTACAAAGGGTATAAAAGTTAAAAAGGAGGAGGATTGATTGCTTGGCAAGCCTATGGTAGGAATAAGTTCCATGCCGCTCTCGAGTGATTCACTAAAAATACACCTTTGGCCGAGTGTGAGTGATTTCTCCCGTGAGGTATGTGAACTTGTATATAAATGGAATTTTAAAAAGGCATGTTATGCCCAAATAAGTAATTTCTCCTATAAAAAGTTCTAAATAAATCATTACGAATAGGAGTGTAAATAAATAAAAATAAAACCCCAAAAAGATCTTGGACATCCCGACAGTCTACGACAAGTCAAAACCTTCTCTTCTACCTATTCCATTTGGGAGTGTAAGCCACATATTAAAGAGTTTTGCTTGAGGACAAGCAAAAGTTCAAGTGTGGGGGTATTTGATGTGTGCAAAATGCAACATATAAATTACATCAAACAAGGCATAAAACTAACCCTTTTTAAGTACTAATATTGGAAAAAGAGTGTTTTTGTCTTCCTTTTGTAATTTCAGGATTAAATGAGCTCAAAAACGCAAAAGAAGCAAAAAGACAGCTAAATCCAACATGAATACATGGAAAGGAACATTAGTGGACTGCCCGACCCCTCAACGGCACCTTCCAAAGCAAAATGGAGAAGGCAGAAGTCTGAACACGCCCCGTGCTCAGCCAGCATGGGGGCGTGCCCAAGAAGCAGCAGAAAAGACAAACCTATAGAAGCTTCTATTGCCCACCACGGGGCCGTGCTCAGCGGACACGGGGGCGGGTCGAAAGTACAGCAGGCGCATTTATTGTAATTGCGAATTACAATTAATGAGGAGAGAGAGTGTCAGACAGACACGGGGCCGTGTCCAGCGGACACGGGGCCGTGTCCAGCTCTCTGTTCAGCCTATAAATAGGAGTGCTTGGATTCATTTCATCTCATCCCTTGGCACACCACCTCTCTCACACTTCATCCACCACCCACCACCATCACAACACCATCATCCACCACCATCATCCATTGTCCATCGTAGAGTGTGTGAGTCGTCTCGGGATCCAAGATTGATCGTAAGAGTTCTTGACAATCAAGGCCATGTTTGCCTAAGTCTCTTACATCACTTGGTGAAGACAAAGTGTCTAGTATAATACTTTTTATTTCTAATCTTTTGCACTTTTTATTTGGTTTTGTATTAATGACTTTAATAACTAGTTACTTATGTTGAAGGTGATCTTTCCTTATCGTTTGTCCGTGGTGTCTTGTCATTATTTTACTGTCTATATAAAATAAAGGATTTTCACCATTCATATCTCCACGGTCTATATGGAGGTATGTTGGCTACCTGATCGGGGGTTAAGGGAACGGTTTGGTAAAGGTCTTGCCATTGTTCAGCGTTTAGAAGTCCTGCAATGGACCTGGGTCAAATTTAGTAGGACCTCCTTCAATGCTTCACGGTATTGGATGGCGGGGGTCCAAACTCTTTGATCCCCTCATAAGTTAACTACTATTAATACTATAACCCGGCTACTTAGGACTGTATCCCTGCTGACTCAGACTACTTAGCCGAGGGTAACGTCACCGCCAAAAGCGGGGCCTACCACAATATTGCATTAATAACTTAATTCATTATCTTCCAATAATCCACCCTTTTAGGATTGTATCCTTGCTGACTCAAACTACTGGGGTGAGGGTAACGTCACCTTCAAAAGAGGGGCCTACTACAATAACTAAGATAATCTCTTAATTATGTGCAAAAGTGCGGAAATAATCAAAGGTTATACTAGATACGAGTCAGAACCAAGTGATTCATCTTGTCTATCTGTTTTTATTTTATTTTATTTTCAGCATTTTAGTTAGTTTTATTTTTCTTAGCTTAAAACATTTTTCTAAACTTTTTATTTTGATTAGACGTTGAGGATAAACCGGTACTAAAAGCTCTTGTGTCCTTGGACGACCTCGGTATCTTACCAACGCTATACTACACTCAACGATGGGTGCACTTGCCCATATGTGTGTTTAGTGTTAGTGATATCGTGTTTTATAAATGTAAAACTTGGCTAAAATAAGTGTTAAAAAGGGCTTAAAATATACACCTAATATATACGACACTTCGCACGCATCACGCATCAGCTACGACATTCGCCTTACCAGGATGGTAGCGAATCTCGCAATCATAGTCGTTCAAGAGTTCAACCCAACGTCGTTGCCTCATATTCAGCTCTTTCTGATTAAGAATATGCTGGAAACTTTTATGGTCTGTGAAAACCACACACTTCGTTCCATAGAGGTAGTGTCTCCAGATTTTAAGCGCAAAAACCACAGCTCCTAACTCTAGATCATGAGTCGTGTAGTTCTTCTCATGAATTTTCAGCTGTCTAGATGCATATGCAATAACTTTACCTCGTTGCATGAGGACGCAACCAAGGCCTAGTTTGGATGCATCGCAATAGACAACGAAATCATCGCTTCCCTCGGGCAGAGATAGAACAGGAGCATTACATAACTTCTGCTTCAGCGTTTGGAACGCTTCTTCTTGCTTGGGTCCCCACTCAAAAGGCTTCTTCTTCTGAGTCAAAGCAGTGAGTGGAACCGCAAACTTAGAGAAATTTGAAATAAATCGCCGATAATAACCAGCAAGACCAAGAAAAGATCAAATCTCTATGGGCGTCGTCGGTGTATTCCAGTCCTTAATAGCAGCAATCTTGGATGGATCCACATAAATACCCTGCTCATTGACTATGTGACCCAAGAATTGAACTTCTTTAAGCCAGAATTCACACTTGGAGAATTTAGCAAAAAGTTGTTCCTTCTTCAGGAGTTCCAATGTTAAGCGAAGGTGTTGTTCGTGCTAGGCTCGAGACTTTGAATAAATCAAGATGTCATCAATAAAAACAATGACAAACTGATCCAAATAAGGCTTGCAGACCCTATTCATTAAGTCCATGAAAACAGCAGGAGCATTAGTCAAACCGAAAGGCATGACTGTGAACTCGAAATGCCCATATCTTGTTCGGAAAGCAGTTTTGGGAATATCTTCTTCGAGAACACGAAGTTGATGATACCCAGAACGTAGATCGATCTTGGAAAAACATGAAGCACCCTGCAGCTGGTCGAAGAGATCATCAATTCGAGGTAAGGGATATCGATTCTTGATGGTGAGCTTATTAAGCTCACGATAATCGATACACATTCGAAAAGATCCATCTTTCTTTTTCACGAAGAGGACAGGAGCTCCCCAAGGTGAAAAGCTTGGTCGAATGAATCCTTTATCAGATAAATCTTGAAGCTGCTTCGATAATTCTTGCATCTCAGATGGTGCAAGTCGATAAGGCGCTTTTGCAATCGGGTTGGCATTGGGTACAAGGTCAATATGAAACTCGACTTGACGAACTGGAGGCAAACCAGGCAGTTCATCAGGAAACACCTCTGGATAATCCCGAACAATCGGAATATCCTGAATACTCTTGCTCTTGTCCTTCTCCTCAGTGACATGTGCCAGAAAAGCAACATGTCATTTTCGCAAATAACTTTGGGCCTTTGTACACGACATAAGCTTCAATCCACCAGATGGCTTCTCGCCACGAATCTCCAGAACATCGCCAGAAGACAAAGGAATACGAACAATCTTATCGAAACAAACCACCTCAGCATGGTGTTTGGTTAGCCAATCCATTCCAACGATAATATCGAAGCTTCCAAGTTGCATCGGTGTGAGGTCAATAGGAAAAAGATGGTTATCAAGGTTCAACTGACAACCATGAATAACAGAATCGAGAATAAGAGGTTTACCAGTGGCAATTTCAACAGATAAGGGTTTCCTCAGTTTTGTTCTAGGTATCGCAAGCAAAGGCTCAAAAGACAATGAAACAAAACTTCTATCGGCACCGAAATCAAAAAGAATAGATGCAGGTCTATTGTTAACAAGAAACGTACCGTTAACCACTTCGTTGTTGACCCTAGCTTCGTTTGCATTCAAATTGTACGCTCGACCACGAGCGAGGTTCACATTGACGTTTGCATTCGGGTTTGCGTTAGCATTCGCTAGCCTCGGACAGTTGTTGCGGAAGTGACCATACTCTCCACAATTAAAACATGAACCCGGTGGGAATCTTGCAGCATTCCCTTGACCCTGAGCTGGAACCTGAGCAACCTGATTTTGTCCAAAATGACAAACATTGGCCATATGCCCAAGTCTACCACACGTCGTGCATTGCCTGCAAGCTTGTTATGCAACGTGATGACCGTTGCAACGAGTACAGTGAGGTGCGGTACCAGCGTATGCTTTCTTTGCAGGTGGCTGAGCCGGTGGGTTCTGCGGGTTCTGAGCAGTCTGGGCTGTAATAGCAAAATTTTGGACACCCTTTCGCTTCTTCGATTTCTTCGACGTCTCTCCTTCCTTGCCCTTACCCTTTTTCTTGTTTTTCTCAGAATCAGTTGCCTTTTTTTTATCACCCTTGCGGGTGAGTTTACCCTTCCTGACTTGGGTCTCAGTCAGGGTAGCAGACAACTCTATTGCTTGGCGAAGGGTAGGAGGATTAACACCGGTCACAATCTCCAGAATAGAATCGGGTAGGCCATCGATATATCTCTCGATTGCTTTCTCAGGAGGGGTAACCATGGTGGGGCACAATAGGCTGAGTTCCTCAAAACGATTCGTGTATGGACGGTGTTCAGCCCCATCTTGCTTTAAGTCCTCAAACTCACGTTCCAAAATTCGAATTTCGTGACGGGGACAAAACTCCTTCATCATGAGAGCCCGAAGCTCTGCCCATGTTTGTGCTAATGCCACTTCGACACCCCTGTCGCGCATAATACCATTCCACCAGGTAAGCGCTCGCTTCTCAAATACGCTTGAAGCAAATTCAACCTTCCGTGCATTCGGACACTGCACATGTCTGCATGTGTTCTTGATGCTCTCAAACCACTGCAAGAGCGCAGTTGCTCCTTGCGACCCAGAAAACTTTTGCGGCTTCGCAGAATTGAAGTTCTTGAAATTACATTGTGCGTTATTGTTGTTGTTATTATTGTTGTTGTTATTGTTGTTAAATATCTCGTGCACTTGGGTTACAACACCGGGAAGTACAGCAGCCACTTGCTAAGAAACCAGGGCTGCGATTTCTTCAATAGTAAAAGTTCGAGGATCGCGTCGAGGAGGCATTGTCTAACAAGGAAACAAGAGAATCGAGTGAGGTTGAAATTTAGGAAAAACAAAAGAGGTATTGACAAAACACAAGGAAGGCGATCATTTGTTTCTTACCTCGAACAAACAAACGACACACAGTGACTAATCAAAGTAAATAGATCAAAAATAATGTATCGCGAAGACATGCTCGCCTATAAGTGAACACTCATCGTGTCTGATGAGATATATACGAAGTGCTTGCCTAGACAGAAAACCCAGAATACAGGCATTCACCCTTCCAGTTTGCACGTGTTCACATTATTTAAAACCCAAAACCTTGACGAGATTTTGAAAACTCAAAGGGGTTCAAAACCTTATAACAGAGGGTAAAAAACCTTACAATAAATTATTCAAAAACAGAAGATTGTTTTTTCAAAAATCGTTTCGGAAAATTTGGTTTTTGTTTTGATAATCACCTAAGGATAGGTGATATGCATGTTTTAAGATCTAAACACAAAATAACTTGTGTTAGGGTCCTAGAAAAGTTATAGTCTAGGTCAAAGAATTACTAATAACCTAATTCCCTATAACCATTGGCTCTAATACCAACTCTTCTGTCACACCCCGACCGCGTAAAAAAACAAAGCGCGGCGGAAAACGTCGGGGCGTACTGCAACAGAATTATCGTTTCATAACCATGGATACAAAAGTGTTTCGTTTTATTGAATATTAAATATTATCATTGTCTTAAAATAGAACAAACAAGTTACATATCGACTAATATTGTTTTATGTCACTAAGGCCTTGTCCAGATCCTACGTGACGCATGCATCCTAGCAAATCATCATCAAGCATCAACTCCTGAAACATATGTGAAAATACAGTCAGCAAAGAAATGCTGGCGAGTACATAGGTTTTATAGGAGTATTGGATTCATGGCTATTTTAAATGTTTCAATACTTTATTAAAAACCTTGTTTTGAAAAGAGTATAATATTGCAACTTTATTAACCAACTCAAATCGAGCGGGTTATAGTTTATGAAACCTCGTAGCCATGATTCTTAACCCAAAAACCTTTGTTTTAGCAAAGCAAATTGTAAAACATCTCGTATTAACTCGTTAATAAAACTCGTATGTTACTTCAAAAACATCGTTGTGTGACATCGTTTCACTATCGTTTACCCAAATCGTTTAACATCTTATCGTCCAAATTGTTTAGAAATCGTTTACATCATCCAAATCGTCCTCGTTTTAATTGTGAATAACTTATATATGGTCGTCTAGCTAATAACATTCAAACCTTTGTGACTCGTCCCTCGTTTCTCGCATTAATAAACCACCATAGGGTAAATTAACAAATATCAGATTCAGTCGCTACCCACAACCCCCACACATAACCATGGGTGTAGTATGATAACGGGATTTGTCAGATCCTATGGTACCATAACCTAATACTGGTCGGCTTGATCATTGCTAATGAATGTCATTTGTTATGTAACCCAACCAACAAGTTCGTTCACATTATCGAAATCATTATTAGTTTTGTATAAATCGTCTTAATCGTTTTTGAAACCATCGTTATAACATCAAAATCGTTTTGATACCTTCGTTAAAACCTTGAAAACATTTAGTACATATGAATCACCCCAAAACAGTTGAAAGCAGTAAAATATGGGAACTATGTACTCACATGTAGTGCAAAGTATCCTCAGTCAATAGAACTTCAACAAACTCGAGCAAACCAGAGAAATCAAACAGTACCTAGTAATCGAATCACTAATCAAACAATAGACGCCTAAATCGGAAGATCGGACAGAATGAGGTCTTGTAAGCCAAATGAGTGTTAGAACTCATGTGATATGGTTTAAGAAAGCCTACATCCTAAATGGGAACCTAACCTAAGTGCTTTCGACCCATCGTGACCCATTATGGTAACTTATGCTACTTTAACGCGTCGTGCGCGCAAAGCGCGTTCGAGACGTCTAACTAGTCCTATGACAAGTATTATATGCCTATACATGTTTTATCATGTTGTATAATCAGTTATGTACAAAATTTTAAGTTACATAAGCTAAATTACCAATTATACATGAAAAGGGTATTTTGGTAATTTACCTAAGGCATATAAACTACCTATCATACAACTACTTAACGAAGCGACCATAAGGTATAACCTCGGAAGGTTATTCCCTATATACTATGGTCACCTAATGTATTTGGTCGGATCCTAATGATCGACCAAATGGGTCGGGTTCGAAGGTATAAGCGATTTATGAGATCGCTTACCCTTACGACCCTAGACAACGTGGTAATCAGTAGGCATAGTCCCAAGGGACTATAACCATCGTGATTACAATCACGTTGCGATGTTCAAATGAACTTCGCATTGACCATAAACTGGTCAACGCAGAAAGTCAAACAAAGTTTGACTTTCACACTCGAAAAGACTCGAAAAGCAATAAAAGAACGAAGGAATACTTACGAAGGGTCCCCGAATGCTAATCTCGATTCAAGTAACTCAGGTATGAAACAATGGTTTCAACTTAGAGTTTCTCAAATCAAAATTCTTGTGGGTTTTGCAATTGAAGTCATGGGGTATTTATAGGATTTCCCGAACCGTTAGGATCGTTTCTTGGAAAATGTGCTTCAATCTTGGCCATACACTTGCACCCATGGTATTGTAATACCATGTGCACATCAAACCAGCCCATAGTATTGCCCAAAACCATGTGCAAAGGTGGTATAGGCCAGATTCAATGTTTCTGCACAGAAAGTTTCAAAAATGGCAGATTTGGTCCCTGTAGTGTAATAAGGCCTTTTCCGACGCGTTTTAGGCCCGTTAACCCCATTTCAAAGCTCTAAAATGAAGTTAAAGTAAAGGGAACTTAAAATGTTCTCAAAAATATCTCGGATGTCGGTTCGTTTAGCCGTACGGTTGCGTTGTTCGGCTAATTACGACGGAATGCGCATAAGCGCGAAATACGATCCAAATGACGCGACGAATGGATTTTTCTTATGCCAAACACTAAAATAAAATATTTTAGTGCTTAAATAAATTTTTGGATGTCCGGAGGTATTCAGAACATAAGTTATGCGTGAAAATGCAAACTTGTGCACTTTTTGACGCTTTTAGTCCCTGAATGAGCTTAAAGTTTATTTTAGCATACCGTACCCCTCAAAGCCTATTTCTAAGCTATGTAAAGGATATTTAGGGTATGGTTAACTTATGATCAAGTTATGAAATGTTCGTTACTGTGTAAATCCCCATAGATTCACAGTTTGACACAATTAGTCCCTGTGATCGAATAGACTTGTTTTCAACACACCAAACCATTCAAAACTTATTTCTAAGTTATGTAAAGGTTATTTAAGGTATGTTAAGCCTATGTCACTATCCTGGAGTGTTTGTTGCATTAAACTGGTTATATTTATGCATCTGTGCGCGTATAACCTTCCAGAAAGCGATTTAAAGCTTGAAATCGGAATCGAATCGAATTTGTAAAATCACAAAACATAAACACACACATAAAGACATCAAACACATATAATAACACCAAATCACATTGTTTTATTAATAATCAACATTGTTTTACATCGTACATCGATTACAGAGTATAGTTGTCACAGTCTCCCCTACTTCAGGAAATTTCGTCCCGAAAATTTAACTAGAGGAAGCTTGTGAAAACAAATGTGGACACTTCGTCTTCATCTGGTCCTCACGTTCCCAAGTAAACTCAGGACCACGTTTGGATTCCCAGCGAACTTTGACCAAATGAATCCGTTTGTTCTTCAACTATTTGTATGTACGTTCCACTATCTCCACAGGTTTCTCAACAAAGTGCATCGTTTCATCGATTTGGATCTCGTCGTGAGGAATGTGAAGATCAGCGTCAATTAAACACTTTCGCAAATTGGACACGTGAAAAGTCGGGTGAACGTTTCCAAGCTCTGGAGGTAGCTCTAGTCTGTAGGCAACCTTTCCAATTCTTTCAACAATCTTAAATGGTCCAACATATCGTGGTGCAAGTTTTCCTTTCCTTCCAAATCTCACGACTCCCTTCCAAGGTGAAACCTTGAGTAGGACACGATCTCCGACTTGAAATTCTAAGGGCTTGCGTCGTAAATTCGCATATCTCTTTTGACGTAATCTAGCTGTCACAAGATTATTGCGGATTTTCTTGATCTTGTCTGTTGTTTCCAGAACGAGTTCAGGTCCAGTAAGCTGAGCTTCACCGGTCTCGTAATGTTCTCCCACTTCCGAACCGGTATTTCTGGCTGTACAAGCAAGCCAGAAGGTCGTTGATGTTCGGCCTTGACTTTGAGACAAGTTAGGCATTTTGATACATACAAGGCAACATCCTTCTTCATACCAGGCCACCAGCACGAAGTACGAAGATCCTTGTACATTTTATCAGCACCAGGATGGATAGAATATCGAGACTTATGAGATTCGTCCATTACCAAGGTGCGAAGATCGTCCTGATTCGGAATCCACAAACGATCCATGAAATAGAGCAAACCATCGTCTTTCGCTTCGAGTTTAAGCTCAAGCTGATGTGGTAATTCCGTACCTATCAAATTTTGTGAAACACAAAATTGCTGAGCCTGAAGAACACGAGTTTGAAGATCAGATAGAGTTTGAATAGAATGAAGCTTGACTTGTTCTTTTCGACTAAGCGCATCAGCTACGACATTCGCCTTACCAGGATGGTAGCGAATCTCGCAATCATAGTCGTTCAAGAGTTCAACCCAACGTCGTTGCCTCATATTCAGCTCTTTCTGATTAAAAATATGCTGGAGACTTTTGTGGTCTGTGAAAACCACACACTTCGTTCCATAGAGGTAGTGTCTCCAGATTTTAAGCGCAAAAACCACAGCTCCTAACTCCAGATCATGAGTCGTGTAGTTCTTCTCGTGAATTTTCAGCTGTCTAGATGCATATGCAATAACTTTACCTCGTTGCATGAGGACGCAACCAAGGCCTAGTTTGGATGCATCGCAATAGACAACGAAATCATCGCTTCCCTCGGGCAGAGATAGAACAGGAGCATTACATAACTTCTGCTTCAGCGTTTGGAACGCTTCTTCTTGCTTGGGTCCCCACTCAAAAGGCTTCTTCTTCTGAGTCAAAGCAGTGAGTGGAACCGCAAACTTAGAGAAATTTGAAATAAATCACCGATAATAACCAGCAAGACCAAGAAAAGATCGAATCTCTGTGGGCGTCGTCGGTGTATTCCAGTCCTTAATAGCAGCAATCTTGGATGGATCCACATGAATACCCTGCTCATTGACTATGTGACCCAAGAATTGAACTTCTTTAAGCCAGAATTCACACTTGGAGAATTTAGCAAAAAGTTGTTCCTTCTTCAGGAGTTCCAATGTTAAGCGAAGGTGTTGTTCGTGCTCGGCTCGAGACTTTGAATAAATCAAGATGTCATCAATAAAAACAATGACGAACTGATCCAAATAAGGGTTGCAGACCTTATTCATTAAGTCCATGAAAACAGCAGGAGCATTAGTCAAACCGAAAGGCATGACTGTGAACTCGAAATGCCCATATCTTATGCGGAAAGCAGTTTTGGGAATATCTTCTTCGAGAACACGAAGTTGATGATACCCAGAACGCAGATCGATCTTGGAAAAACATGAAGCACCCTGCAGCTGGTCGAAGAGATCATCAATTCGAGGTAAGGGATATCGATTCTTGATGGTGAGCTTATTAAGCTCACGATAATCGATACACATTCGAAAAGATCCATCTTTCTTTTTCACGAAGAGGACAGGAGCTCCCCAAGGTGAAAAGCTTGGTCGAATGAATCCTTTATCAGATAAATCTTGAAGCTGCTTCGATAATTCTTGCATCTCAGATGGTGCAAGTCGATAAGGCGCTTTTGCAATCGGGTTGGCATTGGGTACAAGGTCAATATGAAACTCGACTTGACGAACTGGAGGCAAACCAGGCAGTTCATCAGGAAACACCTCTGGATAATCCTGAACAATCGGAATATCCTGAATACTCTTGCTCTTCTCCTTCTCCTCGGTGACATGTGCCAGAAAAGCAACATATCCTTTTCGCAAATAACTTTGGGCCTTTGTACACGACATAAGCTTCAATCCACCAGATGGCTTCTCGCCACGAATCTCCAGAACATCGCCAGAAGACAAAGGAATACGAACAATCTTATCGAAACAAACCACCTCAGCATGGTGTTTGGTTAGCCAATCCATTCCAACGATAATATCGAAGCTTCCAAGTTGCATCGGTGTGAGGTCAATAGGAAAAAGATGGTTATCAAGGTTCAACTGACAACCATGAATAACAGAATCGAGAATAAGAGGTTTACCAGTGGCAATTTCAATAGATAAGGGTTTCCTCAGTTTTGTTCTAGGTATCGCAAGCAAAGGCTCAAAAGACAATGAAACAAAACTTCTATCGGCACCGGAATCAAAAAGAATAGATGCAGGTCTATTGTTAACAAGAAACGTACCGTTAACCACTTCGTTGTTGACCCTAGCTTCATTTGCATTCAAATTGTACGCTCGACCACGAGCGGGGTTCACATTGACGTTTGCATTCGGGTTTGCGTTAGCATTCGCTAGCCTCGGACAGTTGTTGCGGAAGTGACCATACTCTCCACAATTAAAACATGAACCCGGTGGGAATCTCGCAGCATTCCCTTGACCCTGAGTTGGAACCTGAGCAACCTGATTTTGTCCAAAACGACAAACATTTGCCATATGCCCAAGTCTACCACACGTCGTGCATTGCCTACAAGCTTGTTGTGCAACGTGATGACCGTTGCAACGAGCACAGTGAGGTGCGGTACCAGCATATGCTTTCTTTGCAGGTGGCTGAGCTGGTGGGTTCTGCGGGTTCTGAGCAGTCTGGGCTGTAACAGCAAAATTTTGGACACCCTTTCGCTTCTTCGATTTCTTCGACGTCTCTCCTTCCTTGCCCTTACCCTTTTTCTTGTTTTTCTCAGAATCAGTTGCCTTCTTTTTATCACCCTTGCGGGTGAGTTTACCCTTCCTGACTTGGGTCTCAGTCAGGGTAGCAAACAACTATATTGCTTGGCGAAGGGTAGGAGGATTAACACCGGTCACAATCTCCAGAATAGAATCGGGTAGGCCATCGATATATCTCTCGATTGCTTTCTCAGGAGGGGTAACCATGGTGGGGCACAATAGGCTGAGTTCCTCAAAACGATTCGTGTATGCACGGTGTTCAGCCTCATCTTGCTTTAAGTCCTCAAACTCACGTTCCAAAATTCGAATTTCGTGACGGGGACAAAACTCCTTCATCATGAGAGCCCGAAGCTCTGCCCATGTTTGTGCTAATGCCACTTCGGCACCCCTGTCGTGCATAATACCATTCCACCAGGTAAGCGCTCGCTTCTCAAATACGCTTGAAGCAAATTCAACCTTCCGCGCATTCGGACACTGCACATGTCTGAATGTGTTCTCGATGCTCTCAAACCACTGCAAGAGCGCAGTTGCTCCTTGCGACCCAGAAAACTTTTGCGGCTTCGCAGAATTGAAGTTCTTGAAATTACATTGTGCGTTATTGTTGTTGTTATTATTGTTGTTGTTATTGTTGTTAAATATATCGTGCACTTGGGTTACAACACCGGGAAGTACAGCAGCCACTTGCTGAGAAACCTGGGCTGCGATTTCTTCAATAGTAAAAGTTCGAGGATCACGTCGAGGAGGCATTGTCTAACAAGGAAACAAGAGAATCGAGTGAGGTTTAAATTTAGGAAAAACAAAAGAGGTATTGACAAAACACAAGGAAGTCGATCATTTGTTTGTTACCTCGAACAAACAAACGACACGCAGTGACTAATCAAAGTAAATAGATCAAAAATAATGTATCGCGAAGACATGCTCGCCTATAAGTGAACACTCATCCCAAGAATTCCCAGGTAAGCATAACTGGTCTCGTGTCTGATGAGATATATACGAAGTGCTTGCCTAGACAGAAAACCCAGAATACAGGCATTCACCCTTCCAGTTTGCACGTGTTCACATTATTTAAAACCCAAAACCTTGACGAGATTTTGAAAACTCAAAGGGGTTCAAAACCTTATAACAGAGGGTTGAAAACCTTACAATAAATTATTCAAAAACAGAAGATTGTTTTTTCAAAAATCGTTTCGGAAAATTTGGTTTTTGTTTTGATAATCACCTAAGGATAGGTGATATGCATGTTTTAAGATCTAAACACAAGATAACTTGTGTTAGGGTCCTAGAAAAGTTATAGTCTAGGTCAAAGAATTACTAATAACCTAATTCCCTATAACCATTGGCTCTGATACCAACTCTTCTGTCACACCCCGACCGCGTAAAACAACAAAGCGCGGCGGAAAACGTCGGGGCGTGTTGCAACAGAATTATCGTTTCATAACCATGGATACAAAAGTGTTTCGTTTTATTGAATATTAAATATTATCATTGTCTTAAAATAGAACAAACAAGTTACATATCGACTAATATTGTTTTATGTCACTAAGGCCTTGTCCAGATCCTACGTGACGCATGCATCCTAGCAAATCATCATCAAGCATCAACTCCTGAAACATATGTGAAAATACAGTCAGCAAAGAAATGCTGGCGAGTACATAGGTTTTATAGGAGTATTGGATTCATGGCTATTTTAAATGTTTCAATACTTTATTAAAAACCTTGTTTTGAAAAGAGTATAATATTGCAACTTTATTAACCAACTCAAATCGAGCGGGTTATAGTTTATGAAACCTCGTAGCCATGATTCTTAACCCAAAAACCTTTGTTTTAGCAAAGCAAATTGTAAAACATCTCGTATTAACTCGTTAATAAAACTCGTATGTTACTTCAAAAACATCGTTGTGTGACATCGTTTCACTATCGTTTACCCAAATCGTTTAACATCGTATCGTCCAAATTGTTTAGAAATCGTTTACATCATCCAAATCGTCCTCGTTTTAATTGTGAATAACTTATATATGGTCGTCTCGCTAATAACATCCAAACCTTCGTGACTCGTCCCTCGTTTCTCGCATTAATAAACCACCATAGGGTAAATTAATAAATATCAGATTCAGTCGCTACCCACAACCCCCACACATAACCATGGGTGTAGTATGATAACGGGATTTGTCAGATCCTATGGTACCATAACCTAATACTGGTCGGCTTGATCATTGCTAATGAATGTCATTTGTTATATATCCCAACCAACAAGTTCGTTCACATTATCGAAATCGTTATTAGTTTTGTATAAATCGTCTTAATCGTTTTTGAAACCATCGTTATAACATCAAAATCGTTTTGATACCATCGTTAAAACCTTGAAAACATTTAGTACATATGAATCACCCCAAAACAGTTGAAAGCAGTAAAATAGGGGAACTATGTACTCACATGTAGTGCAAAGTATCCTCAGTCAATAGAACTTCAACAAACTCGAGCAAACCAGAGAAATCAAACAGTACCTAGTAATCGAATCACTAATCAAACAATAGACGCCTAAATCGGAAGATCGGACAGAATGAGGTCTTGTAAGCCAAATGAGTGTTAGAACTCATGTGATATGGTTTAACAAAGCCTACATCCTAAATCGGAACCTAACCTAAGTGCTTTCAACCCATCGTGACCCATTAAGGTAACTTATGCTACTTTAACGCGTCGTGCGCGCAAAGCGTGTTCGAGACGTCTAACTAGTCCTATGACAAGTATTATATGCCTATACATGTTTTATCATGTTGTATAATCAGTTATGTACAAAAGTTTAAGTTACATAAGCTAAATTACCAATTATACATGAAAAGGGTATTTTGGTAATTTACCTAAGGCATATAAACTACCTATCATACACCTACTTAACGAAGCGACCATAAGGTATAACCTCGGAAGGTTATTCCCTATATACTATGGTCACCTAATGTATTTGGTCGGATCCTAATGATCGACCAAATGGGTCGGGTTCGAAGGTATAAGCGATTTATGAGATCGCTTACCCTTACGACCCTAGACAACGTGGTAATCAGTAGGCATAGTCCCAAGGGACTATAACCATCGTGATTACAATTATGTTGCGAAGTTCAAATGAACTTCGCATTGACCATAAACTGGTCAACGCAGAAAGTCAAACAAAGTTTGACTTTCAGACTCGAAAAGACTCGAAAAGCAATAAAAGAACGAAGGAATACTTACGAAGGGTCCCCGAATGCTAATCTCGATTCAAGTAACTCAGGTATGAAACAATGGTTTCAACTTAGAGTTTCTCAAATCAAAATTCTAGTGGGTTTTGCAATTGAAGGCATGGGGTATTTATAGGATTTCCCGAACCGTTAGGATCGTTTCTTGGAAAATGTGCTTCAATCTTGGCCATACACTTGCACCCATGGTATTGTAATACCATGTGCACATCAAACCAGCCCATAGTATTGCCCAAAACCATGTGCAAAGGTGGTATAGGCCAGATTCAATGTTTCTGCACAGAAAGTTTCAAAAATGGCAGATTTGGTCCCTGTAGTGTAATAAGGCCTTTTCCGACGCGTTTAAGGCCCGTTAACCCCATTTCAAAGCTCTAAAATGAAGTTAAAGTAAATGGAACTTAAAATGTTCTCAAAAATATATCGGGTGTCGGTTCGTTTAGCCGTACGGTTGCGTTGTTCGGCTAATTACGACGGAATGCGCATAAGCGCGAAAAACGATCCAAATGACGCGACGAATGGATTTTTCTTATGCCAAACACTAAAATAAAATATTTTAGTGCTTACATAAATTTTTGGATGTCCGGAGGTATTCAGAACGTAAGTTATGCGCGAAAATGCAAACTTGTGCACTTTTTGACGCTTTTAGTCCCTGAATGAGCATAAAGTTTATTTTAGCATACCGTACCCCTCAAAGCCTATTTCTAAGCTATGTAAAGGATATTTAGGGTATGTTTAACTTATGATCAAGTTCCAGATGTTCGTTACTGTGTAAATCCCCATAGATTCACAGTTTGACACAATTAGTCCCTGTGATCGAATAGACTTGTTTTCAACACACCAAACCATTCAAAACTTATTTCTAAGTTATGTTAAGGTTATTTAAGGTATGTTAAGCCTATGTCACTATCCCGGAGTGTTTGTTGCATTAAACTGGTTATATTTACGCATCTGTGCGCGTATAACCATCCAGAAAGCGATTTAAAGCTTGAAATCGGAATCGAATCGAATTTGTAAAATCACCAAACATAAACACACACATAAAGACATCAAACACATATAATAACACCAAAGCACATTGTTTTATTAATAATCAACATTGTTTTACATCGTACATCGATTACAGAGTACAGTTGTCACACAGCCTGTGGTACATTTCCTCTGTAGTAAAGTTCCACATTCTGCTGATGAGCTGGATTGTTGACTTTAGATCTCTTTATCTCCAACTCATGGCTTTCAAGTCTTTCAGTCAGCAAATCCACAGTTAACTCTTCAGGCTTGATTGTATTTTTCAACATTAGAGCGAAGTATTGCCAATCTTGATCATTTGGCAATGAATCAAACAATTTATCCACCAGCTCCTCTTCAGTGTATGTGATTTTGTATCTGGCCAGCTCCATTTTCAGATGTCTAAATCTCTCGATCATTTTATAAACAGATTCATTTTTCATGCAACTGAATAGATCAAACTCTTTACACAACAATTTCTTTTTGTTTCTTACAATTTCATTACTTCGTACACATTTACTCTCTAATGCTTCCCACAAACTCTTTGAAGTTTTTTCTTGTTCGAGTAACGAAATAATATCTTCTCTTACTGACTGTTTGATCAATGTTATCATTTTATATTCAGCCACAACATTTTTTATATCTTTTTATGTAAACTCTTCTTCATTTAATAACTCTCCTCCTTCTTTTGCTGGTGCTTTATATTCATTTTTCAGTTTTAACCAACTTTCAGGAGCGAAAGCTTTTACCCAACCCTCAAACCGATTTTTCCACCAGTTATAATCTTCAATCTTCATTAGCTTCGGTGGTTTCTGTTGGCTTCCATACATATTGTCATATTTCAAATTTTCTGAAATCTCTTTCGAATACTCTCTTATTTCAGATCTTCTTTCGGATGATTCTGAAGTAAAGGCATTGTAGAACGTGTTGTAAAATTCTTCACCGCTGCTCGACATCTTCAAATTTTGTCTTGAATTTGCACTTTGTATATCTTCAATCACCTTAATCACGAACAAACAAACACAGTGAGTTTAATCAATATCAAACAAATAAATCGGACGGGTATCCGATCAAGTGAGTCAACACAAGTCAACAGTGAAAATAATCGTGTGACAACGCTATCCGTTCGGGTGAGGTTGTATCCGTTCGAGTGAGATAGCTATCCGACTCTTTGACAAATACCACTCAAATGATGACACTAAATGACAAAACTGTTATCAGTTCGGGTGACGGTTGATTCTTTGACTTCTTCAATGAATTTTATCTTTCAATCAATTCTCACATGTAACATATACAATCCTGAATCAAATCACATGCAATCACAATCAATATGAATTATTATATCACATGCACACTGACTTATCACAAGAAAATTCTGAATGCTATTAATGATGTTTGACACAAATCACAATACTTCACATGTAATGTATGAATCAATGGCCGACAAGTATGATATTTAAAAAAAATCCTATTGAACCGTTTGTTTAGTGGATTGACACTTTGTTCACGTGATGTAATAATGGGATAAACTGATTGACTGAATGTTGACTAGACAACTCGCTAGGATGAAAACACAAGACACGGATTGTTGTGACGCGGATTGCTATCCGCGCGGACAAGTGATCCGTCCGGATTAAGATGAACAGTTCAGCAAACTCGACCACAAAAACTTAGATTTCTCTCAAACGGCATGGAATTTTAACCTGAAAATTTGTAGGGTTATAGATCAGATGATTTTGCATAACATATCAAAAAATTAGCGAATTTGGACCGTAAAAACCCTGTCAATTTTGCAAAATTCAGAGAAAAAACGTGAAGAACATGAGAATTAAGAGAAATTTGACAAATCTGGATGTTTTTGGCTCTGAATCTGATCAATTTCTTGTACGAATCTGTGCGTTTGATCTTCGCAACCGAGAACCTGCTCTGATACCACTTGTAGGACCGGTTTTGACTAAGTTTCGATTGCGAACCGACTCGTGTAACGTGCGAAATCCGTACACAAATGTGACCGAACACATGAACGTACTCAAACTGTGATTCTATAAAACGTATGAAAGATACAAGCACCTCAAATCACCTTTTGCCTTTCTCTTTCTACTTTCTCTCTCTAGTTTCTCTCTCTAACACTAAAGCTCTTCAAGTCTCCAAATGGCAAAAGTCTCTAAAACTAACCCTTAGGTTCCTATTTATAGGTAAAGGATATAAGGAGACTCTCCTTATTTACAATTATGCCACCTTGCCTTTTACTAACTAGATATTACAAAATAAGCCTAGAATTAATCTATTTCTGCTACGGTCTTGAGATGACGGAGGCGATAGACATACTGCACTAACAGTAACCCTTATTAAAAGAACCAGGGACTTAGCTAGAATGACTCTTTCTGAGCTAATTTCATTGCCAGAGTCTTATGAAATGGACGACAAACAAAGGCTCTTCAATCACACTGCAAGCTACAACAATGCAGGTGTGTTGACCAACAGTGCTTTGATGTCTCAGCAAGGAATGAGCTCGCTCCAAACACCTTCTACTGTGCAGTTCCCTGCTAACCTTGGAACTTATATCAATCAATCTGGCTACTTTCCTGCTCCTACTCAACAATTGAACCAAACTCAATCTGCTCCACAGCCTGCTAATCAATCTGCTCCTACACCCACACAAATTCTTTCAAACATCACTACTGCTTTTGCTGCAACAAACTCTCCAGTAGCTACTTCGAAGGAATTTGAGCAAGCTATGGCTTTCATGACAGGGGTCATGAATTGTTATCACGCGTTCATTGCTGGAAGGGTTGCAAATAACATCGACTCTACTGAACTGCTAGAAATTCATCCTGATGATGTTGAAGAAATGGATATCACTTGGCAGATGGCCATGGCAGTGTTTCGTGCCAAGAACTTCGTGAAGAAAACTGGTAGAAACAAATGGGAAATGACTGATCATGAGCTTGGTTGGAACAAGGCTAAGCTCAGATGTTATAACTGCCATGAGCCTGGGCACTATGCTAGAGAGTGCAAATAGCCAAGAAGGGATAGAGTCGGTCCAAATGTGACTGTCACTGTTAGTTCAGCAGCTCGACCAGCTCCAAATGTTGTGTCTACCTCGAACATCATTGTCTCTCATCCCACTCAAGTTTCATCCTCAAACAATGCTGCCAGAACTCAAGCTGCAGAATCTGTTGCAAATCCTTGAAATGCATTGGTGGTTCAGGAAGGAGGGGGTTTTAATTGGACTCAACAGATGAACGATCAGCAGATCACTACAGACACTTTATACCAGCCAAATCAAGCTCTCATGGCAGAAGTGAAAGATGATGCTGACTCGGCCACTGAAGACATTGAGGGAACGATCTATCATGCCCTCATGGCTCAAATGAACAACTACACTCCTTCTGAGGCTGAGGTATGTGTAGATGATGTTTGTTGTACTTTAAAATGTAGGGAGAAGGTAAAAGGATTTAAGGAACAGGCCGAGTTGCGTACAGAATTTAACGCTTTTTGACGCTTTTAGTCCCTGATTGACCAATAAGTTTATTTTCGCATACCGAACCCCTCAAAGCCTATTTCTAAGCTACGTAAAGGATATTTAGGGTATGTTTAGCCTATGACCAAGTTCCGGAATGTTCGTTACTATACGAATCGGCATACTTTCATAGTTTATCGAAATTAATCCCTACTAGAGCATGGGGATGTGCATGGGGAAGTTTTTATAGATCGAAATGCTAGAGCATGTAATAGAATCACGTTGATTTGTGTTGGTTTTTCGGGCTAGTTGATAGGCTAGAGAGTCGTTTATTGATGTGTTTGCTAGTTTAGCTTGTTTGTTTCTTTGTTTCCACAGCTTGGGGTATGCCCCATCTATGATCTAGTGTGTTGATCATTCACACTACATGTTCTTTTTTGGTTGTTTATAAAAAATCACCGGGGTAACCCCTTACCCAAAAAAATTAGTCCCTGCGATCGAATAAACTTGTTTTTGCCATACCAAACCCTTTAAAACTTATTTCTAAGTTATGTAAAGGTTATTTAAGGGATGTTAAGCATATGTTGATGTTCCGGAGTGTTTGTCGTGTTAAACAGATTACGATTACGCACCAGTTTGTGTATAACTTTCCAGAAAGCGATATAGAGTTTGAAATTGAATAAAAATTGAAACGTGCAAAATGTCAAACATAAATAAATAAACATTGGGGCCAAATCACATTGTTTTATTGATAATTGAACTGTTTAAGGTTTATACAATGATTACAAGCACAGATGCCACAGTCTCCCCTACTTGCGGAAATTTCGTCCCAAAATTTATTTAGAGGAAACTTGTGAGAATAGATGTGGATATTTCGCCTTCATTTGATCTTCACGTTCCCAAGTAAAATCTGGACCACGTTTAGATTCCCAGCGAACTTTGACAAGTGGAATGCGCTTGCGTTTGAGCCATTTGACTTCACGGTCCATGATTTCCACAGGCTTCTCAACAAAGTGCATCATTTCATCAACACGAATTTCATCAAGTGGTATGTGGAGGTTCTCATCAGCTAAACACTTCTTGAGATTGGACACGTGAAAGGTTAGATGAACATTTCCAAGTTCAGGAGGTAACTCAAGTATGTAGGCTACCTTACCGATTCTTTCGACGATCTTGAATGGTCCAATATATCTAGGTGCAAGTTTTCCTGTCTTTCCAAATCTGATCACAACTTTCCAAGGTGAAACCTTGAGTAGAACGTGATCACCGACTTGAAATTCCAAGGGCTTGCGTCGTCTATCTCACTGATCTTGGAGGGATATTTTTCAAGAAACTGGTATATTTTTCAAAAACCAAGCACATTGCCATAAAAATTCACTTTATTCGTGATTCTTTCAACCAGGGTTTAATTAAAATGGATCAAATTCATACTGACGACAATGTCGCAGACATTTTTACAAAACCGGTTGATAAAGCACGTTTTCTTGCTCTTCTTGAACTTCTCAAAATGGTTGAATTCGAGGATTGACCGCGGTCACACAAAAATATTTTTCTTCGTTTCTGTAAATTTGTTTCTTAAAATAGTTTTTTTTTTATTTTAATAAAAAATTTAGGGGGATGTAGTCTCTCAGAAAAATACAAAAACATTAAAAATCAGAAAAATACAAAAATAGGTCTTTGCTTTTGCTATGCCTTGGCTACAACCCGGGAAATGAAATAAATTTTCACTATGTGGATTAGGGCTGACTCATGTAAGACCAATGTTGAAATGGTCTGGCTCTAGAGCGACGTGTTGGTAGGATTTATCCTGATGGCTGGACTCTTTGACTGGTACTGTATAGAACACTAATATCTATTCTATGACCTCAGGAAAGAACGTTCACTTGGAATTAGAGCATAGCTATTTGAATGTGTGTGTGACGTCCCGATACACACAATTTCGTTCTAGTTCTGAAATCTTTTCTAATAAACTCGTGTATCTCCTCTGTTTTGCGTGAGCAAAGACCTGGAGGTGCTAGGCAATGTCGGCTTCTGTTTTGCGTGAGCAAAGACCTAGTTGTACGTTGTCGCTTTGTGGATCAAATACACCCTAAAGAGGCCCTCTAGTGCCCAAAAGAAACACAAAAATAAAAACCTATATCAAACTGAGAAAATCTCATTTGATTTGTACATTATATCCATTTTTGCTGATCCATTCTGTTCTTTTCTCAATCCAGTCCAGTCAAGGTTTCAGAACTTTAAAATGGGCTTGTGAAATATGTGGTAGGGAAACTACTCGTATGATAGCCTGTTCAAATCTAAAATTTCGGTATTTGATCTTGATTGTTTTGAGTGTTTATATAATTTAAAGTGAAAACATGATAAATAAGTTGCAGTCCGTTATTTGATAAAGGCCTAGGGAGATAAGTTTAAGAGGAAAAACATACTGGAAATTGCTCGGATCTACCAGAGTAAATTAGTGTTCATAAATGTAGTCTAGCCCGAAACTCTGTGATTTGATCCCGTAAGAAAAGTTCATGCAAAACTGGTGTGTTGGTTGCTTGTTATTTGTAAATATTTCATATTGTTCTTTTTGTGTAAATATTTATTTTGTGTAAATATTTAGTTTATATTTTATTAATATAAAATTATGTGGCCGTGTGTTTATGAATCGAGAAAGAACGAAATTTCATAAAATATCGTTTGCTCAAAGTACATCGTGTCATCAACACGAATTTCATCAAGTGGTATGTGGAGGTTCTCATCAGCTAAACACTTCCTGATATTGGACACGTGAAAGGTTGGATGAACATTTCCAAGTTCAGGAGGCAACTCAAGTCTGTAGGCTACCTTACCGATTCTTTCGACGATCTTGAATGGTCCAACATATCTAGGTGCAAGTTTTCCTGTCTTTCCAAATCTGATCACAGCTTTCCAATGTGAAACCTTGAGTAGAACACGATCACCGACTTGAAATTCCAAGGGCTTGCGTCGTCTATCCGCGTAACTCTTTTGACGGCTTCTAGCTGTCTGAAGGTTATCGCGAACTTTCTTAACCTTATCTGTTGCCTCTAGAATGAGGTCAGGTCCAGTAAGCTGAGCCTCACAGATCTCATTCCAGCAGACTGGTGAACGACATTTTCGACCATATAAAGCCTCGAAAGGAGCTATGTTGAGCTGGAGTGATAACTATTGTTGTAGGAGAATTCAATCAACGGAAGATACGAATCCCAACTACCACCAAAATCGATCACACAAGCTCTAAGCATATCCTCCAATGTTTGGATTTTTCTTTCAGATTGACCATTCGTTTGCGGATGATAAGCTGTGCTCAAATTAAGTTGGGTTCCCATAGCAAATTGAATGGTTCCCCAAAAAGGAGATGAGAATCGAGCATCTCTATCGGAAATAATGTTCAGAGGAACACCATGTCGAGATACAATCTCATCCACATAGATTTTAGCAAGCTTGTCGGCAGATAGATCCTCACGGATTGGCAAGAAATGCGCTGACTTGGTAAGATGATCAACAACTACCCAAATAACATCATGACCTTTCTTAGTGCACGGAAGTTTGGTAATAAGATCCATAGCAATGTTTTCCCATTTCCAAACTAGAATCTCTGATTGCTCCAATAATCCAGAGGGATGTTGATGTTCAGCCTTAACCTTAAAACAAGTAAGGCATTTGGATACGTATAAGACAATGTCTTTCTTCATACCAGGCCACCAATACTGAGTATGTAGATCCTTATACATTTTATCTGCGCCAGGATGAATAGAATAGCGAGACTTATGAGCTTCATCGATAAGCAAGGTGCGAAGATTGTCTTAACTTGGGACCCACAAACGGTCCATGAAATAATACGATCCATTGTCTTTCAGAGATCAGGCTTAATGTGAAATGGTAATTCCTTACCCATCAAATCTTGTAAAACACAAGTACGTTGAGCCTGAGAAATGCGGGTTTGAATATCAGATCGTACTTGAACACAATGAAGCTTGACATGCTCTTTACGACTCAATGCATCAGCCATGACATTTGCCTTACCAGGATGATAGCTGTCACACCCTGACTTTTGCGGAAGCGTATGATGTGTGACTGGTTTAATATCACTGCATTCAATCATAATAAACAACTACATGATCAAAATGATGTTCATCCATATATAAAATTTGAGTAGGTTATTTAAGTTTTAAAACACAACCTTCGACAAGGTTACAAACCAACAAAAGTGGATGACATCTAAACTTGAAGTCTACTTCTAGAAACAACACCCGCACCCAAGATCCAACCTGTCACCTGAAATACATGTAATTTTGGAAAAGATCAACAAAAGTTGAGCGAGTTCATGCGTTTTGTGTGAGTACTTGTAATCTTGTAAACCTTTGAGAGACTCCTTAGGAAACAGGTATGAAAAGCGTGTATAATTGTACCAAATAAGTGTTTTACAAGGACACTAAGGCATGTGAGGACATAGGGAGCACTCAAGATGAGTAGGCTTATACCCTTGTCGAATTTCCCTTGACTATGTCGATTTCCCTCGACTAAGTCGAATTTCCCTTCGACTATGTCAATTTACCTTGATAATGTCAATTTCCCTTGACTATGGCGATTTCCCTCGACTGGGACACTGAAGCACTCAAGTGATCACATGAGGACCATGAGTGGGGCTTGGCCGTACCCGTTAGATCTAACCTTCGTCCCTAATTAAGTATTAATGGCATTTCAATATTTAGTCTATGCTCACATGATCTAGTAGTGCATTTCATAGGCATTTCATACCGTTTAAGCATTCGTAACATGTATTCCACCCCCGAGAGTTATAAAACCAAAAACAGTTAAGAGAAAAGGGGGAGCATGAACTCACTGTTTTGCGTCTTCGGTACTCGTAACTCAAATCTCGTCAGCAAACACGACTACCTACAATGTGCTAGGGTCTATTAGACGAGCGGGCCGTGCCTGGCCTTAGTATTCATGTTTTGAGTTACGTTTCTTTTATGTCTTTAACATTATCCCAAGTTATAATTACTTGTTAAAATAATAATTATTTTAACTTTAAATTATATTCAATTTTGGAATAATTGTTAAACAATATTTTTGTAACAATACTTCTCAAGTATTTATTTTCTTATTTTCCTTTCCAAGGATGGGGGTATCTCATACATGTGTCTTCGTATTCTCGTATTTGTAGTTTCCAAAATAATATATTTTCTCTTTGTCGAAAGTATGATATATTTTGTAATAATAATGAAAATCATATTTTCATTTCTTGTATCCAAAATAATATTTACCAAAAACATATTTATAACGGTAGTTTCCGGAATATTTTGTAAGTTACGTTCTTTCATTCGGTTTCACAATATTAAGTGTGTAACTTATATATTTATTCCTTATGATTTTTGGTATTTTTTTGGGATTGTAAATTCTTGGTATTTTGTTAAGTTATATTACTTTAATTCCTAAAATAACATAACTATTACACCAAGTATACAAATAAGTACACACAATGTGTTATAAATGTAAATATATATTCTAAATACATATTTATCCATCTTTATTTATAAAAACCAACCTCCGATACTTGTATTTTTATAACAAAATCTATGGCAAAGTTTGTATTGAAAACCATAGTTAAAACTTACTTGTAAATACTTGTTTAGAAAATATTTTTTCTAAGTGTTTGTATTTTTAGAAAATTTTGTCATAGTTTCCCATAAAAATGGAGGTGTCCATGATCATCACAAACAATCAACAATTAATCTACACTCACCAAATGCTAAAACAAAGCTATCTACATAATAATCATGAACTTGAACTTTCATAAAAACTTGTAGTAACTTGGTAGTGTGTTTAGTAGACTTAGTTACCCTTTAAAGTGTGTTTATTTCTTTAAAAATCTCATTCTTGAAAGATTTGAGTGTTTACAACTTGTTAGATGATTTTCCCAAAAATCATTCTTTTGAGTTTTTATTGTAAACAAAGTGTTCTTATACTTGTTTCAACACTAGAAACATGATTAGTTTCTTTAAAAACTATGTTTATACAAATCGTGTGATTTATCTTGGTTTCTTTGGAAGACTGTTTTAGAAATTACCCACTCACAAGACTTGTATCTTGATTAAATCATCATCACATGAAAACAACTTTTTATTTTTCAAGTTCATGTAACATAAGGTATGATGATCTTGCTCTTTCACAAGATCATTACATTAACTTAGTAGATCATGTGTTTAATCACAATCTAGTAGGTTCCATATGATGTCTAACATTACTAACACTAGTAATCAATCAACAAGAAGCAAATAATCACAAATCAACAAGATTTCATATGCTTATAAGCTTATGTTAGAGATTCATGAATATGTCTTTTAGTGTTCATCATGCTTAATAATGTTCATCACTTATTAACCAACTATATATGAAAGATCAAGAGATCATAAGGGCCTTACTGCTAGCACAAAGCTAGGGAAGAACACTTGAAGTTGTAGTTGACAAAAGTGTTGGATAAAAGAAAATGATGAAGGTCCTTCAAGATCCAAGAGCACCAAACCTTGTTATATGGCTCCTTACACCTTAGATCACCCTTGGATAGTCTTGGAATGGCTTGGAAAAATTGATGGAGGTGAGGGGGTGTTGGGCCATAAGTTAGAGGAGGAGGAAGGAGATGGATGGAGGTTGAAGATGGTATATAAGAGAATGAAGGTCTTGTGGGTATAATATACTAGTTCTCCACATGTGTCTAACCTTTGGTTATTATGTCCCATAAGTACAATACAATATCTTTAGAAGACCCAAGTAAGTTCAAGGAAGATTAGAGAAAATCTTGTAAGATTTTGGTGGGTGGGGCCACCCTCCTAACCGTCCATATGGATGGGGGGAGGGGTTCTTGTGTAAGTTTAAACCATAAGTTAGATATTTAAGTTAGATTTCAAGTATATTGTTTAGTGTTTAAGTGTATCATGTGTTATATAGTGTGTTAGGGTGTTTGGGGATCATAACTATCTCAGAAACATTAAAACAATGCTTCTAGTGTAATTTTGGTGTTTCGGGTAATGTCCGGTTATTCGGTTAGATACCGGTTCGTTAAAGTGTCAAACTATATCGTTTATTGATCTTTATGTACCCATTTGTGACACTTTTAATTCCCGACACTTAGGAAAGCATTCAGGACCATTTAGTCATATTTTTGCATGTAATAAACTTGTTAAAATGCTGAATTTTGCTGATTTATGTAGAATTCTGCACTTTATGTGGATTTTAGGCACTTTCCGGCACTTTATCTATCTCCTAGAAAAGCAGTTTTGTGGTCCTTACCTCCCTACACACTACACTAGTGTAATACGTAGTCTCTGGCTTATACTGGGCCTCAAAACACTGTCTGTATATGTACTGAACTTCGTCAGCATTTTTAGTTTGTCTGATAATGGTGCCAATTCTGTTCTGTGTATTGTTAGAACTATATCGTGTTGCATGTAGCAACGATAAAAGTCTTGCAAGATGAAATGCCATTGTATGTATATAACAGTAATCAGAAATTCATTTGTCTTGTAAACTAGACCATGCACAGTTATTAAAGCACATATTAATGTTCGATTAGTGTACGGAATGTACGGAAAAGTGACAGTTGTCACAGACTCCCCCCGTTAAAAGAATTTCGTCCCGAAATTCAAGCGATGCCATCGGTCGCAGGGGAGTTGTGAATCAAGTGTGGTCACTTAGGTTTAAAATTTGTCTTCATGTTCCCATGTAACTCTGGGTCATGATATGAATTCTAGCGTACTCAAGTAAATCAGCTATGTCTTCTCCGTGTTTTGTGGACTCTTAGTCCGCATCCTTAACAGGTTCTATAGTAAATTGGAGTTTGTCGTTGGCATGAATCTTGTTTGTGGGAACAACGACTGTTCCTTGAGTCAGACTCCTCTAAAGACTAGACAGAATGTGTCGCGATCACTTCTGATCTTTTCTGGAAGTTTCAGTTTGAGTGCAATGGTCCCGGTCCCTACCAGGATCTTGAAAGGTCTAATATACCGGAGGTCCAACCTTCCACGTTTTTCCAAATCGCACCACGCCTTCTCAAGGCGAGGCTCCCATTAAATCCATACTTCTTATCTTAAATTCCTACGATTTCTGCCGCTCGTCGGCGCAATCTTTCTGTATTCCGCGGGCTGTCTTGATATGATCACATATCTGAACAATCTTGCCTCTAATTTTTCCTGAACCAATTCGGGCCAGTAGATTGTTTATCTCCGGTCTCCATTTAACACAACGAGGATCGACTTATTATGTTCCATCTGAAGCTTCACACGAAGCGATTTAAACAGCGGTGTGATAAATGTTGTTGTTGGAAAACTCCACTAAGGGCAAGTGAGTATTCCAACTTTTCATCAAAGTTTATCACCCAAGCACGTAACATGTCCATACAGTCTGCATCGTTCAGTAGCTCAGTCCATTTTCATTAATATTTAAGTTCCTACGATCAACGGTGTGCTGCAACCCTTGTGACCAGTAAAGGTCGTGCAGCGTTTTCTGACATCAAATTTGCGGCGCGCAATCACTGTATCTAGATCAAGGTTTCTTCTCATGATCCCTTAATCAATGTGACGCGTATGCAATGCCGTGGTCTCGTTGCATCGACGTGCAATCGAGACTTTGTTGAGAAGCGTCACATAATTGCAACTCTAACTCCTTAGCTCTTGATTACAGGGTTGTCATGGATCTCCTTCTTATCCACCATGTATCCTAAAGTTCTTACCTCGCGAATTCGAAATCCGCTTTTCGACATCTTAGCACATAATTGTTCTTTCCCAAGAGTCACAAGATAAATTGTAGATGTTGCTCACGACCTTCCTTGGTCTTTGAGCTTATGAGAATGTAGCCAATAAATATAATCATGTTCTTATCCATGTACGGCTTGCACACCTGATTCATGAGGTACATGAATATTGCCGGTGCTTATGTTAAGCCAAACTGCACGTCAAGGAACTCGTAATGCTCAAGGCGAGTCCCTAAGGTCGTGTTAAGGATATTTTCCTCGTGTATTCGCAGCTGAGGACATCCTGACCTCAAGTCAATCTTCGAGTAATAACTGGAACCTTACAATTGGCTCGTTCATGTCATCAGTCCTTGGCAAAGGATTCCGATTCTCAATTCTCTGAAATTGATGCAAAGTGGAAGCTGCCAACTTTGTTCTTGTGTCCTTAACTAAGGATGTCATGTCCTTAATTCCCTCTGTCTAGCAGCTCTTGTAGTTATATCGGAGGCTCATGCTTCTTGGACGAAGCTAGTCGGTAAGGCGTCATTCGGCACTGGTGCCGCTCCTAGCACTAGGTTCATTCTAAACTCATCTTGTTGTTGTGGAGGTATTCCTGGAAAGTATTCAGGAAGGTCTTCTGGGAATTCCTCCACCACGAGGTTGTCTTCTAGCTCCAGCTCCTAGGCCTCCTTATCGGCAACATGAGCTAGGAAGGCTATGCAGTCTACTCGGAGGCGCTTCTGTGTCTCTTCGACCAATGAGAGATGTCGTAGGTACGCTGCCTTATGGGGTCAAGCACCCTTGCACCTATTGCAAGAAGGTTGTGTACTCTAAGTGTTTCATCATTCGTAAGAGGGATGCGACTGATTTTCCTTATATCGAACGACTTCAGCTCTATACTTGGATATCCAATCCATGCTGACTATCATATCATGACTTCCCAAGTCAATGGTAATAGAAGGTTCCGGCCTTCTGAGTCCCCAAAATATAATCCTTAATTGCTTCGTCTGCTTAAACTAGCCTTCTATATGCCTATTTCTAAAGAATACGGGACGTCTTTTCTACTCGAAACTAGGCCAAGCAGTTTCTTAGGTTCTACGCATGCAAGGTTAAAGTTGGTGCCAGTATTAATAAAAAATAGATGCATAAAGTTGGTTAATAGGGAACATACCCGTAACCGCATCTGGATCCTGGCGTGCTTCACGAGCTCCGATCGTGAAGACCCTTCCTTGCTTGGTTCTTCCTTGGGCAATCTTTCCTAAAGTGCCCTACTTCACCACACCTGTAGCAGCCTGGAATTTTCCCATTATCTCTTCCGTCTGGATCCTTCGCCCAACAGGCATCCTTGCTGTGCCCTTCCTTTCTACACTTTCCACACTTAGGCCTCAGACATCGACCTTCATGGTAAAAATTGCATTCATCGCACCTCGGCTTAGTCCCCAAGTAAACCTTACCACCAGCCTTATTAGTGGCTCCATAGGCTTTCTTGCCATGCGGCGGGTTCACTTCCTTTCTTTTGTTTGCTCTAGAGCTTCCATAGCCGACTTGGGTGCCTATCTTTAGGTTTGAAGACTTCCTCTTCTTGTTGCCTGATGACTCCACATGAGTCTCTTTCTTGTTATCCTCAGATTCCGAAAATTTTCCCATGCGTAAAGCTTCTTCAGTAAGAGTGATACTCAAATCGATAGTCTATGCGATGGTTGAGGGCTTTGAGGTAGTAACCATGCTCCTAATTTGAGGTGCAAGTCCCCAGGTGAATCGCTCCATCCTCTTGAATTCCAGCTTGACTAAGTAGGGTACGACCCTAGACAAGTCGTGAAATCGCTGGACATACTCGGAAATCTTCGGCCCGTCCATTTTCAAATTCCAGAACTCCACCTCAAGCTTCTGGATTTCAGCCCTAGAACAGTATTTCTTCTCCATTATTTCCTTGAGCTCAACCCAGCTCAGTGCATGAGCAGCTTCGTCGCTGAGGGTCTGAACCTGAAGGTTCCATCAAGAGAGTGCGCGCGTCCAAAAACAACCCTGAGATATAGGTAACACTCTGTTGGGGCGAACAGTTACTCATTCTTAGAATGGAGTCAGTCTTTTCTGTCTAACGAACAAACACAATGGCACCTCCTGTGCCATCAAAATTCAATGGCCTGTAGTCAGTTGGAGGGTTATTTCTGGAAGTGCCACCGCTGTGTTCGGAGCGGAGGGCTTCATGTCGTGCAATTGCCTGTGAGATGCGTTCTTGAAGCTCGGCTTCTGTCCTTGGTAACGTACTGGTGTTTGTGTCACGTCTGGGCGGCATTCTCTTCTGTCAAAATGTATAGGGTAGGTTAGACAACATTCCATAATTGTCTATGAGGTACATAGTACCATAAGTAAAAAGGTAATCACCCAATATCACATGCATATATAATCAACAATGTACGAGTGAGGAAACAATTACTAAGTTTTCATAATATGAAGGTAGTAGTGATTTTCCTCCTAAGTTAGCTTTCTTTGGTCTTTTAGCTTCACATGACGGTTATACTTTTCCAGGGATAGGGTTGTTCATGTAGGGGTTATAGAGAGTGTAACGTCACTGAATCTTTCCGAATGTTATCCATCTTCACTTGCCAAATTATCGGTTCTCAAACGTCTCGTACATGGGTAGAAGTGTTAGACACGAAGTAGGCAAAGACAGGTTTCCTACTTTATAAAGTGCTAAAGCAATGGTTTATGTATTGTTCTACCAGATGAAGGTGTGAACACCTATAGATTATTTTTGGAGGGATGGTGATCATTAGCCTGACCCGCAGAGTCCACCAGGATTTCCATGCAATACAAGTCGTTATTACGTGAGCCCCCGTAATAATTAATTGTCTTGTACAGTTACCCCAATTTTCCATCGTCCAAGCAGATGATCAACCAAGGAGGGGACACTACTATCCTTATACCTCTGACATGGAAAGGACCATTACGGTGGTCCACGCGCTAACACTCGTTATCGTTACGCGCGAATAGGCACGATGATCAAACGAAATAGGAATAAGGAGAATTCCTAGTAGTTGGAGGGGCACCTTCAAGATGAATACTTCATCTTCCTTGTATGGTCACGTATGTCGTCAATCTCGCTTCACAAAAGCCACAGGGATCTCGTCCTGCTGATTAAGAAGTTGTTCAAGGTTGCCACCTCTGCCTCGTCGTCACTACCGTAGTCAGGCACCTTCACGATTGAGAGCGAAGAGCAGCCATCTCTGTGACAACCCGAACTCTCAAGGTTGGTAACTTTTAAATCTCGTGATCTTAATTTCTCGTTATTCCTCTTTCAAGTGTGTTACGTTCCGTGCTCGTACGATTTTGTAACTGCATAATTATGTTTTTGGGCTGCAATTGTATTGGGCCACATCATTAGTGTTATTCGTTCGAGTGAGCCGCACCCTAAACCCTCGTAGCCCAATAGAATCCAGTTAGTCTAAAATCGGCCCACTGTGATAACCAATTACCCTTTTATTTATTGTGATAAGTCCACTTACATGGGCTTAAGCCCATTTTGGCTAAGCCTTAACCGCCCCAAACCAAACCTTTATTATTTCAATGAACGTAATGTGTTTTGCTTAACAAAAGAAAACTCAAAATTTAAAACCTACCTCTCCCAAGTTGCGTGCGGCATGAGACACCCCCTCCCTCTCGTCGAGGCATTACTTGGTTATTACTCATGTCTACATAAACTCTTAATGCATAGTCATTGATCTCGTTCGTGTGTTAGTCTATGTGATGATTATGTTATGTGAATTGTTGGGTGTGGTTATATGCGATAGGGATCCAATGTGATTTTATTTGGAATATTGATGTAGTGGATTGATGATTAAAACAAGAATAACCTCCTTATAATTGTTGCAAGCTGCCATCGAAAATCCCCCCATGCACATGATGTTGTTTTATATGATTATATGTGTTGGTGGCTGCCAAAGTTACTCCCCTCCAAAGTCAATGTATGCACCCAATTTCTAGTTTGTAGTTTTGATCAAATCAAGCCATGTGCCTATCCTAATAGTGTTGTCAGCATAGTCTAGGGTTTTAATAATTAGGTGCACATGATTGTTATGATTAATATTATGTGAAGTAAAGGATGAGATGATATTGTATTTGTTGAAGTTAGAATCTGATATATACAATACATGGTTTCTTATGATTTTCATGAGTTAGAAGGAGTAGGGTTTTACATGAATAAATTTTGTGTGCTTAATTAATAGATTGAAAAACTTCTGTTAGTGTCTTGCCATTAATCGCTTGAGTTTTTGCACATGTTAATTGGTGAATTGTTGGGATCTATTCGTATGTGTAATGTTAAACGATGATGGATTTGAATGTTTGTTATATGCTACTCGCCGTAATGATCGAATGATGATTCACTGAAATTATGTTAAGTGATGAAATTGTTTATGTGATAATGATGATTAATATGAATTATATGAGAAAAGTCGTGTGTGAAAGATGAATAGAGTCTTTGTGAGTCAATGAGATGTAACTGTTGGGCCGCAAACCAAACCAAGTCACAATATGATCAGATCATAAGACCATGTTGGATGACACATTAGTTGATAGACCCAATCGCGCAAATCAGTTGGGCCGTGAAGCCTTTTGGGCCGCACCCGAGTCAGTGGGCCGCGGACATAAGTTAATCGCACATTTATTTTGGGCCTGAACTTAGATGGGCCGCACATTACGTGTTGAATGCTATGAATGCTTACTTACTGTTACGACGTGTGATCTATGTATAAATGCGTGTTCGACACTTGGTTAAGATAAGTGAAAAGGATGTGATTTATTACATAGGAAACTCATTATTATTGATAACCATATTGGAATCTTGGTGTAAATTTATATGAGAACTGAATGCACGCTATGAAACTACTTGATAAGAATGGACTGCTATATTAACTAGTATGGCATGTGTTATACGAGTGCTTCTTGTACACAACATAAATGTGGAATACGTGATCTATGTACATGCGAACTAACTGTCTTTGGTAACCACGATAGGGTTTGAGTGATCAACTGTAAACACGTAGCTAATCTTACCGAGCAAACCAAGGTGAGTTCACACTCTTTCTAAGGCATGGGATTCCCGGTGGTTGGGAATGGGTTAAAGGACTAAAATGGAACCTGCATATTCTCCTTGGGTAGGATATGTACCGCCATCCTCCATGGGTAGGATGCCAATATTACTCCTGCGTATTCTCCTTGGGTAGAATACGTACGTTCGTCCTCCTTGGGTATGACAACAACCTTAAACTTACTAGACAAAACTCTATCATGAAGTCCCTCATTTTTATATCGACTTAATCGCCGGGCCAATGGTGAGCGGGTCATTAGTTGATAGCGATATTAGGTTTGACAAACCTCACACCGTGCCGGTCGGACGAGCGTGTACTAATGGATCATGGCAAACATTTAATGATGATAGACATTGACTTAGGGCACAACTTACTTTCGTCAGTAGTCGATATGGTAACGGTCTAGTGGTTCACATGGGGAAGCCCCCACTGATTATGGATATGGTTTGGGAAACAAAGATACTGGTTAACTCGTGGTTTACGAAACAACTTATGGTTTTCAAAACAAACTCTTAAAACTAAACAACCAACTGTGAACTTGCTCAACTTTATTGTTGACTCGTTGTTACATGCCTTGCAGGCTTTTAGGTGTATATCGTTGGAACTTGCTGTCTGGGATGCTGGAGTGGTCATCAGTCGAGATACATGGAATCGCAACACAAGTCTAATGGCTTACTTACGCGTGGTTTATATAACATTTAACAAATTAGTTATGCTTCCGCTGTGTACTATGAGTTATATGTAACGTTTTGAAATACTTTCTGTTAATAAATGAAAGTTTTATTTAATTATACTTACGGGTTCAATCTGATTGGTGGCTAAGATCCTGGTACGTCACACGCCCCACGGTGATTCCGCATGTGGTATTTTGGGGGTGTGACAGATTGGTATCAGAGCCGTTGGTTATAGTGAACTTGGTTTTAAAAAGGGGGAAACGTTTTTGTAAAACCATACTATAACCGAACAGTTCTGAAAACGTGAATACGACCATGACACTCAGCTCCAGATTGCAAGGTTCGTCTCTCATATACTCATTGTACTGCATAACTAGTGAACATTTACGTATGTTATTACCTGTGATTGCACGTTCAGCTCAACAGAATGAGTTAGTGTATTACTTGTCTGTGTTAGGTAACTGATAGGGTGGTATTTCCCTAAACCTTTATGACTTACGCTTCGTGATGCTCTTTGTTAGCTACTTGAGTTTAAGGAATCATTTGACATGAGTTAGGTGGAGCTGAGATGAGCATGCAAATCACAATATTATTGTGGGTGCACACATAATAATAATGGGGGGTGCATGTGAGTCCCAGTGAGCCTTAACAAGTTAAAAAGGGGTTCCGTTCCGTTATTGATCGATGTGAAACATAACAAACCTATAGGGGTCATAGTAGTGATTGTCCCCTACTCGAACGTCAATTTTTCATTCATCTCTGGATCCTTTCGAATCTCGATGCTATCGAGTATTACCTGCACACCCATCTGAACGCCTAGCGAACTCTGTAGAATGTTAGGTGATTGTATGAACATCCTTGAGTTGGATGTTGCAATGACAATGATTGGTCTATACCCTTCTCACTTTTCTTCGTTTGCTGGAACTTAACGTATTGACGTTTTAAATCCCGAGGTGCGATCACTTCTGCAACACTCTCGTAACATACCGTGTATTACTCAGTCAACTTGCAAGAATGATGGGCTTTAGCATTTGAATGACCCTAGTTACCAACAATTAACATCAGTAATTTGACTCCAATCGAATCCTTAACCCCAGCCAGCGACTCATGGGAGTCAACTTTTACAAATTAATCAGGAGATAAGCAATGACAACTGACTGTAGAATGGAATGTAAAACCCCCGCACAGTGAGTAGTGCCTTAGCACGTACCATGGAATGTGAAGAGGTGGACCCTGTCGGTAAAAGGACATAGAGCTCCATTTCAAACAACAGCATTAGAGGCAACAGTCATGGCAACAACAAGGTATTTGTAATGGTAACCAACAGCATGGAAAGTGAAGGTGCCTACGGCATGGAGTGGCCGGTGTTAAATCCAATGACAACAACCAAGGGAACGACGGCCATACTGGAAATCCTCGTAATGAGTACAACAACACGGGAAATGATGCTCATGGAGGGACATTAGGGATTGGCGTGGGCGACGCCGGGATTATAGCAACATGGTGGCCTACGTGTTCTTGGTGACTAATCACTTCGCCACTGTTCTGCTTAACCCTGATGCTTCTTGAAACAAAACCTGTTGTGGAGTTGGCTGATGGCAAGACAATGGAAACCTCATATGATCGTTAGGATGCAAACTCGACCTTGTGGTACAAGTGTTCGACATCGACCTTTCTTCTGTGGTTTTTGATAGATGTACCATGTGAAGAGAAGATTCTACGTATCCCTCTCCTAGTGGAGGATTGTTATCTGTTCTAACGCGTCAGGGTGGTGCAGAGGTTAGCATCAATTCAGCAGGAAGGCCAGAAGTGTCCACGGAAGGATTATCCCGCTATAATAGCACTCGTTACTGATGTCAAGGCTAAAGAAAAGAGGATCGAGGATCCACCAAATGTCCGTGATTCCACCCAGCATGCTACGGGAGGAACTATTAGGTTTACTTCCACAACTATTGGACGGACTCTCAATTTGATCTCACGCCAGAGGCAGTCCTGATTCTTCGTATCTCTTACAGTCTTGCACCAGGAGGGTTGCAAGAGTTGTCAAATCAGCAACAGGGACTGTTGGACAGGAGCTTTGTTGGACCTGGTTTTTGCTTTGGGGAGCCCCAGTTATATCCAGGAAGATAGGTTGTATCGTTGGATAGGTGTACTGATTATTGAGAACTCAACAAGGTGACAGTCAAGAACCGTTTGCTTCGACCATGTAGTAACACCCAGTTAACCAGTTGCGAGGAACAAGCTTCCCTTCGAGGATTGGCTAGTGAACGAACTATCATCAGATGGAACTCCAAGAGGAGAATGCTCTTAGAACAACATGTCGAACGCAATGCAGCTATTTCAACTTTGTACACCTTGATCATTGAGTTGATCAACACACCAGCAGCTTCTGGGATCACATGAATCGACTGTATTTGTTGACGACGTTCTGAATCATGGCCAGGAGAAAGGAACGCCATGGGTGACCTATGTATCCTATTTCAGCGCTTCTGTGGGAGGAGCGATTACGTGCGAAGCCCTGTTAAGATGCATCTCGTAAGAAACTGATCGACACCAAAGATTCCTTCGGTGACGCAGCAATTCCTTGGTTTCGCTAGATACTAACGCAGCTCACCCACAAGATTTTCAAAGGTCATATAGCTTAAATCCCTTTAGCACAGTAGGGTACTGTGTTCGTGAAAGACGAAACGGGAGGAAGTCTTTTCAGCTTCCGGGTTCCAACTCTGTAATGCACCGAGCATCGTCCTTACCCGAGGGTGCGGGTGATGTAGTGATATACCACGATGGCCCGAATCAGAATCCCTGTTACACACCAACGCAACACGAGAGAATGATGACTTACGTGATGGAGCTACAAAGAGGAACTGCACGACATACAACTGGCAGTGAAAACCATGGCCTTGGGATTTAGATGGAGGCATTACTTGGACGATACCAGATGCGTTATTCAGACCGATCACAAGAGCCTCCCGTGTACCTTGGCTTCGACAGAGCTAGTGCAGTTAATGGCATCACTGGAGGAAACTTTAGGATGATTACAACTATGAAACTTGAACGTGCACAAGCTTTGCAGCTCACTATCGACTCTAACTTACCTGATCAGACTCGCTCTATTCAAACTAGAGAACTGAAGGAAGAGGATTTTCAAGTTGAACCCATGCGGGGCATCGAGAAGCAACCTTTGACAGGTCGGACGATACTCGTTACCTCATAGAATGAATGTGGGTCTCATTATATGGCAACTTTAGGAAACTTGTGTTGAGCAGAGCACACCGGCTTCGATATTCTAGTCGTCTGGATTTTTGATGAGAGATAGTAGGATCTATGAAACTTGTGCTGATGATCGGGCATGAAGGCCCACCTAGCTAGGTACGGGAATGATGTTTGACTTGTGGGAAAGTCAAGGTGAAGTGTTAGCAACCTGAAACACCTATATGGAAAGCGAAAACAAACTGCCATGGATTTGGTCACTAGCCTGCTTACAACTCGAAACAGAAACAATAACAACTGGATGATCGTTGATTGTCTCACGTAACCAGCACACTTTCTAGCCATCAAGGAAATGGATAAGTTTTTCTACACTTGCAGTCATCTACCTGAAAGAAGTAGTTGCTAGGCACGGGGTGACAACCTCCATTATCTCTGATCGTGACCCATAATTTGCATCTGATTTGTGCAAGCGATGCACAAATCCTTTGGCCCACGTCTAGACAGGAGCACATCATATCATCCGCAGACGGATGGGCAGACTGAATGCACCATCCAAACTCTTGAAGACATGCTTCGAGCATGTGTAATCGACGTTGGTTACGGCTGGGAGTGGCATCTACCTTAGTGGAGTTTTCGTATAACAACAGTTACCACACCAGTATCTAGGCTGCTCCGTTCGAGGTAGTGTACAGACGAAAGTGCCGATCACCTCTTTGTTGGGCAGAAGTTGGAAACAGCTAAATCACTGGCCCAAAACTCACCATAGACACAACAGAGAAGATTGCTCGGATACAACAACGAATGGCGGCAGCTCGTGACCGTCAGAAAAGCTACGCTGATAAGCGCAGGAAACCACTCGAGTTCCTGGTTGGGGGATCGAGTGCTATTTAAAGTCTCACCTTGGAAAGGTGTAGTTCATTTTGGTAAACGAGGCAAACTTAACCCGCGAACATGTTGGACCTTTCGAAATCACGGAGAGAATTGGCAAGGTGGCCTACAGATTGAATCTACCCAAAGAACTCAGTGGAGTTCGCAACGAATTCCATGTGTCGGATCTGAAGAAGTGTCTGTCAGATGAAACCCTCATAGTTCCTTTCAAGGAGCTCATCATCGACGATCAGTTGCGATTTGTCGAAGGACCAGTGGAAATCTTGGATCGGAAGGTCAAGATTTCTCAAACGCACCAGGATACCTATGATTCGAGTTTGTTGGAACTCCCGTCGTGGCCCAGAGTTTACCTGGGAACGAGAAGACCAAATGAAACACAAATATCCCCAGTTGTTCGAGAACAATGAAATCACTACTGAGGCTGAAGCTACTGCGGAATTTCGGGACGAAATTCCAAACCAACGGGGGGATGATGTGACACCCCAGGAAAATCAGGAAAACCATTCAACCTAACTAGCTTCCTCAGTTACGTGCTACATTTCGGGACGAAATTTCTTTCAAGTTGGGGATGATGTGACAACCCGAACTCTCAAGGTTGGTAACTTTTAAATCTCGTGATCTTAATTTCTCGTTATTCCTCTTTCAAGTGTGTTACGTTCCGTGCTGGTACGATTTTGTAACTGTATAATTATGTTTTTGGCCTGCAATTGTATTGGGCCACATCATTAGTGTTATTCGTTCGAGTGAGCCGCACCCTAAACCCTCGTAGCCTAATAGAATCCAGTTAGTCTAAAATCGACCCACTGTGATAACCAATTACCCTTTTATTTATTGTGATAAGTCCACTTACATGGGCTTAAGCCCAGTTCGGCTAAGCCTTAGCCGCCCCAAACCAAACCTTTATTATTTCAATGAACGTAATGTGCTTTGCTTAACAAAAGAAAACTCAAAATTTAAACCCTACCTCTCCCAAGTTGCGTGTGGCAGGAGACACCCCCTCCCTCTCGTCGAGGCATTACTTGGTTAGTACTCATGTCTACGTAAACTCTTAATGCATAGTCATTGATCTCGTTCATGTGTTAGTCTATGTGATGATTATGTTATGTGAATTGTCGGGTGGGGTTATATGCGATAGGGATCCGATGTGATTTTATTTGGAATATTGATGTAGTGGATTGATGATTAAAACAAGAATAACCTCCTTGTAATTGTTGCAAGCTGCCATCGAAAATCCCCCCATGCACATGATGTTGTTTTATATGATTATATGTGTTGGTGGCTGCCAAAGTTACTCCCCTCCAAAGTCAATGTATGCACCCAATTTCTAGTTTGTAGTTTTGATCAAATCAAGCCATGTGCCTATCCTAATAGTGTTGTCAGCATAGTCTAGGGTTTTAATAATTAGGTGCACATGATTGTTATGATTAATATTATGTGAAGTAAAGGATGAGATGATATTGTATTTGTTGAAGTTGGAATCTGATATATACAATACATGGTTTCTTATGATTTTCGTGAGTTAGAAGGAGTAGGGTTTTACATGAATAAATTTTGTGTGCTTAATTAATAGCTTGATAAACTTCTGTTAGTGTCTTGCCATTAATCGCTTGAGTTTTTGCACATGTTAATTGGTGAATTGTTGGGATCTATTCGTATGTGTAATGTTAAACGATGATGGATTTGAATGTTTGTTATACGCTACTCGCTGTAATGATCGAATGATAATTCACTGAAATTATGTTAAGTGATGAAATTGTTTATGTGATAATGATGATTAATATGAATTATATGAGAAAAGTCTTGTGTGAAAGATGAATAGAGTCCTTGTGAGTCAATGAGATGTAACTGTTGGGCCGCAAACCAAACCAAGTCACAATATGATCAGATCATAAGACCATATTGGATGACACATTAGTTGATAGACCCAATCGCGCAAATCAGTTGGGCCGTAAAGCCTTTTGGGCCTCACCCGAGTCAGTGGGCCGCGGACATAAGTTAATCGCACATTTCTTTTGGGCCTGAACTTAGATGGGCCGCACATTACGTGTTGAATGCTATGAATGCTTACTTACTGTTATGACGTGTGATCTATGTATAAATGCGTGTTCGACACTTGGTTAAGATAAGTGAAAAGGATGTGATTTATTACATAGGAAACTCATTATTATTGATGACTATATTGGAATCTTGGTGTAAATTTATATGAGAACTGAATGCACGCTATGAAACTACTTGATAAGAATGGGCTGCTATATTAACTAGTATGGCATGTGTTATACGAGTGCTTCTTGTACACAACATAAATGTGGAATACGTGATCTATGTACATGCGAACTAACTGTCTTTGGTAACCACGATTGGGTTTGAGTGATCAACTGTAAACACGTAGCTAATCTTGCCGAGCAAACCAAGGTGAGTTCACACTCTTTCTAAGGCATGGGATTCCTGGTGGTTGGGAATGGGTTAAAGAACTAAAACGGAACCTGCATATTCTCCTTGGGTAGGATATGTACCGCCATCCTCCATGGGTAGGATGCCAATATTACTCCTGCGTATTCTCCTTGGGTAGAATACGTGCGTTCGTCCTCCTTGGGTTGGACAACAACCTTAAACTTACTAGACAAAACTCTATCATGAAGTCCTTCATTTTTATATCGACTTAATAGCCGGGCCAATGGCGAGCGGGTCATTAGTTAATAGCGATATTAGGTTTGACAAACCTCACACCGTGCCGGTCGGACGTGCGTGTACTAATGGATCATGGCAAACAGTCAATGATGATAGACATTGACTTAGGGCACAACTTACTTTCGTCAGTAGTCGATATGGTAACGGTCTAGTGTTTCACATGGGGAAGCCCCCACTAATTATGGATATGGTTTGGGAAACAAAGATACTGGTTAACTCGTGGTTTACGAAACAACTTATGGTTTTCAAAACAAACACTTAAAACTAAACAACCAACTGTGAACTCGCTCAACTTTGTTGTTGACTCGTTGTTACATGCCTTGTAGGCTTTTAGGTGCATATCGTTGGAACTTGCTGTCTGGGATGCTGGAGTGGTTATCGGTCGAGATACATGGAATCGCAACACAAGTCTAATGGCTTACTTACGCATGGTTTATATAACATTTAACAAATTAATTATGCTTCCGCTGTGTACTATGAGTTATATGTAACGTTTTGAAATACTTTCTGTTAATAAATGAAAGTTTTATTTAATTATACTTACGAGTTCAATCTGATTGGTGGCTAAGATCCTGGTACGTCACACGCCCCACGGTGATTCCGCATGTGGTATTTTGGGGGTGTGACAATCTCCTACGGAAGCAAGCTCAGAATCTCGTTTGGTGATCGCTCCAGCCATGAGCTTTGTAATGAACGCGAGGTCGGTAGCTTCATCGTGCGAGTAGGAGCAATAGTAGTATTCGGAGTCTAAGATATCTTATTCACGTCAATAATTATTCCATACACTTATTTGTATGTATATATTGATAAACAAATATGTTACATAGCATAAACAGGCAATTCAATGCATCATATCACATATAACTATCGTTTATCCTTCGACTAGGTTACAAACCAACAAAAGTGGATGACATCTAAACTTGAAGTCTACTTCTAGAAACAACACCCATGCCCAAGATCCAACCTGTCACCTGAAATACATGTAATTTTGGAAAACATCAACAAAAGTTGAGTGAGTTCATGCGTTTTATGTGAGTACTTGTAATCTTGTAAACCTTTGAGAGACTCCTTAGGAAAGAGGTATGAAAAGCGTGTATGATCGTACCAAATAAGTGTTTTACAAGGACATTAAGGCATGTGAGGAAATAGGGAGCACTCAAGATGAGTAGGCTTATACCCTTGTCGATTTTCCCTCGACTATGTCGATTTCCCTCGACTATGTCGAATTTCCCTTCGACTATGTCAATTTACCTTGACTATGTCAATTTCCCTTGACTATGTCGATTTCCCTCGACTGGGACACCGAAGCACTCAAGTGATCACATGAGGACCATGAGTGGGGCTTGGCCGTACCTGTTAGATCTAACCTTCGTCCCTAATTAAGTATTAATGGCATTTCAATATTTAGTCTATGCTCACATGATCTAGTAGTGCATTTCATAGGCATTTCATACAGTTTAAGCATTCGTAACATGTATTCCACCCCCGAGAGTTATAAAACCAAAAACAGCTAAGAGAAAAGGGGGAGCATGAACTCACTGTTTTGCGTCTTCGGTACTCGTAACTCAAATCTCGTCAGCAAACACGACTACCTACAATGTGCTAGGGTCTATTAGACGAGCGGGCCGTGCCTTGCCTTAGTATTCATGTTTTGAGTTATGTTTCTTTTATGTCTTTAACATTATCCCAAGTTATAATTACTTGTTAAAATAATAATTATTTTAACTTTAAATTATATTCAATTTTGGAATAATTGTTAAACAATATTTTTGTAACAATACTTCTCAAGTATTTATTTTCGTATTTTCCTTTCCAAGGATGGGGGTATCTCATACATGTGTCTTCGTATTCTCGTATTTGTAGTTTCCAAATAATATATTTTATCTTTGTCGAAAGTATGATATATTTTGTAATAATAACGAAAATCATATTTTCATTTCTTGTGTCCAAAATAATATTTACCAAAAACATATTTATAACGGTAGTTTCCGGAATATTTTGTAAGTTACGTTCTTTCATTCGGTTTCACAATATTAAGTGTGTAACTTATATATTTATTCCTTGTGATTTTTGGTATTATTTTGGGATTGTAAATTCTTGGTATTTTGTTAAGTTATATTACTTTAATTCCTAAAATAACATAACTATTACACCAAGTATACAAATAAGTACACACAATGTGTTATAAATGTAAATATATATTCTAAATACATATTTATCCATCTTTATTTATAAAAACCAACCTCCGATACTTGTATTTTTATAACAAAATCTATGGCAAAGTTTGTATTGAAAACCATAGTTAAAACTTACTTGTAAATACTTGTTTAGAATATATTTTTCTAAGTGTTTGTATTTTTAGAAAATTTTTGCCATTGTTTCCCCTAAAAATGGAGGTGTCCATGATCATCACAAACAATCAACAATTAATCTACACTCACCAAATGCTAAAACAAAGCTATCTACATAATAATCATGAACTTGAACTTTCATAAAAAACTTGTAGTAACTTGGAAGTGTGTTTAGTAGACTTACTTACCCTTTAAAGTGTGTTTATTTCTTTAAAAATCTCATTCTTGAAAGATTTGAGTGTTTACAACTTGTTAGATGATTTTTCCAACTATCATTCTTTTGAGTTTTTCTTGTAAACAAAGTGTTCTTATACTTGTTTCAACACTAGAAACATGATTAGTTTCTTTAAAAACTATGTTTATACAAATCTTGTGATTTAGCTTGGTTTCTTTGGAAGACTATTTTAGAAATTACCCACTCACAAGTCTTGTATCTTGATTAAATCATCATCACATGAAAACAACTTTTTATTTTTCAAGTTCATGTAACATAAGGTATGATGATCTTGGTCTTTCACAAGATCATTACATTAACTTAGTAGATCATGTGTTTAATCACAATCTAGTAGGTTCCATATGATGTCTAACATTACTAACACTAGTAATCAATCAACAAGAAGCAAATAATCACAAATCAACAAGATTTCATATGCTTATAAGCTTATGTTAGAGATTCATGAATATGTCTTTTAGTGTTCATCATGCTTAATAATGTTCATCACTTATTAACCAACTATATATGAAAGATCAAGAGATCATAAGGGCCTTACTGCTAGCACAAAGCTAGGGAAGAACACTTGAAGTTGTTGTTGACAAAAGTGTTGGATAAAAGCAAATGATGAAGGTCCTTCAAGATCCAAGAGCACCAAACCTTGTTATATGGCTCCTTACACCTTAGATCACCCTTGGATAGTCTTGGAATGGCTTGGAAAAATTGATGGAGGTGAGGGGGTGTTGGGCCGTAAGTTAGAGGAGGAGGAAGGAGATGGATGGAGGTTGAAGATGGTATATAAGAGAATGAAGGTCTTGTGGGTATAATATACTAGTTCTCCACATGTGTCTAACCTTTGGTTATTATGTCCCATAAGTACAATACAATATCTTTAGAAGACCCAAGTAAGTTCAAGGAAGATTAGAGAAAATCTTGTAAGATTTTGGTGGGTGGGGCCACCCTCCTAACCGTCCATATGGATGGGGGGAGGGGGTCTTGTGTAAGTTTAAACCATAAGTTAGATATTTAAGTTAGATTTCAAGTATAGTGTTTAGTGTTTAAGTGTATCATGTGTTATATAGTGTGTTAGGTTGTTCGGGGATCATAACTATCTCAGAAACATTAACACAATGCTTCTAGTGTAATTTTGGTGTTTCGGGTAATGTCCGGTTGTTCGGTTAGATACCGGTTCGTTAAAGTGTCAAACTATACCGTTTAGTGATCTTTATGTACCCATTTGTGACACTTTTAATTCCCGACACTTAGGAAAGCATTCAGGACCATTTAGTCATATTTTTGCATGTAATAAACTTATTAAAATGCTGAATTTTGCTGATTTATGCAGAATTCTGCACTTTATGTGGGTTTTAGGCACTTTCCGGCACTTTATCTATCTCCTAGAAAAGCAGTTTTGTGGTACTTACCTCCCTACACACTACACTAGTGTAATACATAGTCTCTGGCTTATATTGGGCCTCAAAACACTGTCTGTCTATGAACTGAACTTCGCCAGCATTTTTAGTTTGTCTGATAGTGGTGCCAATTATGTTCTGTGTATTATTAGAACTATATCGTGTTGCATGTAGCAACGATAAAAGTCTTGCAACATGAAATGCCATTGTATGTATATAACAGTATTCAGAAATTCATTTGTCTTGTAAACTAGATCATGCACAGTTATTAAAGCACATATTACTGTTCGATTAGTGTAGGAAATGTACGGAAAAGTGACAGTTGTCACAGTAGTGAATTTCGCAGTCATACCATTGTCGTTGCCTCATATTAAGTTCTTTCTGATTGAAGATATGCTGAAGACTTTTGTGGTCAGTGAAAACCACACATTTAGTACCATACAAGTAGTGTCTCCAGATTTTGAGAGCAAATACAACTGCACCTAACTCAAGATCATGAGTCGTGTAGTTCTTCTCGTGAACTTTCAACTGTCTTGATGCGTTAGCTATGACTTTGTTCCTTTGCATGAGAACACAGCCAAGACCTAATTTGGATGCATCACAGTATACGACCAAATCATCATTGCCCTCAGGTAAAGATAGGATAGGTGCATCGCAAAGTTTCTGTTTCAAGGTCTGAAATGCCTCTTCCTGTTTGGATCCCCATTCAAAGGGTTTATTCTTCTGAGTTAAAGCAGTGAGAGGAACTGCAATCTTGGAGAAGTTTTCGATGAAGGGGCGGTAATAACCCGCAAGACCAAGAAATGAAAAAAACCTCAGTAGGAGTAGTAGGTGTATCCCAATCCTTAATCGCACTGATCTTGGAGGGATCTACATGAATACCTTGTTCGTTGACGATATGACCCAAAAATTGAACTTCCTTAAGCCAAAATTAACACCTGGAGAATTTGGAAAAAAAATTGCTCTTTCTTCAGGAGTTCCAGAGTAAGACGAAGATGTTGCTCATGATCGGCTCGAGTCTTAGAATAAATCAAGATGTCATCAATGAAAACGATGATGAACTTGTCCAAATAAGGCTTACAAACCCTAATCATCAAGTCCATGAAAACAACATGAGCATTAGTCAAACCGAATGGCATAACTGTGAACTCATAATGCCCATATCTTGTGCGGAAAGCAGTCTTGGGAATATCTTCTTCAAGCACACGAAGTTGATGATACCCAGAACGTAGATCAATCTTTGAAAAACAAGTAGCACCCTGTAACTGATCAAAGAGATCATCAATGCGAGGTAGGGGATATCGATTCTTGATGGTAAGCTTGTTAAGCTCACGATAATCGATACACATCCTAAAAGAGCCATCTTTCTTCTTAACAAAAAGAACGGGAGCACCCCAAGGTGAAAAGCTAGGACAGATAAAACCTTTGTCAGAAAGTTCTTGAAGCTGCTTAGATAACTCTTGCATCTCGGACGGTGCAAGACGATACGGAGATCTAGCGATAGGATTAGCACCAGGTACAAGATCAATACGAAACTCGACTTGGCGTGCTGGGGGTAAACCAGGTAACTCTTCAGGAAACACTTCAGGATAATCCCGAACAACAGGGATATCTTGAATAGACTTACCTTTGCCTTTATCTGCTACAACATGTGCCAAAAAGGCCACATAGTTCTTTCGCGGATATTTTCGAGCTTGAGTACAAGACATGAGTTTGAGACTGCTAACATGTTTCTCACCACGAACCTCTAAGATCTCACCTGACGAAAGAGGTACACGAACAATCTTCTCAAAACAAACTACCTCTGCGTGGTACTTGGCTAACCAATCCATTCCCACTATAATGTCGAAACTTCCAAGTTGCATCGGTGTGAGGTCGATAGGAAAAAGATGGTCATTAAGGTTCAACTGGAAATTTCGAAGAACATAATCAAGAACAATGGGTTCACCACTAGCAACTTCTACTGTCAAAGGCCTTCCTAGTTTCGTTCTAGACATGCGAAGCAAAGGTTCAAAAGATAATGTCACAAAACTCTTATCGGCACCCGAATCAAAAAGAACAGATGCAGGCTGATTGTTAACAAAGAACGTACCATTGACCACTTCCTTGTCTGCCCGCGCCTCATTAGCGTTCATGTTAAAGACTCGACCATGAGCCTGAGCCTGATTTGCATTGGCTAACCTCGGACACTGGTTTCTGTAGTGGGTCAAATCCCCACAATTGTAGCACGAACCAGGAGGATAGTGAGGTCGTGCAGCTTGAGCCTGTTATTGAGCAGGCGGTTGAGCAGCTTGCTGAGCTCGGTTATGTGTGGCATGATTTGGAGCAAAACGACAAACATCGGTAAGATGACCCGATTTTCCACAGTTAGCACAGAAACGACACTGAACTTGCTGTTGATGGTGACTATTGCATCTGTTGCACAATGGTGCTTTGCCATCATATTGCTTCTTGGCTGATGGTTGTGCAGGTTGGTTGGGAGCTGCCTGATTGGCTTGAGCAGTAACAGCGAAGTTCTGGGAAGCCTTGCGCTTCCTAGACCTCTTTGAAGAACCAGATTTCTTACCCTTCTTGTTCTCACCCTTATCAGACGATTTTTTCTTATCCTTGTCACCTTTCCTGTGAAGCTTACCCTTCCTGATTTGCGACTCAGTCAAAGTCACAGTCAACTCGATTTCCTGATGAACTGTGGTAAGGTTGCTACCAGTGACGATGTCGTGAACGGAGTCAGGTAAACCATCGACATACTTCTCGATAGCTTTCTCGAGTGGGGTAACCATTGTAGGGCATAACAAAATCAACTCGTCATACCTGTCAGTATAAGCCCGATGTTCACCACTATCCTGTTTCAAATCATCAAACTCCCTTTCCAACGCCCTCTGCTCGTGACGAGGACAGAATTCCCTCATCATAAGAGCCCTAAGCTCTTCCCATGTCTAACCCAAAGCGACATTAGCACCACGATCCCTCATGACTCCATTCCACCATGTAAGAGCCCTCTTTTGAAATACACTAGAAGTGAACTCGACTTTGCAATTATCAGGACACTGAACATGACGAAAGGTACTCTCAATGCTCTCAAACCACTGTAGGAGCCCAGTTGCTCCCTCAGAACCATTGAACTTGAGCGGTTTAGCCAAATTGAAACTTTTAAAGTTTCATGGAGCATTATGGTTATTGTTGGCTTGGTTTACTTGAGCAATAATGTTTGGGAGTGCAGCAGCCATTTGCTGCGAAATGATTGCTGCCAGTTCGGCATTAGGTATCTGATTGTCGCATCGAGGAGGCATTCTAAAAGAGGAAATATGAGAGAAAACGAGTGAGATGATTAGATGGGAAATGAAATGATACAAAAATCGACAAAAAGCATGGATGGTGGTCATTTGTTCGTACCACAAAGCAAACAAATGACACACAGTGACTAATCAAAGTAAATGGGTCAAAAATAATGTATCACGAAGACATGCTTTAGCCTATAAGTGGACACTCACCCCAAGAGTTCCCAAGTAAGAGTGACTGGTCCGATTATGTGGATTTGTACGAACACTCTAGCCTAGATAGAAAACCCGAGATACAGGCATCCACCCTTCCAGATTGCACGTGTTCACATTATTTAAACCCAAATGTTGACGAGATTTTAAAAACTTAGAGGGTTCAAAACCTTATAACAAATCACCTAAGAATAGATGATTGATTTTCAAAATCGTTTTGGAAAATTGTGTTCTTGTTGTGGTAATCACCTAAAGATAGGTGACGGTAGTGTTTTAAGATCTAAACACAAGCAAACTTGTGTTAGGGTCCTAGAAAAGTTATAGTCTAGGTCAAAGCATTACTAATAACCTAATTCCCTATAACCATTGGCTCTGATACCAACTCTTCTGTCACACCCCAACCGCGTAAAACAACAAACCACGGCGGAAACGTCGGGGAGTCGAGCAACAGAATTATTGTTTCACAACCATGGTAATTAAAGTTTCGTTTTATTTATAAACAAAAGGATTACATTGTCTTAGAACAGAAGAAACAAAGAGTACATAACAAAGTTAAACTATTCTAGCTTCATTTTACGTCACTAAGGCACAGGTCCGCCTAAGTGTATCATGATCATTCCTATGCATCAGCTCCTGAAAACACATGTGAAAATAGGTACGTCAGCATAAAAATGCCTGTGAGATACATAGGTTTATTGATTAAGGATTCATGACTTGTAAGTTTAAAGAATTGTTTAACAAAAGTTAGTCATGAACCTTGAAAAGTGTTTTCCTTTGTAAATCATATGAAAATCAATAAGAGACTAAATGATATAAAAGAAAGATGTGTGGTTAAATAAATAACCAAGTAAAATGAATTTGTATAAGATGTGTTGTTTGTAAAACAATGTTTTGTAAAGTTATGTTCTTTGTATAAAATGTAATATGTCTAAATTGAAATGGTTTAAATAACGCTACGATGTGTAAGATCATAAAAGCACTTATATATAGGAAGTACCAGTGGCGTATCCACCATGCTTTTATTGTCACACCCTGACTTTTGCGGAAGCGTGGTTATTTGGTGTGACTTCTTAATACCATAGCATTCAATCATAACAATGCTAAATGATAAATCTAAAAAGACATTCATCCATTAATTTCGTTTAGAAAATAACACAACAACTTGTCTTGAAAACATCGATACCAAATTACGTTACAAACCATGACTTGTCTAAATGAGTTCATAAAGACTCCACAAACGACTTTAAATAAAACCTGAGTTTGGGAATATGTACCCCGTTCAGGAATACGATACACCCCCTAAACTCAACAACCATGGATAACATCTTTTATTAAAATGTAGCTTGAAGACACATGCATACCCTTGCCAGATCCACTAGTTCCCTGAAATACATGTAGTTTAAAAATATCAACAAAAAGTTGAGCGAGTTCATGTGTTCGGGAGTATGTATAAAACCTTGTATTCAATGTATGTATGAAAGTCCCTGGTATGTAGCAATAGTCACCACTATGGGCCACCCTGGCCTCATGGGTGTCGGCTCGCTACACCCAAATAGATCTATCACTCATGTCCCTCGGTCCTACGACGAGGATTAATGGCCTTAAGTGCTGTACCCACCCATCACATGATCTAGTAGTAAACCCTCCTTAGGCTAACCATACCATGTATAAAAATGTCTGTAATAATTGTAACATGTATTCCACCCCCGAAGTACAAAACTGAAAACAGTTAAAAGAAAAGGGGGACATGAACTCACAGTATTGCGTCCTCAGCTCGTAACTCAACTCTGTCAGCAAACACGACTACCTACAGTGTACTAACGTCTATTGGACGGACGGGTCGTGCCTTTGCTTAGTATTAATGTTTTTTAGTTATGTTTCTTATATTATTCCGAGTTATAATTATTTGTCAAAATAATATTTCAACTTAAATTATATTTGGTTTTGAAATAATTGTTTAATCAATATTCCCGTATTAATACTTCTCAAGTATTTAACTTCGTATTTCCTTCCCAAGGATGGGGTATCTTATACATGTATATTTGTATTATTGTATTTGTAATTTCCGAAATAATATATTTCCAAATCTCACTTTAGAAAATATATTTGTAAACTCATTTTGTCCCAAAAATAATGTATTGTCCATAAAATATATATTTTTCCCAAAAATCGTATATATTCTAAATATACTAGGAAAATATATTTTTTTTTTCTTCCAAAATAATATATTTTCACCTTGTCAAAACATGATACAACTTTGTAATATTTACAAAAATCCTATTTTTATTTCTTGTATCCAAAATAGTATTTACCAACAATATATATGTGACGGTATTGTTATGGATAGTAAATTTCGCGGTACTTGTTAGGTTATATTATTTTACCCTAAAATAATATAACTATTTCACCGAGTAAACAAATAATCACACAAGTGTCTTAATATGTATATATGTTCTAAATATATATGTTTACCCATTTTTATTTATAAAAACCAACCTCAAATATTTATATTTTTGTTGCAAAAATCATGGCAAAGTTTATATGGAAGACTTATGATCAAAATATACTTGTAAATACTTGTTAGAAAATATTTTTCTAAGTGTTTATATTTTTAGAAAATTTTGCCATAGTTTCCCCTAAAAACGGAGGTGTCCATGCTATTAAAGCATATCATTTTCTTTTCAAAAATCAACCCAACAATCAATAATCAACCTACACTTCCCAAGTGCAAAAACTATACAATTTTCATAACATCATGAACTTGAACTTTCACAAAAACTCGTAGTAATTTGGTAGGGTGTTTAGTAGACTTAGTTACTCCTTAAAGTGTGTTTACTTCTTTAAAAATCTCATTCTTAAAGAAACTAGGTGTTTACAACTTGTAAACATTTTCTACAAAAATTATTCTTTTGAACTCTTCTTGTAAATAAAGTGTCCTTACACTTATTTTATCACCAAAAATAGTGTACATTTAAGTAAGAATCAAGTTCTACTAAAAATCATATTTTGAACTTGGTTTTCTTGGAAAATCATTCATGAATCTTAGATTCATAAAATTACTAGCTCATTTTATTTACTATTTTTCATGAAATAATTTTATTTTCAAGTTCATGTTTATAAGTGAGGATGATCTTCTTATGTCACCACATAATCATCCTTTAACTTGCTAGATCATGTGTTTAATCACAATCTAGCAAGCTCCTTATGATGATCAACATCATAATCTCAAGTAAATGACAATCAAGCGTCATGCATGTATTTAGACAATATTATTTAACAAGATTTCATCATTTTTAAGCTTCATGTTCATGATTCTTGTTTAAGTCTTTTAATGTTCTTGTGATAAACAATATACTACAATTTTTAACCAACAAAATGAGAAGTAAAAACTAGTAACAAGAAGCTTACAACTAGCTCAAAAGCTAGGGAAGATCACTAGAGAAAAAGATGATGAAAATGGTGTGTGAAAGCAATGGATGAAGGTCCTTCAAATTCCACAAGCTTCATGAATCACCTTCTTGCACTTGAAATGAGCTGGAAAATGGGTGAATGGTGGTTGCAAAGTGGTGGTGGTGGCGGCACTATGTAGAGCCGAGAGGGAGAGAGAGAGTATGAGGGAGATGGAGTGAAGTTGAGTGGTGTGAAATGATGAAATGATCTCTTGTGAATCTATGCCACCATACTTATAATCTTCTACTCAATATCATGGCAAGTAAATCAAGCAATATCTCAATAAAATAATAATCAAATCTAGTGGGGTATGGTGGTGGGTCCATGGTGACCGTAAATCTCATATGGGGGGGGGGGGGTTAATTGTAAGTTTTGATGGTAAGTAGGTAAATGGTTGGAGGTTAAGTGTAATATCTAGTGTTTTATGTGTATGGCACATTATATAGTGTGTTGGGGGAATTCGGGGAGCATACCTAGCCAAGAAATAATTAAACAATGTATCTTGCAAAATTTTGGTGTTCCGGGTAATGTCCGGTTGTTCGGTTTGATACCGGTTCATTAAAGTGTCAAGCTATTCCGTATAGTGTCTTTTATGTAACTTTTTGTGACACTTTTAATTCCCAACACTTAGGAAAGCATTCAGGACCATTTAGTCAATTTTCTGCATAATACTAGTATGTTAAAAAGCTGAATTTTGCTGAAAAATGCAGAATTCTGCACTTAAAGTGAGTTTTAGGCACTTTCCAACACTCGAACTATCACCTAGTGACGCAGTTTTATGGTCCTCGCTTCCTTACACACCATACTAGTGTAGTACCTTGTCCCTGGCCCATACTGGGCCTCAAAACACTGTCTGTCTATTTACTGAACCTCGTCAGCATTTTCCTGCTTTATTCGTTAACTGTGCTTGGTGCATCAGGTTTGTCAATAAAATATGTATGTGATAATGATGTGACATTATGTAATATGTGATGCACATGTAAGTATGTCACAGTAATCAGAAAGTAGTTAAGTAATCCAGCACAGTCATTAAGCACTTAATTAGAATTAATTAATTGTACGGATACCTGGTTTTACGAGGGTTGTCACATTCTCCCCCCGTTAAGAAAATTTTGTCCCGAAATTTTAGTTCTTCTACTAGATGCAGGGGTCATGGGGAATAAATGTGGGTATTTTTCTTTCATGCGATCCTCACGCTCCCAAGTGAACTCTGGGTCATGTCGCGCGTTCCAACGAACCTTGAAAAGTTTGACACTACTCCTGCGCGTCTTGTTAACTTTCCAGTCAGTAACCTCAACAGGTTCTTCAATAAAGTGGAGTGTGTCGTTAATATGGACTTCGTCGGAAGGTATGACAATTGTTTCTTGAGTTGGACTCTTTTTCAGGTTAGATACATGAAATGTTTCATGAACACCATTCAGTTCTGCGGGTAGATCCAACTTGTAAGCTACAAGACCAATCCTCTCCAGGATTTTGAATGGTCCAATGTATCTTGGGTTCAACTTCCCACGCTTCCCAAAGCGTGCTACACCCTCCCAGGGTGAAACCTTTAACAAAACCATATCTCCTACCTCAAATTCCAGAGGTTTCCTTCTTTGATCCGCGTAACTCTTTTGTCGATCACATGCCGCCCTTATGCGTTCTCGGATCTGTGTAATCTTATCAGACGTCTCTTGAACCAATTCCGGACCAACAAGTTGTCTATCACCCGCGTCTGCCCAGCATATCGGTGATCGACACTTGCGTCCATAGAGAGCTTCGAACGGTGCAGGTCGTAACATATGAGAATTCTACCAAGGGTAAGTGAGTGTCCCAACTACCACCCAAATCCATTACGCAAGCTCGTAACATATCTTCCAACGTTTGAATTGTTCGCTCGCTCTGGCCGTCTGTCTGCGGATGGAATGTAGTACTCAGATTCAACTGAGAACCAAAGGCTTCTTAGAAGGATTGCCAAATCCTTGACACGAACCTTCCATCTCTATCAGAGATAATAGAGAGAGGTACTCCATGCCGTGCAACAATCTCTCTCAGGTATAGCTCAGCAAGCTTGCTAGTGTTGTCTTTCTCCTTGATTGGCAAAAAGTGTGCAGATTTGGTCAGACGGTCTACGATTACCCAAATCGTATCGTGACCTCTGGGTGTCTTTGGAAATTTCGTTATAAAGTCCATTGAAATCTGCTCCCATTTCCACATGGGTATTTCGGGTTGTTGCAGAAGACCTGAAGGCTTCTGGTATTCGGCCTTTACCTTGGCACAAGTCAAACATTTGCCAACATATGTTGCAACATCGCCTTTCATTCTCGGCCACCAATAGAAATCCTTTAAATCTTGGTACATTTTACCCGATCCTGGATGGATCGAGTACCGTGACCTGTGAGCTTCATAAAAAATAACGTCTCTCAGACCACCAAAGAAAGGAACCCAAATTCTTCCCAAGAAACACAATGTTCCATCCTCCTTTGGTACCAAATGCTTCTCCATCCCCGGAGATATTCATTCTCAAGATTCACTTCCTTAAGAGCTTCTCTCTGTGCGACACGAATGCGCAATGAGAGGTCCATTTGTACAATCATATCCAAAGCCCTAACCATTATGGGCTTGATTCTTTCCTTCCGACTCAAAGCATCGGCGACTACATTCGCCTTCCCTGGGTGATACTTAATCTCACAATCATAATCTTTTAACAATTCTACCCAGTGTCTCTGTCTCATGTTAAGCTCTTTCTGATCGAATATATGCTGTAAGCTCTTGTGATCAGTAAAGATGGTGCATCGCGTGCCGTACAAGTAATGTCGCTAGATCTTTAATGCAAACACCACTGCGCTTAACTCCAAGTCATGCGTGGTTAGTTCTTCTCGTGAACCTTCAGCTGGCGCGAAGTATAGGCTATAACTTTTTGTCACTGCATCAGCATGCAGCCTAAGCCTTGACGCGAGGCGTCGCAATATACCATGAAGTCGTCAGTACCTTCGGGTAGGGATAAGATCGGTGCATCGCAAAGCATGTTTTTCAACAACTGAAATGATTCTTCTTGCTTGTCTCCCCATTCGTACTTCTTGTCTTTCTGTGTAAGAGAGGTCAAAGGTTGAGCAATTTTTGAGGAATTTCCAATAAGAGGTGTCAAAACTGAATTGATTAAAAAAGTTTTCAAATTAACAGAAATTAATATTTCTGAAATAAAAGATTTAAATCTTAATGGTAAACCTAAACCCTACACCTCAAGAGTTCAACAACGTTTAAACAAGAAAAAGGGTTACAGTTCTGGTTCTGGTTTTCAAAAGAAACCAAACCAAAATCGTAATTTCAAAAAGAAAGGTCTTCGATTTATTCCAACAGAAAAACAGAAAAATGAAAAATATATTCGTGATTTTAAAGCAAAGATGACATTTGTTTCAGGTACTTCATCAGAAGAAGAAGAAAAGAAAGAATTATGGAGGAAGTCAAACACTGAGTTCCTTGCAAAGAAGCAAGATGACATGAAGAAGATGGTTGAGCAGAAAAAAGATACGAGAACCTGTTTCCAATGCAACAAAGTTGGACATATTGCCAGAGAGTGTTCAAAGGCAATACAATCATGACAGGGAGTATCACGTAAACTAAAAGAAAAAGTGGTTGAGTTTGAACCACCAATTGACAGAACTAAATTGTTTAAAAATTCAAAATTTGAAATTGGTGAATGTTCAAACAACTTTTACAACAAAAGAGCTAAATCTGACAACCAGAAATGTGTTGTTAAGAAGTCTGTTGATAGTTCTAGCGATGATTCTGATAGGTCAAAATCAGAGGAGCTATCTTCTGGCGATGAATCTGATTCCACAAAATCAGAGGAGCCACAGGTTGTTTCAAAAAGTGAAGAATCAGTTCCGACTGTGGATGATGAAAATTTTCCATCACTTCGGACTGAAAACTATAAAAAGAAAATTGGTAAAGTTGAGATTTCAAATCAATTTTATGATGACAAAAAGGTTTTTGATGTTGAAAAGGCTTTTAACCCCACTGTGAAACACATTTTTGGTAAAATGATTGATCGAAAAGTCAAAGGGGTTAAAGAGTTCTATGAGAAGAAGACGAAAAAAGATAAAGTTGAACCATCCCTGGTTTGTGACTGGGATGGTACATACGATGAACAGTAAGTCTCTGGACTTGCCGGAGATCCCAAGTTTGTAATCGTGGATCAGGAATCGGCATCATTCTTGTTAAAGTTTGTTTTTGTGAAATTTTTAACAGATTGATGAAATGTTTACAGGTGAAGGACTATGCCGGAACTCCCAGGTTGATAAGCGTGGAGTAGGTATCGGCATTTATCTTGAAATTTACTTTGATAAGTTCATTGTACAAGTGATACAGAGGTTTGTTTTGACATAAGTGATTACTCAAGGTCATTAATTTGAACTTGATGTAATTTTCATACAAGTGGTTGAAAGTCATATGATGAACCATGCCCCTACAAGTGGTAAAAACAAACTTATTTTCTGGAAAAATCATTTTGATTAAGACAAACTTAAGTGTTTTGAAATCTAAATGAGAAAATAGTTTGTTGAAAGGGGGAGTTCTGATTGTTTATGCCAAGTGGATGGCGATTTGAAGCAATTTGATATCAGTTGTCACGTTGTTTGTATAGTTTATTTTCAAATTTCCTAAAATGTGTTTGCATTTTAGGGGGAGTAAGAAATTTTAGAAAATCCAAAAACATTTTGAAAATTTGAAAAAGACAAAAACAGTAAAAAATGAAAAATGAGTTTTGTGTCAAAGAAGAGGAAATGATAGTATGTTAGGACCGGTTTGACTCCGAAACGATTGCGAAACGAACGTGAAACGTGCGGAATCCGTACACGAACGTGACCTAAACACACATGACGTAATATAAACGTGATCCTTTGATAAAATCTGATAACGTACAGCACCTGAATCACAAACGATAAACTTTCTCTCTCTAGCTTTCTCTCTCTAACTTCTAGCTCTCCAAAATGTGAAAATGGCAAAAGTTCTAAACTAGAAGCCCTAGAGATCTATATATAGGCCAAGGCATTTAATGAGGTTTCCCATTAATTACAATTATGCCACCTTGCCTTTTTGACTAACTAATTCTAAAATAACAAAGTAACTCTCGTTTTCTTCAGTTTTCTACTACAGACTAGATTGACGGAGGCGATAGACAGATAAATGCACTAACAGACTCCCCCTTGGATATTGCTGTAGTCAATCTGTAGTCAAGCTCGTAGCGACTTTTCTATCTCTTTCTCTCTTTGAATCTTCTCGAACAGAATCCCGATGGATCTGTTTTCAGCTTCAGCTTCTCCTCTTTTCTTCAACAGGCTCCCCCTTTCGTCAAGCTTCCGTGCTTTAGGGATCGACACCTTGCTTTCCGTATACAAGCTCCCCCTTGCTTTGAGCTCGTCTTCAGACTCCCCCTTAGACTCAGCTTCCGGGATCGTAATCTGGAATCTCATCTGCAATCACTCATACATTCATAAGTAACAACATTTTAGACTATCCAGGAATCGTAACCTGGCAATTCCAATCAAATTCTCTAATCCACTCCTCCTATCAACAAACTTTATAGATTTGGCAATGTTAAAGAATCCAACTCCCTCACAGTTAATCATCCAAGTTCAAGTTAATGACCTTGGAGATATCACAAACTGTTTTTGAAATTTTTGATTTTAAATCAAGTTTCAAATTAATGAACTTGTTTCATTTTCAGAAACACAATCAGCATACTTAGATTTTGAAACTCAGCACTCAGACATCGATTGTCAAAAATAAAGCAAAAATCAAAATCTTTTTGTATTTTCTGAAAATATAAAGCAATAAAGAAATATGTACAAACATATTTACAGACAATATTTTTGTTTGAGTATGCGTCAGAGGATCATATCAGTTACCGACAAGTCACAAGTACCGTTGAGCTTCATTTTCACATTAAGCATTAAACAATTCACTTAGATTGTCGATATACTGATCCACTTAAATTTTCACACAAATTTCAACTGATTCAGGATACGAATTAGGTGTATTAAGAACTTAAACCCATTCATGTGTCCCACCTCTTGAATATACTCCCGTATCCAGAATCCCAATAATCAGTCTTACAGGTAAGTATACTACAATGATATCTGTATATAAATTAGGTATGCGAGGGCCGAGGGATCTCAGGTCGATACTTCCGTATACGCAGAGAGATATCAGCTTCGACTTTACGGTATGTCCCCTTTAGAGGATCTTTTTGCTTACAACAGCAGCGACTATCAATTTTATTGTTTCATCGGCATGCTGAGGGTTTAATGCTATATTTCAAGCATTGCAGAAAGTATTAGCCAAGGACTAGGTCAGAACTACCGTTCAGCAGAAGTCCCGGAATAATACCCCAGACATCATTGAGTATAAAGACCTAGTATATCAGATTAAGAGACCTTTCAAACGAGATTTCAGGGGTTACCTATATATCCAAGTAGTGTTCCCCACAAAATAAGCAAGTTTGAATTTAGGTTTATATCCCGAAAAAGTTTACTAAATGTATAAAAACCTACCGACACATCCACGGTGAGATCGTTTAACACATTTAAACTTTCCATTTCTTTAGCGTACTGTAACTGTCTACTGATGTACTATCATTTCCTCTTTTTACGCAAAAACTCAATTTTTGAATTTTATCATGTTTTTGACTTTTTCAAATTTTCAAATGTTTTTGTATTTTCTGACAATATATTTCTCCCCCTAAAATGCAAAATCATATAAAGAAAATTTGACAACCAACACTGATAGCTTTGTCTTGCCATCCATTTTCTGCTTCAAGTACTCTGATTTGCATAAAATCTAACATACCCCCATGATATACAACACATTGATCTTAACAGTTTGAAAACCGTTTTTCAATCTGATGAAAGTAATCATGTTTGTTCAGCCGTGAGGGTTTTGGCGTATTCAATCAAAACTCCCCCTTACAACAAACTATTTTCCCATAATGATTTCAAAACACTTAAGTTTGTTTTAATCAGAATGGTTTTTTCCGGAAAAATTAGTTTGTTTACCCATCACTTGTGAGTTTGGGGTTATCTCATCACCTTGTTTTCTTTAAAACCTATTTGTACAGATTTTAACAATATAAGATCAAACACCACTATCACTTGTAGAAAATCAAGTACAACTTAATGTCCTTGATTAACCACTTGAAAGTCGAAATATCACAGTTACCATCCTGTGAATTTCTCAAGAATGATGCCGATACCTGCTTCACACTTACCAACCTGGAAGCTCCGGCAAGTCAGATTTTTCTATTTGAAAAGTTTCACCCAAGCCTGACTTTCCTTGGGTGTATTTTGAGCTTTTCTCTTTTCTTCATAAAACTCTTTCACTCCTTTTTCCTTACCATCAACCATCTTACTAAAAATATGTTTAACATTGCTATTAAACATTTTTCCAGCATCAACACCTTTTGATTTTGTGTTTGTGGCTTGTAATGGAGGAAATTTTTCATCATTCATCAAAAGAACACTTTCTTCCTTCTTTACCTCAACTTGTGGCTCCTCTGATTTTATGGAATCAGATTCATTGCCCGAACTTGGCTTATCTGACTTAGATGAGTCAGATTCATCGCCTGATGGTGGCTTGTCTGACTTTGAAATATCAGATTCATCGCCGACCATTTTCTTCTTTTCCTTTTTCTCTTTTGTCCTCAGATTTGTATCTGAAGAATTCGATTTGCTTGACTTTACTGTCGAATGAATCGATTCATCAGAACTTTTATTTGAACCAACCGGTGAACCCGAAGACAAAATTTTCTCAAGATATTCTCTCGCCTTCTTCCTTTTCTTTCGTAGTCTATCTTTCTGCCCCTGTGAAAGTTTAACTTTCTTTTCTTGAATTTTCTGATCCTGAACTTTAGGTTTTAGAACCTTCTGTTCATGGGGCTTGACTTTGACTGGCTTCTTTACCGTTCTTTGAGATTCAACCCTTGATCTACCCATCGATCTCCTTGGGCAATCTCTGACAATATGACCTCCGATATGGCAATTATAGCATCTTCGTGTTTCAAAATTCCAATTCTGGCAGTTAACAGCAATGTGTCCTCTCACACCACAAGTGTAACACACTCTGTTATCGTACCATCCACTTCTGTCAGTCCATACCTTCAGATCATAACATTGTTTGGCTTGGTTATAATCATTTCTCCTCTTCAATGCTGGATTTGTCTTTTGAGCACTGTGGTCAAACCTGCACCACTTATTACCAACATTTTGTGAGTTTTCATTTTTAACTTTTTGTGATTTTTGATAATGATTGGATGATTTATCTGATGAGTTTTTAACTTCAATTTTAGAATTTTTCAAATTTCTATCTTTTTGTTTCTGTTCTACATTCTTCTTAACAGGTTTTTGTTTCGAACATTCACCTGCTTCAGTAGATTGCAAAACAGTATTTTGAAATTTTTCTTGTAAAAATATTTTTCTTTTCTTTTCTTTTTCATCATCAGATATCTCATCACAATCTTCAACTTTAACATTTTCAATGTTGAAATTGATTGGTTTTGAACAAACATGTGATGTAGAAGTCACAAAACCTTTCAATTTTACTTCAAGCTCTTTGATTTTCATCCGAGCTTTTTCAGCTTCTTTTTCAAGCTGAATGATTTTAGCAAGATGAGAATTGATTTCAATTTGTTTTTCAAGATTATCTTTACCAAAAATATCTCTCTCATCTTCTAAAATCTTTAACTGACTTTTGAAATCATTTTCAAATTTTAATTTTTCATTTTCAAACTCTTTTTCTTTTTCTTTCAAAATCTTGTTTTCTGATGTCAAACTATTCAAATCACTAAGCAGTTTGACATTTTCAGACTTCAAATTTTCACAAATTCCCTGCAACATAAGAATCTGGTTATCATCAGTTTGCTTTTCATCTCTCAACTTCTCGACTTCTGATGTCAAACTTTCTGCATCCTTCAAAAGTTTGTCATTTTTAGCCTTAAAGTTGTCACATTTTGAGCACACTGATTCTAAACTTGAAGATCCAAGCTTCAAAGATTCTTCGTTCTTTGGAATATCCTTTGTTTCCATCTTATATATTCCTGCACAAAAGAGTTTAACGAAATCAAAAGAATTCATACTTTCATCAATATAACATTTCCTTTTAATATCATATTTCAAAATACTCTTTGTTTCAAGACACACACGAATTCTATTATCAATTTCAGTAATAACATCCAATTCCAATTTTTGTAAATTCTTTTCTATTTTGGTTAAAATTTCCTTCTTTTTCCTATTTTCATTTCGAAACTCTCCATTAACCTCATTAAAGAGCTGTGTTGGATAAAGTTCATGAAAAAAATCTTCCCTTTTTAGATCAACCAAGAATTTATCCCATTTAGCAGGTAATGCATTTGTCAATTTCGATATCTGTTCACCATTTGATATTCTAATATTTTTGTTTCTCAAACTGTCCATTAAATTTTTAAACCGTATTTCCAACTCATCCAACGTTTCATCCTTTCGACACATGAAATATTCAAATCTTTCAACTAAAACCTCCTTTTTCTCAGAAGAAGAACAACAAGTCCAATTGTTCATTCTTTCAAATTTAGTGTTTTCCAGTTCATCAAACATTTTGAATTCTTGATATTTGTGCCGTGTAAATCACCTACAAACAAACAAACAAACAATCAGTATACACAATAATATCCTGAAATAGATTGATACCCTGTTGACGTGAAATAATCTCGACCCAAAATTTCACTTTTCAAGCGAAATAGGATTCTTAAGCGAAATGTTTCGGATAACTTTGTTCTTTCAAGCGAAATCCCAAGTTGAATTGAAATCGGACTTCAAACAAAATCTTTTAACCAACAACTTCAAGCGAAATCAATCAGTCAACAGCTTGAAGCGAAATCAGTTAGACAACAATTTTCAAGCGAAATCAGCTAGTCAACAGCTTTCAAGCGAAATCAGCTAGTCAACAGCTTTCAAGCGAAATCAGCTAGTCAACAGCTTTCAAGCGAAATCAGCTAGTTAACAGCTTTCAAGCGAAATCAGCTGTTAATCAGTTGAAGCGAAATCAGGTGTTCTGTCTTGAAGCGAAATCAAATGTTCTGTCTTGAAGCGAAATCAAATGTTGACTAGTTGAAGCGAAATCAACTATTTATCACTTCAAGCGAAATCTCAAATGATCAGTCCTGAAGCGAAATCAGCTGTTCTGTTCAAGCGAAATCAAGTCCAAATCATCATGTTCAAGCGAAATCAAGCTGTATGTTACGAAAACGGACACAAAAATTCAGATTTCTCCTAAACGGCTTGGAGTTTTGATCTGAAACTTGGTAGGATTGTTTATCAACTATTTTCGCACAACATACTAAAAAATCATCCAATTCGGACCGTGAAATCCCGTTCAATTCGTCGAAAATCCATCAAAAACGTGAAAGAAATGAGTAGATGAAGAAGAAAAGTTGCGATTCAGATCTGAAAACTTTGAAATCTGGTACGAATCTTGTTGTTTGATCAAAGCAATCGAATTCCTGCTCTGATACCACTTGTTAGGACCGGTTTGACTCCGAAACGATTGCGAAACGAACGTGAAACGTGCGGAATCCGTACACGAACGTGACCTAAACACACATGACGTAATATAAACGTGATCCTTTGATAAAATCTGATAACGTACAGCACCTGAATCACAAACGATAAACTTTCTCTCTCTAGCTTTCTCTCTCTAACTTCTAGCTCTCCAAAATGTGAAAATGGCAAAAGTTCTAAACTAGAAGCCCTAGAGATCTATATATAGGCCAAGGCATTTAATGAGGTTTCCCATTAATTACAATTATGCCACCTTGCCTTTTTGACTAACTAATTCTAAAATAACAAAGTAACTCTCGTTTTCTTCAGTTTTCTACTACAGACTAGATTGACGGAGGCGATAGACAGATAAATGCACTAACATAGTACATCAGTGGACTATCACAGCATGCTAAAGAAATGGAAAGTAAAAATGTGATAAACGGTCTCACTGATGATGTGCCAGTAGGTTTTTGCACATTTAGTAGATTGTGACGAGATATAAACCTAAATTCAAACTTGCTTATATCGTGGGGAAACATCTCTCGGATATATGGGTAACCCCCGAAATCTTGTTTGAAAGGTCCCTCTTTCTGAGATACTAGGTCTTTATACTCAGTGATATCTGGGTTATTATCCCGGGACTTCTGATTTTGCGGAAGCAATGGCCTAGTCCCCGGAGAATACTTTCTGCTTGCTTGAAATATAGCGCCGCCCTCAGCAAATTGATGAAACAATAAAATTGATAGTCATTGCTGTTATAATCAAAAGATCCTCTAAAGGGGACACACCAAAAGTCGAAGCCGTCATCTCTCTGCGTATACGGAAGTATCAACCTGAGCTCTCACGACCCTCGCATTATAACCCCTTACAGATATCATCTGTGGTATACTCACCTGTAAGACTGAATATTGGGATCTGGATACGGGAGTATATTCTGAGGTGGGACACGCGATTGAGTTTAAGTGCTTAAAACATTAATCTCGTATCTCGAAACAATTGAACTTTGTGTGAAAATTTAAGTGGATCAATATACTGACAATCTAGGTGAATTGTTTAGAACTTAAAATGTTTAAAGCTTAACGGGTTTAGTGATTTGTCTCAACAACTGATATGATCCTCTTACACAAACTTACAAAAATAGTGTATGTAAATATTTCTTTACTGCATTTCATTCTATTCAAAAATTTCAAAAAGATTTTCAGTGTGTTTTAGCATAATTTTTTTGAAAATACAAAAAAAATTTCGACAACTGGTGTTGAAGAGCTAATTTTCAAAATTCCAAGTGCTAAACTTGACGAACTGGTTTGGGAGTGTTGTGTGAGAAAGAATTTTAGATCTTGTTACAAGTGGTCATCAGAAGTTTTGAAAATGATATTTCTGCAAGTGGTTCATCAGAGACTATAATTGTTAGATCATTTTTTTTATATTTACAAGTGGTGTCTGAGTGTGTTAAAGTTTAATATTAGAAAACTTATGATTGTGATAGAGAATGTACAGGTTTGAGGAAGAGTCAAGTTTCGATACCTGATGAATGTGTGATTTCAACATACCAGACTGCGATCCCAGCATATCGAAAGGGGGAGTCTGAAGACATCTAAATAGAGATTGTTCGTGGGGAGTTTGATTGATGCTGAATAGGAGAAGGAGATAAAGTTTGAGGATGCTTACACTGTGAGATATTTTATAGAGCGTTCAGACTGATAGAGACTGAAGATTGAGAAGACTAGACACTTAAGACTCGTCAACATTTGAGGGGGAGTCTGTTGGTGCATTCATCTGTCATCTTCGTCTTATATCGAGTCTCAGTTTCGTTGCGGTTTTGATCAAGATATGATGTCATCCTATTCATTGATGACATCATGAAAATGACATCAATGATGACATCATTACATGAAACGCACGTGAAATAGATTTAATGTTCATATAAGACAAAAGCATTTATGTCTTAGATGTTGATTTCGCTCATATTTGTAATTGGTGTTTTCGCTCATGATGATACATGCTGATTCCGCTCCTAATGTTGTTATGTAGCTAGGAGCGAAATCAGAACCCATATAAATAGAGTCTCTAGGAGCGAAATTAAGAGAGAGTTCTAGGTGTTGTCTTTCGGTGAGCCACGAAGTGCAGCCGAAGTGTCATCAGGTTGTAAACGTCATTCTATCAATATATATCGACAATTTAAAGTGTATTATCGCTGAATTGAATCTGATTTGTCTGGTTCCGCCGTTCAAATCAGTAATAGCTCTTCTGATAGACTCGTTCAGGTCCGAATACGATCCTACAATAATCAAAAGTCAAAAGTGTGGTCTTCAAAAGTCTTCACAATCATGGCTCAATAGCTTTATTCTCACCAAAAGTAGCCTATCTGCTGGAGACCAAAACCTCTAAGCTGATGGCGGAGGAGGAGGTGGAGGAATGAAAAGCAAATGGCGCATACGCGCTAGCTCCTCCTCGAGAGTATGAACGAGCTGCAACAAACAGCTAATCTACTGCTCCATCGTAAGAAATCTAATACCGAAATCCGGGTAAGGAAAAAGTGGAGCAGCAAACTGTGATGGATCAGTACCAGGTGGAGGACGCAGAATCCTCTCTAGATCCGTGACTCGACGACTCAACATATCCTGCTAGAGTTGCAGTGATAAAAGTATATCCGACGTGGAAGGGATGGTATGGATCAGTAACCGGCATGACGTTGGGCGGAAACCACATAAATGGTTCGCCCGTGGGTGCAGAAGAAGATGCAGCGTGTGTAGACTGTGGCATGAAATGATCGGCTGCTGACACAAAAGGTACGTGACCGGCCTGCTGACTCGAAGGTTCTTCCCTGGGACGGGGAAGAGGGATATCCTAAAGAAATGTTATGGGTAAATCTGCGCGGTGAACATCTGATACGTGTGGGTGAAATGGAGCAAAGTCAATGGGTGCATATGTGGGTACAGGAGGGGGAGTAACTGGTCTAACAAATGGAGGAAAATCGTCATCATCCTCGATCCACCCATTGGGGGTGAATGCATATCTTGGGTCAATGTGGGCAGCAAAAGGGGCCTGATCAATAGGTGCAGGGACCGGGTCAGGTAGTGGTGGTGCAACAACAGGTACATCAACAGGGATAGGGTCGTGCACAGGTGGAAGTGAGCAAGAATAGGCTCAGGTGCAATCTCCGGCTCTGGGTCAGCTGGAGCAAGCTCATGATCAGCGGTACATCAAGGAGCTGATCATCAGGAAGAACAGGTGCATCAATGGGCTGCACTGCAGGAATAAAATCAACCTCCTGCTCAGGATCGAAATCAGGATCAACAGGCGCCTCAAAAGGCTGCTCATCTGGGACAAACTCAACCTCATGACCAGGGTCGAAATTGTGAGGAAAGACAAGATCCATCTCATCATCAAAATCAAAATCATGATCATCGTCATGTGGAGTATCGGGTGCAACCGACATGGCTGTGTCAGAATCGGTATCCGTGGGATATCGCTGTAAACCCAATGCATGTAAGGTACTGGAAGACACTGACTCATATGAATCGGGACCTGAATGGTCAGAAAGAGCCTCGAAAACGGGAATCTCCTCATGTGGAACAACAACGGCGTCAACGATTGGAGCCACGATAAGTGGAACGACAACGGCATCCTGGACTGGAGCCCCACCATCCTGGGCATCCTCAGGGGGACCCTCAATCAAATGATCAATGTCATCGTCGGCCATGGCGTCTAGAGGCTGTTCCTCAAAAGGAACTGCAGCAAGTGGAAGAGGGGCAGGGATCTGGACAAGAGGTAGATCCTCGTCTGGAAGACCATCAGATATCAGTATGTCGTCTCCAAAATCTGGCAAGGCGAAAGGCTGAAAATCGTCAGTATCATCTGAAAGCATCTATGGATCACTGGCCATCTCGTCATCGGGAACTATAGCCATGGGATCAATGGCATCGGATGCTCCGCTCTTTGAAGAGGACATGGTGTCTGTAACAAATCAATCACAAGTATGCACATATATCATCAAATGTCAAATAAGCATGTAAGTAATAACAATGTAAGTATGTATGCATCCTAGTCTTCGCAAGACTATCCCACCCAGCCTCTCAGACTGACCACTTAGTCTCTCAGACTAAACCTCCCAGTTTCCCAAACTGAACTACCCAGCCTCTTAGACTAAACCTCCCAGTCTCTCAGACTGCCCCAACTAGTCTCTCAGAGTGAACTACCCAGTTAGCCTCTCAGACTAACTCCCCAGTCTCTCAGACTGACTCCCCAGTCTCCCAGACTGAAATATAAATGAATTCTTTAAAATGTGTTTTGTGTATTTTATTTGTAAAAATATTTGTTTCCTGGACCTGGACACTTTGTGTATGCAATGAAAACATTTCGTGAGAGCCCTAATGATCGTAGTCTAGACTCGAGAAGAATCCTAGTTCGCTACGATCGAAGCTCTGATACCAAGCTGTCACACCCTGACTTTTGCGGAAGCGTGGTTATTTGGTGTGACTTCTTAATACCATAGCATTCAATCATAACAATGCTAAATGATAAATCTAAAAAGACATTCATCCATTAATTTCATTTAGAAAATAACACAACTTGTCTTGAAAACATCGATACCAAATTATGTTACAAACCATGACTTGTCTAACTGAGTTCATAAAGACTCCACAAACGACTTTAAATAAAACCTGAGTTTGGGAACATGTATCCCGTCCAGGAATAGGATACACACCCTAAACTCAACAATCATGGATAACATCTTTTATTAAAATGCAGCTTGAAGACACATGCATACCCTTGCCAGATCCACTAGTTCCCTGAAATACATGTAGTTTAAAAATATCAACAAAAAGTTGAGCGAGTTCATGTGTTCGTGAGTATGTATAAAACCTTATATTCAATGTATGTATGAAAGTCCTTGGTATGTAGCAATAAGGAAAAAGAGATCACCAATGGGTTGCAAAGCCAATGGTATGTGTGAAATGGTGCAGGAAAACTCAAACCTAGCAAATTTGTACCGGGCTTCCGGCTTGAAGACATAGTCACCACTATGGGCCACCCTGGCCTCATGGGTGTGGGCTCGCTACACCCAAATAGATCAATCACTCATGTCCCTCGGTCCTACGATGAGGATTAATGGCCTTAAGTGTTGTACCCACCCTTCACATGATCTAGTAGTAAACCCTCCTTAGGCCAACCATACCATGTATAAAAATGTCTGTAATAATTGTAACATGTATTCCACCCCCGAAGTACAAAACTGAAAACAGTTAAAAGAAAAGGGGGACATGAACTCACAGTATTGCGTCCTCAACTCGTAACTCAACTCTATCAGCAAACACGACTACCTACTGTGTACTAACGTCTATTAGACGGACGGGTCGTGCCTTTGCTTAGTATTAATGTTTTTGAGTTACGTTTCTTATATTATTACGAGTTATAATTATTTGTCAAAATAATATTTCAACTTAAATTATATTTGGTTTTGGAATAATTGTTTAATCAATATTCTCGTATTAATACTTCTCAAGTATTTAACTTCGTATTTCCTTCCCAAGGATGGGGTATCTTATACATGTATATTTGTATTATTGTATTTGTAATTTCCGAAATAATATATTTCCAAGTCTCACTTTAGAAAATATATTTGTAAACTCATTTTGTCCCAAAAATAATGTATTGTCCAGAAAATATATATTTTTCCCAAAAATCGTATATCTTCTAAATATACTAGGAAAATATATTTTTTTTTCTTCCAAAATAATATATTTTCACCTTGTCCAAACATGATACAACTTTGTAATATTTACAAAAATCCTATTTTTATTTCTTGTATCCAAAATAGTATTTACCAACAATATATATGTGACGGTATTGTTTTGGATAGTAAATTTCGCGGTACTTGTTAGGTTATATTATTTTACCCTAAAATAATATAACTATTTCACCGAGTAAACAAATAATCACACAAGTGTCTTAATATGTATATATATTCTAAATATATATGTTTACCCATTTTTATTTATAAAAACCAACCTCAAATATTTATATTTTTGTTACAAAAATCATGGCAAAGTTTATATTGAAAACTTATGATCAAAATATACTTGTAAATACTTGTTAGAAAATTTTTCCATAGTTTCCCCTAAAAACGGAGGTGTCCATGCTATTAAAGCATATCATTTTCTTTTCAAAAGTCAATCCAACAATCAATAATCAAAGTACACTTCCCAAGTGCAAAAACTATACAATTTTCATAACATCATGAACTTGAACTTTCACAAAAACTCGTAGTAATTTGGTAGGGTGTTTAGTAGACTTAGTTACTCCTTAAAGTGTGTTTACTTCTTTAAAAATCTCATTCTTAAAGAAACTAGGTGTTTACAACTTGTAAACATTTTCTACAAAAATTATTCTTTTGAACTCTTCTTGTAAATAAAGTGTTCTTACACTTATTTTATCACCAAAAATAGTGTACATTTAAGTAAGAATCAAGTTCTACTAAAAATCATATTTTGAACTTGGTTTTCTTGGAAAATCATTCATGAATCTTAGATTCATAAAATTACTAGATCATTTTATTTACTATTTTTCAAGAAATAATTTTATTTTCAAGTTCATGTTTATAAGTGAGGATGATCTTCTTATGTCACCACATAATCATCCTTTAACTTGTTAGATCATGTGTTTAATCACAATCTAGCAAGCTCCTTATGATGATCAACATCATAATCTCAAGTAAATGACAATCAAGTGCCATGCATGTATTTAAACAACATTATTTTAACAAGATTTCATCATTTTTAAGCTTCATGTTCATGATTCTTGTTTAAGTCTTTTAGTGTTCTTGTGATAAACAATATACTACAATTTTTAACCAACAAAATGAGAAGTAAAAACTAGTAACAAGAAGCTTACAACTAGCTCAAAAGCTAGGGGAGATCACTAGAGAAAAAGCTGATGAAAATGGTGTGTGAAAGCAATGGATGAAGGTCCTTCAAATTCCACAAGCTTCAAGCTTCATGAATCACCTTCTTGCACTTGAAATGAGCTTGGAAATGGGTGAATGGTGGTTGCAAGGTGGTGGTGGTGGCGGCACTATGTAGAGCCGAGAGGGAGAGAGAGAGAGTATAAGGGAGATGGAGTGAAGTTGAGTGGTGTGAAATGGTGAAATGATCTCTTGTAAATCTATGCCACCATACTTATAATCTTCTACTCAATATCATGGCAAGTAAATCAAGCAATATCTCAATAAAATAATAATCAAATCTAGTGGGGTATGGTGGTGGGTCCATGGTGACCGTAAATCTCATGGGGGGGGGGGGGGGGTTAATTGTAAGTTTTGATGGTAAGTAGGTAAATGGTTGGAGGTTAAGTGTAATATCTAGTGTTTTATGTGTGTCGCACATTATATAGTGTGTTGGGGTATTCAGGGACCATAACTAGCCAAGAAATAATTAAACAATGTATCTGGCAAAATTTTGGTGTTCCAGGTAATGTCCGGTTGTTCGGTTTGATACCGGTTCGTTAAAGTGTCAAGCTATTCCGTATAGTGTCTTTTATGTAACTTTTTGTGACACTTTTAATTCCCAACACTTAGGAAAGCATTCAAGACCATTTAGTCAATTTTCTGCATAATACTAGTATGTTAAAAAGCTGAATTTTGCTGAAAAATGCAGAATTCTGCACTTATAGTGAGTTTTAGGCACTTTCCGGCACTCGAACTATCACATAGTGACGCAGTTTTATGGTCCTCACTTCCTTACACACCATACTAGTGTAGTACCTTGTCCTTGGCCCATACTGGGCCTCAAAATACTGTCTGTCTATTTACTGAACCTCGTCAGCATTTTCCTGCTTTATTCGTTAACTGTGCTAACTGTGCTTCGTGCATCAGGTATGTCAATAAAGTCTGTATGTGATAATGATGTGACATTATGTAATATGTGATGCACATGTGAGTATGACGCAGTAATCATAAAGTAGTTAAGTAATCCAGCACAGTCATTAAGCACTTAATTATAATTAATGAATTGTATAGATACCTGGTTTTATGAGGGTTGTCACATTTATCATATTACACACGCCTCCTTAATTAAATCACTTACCCAAACAAACCACCAAAATGTCTTGTTTAAACAAATGTCAAAATGTTTATGTGTATACAATGTCTATTGTCAAATGTAAATCATGTAATGTGTAATCAAATGTTATGTATGGCAAGTGAAATGTGTCAACTAAAACCATAGGTAGAATGCACAAAACAATGTATTGAAGTAAATCATAGTTTAAATCAAAAGTTATGTTTTGTAAAATAAATGGTTTATTGATACAAACATCTATGCGGAAATGTTAAAACACATACTTTTAGGCCTTGCGACTGAGGAGACAAACCCTTAAACAAATTAAAGGTTTATCAAAATTTATGAATATCGGATTCAGTTATTTCCTACTTCCAAACAAACCTAGGAAGTCGGGAATGGGAGTTGTCAATTCCTATGGTACCACTACTTACTACCGAGCGGCGTGGCCAATGTTAATGAACGTACTTTTGTCCCGTTAAACAAACCAAATGTCATACCAAATATAAGCATGTTATGTGAAAACGATGTACTAAATATGCTAAATTGAACATACAAAGCAAAAATGTGATGTAAATCAATGTGTACATATGCTAAAATAAATATATGAAACAAATGTGTTTATGAAATCAATGTACTAGCATGTTAATTAAAACATACATAGAAAAAACATGGATGAAATCATGTACTATACGTGTACTACATGAACATAGCAAGCATATGTTATAAAAGCATGAAAACCACGAAAGTAACAAGTAGGCACATGTGTTTCACCCCAAAATGTTTGAAAACAGTAAAAGAGGGGACTATGTACTCACTTGTGATAGCTTAAAAGTCTTGGAATAACGACCAAACCAAGCTAGAAGGATCACGGAATCAATTGGCACCTAATATAGGTAACTATGTTAATAAACCAGACCTAAATCGGAAGATCGGATAGAATGAGGTCTCGTAAACCAAATGAGTATTGGAACTCATGTGACATGGTTTAACAAAGCCTACATTTTAAATCGGAACCTATCCTAAGTGCTTACGACCCATTACGACTCGTTTAGGTAGCTTACGCTACTTTAACGCGTCGTTCGCGTAAAACACGTTCGGACCGCCTAACTAGTCCTATGACAAGTATTATATGCCTTAACATGCCTAATAAGGTTGCCTAATCAGTTTAGATGTCAAAATTTAAGTTACATGTGCTTAAAATGAAATTATGCGCAAAAAGGGCATTTTGGTCATTTTCCTAAGGCATATAAACTACTTATCATACAACTACCTAAACGTAGTGACCATAAGGTATAACCTCGGAAGGTTATTCCCTATACAACTATGGTCACAAAATGTGTTTGGTCGGATCCTAATGATCGACCAAACGAGTCGGGTTTGAAAGTCTAAGCGGTTGTTTAGACCGCTTATCTTACGACCCTATATAAGCACTAAACTAAGAGTGACGAGTTAAACATATTAAAACATGTTTAACTAAGTTAGAAAACAAGTTTGATATCAAAACAAAGGGTTTTGATACCCAAGAATAGTTTGGTTGCAAAATACGCATAAACGCGTATTTTGACCGAAACTATGACTCGTCACTATGCCTAAATAAATGGTAATCAGCAGGTATAGTCACAAAGAACTATGACCATCGTGATTACGCTCACGTTGCGAAGTTCAAACGAACTTCGTGTTGACCGTTGGCTGGTCAAAGCAAAAAGTCAAACACTGTTTGACTTTCTTGCTTAAAAACGCATCAAAGCATGAAAGAAACTTACAAGAGGTCCAAGCAATGGAGATTTGATTCAAGTTGCTCTGGTATGAAGTGTGGAAACTCGAACTTAGAGCAGAAATTGAATCAAGTGTGAGGATTGCAATGGATCATGATGGGTATTTATAGAAATTGGACAACCGTTAGGATCGTTTTTTGGATTACGAGCTTTGATCTTGGCTCTCCGTGTGTGCCCGCTGATTTATCATACTATGGGTGCCTAAAACTAGCTCATTGTATGAAGAACCCATCTGCAAAAACTAGGAAACCAGCCGCTGAAATAGAAAATCAGTTTGCTGATCTGGGCATTGGTCGCGCCCCGCATAGACTCAGTAAGAGTCTTACACGCCCCGCGAGGGCCAACTTTGGCAGATTGACAGTTTAGGTCCCTGAATGTCCAAAACTTGATTTTTGATACATTTTTGACACGTTTAAGCCCCGTTAACCCATTTTCAAGGCTCAATAATGATGTCAAAGTATAGGAGGCATGAAATATGCTCAAAAACATCTCGAATGTTGGTTCGTTTGGCCGTACGGTTGCGTTGTTCGGTTAATTACGACGAAACTTGAACGGACGCGAAAAACGATCCAAATTGCGCGACGAATGGAATTTTAGCATGCCAATAACTAAAATAAAATTTTTTAATGATTACAAAAATTTTTGGATGTCCGGATATGTTCAGAATGTAAGATATGCGCGTAAATGCAAACTTATGCACTTTTTGACGCTTTTAGTCCCTGATTGACCAATAAGTTTATTTTCGCACACCGAACCCCTCAAAGCCTATTTCTAAGCTATGTAAGGGATATTTAGGGTATGTTTAGCTTATGATCAAGTTCCAGAATGTTCATTACTATACGAATCGGCATACTTTCGTAGTTTGTCGAAATTAGTCCCTGCGATCGAATAAACTTGTTTTTGCCATACTAAACCCTTTAAAACTTATTTCTAAGTTATGTAAAGGTTATTTAAGGTATGTTAAGATTATGTTGATGTTCTGGAGTGTTTTTCGCATTAAACTGATTACGTTTACGCACCAGTTTGCGTATAACTTTCTAGAAAGCGATATAGAGTTTGAAATTGAACAAAAATCAAAACGTGCAAAATATCAAACATAAATAAACAAACATTGGGGCCAAATCACATTGTTTTATTGATAATTGAATTTTTTATGGTTTATACAATGATTACAAGCACATATGTCAAATCAGATTCGCTTAAGGAAGAATCAGAAACCACATCAGGGGCCTCTGTTGAGTTAGATGGTAATGAAACCATAGAAGCCCCTGCTGAATGTTCAAAAGAAAATAATTCTGATCCTTCTGATCCAATGGTGTCACTAGAGGCTGAAAGCAATTCTGCTACATCAAGTGACACTGTTTGTGAGAAAAATAACGATACTAACCCTGTTGCTTCAAATGCAGACCAAGTAATTATTGAAGATGGGGTAGATGAAGATGATGAGGACGATGTTACTTTTCGTGTTTTGAAAAATAAAAATCAGAAAAGCAATTCTTTAATTTCTGAAAATTCAAATAATATTTCAATTTCTTCTGATGCTTTGGATTGTGTGGGCTCTGTTTTAAAGAGCGATGAATGTTCTGACATTTATTTTGGTTCTATTTGTGTGGATTTGAATTCAGTTGTTTTGCCTAATAAAGTTGATAAGTCTAAAAATCTATTGGTAAAACAGACTAAAAGAGGAAATGAAGCGAAATATGTTCCTCCAAAATCATGATCAAACAAGCCAATTAAGTGTCATTCTGTTTCTAAAGATAAGGCTAAACATGTCTCGTTTGCATCTCAGGAACCACACAAGCCCTCAGGTTCTGCAAAGACTGATGGATGTCAAGCAAAACCACATGTGAAACGACAAATATGTTACACGTGTGGAATTGCTGGACACATTGCAAGAAATTGTCAGCATCGTCCTGATAAACTCAAAAGGGGAGAGCATCAAAAGGCTCCAAATGGGAATGTCAAGCTTTCAAAACAGGAGAATACTTCAAAATCTAAACCTGTTAGGAAGCTGAATTCCAAAGTGAAGCCTTCTGATGGAGATTGGAACAAAGCTAAACAAATGAAAATGAAATCAAACAATTACATTCCAAACTCTACTTCTGATTCGCCTAAGGCATCCAAGAGATTGGAGAGTCCTAGGCAAGTTTGGAAACCTAAGAATTATGTTCCAAATAACTCTCCTAAATCATCGTGCATCAATAATAAACCTATCTACTCTAAAGAAAAGTTGATTTGGATGCAAGTTACATATTTTAATGAACAGGGTGTACCCGCTACAACTATGGCTTGGGTACCAAGATCTAATTAATCCCGCGTAATGTGCAGGAAAGGCTATGGAGGGCTGTCATTCAACTCTGGGTCATTGACAGTGGCTGTTCCAGGCATATGACTGGCGATCTATCCCAACTTTCTGATCTTGAGGAATTTAATGGAGGATATGTTGCCTTTGCGGGTGGAGAGAAAGGAAAGATCACACAACGAGGCACAGTCAAGAATGGTGATCTCTGTTTCAAAGACGTCAACTACGTTTCTGAGTTGAAGCACATTCTGCTAAGTGTTGCTCAAATTTGCGAAAACGGTTACTCAACTCACTTCACTAATAAACACTGTCTCATTCTGAAACCAGGAATGGTCATTCCTGATGAATGGATATTGTTAAAATCTGAACGAAAAGGCAACGCTTATGTCATTGACATGAATAAACTACCCACTAAAGGTGTTGCCTGTTTGTTTACCAAAATCTCTGAGCACAATGCTATGTCGTGGCATCGTCGTTTAGGACATTCAAATGTGAAAAATCTAAACCATCTTGCAAAACTGGGGTTGTTAAGGGGCCTACCTGTAAAAGACTTCATAACTTTTGAAAAATATGTTTCTTGTACAAAGGGTAAACAGCATTGAAGACCTCATTTTCCCAAAACTGTAAACACTATTAACAGTGTGATGCAGCTTCTTCACATAGATCTTTTTAGTCCAGTGACTGTGCTCAGTCTGTCTGGAAAGTCTTACTGTCTTGTAATTACTGATGATTACTCATGTTTTACTTGGGTTTTCTTCTAAGTTAACAAAAGTGAGACTGCAGAATTAATCAAGAGATTCATAATCTTTATGGAGAATCAGACTTGCAAAAAAGTGAAGGGTATTCGAAGCGACAATGGAACCGAATTCAAGAATCTTGAATTGAATTTATTTTATGCCGAGAGGGGAATTGCTCGACAATACAGTGCTGCTAGAACTCCTCAGCAAAATGGAGTTGCTGAAAGAAGGAATAGAACCCTGATTGAAGCAGCTCGCACGATGCTTTGTGATTCAAAGCTCCCAGTCTTCTTCTGGGAAGATGCCATTAATACTGCATGCTACGTTCAAAACAAAGTTGTTATCAACAAGGCATGCATGAAGACGCCTCATGAAGTAATGTTTGGCGAAAAACCATTTGTGGGGCACTTTAGAGCTTTCGGTTGTCCATGTACTCTTTTGCACTTGGAATCCATACCAAAGTTTGATGTTAGGGGTGATGAATGCTATTTCATTGGATATGCTGGAAAGGCTGCTCATGAAAACAAGACGGCATATAGAGTGTACAACAAGAAAACTAGGCAAATCATTGAGTCTTATGATGTGCAGTGGCTAGAAGAAAATCAGACGGACGCTGGAAATGGGCCATTTACTCTTTATAGTTATGCCTATCTATTTAAATCTTTTGATATTCTTGATGATCCTCCTGTTACTCATGCAGGTACTTCTGGTACAACTAATGCTGTCTCTCGACCCTCAATTGTTCCACATAATGTTGAAGAAGAGGGGGATGTTGAATTTGAGGGGGATTCTACAGCTGTGGGGGATCACACATCTGCAGCTTCATCTTCAACATCTACACTAGAGATTCAAGTGGCTCCTGATTACACCGACATTCTTAATGATGGAGGGGAGGGGTTGGACTCGTCTGATGATGAGGACACACCCAATGATCAAAGTTACAAGTTTGATGGTCCCATTCCTAAAGAGTTTGTTGCCAATGGTGCAGAAGAAGAACAAGTCTCTGACCAAACTGAGTCAGCAGCAGTTGATCATTTAACGAATGTCTCACCAACTGGAACTGCATCGGAAGTTGCTATTCCTACAAGTGTCCAACATGATCATCCCATCGAAAATGTGATTGGACCAGTGGAAGCTGGAGTGTTGACTAGAAGTCAGTCAGGAATCATCAACAATTGTTTGTTTTCATGTTTCATATCACAAATCGAGCGAAAGACAATTGATAAGGCTTTTTTGGAACCTAGCTGGGTAGACGCGAAGCAGGATGAGTTGAAACAGTTTGAGAAACTGAAAGTCTGGAAGCTAGTTACTCTACCTGCTGGAAAGAAATCACTCGGAACTAGATGGGTCTATCGCAACAAGTGAGACGATAGCAGAGTGATTGTTAGAAACAAGGCAAGACTGGTCATCCAAGGGTTTAGAAAGATTGAAGGCCTTGACTACGATGAAGTGTATGCTCCCGTAGCCCGACTGGAGGTAATCAGAATCTTTCTGGCATATGCATCCTACATGGAATTCAAAGTCTATCAAATGGATGTCAAGACGGCGTTTCTCTACGGCAAAGTAAAGGAAGAGATCTATGTGTCACAGCCACCGGGCTTTGTGAACAAACAGTGTCCCCGTCATGTGTATAAGCTTGATAAGGCTTTATATGGGTTACATCAGGCTCCTGGTGCATGGTATGCTACTTTGACAGAGCATCTACTCGCTCATGGATACACTCGGGGAGTCATTGATCAGACACTGTTCATTCGAAAAGTGGGAGAGGATCAAATCTTAGTGCAGATCTATGTGCACGATATCATCTTTGGGTCCACTAGTGACGCACTGTGCAAGGAATTCGAGGAGGTTATGAAGAAACAATTTGAAATGAGTGCGTTGGGAGAGATGAGTTTCTTTCTGAGTTTCTAGATTCGTCAAGATTCCAAAGGAATTCTCATTCATCAGGGAAATATGTCGATGATATTCTTGCAAAATTCAAACTTTAAGATGCTAAACCTGCATATACTCTTATAGCAGAAAGACCAGTGATGATTGAAGATCTGGAAGGGGAAGATGTTGATGCTACACTGTATCGGTTGATGATTGGCTCGTTGATGTATTTGACAGCCAGTAGACCAAATATCATGTTTGATGTGTGTCAGTGTGCTCGTTATCAGGCGGCTCCTAAACTTTCTCATTTAAATGCTGTTCAGAGAATCTTTCGATATCTTAAGGGCAAGCCTCGGCTTGGACTTTTGTATCGAAAAGAATCTCCTTTTGATTTGTGTGCTTTTTCTGACAGCAATTTTGGAGGTACTGGTAGGGACTTCGTAAGGACATGAAGTCTACGTCAGCTGGATGCCAGTTTCTGGGGGATCGCCTCATCTCCTGGCAATGCAAGAAGCAGTAAACTGTCTCTCTGTCGACTGCAAAAGCAGAATATGTGGCTGCTTTAGCCTGCTGCTCACACGTTATCTGGATTCAACACCAGCTGGTGGACTACGGTTTGAATTTTTCCCTAACTCCCATTTATTGTGACAATTATGCAGCTATCCAAATAGTGAAAAATCTGGTATATTTTTCAAAAACCAAGCACATCGCCATAAAAATTCACTTTATTCGTGATTCTTTCAACCAGGGTTTAATTAAAATGGATCAAATTCATACTGACGACAATGTCGCAGACATTTTTACAAAACCGGTTGATAAAGCACGTTTTCTTGCTCTTCTTGAACTTCTCAAAATGGTCGAATTCGAGGATTGACCGCGGTCACACAAAAATATTTTTCTTCGTTTCTGTAAATTTGTTTCTTATAATTGTTTTTTTTTTATTTTAAGCAACAATTTAGGGGGATGTAGTCTCTCAGAAAAATACAAAAACATTAAAAATCAGAAAAAATACAAAAACATTTGAAAAATCAGAAAAATACAAAAATAGTTCTTTGCTTTTGCTATGCCTTGGCTACAACCCGGGAAATGAAATAAATTTTCACTATGTGGATTATGGCTGACTCATGTAAGACCAATGTTGAAATGGTCTGACTCTAGAGCGATGTGTTGGTAGGATTTATCCTGATGGCTGGACTCTTTGACTTGTACTGTATAGAACACTAATATCTATTCTATGACCTCAGGAAAGAATGTTCACTTGGAATTAGAGCATATCTATTTGAATGCGTGTGTGACGTCCCGATACACACAATTTCGTTCTAGTTCTGAAATCTTTTCTAACCAACTCGTGTATCTCCTCTGTTTTGCGTGAGCAAAGACCTGGAAGTGCTAGGCAACGTCGGCTTCTGTTTTGCGTGAGCAAAGACCTAGCTGTACGTTGTCGCTCTGTGGATCAAATACACCCAAAAGAGGCCCTCTAGTGCCCAAAAGAAACACAAAAATAAAAACCTATATCAAACTGAGAAAATCTCATTTGATTTGTACATTATATCCATCTCTGCTGATCCATTCTATTCTTTTCTCAATCCAGTCCAGTCAAGGTTTCAGAACTTTAGAATGGGCTTGTGAAATATGTGGTAGGGAAACTACTCGTATGATAGCCTGTTCAAATCTAAAATTCCGGGATTTGATCATGATTGTTTTGAGTGTTTATATAATTTAAAGTGAAAACATGATAAATAAGTTGCAGTCCGTTATTTGATAAAGGCCTAGGGAGATAAGTTTAAGAGGAAAAACATACTGGCAATTGCTCGGATCTACCAGATTAAATTAGTGTTGATAAATGTAGTCTAGCCCGAAACTCTGTGATTTGATCCCGTAAGAAAAGTGTATGCAAAACTTGTGTGTAGGTTGCTTGTTATTTGTAAATATTTCATATTATTCTTTTTGTGTAAATATTTATTTTGTGTAAATATTTAATTTGTATTTTATTAATATAAAATTATGTGGCCGTGTGTTTATGAATCGAGAAAGACCGAAATTTCATAAAATATCGTTTGCACAAAGTTTTTAAAAGGAGCTTTGTCATCGGGATTTGAGTTGGGCCCACCGTAAACTTGGTGGGCCCACAAAATCTAAAACACTTTTCAAAATTATGGGTTGGTTAAGAAAAGGGATGTTGGAATGACGGATGGGCCCACCGCACACTTGGTGGGCCCCCTTGGTTGAAAAAAAAATTGAGTTTTTGGTATATAAGGTGTTGTGCGACTGATGGGATATCTTTTAGATATTTCATCATTCAAAAACCCCTCTTTCAAAATCTTTAAACACCCAATTCGTAAATTCTCCGTGACTCTTCATCCTAAAATTCATCAAAAGATACATACCTTCAATCTGATAGCATCTTCGTCATGTCTAAATCAAAAGGTCAGTTCTTTTGTTTTGTATGTCTCTCATTGAATCTGAATGCCATGAAGGTAGGTTAGTAGGTTTGTGTTGTTTCGTGGCAGAAGGTTTTTTGTTTGAGTTGAAATCAAGGTGATTAGGCTTTATAAGTTGTTATAATGTTGATATTGGCTAGAGACACTGATCAAAATCTTAGTTTTAGCCAAAAAATTTGTTTTTGAAGCCCTAGATTGTCGCCAGAATTTACAGGTCTCGCCGGAGATGATGACCGGAGACGGCGAGTGAACTTCACTGTCACATTGTAGGTCCCTTATTCGTATGGATCTTTCACAGAATTGTTTATCTAACCTAGAGTGCGGAATCCTCTAGATCAGATTTATTACAGAAACGAGTAGAAACAGAATTTCACAATCAAACGGGTCCTCTATTGATTATCCAAACGAAACATTTTACAATCAACTCAAGACCCTCACAACCTCACAGCCACTATCTGTGATCTTGACTACAACCCTAATTTCGAATTCTCTCTCTCTCTACTTTCTCTCTCTAAAATTCTCTAACCCCTAAAACCCTAATCACAAAACATGTTTATATACCACATGTCCGTGAACTAGGCTTCCTTCTGGGCTAGGCCATTTTCCAAGCCCATTACAACAAATAACTCACTAACCAATAAGCTAAGCCCAATACAAAATATCCAAAGACTAAATAATCAAACTATTAAGCTGTTGTCACAAAATATGCACCAACAGACTCCCCCTTGACAATAGCTTCATAGTGTAACTTTGTCTTCAAATATCTTGTGTTCTTTTGGTCTTCGGATAGCGTCAGCTACACAGCTTCTGACATCAACAACCCCGACTTTCCACGTATGACCGGTGGGCCCGGTGGGGAGTATCGTGACGTGGTTGGCAACATAATAGTCAAAGAACACAATATTTGAAATGCACAGCGGAAGCAAATGAAAGATATATATTTCAACTTTAATGAATTGTAATATCCAGTATCACAACAGTTGAAATTCATCCACAGAAGGATCAAAATAGGAAACAGTAGTTCAACAGACGTTAGGCATCTTAAGCTTGCGAGACTCTTTATTGATGCTAAGGAGAAATCCAGCCTATTACGAGTAGTACCTGCATTTAATCTTTTTGGGAAAATATGTCAGTTTACACTGGTAAATACAATCAACTGACTCATTTTAAAAATGATTAAAAATTGATTTGGATGCACGAGGCATAAACATTTTATAACTTGGGATAATTATTTAAATATATAAACTTGTAAAAGGATTACATGTTCCTTATGCGTTCAGTAGCCCGGATAGTGCCGAGTTAAAGATCAATAGACACACCACATTATTTATTTATGCACTGACGGGTGTACGCCTACACCCCGCGCTTAGGTCGTGGCCATTTCGTAAAATGATGCCGAGGATATCCGGGACATGGTCATTAACCTCCCAAAGGCGTTAAGCAAACAAAACATATTTAAACGGGTCATCTCGATAATACTTAACCACCAATCGATTAAGGTCGAATGCCCGACCAAGCGGTATTTTATATACCGTACCCCAAGCCCGTATAAGGGAAAATAAGTTAAAAGTATTTACCTTTGCAAGTATAATTCACAAATATCAAATGCGGGTAGCTTTTACTGATTCTCCTATTCTGGAACAAAGGTTAATAATAACCTATTAGAATCCTAACGGTCTTTAGTTAAGCTTAAGCTTAGACCGATTAGCTTTAAGGAATAGGGTTCGTACTCACGATTAAGCAAAGACCGGGATAGAATGTGATTTAGACCCGACAAGTTTGAAGACTTGCTTAATATGGGTATATTATACACATTCTGGATTTTGAAATAAAACCGATTTGAAGAATTTCTTCCCGTTCGGGTGGGGAAAACCGTGGCGGCTGCGATTGTTGCCGAATTATAGGTCTAGCAGGTATTTGGTACCCATGAGTCGGGTACCCTACTCCCCAAGGAGCTCCATACTGTCCTTCAGGATGAAGGGCGTTATAGTTGGCCGCTACCAAGTATGGGTCGGCTTCAGCGTAATTGTAGTTGGTGTGAGCCGGCTGCTCAAACGGGTTGTATGCCATCGAACCAGTGTAGGCAGGAATCGGGTTATCAAAACCCATCGGTGGTGGCTGCGGTGCACCTGGGTTTGAAGGTCCACCCATTTGCGGGTCTTCCTGTAGTGGCGGATAATGACTGCCACTTGAGTGACGAGGAGAGCTAATAATACCGTTATTGTTTATAATTAGGATAAACTATAATAGAAATCCTAAATAAATGTGAGTAACAAATTAACCAAATATGGTCTATGTTTACCATGGTTAATGAATTACCCTAAGGGGCAATTCCATAATAAACTCTCAAATAAACTATTGTCATTGTCTTATGCAACAGTTCAAATTTAAAATGGCTGACTCGGATGAAATTAATAGTCACCCAAGGGAGAATAATGATAACGCCCGAATTAATATAACGGGTGCTGAACTGAAAGCGTTAGTAGACGACGCTGTTACAACGGCCTTAGAGTGGCAGTATGAACATTATAGTGGGACTCGAAGTAGGACCCTATCTGAGCCGCGTTCAAAGCCAAAGACTCATTCTGAGGCTCACAGCAAACCTCCCTCCAAGAAGGAAGAACCAAAGAAAGATGATGATCGACTCTCCTCAAACCACCACAGTGCTCCATCTCAACAGATTGTACTAAATCAAGAACCCCGTAATAAGGGTTGCTCCTACAAATACTTTGTTTCATGCAAACCCAGGGATTTCACTGGGGAAAAAGGATTCATTGACTGCAAGACGTGGTTAGATGAGATGGACACAGTAGTGGATATCAGCGGGTGTGCTGAGAGGGATATAGTCAAGTTTGTGTCTCAATCATTCAAAGGTGAGGCCTTAGCCTGGTGGAGATCGTTGATTCAAGCCACTGGGAAGATCCCATTGTACAACATGTCATGGGAACAATTCGTTGCCCTCATCAGGGAGAATTACTGCCCTCAGCACGAGGTCGAAAAGATTGAGTCAGACTTTCTTTCATTGGTAATGACAAATCTAGATTGCCAAGCTTACCTCACGAGCTTTAATACAATGTCGAGGTTGGTTCCATATCTGGTGACCCCGGAACCCAAAAGAATAGCTCGTTTCATCGGGGGTTTAGCCCCAGAAATCAAGGCAAGCGTGAAGGCCTCTCGGCCAGCTACTTTCAGATCTGTAGCTGATATATCTTTGTCCCTCACGCTGGACGCGGTCAGACAAAGATCGCTGAGGAATAAGGATGCCGAGAAAAGAAAGCGTGAAGATGACAGTTCATGGAGGTCAAACAAAAAGCACCGAGGAAACGGTGACAACAGGAAGGGGTCTGAGTCAAAGAAGGATGGGCATCAAACGAGTGATAAGCCCAAGTGCAAAATCTGCAAGAAACAGCACTTCGGGAAGTGCAAATTTGAATCGAACTCACAGACTCAGTCAAGAACTTTTGCTTGTGGTATACGCAAGTCCAAGGAACACAAGACCTTGGATTGCAAAAAGTTGAAGGATGCAACCTGCTACAGCTGTAATGAGAAGGGGCATATCAAGACCAATTGCCCAAAATACGCAAAGAAAGCCGATGAAGGAAAGAAGACCAATGCTTGGGTCTTCAGAATGGATGCAAAGGAAGCAGTACAGGATGACAATGTGATAACAGGTACATTCCTTATAAATGACGTTTATGCAAGAGTGCTTTTTGATTCAGGAGCTGATAAATCATTTGTAGATAATAAGTTTTGCAAATTGCTGAATTTACCTGTTAAAACCCTAAGAGTGAAATATGAGGTGGAGTTAGCAGATGGCACCTTAGAAACCGCCTCAACCATATTAGATGGATGTTTCATATCCATTAAGAACCACTCTTTTCCTTTGTCCCTACTTCCTTTGAAGTTAGCTGGTTTTGACATCGTTTTAGGCATGGACTGGTTATCTCGTAACCAGGCCCAGATTGTCTGCAATAAAAAGCAGGTGGTGATCAAGGCTCTGTCTGGCGAATCACTTACCATTCAGGGAGATACCCGGTATGGATTGCCTGAGCAAATGACTATGCTCAAGGCCTCTAAGTGCTTAAAGAAGGGTTGTGTCATCTACATGGCACAAGTGACTATCGATGAGCCGAAACCTAAGATGGAAGACATCCCCGTCATTTCTGAATACCCTGAAGTGTTTCCTGAAGAACTACCTGGGTTACCGCCAGATAGGCAAGTGAAATTCAGAATTGACATCATCCCTGGAGCAGCACCTGTTGCTAGAGCGCCTTACAGGTTGGCACCAACAGAGATGAAGGAATTGAGAACGCAACTAGACGAATTGCTAGCCAAAGGTTTCATTAAACCTAGTTCGTCTCCTTGGGGAGCGCCAGTCTTGTTTGTCAAAAAGAAGGATGGATCGATGCGTCTGTGCATCGATTACCGTGAGCTTAATAAGGTCACAATAAAGAATAGGTATCCTTTGCCCAGGATCGACGATTTGTTCGATCAATTGCAAGGGGCAAGTTATTTCTCGAAGATTGACTTGAGGTCAGGCTACCACCAATTGAAGGTTAGAGATGAAGACGTACACAAAACTGCATTTAGGACTCGTTATGGTCATTACGAGTTCCTAGTGATGCCTTTTGGGCTCACTAATGCACCTGCCGCGTTCATGGATCTCATGAATCGCGTTTGCAAGCCATACTTAGATAAATTCGTCATCGTTTTCATCGACGACATTCTCATTTACTCGAAGAACCAAGCTGACCATGAGAAACACCTTCGCTGTATTCTTAAACTTCTACATCATGAGAAACTCTACGCCAAATTTTCCAAGTGTGAATTTTGGCTTCGAGAGGTCCAATTCCTTGGACATGTGGTTAGTGAGCGTGGTATCCAAGTGGATCCCGCTAAGTTTGAAGCTGTCATGAACTGGCAAGAGCTAAAGACGCCTACGGAGATTCGTAGCTTCCTAGGCTTAGCAGGATATTATAGGCGTTTCATTGAAATTTTTTCAAGGATTGCTGCACCCCTAACTTCTTTGACTAAGAAGAAAATAAAGTTTGATTGGGGCCCTAAGCAGCAAGAATCCTTTAATATCCTAAAGTAAAAGTTGAGCAATGCTCCTGTACTGACATTGCCTGAAGGTACCGAAGAATTCGTAGTTTACTGCGATGCATCACACACTGGCATGGGGTGTGTGCTTATACAGAAAGGCAAGGTTATTGCATGTGCTTCACGGCAGTTAAAGGTACATGAACAGAATTACACCACCCATGACTTGGAGTTGGGTGCCGTTGTATTTGCACTGAAGCTATGGAGGCACTATTTATATGGTATCAAGTGTGTGATCTACTCTGATCACAAGAGCCTCCAGCACCTGTTTAATCAGAAGGATTTAAACATGAGGCAGCGCCGTTGGATGGAGACTTTGAATGATTATGATTGTGAAATCAGATACCATCCTGGCAAGGCGAATGTAGTTGCCGATGCCTTGAGTCGAAAGGAAAGGGTGAAACCCATCCGAATTAATGCCAAGAGCATTGAGATAAAGAACAGTTTGAATGAAAGGTTGTTAGCTGCATAGAAGGAAGCTGTGTTTAAAGCTAACTACCCTAATGAAAAGCTAGGGGTAACTGAGGAGCAGTTATCTCTTGGCAAGGACGGAATTCTGAGATTGAATGGACGGATATGGGTTCCAGTTTATGGAGGACTTTGAGATGTCATCCTCCAGGAAGCCCATAGTTCTAAATATTCCGTTCATCCTGGAGCTGATAAGATGTATCAGGATCTAAGGGCAAACTATTGGTGGATAGGCTTGAATAAGTCTGTAGCTACCTATGTAGCTAAATGCTTGACGTGTGCGCAAGTAAAAGCAGAACATCAAAAGCCGTCAGGTTTGCTACAACAGCCTGAACTTCCTACGTGGAAGTGGGAAATGGTAACTATGGATTTTATCACCAAGTTACCCAAGACGAGGAAAGGAAATGATACGATATGGGTTATAGTTGATAGACTGACTAAGTCAGCACATTTCTTACCCATCAAGGAGACTTATAGCTCCGACATGTTAGCCCAACTGTATGTAGATAAGATTGTTGCTTTACATGGCATACCTGTGTCTATTATCTCTGACAGAGATACTAGATACACATCCCATTTTTGGAAAAGCTTCCAACAATCTTTGGGCACGCGCTTAAATTTCAGTACGGCTTACCATCCTCAGACGGACGGGCAGAGTGAGCGTACAATCCAAACCTTGGAAGACATGCTTCGTGCATGTGTGATTGATTTAGGTGGTAGTTGGGATAACCACCTGCCATTGATCGAGTTCTCATATAACAATAGCTACCACACCAGCATAAAGGTTGCGCCTTTCGAGGCCTTATACGGTAGAAAGTGTAGAACACCCGTTTGTTGGGTGGAAGTTGGAGATGTCCAACTGTCAGGACCTGAAATAGTCTTTGAAACGATGGACAAGATTGTCCAGATTCGTGACCGTCTGAAAGCTGCCAGAGATAGGCAGAAGAGTTACGCAGATCCAAAGCGTAAACCTATGAAATTCGAGGTAGGTGACAGAGTGTTTCTTAAAGTATCACCCTGGAAGAGAGTGATGCGATTTGGTAAGAAAGGCAAGCTAAGCCCGAGATACATAGGACCGTTCGAAGTCATCAAACGTGTCGGATCAGTTGCCTATAAGTTAAACTTACCTGAAGAGGTCAGTGGTATTCATAATGTATTCCACATCTGCAATCTGAAGAAGTGTTTCGCTGACGAATCACTGGTCATACCACATACAGATGTGCATATAGACGAGAGCTTAAAATTTGTGGAAAAACCATTGTCGATTGAAGATCGACAGGTTAAGAAGCTTCGAATGAAGCATATGCCTATTGTAAAGGTAAAATGGGATGCCCATAGAGGTCCCGAATACACGTGGGAGGTTGAGTCCACAATGAAAGAAAAGTACCCTCATTTGTTTCAGTAAATCTTGAGGTCGAGATTTCTTTTAAGGGGTTAAGGATGTAACACCTCAAAAATTCACGTCCTATAATGTGTTGACATGTGTCATAGGTTTGAACATGTGAAAGAATGTTATAAAAGGATTAAAGTTGACAAACATGGAAAGTATGAGAATATACGGGTTCTAAATGTCAACAGTGAATAAATATATTGTACATTAACCCTACATGATGCTCATACCTTCAAACGAATAAATCATGGATCATACGAAGCTAAATATGAAAGAAAGTGAGAGATTACAAACTACAGGGGTTAAATGTGTCAACATGTTTAAGTTATACCTCTGAGTGACCTTTTAGCAAACCCGAAGCTTTGTAACGGTTAATTATGCTCACTGGAATGCACGATATAAATTTCAAAAAGTTTCGTTATCGTATGAGAAAGTTATGATCAAATTCGTATGCGAAGGGTTAAAAGCGTCTACGATGAAGTTTATGACTTTTCGGGTGACAATGAAGTTAACCGAGGACTTAACAAAGTGGGTATATGTCTTGAAGCCCTTATAAGTCAATTTGGAGGGTTCAAAGTGCAAGAAATAAAGTCGAAGCAAAGTTTCCAAGAGCCAAGGACCAAAACATAAAAATCTAAAATTTGATTTGAGTCAGGGGGGCGTCGCGCGACGCGAGGGTCCCTAGGGGGTCTACGCGTGACGCCTAGGGTCTTCTAATCCGAAAACTTTAGGTTATTGTCTCCTAGATGCATTGTAACCGATTTATAATCGATTTTCCTCATCTTGGACGACCCCTAAACAACCCCTAGGCCCTTAGGGACATCTGGGAATGATCCATGGCCATTACCAGGCTTGTGTGTCAATGATCCATGAGGTTTTGAACACTATAAAAGGCCACAAGGTTGCAAAATTGTAACCACACCTTCCATATGCCTTTCTGATCATTTCTGGAGCTCCAAAGCAGACTCAAGTGATCACAAATCGTGCATAGGACTTCAGTAAGTATGCTTAACCTTTCTTAGTTGAGTTTTTACTCAGTTTTAGCTTAAAAGTCAAACCGTCGTAATTAAGGGTTGACTTCATGATTAATAACTAATGGTCCAGTGATTAGTCGAATTGAAAGTAGTTATAAGTTGGTAATTATGTGGGCAATAAACCCTTAAAAGGGCACCCTCTGATTCCCACTCTAACTAGGTCAAATGTCGGGTCAAACTTGTTATTAAAAAGTCAACAGAATGCTTAATTTCCAATTTATGCATAATTAGCAATGTAGAACCCATACAACCTGTTTGATCATTGATATAACTTGTTAATTAGTGTAAGAACATGTCTAAACATGTTCAACCCGATAATTTTCAGTAAAGACCCGGTTCGGAAACGAAAGTCGCATAATTTGACTTTTGCTTTGACTTTCAGTTCTGACCCGTTTAAGCATGTTTTAGAAATACCTTAGAGCTTTAATTGGACTAGGTTACATGCTAGTATAACCCTCTGTGATTATACACCATGGTTCATTAGTTATCCGATTAATATGCATGATTCCGTTAATTGCTCATATGTTTACTATTATGCCCTTTTCACCATAAAACGTGATTTTTGAAAATATAAAAGAGTAGAAACCTTAGTTACTGATTTATAAACTTGCACCCAAAACTTGACATCAGTTGGAGGTGTAGATTGAGAGTTATGCTCATTAGCGTAATTATAAAGTTTTTAGCGATTAAACAACATAATTAGCATATAGCCTATTCAAACCCACTTTTTGATATCAAACTCTTTACCCACTGATGTAATATATTATTTTGGGATTTTTGAAGATTTTTAATTAATTTTAGGCTGAGCATAACTTAGAGTCATAGGCTTGATTCGGTAATTGTCGGTTTTGCCCTTTGGGCTATAAAATGAGTTTTACATATCTTTTTGACCCCAAACCTTTTGCTACTGATCTTATATGTTAAATACATTATTTTAAACCTTTTGGAATAATAAAAATATCAGCTTTCTATATAGAACCCGGAAACGGCTTCTAATCGCCTTTTTAAGCGTTTTTAACGCATAGTATGTACTAAAACTATTTTAAACATACAAGGGTTGATACCTACTGATATTTTAGGTAAATTATAATATTTTAATAGTAAGCAAAAGTTATTTAACTCAGACTTCAGTTTTGAACTTTTCGGCATATGTGAAATTACCAAAATGCCCCTTCGGTGCATAGTTTGGTTATAATTGATAAATTTCACATATATACAATACCCTACTGTTATAACTTATCAAATTAAGTATTTTTGATGTTTACATCAGACCTGTGACTCAGGATAATACTTAAACTATTTTATAACCTTGAAAATGACCAAACTACCCCTACGGGGCATAGTTTGCGTTTAAATTCGTTTCGGGCATAATAAAAGATATCTTACTGATGTCACAACATATTTAAGGCATATTAACTTAGGAAACCTGTATATGGCTCTCATGATTACCCGTTACGCCTCTTACGCGTTCAGGTCGGTTTATGTAACTAGTTTGCATAAATTGGCCGAAACGGGTCAAACCTTATCGGTTTTATTTCAAAATCCAGAATGTGTATAATATACCCATATTAAGCAAGTCTTCAAACTTGTCAGGTCTAAATCACATTCTATCCCGGTCTTTTCTTAATCGTGCGTACGAACCGTATTCCTTAAAGCTAATCGGTCTAAGCTTAAGCTTAACTAAAGACCGTTAGGATTCTAATAGGTTATTATTAACCTTTGTTCCAGAATAGGAGAATCAGTAAAAGCTACCCGCATTTGATATTTGTGAATTATACTTGCGAAGGTAAATACTTTTAACTTATTTTCCCTTATACGGGCTTGGGGTACGGTATATAAAATACCGCATGGTCGGGCATTCGACCTTAATCGATTGGTGGTTAAGTATTATCGAGATGACCCATTTAAATATGTTTTGTTTGCTTAACGCCTTTGGGAGGTTAATGACCATGTCCTGGATATCCTCGGCATCATTTTACGAAATGGCCACGACCTAAGCGCGGGGTGTAGGCGTACACCCGTCAGTGCATAAATAAATAATGTGGTGTGTCTATTGATCTTTAACCCGGCACGATCCGGGCTACTGAACGCATAAGGAACATGTAATCCTTTTACAAGTTTATATATTTAAATAATTATCCCAAGTTATAAAATGTTTATGCCTCGTGCATCCAAATCAATTTTTAATCATTTTTAAAATGAGTCAGTTGATTGTATTTACCAGTGTAAACTGACATATTTTCCCAAAAAGATTAAATGCAGGTACTACTCGTAATAGGCTGGATTTCTCCTTAGCATCAATAAAGAGTCTCGCAAGCTTAAGATGCCTAACGTCTGTTGAACTACTGTTTCCTATTTTGATCCTTCTGTGGATGAATTTCAACTGTTGTGATACTGGATATTACAATTCATTAAAGTTGAAATATATATCTTTCATTTGCTTCCGCTGTGCATTTCAAATATTGTGTTGTTTGACTATTATGTTACCAACCACGTCACGATACTCCCCACCGGGCCCACCGGTCATACGTGGAAAGTCGGGGTGTGACATTCACGCGCCGTCAGAGTGAATCACACAAGTCTGGATGGACTGTTTTGCCCCTAAATTTTTTAAGTGAAAAGTCTATTTTGCCCCTGTGTTTAAAAATCTTGTTTGAATGAAATTATTTGACGTTTGTTGACTTCTTCTTGTGCGATTGACTGTTGTTGACCATCTTGTGCGTTTGACTTTCTTTGACTCTCTTGTGCGATTGACTTTTAGTTGACTGTCTTGTGCGATTGAGTCCTGTTGACTTCTGCTGACCAGTCTTGTGCGATCCTATTTATCTTTATTTAATTAAAATCCTTTAAATTAATTACAATAGTGCCATCGCAAAAGAGATGTCTGATCGCACAAGGCATTCTCAATCGCACAAGGTCTTAAATTTGGGCCTGATCCAATACTTTTGGGCTGATGTTGACACAATGAATCTATTAACTGTTTTGTTATTTTTTTGTGAATTCTTTTAAACATTACACAGTTATGTGTTTTGTTTTTTTAAGGATTCTAAAATTATAATGTATCAATTGACTTATAGTTTGACCATGTTTACGGTCAAACTTGGAAATCTTTGATGTTAACATATATGTGTCCGCATTGATTCATCTATTTTTGTGCAGATACAGGAAAGAAAGCCAAAGGTTCGCATGTTCTAGCATGGGAGAAGACAATGAATATTGCTTGCTATTTATCAGATCCTCTAAAGGGTTTCGAGACATACAAGTCAATGATTGTGAGTCTAAACACTTGCAGATTGGCTCATTCTCTTCGGGAGAATCCGGTTATTCGTGAAGACTAGATCAAGGATTTCTGGGATAACTCAACGGCAAAGAAAGGATACATGGTCATCAAGTCAAAGGTTCAGGGTACAGAAGTTTCAGTTAGTGAACAAGATATACGTGAGATGTTGTTATTCGGAGATGCAGCTGATGATCCAACAAAGTACTCATGGGAAAAGGTTATGGAGGTTTTGGTCAAAATGAGCTATGAGGAAGCAGTTCCTCCTCCCACAATCAAGAAGCTGATGCATCCATACTGGAGATTTCTGGCTCATATTTATCTAGTATGCATCAGTGGGAAAAAGAGTCGTCTTGATAAACTGACGTTGAAGCAAACTTCTGCAGTAGTTTCAGTGGTTGAAGGATGGAACTATAACTACTCAAAGAGTGTCTTCGATGATATATTGGTGAATGTAAAAACGTTGAATGAGAAGTACTGGTACAAGTTCCCTAGATTTATACAGATAATCTTAGAAAAGAAGTATCCTAAGTTTCCAGTTACTGTAAAAACCTATGATGTCAAGATGATGAATCACTTGGTATTTACATGGATAAATCAAAAGTCAAGAGAAAATGTTGGGATCAAGTATCAAAACAAGTGAAATTTAGAGAAGTTTGGAGCTTTTAGTGAGATTCAAGAAGAGACACCAGCTCAGATAAATGCTATTGTCGTTGAAGAGCACGACGTAGAGATAATTGAAGCTCCTGTTGGAGTACAAGAGCCGATTGAGAACGTAGACTTGACTTGTATTGAAAGTGAGGAAGATGTTGCAGATGACAGGATGATTGATGATGAAGAAGGAGATGGGAGTGTTGATGAGAGTAAAACAGAGACAGAGACACTGGCTGAAGGCCTTACAGCAGAAACTAAAGAGATTAGTGAACCAGTTCATGTGAGCCCTCCTCATGTTGAACCTGTTTCTACAACGGAAGCTGCTGTTGTTGATCATTCTCGAGAAGATCCTACCGCTGATCTTCCTCCTAGGAAACGAAGCAGAAGGGATCCTAGGCTCAGTGGTGAGGTAAGTGTTGACGTTCAAACAACCACAGAGACATATAACCCCACTAGCACTTCACAACCAAAGATCAACTACACGCCATCAGAACTTAATCCAAAGATAGTTGATTTTATCTTAAATGAAAGATCGGCAATGTATATGCCTGCTCCTAAACCAGGTGAGGGTTCAAGCAGTGACCCATCTGAAGCTGACGTTATTAGGGCTGCTGAGTTGCTGCAAGCTGCTGTTGTTCAAGTTGAAGCAGCAGCTAAGTTAAAACAAGTTGAAACCCCTGAGACTGCTGCAACTGCTGAAAGTTCCGATAGTGAAGGTTTGTGTAAAGAAAATGAGACAACAATTCTGATGCGAAGAATCTCTACTCTTGAAGAAGAAAAGATATTCAAGGATGCACAGATTGCTAGTCTCATGGAAGAGTTAGTGGTTAAAAATCAGAAGATTAATGAGTTGGAAACAAATCTGGGAGCCCTCAGTGCTATTGTTATGGATATGAAGCAGAAACTAGAAGGAAAATTTCCAAAGGAGTTTGCTGATCCACCAAAGGAATCTACTACTGAAGAGAGAGAGAGAGAGCAGCAGGGGAAAGAGCACGAAGATGCAATGAACAAATATTATGAAAGTACTCCTCGTACAGTGAAACAGAAACCAAGAAAGAAAATGGTTGTTATGAGGAATGTAGGGGCTGAACGGAACTTGCAGTTTGGTGACAAACCTGACAGATATGTGATTACCATTGAGAAAAGCAAGAAGGGGAACATATTGGGTATTAGACGCTGGGCATACAATGATGAAAAGGAGATGTTTATTGTGCTGAGGAAAAATGGTTAGGTGGAGTATTATGCTAATTCTGAAGCATTCAATTCCTGGACTCCAGTTGATTTGAGGGAACTGAGCAATGAAGGATTTCATGATCAAGTCAAAAATCCAAATTGCAAAATTGGAGTTAATTTCTTCAACAAGAGTCAATTTTAGAGGCATGAAATTGGCTGAGTCTACTATGGAAGGGGATGCTGAAGTGTTGATCCTGCTACAGGGAAGCCGTATAAGATTGTCAAGTGGCCTGCAACTAAACAGACAAACACACTGCTATTGTTAAAGGAGCTTCCTGATAACACTCTGAAGAACTTCTAGTTTTGGATGTATGATCCCATTTCTAGTCAAGCAGTGATTGTTTGTGATGATGCTAAGTACAGGTTCATTGATACTCGAGACTTGATGTGCTTTGGAGAAAACGACATCAATCTCTTGGTAAAGTCGCAAATTCAGAGTGATCCTCAGTATGAAGTGTGTGCCAAAATCTGGACAGGTGCTGTGGCCCAGATCATGAATTTCAAATTGTGGTCAGGGCAACGTACGAGGGTGGAAACACAGCTGTTTTGTCCGTATGTTGGAAGAAATATACCTATCTTGCCTGAGCTACAAAGGAAAAAGAAGGAACAAGAAAAGAAGCAGAAGAGGAAGCACCAATGAAGCCGAAGACGCCAAGCCAACACAAACCTAGGGGGATATTGTAAGGGCATAAACTAGTGTAGGTTTGCGTCTGTCTTGGGTTATTTTGTAGGGGTTGGGTTCGACATGGATAGTGGACTTGTTTCATTGTTTTGTGTGATATGGGGTATGGGCTTGGCCCAATGTAAAAGGATCTCCTATGCTAGTATAAATAGGGGGTCCTTAGTCAAATTAGGTTGTTGATTCCTTGGAAAACTTTTGCTTTTGTGCGATACCAAGTACCAGACGATCTATAGGATCATGTGCTTGTTTTGCTTTGAATCAATACAATTTGTTTTCGATCTTCCACATCTTACTTGTAATTCCGCTACTTGTTTGGTGTTTGATATCCAATTGTAGTGATTCTGGACTTAAAAATGAGCGTGGGTCAAAATTTCCAATACATCTGTTTTGGGGACACATCTTCTAATTACTTGGTCGGACCCAATTTTAAAGAGATCTGGTTCATCCCATATATATTGCTTGACTTTGACCATGAATTGTTGCCTTCGTTTCTTAGTCCAATGACTTGGGATTGCACCCTTGGCCAAATAATTAACATAGTCGGCATACCATGGTGCGTCAAAACGGATAGAAGGTGCTCATCGGGGAACCGTTCATTGATTTCGCTCGGATCGTCAATTCCTTCTAACGAAATTCAGGACAAGTGATCCACCACAACATTTTCCAAGTCAAATTCTTGCAACAAAAGTACTCAACGAATCAACCGGGGCTTCGCATCTTTCTTTTCCATCAAATATCGAACCGTGCTATGGTCCGAATAAACGATCACCTTGCTCCCCCGTATGTATGATCGAAACTTGTCCAAGGCATACACCACGGCTAACAATTCTTTTTTGGTTGTGGTGTAATTCAGTTGCGCCTCGGACAAAGTTTTGCTTGCATAATAAATGACCACTGGCTTTTTGTCGACTCTTTGACCCAAAACCGCTCCAATTGTTGTGTCGCTAGCATCACACATAATTAGGGCAATAAACGAACTGAACGAACACGAACAAGGCCATGTTCGTGTTCGTTTGTTAAGAAAATTAACATGTTTGCAAACTGTTCACGAACGCATACCGAACATAAGTTTATGTTCGAGTTCGTTCGTTAAGGAAATTCAGTTGTTCACGAATAGTTCGTGAACACTAGTCTCGAACACAAACGAACATTTAACTTAAAATAAAAAATAAAAGCATTCTTATCCTTAAACATTGGATATAAGTAGTTAAATACAACCATTAAATTATAAATCAAAATACAAGAAGTCTACTACACCACCAAACGATGAATCAAGTTTAACTAACTTAAACATAGTTATCCCTAAAATTGTCTTAGAATTTCTAAATTTTAGCTAACTTCGAAAAAATAGGGTTTCAAGTTTTCAATATGTTTAGATAAAAGGTGTATTATTTTTTAATATAATCAAACGAACACGAACGAACGTAACTGAACATATTACCGAACGTTCACGAACGCAGTCAAACGAACGAGACTTGTGTTCGTGTTCGTTTGCTAAGCTAAGCGAACGGAATTTTTTGTTCATGTTCGTTCGTTAAGCTAATCGAATGAACATAAACGAACTTCCCGCCGAACGGTTCACGTACTGTTCGTTGAACGTTCAGTTCGTTTACAATCCTGCACATAATTTCAAACTGCTTTGACCAATCCGATGGTTGCAAGGTGGGAGCTTTCACCAACAATTCCTTCAAAACATTGAAAGCTTGCAAACACTCGTTAGTAAACTCAAAAGGGACATCTTTCAATAATAAATTGAGTTAATTACACAAATGGGTCTTGTGGTTTATACTTAATTTTGCCTTTGGGTACTAACTTTTTTTTAACAGGTTTAGGTTTTATGGTTTCAATTTTGTAACACCTTCGGGTACTAACACCAAAATTAATTAATTAATGACTAAAATACCCTTGCATTTTTTTTAAGTTTATTAATGTAACACATTTGGGTTTTAACACCTAATTTTATTTAAGTTTAAATCAATTTAAAAAATCTATTTATTTTTTTTATTTTCATCTTTTTATTATATCTCTTAATTAACATAAAATATATTTTTATTTTTATTTTCATATTTTTATTAAATTTCTTATTTAACATAAAATCTACTTGTTACACTAGTATTTTTTTAAATAGATTTTTTTAAATAAAATCTACTAGCTATATTGTCACACCCCCAAAATCCACAAGCGGAGTATCACCGCAGGAGGCGTGACTGACCAGGATCCAGCCACCAATCATATTGAACAATGTAATTAAATAAATAAAAGTCCAAACACACAATATAATTGTTGTTCAAAACAAGTTAATCAAATTCAAGTTATCAGCGGAAGCAATAAAGTTTAAAACCAAAAACCAAGGTATAAGTTTAAAAGTTCAATGTTTATCATGGAACTCAACAGTCCATGTACCACAACGACTTCCGCTCCCCTACAAGCTCCAGCTAACATCTAACGACCTGCAAGGCATGTAACAACGAGTCAACAACAAAGTTGAGCGAGTTCACAGTTGGTTGTCCATTTTATAGTTGTTTCAAAAACCATAAGTTCATTCGAAGACCAGTAGTTAATCAGTTCCTTGTTTCCCAAACCATAACCAGTGGGGGCTACCCCATGTTAACCACTAGACCGTTACCATATCTACAACTGACTGAGAAAGTTGTGCCCTACGTCAATGTCTATCATCATTGACTAAGTGCCCAGATCCATTAGTACACGCCCGTCCTCCCGACACGGTGTGATGCTTGTCAACCCTAATAGCTCTATTAACTAATGACCCGCTCCCCATTGGCCCGGCGATTAAGTCGATATAAATATGAGGGACTTCATGATAGAGTTTTGTCTAGTAAGTTATATGTTGTCGTCCTTCCCAACCGAGGACGGAGGTACGTACTCTACCCAACCGAGAATACGCAGGTTAAATGTAGTCGTCCTTCCCAACCGAGGACGGAGGTACATATTCTGTTAGAGGTGAATATGTAGGTTTAGTTTTAGCTTCTTAACCCATTCCCAACCCACCGGGAATCCCATGCCTTATAAAAGTGTGAAATCACCTTTGATTGCTCGGTAAGACTTGGTTACTTATTTTATCGTTGGACACCCCAAACCCTAATATGGTTCCAATGATAGACAGTTTCGTTTCCATAGAATTCACTTATTCATCACATAGTTTCCACATGTGATAGGCAAGTATGGCACACATTATCATACAAGTTATAACGAGTATTCGCGTTATATGTATTTTCACAATTCAAATCCATATATCATAATGCACGTAGCAATAATAACTCATAACACTTGACAATCACCTTGGTTACCAAGATCTTGTATCGAAATCACATAAAGCCCAACATGACTCGGCAGCCCATGATTAATCCCACACAAAGCCCATCCAAAACACCTAACCCGTTTACCCCCAAGTACATACACGAATTACACCCACATAGAAAGCATTTGGATCATAACATATTAGTATTGCAGCCATACAAAACAACTCGGGCCCAATTGCGTTTAGGCCCAACAGCCGAAGGTGTGTTATACCTAGCCCAACTAATTATTATAACTCAAATCATGTGTGTGACATTAACTAGTGAGTGGTCCATGTTCACTTTGTGGCTACCCGTGAGTGTGTAACCCAATCATGGGTGTGCGGCCCATGTGTGGTCTGCCTAACAGCAGTATACATCCCAATTAAAAAGTGTGATTATGTGCAATCCAATTAATATGCAACCTGTTTATGCTTAACAAACACTTCCATTTTTTTCCAATAGTTATCCCCCACCATTTACTCAATCAACAATAATCGGCCCACATAATGCTTATTATGAATAGTGAGTTACCAGGAATAATCAAGGAGCTATCAACATACAACCAATACAGACAATGCACATGTTACTCGGCCCACATCAAAATCATCATAGTTATCCACCACTCAATAGCATTCCAACCAATTTATTATATGTCCGATATGTGTACTAGAATTGTAACACTCGTTAAATAACCAACCATCTTAATCATAGTATTCTATCATGTTTCAATAGAGCATATATATATATATATATATACTAGTCGTTTACCCGCGCGATGCGGCGGGAAACATATTACTTTGGTTGGTGAGTTTAGGGCTATGTACGAGGCGGTTCGGTTTTGAGCCATAACCAAAACCAAATTCGCGATGCAACGGAAAACAAAATCCACGATTAAATTTCACTATCACACATTGATGTACACAAAAGTGTTAGATCTACACAAAAGGAAGTCAGAAACACATATTCGTCCATCAAAATTGTAACAATCCGACGCAAGATTTTGAGCTCAACGGGATAATTCGAAACCATTAGATGATACCTAATCGAGCTTTTGGTTCCAAATGTCATGAAAGGCCTTGAATTTGACTCGACCAGACCCGAGTGAGACCGAGTGGTGGAACCGAAACAATTTTGCCCACTTTATGCATACCTGGTGAGACCGAGTGGTGGAACGCGCAGCAGCGTTGGTCGCTGGCGAACCAGCGACAATATATTTCAGGCTAACAACAAGCTATGGTGGACAAACTGCAATTAAACTACTGAAGAAATTGCAATGTACAAACTGCAATTAACTTACTGAAGAAAACCCGAGCGATGCTGCAGCGGCAACGATTTGCAACATGGTACTCGCTTTGGTTGGTATCGGTTTGTTTCGTTGCCTAGGCGCTTGGTCTAGCAACCGCAAGAGATTAGTCTGACAAGATATCAACACGTGTTTTACTTCGATCGAAAACTATGAAAACGAATGTCTATATTGATACCAATGATGTTTGCTTGGTATTAATTCGATTCATTACACAGTGATACCGTATTAGCAATCGCTAAAGCTTTATATACTGCCACATCATAAACACAAATACGATACCGGTACCGATGTTATTCGGACGCTATCGGTTCGATTTTCAAATGTGGTAAATTGCATAATAGTTTAACTTCAAAATTTCTAAAGCACACTTTAATACAAATGTTTGTATGCAAGTACAGATGTTTAATATTATATATGAGTGGTTTTTGGTTGTGTCTGATGATATCACTTTACAAGGTGAGTATAGTTAATAATCTACTATTCTACGAAGATACTTTAATTCTTATATTGGTTCTAGGGATTGTGGGTAGTCTTATCATGATGGTTATTGGTGTAGCGAAAATGTAAGTGGCTAGTTTTTGCCATTTTACAATGAGCTATATAAATAAAAATCAACTGTCATTGCTTGACGATTGGTGTAAAACTAAAACAAAAGTCGTCATCATCATCATCATCGTACTCAGTATATCCCACCAATAGCAAAAGCTAAGGTAGGGTCTGAGGAGGGTGGGATGTAGACAGCCTTACCTCTACCCTGTAGGAATAGAGAGGCTGCTTCCAATGAGACCCCCGGCTCGATTGTGGTTTTGCATCAAGCCTTGGACATAAGGCACATAACACTCAGCAATTGAGACAAACGCCAATTGGTGCATGTACCCCCTTGTCTTTCGGCTATCAACGCCACCACATGATGCATGATTAACCATCCCCTCTTTTAACGTTATTTTCACGAAATTAGTAAAATAACGTTAAAAATTAGTGCACTTTTGCTTTTGCCCCCCGAGCGCCCACACATATATACATTATATGTGCATACCGCAAGCGGGGCGTAAAACTAAAACAAAAGTGTTTTATGCAATTACAAACGTTTAATTGCCAATGATATTTGCCATCTGCGATAACTTGTTAACAAGATCCATATATTAATAAAAAAAAATATATATCTGTTATTTACTTATTTGTTTAAAAGCTTGTCCAACAACAAATTCATCTTAGCCCTAACCCTAACTCGAACCCAGTCTTGGACCCGTTAGTGTGTTACCCCACCAAACCGAACTCACTCACACACTCATTATTGTAACTATTTATCACAAACATGCATTTAAGCCGGACATGTGAATATAATCCAAACGGTCAACAAAAATTTATTTGGAATCTTAATATAACACCAATCTTGAAACAACAAAAAATTACGCCAAATCAAGACAAATGTATTGCAAAACTTAAATAATAAAAACAACCTGTTTTTGTAGCGACAAAACACAAAATTTCTAACAAGAAACTAAGTTTAAAACCTTTAGCAGGTTACGGTTGCAAGGATTTCAAGCTGAGAAGCTCTATCGGCCTTAGCTCTAAGTTTGTTAAGCTGCTTCTTTCTTTCATACAACCACTTGGATTTTTCTTTCCTCTTCTTTTCAAGATCCTACAAGTAATTAACAACATTATAGTCGAAATAAGTTACAAAAAAATATAACTGGTAAATTATATTTCACAAATATCAAAAACCAACAAAGTGGCTTAGATATGTTGTACCTTATGCAACCAGCTTCTCTTCTCTGAGTCGTTGCTCCAACTCGTTAACTGCACAAACGTAACCCATTTCGAAATTCAATTATACTCAAACACAAACCCTTGAATCTCGCCTGCTTTGGTTGCAACAAGGATCACTTGGGGTTTCCAATAGAAAAGAAAGTTTTGAAAGCAGACTGGTTGGTAACGTCTAACTCAGACTGAGCGCACAGGATGAGTTTGGTGTAGCCAAGGGTTCAACACAAAAGAAAAACCACAACCAGTGACTTTGTGGACTGTGCAATGGTTATTGTAGTTCAGATTTTAACATGAAAATGTGAGATGTAAACTCAATCCCGAGAGCATAGTTGAGCCGGTGAAATTAAAAAAGAAAAAAAAAAGAAAAAAGAAAAGAAACATAAACAAAATAGCTAGTTACCTGTCCCAACCATAGGTTAATACACAGGATACACCATCAAAACTTATAAGTTAAATTAAAGGATAAACATTGGATTTGACCAAAACGTTTCATGTATCTGAACATGCTTTACAAACCTAAATAAGTTGATATTTATTTACAAACCTTCATAAGTTGATATAAGCAGAGCATCAGTTGCTGGTTTCCTGGATCCATTTCCAATCGGGAGGGCACTTGATCAAGCTTCAGCGTCTAATAATTAATAATAAATAAGTCAATCATCAAGAGAAAGAATATAAAAACCGAAGTAAAAGATAATCAAGATTTACAACCGAAAGGAGTTGTGTTACCAGAACCAGAAAAAGAGAAACCATCTTCTCCTACAGGGAACGGGAACGGATTCCATGGAATCTACCCGAGGGGATCGTCATGGTGAAGATATCCTAATCCAGTTTCAGCCAATCTCCCTATTAATTAAAAAACAAAATGATCAAGATTGCATTCAATCCAAGCATAGCTTCATCTTCATGAATGTATAAATAAGAATTCATACGATGCATCCTTTTAAAGGTAAGTGCGTTTGGATGAGGACGCCCCAAGCTCCTCACAACGGGCTCAGGACGTTCTCCCATGAAGACGAAGTGTTGTTATTCACAGGTGATCCGACACTAAAAGGACTGTTTGTACCAAGGTTTGCTCCAAGATCCCTAGAACTGAGACTGCGTAGCTGTTGATGTTTTTCACGTTGTGCAAAAGCGCAAAGCCGAGCACCCATTGGAGATATTGGATCCATGCTTCGCGGCGACATTCTCCCCGGTGATGAAACGCCAAAAGAAGCTTGCAACATATGGTAAACGTTTTCGGTGAAAACACGTTGTTATTGATAGGAGAAAGCATGCTTTGCTACTGTTGGAACTGGTTGAGAACCGCTGATTTGTGCGATGGTGAAAAGACGCCAGGAGATGCTGCCGGGTCGGAATATCTTGGAGAAGAAGTAAGCTCCGCTGCAAACAGATCTTCAAGTTTTGCAGGAGCGGAATATCTAGTTGGCCAACTTCTATTCAGGATGTTAGCTAATAAGCAATTCAGATGCAAAACTTACCAAGCAAAAAGATAGTTAGCATCAAAACAAGCGTGACCCGAAACGAACAGCTTCTATGCAAGACGGTCAACTTCAACTTGTCGTATAACTGGAGTCTTTAGCGTTGTTCTTCGATCTTTCCACACTCCCAGATAGAAACATGGCTAAATCGTCACGTTCTTCTTCATCCAAATTCACCCATCGAAGAGGCTTTCAGACTTCATCACTGAAATATCCTTTTTAACGCCGATTCGACTGCGGAAATCTGGGATGATATTGCGGAAACGAATTGTTCGTGTGGGGTTGTTCTAACGTCGTTGACGCTGTTTTTGTAGCTCAGTCTAACGGCTCTTTGAAACTCACCCAACTGAATTCAACAATTATGATTTAAACATATATATTAATCACAAATTAATTCGGATTAGCTGATCTTTAAGATAACCCAACCTGCCACTTTACTGTGCCTAAAGCAGTTTGAAGCTCCCAACAAAGTTCATCCAAATCAACAGATTTAACCCCTTCTTTCTTCTGTCTGACCCATGTCCTGAAAGCTGACTCCATTCTGTATATCAATAACTTCTAAATTAGATTGAAATAACAACAAAAACCCACATAAAAAAACTGATAAATAATGACATATAGGAGACAAAAATCTATATACCTAATAAATAAGTAACTGCTCGAGCTTAGGATTTTTTTCCCACTTATCTTATTTCTATTTCACCGGTTCTTTTTAATCCCACTTCTCTTATTTCTATTTCAGAAGCCCTAATTTCAAGCATAAGGATAAAAGCTAGCGTTTGAATCGAATAAAACGAGAGCCAGATAAGAAAAAAAGGAAACATACATGTCTGCAGACCCTTGAACCTCATCTGCAGCGGAGAAGAAGATGTCTTTTGTGTATATGTTCCAATTCAAAGGGGATTTTGGTAGTTTTGGATGATGGATTTGCAGGAGGAGATGTGTTTTCTCTTTTGATTCCTTTCTCTTCTTAACTTTGCTTTTGAAGAAGGGAAGAAGAAAAGAAACAGGAGAGAGATAAAACTCATCCAAACATATCAATTATATGTGAGTCCAAATTAATATCAAGATCATTATAAATTGCAAGACTCAAGAAATCTACACATCAATTCATCCATATACACATCAAGATGAGTAAAAAATATCAAGATTCAAGTTATTTCATCCAAACAAACCCTAAGAACACCAAACCCATTCCTAGGTCAAAATAAGATACAAATTAAACAAGTTTAAGAAAGTGTATCAGTAATCAAACCTCTGATTTTGTGTAAGTAGTATATGTGATGAAACAAAATTCCTCAACACGTGTGGTCCTGGTTACTGCATATTTCCTTCAAACAACAAATTCAGTATACTTATCAGAATCAATATAAGAAATAAAGAAACAAACTTTAATGCAAGAAAAGAAAAGATGTTGGAGATTACCACAGAGTAGATCGATAATCACCATCATCCCCTGCCACTGCAGGAGTCATAGCAGCGACCTCCTTCTCACGTTGCCGCCTTACGGACACCTAAAACAAAATCCTAGCCACCAGATTCCTCGGACCAATCTGACAACCAATGAAATATGTAAGAGAAGAAGGACTTACCGGAGCTTCATCGGTTAGGACTTACCGGTGGTTCATCATCGCACGCTCCAGATCTGAGATTTACGGTCGCCAGATCTGATAGGAAGAGAGAGAAAAAGAGAGAATGGAATGGAGGTTTGAAATTTGAAATGAGATTCAGGGGCCGCGCATTTCGTTTGTTTAAGTGAAAGGGTATAGTTTAAGTGAAAGGGTACAAGTGGAAAGTGAAGTTTTCTGGTGCTTAAAAGACTTGTACATCATGCTTTAGGGGTGTTTTAAGGAAATTTCAATGACCTTAAGAAGTCCTTTGGATATGTATATTATATATAGTATAGATAGTATAGATATAGATATAGATAGATATATATCCACTTGATGTTAATTAAAAGCGCACATAAACAAGATCGACCGATAAGAATTAGCAAGATCAACAATCAGCAATTAAAACTAACGTAACATGAATCTACTAACCCGAAAAGGTTTGATCGGTAGGCTGAAGTCTCGAGGGGGGTCTCCTGTTGCACGTACGTATGGAAGCAATAGGGTTTTTGGTTTGTGTTTTAAAGTTTAATCTAATCAAGAAGCATATTACATAATCATATAATTTGAGGGTTTGGGCGGTTTACTATATTAGCCGAAGTGGGCTCAAGCCCACTCACTTGGGCTGCCACAACAATTGGCAAAACTTGTTAAGATTTGGGATTACGAAACCGGCCAAGTAGTAACTCAAGTCTAAATAATTAAGCGTATACTAGGCCCAACTCTAGGTAGTTAAACATGTATTGGGTCCAACTCAAAGGTTTTCGAATACAGGTGTTTAATTTGGGCCTACGGGTGTGCGTGTGTGTGTTGGCCCAAATATACGAACATGTAAACTAACTGAGTTATAACAACAATGCAGCTCGTTGGAGAGAAACAATTAACGAGAAGTTAGGATCACGGGATTAACGTTACAAACCTTGAAAGTTCGGGTTGTCACATCATCCCCAACTTGAAAGAAATTTCGTCCCGAAATTTAGCACGTAGTCACTGAGGAAGCTAGTTAGGTTGCGTGGTTTCCTGGTTTTTCCTGGTGTCACATCCTTCCCCCGTTGGTTTGGAATTTCGTCCCGAAATTCCGCAGTAGCTTTAGCCTCAGTAGTAGTTGCGCTTTTCTCAAACAATTGGGGATACTTATCTTTCATTTGGTCTTCTCGTTCCCAGGTGAACTCTGGGCCACGACGGGAGTTCCAACAAACTCGAACAATGGGTATCCTGGTACGCTTGAGAACCTTAACGTCTCGGTCTGTAATCTCTACTGGTTCCTCGATAAATCGCAGCTAATCGTCGATGGTGAGTTCCTTAAGAGGAACTATGAGGGTCTCATCTGATAGAAACTTCTTCAAATTTGACACGTGGAATACGTTGTGAACTCCGCTGAGTTCTTCTGGTAGGTTCAGTTTGTAGGCCACCCTGCCTATTTTCTCTGTGATTTTGAAGGGTCCGACATATCGCGGGTTGAGTTTGCCTCGTTTACCAAAACGAACTACACCTTTCCAAGGTGAGACTTTAAGTAGCACTCGATCCCCAACCTGGAACTCAAGTGGTTTCCTTCGCTTATCAGCATAGCTTTTATGATGGTCACGAGCTGCTGCCATTCGTTGTCGTATCTGAGCAATCTTCTCTGTTGTGTCTACGATGAGTTATGGGCCAGTGATTTGGCTGTCGCCAACCTCTGCCCAACAATGGGGTGATCGGCACTTCCGTCCGTACAATGCTTCAAACGGAGCAGCCTGGATACTGGTGTGGTAACTGTTATTATACGAAAACTCCACTAAAGGAAGATGTCGTTCCCAGCCTTTACCAAAGTCGATTACACATGCTCGAAGAATGTCTTCAAGGGTTTGGATGCTGCGTTCAGACTGCCCATCCGTCTGTGGATGATACGACGTGCTCATGTCTAATCGAGAGCCAAAGGACTTGTGCATCGCTTGCCATAATTCAGATGTAAAACGTGAGTCACGATCAGAAATGATGGAGGTTGGCACCCCGTGCCTCGAAACTACTTCCTTTAGGTAGATGTCTGCTAGAGTAGAAAACTTATCCGTTTCCTTGATAGCGAGAAAATGTGCAGACTTGGTCAGTCGATCCACGATCACCCAAATGGTATCATTTCCGCGTTGAGATCTAGGCAGGCCTGTAAAGAAATCTATGGAAATTTGCTCCCATTTCCATGTCGGTATCTCTGGTTGTTGAAGTAGGCCTGATGGTTTCTGGTACTCGATTTTGACTCTCACACAAGTCAAACATTTACTAACGTAGGTTGCTATGCTGGCTTTCATACTAGGCCACCAATACATAGTCTTGAGATCGTGGTACATCTTATCCGCACAAGGATGTACCGAGTAACGAGACTTGTGTGCTTCATCCATCACAAGCTCACGTAGATTTCCATAAAGTGGAACCCAGATGCGCCCTGTTAAGTATTAAGCACCGTCTTCCTTTTGTTCTAACCGTTTCTTCGATCCTCGCAGGGACTCAGCCCTGATGTTCTCTGCTTTTAATGCTTCAATCTGAGCATCTCGTATCTGGGCGGGAAGACTAGAGTGGATGGTAAGCTGTAACGCACGTACACGCTTAGGTTTAGTCTCCTTTCGACTAAGGGCGTCGGCCACAACCTTAGCTTTGCCTGTAAGGTATTTGATCGCGCATTCGTAATCATTCAGAAGTTTGACCCATTGACGCTGTTGCATGTTCAACTCCTTCTGCTCGAAGATATGCTGGAGACTCCTATGATCGGTGTAAATGGTGCACTTGGTACCATACAGGTAATGTCTCCATATCTTGAGTGCGAAAACAACAGCTCCCAGCTCCAGATCGTGGGTAGTGTAGTTCCTTTCGTGAACTTTAAGTTGGCGTGATGCAAAAGCAATGACTTTATCCCGTTGCATCAACACACAACCAAGTCCTTGGATTGACGCATCGCAATAGACCACAAAATCGTATGTGCCTTCAGGTAACGAGAGAATAGGTACGCTACAAAGTCTCTTCTTTAAGTGCTGAAACACGGATTCCTGTGCATCACCCCAACGATAGGTGACACCCTTCTGAGTTAGTGAAGTGAGAGGTTGTGCAATCTTTGAGAAATCCTTGATAAATCTTCTATAGTAACCCGCCAAGCCCAAGAATTGGCGGATCTCAGTTGATGTACCGGGTGCAGGCCAGTTCTTGATCGAGTCAACCTTGGATGGATCCACATGAATCTCATCCGCATTTACCACGTGGCCTAAGAAATGGACTTCACGAAGCCAAAAGTCACATTTTGAAAACTTAGCATACAGCTGCTCTGCTCGAAGAAGTTCTAGAATAAGACGTAGATGATGTTCGTGCTCCTCCTGACTCTTAGAATAGATCAGGATGTCGTCGATGAAAACAACAACGAACTTATCCAGGTAAGGTTTGCACACTCGGCTCATGAGATCCATGAAGACCGCAGGTGCGTTTGTCAATCCGAAAGGCATAACCAGAAACTCGTGGTGCTCGTAACGAGTCCTGAATGCTATCTTGGAGATGTCCTCATCGCGGACTCTCAGCTGATGAGATCCCGATCTCAGATCAATCTTTGAGTAGAAGCTCGACCCTTGCAACTGGTCTAATAGGTCATCAATATGCGGAAGAGGATAACGATTCTTCACGGTCACCTTGTTGAGTTCACGATAGTCAATACACATTCGGAAGGTACCATCTTTCTTCTTCACAAACAAGACTGGAGCTCCCCAGGGCGAAGAGCTAGGACGAATGAAAACCTTGTCCAAGAGTTCTTGTAGTTGTGTAGACGACTCTTCTAGTTCTGATGGAGCTAAACGATAAGGTGCATGAGCTATTGGTGCTGCTCCAGGAGCTAGCTCGATTTGAAACTCGACCTGACGATGAGGCGGAAGACCAGGTAATTCCTCAGGAAATACCTCAGGAAAGTCGCGTACGATCCGAATGTCCTCTATCTTCTTCTCTTTCGTTGAGGTGTCAGTAACGTGGGCTAGAATAGCTGTGTGGCCCTTTCGTAAGCACTTCTGGGCCTTGAGGAAGGATATGATGCCCACTACAGCACCACTCTTGTCACCACGAATTACGAGAGGTTCTTCACCAGAACGAGGGATGCGGACAATTTTCTCCTTACAAAGAATTTCTGCTTGATGCTGAGATATCCAACCCATCCCAATGACAACGTCGAAGCTACCCAGAACGATAGGAATGAGGTCGATAGAGAAGGTCTGATCAGCAAGAACAAGATTACAACCCTTAACTATGTGTGTGGCCTCTAAACTTTTACCGTTTGCTAGTTCTACAATGTGCTTGGTGTTCAAAAGTGTTGGAGTACGCTTAAGCATCTGACTAACTTTTAAGGAGACGTAACTAGTATAGGCACCCGAATCGAATAAAACAGTAACAAAGAAGTTATCTAGTAGGAACTTACCCGTCACAACGTTGGGATCATTCCTCATTTCACCCTGACCAATCACGAAGACACGTCCCCTCGCACCGTTGCCATCATTGTTACCCCCATTGTTATTCTTATTTCCATGGTTGTTGTTGTTCTTCTGATTCTGATTCAACTGTGGATAGTACCTCTTGAAGTGACCCTCAGCACCATACTGAAAACATCCCTTATTACCCTGTTGTTGCTGCTGCTGGTTCTGTGGAGCTTGTGGCTGCTGTTGACGATTCTGATTTGCAGGATGTGAGCTCCTGCAATCCTTGGCTGCGTGACCCAGCTTATTACATCTCTGACAACGACTCTTGTTGCATGGCCCGTTGTGGCGTAAATTACATCGATTGCACTTAGGGTGATTTCCCTTGTATCCACTCTGACCCTGATTCCCAGAAGACTGCTGATTGGGGCTCTTGTAGTCGTCAGTTCTCCGCTGCTGAGACTGAGACTGAACAGAAGTAGCACCTTTGCTTGAATTTCCATCCCATTTACGCTTGTTGTCGCTAGGAGTATCTGAAGTAGCTGTAGCACTAATACACTTGGGCAGCTTGTTTTGCTCAACTGCCTGATCTGTGAGACGGTGGGCTAGCCGTATGACCTGCTGGATAGTACCAAGGTTAGCCGCAATCACATGGCTCTGAATCTCTGGCACTAGACCCTTGAGGTACAGCTCGATACGCTTGATAGGAGGATCTACCATAGTAGGACACAGTGCAGCCAGTTCGTTCGTTCGATCTCTTCGTATACGCCTCTATTTCAGACCCCGTCATCTTCAAGTTATAAAACTCTACTTTTAGCTTGTGAATGTCATCGCGATGACAGTACTCCTCCTTAATCAGATCTTTGAAGTCGTTCCATGGGGTGGCATTAGCAGCTGCCAACCCTAGCATTTATACTTGCGCGTTCCACCATGTCAACGCAACACCTTCGAGTGTTCCAGTAGCAAACTTTACCCTACGACCCTCAGGGCATTCAAACATTTCGAAGACAGACTCGATCTTCTCGAACCAATGGAGGAGGCCTACAGCTCCTTCTGTACCACTGAAGGTACTAGGTCGGCATTCCATAAAGGTCTTGAACGTACATACGGGAGGCTGAGCATGTTGACCTCCTGCAGGGGCTGCTGCGAGTGCCTCAGCTACTCGTTCGTTGATTAGAGCTGTCAGCTGGGCTTGAGTTAAGTTCAAACGTCCACTCATGATCTTCACATCAAAGAAAGCACAAGTGAGAGAGGTGTCGCGAAAGTGCATAAGTATGGGATGATGGAAGAGAGTAAGCACACAGGGTTTGAAACAGTAGTCGTTACGTTGACTAAGTATACCATGAATAATGCATTAAGCAAACTAATAGACAGGCAATATAAACATAAACCATATCACCTATAGTGTTGAGTCTTGCACATGGAGCGAAGCGTCATTGTGGATCGTTGAGCACAGTACAGGTTATAGTCTGGTTTTGTTAAAAGTTTTCCCTTTTTAAAACCAAGTTCTCTATAACCAATGGCTCTGATACCAATCTGTCACACCCCCAAAATCCACAAGCGAAGTATCACCGCAGGAGGCGTGACTAACCAGGATCCAGCCACCAATCATATTGAACAGTGTAATTAAATAAATAAAAGTCCAACCCCACTTTATAATTGGTGTTCAAAACAAGTTAATCAAATTCAAGTTATCAGCGGAAGCAATAAAGTTTAAAACCAAAAACCAAGGTATAAGTTTAAAAGTTCAATGTTTATCATGGAACTCAACAGTCCATGTACCACAACGACTTTCGCTCCCCTCCAAGCTCCAGCTAACATCTAACGATCTGCAAGGCATGTAACAACGAGTCAACAACAAAGTTGAGCGAGTTCACAGTTAGTTTTCCATTTTATAGTTGTTTCAAAAACCATAAGTTCATTGGAAGACCAGTAGTTAATCAGTTCCTTGTTTCCTAAACCATAACCAGTGGGGGCTACCACGTGTTAACCACTAGACCGTTACCATATCGACAACTGACTGAGAACGTTGTGCCCTACGTCAATGTCTATCATCATTGTGACAACTGGCCCAAACCGGTAATTTCCGTACACATTAATTATTGCTTAATGACTGTAATTATGTGCTTAATTGTCAGCCATGTCTGATTTCGTACTAAACAAGTGAATTCATGCATGTTGTATACTACAAAATATTGCTTTATGCATAAACGAGAGCGTTGCGTCAGAAATACTAGTAAACTCACCGGTAAGACACACTGTGTCAACGGAACTGCAGAAAGCAGCCAGACAATAAAATTGGAGCCTAGGTGTAGGTCCGACAACAAGAATGCATTAAAACCCAAGAGTACATACAAGGGTTTAATATATATGCAATACGAAAGCAAAAATAAGCACTAAAAAGCACCCGAAACGCACTTTAAGTGCAGAATTTATAAAATTCAGCAATAAATCAGCATTTAGACATATAAATATTTTGCAGAAATGTCGTTTTATTATCCAGAATATTTCCCTAAGTGTTGGGAATCGATAGTGTTATAAAAAGATACTTATTAAACACTAAAAGGTGCAATTTAGCACTTTAACGAATCGGTATGCAACCGAACAACCGAACTATACCCGGAACATGAAAATATTGTTGATAACATTATTTATCTTTTTCTGAGCCAGTTAGGGTCCCTGAATACCCTAACACCCGTCATAAAGCACAACACACTAGTAACCGGGTTAATCACTTAACTAACCTAGATTAACCTAACTAGTGTCTAACTATTTAGTTGGATTTGAACCAAGACCCCCCCCCCCTTAACCAAACCGTCCCCATGAGGGGGACACACTTGTCCTATTTGTGATTATTATATTAAGTATGCTTAATATCTAGGAAGCATAGTGACCATTGTGTATTAACCTTGTGAAGTGTCTATAAGATCCAAGTATAACACAACATAACATTCATCACAATTTACAACACTTGAACACTCCTCTCTCTCCCTCTAAAAGCTCAAGGCCAAACATCCCTAGATCCATCCATCATTTTCGAGTTTTGATCTTGCCTTTCCAAGCTCATACGAGTGTTAAGGATCGCATATAAAGAACCTTGGAGCAAACGGAAGACGAAGGACCTCTCTACATTGCTTTTATCCACTCTTTTTGCGCTTAGATTCTTCCCTAGCCTCGAGCTAGTAGTAAGTTGCTTAAATCACCCACTCGAACTATTTTAGAGTGGTTAAAAGGATTTGTAACGGTTAAAACTCGTAAACATACAAGTTGAAGCATAAAAGTCTACTAAAAACACTAAAAGTGATGGTTAAAAGCTCATATGTTGTGTAAATCATGTAGTATTTGATTTGTGTGATTATTTGGACCCGATCTATGTTGTGGTAGCTCGGATCGTCATTTAACCCGGGTTGGTCATGACCTTGGAACATGACATAAGGTTGCTTTAGTAGTAACAAGGGTTAAAGGATGAAACTCTACCACACACGAATCATGAACTTGTGTAAAAGCGATTTAGCTTGTGAAATAGTGTTTAAAACTAGTAGATCTACGTATCTACAAGTGGTATTTTCGAAAGACCAACTGTAAGACAAAACCATGTTTTAAAACCGGATCTTTCATAAAGTAGAGGTGTTTTTATGAACAAACAAGTGTGTGGACACTTGTGTAACAAAAGTTTTAACAAAGAAATAATTTTCGTAAAAACCGACTAGAAGTTGTGAAACTTCATATTCTTTAAAAATAAAGTTTTTAAGGAATTAAACTTATTTTTAAAGATAACAAGACTTACTAAATGTACTAGTAAGTTACTACACATTTTTATAAATGTTCAAGTTCATGAGATGGAGAAATTAGTGATTATTGTTGATGATTATTGTTGATAATTGTTGTTGATGACTGTTGACGATTTAAAAGAAAATAAACACATGTTTTGAAAACATGGGAAACCTCCATTTTTAGGGGAAACTCTGTCAAAATTTTTATAAATTTTGACACTTAGAAAAATATAAGTTTTTGAGAAACTTATTCCCTAAAAATGTGTTTAAAAGTATAACCAAGGTTTCCCTAATTTTTGGTGATAAGAAATGAGGATTTCTTCAAAGATAAAAATGGATATAAGTATGTATATTTTTGAGAGAAAAATATATTATTTTATCACCAACTTTTGTGCTAAGTGTGTATAGTATGTGTTCTACGTGCTAGTGTATTAAGACTTAAAAATACACTAAATACTCATGAGGTGTATAAACATAGAAATACGCATACAAAATACAAGATACATAATTCGGGTGCAAAGTGCAAAATACAAAATACTTATATTAAACCTAGAGAAAATAATATAAGTAAGATACGTAGTTAAAAATATAAAATATTTTTAACACAACAATACAAATACAAAAGAGAGTGACTGTACTTGTGCGACACAAGTCTAGTGACTAACGTTAAGAAAACGCGTATAGGTTACGACGTTAAGTAAGCAAATCCGGTGAAGTTTACGACGCACAGGAACGCAAAGTTGTGAGTTCATGCTCCCCCTTTTCTTTTAACTGTTTTCAGTTTTATAACTTCGGGGGTGAAATACATGTTACAAATATTACAATGTTTACAAATGGTATGATGGATACAAGAATGATACGAGAAATCGTGTCACGAATAGGGTACCATAAGCACCATTAATCGTGTACATACTTAGACCGCAGAACAAAAGGTTAGATCTAATGGGTTCCGGGCAGCCCCACTCTTGGCCACTCTTTTACCAGGTAGTGTTTTTGTGTCTCAGTCGTGAATCGACTACAGAAAAATGCCTATGGTTTGGTGACTTCCTATGTCGTGTCACATGTTAATGGCTTTGCAACCCATTAACACTTGATACATACAGAAATATTTGATTCATACATGAGTACGTGGTGTACACAAAAGACTTGATTCATACAAAATACAAACTATGATTTCATACAAAGTATACAAACGTGAAATACAAAAATTGCATGAATTCACACCAACTTTATGTTGACGTTTTTCCAAAACTCACATGTATTTCAGGTAACTAGGATGGATGCGCGCGTGGTCTTACTCATGCTCGTGGATGTCGCTTTGTCTATCTTTAAATAAAGTTGTGACTTTTAAGACAATATGTTATCTCGTGTTGTAAACACTTGACATATGTTTTCAGTAATGTAATATTTGAAGATATTTTTGAGCATGTAGTATGTTTACTCTTCGTATGCAATGAGAACCTTTCATGATCACACCTCGTGTTTCCGCCGCAGAAAGGGGTGTGACAGATTGGTATCAGAGCTGCGATTGTAGTGAACCAGGATTCCTTCTCGAGTCTAGTCTACAATCTCTAGGATCCTTTCACGAAAACAATTTTCAAAGAGTTTTCATTGCATAAAACGTCCCGCGACATCCACTGCCTGAAACTGTCTACATGAGTCTAGAAAAGACACTACGAGACTTAGAGTGCACTTGAGTAGCACTTGTCGTTGACTAGAAATTACTTGCAATTATGTGTGATAATTAGCATGTACTAGAAGTAGAATGTCACGGGTATACGTGATTTTACCTAAAAAGCGATGGCCCATCTGAAGGAAGAAATACGAGGATGAAACGAACTGTGCGGACTGTGCAAGGAGTTACGTAATTATGGATGCATACATAATTATGGAATTCAGTGCACAAAAATCACAGCAAGTCTTGTCGCGTATGGATTCCCTCAGTGCAAGCCTACTAAGTACTCTGCCAGAGTAATGATTTAGGGCATAAAGACAAGAACTGTCAAAAGGTGTTTACCTAACTCTACATGCTTGCTGCAGTATGAATTGATTTATACAATTGGCGGATTGTTTGATGTTACTATGTGGTATATGCTTGTGTATATATAAATACTACCACTGTCTCGTATGACGGTATCAAACAAATGTCTAACCCTATTGGGTTGTGTTCTTCAGAACATGGCACCCAAAAGAGCTGTGAATGCTCGTGACCAACCTCCTCCTCCCCCACTGCCAAGAATTGCCGAAGAGCTGGAGGCTCTACTGGAAGAAAGGATCTCCGCTGCTATCGCCCAGTACGAGGCAAACCGTACTCAAGACAGTGGAGGACCAAGCAACGCTAGACATAATGGGAATGGAGATTCATCTGGAGACAGCGCAGTTCGAAGCTGCACATTTAAGCAGTTCCTCGACTGCAAGCCGATGAACTATGATGGCACAGGAGGTGCAGTAGCATTTGTGCGCTGGACGGAGAAGACTGAAGCTACTTTCCGCATGAGCAAGTGTACCGCGGATCAACAAGTCACCTTTGCTACCGGGTTGTTTGTCGATGAAGCTCTGACTTGGTGGAATTTGCAAGCCCAAACCTTGCTCAATAATGCCGCGTATGGTCTAACCTGGGAGGAACTGAAGGAAAGGATGAGAGAGAAGTATTGCTCTCGTGCTGAACTCCAAAGACTGGAAACGGAGTTCTGGCACTTGACTATGGAAGGTGCTGATATTGATAGTTATACTCGAAGATTCCACGATCTGTCCAGAGTGCTTCCCTACATGGTGACTCCCGAATTCAAGCGTGTCGAACGCTACATTTGGGGACTGGCCTCAGAGTTTCGTGGCATGGTGACGTCAGCCAAACCACAAACAATCACTGAGGCTGTAACTCTGGCTGTCAGCCTGACCAAAGATTGTGTTCGTAAGAAGAAGTTATCGTTGAACCCAACAAAGAAGACCGAGACACATGCTGAGTCGTCCGGTGACAAGAAGAGAAAGCGTTCGAATCTGAATCAAGCGACTCGCAACAACAAAGGTTTCAACAAAAAGCGTGACGCTAACCCGTCTCAGGAGGCGAAGACCCTTTCAACCAAGGCATACCAAGGCTCCATGCCTGAATGCCAAAAATGTAAGTTTCATCATAAAGGAGCTTGTCGCATTCCAAGGTGCGACAAATGTGGTAGATTGGGTCACCAAGCAGAAAACTGTTGGGGAAACGGAAGGAATGGGAATGGCAATGGTAACCGGAATAGCCGTGGAGCTGGGCAAAGCCAAGGATGCTTTGGTTGTGAAGGCATGGATCATTTCAAGAAAAATTACCCAAGGGGAAACAATGCTCAGACCCGAGCATTTGTAATTAGAGCAAGGGACGCACGCAAGGACCCTAATGTGGTCAACGGTACGTTCCTCATTAACAATCACTTTGCATCCATATTATTCGACACTGGCACCGATTATAGTTTCATGTCTGTGGAATTTAAACGCATACTTGGAATAGAATCTAGTAGATTAGAAATTCCTTTTTCCATAGAACTAGCCAATGGTAAACTTGTTGAATCGGGCAAAACTGTTAGAGGCTGCACACTAGAACTTGGTGAACGAAGATTTAGCATCGACCTCTTACCTATTCAATTAGGTAGCTTCGATGTAGTGGCTGGAATGGACTGGTTGTCCAAGAACAAGGCTGAAGTCATTTGTCATGAGAAAATCAATTCGCATCCCTTTAGCGAATGGTGAAACTCTCATCGTACATGGAGGAAGACGAAACGCGCCTCTACAAATCATCAGTTGTATGAAGGCACAGAAGTGCTTAAGGAAAGGATGTGTTGCTTTCCTAGCACACGTTGTAAATAAGAAGGCTGTGGAGCCAAAACTCGAAGACATTCCTGTGGTGAAGGAATTTCCTGATGTGTTCCCTGAAGATCTGCCAGGACTACCTCCGCAACGACAAGTCAAATTCCAAATAGACTTGGTACCGGGAGCTGCTCCTGTAGCCAAGGCACCCTATCGACTTGCGCCATCCGGAATGCAAGAATTATCTACACAGCTTCAGGAGTTGTTAGATAAAGGATTCATAAGGCCAAGCTTCTCGCCCTGGGAGCTCCAGTATTATTCGTAAAGAAGAAGGATGGATCACTGCGGATGTGTATCGATTACAGGGAACTGAACAAGCTCACAATCAAGAATCGGTATCCGCTACCGAGGATTGATGACTTGTTTGATCAACTGCAAGGATCAAGCTACTATTCCAATATCGACCTTCGATCTGGATACCATCAGCTGAGAATCCAAGATGAAAGTGTGCCAAAGACTGCATTCAGAACGTGCTATGGGCACTACGAATTCCTTGTGATGCCGTTTGGATTGACGAACGCGCCAGCGGTCTTTATGGATCTGATGAACCGCGTATGTAAACCATATCTCGATAAATTCGTGATTGTATTTATCGATGATATCCTGATTTACTCGCAAACGAAAGAAGAGCACGAGCAACATCTCAGAACCATCTTGGAGCTACTGAAGAAAGAGAAACTTTATGCAAAGTTCTCGAAATGCGAATTCTGGATTCGCGAAGTACAATTTCTTGGTCACGTTGTGAATGAGAAGGGCATTCATGTAGACCCGTCCAAGATAGAAGCAATAAAGAATTGGGAAGCTCCCAAGACCCCAACTGAAGTTCGACAATTTTTGGGCTTAGCGGGCTATTATCGGCGATTCATCGAGAATTTCTCAAAGATAGCTCAACCGCTAACGACCCTTACCCAGAAAGACAAGAAGTACGACTGGGGTCACAAACAAGAAGAAGCCTTTCAGCTACTTAAGAACAAGCTCTGCGATGCACCGATACTATCGTTACCCGAAGGCACTGAAGACTTCGTGGTATACTGCGACGCCTCACGACAAGGCTTGGGTTGCGTGCTCATGCAACGCCAAAAAGGCATCGCTTATGCTTCAAGACAACTGAAGGTTCACGAGAGAAATTATACCACTCACGACCTGGAGCTGGGCGCAGTGGTATTCACCTTGAAGATTTGGCGACATTATTTATATGGTACTCGATGTACAATCTTCACAGATCACAAAAGCTTACAACACATATTTGATCAGAAGGAATTGAATATGCGCCAGCGACGTTGGGTTGAGCTGCTGAACGATTATGACTGTGAGATTAAGTACCATCCTGGAAAGGCGAACGTTGTAGCGGACGCGTTGAGCCGAAAAGAAAGGGTTAAGACCCTAAGGGTTCGAGCGTTAGAAATGACGATTCGAACGAACCTCACTGCACGCATTCGGGATGCACAACAAGAAGCTCTTAAAGGAGAGAACCGTAAAGCTGAATACCTACGGGGTATGCTAAAATACATGCTGCCAAACGAAGAGGGAGCCTTATACTTCAAGAAGCGTATTTGGGTTCCACTCTATGGTGGCATACGAGAGGTCATCCTTAATGAAGCCCACAAATCGAGATATTCGATCCATCCAGGATCGGACAAGATGTATCAAGACTTAAAAGAATATTATTGGTGGCCAAGACTCAAGAGCGACGTTGCCGTCTATGTAGGAAAGTGCCTGACCTGCGCTAAGGTTAAGGCTGAATACCAGAAACCGTCTGACCTACTACAGCAACCAGAGATTCCCGTGTGGAAGTGGGAACAAATCTCGATGGACTTCATAACGAAATTACCCAGGACCCCGAGAGGGCACGATATGATATGGGTAATAGTTGATCGATTGACGAAGTCTGCGCATTTCCTACCAATCCGAGAGAAGGATAGCACTGGAAAGCTTGCAGAGATATACTTAAGAGAAATTGTGGCGCGTCATGGAGTGCCAATCTCAATCATTTCAGACAGAGATGGACGCTTTGTCTCAAGAATCTGGCAATCATTTCAGGAAGCCTTTGGATCTCAGTTAGATCTGAGCACGGCATTCCATCCGCAAACAGACGGCCAGAGCGAACGGACTATACAAACGTTAGAAGATATGCTTCGCGCATGTGTCATGGATCTAGGCGGCAGCTGGGATACTCATCTACCTTTAGTTGAGTTTTCCTACAATAACAGTTATCATACGAGCATAAAAGCCGCGCCGTTCGAAGCTCTGTATGGCCGCAAATGCCGATCGCCCTTATGTTGGGCAGATGCCGGAGATAAACGTATGGTTGGTCCTGAACTTGTACAAGAGACAACCGACAAGATTGCGTAGATCCGAGAGCGCATTAAGGCGGCTCGAGAACGACAAAAGACCTACGCCGATCCGAAAAGGAAATCAGTAGAATTCAAGGCGGGAGACAAAGGTGTTGTTACCTTGGAAGGGCGTAGTCAGGTTTGGAAAGCGTGGAAAGCTGAATCCACGATACATCGGACCATTCAAAATTTTGAAGAGAATTGGTACCGTGGCATACAAATTGGAGTTACCGGAAGAACTTAATGGAGTACATGATACGTTTCATGTATCCAACCTGAAGAAGAGTCCAACACAAGAAAGCGTGATCATCCCGATGGATGAAGTGCATATTGATGAAGCCCTCCGATTTACAGAAAAACCCGTTGAGGTTACCGACTGGAAAGTCAACAAGACCAGGAGGAGCAGTGTGAAGCTTGTCAAAGTACGTTGGAGCTCTAAGCACGGACCAGAGTACACATGGGAACGTGAAGACCAGTTCAAGAAAAAGTATCCCCACCTATTCAAGAAGACTCCAGCGAGAGTGAGTTCAGCCTGAATTTAGGGACGAAATTCTTTTAACGGGGGGAGACTGTGACAACTGGCCCAAACCGGTAATTTCCGTACACATTAATTATTGCTTAATGACTGCAATTATGTGCTTAATTGTCAGCCATGTCTGATTTCGTACTAAACAAGTGAATTCATGCATGTTGTATACTACAAAATATTGCTTTATGCATAAACGAGAGCGTTGCGTCAGAAATACTAGTAAACTCACCGGTAAGACACACTGTGTCAACGGAACTGCAGAAAGTAGCCAGACAATAAAATTGGAGCCTAGGTGTAGGTCCGACAACAAGAATGCATTAAAACCCAAGAGTACATACAAGGATTTAATATATATGCAATACGAAAGCAAAAATAAGCACTAAAAAGCACCCGAAACGCACTTTAAGTGCAGAATTTATAAAATTCAGCAATAAATCAGCATTTAGACATATAAATATTATGCAGAAATGTCGTTTTATTATCCAGAATATTTCCCTAAGTGTTGGGAATCGATAGTGTTATAAAAAGATACTTATTAAACACTAAAAGGTGCAATTTAGCACTTTAACGAATCGGTATGCAACCGAACAACCGGACTATACCCGGAACATGAAAATATTGTTGATAACATTATTTATCTTTTTCTGAGCCAGTTAGGGTCCCTGAATACCCTAACACCCGTCATAAAGCACAACACACTAGTAACCGGGTTAATCACTTAACTAACCTAGATTAACCTAACTAGTGTCTAACTATTTAGTTGGATTTGAACCAAGACCCCCCCCCCCCTAACCAAACCGTCCCCATGAGGGGGACACACTTGTCCTATTTGTGATTATTATATTAAGTATGCTTAATATCTAGGAAGCATAGTGACCATTGTGTATTAACCTTGTGAAGTGTCTATAAGATCCAAGTATAACACAACATAACATTCATCACAATTTACAACACTTGAACACTCATCTCTCTCCCTCTAAAAGCTCAAGGCCAAACATCCCTAGATCCATCCATCATTTTCGAGTTTTGATCTTGCCTTTCCAAGCTCATACGAGTGTTAAGGATCGCATATAAGGAACCTTGGAGCAAACGGAAGACGAAGGACCTCTCTACATTGCTTTTATCCACTCTTTTTGCGCTTAGATTCTTCCCTAGCCTCGAGCTAGTAGTAAGTTGCTTAAATCACCCTCTCGAACTATTTTAGAGTGGTTAAAAGGATTTGTAACGGTTAAAACTCGTAAACATACAAGTTGAAGCATAAAAGTCTACTAAAAACACTAAAAGTGATGGTTAAAAGCTCATATGTTGTGTAAATCATGTAGTATTTGATTTGTGTGATTATTTGGACCCGATCTATGTTGTGGTAGCTCGGATCGTCATTTAACCCGGGTTGGTCATGACCTTGGAACATGACATAAGGTTGCTTTAGTAGTAACAAGGGTTAAAGGATGAAACTCTACCACACACGAATCATGAACTTGTGTAAAAGCGATTTAGCTTGTGAAATAGTGTTTAAAACTAGTAGATCTACGTATCTACAAGTGGTATTTTCGAAAGACCAACTGTAAGACAAAACCATGTTTTAAAACCGGATCTTTCATAAAGTAGAGGTGTTTTTATGAACAAACAAGTGTGTGGACACTTGTGTAACAAAAGTTTTAACAAAGAAATAATTTTCGTAACAACCGACTAGAAGTTGTGAAACTTCATATTCTTTAAAAATAAAGTTTTTAAGGAATTAAACTTATTTTTAAAGATAACAAGACTTACTAAATGTACTAGTAAGTTACTACACATTTTTATAAATGTTCAAGTTCATGAGATGGAGAAATTAGTGATTATTGTTGATGATTATTGTTGATAATTGTTGTTGATGACTGTTGACGATTTAAAAGAAAATAAACACATGTTTTGAAAACATGGGAAACCTCCATTTTTAGGGGAAACTCTGTCAAAATTTTTATAAATTTTGACACTTAGAAAAATATAAGTTTTTGAGAAACTTATTCCCTAAAAATGTGTTTAAAAGTATAACCAAGGTTTCCCTAATTTTTGGTGATAAGAAATGAGGATTTCTTCAAAGATAAAAATGGATATAAGTATGTATATTTTTGAGAGAAAAATATATTATTTTATCACCAGCTTTTGTGCTAAGTGTGTATAGTATGTGTTCTACGTGCTAGTATATTAAGACTTAAAAATACACTAAATACTCATGAGGTGTATAAACATAGAAATACACATACAAAATACAAGATACATAATTCGGGTGCAAAGTGCAAAATACAAAATACTTATATTAAACCTAGAGAAAATAATATAAGTAAGATACGTAGTTAAAAATATAAAATATTTTTAACACAACAATACAAATACAAAAGAGAGTGACTGTACTTGTGCGACACAAGTCTAGTGACTAACGTTAAGAAAACGCGTATAGGTTACGACGTTAAGTAAGCAAATCCGGTGAAGTTTACGACGCACAGGAACACAAAGTTGTGAGTTCATGCTCCCCCTTTTCTTTTAACTGTTTTCAGTTTTATAACTTCGGGGGTGAAATACATGTTACAAATATTACAATGTTTACAAATGGTATGATGGATACAAGAATGATACGAGAAATCGTGTCACGAATAGGGTACCATAAGCACCATTAATCGTGTACATACTTAGACCGCAGAACAAAAGGTTAGATCTAATGGGTTCCGGGCAGCCCCACTCTTGGCCACTCTTTTACCAGGTAGTGTTTTTGTGTCTCAGTCGTGAATCGACTACAGAAAAATGCCTATGGTTTGGTGACTTCCTATGTCGTGTCACATGTTAATGGCTTTGCAACCCATTAACACTTGATACATACAGAAATATTTGATTCATACATGAGTACGTGGTGTACACAAAAGACTTGATTCATACAAAATACAAACTATGATTTCATACAAAGTATACAAACGTGAAATACAAAAATTGCATGAATTCACACCAACTTTATGTTGACGTTTTTCCAAAACTCACATGTATTTCAGGTAACTAGGATGGATGCGCGCGTGGTCTTACTCATGCTCGTGGATGTCGCTTTGTCTATCTTTAAATAAAGTTGTGACTTTTAAGACAATATGTTATCTCGTGTTGTAAACACTTGACATATGTTTTCAGTAATGTAATATTTGAAGATATTTTTGAGCATGTAGTATGTTTACTCTTCGTATGCAATGAGAACCTTTCATGATCACACCTCGTGTTTCCGCCGCAGAAAGGGGTGTGACAATCATTGACTAAGTGCCCAGATCCATTAGTACACGCCCTTCCTCTCGGCGCGGTGTGAGGCTTGTCAACCCTAATAGCGCTATTAACTAATGACCCGCTCGCCATTGGCCCGACGATTAAGTCGATATAAAAATGAGGGACTTCATGATAGAGTTTTGTCTAGTAAGTTATATGGTGTCGTCCTTCCCAACCGAGGACGGAGGTACGTACTCTACCCAACCGAGAATACGCAGGTTAAATGTAGTCGTCCTTCCCAACCCAGGACAGAGGTACATATTCTGTTAGAGGTGAATATGTAGGTTTCGTTTTAGCTTCTTAACCCATTCCCAACCCACCGGGAATCCCATGCCTTATAAAAGTGTGAATTCACCTTTGATTGCTAGGTAAGACTTAGTTACTGGTTTTATCGTTGGACACCCCAAACCCTAATATGGTTCCAATGATAGTCAGTTTCGTTTCCATAGAATTCACTTATTCATCGCATAGTTTCCACATGTGATAGGCAAGTATGGCACACTTTATCATACAAGTTATAACGAGTATTTGGGTTATATGTATTTTCACAATACAAATCCATATATGATAATGCATGTAGCAATAATAACTCATAACACTTAACAATCACCTTGGTTACCAAGATCTTGTATCGAAATCACATAAAGCCAAACATGACTCGACAGCCCATGATTAATCCCACACAAAGCCCATCCCAAACACCTAACCCGTTTACCCCCAAGTACATACACGAATTACACCCACATAGAAAGCATTTGGATCATAACATATTAGTATTGCAGCCATACAAAACAACTCGAGCCCAATTGCGTTTGGGCTCAACAGCCGAAGGTGTGTTATACGTAGCCCAACTAATAATTATAACTCAAATCATGTGTGTGACATTAACTAGTGAGTGGTCCATGTTCACTTTGTGGCTACCCGTGAGTGTGTGACCCAATCATGGGTGTGCGGCCCATGTGTAGTCTGCCTAACAGCAGTATATAGCCCAATTAAAAAGTGTGATTATGTGCAATCCAATTAATATGCGACCTGTTTATGCTTAACAAAAACTTCCGTTTTTTTTCCAATAGTTATCCCCCACCATTTACTCAATCAACAATAATCGGCCCACATAATGCATATTATGAACAGTGAGTTACCAGGAATAATCAAGGAGCTATCAACATACAACCAATACAGACCATGCACATGTTATTCGGCCCACATCAAAATCATCATAGTTATCCACCACTCAATAGCATTCCAACCAATTTATTATATGTCCGATATGTGTACTAGAATTGTAACACTCGTTTAATAACCAACCATCTTAATCATAGTATTCTGTCATGTTTCAATAGATATATCCACTTGATGTTAATTAAAATCGCACATAAACAAGATCGACCGATAAGAATTAGCAAGATCAACAATCAGCAATTAAACCTAACGTAACATGAATCTACTAACCCGAAAAGGTTTGATCGGTAGGCTGAAGTCTCGAAGGGGGGGGGGGGGGGGGTTTCCTGTCGCACGTACATATGGAAGCAATAGGGTTTTTGTTTTGTGTTTTAAAGTTTAATCTAATCAAGAAGCATATTACATAATCATATAATGTGAGGGTTTGGGCGGTTTACAATATTAGCCGAAGTGGGCTCAAGCCCACTCACTTGGGCTGCCACAACAACTGGCAAAACTTGTTAGGATTTGGGCTTACGAAACCGGCCAAGTAGTAACTCAAGTCTAAATAATTAAGCGTATACTAGGCCCAACTCTAGGTAGTTAAACATATATTAGGCCCAACTCTAAGGTTTTCGAATATGGGTGTTTTGTTTGGGCCTACGGATGTGCGTGTGTGTGTGTTGGCCCAAATATACGAACATGTAAACTAACTGAGTTATAACAACAACGCAGCTCGTTGGAGAGAAACAATTAACGAGAAGTTAGGATCTCGGGATTAACGTTACAAACCTTGAAAGTTCGGGTTGTCACATATATACTTTTATGTAAATTAAATTTCTTACTCGTTTTAAATAATGTAAACCTTACTTGTTTTCAATTTTGGATATATATGATTGATAATAATAAATTTCTTTCATGTAAAAAAAATTTAAACCTTTTCTTAACTCGTTTTTTGTTCATTTACATTTTACTATTTTAGAAAGATATTTAATTTGCATAAAACTATATAGCTAGGTATTTTAGATAAAACTATGTAGCTAGGTATTTTAGATAAAACTAAAAAAATTTAAGCCTTTCTTAAACTCGTTTTTTTGTAAAAAAAAAGATATTTAATTTACATAAAACTATATAGCTAGTAGATTTTACTGGTGTAACTAATAGATTTTATGTAAATTAAATATCTTTCTAAAATAGTAAAATGTAAATGAACAAAAAAAAAAAAAAACAAGTTAAAAAAAGGCTTAATTTTTTTTACATGAAAGATAGTTATTATTATCAATCATATCTATCCAAAATTGAAAACGAGTAAGGTTTACATTATTTAAAACGAGTAAGAAATTTAATTTACATAAAAGTATATAGTTAGTAGATTTTATTTAAAAAATCTGTTTAAAAAAATACTAGTGTAACAAGTAGATTTTATCTTAAATAGGAAATTTAATAAAAATATGAAAAAAATAGATTTTATGTTAATTAAGAGATATAATAAAAAGATGAAAATAAAAAAAAATAAATAGATTTTGTAAATTGATTTAAACTTAAATAAAATTAGGTGTTAGTACCCAAATGTGTTGTCACACCCTGGCTTTGCGGAAGCGTGGGTTTATTTTGGTGTGACTTCTTAATACCATAGCATAATCACAACAATGCTATATGAATATAAAACCATGATGTTCATCCATTTAACATGTTCCAAAAGTTAACACGACAACATTGTTTTTAAAAGTCGACACTTACAACCATGACATAAGTAAAACTTGTTCGCAAAACACAACCAACAGACATGAAATAACACAGTTTAAGACTTGTGACTCGTCCAGGCAAAAGTCACAATCCCTAAACTTGGATGACATCATTCTTCTACGCAGCGTGACGACAATGCATACCTCGCCAGATCCCTAATTCCCTGAAATACATGTAAGTTGAAAAATCAACAAAAATGTTGAGCGAGTTCATGTGAAAGTGAGTATGTAAAACCTTTGTAAGTATAAAATCCCTGGTATGTAGCAAATAAGGAAATAAAGAGATCACCAATGGTTTGCAAGGCCATTGATATGTGTGAAGTGCAGTAGGAAGACTCAAACCTAGCAGATTTTTGCGTCGGGCTCAAAGTCACCCCGAGGTCCGTTCTGTTGGGCCTGGAGTTGGGCTCGCTACACCCAGATAGATCTACCGCTAATGACCCTCGGTCCTACAATGAGGATTAATGGCCTCCAGTTCCCGCCTACCCACTCACATGATCTAAGTAGTAAACCCTCCTTAAGCTAACCATACCATGTAAAAAGTATTCGTAATCATAGTAACATGTATTTCACCCCCGAAGTATAAAACTGAAAACAGTTAAGAGAAAAGGGGGACATGAACTCACTGAAGTGCGTCTCGAAATAGTCAATCCCAATCAACCTGCTGCGTGACGACCTACACGTACTAACTTCTATTAGACGGACGGTCGTGCCTTGGCTTAAGGTTTAACGTTTTATTTTTTTTGGGAAATAGTTAGACAACTATTTCGTGTTTACACTTCTTAATTATTGTATAAATATATTCCTTCTCAAGGATGGGGATTTTTAATACATGTATACGTTATAATTTCCGAAAATATATTTTTAAGTCTCACTTGAAAAATATATTTTGATCACTTATCCAAAATACTCTAACTCCAAAATATACATATTTTTTCCCAAAAATATTATATTTTACTTCATACCACTTCCAAAATAATACTTTATCAAAATACCCATTTAAAAGTATTTTTTCCGAAAATACATAAGTTACGTTTCAAAATTCGTGTTGTAATAACAATACCGGCGTAACTTAAACATTTATTTGCGATAGCGTTGGTATTATTTTGGAGTCGTGATTTCATAATATTTCCAAGTTATATTATTTTTACCCTAAAAATAAGATAACTAGTTCACAAAATAACCACATAATCACACAAGCGTTTTATTATGAAATATATATTCTAGATATATATTTAACAAGCTTTATTTACGAAAATCCACCTCCAATACTTTGGAGTTTTGTAATAAAAATACGGCGAAGTTTATAGTCGAAACACAAGTCATAAAATATATACTTGTTAGAAAATAAATTCTAACTCTTATGATTTTTAGAAAATTTCGCCAGAGTTTCCCCTAAAACGGGAGTGTCCATGCTCATTAGCATATCGTTTTCTTTTTGAAATCAATCAACAATTTTCAACAATCAACCTTATATCATAAAAAGCAAAAATTATACTTGTTACATTCTAGTCATGAACTTGATATTTCCCAAAAGCGTGTAGTAACTTAGGGAAGTTTTTAGTAGACTTAGTTACCTTCCGAAATGTATTTATTTTTTTAAAAACCATTTCCTTAAGCGAGTTAGTTATTTACAACTTGTAAACAACACCTACAAAAACTTAAAACCCTTGAACTCTTCTTGTAAATAAATGTTCTTACATTTATTTTATCTATGAAAATAATGTAAGTTTATGAAAAGTTATGATTTTTCTAAAAAACGTTTTTCCAACTTGGTTTACTTAGATATGCTTCTAGTAAACTTGAATCATTATGATCACCAATCTACTAGTTTATAAACAAAAATCTATTTTTATTCAAATTCATGACTCACTAGAAGGTGGTTATTTTACTTAACATATAACCACTTTCTATTTTGTTAAACCACCCTTCTAAGTATTATCTAACCATATCCATAGGGTGATTAACCCATATAACCAAGAATCAACATACAAACAACAACATGTTTACTACAATATTATAACAAAATCATCTCATCATTTTACATCTTCAAGTAAACTTTATGTCTAACTTTTATATCCATGATTCTTGTTTAACAACTTTTAGCATTCTTGTTCTTGTGAGTTAAGTAAATAAACATCATATTTCACATTTTAACCAAGAATAAGATGGAACAAGGTGTAGAGACTTACTACTAGCTTCTAGCTAGGGAAGAATCTAGTGAAGAAATGTGGAGAAAAAGATGGTGAAAAAGCTAGAAACAATGCTCCTTTGAAAGTCCTTCAAGATGCACCTTTCATGGATGAACTTCAAGCTTTGAATGGCACTTGAAATGAAGAAGATGAAGAATGTTGGAAGGTGGTGGTGGGTTCGGTTTAGGGGAACCGAAAATGAGAGAGAAAGGAGTGAGGTGGAGTGTGTAATCTTGAGGAAATGATGAGATATCTAAGAACCATGCTACTTATAATCATCTCACATATTTTATCAAGTCCCACAAGCATCATATCCAATATAATATTACAATAAAATCAAGGAAGTATGGAGTGTAGATGTGGGGGTCCATCTAGGACCGAAAATTCGGTGGGGGGGGGGGGGGTCTTGAGGTAAACAATTTGCAACTAGAGTGTAACTAGTAGTTAAGTTGTAAGTATGGAACTTTATGTGTAGTGGATTGAATTTAAATGAGTGTTATGGAAAACGGGGATCATGACTAGCCAAAAATAGTAAAACTATGTCAGTGACAAAAATTTAGTCTTCCGGTTAATGTCCGGTTATCCGGTTAGGTACTGTCCCGTTAAAGTGTTTAATTAGTCCAAAAAGAGTCTTTTATATATATTTTTGCAACACAAATTATTCCCGGCACTTAGGAAAGTATACAGGACCATTCTGCCATGTTTTTGCACTTTACTAGTAATTTAAAATGCTGAATTTTATGAAAGAATGCAGAACTTTGTAATTAAAGCATATTTTAGGCACATCCGGTCACTATAACTGTCACCTAGTGATGCAGTTCTACAAACCTCATCTCCCTACACTCACTACTAGTGTAGTAATTTATTCCGGCTCATACTGGCCTTAGAGACAATATATGTCTAGTGCTGGCAATGTCAGCACGTTTACTGGGTTATCCATTCAGTGTGCTAACTGTGCTTTTGTGCATCAAGGTTGTCACTGATGTTTGTGTGTAAATAATAGAGTGACAGTATAAAATGTGATGCATGAGTATGTATGAATCAGAAATCAAGAAGCAGTTTAACCACAGTTGTAAGCAAGCACAGTAATTAAGCATTAATCAAATATTAATTAATTCGTATGGATACCTGGTTTGGTGAGGGTTGTCACATTCTCCCCCCGTTAAATAAATTTCGTCCCGAAATTTTAGGCTCTGCTTCTAGTTGCAGGGGTCTTAGGAAATAAATGGGGGTATTTCTCCTTCATACGATCCTCACGTTCCCACGTGAATTCAGGCCCATGTTTTGCATTCCATCGTACTTTGACGAGCTTGACACTACTCCTGCGTGTTTTATTAACTTTCCAATCCGTAACCTCGACTGGTTCTTCGGTAAAGTGGAGCGTGTCGTCGATATGAACTTTGTCAGCGGGAATGATCACTGTCTCTTGTGTTGGACTCTTCCTCAAATTTGATACATGGAATGTATCGTGAACACCATTGAGTTCAGCAGGTAGGTCCAATTTGTAGGCTACAAGCCCAATCCTTTGTAGGATTCTGAAAGGACCAATGTAACGCGGATTCAGCTTCCCACGCTTTCCAAAGCGTGCCACACCCTTCCAGGGTGAAACTTTTAATAAAACCATATCCCCAACTTGAAACTCTAAAGGTTTCCTTTTTGGATCTGCATAGGCTTTCTGTCTGTCGCGATCCGCCTCGATGCGCTTTCGAATTTGAGCAATCTTGTCGGTTGTCTCTTGGACTATTTCAGGACCAACGAGTTGTCTATCACCTGCATCAGCCCAGCATAAGGGTGATCGACATTTGCGTCCATAAAGCACTTCAAATGGCGCGGCTCCAATTCTTGTGTGGTAACTGTTGTTGTATGAAAACTCGACCAATGGTAAATAATTATCCCAGCTACCACCTAGATCCATTACACATGCTCTCAGCATATCTTCCAATGTCTGAATAGTTCTTTCACTTTGGCCATCAGTTTGCGGATGAAACGCAGTACTTAGATTCAATTGTGAGCCAAAAGCTTCTTGGAAGGATTGCCAAATCCTTGATACAAATCTCCCATCACTATCAGAGATAATCGAGAGAGGCACTCCATGACGTGCAACAATCTCTCTCATGTATATTTCCGCAAGTTTACTTGTGTTGTCTTTCTCTTTGATTGGCAAGAAGTGTGCGGACTTGGTCAGACGGTCAACTATTACCCAAATAGTGTCATGACCTCTGGGCGTCTTTGGCAACTTGGGTATGAAGTCCATTGAAATTTGTTCCCATTTCCACTTGGGAATCTCAGGTTGTTGCAGAAGTCCTGAAGGCTTCTGGTATTCAGCTTTCACCTTGGCGCACGTTAAACACTTGCTAACATAAACAGCAACATCGCCTTTCATCCTAGGCCACCAATAATAATCCTTAAGATCTTGGTACATCTTATCCGCACTGGGATGAAGAGAGTACCGTGATTTGTGAGCTTCATCAAAAATAACTTTCCTTAAACCACCAAACAGAGGAACCCAAATTCGTTTCATGAAGCATAAAGTTCCTTCCTCGTTTGGCACCAACTGCTTCTCCATCCCACGGAGATATTCCTCTTCAATGTTCCTTTCTTTCAAAGCTTCTCTTTGTGCGACACGAATGCGCAAAGAGAGGTCTGACTGAACAATCATCTCCAAAGCCCTAACCCTTATGGGCTTAATCCTTTCTTTTCGGCTCAGGGCATCGGCGACCACATTCGCCTTCCCTGGATGATACTTGATCTCGTAATCATAATCGTTCAACAGCTCTACCCAGCGTCTCTGCCTCATGTTAAGCTCTTTCTGGTTGAATATGTGTTGTAAGCTCTTGTGATCCGTGAAAATTGTACACCGCGTACCATACAAATAATGTCGCCAGATTTTCAACGCAAATACCACTGGGCCTAGCTCCAAATCATGCGTGGTATAGTTCCTTTCATGAACCTTCAACTGGCGTGACGCGTAAGCTATAACCTTCTGGCGTTGCATCAGCATGCAACCCAACCCTTGACGCGAGGCGTCACAATATACCACGAAGTCATCCGTTCCTTCGGGTAGCGATAAAATCGGTGCATCTCAAAGCTTGTTCTTCAATAACTGAAATGATTCTTCTTGTTTGTCACTCCAATCAAACTTTTTTTCTTTCTGTGTGAGCGCGGTCAGCGGTTGAGCGATTTTAGAAAAATCCTCAATGAACCTTCGATAATAACCAGCCAAACCTAAGAACTGTCGAATCTCGGTTGGCGTCTTTAGAGTCTCCCAACTCTTGATCGCCTCGATCTTCGTGGGATCAACATGGATTCCATTTCCATTAACCACATGTCCAAGAAACTGGACTTCGCGTAGCCAGATCTCACACTTCGAGAACTTGGCGTATAATTTCTCTTTCTTAAGTAGCTCTAGAATAGCTCTTAAGTATTGTTCGTGCTCGTCCTTTGTCTTCGAGTAAATCAAAATGTTGTCAATAAATACGATCACAAACTTGTCCAAGTATGGCTTGCAGACTCGGTTCATTAGGTCCATGAAAACTGCAGGTGCGTTCCTCAAGCCAAACGGCATAACTAGGAACTCGTAATGTCCATAACGAGTCCTAAAGGCTGTCTTCAGGATACTTTCCTCTTGTATCCTAAGTTGATGGTATCCTGATCGCAAATCGATGTTCGAGTAAAAGCTTGAGCCTTGCAACTGGTCAAATAGATCATCGATCCTCGGCAAAGGATATCTGTTCTTGATAGTCAACTTATTAAGCTCACGGTAGTTTATGCACATACGGAAACTACCGGCCTTCTTTTTAACAAACAGAACCGGAGCTCCCCAAGGTGAGAAGCTTGGTCTGATGAATCCTTTATCTAACAGCTCCTGGAGTTGTGTCGACAACTCCTGCATCTCTGAAGGCCCAAGTCTGTAGGGTGCCTTGGCTACAGGCGCGGCGCCTGGAACCAAATCAATGTGGAACTCAACTTGCCTTTGAGGTGGTAATCCTGGCAAGTCTTCTGGAAAGACTTCCGGATATTCCTTGACGACTGGAATGTCTTCGATCATCGGTTCAGCAGCTTTCTTATCCACGATGTGTGCTAAGTATGCAACACATCCCTTCTGTAAACACCTTCTAGCTTTCAGACAGCTAATAATCCTTAGAGGTGTATCATGCTTCTCTCCGTGCACTACGGTTGTTTCTTCATCCGTCACTGGGATACGGATGGTCTTCTCGTGGCAAACAATCTCGGCCTTGTTGCTGGACAACCAATCCATTCCCACTACCACATCAAAGCTTCCCAACTCGACAGGTAGTAAGTCTAGCGTAAATTCGTGTCCTCCCAATTCAATCAAGCATCCTCTTATAACTTCACCCGTTTCTACTAGTTTCCCATTCGCCAATTCGATCGAGTATGGAACGTCTAACTTACTAGCGGCCAAACCAAGTATATTCTTAAATTCTAACGACACGAAACTATAATCGGCACCCATATAAAAAAGAACAGATGCAAAACGTTGTTTTATAGGGAACGTACTGGTGACAACGTTCGGATCCTGGCGCGCTTCCCTTGCGCCAATGTAAAAGACTCTTCCCCGTGCTTGGTTCAAATTTGGGCATTCTTTCTTAAAGTGCCCAATGTCACCACAGTTAAAACAACCAAGTTTTTGCCCATTACCACCTCCATTCCCAGCTTGGGTGTTGTTCTGCTTTCGATTCACATTACCCGCTTGATTCGCGTTGTTGCCTTGGTTTCCATTTCCTTCATTGTTTCCTTGTGAACGATTTCCATTGCCACCACGATTATTGTTTCTATTACCAAAACCTCCTTGGCCTCCCCGGCCAGCACTGGCCCAGCAAGAATCCTTCAAGTGGCCAACTTTTCCACAAGTTTCACATACTTTTGGCCCACACCGGCCAGAATGATGACGCTGGCATATGTTACACTTGGGATGAGTACCCATATAGCCTTTTCCTTTCTTCCCAGCACCGTTTGCAGCTTGGACCTGTGTGCTTGATTCTCCTTTCTTGCCAACACCGCTAGTTCCCTGCTTGAAGTTCGAGAATTTCCTCTTATTCTCACCAGACGACTCTACGTGAGTTTCTTTCTTCTTTGGCTCAACATTCGAAAACTTGTTCAGGCGGATGGCTTCCTCAATAAGAGCTACGCTCAGATCGATGGCCTCTGTGATTGTTGCAGGCTTGGAAGTAGTGACCATACTCATGATCTGTGGAGCTAAACCCCAGATAAAGCGCTCGATTCGCTTGAATTCTGGTGTAACCATATAAGGTACCACATGAGACAGGTCGTGGAATCTCTGAACGTACTCAGCAATCTTGGGTCCTTCCATTTTCAAGTTCTAGAATTCAGTTTCCAACTTCTGAATCTCCGCACGTGAGCAGTACTTTCTTCGCATGAGCTCCTTTAGCTCATTCCATGTCATTGCGTAAGCTGCGGCTTCACCAAGAGTTTGCACTTGTAAGTTCCACCAGGACAGGGCTCCGTCCAAAAATAGCCCAGAAATGTAAGTCACTTGTTGGTCTGGGGCGCACTTGCTCATTCGAAGAACAGACTCCGTCTTTTCGGCCCATCTTACAAAAGCAACAGCACCTCCGGTGTCGTCGAAGTTCACTGGCTTGCAGTCTAGGAACTGCTTGTAAGTACACCCTGCACATATGTTAGAATTTACAAATGGTATTAGCAGACATGCTACAAATATCCAAATGTATCGTAATAAGTCTTATACGACTTAGCATTACCATGTGGTGGGTTGTTATTGCCGTTGTTGTTCGAATTACTTCCGCTTGTTCCTCCTTTTGAGGCTGCATATTGCGCAATGGCGGCAACGATCATTCCTTGGAGCTCTGCCTTGTTGGCAGGCATACGCGTCTCGCGTCTTGGTGGCATCTTCTAAAAAGATGTGTCACGTTGGTCAGGTCATAGTAAGTAAAGTGTACGTATGTATTCAACAATATCAACACATAACATCTCATGTTATAAATAAATCAACCACATAACATCTCATGTTATAGAACATAAACAATCAATCAACATCACATATAATGAGAATACGGCGATTGCGCTGTCATAGATCAAGACCACAATGTAAGGTTTACAAGTTCATAACTGTATCATACATCATCAGTTACTAAGGGCAACATCGCCCTAGTCCAAGCTATCTAGTCAGTAACAATAGTAACAAATATACAAATCATCAAAAGTCACAATCATTAAAATGCGGTCTCCAAAAGTTGTGTAGTCTGCACAATCGCGGTCGTCTCACCAAAAGTCTACCTGCGTCGAATCAAAAGGCCTAAGCTGATGGCGGTGGAGGAGGGGGAAAACGAGAAAAGAGTAAACGTCGCATATGAAGCCAATCCTCCTCCATAGCGCGATGAGAGCGCAATAAGTATGGTATCTGCTGCTCGGGGGTCCAAAAACGAGCGGCAGAATCAGGTGAAAGTGGTCGAGGAGGGTGTGATACTGCAGGTGGGGTCTGGCAAGGGCACGGTGGTCGCTGAGCTCTCTCTAGCTCATGTACGCGACGGGTCAGCGCCTCCTGCTGTATCATGAAAGATGTGAGAACATCCTCCGTAGAATACCCCACGTGATATGGGTGATACGGATCCGTCGGTGGCATAATGGGGGGCATGGTCCAGAGGAATGGCTCACTAGATGGAGCGAATGATGGTACTGTAAATGGTGCAACAGTGGGTACAACAGTGGGGTAAGAAACCTGAGGTACAAACTGATCTCCTCCTGACACGAAAGGTGTATGACCAAACGGATGATGTGACGAACCCTCCCCAGGACGTGGTGGAGGAATGTCCTGGAGATAAGTGATCGGGAGATCTGTGCGGTGAGCATCAGTGGTGTGTCGGGGAATCAAGGGAACATCAATGGGAGCTGAAACAGGGGCTGAAACGGGGGCTACAGGTGGTGTAACAGGGAACACGAAAGGTGGGTAATCATCGTCATCAACTATCCACCCGTTGTGGGTGTGAGCGTATTGTGGATCAATATGGGTCGCGAAAGGTGCGCGGTCAAACATCACCAGCATAGGATCAGGAAGTGGGGCGACAACAGGATCCTCTAACAAATGTGCAACATCAACAGGAGCGTCAGCAACATGATCATCCACCAACGGTAGAGCAACAACAGGATAATCATCAACAGGTATATCATCAATAAAAAGGGCAACAGCAGGTGCGTTGGCATGAACATGGTCATGCTCAAATGCGGGATCAGGAGCGATGCCTGGCTCAGGGGCAACGACAGGCTCCGGGTCTACAAACTCCATATCAAAATCAGCTGGATCAGCAAACAAAGGGTCGACAGGGGCTACAGGATCCTCCAGGGGCTGGTCTAAGTGAATGAACTCAATGTCCTGGTTAGGATCAAAACCAGGTGGAAACACAGGATCATCATCAACATCGTGATCAAACTCAAAGTCATGTGCGGGTGCAGCCGATGATGCCATGTCAGGGTCGGTGTCGTGTGAGTGGTGCTGCACTCCCTGTGTGTGTAAAGATGCGGACGCCACATACTCAAATGAGTCTGGGACAGGTGCATGAACAGGAGCCTCCTCTGCAGGAGTGTCAGCAAGCAGTAGGATATCACCGGCAGCAATATGGGCCTCGTCTCCTCTAATAGATCGACATCGTCGTCAGCGACAACGTCGAGGGGCATATCAACAACGGGATAAGCGGCAAGGGGCACAGGAGCAGGGATCACCGCGAGTGGTAAATCCCCAACAAGATGGCCATCAGCAGGCTCTGCTACGACATCAGGCAGCGCAAATGGCTGGAAGTCGTCATCATCTGTGCTGGTAGTATCGGAAGGGTACACCTCGTGCTCCGATGAAACTAAGTCGTCTGATACTATGGCCATGGGATCTGTAGTGTCCGACTCTCCAGTACCTGATGAAGGCATGATGTCTGTAACACAAACACACACATGTACAAATAATCAATCATATAATCAAATAAACATGTTAGTCATCAATAAGCAAACAAGTAATCATCCTAGTCTTCCCTAGACTATCCTCTCAGTCTCCCCGACTAAACTCCCTCAGTCTCCCCGACTGAACTCTCTTAGTCTCCCCGACTAAACTCCCTTAGTCTCCCCGACTGAACTCTCTTAGTCTCCCCGACTAAACTCCCTCAGTCTCCCCGACTGAATTCCCTCAGTCTCCCCGTCTGAATTCCCACAGTCTCCCCGACTGAATCATAATTCTTTGAAAAGTGTATTGTGCCCTTTTGTTAAAAATGTTTGTGCCCTGGATCTGGACGTTTAGTGTATGCAATGTAAAAATGTTTTCGTGAGAGCCCTAGTGATCATAGTCTAGACTGTTCGCTATGATCGATGCTCTGATACCAAGCTGTCACACCCTGGCTTTGCGGAAGCGTGGGTTTATTTTGGTGTGACTTCTTAATACCATAGCATAATCACAACAATGCTATATGAAAATAAAACCATGATGTTCATCCATTTAACATGTTCCAAAAGTTAACACGACAACATTGTTTTTAAAAGTCGACACTTACAACCATGACATAAGTAAAACTTGTTCGCAAAACACAACCAACAGACATGAAATAACACAGTTTAAGACTTGTGACTCGTCCAGGCAAAAGTCACAATCCCTAAACTTGGATGACATCATTCTTCTACGCAGCGTGACGACAATGCATACCTCGCCAGATCCCTAATTCCCTGAAATACATGTAAGTTGAAAAATCAACAAAAATGTTGAGCGAGTTCATGTGAAAGTGAGTATGTAAAACCTTTGCAAGTATAAAATCCCTGGTATGTAGCAAATAAGGAAATAAAGAGATCACCAATGGTTTGCAAGGCCATTGATATGTGTGATGTGCAGTAGGAAGACTCAAACCTAGCAGATTTTTGCATCGGGCTCAAAGTCACCCCGAGGTCCGTTCTGTTGGGCCTGGAGTTGGGCTCGCTACACCCAGATAGATCTACCGCTAATGACCCTCGGTCCTACAATGAGGATTAATGGCCTCCAGTTCCCGCCTACCCACTCACATGATCTAAGTAGTAAACCCTCCTTAAGCTAACCATACCATGTAAAAAGTATTCGTAATCATAGTAACATGTATTTCACCCCCGAAGTATAAAACTGAAAACAGTTAAGAGAAAAGGGGGACATGAACTCACTGAAGTGCGTCTCGAAATAGTCAATCCCAATCAACCTGCTGCGTGACGACCTACACGTACTAACTTCTATTAGACGGACGGTCGTGCCTTGGCTTAAGGTTTAACGTTTTATTTTTTTTGGGAAATAGTTAGACAACTATTTCGTGTTTACACTTCTTAATTATTGTATAAATATATTCCTTCCCAAGGATGTGGATTTTTAATACATGTATACGTTATAATTTCCGAAAATATATTTTTAAGTCTCACTTGAAAAATATATTTTGATCACTTATCCAAAATACTCTAACTCCAAAATATACATATTTTTCCCAAAAATATTATATTTTACTTCATACCACTTCCAAATAATACTTTATCAAAATACCCATTTAAAAGTATTTTTCCGAAAATACATAAGTTACGTTTCAAAATTCGTGTTGTAATAACAATACCGGCGTAACTTAAACATTTATTTGCGATAGCGTTGGTATTATTTTGGAGTCGTGATTTCATAATATTTCCAATTTATATTATTTTTACCCTAAAAATAAGATAACTAGTTCACAAAATAACCACATAATCACACAAACGTTTTATTATGAAATATATATTCTAGATATATATTTAACAAGCTTTATTTACGAAAATCCACCTCCAATACTTTGGAGTTTTGTAATAAAAATATGGCGAAGTTTATAGTCGAAACACAAGTCATAAAATATATACTTGTTAGAAAATAAGTTCTAAGTCTTATGATTTTTAGAAAATTTCGCCAGAGTTTCCCCTAAAACGGGAGTGTCCATGCTCATTAGCATATCGTTTTCTTTTTGAAATCAATCAACAATTTTCAACAATCAACCTTATATCATTAAAAGCAAAAATTATACTTGTTACATTCTAGTCATTAACTTGATATTTCCCGAAAGCGTGTAGTAACTTAGGGAAGTTTTTAGCAGACTTAGTTACCTTCCGAAATGTATTTATTTTTTTAAAAACCATTTCCTTAAGCGAGTTAGTTATTTACAACTTGTAAACAACACTTACAAAAACTTAAAACCCTTGAACTCTTCTTGTAAATAATTGTTCTTACATTTATTTTATCTATGAAAATAATGTAAGTTTATGAAAAGTTATGATTTTTCTAAAAACCGCTTTTCCAACTTGGTTTACTTAGATATGCTTCTAGTAAACTTGAATCACTATGATCACCAATCTACTAGTTTATAAAAAAATCTATTTTTATTCAAGTTCATGACTCACTAGAAGGTGGTTATTTTACTTAACATATAACCACTTTCTATTTTGTTAAACCACCCTTCTAAGTATTATCTAACCATATCCATAGGGTGATTAACCCATATAACCAAGAATCAACATACAAACAACAACATGTTTACTACAATATTATAACAAAATCATCTCATCATTTTACATCTTCAAGTAAACTTTATGTCTAACTTTTATATCCATGATTCTTGTTTAACAACTTTTAGCATTCTTGTTCTTGTGAGTTAAGTAAATAAACATCATATTACACATTTTAACCAAGAATAAGATGGAACAAGGTGTAGAGACTTACTACTAGCTTCTAGCTAGGAAAGAATCTAGTGAAGAAATGTGGAGAAAAAGATGGTGAAAAAGCTAGAAACAATGCTCCTTTGATAGTCCTTCAAGATGCACCTTCCATGGATGAACTTCAAGCTTTGAATGGCACTTGAAATGAAGAAGATGAAGAATGTTGGAAGGTGGTGGTGGGTTCGGTTTAGGGGAACCGAAAATGAGAGAGAAAGGAGTGAGGTGGAGTGTGTAATCTTGAGGAAATGATGAGATATCTAAGAACCATGCTACTTATAATCATCTCACATATTTTATCAAGTCCCACAAGCAACATATCCAATATAATATTACAAAAAAAATCAAGGAAGTATGGAGTGTAGATGTGGGGGTCCATCTAGGACCGAAAATTCGGTGGGGGGGGGGGGGGGGTCTTGAGGTAAACAATTTGCAACTAAAGTGTAACTAGTAGTTAAGTTGTAAGTATGGACCTTTATGTGTAGTGGATTGAATTTAAATGGGTGTTATGGTAAACGGGGATCATGACTAGCCAAAAATAGTAAAACTATGTCAGTGACAAAAATTTAGTGTTCCGGTTAATGTCCGGTTATCCGGTTAGGTACTGTCCCGTTAAAGTGTTTAATTAGTCCAAAAAGAGTCTTTTATATATATTATTGCAACACAAATTATTCCCGGCACTTAGGAAAGTATACAGGACCATTTTGCCATGTTTTTGCACTTTACTAGTAATTTAAAATGCTGAATTTTATGAAAGAATGCAGAATTTTGTAATTAAAGCATATTTTAGGCGCATCCGGTAACTATAACTGTCACCTAGTGACGCAGTTCTACAAACCTCATCTCCCTACACTCACTACTAGTGTAGTAATTTATTCTGGCTCATACTGGCCTTAGAGACAATATCTGTCTAGTGCTGGCAATGTCAACACGTTTACTGGGTTATCCGTTCAGTGTCCTAACTGTGCTTTTGTGCATCAAGGTTGTCACTGATGTTTGTGTGTAAATAATAGAGTGACAGTATAAAATGTGATGCATGAGTATGTATGAATCAGAAATCAAGAAGCAGTTTAACCACAGTTGTAAGCAAGCACAGTAATTAAGCATTAATCATGTAGGATTGAATCGCGACCTGAATGAGTCGTTCGAAAGAGCTCAAATCCGTTTCAGAGGCGGAAACAGAGAAACGGATGTGAAAACAGCTTGAATATCACTATAAACGTCTTGTGTATTGATTTAAGAACGATTACAATCACAAGGAATACCGGCAGCACCTCGGTATCACTCTGAGAAATCTGTTACAAATGACAAGAACACTCCCCTATTTATACTACTCATGTTTCGCTTGAAGACACACAAGTCAACTCAAGCGAAACCACCTAATTCTAATTCAAGCGAAACCAACTTTGTCTTCAAGCGAAAGGCATCAACATAACTTTCTGATTTCAAGCAAAAGATTCAAATATGTTTTGTCTTCTTGTGTAGTGATGCAATGATGATGTCATATTATGATGTCATCATTAAGAATGATGACATCACTCTTGTTCAGAACTGCAACGAACCCGAGACTCGATATAAGACGAAGACGACAGATGTGTGCACCAACAGACTCCCCCTCTGATGTTGACGAGTCTTAAATGTCGAGTCTTTGCATCTTCAGTCTTTATCAGTCTGAACGCTCTCTGAAATATCTCACAGTGTAAGCATTCTCAAACTTTAACTCCTTCTCCTCTTCAGCATCAACAGACACCTCACGAACAATCTCTACTCGGATGTCTTCAGACTCCCCCTTTCGATATGCTGGGATCGTAGTCTAGCTTGTTGAAATCACATAGACCTCAGGTATCGGAACCTGGCACTCTATCTTCAGGTTCAAGATCGAAACCTGGCTACACCTGCACATTCTTAACCCAGAAATAAATTTCACAAATTTAACATTTAACAAATTTATAAACCCAGATTCTCTCTCAAATTAAACCAGAATGATTTATCAATGATAAATTCTGATGAACCATTTGCAAAAAAATTAATCATTTTTCTTTTCAAAACACATTCACCCAAACCATTTGTTCATCATATCTAGCACTTAGAATTTTGAAAATCAGCTCTCCAACATCAGTTGTCGAAAATCTTTTTGGATTTTTCAAAATTATGCTAAAACACACTAAAAATCTTTTTGGATTTTGAGATATTAAGAAATGCAGTAAAGAAATATTTACAGACAATATTTTTGTGAGATTTGTGTAAGAGGATCATATCAGATTTTGACAAGTCACAAGTACCGTTGAGCTTAGTTACACATTAAGAATTAAACAATTCACTTAGATTGTCGATATACTGATCCACTTAGATTCTCACACAAATTTCAACTGATTCAGGATATGAGTTAGATGTTTTAAGGACTTAAACTCATTCATCTGTCCCACCTCTTAAATATACTCCTGTATCCAGATCCCAATATTCAGTCTTCCAGGTGAGTATACCACAAATGATATCTGTAAAGGGGTTAAATTGCGAGGGCCGTGAGAGCTCAGGTCGATACTTTCGTATACGCATAGAGATGACGGCTTCGACTTTTGGTGTGTCCCCTTTAGAGGATCTTTTGTATTACAACAGCAATGACTATCAATTTTATTGTTTCATCAATTTGCTGAGGGCGGCGCTATTTTTCAAGCATGCGGAAATTATTCTCCGGGGACTAGGTCAGAATTTCCATTCAGCAGAAGTCCCGGAATAATACCCCAGATATCACTGAGCATAAAGATCTAGTATCTCAGAAAGAGGGACCTTTCAAACGAGATTTCAGGGGTTACCTATATATCCAAGTAGTGTTCCCCATGAAATAAGCAAGTTTGAATTTATGTTTATATCCCGAAAAAGTTTACTAAATGAATGAAAACCTATCGGCATATCATCAGTGAGACTGTTTAACTCTATTTAAACATTACATTTCTTTAGCATACTGTGACTGTCTACTGATGTACTATCATTTCCTCTTCTTTGACACTAAAACTCATTTTTGTATTTTATCATGTTTTTGTCTTTATCAGATTTTCTAATGTTTTTGGATTTTCTGAAATTTTCTACTCCCCCTAAAATGCAAACACATTAAAGGAAATTTGAAATACAAACTATACAAAACTTGACAACCGATATCGAATCACATCAATTCGCCATCCACTTGGCATAAACAATCCAAACTCCCCCTTACACAAAACTATTTTCTCATTATGATTTCAAAACACTTAAGTTTGTTTTAACCAAAATGATTTTTCCGGAAAGTAAGTTTTGTTGATTTTACCACTTGTAAGTTTCGGGGTTTGATTCATCACATTGTTCTTCTAATACCTCTTGTAAGTTTGATCCAATCAAGTTCAACCTAATGACCTTGATTAACCATTTGTAGGAAAAACAAATACAACTTAATGTCCTTGATTTACCACATGTAAGTGAAAACCTCTGTACCAGTTGTAAAAATACAATCACCAGTATCAAGTGTAGGAATAAAACATCTACACTAGATCATTTTACCAATTAGGATGCCGATTCCTGCTTCACACTTACCAACCTGGAAGCTCCGACAATTCACACTTATCCTATAAAAACAATATAACCATTATAAAATTCATTCACAATCATCAATTATCAAGAAAGATGCCGATTCCTGATCTACGATTACAAACTTGGGATCTCCGGCATAGTCAGATGTTCACGGGAAAAGAATTTCCACCCAGGTCTGACCAACCTTGGGTGTTTTTAGCTCCTTTAGCTCTTGTTCAGCTGGGTTAAAAGTTGCTTTCTTTGTTGCGTAAAAATCTTTAACCCCTTTTACTTTCCCATCAAGCATTTTCCCAAAAATTTTCTTAACATTTCCATTGAAAACCTTTTCAACATCAAATTCCTTCTTATCAGAAAAGAATTGATTTGAAATCTCAACCTGGCCAACTTTCTGTTTAATCTTCTCAAACTTCAGTGATGGAAATTCATCATCATTCACTGAAGATACAGAATTTACCTCTTTTACCTCACCTTGTGGCTCTTCTGGCTTTGTGGAACCAGATTCATCGCCAACTTTTACATCACCCTTCTTGACAACCCACATTTGGTTATCTTTTGCTTTCTTTTTATAAAAATTCTTTTTAGAACATTCACCAACCTCATAAGTTGAATTTTCAAACATTTTGAATTTCTTGGTTGGTGGTTCAACATCAACAACTATTTCTTTCAGTTTTTCAGAAACTCCCTGTTTAGTCTTAGCATTTTTCGGACAGTTCCATGCAATGTGACCAACTTCATTGCATTTGAAACAGGCTCGAGTCTCTTTTGGATGAAACACTCTAGTTCCATTCCTTTTCTTCTCAGCAAGAAACTCCTGATTAGATTATCTCCAGAACGGTTTCTTCTGTTCTTCTTCTGCACTTCCACCTGAAACAAATTCTGTTTTTGTTTTAGAATTTTTCTCATTTTTATAATTTTCTGGTGGAATAAAACCTAATCCTTTCTTTTTGTAGCTACCATTATGGTTTGGTTTCTTTTGAAAACCAGAACCAGAATTGTAACCTTTTTTCTTTTTTAATCGTTGCTGTACTCTTGAAGTGTATTTTTTAGGTTTTCCAGTAAGATTTAAATCTTTTATTTCAGAAATCTTAATTTCTGTCATTTTGAAAACCTTTTTGATCATTTCAAATCTAACACTTCTTATTGGAAACTCTTTGTCAGAATATAATTTGTCAGAATCATTTAAAGTGTATGCTACTTCAAATGTTTCATCATTCAAATTAGATTTTGATAACAAAAACTCTTTACTGTACGCCCTTTTGACCGACGACTTTGGACTGTTGACCGACGAACTTGACCCTCCAGACTCAGACTCCTCATCAGTATCCAACACCTGATCAACCACCTTTTTGATTAACTCAGACTCATGATCAGTGTCAGACGATGTGAAAATAACGTCAATGTTTTCTGGTAAATCATCAGTTGTATCGGTTTTTAGCTTTATATTGACTGCTTTTTTGACTTGCTCCTCATTTGGTTTTCTGGGAGAATAACCTTCCCAGATCGGAGGCGGACACTTGTTATAGCTAGCATTCGGTTTCTTACCAGTATCCTTCTTCTTAGGCTTCTCATCATCTTTAAAGGCTTCAAAACCTGCAACAGTTGGATAGATTCGATCAATAAGATAATTAGAACTAGAGTAACTTTGTAATAAACGTCTGATTCTCTCATTTTCAATTTTCTCGGTCTCCAACTCTTGCTTCCACTTTGCACTTTCTTCGATGTAGAAATTTATAGCTTTTTGCTTTGTCATCATCACAGCATTCAGCATTTGCAATGCATCTTCTCTCTCAGAGTTAGTCTTTTGAAGACCAGTTACTGTTCTGTTCAATACAGCGTAAGATTCCTTCACGTAGTTGAGATTGAACAATAATTGTTCCTTAATTTTCTCAAGCTCAGCTAACTTTTCATCTTTTGCTGCACATTCCTTGAAAGGTTCCAAACACTTTGTGCAAGGCTTGATGACTTCCACAATCTTTTCAATTTCTATGATCTTTTCAACTTCAACAACTTCCTCAGCTTCAGTCACCTTATCTGTTTCACCTTCCTGCTCAATCTCAACAGTCTCCTCAGCAACACTTTCAGACTTCATTTCTTTTTGTTCTTTTGCAGCCCGTTTCTCCTTCAGTTTCTCCAAGCGATCTGCAAAATAAAAATGAAAACTTTCAAGAGACAGATGAGACTTTGCAATATTAATATGTTTTTCTTCTTCATCATCACTACTGTCATTTGTTGGAGATTGATCAAACTCAATTGATTTATCAGAACTATCATCTGAAGAACCAGAATCAGATGGTGTTTGATCAAAATCTAATGCTCTTTCGGAATTTTCATCTGAAGAACCAGAATCAGTTGATGTTTGATCAACAACAATTGCTTCTTCTGAACTTTCATTGGATGAAACAGATTTTTCTTCATGATTCTTCTTATTCACATCATTGTTCTCCATTTGTTCTTCAAGCTTCTTAATGAATTGACAAATTGCCAATCCATAATATTCTCTTGTTCTTTTTAAATTCAAAAAATATGTATCCCATTCTTTTTGAGGTAATGCATTGGCTAATTTCTCAACCCATTCATTTGGACTTTTGGTTATACCTTTCTCAGACATTGAACGAACAAAAGGGTATATCTCTCAATGATACTCCTTGTATTTTCTCCTGGACAACCTGAAAACGAGTCAAACTCTTTCTTTAATACATTTATTCTATTAATTGTTTCACTATTCATATTAAAGAAATTTATATCCATGATTCGGAAACACGTTTATCAAGACAGTCCCGTTAAGCGAAATATCAAATCCAAGCTAGATCACCTTTCAAACAAAGTACCAATTACTTAAAAGTCTGATTGAGCTGATCAATATGTTCAAGTCACATGGGCCGCTAATTATCACATTACTCAATTAGATCACATGTAGCCGACATTTTCATTTAATTTTTCAACAAACTTGAATTTTGTGATTGGGCCGTGAACTTTAATTCAAAACTCCAATTTGATTGGGCCGCAAATAATCTGCATGCATTGGACCTCCAAAGTTTGTATTTATCTACTTCTGATCAGATCTTTTGAACTTTTCCGACAAACAGATTTCCCAACACTCTATGATTGGGCCGCAAAGCACATGGATCATTAAATGGACATATTCACATGCATATCAGATAATTGATTGGACCAAGAAATGAAGTCACATGCAACCGTTAAAGTCTGATTTTACTATGATTTTCGACAACCCAATATCACATGCAATTCTTGAACAAATCACTCATGTGACCAACTGACACACTTTAAAATCTTTCACATGCAAAGACTGACAACCTCGTTTAATGATTCACACAACTTGATGTACACACTCAAGCGAAACGTTGTTTTCAAGCGGAACACCATGTAAACTCAAGCGAAAGGTCGTTTTTAAGCGGAACACCATGTAAATTCAAGCGAAACCTGAACTTTTCAAGCGAAAGACCTTGTTTCGCTTCAAACTACACACTTTTTCAAGCGAAACGTCAACTGTTCGTTCAAGCGAAAGGTGGTTTTCAGTCCATTTTTACTTGATTTACTTCGAATGTTAAGCTGATATTCTCAAGGGTTGATTAAAACACACTTTTACACACACTGAGAAAAAATTGTCTGATTTTAACCGTGAAATCTTGAAATTTTGAAAGAAAGTGTAGAAAAACAGAAATTTTCAAGCTGAATCGTATAGAACTCCTCCTCCTGAGCTCTGATACCACTTGTAGGATCAAATCGCCACCTGAATGAGTCGTTCGGAAGAGCTCAAATCCGTTTCAGAGGCGAAAACAGAGAAACGGATGTGAAAACAGCTTGAATATCACTATAAACATCTTGTGTATTGATTTAAGAACGATTACAATCACAAGGAATACCGGCAGCACCTCGGTATCACTCTGAGAAATCTGTTACAAATGACAAGAACACTCCCCTATTTATACTACTCATGTTTCGCTTGAAGACACACAAGTCAACTCAAGCAAAACCACCTAATTCTAATTCAAGCGAAACCAACTTTGTCTTCAAGCGAAAAGCATCAACATAACTTTCTGATTTCAAGTGAAACATGCAAATATGTTTTGTCTTCTTGTGTAGTGATGCAATGATGATGTCATATTATGATGTCATCATTAAGAATGATGACATCACTCTTGTTCAGAACTGCAATGAACCCGAGACTCGATATAAGACGAAGACGACAGATGTGTGCACGAACAAATCAAATATTAATTAATTCGTACGGATACCTGGTTTGGTGAGGGTTGTCACATGTGTTACATTGATAAACTTAAAAAAATGCAAGGACATTTTAGTCATTAATTAATAAATTTTGGTGTTAGTACCCAAAGGTGTTACAAAATTGAAACCATAAAACCTAAACTTGTTTAAAAAAGCGAGTACCCAAAGGCAAAATTAGGTATAAACCACATGACCCATTTGTGTAATTAACTCTAATAAATTACATAAAGGTTTGGTGATAACACTAAAACCTTTAATAAATCTTCTATAAAATCCCGCATGCCCCAAAAATGATCTCACCCCCTTCACATTCTTTGGTGGAGGTAAAGATGAGATTACCCGAATTTTGGCTTTATCTACCTCCATCCCCCGGTTCGAAATCACATGTCCCTAGACAATACCCTCTTGAACCATGAAGTGACTTTTTTCCCAACTTAGCACCAAGTTTGTCTCGATATACCTTTTTAAAACTTTTTCTAATTCATCAAGACAAGACTCAAAACTTGGGCCAAAGATGGAAAAATCATCCATAAACACTTCAAGAGACTCCCCGACCATATCCGAAAAAGACTCATCATACATCTTTGAAAAGCGGCTGGGGCGTTACATAATCCGAATGACATTCGTCGAAAAGCAAATGTGCCATACGGACATGTAAACGTGGTTTTGTGTTGGTCGTCCGGGTAGATCGCAATTTGGTTATATCCCGAGTACCCATCCAAAAAACAATAATATTTTTTACCCAAAAGTTTTTCAATAATTTGGTCAATGAAGGGTCACGAGAAATGGTCTTAGAGGTAGCAGTGTTCAATTTTCTATAATCTATGCAAACTCACCACCCGGTGACCGTTCGGGTGGCAATTTGCTCGCCTTGTTCATCTTTAATTACCTGGATGCCGGCCTTTTTAGGCACTGCCTGTGTCGGACTTACCCATGCACTGTCCGAAATGGGATAAATGATCCCCGCATCCAACCACTTTATTACCTCTTTCTTCACAACTTATCGCAAGTTCGGGTTCAACCTTCTTTGTGTTTCTCGGGTAGGCTTTGCATCTTCATTGTTAATAATTTTGTGCATGACAATGGATGGACTAATACCTTTCAAGTCGGCTATCGTCCATCCAATGGCCGCATTATGAGCCTTTAACACCCGCAACAAGCCTTCTTCTTAAGCCACCTCCAAATTAGAGGCAATGATCACCGGCAAAGTGTCATTGTCCCCTAAAAATGCATATTTCAAGTGCTTTGGTAACTCCTTCAACTCCACTTGTGGTGGACACTCTAACGAAGGCTTTGTACCCGAATCTATCTCCACCGGTAAATTCTCGATTTGGTGGGTCCATGGCAGCCTTCCTTCCTTGACCGCTAGAGCCTCTTGCTTCTTTTCTTCCATCCTCAATGCACACATATGTACCTGCAAAGAACAATCACAAACACACAGTTCCAACACATCTTCCTCGTATTCATGCGGGTTGCATCCGTCAATGATATCTGCTAAGAAACACTCATCACCACCAAAAGAATTAGATTCGTTTGTAAAAACATTTAAGCTCATCTTTCTATTACCGAATGTCATGTCAACCGTACCATATCGACAATCAATAACGGCATGAGCGGTGTTCAAAAATGGCCGACACAAAATAACATTTTGTTGTTGAATTGGGTCCGCGGATGAGTAGTCTAACACAAGAAAATAAACGGGATAATAAAATTCATCGACTTTCACTATAACGTCCCGCACAATACCCCGGGGAAGCTTATGAGACAAGTTGGCTAAAACAACCGTTGTCTCAACCCGCTTCAATGGACCAAAATCATATTGGTCATATAAGACCCTCGGTAGAATACTTACTCCGGCTCCATGATCAAATAACGCCCTCACCGTTTGAAAATTTCCAACTTGGATATTTAAAAGGGGCGTTCCCGGATCTTGTAGCTTAGGAGGAAGATCTCCCTTTAAAACCGCACTTACCCGCTCTGTCAAATCAACCCGTTTAGGCACTTTTTGTTGCCTCTTTTGGGTACACAATTCTTTTAAAAACTTTGCATAAGCGGGTACTTGTTTAATTGCTTCAAGTAATGGAAGATTTATTTTAACTTGTTTCAACACCTCCCACATTTCTCCTTTTTGAGGACCCCATTTTGAAATAAATTTCTTTTTACCCGGATCTAATAAAGCCGAAGGAAATGGGACTTGACTAGATCCCCCTTCCTCACTTTTATCTTTTGTTTCTTCACTAATTACGGGTTTTTCAAAATTGGGTTTTTAGAAGAAATTTTAGGTATATCATTTTCATCATCACTTTCTTGACCCGTTATTTCCTCAACCACCCCATCAACCAAACCCGGCAAAGGATTGGTTTTATACTATTTCCCACTTCTCAAAAGACTCACATGATTAATATTAATAGTACGAGATGAAGTATGAGAAGGGTTTTCCTTAGTGTCGCTTGGTAACTGACATTTACCTTTTTTCAAGTCCGCCACTTCGGTTGCGAGTTGACCCATTTGGGTGGTCAAATATTGAATTGCTTTGTCACGGATCTCATCCTTTTAAATGCGAGCATCATCCATTTGATTCCTCTTTTGCATTTCCGTTTGTATCGCCTTCAACATCTCCATCACCTCATTTCCACCCGAGGACCCACCATGCTCTTGACCCGTTTGGTATTGTCTTTGAAACCCTTGGCTGTTCCCGCCTCGGTACCCACCTTGATTATTAAACGGTTGGAGTGGAACAAAATTACCTTGACTTCCTTGAAAATTTTGGTTGGTTTGATTTGATGGATTCCCATATCTAAAGTTCGGGTGGTTTTGTAACCCGGGGTGGTATGTATTCAAATTCATGTTGTAATTTCTACCACCCCCACCTTGCCCTTGTAACGCATTAACCTCCTCATATTGCCCTTCCACTCCTTGGTAATTTTCAGCCGCATGCCCCAATTCATTGCAAAGTGCATAAACATCATAAATTTGGTTTGTAGTTTGTACATTTGCATCTTCCGGCGCATGCACTTGAGTTCGGGTAATGGCCGGTCGTGCTCACCTTGATGATTGAGCTTTCCTTTTGGATGTGACCGCCATTTGTTCCAAGAACGCCCAATCATCGTGCTCAAAGTTGGTACCGAATGTACCATTCGTGATAGACATTAAATCACGTGCATCCTCGGAACATAAACCCTCATGGAACGCATTCAACAAATCCCATAATTCAATACCATGAGGTGGGTAATTTTTAAGCATTAAATTAAATCGCTCAAATGCCTCATGGAACATCTCCCCTTGTTGTTGTTGGAAACTTCTCAAACTCCTCCTCGCATCATTCGTCTTTTGTGCGGTAAAGAATTCCTCCAAAAAGATTTGTTGCATATTTGCGCATGTATAAATAAATGCCGAAGGTAAAGTGTAGAACCATTTTTTTTCCTTGTCTTCTAGTGAAAACTGAAAAAGTACCAACTTTACTTCATCTAATGAAAACCCTTGCCCACCAATAGTATTACATATCGAATCATAAGCTTCCAAGTGAAAATAAGGCTCCTCCGTAGCTAGACCCTTATATTTTGGCAAACTTTGTAAAGAATTTGTTCGAACTTCAAAAGTCCTTTCTTGATTGTTTTGAGGAATGACTATTGGTGACGGGTTGTTAGTGATCACCGGCCTAAAGCGTGCCTCTATACCTCTCACGGGCTCTCGAATATGTCTTTGTGGCATGCCCAACCGAACTCTTAGACCTACGGGACCCATTGGTCTTTGAACTGGTGGCCTTGGAGGTCTGAATTGTTGTAGAGGTGGTTGAAACCTTGGCCCCACATGTTGTTGCTGAACTTTCCTTTGAATCGGTGGACCTTGTGGTGGCAATTGTTGAGGTATAATTTGTTGAACCACTTATTGTTGAGTAACTCTATCATACCCTTGCATCCCTGGGCTTTGACCTTGAACATATGTATACTTTCCTTGCTCTCCATCTCCTCCATACATATACCCCTCTTCTTCATATCCCCAAATTCTTCATCATACCCATCTTGTCTTACACCCGAAGTTTGTAGAAACTGTGGTTGTTGATATTGTACCCCCGGTTGTAAAGGTGGTTGAAATAAAGGGGTGGAATGGACTGTGGATGGACCTGTTTGAAATAAACCAGGTGGTGGTATTTGTTGTGATTATGATGATTGACCGGAAGTTGGGAAAAATGATGAGAAGGCTAGAACGGCGGATGATGTTGCAGTGAAGCTAAAAGAGTATTCGGGTTGAGTATTTTCGGGTAATGTGGTGTTGGTTGGTTTAATTTCAGTTGTGGATGTAGGAATGGTAGTATTTGGTGAAGGTTTGGATGGTGTAGGTTGACCCGTAGTAGGTGGTAGTTGTGATTGATCCATTTCTCTGATCGGTGTAACTGGTGTTGTAGGTGTTGTTGGTGAACCAAGAATTTTCTTTTCTCTTAATAGTACTCGATTTCTTCTCAAAGTTCGCTCAATCTCCGGATCAAACGCTAGTGGTGATAGTTTGTGATAACCTCTTGTATGCATGCACCTGTAAATACCTGAACACTAACACACCCAGCGTAAACCAGAAAAATAACAAACTTAAAAGATCAAATATAACACACGTTGCGCACTACTCCCCGGCAGCGGCGCCAAAATTTGACGTGAGGTCGAAGACTCAATCAAATTTAATCCAATTACAACTAATAGCTAGCGGTAAGTGGGTATCGATGTGACAATTGTCAAAATTTGCATGTATCCATACAATGATTAAACAGTAATTAGTGCCTTAATGAATGTGCTGATTTAAATTAATGACATGAATGCTTTTTGATTATTGTCATATACATACATGTGCATCACATTTTGCATAATGTCATACCATTATTGCATGCAACACTCTATTGACTCAAATGATGCACGAAACAAAGATGGCACAGCTATCAGACAAATCAGAAAAATGCTGACGAAATTCAGAACATAAACAGACATGGTATTGAGACACAGAATGAGCCAGAAACCAAGAGTCACACTAGTATAGTGTGTAGGAAAGTAAGGATCATAAAACTGCCTTCCTAGTAATAGTTTAAGTGCCGGAAAGTGCCTAAAACTCACATAAACTGCAGAATTCTGCAGAATTCAGCAAAAATCAGCTTTTGAACAACTTAATATCATGCAGAATTATGGTTAAATGGTCCAGAATGCTTTCCTAAGTGTCAGGAATCAAAACTGTCACAAAAGGTAACATAAAGCACCCTAAACTGCATAGTTTAGCACCTTAACGAACCGGTAACCAACCGAACAACCGGACACTACCTGAAATACCAAATTTTCACTAGAAGCATTGTTTTACCATTTCCAAGCTAGTTATGGTACCCCGAACATCATATAATGACATAACAACTAAATACCCTAACTTAAACATTAGATTTCAACTATTATCCTAACTATCCATTACAAGCTAGCCTATACCCCCCCCCTCCTATTCACGGTTACATGAGGGTGGTCCCACCCTTGATTTTCCTTGATTAAATTATTAGATCATGTCTTTACTTTTGAAGCATATTACACATTAGATCACATTATGTTGGAAGGTTATAATATGTACCCACAAGTGCCTTCATACTTCTCATTTCATACATTTCACCAACACTTGAACTCTCCTCTCCTCTACTTATGGCCAAGAACAAGACCCCCACCACCACCATCTCTCAAGGTTAATCCATCCATTCCCTAGTGATATTAAGGTGTAAGAAGCTTGTTTAAGGAGCTAGGAGCCATTGGAAGGTGAAGGACCTCTTTCAAGTGCTATTAACCACAAAATTCATCATCATCTTCATCTTGTGTTCATCCCTAGCCTTGTGCTAGTAGTAAGACCTTCTTAATCCCATTTTACATCTTGTTAAGTTGGTTAAAAGTGTATGTAAATCACTAATCATGAAGAAAACTAAAGATCAAAAACATAATCTTTAACATAAGACTAATAATCATGATAACCTATGTTGTTTAAGTGTTATTATGTTCTTGATTGTTGATTGTTTGTGTTAATGATGTTAAACATCATATGAACTTGCTAGATTTTGATTAAAGACATGATCTAGCAAGATGAGAGGATGATTATGTTATAAATCAAGATGATCATCCTTATGTGAAACGTGAACTTGAAAGGTTAAGTGTTTTTCCTGAATTATGATGATCAAAGTGTAATGTAAGTCTTGTAAATATGTGATTTCAAAAATAATTTTCTCAAGAAACTAAGTTAAAATACAAGATTTACATAAACTTGGTTCTTAAAGAAACTAATCACATTTTTAGTGGTTAATCAAGTGTAGAAACATATTATTACCAAGAAAAATTCAAGAATAAACATTTTTAGAAAATCATTTTACTAGTTGTAAACATCTAAAATCTTCAAGAATTATGTCTTTAAATAAACAACCACACTTTAAAGGGTAACTAAGCTTACTAGACACACTACCAAGTTACTACAAATTTTTAAAAAAATTTCAAGTTCATGAAGTAGTGTAAAATTCTTGATTTTGGCACTTGGTAAGTATGGTTTGCTTTGTTAGTGAATTGTGATGATTTTTAAAAGAAAATGATATGCTTTGAAAACATGGAAACCTCCATTTTTAAGGGGAACCTATGGCAATTTTTTTTCTAGAAATTAAACACTTAGAAAAATATTTTTAAACAAATCTTTACAAGTATATTTTAACCATGAATTTTCATATAAAGTTTGCCATAATTTTTGTTGCAAAAATTACAAAATATTGGAGGTTGGTTTTTTATAATAAAAGTGACTAAATATGTATTTAGGAGAATATATATTTAGATGTCACCATGTGTGTTATTACTTGTATATTATGTGTATTAGTTATATTATTTTAGATCTTGAACTAGTATAACTCACCAAAATACCAAGAAAATTATAACACCAAATATTACCAAAATTCCAAGAAAATAAATATACAATTTATACCCAAAGTTGGAGAAACCGGACAAGGAATATAACTCACATAAATATTCCGGAATTAAATCCATAAGTATATTTTGGTAAACGGTATTTTGGAAACCAAGAGAACAAAAATATGATTTTTATAATGGTTACAAAATATATCATATTTTTTATAAGAAGAAATCATATTATTTTTGGGTAAAGAAAAATATATATGTTTTCTTGAATTACTAGAAAATATATTATTTTTGGAGAAAATATATTTTTTCTTAAATAAACTTAGAATATATTATTCTTGGGTGAAAAATGGATTTATAAATATTTTCTAAGATAATCTTGAAAATATATTATTTTTGAGGTTTATATGAAAATATAAATATTTTTGCCAAGAAGAAGTATAGATAAAGTTCTGTAAATGATTTCTTAAAAATATATATTTTAAGGATATATATTGGTTGAATATTTATTAGAAATATTATTCCGGAAAATTTAACACAAAAATTAAGTATAAGAATACTTAATAAACACAAATAAAATACGTATTCTCGTACGTATAAATACACCGGAATACGCCACCGATACTTGACAAAAATATACAAGTTTAAGAATACGAGTATGAATACACCCACCCTTGGGGAAGATATACATGTATAAATACATAAATGTGACAAGTTAAAATACATTGTTTTAACTAATATTCCAAAATTTAATAAATATAATTTAAGTTAAAATATTTATTATTTTAACAAATAATTATATACTTTGGAATAGCAACGACATAAAGAAACGTAACTCAAAGATACTAATTAAGACTAAAGTCAAGGCACGACCCATCCGTCTAATAAACCGTAGCACGTTTTTAGGTAGTCATGCGATTGAGAAGCAGCTTTGAGTTATACCGAGATACGAGACGCAAGATTGTGAGTTCATGTCCCCCTTTTCTTTTAACTGTTTTCAGTTTTATAACTTTGGGGGTGAAATACATGTTACAAATGATTACGATTACAAATGGTATGGTTAGCTAAGGAATGAACTGTTAAATCATGTGAATGGGTAGGCGATTAACTAGAGACCATTAATCCTTGTTTAAGGACCGAGGGGTATGAGTGATAGATCTATTGGGTGTTGCGAGCCCCGCCCATGAGCCCGCGGGTTGGACCATGAGGCGACTATGTCGTTCCCGCTGGATGGCCCGGTACGAAATACGCATAAAGGATTGAGTCATTCCTACACCGTTGCACACATATTAATGGCCTTGTAAACCATTAATTGATCTGTTTCCTTGTTGCTTTCATACCGGTTTACAAATACATACATACTTACAATGATATCAAAGTTTATTCGTGCACACATACAAAACACATGAACTCGCTCAACTTTTGTTGATGTTTTCAAACTACGTGTATTTTAGGGAATTGAAATGGATCTGACGGGCGTTCAAGATTTCAAGTTGTGTCCTTAATAAAAGATGTCATCCAGTGTTGAAGGGTTTGAATTGTGTATTTTATCTTGGACAAGATACACGGTTCAAAGCCTAGTTTGTTCGTGTCTTTTGTGAAATCCTTTATGGAAACTTAAAACTCTGTTTGTGTTGTATTCTAAACTTGAGGTCTGTGTTTGGATGTAAAACAATGTTGGTTGTAACATTTTGAAAACTTAATTATGGATGAACATCATGGTTTCTATCATATAGTTGTTTGTTATGGTTAAATGATATTAAGCAAGTCACACATAATCATGCTTTCGCAAAAGTCAGGGTGTGACAGTTTGGTATCAGAGCTTCGATTGTAGCGAACTAGGATTCCTTCTCGAGTCTAGACTACAATATTAGGGCTCTTACGAAAATATTTTTACAACATATTTTTCATTGCATACACAAAACGCCCAGATCCATGGAATAAACGTTATACAAAAGGAAAGACAAGAAAACACGATTTCAATCACAAACCCCATGCAGACTGGTAGACTAGGAAAGATAGAAAAAGTTACATGAAGGATCACGTGGATACATGTCTAAGTGATGAATGACTTTGTTTGCATACACTAAGTGTTAGTGGTTAATATTTGTGCACATGTTATGATTACTACGTTACAGGCATCAAGTCATCCTCAGAGAGTGGGTTGTCGGATGCCCACAACCCGATGGCTGTCGTATCAGACGACGAGGTTATGCCCGTGCTAGAGATATTTACGTCAGACACTGAGAGTGATCCTAATATGCTATCCGAGGACGAGGACAACTTCCAGCCGTTCGCGCTACCAGACTTTGGCGATGATTTACCTATTGCTGATGGTTTCCCTGACGAGGATCCTTTTGACATTCCTGCTCCAGTCCATGATAACCTCATCATTGGTCACCTCGATGGTGAGCACATCGTGGCTCCGATCCTCGATCCTATTCCTCTTGTGGTCATCCCTCCCGAGGATTGGCCTTTCAATGACTTGCTCGATGACGATGTCGATTTGTTTGTAGACGATCCCCCAGCTGACGCCCAGGGCGATGGGGAGATAGATGAGGATGTTGTAGTTGTCCCACCTCCTGAGATCCCTATCGTTGAGATATCCTCTTATTCCAGTCTGCACTCGGTTTCAGACTCATTTAAGTCTGTGACTTCTTCAACTTTACAGGCGGCCGGATTGCAGCTTTATGCTACCGACTCAGACGATGACACTTTTATGTCTGCTGCACCATCTCCTGCTCGTGACCCTACACCTCCACACGACCCCGAGCATGTCCCCGATCCGGACCCTATTCATTTTGGTCAGCCTGATGTTGCACCTGTTGACCCTGAGCCGATTCCTGCTCATGACCATGTCCCTTTTGGTTTACCAGACTTTGCACCTCTTATTCCTGACCCAGTTCCTGCACCTGTTGATTTTCCTCTTGCTGAGCCATCTATCCCTCCACCCGCACCCGCTGATGTTGCTCCTCTCCCTCCTGTAGAGTCTGATGTCCACCACACTGATTTGCCGATTACTTTCTTACAGGACATCGCTGCACCCCGTCCAGGGGAAGGTACGTCGGGCCAGCACCCAAGCTACGATCCTTTTGCTTCAGCAGCTTTTCCTCCGATTCCTCAGACTGCACCATTTGCTCCCTTCACTTCTACACCGCTTTACGAGCCATTTTGATGGTTCCCACCATACTCTATGCCGATCTCAGACCCCTACCATCCCTCCCATTTTGTTGGCTACACACGGGATGAGTTACTTTTGTCTTTGTAGTTACAGTTTTAGGTATTGAGTCGCAGAGTTTTGGATCTCGAGCTGACTCCATGTCCTCCACCTTGTCCATGTCAGTCTACTTTTGTTCCTCAACATTCATCGTCATCTCCTTTTTCACATCCACCTGCTGCTCCTACTCCTTTCGCGGGTTTTGATGCCCGCTCCCTTACAGTCGAGCAGTAGATTAGCTATTTGCTTCGTCGTGTGTATGAGCTCGAGGACGAGCTCGCGCATATTCGCAGTTTGCTTTTCTTCCCTCCTCTTCCTCCTCCGCCATCAGTACAATAGGTTTTTGGTTTTATGCAGATGCATTACTTTTGGTGAGAGCATTACAATTGAGCCGAGACAGTGAAGACATGAAGACCACATTTTGATCATTGCTTTTGTACATTGACAGACCTATTTGACAAGGGTGGTGTGACCCTATGTCTCTTTTGATACGATGCGATGTAGAAACAATGTAACTTGTGGTTGGTCTTTAATGAAAGCTCAATAGTCATGTTCTCATTAAATACATTGTTGATTTACATGTGTATGGTATGATTGTGTTGTTGCATGATTATTTGATATGATGATTGCTTATATATATGTACATACGACCTTTAGACAACTATTTATTTATTTAACGAATAAGACCTGACCCAACCGATCTTCTTCTTAAAAGAAAGATGCCGCCTCGAAGGAACACCGATACCAACAACCCTCTGCCGATGACAGAGGCGGAATTACAAGAGCACATCTCACAGGACATCGCACAGCATGAGGCCCTTCGCTCCGAACAAAACGGAGGTACCTCAGGGAATAACCCACCAAATGGTAATGTTTAAGTCATCTAAGACACATTACAAATACGTTTGGACATTTCCAAGTGTGCTTTGCTAAATGCTTTTTGTGAATGACGCCGCTTGTGTTGCAGGCTGTACCTATAAGCAGTTCTTGGACTGCAAACCTCTTAATTTCGACGGCACTGGGGGTGCCGTACCCTTTGTGCACTGGGTCGAGAAGGATTCTATTTTGCGAATGAATAAATGTACCTTGGAGCAACAAGTCACTTACATTTCTGTAGTGTTTCTAGATGGGGCTCTGTCATGGTGGAACCTTCAGGTTCAGACGTTGGGCGAGGCTGCTGCGTATGCTTTGACATGGAATGAGCTGAAAGAGCTGATGCGTAAGAAGTACTGTTCAAGGGAAGAAATCCAGAAGTTGGAAACTGAATTTTGGAACTTGAAAATGGAAGGTCCAAAGATAGCTGAGTATGTGCAGAGATTTCATGATTTGTCCAGAGTTGTTCCGTATTTGGTGGAACCGGAATTTAAGAAGATAGAACGATTCATCTGGGGACTGGCACCTCAGATTCTCAGCATGGTGACAGCATCAAAGCTTCCAACAATTACCGATGCTATTGACTTAAGTGTGGCGCTCACTGAAGAAGCGGTTAGATTGGGAAAATTTTCAATCTCTGAGAAGAAAAAGGAGACTCATGTGGAGTCATCTGGGGAGAACAAAAGGAAGTTTACAAATGTCACACCCCCAAAATCCACCCTGCGGAGTACCACCGCTTGGAGGCGTGACGTGACCAGGATCGAGCCACCAATCATATTAAACGACATAATTAAGTAAATAAAACCAAACACAATACGATTGGTGACCAAGAGGAAGTAAACCGATTTTAGGTTAACAGCGGAAGCATAAAACGTGAGTACGAAACATAAGTTCACAGTTCATAAGTTTTAAGTTTCAAAACACAAGTTTAATAAGTTCATAAGGATTTAAACAATGAGCACGGGACATAACAGTCCGTACACCACAACGACTTCTTCCTCGTGCAAGCTCCAAGCATTAGCGACCTGTAAGGCATGTAACAGCTAGTCAACAACAAAGTTGAGTGAGTTCACGTTTGGTTGTTTAGTTTTAAGTTGTTTCTGAAAAACGTGGTTTGACTTTCGTTGGCTTAATTGCCGTGGGGGTTACCCCGTAGTTGAAAGTATGTTTAACCAGTTCCTTTTTCATTACCCAAACCATAACCATAATCAGTTGGGGGCATTCCCCGTGTGAACTACTAGACGGTATGATATCGACTACTACGAACAATAGTTGTGCCCTACATCAGTGTCTATCATCACTGACAGTTTGCCATAGTCCATTAGTACACGCCCGCCCGAACGGCACGGTGTGAGGTTTGTTAATGTCACACCCCGACTGCGTAAAACAACAAATCGCGGCGGAAACATCGGGGCGTGTTGCAACAGAATTAATGTTTCATAACCATGGATACAAAAAAAAATGTTTCGTTTTATTAAACATTTAATAATTACATCGTCTTGAAATCTAAATACACTATTTAAACATAGTCTATCATTGTTATTGAGTCACTAAGGCCTTGTCCAGTCCTATGTGAGTATGCATCTTATCAATCGATATCATCCAACAATACCTGAAACATATGTGAAAACGAGGTCAGCAAAGAAATGCTGGCGAGATACATAGGTTTTGTGAAAATAAGATTCATGACTTCTGTTTTTGAAAAATGTTTAGTCATGAACCTTGTAATTTGCTTTGTCTTTGTAAATCATTTGAAAAATAATAAGTTCGGATGATAAGTATAAATAAGAGAATAATGCATGATTAAATGAATAACCATGTAAAATGAGTTTGTGTAAGATAAGTTGTTTGTAAACCAATGTCTTGTGAAAAGTATGTTACTTGTATAAAATGTTCTATGTCTCAAACTGAAATGATTCAAATAACGCTACAATATGTAATACCATACAAACACTTATATATAGGAAGTACCAGCGGCGTATCCACCATGCTTGTATCATATTACACACACATCGTTACTTAATCACTTAATCAAACAAACCACCAATGTAAGATGTCTATGTTTAAACAAATTGTCAAATGTATTGAATAACATAACAAAATGTTTATGTTAAGATGTAAATCATGTCATGTATAATCAATGTCAAAAGTGTTTGTGTCAAATGTAAACCATGTAATGTGTAACCAAAATGATATGTATGGCTAGTGAAATGCATTAACTAAACCATAGAAGGAACGCACAAAACAAAGTATTGAAATAAAACTTTGTTTAAATCAATACTATGTTTCGTGGAAATGCATGATCAAATGTAAATCATGTCCAAATGTTTACCCAATCGTTAAACCATCTTGTTTCAATCGCTCCAATCGTTCTTGTTTTAATTGTTCAAATCGTTCTTGCTTTAAATGTGAAACTACTTAATGGTCGATTCTCTAATAACATTCAAACCTTCTTGACGCGTTCATCGTTCCAACTCACTCTCGTTCTCGTTCTTAACAAACCCTTACCAAAGGGTAAGTTAATAATTACAGATTCAGTCATTACCCAGAATACCCACACATAACCATGAGTATAGAGAATAACGGGATTTGTCAGATCCTATGGTACCATAACCTAATACTGGTCGGCTTGATCATTGCTAATGAATGTCATTGGTTATGTAACTACAACCTACAAGTTTGTTCACTTTATTGAAATCGTTCTTGAAACCATTGTAATTGTTTTTGAAATCATTGTTATCGTTCTTGAAACTATTGTTATCGTTCTTGATACTACATTGTAATTGTTTTTGAAACTATTGTAATCGTTCTTGAAATCATATTGTAATTGTTATTGAAATCATTGTAATCGTTCTTGAAACCACATTGTAATTGTTATTGAAATTTGATAAAGCATTTAGCACATATGAGTCACCCCAAAACGTTTGGAAAACAGTAAAAGAGGGGAATAATGTACTCGCCTGAGAATGCTTAGAGGTCTTGAACAACAACCAAACAAAGCTTGAGGGAGCACTGAATCAGTCGGCAAATCTAAACTATATAAATAAACTGGACTTAAATCGGGAGATCGGATAGAATGAGGCTTGGTAAACCAAATGAGTGTTGGAGCTCATATGATATGGTTTAACAAGGCCTACATACTACAATGAAACTAACCTAAGTGCTTTCGACCCATCGCGACCCATTAAGGTAACTTATGCTACTTTAACGCGTCGTGCGCGTGAAACGCGTTCGGACCGTCTAACTAGTCCTATGACAAGTGTTATATGCCTAAACATGTTACATAATCAGTTATGTGACAAAAGTTTAGGTTACATATGCTTAATTACCAATTATACATGAAAAGGGTATTCTGGTAATTTAACTAAGGCATATAAACTACCTATCATACAACTACTTAAACGATGTGACCATAAGGTATAACCTCAGAAGGTTATTCCCTACCTACTATGGTCACCTAATGTATTTGGTCAGATCCTATTGATCGACCAAATGGGTCGAGTTCGAAGGTATAGGTGATTTATTAGATCGCCTACCCTACGACTCTAGACAACGTGGTAATCAGTAGGCATAGTCCCAAGGGACTATAACCAACGTGATTACACTCACGTTGCGAAGTTCAAACGAACTTCGCATTGACCATTACTGGTCAACGCTGAAAGTCAAACAAAGTTTGACTTTCTGACTCAAAAAGCAATAAAATAAGGAAAAGAACGAAAGAATACTTACCCAGGGTCCCCGAATGCTAATCCCGATTCAAGAATCTCAGGTATGAAACAATGGTTTCAACTTAGAGGTTCTCAAATCAGAATTCTAGTGATTTTAGCTATGGAATGGGTTGGGTATTTATAGGAATACCCGAACCGTTAGGATCGTTTCATGTAAAACGTGCCATGATCCAAAGCGTACACTTGTCGGAACCTTATGGTAGCCTAAAAATGACTTAATTCAGCTGAATGTGCAAGTTAGAAGTTGTGGTTGTGCTTGAAACAGCTGGAAAATGCTGACTGTTTAGTCTGATCTGTTCTGCAGGTTGCCTTACGGACCACAAGGTCATTGATGTTGAGGTCCGTAAGCTTAAGTTTGGCAGAATTACAGTTTTGGTCCCTGCAGCCCTAAAACTTGCTTTTCGATGCATTTTTGACACGTTTAAGGCCCGTTAACCCCATTTCAAAGCTCTAAAATGAAGTTAAAGTATAGGGAACTTAAAATGTGCTCAAAAATATGTCGGATGTCGGTTCGTTTAGCCGTACGAACGCGATGTTCGGTTAATTACGACGGAATGCGCATAAGCGCGAAAAACGATCCAAATGACGCGACGAATGGATTTTTGGCAACCCAAACACTAAAGCATAATATAGTCATGATTACATAAATTTTTGGATGTCCGGATGTATTCAGAACGTGAGTTATGCGTAAAAATGCAAACTTGTGCACTTTTTGACACTTTTAGTCCCTGAATGACACAAAAGTTTATTTTAGCATACCGAACACCTCAAAGCCTATTTCTAAGCTATGTAAAGGATATTTATGGTATGTTTAACGTATGGTCATGTTCCGGAATGTCCGTTACAGTTCAAATTGGCATACTTTCGCAGTTTGTCAACTTTAGTCCCTGTAAGCGATTAAACTTGATTTTGTCATACCAAAGCCTTCAAAACTTATTTCTAAGTTATGTAAAGGTTATTTAAGGTATGTTAAACCTATTTCACTATTCCGGAGTGTTCGTTGCATTAAACTGGTTATATTTACGCATCGGTGCGCGTATAACCTTCCAGAAAGCGATTTAGAGTTTGAAATTGAACGAGAATTGATATGTGCAAATGATACACATATTTTTACAAATCCCAAGTATGAAATATAATATTTCATTGGTTTGGTATTTGTTTGATGGCCGTGAAGGCACAGGTGTTACAGTTAAACCTAATAGCGCTATTAACTAATGACCCGCTCGCCATTGGCCTCGGCGATTAAGTCGATATGAAGAGGGACTTATTGATAGAGATTTGTCTAGCTAGTTTTAAGGTTGTTGTCCTGCACCAGGAGGACGAACGTACGTATTCTGCACCAGGAGAATTCGTAGGTTTAATAATGGCATCCACTCTATGGAGGATGGCCGTACATATCCTACCCAAGGAGGATATGTAGATTTAGTTTTAATTCTTTAACCCATTCCCAAACCACTGGGAATCACATGCCTTAGAAAGTGTGTGAACTCACCTCGGTTTGCTCGGTTAGATTCTCAATATAGCTAACGGTTAAGGTCGGTCAATCACGTCCTAATATGATTACCAGTTAGTCATTTAGTGACTTTCAAATTGAACACAAAGTTCCTACACGTATCTATCACACAACATGCATCACTTTAACGGTTTATGCCCATCTAAGTTTCCCATCCATTCCCCACTCAAAATCAAACATACGATAATGCACATAACATATATAACATGTTAGATCATTCACAGATAGCATACTCGACATTTAGACACGCGAGTCACAACTTATGTCATTTCAGCATTTATATTCAAAACCGGCTGTTTTCGGACATTTTAATAACATATTTAAATTATTCCAAAAATTCCCAAATTTTTACAGCATGTCTTAAACGTTCCATATTTTATTGTGTAAAAATATCGGGGTCCGTTTCATTACCAATATTTTATAAAAATTCATATTCCGGACTGAACTCAGATTTATGTATTTCTGACCACAGTCCACGGAACAATTTATTAAAAATTCATCGAGTGTCCGATTTACGAAATTCCAGTGGGGTAATGACAAATGCATCGGTTGTCATCTACTGTACAAATTTCATGGTCTGATTCATCACAAAACTCAGGTTATGACTGAAAGTATGACACCCATTTATTGCTGTCAAAATTCAGCTTAAGCTGTTGTTACAAATAGACACATTAAAAATAGTAAACGAAGTCCAAAAATTACGATTCCGGTGCCATTAGAACCGTATTTCATAATAACATTTTTAGATTCAAAATATCGGTTTTTCATTGAGTTTATGTCCTGTTTACAGCTAACTGAAGTTGGCTGTAAAACCGGGACAGATTCTGTTTTCACTTTCTAACTTACTAACTTGTGTTCGATTGATTCCGTTAATCATGTTTAGTGACCACAAAAACATCACATATTAATGTTAATCATCAAAACATCAGATAATCAACCAATAATCATAATCACACAAGATCTACATGATTTACACTAATATTCATCCATTAACCACCTTGTTCATCACTTTAGTAGACTTTTAGTTGGTGATCTTATATGTTAGTGATTTTCAACCGACGAAACTCTTATTAACCACTTTAGAATAGATCAAGAAGATGTTTAGAGTCACTTACTACTAGCTCAAGGCTAGGGAAGAAACTAGTCGAAAAAACGGGTGGTTAATAGCAACGTCGAGAGGTCCTTGACAATCCGCAAGCACCGGGCTTCCTTGTATGTGACCCTTCACTCTTGTGTAAACTTGGAAATGCAAGATAATTTGTGAAGGTGGATGGAGAGATGTGAGTGCTCTCGGCCGTTAGTCAAGGAGGGAGCAAGAAAGATCAATTTTTTTTTTTTTTTTGTGGTGTTTATGAATGAATATGAAGCCTTATGGTCCAACTTATAGTCCAATTCCACTAATTCCCATTGGATCTTATGTTCTCTTGATATGAGGCACAAGGATTAAAATATTCAAGGTTTGTAAGATGGTGTCCCCTATGGGGAACCGAACTCGTTAGGGGGGGGGGGGGTATTCGGTTTGTTTTGAACTAGATGATTTAAGCATTAGTTGTTAAGTTAGGAGGTTAAGACTAGATATTAGTGTGCGGTGAATTATAACGGGTGTTAGGGTATTCGGGGACCCTAACTGACTCAGAAAAAGAAAACAATGTCATAGACGATATTTTTATGTTCCGGGTAGAGTCCGGTTGTTCGGTTGGATATTAATCCATTAAAGTGCTAAATTAATTCGTAAGGCGTCCTATTTATATATTTTGTAACGTTTTTGCTTTCTAACACTTAGGAAAATATAACGGACTATTTAGTGACCTTTCTGTACACTATTAGTATATTAACAAATACGTGTAAGCATAACACAGATATCAGTTAAGTAATTCCATCCAGTCGTCAAGCACATTAATTATTATTAATAAACTGTACGGTTACATGTAAATTTGAGGCTTGTCACATTCTCCCCCTGTTAAGAGAATTTCGTCCCGAAATTTAGCGCATGGTTACCGAGGAAGCTAGTTAAGTTGCGTTGTTTTCCAGATTTTCCTGGGGTGTCACATCATCCCCCCGTTGATTTGGAATTTCGTCCCGAAATTCTGCAGTAGCTTCAGCCTCAGTAGTGGTTGCGTTTTTCTTAAACAACTGGGGGTACTTGAGTTTCATTTGGTCTTCGCGTTCCCAGGTATACTCTGGGCCACGACGAGCATTCCAACGAACTCGGACCAGAGGTATCCTGGTATGCTTGAGGATCTTAACATCTTGATCCGTGATCTCTACTGGTTCCTCGACGAACCCCAGCTGGTCGTCGATTGTGAGTTCCTTGAGAGGAACTATGAGGGTCTCATCTGACAGACACTTCTTCAGATTTGACACGTGGAATACGTTGTGAACTCCGCTGAGTTTTTCGGGCAGATTCAACCTGTAAGCTACCTTGCCAATTTTCTCAATGACTTCGAATGGTCCGACATAACGCGGATTGAGTTTGCCTCATTTGCCAAGGCGGACTACACCTTTCCAAGGTGAGACTTTGAGTAGCACTCGATCCCCAACCTGGAGCTCGAGTGGTTTTCTTCCCTTATCAGCATAGCTTTTCTGACGGTCACGAGCTGTCGCCATTCGCTGTCGTATCTGAGCAATTCTCTCGGTGGTATCTACCACAAGTTATGGGCCAGTGATTTGGCTGTCACCAACTTCTGCCCAACAGAGGGGTGATCGGCATTTGTGTCCGTACAATGCCTCGAATGGAGCGGCCTGAATGTTGGTGTGGTAGCTGTTGTTATATGAGAACTCCACTAGCGGGAGGTGCTTTTCCCAGCCATTACCAAAATCGATTACACATGCCCTAAGCATGTCTTCAAGGGTTTGGATGGTGCGTTAAGATTGCCCATCCGTCTGTGGGTGATAAGCGGTGCTCATATCTAAACGTGAGCCAAAAGACTTGTGCATTGCTTGCCACAGCTCAGAAGTAAAACGCGTGTCACGATCTGATATAATAGAGGTTGGCACTCCGTGCCTTGATACCACTTCCTTTAGATAAATGTCTGCAAGAGTAGAAAACTTATCCGTTTCTTTGATGGCCAGAAAATGTGCAGACTTGGTCAGTCGATCTACGATCACCCAAATGGTATCGTTTCCGCGTTGAGATCTGGGCAGGCCGGTAACGAAATCCATGGAAATTTGCTCCCATTTCCATTTCGGGATCTCCGGTTGTTGAAGTAGGCCTGATGGTTTCTGATATTCAGTCTTGACTCTCGCACAAGTCAAGCACTTCCTGACGTAGGTTGCTATGTGGGCTTTCATGCCAGGCCACCAATACGTAGTCTTGAGGTCGTGGTACATCTTGTCCGAACCAGGGTGTACCGAATAATGAGACTTATGTGCTTCATCCATCACAAGCTAGCGTAAGTTGCCATAAAATGGAACCCAGATGCGTCCGTTTACATAGTAAGCGCCGTCTTCCTTTTGTTCTAGCCGCTGCCTCGATCCTCGTAGGGATTCAGCCCTGATATTCTCTGCTTTCAATGCTTCAACCTAAGCATCGCGAATCTGAGCGGGAAGGTTAGATTGGATGGTAAGCTGTAAAGCACGTACACGCTTAGGTAGGGTATCCTTTCGACTGAGGGCGTCGGCCACAACATTGGCTTTGCCTGGATGATACTTGATTGCGCATTCATAATCATTCAAGAGCTCAACCCATCGGCGTTGTCGCATATTTAATTCCTTTTGCTTGAAGATGTGCTCGAGACTCCTGTGATCGGTGTAAATGGTGCACTTGGTACCGTACAGGTAATGTCTCCATATCTTAAGCGCGAAAACAACTGCTCCCAGCTCCATATCGTGAGTAGTGTAATTTCTTTCGTGAACCTTGAGTTGGCGCGATGCGTAGGCAATGACCTTGTCACGTTGCATCAATACGCAACCAAGTCCTTGGATGGAAGCGTCGCAATATACCACGAAATCATCGGTTCCTTCGGGCAATGAGAGGATAGGCGCGCTACAAAGTCTATCCTTTAGGTGTTGAAATGCGGACTCCTGTGCATCACCCCAACGATAGGTGACACCCTTCTGAGTCAGTAAAGTTAGAGGTTGCGCAATCTTGTAGAAATCTTTTATAAACCTTCTGTAATATCCGGCCAAACCCAAAAATTGGCGGATTTCTGTTGGTGTGCGGGGTGCAGGCCAGTTCTTGATCGATTCAACCTTAGATGGATCCACATGAATTCCATCCTTGTTTACCACATGGCCTAGAAAGTGGACTTCGCGAAGCCAGAGGTCACATTTCGAAAACTTGGCATACAACTGCTCTTTTCGAAGAAGTTCCAGCATAAGTCGTAGATGCTGCTCGTGTTCCTCCTGACTCTTCGAATAGATCAGGATATCGTCGATGAATACAATAACGAACTTATCTAGGTAAGGCTTGCACACTCGGTTCATGAGATCCATGAAGACCGCTGGTGCATTCGTCAGCCCGAATGGCATAACCAGAAACTCGTAATGGCCGTAACGAGTTCTGAATGCTGTTTTGGAGACGTCCTCATCTCGGACCCTCAGCTGATGGTATCCCGATCTCAAGTCAATCTTGGAGTAATAGCTCGACCCTTGCAGCTGGTCGAATAGGTCGTCAATACGTGGTAGAGGATAACGATTCTTCACAGTCACCTTGTTAAGTTCGCGATAGTCAATACACATTCTGAAAGTACCATCTTTCTTCTTTACGAACAAGACTGGAGCTCCCCAGGGCGAAGAGCTAGGATGTATAAAACCCTTTTCCAAGAGTTCTTGTAATTGCGTGGACAGCTCTTCGAGTTCTGATGGAGCTAGACGATATGGTGCTCGAGCTACTGGCGCTGCTCCAGGAGCTAGCTCAATTTGAAATTCAACTTGGCGGTGAGGCGAAAGACCAGGTAATTCCTCAGGAAATACCTCGGGAAAGTCGCGCACAATAGGAATGTCTTCAATTCTCTTCTCTTCCATTGAGGTGTCAGTAACGAGTGCCAGAATGGCAGTGTGGCCTTTTCGCAAACACTTCTGGGCCTTAAGGAAAGAGATGATGCCTTCGACAGGAGCTAGCTCAATTTGAAATTCAACTTGGCGGTGAGGCGAAAGACCAGGTAATTCCTCAGGAAATACCTCGGGAAAGTCGCGCACAATAGGAATGTCTTCAATTCTCTTCTCTTCCATTGAGGTGTCAGTAACGAGTGCCAGAATGGCAGTGTGGCCTTTTCGCAAACACTTCTGGGCCTTAAGGAAAGAGATGATGCCTTCGACAGCACCACTCTTGTCGCCACGAATCACGAGAGGTTCTTCACCAGAACGAGGAATGCTGACGATTTTCTCCTTGCAAACAATCTCCGCTTGATGATGAGATAGCCAATCCATCCCAATAACGACGTCGAAACTACCCAGTGTGATAGGAATAAGACCGGTAGAGAAAGTCTGACCAGCCAAGACGAGGTTACAACCTTTAACTACGTGTGTGGCTTCAAGACTTTTACCGTTAGCTAGTTCTACCGTGTGTTTGGTGTTCAAAAGTGTTGGAGTGCGCTTAAGCATTTGGCTAACTTTTAGGGACACATAACTAGTATCGGCACCCGTATCGAATAAAACAGTAACAAAGAAGTCATCCAGAAGAAACTTACCCATCACAACGTTGGGATCGTTCCTTGCTTCTCCCTGACCAATCACGAACACACGACCCCTTGCCCCATTGCCATTGTTGTTTCCCCCATTGTCGCCTCCATTATTGCCTCCATTGTTATTCCCATTGTGGTTCCCATTTCCTTGGTTATTGTTCTGGTTTTGGTTCAGCTGGGGGCAGTTTCTCTTAAAGTGGCCTTCAGCGCCACACTGAAAGCATCCTTTATTGCCCTGTTGATGCTGCTGCTGGTGGTTCTGTGGGGCTTGTTGTTGTTGTTGGCGATTCTGATTTGCTGGTCGGGCGCTCCTGCAATCCTTTGCTTCATGACCAAACTTGTTACACCTCAGGCAACGACCTTTGTTGCACTGCCCGCTGTGATGTTTGTTGCACCGATTGCACTTGGAGTGGTTCCCTCGGTATCCACCCTGTCCTTGGTTACCGGAAGATTGCTGACCAGGACTCTGGTAGTCATCAGTCTTTCGCTGCTGAGACTGAACTGAAGTAGACCCCTTTCCGAAGTTCCCATCCCATTTTCGCTTGTTGTCGGTAGGTGCATCAGAAGTAGCTGTGGCACTAATTCGTTTGGGCAGTCTGTTTTGCTCCACCGCCTGGTCGGTGAGGCGATGAGCCAACTTGATAATTTGCTGAATGGTACCCAGGTTGGCTGAAGTTACGTGACTTTGAATCTCTGGTACAAGGCCCTTGAGATATAGCTCAATACGTTTGATGGGAGGGTCCACCATAGTTGGACACAGGATGGCCAGCTCGTTTGACCTCTTAGTATACGCCTCAATCTCAGACCCCGTCATCTTCAGATTGAAAAACTCCACCTCTAGTTTGTGGATGTCATCCCGACTGCAGTACTCCTCTTTAATCAGCTCTTTGAAACCATTCCAGGGGGTGGCATTAGCAACTGCCAGCCCTAGTAATTCAACCTGTGCCTTCCACCAGGTTAACGCAGCTCCTTCAAGTGTTCCGGTAGCATATTTCACCCTACGGTCTTCGGGGCATTCACACATCTCGAAAACAGACTCAAGCTTTTCAAACCAGTGAAGAAGGCCCACTGCTCCTTCGGTGCCACTGAAAGTTGTAGGTCGGCAGTCCATGAACGTCTTGAACGTGCACACAGGAGGTTGAGCATGTTAACCTGTTTCGTGAGAATAATAGACAAGGTTAAGCACGAGGGTTGGTTTGTGAAGGTAGGATCTAAACGTCCTAGGGTGAGTTGGTACGGCAGGTTATACCTCCTGCAGGAACAGCTGCGAGTGCCTCAGCAACTCGTTCGTTGATCAAAGCCGTCAACTGGGCTTGAGTGAGGTTGATATGTCCTCCGCGTCCGCTCATGATCTTCATAATGAAGCAACGTAAGTGAGGAAAGTGTCGTGAAAGTGCGTAAGTGTGGGACGATAGTAGAGCGTAAGCACACAAGGTTCAAATAGCAATTATCACATTATCTAATGCACAGTGAGAACTATCTAACTGACAATATAACATAAATCATACCACTTATGGTGTCGAGTCTTGCACGTGGAGCGAAGCGTCGTTGTGGATCGTTGAGCACTGTACTGGTTATAGTCTGGTTTTATCAAAAACTTTTCCCTTTTTAAAACCAAGTTCACTATAACCAATGGCTCTGATACCAATGTGTCACACCCCCAAAATCCACCCTGCGGAGTACCACCGCTTGGAGGCGTGACGTGACCAGGATCGAGCCACCAATCATATTGAACGACATAATTAAGTAAATAAAACCAAACACAATACGATTGGTGACCAAGAGGAAGTAAACCGATTTTAGGTTAACAGCGGAAGCATAAAACGTGAGTACGAAACATAAGTTCACAGTTCATAAGTTTTAAGTTTCAAAACACAAGTTTAATAAGTTCATAAGGATTTAAACAATGAGCACGGGACATAACAGTCCGTACACCACAACGACTTCTTCCTCGTGCAAGCTCCAAGCATTAGCGACCTGTAAGGCATGTAACAGCTAGTCAACAACAAAGTTGAGTGAGTTCACGTTTGGTTGTTTAGTTTTAAGTTGTTTCTGAAAAACGTGGTTTGACTTTCGTTGGCTTAATTGCCGTGGGGGTTACCCCGTAGTTGAAAGTATGTTTAACCAGTTCCTTTTTCATTACCCAAACCATAACCATAATCAGTTGGGGGCATTCCCCGTGTGAACTACTAGACGGTATGATATCGACTACTACGAACAATAGTTGTGCCCTACATCAGTGTCTATCATCACTGACAGTTTGCCATAGTCCATTAGTACACGCCCGCCCGAACAGCACGGTGTGAGGTTTGTTAAACCTAATAGCGCTATTAACTAATGACCCGCTCGCCATTGGCCTCGGCGCTTAAGTCGATATGAAGAGGGACTTATTGATAGAGATTTGTCTAGCTAGTTTTAAGGTTGTTGTCCTGCACCAGGAGGACGAACGTACGTATTCTGCACCAGGAGAATTCGTAGGTTTAATAATAGCATCCACTCTATGGAGGATGGCCGTACATATCCTACCCAAGGAGGATATGTAGATTTAGTTTTAATTCTTTAACCCATTCCCAAACCACCGGGAATCCCATGCCTTAGAAAGTGTGTGAACTCACCTCGGTTTGCTCGGTTAGATTCTCAATATAGCTAACGGTCAAGGTTGGTCAATCACGTCCTAATATTATTACCAGTTAGTCATTTAGTGACTTTCAAATAGAACACAAAGTTCCTACACGTATCTATCACACAACATGCATCACTTTAACGGTTTATGCCCATCTAATTTTCCCATCCATTCCCCACTCAAAATCAAACATACGATAATGCACATAACATATATAACATGTTAGATCATTCACAGATAGCATACTCGACATTTAGACACGCGAGTCACAACTTATGTCATTTCAGCGTTTATATTTAAAACCGGCTGTTTTCGGACATTTTAATAAAATAGTTAAATTATTCCAAAAATTCCCAAATTTTTACAGGATGTCTTAAACGTTCCATATTTTAATGTGTAAAAATATCGGGGTCCGTTTCATTACCAATATTTTATAAAAATTCATATTCCGGACTGAACTCAGATTTATGTATTTCTGACCACAGTCCATGGAACAATTTATTAAAAATTCATCGAGCGTCCGATTTACGAAATTCTAGTGGGGTAATTACAAATGCATCGGTTTTCATCTACTGTACAAATTTCATGGTCCGATTCATCACAAAACTCAGGTTATGACTGAAAGTATGACACCCATTTATTGCTGTCAAAATTCAGCTTAAGCTCTTGTTACAAATCGACACATTAAAAATAGTAAACGAAGTCCAAAAATTAAGATTCCGGTGCCACTAGAACCGTATTTCATAATAACATATTTTAGATTCAAAATATCAGTTTTTCGTTGAGTTTATGTCCTGTTTACAGCCAACTGAAGTTGGCTGTAAAACCGGGACATATTCTGTTTTCACTTTCTAACTTACTAACTTGTGTTCGATTGATTCCGTTAATCATGTTTAGTGACCACAACAACATCACATATTAATATTAATCAGCAAAACATCAGATAATCAACCAATAATCATAATCACACAAGATCTACATGATTTACACTAATATTCATCCATTAACCACCTTGTTCATCACTTTAGTAGACTTTTAGTTGGTGATCTTATATGTTAGTGATTTTCAACCGACGAAACTCTTATTAACCACTTTAGAATAGATCAAGAAGATGTTTAGAGTCACTTACTACTAGCTCGAGGCTAGGGAAGAAACTAGTCGAAAAAACGGGTGGTTAATAGCAACGTCGAGAGGTCCTTGACAATCCGCAAGCACCGGGCTTCCTTGTATGTGACCCTTCACTCTTGTGTAAACTTGGAAATGCAAGATAATTTGTGAAGGTGGATGGAGAGATGTGAGTGCTCTCGGCCGTTAGTCAAGGAGGGAGCAAGAAAGATCAATTTTTTTTTTTGTGGTGTTTATGAATGAATATGAAGCCTTATGGTCCAACTTATAGTCCAATTCCACTAATTCACATTGGATCTTATGTTCTCTTGATATGAGGCACAAGGATTAAAATATTCAAGGTTTGTAAGATGGTGTCCCCTATGGGGAACCGAACTCGTTAGGGGGGGGGGGGTATTCGGTTTGTTTTGAACTAGATGATTTAAGCATTAGTTGTTAAGTTAGGAGGTTAAGACTAGATATTAGTGTGTGGTGAATTATAACGGGTGTTAGGGTATTCGGGGACCCTAACTGGCTCAGAAAAAGAAAACAATGTCATAGACGATATTTTTATGTTCCGGGTAGAGTCCGGTTGTTCGGTTGGATATTAATCCGTTAAAGTGCTAAATTAATTCGTAAGGCATCCTATTTATATATTTTGTAACGTTTTTGCTTTCTAACACTTAGGAAAATATAACGGACTATTTAGTGACCTTTCTGTACACTATTAGTATATTAACAAATACGTGTAAGCATAACACAGATATCAGTTAAGTAATTCCATCCAGTCGTCAAGCACATTAATTATTATTAATAAACTGTACGGTTACATGTAAATTTGAGGGTTGTCACAACAAATTTCAAGAAGGGTACTCGGGCGAATAACAACAACAATGCTAAAAAGGGAAAAGGGTACATGGGTAACCTACCTAAGTGCGACAATTGTCGACGTCATCATACCGGGCGATGTAGGTATGGAAAATATGATAACTGTGGCAAAGTGGGGCATGCCAAGGAGACGTGTTGGCGTGGTACTGGACATGGAAATGGAGGTCAAGATGATAATGGGAATCACGGAGGAAACAACAACGACGACCATCAGGGCGGAAATGGTAATGATCAAGGACATGGTCAAGGTTGTTTTAACTGTGGTGACATAGGGCATTTCAGAAGATATTGCCCTAAAAACAATCAGGCACGTGGAAGAGTGTTCAACATCGGAGCTAGGGAAGCACGCTAGGATCCAAACATGGTTACTGGTATGTCCCCTCTTAATCAACGTTATGCATCTGTGCTGTTTGATACTGGTGGCGATTTTAGCTTCGTATCTCTAGACTTTTAAGAACATGCTTGGTTTAGTTGCTAGTAAGAAAGATGTCCCGTATTCGATAGAATTGGCTAATGGGAAGTTAGTAGAGACAAATGAAAAGATTAAAGGTTGTGTTATAGAGCTTGAAGATATCCCTGTGGTAAGGGAATATCCTGAGGTCTTCCCCGAAGACTTTCCAGGATTACCTCCTCAACGACAAGTCAAATTCCACATTGACTTGGTTCCAGGCGACGCGCCTGTAGCCAAGGCACCTTATCGACTTGCGCCTTCAGAGATGCAAGAGTTATCCACGCAGCTTCAGGAGTTACTAAACAAAGGATTCATAAGGCTGAGCTTCTCGCCTTGGGGAGCTCCAACGTTGTTCGTCAAAAGGAAGGATGGTAGCTTTCGAATGTGCATCAACTACCGGGAGCTGAACAACCTAACTTTCAAGAATCGGTATCCCTTGCCAAGGATTAATGATTTATTTGACCAACTGCAAGGATCCAACTACTATTCTAAGGCTGATCTTTGATCGGGTTGTCATCAGCTGCGGATTCAGGAAGAAAGTATACCGAAGAACAGTGAGTCAAAAATTTGTTTTTAAACATACGCTAATGTTGTATTTTATACACGGTACACAAAACAGTTACACACAGAATACAAAACCTCGAGAATTTAGGAAACATGCACATAGGACCTTCGGGAACTTATGTCAAAGTTCATTAAAGGTTATCACGTAAGAACCACGTCTATTAACTCGAGTAAACACCATCATTCTGTCATGTATGCTATTTTAGTTTACCGAACAGGTAAAGTACTCAAATTTCTCTTATTGAAATTCTCACTTTTGCATCTAACGAGTAGATTTTTACAACTCTACTCCTTTTAATGGTAGTTGTATCACGACAATTTTCTTTATTAGAGCGAACACTTATTTGCTTCGGTTCTTGATCATTTCATATGTTACACATTCATCGTTTGTTACGCATGTGGCTTCCCCTCGAATGATCGTTTTCATCAAAGTTTCAAATACAATTTCGCTATATCCAGATATTGCCTTGTGACTCGGATAACCTGCATTATTGTAAGTGTTGACTCCTTGATATCGAGTCAACAAAACTTTCTTGAAATTTATTTCCTTCAAGTTACATACATGGTTTATCTTTGTAACCATGCCGAAATTTCCTTGTCAATACGTGTGACTATTGTCGGATTGCGTCGAAACCAAGTTCAATTGCTTGAACTTGTCCATTCCACACATTCAATCCAAGACACCATATGATGTATTGAAAGCATCATATTCAAATTCATTTTAACAAGCGTTTCATTTGTTCCCAGTCATAGTAGACTTGCTCGGTCTACGACTCCATTAAGTCGTTTGTTGATTTCGACACCCTGTGGTGGTGCTTTCACTAAATTGAAGCTCACGCTAATCTCATTTACACATCTCATACACAGATTTAATTGTTTATTTATTGACTTGCTCTAAATCCGCTCCGATTTACCATATTAAAGTGGTCTTAACGCAATCATGCGTTAAGACAATGGTACATAAATCCATTTTGTATTCCAGTGTACCTTCTAACGGTTCCTTCATTATCGATCGAATGCTTTTGCGATATTCAATGCTTTTTCATCATCGATCGAAAACAGTAGTTCTTTGATGTTCCTTATTCAATTAAAAATCCTATGATGTCGTTTGAATCAAATTTTTAGATTTGCTTCATTGCGCTTTCGTTTGATTTCAAACACGGTGAACTTGTTCGGTCACCGCTATTACTAAATCATCTCATTCACTACGACACCTTGTGGCGTCAGTATAAACTTGAAGCTTGTGCTAATCATGGCCAACCATTTCATACGAAACTACGTATACTTTCCGTTTGACTCGTCATTTAAACACTCTTAATGCAACTATGAATCAAGATACACCAGATTCGGTTGTATTTCATTTTGGTGTATTCTCGCAATTCAATAATGTCAACACACAAATTTTATTCAGTTATTTGTTCGAAAGTTGGCGAATCATTTTCATGTTACTATTACATTTGAGCTTGCTGATTTTGAGTTCACCTAGCGGATGCTAATGTTTCTGGAACTCATTTGCACATTATGAAAGGTCATTGGAAATTGTATTGGTCAAAACTCCTCTTATTGAACCCCTGTTAACAAAGTCACACTAGTTAATACGTCTGTACCTTGACATCAAATTCTGAATCACATACCTTTTAACCGTTGGGATCTTAGTGTTGTAATATGTCCTTAGAGTCACTTGATTCGAATAAGTCTTGATTCGGTTACGTGGTTATTCACTTTGGTACTATTCATATCCATCTTACGCGTAACGTAACCCTAAGGGGTTAGCGTAGTCTAAATTTCGAGGACGAAATTTTCTTAACAGGGCGAGAATGTGACAATTGTCAAAATTTGCATGTATCCGTACAATGATTAAACAATAATTAGTGCCTTAATGACCGTGCTGCTTTAAATTAATGACATGAATGCTTTCTGATTATTGTCATATACATACATGTGCATCACATTTTGCATAATGTCATACCATTATTGCATGCAACACTCTATTGACTCAAATGATGCACGGAACAAAGATGGCACAGTTATCAGACAAATCAGAAAAATGCTGACGGAGTTCAGTACATAGACAGACATGGTATTGAGACACAGAATGAGCCAGAAACCAAGAGTCACACTAGTATAGTGTGTAGGAAAGTAAGGATCATAAAACTGTCTTCCTAGTAATAGTTTAAGTGCCGGAAAGTGCCTAAAACTCACATAAACTGCAGAATTCTGCAGAATTCAGCAAAAATCAGCTTTTAAACAACTTAATATCATGCAGAATTATGGTTAAATGGTCCAGAATGCTTTCCTAAGTGTCAGGAATCAAAACTGTCACAAAAGGTAACATAAAGCACCCTAAACTGCATAGTTTAGCACCTTAACGAACCGGTAACCAACCGAACAACCGGACATTACCCGAAACACCATTTTTTTACTAGAAGCATTGTTTTACCATTTCCAAGCTAGTTATGGTCCCCGAACATCATAACAAATCATATAATGACATAACAACTAAATACCCTAACTTAAACATTATATTTCAACTATTATCCTAACTATCCATTACATGCTAGCCTATACCCCCCTCCTATTCACGGTTACATGAGGGTGGTCCCACCCTTGATTTTCCTTGATTAAATTATTAGATCATGTCTTTACTTTTGAAGCATATTACACATTAGATCACATTAAAAACTTCATGTTTTAACATCAACATTTGTAATAGACATCATAACTGAATCTCATATAAATTGGGACACCCGCTGCAACGCGCTGGCATTCCCACTATTATCCATTAAAATTATAACAAATTTCGAAAAATTTTAATAGATAACACTAGATCAAAACAAGAAAAACACCCTTTGACCTAAATTCATTCCAAAATAAGGGATTTTTTTTCGAATTTTCATAAGAACATGATGAACCCTAATCCTAAAGATTTCGAAAAATATACAAATTTAATTAACAAATTTGTTTTCAGAAATTATTTAGGGATAGAATTCTAACTAAAATTCCGAAAAAACACAAATATATTCGGATCATACAACCAAATAAGGGTTTGATTTCTGGAATTAGTGATGAACACCATGATGACATGAAGAACACCTCCGAAATTTTAAAATCTAAACCTTTTTGAATCAAAATTTTAACAGTTTAATTACAGATTTCGAAGATAATAAATATAAGAAAATCGTGAACTTGATTAAAACGATTTTCGTTAGATTTTAACAAGAACATGTTTTTCCGTTTTAATCCAGAATAAGGTAAAACAGAACTGATTGAGCAACATACGCTCTGATACCACATGTTGATCAGTTCTGTATAAACATAATGGAAAACATGTATAGAATACCCGATACAACAAACAGACCAGCGGAGAATCCAGTAAGAGACACAGCCATTGTGTTCGACATAGTTGTCAGGATGTTCTAGTTCCCCTTTAGAATGTAAGTTATTGATGGTAGTACAAAGTTCTTTAGGGTTGAAGAACTCGTAGTAATGGAGAGAGAAGAGGGGACGATCTTAGTGTTGATGTTATGAGAGTCTAACCCTAATCACTCTCTAGTAATCTTCTTATATACACACAATGAGAAACCTAATTAGTTAATAAGGGTAATATAGTCCATTAACAATTACCAACTAACTATATTATAAGTTTTAATATATTTTGAACCATATTATATAAATGATAATGATGGTTACCAGATTAAATACATATTAAGGTACGGTTAGAAAATCAACCTATAAACTTTTGAACTTTTTTTTCACCATAGATATTACATATATTATTGGAATATAATCTTAGAGATTTTTATAAATAAAATAGATGCAAATTACAAATCATGGGTTGGTAGACGGGCAACAAGCTGCGCCGCCACCCCCTTTTGAATTGCAAATCCTACTCGGCTAAACACATAACTATGGCCTACAGACACTGTCGCATGCGCAAGTGCTGCCTTTTGAACCCGCTTCAAGAAACCGGACGCCACAGGGGCCAGACAACCAAAGGTATCGAACGCGAAAGGAAGGAAGGCATGTTGATTATCTATGCAGACCTGCTCGTGCTTGGATATTTTCCCCGCCTCAGCCTTCCGCGTCGCTTGCCCTGAAACAAAACCATTGCCCCTGAAACCGGCAAGAGGCGACACCCCCATGAGATCAATGCAAGCATGCTTACCCCCGGACCATCCAAAAACCAGCACATCGGCTGGTCGAAGGGAAGACCTCCCCTCCTTCGGGTCCGTTAGGAAATTAACCGGAGCCTCTTTTTTAGCAGAGATACCAGCTCGCTTGAGAACGTCAAACAACACATCTTTAACCAGACCGTGTCTGTACTTGAAGCCAGGAAGCTCTTTGCAGTGAAGGGCATGTTCCCCGAAGCTATCAAGACACACCTTCCGACAAACAGGGCACGGTTCATCCTCAGGGTACAACGGTATCATCAAACGATATTTGAGGACAGACCGATATTCTACTGCCGACATACATTGCCCCAAGCCCTCGATCGGGATAACAGTAAGGAAATCTTGAGCGTGGGGGGCTCGTAAACAATCAAAAACAGCTTTTTTCCGAGGGGATAACCCGAAAACACCATTGATTTCCTTCACGGTTTTACCATAAAAAGCACTCGCCAAAATAGTTTGAGGTTCACGGGGGGCGGTGTCTTTATTAGCAAAACCGCCAAGGTCAACATCAGGAAGAACGGCTTGTGAACCATCCAACGCAGCCCTAAATTCCGAATCCAAGTCACCCATACAACAAGCTCACAGAATATGATCTTGAAGTTCCAAAGATTGCACTCTGGAGGCCACGAAGGCAAAAGACGAGACATCCCCCGCCGATAGTAATCCAAGCCCACCCTCCTTGATTGGCAAGGAAGCCAATCGCCATTGCAAGTCCCCAAAGAACGGCCCCCCGCCAACCACAATATCATCAATGGCTTGCCGAAGTCCTTCATCAAACAAAGTAACAGCCGCTCCAACATAAGATGGTTGGTATGTGCGGAGACCAAAGATAAGCTTGGCAACTCTCATGCACGAACGCAGTAAAAGGAGTTCACATTGTGGATTCTTAAGTTGCGGGAGTACCCTCATGAGATCAACAGCCCGGGAGGCCCTCTTAACAGCCAGGTCACTGGTGAAGTCCCGATCACGGCTGACGGCACCCCCCAATAACTTGACTCCCAGCTTAGGCCTCCCAATATCCTCTGGGAACAACCCCGCAGCAAACTTCTCCCCATTGCATGATGGCCAGAACAATTCAGTCTTCCGATTTTGAATTAAAAGAATTATTTTAATAAAAACATAAATGAATGTTGCACAAACAATTGAGTCTAGGTTCATACATCCTTTCACACTCTCACCTTTTCCGACAGAATGTAGGTGAGGTGACAACTTATAAAACCATACCATGAATTCATGAAATGTGCCAATGTTGTGACAACTTATACAACCATACTGAGTTTAAATGGCACAAAGGATAAATACATATTATAGTCAAATCAACAACCCAATCAACGAAATAAACATCATTTATGCAATTCAATAACTAGCTTTAGAGTCCAAAATCGCCATCAGATCTAGCTTCGAAATCCTCTCTCTGAGACAGCATCTGAATAATCCCATCGTCGCCTAGTAGAGCCCGATTTTTCAAACGGAATCCTTTGTCTTGGAGCGCTGTGGGACCGCAGTTTAGCTTGTGATGATTCCGTGTTAGCCATGTAGTTTGGATAACTCGGGTAGTCACCAAATACACTTCGTGAGCATTCAGTAAAAGGGCTTCTTTTATAGCTACTTCCGGGCTTAGAAGCAGGGGAAGGAACCCGTGGGGTGTTATCAGCCGTTGATACTGTACTTTCTGCTTCTCGGTGGATCATTGAACCCAATGGCAGCACTTCCCGGGACACGTGTCTGGAGGCTGGGTTCCATGGTGAGCCATGGGTCGACGCGTTACTTGGGCTTGGGTGAAGACGAGGCTTCCACGTATCGACTTCAAGAATCTTGTCACTTCTTTCATCATCGGCCCGGCATTGTTTACTGCTCCGAGACGTATCCTCCATCCAATTTTCTAACCAATTCAGGCCGTTTAACGGTCTGTCGATGAAAGCGCCTTTGGCACTTTTTGATTTCTGTGTTCACAAACATTAAAAAAAAGCGGATGTGACAAAATAGCAGGTCAAAACATGTTGGGTCAAAATAACCTGGGGAAACTTACAGGTTGAGTGTGTGAGTTTGGAGAGCGGGTACTTGAACGCGGTGAGGCCGAAATTGAAGCTCGAGTAGCACAGACTCGGGCCTGGACTCGTGCCAAGGCCTGCATACGCCTAAGCATGTCGGCACTTTGTTTTCTCACAATGCGGCCTCTCACCAGTGCCTGAAGCTTTACCAATGCTTTAAGAGCCCTTAGTGCTCTCCTAGCCTACATATGCCACAATAATCCGTCAAATTAACAGGGAATATACCAATTAATTATATTTTTGTTTCACTTAGGTTAGCCAAAAAAAAAATATTTCTCAACACTCATTCAACTTTTATTAGAACGTTTATATGTTACTGATTTTCTTTTATAAATGTTAAATGTATTTATAACTAAATGACCTAATTGCATCATATATGAATCATACCTACTAACTGTTTCTTTTAAGTCAAAATGAAAAAAGAAACAATAAGTGAATAATAACCAAAATAGATATATGTTTATATATGACATTTGATTTTAGATTCTTTTAGCAATTATAAAAACATATTACAATACTGAAACACTTAATAAAAGTTGAGTAACTTTACAGAAGCAAATATATTTTTGTGGCTGTAGTAGAGAATTTTGTATCCTTACAAAAATGATACATAAGTTTAAATCCTTATAAAGTGGCTGTAGTAAAGTTTATTGATGTTTCTTGTGTTTATCAAAATTTTAGATTTTGTCTCTAGTGTTTCAAAAGTTCAAGAATGGTCCTGCTCAAACTATAAATAAATACGTTACAAAATAAAAAACACGGGGACAATCCATGTATTTTAGAAAACTAGTGATCAAATAAAAAACTTTGATTTACGGGTGGATTCGTAAATTTACTCTTCACAGAAAATTCTGAAAAGAAGAAGCATGTGCATGATTTGAAAAAAACTTTTGTGGTTGAAATGAAAATTGGCGTCACAGTCAGTCATGGGGTAGGCCATTAAATGTATTCTGACGACCGACGTAATTCTCACCACCAGAGAGGGGCATATACGTCATACTACAGACATACCAAGTACGCCCGGAAACCGGACTGTATCTTCACAGCCGCCGATATCCTCCGGCGCTCCACGTCATAAAACACTCTGCTCCCACTGCCAGCTGTCAACCTCACCACCTCCGCCGCCGCATGGGCCGCCGCAAGCGCCGCCTCGGCCACCGCAGCCGTAGCAGCCGCCACTGCTATCGCGTGCTTATTAGCATCCAACGGCTCAGGGTGTGAAGAATCAAGCAATGTTGCTGTTGATGACCCATGATGTTTATATTGCCGTACAGAACCCGACCCGGTTGAAGAAGAAGGGTTCTTTTTGGGCAGGAAAAGTGACCGGATCCACCTAGTTGTCTTACCCATATTCTACCATCTCGGCTCGGGTGATTGAAAATTTAGGTGGAGATACAAGTTGGACTGACAGCATAGCATTTTAAGAGGAATGGAATGGAATGAAGTTTGACAGATAGATACAGGGGTGGGTACCTCTCTCTCTGTTCAAACGGACAAAGTATTCACTGTTTACACGATCAACGCTACGAAACGTCTATTTCATGGCTACTATAAAGATAAAACTTTTATTTGTTTAGACTTGTGTACCTTGTTTTCTTATCTTATCTTGCTTTTATTTTTTAATCAATGGTTATTTTTCGGTAGTTTTAATTGCACACGTGATAATTTCTCATAAATATTGTATAGCTGACTCATACATCTATTAACCATCATAGTGATGAGTAATTTAAAGATAGTTGTATAAAGGTGTTCAATATTATTTTTGGGTGGTCTCGACGTGGGCCTTCAATTGGGCTCCTCGTCTGGGCGTCTACCTCAAACACCAGCAGGCCCACTACTTGTAATATGTGAACTGGACCTTAAATATCGAAGAGATGAACGTTGTGAACTAAACAAAGGAACTGGGAAAGAGAGCATGATCTTTGTAGTAGGTCATTGTTCCGGTAAGAATGACCGGTGACAGGACTCTTCGCTAGCATTTATTATGCGCAGAAGAGAGAGAAGATCAAAGCAGCGGACTTACGTGGAGAGGACAACCAACATTTAATGCAAGGATCTCTTTAAATCCCAAGCAGGAGACAGAGAGCATGTCTGTGTCTGGACGTTCCTTTTCTCCAGAGGATTAACAGTTGGATCTCTGCGAATGTTGTGACATTTGTATATTTTCAATCATTGTACAATTTCGATTATTTTCTTGTTCAATAAAATGTTATATTTAATTTACGAAACACGTAACCGTACGATTGAACGAAACGATATCCACGACAATTCCGGAACAAAATCCAGGTTACACATTCCTTAACACCTTTATATAACCTAAATATTAGGTTAAAAGGGGTTAAAAATGGCAAACAAGTGGTAATTCAAATCCAGGGGCCAAAACTGTCAAAATTGCAAAACTTTTGCCAGCTACAAGGCTTACGGACCGTTCATATTGCAATACCTCGTCCAACTACGGGAGTTGACGAGTGTGTACCTTGAAAACAAAAGAGTTTGACAGTGCAGTATGTTTCTATCAACTTTTACAAGTTGATATATGTATAAACCAAAACCATTGTAGCCATGAATCTTAATTGAAAACATTTGTCTTTGTTAACCAAGTTGTAAATCGTTCTCGTAATAAAACTCGTATGGTTTATATCGTTAGGAAAACCTTGTAGTGTAACTTTGTTTAGAAAACATTCGTCAAAGTGATCTAGATAACGCAACGATATGAAATATGTTAAAAGCACTTATATATAGGAAGTACCAGCGGCGTATCCACCATGCTTTTATCACATTACACTCGCCCCGTTACCTAATCACTTACCATAACCCAATCGTTCCATAGTTCAAATAGTTCCAATCATTCAAATAGTTCAAGTAGTTCTCATAGATCAAATAGTTCTAATGGTTCAAATAGTTCAAATCATTCACATAGTTCAATAGTTCCAGTGGTTCAATAGTTCACATAGTTCCAGTGGTTCAATAGTTCACATAGTTCAGAAAGTTTCAGTGGTTTAAATAGTTCAATATAAACCATAGCATTCGTTTTAAGAAACTCGAAATCGTTTAGCACATATGAATCACCCCAAAACATTTGAAAACGGTAAAAGAGGGGAACTATGTACTCACTTGAAGTGCAAATTATCCTCGATCTAATGAACTTAACGAAGCTCAGGCAAACCAAGGAAAATCAAGTAGCACCTAGTAATCGGATCGCTAGTTAATAAATCTACACCTAAATCGGAAGATCTGGTAGAATGAGGTCTCGTAAACCAAATGAGTATTGGAACTCATGTGATATGTGTAATACTTGCGTCCCTAGACTTTTGGATATTGTCAATTTTAGTCCCTGAACTATGTAGTCATTAATACTTTTGGTACTTGGTGAATTTTATGCTATATACTAGATACTTATAATGTCTAAAACTAGATACTTGGAATGTCTAAACCTAGATATTTGGAATGCCTAATTCTAGATACTTGGAATGCCTAATTCTTGATACTTTGGTGCTTGACTCTTGAGGCTCGTGAAACTTGAGACTTGTTTGAATGAGGGACTGGAGTCTTGTCACTGGCGGAAACCACAAAACTTTGAAACCTTTTGTGTTGATGCTATAATCTAGTTATGCTATTGACCAATAATACGCAAGGCTTAACCTAACGCGCAAATCAAATCAAAGACGGTGAAACGGAAGTGATGGGATTGAACGAGTGGTAATCCGATCGGATGACCACCCGATCGGATGGCCACTAGATCGAACCGCCATCTGATCCGAGTGTACACCGCCTTCACACCTTCTCACACTATAAATAGGCATGTCACATCACCATTTTCACTGATGTGACAGCCTCACTCGACCCGACGCACGCATTCCTATTTTCTTCCATTTCTCGTCGATTCCGGTACGTTCTACACTAGATTCTTGTACATCTTTGATCTACACAACATTCTCTACGAGATTCTCCTTTGAAATCTCACCTTTCACCATGAAATCTCTCAAAATTGAGCTCTTGAAGGTGATTTCACCATGGCGGTTTGTACCAAACTGTTGTGTGATGTCATTCTAGCCAAGATCTAGCTCAGATCTAAGGAATTTCATGCGTTTTACACTAAATCTATGCTAGATCTAAACTTTTCAAGCTAAAACCTATGTTAATCTTCATCTTTTTTCTTAAAATTTTACTAAAACGGTGAGATCCGGATCTAAAATGGACTGTAGACTTGATTATTAGTCTGGAGTCGGTTTGGAGAAGGATTGTTGCCGGAGAAGGAATTCTGACATAAGCATCATCATAAACAGACGACTGAACGGACTGGGTGATTCCCATCCGACCAGATCGGCTGTACATTGATGTGTTTACCATTGTCTCAATGTGTACCAAGTCGTCGTTGTATAAACAGATCTTAGAGTTTTTAAGAGTTTAGGAACGGGACAAGGGTAACCCGATCGAGTGGCAATCCGATCGGATAGCCATCCGATCGAACAGCCACCCGATCAAGTAACACTTGCCACTTAACTTTAAAACACTTTAAACTTTGAAGTCATGCTCGTCGAATGGCAACTCGATCGGGTAGCCATCCGATCGAAATGTCGTCCGATCAGACGACATACCTCTTGAGGTTTTGAAAACTTGGAACTTTGGATCGAGTGGCAATCCGATCGAATAGCCATCCGATCGGACAACCATCCGATCAAGGTAACCTGAGATGAACACTTGACTTGACATTTTGGGAACTTGACACTTGAATCAGATGACCATTCTATCAAATGGCCATCCGACCCATTCACACACATGCCGTCTAAACTGAATGGCAATCCGATCGGACAGCTATACGATCAAAGTGACTGATCCGACACTTGGTTTAATCTCGTTATTCTGCCCGACTCTTATCTGTTGCAATCTAATCAGGCTAAACCTAAAGAGCTCCCTTTGATCCAATAACAGTTAACCTGTTAAGCCATCACTGTGAGTATACTCGATCCCTTTTTGTTTTAAACTTTGGGATGTAACATGTATTCTATTAAACTACGATACTTGAGACTTTTGTAAACTAAACTCTATCCTATGTGTCTGTGAAACTGTGATTCTTGTATTCTATTTGTGCTATGTGGACGTTTAATCCAGGGTGTGTAGTTCCGCCTTAACAATAGTAGCGCTATAGGAGATGCACCTCCTCATTATTCTCGGGGGTATTGTTAGGAGGATTCTAGTTTTCCTTGAGACTTGGGAAAACAACAAAGCATCGGGATACTTGGGTTATCACTTGTTGGGCTGCGAACACTAGCATGGCTGAAACTATTTTGTTATACTTACATACGGATATGAGTTGTTTTAATCTATTATGCTATTACTCTAACTTGTATACTCGCCGGTACATTTTCATTCTGACCCTATTTTAATACATGTTGCAGGCTGATAGGTGCTGGAACTATGGGAAACAAGCTAGGATTGAGGCTTAGAAACTCGCCAAGTTAAATTTTAGAATTTTGAAACAATGACTATTGTGGTTGTACTTGGTATTGATGGTTATGTGGATGCTTAAGACAATCTTGCATGAAATTTACTTAATCTATATCAAAGTTATTAGTGTTATGGAATCTCATGAGCAATCTGAACGCTTAGTGCATGCACCCCGATGTTTCCGCCATTGGTTGGGGTGTGACAGATTGGTATCAGAGCCATAACTATAGGGAATTAGGATAAGTAGGAATACTTGCCCTAGTCTATAGTTCTAGGAATCTCGATTCTTATCTGTTGTTTAAGACTTATGCATTCTACCGCATCTGCTTCCTAGTAGCACATTTTCCTGCTAAACTTACATGCCTTTCCTAAGGCCGACACAACATACACTTGATACTTCGAAACCACTGTTAACCAGTGTTTGTATTTTGCACGAGGTTTGCCTTCAAGTCAGGAGTGACATCCGAACCTTGATGGAAAATCTCCATATTATTCTAGAAGGTCTTGTCTGCAGATAAGTACCGACGCTATCGGGGTACGATGTTGTCAAGTTACAGGTGAAACTCAGATCTTAATAACTAGTCCCATTCCTTTATGTCTTTATGTCCCACCAAAGTCTCAAAACTTCCATTCAATTAGGAACGTGAAATGACCAAAAGGACGAATATCGTAGGCCTAACATCGATGACGTATTTGTCTAAGTAAGTCAAGACGCGTTGCCTCAATTCGAAAGGGGTTCGAATCACTTTGGTTAGTCATCGTTCCTCTACCCGGAACACTCTATGTTTTATGAGCCTATCTTTTATGTTATCTCGATTTTTACATATGGTTTTAGACTTTATTCTTAGTTTATCTTGATTCTTCGTTTATTTTGAGACTTTTACACGAATCGCACGTATGTCCGCAATCTAAAATGTTAACTCTAATCTCAGGATCAACTAAATTTATGAAGCTTTAATCTATCATGATAATCTATGTGGGGAATCTTGGTCGAATATAACACTATGTGAAACTATCTGATGAATCTATGTATTGTTGTGGTTGTAAGGCACTAAATGTAACATGGCATGGAAACACGAGGGAGAAGAGACGTGTCTGAAGCATGGTGGATACGCCGCTGGTACTTCCTATATATAAGTGTTTCCGACATGTTACCAACTTCCATCCCTATGCGAGCATGCATCAAATTCATCATCAAACATCATCAACTATGGTACCTGAAACATATGTGAAAATACGTCAGCATAAAAATGCCGGCGAGTATATAGGTTTTGTGAGTACGTTAGATTCATGGCTTTAAGTTCATATTGCAATACCTCGTCCAACTACGAGGATTGTCGAGTGTGTACCTTGAAAACAAAAGAGTTTGATATTGCAGTATGTTTCTATCAACTTTTACAAGTAGACATATGTATAAACCAAAACCATTGTAGCCATGAATCTTAACTGAAAACATTTGTCTTTGTTAACAAAGTTGTAAATCGTTCTCGTAATAAAACTCGTATGGTTTATATCGTTAGGAAAACCTTGTAGTGTAACTTTGTTTTGAAAACATTCGTCCAAGTGATCTAGATAACACAACGATATGTAATATGTTAAAAGCACTTATATATAGGAAGTACCAGCGGCGTATCCACCATGCTTTTATCACATTACACCCGCCCCGTTACCTAATCACTTACCATAACCCAATCGTTCCATAGTTCAAATAGTTCTAATCATTCAAATAGTTCAAGTAGTTCTCATAGATCAAATAGTTCCAATGGTTCAAATAGTTCAAATCATTCGCATAGTTCAATAGTTCCAGTGGTTCAAAAGTTCACATAGTTTTAGTGGTTCAATACTTAACATAGTTCCAGTGGTTCAATAGTTCAAATCGTTCAAATCGTTCACATAGTTCAGATAGTTCCAGTGGTTCAAATACTTCAATATAAACCATAGCATTCGTTTTAGGAAACTCGAAATCATTTAGCACATATGAATCACCCCAAAACATTTGAAAACGGTAAAAGAGGGGAACTATGTTCACACTTGAAGTGCAAAGTATCCTCGATCTAATGAACTTAACGAAGCTCAGGCAAACCAAGGAAAATCAAGTAGCACCTAGTAATCGGATCGCTAGTTAATAAATCGACACCTAAATTTTCGGAAGATCGGGTAGAATGAGGTCTCGTAAACCAAATGAGTATTGGAACTCATGTGATATGGTTTAACAAAGCCTACATTATAAATCGAAACCTATTCTAAGTGCTTACGACCAGTTACGACCCATTAAGGTAGCTTACGCTACTTTAACGCGTCATTCGCGCAAATATGCGTTTGAGGTGCCTAACTAGTCCTATGATAAGTATTATATGCCCTAACATGTTTAAATATGTTGCATAATCAGTTTAGGTGACAAAAGTTAAGTTACATATGATTAAGAGAAAAATGCCCGGATAGTCCCTGTGGTTTCGCCTTTTTTCACCTATAGTCCCCAACTTTCTAAAACTACCTGAATAGTCCCCAAGTTTTCATTTTTTGTTCCCGGATAGTCCCCGGGTCTAACTTCAGTTTGTTTTCTCTGTTAAGAGGGTGTGAAATGACAAAAATACCCTTTCCTTAAAAGGCCAAACCATAGGGACTATCCGGGCATCTTCTTCATTTTTATTTATAAAACCCCACCACCACACTTCATCTTCAACCTCCACCCACCATCACCCTCCACTATCGCCGCACACCCTCCACCACACTTCAACGGTCAAACGAGTACATCCTGAGCTCATCAGTTGAGTAAATACTGTTCTTGATGTCAGGTAATGATGGGTCAATAGGGTATTCTCGTTTCGGGTCACCGAAATTCAACTCCTTTAGCAAACATACCAAATCCGATTCCGGATCGTGATCGGGTTCAGTTTCTGGTTCTGGCTCTGGCTCCGGCAAGGGCAATATAGTACTTTCACCATCAACACCAAGAAGCTCTTCTAGTGTCTTTTTCATATCTGGAAACTTCGGTGAAACAACAAGCACAACTACAGGTCGAAGCCCGTTAACATCTATCAAATTTCGGTCAGCACCCGCAAGCAACAACAGTTTAACGATTTCAACAGCGTTTAAAGATCCACCAGATGCATCACAATGAAGCGTAGTGGTTTTATCAACACCACATAATTGATTCACATCAGCTTTCGATCGTTCAAGAATTAATTTCAAAACATCAGTGCTTCCATACATCGCAGCCACCATTAACGGCTTTCGGTGTTCAATAACCATCTGTTTTGACCCTTTTTTACGGCCATACCACAGTCCAACTTCATCAACACCAGAAGGGTCGGATTCGATCGATTTTTTGAACCCTTCAATGTCATTATTTGCAGCCAGTTCAAGTAAAGTAGCGAAAGTATCTCCGGTTTCAACGCTTAATTGACTCATGTTGGCTAACTTTTTGAGAAAAATATATGAAGGTCAACGGTCAAACTGTGTACAAACAACCTAGCCCATGACTTTGATCTGCTACATAAGGGTGGAGGAGGGTGATGGTGGGTGGAGGTTGAAGATGAAGTGTGGTGGTGGGGTTTTATAAATAAAAATGAAGAAGATGCCCGGATAGTCCCTATGGTTTGGCCTTTTAAGGAAAGGGTATTTTTGTCATTTCACACCCTCTTAACAGAGAAAACAAACTGAAGTTAACCCAGGGACTATCCGGGAACAAAAAATGAAAACTTGGGGACTATTCAGGTAGTTTTAGAAAGTTAGGGACTATAGGTGAAAAAAGGCGAAACCACAGGGACTATCCGGGCATTTTTCTCTATGATTAAATACCAATTATGCATGAAAATGGCATTTTGGTCATTTTCCTAATGCATATAAACTACCTATCATACAACTAATTAAACTAAGTGACCATAAGGTATAACCTTGGAAGGTTATTCCCTATACAACTATGGTAACAAAATATGCTTGGTAGGATCCTAACGATCGACCAAACGGGTCGGGTTCGAAAGTCTAAGCGGTTGTCAAGACCGCTTGACTTACGAACCTAAACAAGCACTAGACTAAAAGTGACGAGTTAAACATGTTAAAACACGTTTAACTAAGTTAGAAAACAAGTTTGATATCAACAAGTGTTTTGATACCCAAAAATAGCTTCGTTGCAAAATACGCATAAACACGTATTTTGACCGAAACTTTGACTCATCACTTCGACTAATCAACGTGGTAATCAGTAGCTATATTCAAAAGTGACTATAACCATCGTGATTACGCTCACGTTGCAAAGTTCAGACGAACTTTGTGTTGACCAATTTCATGGTCAAAGCAGCAAGTCAAACACTGTTTGACTTTCATGCTTAAAAAGCAATAAAAGCATGAAAGAAGCTTACAAAAGGTCCAACGAAGGAAGATTTGAACTCAAAATTCTCAGGTATGAAGCTTCACAAGTGAGAGCTTCAACTTAGAGAAGAATTGAGATCAAATGGTGTGAAGAAAGCAAATGAAGCAAGTGGGTATTTATAGAAAGTCAAGAACCGTTAGGATCGTTTCTCGGGTTTTGAGCTTCGATCTTGGCCCTCCATGTGTTACCCACTTATTTAGTATACTAGGGGAGTCCAAAACCAGCTCAAGGTATTGCAAATGTTGCACAAAAGACCCTAGAAATCAAGCTGGTTGCTGAAAATGAAAATTCTGTCAATTTAGAGCCGTCGTGGGCAGCCACGGCACAACCCTTAGGCTATGGCACGACGCCACCCCTTCCCAGTTACAGAAACTTTCAAAAATTGGCAGAATTGGTCCCTGCAACATGTTTAAGCCATTTTCAACGCGTTTAAACCCCCGTTAAACCAATTTCAAGGCTCTACAAGGATGTTAAAGCATAGGGGACTTGAAACATGCTTGAAATTATCTCGGATGTCGGTTCGTTTGGTCGTACGGTTGCGTTATTCGGTTAATTACGACGAAAACTCGAACAGACGCGAAAACGATCCAAATTACACGAAGAGTGGTATTTTTGCATTCCAATCACTAAATTAAAATATTTTAATGATTAAAAAACTTTTTTTGGATGTCCGGATATGTTCAGAACGTAAGATATGCGCGGAAATGCAAACTTATGCACTTTTTGACGCTTTTAGTCCCTGTTGATCAATTAAGTTTATTTTCGCATACCGAACCCCTAAAATCCTATTTCTAAGCTATGTAAAGGATATTTAGGGTATGTTTAGCTTATGATCAAGTTCTAGAATGTTCGTTACCATACGAATCGGTATACTTTCGCAGTTTGACGCAAATAGTCCATGCGATCGAATAAACTTGTTTTCGACATACCAAACCATCCAAAACTTATTTGTAAGTTATGTAAAGGTTATTTAAGGTATGTTAAGCCTATGTCACTATTCTAGAGTGTTTGTTGCATTAATCTGATTACATTTATGCATCAGTTCGCGTATAACTTTCTAGAAAGCGATTTAAAGCTCGAAATTGAACAAGAATTGATATGTGCAAATGATACACATATTTATACAAATCCTAAGTATGAAACACAATATTTCATTGGTTTTGTATTCGTATGATGGTCAAAGAGGCACAAATGTCACAGTCTCCCCTACTTTAGGAAATTTCATCCCGAAATTTATTCGTAGGAGTCTGTCTGTAACATTGTGTTAAACAATTGTCTTGCATGGAATCTAAGGTGTTATCTATTTGCATAGAGTAACACATCAAGGATCTCCATGTAAGGCCTAACTTTATCATTCCCTAGTGGGTGCTTCCTTAGATAAAGCTAGGAAGTGGGAATGAGAGATTTGATTAATGATAAAAATCAAATTAACCAGTAGTTCTGAGGGTATCCCTTTAAGAATCTAACTATTAAGGCAGAAAGATCTGGTAAGGATTTGTATTTCATATCTCCAGTGGATATTTCTCAGAAGCGAGAATGAATGGATGATTCATTTTCTCCAATGGATTCTTCGTCAGATATGGAGATGAAAGATGAATAGGTTATTCATTTCCAATGGGCATTTCTTTTAAAGCGGAAATGAATGGATAATTCATTTTTTTTCAACAAATGCTTTAATCAGAAACGAAAATGAAGGAACGTATAAGCTGTTCATTTCTCAATGGTTATTTCTTCTGAAGCGAAAATGAATGGATGATTCGTTTTCCTTGGTGGATGCTTCGTTGCAAGTAGAGATAAAGGATTTTCGCAAAGAATACTCATTTCCCCGATGGATATTTCTTCAGAAGTGAAAATGAACGGATAGTTCATTTTTCCTCGGTGGATACTTCGTCAGAAGTGGAAATAAAAGATTATTGAAAAGAGTATTCATTTCCCCGATAGATATTTCTTCAGAAGTGAAAATGAATGGATGATTCATTTTCCTTAGTGGGTACTTCGTCAGAAGTGGAAATGAAGGAATCGATACAGGATTATTGTAACACCCCAATCGCGTAATACAACAACACGCGACGGAAATATCAGGGAGTCACGTTACAAATTGCTCACAACTACTGGTACTAAATTGTTTCAATATCATTAACATTGTTTTACAAACATAGAATGCATGAAATTGTTCTTTTGTTTTAGAAGTCTAAGGCCCGATTGCAATCCTATGCGTTGCATGCTTGAATAGTTGAAAACCTAAAACATATGTGAAAAACAGTCATCATAAAAATGCCGGCGAATACATAGGTTTTATTAGCCAAATAAATGGCAAAACATTTGGTATTGCAATACTTTAACAGTTACGAGAGCTATTAATTGAAAATAAATCTTGAAGCCAAGAAATGGCAAAAATTTAGTATTGCATTACAAAATCTTAATTGTGAAAACTTGTGACAAAATAGGTTTGTATATGGCAATATGATTATTACTAAGTCATTTTATGCCTTATATTGTAATCTCGATTAAACCATTGTAAAAACTTGTTAATGTGTTATTAGGAATCCAATCAAGGATTAATAATAACTGTTTTGAAATAAATCAAAAACTTCTGAAAGTATTATATAAATCAAATCAATGAGACATGATAATACTTCAGATATCTTTCTAAGAATCCAACACATAGAGACATGGAAGATTCTACAAAGATTTGGATAATTGAACATTGAAACAATCATACACAAAATCCTAAAGTGGTCCAGATAACACTACAAGAATAATAAAATAAGAACACTTATATATAGGAAGTACCAGCGGCGTATCCACCATGTTCTATTTTTATTACACCCGTTTCGTTATCTAAATCACAACTACCACATAAACACGTAATCGTCAACTTGTTCCACCTCGTAACCATGTATTAAAGTACACAATGAATCCAAACAGGGGATCCAATATTAGTACTCTAAACATCCCATATATGTCTAACTATGAAGATAGATAGATACTACAAGGATCAAGTTCTTGTCACATTGTCAAATCTAACATGCATTAAAGTACATAATGAATCCAAACAGGGGCTTCAATATTAGTACTCTAAACATCCTACAAGAATCGATCTATGAAGATAGATAGATGCTATAAGGATTCTGAGTTATGTTATATTGAATTATTGAATCAAAACAATCCTAAATCCTAATGGTGATTCGGGATAACGCCACGAAAGGTAATACAATAAGCACACTTATATATAGGAAGTACCAGCGGCGTATCCACCATGTGCTTATTGTATTATCTAGTTTCGTTATCTAAATCACCAACAAACTACACAAAAACCAACCATCGAGTTGTAAAGTAATTCTTAAAAATCTTACTATGAAGATAGGAAGATCTAAGACTGTACTTCAAATATCCTGCATGAATCTAACTATGAAGATAGGCAGATCACTTAAGGATAAAACATTGTATTTGCATAATCAGAATAAAACACATAAAAGCACTTAGTGAACACATATATGCCATACATTTTGAAAATAAATCGATTACACATATGAATCACCCCAAAACATTTGAGAACGGTAAAAGAGAGGAACTATGTACTCATCTTGGATTGCGTATAGTCCCGGTTCAAAGGATATAACAAAGCTCAAAAGACCAAGAGTTCAAGTGTTGAAGCGGTTCCTAGGGTAACAGATACTATGTTAGCGAAACGACACCTAAATCGGAAGATCGGGTAGGATGAGGTCTTGTAAACCAAACGAGTATTGGAACTCATGTGATATGGTTTAACAAAGCCTACATTCTAAATCGGAATCTATCCTAAGTGCTTATGACCCATTACGACCCATTAAGGTAGCTTACGCTACTTTAACGCGTCGTTCGCACGAAAGCGCATTCGAGAAGCCTAACTAGTCATATGACAAGTATTATATGCCTTAACATATCTAATTATATTATATAATCAGTTTCGATGTCAAAACATGTGTTACATATGCTTAAAACGAAATTATGCGAAAAAAGGGCATTTTGGTCATTTTCCTAAGGCATATAAACTACCTATCATACAACTAACTAAACGAAGTGACCATAAGGTATAACCTCGGAAGGTTATTCCCTATACAACTATGGTTACATTATATGTTTGGTCGGATCCTAATGATCGACCAAACGGGTCGGGTTCGGAAGTCTAAGCGGTTGTTTAGACCACTTATCTTACGAGCCTATACAAGCACTAAACTAAAAGTGACGAGTTAAACATGTTAAAACATGTTTAACGAAGTTAGAAAACAAGTTTGATATCAAAACAAACGGTTTTGATACCCAAGAATAGTTTGGTTGCAAAATACGCATTGACGCGTATTTTGACCGAAACTATGACTCGTCACTACACCTAATTAACGTGGTAATCAGTAGGTATAGTCACAAGGGACTATAACCATCGTGATTACGCTCACGTTGCAAAGTTCAAACGAACTTTGTGTTGACCAAAGACTGGTCAAAGCAGAAAGTCAAACACTGTTTGACTTTCACGCTTGAAAAACGATAACAAGCATGAAAGAAACTTACAAAGGGTCCAAGCAAGGAAGATTTGATTCAAAATACTCAGGTATGAAGTGTTAAAACTCCAACTTAGAGCAGATTGAATCAAATGTGTGAGTTGTGAACTGAAATCAAGTGGGTATTTATAGGAATTCAAGAACCGTTAGGATCGTTTCTCGTAATTCGTGCTTCGATCTAGACCTTACAAGTGTTACCCACTGATTTTCAATACTAGGGGACCTTAAAACCAGCTAATGGTTTGTTAAAACCATGTACAAAACCCAGAAAATAAGCTGCTATTGCTGAAATAATTAATCTACCCAGATCAGTCTCTGGCGCCCCGAGAGAGGCCTTTCGCGCCCCGCCAGAGACCAAAATGGCAGAATGTTAGAAACAGTCCCTGCAAGTCTGAAACTTGGTTTTTGATGCATTTTTGACACGTTTAAGCCCCGTTAACCTCATTTCAAAGCTCTAAAATGAAGTTAAAGTATAGGTAACTTAAAATATGCTAAAAAATATCTCGGATGTCGGTTTGTTTGGCCATACGGTTGCGTTGTTCGGTTAATTACGACGAAACACGCACGGACGCGAAAAACGATCCAAATTACGCGACGAATGAAATTTTATCATGCCAATTACAAAAATAAAATATTTTAATGATTACATAAATTTTTGAATGTCCAGATATATTCAGAATGTAAGATATGCGTGAAAATGCAAACTTATGCACTTTTTGACGCTTTTAGTCCCTATTGATCAAATAAGTTTATTTTTGCGCACCAAACACCTCAAAGCTTATTTCTAAGCTATGTAAAGGATATTTAGGGCATGTATAACTTATGATCAAGTTCCGGAATGTTCGATACTATGTGAATCAGCAGACTTTCGCAGTCTGACGCAAATAGTCCCTGAGTGTGAATAAACTTATTTTTGACACACCAAAGCTTTTAAAACCTATTTTTAAGTTATATAAAAGTTATTTAAGGTATGTTAAACCTATGTCACCATTCCGGAGTATTTTTCGCATTAAACTGATTACGTTTACACATCAGTTCGCGTATAACTTTCTAGAAAGCGATTTAAAGCTTGAAAATGAACTAGAATCAAAATGTGAAATTGTAAAACCAAAATAAACAAATTTTTGAGACCAAAACACATTGTTTCTTTGATAAAAGATAGTGTCCTACATCGTGTGTGTTTACGGAGCACAATTGTCACATTTATTCATTCCCTAATGGATTTTTCTTTAGAAGTGAAAATGAATGGATAATTTATTTTCCTCAGTGGATACTTTGTCAGAAGTTGAATGGATTTATTTATTTTCCTCAGTGGATATTTCTTCAGAAGTGAAAATGAACGGATGGTTCATGTTCCTCAGTGGGTACTTCATTAGAAACGAAAATGACAAAATCAATGCAGGATTATTCATTCCCTCAGTGGGTATTTCTTTAGAAGTGAAAATGAATGATCAATTCATTTTCCTCAGTGGGTACTTCGTAAAAAATGGAATGAATTTATTCATTTTCCTCAGTGGGTATTTTTTCAAAAACGAGAATGAACGGATGGTTTATTTTCCTCAGTGGGTACTTTATCCGAAATGAAAATGAATTTGTTCATTTTCCTCAGTGGATATTTCTCAGAAGCGAAAATGAATGGATGATTCATTTTCTCCAATAGGTACTTCATAAGAAACGAAAATGAATACGGTTCATGAATAGATTATTCATTTCCCACAGCGGATATTTCTTTCAGAAGTGAAAAATGAATAGCCAGTTCATTTTTCCTCGGCGGGTACCTCATCGGAAATGGAAATGAATATAGTTAACTTTTGTTTCTTGATTAGATTGATACATGACAAAACTTGTTGTGGTTTCTGTGCACTAAATTCCATAATTATGTATGCATCCATAATTACGTAATTCCTTGCATAGTCTGCACAGTTCGTTTTATAATGTGTAGGGGATAGAGTTTGAATCTTGAGATAACTTTAATTTGATTAGGTCAACACATAAACACGTAACCACATAATAGACACACCATTGTTTACTTGGTTTTTAATTCGTTATTAGTTTGTTATTAACTTGTTATTAAGGGTGAGCAAGAAAACCGAAATAACCGAACCGTAACCGAATAACCGAAATAACCGAACCGAAAAAACCGAACCGAAACAAAAACCGACGGTTCGGTTTTCAGATTTTTAATAACCGAAAATTTTGGTTCGGTTTTCGGATAAACATTTTCAATAACCGAAAAAAACCGAACGAACCGATAAGTTACAATCCATATATTTTTATGTTTAAGTTTAAATTGTTTAAGTGTTTAACCCAATGCTAGTAGAAAATGTTAATTTTATTCTTGAATGTAAAGTGTTTATTATGTTTAAGTTTAAATTGTTTAAGTGTTTAACCCAATGCTAGTAGAAAATGTTAATTTTATTCTTGAATGTAAAGTGTTTATAATAAAAACATTATAACTGAAATGATTTATTATTACCTATAAGATATAACAAAATTTAATATAAAAATTAAATTTAATAAAACTTTGAAGAAACATAAAAATATATTAGAAGGTTAGGTTTATGTAAACAATACTAATTAAATAGGTGAACTATAATAACTTAAATATAAACATATAAAAAGATTGTTATAATATAAATTATACTTTTTATTTTTTGAATCTTACATAATTTTGTTCCAAAAACGAAATAATCGAAAAACCGAACCGAACCGACGTAAAAACCGAAAAACCTTAACCGAAAAAAACCGAAACCGAACGGTTTTTAAAACCCAAAAACCGACATTTCGGTTTCGGTTTTGATTTTACCCAAAAACCGAACCGAACCGAACCGTGCACACCCCTACTTGTTATTAACTCATCGTTGATTTGAACGCGCATTCAAAGTACACTAGGAATCCAATCGATGGACTTCAACTAGCACTTCAAACATCCTCAAGAATCTATCTATAAAGATAGGATGATCTTATATGGATTCGATTTCGTTCTCAAAGAATCGTAACATTCGAATTTGCACACAAAGAATCCGATTAAGGACTTTGATTGTTGCGCTTTAAACGTCCACAAGGGTCTAACTATGAAGATAGGAAGATCCTATAATGGTTTGGAATTTGTAGCAGAGAATGATTAGGAACCTTGTACCAAATATGCTAAGACCACATATGAAGCAATTTGGATCCTTGAAATCATTTTGCTAAGCATGCTTAGTCAGCATACGAAGCAGGGTGTTCTTGAAAATCGCGTAATACGTACGTTAGGACAACATACGACCAAAAATGTTTTTGAAAGCTATGCTTGGAATCGTTAAAAATATGTTTTAGAAAACCTTTTTGTAATGTTTTTGAAATCATGTACTAAGTATATTAGGTAAACATTTTTATGAAATGTTTTAAACCGTGTGAGATGATTTTGAAAACATGTATGCGGTTTTTGAAAACATGCATAATCCTTTAAAATCATATGCTATGTAAAATACGTGAAGTCGGGAAAATATGATATGTAAGACCAATCAAGGGCTTACAGAAGTACCCTTGGGTATCCTATTAAGGATTTAAAGTGATACTTTGGCTATTCGTCCAGAGTTGTAACTTGCACCTTGTACTTCGTTTCTTTAGAAGAAACGAGTACTTAGGATTTTCGTAAAGATCACGAGTGATCACAAGAATGGAAGAAATACAAGAGTAGTTGGTTTTACAAGGAACACGGTTCCTTGGTATCGGTGTTGTAGGGAATATGTTATTCATACATGAAATCACACTTGTTTTCGTACATCGTAATGCAAATAAATGCTTATTCATAAACCAAAATAACTTATTTCATAGACTTGATTAACAAAAGAAAATAATATATAAAGTTCGATTGTTTCTAAAAAACACCGTCTTCCAGTCAGTCGAATGCTCATCCACGTGCTGGATTTGCATTAACTACTTTTGGGCAATTATTTCTGAAATGTCCCATCTCGCCACAGTTGTAGCAAGAACCTGGTGGAAAACGAGCTTGAGCAGGATTGTTGTCAGCTTGATTTGGTGCAGCTGCAGCTCGACAAACCCTAGCTGTATGACAGCGAGTCCACAATTTAGGCATTCGCGGCATTTCACACTAGCATGATGATGAAGGTTACATTGGTTGCACAAGGGTTCAGTCCCGTTGTATGGCTTCTTAGCAGGGGGTTGAGCTGGTTGGTTAGGGACAACTTGATCGTTTTGAGCAACCACGGCGAAGTTCTGAGAAGCCTTACGCTTCTTTGACTTCTTGGAGGACTCGTCTGCTTATCTTTCGGTTTCGTTTCATCGGTTGGTTTCTTGTAGCCTTTTCGGTAAAGTTTACCCTTCCTGATCTGTGATTCAGTTAGGGTAGCGGATAGCTCAATGGCCTGTCTAACTGTGGTTGCTACCAGTAACAATGTCTTGAACTGAGTCAGGGAGGCCATCAATATACTTTTCAATTGCCTTATCCAAAGGCGTAACCATGGTTGGGCATAACAGACTTAGCTCCTCATAACGGTCCGTGTAGGCTCGATGCTCACCGCTATCTTGCTTAAGATCATCAAATTCCCTTTCCAATCCCCTAATTTCATGACGAGGACATAATTCCTTCATCATTAGGCTCGAAGCTCTCCCCAGGTTTGAGCCAATGCCACATCGGTAACCCTATCTCTCATCACACCATTCCACCATGTTAAAGCTCGTTTCTCAAAAACACTAGATGCGAACTGAACCTTTCGCTCATTGGGACACTAAACATGTCTGAAGGTGCTTTTTAGACTCTCGAACCATTGTAGGAGCGCAGTTGCTCCTTGAGACCCAGAAAATTTCGATGGCTTGCTGAATTGAATGTTTTGAAGTTACACTAAGCATTTTTATTATTGTTATTGTTGTTAGTTTGGTTTATCTGGGTAATGAGGTTCATAAGCACAGCAACCATCTGCTGAACGATTGTGGCTGTGAGGGCAGCATCCTGTTCTGGATCACGTCTAGGTGGCATATTCTAAAAAGAACAAGGAAACATGAGAAACAAGTGAGATAGATGATTGGATAAACAAAAGAGGTATTGAAGATATCACCGAAACATAAGGAAGGCAATCATTCGTTCGTTACCTCAAACAAAAAAACGACGCACAGAGGCTGAACAAAGTAAATAGGTCTTTATAATGTATCGCGAAGACATGCTTTAGCCAATAAGTGGACACTCATCCCAAGAGTTCCCAGGTAAGAGTGACTGGTCCGATTATGTGGATTTGTACGAACACTCTAGCCTTAGAAAACTCGGGATACATGCACCCACCCTTCTAGATTGCACGTGTTCACATTTATAAGACCCAAACTTTGATGAGATTTTGAAAACTTTGAAGGTTCAAAACCTTATAATAAATCATCTAAGAATAGATGATTGGTTTTTAAAACGGATTTGAAATTTGTGTTCTTGTTGTGGTTGTCACCTAAAGATAAGCAACGATATTGTTTTAAGATCTAAACACAAGCAAACTCGCGTTAGGGTCCTAGGAAGGTTATAGTCTGATACCAACTTTTCTGTCACACCCCGACCGCGTTAAAACAACAAACCGTGGTGGAAACGTCGGGGAGTGTCGTAACAGAATCATTGTTTCACAACACATGGATTTGAAGTTTCGTTTTATAGAATTAAGTTTATTATATTGTATTGAAATCGGAAACAAAACATGAACAATTGTCTTTCATTGTTATTAAGTCACTAAGGCTTCTTCCATCCCTATGTGAGCATGAATCATAATCATCATCAAGCATCATCAACTATGGTACCTAAAACATATGTGAAAATACGTCAGCATAAAAATGCCGGCGAGTACATAGGCTTTGTGAGTATGTTAGATTCATGGCTTTAAGTTCATATTGCAATACCTCGTCCAACTATGGTAGTTTTCGAGTGTGTACCTTGAAAACAAAAGAGTTTGATATTGCAGTATGTTTCTATCAACTTTTACAAGTTGATATATGTATAAACCAAAACCATTGTAGCCATGAATCTTAACTGAAAACATTTGTCTTTCATAACCAAGTTGTAATCGTTCTTGTAATAAAACTCGTATGGTTTATATCGTTAGGAAAACCTTGTAGTGTAACTTTGTTTTGAAAACATTCGTCCAAGTGATCTAGATAACGCAACGATATGTAATATGTTAAAACCACTTATATATAGGAAGTACCAGCGGCGTATCCACCATGCTTTTATCACATTACACCCGCCCCGTTACCCAATCACTTACCATAACCCAATCATTCCATAGTTCAAATAGTTCCAATCATTCAAATAGTTCAAGTAGTTCTCATAGATCAAATAGTTCCAATGGTTCAAATAGTTCAAATCATTCACATAGTTCAATAGTTCCAGTGGTTCCATAGTTCACATAGTTCCAGTGGTTCAATAGTTCACATAGTTCTAGTGGTTCAGTAGTTCAAATCATTCACATAGTTCAGATAGTTCCAGTGGTTCAAATAGTTCAATATAAACCATAGCATTCGTTTTAGGAAACTCGAAATCGTTTGGCACATATGAATCACCCCAAAACATTTGAAAACGGTAAAAGAGGGGAACTATGTACTCACTTGAAGTGCAAAGTATCCTCGATCTAATGAACTTAACGAAGCTCAGGCAAACCAAGGAAAATCAAGTAGCACCTAGTAAACAGATCGCTAGTTAATAAATCGACACCTAAATTGGAAGATCGGGTAGAATGAGGTCTCGTTAACCGAATGAGTATTGGAACTCATGTGATATGGTTTAACAAAGCCTACATTCTAAATCGGAACCTATTCTAAGTGCTTACGATCCGTTACGACCCATTAAGGTAGCTTACGCTACCTTAACGAGTCGTTCGCGCAAATGCGCTTTTGAGGCGCCTAACTAGTCCTATGACAAGTATTATATGCGCTAACATGTTTAAATATGTTGCATAATCAGTTTAGGAGACAAAAGTTAAGTCACATATGCTTAAATACCAATTATGCATGAAAAGGGCATTTTGGTCATTTTCCTAAGGCATATAAACTACCTACCATACAACTAATTAAACTAAGTGACCATAAGGTATAACCTTGGAAGGTTATTCCCTATACAACTATGGTCACAAAGTATGCTTGGTCGGATCCTAACGATCGACCAAACGGGTCGGGTTCGAAAGTCTAAGCGGTTGTCAAGACCGCTTGACTTACGACCCTAAATAAGCACTAGACTAAAAGTGACGAGTTAAACATGTTAAAACATGTTTAACTAAGTTAGAAAACAAATATGATATCAAAACAAAGTGTTTTGATACCCAAAAATTGCTTCGTTGCAAAATACGCATAAACACATATTTTAACCGAAACTTTCACTCGTCACTTCGACTAATCAACGTTGTAATCAGTAGGTATAGTCACAAGGGACTATAACCATCGTAATTACGCTCACGTTGCAAAGTTCAAACGAACTTTGTGTTGACCCATTTCATGGTCAAAGCAAACAGTCAAACACTGTTTGACTTTCAAGCTTGAAAAGCAATAAAAGCATGAAAGAAGCTTACAAAGGGTCCAAGCAAGGAAGATTTGAATTCAAAATTCTCAGCTATGAAGCTTCACAAGTGAGAGCTTCAACTTAGAGAAGAATTGAGATCAAATGGTGTGAAGAAAGCAAATGAAGCAAGTGGGTATTTATAGAAGGTCAAGAACTGTTAGGATCGTTTCTCGGGTTTTGAGCTTCGATCTTTGCCCTCCATGTGTTACCCACTGATTTAGTATACTGGGGGAGTCCAAAACCAGCTCAAGGTATTGCAAATGTTGCACAAAAGACCCTAGAAATCAAGCTGGTTGCTGAAAATGGAAATTCTGTCAATTTAGAGCCATCGCGTGCCGCCACGGCACAACCCTAAGGCTGCGGCACGACGCCACCCCTTCCCAGTTACAAAAACTTTCAAAAATTGGCAGAATTGGTCCCTGCAGCATGTTTAAGCCATTTTCGACGCGTTTAAACCCCGTTAACCCATTTTCAAGGCTCTACAAGGATGTTAAAGCATAGGGGACTTAAAACATGCTTGAAATTATCTCGGATGTCAGTTCGTCTGGTCGTACAGTTGCGTTATTCGGTTAATTATGACGAAAACTTGAACGGACACGAAAACGATCCAAATTACGCGACGAGTGGTATTTTTGCATTCCAATCACTAAAATAAAATATTTTAATGATTACAAAATTTTTTTTGGATGTCCGGATATGTTCAGAACGTAAGATATGCGCGAAAATGCAAACTTATTCACTTTTTGACGCTTTTAGTCCCTGTTGATCAAATAAGTTTATTTTCGCATACCGAACCCCTCAAAGCCTATTTCTAAGCTATGTAAAGGATATTTAGGGTATGTTTAGCTTATGATCAAGTTCCAGAATGTTCATTACCATACGAATCGGTATACTTTCGTAGTTTGACGCTAATAGTCCCTGCGATCGAATAAACTCGTTTTCGACATACCAAACCATCCAAAACTTATTTCTAAGTTATGTAAAGGTTATTTAAGGTATGTTAAGCCTATGTGTGACACCTGTGCCTCTGCGACCATCAAACAAATACCAAACCAATGAAATATTGTATTTCATACTTGGGATTTGTATAAATATGTGTATCTTTTGCACATATCAATTCTTGTTCTATTTCAAGCTTTAAATCGCTGTCTCGAAGGTTATACGCGCACTGATGCATAAATATAACCAGTTTAATGCAACAAACACTCCGGAATAGTGAAATTGGCTTAACATACCTGAAATAACCTTTACATAACTTAGAAATAAGTTTTGGAGGGTTTGGTGTGGCGAAATCAAGTTTATTCGCTTACAGGGACTAATTTCGACAAATTGTGAAAGTATGCCGATTTGTACTGTAACGATCATTCCGTAACATGAAAATAAGTTAAACATACCCTACATATCCTTTACATAGCTTAGAAATAGGCTTTGAGGGGTTCGGTGTGCTAAAATAAACTTTTTGGTCATTCAGGGACTAAAAGCGTCAAAAAGTGCATAAGTTTGCATTTTCGCGCATATCTTACATTCTGAATACATTCGGACATCCAAAAATTTATGTAATCATTAAAATATTTTATTTTAGTAATTGGCATGATAAAATTCCATTCGTCGCGTAATTTGGATTGCTTTTTGCATTCGTTCGTGTTTCGTCGTAATTAACCGAACAACGCAACCGTACGACCAAACGAACCGACATCCGAGATATTTTTGAGCATGTTTCATGTTCCCTATACTTTAACTTCATTTTAGAACCATGAAATGGGATTAACGGAGCTTAAACGTTTCAAAAATGCATCAAAAACCATGTTTTGCACATTCAGGGACCAAAATTGACAATCTGCCAAAGTTATCTTAGGAAGGGACCATAATGGAAAATCTAAATTCCAGCTTGTTCCAGTTGTCCCCTCATTTTCACATGGTTTTAATGAAACTAGGGGCTCCCATGGTTTCACAAAACCATGGGCACATGTGTACGGGTGAGATCGAAGCTCGTTTTACGATGAACGATCTTACCGGTTTTGCAAAAACTATAAATACCCCATCCATCTCATTTTTGAAACTCACATTTGATCTGATATTTCTCTAAGTTGAGGTGCTTTCACTTCATACCTGAGAATAATCGGGTCAAACTTCCGTTCTTGAACCTTTTGTAAGTCCTCTTTCGTTCTTTTTCGCGTGAAAGTCAAACTGTGTTTGACTTTCTGCTTTGACCAGTTTATGGTCAACATGAAGTTCGTTTGAACTTCATAACGTGAGCGTAATCACGATGGTTTTAGTCTCTTGTGACTATACCTACTGATTACCACGTTATCTAGGCATAGTGGCGAGTCGTAGTTTCGGCCAAAATGCGTAATCTTGCGTATTTTGTAACCAAACTACTTTTAGGTATCAAAACCGTTTGTTTTGATACCAAACCTGTTTTCAAACCTTGTTAAGCATGTTTTATCATGTTTAGCTTGTCACTTTAGGTTTAGTGCTTATGTAGGGTCGTATGGTAAGCGGTCTAAACAACCACTTATACTTTCGAACCCGACCCGTTTGGTCGATCTTTAGGATCCGACCAAACACATTAGGTGACCATAGTTTCATAGGGAATAACCTTCCGAGGTTATACCTTATGGTCACGTCATTTAAGTAGTTTATAACGGGGCGGGTGTAATGATCGATGTCGAAAGGTCGGTCAAAAACAAGTTTAAAAATTGGTCCTAAGTACCTTTACTAGCAAGGGTAAGTACGGTCGTCTCCACAAGGAATATGTGGTTAGTGTTGATTATAGAAACCTAGATTAACTAAAACTAAGAAAAACTATTGCTTTGATTGCGTTTTGAGATTTTTGATCGAGAATAATTAAGAAAGTTATCAATTTTAAAGAAAAGCAACCCCCTCCGGATTTCCGGTTCAATGATTCACCCAAACCTGTTTAATTAGATAGATACCAAAAGGTCTTGTTAACGGTTTAGTTTGATTGATAATCAAAGACAAGTTTTTAATAATAACCTATGCAATTTAATTACCAAATCATAAGTGCCAAGAACCCACCCAATAACCAAACTACTCACGATGCAAGTAAACCGAATGCGAATGGTAAAAGATGAATAATTGCAACACTCACAATTCTTTTAAACAAAACTAAACCACAAGTATTCTTCAAGTTATGAAAAACAATCCAAAAAACTAAATAAACAAGGTTTGAGTTTCACATACATGAACCATCCACCCGGAGGTGGTCACAAAAGAATCTAGCCACTCATAGTCATGATTTGATCTTCTTGGTTGTCTTGGATGATTGATTGCATGAAAGATTGATGAAAATTGAGGTTGGGAACTCCAAAATTCGTCCTTGGGAAGTGGAAAAGGCTAGGGTTCGTGAATCTCTCGTTTAGGGTTGAAGATATCATAAAATAAAGTGAAATCCTGAATTTTCGCGTAACTATCTGCTGCCAGCGCAAGGTTGCGCCCCTCCTGGCACAAGGTTTCGCCCCTGACTTACCAGCACCTGTATTGCGTCCAAACTGACACCAGGTCGCGCCAAACTGGTTCCTTCTTGCGCCAAGTACTAGTTTCTCACCATTTTTCACATTGTTCAACTCCCAACTTGTGTGTAAGCTTCTAACCTTCATAAATCTTCCCGAAAACCTCCCGTTTAGCTTCAAAATCCATCCGTTAAGCTCTGGGCACCTACAAATAGAAACACACTCAAAGTAACCATGTTTTATGATAATAAACACTTAAATCCTTATATTTACACATGTTAAAACACGGTTATTTACCCTTCTATCACATCCCCACACTTCACATTTGCTTGCCCCCAAGCAAAGCTTTCTCACAACTATCCCACCAACATTAGCAATTACACTTCACTAATCATTACCAATTCTTGGTTCGGTCCAAAGTTATACCCCATTCACAGATCAGCATTAGATGTGTTAATTCAACAGGAAAACATGATACTACTTTTAAAACCGAATTTACCCAACTAAACATAACATGCTCCCGGTTTTTATTCTCATGCAACACACCCCTCACAGATTGTCACTCCCCTCGGTTTAATATCTGAACTAGTATGTAATGCACTAGTATTAATCACTCATCAACTGAATATGAAACTCTGTACTCATAAGCTTGTTTGACAATCACACCTCCACTGTACCACATAGACAATGCACATATCTAAAGGACTTACAGGTTTTGGGCTTAGGCTAAGGACAGGTAATTTTTCTCGATTTTGTAAGTAACTAATAAGAACAGAGAAAAACCAAACCGTAACGATCTTTATTCATACTAATCCTACTAACAAACAACTTTGGGTTATTTTCAACCCACAATTAAACACCACTAACATATATTTTTTCTCAGCCGCCTATCTTGGTCATTTGACCCATTTACTTGGCTGAACTTTTCTCTTTTTTTTTTTTTAGAACAATAATTAAGAACATTTTTTTTAGTAAAAATATATAAAAACAAACGTGTGTGCTCATATTTTCTTACTCGTTTGACCACTTATCCCACACTTACCCGTGCATTGTCCTCAATTGCACCTAAACCATACCTGGGATTTCACTAAATATCCCCACACTTGGGTAACTGCATCCGTGGAGATTAATACCTGCAAGACACACACGCAAGACAAAACAAAAAAAATACACTACTCTACATCCTCGGGCTGCCTCCCGAGAGCGCTAAGTTTATGAGTCTTCAGCCGGACTTCATACCTGAACATGGTTATTCCTCGTCATGGACCAGAGTGCTTAACATAAAGCTCTCCGACTGTTTGCTTGGTCCATTAATGTCATTCGCTTCCATATACGGTTTCAACCGATGTCCATTCACCACTTGCCTCAGGTGGTCATCAAAGTCTTCAATCTCAATGTCTCCATAATTACCAACCCGCGTAATGAGATACGGGCCCATCCATTTGCTTTTCAGTTTCCCAGGAAACAACTTCAATCTAGAATTGAACAACCACACTTTCTGACCAACCTCGAACTTCTGTAGCCGCAACTTAGCATCGTGAACCTTTTTCGTCTTGTCCTTATAAGCAGACGCGCATTCGTATGCTTCATCCCTTAACTCTTCTAATTCCCCTAACACCAACTTCCTCGTTTTACCTGCATTTTCATTATCCATGTTAACTTGTTTAATAGCCCATAAAGCACGATGAGTAAGTTCAGCAGGTAAATGACATCCTTTTCCATAAACCAACCGATAAGGTGTGGTACCAATAGGCGTTTTGTAAGCCGTACGATACGCCCACAAGGCGTCATCCAGTTTAGTGGACCAATCCTTACGGTCGGCTCGTACGGTTTTCTGTAAAATTTCTTTAATTTGCCTATTCGATACCTCAACTTGCCCACTCGTTTGTGGGTGATATGGTGTTGCAATTCGGTGATCTACGCCATATTGTTTAAGAAGTTTGCCAAAATAAAAGTTTTAAAAATGTGATCCCCCATCACTTATGATCACACGAGGGATTCCAAATCGTGAAAATATGTTGCTTCAGACAAACTTGCATACAACTTTATGGTCATTCGTCTTGGTGGCGATTGCTTCAATCCATTTAGATACATAATCTACCGCCACCAAGATGTATAAATTGCCAAATGAATTCGGGAATGGGCCCATGAAATCGATTCCCCATACATCAAATATATCAACTACTAAAATCGGTTGCATGGGCATCTCCCTCCGTTTCGAAATACTACCCATCCTTTGGCATTTTACACAATTCTTAGCAAATTCAAAAGCATCTTTAAATATGGTGGGCCAATAAAGTCCACATGATAAAACTTTGTGACCCGTCTTTTGACCACTAAAATGGCCACCACATGCGGAGGCATGTAACATCTCCAAAACACAAGGAATTTCTTCATCCGGGATGCATCTTCGGATGATCTGGTCTGCTCCAACTTTGAAAAGATCTGGCTCTTCCCAAATGTAATGCTTCGCTTTAGCTAAAAATTGTTGTTTTTTCTTCCGTGTCCAATGTTCTGGAACATTACCTGTAGCTGCATAATTTGCAAAGTCAGCAAACCAAGGTTCAGTTGAAATAGCTAATAAATGCTCATCTGGAAACGTTTCTTTAATGTCGGCATCTGGTTCATCAATTTCATGAATCACTCGAGATAAGTGGTCCGCTACCACATTCTCGCTTCCCTTCTTATCACGTATTTCAAGGTCGAACTCCTGCAATAATAAAATCCATCTAATCAACCTTGGTTTAGCATCCTTCTTTTCCATGAAATACCTGACAGCACTATGATCAGAATAAATAATAACCTTGCTACCCCAAAGATAGGATCTAAACTTATCCAACGCATAAACAACCGCAAGCAACTCTTTCTCAGTAGTGGTGTAATTTAACTGAGCATCTGAAAGAGTCTTGCTTGCATAATAAATAGCTACGGGTTTCTTGTCAACCCGTTGTCCCAAAACCGCCCCAACCGCATAGTCACTCGCATCACACATGATTTCGAATGGGAGAGACCAGTCCGGTGATTGTAAAATTGGGGCTTCAATCAATTTTTGTTTTAAAGTATCAAACGCTTTTAAACATTTTTCATCAAAAACAAATGGAACATCTTTTAAAAGAAGGTTACATAGCGGTTTGGTGATAACTGAAAATCCTTTAATGAACCGTCTATAAAACCCGGCGTGTCCTAGAAAGGAACGAACGCCTTTAACATTAGTAGGTGGAGGTAAAGATGAAATTACTTTAATTTTAGCATGATCTACCTCAATCCCCTTACTTGAAATCACGTGTCCCAACACAACTCCCTCTTGAACCATAAAATGGCTCTTCTCCCAACTTAGTACCAAATTTGTTTCGACACATCTTTTTAAAACTCTTGTTAATTGATCTAAACATGACTCAAATGATGTACCGAATATGGAAAAATCATCCATAAAAATCTCCAAAGACTCCCCGACCATATCTGAGAAGATACTCATCATGCACCTTTGGAAGGTGGCCGAGGCATTACACAATCCAAATGGCATTCGCCTAAATGCGAAAGTGCCATATGGACATGTAAAAGTGGTCTTTTGTTGATCATCTGGATGTATAGCTATTTGATTGTAACCTGAATACCCGTCTAGAAAACAATAAAACTTCTGACCTGCGAGTTTCTCTACAATCTGATCAACAAAAGGCAATGGAAAGTGATCTTTGGAAGTTGCAGCATTCAACTTCCTGTAATCTATGCAAATACGCCACCCGGTTACCGGCCGAGTGGCAATTTCTTCACCTGATTCACCTTTGATAATCTGAATCCCTGCCTTCTTTGGTACCGTCTGAGTCGGGCTTACCCAAGTGCTGTCAGAGATGGGGTAAACGATTCCCGCATCCAGCCACTTCAGAACTTCCTTCTTCACCACTTCCCGCATATTCGGGTTCAATCTTCTTTGAGCATCCCTAGCTGGCTTGGCTCCTTCTTCAGTGATGATCTTATGCATCACAATGGATGGGCTAATTCCCTTTAAATCTGCGATTGTCCATCCAATAGCCGCCCTATGTTCCATGAGAACTTCCATCAACGCCTTTTCTTGAGCTTCCGTCAAATTAGACGCAATGATCATCGGAAGGGTGTCATTGTCTCCCACAAATGCATACTTCAAATGCTTCGGTAACTCCTTCAGTTCAAATTGAGGAGGTGATTCCAATGATGGCTTAAGGTGAGAGTCAATATGTTCGGGTAAACTTTCTACTTGGTGGGTCCAGGTGGGTTTTCCTTCCTTTATAGCCATTACCTCCAACTCTTTTTTTAGCTTTTCCAACTCTTCATGCATCTCAAAATCAACCCTGTCACAAATAGCATACGTCTCTGTGGTGCTTTCCTCATTAACATGAGGTTGGCACCCGTCAATAATGTCCGCCAAAAAGCATTCATCATTGACCAGAGAATGAGATGTATTGGAAAAGACATTTAAACGCACCTTCCTATTACCAAACGTCATGTCAACTGTCCCGTTTCTACAGTCTATTAAAGCATTTGCAGTTGCTAAAAACGGTCTACCAAGTATGACATTAGGTTGTTTAGTTTTGTCAATTGACACATAGTCTAAAACCAAGAAATCAACTGGATAGTAAAAATCTTCAACCTTGACAATGACGTCATACACAATCCCCCGAGGTAGTTTTAAGGTCAAATCGGCCAACACCACGGTGGTGTCGGCTTTTTGTAAAGGTCCGAAATCATATTGGTCGTATAAACTACCCGGTAAGATACTAACTCTTGCTCCCAAATCCAGTAATGCTCGACTCATCTTAAATTCACCCACTTGAATGGGAATCAAAGGAGCACCTGGATCTCGGAGTTTTGGAGGTAGGGCACCCGACAGAACGACACTAACATTTTCTGTTAAATCAATTTTCTTTGGAAATTTGTTGTGTCGTTTTTGGGTGCAGAGATCCTTCAGATATTTAGCATAAGCCGGAACCTGTTTAATGGCTTCTAATAAGGGGATATTGATTTTCACTTGTTTAAAAATTTCCCAAACTTCTTCCTGTTGTGGGCCCCTTTTTCCTGTTTTGCCGGTTTTTGTTTCAGGATTTTCCAATGCCTTAGGAAACGGTATGGTATTACCCTCCACACCCTTTTCCTTTGGTTTGGACAAGTCATTCTCTATTACCCTATTGTTAGATTCTTGAAAAGATATTTTTTTTGATTCCTTAGGGTTTACAGGTTCAGACTCAAGCTCATTATCCTCATTTTCATCCCAATCCTCCACCACACCCTCAACAAATTGTGTTGGAGTACCAACCTTATTATCATACACTTTACCAGAACGAAGTACACTTACCTGGTTTACACGTGCATTCTTGGTAGCTGAACTGTTGCTCTGATGTTGTGGGTTGACCGTGGTGGTACTTGGCAGCTTTCCGGGGTCTCTTCTCAACTGGGCTATATCCTCTGCTAATTGCCCCAATTGCTTCTGCATTGCTACCGATGTCTTATCTCTAACCTCATTATCCTTCTGAATATCCTTCATAAATGACATGATTGCATCTAGTTTCGAATCACTCGAGTCGCCTCCACCACCTGAAGAATTACCTTGCTGGTTACCTTGATTCCTCCAACTCCCTTGATAATTGCTTTGATTTTGCTGTTGGTTGTTGGCTTGAGGCCCTTGATTGCATTGGGCTCGATTCTGGTAACCTCCTTGTTGGTAATTTCCTTGCCGATTCTGATACTGTTGACCTCCTTGGTTAGGTACCTGAAAATTGGGGTTCAACTGATTAGTAGAATTACCGTAACTAAAATTGGGGTGGTTTCGCAAACCTGGATGATATGTATTCGATTTCATATCATATTGCTTTCGTTCACCATAGATTTGACTCACTTCAACGGTCTGACCACCCAACACAACACATTCTCCGAATTGATGCCCTAACTCTCCACATTCAGTGCACACCGAAAACGTATTGGCGGTTTTAACTTCACCCCCTTTTCCAAAATTCATTTGAGCTACCTGACGCTCAAGCAACAAGTTTTGATGCCTCAACTTCTCGACCCGTTCCTCAGCTTCATAATCAACCGACTCCGCTGAACTCGATCTTGCCCTCCTGCTAGATTGTGCCTGTCTCTTCGAAGTGGCACTTTGTCTCTCCAAGTATGCCCAATCTGCAGCCTCGGTGTTCGTGAGGAACGTACCATTGCTGATGGCGATAAGATCTCTTACATCATCGGGAAGTAGCCCATCATAAAACGCCTTAATTAATTCCCGTGTCTGAATTTCATGATGTAGGCATTTCCTAAGCAACTCCTTAAACCTTGTGAACGCCTCATGGAACGCTTCACCTGAATGTTGCTGGAAAGCTCTGATTGCATCCCGAGCTTCACTGGTTCTGTTCATTGTGTAATACTCCTCCAAAAATACCTGTTGCATCTCTTGCCAAGTGTAGATACTCTCCGGAGGTAATGTTGCGAACCATTGGTGTGCCTTGTCTTTCAGGGTAAATTGAAACAACATTAGCTTCACCTCATCCTCTGTGAAACCCGAACCTCCTATAGTTTAGCAAATTGAATCAAAACTTGCAATGTGCAAGTATGGCTCTTCGGTTCTTTTTCCATAAAATTCCGGCAAATGACCTAAGTATTGAGGCCTCACCTCGAAGGGTCGATTATTATTCCCCACCGGTGTAACTATAGCTGATGAGTTGGGTACTACAACGGGTCGACAATGACCTTCAACAGCTTGAATTGGTGCCCCTTGAATGACTTGTGGGACACCATCCACAAACTGTATCTGCTCGCCCCTAAACCGATTATTAGCTCTTCCCGCATTAAACTGCGGGACTCCATTATGAACTTGATTTTGTGGGATCGGGCGCGGGATGGGATTTCTTTGATTGACCTGTTGTTGTACTGGGTGTCCTAGATTAACATTATACCCTTCGTCGTATCCGTAATCTGCGTATCTCCCGTCATACTGATTTTGATAATCATCATCTTCCCAACCGGATTCCCAAGTATGCACGCTGCCTTCTATGTGTTGGAAACCCTCATCATACCCGTGTTGATGTTGTGGTTGGTTAAGACGAATGATGTCCCCATGTCGGAGATTTAGATTTGTCGGTTGGTTTTGTGGGCCTGGGTTGAATTGTGGAAATGGTTGTGGTGGTGGTTGATTCTGGTTTTGGTTATTGGGCTGGTTTTGATTTTGGTTTTGGTTTTGGTTTTCAGGGATTGGTGGATCTGGAATGGGTGGCATTGGTTCGTTCTGAGCTTGGTTTTGTGGTTCTTGATCAGCCATCTCGTTAGCTGCTTGTTCAAAGTCTTGAGCAACTGTTGATGACTGAGCTCTAGCTTTTACTGCTGAACGTAGAAGAACGAGATTCTGTCGAGCAGTCTTTTCGATTTCTGGATCAAACAAAAGCGGTGATGACTTCTTTGAAAACCTGGTATGCATGCAACACGAGAATCACCTGCACACAGACAAACAAGAAACCAAGCGTAATAGAGCACGAAACAAATAAAAGACAAACAAAAGGAAATATTTTTGGATTTTTGGTTTTTCTAATTTTTAGGTTTTTTGATTTTTTTTTTTTAATAAAAACAACTAACTAACACTAAGCGCACCGATTCCCCGGCAACGGCTCCATTTTGATCGATGTCGAAAGGTCGGTCAAAAACAAGTTTAAAAATTGGTCCTAAGTACCTTTACTAGCAAGGGTAAGTAGGGTCGTCTCCACAGGGAATATGTGGTTAGTGTTGATTGTAGAAACCTAGATTAACTAAAACTAAGAAAAACTATTGCTTTGATTGCGTTTTGAGATTTTTGATCGAGAATAATTAAGAAAGTTATCAATTTTAAAGAAAAGCAACCCCCTCCGGATTTCCGGTTCAATGATTCACCCAAACCTGTTTAATTAGATAGATACCAAAAGGTCTTGTTAACGGTTTAGTTTGATTGATAATCAAAGACAAGTTTTTAATAATAACCTATGCAATTTAATTACCAAATCATAAGTGCCAAGAACCCACCCAATAACCAAACTACTCACGATGCAAGTAAACCGAATGCGAATGGTAAAAGATGAATAATTGCAACACTCACAATTCTTTTAAACAAAACTAAACCACAAGTATTCTTCAAGTTATGAAAAACAATCCAAAAAACTAAATAAACAAGGTTTGAGTTTCACATACATGAACCATCCACCCGGAGGTGGTCACAAAAGAATCTAGCCACTCATAGTCATGATTTGATCTTCTTGGTTGTCTTGGATGATTGATTGCATGAAAGATTGATGAAAATTGAGGTTGGGAACTCCAAAATTCGTCCTTGGGAAGTGGAAAACGGCTAGGGTTCGTGAATCTCTCGTTTAGGGTTGAAGATATCATAAAATAAAGTGAAATCCTGAATTTTCGCGTAACTATCTGCTGCCAGCGCAAGGTTGCGCCCCTCCTGGCACAAGGTTGCGCCCCTGACTTACCAGCACCTGTATTGCGTCCAAACTGACACCAGGTCGCGCCAAACTGGTTCCTTCTTGCGCCAAGTACTAGTTTCTCACCATTTTTGACATTGTTCAACTCCCAACTTGTGTGTAAGCTTCTAACCTTCATAAATCTTCCCGAAAACCTCCCGTTTAGCTTCAAAATCCATCCGTTAAGCTCTGGGCACCTACAAATAGAAACACACTCAAAGTAACCATGTTTTATGATAATAAACACTTAAATCCTTATATTTACACATGTTAAAACACGGTTATTTACCCTTTTATCATGTAATGTATTAAAAGCATGGTGGATATGCCGCTGGTACTTCCTATATATAAGTGCTTTTAACACATTATATATCGTTGCGTTATCTAGATCACTTGGGTAAACGATTTCGAAACAATGTCACACAAGGATGTTTTCTAAATAATATAAACCATACGAGTTTTATTAACGAGTTTTTATGAGATATTTTACAATTTGATTTAATAAAACAAATGTTTTGGAGTTAAGAATCATGGCTACGAGATTTTGCAAATTATAACCAACTTGATTTGAGTTGGTTAATTATGTCGCAATATTATACTTTTCAAAACAAGGTTTTTAAATAAGTATTGCAACATGTAAAACGAGCCATGAAATTGACACTCATATAAAACCTATGTACTCGCCGGCATTTTCATGCTGACATATTTTCACGTGTGTTTCAGGTACCATGGTTGATGATGTTTGATGATGATTTTTGTGTACGCTAACATAGGAATGGACGAGGCCTTAGTGACTTAATAACAATGAAAGTCTATTTGTTCTTGTTTTGTTTCTAATTCCAATGTAATGTAATACGTGTAATTTAATAAAACAAAACTGTTTAATCCATGGTTGTGAAACAATGATTCTGTTACAACACTCCCCGACGTTTCCACCACGTTTTGTTGTTTTACGTGGTCGGGGTGTGACAGAAAAGTTGGTATCAGAGCCAATGGTTATAGGGAATTAGGTTATTAGTAATGCTTTGACCTAGACTATAACCTTCCTAGGACCCTAACGCGAGTTTACTTGCGTTTAGTCATAAAATAATACCGTTCCTATCTTTAGGCAGCAACCACAATAAGAACACAAAATTCGAATATGCTTTGAAAAATAATCATCTGTTCTAGGATGATTTATTATAAGGTTACGAACCTTCAAAGTTTTCAAATTCTCATCAAAGTTTGGGGCTACATAATGTGAACACGTGCAAACTGGAAGGGTGGGTTCCTGTACCCTGAGCTTTCTGTCTAAGGCTAGAGTGTTCGTACAAATCCGAAATATCGGACCGGTCACTCTTACCTGGGAACTCTTGGGGTGAGTGTCCATTATAGGCGAGCATGTCTTCGCGATACATTATGAGGACCTATTTGCTTTGATTCAGCCTTTGTGTGTAGTTTGTTTGCTTCGTGGTTCAAACAAATGACCATCACCCATGCTTTTGGTCGGTAATTGTAACATCCTATTCTTACCCAATGCCATTTCATTTGTTTTCTCTCTTGTTTCCCCTTTTTAGAATGCCTCCACGACGCGAAAATCATTTACCTATTGAAGAGCTGGCAGCTGTCATTACGCAGCAAATGACTTCTGCAATCCCGAACATCGTTGCTCAATGTAACCAAGCTCTCAATAACAATAATGCCCCCTACAACTTCAAGAAGTTCAACTCGGCTAAGCCATCAAAGTTTTCTGGGTCTCAAGGAGCGACTGCACTTCTGTAATGGTTCGAGAGTCTAGAGAGCACCTTCAGGCATGTTCAATGCCCAAATGAGCGAAAGGTAGAATTCGTATCTAGTGTCTTTGAGAAACGAGCTTTGACATGGTGGAATGGTGTGATGAGAGATAGGGCTATCGATGTGGCACTGGCTCAAACGTGGGAAGAGCTTTGAGCTCTGATGATGAAGGAATTCTGTCCTCGTCATGAGATCAGGGCCTTGGAAAGGGAATTCGACGATCTTAAGCAAGATAGCTGTGAGCATCGAGCCTACACGGATCGTTATGAGGAGTTAAGTCTGTTATGCCCGAATATGGTTACACCTTTGGATAAGGCAATCGAAAAGTACATTGATGGCCTCCCTGACCCAGTACAAGACATTGTGACTGGTAGTAACCCCACTACGGTTAGGCATGCCATTGAGCTATCTGCTACCTTGACTGAATCTCAAATCAGGAAAGGTAAACTTTTCCGAAAAGGTGATAAGAAACCAATCGAGGAATCGAAACCCAAAGATGAACAGACTGAATCCTCCAAGAAGTCAAGGAAGCGAAAAGCTTCCCAGAACTTCATCGTGGTTGCTCACAATGATCAAGCTGCCCCCAACCAACCAGCTCAACCCCCTGCTAGGAAGCCATACAACGGAACTGCACCCTTGTGCAACCAATGTAACCTTCATCATCATGCTAGTGTGAAGTGCCGTAAATGCAAAATTTGTGGACTTATACGTCATACATCAAGAGTTTGCCGAGCTGCAGTTGCACCAAATCAAGCTGACAACAATCCTGCTCAAACTCGTTTTCCACCAGGTTCTTGCTACAACTGTGGCGAGATGGGTCATTTCCGAAGAAATTGCCCAAAGCTTGCTAATGCAAATCCAGCACAGGGATGAGCATCTGACCAAATAGAAAACAACACCGTTTAGAAATAATCACGTCTTATGTATTATTTTTTTTTGTTATCAAGGTCCATGAAACAGTTGTTATCGTTGTTTATAAATAAATCGTTTATTTACATTGCAATATATTTATGTGGTTACATGTATAAACAACATATCTCCTACAATACCGACAATCAGGGAATTGTATTCCTTGAAGAACAGACTACCCCCAAAATTCTTCCATTTTATGATCTCTTGCGTTTTCCATGAAAATCCTAAGTACCTGTTTCTTCCAAAGAAACGAAGTACAAGGCGCTAGTTACAACTCTGGACGAATACCTAAAGTACCACTATAAATCCTTAATAGGGTACCTAAGGGTATTTCCGTAAATCCTAAAATTGTTGTGTACCTTAATTCGAATATTACGTTTCTTTGAAAACAAAATCGAATTTTCAGAAGATCATCCTATCTTCATAGATAGATTCTTGAAAATGATTAAAGTGCCAAATGAAATCCACGGATTGGATTCCTGGTGTGCTTTAAATATCCGTGTCCAAAGATAACAAATTAAAGGTCAAATTAAACAAATATGTGATTATGTGCTTATGTGTTCCCTTTTATGTTTTTGTGTGATCCAAGTTTTTATTATCCAAATCCTCGTAGAATCTTCCATATCTTCGTATAAGGGATTCATAGTAGGATATCCAAAGGTACTACCTTAAATCCTTAATGGGCTTCTACGTAATAGTTAAGACCCTTGGATTATAATGTACTATTCCATAATTAGACCCCTTGAGTGGTCTAGTTAAACAGATTGATCCAAAAATCTGGTTAGGAATATCATGTGATGATATAACTGAAAAGACTCCTTGGTTGTCTAATTAAAGAGATCATTTATCAATCTAATTAAAAGGACCCTATGATAGTCTAGTCACACTCATCACAGGTTTGATTTTCTTCCCCTTCACATTACAAAAAAACTGTGCGGACTGTGCAAAGAATTACGTAATTATAGATGCATACATAATTATGGAATTCAGTGTACAGAAACCACAGCAAGTTTTGTCATGTGTCTAGAGTTGACTCAGTTCATTTACGTTTCTGAAGAATACCCATTGAGGAAAATGACTCATTCCGTTCATTTTCGTTTCTGAAGAATATCCATCGAGGGAAATGAATATCCCTAATTTTTCTTTTTTCCTTCATTTCCATTTCTGAAGAATACCCATTGAGGAAAATGACTCATTCCGTTCATTTTCGTTTCTGAAGAATATCCATCGAGGGAAATGAATATCCCTGATTTTTTTCCTTCATTTCCGTTTCTGAAGAATACCCATTGAGGAAAATGACTCATTCCGTTCATTTTCGTTTCTGAAGAATATCCATCGAGGGAAATGAATATCCCTGATTTTTCTTTTTTCCTTCATTTTCGTTTCTGAAGAATACCCATTGAGGAAAATGACTCATTCCGTTCATTTTCGTTTCTGAAGAATATCCATCGAGGGAAATGAATATTCTTGATTTTTCCTTCATTTCCGTTTCTGAATAATACCCATTGAGGAAAATGACTCATTCCGTTCATTTTCGTTTCTGAAGAATATCCATCGAGGGAAATGAATATTCTTGATTATTCGTTCATTTTCGTTTCTGAAGAATACCCATTGAGGAAAATGACTCATTCCTTCATTTTCGTTTCTGAAGAAAATCCATCGAGGGAAATTAATATTCTTGATTATTCGTTCATTTTCGTTTCTGAAGAATACCCATTGAGGAAAATGACTCATTCCGTTCATTTTCGTTTCTGAAGAATATCCATCGAGGGAAATGAATATTCTTGATTATTCGTTCATTTTCGTTTCTGAAGAATACCCATTGAGGAAAATGGCTCATTCCGTTCATTTTCGTTTCTGAAGAATATCCATCGAGGGAAATGAATATCCTTGATTTTTCCTTCATTTTCATTTTTAAAGATTGTCCGTTGAGAGAAACGACAGGATTATGCCTTGCATAATATTTGATGGGTTATTCTACGCAAATAGATAAACACCCTAGATTCCATGCAAGGCAATTATTTAACACAGCATCGCAGACAGACTCCTACGAATAAATTTCGGGACGAAATTTCCTAAAGTAGGGGAGACTGTGACACTTGTGCCTCTGCGACCATCAAACAAATACCAAACCAATGAAATATTGTATTTCATACTTGGGATATGTATAAATATGTGTATCTTTTGCACATATCAATTCTTGTTCGATTTCAAGCTTTAAATAGCTGTCTCGAAGGTTATACGGGCACTGATGCGTAAATATAACCAGTTTAATGCAATGAACACTCCGGAATAGTGAAATAGGCTTAACATACCTTAAATAACCTTTAAATAGCTGTCTCAAGTTTATTCGCTTAAAGGGACTAATTTCGACAAACTGCGAAAGTATGCCGATTTGTACTGTAACGAACATTCCGGAACATGACCATAAGTTAAACATACCCTAAATATCCTTTAAATAGCTTAGAAATAGGCTTTGAGGGGTTCGGTGTGCTAAAATAAACTTTTTGGTCATTCAGGGACTAAAAGCGTCAAAAAGTGCATAAGTTTGCATTTTCGCGCATATCTTACGTTCTGAATACATCCGGAGATCCAAAACATTATGTAATCATTAAAATATTTAATTTTAGTGATTGGCATGATAAAATTCCATTCGTCGCGTAATTTGGATCGTTTTTCGCATTCGTTCGTGTTTCGTCGTAATTAACCGAACAACGCAATCGTACGACCAAACGAACCGACATCCGAGATATTTTTGAGCATGTTTCATCTTCCCTATACTTTAACTTCATTTTAGAGCCTTGAAATGGGATTTACGGGGCTTAAACGTGTCAAAAAATGCATCAAAAACCATGTTTTGCACATTCAGGGACCAAAATTGACAATCTGCCATAGTTATCTTAGGAAGGGACCAAAATGGAAAATCTAAATTCCAGCTATTCCCCTCATTTTCACATGTTTTTAATGAAACTAGGGGCTCCCATGGTTTCACAAAACCATGGGCACATGTGTACGGATGAGATCGAAGCTCGTTTTACGATGAACGATCTTAACGGTTGTGCAAAAACTATAAATACCCCATCCATCTCATTGTTGCAACTCACATTTGATCTGGTATTTCTCTAAGTTGATGTGCTTTCACTTCATACCTGAGAATAATCGGGTCAAACTTCCGTTCTTGGACCTTTTGTAAGTCCTCTTTCGTTCTTTTTCGCGTGAAAGTCAAATTGTGTTTGACTTTCTGCTTTGACCAGTTTATGGTCAACATGAAGTTCGTTTGAACTTCATAACATGAGCGTAATCACGATGGTTTTATTCTCTTGTGACTATACCTACTGATTACCACGTTATCTAGGCATAGTGGCGAGTCGTAGTTTCGGCCAAAATGCGTATTCTTGCTTATTTTGTAACCAAACTACTTTTAGGTATCAAAACCGTTTGTTTTGATACCAAAAATATTTTCAAACCTCGTTAAGCATGTTTTAACATGTTTAGCTCGTCACTTTAGGTTTAGTGCTTATGTAGGGTCGTAAGGTAAGCGGTCTAAACAACCACTTATACTTTCGAACCCGACTCGTTTGGTCGATCTTTAGGATCCGAACAAACACATTAGGTGACCATAGTTGCATAGGGAATAACCTTCCGAGGTTATATCTTATGGTCACGTCGTTTAAGTAGTTGTATGATAGGTAGTTTATATGCCTTAGGTAAATGACCAAAATGCCCTTTTTACGCCAAAATTTATTTTAAGCATATGTAACATAATTTTTGATATCTAAACTGATTTAGCAACAATATTAGACATGTTAAGGGATATTTTACTTATCATAGGACTAGTTAGGCGGTCCGAACGCGTATTACGCGAACGACGCGTTAAAGTGGCGTAAGCTACCTTAACGAGTCGTAATGGGTCGTAAGCACTTATGTTAGGTTTCGTTTTAGAATGTAGGCTTTGTTAAACCATATTACATGAGTCCCTATACTCATTTGGTTTACGAAACCTCATTTTATCCGATCCTCCGATTTAGGTCCGTTTATTTACATAGTTACCTATATTAGGTGTCGTTTGATTCCGTGATCCCTCTAGCTTTGCTTGGTTGTTATTCAAGACTTCTAAGCATCCTCAAGTGGGTACATAGACCCCTCTTTTACTGTTTTCCAAACGTTTTGGGGTGAAACACATGTGCCTACTTGTTATTTTCATGCTTTCCATGTTTTCATATCATATACTTGCTATGTTCATTAGTACACTATCAGTACATGATTTCATTATGTTTTGCTATGTATGTTCACTTAACATGCTAGCACAATTGTTTTACATTTTGAACCATTTGAAATCATTGGATGTATGTGAACCATTTGTAACCATTTGATGTATTTGAACCATTTGAAATCTTTGGATTTATGTGAACCGTTTGTAACCATTTGATTTATGTGAACCATTTGTAACTGTTTGAGCCATTGGGTTAGGGAAGTGATTAGGTAACGGGGCAAGTGTAATGTGTTAAAAGCATGGTGGATACGCCGTTGGTACTTCCTATATATAAGTGCTTTTAACACATTATATATCGTTGCGTTATCTAGATCACTTGGGTAAACGATTTCGAAACAATGTCACACAAGGATGTTTTCTGAATAATATAAACCATACGAGTTTTATTAACGAGTTTTTATGAGATATTTTACAATTTGATTTAATAAAACAAATGTTTTGGAGTTAAGAATCATGGCTACGAGATTTTGAAAATTATAACCAACTTGATTTGAGTTGGTTAATTATGTCGCAATATTATACCTTTCAAAACAAGGTTTTTAAATAAGTATTGCAACATGTAAATCGAGCCATGAAACTGACACTCATATAAAACCTATGTACTAGCCGGCATTTTTATGCTGACGTATTTTCACGTGTGTTTCAGGTACCATGGTTGATGATGTTTGATGATGATTTTTGTGTACGCTCACATAGGAATGGACGAGGCCTTAGTGACTTAATAACAATGAAATTCTATTTGTTCTTCTTTTGTTTCTAATTCCAATGTAATGTAATACGTGTAATTTAATAAAACAAAACTGTTTAATCCATGGTTGTGAAACAATGATTCTGTTACAACACTCCCCGACGTTTCCGCCACGTTTTGTTGTTTTACGTGGTCGGGGTGTGACACTATGTCACTATTCCGGAGTGTTTGTTGTGTTAATCTGATTACATTTATGTATCAGTTCGCCTATAACTTTCCAGAAAGCGATTTAAAGCTCGAAATTGAACAAGAATTGATATGTGCAAATGATACACATATTTATACAAATACTAAGTATGAAACACAATATTTCATTGGTTTTGTATTCCTATGATGGTCAAAGAGGCATAGATGTCACACAAATCGGTTTTGTAACATTAATAGACATGTTCCAACATGGCTAACTCATCATTTCTAGTTTAGTGCTCTTTCCTTAGTCGGAAGTCGAGCGGTTAGACTACCGTTTTGACTTTCGAATCTGACTCGTTTGCTCAATCTTAGGATTCGACCAAGCGCATTTTTATGACCATAGAAATATAGGGAATAACCCTCTGAGGTTATACCTTTTGATCATATAGTTTGTATAGTCATATGAGGAGTCGATTTTATGCTCTTTTAAAATGCTGAAAATACCCTTTTTGCGCATAAAATAGTTTCTAACATATAAGATCATTGTTTTGAAATCTAAACTGATGTTGCAACATAATCAAACTTGTTTTGACAAATTAGACTCATCATAGGACTTATCTAACCATCCGAACTTTTAGTTACGCTTACGACCTGTTAAAGTGGTGTAAACCACTTTAACAAGTTGTAACGGGTTAAAGCACTTAGGAATCCTTTCTAATCAGAATGTAAGGTATTATAAAACATATTATACGAGACCCTTCACTCGTTTGGTATTATAAACCTCATTCTATCCGATCTCCCGTTCAAAATCTCGTTACACTAACATAGTATTCCGATACATTAGGACACACTAGAGCTTTATTTATTCAATTGAACAAGGACATGCACGCAATCCCAAATGAATACATAGTTCCCCTCTTTTACATTTTCTAAATGTTTCGGGGTGACTCATATGTGCTAAATTGTTTTCAAGTTTTCAAAACAAAGTCTATGGTTTATATATAACACTATAACACTATGCTTTCAATAATGTGGGAAACTTGTTGGTGCGTTATCCATAACACGAATGACATTCATTAGCTTTGGCCGAGCCGACCTGTAGTATGTTATGGTACCATAGGACTGACAATCCTGTTACCAGACTTCTCGGGGTTTGTGGGGAAGTTTGGGGAACTACAGAAACTGTATTTTTAACGTACCCTTTGGTGGTATGTTAGTCGATTTAAAGAGACCCTTTGGTGGTCTAGACGAGTCATCATAGGTTTGAATGTATTCACCAAAACGACCACAATTTTCACATTAAAAACACGGACGAATTGTTTATACAAAACAAGGACGATTGGTTTATAACACGGGCGATTGGTTTATGACACACCCCGACTCGCAGCTGAAGTAAAATACAGGTTGCAACAGACACATGGAACAGACACATTGCTCACAAAGATATTATATTATACATTACCAACGTGTTTCGTTTACATTATTTATTAACACAACAACACATAAGTCACAACTAAGTTTTCCACAAGTAGTCTGGTACTAGTAGCTATGCCTCTATTCACGTACTATCCATACTCAAAACTTGGAACTCTTACAAGCTTATTCCTCATTTGTTTTACCAGAAAAATATGTTACAATTTGGAAAAAATTCAGCTAAACATAGTTGGTGAGTTTCACTGTTTTAGTTTGTATTAAATAGATGTAATTATAATTCAAGTTTGGCACATTTGATTGAATATATACTGAGCCCACAAGTGAAGCCTTGACTGTCAACTCAACCCCGTGGTCCACCACCACGGCACTGACCCTGTGTAACTATGGCTAGTACCCCATAGTCTATGCTTGAACATGTACAATTGCGTATGTATCTCATGGCATTCCTGGCCATTGTAATTGGGTTTGTCGGACTAATAGTACTATTTACACATTCCCCGGCCTACGGTTAATCACTTGGGTCTGTGGGGACTTTTCATGTACTAGTGTTTACTCAGATAATTCACGTTATATCATGTATATATGTGCACGTGTGAACGTATGTAAAATGCATTTCACCCCATGTAAAACAAGAAAACAAATTTAAAACGGGGAAGTAAAACTCACGTAATAGGTAAGCACAACAATCACGCGGGGTATATGTGTCAGTGCTCTACTTCTTCAGTCCTGGTATCAGTTATTGTTAGGTTAAATACCAAAAAAAAGGGTTCTATTTGGGAATCGTTATAACTTTGTTAGGATGGGAAAATTCATCCGAGAATTGACCTATAGCATAACAGTAGAGCTGTGGGTATTATTTTAGTGTTAGATTTTTATAACCTAGACAAGTTACCTGGTTATCTAGGTTATCAGGCATAACCCAGACGAGTTATCTGGTCATCTAGGTTATTAGGCATAACCCAGACGAGTTATCTGGTCATCTTGGTTATCCGGCATAACCCAGACGAGTTATCTGGTCATCTAGGTTATCAGGCATAACCCAGACGAGTTATCTGGTCATCTAGGTTATCAGGCATAACCCAGACGAGTTATCTGGTCATCTAGGTTATCAAGCAAAACCCAGACTAACTACAAGTAATCAGGAACTTCCTGGAAAATATGAGATCTTTCCGAAATTGTTATACTGCGTTTCCGGCTACCGAAACTTCGCGATAACGCGATTTTTGAAACCCAAAGTAAAACTCAGTCAATGATCCCCAAACTTTTCCAGGATGTTCCTCATATTAAACTCAACATCTCTGAAATTTTGTGGTGATTTATTGAGCTCGTTTACTATTTTATCCTAAATTATTTCTTTAAAACAGTTAAAAATTCACCAAAAATACAAAAAATTCTAAAATTTTAATCTAGTCTCATTTTCACTATATATGATCAGCCTACAAAATATCAAGTTCATTGAGTACCCACGGACCAAGTTATGCTATAAACAATTCTGTATCTCCTAGATTCGATTTTCAGAAGTTATACCTAGCATTTCTTGGCGATTCAAGCGATCCTTGTACTTTTAAAAACATAGTTCTTTCTTGTATAGTACCTATACATAACACACAACACAAATATGCTAAAACCCATGTCAATCAATCGTTAGAACCATTATTTTTCGATTAGTGTTTGATTTGACCGAAAATTGTCGAATATGTTGATTTATTGATCCATAATCTGATGTTTTACAGTACCAAACACCATGTATGATCTTATTCTATCTTATTTAGGTTTGAACAACCTTTTTTCTTAGAAAAAAATATTATTTCATGGATCAAAATGATTTCTTTTGTTAAATACATGTTTTAGGTATGAAAAACATAAGAAACTTAATTAAAACCACTATCATACCTCAAGAATTTGTTGTATTTTGATGTATACTTGCTGGAACAGAAGGTATAAGGTTTTGAGGAGGTGTTTTGAAATGTGATAAAATGAAATAATGGAGAATTATGCTTTTAAGTGTCGTATGGAAATGTCAAGGGGTTTCTAGACCCCTTTGACTTAGTCAAAGACACAAATTGTGAGGATAAATGATAAGTATCAGCTGATCTTTTGAGCTAGGTTCGTTATCAGGTTTTAAGCGCGTCACGGGTACGCCAAACGGGCTCTTTTTCGCGCGTTTTTTGCACGGTTTTTAACGGTTTTGAAAACCGAACCCACCAACAACAAAACCAATACAATTTGATATTTTGACTTTGAAAAACTTATATTTATGTTAAATAAGTGTTTTTAGGCTTGAGTGACTGTTCGTTGCATGTTCGTTCGTTTCCGGTTGCGTTAAAATCAAAGGCGTTCCGCTAACCGGAAGCTGCTTTGTTTAACGTGCCAACTGCCTGTTAAGGCCTCAAATCTTACGTTATGGTCTAAATACCATATTCAAGTATTTCCATGCCCTTAGAATCATCTACGGCACCATCGTTTGTATCAAATTCGGTATTATACGGTTTGCGGACTGTTAAACGGAAAGCCTCCGTTTAACTTGTTTTTAGCACACTAAGGCATCAATATCGCACTGTTAGGTACTAGTATTCATATGTTTCTCATAGCGTACCCTCGGATTCATCCGAGTCATGTTTTTATCGTTTCTTGAATCGTGTAAGTTGAACGTACAATTATTGTTTCAACCACAACTAGGGTTTACCTGGTTTTGCCGTGGTTGTCACATTCTCCCCCGGTTAAGAAATTTCGTCCTCGAAATTCGATGTATCTAGTTGGGGAAGAGGTTCGGGTATTTCCTGCGGAATGCATCCTTCCGCTCCCACGTTTATTTAGGCCCTTCTTTCGAGTTCCATCGGACTTTCACCTACGAGATTTTGTCATGACGTAGTTGTTTGGTCTTCCCGTCTACGATTTCTACCGGTTCCTCAAAAAAGTGGAGTTTGTCATCAACATGCACATCTTCTAATGGTATAATAGCTGCTTCATCCGTGAGACGTTTCTTTAAGTTGGATACATGGAAGACATCGTGAATTGTGCTCAATTCATCTGGTAATTTCAGTCTGTACGCTACAGATCCAACCTTGGCAATAATTTCATACGGCCCAATGTACCTTGGAGACAACTTTCCAGCCTTGCTAAACCTTATCACTCATTTCCACGATGACACTTTTAACAGTACTTTGTCACCTACTCCAAACAACAACGGTTTCCGGCGAACATCGGCATAACTTTTCCGCCGATCCCGTGCCGCTTTCAGTCTAGTTTGGATCTTATGCACCTTGTTTGTCGTATCTTGAATTAGTTCAGACCCCGTGAGTTGAGTATCGCCCACTTCAGCCCAACAAAGTGGAGATCTGCACTTTCGGCCATATAGTGCTACGTACAGTGTGACTTGTATGCTACTATGATAGCTGTTATTGTAAGAGAATTCAATGAGGGGAAGGTGCTTATCCTAACTTCCTCCAAAGTCTAGGGTGCAAGCACGAAGCAGATCCTCCAATGTCTGGATAGTTCGTTCTGATTAGCCGTCGGTTTGGGGATGGTAAGCTGTACTCAGGTCTATCCTAGACCCCAAACCTTCTTGTAACTGTTGCCAATAGTGTGAAGTGAAATGACTATCACGGTCTGAAATGATTGCAACCGGTACCCCGTGTCTAGCCACAATTTCATTCGTGTAGATCTTGGCCAATTTCTCGATTTTATAGGTAGTATGAATCGGAATAAAGTGCGCCGATTTGGTTAGTCTATCTACTACTACCCAAATCGCATAGTGACCTCGGGGAGTTTTTGGAAGGTGGGTCACGAAATCCATCATGATTTGCTCCCATTTCCATTGAGGTATTTCGGGTTGCTGTAACATTCCTGAGGGTTTCTGGTATTCCGCCTTGACCCGGGCACAAGTTAAGCATTTGCTCACGTACTCTGCTACGTCCTTTTTCATACCTGGCCACCAATAAAATTCCTTAAGGTCTTGTCTGTACCGGGGTGAATAGAGTACTTAGACTTATGAGCCTCATCCATAACTAGTTGACGTAGGTCATGGAGAGTAGGGATCCATACTCTATCTTTGAAATACAACACTTCATCCGGTTTCTTCGCAAAATTCCCTTCATTTCCATATAAGTTTTCGCTATTTAGTTGGCCTTCCTCCAAAGCTTCCATTTGAGCATTAGGAATCTGCTCTTAGAGACTAGTTTGAACAATCATCCCAAGAGCTCGCACTCTGAGTGGCTTTACTCGGTCTTTTCTACTCAAGGCATCGGCTACTACGTTAGCCTTACCTGGGTGGTATTTTATTTCACAGTCATAATCTTTCAATAGCTCCACCCATCTGCGTTGTCTCATATTCAACTCCTTTTGATCGAAGATATGTTGGAGGCTCTTGTGATCCGTATAAATTGTACTTTTGGTACCGTACAAGTAATGCCTCCATATCTTAAGTGCAAATATCACCGCGCCCAACTCTAAATCATATGTAGTATGGTTCTTTTCGTGTACTTTCAATTGTCTGGAAGCATATGCAATAACCTTGTTTCTCTTCATCAATACGCATCCTAGACCACGTCGAGATGCGTTGCAATACACTACAAAGTCATCATTACCCTCTGGAAAAGTCAAAATTGGCGCCTCACATAACTTTTGTTTTAACAGCTGAAAAGCTGTTTCTTGTTCTTCGCCCCATTCGTACTTTCGATCTTTCTGCATCAAGGCAGTTAGGGATTGAGCAATGCAGGAAAAGTTCTCAATAAAGCGATGGTAATATCCTGCCAATCCTAAGAATTGGCGTATCTCTTTTAGAGACTTAGGCGCTTGCCAATTCTTAATAGCTTCGATCTTACTAGGGTCAACATGAATCCCTTGTTGATCTACCACATGTCCTAAAAAACGCACCGCTTGTAACCAGAAGTCACAGTTTGACAGCTTGGCGTACAATTTCTCTTTTCTCAATATCTCCAGTATGGCTAGTAGATGGTGCTCGTGTTGCTTTTTACTCTTGGAATAGATCAAAATATCGTCAATAAAGACTATGACGAATTTATCTAGATATGGTTTACAAACTCGGTTCATGAGGTCCATAAACACCGCTGGTGCGTTGGTTAACCCAAAGGGCATAACCAGGAACTCATAGTGACCGTACCGAGTTCGAAAGGCTGTTTTAGGGATATCTGTAGGATCGGGATTCAATCAAATGATTCGATCAGAAGAGTTCTAGACTAAATTAGAGGAGGAATTCATTGATTTGATCTTCATTGCAGCTAGATTTACAGTTAGAAGTAGATTAAATGTCGATTGTATTGATTTGATAAAGTTACACGAGCTGGAGACACTTCGGCAGAGCTTCGCTACCGGAATCAGATTGTTCCAAATGAAGACCTGGACTCACCTATTTATAGGAATGCCAGACAGCACGAACCAGACAAGCCAGACCGCACGAGCTAGCTAGAAAGCACGAACTGCCAGAAAGCACAAACAGCCAGAAAGCACGAACTGCCAGAAAGCACGAACTGGCCAAACCCCATGAGATTGTCACCTCGTGTGAGGTGGCCTAGTCACTTCATGAGGGGTGGCTGGTTCAGGTCTGTTTCCCGTTTCTCTCGTACAACGTGTCCTGGTCTATCTATTCTAACTTACATGACTCGATACAAGACGAAGTCAACATACATATGCACTAACAAACTCCCCTTGGATGTTGACGAGTCTTCAGTGAATTGAGTCTTCATTCTTGATCGGTCTTCTCGCTCTTTCCAAAGTATTCTCCATTGTATGAATCTTTATCAAACTCTCTCTTACTCTTCCAGAATCTCAACCTTACTCTTCGAACTCTCTTGATCAGATCTCTTGATTTCTTAAGCTCATCAGCATTAGCAGCTTCTATCTCGAATGCTATTTTAAGATCTGAATCTGGTTCTTACGTCTTCAGACTCCCCCTTTCGATAAGCTGGGATCGCAGTCTGGAATTCACTATCTGCAGGCTTTGGATCGGAAACCTGGCTCTAATCTGCATACGCTTATGCGAAAAATCCTCAGGAGTCGAAACATAGCTCTTTCAAAGCTTATTACCTGCACATACTCTACCCAAAAGATAAGGTTTTTTCATTTTAAAAACATTCATAGTCTAATCATCTATACACATATGCAAGATAGACAATTTTAACATAGATGAACTTTGATTATTCACTTGTAAAAACAAATTTGGTTTCAAATTAATGAACCATTTAATCTTTTCAAATTCACTTGTCATTTCAAACAAACTCTCCCAACCCTGTTGTTGTTCATCATGTTCAGCACTTGGAATTTTGAAAATCAGCTTTCCAACATCAGTTGTCGAAAATAAGATGAAATAAAATCTTTTTGATTTTTCAAAATTTTATGCTAAAACACACATAAAATCTTTTTGGATTTTGGGAAATAAACTATATACAAACATCTTTTTGTGAGTTTGTGTAAGAGGATCATATCAGTTTATGACAAATCACTAGTACCGTTGAGCTTTAAACACTTTAAGATCTAAACGATTCACTTAGATTGTCAGTATACTGATCCACTTAAATTTTCACACAAAGTTCAATTGATTCGAGATACGAGATTAGTGTTTTAATGGACTTAACTTATTCGCGTGTCCCACCTCAGAATATACTCCCGTATCCAGACTCCTATATCCAGTCTTACAGGTGAATGTACACTAATGATATCTGTAAATGGGTAATGCGAGACCATGAGAGCTCAGGTTAGAACTTCCGTTCAGACAAAGAGATGATGGCTCGACTTTTAGGTGTGTCCCGTTTGGGGATCTTTTCTTCAACAACACATGATTAGCATTTTTCAATGTTTCATCATTTTTTATGCTGAGGGTGGGCTTTATGATTAAAGCAGTGCAGAGTATTATACGAGGCCTAGGCTATTGCTCCCGCAAAATCAGAAGTCCCGGTATAATACCCCAAATATCATCACGCACAAAGACCTAGTATGTCAGAAATAGAAAGCCCTTCAAACAAGATTTCAGGGGTTACCTATATATCCGAGAGATGTTCCCCACGTGATAAGTAAGTATTTGATATTTAGGTTTATATCTAGAAAACAATCTACTAAACGTGTAAAAACCTACTGGCATATCATCAGTAAGACCATTTATCACATTTGACTTTTCATTTCTTTAGCGTACTGTGATTGTCTACTGATGTACTATCATTTCCTCTTTTTCACAACAAAACTCATTTTGATTTTTTGATGTTTTTGGTTTTTTAGATTTTATCATGTTTTTGGATTTTTCAAATTTTCAAAATTTCTAAATTTTTTACTCCCCCTAAAATAAAAAATATGTTTCAATTTTTGATTTTCCGGGAAAATTTGAAAGTAAAAACAATAAACTATACAAACAAAATACCAAAATTGATGTGAATTGCTTCAATTCTCCATTCTCTTGGCTTAGACAATCAGAACTCCCCCTGACAACAAAATATTTTCCCATTATGGTTTCAAAACACTTAAGTTTGTTTTTAATCAAAATGTTTTTTCTGGAAAATTAGTTTTGTTGATGATAAAAAATCATGGGGTTTCATCACATTGTTTTCAAATTACCACTTGTAAGTTCACTTTTCCTTTTCTTTAACCACTTGTATGAAAGTTAAATCAAGTTCAACTTAATGACCTTGATTAACCACTTGTAGGTTCTTATCAACAATACTACTTGTAAGTCGAAATATCACAGTTGTGAATTTCTCAAGAAAGATGCCGATTCCTACTCCCCAATTACCAACCTGGGAGTTCCGGCAAGTCAGGATTTTTAAGCAAAGAATACAGACACCCAAGCCTAACCAGCTTTGGGTGTAACCGGTTCAATTTCACTTGGTCTTTGAACATTCCTTTTTGATTCATAGAATTCTTTTACCCCTTTGGCCCTACCATCGACCATTTTTCCAAAAATATGTTTCACTTTGCCATTAAACGCTTTTTCGACATCAAATTCTTTCTTTTCAGAATAGAATTGATTCGAAATCTCTACTTTTCCAACTTTTTGTTTTAAATTTTCAGTCCGCAATGGTGGAAAGTTTGCGTCATCCATTGGTGGAACTGAATTTTCTCTTTTTAGTTTAACTGGTGGCTCCTCTGATTTTGACGAATCAGATTCATCGCCAGAATTAACATCTGATTTCTTAGCAACCCACATTTGGTTGTTAAGATTCACTTTTCTTTTGTAAAACCTTTTAGAACACTCACCAACTTCATATGTTGAATTTTTAAACATTTAAAATTTTTCAGTTGGTGGTTCAGTTTTATCAACAACTTTTTCTTTGAGTTTAGAAGACACTTCATGTTGTGTGTTGGTTGCCTTTGGACAGTTCTAGGCAATGTGACCAACTCCTTTGCATCGGTAACAGGTTCTTGTCTCCTTTTTCTGATTAGCTTCATTCTTCTCATTTTTCTGTTTTTCTGCAAGAAACGTTTTGTTCGATTGCTTCCAGAATGAGTTCTTTTTCTCTTCTTCAGAACTTGCCCCTGAAACAAATACAGTTTTTGATTTAAAATCTTTAATATTTTGATTATTTTCAACATCAAAACCCAACCCCTTCTTTTTGAAATTGCTTTTATGATTCGGTTTCTTTTGATGACCTGGACCGAAACCTTTCTTCTTGTTTAAACGTTGTTGAACTCTAGAAGTATATTTAGGTTTTGAAAATCCCATTTTATCTTTTATTTCTGAAAACTTTATTTTTATCAATTTAAAAACTGTTTTAATATTTTCAATTTTCACATTTTTAATTGGAAATTCCTCATTAGAATATAATTTGTCTGAATCATTCAAGGTATATGCCACTTTGATTGGTTCATCATTCAAACTATTTTCTGTTTTTGGAATATCTTTATTATGACTACTCTTGACCGATGAACTTGAACTGTTGACTGGTGAACTTGAAGTTTCAGATTCAGACTTTGACTCTTACTCCTCATCGTTATCCAACACCTGGTCTACCACTTTCTTAATCAACTGGGACTCATGATCTGTATCAGATGTTGTGAAAGTGACATCGATGTTATTTGGCAAGTAATCCGTTGTTTCAGACTTTAACTTTATATTGACTGCCTTTTTGACTTGTTCCGAATTTGGTTTTCTGGGAGAATAACATTCCCAGATCAGAGGCGGACACTTGTTGTAATTTGCACTTTGTTTCTTACCAGTATCCGTATCTTCCGACTTCTTATCTTGAAAAGCTTCAAAACCTGCTACTGTCGGATAGATTATATCAATCAAGTAATCAGAACTTGAGTAACTCATTAGCAATCGTCTGATTCTTTCATTCTCAATCTTTTCCGTCTCTAATTCTTACTTCAACTTTGCACACTCATCAATATAGTGATTGATGGCCTTCTGCTTAGACATCATTACTACATTCATCATTGTCAAAGCATCTTCCCTTTTTGAGTTTGTCTTTTCCAACTGATTAACCGTTCGGTTCAACACATCATACGATTCTTTTACGTACTTAACATCAAACAACAATTTTTCTTTCATCTTGTCTAGCTCACTAAACTTCTTATCTTTCTCTTCACAATGTTTGCATGGTTCCAAACATTTAGACAAGGTTTTGTGACCTCTACAATCTTTTCAATCTCAACAATCTTTTCAACTACATTAACTTCTTCACTCTGTTCATACTTTTCTTCCATCTGAACAACATTCTCACATTTTACCTCTTTCTTTTCTTTTGCTGCTCGTTTCTCCTTTAGTTTCTTCAATTTATCTGCAAAATAAAATTTGAAACTTTCAGGTGATAAATGAGTTTTACCAATGTTTATTTGATTAATTTCTTCATCATCATCATCATCACTGCTATCAATTGGTGATTGATCAAAGACTAGTGTCTTTTCTGAACAATCTTCTGAAGTGACAGACTCTCCATCTTGACTTTTCTCATCATTTGCAAACACATCCATCCATTCTTTCATCAACTCTGGCTCTTGAATGATCTGTGCAACAAATGCTCTAAACTTTGAGTTACTTTCAGCCGGAATATATTTGTCCCAGCTAAATCCATCTGGCAATCTTTCATCTTCTTGATCTCGAGGCAAAGTAATACAAGCTTTCTTCTTTCCATCTTCAATCGGAATAGCGCGGGATGATGACGGTTGTTGAGCTACATGATGATATATTGCTTTCCGATAATATTCATTGTTCCTGAAAGGATTCTAAGCTCCACCTGCTTCTCAGTTGGTACATTCCCTCTTGAAATGTCCTTTTTCCCTGCATCGAAAACAAGTAACTTTAGACTTATCAAAACCTAAAGTAGAAACATTAGCATCACGTAAGTCATCTCTTCCCGTAATCTGCTTAAATTTCTCAGCTCTCCTCAACACACTCGCTAAACACCACTTAATATCCATTAGCTCCATTTCCTCAGTATCAATCTGATCGTAATCCTCTTTTGTTAACATAGGATTTACGATCCTTCCCGCAACCAAACTCTCATATGATTCTAACACGGTAACAAGTAATGCCATATGATCTTTAGCGACTTCTTCAGAGAAATTCTGACTGTTCTGAAGATGCAACGCGATGTTGCATTGTAGCACATGACCATTACCATTGTTTGAGTTTTGAGACTAATAATTTGAAGTTGAAACATTAGGATTAACACTTGGATATGAAGAAAATCCACTGTTGTTGATTGTACTTTGATTGAGTGATCCGGATGAGTTTTCTGCACTGAAAGCGGTCTGGATCTTTGGACTAGCTTCAACATTTTGAATATTACCTTTGAAATACATCTTGATATCTTGTTGATCACTTGAATTGTTCATTCTAGCGATCTTTTGTTGTTCAAGATCTTGTCTTTCAAGTTTTTCAATGAATTGAGCAATTGACAATCTATCATACTCTCCGGTATTCTTCAAAATCATAAGATATGTACCCCATTCATTTTGAGGTAAAGCATCGGCTAATTTTTCAACCCATTCCTCTCGATATTTATTGATATCCAACCTGGTCATTGAATGCACTAAATGACAATATCTCTCAATAAGAGTCTTTGTAGTTTCACCAGGCAAACTTGAAAACAATTCAAATTCTTTCTTTAGTAATGATTTTTTATTCTTGATCATCTCCGTACTTCCTTCGAATTTTATGTGAAGTGCTTCCCAAATTGAACGTGCACTACTATCATGTTGAAGTAATACAAAAATGTCTTCTTTCACAGCTTGTTGTAGTAAACTGATCATCATTTTTTCTGCCTTGTACATGTCTCTCTCTTTATCCGAAAATTCAGAAATAATCTTTATAACTCCCATATCAGAACGAGGTCGAACGTACTTAGTTTCAATACAAACCCAATGTGACACCTGGGTCACTGCGACCATCAAACAAATGCCAATCCAATGAAATATTGTATTTCATACTTGGGATCTGTATAAATATGTGTATCTTTTGCACATATCAATTCTTGTTCAATTTCAAGCTCTAAATCGCTTTCTGGAAGGTTATACGCGCACTGATGCGTAAATATAACCAGTTTAATGCAACGAACACTCCGGAATAGTGAAATAGGCTTAACATACCTTAAATAACCTTTACATAACTTAGAAATAAGTTTTGAAGGCTTTGGTATGGCAAAATCAAGTTAAATCGCTTACAGGGACTAAAGTTGACAAACTGCGAAAGTATGCCAATTTGAACTATAACAGACATTCCAGAACATGGCCATAAGTTAAACATACCATAAATATCCTTTACATAGCTTAGAAATAGGCTTTGAGGGGTTCGGTGTGCTAAAATAAACTTTTGGGCCATTCAGGGACTAAAAGCGTCAAAAAGTGCACAAGTTTGCATTTTCGCGCATAACTTATGTTCTGACTACATCCGGACATCCAAAAATTTATGTAAGCACTAAAATATTTTATTTTAGTGTTTGGCATAAGAAAAATCCATTCGTCGCGCATTTTGGATCGTTTTTCACGCTTATGCGCATTCCGTCGTAATTAAGCGAACATCGCGATCATACGACCAAACGAACCGACATCCGAGATATTTTTGAGAATTTTTTGAGTTCCCAATACTTTAACATCATTTTAGAGCCTTTAAATGAGGTTAACAGGGCTTAAACGTGTCAAAAACACCTCAATATGCATGTTTCTCAAGTTCAGGGACCAAAACTGCAATTCTGTAATAGATGGCCAGGCGGCCCACGTAAACCTTGTGTGATATCTTATGCGGTCCGCGTCAGGCTCCCAGACCAGATTCAATGTTTAAACAGGCTGTTAACAGCTGCATTACCCACAAAACCCACATGCACATGGTATTTCTCAATATTAGGGGCTCAAATGGTTTTGTAAAACCATGTTCTTGAGGTGTATGGCCAAGATCAAAGCACGGTTTCCAAGAAACGATCTTAACGGCTCTATGAATCCTATAAATACCCAACCCACTACATTGCAAAACCCACAAAATCTGATCTTAGAAGCTCTAAGTTGAAACCGTTGTTTCATACCTGAGTTACTTGGATCAAGATTAGCTTTCGGGGACCCTTTGTAAGTGTTCCTTCGTTCTTTTATTGCTTTTCGAGTCCGAAAGTCAAACTTTGTTTGACTTTCTGCATTGACCAGTTTATGGTCAATGCGAAGTTCGTTTGAACTTCATAACGTGAGCGTAATCACGATGGTCATAGTCCCCAGTGACTATACCTACTGATTACCACGTTATCTTGGCTCTGTGACGAGTCGTAGTTTTGGCCAAAATGCGTGTTATTGCGTATTTTGTAACCAAACTACTCTTAGGTATCAAAACCGTTTGTTTTGATACCAAACTTGTTTTCTAACTTAGTTAAGCATGTTTCAACATGCTTAGCTCGTCACTTTTAATTTTGTGCTTGTCTAGGGTCTCAAACATAAGTCATGAATTCTGTTTTCACAAAACCTATGTATCTCACAAGCATTTTTATGCTGACATACCTATTTTCACATGTGTTTTCAGGAGTTGATGCATAGGACTTATCAAGACATACTTAGGCGGACCTGTGCCTTAGTGACTTAAAACGAGACAAGAACTAGTTAATTTATGTTATGTACTCTTTAGTTCTTGTTTAAAACAACGTAAACTTTCATGTTTGATTAATAAAACGAAACTTCAATTGCCATGGATTTGAAACAATTAATTCTGTTACAACACTCCCCGACGTTTCCGCCACGTTTTGTATGTTCTACGTGGTCGGGATGTGACACCCAAGACATTAGATGATTTGCTTGAAACCAGTTTTCGAACCGTTCTTGCCAACTGTAATATTCTTCAATGCTCATTAACTTAGGGGGGTTCTGCAATGTTCCTGTTTCATTTTCCATGTTTACGTTCTGAGCAACTGAACTTGTAGTAGCTGAGGTAGTACTGAACGCGTTATAGAATTCATTTTCCATGTTTCGGTATCGAGGGTTCACAATAACAGAATGTTCAAACGAGCTGGAGTTTCAAATGAGCTGAGATCAAACGATCTGGTACTTCACACGAGTTAAGGTTTTGAAACGAACTGGAAATCATAAACGGTTTGACATGATCAAACTATCTGAGTATATGATACTTCAATCGGTCTGGTATTCAATTCATACGATCTGACTCAAACCGTACGACCTGATAAAGTTTCATGCGATCTGGAAATATTTTCAAACGACCTGACCAACCTCAAACGACCTGAACTACCCCGTACAACCTGGTCTTTCAAACCGTGCGAGCTGAGGACAATTTCAAACTACTTGGTTCAGTTTCAAACGATTTGACAACTTCCAAACGACCTGAGTGAATCAAACTGTGTGACCTGGTTCAATTTCATTGAGCTGGTTCAATTTCGTTCAATCCGTGCGACCTGGTTCAATTTCGTGCGAGCTGAGTGAATCAAACCGTGCGATCTGGTGAACTTTCACGCGATCTGAATGTTTTTCGAACGGTTTGGACAGAAATCAAACAATTTGGTTCAAAATTTAAACGGTTTGGATGAATATCCACCTCGTGTGAGACTTCTAAGTCCAAAAATTCATGTTTTTGTCAATTTTTATCAAGTTTTAGGTTGAATTTGGTTCTGATTTGTTCACGGATTGTTCAAAATGATTTTTACAAGTTATAACACGAAATCAGGTCATTTTAACCACGATTCCACGGTTAATTTTGAGAAAAAAGTGTAGAGAGTGAGTAGAAAGAAGTTGTTTTTGAAGAAATCAAGTTGAAATGGTAAGAACTCTTCCTCCTGAGCTCTGATACCACTTGTAGGATCGGGATTCGATCAAATGAGTCGATTAGAAGAGTTCTAGACCAAATCAGAGGCGAAATTCATTGATTTGATCTTCATTGCAGCTAGATTTACACTTAGAAGTAGATTAAATGTCGATTGTATTGATTTGACAAAGTTACACGAGCTGGCGACACTTCAGCAGAGCTTCGCTACAGGAATCAGATTGTTCCAAATGAAGACCTAGACTCACCTATTTATAGGAATGCCAGACATCACGAACCAGACAAGCCAGACCGCACGAGCTGGCCAGAAAGCACGAACCGCCAGAAAGCACGAACTGGCCAGACCCCATGAGATTTTCACCTCGTGTGAGGTGGCCGAGTCACTTAGTGAGGGGTGGCTGGTTCAGGTCTGTTTCCCGTTTCTCTCGTACAACGTGTCCTGGTCTATCTATTCTAGTTTACGTGACTCGATACAAGATGAAGTCAACAGACATATGCACTAACAATATCTTCCTCTTGAGCATTCACTTGATGATAACCGGATCTAAGATCCATTTTGGAAAAGTAACAAGCTCCTTAAAATTGATCAAACAAATCATCGATTCGTGGAAGAGGATATCGATTCTTTATGGTAACCTTGTTTAGCTCCGGGTAGTCGATACACATCTGAAAGCTTCCATCCTTTTTCTTCACAAATAACACTGGTGCTCCCCAAGGTGAATAACTGGGACGGATAAAACCTCGGTCTAGTAGTTCTTGTAATTGAGAAGATAGTTCTTGCATCTCTGAAGGTGCTAAACGGTAAGGTGCTTTGGCAATTGGAGCTGCTCCCGGTATTAAGTCGATACGGAACTCGACTTGCCGATTGGGTGGCAATCCGGGCAATTCATCGGGAAACACGTCTGGGTAATCACACACTATTGGGATATCCTTAATATGTCGTTCTTCTGGTTCAGTCATCATTACACTTGCTAAGAACACATTACATCCTTGACATATACATTTCAACACTTTAAGGTGGGATATAAGGGTTAATATGGTACAAGACTTCTCTCCCTGTACCATAATAACTTCATCATTAGGAAAAACGATACTAACAATCTTTTGCTCGCAGATAATCTCCGCCTTGTACTTGGACAACCAGTCCATTTCCACTACTATATCGAAACTTCCGAGCTCTACCGATAGTAGGTCAATAAGGAATCCGGTGGTAGTTAAGAATTAAAGGACAATCACGAATGATTTGGTGACTAGTTATAGGATTACCGTTATCAAGTTCTATGGAGTAGGGACTTGTTAATTCAATAGCCAGCATATTTAATAAGGGTAAGAAATTAAGAGAAACGTAGCTCCTATCTACACCCGTATCAAATAGTACTGAAGCATACGGATCGGAAATGAGAAAGGTACATGTCACCACATTCGGATCCTGGCGTGCATCACCTGATCCGATCATAAAAACGCGTCCTCGGGCTTGGTTTGAAGTAGAAGCTTGTCCCTGGTTCATTTTTACCGTCTGACCTTGGTTAAGTTTAGGAAAATTTATTTTAAAGTGTTCCATACTACCGCATTCGAAACAAGTACGAGGGTAGGTCAACTGCGGTTTCTGGGATTGTTGTAGTTGTTTTTGTTGGGTTGGTTGAGATCTTGGCGGTTGGAAACAGGTAGGTTAGTAAGAACAAGTGGAGGTATCAGTAAAAGCTCTACAACTTCTAGCGTAATGCCCTGTGTTCAGACATTTGTTACAGACCACGATTCGACATTCACCCGAATGGTGAAATCCGCATTTCTTGCACTTCCGTAACGTCCCTTTATAATTATCTGCTCTTGCATATTTAGTAGTTATGGCATAGGCTTGGGGTGTCGCTCGGGTTCCTTGGGGTTTTCAATCATATTCGGTTCTTTTCGTACCAGATGTTTCTCCAGGCATTTTCAGGATTTTCCTTCTAACCATGTCAAACGTGATTGTGCCAGACCTGGACACAACACTTTCCATTGTGAGATGTTCCACGGAGTTTATAATACTGCGGACCTCTATGGCTAAACCCCATATGTATCGCTCAATACATTTCGACTCAGGTCGGACCATATCAGGTAGTAATCGAGCAAGAGTGTTAAAACGGTTGGTGTACCAACGTGGTCTGCTCCTTGCATTTGTAAATTCTAGAATTCGTGTTCCAACTTCTGGATTTCGTTCTTCGGGCAGTAGTGTTCCATAACCATCGTCTTAAGTTCGTCCCACGTCAGGTGATCAATTGCTTCCTGTCCACGTGTTTGGACTATTGTATTCTACCAGTTTAAAGCTTCATCCACAAAGGTGGATGTCACGTACTTGACAATAGAGTCCGCAAGACAATTACTAATATTGATGACAACTTGTGTTTTCTCTATCCAACGTACAATTCCCGTCGGTCCTTCGATGCCGTTAAATTCCATAGGTTTACCCTCCATGAACTGTTTATAACTGCATCCCTGCCGCACGTTATTTGAGGCGACCGGAATAACATTAGGATTAGGTTGGCGATTAGGTAAGTTTTCGGTCACACCGGCGGTAGCTTCGGCTACGATAGTTAGGATCACCGCCAGTAATTGTTGGGTTATCAACTGTGCGATATCAGCCTCAGTCAAGTTGTTTGCACATTTTGGTGCCATTTCTATTAGCATATAATGCACATAGTTGGCACACAGATCGAGTATATAATTCATAACATCACATATTTCAGTCATTGCATTGCATTCATAAACACATATAAACAGAATTTAACAACATATGCATATATATATACTAGTCGTTTACCCGCGCGATGCGGCGGGAAACATATCACTTAGGTTGGTGAGTTTAGGGCTATGTACGGGGATGTAGTTTCCGATTTAGCATGTGGCGACGATGGTGGCAGTGTAGCAGAACGTGAGGGTCGGTTGCCGCCTTCTACAGCGGCGGAGAATCAACGTTGTGCAGCGATTGGTGGTTTCGTGATGGCGTTCGGTGGTTATTGTGTGACGGCCGGTTACCAGCTTCAGGAGAAAACAAAGAAAATTATGTGATTCTAGTTATGTTATGAGCGGTTTTAAAGATGCGGGTAAATCAACGGTTTTGAATGATGAATCGTATCATCAGTTACAATGAGGCCTTTGGCAGTGGCGAAGCTTGACATTTTCGACGGGGGGTAACTATGTAAATAACATTTAAAAAAAGAAAACACTGACATCTGCGCGATGCGGCGGGAGTGGCGATTTACAATAGGTTGCTAGTTTACCGTTAGTTTATAAGTCGTCTCGTGATATATTGTATAGTACTTAAGTTAGTAATCTTATTCGTACAATGCGGTACTCGTTTTCTGTTGGTTTGTTAATCTTTCTGGTGATATATTTTATTAGGATGTTTATGGGGTCCGTTTTTTTTTTCCGGTTTTTAGGTGAAACAATTGAAAACGGTTTTTTTTTATAAAAACAAAACCAAACTTATGAAATCTAATACCAAACCAAACATAACCCTTACCAACGATTTGGGTTGATTCTGATTTGATTTCACTGTTGGATATTTACTAATCGTCTATAAGAAAAAAACATTGAATGTTAAATAAAAGGTTGCATCGTAACCTAGTTTGTTTGCAACATATATAATTACATGTAATATTAAATATTTGTGTATTTTACCTCCAGCTTTAAGAGTTGTAAAACTCTTAAATGGGAGAGTTTTTTTTTTTTTTTTTTTTTAAGAAAAGACCTTACCCTTCTATATGTATTATATAGTAGTATAGTTGTATAAATAAATGACTAATATAATTTGTGATATGAAACAAATTGTTGTTTTTAGTTGCCAATTAATCAACCTTGATGACACCCCTTTACAAATCAAGTTGTTTGTATGCTTTAAAAATAAACTTTATTTCAACTTATTCAATTGAGTTTGGTGTGGGTTTCGGGTTCGGCTTGGTTAGTCATTTGAGAGACCAACTTATTCAACCGGGTTTGTGGGTTTATGGGGGATTTAGTTATTTTCTTGACTAATGATTTGATGTTTCATTTGTTTGAATTTAAATTGAAACATTGTTTGAATTTAAATTGAAACGATGGGTTAGTTATTCAATTATGTTATAGTATTGCTTCAAATCTATATCATTTCAAAGACGTTTGGTTTTTGTTTTCAAATGGAACATTATGTCCAAGTGATACCATTCAAATTGGTCACCCATCATAAAAGTACAAATTCCAATAGGAAACAATTGTGGACACTCACTATGTTGGAATTGAAACGCCCAACAGTTTGTTGAAACTGAATTCACTCAGATAAACTAAAATAATAGTTAAAAGGGAAATGATCACTTTTACAAAGGTACTTTCATGGGGATTGTGGAAGTTATCACTTTTACACCTTCTTTACACTGCGAAAACTCTTCATCGACAACAACTGCGTAGAACGCAGATGTTGGATACCCGGAAGGACTAAGTAAGAAATCCCCTGGCCCTGCACTTGACCAATATCTTAAAGTTCCTTTCTTGCACTTTGATGCTGATGTCAGCTGGATGAGAATCGATCGAAGAGTCGATTTTAGGAATGGTGAGGAGATTTTCGCTCTTTACGCGGATAGAAGGATTCAATCGATATGACCATCCAGTTCATAGAGGTATCTGTGACATACAGATTATTCAATAAAATTTGAATTGTGTTATCAAAGGTTGATTACAATATGAATTATCTAACCTCTAGCCTCTCACACCAACCAATACTATCTTACCTTCACACCAGCCTTTTCGCACAAAAACATTGATGGTTATTTACTTCCAAAAATATTGACTTACCTGAGTCAAAAACTCGTTATTTGATTCAGCCCCGGTAGAAACATCAAGCTTTTTGACAGCCACACTTTTACTATTATTAAATTTGCGAAATAAACTCTTCCATATGAACCTTCACCGATCAATGCTTTTGATCCAAAGTTCTCGGTTTTTTCTTTCAGTTCATCTAGTGAAAGTCCAGGCACTTCGTACTTGTGTCCGAGCCGCCGGCACTTCAATATATCTGGATGCTTATTTAACGACATTAAAAGCTAGATTGTGTAGCAACCGGCATCATTTGCTTCAAGGTGTTTTTGACTTGGGTGCTGGGGGAAGCAGCTGCAAAAACCAAATCAAATATCATTACACTATCCTCCTTGCTGAATCTAAGTGATTAATGAAGAAAAAGAATAACACAGTGGGAACAGAAAGTACCTGATAACAAGATATGAGATGGTGAATCCAAAAGCTCCTGTAACACGAGGGGTTGATGATGCACACAAACCTTGTATGTATCGGTACGCTTGAGCTCCTTATCCAATTTCTTCACCGATTTTGAAAGCCTTCCAAGCTCTCCTATCTGAACAACACAAATCACATAATCAACCATTAGAAAAGACAATAAACGACAGTGTGTACATGTTGAACACAAGAGCCATCGATTATGTACCTCAACTAAGGTAGTGCATATTGAAGAGCCCATCCAGCAGAAGAGCGATACCCTGCCAATTATTTCTGCACGCTATTTGTTCTAACAAAACAAACACGTTCAAGATACACATACAAAGCGTTAAACCATTTTACGTACTGTAGGTGATTTAGTGAAATCCAGGTAGAAATGATGCACACACCTTGTAGATGCCTGAATCTGTCTGTCGTTCATTGATGGTACTTGTTGCCATAACGGATTTTCAGAATTACTCGTATCACCTTTTTTACCTTGTGCATCATCAATTGTACCACGTTTCGAAAGATGACTCCTTGGGTCATCATTAAAACCGTTTTTACCACATTGGGGTACGATTTTGTTACTTTTTTACCTCAGAATCTTCAGCTTTTGGTCCTGAAGTGGATGGGGTTTCGGGTTTGTTTAGAATATCGTTACTGGCTAACCTGGGGTATAACCGTAATTTGTCTTTCCCTCTTCTGCTATGACACCAGAACCCTAACAAGGGTTGAACTGTGATTGAGCCCAGATTTGTTGGGCTAGTGGAAACATCACAGCTGCCACTGTACCAGAACCGCAACCGCAAGAAATGTTGCGCGCCAGTTTTCTGTTCTGTTTTGACTGATTAACGAAGGGTGTATTTCCGTCTTTAGAAACAGTCACTTCTACTGTAACCGCATCTTTTTCTCATTAGAAACCGACTGTTTTTCCTTTTTGTTCTCGTAAATGCAGTTCTTGTTTCATAATGATAGTCCCAACCCAAAATGACCACTTTTAAAAACAACTCATTTTGACCCGCAATCAGATTAGTCACAACCAAAGTTGTCAAAAGCGCAAAAGGCGCGCGCCTAGTCGCTCGAGCGCAGCGAGGCGAGCCTATAGCGCCTGGTGGTAGGCTCAGGCGCAAAAGGCGCGCGCCTAGGCACAACGTGGTGAGGCGCAAAAATGAGGCTTTTTCTTTTTGTATCACCACCTACTGATAAGAAACACAAAAACATAAAACTGATATGTGCGCTTTCTTAAAAAAGCCCACGCTTTTTTAGCGCCTTGTGCCTAGGCTCCGGGCGAGGCCGATGCGCCTCGCCTGCGCCTTGCGTTTTTGACAACATAGGTCACAACCCATTCACACCCGAACCTGCTAGGTCCCGTTAGCCAGACTGATGGCCTGAACACATGCTGACCAAAAAAACCAAATGAGCCAATTTTTAAAACAGTCTGTTTTCGCCCGTACGCATGTTGGTCGAAACCCACAACGACTTGTTGTCCCAGCAGATGGTCTGAAGCCGTTCTGCACAAACTAAACTGGCCACTTTTTAAAACAGTCTGATTTTAGTTGTATACATTTTGGTTAAAACCTGCTACACCACAAGCAACTTGAGGATTTACGATACTTGGTATATACCTAATGCACAAGCGAATTTATAAGATATCATCGTATGAAATTGTTATTCAGCTAACTTCATACGGTATTCCCAGTAATTAAAGCGCACCAATGGTATTTTTTCGAACCTTGAACATATAGTTTTCAGTTGAAGGTAAACGATCCCTTTGAAATAAAACAAAACCTTTTGTTCTAGATCAATCCAATCACCCTGGCGTGTTTTAACTTTCGAGTCATACAAAATTAATGGTTTTTGACCTATTACCCAACCCACCAGATCTGGCCAGTTTGACACCTCTAACCAGACACACAAAATGAAAATGTTGATGTAGACAAATTAAAACTCAGTTACTCAGATGCCTAGTTTACCCTTTACGTTCATGACTAATTCATCCACTTGCTTCTTCAGCTTCATAACCACCTAAACCTGCAAGAATTAAAAAAATGACAATTGGCATCATTAGATCATGAGCATGATTATAATCAAAATGAGATCAGGTTATATATGATTTAGAAAAAATATGAGTTGCAGACTTTCAATTGTCTTTAGGCTCGACCAACAACATTATTATTGTCTTTTTCAAGTTTTTATAAGCTTGTGTGGAAGAAACGATAAGACCTGAACTTCAGGTAGATCAGCTCTCATGAATGGATTAACTCTATTTCTTCTGCGATGAACAATTTAAAATAAAAATCTTTGCTCCAACAAAAACTAAAACTCATGAAACGAATCTGTTTTAGAAAATTACTTACCGTCTTTTAGGGTATTGCCGATTTTTGTCAGGCTTCAAAACCTCAGCCCTTGAACCAGCGATTAAACTAACATGGCAAACATAAGTGGCAAAATTGAAAAGTCAAACCACCTTGATACGTGCAAGTCCATTTCAGCAAATCTGCTAACAAAATATGCAAAGAACACAAACAGAGAAATGGAATGGAAAAAAAATTGGACCATTGACTCAAATCAGTCCATCAACAGATTAACAAAAACAGCGAAAACAGAAACCCTAAGGTATTTGGGGAAGTAATTAAGTTGAAATCGGAGGTGAAATTGGAGCAGAATATAACCTGAATATGAAGACTGATACGAGGATGTTAGGGTTTACAGTACGTGAGAAAATCATGTGTAGAATTCGATTTACTGGTCTGCTATTTTGGCAACTATAGTACCTGCAAAAAAAAATTAACTGAGTTGTGAAGATTCAGGTGACCTAGATGATGCGAAGACAACGGGGAAAGAGAAGATGATGCAGATGCTCTAGATCTAACCCCGTGGTTCATCTTCAACATCTTAGGGAAGGTGTCCAGATCCTCGGGAACAATAGCTTATGGTGAATAGATCCAGATCTAAAATCTTAATCTTTGAGAGAGAGAGAGAGAACGAAAAGGAAAGGTGCAGTGAGTACAGATCCATCTTCGATTTATGTTTTCACAATGGAAAAGGTTTTCAAAATGAATGGTCCAGATTATAATCCATCTATCAAAATGAACGGTAGAGATTATGATCCGTGTGAAGTGTTTTATTGTAGTTAAAAGGCTTGAGTGAAGTAAGGGTATAAGTGGAAAGTGATGTTTTATGGTGCTTAAAAGACTTGTACAACATGCTTTATGGGTGTTTTAAGGGAATTTTTTTGACTTTAAGAAGTCCTTCTAATATGCTTTATAAAGTAGTATAGATATATATATATAAGCGCTGATGTACAATGTCAAAATTTGCACGTAGACTTAATCCACTAGGGATCAGTGCTTATAACATGCTAGTCAAAATGTGTCACTACCGTGACGTACAAGCAAGATAAAACATCTAATACTGAAGTAGAAAGAGTAATACATCAACACCTCGAAATAGGCATCTAGTGCCTAGTGCTTGATGTGATGTCAAAAGACATATGTACAAAAGTAACTGTGTCTCTATACGCGTCTCCAGAAAGCCAACCACACAAACCCTATCGTCAACAGTGCGATAGCTCCTCCATAAAACCATAATAATGTCTGATCACGTCCTTGACGGAACTAAGTATATGTCTGTCTGTCCTGGACCCTCATCATCGCCTAGTGGGTAACTATAATGCAATCATACATGGCGCTACGATGATGTGCTTCCTCTGTCACTGCCATGGTGGGTGCTACCAACTGCTCAATCACATATCCAATCCAACTCCTACTCCGTGGTGACTCAGGGGGCTGCACTTGAGGTGATGGGATACCCCAAACTGGCGGAGGGGAATCCTCTACGGGATCTGAAGGCCCACCCGACTCATATGTACAGTAGGGTGAGGAAAGTGTGGATTCGTGCATCAGATCAATGAACCTAGCGGTCACTCTCGGTCGTAATCCTGCTGAGGGAGGGGCAAGTGGTGAAGTGGGGGGAGTGAAAACTAGTACTGGCATTGGCACCCTCCTACGCGCCGTCTGTCTAAGGCTAATAGCAGGAGGAGTGGGTGTATCTGATAGGGTAGGTGAGATACGAGCTGCTGGAGTGTCAGGAGTATGGGACCTACTAACCCTGGGAATGGGAGTGAGAGATCCTTGAATAATAATAGGATTAGGGCTCCTCCTGGCCATGTCCGGGTAGTAATAAGGGTTTGAGGTATGACTATATTCCACCGTAGCGGGCTGGTCATGCGGCGGAGAACGATATGAACTCGTGACCTCAATCCCCTGTCTCTTCGAAATCATGATCTACCTCAATCCCCTTACTTGAAATCACGTGTCCCAACACAACTCCCTCTTGAACCATAAAATGGCTCTTCTCCCAACTTAGTACCAAATTTGTTTCGACACATCTTTTTAAAACTCTTGTTAATTGATCTAAACATGACTCAAATGATGTACCGAATATGGAAAAATCATCCATAAAAATCTCCAAAGACTCCCCGACCATATCTGAGAAGATACTCATCATGCACCTTTGGAAGGTGGCCGAGGCATTACACAATCCAAATGGCATTCGCCTAAATGCGAAAGTGCCATATGGACATGTAAAAGTGGTCTTTTGTTGATCATCTGGATGTATAGCTATTTGATTGTAACCTGAATACCCGTCTAGAAAACAATAAAACTTCTGACCTGCGAGTTTCTCTACAATCTGATCAACAAAAGGCAATGGAAAGTGATCTTTGGAAGTTGCAGCATTCAACTTCCTGTAATCTATGCAAATACGCCACCCGGTTACCGGCCGAGTGGCAATTTCTTCACCTGATTCACCTTTGATAATCTGAATCCCTGCCTTCTTTGGTACCGTCTGAGTCGGGCTTACCCAAGTGCTGTCAGAGATGGGGTAAACGATTCCCGCATCCAGCCACTTCAGAACTTCCTTCTTCACCACTTCCCGCATATTCGGGTTCAATCTTCTTTGAGCATCCCTAGCTGGCTTGGCTCCTTCTTCAGTGATGATCTTGTGCATCACAATGGATGGGCTAATTCCCTTTAAATCTGCGATTGTCCATCCAATAGCCGCCCTATGTTCCATGAGAACTTCCATCAACGCCTTTTCTTGAGCTTCCGTCAAATTAGACGCAATGATCATCGGAAGGGTGTCATTGTCTCCCACAAATGCATACTTCAAATGCTTCGGTAACTCCTTCAGTTCAAATTGAGGAGGTGATTCCAATGATGGCTTAAGGTGAGAGTCAATATGTTCGGGTAAACTTTCTACTTGGTGGGTCCAGGTGGGTTTTCCTTCCTTTATAGCCATTACCTCCAACTCTTTTTTTAGCTTTTCCAACTCTTCATGCATCTCAAAATCAACCCTGTCACAAATAGCATACGTCTCTGTGGTGCTTTCCTCATTAACATGAGGTTGGCACCCGTCAATAATGTCCGCCAAAAAGCATTCATCATTGACCAGAGAATGAGATGTATTGGAAAAGACATTTAAACGCACCTTCCTATTACCAAACGTCATGTCAACTGTCCCGTTTCTACAGTCTATTAAAGCATTTGCAGTTGCTAAAAACGGTCTACCAAGTATGACATTAGGTTGTTTAGTTTTGTCAATTGACACATAGTCTAAAACCAAGAAATCAACTGGATAGTAAAAATCTTCAACCTTGACAATGACGTCATACACAATCCCCCGAGGTAGTTTTAAGGTCAAATCGGCCAACACCACGGTGGTGTCGGCTTTTTGTAAAGGTCCGAAATCATATTGGTCGTATAAACTACCCGGTAAGATACTAACTCTTGCTCCCAAATCCAGTAATGCTCGACTCATCTTAAATTCACCCACTTGAATGGGAATCAAAGGAGCACCTGGATCTCGGAGTTTTGGAGGTAGGGCACCCGACAGAACGACACTAACATTTTCTGTTAAATCAATTTTCTTTGGAAATTTGTTGTGTCGTTTTTGGGTGCAGAGATCCTTCAGATATTTAGCATAAGCCGGAACCTGTTTAATGGCTTCTAATAAGGGGATATTGATTTTCACTTGTTTAAAAATTTCCCAAACTTCTTCCTGTTGTGGGCCCCTTTTTCCTGTTTTGCCGGTTTTTGTTTCAAGATTTTCCAATGCCTTAGGAAACGGTATGGTATTACCCTCCACACCCTTTTCCTTTGGTTTGGACAAGTCATTCTCTATTACCCTATTGTTAGATTCTTGAAAAGATATTTTTTTTGATTCCTTAGGGTTTACAGGTTCAGACTCAAGCTCATTATCCTCATTTTCATCCCAATCCTCCACCACACCCTCAACAAATTGTGTTGGAGTACCAACCTTATTATCATACACTTTACCAGAACGAAGTACACTTACCTGGTTTACACGTGCATTCTTGGTAGCTGAACTGTTGCTCTGATGTTGTGGGTTGACCGTGGTGGTACTTGGCAGCTTTCCGGGGTCTCTTCTCAACTGGGCTATATCCTCTGCTAATTGCCCCAATTGCTTCTGCATTGCTACCGATGTCTTATCTCTAACCTCATTATCCTTCTGAATATCCTTCATAAATGACATGATTGCATCTAGTTTCGAATCACTCGAGTCGCCTCCACCACCTGAAGAATTACCTTGCTGGTTACCTTGATTCCTCCAACTCCCTTGATAATTGCTTTGATTTTGCTGTTGGTTGTTGGCTTGAGGCCCTTGATTGCATTGGGCTCGATTCTGGTAACCTCCTTGTTGGTAATTTCCTTGCCGATTCTGATACTGTTGACCTCCTTGGTTGGGTACCTGAAAATTGGGGTTCAACTAATTAGTAGAATTACCGTAACTAAAATTGGGGTGGTTTCGCAAACCTGGATGATATGTATTCGATTTCATATCATATTGCTTTCGTTCACCATAGATTTGACTCACTTCAACGGTCTGACCACCCAACACAACACATTCTCCGAATTGATGCCCTAACTCTCCACATTCAGTGCACACCGAAAACGTATTGGCGGTTTTAACTTCACCCCCTTTTCCAAAATTCATTTGAGCTACCTGACGCTCAAGCAACAAGTTTTGATGCCTCAACTTCTCGACCCGTTCCTCAGCTTCATAATCAACCGACTCCGCTGAACTCGATCTTGCCCTCCTGCTAGATTGTGCCTGTCTCTTCGAAGTGGCACTTTGTCTCTCCAAGTATGCCCAATCTGCAGCCTCGGTGTTCGTGAGGAACGTACCATTGCTGATGGCGATAAGATCTCTTACATCATCGGGAAGTAGCCCATCATAAAACGCCTTAATTAATTCCTGTGTCTGAATTTCATGATGTGGGCATTTCCTAAGCAACTCCTTAAACCTTGTGAACGCCTCATGGAACGCTTCACCTGAATGTTGCTGGAAAGCTCTGATTGCATCCCGAGCTTCACTGGTTCTGTTCATTGTGTAATACTCCTCCAAAAATACCTGTTGCATCTCTTGCCAAGTGTAGATACTCTCCGGAGGTAATGTTGCGAACCATTGGTGTGCCTTGTCTTTCAGGGTAAATTGAAACAACATTAGCTTCACCTCATCCTCTGTGAAACCCGAACCTCCTATAGTTTAGCAAATTGAATCAAAACTTGCAATGTGCAAGTATGGCTCTTCGGTTCTTTTTCCATAAAATTCCGGCAAATGACCTAAGTATTGAGGCCTCACCTCGAAGGGTCGATTATTATTCCCCACCGGTGTAACTATAGCTGATGAGTTGGGTACTACAACGGGTCGACAATGACCTTCAACAGCTTGAATTGGTGCCCCTTGAATGACTTGTGGGACACCATCCACAAACTGTATCTGCTCGCCCCTAAACCGATTATTAGCTCTTCCCGCATTAAACTGCGGGACTCCATTATGAACTTGATTTTGTGGGATCGGGCGCGGGATGGGATTTCTTTGATTGACCTGTTGTTGTACTGGGTGTCCTAGATTAACATTATACCCTTCGTCGTATCCGTAATCTGCGTATCTCCCGTCATACTGATTTTGATAATCATCATCTTCCCAACCGGATTCCCAAGTATGCACGCTGCCTTCTATGTGTTGGAAACCCTCATCATACCCGTGTTGATGTTGTGGTTGGTTAAGACGAATGATGTCCCCATGTCGGAGATTTAGATTTGTCGGTTGGTTTTGTGGGCCTGGGTTGAATTGTGGAAATGGTTGTGGTGGTGGTTGATTCTGGTTTTGGTTATTGGGCTGGTTTTGATTTTGGTTTTGGTTTTGGTTTTCAGGGATTGGTGGATCTGGAATGGGTGGCATTGGTTCGTTCTGAGCTTGGTTTTGTGGTTCTTGATCAGCCATCTCGTTAGCTGCTTGTTCAAAGTCTTGAGCAACTGTTGATGACTGAGCTCTAGCTTTTACTGCTGAACGTAGAAGAACGAGATTCTGTCGAGCAGTCTTTTCGATTTCTGGATCAAACAAAAGCGGTGATGACTTCTTTGAAAACCTGGTATGCATGCAACACGAGAATCACCTGCACACAGACAAACAAGAAACCAAGCGTAATAGAGCACGAAACAAATAAAAGACAAACAAAAGGAAATATTTTTGGATTTTTGGTTTTTCTAATTTTTAGGTTTTTTGATTTTTTTTTAATAAAAACAACTAACTAACACTAAGCGCACCGATTCCCCGGCAACGGCTCCATTTTGATCGATGTCGAAAGGTCGGTCAAAAACAAGTTTAAAAATTGGTCCTAAGTACCTTTACTAGCAAGGGTAAGTAGGGTCGTCTCCACAGGGAATATGTGGTTAGTGTTGATTGTAGAAACCTAGATTAACTAAAACTAAGAAAAACTATTGCTTTGATTGCGTTTTGAGATTTTTGATCGAGAATAATTAAGAAAGTTATCAATTTTAAAGAAAAGCAACCCCCTCCGGATTTCCGGTTCAATGATTCACCCAAACCTGTTTAATTAGATAGATACCAAAAGGTCTTGTTAACGGTTTAGTTTGATTGATAATCAAAGATAAGTTTTTAATAATAACCTATGCAATTTAATTACCAAATCATAAGTGCCAAGAACCCACCCAATAACCAAACTACTCACGATGCAAGTAAACCGAATGCGAATGGTAAAAGATGAATAATTGCAACACTCACAATTCTTTTAAACAAAACTAAACCACAAGTATTCTTCAAGTTATGAAAAACAATCCAAAAAACTAAATAAACAAGGTTTGAGTTTCACATACATGAACCATCCACCCGGAGGTGGTCACAAAAGAATCTAGCCACTCATAGTCATGATTTGATCTTCTTGGTTGTCTTGGATGATTGATTGCATGAAAGATTGATGAAAATTGAGGTTGGGAACTCCAAAATTCGTCCTTGGGAAGTGGAAAACGGCTAGGGTTCGTGAATCTCTCGTTTAGGGTTGAAGATATCATAAAATAAAGTGAAATCCTGAATTTTCGCGTAACTATCTGCTGCCAGCGCAAGGTTGCGCCCCTCCTGGCACAAGGTTGCGCCCCTGACTTACCAGCACCTGTATTGCGTCCAAACTGACACCAGGTCGCGCCAAACTGGTTCCTTCTTGCGCCAAGTACTAGTTTCTCACCATTTTTGACATTGTTCAACTCCCAACTTGTGTGTAAGCTTCTAACCTTCATAAATCTTCCCGAAAACCTCCCGTTTAGCTTCAAAATCCATCCGTTAAGCTCTGGGCACCTACAAATAGAAACACACTCAAAGTAACCATGTTTTATGATAATAAACACTTAAATCCTTATATTTACACATGTTAAAACACGGTTATTTACCCTTCTATCATGTAATGTATTAAAAGCATGGTGGATATGCCGCTGGTACTTCCTATATATAAGTGCTTTTAACACATTATATATCGTTGCGTTATCTAGATCACTTGGGTAAACGATTTCGAAACAATGTCACACAAGGATGTTTTCTAAATAATATAAACCATACGAGTTTTATTAACGAGTTTTTATGAGATATTTTACAATTTGATTTAATAAAACAAATGTTTTGGAGTTAAGAATCATGGCTACGAGATTTTGCAAATTATAACCAACTTGATTTGAGTTGGTTAATTATGTCGCAATATTATACTTTTCAAAACAAGGTTTTTAAATAAGTATTGCAACATGTAAAACGAGCCATGAAATTGACACTCATATAAAACCTATGTACTCGCCGGCATTTTCATGCTGACATATTTTCACGTGTGTTTCAGGTACCATGGTTGATGATGTTTGATGATGATTTTTGTGTACGCTAACATAGGAATGGACGAGGCCTTAGTGACTTAATAACAATGAAAGTCTATTTGTTCTTGTTTTGTTTCTAATTCCAATGTAATGTAATACGTGTAATTTAATAAAACAAAACTGTTTAATCCATGGTTGTGAAACAATGATTCTGTTACAACACTCCCCGACGTTTCCACCACGTTTTGTTGTTTTACGTGGTCGGGGTGTGACAGAAAAGTTGGTATCAGAGCCAATGGTTATAGGGAATTAGGTTATTAGTAATGCTTTGACCTAGACTATAACCTTCCTAGGACCCTAACGCGAGTTTACTTGCGTTTAGTCATAAAATAATACCGTTCCTATCTTTAGGCAGCAACCACAATAAGAACACAAAATTCGAATATGCTTTGAAAAATAATCATCTGTTCTAGGATGATTTATTATAAGGTTACGAACCTTCAAAGTTTTCAAATTCTCATCAAAGTTTGGGGCTACATAATGTGAACACGTGCAAACTGGAAGGGTGGGTTCCTGTACCCTGAGCTTTCTGTCTAAGGCTAGAGTGTTCGTACAAATCCGCAATATCGGACCGGTCACTCTTACCTGGGAACTCTTGGGGTGAGTGTCCATTATAGGCGAGCATGTCTTCGCGATACATTATGAGGACCTATTTGCTTTGATTCAGCCTTTGTGTGTAGTTTGTTTGCTTCGTGGTTCAAACAAATGACCATCACCCATGCTTTTGGTCGGTAATTGTAACATCCTATTCTTACCCAATGCCATTTCATTTGTTTTCTCTCTTGTTTCCCCTTTTTAGAATGCCTCCACGACGCGAAAATCATTTACCTATTGAAGAGCTGGCAGCTGTCATTACGCAGCAAATGACTTCTGCAATCCCGAACATCGTTGCTCAATGTAACCAAGCTCTCAATAACAATAATGCCCCCTACAACTTCAAGAAGTTCAACTCGGCTAAGCCATCAAAGTTTTCTGGGTCTCAAGGAGCGACTGCACTTCTGTAATGGTTCGAGAGTCTAGAGAGCACCTTCAGGCATGTTCAATGCCCAAATGAGCGAAAGGTAGAATTTGTATCTAGTGTCTTTGAGAAACGAGCTTTGACATGGTGGAATGGTGTGATGAGAGATAGGGCTATCGATGTGGCACTGGCTCAAACGTGGGAAGAGCTTCGAGCTCTGATGATGAAGGAATTCTGTCCTCGTCATGAGATCAGGGCCTTGGAAAGGGAATTCGACGATCTTAAGCAAGATAGCTGTGAGCATCGAGCCTACACGGATCGTTATGAGGAGTTAAGTCTGTTATGCCCGAATATGGTTACACCTTTGGATAAGGCAATCGAAAAGTACATTGATGGCCTCCCTGACCCAGTACAAGACATTGTGACTGGTAGTAACCCCACTACGGTTAGGCATGCCATTGAGCTATCTGCTACCTTGACTGAATCTCAAATCAGGAAAGGTAAACTTTTCCAAAAAGGTGATAAGAAACCAATCGAGAAATCGAAACCCAAAGATGAACAGACTGAATCCTCCAAGAAGTCAAGGAAGCGAAAAGCTTCCCAGAACTTCATCGTGGTTGCTCACAATGATCAAGATGCCCCCAACCAACCAGCTCAACCCCCTGCTAGGAAGCCATACAACGGAACTGCACCCTTGTGCAACCAATGTAACCTTCATCATCATGCTAGTGTGAAGTGCCGTAAATGCAAAATTTGTGGACTTATACGTCATACATCAAGAGTTTGCCGAGCTGCAGTTGCACCAAATCAAGCTGACAACAATCCTGCTCAAGCTCGTTTTCCACCAGGTTCTTGCTACAACTGTGGCGAGATGGGTCATTTCCGAAGAAATTGCCCAAAGCTTGCTAATGCAAATCCAGCACAGGGATGAGCATCTGACCAAATAGAAAACAACACCGTTTAGAAATAATCACGTCTTATGTATTATTATTTTTTGTTGTCAAGGTCCATGAAACAGTTGTTATCGTTGTTTATAAATAAATCGTTTATTTACATTGCAATATATTTATGTGGTTACATGTATAAACAACATATCTCCTACAATACCGACAATCAGGGAATTGTATTCCTTGAAGAACAGACTACCCCCAAAATTCTTCCATTTTATGATCTCTTGCGTTTTCCATGAAAATCCTAAGTACCTGTTTCTTCCAAAGAAACGAAGTACAAGGCGCTAGTTACAACTCTGGACGAATACCCAAAGTACCACTATAAATCCTTAATAGGGTACCTAAGGGTATTTCCGTAAATCCTAAAATTGTTGTGTACCTTAATTCGAATATTACGTTTCTTTGAAAACAAAATCGAATTTTCGGAAGATCATCCTATCTTCATAGATAGATTCTTGAAAATGATTAAAGTGCCAAATGAAATCCACGGATTGGATTCCTGGTGTGCTTTAAATATCCGTGTCCAAAGATAACAAATTAAAGGTCAAATTAAACAAATATGTGATTATGTGCTTATGTGTTCCCTTTTATGTTTTTGTGTGATCCAAGTTTTTATTATCCAAATCCTCGTAGAATCTTCCATATCTTCGTATAAGGGATTCATAGTAGGATATCCAAAGGTACTACCTTAAATCCTTAATGGGCTTCTATGTAATAGTTAAGACCCTTGGATTATAATGTACTATTCCATAATTAGACCCCTTGAGTGGTCTAGTTAAACAGATTGATCCAAAAATCTGGTTAGGAATATCATGTGATGATATAACTGAAAAGACTCCTTGGTTGTCTAATTAAAGAGATCATTTGTCAATCTAATTAAAAGGACCCTATGATAGTCTAGTCACACTCATCACAGGTTTGATTTTCTTCCCCTTCACATTACAAAAAAACTGTGCGGACTGTGCAAAGAATTACGTAATTATAGATGCATACATAATTATGGAATTCAGTGTACAGAAACCACAGCAAGTTTTGTCATGTGTCTAGAGTTGACTCAGTTCATTTACGTTTCTGAAGAATACCCATTGAGGAAAATGACTCATTCCGTTCATTTTCGTTTCTGAAGAATATCCATCGAGGGAAATGAATATCCCTGATTTTTCTTTTTTCCTTCATTTCCATTTCTGAAGAATACCCATTGAGGAAAATGACTCATTCCGTTCATTTTCGTTTCTGAAGAATATCCATCGAGGGAAATGAATATCCCTGATTTTTTTCCTTCATTTCCGTTTCTGAAGAATACCCATTGAGGAAAATGACTCATTCCGTTCATTTTCGTTTCTGAAGAATATCCATCGAGGGAAATGAATATCCCTGATTTTTCTTTTTTCCTTCATTTTCGTTTCTGAAGAATACCCATTGAGGAAAATGACTCATTCCGTTCATTTTCGTTTCTGAAGAATATCCATCGAGGGAAATGAATATTCTTGATTTTTCCTTCATTTCCGTTTCTGAATAATACCCATTGAGGAAAATGACTCATTCCGTTCATTTTCGTTTCTGAAGAATATCCATCGAGGGAAATGAATATTCTTGATTATTCGTTCATTTTCGTTTCTGAAGAATACCCATTGAGGAAAATGACTCATTCCTTCATTTTCGTTTCTGAAGAAAATCCATCGAGGGAAATTAATATTCTTGATTATTCGTTCATTTTCGTTTCTGAAGAATACCCATTGAGGAAAATGACTCATTCCGTTCATTTTCGTTTCTGAAGAATATCCATCGAGGGAAATGAATATTCTTGATTATTCGTTCATTTTCGTTTCTGAAGAATACCCATTGAGGAAAATGGCTCATTCCGTTCATTTTCGTTTCTGAAGAATATCCATCGAGGGAAATGAATATCCTTGATTTTTCCTTCATTTTCATTTTTAAAGATTGTCCGTTGAGAGAAACGACAGGATTATGCCTTGCATAATATTGGATGGGTTATTCTACGCAAATAAATAAACACCCTAGATTCCATGCAAGGCAATTATTTAACACAGCATCGCAGACAGACTCCTACGAATAAATTTCGGGACGAAATTTCCTAAAGTAGGGGAGACTGTGACACCTGTGCCTCTGCGACCATCAAACAAATACCAAACCAATGAAATATTGTATTTCATACTTGGGATATGTATAAATATGTGTATCTTTTGCACATATCAATTCTTGTTCGATTTCAAGCTTTAAATAGCTGTCTCGAAGGTTATACGGGCACTGATGCGTAAATATAACCAGTTTAATACAATGAACACTCCGGAATAGTGAAATAGGCTTAACATACCTTAAATAACCTTTAAATAGCTGTCTCAAGTTTATTCGCTTAAAGGGACTAATTTCGACAAACTGTGAAAGTATGCCGATTTGTACTGTAACGAACATTCCGGAACATGACCATAAGTTAAACATACCCTAAATATCCTTTAAATAGCTTAGAAATAGGCTTTGAGGGGTTCGGTGTGCTAAAATAAACTTTTTGGTCATTCAGGGACTAAAAGCGTCAAAAAGTGCATAAGTTTGCATTTTCGCGCATATCTTACGTTCTGAATACATCCGGAGATCCAAAACATTATGTAATCATTAAAATATTTAATTTTAGTGATTGGCATGATAAAATTCCATTCGTCGCGTAATTTGGATCGTTTTTCGCATTCGTTCGTGTTTCGTCGTAATTAACCGAACAACGCAATCGTACGACCAAACGAACCGACATCCGAGATATTTTTGAGCATGTTTCATCTTCCCTATACTTTAACTTCATTTTAGAGCCTTGAAATGGGATTTACGGGGCTTAAACGTGTCAAAAAATGCATCAAAAACCATGTTTTGCACATTCAGGGACCAAAATTGACAATCTGCCATAGTTATCTTAGGAAGGGACCAAAATGGAAAATCTAAATTCCAGCTATTCCCCTCATTTTCACATGTTTTTAATGAAACTAGGGGCTCCCATGGTTTCACAAAACCATGGGCACATGTGTACGGATGAGATCGAAGCTCGTTTTACGATGAACGATCTTAACGGTTGTGCAAAAACTATAAATACCCCATCCATCTCATTGTTGCAACTCACATTTGATCTGGTATTTCTCTAAGTTGATGTGCTTTCACTTCATACCTGAGAATAATCGGGTCAAACTTCCGTTCTTGGACCTTTTGTAAGTCCTCTTTCGTTCTTTTTCGCGTGAAAGTCAAATTGTGTTTGACTTTCTGCTTTGACCAGTTTATGGTCAACATGAAGTTCGTTTGAACTTCATAACATGAGCGTAATCACGATGGTTTTATTCTCTTGTGACTATACCTACTGATTACCACGTTATCTAGGCATAGTGGCGAGTCGTAGTTTCGGCCAAAATGCGTATTCTTGCTTATTTTGTAACCAAACTACTTTTAGGTATCAAAACCGTTTGTTTTGATACCAAAAATATTTTCAAACCTCGTTAAGCATGTTTTAACATGTTTAGCTCGTCACTTTAGGTTTAGTGCTTATGTAGGGTCGTAAGGTAAGCGGTCTAAACAACCACTTATACTTTCGAACCCGACTCGTTTGGTCGATCTTTAGGATCCGAACAAACACATTAGGTGACCATAGTTGCATAGGGAATAACCTTCCGAGGTTATATCTTATGGTCACGTCGTTTAAGTAGTTGTATGATAGGTAGTTTATATGCCTTAGGTAAATGACCAAAATGCCCTTTTTACGCCAAAATTTATTTTAAGCATATGTAACATAATTTTTGATATCTAAACTGATTTAGCAACAATATTAGACATGTTAAGGGATATTTTACTTATCATAGGACTAGTTAGGCGGTCCGAACGCGTATTACGCGAACAACGCGTTAAAGTGGCGTAAGCTACCTTAACGAGTCGTAATGGGTCGTAAGCACTTATGTTAGGTTTCGTTTTAGAATGTAGGCTTTGTTAAACCATATTACATGAGTCCCTATACTCATTTGGTTTACGAAACCTCATTTTATCCGATCCTCCGATTTAGGTCCGTTTATTTACATAGTTACCTATATTAGGTGTCGTTTGATTCCGTGATCCCTCTAGCTTTGCTTGGTTGTTATTCAAGACTTCTAAGCATCCTCAAGTGGGTACATAGACCCCTCTTTTACTGTTTTCCAAACGTTTTGGGGTGAAACACATGTGCCTACTTGTTATTTTCATGCTTTCCATGTTTTCATATCATATACTTGCTATGTTCATTAGTACACTATCAGTACATGATTTCATTATGTTTTGCTATGTATGTTCACTTAACATGCTAGCACAATTGTTTTACATTTTGAACCATTTGAAATCATTGGATGTATGTGAACCATTTGTAACCATTTGATGTATTTGAACCATTTGAAATCTTTGGATTTATGTGAACCGTTTGTAACCATTTGATTTATGTGAACCATTTGTAACTGTTTGAGCCATTGGGTTAGGGAAGTGATTAGGTAACGGGGCAAGTGTAATGTGTTAAAAGCATGGTGGATACGCCGTTGGTACTTCCTATATATAAGTGCTTTTAACACATTATATATCGTTGCGTTATCTAGATCACTTGGGTAAACGATTTCGAAACAATGTCACACAAGGATGTTTTCTGAATAATATAAACCATACGAGTTTTATTAACGAGTTTTTATGAGATATTTTACAATTTGATTTAATAAAACAAATGTTTTGGAGTTAAGAATCATGGCTACGAGATTTTGAAAATTATAACCAACTTGATTTGAGTTGGTTAATTATGTCGCAATATTATACCTTTCAAAACAAGGTTTTTAAATAAGTATTGCAACATGTAAATCGAGCCATGAAACTGACACTCATATAAAACCTATGTACTAGCCGGCATTTTTATGCTGACGTATTTTCACGTGTGTTTCAGGTACCATGGTTGATGATGTTTGATGATGATTTTTGTGTACGCTCACATAGGAATGGACGAGGCCTTAGTGACTTAATAACAATGAAATTCTATTTGTTCTTGTTTTGTTTCTAATTCCAATGTAATGTAATACGTGTAATTTAATAAAACAAAACTGTTTAATCCATGGTTGTGAAACAATGATTCTGTTACAACACTCCCCGACGTTTCCGCCACGTTTTGTTGTTTTACGTGGTCGGGGTGTGACACTATGTCACTATTCCGGAGTGTTTGTTGTGTTAATCTGATTACATTTATGTATCAGTTCGCCTATAACTTTCCAGAAAGCGATTTAAAGCTCGAAATTGAACAAGAATTGATATGTGCAAATGATACACATATTTATACAAATACTAAGTATGAAACATAATATTTCATTGGTTTTGTATTCCTATGATGGTCAAAGAGGCATAGATGTCACACAAATCGGTTTTGTAACATTAATAGACATGTTCCAACATGGCTAACTCATCATTTCTAGTTTAGTGCTCTTTCCTTAGTCGAAAGTCGAGCGGTTAGACTACCATTTTGACTTTCGAATCTGACTCGTTTGCTCAATCTTAGGATTCGACCAAGCGCATTTTTATGACCATAGAAATATAGGGAATAACCCTCTGAGGTTATACCTTTTGATCATATAGTTTGTATAGTCATATGAGGAGTCGATTTTATGCTCTTTTAAAATGCTGAAAATACCCTTTTTGCGCATAAAATAGTTTCTAACATATAAGATCATTGTTTTGAAATCTAAACTGATGTTGCAACATAATCAAACTTGTTTTGACAAATTAGACTCATCATAGGACTTATCTAACCATCCGAACTTTTAGTTACGCTTACGACCTGTTAAAGTGGTGTAAACCACTTTAACAAGTTGTAACGGGTTAAAGCACTTAGGAATCCTTTCTAATCAGAATGTAAGGTATTATAAAACATATTATACGAGACCCTTCACTCGTTTGGTATTATAAACCTCATTCTATCCGATCTCCCGTTCAAAATCTCGTTACACTAACATAGTATTCCGATACATTAGGACACACTAGAGCTTTATTTATTCAATTGAACAAGGACATGCACGCAATCCCAAATGAATACATAGTTCCCCTCTTTTACATTTTCTAAATGTTTCGGGGTGACTCATATGTGCTAAATTGTTTTCAAGTTTTCAAAACAAAGTCTATGGTTTATATATAACACTATAACACTATGCTTTCAATAATGTGGGAAACTTGTTGGTGCGTTATCCATAACACGAATGACATTCATTAGCTTTGGCCGAGCCGACCTGTAGTATGTTATGGTACCATAGGACTGACAATCCTGTTACCAGACTTCTCGGGGTTTGTGGGGAAGTTTGGGGAACTACAGAAACTGTATTTTTAACGTACCCTTTGGTGGTATGTTAGTCGATTTAAAGAGACCCTTTGGTGGTCTAGACGAGTCATCATAGGTTTGAATGTATTCACCAAAACGACCACAATTTTCACATTAAAAACACGGACGAATTGTTTATACAAAACAAGGACGATTGGTTTATAACACGGGCGATTGGTTTATGACACACCCCGACTCGCAGCTGAAGTAAAATATAGGTTGCAACAGACACATGGAACAGACACATTGCTCACAAAGATATTATATTATACATTACCAACGTGTTTCGTTTACATTATTTATTAACACAACAACACATAAGTCACAACTAAGTTTTCCACAAGTAGTCTGGTACTAGTAGCTATGCCTCTATTCACGTACTATCCATACTCAAAACTTGGAACTCTTACAAGCTTATTCCTCATTTGTTTTACCAGAAAAATATGTTACAATTTGGAAAAAATTCAGCTAAACATAGTTGGTGAGTTTCACTGTTTTAGTTTGTATTAAATAGATGTAATTATAATTCAAGTTTGGCACATTTGATTGAATATATACTGAGCCCACAAGTGAAGCCTTGACTGTCAACTCAACCCCGTGGTCCACCACCACGGCACTGACCCTGTGTAACTATGGCTAGTACCCCATAGTCTATGCTTGAACATGTACAATTGCGTATGTATCTCATGGCATTCCTGGCCATTGTAATTGGGTTTGTCGGACTAATAGTACTATTTACACATTCCCCGGCCTACGGTTAATCACTTGGGTCTGTGGGGACTTTTCATGTACTAGTGTTTACTCAGATAATTCACGTTATATCATGTATATATGTGCACGTGTGAACGTATGTAAAATGCATTTCACCCCATGTAAAACAAGAAAACAAATTTAAAACGGGGAAGTAAAACTCACGTAATAGGTAAGCACAACAATCACGCGGGGTATATGTGTCAGTGCTCTACTTCTTCAGTCCTGGTATCAGTTATTGTTAGGTTAAATACCAAAAAACAGGGTTCTATTTGGGAATCGTTATAACTTTGTTAGGATGGGAAAATTCATCCGAGAATTGACCTATAGCATAACAGTAGAGCTGTGGGTATTATTTTAGTGTCAGATTTTTATAACCTAGACAAGTTACCTGGTTATCTAGGTTATCAGGCATAACCCAGACGAGTTATCTGGTCATCTAGGTTATTAGGCATAACCCAGACGAGTTATCTGGTCATCTTGGTTATCCGGCATAACCCAGACGAGTTATCTGGTCATCTAGGTTATCAGGCATAACCCATACGAGTTATCTGGTCATCTAGGTTATCAGGCATAACCCAGACGAGTTATCTGGTCATCTAGGTTATCAAGCAAAACCCAGACTAACTACAAGTAATCAGGAACTTCCTGGAAAATATGAGATCTTTCCGAAATTGTTATACTGCGTTTCCGGCTACCGAAACTTCGCGATAACGCGATTTTTGAAACCCAAAGTAAAACTCAGTCAATGATCCCCAAACTTTTCCAGGATGTTCCTCATATTAAACTCAACATCTCTGAAATTTTGTGGTGATTTATTGAGCTCGTTTACTATTTTATCCTAAATTATTTCTTTAAAACAGTTAAAAATTCACCAAAAATACAAAAAATTCAGAAAATTCTAAAATTTTAATCTAGTCTCATTTTCACTATATATGATCAGCCTACAAAATATCAAGTTCATTGAGTACCCACGGACCAAGTTATGCTATAAACAATTCTGTATCTCCTAGATTCGATTTTCAGAAGTTATACCTAGCATTTCTTGGCGATTCAAGCGATCCTTGTACTTTTAAAAACATAGTTCTTTCTTGTATAGTACCTATACATAACACACAACACAAATATGCTAAAACCCATGTCAATCAATCGTTAGAACCATTATTTTTCGATTAGTGTTTGATTTGACCGAAAATTGTCGAATATGTTGATTTATTGATCCATAATCTGATGTTTTACCGTACCAAACACCATGTATGATCTTATTCTATCTTATTTAGGTTTGAACAACCTTTTTTCTTAGAAAAAAATATTATTTCATGGATCAAAATGATTTCTTTTGTTAAATACATGTTTTAGGTATGAAAAACATAAGAAACTTAATTAAAACCACTATCATACCTCAAGAATTTGTTGTATTTTGATGTATACTTGCTGGAACAGAAGGTATAAGGTTTTGAGGAGGTGTTTTGAAATGTGATAAAATGAAATAATGGAGAATTATGCTTTTAAGTGTTGTATGGAAATGTCAAGGGGTTTCTAGACCCCTTTGACTTAGTCAAAGACACAAATTGTGAGGATAAATGATAAGTATCAGCTGATCTTTTGAGCTAGGTTCGTTATCAGGTTTTAAGCGCGTCACGGGTACGCCAAACGGGCTCTTTTTCGCGCGTTTTTTGCACGGTTTTTAACGGTTTTGAAAACCGAACCCACCAACAACAAAACCAATACAATTTGATATTTTGACTTTGAAAAACTTATATTTATGTTAAATAAGTGTTTTTAGGCTTGAGTGACTGTTCGTTGCATGTTCGTTCGTTTCCGGTTGCGTTAAAATCAAAGGCGTTCCGCTAACCGGAAGCTGCTTTGTTTAACGTGCCAACTGCCTGTTAAGGCCTCAAATCTTACGTTATGGTCTAAATACCATATTCAAGTATTTCCATGCCCTTAGAATCATCTACGGCACCATCGTTTGTATCAAATTCGGTATTATACGGTTTGCGGACTGTTAAACGGAAAGCCTCCGTTTAACTTGTTTTTAGCACACTAAGGCATCAATATCGCACTGTTAGGTACTAGTATTCATATGTTTCTCATAGCGTACCCTCGGATTCATCCGAGTCATGTTTTTATCGTTTCTTGAATCGTGTAAGTTGAACGTACAATTATTGTTTCAACCACAACTAGGGTTTACCTGGTTTTGCCGTGGTTGTCACATTCTCCCCCGGTTAAGAAATTTCGTCCTCGAAATTCGATGTATCTAGTTGGGGAAGAGGTTCGGGTATTTGCTGCGGAATGCATCCTTCCGCTCCCACGTTTATTTAGGCCCTTCTTTCGAGTTCCATCGGACTTTCACCTACGAGATTTTGTCATGACGTAGTTGTTTGGTCTTCCCGTCTACGATTTCTACCGGTTCCTCAAAAAAGTAGAGTTTGTCATCAACATGCACATCTTCTAATGGTATAATAGCTGCTTCATCCGTGAGACGTTTCTTTAAGTTGGATACATGGAAGACATCGTGAATTGTGCTCAATTCATCTGGTAATTTCAGTCTGTACGCTACAGATCCAACCTTGGCAATAATTTCATACGGCCCAATGTACCTTGGAGACAACTTTCCAGCCTTGCTAAACCTTATCACTCATTTCCACGATGACACTTTTAACAGTACTTTGTCACCTACTCCAAACGACAACGGTTTCCGGCGAACATCGGCATAACTTTTCCGCCGATCCCGTGCCGCTTTCAGTCTAGTTTGGATCTTATGCACCTTGTTTGTCGTATCTTGAATTAGTTCAGACCCCGTGAGTTGAGTATCGCCCACTTCAGCCCAACAAAGTGGAGATCTGCACTTTCGGCCATATAGTGCTACGTACAGTGTGACTTGTGTGCTACTATGATAGCTGTTATTGTAAGAGAATTCAATGAGGGGAAGGTGCTTATCCTAACTTCCTCCAAAGTCTAGGGTGCAAGCACGAAGCAGATCCTCCAATGTCTGGATAGTTCGTTCTGATTAGCCGTCGGTTTGGGGATGGTAAGCTGTACTCAGGTCTATCCTAGACCCCAAAGCTTCTTGTAACTGTTGCCAATAGTGTGAAGTGAAATGACTATCACGGTCTGAAATGATTGCAACCGGTACCCCGTGTCTAGCCACAATTTCATTCGTGTAGATCTTGGCCAATTTCTCGATTTTGTAGGTAGTATGAATCGGAATAAAGTGCGCCGATTTGGTTAGTCTATCTACTACTACCCAAATCGCATAGTGACCTCGGGGAGTTTTTGGAAGGTGGGTCACGAAATCCATCATGATTTGCTCCCATTTCCATTGAGGTATTTCGGGTTGCTGTAACATTCCTGAGGGTTTCTGGTATTCCGCCTTGACCCGGGCACAAGTTAAGCATTTGCTCACGTACTCTGCTACGTCCTTTTTCATACCTGGCCACCAATAAAATTCCTTAAGGTCTTGTCTGTACCGGGGTGAATAGAGTACTTAGACTTATGAGCCTCATCCATAACTAGTTGACGTAGGTCATGGAGAGTAGGGATCCATACTCTATCTTTGAAATACAACACTTCATCCGGTTTCTTCGCAAAATTCCCTTCATTTCCATATAAGTTTTCGCTATTTAGTTGGCCTTCCTCCAAAGCTTCCATTTGAGCATTAGGAATCTGCTCTTAGAGACTAGTTTGAACAATCATCCCAAGAGCTCGCACTCTGAGTGGCTTTACTCGGTCTTTTCTACTCAAGGCATCGGCTACTACGTTAGCCTTACCTGGGTGGTATTTTATTTCACAGTCATAATCTTTCAATAGCTCCACCCATCTGCGTTGTCTCATATTCAGCTCCTTTTGATCGAAGATATGTTGGAGGCTCTTGTGATCCGTATAAATTGTACTTTTGGTACTGTACAAGTAATGCCTCCATATCTTAAGTGCAAATATCACCGCGCCCAACTCTAAATCATATGTAGTATGGTTCTTTTCGTGTACTTTCAATTGTCTGGAAGCATATGCAATAACCTTGTTTCTCTTCATCAATATGCATCCTAGACCACGTCGAGATGCGTTGCAATACACTACAAAGTCATCATTACCCTCTGGAAAAGTCAAAATTGGCGCCTCACATAACTTTTGTTTTAACAGCTGAAAAGCTGTTTCTTGTTCTTCGCCCCATTCGTACTTTCGATCTTTCTGCATCAAGGCAGTTAGGGATTGAGCAATGCAGGAAAAGTTCTCAATAAAGCGATGGTAATATCCTGCCAATCCTAAGAATTGGCGTATCTCTTTTAGAGACTTAGGCGCTTGCCAATTCTTAATAGCTTCGATCTTACTAGGGTCAACATGAATCCCTTGTTGATCTACCACATGTCCTAAAAAACGCACCGCTTGTAACCAGAAGTCACAGTTTGACAGCTTGGCGTACAATTTCTCTTTTCTCAATATCTCCAGTATGGCTAGTAGATGGTGCTCGTGTTGCTTTTTACTCTTGGAATAGATCAAAATATCGTCAATAAAGACTATGACGAATTTATCTAGATATGGTTTACAAACTCGGTTCATGAGGTCTATAAACACCGCTGGTGCGTTGGTTAACCCAAAGGGCATAACCAGGAACTCATAGTGACCGTACCGAGTTCGAAAGGCTGTTTTAGGGATATCTGTAGGATCGGGATTCAATCAAATGATTCGATCAGAAGAGTTCTAGACTAAATTAGAGGCGGAATTCATTGATTTGATCTTCATTGCAGCTAGATTTACAGTTAGAAGTAGATTAAATGTCGATTGTATTGATTTGATAAAGTTACACGAGCTGGAGACACTTCGGCAGAGCTTCGCTACCGGAATCAGATTGTTCCAAATGAAGACCTGGACTCACCTATTTATAGGAATGCCAGACAGCACGAACCAGACAAGCCAGACCGCACGAGCTAGCTAGAAAGCACGAACTGCCAGAAAGCACAAACAGCCAGAAAGCACGAACTGCCAGAAAGCACGAACTGGCCAAACCCCATGAGATTGTCACCTCGTGTGAGGTGGCCTAGTCACTTCATGAGGGGTGGCTGGTTCAGGTCTGTTTCCCGTTTCTCTCGTACAACGTGTCCTGGTCTATCTATTCTAACTTACATGACTCGATACAAGACGAAGTCAACATACATATGCACTAACAAACTCCCCTTGGATGTTGACGAGTCTTCAGTGAATTGAGTCTTCATTCTTGATCGGTCTTCTCGCTCTTTCCAAAGTATTCTCCATTGTATGAATCTTTATCAAACTCTCTCTTACTCTTCCAGAATCTCAACCTTACTCTTCGAACTCTCTTGATCAGATCTCTTGATTTCTTAAGCTCATCAGCATTAGCAGCTTCTATCTCGAATGCTATTTTAAGATCTGAATCTGGTTCTTACGTCTTCAGACTCCCCCTTTCGATAAGCTGGGATCGCAGACTGGAATTCACTATCTGCAGGCTTTGGATCGGAAACCTGGCTCTAATCTGCATACGCTTATGCGAAAAATCCTCAGGAGTCGAAACATAGCTCTTTCAAAGCTTATTACCTGCACATACTCTACCCAAAAGATAAGGTTTTTTCATTTTAAAAACATTCATAGTCTAATCATCTATACACATATGCAAGATAGACAATTTTAACATAGATGAACTTTGATTATTCACTTGTAAAAACAAATTTGGTTTCAAATTAATGAACCATTTAATCTTTTCAAATTCACTTGTCATTTCAAACAAACTCTCCCAACCCTGTTGTTGTTCATCATGTTCAGCACTTGGAATTTTGAAAATCAGCTTTCCAACATCAGTTGTCGAAAATAAGATGAAATAAAATCTTTTTGATTTTTCAAAATTTTATGCTAAAACACACATAAAATCTTTTTGGATTTTGGGAAATAAACTATATACAAACATCTTTTTGTGAGTTTGTGTAAGAGGATCATATCAGTTTATGACAAATCACTAGTACCGTTGAGCTTTAAACACTTTAAGATCTAAACGATTCACTTAGATTGTCAGTATACTGATCCACTTAAATTTTCACACAAAGTTCAATTGATTCGAGATACGAGATTAGTGTTTTAATGGACTTAACTTATTCGCGTGTCCCACCTCAGAATATACTCCCGTATCCAGACTCCTATATCCAGTCTTACAGGTGAATGTACACTAATGATATCTGTAAATGGGTAATGCGAGACCATGAGAGCTCAGGTTAGAACTTCCATTCAGACAAAGAGATGATGGCTCGACTTTTAGGTGTGTCCCGTTTGGGGATCTTTTCTTCAACAACACATGATTAGCATTTTTCAATGTTTCATCATTTTTTATGCTGAGGGTGGGCTTTATGATTAAAGCAGTGCAGAGTATTATACGAGGCCTAGGCTATTGCTCCCGCAAAATCAGAAGTCCCGGTATAATACCCCAAATATCATCACGCACAAAGACCTAGTATGTCAGAAATAGAAAGCCCTTCAAACAAGATTTCAGGGGTTACCTATATATCCGAGAGATGTTCCCCACGTGATAAGTAAGTATTTGATATTTAGGTTTATATCTAGAAAACAATCTACTAAACGTGTAAAAACCTACTGGCATATCATCAGTAAGACCATTTATCACATTTGACTTTTCATTTCTTTAGCGTACTGTGATTGTCTACTGATGTACTATCATTTCCTCTTTTTCACAACAAAACTCATTTTGATTTTTTGATGTTTTTGGTTTTTTAGATTTTATCATGTTTTTGGATTTTTCAAATTTTCAAAATTTCTAAATTTTTTACTCCCCCTAAAATAAAAAATATGTTTCAATTTTTGATTTTCCGGGAAAATTTGAAAGTAAAAACAATAAACTATACAAACAAAATACCAAAATTGATGTGAATTGCTTCAATTCTCCATTCTCTTGGCTTAGACAATCAGAACTCCCCCTGACAACAAAATATTTTCCCATTATGGTTTCAAAACACTTAAGTTTGTTTTTAATCAAAATGTTTTTTCTGGAAAATTAGTTTTGTTGATGAAAAAAAATCATGGGGTTTCATCACATTGTTTTCAAATTACCACTTGTAAGTTCACTTTTCCTTTTCTTTAACCACTTGTATGAAAGTTAAATCAAGTTCAACTTAATGACCTTGATTAACCACTTGTAGGTTCTTATCAACAATACTACTTGTAAGTCGAAATATCACAGTTGTGAATTTCTCAAGAAAGATGCCGATTCCTACTCCCCAATTACCAACCTGGGAGTTCCGGCAAGTCAGGATTTTTAAGCAAAGAATACAGACACCCAAGCCTAACCAGCTTTGGGTGTAACCGGTTCAATTTCACTTGGTCTTTGAACATTCCTTTTTGATTCATAGAATTCTTTTACCCCTTTGGCCCTACCATCGACCATTTTTCCAAAAATATGTTTCACTTTGCCATTAAACGCTTTTTCGACATCAAATTCTTTCTTTTCAGAATAGAATTGATTCGAAATCTCTACTTTTCCAACTTTTTGTTTTAAATTTTCAGTCCGCAATGGTGGAAAGTTTGCGTCATCCATTGGTGGAACTGAATTTTCTCTTTTTAGTTTAACTGGTGGCTCCTCTGATTTTGACGAATCAGATTCATCGCCAGAATTAACATCTGATTTCTTAGCAACCCACATTTGGTTGTTAAGATTCACTTTTCTTTTGTAAAACCTTTTAGAACACTCACCAACTTCATATGTTGAATTTTTAAACATTTTAAATTTTTCAGTTGGTGGTTCAGTTTTATCAACAACTTTTTCTTTGAGTTTAGAAGACACTTCATGTTGTGTGTTGGTTGCCTTTGGACAGTTCCAGGCAATGTGACCAACTCCTTTGCATCGGTAACAGGTTCTTGTCTCCTTTTTCTGATTAGCTTCATTCTTCTCATTTTTCTGTTTTTCTGCAAGAAACGTTTTGTTCGATTGCTTCCAGAATGAGTTCTTTTTCTCTTCTTCAGAACTTGCCCCTGAAACAAATACAGTTTTTGATTTAAAATCTTTAATATTTTGATTATTTTCAACATCAAAACCCAACCCCTTCTTTTTGAAATTGCTTTTATGATTCGGTTTCTTTTGATGACCTGGACCGAAACCTTTCTTCTTGTTTAAACGTTGTTGAACTCTAGAAGTATATTTAGGTTTTGAAAATCCCATTTTATCTTTTATTTCTGAAAACTTTATTTTTATCAATTTAAAAACTGTTTTAATATTTTCAATTTTCACATTTTTAATTGGAAATTCCTCATTAGAATATAATTTGTCTGAATCATTCAAGGTATATGCCACTTTGATTGGTTCATCATTCAAACTATTTTCTGTTTTTGGAATATCTTTATTATGACTACTCTTGACCGATGAACTTGAACTGTTGACTGGTGAACTTGAAGTTTCAGATTCAGACTTTGACTCTGACTCCTCATCGTTATCCAACACCTGGTCTACCACTTTCTTAATCAACTGGGACTCATGATCTGTATCAGATGTTGTGAAAGTGACATCGATGTTATTTGGCAAGTAATCCGTTGTTTCAGACTTTAACTTTATATTGACTGCCTTTTTGACTTGTTCCGAATTTGGTTTTCTGGGAGAATAACATTCCCAGATCAGAGGCGGACACTTGTTGTAATTTGCACTTTGTTTCTTACCAGTATCCGTATCTTCCGACTTCTTATCTTGAAAAGCTTCAAAACCTGCTACTGTCGGATAGATTATATCAATCAAGTAATCAGAACTTGAGTAACTCATTAGCAATCGTCTGATTCTTTCATTCTCAATCTTTTCCGTCTCTAATTCTTACTTCAACTTTGCACACTCATCAATATAGTGATTGATGGCCTTCTGCTTAGACATCATTACTACATTCATCATTGTCAAAGCATCTTCCCTTTTTGAGTTTGTCTTTTCCAACTGATTAACCGTTCGGTTCAACACATCATACGATTCTTTTACGTACTTAACATCAAACAACAATTTTTCTTTCATCTTGTCTAGCTCACTAAACTTCTTATCTTTCTCTTCACAATGTTTGCATGGTTCCAAACATTTAGACAAGGTTTTGTGACCTCTACAATCTTTTCAATCTCAACAATCTTTTCAACTACATTAACTTCTTCACTCTGTTCATACTTTTCTTCCATCTGAACAACATTCTCACATTTTACCTCTTTCTTTTCTTTTGCTGCTCGTTTCTCCTTTAGTTTCTTCAATTTATCTGCAAAATAAAATTTGAAACTTTCAGGTGATAAATGAGTTTTACCAATGTTTATTTGATTAATTTCTTCATCATCATCATCATCACTGCTATCAATTGGTGATTGATCAAAGACTAGTGTCTTTTCTGAACAATCTTCTGAAGTGACAGACTCTCCATCTTGACTTTTCTCATCATTTGCAAACACATCCATCCATTCTTTCATCAACTCTGGCTCTTGAATGATCTGTGCAACAAATGCTCTAAACTTTGAGTTACTTTCAGCCGGAATATATTTGTCCCAGCTAAATCCATCTGGCAATCTTTCATCTTCTTGATCTCGAGGCAAAGTAATACAAGCTTTCTTCTTTCCATCTTCAATCGGAATAGCGCGGGATGATGACGGTTGTTGAGCTACATGATGATATATTGCTTTCCGATAATATTCATTGTTCCTGAAAGGATTCTAAGCTCCACCTGCTTCTCAGTTGGTACATTCCCTCTTGAAATGTCCTTTTTCCCTGCATCGAAAACAAGTAACTTTAGACTTATCAAAACCTAAAGTAGAAACATTAGCATCACGTAAGTCATCTCTTCCCGTAATCTGCTTAAATTTCTCAGCTCTCCTCAACACACTCGCTAAACACCACTTAATATCCATTAGCTCCATTTCCTCAGTATCAATCTGATCGTAATCCTCTTTTGTTAACATAGGATTTACGATCCTTCCCGCAACCAAACTCTCATATGATTCTAACACGGTAACAAGTAATGCCATATGATCTTTAGCGACTTCTTCAGAGAAATTCTGACTGTTCTGAAGATGCAACGCGATGTTGCATTGTAGCACATGACCATTACCATTGTTTGAGTTTTGAGACTAATAATTTGAAGTTGAAACATTAGGATTAACACTTGGATATGAAGAAAATCCACTGTTGTTGATTGTACTTTGATTGAGTGATCCGGATGAGTTTTCTGCACTGAAAGCGGTCTGGATCTTTGGACTAGCTTCAACATTTTGAATATTACCTTTGAAATACATCTTGATATCTTGTTGATCACTTGAATTGTTCATTCTAGCGATCTTTTGTTGTTCAAGATCTTGTCTTTCAAGTTTTTCAATGAATTGAGCAATTGACAATCTATCATACTCTCCGGTATTCTTCAAAATCATAAGATATGTACCCCATTCATTTTGAGGTAAAGCATCGGCTAATTTTTCAACCCATTCCTCTCGATATTTATTGATATCCAACCTGGTCATTGAACGCACTAAATGACAATATCTCTCAATAAGAGTCTTTGTAGTTTCACCCGGCAAACTTGAAAACAATTCAAATTCTTTCTTTAGTAATGATTTTTTATTCTTGATCATCTCCGTACTTCCTTCGAATTTTATGTGAAGTGCTTCCCAAATTGAACGTGCACTACTATCATGTTGAAGTAATACAAAAATGTCTTCTTTCACAGCTTGTTGTAGTAAACTGATCATCATTTTTTCTGCCTTGTACATGTCTCTCTCTTTATCCGAAAATTCAGAAATAATCTTTATAACTCCCATATCAGAACGAGGTCGAACGTACTTAGTTTCAATACAAACCCAATGTGACACCTGGGTCACTGCGACCATCAAACAAATGCCAATCCAACGAAATATTGTATTTCATACTTGGGATCTGTATAAATATGTGTATCTTTTGCACATATCAATTCTTGTTCAATTTCAAGCTCTAAATCGCTTTCTGGAAGGTTATACGCGCACTGATGCGTAAATATAACCAGTTTAATGCAACGAACACTCCGGAATAGTGAAATAGGCTTAACATACCTTAAATAACCTTTACATAACTTAGAAATAAGTTTTGAAGGCTTTGGTATGGCAAAATCAAGTTAAATCGCTTACAGGGACTAAAGTTGACAAACTGCGAAAGTATGCCAATTTGAACTATAACAGACATTCCAGAACATGGCCATAAGTTAAACATACCATAAATATCCTTTACATAGCTTAGAAATAGGCTTTGAGGGGTTCGGTGTGCTAAAATAAACTTTTGGGCCATTCAGGGACTAAAAGCGTCAAAAAGTGCACAAGTTTGCATTTTCGCGCATAACTTACGTTCTGACTACATCCGGACATCCAAAAATTTATGTAAGCACTAAAATATTTTATTTTAGTGTTTGGCATAAGAAAAATCCATTCGTCGCGCATTTTGGATCGTTTTTCACGCTTATGCGCATTCCGTCGTATTTAAGCGAACATCGCGATCATACGACCAAACGAACCGACATCCGAGATATTTTTGAGAATGTTTTGAGTTCCCAATACTTTAACATCATTTTAGAGCCTTTAAATGAGGTTAACAGGGCTTAAACGTGTCAAAAACACCTCAATATGCATGTTTCTCAAGTTCAGGGACCAAAACTGCAATTCTGTAATAGATGGCCAGGCGGCCCACGTAAACCTTGTGTGATATCTTATGCGGTCCGCGTCAGGCTCCCAGACCAGATTCAATGTTTAAACAGGCTGTTAACAGCTGCATTACCCACAAAACCCACATGCACATGGTATTTCTCAATATTAGGGGCTCAAATGGTTTTGTAAAACCATGTTCTTGAGGTGTATGGCCAAGATCAAAGCACGGTTTCCAAGAAACGATCTTAACGGCTCTATGAATCCTATAAATACCCAACCCACTACATTGCAAAACCCACAAAATCTGATCTTAGAAGCTCTAAGTTGAAACCATTGTTTCATACCTGAGTTACTTGGATCAAGATTAGCTTTCGGGGACCCTTTGTAAGTGTTCCTTCATTCTTTTATTGCTTTTCGAGTCCGAAAGTCAAACTTTGTTTGACTTTCTGCATTGACCAGTTTATGGTCAATGCGAAGTTCGTTTGAACTTCATAACGTGAGCGTAATCACGATGGTCATAGTCCCCAGTGACTATACCTACTGATTACCACGTTATCTTGGCTCTGTGACGAGTCGTAGTTTTGGCCAAAATGCGTGTTATTGCGTATTTTGTAACCAAACTACTCTTAGGTATCAAAACCGTTTGTTTTGATACCAAACTTGTTTTCTAACTTAGTTAAGCATGTTTCAACATGCTTAGCTCGTCACTTTTAATTTTGTGCTTGTCTAGGGTCTCAAACATAAGTCATGAATTCTGTTTTCACAAAACCTATGTATCTCACAAGCATTTTTATGCTGACATACCTATTTTCACATGTGTTTTCAGGAGTTGATGCATAGGACTTATCAAGACATACTTAGGCGGACCTGTGCCTTAGTGACTTAAAACGAGACAAGAACTAGTTAATTTATGTTATGTACTCTTTAGTTCTTGTTTAAAACAACGTAAACTTTCATGTTTGATTAATAAAACGAAACTTCAATTGCCATGGATTTGAAACAATTAATTCTGTTACAACACTCCCCGACGTTTCCGCCACGTTTTGTATGTTCTACGTGGTCGGGATGTGACACCCAAGACATTAGATGATTTGCTTGAAACCAGTTTTCGAACCGTTCTTGCCAACTGTAATATTCTTCAATGCTCATTAACTTAGGGGGTTTCTGCAACGTTCCTGTTTCATTTTCCATGTTTACGTTCTGAGCAACTGAACTTGTAGTAGCTGAGGTAGTACTGAACGCGTTATAGAATTCATTTTCCATGTTTCGGTATCGAGGGTTCACAATAACAGAATGTTCAAACGAGCTGGAGTTTCAAATGAGCTGAGATCAAACGATCTGGTACTTCACACGAGTTAAGGTTTTGAAACGAACTGGAAATCATAAACGGTTTGACATGATCAAACTATCTGAGTATATGATACTTCAATCGGTCTGGTATTCAATTCATACGATCTGACTCAAACCGTACGACCTGATAAAGTTTCATGCGATCTGGAAATATTTTCAAACGACCTGACCAACCTCAAACGACCTGAACTACCCCGTACAACCTGGTCTTTCAAACCGTGCGAGCTGAGGACAATTTCAAACTACTTGGTTCAGTTTCAAACGATTTGACAACTTCCAAACGACCTGAGTGAATCAAACCGTGTGACCTGGTTCAATTTCATTGAGCTGGTTCAATTTCGTTCAATCCGTGCGACCTGGTTCAATTTCGTGCGAGCTGAGTGAATCAAACCGTGCGATCTGGTGAACTTTCACGCGATCTGAATGTTTTTCGAACGGTTTGGACAGAAATTAAACAATTTGGTTCAAAATTTAAACGGTTTGGATGAATATCCACCTCGTGTGAGACTTCTAAGTCCAAAAATTCATGTTTTTGTCAATTTTTATCAAGTTTTAGGTTGAATTTGGTTCTGATTTGTTCACGGATTGTTCAAAATGATTTTTACAAGTTATAACACGAAATCAGGTCATTTTAACCACGATTCCACGGTTAATTTTGAGAAAAAAGTGTAGAGAGTGAGTAGAAAGAAGTTGTTTTTGAAGAAATCAAGTTGAAATGGTAAGAACTCTTCCTCCTGAGCTCTGATACCACTTGTAGGATCGGGATTCGATCAAATGAGTCGATTAGAAGAGTTCTAGACCAAATCAGAGGCGAAATTCATTGATTTGATCTTCATTGCAGCTAGATTTACACTTAGAAGTAGATTAAATGTCGATTGTATTGATTTGACAAAGTTACACGAGCTGGCGACACTTCAGCAGAGCTTCGCTACAGGAATCAGATTGTTCCAAATGAAGACCTAGACTCACCTATTTATAGGAATGCCAGACATCACGAACCAGACAAGCCAGACCGCACGAGCTGGCCAGAAAGCACGAACCGCCAGAAAGCACGAACTGGCCAGACCCCATGAGATTTTCACCTCGTGTGAGGTGGCCGAGTCACTTAGTGAGGGGTGGCTGGTTCAGGTCTGTTTCCCGTTTCTCTCGTACAACGTGTCCTGGTCTATCTATTCTAGTTTACGTGACTCGATACAAGATGAAGTCAACAGACATATGCACTAACAATATCTTCCTCTTGAGCATTCACTTGATGATAACCGGATCTAAGATCCATTTTGGAAAAGTAACAAGCTCCTTAAAATTGATCAAACAAATCATCGATTCGTGGAAGAGGATATCGATTCTTTATGGTAACCTTGTTTAGCTCCGGGTAGTCGATACACATCTGAAAGCTTCCATCCTTTTTCTTCACAAATAACACTGGTGCTCCCCAAGGTGAATAACTGGGACGGATAAAACCTCGGTCTAGTAGTTCTTGTAATTGAGAAGATAGTTCTTGCATCTCTGAAGGTGCTAAACGGTAAGGTGCTTTGGCAATTGGAGCTGCTCCCGGTATTAAGTCGATACGGAACTCGACTTGCCGATTGGGTGGCAATCCGGGCAATTCATCGGGAAACACGTCTGGGTAATCACACACTATTGGGATATCCTTAATATGTCGTTCTTCTGGTTCAGTCATCATTACACTTGCTAAGAACACATTACATCCTTGACATATACATTTCAACACTTTAAGGTGGGATATAAGGGTTAATATGGTACAAGACTTCTCTCCCTGTACCATAATAACTTCATCATTAGGAAAAACGATACTAACAATCTTTTGCTCGCAGATAATCTCCGCCTTGTACTTGGACAACCAGTCCATTTCCACTACTATATCGAAACTTCCGAGCTCTACCGATAGTAGGTCAATAAGGAATCCGGTGGTAGTTAAGAATTAAAGGACAATCACGAATGATTTGGTGACTAGTTATAGGATTACCGTTATCAAGTTCTATGGAGTAGGGACTTGTTAATTCAATAGCCAGCATATTTAATAAGGGTAAGAAATTAAGAGAAACGTAGCTCCTATCTACACCCGTATCAAATAGTACTGAAGCATACGGATCGGAAATGAGAAAGGTACATGTCACCACATTCGGATCCTGGCGTGCATCACCTGATCCGATCATAAAAACGCGTCCTCGGGCTTGGTTTGAAGTAGAAGCTTGTCCCTGGTTCATTTTTCCCGTCTGACCTTGGTTAAGTTTAGGAAAATTTATTTTAAAGTGTTCCATACTACCGCATTCGAAACAAGTACGAGGGTAGGTCAACTGCGGTTTCTGGGATTGTTGTAGTTGTTTTTGTTGGGTTGGTTGAGATCTTGGCGGTTGGAAACAGGTAGGTTAGTAAGAACAAGTGGAGGTATCAGTAAAAGCTCTACAACTTCTAGCGTAATGCCCTGTGTTCAGACATTTGTTACAGACCACGATTCGACATTCACCCGAATGGTGAAATCCGCATTTCTTGCACTTCCGTAACGTCCCTTTATAATTATCTGCTCTTGCATATTTAGTAGTTATGGCATAGGCTTGGGGTGTCGCTCGGGTTCCTTGGGGTTTTCAATCATATTCGGTTCTTTTCGTACCAGATGTTTCTCCAGGCATTTTCAGGATTTTCCTTCTAACCATGTCAAACGTGATTGTGCCAGACCTGGACACAACACTTTCCATTGTGAGATGTTCCACGGAGTTTATAATACTGCGGACCTCTATGGCTAAACCCCATATGTATCGCTCAATACATTTCGACTCAGGTCGGACCATATCAGGTAGTAATCGAGCAAGAGTGTTAAAACGGTTGGTGTACCAACGTGGTCTGCTCCTTGCATTTGTAAATTCTAGAATTCGTGTTCCAACTTCTGGATTTCGTTCTTCGGGCAGTAGTGTTCCATAACCATCGTCTTAAGTTCGTCCCACGTCAGGTGATCAATTGCTTCCTGTCCACGTGTTTGGACTATTGTATTCTACCAGTTTAAAGCTTCATCCACAAAGGTGGATGTCACGTACTTGACAATAGAGTCCGCAAGACAATTACTAATATTGATGACAACTTGTGTTTTCTCTATCCAACGTACAATTCCCGTCGGTCCTTCGATGCCGTTAAATTCCATAGGTTTACCCTCCATGAACTGTTTATAACTGCATCCCTGCCGCACGTTATTTGAGGCGACCGGAATAACATTAGGATTAGGTTGGCGATTAGGTAAGTTTTCGGTCACACCGGCGGTAGCTTCGGCTACGATAGTTAGGATCACCGCCAGTAATTGTTGGGTTATCAACTGTGCGATATCAGCCTCAGTCAAGTTGTTTGCACATTTTGGTGCCATTTCTATTAGCATATAATGCACATAGTTGGCACACAGATCGAGTATATAATTCATAACATCACATATTTCAGTCATTGCATTGCATTCATAAACACATATAAACAGAATTTAACAACATATGCATATATATATACTAGTCGTTTACCCGCGCGATGCGGCGGGAAACATATCACTTAGGTTGGTGAGTTTAGGGCTATGTACGGGGATGTAGTTTCCGATTTGGCATGTGGCGACGATGGTGGCAGTGTAGCAGAACGTGAGGGTCGGTTGCCGCCTTCTACAGCGGCGGAGAATCAACGTTGTGCAGCGATTGGTGGTTTCGTGATGGCGTTCGGTGGTTATTGTGTGACGGCCGGTTACCAGCTTCAGGAGAAAACAAAGAAAATTATGTGATTCTAGTTATGTTATGAGCGGTTTTAAAGATGCGGGTAAATCAACGGTTTTGAATGATGAATCGTATCATCAGTTACAATGAGGCCTTTGGCAGTGGCGAAGCTTGACATTTTCGACGGGGGGTAACTATGTAAATAACATTTAAAAAAAGAAAACACTGACATCTGCGCGATGCGGCGGGAGTGGCGATTTACAATAGGTTGCTAGTTTACCGTTAGTTTATAAGTCGTCTCGTGATATATTGTATAGTACTTAAGTTAGTAATCTTATTCGTACAATGCGGTACTCGTTTTCTGTTGGTTTGTCAATCTTTCTGGTGATATATTTTATTAGGATGTTTATGGGGTCCGTTTTTTTTTCCGGTTTTTAGGTGAAACAATTGAAAACGGTTTTTTTTTATAAAAACAAAACCAAACTTATGAAATCTAATACCAAACCAAACATAACCCTTACCAACGATTTGGGTTGATTCTGATTTGATTTCACTGTTGGATATTTACTACTCGTCTATAAGAAAAAAACATTGAATGTTAAATAAAAGGTTGCATCGTAACCTAGTTTGTTTGCAACATATATAATTACATGTAATATTAAATATTTGTGTATTTTACCTCCAGCTTTAAGAGTTGTAAAACTCTTAAATGGGAGAGTTTTTTTTTTTTTTTTTTAAGAAAAGACCTTACCCTTCTATATGTATTATATAGTAGTATAGTTGTATAAATAAATGACTAATATAATTTGTGATATGAAACAAATTGTTGTTTTTAGTTGCCAATTAATCAACCTTGATGACACCCCTTTACAAATCAAGTTGTTTGTATGCTTTAAAAATAAACTTTATTTCAACTTATTCAATTGAGTTTGGTGTGGGTTTCGGGTTCGGCTTGGTTAGTCATTTGAGAGACCAACTTATTCAACCGGGTTTGTGGGTTTATGGGGGATTTAGTTATTTTCTTGACTAATGATTTGATGTTTCATTTGTTTGAATTTAAATTGAAACATTGTTTGAATTTAAATTGAAACGATGGGTTAGTTATTCAATTATGTTATAGTATTGCTTCAAATCTATATCATTTCAAAGACGTTTGGTTTTTGTTTTCAAATGGAACATTATGTCCAAGTGATACCATTCAAATTGGTCACCCATCATAAAAGTACAAATTCCAATAGGAAACAATTGTGGACACTCACTATGTTGGAATTGAAACGCCCAACAGTTTGTTGAAACTGAATTCACTCAGATAAACTAAAATAATAGTTAAAAGGGAAATGATCACTTTTACAAAGGTACTTTCATGGGGATTGTGGAAGTTATCACTTTTACACCTTCTTTACACTGCGAAAACTCTTCATCGACAACAACTGCGTAGAACGCAGATGTTGGATACCCGGAAGGACTAAGTAAGAAATCCCCTGGCCCTGCACTTGACCAATATCTTAAAGTTCCTTTCTTGCACTTTGATGCTGATGTCAGCTGGATGAGAATCGATCGAAGAGTCGATTTTAGGAATGGTGAGGAGATTTTCGCTCTTTACGCGGATAGAAGGATTCGATCGATATGACCATCCAGTTCATAGAGGTATCTGTGACATACAGATTATTCAATAAAATTTGAATTGTGTTATCAAAGGTTGATTACAATATGAATTATCTAACCTCTAGCCTCTCACACCAACCAATACTATCTTACCTTCACACCAGCCTTTTCGCACAAAAACATTGATGGTTATTTACTTCCAAAAATATTGACTTACCTGAGTCAAAAACTCGTTATTTGATTCAGCCCCGGTAGAAACATCAAGCTTTTTGACAGCCACACTTTTACTATTATTAAATTTGCGAAATAAACTCTTCCATATGAACCTTCACCGATCAATGCTTTTGATCCAAAGTTCTCGGTTTTTTCTTTCAGTTCATCTAGTGAAAGTCCAGGCACTTCGTACTTGTGTCCGAGCCGCCGGCACTTCAATATATCTGGATGCTTATTTAACGACATTAAAAGCTAGATTGTGTAGCAACCGGCATCATTTGCTTCAAGGTGTTTTTGACTTGGGTGCTGGGGGAAGCAGCTGCAAAAACCAAATCAAATATCATTACACTATCCTCCTTGCTGAATCTAAGTGATTAATGAAGAAAAAGAATAACACAGTGGGAACAGAAAGTACCTGATAACAAGATATGAGATGGTGAATCCAAAAGCTCCTGTAACACGAGGGGTTGATGATGCACACAAACCTTGTATGTATCGGTACGCTTGAGCTCCTTATCCAATTTCTTCACCGATTTTGAAAGCCTTCCAAGCTCTCCTATCTGAACAACACAAATCACATAATCAACCATTAGAAAAGACAATAAACGACAGTGTGTACATGTTGAACACAAGAGCCATCGATTATGTACCTCAACTAAGGTAGTGCATATTGAAGAGCCCATCCAGCAGAAGAGCGATACCCTGCCAATTATTTCTGCACGCTCTTTGTTCTAACAAAACAAACACGTTCAAGATACACATACAAAGCGTTAAACCATTTTACGTACTGTAGGTGATTTAGTGAAATCCAGGTAGAAATGATGCACACACCTTGTAGATGCCTGAATCTGTCTGTCGTTCATTGATGGTACTTGTTGCCATAACGGATTTTCAGAATTACTCGTATCACCTTTTTTACCTTGTGCATCATCAATTGTACCACGTTTCGAAAGATGACTCCTTGGGTCATCATTAAAACCGTTTTTACCACATTGGGGTACGATTTTGTTACTTTTTTACCTCAGAATCTTCAGCTTTTGGTCCTGAAGTGGATGGGGTTTCGGGTTTGTTTAGAATATCGTTACTGGCTAACCTGGGGTATAACCGTAATTTGTCTTTCCCTCTTCTGCTATGACACCAGAACCCTAACAAGGGTTGAACTGTGATTGAGCCCATATTTGTTGGGCTAGTGGAAACATCACAGCTGCCACTGTACCAGAACCGCAACCGCAAGAAATGTTGCGCGCCAGTTTTCTGTTCTGTTTTGACTGATTAACGAAGGGTGTATTTCCGTCTTTAGAAACAGTCACTTCTACTGTAACCGCATCTTTTTCTCATTAGAAACCGACTGTTTTTCCTTTTTGTTCTCGTAAATGCAGTTCTTGTTTCATAATGATAGTCCCAACCCAAAATGACCACTTTTAAAAACAACTCATTTTGACCCGCAATCAGATTAGTCACAACCAAAGTTGTCAAAAGCGCAAAAGGCGCGCGCCTAGTCGCTCGAGCGCAGCGAGGCGAGCCTATAGCGCCTGGTGGTAGGCTCAGGCGCAAAAGGCGCGCGCCTAGGCACAACGTGGCGAGGCGCAAAAATGAGGCTTTTTCTTTTTGTATCACCACCTACTGATAAGAAACACAAAAACATAAAACTGATATGTGCGCTTTCTTAAAAAAGCCCACGCTTTTTTAGCGCCTTGTGCCTAGGCTCCGGGCGAGGCCGATGCGCCTCGCCTGCGCCTTGCGTTTTTGACAACATAGGTCACAACCCATTCACACCCGAACATGCTAGGTCCCGTTAGCCAGACTGATGGCCTGAACACATGCTGACCAAAAAAACCAAATGAGCCAATTTTTAAAACAGTCTGTTTTCGCCCGTACGCATGTTGGTCGAAACCCACAACGACTTGTTGTCCCAGCAGATGGTCTGAAGCCGTTCTGCACAAACTAAACTGGCCACTTTTTAAAACAGTCTGATTTTAGTTGTATACATTTTGGTTAAAACCAGCTACACCACAAGCAACTTGAGGATTTACGATACTTGGTATATACCTAATGCACAAGCGAATTTATAAGATATCATCGTATGAAATTGTTATTCAGCTAACTTCATACGGTATTCCCAGTAATTAAAGCGCACCAATGGTATTTTTTCGAACCTTGAACATATAGTTTTCAGTTGAAGGTAAACGATCCCTTTGAAATAAAACAAAACCTTTTGTTCTAGATCAATCCAATCACCCTGGCGTGTTTTAACTTTCGAGTCATACAAAATTAATGGTTTTTGACCTATTACCCAACCCACCAGATCTGGCCAGTTTGACACCTCTAACCAGACACACAAAATGAAAATGTTGATGTAGACAAATTAAAACTCAGTTACTCAGATGCCTAGTTTACCCTTTACGTTCATGACTAATTCATCCACTTGCTTCTTCAGCTTCATAACCACCTAAACCTGCAAGAATTAAAAAAATGACAATTGGCATCATTAGATCATGAGCATGATTATAATCAAAATGAGATCAGGTTATATATGATTTAGAAAAAATATGAGTTGCAGACTTTCAATTGTCTTTAGGCTCGACCAACAACATTATTATTGTCTTTTTCAAGTTTTTATAAGCTTGTGTGGAAGAAACGATAAGACCTGAACTTCAGGTAGATCAGCTCTCATGAATGGATTAACTCTATTTCTTCTGCGATGAACAATTTAAAATAAAAATCTTTGCTCCAACAAAAACTAAAACTCATGAAACGAATCTGTTTTAGAAAATTACTTACCGTCTTTTAGGGTATTGCCGATTTTTGTCAGGCTTCAAAACCTCAGCCCTTGAACCAGCGATTAAACTAACATGGCAAACATAAGTGGCAAAATTGAAAAGTCAAACCACCTTGATACGTGCAAGTCCATTTCAGCAAATCTGCTAACAAAATATGCAAAGAACACAAACAGAGAAATGGAATGGAAAAAAAATTGGACCATTGACTCAAATCAGTCCATCAACAGATTAACAAAAACAGCGAAAACAGAAACCCTAAGGTATTTGGGGAAGTAATTAAGTTGAAATCGGAGGTGAAATTGGAGCAGAATATAACCTGAATATGAAGACTGATACGAGGATGTTAGGGTTTACAGTACGTGAGAAAATCATGTGTAGAATTCGATTTACTGGTCTGCTATTTTGGCAACTATAGTACCTGCAAAAAAAAATTAACTGAGTTGTGAAGATTCAGGTGACCTAGATGATGCGAAGACAACGGGGAAAGAGAAGATGATGCAGATGCTCTAGATCTAACCCCGTGGTTCATCTTCAACATCTTAGGGAAGGTGTCCAGATCCTCGGGAACAATAGCTTATGGTGAATAGATCCAGATCTAAAATCTTAATCTTTGAGAGAGAGAGAGAACGAAAAGGAAAGGTGCAGTGAGTACAGATCCATCTTCGATTTATGTTTTCACAATGGAAAAGGTTTTCAAAATGAATGGTCCAGATTATAATCCATCTATCAAAATGAACGGTAGAGATTATGATCCGTGTGAAGTGTTTTATTGTAGTTAAAAGGCTTGAGTGAAGTAAGGGTATAAGTGGAAAGTGATGTTTTATGGTGCTTAAAAGACTTGTACAACATGCTTTATGGGTGTTTTAAGGGAATTTTTTTGACTTTAAGAAGTCCTTTTAATATGCTTTATAAAGTAGTATAGATATAGATATATATATATAAGCGCTGATGTACAATGTCAAAATTTGCACGTAGACTTAATCCACTAGGGATCAGTGCTTATAACATGCTAGTCAAAATGTGTCACTACCGTGACGTACAAGCAAGATAAAACATCTAATACTGAAGTAGAAAGAGTAATACATCAACACCTCGAAATAGGCATCTAGTGCCTAGTGCTTGATGTGATGTCAAAAGACATATGTACAAAAGTAACTGTGTCTCTATACGCGTCTCCAGAAAGCCAACCACACAAACCCTATCGTCAACAGTGCGATAGCTCCTCCATAAAACCATAATAATGTCTGATCACGTCCTTGACGGAACTAAGTATATGTCTGTCTGTCCTGGACCCTCATCATCGCCTAGTGGGTAACTATAATGCAATCATACATGGCGCTACGATGATGTGCTTCCTCTGTCACTGCCATGGTGGGTGCTACCAACTGCTCAATCACATATCCAATCCAACTCCTACTCCGTGGTGACTCAGGGGGCTGCACTTGAGGTGATGGGATACCCCAAACTGGCGGAGGGGAATCCTCTACGGGATCTGAAGGCCCACCCGACTCATATGTACAGTAGGGTGAGGAAAGTGTGGATTCGTGCATCAGATCAATGAACCTAGCGGTCACTCTCGGTCGTAATCCTGCTGAGGGAGGGGCAAGTGGTGAAGTGGGGGGAGTGAAAACTAGTACTGGCATTGGCACCCTCCTACGCGCCGTCTGTCTAAGGCTAATAGCAGGAGGAGTGGGTGTATCTGATAGGGTAGGTGAGATACGAGCTGCTGGAGTGTCAGGAGTATGGGACCTACTAACCCTGGGAATGGGAGTGAGAGATCCTTGAATAATAATAGGATTAGGGCTCCTCCTGGCCATGTCCGGGTAGTAATAAGGGTTTGAGGTATGACTATATTCCACCGTAGCGGGCTGGTCATGCGGCGGAGAACGATATGAACTCGTGACCTCAATCCCCTGTCATGTAGGAAGTCTCAGGGGGTAACTATCACAGCGATATCCGGACTGATCGCCCTCATAACTGGGTTGCTCATATGGAACTATAGAGTCCTGCTGCTCCAACTCTGTCACTTCAGCCTCAACATTCGGATCCATCGATGGATCCTCCTCGTAACTCTTACTAGGGTCAGTCGACATCCTACCTGTAAAGAAGCAAATTATAACGACAAATGCTAATTACCGAATAGTGAGGATACAATGTGCACAAAATATATACACGTATGTACACGTTGACACGAAATATTAATTACATGTATCCACTTTTATTTTTTTAGTGTATATGTTCATTTCTTGTCCTCTCTTAGTGACGTTCTCAGAAATCCCAAGTACAAGCAAATATGTTATTATGTTTCGAACCATAATAACTTACTTGCCTGACAATACCATCCTGATAATAGCCACGATGTATCAGTCACTACATGTTTTGATTTGTAGGAAGAAGAGCTTATGATTATAGTCTAGGTTCACTAGGGATACCTAATTCTCTATAACCAATGGCTTTGATACCATCTTCTGTCACACCCCGACTCGAAGCGGAAGTAAAATATGGGTTGCAACAGACACATGGAATAGACACATTGCTCATAAAGATATTATATTAAACATTACCAACGTGTTTCGTTTACATTATTTATTAACACAACAACACGTAAGTCACAACTAAGTTTTCCACAAGTAGTCTGGTACTAGTAGCTATGCCTCTATTCACGTACTATCCATACTCAAAACTTGGAACTCTTACAAGCTTATTCCTCCTTTGTTTTACCTGAAAAACATGTTACAATTTGGAAAAAAAGTCAGCTAAACATAGTTGGTGAGTTTCACTGTTTTAGTTTGTATTAATAGATGTAATTATAATTCAAGTTTGGCACATTTGATTGAATATATACTGATCCCACAAGTGAAGCCTTGACTGTCAACTCAACCCCGTGGTCCACCACCACAGCACTGCCCATGTGTAACTATGGCTAGTACCCCATAGTCTATGCTTGAACATGTACAATTGCGTATGTATCCCATGGCGTTCCTGGCCATCGCAATTGGGTTTGTCAGACCAATAGTACTATTTACACATTCCCTGGCCTACGGTTAATCACTTGGGTCTGTGGGGACTTTTCATGTACTAGTGTTTACTCAGATAATTTACGTTATATCATGTATATATGTGCACATGTGAACGTATGTAACATGCATTTCACCCCATGTAAAACAAGAATACAGATTTAAAACGGGGAAGTAAAACTCACGTAATAAGTAAGCACAACAATCACGCGGGGTATATGTGTCAGTGCTCTACTTCTTCAGTCCTGGTATCAGTTATTGTTGGGTTAATTACCAAAAATAGGGTTCTGTTTGGGAATCATTATAACTTGGTTTGGATGGGAAAATTCATCCGAGAATTGACCTATAGCATAATAGTAGAGATGTGGGTATTATTTTAGTGTTAGATTTTTATAAACCTAGACAAGTTACCTGGTTATCTAGGTTATCAGGCATAACCTAGACGAGTTATCTGGTCATCTAGGTTATCAGGCATAACCCAGACGAGTTATCTGGTCATCTAGGTTATCAGGCATAACCCAGACGAGTTATCTGGTTATCTAGGTTATCAGGCATAACCCAGACGAGATATTTGTTCATCTAGGTTATCAGGCATAACCCAGATGAGTTATTTGGTCATCTAGGTTATCAAGCATAACCCAGACTAACTACAAGTAATCAGGAACTTCCTGGAAAATATGAGATCTTTCCGAAATTGTTATACTGCGTTTCCGGCTACCGAAACTTCGCGACAACGCGATTTTTGAAACCCAAAGTAAAACTCAGTCAATGATCCCCAAACTTTTCCAGGATGTTCCTCATATTAAACTCAACATCTCTGAAAATTTTGGTGATTTATTAAGCTCGTTTACTATTTTATCCGAAATTATTTCTTTGAAACAATTAAAAATTCACCAAATATGATCAGCCTGCAAAATATCAAGTTCATTGAATACCCACGGACCAATTATGCTATAAAAAATTCTGCATCTCCCAGATTTGATTTTCAGAAGTTATACCTATCGTTTCTTGGCGATTCAAGCGATCCTTGTACTTTTAAAGACTTATTTCTTTCTTGTATAGTACCTATACATAACACACAACACAAATATGCTAAAACCCATCTCAATCAAGCCTTAGAACCATTATTTTTCGATTAGTGTTTGATTTGACCGAAAATTGTCGAATATGTTGGTTTATTGATCCATAATCTGATGTTTTACAATACCAAACACCATGTATGATCTTATTCTATCTTATTTAGGTTTGAACAGCCTTTTTTCTAAGAAAAAAAAAATATTATTTCATGGATCAAAATGATTTGTTTTGTTAAATACATGTTTTAAGTATGAAAAACATAAGAAACTTAGTTAAAACCACTATCATACCTCAAGAATTTGTTGTATTTTGATGTATACTTGCTGGAACAGAAGGTATAAGGTAATGAGGAGGTGTTTTGAAATGTGACAATGGAGAATTATGTTTTTAAGTGTCGTATGGAAATGTCAAGGGGTTTCTAGACCCCTTTGACTTAGTCAAAGACACAAATTTTGAGGATAAATGATAAGTATCAGCTGATCTTTTGAGCTAGGTTCGTTATCGGGTTTTAAACGCGTCACGGGTATGCCAAACAGGCTCTTTTTCGCGCGTTTTTTGCACGGTTTTTAACGGTTTTGAAAACCGAACCCATCGACAACGAAACCAATACAATTTGATATTTTAACTTTGAAAACTTATATTTATGTTAAATAAGTGTTTTTAGGCTTGACTGACTGTTTGTTGCATGTTTGTTCGTTTCCGGTTGCGTTAAAATCAAAGGTGTTCCGCGAAACGGAAGCTGCTTTGTTTAACGTGCCGACTACCTGTTAAGGCCTCAAATCTTACGTTATGGTCTAAATATCATATTCAAGTATTTTTGTGCCCTTTGAATCATCTACGGCACTATCGTTTGTATCAAATTGGGTATTATACGGTTTGCAGACTGTTAAACGGAAAGCCTCCGTTTAACTTGTTTTCAGCACACTAAGGCATCAATATCGCACTGTTAGGTACTAGTATTCATATGTTACTCATAACGTACCCTCGGATTCATCTGAGTTATATTTGTTATCATTTCGTGAATCGTGTAAGTTGAACGTACAATTATTGTTTCAACCACAACTAGGGTTTACCTGGTTTTGCCTTGGTTGTCACAGTTTATAACACGGACGTTTGGTTTATAATACAGACTATGGATTTACAACACAGACGATTGGTTTATGACACGGATGATTGGTTTATGGTAAGTGATTTAGATAACGAGACGGGTGTAATATGATAAAAACATGGTGGATACGCCTTTGGTACTTCCTATATATAAATGCTTTTATTGTATTACATATCGTACCATTATCCGAATCACTTCTACAAGGACAAATGGTTTCGAACAAGTCACGAACAATTTTCACATAAAGAAATAAACCATATAATGTTTTCTTTTAAATCGATTTAATACTCGGTTTTACAAAAGAAATGCTTTGTCAAGATTCATGGCTACAAGGTTTTATAACTCATACCAACTTGTATAGTTGCTTAAATATATTGCAATACCAAACATGTTGATACAAGGTTTTCATTTATCAACTCTAGTAGTCGGACGAGGTATTGCAATATCGATTACAAAGCCATGAATTTGACACACAAAACCTATATTACTCACCGGCTTTTTATGCTGATCGTCTTTTCACATATGTTTCAGGTCTTATTGTGTGATGATTTGAACGCATGCTACATGTAGGATGGACTCGGGCCTTAGTTTACTTTAAACCATAAAGACAATTGTTGTTTTTTGTTTGTTTTTGTTCCAAGACAATGTAATTCATTAATTCAATAAAACCAAAACCATGTGTTGTGAAACAATTTCCTGTAACTTGACTCCCCGATGTTTCCGCCGCGGTTTTTTTTATTATGCGATCGGGGTGTTACTGAGATTGGTATTAGAGCCATGGTTATAGGGAATTAGGTTATTAGTAATGCTTTTGACCTAGACTATAACCTTCCTAGGACCCTAACGCGAATTATCTTGCATTCAGATTCTTAATACAATACCATCACCTATCCTTAGGTGATTACCAAAAACAAAGCATAATTCATTCTTAAAAGCCTAAAACAAATCATTGGACTTTTAAGCCTTTTATGTTTTCAAAATCTCGCCAAAGTTTGGGTTTTAATAATGTGAACACGTGCAATCTGGAAGGGTGGATGCATGTACCCTGAGTTTTCTGTCTAAGGCTAGTGTGTTCGTACAAATCCACTTAATCGGACCAGACACTCTTACCTGGGAATTCTTGGGGTGAGTGTCCACTTATAGGCTAAAGCACATCTTCATGATACATTATAAAGACCCATTTACTTTGATTAGTCACTGTGTCGTTTGTTTGTTTTAAGTAAAGAACAAATGATCACAATCCTTATGTTTCATCGATATTTTAAACGTTTCTTTTTTACTATCCTTTATCAATCTCACTCGTTTTCTTTCATATTTTCCTTCTCTTTCAGAATGCCTCCTTATCGCAACGCTACTCAGGACGCCGAAATGGCAGCAATGATCGCTTATGATGTGTGCAAAATGCAACATATAAATTACATCAAATAAGGCATAAAACTAACCCCTTTTTAGTACTAATGTTGGAAAAAGCACGTTTCTTTCTTCCTTTTGAATTTACAGGACCAACAAACAAGCTTAAAAGAACAAAAGGAACAAATAAGCAGCCAAAACCAACATAAATACAAAAAGAAGGAATAAACGTGACGTGCCCGACCCCTCAGTAGCATCTCCCAAAGAAAAAACAAGAAACAGACCCTGACCACGGAGCCCAGCTCTCCACGGGGCGTGATCAACTCTAAGATTTGTAGAATCTTGATAGTACAACAAAGAGTTGAGCACGGGGCCGTGTCCAGAAGACACGGGGTCGTGTGGGGCCCTCTGTTGACAATTGCAATTAATGAAGGAAGAGAAGATGATGGCCACGGGCCGTGTTAGCTGGACCCGGGGCCATGGCCAGGGCTCTGTTCTGATTATAAATAGGGGTTCTTGGTTCAATTCAAAGGCATCCCTTGGCAAACCACTACTCTCCCACTTTGCCACCACTCCACCACCACCACTACAACACCAACACCCACCACCATCATCCATCATCCATCTTTAAAGTGTGTAGTTGTCTCGGGATCCAAGATTGATCGTAAGAGTTTTTGTCAATCAAAGGCCATGTTTGGCTAATCTCTTACATCACTTGGTGAAGGGACAAGTCTTTAATGTATTACTTTTGATTTTTAATCTTTCGGCACTTTTTAATTGGGTTTGTATTAATGACTTTAATAACTAGTTTCTTATGTTGAAGGTGAATTTTCTTTACCATTTCTTCATGATGTCATTAATTTGCTCATTCGTGTCTTTACGGTCTATATAAAGCGCGTTAACTACCTGGAAGGGGTTTAGGAGGGTGGTTTGGTAAAGTTCTTGTCTCGGTCAGTGTATAGATCCTACAAGTACCTGGTTCAAGTTTATTAGGACCTCCTTCAATACCCAACGGTATTGGATGGCGGGGGTGCGAATAGCTTGAATCCCTCATATGTAAACTACTATTAATACTTTAAACCGGCTTCTTGGGATTGTATCCTTGCTGACTTAAACCACTTAGCCGAGGGTAATGTCACCTTCAAAAGAGGGGCCTACCACTTTTCGCATTAATAACTAACTTAATTGTCTTTCAATATTCTGACCCTTTGGGATTGTATCTCTGCTGACTCAAACCACTGGGTTGAAGGTAACGTCACCTTCAAAAGAGGGGCCTACTACTATAACTAAGATAATCTCTTAAAAAGTCCGAAAGTGCGAAAATCATCAAAGGATACATCAAAGATGAGTTGGATCCAAGTGATTCTATCTTGTCTATTTGTTTTTCATTTTATTTATCTTTTCATTTTTAGTTTTATTTTTATGTTTCAAAACCTTTCTAAAAAAATTAGATCGATTAGACGTTGAGGATAAACCGGTACTAAAAGCTCTTGTGTCCTTGGGTGACCTCGGTATCTTACCAACACTATACTACGCTCACGATGGGTGCACTTGCCCAAGTGTTTGTTTAGTGTTAGTACACTATCGTGTTTTATAAATTTAAAACTTGACTAATGGTTAAAATGGGCTTAAAACATTAATAAAATCATATCACACTTCACGCACACCAAGTTTTTGGTGCTGTTGCCGGGGACACAAGGATTTTAAGAAAGTTTAAAATCAACGGCCTAATTATTTATGCTCATTTTTTTTCTTATTTTTTAGGATTTTTCTTAGTTTTTCAATTTCTGCAGAAGCTCAGCACGGGCTGTGCCCAGTTAGACACGGGGCCGTGTCCATCAAAATCACTGGCATTTTTTATTTTCTGAGTTACAGAAGAGTGACCACGGGGCCGTGGAGGTGCACCATGGGGTCGTGCTAAACTCCCCAGTAACTGGGATCCAGAAAATAGCAACTGTAAACATGACCGGTGCAAGATCTAACCAACATTCTTTTTTTGTTTTTATCGCAGGACTTGGAACTCAATCGTAGGGCCTGAATTCTCTACTCAGTGCATGAGCTCCCGTTCCAATAAAGACATAAAAGAACCTCTAGACGAACCCGAACACTTTCTAAGAAAAAGACTAAAAGCCAAAAATCAAGAGAAGGCTTCGGGGGACCAACTCCTAATGGCGGATCAGTGTACCCTAATGGATTACCTACGGCCCACGATTGCTAATCTCGGAGCCGCCATCAATGCATCGAATGTCGATGCCAACAACTTCGAACTTCGGCTGCATTTGATCCAAATGCTCCAAAATTCCGCAACCTTCCATGGCCTACCCGATGAAGATCCCCATTTACATATTACCAACTTTTTGGAAATATGTGACACTTTCCGGATCAACGGAGCATCAAACCACGTCGTCCGCCTCCGAATGTTTCCATTTTCACTTAAAGACCGAGCTAAGGCTTGGCTAAACACCCTCCCAAGTGGTTCGGTAAACACTTGGGATGAACTTGCCCAAAAATTTCTATATAAGTATTTCCCGCCCTCTAAAACCGCTAAATTAATGACTGAAATCAATACATATTCACAAGAGGACGGGGAGTCCTTATATGAAACTTGGGAAAGGTTCAAGGAGCTATTGAGGAAATGTCCCCATCATGGTCTCGCGGTGTGGCAACAAGCGTCCACTTTCTATAACGGATTGTTGCCACACACGAGACAAACACTTGACTCAAGCTCAGGGGGACTCCTAGTTAATCGACGCCCAAATGAAATCTATAATCAAATTGAGGAAATTGCTCAAAACATTTTTCAATGTCACACCCCTCGAGGCTCAAAATCTATTGCCCCGGACGCCTATAAGGTAAATGAGAGCACCTCTTTACAAGCACAAATCGAGGCCCTATCTTCAAATTTTTAAAAATTAGAAATGGAAAAAACGGCCTTGGTTATGGCTTGTGAAGGGTGTGGTGGGCCACATGAAAATTGGAGTTGTATGAAAGAAATGGAAAATCAAACGGAAATGGTAAACTACATTGATAATCGACCTAGACCGTCGGGTCCCCCAACGGGTACCTACAACCAAGGATGGTGTAACCACCCTAACCTTGGTTGGAGGGAGCCCGAGAATAGTAGTAACCTACAAAATCAAAACCAACGACCAAACTTTCAACAACAACCAAGAAATGAGTCACAAAATTTCTCTCAACAACAACAAGGGGGTCGGGAGATGCTTGAAGATCTCATCACACGCCTCATCTCCGAAACCGACATAAGGTACTCGGATCGATTCCTACAAACGGAATCCGACATTAGAAACCAACGGGCTAGTATCCAAAACATTGAAAAACAATTAAGTCAACTAGCCCAAAATTTCTCCGAGAGACCACAAGGCGCATTACCTAGCAATACCGAAATAAATCCAAAGGCGCAAGTACACCTGATAACATTAAGAAACCGGACCGTAGGTCCCGAGGAAACCCCACTACCCCAACCAACAACAATCCACCCAACCAAACCACAAACTCATCCTCAACCCACAAAGAAACAACTATCCCACAAAATTCCGAACTACCAAAATCCCCTCGGTACCCTACCCCGATCGGTTACTTCGCCAAAAGACCGACGTGCAATTCACCAAGTTAATAAACTTACTAAAATAATTGCATATCAATCTCCCATTTGTAGAAGTTCTCACTCAAATGCCAAAGTACTCAAAATTCATGAAAGACTTCCTAACCCACAAAAGAAAGATTGAAACGTTGCAATTGGTCAACCTAAGTGAAGAATGCTCCGTAGTACTCCTCAACAAACTCCCACAAAAGAAAATCGACCCCGGAAGCTTCACCATCCCTTGCTCTATTGGGGGATCACCCATACGAAATGCACTAGCCGACCTTGGGGCAAGCATCAATCTCATGCCCGCATCATTGTTTGACCGACTCGGACTAGGTAAAACAAGCCCCACAAAGATGAGCATACAACTTGCCGATAGGTCCATCAAATACCCATAAGGTGTCGTCGAGAATCTATTGGTAAAAGTCGGAGACTTTGTCTTCCCGGCCGACTTTGTCATACTCGACATGGAAGAAGACACCAAAGTTCCCCTTATTCTAGGAAGACCATTCCTTGCCACCGCTCGTGCCATGGTGGATATGAGTGACGGGAAGATAACATTGAGGGTTGGAGACAAGGAGATGAAATTCAGGGTTGGGAAAAGAGTGGAGGATGACCCGGTCAACTACATGGATTTCATACACTCAAGCTTAGATGACGCTCTCCGACGGTACAACACGGGATGCAAGACATCCCTCTCAGGTAACATATGACTGACTTTGGGTCTAGCTAAGGACCCTTATAAATGTGCCGCACCACGAAGGCATTCCGCGGAACTATCCTTAGTTTTAATTTAGTTTAACTTTTATGTTTTCTAGTTTAGTCTTACTTTTCAGGAATAAAGCACACTCGAAAAGATGGGAATTGCGAAAGAGACGTTAAAACCGCACCCCATGCACGAAAATAGAGCCTTCCGTCAACTTTTCCAACTTTACAGCATGTGCAGCACGGGGCCATGCTCAGCCCAACACGCCCCGTGCCCAGGCTCTATAGAAAAAGTCCCAGATCAGGTAAGTGACCACGGGTTGTGTCCAGTGAACACGCCCCGTGGCCAGCCTTCTGTTAAAATCTGTTACTAGCAATCTGACCACGGGGCCGTGGCTAGATGCCTAGCAACATAAAACTTGTTTTTAAACATACTCTTTCACATTCGAATCAACCTCAAACCTTATTTTTGGGACACATTGAGGACAATGTGTAATTTAAGTGTGTGTGTGTGTGGGGGGGGGGGATGCTAAAACCTTGAATCTTGAAAGTCGTAATAACAAGCCTTACACAAAACTCTATTGGAACCACTAATCACCCCAAAAAAAAATTTCAAAATTTTCCTTTTTTTTTTTACTTATCTTGGTTTAATTTGAGAATAACAAGTTCTTAGAAAGTTATGTTTTTACAAATTTACAACCAACAGCATCGTGATAAAAAGAATCAAATAAGAAAATTATGAAAAGGCATGAAAAATCTATTTAAAATTTGATTATATATACTTGATCACATTATAAATCCATTTCCACAACAAGTGAGTTTTGAGCCTTTATTGAGCATACTTGCATACATCTTTAAACTAAATGCTCATTTTCGTTTCTTGTGTGAATAGCCACTTGGTTCTTACGACTCCAGAACTTGCCAAAATGATACGTTCCCGGTCCTTACCAACTTGAACCCAAGTAAGTAAATGATGGAGGCATTAGGACTAACTCATTTTCCTTTCAAAACCATTATTTTTCTTCTTTTTACACCACCACCCAAAATCCCCTTAGTTAACCCCTTTGAGCCTAAACCTTTTCATTTCAAAAACCCAAAAAACAAATACCCATTACCCACCAAAACCTTTTTTATTTCAAACCCATTTGTTTTAGTAAAAAGGCTCGGTTATCATGTGACACACAAAATAAAAATGAAAGTATTGCAATAAACAAACAAGTTCCTCAAAGAAATCTTGTTTGAATATGTTTAGTTTGAATAAATGTCACAAAAACAAAAAAAATTACGACAACTGACGCTTTTTATGCTTTTCGCCATTTTAATAACCACTAACCAAAAACCACCTACCCTTAGCCCAACCACCCTAACCCTTCCCAAAGTCCTCTTAATATTTATGAAGGTTTATAGTTAAAAAGGAGGAGGTTTGAGTGTTCGGTTCTTGATACTTGACTTGATCATCATCCGGATGCAACCTATGGTCACCTAATATCAAAACCAACAAAAGGTTAGTTTTGATTGTCAAATAATAAGTTTAAACGAGTCTGAAACACAAATTAAACAAAACAACAAAATCTACTAGTTCTGAGGTCCGTCGCGAGCCACGACAGAATAAGCCACAGCTTTCGCAGGCCGCCACAGGCTGTGGCGGGGCATGACTAATTTCATTATATCCGTCGCGGGGCGCGACGACCTCTTTTTCACAGTAGGTTTCGAGCATTTGAGCTGCATTTGCCCAACTCCGAAATTAACCAAAATCCTAACTTCAAAACTTCATAACTTTCATAATATAGATCCGTTTTGCGTGATTCTTTTTCCTACGCGTCCGTAATTTAAATAAAAACACGTTTATCATCTTTATATGCTAAAAAGTTCGGTTTATGGGCTGGAAGCCTATAAGTTCCCTTTTTATTTATTCGACCCGTTTAGTTTTCTTTTATACTTTTCACTACTTATAATTTATGACTTCTAGACGTATTTACCCATTCCCAGGGCTTGTGAACTTCGGCGTATCATTACCATTCCATGGTTTTACGCTCTCATGATCCACCATCATCGAGTGACATTCAAATCACTTATATACTACCAAATTTAACCTTTGTTTGACCCGTTTGGTTGTCTAATGGAAGCCACCATTTTAATGACAAACCAAATATACCTTAACCAATCTTTTGACCCATTTTGATTATCTAGTGAACTTCGTCACTTTTACAACACACTACATTTTTCTCATAACGCCAATTCAAATTACTAACTAAATTCAATATCAAGGCTTGTCAACTTTAGCGTATCACTTCCATTGGTTTCTAACCATAATTACCCATTCCTGACTTCAACTTTAGCGTATCACTTCCATTTCATGGTTTACTCTTTTGTAACTCAAATTTAACGAGGGACGTTTAAGTCACTTCGAACACTACCATTACGACCATTATTTGACCCGTTTGATTGTCTAATGGAATTCACCAATTTACCAACATTCCAACTTATTTCAACAAATATTTTAACCCGTTTCTTTATCTAGTGAGTTACAACACTTTATTTACATTCCAAGCATGACTAATTAAACAATATTGTCAACAAACATATCTAATTAACTGTTTTGACCCATTTGGTTGTCGAGTGAATTACATCACTTCATTGACATTCCAAACATGCTCTAACCGTTTATTTTGACCCGTTTGGTTTGTCGAGTGAACTTCATCACTTCATTGACTTACCAAACTCGCATTTTACACTACAATCCCATTAATATTTCTAATACCATTGTTTATGCATATTGTAACGAAACCGAAAGTTACGTATCTTTGGTGCTCTTTCTTCAAGCGCGTATCAACTCCGACTTGTCCACTTGAAGATTCAATTCATTTGCCTATAGAGTTCAATCAATGACTTGTTTAGAACTCCTATTATTTCATATAACGCATAATTCACCATAACATTCAAATATGCGTTTTTACTCAAAATTTCAATATCTAGTTTTCTTTTAGGCATTTCAACAAACACCTTGTGGGCATGATTTTCATACTTTCATCAATTTAGCTCCTAATTAACTTTAGCCAGTTTTTATTCACATCAATCAAGCTCTTATGCCTAGTATTCATTCATACACAATATCAAGGCTTTTATCATAACATCAGTTTTATACCATTTGAACATGGAATTTCATGTGTTCATCATCTAGTTATAATACCCACTTGAGACATGCATGGGTAATTATCTACTTCACGATTTTCATCACTAAATCACCAAACTTTCGACTAGGGTTTACTCCTAGACATGGATTTAACACAACATCACTCGTAGATTCAACATTCAAGCATGAATTTCAATTATGAGTGTTTATCCAAATTTCAAGATATCACCAAATGATGGAATTTGACATACCTTGTGATCTCCTAGTCTTAGTGATCACGAATTTAGTAAAAGCCACAAATTTCTAGCTCGTTTTCCCTTTGATTTTAATCAAATTGTAAGTTTAGGGTTCAAGTGGGAGAACCCCCTTCTTGCTCTGTTGAAATCGTCGACCAAAACACACACCAAGTGTGTGTTTTGAGTCTGTTTTGCCTATAAGTATTTTCACTTTCCAACTTGGCCATTTTGGTCCCTCAAGGTATTTTCAAGTTTTATAAAATACCGATGTTTCAAGTTTTCTTTATTATTTGCTAGATAATTTTTACTAGGTTAATTTGTTATAGTCACATTATTCTTTGGTTATGACCAACATATATATACAATGTAAATAAATATAAATTTCTAATATTTTTGGGGTGTTACACTCTACCTCTTCCATTTGGGTGTGTAATCCACATATTAAAGAGTTTTGCTTGAGGACAAACAAAGATTCAAATGTGGGGGTATTTGATTTGTGCAAAATGCAACATATAAATTACATCAAATAAGGCATAAAACTAACCTTTTTTAGTATTAATGTTGAAAAAAACACGTTTCTTTCTTCCTTTTGAATTTATAGGACCAAACGAGCTTAAAAGAACAAAAGGAACAAATAAGCAGCCAAAACCAACATAAATACAAAAAGAAGGAATAAACGTGATGTGCCCGACCCCTCGGCAGCATCTCCCAAAGCAAAAACAAGAAACCGACCCTAACCACATGGCCGTTGTGACATCTGTGTCTGTACGACCATAATACAAATATGAATCCAATGAAATCTTGTGTTTTATTCTTTGTATTTGTACAAATACTTGTGGCAATCACAAATATCAATTCTTGTTCGATTCTAAACTCTAAATCGCTTTCTAGAAAGTTATACGCAAACTGATGCGTAAACGTAATCAGTTTAATGCGGCATACTCTCCAGAATAGAGAAATAAGCTTAAAATACCTTAAATAACCTTAACATAACTTAAAAATAAGTTTAGAGGGTTTGGTGTGCCAAAAACAAGTTTATTCGATCAGAGGGACTATTTGCGACAAACTGCGAAAGTCTGCCAATTCGTATAGCAAAGTACATTCCGGAAGATGATCATAAGCTTAACATACCTTAAATAACCTTAACATATCTTAGAAATAAGCTTTGATGGGTTCGGTGTGAGAAAATACGCTTATTTGATCAATAGGGACTAAAGCATCAAAAAGTGCATAAGTTTGCATTTACGCACATATCTTACGTTCTGAACATATCCGGACATCCAAAAATTTTTGTAATCAATAAAATATTTTATTTTAGTGATTGGAATGCTAAAATACCATTCGTCGCGTAATTTGGATCGTTTTTCGCGCCCGTTCGTGTTTCGTCGTAATTAACCGAATAACGTGACCGTACGACTAAACAAACCGACATCTGAGATATTTTCAAGCATATTTCATGTCCCCTATACTTTAACATCCTTGTAGAGCCTTGAAAATGGGTTAACGGGGCTTAAACGCGTCGAAAAACAAGTTTGGAGCCACAGGGACCTGTTCTGCCAAAGTTTGAAAGTTGCTGATCAGATTGAAGCTATCCCTCTTGGTTGAAGGCTTCAAACTTCAGTTTTCTTTGTTCTGATTCTAATCTTGGACCTCTTGTAAGTTTCTTTCATGCTTGGTTATGTATTTCAAGCATGAAAGTCAAACAGTGTTTGACTTTCTTCTTTGACCATGTTATGGTCAACTCAAAGTTCGTTTAAACCTTGCAACGTGAGCGTAATCACGATGGTTATAGTCCCTTGTGACTATACCTACTGATTACCACGTTTATTAGGCGTAGTGACGAGTCATAGTTTCGGTCAAAATGCTGATTATGCGCATTTTGCGACGAAACTATTTTCAGGTATCAAAACACTTTGTTTTGATATCAAACCTGTTTTCTAACTTAGTTAAACATGTTTTAACATGTTTAACTCGTCACTTTTAGTCTAGTGCTTATATAGGGTCGTAAGTTAAGCGGTCTAAACAACCGCTTAGACTTTCGAACCCGACCTGTTTGGTCGATCATTAGGATCCGACCAAACATATTTTGGGACCATAGTTGTATAGGGAATAACCTTCCGAGGTTATACCTTATGGTCACTTAGTTTAATTAGTTGTATGATAGGTAGTTTATATGCCTTAGGAAAATGACCAAAATGCCCTTTTCATGCATAAATTAAATTTAAGCATATGTAACTAAATTTTTGACACTTAAATTGATTGTGCAATGTTAGTAGACATGTTAAGGCATATAATACTTATCATAGGACTAGTTAGGTGGTCCGAACGCGCTTTTGCGCGAACGACACATTAAAGTAGCATAAACTACCTTAGCGAGTCTGATTTCAAGGATCCATTTTGCTTCATATGTTGACTTAATATATCTAGCACCTTGATTTCATGAACACTTTACTTAGTACATGGTTTACAAAGACATTTTACCTAACATGCTCACATTGATTATGACATTTTGGTACGTAAAACAAGACTAGCCTCATTCATTAACATTTATCCCGCCGACCGGTAGTATGTATGGTTTACCATAGGTTTGCTAACCTCATTCCCGCTTCCTAAGTTGGTTTGGAAGTATCCATCTGGGGAATGACAAAACCCGATAAGCATTACTGCATAAATGTTTGTATCCATAAAGCATTGATTTTGCAAAACATAACTTTTGACATAAACTTTCGTTTATTTAAAAACATTGTTTTGTACACGACATTTGGTTATACATATACAGGACATTATACACATGGTTTGAGTAAATACTCTTTATTCACAAGACAAGACAATTGGTTATAGGAGACATGGATTGTACCCGATATTGTGACATGATACATTATTTATACATGACTTTTGACATTGGTTTAACAAGACATTTTGGTTGGTTATTGGTAAGTGATTTAAATAATGAGGCGTGTGTAATATGTTAAAAGCATGGTGGATACGCCACTGGTACTTCCTATATATAAGTGCTTTTGTAATATTACATATCGTAGCATTATCTAAATCACTTCGACAAGACAAAGACATGATACATTTATACAAAGACATGACCCATTTTATACAAGTGACATATTTTCATGAGACATTGATTTACAGATGACATCTCTTCTACAAATTCATTTTTATTCGGTTATTTATTTAACCAAGCATCATTCTTTTATATCATTTGATTTTCATATCGAATTTCATAAGATTTTATAAAAGAAAACATTTTACAAGATTCATGACTATCTTTTTGTTAAACACTTTTAACTTACAAGTCATGTAACCTACAACAATAAAACCTATGTATCTCACAGGCATTTTTATGCTGACGTACCTATTTTCACATGTGTTTCAGGAGCTATTGCATGATGATGTTCGTGACACACTTAGGCAGACCTGGGCCTTAGTGACTTAAAAATATGAAAGACAGTTTAATTCATGTTATGTTTCTGCAAATTTATAGACAATGTAAACATTTTAATTAATGAAACCAAACTTTAAATTCCATGTGTTATGAAACAATGATTCTGTTACAACGATCCCCGACGTTTCCGCCACGGTTTGTTGTTTGAACGCGGTCGGGGTGTGACAGGATGCACAAGGTAGAAAGTTCATGAGGTTGAGGTACTAGATGCGACATATGAAGCAGAATTTGGAGTTGAGCAGCGACAACCAAATGTCCCCATCGTCCACCGTGGGTACATTTGAAAAAGGGTATCTGATTCGGATGATGACGGTTGCATTGATTGCTTCAAGGAGCGATTCCCTTGTATGGCTTCATCCCTGAGGCGAGTCATGGTGATAGCTAAATCAACGGTCCCCTGGAGTACGACGTCTAATTGTTGGGCAATTGCAGCGCCTAGTTCGGACATTGTTGTTGCGATGAAGAGGCATCATGAAGATAATGAAAGATATGGGAGGAAACAAGTGAAAATGATATCGGATAATCAAAACAGAATGACGACGCATAGAAATTGCGATCATTTGTTTGTTACCTAAGGCAAACAAATGAGGTGGTGACTAATCAAAGTAAATGGGTCAATTTAATGTATCGCGAAGACATGCTAGCCTATAAGTGGACACTCACCCCAATAATTCCTAGGTAAGAGTGACTGGTCAGATACTGTGGATTTGTATGAAAACTCTATCCTTAGACAGAAGACTCAGGGTGCAGGCACCCACCCTTCCAGTTTGCACGTGTTCACATTATTTAGACCAAACTTTGATGAGATTTTGAAAACTTTGAAGGTTCAAAACCATATAATAAATCATCCTAGAGCAAATGATTAGTTTTCAAAGCGGATTCGAAATTTGTGTTCTTGTTGTGGTTGTCACCTAAGGATAAGTGACGGTATTGTTTTAAAACTAAACACAAGATAACTTGTGTTAGGGTCCTAGGAAGGTTATAGTCTAGGTTAAAGCATTACTAATCACCTAATCCCCTATAACCATTGGCTCTGATACTAACTTTTCTGTCACACCCCGACCACGTAAAACAACAAAACGTGGTGGAAACGCCGGGAAGTGTTGTAACAGAATCATTGTTTCACAACCATGGATTAAATAATTTCGTTTTATTGTATTATTGAACTCATTGTTTTATTACAAATTAAATTAATACAAATATTGTCTTTCAAATTTTAAAGTCGCTAAGGCACGAGTCCATCCTATGTATCGCATGTATCAACAATCATCACATGGCAGCACCTGAAACATGTGTAAAAATAGGTACGTCAGCTTAAAAATGTCTGTGAGTTACATAGGTTTTATTGAAAATAGGATTCATGACTTGTAAGTTTAAAATAATGTTTTAACAAAAATAGTCATGAACTTTAAAAAAATGTTTTCTTTTATAAATCATATAACAAATGATAAGAAATAGATAATATAAAAGAAAGATGCATAAATAACTAATTAAGTAAAATGAGTTTGTATAAAATATGCTTTGATAAAAAGGTTTGTAGTATACATGAAAATATACTTTGGTTTTAAGAAAGTCGAATAAGTAATATATCAAATATATTTCGGTTCCAAAATGGTTAAACAGATAGTATATTAAATATACTTTAGTCGTTAAAATAATCATTTTAAGTAGTATATCAAAAGTATACTTTGGTTTTATAAATAACATATTAAACTATGTTTTGGTTTTATAAATAACATATCAAACTATGTTTTAGTAATTAACAAAATATATGATGGTTTTGTACAATATCACATATGAGAGCGTATCAAACTATACTTTTGGGAGTATAATTAAATATACAATAAAAATGTGATTTAAGAATTCAATAAAACCTTAGTGTATCAAACTACACTAATTGAGACTATAGAAATACCACGAAGGCAATCCCTATTTGGATAAAATCTCGGTTTCTGACATTCCATGACAACAGGAATGCGGGGTCAAATCCTATAGCAGTATATCATACTACCAATCGGTTGGTGAACATAAAATAAGTACTATCCAACAATTTAATTTTATAATCTTTGGAAAAATTAGTGTTTAAATCATAAATAATCATTCAGTTTGTCAAAAGATAAGTATTAATACGTATAATCAATTATACTTTGAAACCATGAACATAACAATTAGGTACACATGCTTCACCCCAAAACATTTGAAAACAGTAAAAGAGGGGACTATGTACTCACTTGAGAATGCTTAGAAGTCTTGAAAAACAACCAAGCAACGCTAGAGGGATCACAGAATCAAACGACACCTAATATAGGTAACTAAGTAAATAAACCGGACCTAAATCGGAAGATCGGATAGGATGAGGTTTCGTAAACCAAATGAGTATTGGAACTCATATGACATGGTTTAACAAAGCCTACATTCTAAAACGGAACCTATCCTAAGTGCTTACGACCCGTTACGACCCATTAAGGTAGCTTACGCTACTTTAACGTGTCGTTCGCGCAAACGCACGTTTGAGACGTCTAACTAGCCCTATGACAAATATTATATGCCTAATCATGTTTAATTATGTTGCATACTCAGTTGAGTGACAAAATTTTAAGTTACATATGCTTAAAATCCAATTATGCATGAAAAGGGCATTTTGGTCATTTTCCTAAGGCATATAAACTACCTATCATACAACTACTTAAACTAGGTGACGATAAGGTATAACCTCGGAAGGTTATTCTCTATGCAACTATGGTCACTAAACACGCTTGGTCAGATCATAATGATCGACCAAACGGGTCGAGTTCGAAAGTCTAAGCGATGGTTTAGACCGCTTGACTTACGACTCTAAACAAGCACTAAATTAAAAGTGATGAGCTAAGCATGTTAAAACATGCTTAACTAAGTTAGAAAAAAGCTTTTGATATCAAAACAAAGTGTTTTGATACCCAAGAGTAGTTTGGTTGCAAAATACGCTTAAACACGTGTTTTGACCGAAACTACGACTCGTCACTACGCCTAGTCAACGTGGTAATCAGTAGGTATAGTCACTAGGGACTATAACCATAGTGATTACGCTCACGTTGCGAAGTTCAAACGAACTTCGTGTTGACCAACTCGTGGTCAAAGCAGAAAGTCAAACACTGTTTGACTTTCACGCTAGGAATGCGATAAAAGAACGAAAGAAGCTTACAAAGGGTCCTTGCTAGGGAGAACTTGATCTATCACACTCAGGTATGAAGCAAAGGCTCCAACTTAGAGTGTAATTCAGATCAAGGGTGTAGAAAATGGAAGGAGGGCATGCCTATTTATAGTTTTTGCAAAACCGTTGGGATCATTCCTTGCTAAAGAGGGAAAGATCTTGGCCATACATGTGGGCTCATGGTATTAGGATACAAGGGGTACACAAATACCAGTCCATAAAGTGAAAAACCAGGGATTAAAACCATTAGAATAGGTAGAAACGACTAGATTCAATGTTTCTACATAACCGCTGATTTGGGCACTGCATACGGACCGTATCCACAATCTCATACGGTCAGCATGGACTTTGCAGACCAGCAACTTTCACAAAATGGCAGAACAGGCCCCTGCACCTCCAAACTTGATTTTCGATGCATTTTTGACACGTTTAAGCCGCGTTAACCACATTTCAAAGCTCTAAAATTAAGTTAAAGTATAGGGAACTTAAAATATGCTCAAAAACATCTCGGATGTCGGTTCGTTTGGTCGTACGGTTGCATTGTTCGGTTAATTACGATGGAAGTCGTAACGAACGCAAAAACGATCCAAATTGAGCGACGAATGGAATTTTATCATGCCAATCACTAAAATATAATTTTTTAATGATTACATAAATTTTTGGATGTCTGGGTGTATTCAGAACGTAAGATATGCGCGAAAATGCAAACTTATGCACTTTTTGACGCTTTTAGTCCCTGAATGACCAAAAAGTTTATTTTAGCATACCGAACACCTCAAAGCCTATTTATAAGCTATGTAAAGGATATTTATGGTATGTTTAACTTATGATCAAGTTCCGGAATGTTCGTTACCACACGAATCGGCATACTTTCGTAGTTTGACATAAATAGTCCCTACGATCGAATAAACTTGATTTCAACACACCAAACCATCCAAAACTTATTTCTAAGTTATGTAAAGGTTATTTAAGGTATGTTAAGCCTATGTCATTGTTCCGGAGTGTTTGTTGCATTAAACTGGTTATATTTACGCATCAGTTCGCGTATAACCTTCCAGAAAGCGATTTAAAGCTCGAAATCGAACAATAATTGATATGTGCAAACGATACACATATTTATACAAATCTGATGAAACAATTGTTAACCAAGGGGGTTAAGTCACTGGTCTCGTCAAGTAGGGTTAATCCATTCTTTCCGAGGATCGCTGGCTGGATCGTCCGCTGGTTGATCTCCTGCACAAGGAAACAAACCATGACTCGTAACAAGGAGGATGGGGTGGGGGGTGCTCCTTGTTACCACTCTCCGGTGTGAGAATCAGTAATTTTCTTGGGAAGCAAAGTGTGATAGTAGTAGTAGTGAGAGAGTTGTGAAGAGATACCTCAAACCTGGTTTGGGATGGGTATTTATAGCCGAGGAGTGAAGGAGGGTAGTTGAGTGGCTAGTCTGACATCGCACAGCTTCCTGCAGGTGTGTCAGGCCTGTCGGTCATTGTTGTAATGCCACTTCCTGCTGTGGTGTGAGTTTGTTGCTTATACGTGGGCTGACAGGTGACTGTCCTCAGTGCCACTTGCACTGTGGTGTCAGTCCCACTTGCCTTGTATGCAGGATGCGGTGCTGGGCCGCATCGCTGCTTGCGGTAACTGATGTTGTTCCCACGTTCTTGTTCTGGCCAAGATGTATGCGGGATGCGGTGTCGCGCCGCATCGCCGCTTGGTGATTGTTACTTTTGTCCAGATCCCTCTGTCGTGACGAAAACGTTCATAGGATGCGGTGCCAGGCCGTATCGCTATGCGTAACATCCATCTTCGTACTTAAAGTAAGTCTTCTTATCCTTTGACCTATTGGATTTGACCGCTATGTTTACGCGTGCCCGCATGGAAACAGATAAGTTCTTGCTGGTGGGGGTTTTTGATAAGGGTAATGGTCACTCGCGGTCGTGCTGACGCGAGATCTGGGACCATACCCCTTCAAAATCCCAAGTATGAAATACAATATTTCATAGGTTTGGTATTTGTATGATGGTTGAAGTGACACAGGTGTCACAGTCTCCCCTACTTTAGGAAATTTCGTCCCGAAATTTAATTTTAGAGGAAACTTGTGAAGACAACTGTGATGGTTTCCCTTTCGAATGAATCCCTCAAACCCTAAGTACAACTCTGGGACATGTTTGGATTCTTAGCGAAATTGTCAATTGTCAAAGTGAAGTCCATGTAGTAACAAAACATGGAGTTTCGAACTATGGACAGAAGAATGTTTCTTATGAAGACTATCATAGGAAATTTGTGTGTGCTCGAAATTAGAGTTGGAGAGTGAAATAACATTGGTTAGGTCCAGGACTTCTAGTAACTTAAATAACGCTACGTTTGCAATGTAATAAGGAACACTTATATATAGGAAGTACCAGCGGTGTATCCACCATGCCCTTTTTTACATTGTTCCCGTATCGTTATTCTCATCACCACAGGTCTTAACACATGACAAAATTTGTTGTGGTTTCTGTGCACTGAATTCCATAATTATATATGCATCCATAATTACGTAATTCCTTGCACAGTTCGCACAGTTCATTTCATAATGCGTAGGGGAAAAATCAATCGAATAAACATGAAGTGACTTGACTAGACCACCAAAGGATCTTTTTAACTAGATCAACGAACGATCTTTTTAACTAGATCAACACATGATCTCCTTAACTAGACCGTCTTACGATCACCTTAAAATGACCACTTAAGGGATCTGTTCAATTATATTATCACATGATATTCCTATCCAGATTTTTGAATCAATCTATTTAACTAGACCACTCAAGGGGTCCAATTATAGAATAGTACTTTATAATCCAAGGGACTTAACTATAACATAGAAGCCCATTTAGGATTTAAGGTAGTACCTTTGGGTATCCTACTATGAATCCCTCATATGGAGATATGGAAGATTCTACGAGGATTTGGACGGATCACACAAAAACAGGAAACATATAAGAAAACATAAAAGCACATAATCACATAATTGTTTATCTTGATCTTTAATTTGTTATCTTTGGACACGGATATTTAAAGCACACCAGGAATCCAATCCGTGGATTTTATTTGGCACTTTAATCATCTTCAAGAATCTAACCATGGAGATAGAAAGATCTTAATAGGAATTCAGCTTTGTCCTTATTGAATCATAATATACGTATTAAGGAATACAAATAATTCAATTAAGGGCTCTGATTTGAGCAATATTTATCCACAAGGATCTAATTATGAGGATAGAAAGATCCTATTTTGGATTTTGGGATTTGTGTAACGAAAGGTGTTTCGAAACATTGCACTAAATGTGCTTAAGTCGATATACAAGGTAGAAAGTTCATGAGGTTGAGGTACTAGATGCGACATATGAAGTAGAATTTGGAGTTGAGCAGCGGCAGGATTTGCAACAGCTTGGTTTTGGATAGCAAAATGGCACAGGTCAACCAAATGTCCCCATTGTCCACCGTGGGTACATTTGAAAAAAGGGTATCTGATTTGGATGATGACGGTTGCATTGATTGCTTCAAGGAGCGGTTCCCTTGTATGGCTTCATCCCTGAGGCGAGTCATGGTGATAGTTAAATCAACGATCCCTTGGAGTACGACGTCTAATTGTTGGGCAATTGCAGCACCTAGTTCGGACATTGTTGTTGCGATGAAGAGGCATCATGAAGATAATGAAAGTTATGGGAGGAAACAAGTGAAAATGATATCTGATAATCAAAATAGAATGACAACGCATAGAAATTGCGATCATTTGTCTGTTACCTAAGGCAAACAAATGAGGTGGTGACTAATCAAAGTAAATGGGTCAATATAATGTATCGCGAAGACATGCTCGCCTATAAGTGGACACTCACCCCAAGAATTCCTAGGTAAGAGTGACTGGTCTGATACTGCGTATTTGTACGAACACTCTAGCCTTAGACAGATGACCCAGGGTACAGGCACCCACCCTTCCAGTTTGCACGTGTTCACATTATTTAGACCAAACTTTCACGAGATTTTGAAAACTTTGAAGGTTCAAAACCATATAATAAATAATCCTAGAACAAATGATTAGTTTTCAAAGCGGATTGAAAATTTGTGTTCTTGTAGTGGTTGTCACCTAAGGATAAGTGACGGTATTGTTTTAAAACTAAACACAAGATAACTTGTGTTAGGGTCCTAGGAAGGTTATAGTCTAGGTCAAAGCATTACTAATAACCTAATTCCCTATAACCATTGGCTCTGATACAAACTTTTCTGTCACACCCCGACCACGTAAAACAATAAAACGTGGCGAAAACGTCCGGGAGTGTTGTAACAGAATCATTGTTTCACAACCATGGATTAAATAATTTCATTTTATTGTATTATTGAACTCATTGTTTTATTACAAATTAAATGAATACAAATATTTTCTTTCAAAATTTAAAGCCGCTAAGGCACGAGTCCATCCTATGTATAGCATGTATCAACAATCATCACATAGCAGCACCTGAAACATGTGTAAAAATAGGTACGTCAGCATAAAAATGCCTGTGAGTTACATAGGTTTTATTGAAAATAGGATTCATGAATTGTAAGTTTAAAAGAATGTTTTAACAAAAATAGTCATGAACTTTAAAAAAAATGTTTTCTTTTATAAATCATATAACAAATGATAAGAAAACAAATAATATAAAAGAAAGATCCATAAATAACTAATTAAGTAAAATGAGTTTGTATAAAATATGCTTTGATAAAAAGGTTTGTAGTATACATGAAAATATACTTTGGTTTTAAGAAAGTCGAATAAGTAATATATCAAAATATATTTCGGTTCCAAAATGGTTAAACAGATAGTATATTAAATATACTTTAGTCGTTAAAATAATTGTTTTCAGTAGTATATCAAAAGTATACTATGGTTTTATAAATCACATATTAAACTATGTTTTGGTTTTATAAATAACATATCAAACTATGTTTTAGTAATTAACAAAATATATGTTGGTTTTGTACAATATCACATATGAGGGCATATCAAACTATACATTTGGGAGTATAATTAAATATACAATAAAAATGTGATTTAAGAATTCAACCAAACCTTAGTGTATCAAACTACACTAATTGAGACTATAGAAATACCACGAAGGCAATCCCTATTTGGATAAAATATCAGTTTCTAACATTCCATGACAACAGGAATGGAGTGTCAAATCCTATAGCGCTATATCATACTACCAATTGGTTGGTAAACATAAAATAAGTACTATCCAACAACTTAATTTTATAATCTTTGGAAAAATTAGTGTTTGAATCATAAATAATCATTCAGTTTGTCAAAAGATAAGTATTAATACGTATAATCAATTATACTTTGAAACCATGAACATAACAATTAGGTACACATGCTTCACCCCAAAACATTTGAAAACAGTAAAAGAGGGGACTATGTACTCACTTGAGAATCATTAGAAGTCTTAAATAACAACCAAGCAACGCTAGAGGGATCACAGAATCAAACGGCACCTAATATATGTAACCAGTGTTGTAGAAGGCGCTAGGCGCTAGTCGGGCGGTGAGGTACCGCCTAGGGATTAATCGGGATTAATCGGGATTAATCGGGATTAATCGGATTGGGATTTTTATATGTATTTTTTCAAAATTATATATATATACCCAATAATATAAAAATAATACTTCAAAATTCACATAAATACTTCAAGTTTCAGATAGTATGGTTCGATTTTGACCGATTTTGACTGATTCTGACCAATTTTGACCGCCTAGGACCGCCTGGGACCGCCTGGGACCGATTTTGACCGATTTTAACCGATTAATATGGGCCGATTAATCCGATTTTTGACCGCCTAGGACCGATTTTGACCGACTTTGACCGACTCCGATTAATTGGCCGACTAGCTCAAAATTAGTCAGTAACTAGCCGCCTAGCGCCTAGGCGCCGATTAATCGGCCGCCTAGGCCGATTTTTGCAACACTGTATGTAACTAAGTAAATAAACCGGACCTAAATCGGAAGATCGGATAGGATGAGGTTTCGTAAACCAAATGAGTATTGGAAATCATATGACATGGTTTAACAAAGCCTACATTCTAAAACGGAACCTATCCTAAGTGCTTACGACCCGTTACGACCCATTAAGGTAGCTTACGCTACTTTAACCTATCGTTCGCGCAAACGCGCGTTCGAGACGTCTAACTAGTCCTATGACAAGTATTATATGCCTAATCATGTTTAATTATGTTGCATACTTAGTTAAGTGACAAAAGTTTAAGTTACATATGCTTAAAATTCAATTATGCATGAAAAGGGCATGTTGGTCATTTTCCTAAGGCATATAAACTACCTATCATACAACTACTTAAACGAGGTGACCATAAGGTATAACCTCGGAAGGTTATTCTCTTTGCAACTATGGTCACTAAACATGCTTGGTCGGATCCTAATGATCCACCAAATGGGTCGAGTTCGAAAGTCTAAGCGGTGGTTTAGACCGCTTGACTTACGACTCTAAACAAGCACTAAACTAAAAGTGACAAGCTAAGCATGTTAAAACATGCTTAAATAAGATAGAAAATAGATTTTGATATCAAAACAAAGTGTTTTGATACCCAAGAGTAGTTTGGTTGCAAAATATGCTTAAACGCGCACTTTGATTGAAACTACGACTCGTCACTACGCCTAGTCAACGTGGTAATCAGTAGGTATAGTCACTAGGGACTATAACCATCGTGATTACGCTCACATTGCGAAGTTCAAACGAACTTCGTGTTGACCAACTCGTGGTCAAATCAGAAAGTCAAACACTATTTGACTTTCACGCTAGGAAAGCGATAAAAGAACGAAAGAAGCTTACAAAGGGTCCTTGCTAGGGAGAACTTGACCTATCACACTCAGGTATGAAGCAAAGGCTCCAACTTAGAGTGTAATTCAGATCAAGGGTGCAGAAAATGGAAGGAGGGCATGCCTATTTATAGTTTTCTCAAAACCGTTAGGATCATTCCTTGCTAAAGAGGGAAAGATCTTGGCCATACATGTGGGCTCATGGTATTAGGATACAAGGGTACACAAATACCAATCCATAAAGTGAAAAACCAGGGATTAAAACCATTAGAATAGGTGGAAACGACCAGATTCAATGTTTCTGCAAAACTGCTGATCTGGGCACTGCATACGGACCGCATCCACAATCCCATATGGTCCACATGGACCTTGCAGACCAGCAACTTTCACAAAATGGCAGAACAGGCCCCTGCACCTCCAAACTTGATTTTCAATGCATTTTTGACACGTTTAAGCCCCGTTAACCCCATTTCAAAGCTCTAAAATGAAGTTAAAGTATAGGGAACTTAAAATATGCTCAAAAACATCTCCAATGTCGGTTCGTTTGGTCGTACGGTTGCGTTGTTCGGTTAATTACGACGGAAGTCGTAACGAACGAAAAAACGATCCAAATTGAGCGACGAATGGAATTTTATCATGCCAATCACTAAAATATAATATTTTAATGATTACATAAATTTTTGGATGTCCGGATGTATTCAGAACGTAAGATATGCGCGAAAATGCCAACTTATGCACTTTTTGACGCTTTTAGTCCCTGAATGACCAAAAAGTTTATTTTAGCATACCGAACACCTCAAAGCCTATTTCTAAGATATGTAAAGGATATTTATGGTATGTTTAACTTTTGATAAACTTCTGGAATGTTCGTTACCACACGAATCGGCATACTTTCGCAGTTTGACACAAATAGTCCCTACGATCGAATAAACTTGATTTCAACACACTAAACCACCCAAAACTTATTTCTAAGTTATGTAAAGGTTATTTAAGGTATGTTAAGCCTATGTCACTGTTACGGAGTGTTTGTTGCATTAAACTGGTTATATTTACGCATCAGTTCGCGTATAACCTTCCAGAAAGCGATTTAAAGCTCTAAATTGAACAAGAATTGATATGTGCAAACGATACACATATTTATACAAATCCCAAGTATGAAATACAATATTTCATTGGTTTGGTATTTGTATGATGGTTGAAGTGACACAGGTTTCACAGTGAACATCGAGCCTACATTGACCGTTATGAAGAACTAAGTCTGTTATGTCCTACCATGGATACGCCTTTGGATAAGGCGATTGAAAAATACATTGATGGCCTCCCTGACGGGTGGTCCATAGGACAACCCTTAATGGTGTTAAAAGACGAGTTACCCCTCATTTGATCGCGTAATTATCTTGAATTAGATGACTACAGTTGCTTATGTGTCAGGTACGTTTTGGAGCTTAAAATTGATAAATTGCTACTTTGGATTGACTAGACTGGAACGGGTCAAGCATGGAAGGAAAGAAGAAACAAAACAGAAGAATCAGGGGTCCACCGTAACTTACGGTGGCTACCGTAAATTACGGTAGCCCTGAATTTCCCATTCTTCCACCGTACCACAGTAGAGATCCACCGTATCGATTTGAAGGCTACCGTAACTTACGGTGCTACCGTAAGTTACGGTAGAGGCGATGAGGAAAAGACGTAACTGCTCATTAAAAACGGTTTTCTTGTGTCTTTTCAAGTCATTCATGATTGGAAACGTTAATCTGCACTTTGTGGGCGAATTTTAGCTTTGGATATCATTTGGGAACAATTTCTAACATTCTGGTTTCGTTTTTCATTCGTATGAACTTTAACTTTGATGTTATGATGATCTACCGAATGATGTCCGGCTAAATTTGTGGTGATCATCTTAGGTGAAGGTTTCTCTACAACTCTTGTGTGATTTTCCTTAATTTCTAGAATGATAACTTTGTGTGTTTGCTTTGATTATCATGGTGTATGAATATTTGATTGTAGCTTGTTAATTGGTATTTCAATTCTAGTCTAAATCGTACGTTCTTGGTGCCGTTGACAATCGAGATATCACGGGAAGGGTTAGGGTTGGATATTGATTGATTGATCATCGGGAAATGACCTCGCATCAATATAATCTGAGTACTTTATTCCCTTTTATCACAACAAATGTTTATGCACAAGTGTTAAAAGAAACTGAAACCTAAGATGGTCATTGTTCTCATAATCTGAATTAAAAATCCAATCTTGATTAGCAATTAGTTGATAACTTAGTTTTTAAATCAAACAATCCAAACTCGTGATCTTTAATTTCTGCACATTAGGTTAATTGTAGTTAATTTGCAAGACTATAGAATCAACACATTTTCCACAAACTCCCTGTGTTTGATACCCATTTACTGCTATCTACTAGTTGTAATTTGGATTAAATTTCATTGTGACCACGACAGCACGTCAAATTTTGGCGCCGTTGCCGGGGAGTAGTGCACAACGTGTGTTAATTTAGTAGTTTTGTTTGTTATTTTCGGGTTTACGCTGGTTGTGTTTAGTGTGCAGGTACTACAGGTGTATGCATACTAGGGGCTCTCACAAGTCATCACCGCTATCGTTTGATCCGGAAATTGAAAGAACTTTGCGTCAAAGCAGAGTTTGTTAAGAGAAAACAAAATCGTTGGTTCACCCACTTCACCCATTACACCAAGAAACATCATGGAAGAAACACAAGTACCACCCACTACGGGTCAAACAAAATCAACTTTCATTCCTACATCAACACAACCTTCACCAAATACCACCATGCCTAATTCCACTACCAATCCTACTCCACCACATGACGTTACACCAACCAACACCATACCACCTATTACTACCCAAGTTGAACCTACTCTTACTTATAACCCCTCTACCACAATTTCACCACTTTCACATTTTTTCCCATCTACGGGTCAATCATCTTCTACCCACCCACGACCACAAAGCTCAACCGTCATTCATGCTACTTCTACATACCGACCATAACCGAATTAATCGGGCTTCCACTATTCATCTCTTCCATTCGTGCAATCTTCGGGTATAGGAGGTGATGGTTATGATGATGAGTATGAAGAAGATTTTAGGGGATACGAAGAAGAAGGTTTTTACTTGTAATACCCCAAAAAGATTTATTAAGCATATAAGTTAAATTAATTTGAAATTTAACTTAGTAAATATGTTAAAATGTTAGTTAAATGATGGAAAGTGCCTAAATAAAACAAACACTAACATTAGGAGGGTTAAAGTTGGACAATGTTGAAAATGAAAGTATTAAAAACTATGAAACCCAAAACACACACATGTGTGTGTGTCTAGGATCGAATAGAACAGGGGAAACAAGGGTGAAACCCTTGTTTGCTAAATTCAATCAATTGGAAATAAATTTCAAAGATAATCAACTGCATGAACTCTAATTTTCGATCATCTAAGCTTGTTTATTGAAGTGGTAAGTCGAATTTCTTGAATTTATGATTTATAGGAAGTGGGTCTCAACCCAATCTTGAGTTCATGTAAATATATGAGTAATTGAAAGTTAGGATTACACTCTAGAATAAGGATAATGTTTGATTTTGGCCATTTGAAAGATTTGTAGCAAAAACCCACTTGATGAAAAATTAGCATGAATAGGATGATCAAGTAGAAGTAAATATGTGTAATCTTGATATATGATCTTGCTTGTAATACATGGATGCTAGATAAATTGATGTAGAATAAAAGAATTATATGAACTTGATTGATTATTGATGATATATGAGATGAACTAGTTAAGTCATGCTTTGTATACTTGTAGATTATACTTTATTAATACGATGCACACAAAGTGTTTGATGAAATGCTTAAGAGAATAAATGTGTGAAATTCTGAAAATTAGTGATAATGTTTGTCACTTGAAAATGAGAAATTTATATAAATGATAGAATGAATGTGTTGGGCTAAATGAATGAATGCGTTTAATGTAGGCGTGAAAGAAGAAGGCTCAAACACTAAGAAAACGGAAGACTCGCAAGATCGAGGTATGGTATTTTACGCATACATTTACATTATGTCATTTAAATGTTCTTATGCGAAAACCATAGTGATGTTAGCTTACGGTAGTTTTAGAATATATAGTCTAACCCGTTACGAACGGGTCATATGAAATGAATTACTATGAAAGGAAATGAATCATAGTCGGCTCGTCTTGAACGAGCCGGATGAATGAATAGTTATGTGAAAAAGAATAGCATAGATTAACCCATCATGAATGGGTTAAATTGGATGTATATACGGAAGATGAGATGAATGTATTTGATTCGTTGTAAACGGATTAAATGAATGTTATGAATATGATTAATCCGTTATTAATGGATTAATGGATGGAATGTTTTATCTCAAGTTCGAGATAGTATGTACGGGTCAAGTAAATGTAAATGTGACATGAAGGTATGGAATGGAATCTATCGATTCGTTAGTTTAGATAGTGTTATAATTAACGAAATTGATTTTAGAAGTTTTGTTTTTGATGTAGGTAAATCTGCAACTTAAGTGACATGGCGAACTTGGATCGAACACACGTACTATGCCTACATCGCGCTTCCGAAGTGAACTACTCCAAATGGTTTCAAGATTTTGTTATATGTACAAATCGACAAGTGTAGTCTTTTGATGTTTTTATGTTTAGAAAAAAAAAAGTTAGTTATGTCTAGCAACCTTGTAACTAAATCAAGTTAATTATGTCTTCTTTTAGTCGAAAGGTTGTAAATCAAAATGTTATGTTACGAAAAAAGTTGTTATAATTTTTCCAAGTTTTCTTTACTTAATATGTCGGTCGAAGGTTATTTAGGATGGGGCGTTTTATTACTATGGGGGTGATGGAGGTAATTTGGGACCTCAAGGAGGAGCGGGTCAACAAAGTCAACCATTGCAACAAATTCAAGATATGGGTAGGCCACCAACGGGGATACAACAAATTCGGCTACATGGGCCACAAATCCAAAGACCAACAGCTCTACAACAAGTTCGGCCGCAATATCAACATCACCAATTCCAAAGGCCGGTGCAACAACCTCCAATGCAACAACATCAATTTCAACCACCATTTGCTCCTCAAGGGCCTGTGCAAGGGTAAATGGGTCAACCAAGAGCACCATTGGGTGCCCCTCGAAGACATCACCGGGAAGTAGTCCGGGGAATCGAAGCTCACTTCCGGCCTATTATCACTAACAATCGTTCGCCGGTAGTGATTCCTCTTCATGCGGACGGAAGAACTTTTGATGTTAGAACAACCGCCCTCCAAAGTCAACCAAAATTTAAGGGGTTAGCAACGGAAGAACCTTATTTTCATTTGGAGACGTGCGACTCTATTTGCAACACCATTGGAGGTCAAGGTTTCTCTTCAGATGATGTCAAGTTGGTTCTCTTCCAATTTTCTTTGGAAGACAAAGCGAAGTGATGGTTTCATACTTTACCCTCCGCATCGATTTTTACATGGGCCGATATGCAACAGATTTTCTTGGATGAGTTTTACACTTCCCAAAAGACTAATGATGCTAGGAGAGGTTTGAGAAGCTTCCAACAATAATCGGGGAAATGTTTCACGAAGCATTTGAAAGGTTCAATATGATGTACGAAATTGCCTCATCATGGTATATTTGGGAATTATTGAACGAGTTTCATGAAGGGTTGAGTTCGGAGGATGCACGTGATTTGATGTCGATTACTAATGGTACTTTCGATACAAACTTTGAACAAGACGATTGGGCGTTTTTAGAACAAATGGCGGTGACTTCCAAAAGGAAGGCCCAATCATCGAGACGGGCAAGGCATGTGATACAAAGGCCACAAGTGCATGGATTAGAGAGTGGCGGTGCTCAAACCACGAATCAAGTGTACAATGTGTGCACTAATTGCAATGAAATAGGCCACACGGCGGAAGTTTGTGTAGTGGGAGTGGTTGATGAGCAAATAGAAGAAGTGAATGCTATTCAAGGGGGTGGTCGAAATTTCAATATGAACTCCAACACATACCACCCTGGGTTATGAAACCATCCTAATTTCCGCTACGGGAACGCGGTGAACCAAGCTAACCCAAACTTTCAAGGAGCTCAAGGTAACTTCGCATCTCACCAACAATACAATCAAGGCAACTATAGAGGTGGAAACAATTATGGCTACCAAGGGCAATTTCAAAAAACGGGTCAAATTTGTTCGGGTCAAAATTCATCAAGCGGGAATGAAGTCATGGATATGCTCCGGGCAATGCAACAAGACATGCAAAAACAGAATCAACTTGATGAAGTTCGGATGCAAAAGGACGAGGTTCGTGACAAAAGAATTCAAACATTAACAACTCAAATGGGTCAATTGGCAACCGACGTGGCGGAGTTGAAGAAAAACAAAGGTCAACTTACTAGTGACACCAAGGTAAATCCTTCCCATAGTTCGTCACGAGGTAACAATGTTAATGTTCATCATGTTAGTGTGTTAAGAAGTGGCAAAGAATTTAAAGCCAATTTGTCACCGGGTTTGGTTGAGGGGGTAGTTGAGGATGTCACGGGTAATGAAAGTGATGATGAAGTTTCACCGGTGGTATCTAAAGAATCAAATGTTAAAAAACCGGGGTTGGGTGAAAATGAAAAGAATGAAAAAGATGAAGGTGAACCGAGTCAAGTCCCGTTTCCATCGGCCTTACTTGACCCGGGTAGGAAAAATTTTATTGCATCACGAGGTCCCCAAAAAGAAGAGTTGTGGGACATGTTCGAACAAGTAAAAATCAACCTTCCATTACTTGATGCAATAAAACAAGTACCCGCATACGCTAAAATTTTAAAGAAATTATGTACACAAAAAGGCAACAAAAGAAGAAAAGGCCTAAGCGGGTAGACTTAACCTGGCAAGTGAGCGCGGTGTTGAATGGGGAGCTTCCCCCTAAGCTCCGAGATCCGGGCACGCCATTAATTAATATACAATTTGGTAATTTTCAAATGGTAAAAGCGTTACTAGATCTTGGAGCCAGGGTGAGCATTTTACCGGGGGGGCTTATATGACCAATACGACTTTGGTCCGTTAGCAAGGGTAGAGACAATGGTTGTTTTGGCCGACTTGTCTCATAAGCTACCTCGGGGGATGGTTCAAAATGTGATTGTGAAAATTGATGAGTTTTACTACCCGGATGAATTTTTAGTCTTGGACTACTCATCCGCGGACCCAAAACAACAACAAAATGTTATTTTGGGTCAGCCATTTTTGAGCACCGCGCATGATGTGATCGATTGTAGATTTGGTACAGTCGATATGACTTTTGGAAATCGAAAAATGCGCTTGAATATGTATACTAACAATTCTAATGCTGTTGGTGTTGATGAGTGTTTTATGGCAGACTTAGTTGATGGATGCAACCCACACGAGTACGAGGAGGATAGTATGGATGTTTGGCTTTGTGATTTTTCTGAACAGGTACATGCTTGTGTGCTAAGGGTTGAAGAGGAGAAACAAGATGCTACGGCATTGAAAGAAGGTCGACCGCCATGGACCCATAAATTTGAAAGCTTGCCGGTGGAAATAAGCTCAGGTACTAAACCATCACTAGAAGAACCACCAAAGTTGGAGCTCAAAGACTTACTAAGCCATTTGAAGTATGCTTTTCTAGGGAATAATGACACTCTACCGGTCATTATTGCCTCTAATTTAGAGATGGCGCAAGAACAAGCTTTATTGGAAGTCTTGAAAGAGAACAAAGGAGCTATCGGATGGACGATTGCCGATCTTAAAGGAATTAGTCCATCAATCGTCATGCACAAGATCATCACCACCGAAGATGCAAAACCGACAAGAGAAGCTCAACGATGATTGAATCCGAACCTAAGGGAGGTAGTAAAGAAAGAGGTAATTAAATGGTTGGATGCGGGAATTATCTATCCGATTTCAGATAGTGCTTGGGTAAGTCCAACCCAAGTTGTGCCTAAGAAGGCCGGCATTCAAGTAGTCAAGGATGAAAATGGTGAATAAATCGCCACCCGACCGGTTACCGGGTGGCGTGTTTGTATTGACTACCGAAAATTGACTGCCGCCACTTCTAAGGACCATTTACCGCTACCTTTTATTGACCAAATCATTGAAAACTTGTCGGGTTAAAAATATTACTGCTTTTTGGACGGGTACTCAGGTTACAATCAAATAGCAATACACCAGGATGACCAACACAAGACCACCTTCACTTGTCCATATGGTACCTTTGCCTTTTGGCTAATGCCATTTGGCTTGTGTAATGCACCGGCAACTTTCCAATGATGTATGATGAGTATCTTCTCGGACATGGTTGGAGAGTCGCTTGAAGTGTTTATGGATGACTTTTCAATTTTTGGCACTAGTTTTGAATCGTGTCTCAACGAATTACAAAAAGTTTTAAAAAGATGTGTTGAGAAAAATTTAGTGCTTAGTTGTGAGAAAAGTCATTTCATGGTGCAAGAGGAAATTGCGTTAGGCCATGTAATCTCGGAGAGGGGTATGGAGTTGGATAAGGCAAAAATACGGGTAATATCATCTTTGCTACCACCGAAAAATGTTAAGGGTGTAAGGTCATTTTTGGGACACGCGAGATTTTATAGACGTTTCATAAAAGGTTTTAGTGTTATCACCAAACCTTTATGTAACTTGTTGTTAAAGGATATTCCATTTGATTTTACTAATGAGTGTTTGCAAGCCTTTAATGTTTTGAAGGAACACTTGGTGAAAGCTCCCATCTTGCAACCACCGGATTGGTCAAAACCATTTGAGATCATGTGTGACGCAAGCGACACTACAATTGGTGCAGTTTTGGGTCAAAGAATCGACAAGAAGCCGGGGGTAATTTATTATGCAAACAAGACGTTATCCGATGCACAACTGAATTACACCACAACCGAAAAAGAGTTATTAGTGGTGGTGTATGCGTTGGATAAGTTTCGTTCGTACATTTGGGGGAGTAAAGTGGTTGTCTATTCGGATCATAGTGCGGTCCGGTATTTGATGGAGAAAAAAGACGCAAAGCCCTGTTTAATCCGGTGGGTATTGTTACTACAAAAGTTTGATTTTGAGATTCGAGACAAAAAGGGAAGTGAGAACGTAGTGGCGGATCACTTGTCTCGAATTCCGGTGGAAGGGATAGATAATTTGAGCGAAATAAATAAAAGGTTTCCCGATGAGCAACTACTAGCCATGTCCACCTTTGTTGCACCGTGGTATGCCCACTACGTAAATTATTTAGCCACGGGTGCCATCCCAAATCATTGGACCAAGAAGCGAAGACAACAATTTATGGTCCAAGTGAAGCAATATATTTGGGATGAACCGGACCTTTTCAAGATCAGGCCCGATCAAGTCATTCGGAGGTGTGTGCCAGAAAACGGAGGTGTTGGAAATCTTGACTCATGCCCACTCATCCGCATGTGGAGGTCACTTTAGCGGGCATAAAACGGGTTATCGGGTTTTGTCGTGTGGGTTTTATTGGCCCACAATTTTCAAGGATGCGTGTGAATTTGCAAGAAATTGTGTAAATTGTCAAAGGATGGGAAGCATTTCAAAGAGGGACGAGATGCCATTACAACCAATTTTGGTTGTGGAAATATTTGATGTATGGGGCATTGACTTTATGGGTCCCATTCCGAATTCCAATGGGTTTTTATACACTTTGGTGGCGGTGGACTACGTTTCTAAGTGGATGGAAGCTATTGCAACAAGAACAAATGACCATTCGGTTGTGTGTAAATTTGTTCAATCCAACATCTTTTCCCGTTTTGGTATTCCGAGAGTTATTATTAGTAATGGCGGTTCGCATTTCAAGAACTTTAATTTTGGGAAAGTGTTGAAGCGGTATAGCGTGAATCACCAAATTGCTACACCTTACCATCCGCAAACGAGTGGACAAGTCGAAGTGTCCAACCGTCAAATTAAAGAAATCCTCATGAAGACGGTTAGAACGGATAGGAAGGATTGGTCGAGCAAGTTAGATGATGCGTTGTGGGCATACCAGACGGCCTACAAGACTCCAATTGGCACAACACCTTACCGGATGGTGTATGGAAAGGGTGGTCATTTGCCAATGGAGTTAGCTCATCGGGCGGATTGGGCAATCAAGACGGTGAATGCGGACTATGATGAAGCGGGGAAGATGAGGAAGTTGCAATTGAGTGAAATAGAAGAAATTAGAGACGAAGCGTACGAGTGTTTATCGGCTTACAAAGACAAGCTCAAAAAGGTCCATGATGCAAAGTTGAGAAAGAAAACCTTTGAAGTGGGTTAAAAGGTATGGTTGTACAACTCAAGGCTAAAGATGTTTGCGGGCAAACTTAAAAGCAAATGGATGGGCCCATATGTTGTTCGGCGAGTCGGGATATTTGGCGATGTGGATATCCAAGATGAGCAAACCAACAAACAACAAACGGTGAATGGCCATCGGTTAAAGCCATACTTGGAAGGGAACGACATCAACAACTTGGAGCTTGACAAAGCGGGCTACATCCTACGCCCGGTAGATGATGAACAACCATGAGAGGCCCAGGTTTGGTAGTGTACATAGTTAGTATTTTATTTCATTTGTTTTGTTTAGTTTGTACATTTACCGTATTCCCTTGAAGCTCGTGTTTGAAACAAGTGTGGGGACGTTCGGATTACGAATAGTTCTAACATCGTGTAGAGGACAACACGGGATTTTTCAACGGGGTAGGGTAATTTTTCCACGTTTTTGAAAAATTATAAAAACATAAAAAAAATTAAAAAGCTGAAAAAAATAAAAAGAAAAACACTTGAAATGTGATTTTTTTGGCGAAATGGGAATGCCCAGTGCCTACCATAATTTACGGTATACACCGTAAATTACGGTGGCTTTAAAAAATTTTTGGACTTACGGTAGAAACCTACTGGATTACGGTGGGGTTTTGTTGCCCGGTGCCACTGTAAATTACGATGGCTACCGGAATTTACGGTAGCCCTGGCGAATGAAAGGGTGCAGCAGGTCAGCGGTTACATAAAAAAAAAACTCACGTGAACATATCCCCAACTTTGTTGACCCGCTCCTCCTTGAGGTCCCAAATATCCTCCATCACCCCCATAATAAAAACCTTCTATTTGCTCATCAACCACTCCCACTACACAAACTTCAACCGTGTGGCCTATTTCATTGCAATTAGTGCACACGTTGTACACTTGATTCGTGGTTTGAGCACCGCCACTCTCTACTCCATGCACTTGTGGCCTTTGTATCACATGCCTTGCCCGTCTCGAGGATTGGGCCTTCCTTTTGGAAGTTACCGCCATTTGTTCTAAAAACATGGAAAAATTACCCTACCCCGTTGAAAAATCCCGTGTTGTCCTCAACACGATGTTAGAACTATTCATAATCCGAACGTCCCCACACTTGTTTCAAACACGAGCTTCAAGCGAATACAGTAAATGTACAAACTAAACAAAACAAATGAAATAAAATACTAACTATGTACAATACCAAACCTGGGCCTCTCATGGTTGTTCATCATCTACCGGGCGTAGGATGTAGCCCGCTTTGTCAAGCTCCAAGTTGTTGATGTCGTTCCCTTCCAAGTATGGCTTTAACCGATGGCCATTCACCGTTTGGTGGTTGTGGATCCACCTCCGGTGGATTATGCGTCTCTACCACCTTTCGATGGTAGTGTTTCGTATCCGTCACCGTCGCTCCATCATTCGCAATGGATGGATCCTCGACAAAACCAACAACAACATGGAGCTCCACAACAACGCGGAAGTGGAAGTGGTAGCGGTGCATTCGCCTTCGGAGAGTGGAATGAGATGATGTCTTCCATTTTCGGGCCACCTCAGCCACCATATTACTAGTCAGGTTATGTTCCTTCCGTTTTTGTATATTTCTGTGAATATTGTTTGTTATGTTTATGGTCGGGTGGATGGGTGGTGTTTAGCTTAGCTTAGTTTGTGATGTTTTGGGTTGTGAGAGTTGGTGGTGTTATATTTTTAAAAGAAGAAAAATAAAAAAAAATATAAAATGAAAAATACCAAAAAGAAACTTGAGGTTTGAGAGTTGAAGCTTTTAGTTGATGTTGAAGGGTTTAGCGATCAAGTCTTCCCAAAACCATACATTGGGGTCAATGTATCCCAAGTGTGGGGATGGGGAGAAATTTTGAGGTTTTTTAAAAAATTTTAAATCAAGCAAAACATTGTGAGAATTTGAACACCCTGGACTAACCCCAAGTGACACACCGGCAACCCTTAATACCCTTTGTTCTTGGTGAGAGTTGAAGCCACACTTGTATATAAATAATACTTGTCTTTGATGAGAGTGGCAACGGGAGGGGGTGCATTAGAACTTGTGCTTGAATACGGTTCGAGGCCTTAGTTGGATATGAATGTAGAAAGGATAAGGGCATTTAGGTAGCCTCATCATAGTGTGTGTGAGTGTGTGTTTTAGGGGGTTGGACCTCATTAATTATATATATGAGTATGGTTGCGAGAGGGGCGGGGGTTTGGACATTTAGTTGCCCATTTTTGTGCCTAAAGCCGATCATTTGTTACCCTTAGCAAGTTACCCAAAAATTTACCCGACTTGACCCGTAGTTATAGTGTTAGTAGTTGTTTTGGTAGTGTGTAGATACGTTTTGATGTTATGTTGAATGTTTGCTTTGGATTGTAAAAATAAAAATGGAAAAAGCAATGAAAAAGAAAAAATGATGTTGAGTTGTCTTGTATATAGAAGTTTAAGTTTGGTAGTTATTTGTTTGTTTTATTGTGTAATAAAAGACTGGGTTAAGTTCTTCGCTACTACATATATATTCCATTTCCTAACCGTACACCTAGCCACGTTACAACCTTAAAGACCCTTTGATTTGCATTCATGTTTGGCACTTGTTAGGAGAAGGACCGATTTAGGTACAAGCCTATATTTGTGCAATCACCTGTTTGCCTTTCGTGTGTCTAGCTTACAAATGCTAGTGCTTACCAGTTGCCGAGAGGAGAGATATAGCGAGGGGTGTGTTATTTTGGGTGTTAAGAAAGGGTTAGTAAAAGGACAACATGTTTATGCTTGGTTTATGTTGATCGCTTGTTTTGAAAATGGTTTTGATGAGTTACTAGGGACAAGTAACGGTTAAGTGTGGGGATGTGACGGGTGGTCCATAGGACAACCCTTAATGGTGTTAAAAGACGAGTTATCCCTCATTTGATCACGTAATTATCTTGAATTAGATGACTACAGTTGCTTATGTTTTAGGTACGTTTTGGAGCTTAAAATGGATAAATCGCTGCTTTGGATGGATTGGAGTGGAACGGGTCAAGCATGGAAGGAAAGAAGAAACAAAACAGAAGAATCAGGGGTCCACAGTAATTTACGGTGGCTACCGTAAATTACGGTAGCCTTGAATTTCCCATTCTTCCACCGTACCACAGTAGAGATCCACTGTATCGATTTGAAGGCTACCGTAACTTACGGTGCTACCGTAAGTTACGGTAGAGGCGACGAGGAAAAGACGTAACTGCTCATTAAAAATGGTTTTCTTGTGTCTTTTCAAGTCATTCATGATTGGAAACGTTACTCTGTACTTTGTGGGCGAATTTTAGCTTTGGATATCATTTGGGAACAATTTCTAACATTCCGATTTGGTTTTTGATTCGTATGAACTTTAACTTTGATGTTATGATGATCTATCGAACGATGTCCGGCTAAATTTGTGGTGATCATCTTAGGTGAAGGTTTCTCTATAACTCTTGTGTGATTTTCCTTAATTTCTAGAATGATAACTTTGTGTGTTTGCTTTGATTATCATGGTGTATGAATATTTGATTGTAGCTTGTTAATTGGTATTTCAATTCTAGTCTAAATAGTACGTTCTTGGTGTCGTTGGCAATCGAGATATTACGGGAAAGGTTAGGGTTGGATATTGATTGATTGATCATCGGGAAACGACCTCGCATTAATATAATCTCAGTACTTTGTTCCCTTTTATCACAACAAATGTTTATGCACGAGTTATGTCTATGTAACTCTTTCTAGTTGGAATTTTGCACAAGTGTTAAAAGAAACTAAAACTTAAGATGGTCATTGTTCTCATAATCCAAATTAAAATTCCAATCTTGATTAGCAATTAGTTGATAACTTAGTTTTTAAATCAAACAATCCAAACTCTTGATCTTTAATTTCTGCACATTAGGTTAATTGTAGTTAATTTGCAAGACTATAGAATCAACACATTTTCCACAAACTCCCTGTGTTCGATGCCCATTTACTACTATCTACTAGTTGTAATTTGGATTAAATTTGATTGTAACCACGACAGCACGTCACTCCCTGACCCAGTTTAGGACATTGTTACCGGTAGCAACCCTACCACAGTTAGACAGGCCATTGAGCTATCCACTACCCTGACTGAATCTCAGATCAGGAAGGGTAAACTTTTCCAAAAAGATGACAAGAAACCAACCGATGAGACAAAACCAAAGGATAAGCAGACCGAATCCTCTAAGAAGTCAAAGAAGCATACGGATTCTCAGAATTTCGCTGTGGTTACTCAAAACAATCAAGTTGTCCCTAACCAACCAGCTCAACCCCCTACTAAGAATCCATACAATGGAACTGCACCTCTGTGCAACCAATGTAACCTTCATCATCACGCTAATGTGCAATGCCGCAAATGCCTAAATTGTGGACTTGTTGGTCATACAGCTAGGATTTCCCGAGCTGCACAAAATCAAGTTGATAACAACCCTGCTGAAGCTCGTTTTCCACCAGGTTCTTGCTACAACTGTGGCGAGATGGGCCATTTCAGAAACAATTGCCCAAAGCTTGTTAATGCAAATCCAGCCCGTGGGTGAGCATTTAACTAACTAGAAGACGATGTTGCTTAGAGACAAATGAACTTTATGTATTATTTTCTTTTGTTATCCAAGATTATGAAACAATTATTTTGGTTTATAAATAAATCTTTATTTACATTACGATGTATGAAAACAAATGTGGTTACATGTACAAATGACATACGCCTACGATACCGACACCAAGGAACCATGTTTCTTGCAAGACAAACTAGTTTCGTAGTTCCTCCATTTTGTGATCACTCGCAATCTTCACGAAAATCCTAAGTACTCATTTCATCTAAGAAACAAAGTACAAGGTACAAATCTGGACGAATACTCAAAGTACCACTTTAAATCCTTAATTGGATACCTAAGGGCACTTCCGTAAGTCCTTAATTGGTTTTTAAGCAATATACATACCATATCTTCCTGGTTCACGATATTTTACACAACATATGATTTCAAAAGATTATACATGTTTTCAAAAACCTCATACATGATTTCAAAATCATCTCACATGGTTTTAAAAACATTCTATAAACATATTTACTTAACATACCTAGTACAAGGTTCCTAAACATTTCCCGCTACACGAATTCCAAATCCTTATAGGATCTTCTTCATAGTTAGATCCTTGTGAATGTTTAAAGCGCAAAATCAATATCCTTAATTGGATTCTTTGTGTGCTTTAATATGAATGTTATGATTCAATGAGAAAAAAACCAAATCCTTATAAGATCATCCTATCTTTAAAGATAAATTCTTAAGGATGTTTAAGGTACCAGTTGAAGTCCATTGATTGGATTCCTCGTGTGCTTTAAATGAATATGTACAAGTCAACGACAAGTTAATAACAAGTAATAACAAACAGAATTAATGACAAACAGATAACAAGTTGATAACCAAATTGACAATGTGATTGTGTGTTTATGTGATTATGTGTTGGTCTAGTCAAAGTTATCACAAGGTTGTTCGATTGGTTCCATTCTCTAAACATTATAAAATAAATTGTGCAGACTGTGCAAGGAATTACGTAATTATGGATGCATACATAATTATGGAATCCAATGCACAGAAACCACAGCAAGTTTTGTCATGTGTCAAAAATAAACAAGAAACAAAAAGTTAACTATATTCATTTTCGTTTCTGAAGAAGTACCCACTGAGGAAAAATGAACTAGCTACTCATTTTCGCTTCTGAAAGAGATATCCACTGGGAAAAGAATAATCCATTCTTGAATCGTGTCCATTTTTGTTTCTGATGAAGTATCCACTGAAGAAAATGAACTATCTGTCCATTTTCACTTCTGAAGAAATATCCACTGAGGAAAATGAACAAATTCATTTTTGTTTCTGATGAAGTATCCACTGAGGAAAATGAATTATCCGTCCATTTTCACTTCTGAAGAAATATCCACTGAGGAAAATGAATAAATTCATTCCGTTTCTGGTGAAGTATCCACTGAGGAAAATTAATTATTCATTCATTTTCGCTTCTAAACAAATATCCACCGAGGGAATGAATAATCCTGCATTAATCTTGTCATTTTCGTTTCTGCCGAAGTATCCACTGAGGAAAATGAACTATCCATCCATTTTCGCTTCTGAAGAAATATCCACTGAGGAAAATGAATAATCCTGCATTGATCCTTTCATTTCCACTTCTGACGAAGTATCCGCTAAGGAAAATGAATTATCCATTTATTTTCACTTCTGAAGAAATATCCATCGGGGAAATGAATACTCTTTACGATAATCTTTCATTTCCACTTCTGACGAAGTATCCACTGAGGAAAATGAATTATCCATTCATTTTCACTTCTGAAGAAATATCCATCGGGGAAATGAATAACTTATTCCACAATTCTTCATTCCCACTTCTGAGGAAGTATCCACTGAGGAAAATGAATTATCCATGGCTTCTTAATATATATTCATTGCGGAGATGAATATTCTATTTAACTATCTTTTATTTCCACTTCTGACGAAGTATCCACTGAGGAAAATGAATTATCCATTCATTTTCGCTTCTGAAGGAATATCCATCGGGGAAATGAATAGCTTATTCCACAATTCTTCATTTCCACTTCTGACGGAGTATCCATTTAGGAACATGAATTATCCATTCATTTTAGCTTCTGAAGAAATAACCATTGAGAAATGAACAGCTTATACATTCCTTCATTTCCATTTCTGATAAAAGTATCCATCGGAGAAAATGAATTATCCATTCATTTCCGCTTTTGAAGAAATATCCATTGGAAATGAATAACTAATTCATCTTTCATTTCCACTTCTGACGAAAAATCCATTGGAAAGAATGAATCATCCATTCATTTTCGCTTCTGAAGAATATCCACTGGAGAAATGAAATGCAAATCCTTACAAGATCTTTCTGTTTTAATAGTTAGATTCTTAAAGGATACTCATAGAACTACTGGTTAATTTGATTTTATCATTAATCAAATCTCTCGTTCCCACTTCCTGCATTATCTAAGGAAGCACCCACTAGGGAATGATAAAGTTATGTCTTACGTGGAGATCTTCGATGGGTTACTCTATGCAAATAGATAACACCCTAGACTCCATGCAAGACAATTGTTTAACACAACTTTACACACAGACTCCTACGAATAAATTTCGGGATGAAATTTCCTAAAGTAGGGGAGACTGTGACATCTGTGTCTCTACGACCATCATACAAATACGAATCCAATTAAATCATGTGTGTCATTCTTTGTATTTGTACAAATACTTGTTGCAATCACAAATATCAATTCTTGTACGATTCTAAACTCTAAATCGCTTTCTGGAAAGTTATACGCAATCTGATGCGTAAACGTAATCAGTTAAACGCGACATACACTCTGGAATAGCAACATAAGCATAACATACCTTATATAACCTTTACATAACTTAGAAATAAGTTTTAGAGGGTTTGGTGTGCCAAAAAACAAGTTTATTCGATCACAGTGACTATTTGCGACAAACTACGAAAGTCTGCCAATTCGTATAGTAACGTACATTCCGGAACATGATCATAAGCTTAACATACCTTAAATAACCTTAACATAGCTTAGAAATAAGCTTTGAGGGGTTCGGTGTAAGAAAATACGCTTATTTGATCAATAGGGACTAAAAGCATCAAAAAGTGCATAAGTTTGCATTTACGCGCATATCTTAGGTTCTGAACATATCCGGACATCCAAAAATTTTTGTAATCATTAAAATATTTTATTTTAGTGATTGGAATGCTAAAATACCATTCGTCGTGTAATTTGGATCGTTTTTCGCGTCCGTTCGCGTTTCGTCGTAATTAACTGAATAACGTGACCGTACGACCAAACGAACCGACATCTGAGATATTTTCAAGCATATTTCATGTCCCATATACATTAACATCCTTGTAGAGCCTTGAAAATAGGTTAATGGGGCTTAAACGCATCCAAAAACAAGTTTGGAGCCACAGGGACCCGTTCTGCCAAAGTTTGAAAGTTGCTGATCAGACATCTAGGCTGAGCGCGAAGACTGGTGTGTCTGTCTTCGCGGCCCATGACAACTAGTGCTGGGAAGAAAACATTTTTTTTTCAATTCAGCAGCTGAATCCTTGGTTTTTAACATGGTTTTTCAATACATGGAGCTGGTTTAAGTGTTCCCCAAGCCCACTAATCAATGTGCAACAAGTGTAAGGCCATGATCATGTTTTAAACCACTTGGAATGGTCCTATTGATTCAAGAAATCTATAAATACCCACCTCATTTCACAAATCCAACTTGCTCATTCCATTTTCCTTTCAACTTGGATCTGATTGAAGCTATCCCTCTTGGTTGAAGGCTTCAAACTTCAGTTTTATTTGTTCTTATTCCAAGCTTGGACCTCTTGTAAGTTTCTTTCATGCTTGGTTATGTATTTCAAGCATGAAAGTCAAACAGTGTTTGACTTTCTACTTTGACCATATTATGTTCAAGTCAAAGTTCGTTTGAACTTTGCAAGGTGAGCGTAATCACGATGGTTATAGTCCCTTGTGACTATACCTACTGATTACCATATTTATTAGGCGTAGTGACGAGTCATAGTTTCAGTCAAAATGCCGATTATGTGCATTTTGCAACGAAACTATTTTCGGGTATCAAAACACTTTGTTTTGATATCAAACTTGTTTTCTAACTTAGTTAAGCATGTTTTAACATGTTTAACTCATCACTTTTAGTCTAATGCTTATATAGGGTCGTAAGTTAAGCGGTCTAAACGACTGCTTAGACTTTCGAACCCGACCCGTTTGGTCGATCATTAGGATTCGACCAAACATATTTTGTGACCATAGTTGTATAGGGAATAACCTTCCGAGGTTATACCTTATGGTCACTTAGTTTAATTAGTTGTATGATAGGTAGTTTATATGCCTTAGGAAAATGACCAAAATGACTTTTCATGCATAAATTAAATTTAAGCATATGTAACTAAATTTTTGACACTTAAACTGATTGTGCAATTTTAGTAGACATGATAAGGCATATAATACTTGTCATAGGACTAGTTCGGCGGTCCGAACGTGCTTTTTCGCGAACGACACGTTAAAGTAGCATAAACTACCTTAACGAGTTGTAACGGGTCATAAGCACTTAGGATAGGTTCCAACTTTGAATGTAGGCCTTGTTAAACCATACCATATGAGTTCCAATACTCATTTGGTTTACGAAACCTCATTCTATCCGATCTTCCGATTTAGGTCCAGTTTATTAACGTAGTTACCTATATTAGGTGCCTTTTGATGCCGTGATCCTTCGAGTGTTACTTGATTGTTATTTCAAGACTATTAAGCAAATCAAGTGAGTATATAGTCCCATCTTTTACCATTTTCAAAAAATTTTGGGGTGATACACATGTGCCCACTTGTTACTTTCATGCTTTCACGCTTTCATGACATATACTTGCTATGTTCACCTAGTACACGTATAAGTACATGATTTCAATTATGTTTTGCTTCATATGTTGACTCAGCATGCTTAGCTCATTGATTTCAAGGATCCGTTTTGCTTCATATGTTGACTTAATATAACTAGCACCTTGATTTCATGAACACTCTACTTAGTACATGGTTTACAAAGACATTTTACCTAACATGCTCACATTGATTATGAAATTTTGGTACGTAAAACAAGACTAGCCTCATTCATTAACATTTATCCCACCGACCGGTAGTATGTATGGTTTACCATAGGTTTGCTAACCTCATTCCCGCTTCCTAAGTTGGTTTGGAAGTATCCATCTGGGGAATGACAGAACCCGATAAGCATTACTGCATAAATGTTTGTATCCATAAAGCATTGATTTTGCAAAACATAACTTTTGACATAAACTTTCATTTATTTAAAAACATTGTTTTGTACGCAACATTTGGTTATACATATACAGGACATTATACATATGGTTTTTAGTAAATATTCTTTATTCATCATACAAGGCAATTGGTTATACGAGACATGGATTGTACCCGATATTGTGACATGATACATTGTTTATACACGACTTTTGACATTGGTTTCACAAGACATTTTGGTTGGTTATTGGTAAGTGATTTAAATAACGAGGCGTGTGTAATAAGATAAAAGCATGGTGGATACGCCGCTGGTACTTCCTATATATAAGTTCTTTTGTAATATTACATATCATAGCGTTATCTAAATCACTTCGACAAGACAAAGACATGACCCATTTTATACAAGTGATATATTTTCATGAGACATTGGTTTACAAATGACATCTCTTATACAAATTCATTTTTACTTGGTTATTTATTTAACCATGCATCATTCTTTTATATCATCTGATTTCATATCGAATTTCATAAGATTTTATAAAAGAAAACATTTTACAAGATTCATGACTATCTTTTTGTTAAACACTTCTTTTAACTTACAAGTCATGTAACCTACAACAACAAAACCTATGTATCTCACAGGCATTTTTATGCTGACGTACCTAATTTCACATGTGTTTCAGGAGCTATTGCTTGATGATGTTCGTGACACACTTAGGCAGACCTGGGCCTTAGTGACTTAAAACTATGAAAGACAATTTAATTCATGTTATGTTTCTGCAAATATCTAGACAATGTAAACATTTTAATTAATGAAACCAAACTTTAAATTCCATGTGTTATGAAACAATGATTCTGTTACGACACTCCCCGACGTTTTCGATGTGGTTTGTTGTTTTAACGCGGACGGGGTGTGACAACCGTGCCCAGCTGAGCATGGGGCGTGGTAAGGACCCTGCACAACAAGAAAAAACCTGCATAAGCTTCTACGCCCACCACGGGGTCATGCCCAGCTCTCCACGGGGCATGGTCAACTCTAAGATTTGCAGAATCTTGATAGTACAACAATGAGTTGACCACGATGCCGTGTCCAGAAGACACGGCGTCGTATAGGGCCGTCTGTTGACAATTGCAATTAATGAAGGAAGAGAAGATGAAGGCCACGGGTCGTGTTAGCTGGACACGGAGCCGTGGCCAGGGCTCTGTTCTGGTTATAAATAGGATGTTTGGTTCACTTCAAAGGCATCCCTTGGCAAACCACTACTCTCCCACTTTGCCATCACTCCACCACCACTACAACACTTACACCCACCACCATCATCCATCATCTATCTTTAGAGTGTGTAGTAGTCTCGGGATCCAAGATTGATCGTAAGAGTTTTTGTCAATTAAAGGCCATGTTTGGCTAATCTCTTACAACACTTAGTGTAGACATGTCTTTAATGTATTACTTTTGATTTTTAATCTTTCAGCACTTTTTAATTGGGTTTGTTTTAATGACTTTAATCACTAGTTTCTTATGTTGAAGGTGAATTTTCTTTACCATTTCTTCATGATGTCATTGATTTGCTGATTCGTGTCTTTACGGTCTATATAAAGCGCGTTACCTGGTTCAAGATTATTAGGACCTCCTTCAATACCCAACGGTATTGGATGGCGAGGGTGCGAATAGCTTGAACCCCTCATATGTAAACTACTATTAATACTTTAAACCGGCTTCTTGGGATTGTATCCTTGCTGACTCAAACCACTTAGCCGAGGGTAACGTCACCTTTAAAAGAGGGGCCTACCACTTTTTGCATTAATAACTAACTTAATTGTCTTTCAATATTCCAACCCTTTTGGATTGTATCCCTGCTGAGTCAAACCACTGGGTTGAGGGTAACGTCACCTTCAAAAGAGGGGCCTACTACTATAACTAGGATAATCTCTTAAAAAGTCCGAAAGTGCGAAAATCATCAAATGATACATCAAAGATGAGTTGGATCCAAGTGATTCTATCTTGTCTATTTGTTTTTCATTTTATTTATCTTTTCATTTTTAGTTTTATTTTTATGTTTCAAAACTTTGCTCAAAAATGTAGATCGATTAGACGTTGAGGAAAAACCGGTACTAAAAGGTCTTGTGTCCTTGGATGACCTCGGTATCTTACCAACACTATACTACGCTCACGATGGGTGCACTTGCCCAAGTTTGTGTTTAGTGTTAGTACAATATCGTGTTTTATGAATTTAAAACTTGACTAATGCGTAAAATGGGCTCAAAACAGTAATAAAATCATATCACACTTCACGCAAACCACTTAGCAGATGGCTGCTGTACTCCCAAACCTGGTGACCCAAATAAATCAAGCCAACAATAACAACAACAATGCACCTACTCTGTGTAACTACAAACAATTCAGTTCGGCTAAACCACTCAAGTTTAATTGGTATGAGGGAGCTACTGGGCTCCTACAATGGTTTGAGATCATCGAGAGCACTTTTTGCTATGTTCAGTGTCCTAATGAACGTAAGGTAGAGTTTGCTTCGAGTGTTTTCCAAAAGAGAGCGCTCACATGGTGGAACGGAGTTATGAGAGACAAGGGTGCTGATGTAGCAATGGCTCAAACGTGGGAAGAGCTTAGAGCTCTAACGATGAAAGAGTTTTGCCCAGGCAACGTACAGAGGGCACTCGAGAATGAATTCCACGATCTTAAGCAAGATAGTGGAGAGCATCGTGCCTACAAAGACCGATACGAAGAGTTGAGCCTGCTATGTCCTACCATGGTCACGCCTTTGGATAAGGCAATTGAGAAATACATTGCCGGTTTACCCGATCTAGTGCAAGACATAGTCACTGGTAGTAAACCCTCTACAGTTAGATAGCCTATCGAACTAGCCGCAACTCTAACTAATTATCAAGTAAAGAAGGGGAAACTCTTCTACAAAGGTGACAAGAAATAAGTTGCCAAGACTACACAGGAAAAACCCAAGGAAAACAAAGCCGCACCCTCCAAGAAATCAAGAAAGCGTAAGGCTTCACAAAACTTTTTTGTGGTTGCTCAACCCAATCAGACTACTCACAACCAACCAGCTCAACCTCCTGCGAATAAACCGTATGCTGGTACTGCACCGTTGTGCAACCGGTGCAATAGTCACCACCAAGCTCAGTTAAAGTGTCGTCAATGTACCTCTTGTGGATGACTCGGTCATTTGGCCAATGTTTGTCAATCTGTTCCAAACCAAGCTGTTCCAAACCCTATTTAACCTCAAGGAAACCCTACTAGACCTCACTTTCCACCTTGATCTTGCTACAACTATGGCGAGATGGGTCATTTCAAGAAGAACTACACGAAGCTTGTTAATGCTAACCCCGCGCATGGACGAGCATTTAACATAAATGCTAATGAGGCTCGTGCTGACAATGATGTAGTTAACGGTACGTTCCTTGTTAACAATCATCATGCTTCTATTCTTTTTTATTCAGGTGCCGATAGGAGTTTTGTATCCTTAGCCTTTGAACCTTTGTGTCACACCCCGACCGCGTATAACAACGGACCGCGGCGGAAACGCCGGGGAGTGAATCGCGACAGAATTAATTGTTTCATAACCATGGCACACAAAGTGTATTTTATTTATTAAACAAGGGTGTTACATTGTCTCGAAATAGTAAATTAAGAGTTCAGAACATAATTAAACATAGTCTATCATCTTTTAAAGTCTCTAAGGCACAGGTCCGCCCTAGTATCATGATCAATCATCCTATGGAAAAGCACCTGAAAACACATGTGAAAATAGGTACGTCAGCATAAAAATGCCTGTGAGATACATAGGTTTTGTGAAAATAAGATTCATGACTTATGTTTGAGAAAATGTTTAGTCATGAACCTTGTTATTTGCTTTGTCTTGTAAATCATTTGAAAACAATAAGATCAGATGATATGTATAAGTAAATGTCAGGTTAAATAAATAACCATGTAAAAATGTGTTTGTATAAGATAAGTTGTTTGTAAATCAATGTCTTGTGAAAAGCATGTTATTTGTATAAAATGTTCTATGTCTCAAACTGAAATGATTCAAGTAACGTTACGCCATGTAATATCATACAAACACTTATATATAGGAAGTACCAGCGGCGTATCCACCATGCTTGTATCATATTACACACGCATCGCTAACTTAATCACTTAATCAAACCAAACCAACCAATGTAAGAAGTCTATGTTTGAATCAATTGTCAAATGTATTGGGTAATATGTCAAAGTGTTTATGTCAAGATGTAAATCATGTCAAATGTAAATATCCATGTCAAATGTCTATGTCAAATATCCATGTCAAATGTATATGTCAAATATCCATGTCAAATGTCTATGTCAAAATGTCATGTATGGCAAGTGAAATGTCTCAAACTAAACCATATGCACAAAAACAAAGTATTGAAGTAAAACTTGGTTTAAATCAAAGCTATGTTTTGTGTGAATGCATGCAACTATTTAATATGAACATTTATGTGGTATTGTGAATATGCATACATCCAAGCCTGGCGACTGTGGTGATAAACCCTTTAAACAAATTAAAGGTCTATCTGTCTTAATGTCAACGAATTCGGTCATTCCTTTCTGTCCCCTTACCCTGGGATGTCCGGAACGGGAGTTGTCAATTCCTATGGTACCACTACCTACTAACGAACGGCGTAGCTAATGTTAATGGATATATTGTCCCATGTAAACAAACCAAATGTCATAACAAAATGTGAGCATGTGAAAACAATGCACTAAGTATGTAATCAAATGAACATACATAGCGTGAAATGTCATGTAAAACGATGTACTAAGTAATGCACACAATGGGCATACCTAGCATGAAATGTCATGTAAAACGATGTACTAAGTAATGCACACAATGGGCATACCTAGCATGAAATGTCATATAAAACGATGTACTAAGTAATGCACACAATGGGCACACCTAGCATGAAATGTCATGTAAAACGATGTACTAAGTAATGCACACAATGGGCATACCTAGCATGAAATGTAATGTAAAACAATGTACTAAGTAATGCACACAATGGGCACACCTAGCATAAGATGTAATGAAATCATGTACTATAATGTACTAACGAACATAGCAGTATATGATGTGAAAACTGGAAAGCAGGAAAGTAACAAGTAGGCACATGTGTTCCACCCCAAAACAGTTTAGAAAACAGTAAAAGAGGGGTCTATGTACTCACTTGAGATTGCTCAGTTGTCAAAAGATAACCACCAAGTAATGCTATAGATCTCGGAATATCAAACGGCACCTAATATAGGTAACTATGTTAATAAACCGGACCTAAATCGGAAGATTGGATAGAATGAGGTTTCGTAAACCAAACGAGTGTAGAGACTCGTGTCATTTGGTTTAACAAAGCCTACATACTAAATGAAACTTAACATAATTGTTTACGACCCAATACGACCCGTTTAGGAAGCTTATGCTACTTTAACGCGTCGTGCGCGTGAAACGCGTTCGGACCGCCTAACTAGCCCTATGACAAGTGTTATATGCCTAAACATGTTACATAATCAGTTACGTGACAAAAGTTTAGGTTACATATGCTAAATTACCAATTATGTATGAAAAGGGTATTCTGGTAATTTACCTAAGGCATATAAACTACCTATCATGCAACTACTTAAACGATGTGACCATAGGGTATAACCTCGGAAGGTTATTCCCTACCTACTATGGTCACCTACTGTGTTTGGTCGGATCCTAATGATCGACCAAACTGGGTCGGGTTCGAGGTATAAGCGATTTATTAGATCGCTTATCCTACGACCCTAGACAACGTGGTAATCAGTAGGCATAGTCCCAAGGGACTATGACCATCGTGATTACAATCACGTTGCGAAGTTCAAACGAACTTCGCATTGACCATTACTGGTCAACGCTGAAAGTCAAACAAAGTTTGACTTTCTGACTCGAAAAGCAGTAAAAATAAGGAAAAGAACGAAAGAATACTTACGAAGGGTCCCCGAATGCTAACCCAGATCGAAATAGCTCAGGTATGAAACGAAGGTTCCAACTTAGAGCTTTCTTGATCAGATTTGTGGGTTTTGAACAAATGGGGGGTGGGTATTTATAGGAAAAGTAGAGCCGTTAGGATCGTTTCTTGAATATCGTGCCACGATCCGAGCCGTACACTTGTCACAAAGTTGTGGTGTCTCAATTTGCCACCTACCATAAGGTTTTGACATGTGGAAGTGGGATTAGGAGTGCAAAACAGCTGCAACCAGCTGTTTAATACATTTAATCTGGTCTGATAGTGGGAAGCGGCCCGCTTCAGGATCAGCCAAAGACAATGCGGGCCGCATGGCCCTTCTGATCTGCACATATGTTTGAAAAATGACAGTTTCAGTCCCTGCACGTGTTTAAGGCCATTTCCGACACTTCTAAGGCCCGTAAAGCCAACTTTAAGGCCCTAAAATGTTGCCTAAACATTTTGGACTTGAAACATGTTAAAAAAATATGTCGGATGATGGTTCGTTTGGCCGTACGAACACGATGTTCGCTTAATTACGACGAAATGCGCACAAGCGCGAAAAACGATCCAAATGACGCAACGAATGGATTTTTCTTAAGGCGAACATTAAAATATAATGTAGTCATGCTTTCATAAATTTTTGGATGTCCGGATGTATTCAGAACGTAAGTTATGCGCGAAAATGCAAACTTGTGCACTTTTTGACACTTTTAGTCCCTGAATGACCCAAAAGTTTATTTTAGCACACCGAACCCCTCAAAACTTATTTCTAAGCTATGTAAAGGATATTTAAGGTGTGTTTAACTTATGGTTATGTTCCGGAATGTTCGTTACAGTTCAAATTGACATACTTTCGCAGTTTGTCATATTTAGTCCCTGTAAGCGAATTAACTTGTTTTTGCCATACCAAAGCCTTCAAAACTTATTTCTAAGTTATGTAAAGGTTATTTAAGGTATGTTGAGTATATGTTGATGTTCCGGAGTATTTCTCGCATTAAACTGAGTACGTTTTCGCACTAGTTTGCGTATAACTCTCCAGAAAGCGATGTAGAGTTTGAAATTACATAAAAGTCAAAACATGAAAAATGTATAACATAACAAAACAAACATTGTGATCAAATAACATTATTTTATTGATAACAGAACTGTTCATAGTGATTACAAGCACAGTTGTTACAGTCTCCCCTACTTGTGGAAATTTCGTCCCGAAATTTATTTAGAGGAAACTCTTGGAAAAAGATGTGGGTATTTCGCCTTCATTTGATCTTCGCGTTCCCAAGTAAACTCAGGTCCACGTTTAGCTTCCCAGCGAACTTTGACCAAAGGAATGCGCTTGCGTTTAAGCCACTTGACTTCACGTTCCATGATTTCCACTGGTCTCTCAACAAATTTCAGTGTTTTGCCAACACGAATTTCGTCAAGCGGTATGGAGAAGTTCTCATCAGCTGTACACTTCTTGAGATTGGACACGTGAAAAGTTGGATGAACATTTCCCAGTTCCGGAGGTAACTCAAGTCTGTAGGCTACCTTTCCGATTCTTTCGACGATCTTGAATGGTCCAACGTATCTAGGTGCAAGTTTTCCTTTCTTTCCAAATCTGATCACACCTTTCCAAGGTGAGACCTTAAGTAATACTCGATCACCGACTTGAAATTCAAAGGCTTTGCGTTTTGGGTCCGCGTAAATCTTCTGACGGTTTCTAGCTGCCTGAAGGTTATCACGAACTTTCTTGACCTTGTCAGTTGTCTCTAAAATGAGGGCAGGTCCAGTAAGTTGAGCCTCGCCAATCTCATTCCAGCAGACTGGTGAACGACATTTTCGACCATAGAGAGCTTCGAAAGGAGCCATTTTGATGCTAGTGTGATAACTGTTGTTGTAGGAGAATTCAATCAATTTCAGATGGGAATCCCAGCTACCACCAAAATCGATCACACAAGCTCTAAGCATATCCTCCAGAGTCTGGATTGTTCTCTCAGATTGACCATCCGTTTGCGGATGATAAGCTGTGCTCAGATTAAGTTGGGTCCCCATGGCAGATTGCATGGTTCTCCAAAAATGAGAAGTGAAACGAGCATCTCTGTCAGAAATGATGTTCAAAGGAACACCATGTCGAGCTACAATTTCATCTACATAGATTTGAGCAAGTCTGTCAGTAGGAAAATCCTCGCGGATTGGCAAGAAATGTGCTGACTTTGTAAGACGATCAACGACTACCCAGATGGCATCATGACCTTTCTTTGTGCGTGGGAGTTTGGTAACAAGATCCATAGTAATGTTTTCCCATTTCCAAACTGGGATCTCTGGTTGCTCCAATAAACCCGAAGGACGCTGATGTTCAGCCTTAACCTTTAGACAAGTAAGGCATTTGGATACGTATAAGGCAATGTCTTTCTTCATACCAGGCCACCAATAGTGAATACGAAGATCCTTATACATTTTATCTGAGCCCGGATGAATAGAATAACGAGACTTATGGGCTTCATCCATAAGCAAGGCACGAAGATCATCCTGGCTTGGGACCCACAAACGGTCCATGAAATAATACGATCCATTGTCCTTCTGTTCAAGAGCAGGTGTTATGTGATAAGGAAATTCCTTATCCATCAATCCTTGTGAAACACAAGATTGTTGAGCTTGAGAAATGCGTGCTTGAATATCGGATCGAGCTTGAATAACAGATTGAACACGTACACAATGAAGCTTAGTACGTTCCTTACGACTTAATGCATCAGCTACGACATTCGCCTTACCAGGATGGTAGCGAATTTCGCAGTCATAGTCGTTTAAAAGCTCAACCCAACGTCGCTGTCTCATGTTGAGTTCTTTCTGGTTGAAGATATGCTGAAGACTTTTGTGGTCAGTGAAAACCACACATTTTGTACCGTACAAATAGTGTCTCCAGATCTTGAGAGCAAAGACAACTGCACCCAACTCAAGATCATGAGTGGTGTAGTTCTTCTCATGTATCTTCAATTGTCTTGATGCATAGGCTATGACTTTGTTCCTTTGCATAAGAACACAGCCAAGACCCAATTTCGATGCATCACAATACACAACAAAATCATCATCACCCTCGGGCAATGATAGAACAGGCGCATCGCAAAGCTTCTGCTTCAGGTGTTGAAAAGCTTCCTCTTGTCTGAATCCCCAGTAAAAGGGCATTTTCTTCTGAGTTAGAGCAGTTAGAGGAACTGCAATCTTAGAGAAGTTTTCAATGAAGCGGCGATAATAACCCGCTAGACCAAGAAAAGAACGAACTTCAGTAGGAGTAGTAGGTGTATCCCAATCCTTAATCGCACTGATCTTGGAGGGATCTACATGAATACCTTGTTCGTTGATAATGTGTCCCAAAAATTGAACTTCTTTAAGCCAAAATTCGCACTTGGAGAATTTGGCGAAAAGTTGCTCTTTCTTCAGGAGTTCCAGAGTAAGACGAAGATGCTGCTCGTGATCAGCTCGCGTCTTAGAGTAAATCAAGATGTCGTCAATAAAAACAATGACGAACTGATCCAAATAAGGTTTGCAGACCCTATTCATTAAGTCCATGAAAACAGCAGGAGCATTAGTCAAACCGAATGGCATGACTGTGAACTCGTAATGTCCATAACGAGTACGGAACGCTGTCTTCGGAATATCTTCTTCTTGCACCCGAAGTTGATGATATCCAGATCGCAGATCAATCTTCGAAAAATAAGAAGCGCCTTGTAACTGATCAAAGAGGTCGTCTATGCGAGGTAGAGGATATCGATTCTTGATGGTAAGCTTGTTAAGCTCACGATAATCGATACACATCCTAAAGGATCCATCCTTCTTCTTGACAAAAAGAACGGGAGCACCCCAAGGTGAAAAACTAGGACGGATAAAGCCTTTGTCAGAGAGCTCCTGAAGCTGTTTAGACAACTCTTGCATCTCAGACGGTGCAAGACGATATGGAGCTCTAGCAATGGGATTTGCACCAGGTACGAGATCAATACGGAACTCGACTTAGCGTGCTGGAGGTAGACCAGGTAAATCTTCAGGGAATACTTCAGAATAATCCCGAACGACAGGAATATCTGAAATAGACTTACCCTTGCCTTTATCTTCTGTAACATGTGCTAAGAAAGCCACATAGTTCTTCTGCAGATACTTCCGAGCTTTAAAACAAGACATGAGTTTGAGACCACCGGTAGGCTTCTCACCTTGAACTTGCAGGTTCTCGCCTGTCGAAAGCGGCACACGAACAATCTTCTTAGAACAAACTATCTCTGCGTGATGCTTGGATAACCAATCCATTCCCACAATAACGTCGAAGCTTCCAAGTTGCATAGGCGCGAGGTTAATAGGAAAAAGATGGTCGTTAAGATTCAACTGACAGTTGTGAAGAACAGAATCAAGAATAATGGGTTCACCACTAGCAACCTCTACTGTCAAAGATTTGCCTAGTTTCGTTCTAGACACACGAAGCATAGGCTCGAAAGACAAAGACACGAAACTCTTATCGGCACCGGAATCGAAAAGAACTGACGCAGGCTGATTATTAATAAAGAACGTACCGTTCACCACATTATCGTCAGCCTGTGCCTCTTGGGCATTCATGTTAAAAACTCGGCCTCGAGCCGGAGCCTGATTCTGGTTCTGGTTCTGGTTCGCCAGTCTTGGGCACCGATTCCTATAGTGGGTCAGATCCCCACAATTGTAACAAGCACCTGGTGGGTATTGTGGTCGTGCAGCTTGACCCTGTTGCGGAGCAGGAGGCTGAGCAACTTGTTGAGCCGGGTTCTGAACCGCGGGATTCTGAGCAGATCGACAAAAATTGGCGAGATGGCCTGATTTCCCACAGTTAGTACAGAAACGGCATGGAAGTTGTGGCTGGTGGTGACTGTTGCATCTATTGCACAAAGGTGCATTCCCTGAATAAGGTTTCTTCGCTGGAGGCTGTGCAGGTTGGTTGGGAGCTACCTGGTTAGCTTGAGCAGTGATAGCAAAATTTTGAGAAGCCTTACGCTTCCTTGACCTTTTCGAAGAACCAGAGTTCTTTCCATTCAAGTTTTGACCTTTCTTGCTATCTTCCTTGTCAGCCGACTGCTTCTTGCCCTTGTCACCCTTCCTGTGTAACTTGTTCTTCCGGATCTGTGACTCAGTCAATGTCGCAGATAGCTCGATCGCCTGACGAAGTGTGGCAGGGTTACTACCAGTAAGAATGTCTTGTACCGAGTCAGGTAGGCCGTCGATGTATCTCTCGATAGCCTTGTCGAGTGGGGTGACCATTGTTGGGCAAAGCAGACTCAATTCTTCAAACCGATCAGTATAAGCCCTGTGCTCACCACTATCTTGCTTCAAAACATCAAACTCTTTCTCCAACGCTCGCTGTTCATGACGAGGACAGAATTCCCTCATCATAAGGGCTCTAAGTTCAGCCCATGTCTGTGCGAGAGCAACTTCTGCACCCCGGTCTCTCATAACCCCGTTCCACCATGTCAAAGCCCTCTTCTGAAATACACTCGAGGAGAACTCGACCTTGCGATTATCCGGACACTGCACATGGCGAAAAGTATTCTCTATGCTCTCGAACCACTGAAGAAGCCCAGTCGCTCCCTCAGAACCACTAAACTTGAGTGGTTTAGCCTGATTAAAATCCTTGTATTTGCACGGACCATTGTTGTTGTTGTTGGCTTGTTGCCATTGAGCAAAGAGATTTGGGAACTGAGCAGCCATCTGCTGCGCAATAATTTCTGCCAGCTCGGCAGTAGCTATCTGGTTCTCGCGTCGAGGAGGCATTCTAAAAGAGGAAAACATGTAAAGGAACGAGTGAGATGATTGGATGAAAAGAATGAGATGAAACAAAATCAACAAAAGCAAAGATGGTGGTCATTCGTCCGTATCACAAAGCAAACAAACGACACACAGTGACTAATCAAAGTAAATGGGTCAAAAATAATGTATAATGAAGACATGCTCGCCTATAAGTGAACACTCATCCCAAGAATTCCCAGGTAAGCACAACTGGTCTCGCGTCTGGTTGAGATGTATACGAAGTGCTTGCCTAGACAGAAAACCCAGAATACAGGCATTCACCCTTCCAGTTTGCACATGTTCACATTATTTAAAACCCAAAACGTTTGACAGGATTTTTTTTTTTTGAAAATTAGAAGGCACAAGGCCAAAAACCAATACTGAAAAGGGTTCAAAACCATATAACAAAGGGTTCAAAACCTTACAATTGAGGGTTCAAAACCTTGTAAAAATTTATTCAAAAACAGATGATTGTTTTTCAAAAATCGTTTCGGAAAAATTTTGGTTCCTTGTTTTGTTAATCACCTAAGGATAGGTGATGTACATGTTTTAAGATCTAAACACAAGGTAACTTGTGTTAGGTTCCTAGAAAAGTTATAGTCTAGGTCAAAGCATTACTAATAACCTAATTCCCTATAACCATTGGCTCTGATACCAACTCTTCTGTCACACCCCGACCGCGTATAACAACGGACCGCGGCGGAAACGCCGGGGAGTGAATCGCGACAGAATTAATTGTTTCATAACCATGGCACACAAAGTGTATTTTATTTATTAAACAAGGGTGTTACATTGTCTCGAAATAGTAAATTAAGAGTTCAGAACATAATTAAACATAGTCTATCATCTTTTAAAGTCTCTAAGGCACAGGTCCGCCCTAGTATCATGATCAATCATCCTATGGAAAAGCACCTGAAAACACATGTGAAAATAGGTACGTCAGCATAAAAATGCCTGTGAGATACATAGGTTTTGTGAAAATAAGATTCATGACTTATGTTTGAGAAAATGTTTAGTCATGAACCTTGTTATTTGCTTTGTCTTGTAAATCATTTGAAAACAATAAGATCAGATGATATGTATAAGTAAATGTCAGGTTAAATAAATAACCATGTAAAAATGTGTTTGTATAAGATAAGTTGTTTGTAAATCAATGTCTTGTGAAAAGCATGTTATTTGTATAAAATGTTCTATGTCTCAAACTGAAATGATTCAAGTAACGTTACGCCATGTAATATCATACAAACACTTATATATAGGAAGTACCAGCGGCGTATCCACCATGCTTGTATCATATTACACACGCATCGCTAACTTAATCACTTAATCAAACCAAACCAACCAATGTAAGAAGTCTATGTTTGAATCAATTGTCAAATGTATTGGGTAATATGTCAAAGTGTTTATGTCAAGATGTAAATCATGTCAAATGTCTATGTCAAATATCCATGTCAAATGTCTATGTCAAAATGTCATGTATGGCAAGTGAAATGTCTCAAACTAAACCATATGCACAAAAACAAAGTATTGAAGTAAAACTTGGTTTAAATCAAAGCTATGTTTTGTGTGAATGCATGCAACTATTTAATATGAACATTTATGTGGTATTGTGAATATGCATACATCCAAGCCTGGCGACTGTGGTGATAAACCCTTTAAACAAATTAAAGGTCTATCTGTCTTAATGTCAACGAATTCGGTCATTCCTTTCTGTCCCCTTACCCTGGGATGTCCGGAACGGGAGTTGTCAATTCCTATGGTACCACTACCTACTAACGAACGGCGTAGCTAATGTTAATGGATATATTGTCCCATGTAAACAAACCAAATGTCATAACAAAATGTGAGCATGTGAAAACAATGCACTAAGTATGTAATCAAATGAACATACATAGCGTGAAATGTCATGTAAAACGATGTACTAAGTAATGCACACAATGGGCATACCTAGCATGAAATGTCATGTAAAACGATGTACTAAGTAATGCACACAATGGGCATACCTAGCATGAAATGTCATATAAAACGATGTACTAAGTAATGCACACAATGGGCACACCTAGCATGAAATGTCATGTAAAACGATGTACTAAGTAATGCACACAATGGGCATACCTAGCATGAAATGTAATGTAAAACAATGTACTAAGTAATGCACACAATGGGCACACCTAGCATAAGATGTAATGAAATCATGTACTATAATGTACTAACGAACATAGCAGTATATGATGTGAAAACTGGAAAGCAGGAAAGTAACAAGTAGGCACATGTGTTCCACCCCAAAACAGTTTAGAAAACAGTAAAAGAGGGGTCTATGTACTCACTTGAGATTGCTCAGTTGTCAAAAGATAACCACCAAGTAATGCTATAGATCTCGGAATATCAAACGGCACCTAATATAGGTAACTATGTTAATAAACCGGACCTAAATCGGAAGATTGGATAGAATGAGGTTTCGTAAACCAAACGAGTGTAGAGACTCGTGTCATTTGGTTTAACAAAGCCTACATACTAAATGAAACTTAACATAATTGTTTACGACCCAATACGACCCGTTTAGGAAGCTTATGCTACTTTAACGCGTCGTGCGCGTGAAACGCGTTCGGACCGCCTAACTAGCCCTATGACAAGTGTTATATGCCTAAACATGTTACATAATCAGTTACGTGACAAAAGTTTAGGTTACATATGCTAAATTACCAATTATGTATGAAAAGGGTATTCTGGTAATTTACCTAAGGCATATAAACTACCTATCATGCAACTACTTAAACGATGTGACCATAGGGTATAACCTCGGAAGGTTATTCCCTACCTACTATGGTCACCTACTGTGTTTGGTCGGATCCTAATGATCGACCAAACTGGGTCGGGTTCGAGGTATAAGCGATTTATTAGATCGCTTATCCTACGACCCTAGACAACGTGGTAATCAGTAGGCATAGTCCCAAGGGACTATGACCATCGTGATTACAATCACGTTGCGAAGTTCAAACGAACTTCGCATTGACCATTACTGGTCAACGCTGAAAGTCAAACAAAGTTTGACTTTCTGACTCGAAAAGCAGTAAAAATAAGGAAAAGAACGAAAGAATACTTACGAAGGGTCCCCGAATGCTAACCCAGATCGAAATAGCTCAGGTATGAAACGAAGGTTCCAACTTATAGCTTTCTTGATCAGATTTGTGGGTTTTGAACAAATGGGGGGTGGGTATTTATAGGAAAAGTAGAGCCGTTAGGATCGTTTCTTGAATATCGTGCCACGATCCGAGCCGTACACTTGTCACAAAGTTGTGGTGGCTCAATTTGCCACCTACCATAAGGTTTTGACATGTGGAAGTGGGATTAGGAGTGCAAAACAGCTGCAACCAGCTGTTTAATACATTTAATCTGGTCTGATAGTGGGAAGCGGCCCGCTTCAGGATCAGCCAAAGACAATGCGGGCCGCATGGCCCTTCTGATCTGCACATATGTTTGAAAAATGACAGTTTCAGTCCCTGCACGTGTTTAAGGCCATTTCCGACACTTCTAAGGCCCGTAAAGCCAACTTTAAGGCCCTAAAATGTTGCCTAAAGATTTTGGACTTGAAACATGTTAAAAAAATATGTCGGATGATGGTTCGTTTGGCCGTACGAACACGATGTTCGCTTAATTACGACGAAATGCGCACAAGCGCGAAAAACGATCCAAATGACGCAACGAATGGATTTTTCTTAAGGCGAACATTAAAATATAATGTAGTCATGCTTTCATAAATTTTTGGATGTCCGGATGTATTCAGAACGTAAGTTATGCGCGAAAATGCAAACTTGTGCACTTTTTGACACTTTTAGTCCCTGAATGACCCAAAAGTTTATTTTAGCACACCGAACCCCTCAAAACTTATTTCTAAGCTATGTAAAGGATATTTAAGGTGTGTTTAACTTATGGTTATGTTCCGGAATGTTCGTTACAGTTCAAATTGACATACTTTCGCAGTTTGTCATATTTAGTCCCTGTAAGCGAATTAACTTGTTTTTGCCATACCAAAGCCTTCAAAACTTATTTCTAAGTTATGTAAAGGTTATTTAAGGTATGTTGAGTATATGTTGATGTTCCGGAGTATTTCTCGCATTAAACTGAGTACGTTTTCGCACTACTTTGCGTATAACTCTCCAGAAAGCGATGTAGAGTTTGAAATTACATAAAAGTCAAAACATGAAAAATGTATAACATAACAAAACAAACATTGTGATCAAATAACATTATTTTATTGATAACAGAACTGTTCATAGTGATTACAAGCACAGTTGTTACATTTGCTTGCAAAGCCCCGAACTAAGCTAGGAAAACCTTTAACGGGAGAGATAGCTAGTGGCGAACCCCTTGTACTTGATTCTGTCATTCGTAGTTGCCAATTAAACCTCAATAGCCATCTTTTCCCATCAACCTCACGCCAATGCAACTCGGGAGTTTTGACGTCATCGTAGGAATGGACTGGTTAACCAAACATCATGCTAAGGTGATATGTTTTGATAAGATTGTTAGCATACCACTTCCATCTGGCGAAATCATAGAAGTTCATGGAGAGAAACAGTGGCGGAACTAGGATTTTTTTTCATTGGGGTCCATTTTTTTGTATAAAAAGTTTTCACAAACAAACATTAAAACTTTCAGGTCGGTCATCGTAGTCGGGTCGGGTTGGGGCTAGGAAATAATGTAAAAGCCTTTAGTGGACATGAAACCACTACATTATTAAGAACCATTTTTAAGCATAACTTCAAAATTTTGTTTAAGTTTTTTTTTTATTTTGTTTAAGTTTTTTTTTTATTTTGTTTAAGTTTTTTTTTATGAACGCCACTATATGTTGGAAGTCTTATTTGGTAATCAAATGTGAGATAAAATTACTTGGATATATTAAATTTATCATATTAAAGAAGCAAATTAGAGGGTCAATGGATGGTTGTATGGTTTTAAAGCAACAGTTTAATTTTGATGAAAAATACACTAAAAAATGAGATGGAAGACTTGAACTTGAGATCTATTTGTTGGAACACAAGAGGATTTACCACCAAGCTATCTTTGTTTTCAATACTATGGGGTCCAACAAATTTATTTTATGGGCTCCTTGAAAAATTTAACAAATCGGTTCTACTATATTTTTTTAAAAAACATTGGGGTCCGTGGATCCCAACCCGTACCATGTGGGTCCGCCCCTAGAGAGAAACCCTCTAGTAGCCTAAGACTCATGACTTGCACTCAAGCCCAAAAATACCTACGAAAGAATTATGTAGCCTTTTTGGCACATATCGTAGAGGAGAAAGGCAAGAGTAAGAGTGTCCAAGACATCCCCATTGTTCGAGATTACCCTGAGGTGTTTCCCGAAGAACTACCTGGTTTACCCCTAGTACGCCAAGTCGAGTTTTGCATTGACCTTGTACCTGGTGCCAACCCAATAGCCAAATCCCCTTACCGTCTTGCACCGTCTGAGATGCAAGATTTGTGAAAACAACTCTAGGAACTTTGGGACAAAGGATTTATCTGTCCAAGTTTCTCCCCCTAGGGTGGTCCGGTGCTATTTGTGAAGAAAAAGGATGGGTCCTTTCACATGTGCCTCGATTATTGTGAGCTCAACAAACTCACGATTAAAAATTGATATCCCCAACCTCGTATTGATGATCTTTTTGATCATATATAAGGTGCTACATGTTTCTCAAAGATCGATCTGTGTTCTGGGTATCATCAGCTTCATGTACTCGAAGAAGATACTCCCAAGACTGCTTTTCATACTCGATACGACCATTACGAGTTCACTATCATGCCTTTTGGTTTCACAAATGCTCCTACCATCTTCATGGACTTAATGAATAAGGTTTGTAAACCTTAATTAGACAAGTTCATCATTGTTTTCATCAACGACATCTTGATTTATTCGAAATCTCGAGCTGAACAGGTGTTCTAGCTCATCCTTGGTAGTTATTATTTGTCACCGAGAGGAGCGTCATTATGAGGGGTGTGTTGTGTGAGTTTTTAGGAAAAGTTAGTAAAATGAGGGCAGTCGCTTGCTTGATTTATGTTTGATCGCTTGAGGAGTTACGAGTTGGTTTTGGATGAGTTGCTTGGGGGCAAGCAACAATTAAGTGTGGGGATGTGACGGGTAGTCCGTAGGACAACCCTTAAGTGTTAAAAAAGATAACTTAATCCCGCATTTAGTCATGTTTTTATCTTGAATTAGATAACTAAGGTTGCTCATGTTCCAGGTATGCTTGGGGCCCTAAAAGTGTGGAAATGCAGCTTCAGATGGAAGTCGGTTGATTGGGAGCTCAAGTACCAAAGTTGAAGAAACAAAGGAGTTTGGCCCAGTCTCTACCTTAGCTTACGGTGGGTACCGTACACTACGGTAGCCCCCAGAATCAAGATTCTCCATCGTAATGCAGTAAAGATCCACCGTATGAGCTTAAAAGCTACCGTAAGCTACGGTAGCCACCGTAGCTTACGGTGGCGGTTGAAACAGTTTGTAACTCCCACTTTATTGCACCATTATGAGGGACTTTTGATCATTCCAATCATTGTGTACGTTTTGGGAGCTGGTGGAGGGCGATTTTGGAGAATTGTGGAGTGATTTTGAAGATTCTAAACAATTGGTTTATGTTTTTTTATTCCTATGAACAATTACTTGATTGTTATGATGATTAACCACACCATGAGTGGCTAATTTCATTGGTGATCATCCTAAGTGTAAGGTTTGCTTGAGATACTTTTGTTTATGCTTTATTTCTAGAATAATAAACTTTGCATTTTTTTTAGTTTGTTATGGTGTTTGGATATTCGTTTGTAAAGTGTTAATTTGTGTTTGATCATAATTCTAAACCATACGTTCTGGGTGCCGTTGGCAATCGAGATATCGTGGGAGGGATTAGGGTTGGATATTTGTTAATTGGTCACCGGATAACAACCTCGCTTTCTCGGAATCCGAGTACTTAGTTCCCTTTCATCACAAACGGTTAACCAAAAACGAGCCATGTCAATGTGGTTCTTTCTAGTTGAGCATGAACATTAGTATCGCTTAAACCTGAAACTTGGGATGGTCGCTATCTTATAATCTGTTTACAAAACTCAACTTTGATTTGCAATTTAGTTTAGTTAAATTTAGATAATCAAAACCAATCAATCCAAATTTTGAATTTATTTTCTGCAACTTAGTTTAATTTAGTCTTTTAGAAAAGCTGTTTAGATAACGCATTTTCAACAAAATCCATGTGTTCGATGCCCACTTACGGCTAGTTATTTAGTAGTATTTGGATTAAATTTGAGTGAGACATCGACCTTACGTCAAATTTTGGCACTGTTGTCGGGTAGTAGTGCGCAACGTGTGTTATCTTTTGTAGTTTTAGTTTGTTATTTTTTTGGGTTTACGCTGGTTCCATTTAGTGTGCAGGTATTGACAGGTGCATGCATACGAGAGGCTCTCACAAGCTATCACCACTAGCATTTGATCCGGAAATTGAGCGAACTTTGTGACGAAACCGAGTCCTACTACGAGAAAACAAAGTCATTGGTTCACCTACTACACCAATTACACCAAGCAATACAATGGATCCACCACCACCCACTACGGGTCAAACAACACCATCCACACCTCCACCAAATTCTACTGCCATTCCTACACCAATTCATGAGATTAAACCAACCAACCCCACATTACCTACAAGTACCGAAATTGAACATTCCTTTAGCTATAACCCTTCATCGACTGTTCCAAGTTTTTTCATCTTTCTTCCAAGCCTCCGGCCAATCATCCTCTTCTCAACAAATACCACCGCCACATCCATTTCAACCAAATTCATCCATAGTCCATACTACCCCTTCATTCCAACAACCATTACAACTGGGGTACAATATCAACCACCATAATTTATACAAACTATGGGAGTGAGAAGAGATGGGTATGATGATGGGTACGAGGAAGATTTTACGGGTTATGAAGAAGAAGGTTATGTGCTGGGAGGTAATGGAGATCAAGGGGACTACACATATGTGCACGATCAAGGAATGCAAGGATTTGGTAGACCTCAACAACAACAAGTCATACAACAACAAGTTGTACCACAACAATTACCACCACAAGGACCACAATTTCAAAGGCCAATGCAACAACAGCAAATAGGTCAAATGTTTCAACCACCGCCTCAACAATTCGTGCCTCAAAGACCAGTTCAAAGACCAATGGGTCCACCACATCCAAGAGTTCGATTGGGTGTGCCACGAAGACATAACTGAGAGGCCGTGAGGGGTATTGAAGCACATTTTAGGCCGGTGATTACCAACAATCCTTCAACGGTAGTTATTCCTCAAAATAATCAAGGGAGGACGTTCGAAGTTAGAACCAATTCCCTCCAAAGTTTACCAAAATATAAGGGATTAGCAACGGAGGAACCTTATTTTCATTTGGAGGCATATGATTCTATATGCAATACTATCGGTGGGCAAGGTTTTTCATCGGATGAGGTTAAGTTGGTATAATTTCAATTTTTGTTGGAAGATAGAGCGAAGAGATGGTTTTACACTTTGCCATCGGCTTCGATTTATACATGGGCGGAGATGCAACAAAGATTCTTGGAAGAGTTTTTAACGACCCTAAAGACCAACGATGCAAAAAGGAGTTTGAGAAGCTTCCAACAACAATCGGGTAAAATGTTTCACGAGGCCTTTGAGCGGTTTAACTTGATGATTAAATATTTCCCTCACCACCGGATTAAGTTGTAGGAGTTGTTTAATGCATTTCATGAGGGGCTGAATTCTGAAGATGCCCGTGATTTAATGTCCATCACCAATGGTACATTCGGTACCAATTATGAACAAGACGATTAGGCATCTTTGGAACAAATGGTGGTCATATCAAAAAGAAAAGCTCAATCATCTAGGAGAGTGAGACCGGCTATTATAAGAATGCAAGTACACACGGTGGATGATGGTAATGTTCAAACTTCCAATCAAATTTATAATGTGGGTGCAATTTGCAATGAGTTGGGTCATGCGGCTGAAAATTTCTTAGGAGGTAAAGGGCAATATGAGGAGGTGAATGCTATTCAAGACCAAGGGGAAGGTGGTAGGAATTATAATATGAATTCGAACACCTACCACCCCGGATTACGAAATCATCCAAACTTTCAATATGGAAATCCTTCTAATCAAGCCAATCAAAATTCCAAGGAAATCAAGGAAATTTTATTCCTCTCCAACCATTCAATAATCAAGGACTTCAAGGGCAAATTCAATCGGGTAATGTGCAAGGTGGATCTTCGGGTCAAGTTGTTTCGAGTGGGAATAAAGTCATGGATTTGCTCAAGGTGATGCAACTAGAGATGCAACGAAGAAATCAAATGGACGATGCTCGTATTCAAAAAGATGAAATCCATTACAAGGCAATTCAGTGTTTAACCACTCAAATGGGTCAACTTGCAAGTGAAGTGGCACTCTTGAAGAAAGGAAAAGGTCAACTACCAAGTGACACGGTGACAAATCCCTAAAACATTAAAAGTGTTAACATCAATGTGGTAAGCACCGTTCCAAATAGTGAATTTAATGAAACATTTCTAACCTCTTCGTGTCAAGTGAATGCAGGTATAGGAAAGGACACCGAAGTTGAAAATGACAAAGAGCATGGAGAACCACTCGTGCCTATCCGAGTGGGAAAATTAAAAATTCCTCAAGCATTGTTGGACTACGGGGCAGGCATGAGTGTGCTACTAGGTGATTTATATGACATGTATGACTTTGGTTCGCTGCAAAATAGACACCATGGTGAGTTTGGTGGATGAAAGTTGGAGGCGTCCATTGGGAGTGGTTAGGAATGTTATGATTCAGTTGGGAGAATTCAAATATCGGGTGGATTTTCTGGTCTTAGATTATGCTTTTAGCAAAATGGCATCACAACAAAGGGTAATCTTAAGTCGACTGTTTCTCTATACAACAAATGCTCAAATCAATTGTAGGGACGGTATCATTACTATAACCAGAAAGAACTATAATTATCCTTTGATGTTTAGACTAGGGTGATTAGTTATGAGTCTATTAAGAAGAAGCGTAGAGAGTCTGATGATCGTATGAAAAGTGTGTGTAAAAGAATGAAAACGAATGAAGCACCGGGTCATAAAGAAAATCATGAAGGTTCAATCACGTGCATATTAGATTACCCACTGAATGGACATGTAATGGATGCATTTCAACCAATGGCACAAAACAGTAATGGAGATAGCAGGAACTCTACATTTGAGACACCATAAATGGAGGTGGCACGGTCTGGCTGAAGACCCAAAAACTTAGCGCTGCTTGGGAGGCAACCCGGTGTTTTACATTAATCTTGTTGTTCCTTTATCTTTCTATGTTTCAGGGCCATGGCAACACTCAAGTGTAGGGAAAATGTACGGATATCTGTGTGAGGTGGTGATAGGGATTCGGATCAGCTACAACATATGAATATGTTGTGTCAAACTTCATCAGGTTCATGTACTCTTTCCTTAGTCTTGTTATGTTCTTTAGCCTTGAAATATTGGTAGTTAGTTTGTTTGCTATTGATTAAAAAAACAAAAAAAACAAAAAGAAGTTTGGAGTGTTTTGAGCGATCTTTCCCTTCAAAGCCATACATTGGGGACAATGTATCCCAAGTGTGGGGATGGGGGGAGTTTTTGAAAGTTTTGAAAAAATTTAAAATCAAGTGAAAAATGGTCTAAAATTGAACACTTAGTACTAAAAACCGCACGACACACCGGCAACCCCGTACACCCTTTCTTGGTGAGAGTTTAAGCCACTTGTTTGATTTATTAGAGAATATTTTCTTTGATGAGAGTGGCAATGGGTGGGTGTGTATTAGAACTTGTGCCTAAATGCAGTTTGAGGCCTTAGCTTGACATGAATGTGAAAATGATAAGGGCATTTAGGTAGCCTCATCAAGGTGTGTGAGAGTGTGGGATTTAGGGGGTTGGACCTCATAAATTACCTATATGAGCTTGGTAGCGAGAGAGGAGGGGGTTTGGACTTTTAGTAGCCAATTTTGAGCCTAGAGCCTTTCATTTAATAACCCATGCCTAGTTCCTTAAAAATTGCACCCTTTTTTTTTACCCGGTCTAGTAGTGTTAGCAATTTCGTATTAGTATGTTTGTTTGTTATGTTTGCAATGTTCAGTAAAAAAACAGAAAAAGCAATGAAAAAAAATGAATGAGATGTAACGTATATAGATGTTTATGTTTGTTTAGATAGTAATAAAAAGATCGGGTTGACTCATGCGCTGTTACACATATATATTTCCATTTCCTACCGATATGCCTAGCCGTGTTACAACCTTTAAGTCCCTTTAATTCACACGCATGATTTAGCAAATTCTATAGGTGAAGGACTGATTTAAGTAAAAGCATATTATTATGCAATCACCTATTTGCCTTAAGTGTGTTCTAGCTCATCCTTGCTAGTTATTATTTGTCACCGAGAGGAGCGTCATTGTCAGGGGTGTGTTGTGCGGGTTTTTAGTAAAAGTTAGTAAAATGAGGACAGTCGCTTGCTTGATTTATGTTTGATCACTTGAGGAGTTAGGAGTTCGTTTTGGATGAGTTTCGTGGGGGCAAGCAACAATTAAGTGTGGGGATGTGACGAGTAGTCCGTAGGACGACCCTTAAGTGTTATAAAAGATAATTTAATCCTGCATTTAGTCATGTTTTTATCTTGAATTAGATAACTACGGTTGCGAATGTTCGAGGAATGTTCGAGGCCCTAAAAGTGTGGAAATGTAGCTTCGGATGGAAGTCGGTTGATTTGGAGCTCAAGTACCAAAGTTGAAGAAACAGAGGAGTTTGCCCAGTCTCTATCGTAGCTAATGTTGGGTATCGTAAGCTACGATAGCCCCCAGAATCAAGATTCTCCACCGTAAGGTAGTAAAGATCCACCGTATGAGCTTAAAAGCTACCGTAAGCTACGGTAGCCACCGTAGCTTACGGTGGCGGTTGAAACAGTTTGTAACTCCCACTTTATTGCACCATTATGAGGGACTTTTGATCATTCCAATTGTTGTGTATGTTTTAGGAGGTGGTGGAGGGTGATTTTGGAGACTTGTGGAGTGATTTTGAAGATTCTAAACAATTGGTTTATGTTTTTGATTCCTATGAACAATTACTTGAATGTTATGATGATTCACCACACCATGAGTGGCTAATTTCATTGGTGATCATCCTAAGTGTAAGGTTTGCTTGAGATACTTTTGTTTAAGCTTTATTTCTAGAATAATAAACTTTGTATTTTGTTTAGTTTGTTATGGTGTTTGGATATTCGTTTGTAAAGTGTTAATTTATGTTTGATCATAATTCTAAACCACACATTCTTGGTGCCGTTGGCAATCTAGATATCGTGGGAGGGATTAGGGTTGGATATTTGTTAATTGGTCATCGGGTAACAACCTCGCGTTCTAGGAATCCGAATACCTAGTTCCCTTTCATGACAAACGGTTAACCAAACATGAGCCATGTCTGTGTGGTTCTTTCTAGTTGAGCATGAACATTAGTATAGCTTAAAACCTGAAACTTGGGATGGTCGCTATATTTTAATCTTTTTACAAAACTCAACTTTGATTTGCAATTTAATTTAGTTCAATTTAGATAATCAAAACCAATCAATCCAAATTTTGAAATTTACTTTTTCCAATTTAGTTTAAATTTTGTCACTTAGAAAAGCTATTTAGATAACACATTTTCCAAAACTCCCTGTGTTCGATACCCACTTACCACTAGCTAATTAGTTGTAATTAGATTAAATTTGAGTGAGACTTGTCAATCACCAATTATCTTTCGTTGTAAAACAAAAAAGATGAATTCGGTATACTCACCTACTACGAGGAACCTTTGCGCATACCTTGATCGCGGGGGTATGTGCTGAAGTAGGACACACTAGTATATTAGTATAATATTACCTTAAAGTATCATTATGTAAAGGTACTTGAAATGTTTATGTGTTTTGTTTAAGTAGATAAACAATACTGGTAATCGTCTTGTACTGATTTTCACAAAAATATCATAAAGAATTATCTAATAGTGTGAAAACAGTTTGATTTTATTGATATGATCTTCTTGCACCTTATTCTCACAAAAAGATTGAGTTGTAAATATTTTTGAGTTTTGTTTAGTTATTTTATTTTAAAAAAATCAAAAAAATATTTTCTTTTTAAAAGACTTCCATGTTCAACAGACATGTTGTTGTTTTTGCATGATGAGATAAAATATTTGTTTATCTTTAAAGTGAAAAAAACTAATGGTTTTTCGAGATACTTGCTGGTATTTCTAAACAGGTTGATGCAGTTATCAAAATGAAGTGCAGAATACAAGTAACGTGCAGATTGAGAGTGAAGTGAAGAACGAGTGAAGATGCATGGTAGGATCCTTCTACTACATTGCAGTGAGAGATATGGAAGAGTTGGAGCTTACTTATTTAACCAAAGATTGCGAGTTCACTAATCTACAATGAATGAACGTTTTGGAGATTGGAAGCATCAGCTAAGGGGGAGTCTGTTGACCTCAGAAACTGTGTGTAGCTGAAGCTATCCAAAGACCAATAGAACACAAGATGTTTGAAGACAAAGTTACACTATCAAGCTATTGTCAAGGGGGAGTCTGTTGGTGCATATTCTATGACAACAACTTAATAGTTTGTTTATTTAGTCTTTGGATATTTTGGAATGGGTTTTGTCACACCCTGACTTTTGCAGAAGCATATGATGTGTGACTTGTTCAATACCATTGCATTCAATTATAATAAAAAACTATATGATCAAAATGATGTTCATCCATTCATAAAATTTAAAATATTACAAACACCAGTCAAGTAAGTTTCAAACGACACAACCTCTGATTAAGTTACAAACCAACAAAAGTGGATGACATCTAAACCTGTTATTTACTTCTAGAAACAACACTCGTGCCCAAGATCCAACTTGTTACCTGAAATACATGTAATTTTGAAAAACATCAACAAAAGTTGAGCGAGTTCATGCGTTTTGTATAAATACTGATAAACTTGTAAACGTTTGAGAGACTCCTTTGAAAACATGTATGAAAAGCATCTATGAACAGATCGAATTAATGTTTTGCAAGGACATTAATGCATGTGAAGACATAGGGAGAACTCAATAAAAGTAATCTTATACCCTCGTCGAATCCCTCGACTGTGTCGAATTTCCCCTTCACTGTGTCAACTTCACCTTGACTGCATCAAATTACCTTGATGGTGTCAGATTACCCTTGACCGTTGTCGAATTACCTCGACTGGGACACCAAAGCACTCAAGTGGTCACATAAGGACCATGAGTGGGGCTCGACCGTACCCGTTAGATCTAATCTTCGTCCATAAATAAGAGTTAATGGCATTTCAATTTCAATCTATGCTCACATGATCTATAATTCATTTCATAGCCAATTCATACCATTTAAACGTACACAACATGTATTCCACCGCCGAGAGTTATAAATCCGAAAACAGTTAAGAGAAAAGGGGGACATGAACTCACGGTTTTGCGTTCTTCAATCCGACGTAACTCAAGCTGCTACTAGTGTGCACGACTACCTACAACGTACTACGGTCTATTAGACGAGCGGGTCGTGCCTTGACTTAGTGTTAATTAGTATCTTTGAGTTACGTTTCTTTGTGTCCTTAATATTATTCCAAGTTATACAATTATTTGTTAAAATAATAAATATTTTACTTAAATTATATTTATGAATTTTGGAATATTAGTTAAAATAATACATTTTAACTTGTCAAGTTTATGTACTTGTACTTGTATAACTCTCCAATGATGGGTGTATTTATATTCGTATTCTTATCCTTCTATATTTTTGCCAAGTATCGATGGCGTATTATGGTGTGTAATTATACGTACGAGAATACGTATTTTTATTGTGTTTATTAAGTATCCCATACTTAATTTTTGTATTAACTTTTCTGGAATAATATTTCTAATAAAAATACATCAATATATATTTCCAAAAAATATATTTTTAGAAATATTACATAAAAAAATTATTTAGAATTTTTCCTTGGCAAAGATATTTATACTTTTCATATAAGTCTCAAGAATAATATATTTTCAAGTCTAACTTAGAAAATATATATATAAATCTATTTTTCACCGAAAAATAATATGTCCAAAGTTTATTTAAGAAAATATATATTTTCTCCCAAAAATAATATATCTTCTAATAATTCCAAGAAAATATTTATATATTTTTACATACCAAAAGTAATATATTTTCTCCTTGTCAAAAATATGATTTATTTTATAACACTTACGAAAATCATATTTTTGTTCTCTTGGTTTCCAAAATAGCATTACCAAAATATTCTTATGACTTTAATTCTAGAATATTTATTTAAGTTATATTCCTTGTTCAGTTTCACCAAAATTTTGGGTATAAATTATGTATTTATTTCTTGTAATTTTGGTAGTATTTTGTAAGGTAATTTCTTGGTATTTTGGTGAGTTATATTATTTCAAGTCCTAAAATAATATAACTAATCATATAATATACAAATAATCACACACATGGTGACATCTAAATATATATATTCTCCTAAGTACATATTTAGTCACTTTTATTATCAAAAACCAACCTCTAACATTTTGTAATCTTTGTAAAATAATTATGGCAAGCTTTATATGAAAGATCATGGTTAAAATATACTTGTAAACATTTGTTTAAAAATATTTTCCTAAGTGTTTAATTTCTAAAAATTTTTTGCCATAGTTTCCTCTTAAAAATGGAGGTTTCCATGCTTTCAAAGCATATCATTTTCGTTTATAAATCATCATCAATCATCAACAAATCATTCAAGACTTACCATGTGCTTTAAATATGCGATTTACACTTTGACATGAACTTGAAATCTTGTAAAAAGTTGTAGTAACTTTGTATGTTATTTAGTAGGTTAAGTTACCCTCTAAAACATGGTTATTTGTTTAATAATCACATTCTTGCAAAATCTAGTCCTTTACAACTTACAAGATGATTTTTCCAAAAACAATTCTTTTGTATTTCTCTTGTTAATAACACGTTTCTATACTTGATTTATCACTAAAAATATGATTAGTTTCTTTAAAAATCATGATCTTGTAAATCTTGTAAATAACTTTGTTCTCTTGAAAATATTATCTTTGAAATCCTTTATTTTCAAGACTTATAACATGTATCACAAATCATCATACACTAAAACATGTTTATTTTCAAGTTCATGTTTAACATAAAGTATGATCATTATGATTTTCTCAAGAATCATCCTCATACTTGCTAGATCATGTGTTTAATCACAATCTAGCAAGCTTCTTATGTTGATCAACATCATAAACACAAGAAATCAACAATCAAGTATATTACATACACTTAAACATCTTTGATTTTCATGATTTAGAGCTTTATGTTCATGTTTATGTTTCTTCATGATCTTTATGTTTAACAACTTATATCATCTTTTAACCAACATAATATGAAGTAGAAGGAGATTAGGAAGGTCTTACTACTAGCACAAGGCTAGGCATGATATTCAAGAAGATGACAAATGAGGTGGATAAAAGCACCAGAGAGAGTTCCTTCAAGTTCCAATGCTCCTTACCTTCTTAGATATGCTTCATATGCCCCTAAATCACCTTAGATTGTATTGAAATGGAATGGAAATGGAAGGACTATGGTGGGTGCTTGAGGCCGTAACCAAAGGGAAAAAGAAGAAGTTATGGTGTTGATGATGAAGAAAAATGAAGTGAGTTAATAACTTTGGGTTTTTATAAAAATTCTCTAACATTAGTGTGACAACTCGAAATTTAGAACCTTTCGTTGTATCTTGTTGTAACTTGCTTGAACGTTATGTGATTAGTTGTTAACTTGTTAGTTCAATGAATGACCTAAGTGAAATTATGTGATTATGTATTATGTTTATATGTATGCTTGAATGTATGCGACCCGAGACACAAGAACCCACTCGAGACCATGCGGTCTCGAGTGAATAGTGTAATAGTTGGGCCGGTTGGGCCGCACCTCATCTAATCCACCCGAGACCCACTAGGGTGCACCAACTCGGTCCGGGTATAAAACCCACAAGAGTGACCAACCTTGCCTCTTTGCATCATTTGCAACATTTCCACACACACTCTCCTTTCATCACTAAAACCCTAGAAACACAAACCCTCTTCCCTCATTCTCGGATCAAACCGGTGACCACAAGGAGCTCTCGGATCGGCTCACACACACACATTTGGAAGCTTCACCCATTACTACTTCACACCTTTGAACCCACACTTGAACCGGTTAGTGATTTCTTTGCAAATACATGTTTATACATGATTAAAGGTGTTGATGTGTAATGATATAGGTTAGTGATGCATGCTAGGTGTTTATTTCGTATGATGATGTTATATATGATGATGTTATTCGGCTAACATGTTTTGATTTCGGATATGTTGCATAATGAGCTCATGATATCTTGTGTCTAAATGTGATTTAAACCATTAAATGTGGATGTTCATGAAACCGGCTTGCACATGTGTATTAGATAGTATCATGTTAATCGGATTAGTGTAGAGTCGAGTTTGAGGTGTTTTGTGATGATTTGAAACCATTGGAAGAGTATGTTCAAGTGTTTTGATGGTTGTTCATGTTATGATTATGATTAATGCTAAAAACCCTAAAATATGATGAACAAGTTTGAATGATCAACACGAACATGACTTGAATATATGAAGAACAACATTAATATGATATGAAGGTGTTATGAATATTTGAAATCTGATTGTTTGATCCATTTTGGTTAGTAATTAGACAAGAAAACATGTTTAGGTGGATAGTACAAACTGTTGCATGAAATCGGATTTCCATTGGCTTTAACCGAGATCACACAGTCTCGACTCGAGATCGCACAGTCTCGACTCGAGACCATGTACGCACACTCGCTGGATTGGACTTGCATAGTTACGGGCCTAAGTTAGTGGGCCGAATGTATGGGCTTTCTGTGTATTGTTAAAGGTGTATGTCGTGCACTGTTTTGGACCTGCATGCTATTACGAGCCCAACTGTTTGGGCCGCACACTTAGACTAGGGTTGTTACATAAATGTTACTGTGGAAATTGTCGCGAACTGTTGATGAACTGCCATGCTAGACATGTATGCCATGATCGTTACTTGTGTACAATACGTGTAGAACATACGTGCACTACTTGGATATGAATCTGACATGAATGGTACCTAACTTACAACTTGATTGACCTTTCTGTGTATCTGCCGAGCAAACCAAGGTGAGTTCACACCCTCTACAAAGCATGGGATTCCCTGGGTTGGGAATGGGGTTAAGGAACGTGGATTCCTCGTCCTCCTTGGGTAGGACAGCATTGGTTCAGGAATGTAATTCCTCGTCCTCATGGACAGATAACTCGTACTAGACCAAAACTCTATCACGAAGTCCCTCCTTTTTATATCGACTTAATCGCCGGGCCAATGGCGAGCGTGTCACACCCCGACCACGTGTAACATACAAAACGTGGCGGAAAACGTCGGGGAGTGTTGTAACAGAATTAATTGTCTCATAACCATGGCATACAAAGTTTTATTTATTTATTAAACAAGGGTGTTACATTGTTTCAAACAGGAAAATAAAGAGTTCAGAACATAATTAAACATAGTCTATCATCTTTTAAAGTCTCTAAGGCACAGGTCCGCCCTAGTATCATGATCAACATCCTACGGAAAAGCTCCTGAAAACACATGTGAAAATAGGTACGTCAGCATAAAAATGCCTGTGAGATACATAAGTTTAAAAAAAATAGGATTCATGACTTATGTTTAAGAAAAATGTTTAGTCATGAACCTTTTTGTTTGCTTTGTCTTGTAAATCATTTGAAAACAATAAGATCAGATGATATGTATAAGTAAATGTCAGGTTAAATAAATGACCATGTAAAAATGTGTTTGTATAGATAAGTTGTTTGTAAATCAATGTCTTGTGAAAAGTATGTTATTTGTATAAAATGTTCTATGTCTCAATATTGAAATGATTCAAATAACGTTACGACATGTAATACCACACAAACACTTATATATAGGAAGTACCAGCGGTGTATCCACCATGCTTGCATCATATTACACTTGCATCGTTACTTAATCACTTAATCAAACCAAACCAACCAATGTAAGAAGTCTATGTTTAAACCAATTGTCAAATGTATTGAATAATATGCCAAAGTGTTTATGTCAAGATGTAAATCATGTCAAAATGTCTATGTCAAATGTCCATGTCAATGTCTATGTCAAATATCCATGTCAAATGTCTATGTCAAATATCCATGTCAAATGTCTATGTCAAATATCCATGTCAAATGTCTATGTCAAAATGTCATGTATGGCAAGTGAAATGTCTCAACTAAACCATATGCACAAAAACAAAGTATTGAAGTAAAACTTGGTTCAAATCAAAGCTATGTTTTGTGTAAATGCATGCAACTATTTAATATGAACATCTATGCGGTATTGTAAAAATGCATACATCCAAGCCTTGTGACTGTGGTGATAAACCCTTTAAACAAATTAAAGGTCTATCTGTCTTATATCATCGAATTCGGTCATTCCTTTCTGTCCCCTTTCCCTGGGATGTCCGGAACGGGAGTTGTCAATTCCTATGGTACCACTACCTACTAACGAACGGCGTAGCTAATGTTAATGAATGTATTGTCCCATGTGAACAAACCAAATGTCATACCAGAATTGTAAGCATGTGAAAACAATGCACTAAGTATGTAATCAAATGAACATACATAGCGTGAAATGTCATGTAAAACGATGTACTAAGAAATGCACAAAATGGGCACACCTAGCATGAAATGTCATGTAAAACGATGTACTAAGTAGGCACACAATGGGCATACATAGCATGAAATGTCATGAAATCATGTACTATAATGTACTAACGAACATAGCAGGTATATGATGTGAAAACAGGAAAGCATGAAAGTAACAAGTAGGCACATGTGTTCCACCCCAAAACAGTTTGGAAAACAGTAAAAGAGGGGTTCTATGTACTCACCTGAGATTGCTCAGATGTATAAAGATAATCACCAAGTAATGCTAGAGATCTCGGAATCAAACGGCACCTAATATAGGTATCTATGTTAATAACCGGACCTAAATCGGAAGATCGGATAGAATGAGGGTTCGTAAACCAAATGAGTATGGGAACTCATGTAGTATGGTTTAACAAAGCCTACATACTAAATGAAACCTAATCTAAGTGCTTGTGACCCATTACGACCCGTTTAGGTAGCTTATGCTACTTTAACGCGTCGTTCGCGTGAAACGTGTTCGGACCGCCTAACTAGTCCTATGACAAGTAATATATGCCTTAACATGTCTAATATGATTGTCAAATCAGTTTAGATGTCAAAAGTTATGTTACATATGTTTAAAATGAATTTTGGCATCATAGGGGTATTTTGGTAATTTACCTAAGGCATATAAACTACCTATCATACAACTACTTAAACGAAGCGACCATAAGGTATAACCTCATAAGGTTATTCCCTATATACTATGGTCACCTAATGTGTTTGGTCGGATCCTAATGATCGACCAAACGGGTCGGGTTCGAGGTATAAGCGATTTATTAGATCGCTTACCCTACGACCCTAGACAACGTGGTAATCAGTAGGCATAGTCCCAAGGGACTATGACCATCGTGATTACACTCACGTTGCGAAGTTCAAACGAACTTCGCATTGACCATTACTGGTCAACGCTGAAAGTCAAACAAAGTTTGACTTTCTGACTCGAAAAGCAATAAAATAAGGAAAAGAACGAAAGAATACTTACGAAGGGTCCCCGAATGCTAATCTAGATCAATATAGTTCAGGTATGAAACAAAGGTTTCAACTTAGAACACAATTAATCAGATTCTAGTGAGAAATAAGGTTGGGGTAATGGGGTATTTATAGTTTTCGGTGAACCGTTGAGATCGTTTCATGGAAAAGGAGGCACGATCAATACCGTACACTTGTCGGAATGTTATGGTGACTAATTTGGCCACTCACCATAAGGTATCAACACTTGGCAAGGGAAATGGGAGTGGAAACCAGCTGCAAACAGGCTGTTACATACTCTGTATCTGGTCTGGAGACCCCTAGCGCACCGTTACACTTATATTGTAGCGGTGCGCTAGCACCTAGTTTGGCAGAATTGCATTTTCAGTCCCTGCACCTTGTTTCAGCCATTTCCGACACGTTTAAGGCCCGTTAACCCCATTTCAAAGCTCTAAAATGAAGTTAAAGTATAGGGAACTTAAAATGTGCTCAAAAATATCTCGGATGTCGGTTCGTTTGGCCGTACGGTCGCGATGTTCGGTTAATTACGACGGAATGCGCATAAGCGCGAAAAACGATCCAAATGACGCGACGAATGGATTTTTCTTAAGGCGAACACTAAAATATAATGTAGTCATGCTTTCATAAAATTTTGGATGTCCGGATGTATTCAGAACGTAAGTTATGCGCGAAAATGCAAACTTGTGCACTTTTTGACACTTTTAGTCCCTGAATGACCCAAAAGTTTATTTTAGCACACCGAACCCCTCAAAGCCTATTTCTAAGCTATGTAAAGGATATTTAAGGTGTGTTTAACTTAAGGTCATGTTCCGGAATGTTCGTTACAGTTCAAATCGACATACTTTTGCAGTTTGTCAAGTTTAATCCCTGTAAGCGAATTAACTTGTTTTTGACATACCAAAGCCTTCTAAACTTATTTCTAAGTTATGTAAAGGTTATTTAAGGTATGTTGAGTATATGTTGATGTTCCGGAGTATTTCTCGCATTAAACTGTGTACGTTTACACACCAATTTGCGTATAACTCTCAAGAAAGCGATGTAGAGTTTGAAATTGAACAAAAGTCAAAACATGAAAAATGTAAAACATAACAAAACAAACATTGTGATCAAATAACATTGTTTTATTGATAACAGAACTGTTCACAAGGATTACAAACACAGGTGTTACAGAGCGGGTCATTAGTTAGATAGCGCTATTTAGGTCTGACAAACCTCACACCGTGCCGCAGAGGACGGGCGTGAACTAATGGATCTGGGGCACGTCAATGATGATAGACATTGACAGTTTCAGGGCACATAAACATGACTACAGTCAGCAGTCGATATGGTAACGAGTCTAGTGGAAACATGGGGTAGCCCCCACGGCCGAAATGCCAGATAACTAACAAGGGGTAGCCCCCATGGCTGGATTGCCAGAGTAACCGGGAATAAACAAGTCACGTTTTCAAACTATGGGGTAACCCCCACGGCAGGATGCCAGATAAAGGAAACTGTTTTCGAAACAACCTAAAACGAACACCCAACTGTGAACTCACTCAACTTGTTGTTGACTCGTTACTACATGCTTTGCAGATCTTTAGGTGCTTAGCTGGAGCTTGCATGGAAGAGGGTCGTTGTGGGACATGGACAGCAGTGTGCCATGTTAAACTATGAAACATTTAAACTTATGTTTTGGTTTTGAACATTATGCTTCCGCTTTGCAACTTAAACTATGTTTTGTTTGAACACCAATTGTATTGGTTGGATTTTATAACTATTTATATGCTTGTTCAATATGATTGGTGGCTGGATCCTGGTCAGTCACGCCTCCAAGCGGTAGTACTCCGCAGGTGGATTTTGGGGGTGTGACAGATTGGTATCAGAGCCATTGGTTATAGTGAACTTGGTTTTAATAAGGGAAAAGTTTTATTAAAATCAGACTATAACCTGTACAGTGCTCTACGATCCACAACGACGCTTCACTCCGCATGCAAGGCTCGACATTCTAGGTGATATGATCTATGTGTATATTGCCTACTTGTTAGTTACATAGTACATTGCCTATGGTATGCTTGGTTAGTATAACTACTGTTGCTTGAACACGTGTGTACTTACTCACTTCTGTCATCGCATTTTCGCGAACCCCTCTCACTCACGTTCCTCTTGATATGAAGATCATGTCTGGACGCGTTAACCTGACACAAGCCCAGTTGACGGCTCTGATTAACGAACGAGTTGCTGCGGCACTTGCAGCTGCACACGCATGAGGTATATCCTGCAGTCCAAACTCATTCTAGGATCTTTAGAATCCTACTCTCGTGAACCAACCCTTGTGTTAAACTCTATCTTTCTTTCGCCCACAATAGGTCAGCATGCTCAGCCACCCGTGTGCACTTTTAAAACTTTTATGGACTGCCGACCAACTACTTTTAGCGGCACTGAGGGAGCCGTAGGCCTCCTCCACTGGTTTGAGAAACTAGAATCCGTGTTCGAAATGTGTGAATGCCCTGAGGCGCGCAGGGTGAAGTATGCTACCGGTACTCTCGAGGGTCTGGCCCTCACATGGTGGAATGCACAGGTCCAAATGCTGGGGTTGGTTGCTGCCAATGCCACCCCATGGGAAACTTTTAAGGAAATGATCAAGGAAGAATACTGCAGTCGGGATGACATTCATAAGCTGGAAGTCGAGTTCTTCAACCTCAAGATGACGGGGTCAGAAATTGAGGCGTACACTAAGAGGTCGAACGAGCTTGCCTTACTGTGTCCTACTATGGTGGACCCTCCATTTAAGCGAATTGAACTTTTTCTCAAGGGCTTGGTGCCAGAGATCCAAAGTCATGTGACTTCAGCAAACCTCGCTACTATCCAGCAGGTTGTTCAGTTGGCTCACCGTCTTACTGACCAAGCGGTGGAGAAAAACAGGTTACCAAAGCGCATAGGTGCTGCAACTACTTCTGGTATCCCTAGTGACAACAAACGAAAATGGGATGGAGCTTCAAGTAAGGGTTCGACTTCTGTTCAGTCCCAGTCTCAGCAGAGGAAGACTGATGACTACAAGAGCCCTGGTCAGCAATCATCTGGTGGTCAAAGTCATGGTGGGTACAAAGGGAATCACCCCAAATGCAATCGCTGCAGCCTGCACCACAGCGGGCCATGCACCAGGGGCAACTGTCATCGGTGCAACAAGCCAGGCCACGCTGCAAAGGATTGCAGGAGCTTATACCCCGCCAATCAGAATCGTCAACGAGCTCAACAGAACCAGCGCCAGCAGCAGCAGCAAGGTGATAACAAAGGGTGCTTTCAGTGTGGAGCTGAAGGCCACTTCAAGAGAGACTGTCCCCAACTGAACAGGAACCAGAACAACAACAACAACAATGGTGCCAGGGGGCGGGCGTTCGTGATTGGCCAAGGTGAAGCAAGGAATGACCCCAATGTTGTGGCGGGTAAGTTCCTTCTCGAAGACTTTTATGTTACAATTTTATTTGATTCGGGTGCCGATACTAGCTACATGTCACTAGAAGTTAGTCGAATGCTTAAGCGTATCCCAACACCTTTGAACAACAAACACACTGTAGAGCTAGCAAACGGTAAGAGTTTAGAAGCCACACACGCAGTCAAGGGTTGTAAACTTGTTCTTGCAAACCAGACCTTCTCTATCGACCTTATTCCTATCGTCTTGGGTAGTTTCGACGTTGTCATTGGGATGGATTGGTTATCCCAACACCGAGCAGAGATTCTTTGCAACGAGAAGGTTGTCCGTATTCCAGGTTCCGGTAGTGAACCTCTCATGATTCGTGGCGACAAGAGGAATGCTGTTGAGAACGTCATCTCTCTCCTTAAGGCCCAAAAGTGCTTGCGAAAGGGCCACACTGCCATTTTGGCCCTCGTTACTGACACCTCGGAGAAAGAGAAGAAGATAGAAGATTTTTCAGTTGTACGCGACTATCCGGAGGTATTTCCTGAGGAATTACCTGGTCTTCCACCTCATCGCCAAGTCGAGTTGCAAATTACACTAGCTCCTGGAGCTGCGCCTATAGCTTGTGCACCTTATCGTTTAGCTCCATCAGAGTTGGAAGAACTCTCTACGCAACTACAAGAACTCTTGGATAAGGGTTTCATTCGTCCTAGCTCATCACCCTGGGGAGCTCCAGTACTATTTGTGAAGAAGAAGGACGGTACCTTTAGAATGTGCATCGACTACCGGGAACTCAACAAGGTGACGGTGAAGAATCGTTATCCTCTACCACGCATTGACGACTTGTTCGACCAGCTGCAAGGGTCGAGCTACTATTCGAAGATCGATTTGAGATCGGGATATCACCAGCTGAGAGTCCGAGAAGAGGACGTCTCCAAGACAGCTTTTAGAACTCGATATGGCCACTATGAGTTTTTGGTCATGCCTTTTGGACTGACGAACGCACCTGCGATCTTCATGGACTTGATGAATCGAGTGTGCAAACCTTATCTGGACAAGTTCGTTATAGTCTTCATCGACGACATCCTGATCTATTCTAAGAGTCAGGAGGAGCATGAGCAGCATCTACGACTCGTTTTGGAACTCCTTCGAACGGAACAACTATACGCAAAGTACTCGAAATGCGACTTCTGGCTTCGTGAAGTCCATTTCCTAGGCCATGTGGTGAACAAGGATGGGATTCATGTTGATCCATCCAAGGTGGACTCGATTAAGAACTGGCCTGCGCCTCGTACACCAAAGGAAATTCGCCAATTCTTGGGATTGGCAGGTTACTACCGGAGGTTCATTAAGGATTTTTCAAAGATTGCTCAGCCTCGCACCTCACTAACGCAGAAAGGCGTTGTTTATCGATGGGGAGATGCACAGGAATTAGCATTTCAGCATTTAAAGGATAGACTTTGCAGCGTACCTATCCTTTCATTGCCGGAGGGCACAGACGACTTCGTGGTTTACTGCGACGCATCAATTCAAGGTCTTGGTTGCGTACTGATGCAACGGGATAAAGTTATAGCCTACGCCTCACGCCAACTTAAAGTTCATGAAAAGAACTACACTACACACGATTTAGAGCTGGGAGCTGTTGTTTTTGCACTTAAGATATGGCGACATTACCTGTACGGTACCATGTGTGCCATCTACACCGACCAAAGGAGCCTCGAGCACATCTTCAAACAGAAAGAACTGAATATGCGACAACGACGATGGGTCGAACTACTGAATGATTACGAGTGCTCGATCAGGTATCACCCGGGCAAGGCCAATGTTGTGGCTGATGCCCTTAGTCGAAAGGACACTACGCCTAGGCGCGTGCGAGCATTGCAACTCACTATACATTCCAGCCTTCCTTCCCAAATACGAGCTACTCAGATTGAAGCATTGAAACCAGAAAACGTCAGGGCTGAAGCCCTACGCGGCTCAAGGCAATGCATGGAACAGAAGGAAGACGGTGCTTACTACGTAACGGGGCGTATTTGGGTCCCCCTCTATGGCAACTTACGAGAGCTTGTGATGGACGAAGCACACAAGTCTCGCTACTCGGTACACCCTGGTTCGGATAAGATGTACCACGATATCAAAACTACGTATTGGTAGCCTAGCATGAAGGCCCACATAGCAACTTACGTCAGCAAGTGTTTGACTTGTGCGAGAGTCAAGTCTGAATACCAGAAACCCTCAGGCCTACTCCAACAACCAGAGATACCACAATGGAAATGGGAGCAAATTTCCATGGATTTTGTCACTGGCCTGCCTAGATCCCAGCGCGGGAACGACACTATTTGGGTGATCGTGGATCGACTCACAAAATCTGCACACTTCTTGGTGATCAAGGAGACGGATAAGTTCTCCACTCTTGCAGAAGTATACCTCAAGGAAGTTGTCTCGAGGCACGGGGTGCCCACCTCTATCATCTCGGATCGAGATGCGCGTTTTACTTCAGAACTGTGGCAAGCAATGCACAAATCCTTTGGCTCACGATTAGACATGAGCACAGCGTATCACCCTCAGACGGACGGGCAGTCCGAGCGCACTATTCAAACCTTAGAAGACATGCTTCGTGCATGTGTAATCGACTTTGGCAACAGCTGGGAAAAGCATCTGCCACTTGTGGAATTCTCGTACAATAACAGCTACCACACCAGCATTAAAGCTGCTCCGTTTGAGGCATTGTACGGACGTAAATGCCGGTCACCTCTTTGTTGGGCAGAGGTGGGAGATAGTCAGATCACTGGTCCAGAACATGTGGTAGAAACAACCGAACGAATTGCTCAAATACGAAAACGCATGGCGGCAGCTCGTGACCGTCAGAAAGTCTATGCCGATAAGGGCAGAAAACCACTAGAGCTCCAGGTTGGGGAGCGGGTACTACTCAAAGTTTCACCCTGGAAGGGTGTGGTTCGTTTTGGTAAACGAGGTAAACTTAACCCATGATACGTTGGACCTTTCAAAATCATCGAGAAAATAGGCAGGGTGGCCTACAGACTGAACTTACCAGCAGAACTCGGTGCAGTTCACAACGTTTTCTACTTGTCGAATCTGAAGAACTGTCTGTCAGATGAGACCCACGTAGTTCCTCTGAAGGAACTCACTATCGACGAGCAGTTACAATTCGTTGAGGAACCAGTTGAAATCACGGACCGGGATGTTAAGGTCCTCAAGAGCACTAGAATACCTCTCGTTCGAGTTCGTTGGAACTCACGTCGCGGCCCAGAGTTCACCTGGGAACGCGAAGATCGGATGAAACAAAAGTATCCCCAACTGTTCGCAAACAGTACGACCACTACTGAGGCTGAAGCTACGAAATTTCGAGACAAAATTCCAGATCAACGGGGGGTGGATGTGACACCCCAGGAAAACCAGTGAAAACCATACAACTTAACTAGCTTCCTCAGTGAGTGCTTACCAAATTTCGGGACGGAATTTCTTTCAACTTGGGGATGATGTGACAACTCGAAATTTAGAACCTTTCGTTGTATCTTGGTGTAACTTGCTTGAACGTTATGTGATTAGTTAACTTGTTAGTTCAATGAATGACCTAAGTGAAATTATGTGATTATGTGTTATGTTTATATGTATGCTTGAATGTATGCGACCCGAGACACAAGAACCCACTCGAGACCATGCGGTCTCGAGTGAATAGTGTAATAGTTGGGCCGGTTGGGCCGCACCTCATCTAATCCACCCGAGACCCACTAGGGTGCACCAACTCGGTCCGGGTATAAAACCCACAAGAGTGACCAACCTTGCCTCTTTGCATCATTTGCAACATTTCCACACACACTCTCCTTTCATCACTAAAACCCTAGAAACACAAACCCTCTTCCCTCATTCTCGGATCAAACCGGTGACCACAAGGAGCTCTCGGATCGACTCACACACACACATTTGGAAGCTTCACCCATTACTACTTCACACCTTTGAACCCACACTTGAACCGGTTAGTGATTTCTTTGCAAATACATGTTTATACATGATTAAAGGTGTTGATGTGTAATGATATAGGTTAGTGATGCATGCTAGGTGTTTATTTTGTATGATGATGTTATATATGATGATGTTATTCGGCTAACATGTTTTGATTTCGGATATGTTGCATAATGAGCTCATGATATCTTGTGTCTAAATGTGATTCAAACCATTAAATGTGGATGTTCATGAAACCGGCTTGCACATGTGTATTAGATAGTATCATGTTAATCGGATTAGTGTAGAGTCAAGTTTGAGGTGTTTTGTGATGATTTGAAACCATTGGAAGAGTATGTTCAAGTGTTTTGATGGTTGTTCATGTTATGATTATGATTAATGCTAAAAACCCTAAAATATGATGAACAAGTTTGAATGATCAACACGAACATGACTTGAATATATGAAGAACAACATTAATATGATATGAAGGTGTTATGAATATTTGAAATCTGATTGTTTGATCCATTTTGGTTAGTAATTAGACAAGAAAACATGTTTAGGTGGATAGTACAAACTGTTGCATGAAATCGGATTTCCATTGGTTAGTACACTGTGTAGAATCAACTGATGCCCAGTCGAGACCTCTGGTTTCGACTCGAGACCATGAACATGATAACTCGAGACTGCAGTTTGCGACTCGGGTTGCGAGTCGAGAACCCCTAGTCTCGACTCGAGACCACACAACATCAGCACAAAGCAGCATCACTCGAGACCCCGGTTACGGGTCCGGTTACGACTCGAGATCACCTAGTCTCGACTAGTTCATGCATGACCCGAGAACTCATAGGCTTTAACCGAGATCACACAGTCTCGACTCGAGATCGCACAGTCTCGACTCGAGACCATGTACGCACACTCGCTGGATTGGACTTGCATAGTTACGGGCCTAAGTTAGTGGGCCGAATGTATGGGCTTTCTGTGTATTGTTAAAGGTGTATGTCGTGCACTGTTTTGGACCTGCATGCTATTACGAGCCCAACTGTTTGGGCCGCACACTTAGACTAGGGTTGTTACATAAATGTTACTGTGGAAATTGTCGCGAACTGTTGATGAACTGCCATGCTAGACATGTATGCCATGATCGTTACTTGTGTACAATATGTGTAGAACATACGTGCACTACTTGGATATGAATCTGACATGAATGGTACCTAACTTACAACTTGATTGACCTTTCTGTGTATCTGCCGAGCAAACCAAGGTGAGTTCACACCCTCTACAAAGCATGGGATTCCCTGGGTTGGGAATGGGGTTAAGGAACGTGGATTCCTCGTCCTCCTTGGGTAGGACAGCATTGGTTCAGGAATGTAATTCCTCGTCCTCATGGACAGATAACTCGTACTAGACCAAAACTCTATCACGAAGTCCCTCCTTTTTATATCGACTTAATCGCCGGGCCAATGGCGAGCGGGTCATTAGTTAGATAGCGCTATTTAGGTCTGACAAACCTCACACCGTGCCGCAGAGGACGGGCGTTAACTAATGGATCTGGGGCACATCAATGATGATAGACATTGACAGTTTCAGGGCACATAAACATGACTACAGTCAGCAGTCGATATGGTAACGAGTCTAGTGGAAACATGGGGTAGCCCCCACGGCCGAAATGCCAGATAACTAACAAGGGGTAGCCCCCACGGCTGGATTGCCAGAGTAACCGGGAATAAACAAGTCACGTTTTCAAACTATGGGGTAACCCCCACGGCAGGATGCCAGATAAAGGAAACTGTTTTCGAAACAACCTAAAACGAACACCCAACTGTGAACTCACTCAACTTGTTGTTGACTCGTTACTACATGCTTTGCAGATCTTTAGGTGCTTAGCTGGAGCTAGCATGGAAGAGGGTCGTTGTGGGACATGGACAGCAGTGTGCCATGTTAAACTATGAAACATTTAAACTTATGTTTTGGTTTTGAACATTATGCTTCCGCTTTGCAACTTAAACTATGTTTTGTTTGAACACCAATTGTATTGGTTGGATTTTATAACTATTTATATGCTTGTTCAATATGATTGGTGGCTGGATCCTGGTCAGTCACGCCTCCAAGCGGTAGTACTCCGCAGGTGGATTTTGGGGGTGTGACAATTAGGATGGCATAAAGTATATTATGTTTAGCATATTCCAAACATAATCTAATAAATTATCCAAAGAAAATCTTCATGTGGGATCCATGTTGTAACCGGCCTCAAGTAGGGGGGGGGGGGTAAAGTGTAACATTTCAAACATCAGTTGGTTTAATCTAGTTTGATTCAAAGTATTAAAGTTAGGTATTTAGGGGTTTAGTGTTTATGAGATGTACTATAATGTTCGGTGACCATAACTAGCTTTGTAACACTAAAACAATGCTTCTAGTAAGAATTTGATGTTTTGGGTAGTGTCCGCTTGTTCGTTTCGTTACTGTTCGTTAAAGTGCTAAATTGCGCAGTTTAGTGTGCTTTATGTTATGTTTTATGACAGTTTTGATTCCTGACACTTAGGAAAGTATTCTGGACCATTAAACCACTTTTCTGCATTATATTTAGATGTTAAAAGCTGAATTTTTGCTGAATTTGTTTATTTTCTGCGGAATTCTGCAGTTTCAGTGTGTTTCTGGCACTTTCCGGTACCTATGTCAACACTAGGAAGACAGTTTTGTAATCCCTACTTTCCTACACACTATACTAGTGTAACACTTGGTCCTGGGGCTTATTTTGTGTCTTAACATCTTGTTTGTATAAGTACTGAACTCCCGCCAGTACTTCTAGTTTGTCTGATAACTGTGCCAATTCTGTTATGTGCATTAATAGAACTATATTGTGTTGCATGTAGTAATAATAAAAGTCCTGCAACAAGAAATGCCATTGTATGTATATAACAGAAATCAGAATTTCATTTGTCTTGTAAACTAGATCATGTACAGTTATTAAAGCACATATTACTGTTTAATTATTGTACGGAATGCGTGGAAAAGTGCCAGTTGTCACATTCTCCCTCTGTTAAAAGAATTCCGTCCCGAAATTCAAGCTTTTCCGTCAGTCGTAGGGGAGTTGTGAATCAAATGTGGTCACTTAGGCTTAATTTGGTCTTCATATTCCCAAGTAAACTCTGGGCCATGATATGAATTCCAAAGAATCTATACTATATATAAAAGCATATCCAAAGGGCATTTTTGGTCATTTGACATTTTACAAGCTTTTAAAGCACATTGTACAACCATTTTAAGCACAAAGTGTTGAAAAGTTGTTTTCAACACATGCTGTATAGCCGCATGGATCTTACCCGGATCAACTTGACCCGTTTTACTTTGACGGATCCAATATAAACTTTCTATCACTCTATCTAAACCACAAAATTCGTTTCATCCATCCAGTCGCTCCACCTTTCTCTACAAACCCTAACCCTAACCTTCATTTCATCCATCGATCCTCCACCGCTCCTCCACCTTTCATCCATCGAACCGGTCGTCGCCATCACCGTCTTCTCCCCTTCTCCACTCACAGTCGCTTCATGATCTAGGGTTTCACTGAGAAACCAGTCGTTTCATGATCTAGGGTTTATCTGTAGATCCGACACTATCTCAGCAGATTCAACACCAGATCCGACACCAGATCGATTTCTATGGCTTCTTTCTTGGTGGCTTCAAGATCTGACACTATCTCAGTAGATCTGACACCAGATCTACTGGTTTGACTGTAGGGTACCTTTCTTTTTACCATATCTTCTTTTTTTGTTATTTGAATCTAATCTGGGTAATGTTTCAGATCTTCCGTTTGGTTGTGGGTTCGTCAACGATGGTGCTTGTGGGTGGAAGATCTGGCCAGATCTATGGTTTATTTGTAAGTAGATTTCTCTCTAGAATAGCACAACAAGCACTTTGTTCTTTGTAAGTAGATTTCTAGGGTTTATTTACAAGATTTCTTGATTTTTGTTTAAATTTATAGGCTTTTTTATGTGTTTTGTGCTTTTTTAGGGAGATTTCGTTTGGTTTTTTATTTCTTTGACTGTGGTTTTTTTTGCTAGGGTTTCGAACCGTGCGAGGTTATGGCGTCTGCAGATACTGAACTGGAGCGACTGCTTAAGGAGACAGGGAAACAGTTATCGCTTCCTCATGATTATGTTGATGAACTTCTTCATGTTCTTGATGTAAGCTCTTACTGTTTTGAGTTTTGATTATGTTAAAAAAAGTTTGGTTTTTTTATTCATGATTGTTGGTACAGGTTTTTTATCTCTATGGTGTTGGTTTGAGACAGGGATGCTCTACTCCAAATCTTGTGAAGGAACTTTTATTATTATTTTTAATCGTAACTCATATACGCTTCTATTATTATTATTAATGACCAATAATCAAAAGTTTGGTGATTGAGTTGGTACTGTTGGATGTTGATGTAGTTTGTTGCTTTAAGGAAACCTGTTTGGATTCTTCTCTTGCTTTTTTCATGGTATACATATCACAACAATTTCATGAATCACAAATCATGGTACTATTGGATGTTGATGGGGTTTCTCTCCTACCGAAAACCCTAACATCATCTCTTTTATCAAATCAACGATTGGTTCCAGAAAAAAAGCTTCAACACAACACAGGTATAATCAGTTGTCTTTGTATCTTCTCTTTCTTCACATTAGATCTCAAAGCTTTGTTGTTTCGATCAAGGTAGTATTAGCAACAAGATTGTCAATTTATTAGATTATAAAAAAAAGGTTATTAATTTGTGCTGATGGTTTCTGGTTTCTATTTGTGATAATGACACCATTTTTCTTTTGAAATCACATTTTTTTATGATTTGTTGTTTTATGTGATGTGTGTACACAAAAAACATACCAACACACCACCAGTGTGCATGTAAATACATAGATTGATCGAGTTTTCTGGATTAATGTGCTAATAAAATATTATTGTTGTTGATGATTTCAGGTGAAATACTTAAAAGGAACCAGAAAACCCCACCAGATGTAAGTTTTTATTTATGTTTTAGATTCATAGAATTTATAGGTGTCATTTTCATCATATTAATGGGCTGAAATTGCTATCTCTAAATGTTGGTGTGACATTGGATTTGAATTAATGCTTCTGTATTACATTGGATTTATGTTGTGAATATAACTACTTTATGTTGGGCAGAAATGGCGGTTGGTGCATGCATGACGAGGCATCACCACATTATATCGATATGATTGATCAAACAACGTATGGGCATAAGTTTATCAAGGAACAGTTTAACGTAACATCGAGAATTGGTTGGAAAATAGACCCTTTCAGTCATTCAGCAGTGCAGGCTTGTCTGTTAGGGGCAGAGGTCATATATTCTGGTTTATTGACGCTTATAAAAAAGTGTTAATATCACTTTTATTACGTGTTTTAAAGTTTTAAACTTTAGTCATTATGATCATTTAGGTTGGATTTGATTCTCTTTTCTTCAGCCGGATTGATTACCAAGATAAAGCTAAGCGAAAAGGGGATTAAAATCTCGAAGTTATTTGGCGGGCCTCCAAGCGTCTTGGTTCATCTTCACAGGTGCGTTTTTAACTTCTGTTATTATTATCATTAAAATAAAAGAATTATTATCTAACGGTTTTATAAATCCTTACAGATTTTTGCAAGTTCTTTTCCACAAGAATATGCACCTCCACCTGGTGGTTTCAACTTTGATGTCAACAATGATTCCCAAATCGTTCAGGTAGATTTCAAAAGAAGATTTAAGGTCTACGAATGTTTATTTAGACATGTGACATAAATGCATCTCTTATACTGTAGGATGTTATCAACTTGTTTGACTACAATGTCGAAGAACGAGTTAATGATTTCATGGCGAGATGGGTTAACACATAATATGTTGGAGTTAATGATTTCTTGTTTTATATCACATTGAAGCTTTGTTAAAACGACCTAGGACTCCTCCCACCAACAATCCAACTATAGATTATCAAATAGCTTATTCTAAACATGTGTTGAAGAGAACGCGTACATTTGGGATATCTGATGAAGTATGATACACTTTTCCTATTTTCATTGTTTCTTGATTGTCAAAGTTTTATTCTCCTTAATTTTTACATGTGTGTAAACCTACATTTTAGAAGTTAAATGCTATATTGATGATTTTTGGTGTTATTGACAGGTTGTTATTGATAGGTTGTTATTGAAGATGTCTCGTGTGTATGTTGGTAATCTGGATCCAAGGGCCAGTGAGTTGTTAGATGGACTTTTTTGCTTATCTAAATGTATTTTATGTGTCTATCTGATATGTGTATTACGATGCCACCTTGAAGTTTTTGTAGGAATCCAACTTCAAGTTAGTTAGAATCCAACTTCAAGTTAGAATCCAACTTCAAGTTTTTGTCAAAATCTGTAAGTATTACCCCTTTCAAATACCAAATGGTTTAGTTAGAATCCAACTTCAAGTTATAATCCAAAGACTTTTTTCATATTCTTAATAAGTCTTTGGTTAGAATAATATCTTTTAACATATCTCAACCTTTTCAGAAACCAACTCATGTCAGAATATTTTGTTTGACTTTTGTCCTTTTTGTTTTTTTACTACTTACTGTACTTGCTTTTACATCTACAGCTGTAAAGAAAGTGTTTACTGTTGTCTGAAAGAGAGCATGCTTGCTTCAGTCTCTATAAATACTTCATCAAGCTCAACACTCTACAAACACTCAACTACACTCAACTGAGACGAATTAAACTTTCAAATTGTAAGTTTATCTCAGTTAAACTAAATCCTACTTTTAAATCTTGCATCAATTAAACCTTCAAAACATCAACCTAACAACTTCTATTTTACTTCGATTTCATAATATATTGACTCTTTGCATCTGGATCTTGCGTTGTTTCTCGGCTCTCACATCAAGGTTTTACATTTTTTGTCGGCTTTTTTACATCTACCTCTTGCATTTTTGTAAGTTCTTTCAAATTTCTTGGTTTTTTTATGTAACTTTTAACTGTGGCTTTTAACTTTAGAAGGTTGTAAATGTTGAAATAACTGTGGTTTTTGCATCTGTATTGTTTAACTGCCTCTTTATTTTTTTTTATTTAATTAGTTTTTATTGTTGAATCCAGATGTAGATTTTGAATCGAAATAAAAATAAATTTTCAATCGATGATTGCGGGTGGATTTAATGTTTTTATGAGTTAATTTTGAAAAACTATTTGAACTATGAACACTTTATTATATGATTTGCAATTGATTTCTTCTATGGTTGACATCATAGACACATAACCACTACTTATGTTAGATCTGTTGCATGAACACCCTCATCTATATGTGTTCAAAATGCATGTCTCTTTACATTATTTCTAAAACGTTAATAATAGGAAGTTACCATATGGTTGAACGTTTAAGATGTCTTTGTATGACCATCAACAATCTTTACTTATGTTATTGTGTAAATGTATTTTAAACCATTATTAGAACATTGAAGATTTAGTGGGGTTTGTATTTTAGAAATTTGTTGTTAAATAGGTAGGTTATTTCTATTCATTATATTTGTATAATTAGTTCTTTGTGAGTATGGATTTGTGGCTAATGGAATTAAGTATTTGAACTCAATCAAGAAATGTGTAAAGAAACCATTTTATGAATTATGACTAATGACTATTGCAAAGCTATATTTATATGTTCAATGTTTCTACTTATATATCTTAATCAATGCCAACAATTATACGCTTTCAACAATTTACTCAGGTGCCAATCTTGATTTAACTTTATGAAAAAACTGATTCGAGTTATAAGAACATATATAAAAGCACTAATAGTTTGAGAACTATTTATATGAAAAAACTGATTCGAGTTATAAGAACATATATAAAAGCACTAATAGTTTGAGAACTATTTATAAAATTTAAGGTATGTAAAAAGTTAAACAATTTTCTATATCCGTAATGTATTAAGATTAAAAGTTTTAGATCAAGTTCTTTATTTGTATAGTAGAACCACCGAACTTTCATTATGCGATCCAATATATGTCTCAAGAGCTCACATAAGGTTTTAGCTGGATTGTGCTTTCACGAGTCAAACCCACCAAGAATTCATAAGTTTTACACAAACCTACAACGTCAAGGATCCTAAAAACGTGTCATACTTATAAACCCAAACACCATGCATGTATCTAATTAGACAAGTACACAGTCCGTGCAACTTTTTGTTTAAGTTTTTCATGTTAATAGCTCAAAATCATAAATTTGCCTTCATTAATGGAATTATAAACTTTGTTTTTGTAAACTTTGTTTCTGTACTTTCTTAATAGTGTATTTATCTTCTCATAAACATAGATTTTATTTAATAGTGTATTTATCTTCTCATAAAAATAAATTTTATTACCATTATAAGGGTGTTTATTCAATAGAAATAATAAAAAATAATAATAATAAAACTGGGTAGTAGAGTTGGGCTATTTTAGTATGTAAAAAGCACCATGTAGTTGACAAGAGTAGTTCTATTTTTGAATTATTATGTTTATGACTAATATATTTTTATTCGTGTGGTTTTTTTTTTTTGAACAGCAATGAACGATGTGCCAATCACCGTGACATCGGGTGTTGTGGTCAAAGTCGACTGCTCGACCACCGCCAGCTCCTTGGCTCTCCCAGATGCGTGGAAACCCGACCTCCACCCGCATGAAGGCATGACAGTGGAATAATCGGTAAAACCTCGGCTCCCATCCAAGATAAACCGGTGCCACCCGTATTCGTCCTTCACCTGGATACCGCAGAAAATAATGGGGAGAGTGGGAGTCGAATCTGGGTCACAATGAAACCTATGTCTTTCCCCAACCATTCCACCACTACCTAATTGTCTATTATTCGTGTGTTTATTATTACTTAAATGAGATATGTAAATCATAGATAAACTACAATGATGTTATGAATAAAAAAGTAACAGAAAATGAGTACAACATTGTATATTGTCGTCGCCGCCGCATCGCGCGGGTCCCAACTAGTTCTAACAAATCAATTACGACTTCTCTGTGTTTTGTGGACTTCCGGTCTGCAACCTTAACAGGTTCTTTAATAAATTGGAGTTTGTCGTTAACGTGAAGCCTGTTTGCGGGAATAACGACTGTTCCTAGACTCAGGCTCTTCTAAAGACTAGACACGTGAAACGTGTCGTGATCACTGCTAAGTTCTTCTGGAAGTTTCAGCTTCTGAGCAATGGTCCCGATCCTTTCCTGGATCTCAAAAGGTCTAATATATCGTGGGTCCAACCTCCCACGCTTTCCAAATCATACCACGAAGGCGAGACTCTCATTAAAACCATACCTCCTATCTCAAATTCCAACAATTCCCGCCACTTATCGGCGCAGCCTTTCTGTATACCACGTGTTGACTTGATACGTCCATGTATCTGAACAATCTTGCCTATAATTTCCTGAATTAACTTGGGGCCAATAAATCGTTTATCTCTGGTCTCCGCCCAACACGAAGTGGGGACCGATATTTACGTTCATATAAAGCTTCACACGAGGCGGCCTAAACAGCGGTGTGATAAATATTATTGTAGGAAAACTCCACTAAGGGAAAGTGAGTAATCTATCTCTTCATCAAAGTTCATCACACAAGCACATAGCAGGTCTACCAAAGTCTGTATCGTCCTATCACTTAGACCACCCGTCTGTGGGTGAGAGGCAGTACTAAGGTTCAATTGTGCCCCAAACACCTTCTGAATCATTTGCCATATCCTTGGCACAAAACGACCATCTCAGTTGGTCAAGATAGAAACAGGCACTCCATGACGTGCCACAACCTTTCTAGGCCAAACCTCTGCTAACTGCCTTGTGCTGTCTTCCTCGTTGATTGGTAGAAAGTGTGCAGACCTGGTGAGTTGATCAATAATCACCCAATTCATAGCATTCACTCCTTGGGTTCTCGGTAGCCTTGTAATGAAATCCATTGAGATTTGTTCCCACTTCCATATGGGAATCTCAGGCAGTTGCAGCAGCCCTGATGGTTTCTTGTATTATGTCTTATCCTCTGCATAAGCAAGATAGTTACCCGCATATGTAGCTATATCAGCTTCCATCTTGGGCCACTAATACTAGTCCTTCAAGTCTTGGTACATCTTGTCCGCTCCAGGATGGATCGAGTACCTTGACTTATGAGTCTTGCCCCAAATAAGCGTACATAAATTGTCGCGAAATGGAACCCAAAGTCATTCGATGAAGTGTAATGTCCCATTTACCTTAGGCAATATTGCACTTCCATTCCATATAACGCTTCAGCTTTAAGGTTCTCTGGTTTGAGCGCCTCTTGCTTAGCTTCACGAATCCAAGTGACGAGATTTGTCTGTATGCTCATCTCTAAGGCTCGCACCCTTAGAGGCTTTGCGCGTTCCTTGCTGCTCAAGGCGTCTGCTACAACGCTTGCCGTGTTCAGGTGATAATCTCACAGTCGAATCATTCAGTAGCTCATTCCATCTAGTTATATCATGTTTAAGTCCTTCTGATCAATGGTGTGCTGCAAACCCTTGTGATCAGTAAAGATCGTGAAACGATTCCCATACAAGTAATGGCGCCAAATTTCCAACGCGCAATTACCGCACCTAGTTCAAGGTCTTTTCTCATGATCCTTTAATCAACGTGACGCGTACGCGATGACTTGGTCTCGTTGCATCAACGCGCAATAGAGACCTTGTCGAGAAGCGTCACAAGAACCGCAATTCTATTGGTACTGTAAGGTGAAGACAAGATAGGTATCAACTAGGTTAGGGTTGTTAGCGGTTGTGTAGTCCTTGAAAAGCGTTCTAGGAGTCGTCTGATACAGTCTACAATCCCCAAAAATTCTTAGTTATGTCCTAGGGACTACTAAGTTCTTGATTGCAGGGTCGACCTGAATCCCGTTCTTATTCACCATACGACCTAAAAATCTTACCTTGCGAATCCAAAGTTCTCACTTCGACATCCTAGCACATATCTGTTGTTTCTTCAAAAGCTCCAATATATCTCGCAGATGTTGCTCATGACCTTCCTTGGTCTTTGAGTTTATGAGAATGCAGTCAATAAATATAATCACGATCTTATCCAGGCACGGCTTACACACCCGATTCATGAGGTCCATGAATACTCTCGGTGCATGTGTTAAGCCAAACGGCACGACAAGGAACTCGTAATTCTCAAAGCGAGTCCAAAAGGTCTTTTTAGGGATACATTCTTCTCGTATTTGCAGTTGAGGACATCCTGACCTCAAGTCGATCTTCGAGTAGTAACTAGAACCTTACAATTGGTTGAACAAGTCATCAATCCTTGGCAAAGGATACCGGTCCTTGATATCCAATTCTCTAAAGTTGATGCAAAACGGAAACTGCCAACTTTCTTCTCGTGTTCTCAAGAAGTGATACCCTATCCTTAAGCCCACCTTGGAATAGTAGCTGGGACCTTGCAGTTGGTCGACCATTCATCGATTCTCGGTAAGGGGTACCGATTCTTGATGGTTAGTTGTCTATCTCCCTGTAACCTATGCGTAATATTTTTTCCACATTAATTCTTCTGAGTTCCTCTCAGATTAGGATATGTATACGTGTAAAAACTTTCATCCTACTTCCTAACGAATAACACCTGGGGCTTCCCACGGTAAGAGGCTCGGCCTGGTAGATTTCCTCTGCCTAGCAGATCCTGCAGTTGCATCGGAGGCTCCTGTATCTCAGACAGAGCTAGTCGGTAAGGCACCATTCGCCACAGGTGCCGCTCCCGGCACTAAGTTTATCCTAACACCTCTTGTCGCTGTGGAGGTAACCCAGCCAAGTCTTCGGGAAGGGCTTCTGGAAATTTCTTCACAACGGGGTTGTCTTCTAGCTTGAGCTCCTTGGTCTCCTTATCGGCAATGAGTAAGGAAGGCCATGCAGCCCATTCAGAGGCGCTTCTGTCTCTTTATGACCAATGTGAGGTGTTGCAAATCCACCGCCTTATGGGGCCTAGTGCCCTCGCATCTATTGCAAGAAGGTTGTGTACTATAAGTGTCTTATCATTCGCAAGAGGGATGCGAATAACTTTCCTTATGACGAACATCCTCAACTCTATACTTGGATATCCAATCCAAGCTGACTACATTATCATGACTTCCCAAGTCAACGGTAATAGAAGGTTCCTGCCTTCTAAGTTCCGAAAGACAATCTTTAATCATCTCATTCACTTTAACTAACCTTCTATATGCCAATTCTAAGGAATACGGGGCGTCTATTCTACTTGAAACTAGGCCAAGTACTTTCTTAAGTTCTAAGCATACAAGGTTAAAGTCGGTGCCAGTATTAATCAAAAATAGATGCATAGAGTTGGTTAATAGGGAACGTACCCATAACTGCATCTAGATTCTGGCGTGCTTCACGAGCTCCGATCGTGAATACACTTCCTCGCTTGGTTCTTCCTAGGGCAATCTTTCCTAAAGTACCCACGTCCCCACATTTGAAGCAACCTGGAACTCTACCATTATCGTTTCCGTCTTGGTTGCCGTCATCATTTCCTCCTTGTTTGGGATACTTCACCCAACAGGCATCCTTGTCGTGTCCTTCTTTTCCACACCTATCGCACTTAGGCCTCAAACATCGACCTTCATGGTGAAAATTGCATTCCTCGCATCTCGGCTTAGTCCCCAAGTAAACCTTACCACCGGCCTTATTAGTGACTCCATAAGCTTGCATGCCATGAGACGGGTCCATTTCCCTTCTTTTGTTTGCTTTAGAGCTGTCATAACTGGCTTGGGTGCCTATCTTTAGGTTCGAATACTTCCTTTTCTTATTGCCCGAAGACACCACATGAGTCTCTTTCTTTTTTTCCTCAGATCCCGAAAACTTTCCCATACGAAGAGCTTCTTCAGTAAGTGCGACACTCAAATCGATAGCCTCTGTGATGGTTGGAGGCTTTGAGGCAGTAACCATGCTCGGGATTTGAGGTGCAAGTCCCCAAATGAATCGCTCAATCCTCTTGAACTCTGGCTCGACTAAGTAGGGAACAACCCTAGACAAGTTGTGAAAGCGTTGGACGTACTCAGAAATCTTCGGCCCATCCATTTTCAAATTCCAGAACTCAGTCTCAAGCTTCTGGATTTCGACCCTAGAACAGTATTTCTTCCGCATCAATTCCTTGAGCTCGTCCCAGCTCAGTGCATAAGCAGTAGCTTCACCAAGGGTCTGAACCTGAAGGTTCAACCAGGAGAATGCGCCATCCAAAAACAACCCTGAGATATAGGTAACTCTCCGCATGGGTGAACAATTACTCATTCTCATAACAGAGTCAGTCTTTTCTGCCCAACGAACAAATGCAACGGCACCTCCTGTGCCGTCAAAACTCAATGGCTTGCAGTCCAGGAACTGTTTATAGGTGCAGCCAGTTGGAGAGTTACTTCTGGGAGTGCCACCGCGGCGTTCAGAGCGGAGGCTTCATGTTGCGCTATAGCTTGGGAAATGCGCTCATTGTATTCGGCCTAAGTTAACGTAATGGTGTCCGTGTCACGTCTGGGCGGCATCTGCTTCTGTCAAAAGGTATGGGGTAGGTTAGACAACATTCCATAATTGTCTATGAGGTACATATTACCACGAGCAAACATGTAATCACTCAATATCACATGCATATATAATCAACAACGTATAAGTAAGGAAACAACTACTGAGCTTTCATATATGCTTGACAACTTGACTTATTGTTTGTAACAGGGAAAACAAAATGAACTCGAGGTTACATCACCTCGGTCATAAAAGTTCCATAATATGAAAGTAGTAGTTATTCTCCTTCTCCATTGGTCTTCTTAGGTTTTTAGCTTCACAAAGACTGGTATACTTCCCAAGAGATGGGGGTTGTACATATAGGGGTGATAGAAAGTGTAACATCACTGCGTCTTTCCCATGTGTTAGCCATCTTCACTTGCTTAGATATCGGTTCCCAACCAACTCGTACGGGTAGAAGTGTCAGACACGAAGTAGGTAAAGACAGGTTTCCTACTTTGTAGAGTGCTAAGGCAACTGTCAAGGTATTGTTCTACCAGATGAAGGTGTGAACACCTAGAGATTATTTTTGGATAGGTGGTGATCACTATCTTGACCCGCAGAGTCCACCAGGATTTCCATGCACTACAAGTCGTTATTACGTGGGCCCCCGTAATAATAAATTTTCTTGCACGGTCACCCCAACTTTCCCTCGTTCAAAGCAGATGATCCACCAAAGAGGGGACACTACTGTCCTTATACCTCCGACATATAAAGGACCATTGCGGTGGTCCACGCGCTAACATCCGTTATCGTTACGCGCGAATAGGCACGATGATTAAACGTAATAGGAATAAGGAGAATTCCAAGTAGTTGGAGGGGCACTTTCAAGATGAGTACCTCATCTTCCTAGTCTGGACAAGAGCGTCTTCAATCTCTTTTCACAAAAGCCACAGGGACCTCGCCCTGCTGAAAAGGGTGTTGTCCAAGGTTGCCGCCTCCTCCTCGCCGTCACTACCGTAGTCAGGCACCTTCACAATCGAGAGGGAAGAGCAGCCATCTTCTATGGAACCAGCTCAGGATCTTGTTTGGTAATCACTCCACCCATGAGCTTCACCATAAATGCGAGGTCGATAGTCTCATCGTGCGAGTCATGAACTTTAATAGAATTTGGAGTCAAAGGTATCTTGTTCACGTCTATAATTATTCCGTACACTTATACACATATATATTAATAAATCAATATGTTACTTAGTATAAACAGGCAATTAGATGCATCATGTCACATATAACTCTCGTTTGTCCTTTCGGGGGGGGGGGGTCATTTTGTCTTTGGCAAGTCTTTCTCACATAGACTATGCCTTAATTGGCACTTTAATTTATTGTATTCTCTTCCCTACTAATGTCCTTGCCTTGTCTTTTCTTTGAAAAATGTTTGACTCATGGATCTTGACGCTTTCGTGAATGCAATGAAAAACCTTTTTGTAAAAATGTTTTCGTGAGAAAGTCCTCGTGATTGTAGTCTAGACTCGAGAAGGAATCCTAGTTCACTACAATCGAAGCTCTGATACCAAACTGTCACACCCTGACTTTTGCGGAAGCGTATGATGTGTGACTTGTTTAATACCATTGCATTCAATTATAATAAACAACTGTACGATCAAAATGATGTTCATCCATTCATAAAGTTTAAATATTACAAACACCAGTCAAGTAAGTTTCAAACGACACAACCTCTGATTAAGTTACAAACCAACAAAAGTGGATGACATCTAAACTTGTTATTTACTTCTAGAAACAACACACGCGCCCAAGATCTAACTTGTTACCTGAAATACATGTAATTTTGAAAAACATCAACAAAAGTTGAGCGAGTTCATGCGTTTTGTATAAATACCGATAAACTTGTAAACGTTTGAGAGACTCCTTTGAAAACAGGTATGAAAAGCATCTATGAACAGATCGAATTAATGTTTTGCAAGGACATTAATGCATGTGAAGACATAGGGAGCACTCAATAAGACTAGTCTTATACCCTCTTCTCGAATCCCTCGATTGTGTCAACTTCACCTTGACTACATCAAATTACCTTGATGGTGTCAGATTACCCTTGACCGTTGTCGAATTACCTCGACTGGGACACCAAAGCACTCAAGTGGTCACATAAGGACCATGAGTGGGGCTCGGCCGTACCCGTTAGATCTAACCTTCGTCCATACATAAGAGTTAATCACATTTCAATTTCAATTTCAATCTATGCTCACATGATCTATAATTCATTTCATAGACAATTCATACCATTTAAACGTACGCAACATGTATTCCACCCCCGAGAGTTATAAATCCGAAAACAGTTAAGAGAAAAGGGGGAAATGAACTCACAGTTTTGCGTTCTTCAATCCGACGTAACTCAAGCTGCAACTAGTGTGTACGACTACCTACAACGTGCTACGGTCTATTAGACGAGCGGGTCGTGCCTTGACTTAGTGTTAATTAGTATCTTTGAGTTACGTTTCTTTGTATCCTTAATATTATTACAAGTTATATAAGTATTTATTAATATAATAAATATTTTAACTTAAATTATATTTATGAATTTTGGAATAATAGTTAAAATAATACATTTTAACTTGTTAAGTTTATGTACTTGTACTTGTATAACTCACCAAGGATGGGTGTATTTTTATTCGTTTTCTTATCCTTCTATATTTTTGCCAAGTATCGATGGCGTATTCCGGTGTGTAATTATACGTACGAGAATACGTATTTTTATTGTATTTATTAAGTATCCCATACTTAATTTTTGTATTAACTTTTCTGGAATAAAATTTCTAATAAAAATACATCAATATATTTCCAAAATATATATTTTAAGAAATATTACATAGAAAAATTATTTAGAATTTTTCCTTGGCAAAGATATTTATACTTTTCATATAAGTCTCAAGAATAATATATTTTCAAGTCTAACTTAGAAAATATATATATAAATCTATTTTTTACCCAAAAATAATATGTCCAAAGTTTATTTAAGTAAATATATATTTTCTCCCAAAAATAATATATCTTCTAATAATTCCAAGAATATATATATATATATATATATATATATATATATATATATATATATACAAGGGAAGGCTAGACAGAAAACCCTTAAATTTTTAGAAAACTCTGGAAACTCAAATCTCCCCCCATTTTTACCCTACCTCCCGACATTTTTTTTTGAAAAAAATAACACATGTAATATACGTGTTTTAAAGTGTTTTGAGCCAAAAAAAAAACAAAAAAGCGCCGAAAGGATTTTTTTTTTTTAAAATAAAAAAAATTCAGCAATGTCCGGTTGCCTAACATGTGTTAGGCACAAAAGACAGAAATTGCTGAATTTTTTTTTTTTTTTTAAATCATTCCTTCAGCGCTTTTTTGAATTTTTTGGCCCAAAACTCTTAAAAACATGTATATTACATGTGTTATTTTAAAAAAAAAAATGTCGGGAGGTTGGGTTTTCTAGGGTTTTTTATATATATAGGGTTTTCTATATAGCCTTGCCCTATATATGTAATATATACATATATAGGGAGGAGCTCATGCGAGAACCACCTTTATTGTGAGAACCGCGAGAACCAATGTGAACACAACCTAAAATAGCTAAAAAAACCTAAAAAAACCTAACCCCCCCCCCCCCCTGGCAAGCTAAATGCTAAAAACTAAAACCTAAAAAAAACCTAACCCCCCCCCCCCAAAAAAAAAAAAAAACCTAAACCCCCTCCCCCACCCCCCAAAAACCTAAACCCCCCCCCCCCCCACCCTCAAGCTAAAATGCTAAAAACTAAACCCCCAAAAAACCTAAAAAAATATAAAAAAAATCTAAAAAATTTTTTTTGAATTTTTTAATATTTTTTGTAAAAAAAAATCGCTACTTTTCCAAGCAAAAAAAAAACATTTTTTTTGTTTAAATTTTAAATTTTTTTTTTTTTGCTTCGAAAAGTAGCGATTTTTTTATAAAAAATATTAAAAAATTCAAAAAAAAAAATTTTGGGTGATTTTTAGCTATTTTTAGGCATTTTTTGTTGTGTTCACATTGGTTCTCGCGGTTCTCGCAATAAGAGGTGGTTCTCGCATGATCTTCTCCCTACATATATATATATATATATTTTACTTACCAAAAGTAATATATTTTCTCCTTATCAAAAATTTGATTTATTTTATAACACTTACGAAAATCATATTTTTGTTCTCTCGGTTTCCAAAATACCGTTACCAAAATATACTTATGACTTTAATTCCGGAATATTTATGTACGTTATATTCCTTGTTCACCAATATTTTGGGTATAAATTATGTATTTATTTCTAGGAATTTTGGTAGTATTTTGTATGATAATTTCTTGGTATTTTGGTGAGTTATATTATTTCAAGTCCTAAAATAATATAACTAATACACATAATATACAAATAATCACACACATGGTGACATCTAAATATATATATTCTCCTAAGTACATATTTAGTCACTTTTATTATCAAAAACCAACCTCCAATATTTTGTAATCTTTGTAACAAAAATTATGGCAAGCTTTATATGAAAGATAATGGTTAAAATATACTTGTAAACATTTGTTTAAAAATATTTTCCTAAGTGTTTAATTTCTAGAAAAATTTTGCCATAGTTTCTCCTTAAAAATGGAGGTTTCCATGCTTTCAAAGCATATCATTTTCTTTTATAAATAATCATCAATTATCAACAAATCATTCAAGACTTACCATATGCTTTAAATATGCGATTTACACTTTGACATGAACTTGAAATCTTGTAAAAACTGTAGTAACTTAGTATGTTATTTAGTAGGTTAAGTTACCCTCTAAAACATGGTTATTTGTTTAATAATCACATTCTTGTAAAATCTAGTCCTTTACAACTTACAAGATGATTTTTTCAAAAACAATTCTTTTGTATTTCTCTTGTTAATAGCATGTTTCTATACTTGATTTATCACTAATAATATGATTAGTTTCTTTAAAAATCATGATCTTCTAAATAACTTTGTTCTCTTGAAAATATTATCTTTGAAATCCTTTATTTTCAAGACTTATAACATGAATCACAAATCATCATACACTAAAACAAGTTTATTTTCAAGTTCATGTTTAACATAAAGGATGATCATTATGATTTTCTCAAGAATCATCCTCATACTTGCTAGATCATGTGTTTAATCACAATCTAGCAAGGTTCTTATGTTGATCAACATCATAAACAAAAGAAATCAACAATCAAGTATATTACATACATTTAAACATATTTGATTTTCATGATTTAGAGCTTTATGTTCATGTTTATGCTTATGTTTCTTCATGATCTTTATGTTTAACAATTTATATCATCTTTTAACCAACATAATATGAAGTAAAATGAGATTAGGAAGGTCTTACTACTAGCACAAGGCTAGGGATGATGTTCAAGAAGATGAAGATGACAAATGAGGTGGATAAAAGCACTAGAGAGAGGTCCTTCAAGTTCCAATGCTCCTCACCTTCTTAGATATGCTTCATATGCCCCTAAATCACCTTAGATTGTATTGAAATGGAATGGAAATGGTGGGATTATGGTGGGTGCTTGAGGCTGTAGTCAAAGGGAAGAAGAAGAAGAAGTTAGGGTATTGATGATGATGAAGAATGAAGTGAGTTAATAACGTTGGGTTTTTATAAAAATTCTCCAACATTAGGATGGCATAAAGTATATTATGTTTAGCATATTCCAAACATAATCTAATAAATTATCCAAAGAAAATCTTCATGTGGGACCCATGTTGTAACCGGCCTTAAGTGGGGGGGGGGGTAAAGTGTAACATTTCAAACATTAGTTGGTTTAATCTAGGTTGATTCCAAGTATTAAAGTTAGGTATTTAGGGGTTTAGTGTTTATGAGATGTAATATGATGTTCAGTGACCATAACTAGCTTTGTAACACTAAAACAATGCTTCTAATAAGAATTTGATGTTTCGAGTAGTGTCCGGTTGTTCGTTTCGTTACTGTTCGTTAAAGTGCTAAATTGCGCAGTTTAGTGTGCTTTATGTTATGTTTTATGACAGTTTTGATTCCCGACACTTAGGAAAGTATTCTGGACCATTAAACCACTTTTCTGCATTATATTTAGATGTTAAAAGCTGAATTTTTGCTGAATTTATTTATTTTCTGTGGAATTCTGCAGTTTCAGTGTGTTTCTGGCACTTTTCGGTACCTATGTCATCACTAGGAAGGCAGTTTTGTAATCCCTACTTTCCTACACACTATACTAGTGTAACACTTGGTCCTGGGGCTTATTTTGTGTCTTAACACTGAACTCCCGCCAGTACTTCTAGTTTGTCTGATAACTGTGCCAATTCTGTTCTGTGCATTAATAGAACTATATTGTGTTGCATGTAGTAATGATAAAAGCCTTGCAACAAGAAATGCCATTGTATGTATATAACAGAAATTAGAATTTCATTCGTCTTGTAAACTAGATCATGCACAGTTATCAAAGCACATATTACTGTTTAATTATTGTACGGAATGCGTGGAAAAGTGCCAGTTGGCACAGGTTTAGCATATTGATTAGGGAGTTTATTGTTGTAATGGGCTTGGAAAATGGCCTAGCCCAGTTGGAGGCCCAGTTCACAAACATGTGGTATATAAACATATTTTCTAATTAGGGTTTGTAACAACTAGAGAAAACTGAATAGAAAGGCTAGAGAGAGAGATTTTGAATTAGGGTTGAGAGACAAGATCACAGAGAGAGGCTGTGAGGTTGTGAGAGTCTTGAATTGATGTAAAACTACAAGTTTGGATAATCAATAGAAGACTGTTTAATTGTGAATTCTGTTTTCAACTACTTTCTGTAACAATCTGATTTAGAGGATTCCGCACTCAAGGTTAGATAGACGATTCTTTGAAAGATCCATAGGATTAAGGGACCTATAAATTATGTGATACTTGATACGTGTGTTAATACGAGATACGAATCTGATTGAACTTGGTAACCATAATAGGACGTGGTTGAACAACTGTTAAAACAAGTAAATAAATGCCGAACAAAACAAAGGTGAGTTCACACACTTTACTAAAAGCGTGTTTTCCCGGTGGTTGGGAACGGAACGAACAACAACTTTCCCAAGTTTGGGATTTCTTACTATTCCTGGTTTGGAATACGGTTAATTACTTTTTATATTTCATGAACAAGTGTACTAAACAAAACTCTATCAAGAAGTCGCCGGTGCCTGGCGAACGGGATATTAGTTGATAGCGCTATTTAGGTTCACCAACCTCACACCATGCCTGGAGAGGATCAGTCGTGAACTAATAGGCCTTGGCAAACCATCAATGATGATAGACATTGACAAACGGGGCAACAACGAAGTAACAGGTCGCAAAAGTATTCGGTATACGCTATTTAGTAGCTGACATATGGGGTAGCTCCCCATGGCATGATATAAATGAGTAACTTAACAAACACAAGTTTTGGAATTAAAACAGGATAAACCATGAACTCGTCAACTTTATGTTGACACCCTACTGCATGCTTTGCAGGTACTCAGTGATAGCTCAAGAGCTTGCAGCTGGGGAGTGTAGTGGTCGCGTTAACCCTTATTGGGTTTTCTTAATATTAATTATGGACTTTTAAACCGTTGTTTTAAACTGTAGAACTTATGCTTCCGTTGTTGACTTTAATTACTGCTTTTAAACTATGAACTTTGGACTTTTGTCACTAATCGTATTGGTTGTGATGAAAACTGTTTTATTATTATATTGTTCAATATGATTGGTGGCTTGATCCTGGTCAGTCATACGCCTCGCGGTAGTACTTCGCATGTGGAAATTGAGGGTGTGACACTCTCACTCTTAACACACACACACACACACATTGCTTTATTTCCCTTAAAGTGATTACTTCTTCGCACGCCGGTTGATGGTTACAAGAAGAACCCCTACCTTTCTTTCTCGTAATGAGCTCACGGTGTTCTATTTTGGAGACTACTCTCAAGATTATGTTAGCAAATTTGATTTCAGGAAGAGATTAAGGATTAACCCCCTGTCGAGATATCACTTAACGTTCTATACCTCACGTATAAGAACCGGTTTTTCTTCAGGCGTAATATGAAAACTGAGTTAGTTATATATATATAGTGGGAGTTGGCTATAAAGCCTAAGTTTCCTAGAAAGTCTAGGAAGCAATAGGGAGGTGACATGTGGCTTTTAGTTTTTTTATTCAAAAGGGCATGATGGTAATTTGATTATTAATTTAATTTTGGAATATTATATATCCTAAACTAACTATCCAGATATTTATGGAAACGTGTATCTCTTTGACAATTTCAAATCATTACGATTTCAAAAGGGCAGTAACTTTAAATTACGAAGTTCAAATCATTAACAATTTCTTCACGTTGTGTTTTATCAGTTACTGGGTTCATCACAATGTGTTTTAGCAGTTACTGGTTTCGGTTACTGTTTCATCACAGTGTGTTTTATCAGTTACTGGTTGATATGATTTTTGGCATTCTTGATGCTGTATTTTATCAGTTACTGGTTCACGTTGTGTTTTATCAGTTACTGGTTTCATCACAATGTGTTTATCAGTTACTGGTTTCAGTTACTGTTTCATCACGATGTGTTCTATCATTTACTGGTTGATGTGATTTTGGCATTCTTGATGTTGTGTTTTATTAGTTACTGGTTTCATCACAATGTGTTTTAGCAGTTAATGGTTTCAGATACTGTTTCATCAAAATGTGTTTTATCAGTTACTGGTTGATATGATTTTTGGCATTCTTGATGTTGTGTTTTATCAATTACAGGTTTCATCACTTTGTGTTATACCACTTATGATTCATGAATGGTATGTTCTTTTGTATTTTATCTACTGTTTCATCACAATTTGTTTTATCAGTTACTAGTTGATGTGATTTTGGCATTCTTAATGTTGTGTTTTATCAGTTACTGGTTCCAGTTACTGTTTCATCACAATGTGTTTTATCAGTTACTGGTTGATATGATTTTGGCATTCTTGATGTTGTGTTTTAGCAGTCAGTCACTAGTTCGTCACATTGTGTTTTATCGCTAAAACACACTATTATGAACACATCTAGATCTGATTTATTCGTTAGTTTTGTATGATTTGGTGTTTTCAAATGTGAGGGATTAGAGAGAGAGAGAGAGAGAGAGAAAAAAATGAGATATTTTTGGAGGTGATTTTATAATTGGTAGTTATTTCCTTATTTAAAACCACTTAAATGATACATTTACCCCCGATCAATTAAATTAGCTTATTTTAAAGACAAGTATATTACCAAAATGATCTCAATCATTAAGCACACTCAACTGATGGCCCAGATCGCTTCCTACACTTTCTAGGAAAAACACACTTTTCGCAGGATCCACACTATATATATATATATATATATATATATATATATATACTTTTTGGTAATAAACATTTACTTTTAGATGCATTAAAATATTATGGTGTATAATATTTTGGTAAGGAAGAGATTATTCTAATGTTTGTTCTTTGTGAATTTTGTATTTGAAGTTATCTAAACAACATCATTAATCTTAATGGATGGGAAAAGAAAGTTGTACAAAAATCAGCCTTTAAATTTATGTTGAATCCCCACAAACCATCAAAATGAAAATGAGAAGATGATATAAAAATTGCAGGCATTTGACATAGTCATGTCTTAAACATGCTTTCTGTCACACCCCCAAAATCCACCATGCGGAGTATCACCGCTTGGAGGCGTGACATGACCAGGATCGAGCCACCAATCATATTGAACAACATAATTAAGTAAATAAAACCAAACACAATACGATTGGTGACCAAAAGGAAGTAAACCGATTTTAGGTTAACAGCGGAAGCATAAAACATAAGTTCAAAACATAAGTCCATAGTTCATAAGTTTAAAGTCCAAAACGTAGGTTTAATGAGTTCATAAAGTTTATTCATTAAGTACTGGACGTATCAGTTCGCATCCCACAACGACCACCTCCATATGCAAGCTACATAGCATCTAATGACCTGCAAAGCAAGTAATAACGAGTCAACAACAAAGTTGAGTGAGTTCACGGTTGGGTGTCCATTTTAGAGTTGTTTCCAAAAACATAGTTTAATCTCATTCGGCTATCCAGCCGTGGGGGTTACCCCATAGTTCGAAAACGTTTATTAGTTAACCATCCCATGTCCACCTTCCCTGGCTATCCAGCCCGGCACTTTGGCCGTGGGGAGCTGCCCCAGTATTTTAAACTACCAGACTCGTTTATCATATCGACTACTAACAAAAATCAATTGTTCCCTAGCGTCGGTGTTCTATCACCACCGACGTGCCATAGTCCATTAGTACACGCCCGTCCGACTGGCACGGTGTGAGGTTTGTTAAACCTAATAGCGCTATTAACTAATGACCCGCTCGCCATTGGCCTCGGCGATTAAGTCGATATGAAGAGGGACTTATTGATAGAGTTTTTGTCTAGCTAGTTTTAAGGTTGTTGTCCTACACCAGGAGGATGAACGTACGTATTCTGCACCAGGAGAATTCGTAGGTTTAATAATGGCATCCACTCTATGGAGGATGGCCGTACATATCCTACCCAAGGAGGATATGTAGATTTAGTTTTAATTGTTTAACCCATTCCCAAACCACCGGGAATCCCATGCCTTAGAAAGTGTGTGAACTCACCTCAGTTTGCTCGGTTAGATTCTCAAATATAGCTAACAGTCAAGGTCGGTCAATCACGTCCTAGTATGATTTACCAGTTAGTCATTTAATGGCTTACAAATAGAGCACAAAGTTCCTACACGTATCTATCACAAAGCATGCATTACTTTAACTGTTTATGCCCATATATATACTTCCCATCCATTCCCCACTCATAAGCAAACATACGGTAGTGCACGTAACACATGTAACATGTTAGATCATTCACAGATAGCATACTCGACATTTAGACACGCAAGTCACAACTTATGTCATTTCAGCATTAATATTCAAAACCGGGCTGTTTTTGGACATTTTAATAAAATAGCTAACTTATTCCACAAATTCCCAAATTTTTACCGAATGTCTTAAACGTTCCAAATTTTATTGTGTAAAAATATCGGTGTCTGGTTCATTACCAATATTTTATAAAAATTCATTTTCCAGACTGAACTCGGATTTATATTTTTCTGACCACAGTCCACGGAATAATTTATTAAAAATTCATCGAGCGTCCGATTTACGAAATTCCAGTGGGGTAATTACAAATACATCGGTGGTCATCTACCGTACAAGTTTCACGATCCAACTCTATACAGAACCCGAGTTATGACAGAAAACAAAACATATATTTTCAGCAGAAAAAACGCAGCTCTAGCTGCTGTTACGAAATGACGCTTTAAAAATAGTAAACGAAGTCCAAAAATTACGATTCCGGTGCCCTTAGAACCGTATTTCATAATAACACGTTTTAGACTCAAAATATCAGTTTTTTGTAGAGTTTATGATCTGTTTACAGCCAACTGAAGTTGGCTGTAAAACCGGGACAAATTCTGTTTTCACTCTTTAACTTCCTAGTTCGTGTTCGATTTATTTCCGTTAGCAAGTTTATTAATCACAACAACATTAAACATCAATACTAACCAGCAAAACATCAGATAATCAACCAAGAATCATAACAAAACTAGTTTCAAAAGTTACACTAACATTCATTCATTAACCACGATGTTTATTATTTTTAGTGGACTTTTAGTTTTGAACTCTAGTGTTCATGATTTTTATCCGACAAAATTCTTATTAACCACTTTAGACAAGCTTAAGAAGGTGATTAGAATCACTTACTACTAGCACAAGGCTAGGGAAGAAACAAGACGTAAAAGTGGTGGATAAAAGCGATGTAGAGAGGTCCTTGTGATTCCGTAAGCACCGAGCCTCCTTGTGTGTGACCTTTCACCTTTGTGTGTATGTGATATTGCAAGAATCAAACTTGATGATGGGTGGATGTTTGGCTATGGTTTCAGCCGAATACAAAAGGGGGAAAGAGAGAGAGATGCAATTTGTTAAGTGGTGTGTGAAAGAAGTGGTTAACCTCTTGGTCCTATTTATCATCCATATTACTTGATTAACCATTAGATTATGTGTCCTCTTGATATAAGACACAAGAGATTAAAATAATCAAAAGTTGGGTGTGTGTTCCCTAGGGGAACTAAACGGTTAGAGGGGGGGTGGGTAATTTGGTTGGTTTTGAACTAGACATTTAGATTAGTTAGTTTAGTTGGAGATTTAATTTAATTATTAGTGTGTAGTAAATTATAACGGGTGTTAGGGTATTCGGGGACCCTAACTAGCTCAGAAAAGGATAAACAATGTCATTGACATTATTTTCATGTTCCGGGTAAAGTCCGGTTGTTCGGGTCGATACTGTTCCGTTAAACTGCTTAATTAATCCGTAAAGCGTCCTATATATATATTTTTTTAACGTTTTTACTTTTCAAAACTCAGGAAAGCACACAGGACTTTTTAGTAACTTTTCTGTATGCTACTAGTATGTTGACAAGCACATGTAAGCATATCACAGATATCAGAAAGCAGTTAAGTAATTCCACACAGTCGTCAAACACTTTAATTATCATTAATAAATTGTACGGAATACATGGAATTTGAGGGTTGTCACATTCTCCCCCTGTTAAGAGACTTTCGTCTCGAAATTTAGTCGTGGTTACTGAGGAAGCTAGTTAAGTTGCGTTGTTATCCTGATTTTCCTGGGGTGTCACATCATCCCCCCGTTGATTTGGAATTTCGTCCCGAAATTCTGCAGTAGCTTCAGCCTCAGTAGTGGTTGCGTTTTTCTTAAACAGCTGGGGATACTTGAGTTTCATTTGGTCTTCTCGTTCCCAGGTATACTCTGGGCCACGACGTGCATTCCAACGAACTCGAACAAGAGGTATCCTGGTATGCTTGAGGATCTTAACATCTCGATCCGTAATCTCTACTGGTTCCTCGACGAATCGCAGCTGGTCGTCGATAGTGAGTTCCTTAAGAGGAACTATGAGGGTCTCATCTGACAGACACTTCTTCAGATTTGACACGTGGAATACGTTGTGAACTCCGCTGAGGTTTTCGGGTAGATTCAACCTGTAGGCTACCTTGCCAATTTTCTCAATGACTTTGAATGGTCCGACATAACGCAGATTGAGTTTGCCTCGTTTGCCAAAGCGGACTACACCTTTCCAAGGTGAGACTTTGAGTAGCACTCGATCCCCAACCTGGAGCTCGAGTGGTTTTCTTCCCTTATCAGCATAGCTTTTCTGACGGTCACGAGCTGCCGCCATTCGCTGTCGTATCTGAGCAATTCTCTCGGTGGTATCTACCACAAGTTCTGGGCCAGTGATTTGGCTGTCACCAACTTCTGCCCAACAGAGAGGTGATCGGCATTTGCGTCCGTACAATGCCTCGAACGGAGCGGCCTGAGTGCTGGTGTGGTAGCTGTTGTTATACGAAAACTCCACTAGCGGGAGGTGCTTTTCCCAGCCATTGCCGAAGTCGATTACACATGCCCTAAGCATGTCTTCAAGGGTTTGGATGGTGCGTTCAGATTGCCCATCCGTCTGTGGGTGATAAGCGGTGCTCATATCTAAACGTGAGCCAAAAGACTTGTGCATTGCTTGCCACAGTTCCGAAGTAAAACGCGCGTCACGATCAAATATAATAGAAGTTGGCACTCCGTGCCTTGATACCACTTCCTTTAGGTAAATGTCTGCAAGAGTAGAAAACTTATCCGTTTCTTTGATAGCCAGAAAATGTGCAGACTTGGTCAGTCGATCCACGATCACCCAAATGGTATCGTTTCCGCGTTGAGATCTAGGCAGACCAGTAACGAAATCCATGGAAATTTGCTCCCATTTCCATTTCGGGATCTCCAGTTGTTGAAGTAGGCCTGATGGTTTCTGATATTCAGTCTTGACTCTCGCACAAGTCAAGCACTTACTGACGTAGGTTGCTATGTGGGCTTTCATGCCAGGCCACCAATACGTAGTCTTGAGGTCGTGGTACATTTTATCCGGGCCAGGATGTACCGAATAACGAGACTTGTGCGCTTCTTCCATCACAAGCTCGCGTAAGTTTTCATAAAGTGGAACCCAGATGCGCCCTGTTACATAGTAAGCGCCGTCTTCCTTTTGTTCTAGTCGCCGCCTCGATCCTCGTAGGGACTCAGCCCTGATGTTCTCTGCTTTCAATGCTTCAGCCTGAGCATCACGAATCTGAGCGGGAAGGTTAGATTGGATGGTAAGTTGTAAAGCACGTACACGCTTAGGTAGGGTATCCTTTCGGCTGAGGGCGTCGGCCACAACATTGGCCTTGCCCGGATGATATTTGATTGCGCATTCATAATCGTTCAAGAGCTCAACCCATCGGCGTTGACGCATATTTAACTCCTTTTGCTTGAAGATATGCTCGAGACTCCTGTGATCGGTGTAAATGGTGCACTTGGTACCGTACAGGTAATGTCTCCATATCTTAAGCGCGAAAACAACTGCTCCCAGCTCCAGATCGTGAGTAGTGTAATTTCTTTCGTGAACCTTGAGTTGGCGTGATGCGTAGGCAATGACCTTGTCACGTTGCATCAACATGCAACCAAGTCCTTGGATGGAAGCATCGCAGTAAACCACAAAATCATCTGTGCCTTCAGGCAATGAGAGGATTGGCGCGCTACAAAGTCTATCCTTCAAGTGCTGAAATGCGGACTCCTGTGCATCACCCCCAACGATAGGTGACACCCTTCTGAGTCAGTGAAGTGAGAGGTTGCGCAATCTTGGAGAAATCTTTGATAAACCTTCTGTAATATCCTGCCAAACCCAAGAATTGGCGGATCTCTGTTGGTGTGCGGGGTGCAGGCCAATTCTTGATCGATTCAACCTTAGATGGATCCACATGAATTCCATCCTTGTTTACCACATGGCCTAAAAAGTGGACTTCGCGAAGCCGGAAATCACATTTCGAAAACTTGGCATACAACTGCTCTTTTCAAAGAAGTTCCAGCATAAGTCACAGATGTTGCTCGTGTTCCTCCTGACTCTTAGAATAGATCAGGATATCGTCGATGAACACAATAACGAACTTATCCAGGTAAGGCTTGCACACTCGGTTCATGAGATCCATGAAGACCGCTGGTGCATTTGTCAGCCCGAATGGCATAATCAGAAACTCGTAATGGCCGTAACGAGTTCTGAATGCTATTTTAGAGACGTCCTCATCTCGGACCCTCAGCTGATGGTATCCCGATCTCAAATCAATCTTGGAGTAATAGCTCGACCCTTGCAACTGGTCGAACAAGTCGTCAATACGTGGAAGAGGATAACGATTCTTCACAGTCACCTTGTTGAGTTAGCGATAGTCAATACACATTTTGAAAGTTCCATCTTTCTTCTTCACGAATAGTACTGGAGCTCCCCAGGGCGAAGAGCTAGGACGTATGAAACCCTTTTCCAAGAGTTCTTGTAGTTGTGTGGACAATTCTTCAAGTTCTGATGGAGCTAGACGATATGGTGCTCGAGCCACTGGAACTGCCCCAGGAGCTAGCTCGATTTGAAACTCGACTTGGCGATGAGGCGGAAGACCGGGTAATTCCTCAGGAAATACCTCGGGAAAATTGCGCACAATAGGGATGTCTTCAATTCTCTTCTCTTCTGTTGATGTGTCAGTAACGAACGCTAGAATGGTAGTGTGGCCCTTTCGCAAACACTTCTGGGCCTTAAGGAAAGAGATGATGCCTTCGACAGCACCACTCTTGTCACCACGAATCACGAGAGGTTCTTCACCAGAACGAGGAATGCGGACGATTTTCTCCTTGCAAACAATCTCCGCTTGATGATGAGATAACCAATCCATCCCAATAATGACGTCGAAACTACCAAGTGTGATAGGAATAAGATCGATAGAGAAAGTCTGACCAGCTAGGACGAGGTTACAACCTTTAACTATGTGTGTGGCTTCAAGACTTTTACCGTTAGCTAGTTCTACCGTGTGTTTGGTGTTCAGGAGTGTTGGAGTGCGCTTAAGCATTTGGCTAACTTTTAAGGACACATAACTAGTATCGGCACCCGAATCGAACAAAACAGTAACAAAGAAGTCGTCCAGAAGAAACTTACCCATCACAACGTTGGGATCGTTCCTTGCTTCTCCCTGACCAATCACGAACACACGACCTTGGGCGCCATTTCCATTATTGTTACCTCCATTGTTGCCTCCGTTGTTGTTTCCATTGTGGTTCCCGTTTCTTTGGTTATTGTTCTGGTTTTGGTTCAGCTGGGGGCAGTTCCTCTTAAAGTGGCCTTCAACGCCACACTGAAAGCATCCTTTGTTGTTACCTTGTTGTTGCCGCTGCTGGCGTTGATTTGGTGGGGCTTGCTGTTGCTGCCGGTTCTGATTCGCTGGATGCTGACTCCTGCAGTCCCTTGCCATGTGACCAGGCTTGTTGCATCGATGACAGTTGCCTTTACCACATGGCCCACTCTGGTGCAAGTTACAGCGATTACATTTGGGGTGATTTCCCTTGTATCCACCCTGACCTTGATTCCCAGAAGACTGCTGACTGGGGCTCCTGTACTCATCTGTCTTTCGTTGCTGGGACTGAGCTGAAGTAGAACCTTTGCCTAAATTCCTATCCCATTTTCGCTTGTTGTCGGTAGGTGCATCGAAGTAGCTGTGGCACTGATACGTTTGGGTAGCCTGTTTTGCTCCACCGCCTGGTCGGTGAGACGATGAGGCAACTTGATAATCTGCTGAATGGTACCTAGGTTAGCCAAAGTCACGTGACTCTGAATCTCGGGTACAAGGCCCTTGAGGTAAAGCTCAATACGTTTGATGGGAGGGTCCACCATAGTAGGGCACAGGATGGCCAGTTCATTCGACCTCTTGGTATACGCCTCAATCTCAGACCCCGTCATCTTCAGATTGAAAAATTCCACCTCCAGTTTGTGGATGTCATCCCGACTACAGTATTCCTCTTTGATCAGTTCCTTGAAACCATTCCATGGGGTGGCGTTAGCAGCAACCGACCCCAGCAGCTGAACCTGAGCGTTCCACCATGTGAGCGCTACCCCTTCAAGTGTTCCGGTAGCATATTTCACCCTACGGTATTCGGGGCATTCGCACATCTCGAAAACTGACTCAAGCTTTTCAAAACAGTGGAGAGGCCCACTGCTCCTTCGGTGCCACTGAAAGTGGTAGGTCGGCATTCCATGAACGTCTTGAACGTGCACACAGGAGGTTGAGCATGTTGACCTGTTGCGCGAGAATAAAGGACAAAATTAAGCATGAGGGTTGGTTTGTGAAGGTAGGATCTAAACGTCCTAAGGTGAGTTGGTATGGCAGGTTATACCTCCTGCAGGGTTAGCTGCGAGCGCCTCAGCGACTCGTTCGTTGATCAAAGCCGTCAACTGGGCTTGAGTGAGGTTGATACGTCCTCCGCGTCCGCTCATGGTCTTCATAATGGAGCAACGTAAGTGAGAAAGGTGTCACGAAAGTGCGCAAGTGTGGGACGACAATAGAGAGTAAGCACACAAGGTTCAAATAGCAATTATCACTTTATCTAATGCACAGTGAGATCTATCTAACCGACAATATAACATAAATCATACCACTTATGGTGTCGAGTCTTGCACGTGGAGCGAAGCGTCGTTGTGGATCGTTGAGCACTGTACCGGTTATAGTCTGGTTTTATCAAAACATTTCCCTTTTTAAAACCAAGTTCACTATAACCAATGGCTCTGATACCAATCTTTCACACCCCCAAAATCCACCATGCGGAGTATCACCGCTTGGAGGCGTGACATGACCAGGATCGAGCCACCAATCATATTGAACAACATAATTAAGTAAATAAAACCAAACACAATACGATTGGTGACCAAAAGGAAGTAAAACGATTTTAGGTTAACAGCGGAAGCATAAAACATAAGTTCAAAACATAAGTCCATAGTTCATAAGTTTAAAGTCCAAAACGTAGGTTTAATGAGTTCATAAAGTTTATTCATTAAGTACTGGACATATCAGTTCGCATCCCACAACGACCACCTCCATATGCAAGCTCCATAGCATCTAATGACCTGCAAAGCATGTAATAACGAGTCAACAACAAAGTTGAGTGAGTTCACGATTGGGTGTCCATTTTAGAGTTGTTTCCAAAAACATAGTTTAATCTCATTCGGCTATCCAGCCGTGGGGGTTACCCCATAGTTCGAAAACGTTTATTAGTTAACCATCCCATGTCCACCTTCCCTGGCTATCCAGCCCGGCACTTTGGCCGTGGGGAGCTGCCCCAGTATTTTAAACTACCAGACTCGTTTATCATATCGACTACTAACAAAAATCAATTGTTCCCCAGCGTCGGTGTTCTATCACCACCGACGTGCCATAGTCCATTAGTACACGCCCGTCCGACTGGCATGGTGTGAGGTTTGTTAAACCTAATAGCGCTATTAACTAATGACCCGCTCGCCATTGGCCTCGGCGATTAAGTCGATATGAAGAGGGACTTATTGATAGAGTTTTTGTCTAGCTAGTTTTAAGGTTGTTGTCCTACACCAGGAGGATGAACGTACGTATTCTGCACCAGGAGAATTCGTAGGTTTAATAATGGCATCCACTCTATGGAGGATGGCCGTACATATCCTACCCAAGGAGGATATGTAGATTTAGTTTTAATTCTTTAACCCATTCCCAAACCACCGGGAATCCCATGCCTTAGAAAGTGTGTGAACTCACCTCAGTTTGCTCGGTTAGATTCTCAAATATAGCTAACAGTCAAGGTCGGTCAATCACGTCCTAGTATGATTTACCAGTTAGTCATTTAATGGCTTACAAATAGAGCACAAAGTTCCTACACGTATCTATCACATAGCATGCATTACTTTAACTGTTTATGCCCATATATATACTTCCCATCCATTCCCCACTCATAAGCAAACATACGGTAGTGCACGTAACACATGTAACATGTTAGATCATTCACAGATAGCATACTCGACATTTAGACACGCAAGTCACAACTTATGTCATTTCAGCATTAATATTCAAAACCGGGCTGTTTTTGGACATTTTAATAAAATAGCTAACTTATTCCAAAAATTCCCAAATTTTTACCGAATGTCTTAAACGTTCCAAATTTTATTGTGTAAAAATATCGGCGTCTGGTTCATTACCAATATTTTATAAAAATTCATTTTCCGGACTGAACTCAGATTTATATTTTTCTGACCACAGTCCACGGAATAATTTATTAAAAATTCATCGAGCGTCCGATTTACAAAATTCCAGTGGGGTAATTACAAATACATCGGTGGTCATCTACCGTACAAGTTTCAGGATCCAACTCTATACAGAACCCGAGTTATGACAGAAAACAAAACATATATTTTCAGCAGAAAAAACGCAGCTCTAGCTGCTGTTACGAAATGACGCTTTAAAAATAGTAAACGAAGTCCAAAAATTACGATTCCGGTGCCATTAGAACCGTATTTCATAATAACACGTTTTAGACTCAAAATATCAGTTTTTTGTAGAGTTTATGATCTGTTTACAGCCAACTGAAGTTGGCTGTAAAACCGGGACAGATTCTGTTTTCACTCTTTAACTTCCTAGTTCGTGTTCGATTTATTTCCGTTAGCAAGTTTATTAATCACAACAACATTAAACATCAATACTAACCAGCAAAACATCAGATAATCAACCAAGAATCATAACAAAACTAGTTTCAAAAGTTTTACACTAACATTCATTCATTAACCACGATGTTTATTATTTTTAGTGGACTTTTAGTTTTGAACTCTAGTGTTCATGATTTTTATCTGACAAAATTCTTATTAACCACTTTAGACAAGCTTAAGAAGGTGATTAGAATCACTTACAACTAGCACAAGGCTAGGGAAGAAACAAGACGTAAAAGTGGTGAATAAAAGTGATGTAGAGAGGTCCTTGTGATTCCGTAAGCACCGAGCCTCCTTGTGTGTGACCTTTCACCTTTGTGTGTATGTGATATTGCAAGAATCAAACTTGATGATGGGTGGATGTTTGGCTATGGTTTCAGCCGAATACAAAAGGGGGAAAGAGAGAGAGATGCAATTTGTTAAGTGGTGTGTGAAAGAAGTGGTTAACCTCTTGGTCCTATTTATCATCCATATTACTTTATTAACCATTAGATTATGTCTCCTCTTGATATAAGACACAAGAGATTAAAATAATCAAAAGTTGGGTGTGTGTTCCCTAGGGGAACCAAACGGTTAGAGGGGGGGGGGGGGGGGTGGGTAATTTGGTTGGTTTTGAACTAGACATTTAGATTAGTTAGTTTAGTTGGAGATTTAATTTAATTATTAGTGTGTAGTAAATTATAACGGGTGTTAGGGTATTCGGGGACCCTAACTAGCTCAGAAAAGGATAAACAATGTCATTGACATTATTTTCATGTTCCGGGTAAAGTCCGGTTGTTCGGTTCGATACTGTTCCGTTAAACTGCTTAATTAATCCGTAAAGCGTCCTATATATATATTTTTGTAAGGTTTTTACTTTTCAAAACTCAGGAAAGCACACAGGACTTTTTAGTAACTTTTCTGTATGCTACTAGTATGTTGACAAGCACATGTAAGCATATCACAGATATCAGAAAGCAGTTAAGTAATTCCACACAGTCGTCAAACACTTTAATTATCATTAATAAATTGTACGGAATACATGGAATTTGAGGGTTGTCACATTCTCCCCCTGTTAAGAGAATTTCGTCCCGAAATTTAGCGCGTGGTTACTGAGGAAGCTAGTTAAGTTGCGTTGTTATCCTGATTTTCCTGGGGTGTCACACTTTCTATCTAGCATACAGTTTTGTTATTGTGTATTCATCAACCGATGACCCAGACCGAACTTCACCGTCGCTTTCTCCAGTGAAAAAAGCAGGTTGTTTAGGATGAGGCAACACACCCTCGCTAACCAACATTAGGACCACTGACAACATAGTTGGCCTATCTTCTGCATGATGTTGCACACATAATAGTGCAACATGTATACATTTTAGTACTTCAGAGACCACACACGAGTCGTCTAAAGTTGTACTCATTATTTCAATGGACCTACCTTCTTGATGGAGTCTCCATGACTACATCAAACAAAAACGCATATTTAAGGATGAGCTAATATTTACAGTTGTCTATTATTATCCATTTTATAAAATTTTGTTGGGTACCGTCTCTATTTCCAGAAAATAGATTTCCAAAGTCGAGAGTATAGGATTTAGACTTACGTGTCCAAGAAGGTTATCACTGCGGTCTCCATGAAAGAATTCTCGGTTTTTTATCCCGCTAATTATCTCCAACACTATAACACCAAAACTAAATACATCTGATTTTATAGAGAAACGCCCGTGTGCTGCATACTCTGGAGAAATGTAACCACTGTAGTAAGGTTAAACATACATATTAGAGTTTCTCTTTCAATCTCAACTTCTTTTTATGAGATTAAGATAAAGTATAAACTTAAGAAGGATTTTTACCATGTCCCGACCACTTTCTTTGTGTTAGCAGTGGTATCATGTCCTATAAAGTTTCTAGCAAGGCCAAAGTCAGATATTTTTGGATTCATATCACTATCCAGCAATATATTACCAACCTTCAGATCTCTGTGGATAATTTGAAGACGCGAATCTTGATGTAGATACAGAATACCTCGAGCGGTCCCATGTATTATATTAAAGCGTTTAGACCAGTCAAGCATCAAACTTCTTGTTTCATCTGCCAAAACATGACCACTATATCATGTGCTATCATATAAAATTTGAAAGTGAAATCATATCCACAAACCCTACTCTATGAGTGGGATTTTACTGGGCATGTTTGTTTGTGCGGAAGTGAAATCATAAAGAGTGAGTCTAACCAAAGAGAAAAAAGTCCAGGCTTTTGTTCGGTAAGTATTCATAAATCAAAATTAGTTCCTTTTGATGAATGCAATATCCAAGAAGCTTCACAAGATTCCGATGTTGAAGACTTGCAATACAAATGACTTCGTTCTTGAATTCATCAAGGCCTTGTTGGGATGTTTCTGAGAGTCGTTTCACAGCTATTTCTCTTCCGTCTTTCAACGCACCCTGAAAGATCGGCTAGGATTTGGATTACGAGTTTATGGTGACTTATAGTTCCGTATATTTTACATTTTCGAGTTGTGGTAGTGATAAGCAATGTGTCGTATTTAAGATGCATAAAAATTACCTTGTAAACAGGACCAAAGCCACCTTCTCCAATCTTATTGCAAACACTAAAGTTACATGTGGCCTTTGCTACTTCAAAAAGGCTAAAAAATTGTAAATCATCAAGATGTTTCATCGGCATACTTGTATTCTTCTCATCAAACTGGTCTCCTACAAATTCAAATGTTCCAGAGTGTTTAAATTTTGTATTATGTAAACATGCAAAATTGCCACCATTACTTGATCCTATGTGTTACCTCGCCCTTTCGTGTGAGGCCTGCTATTTATCTTTCTACAGGCATATGCAATTGCGAAGATAAGTGGCACAACTAACGAAGTGAAAACCACCACAATAATCACTCTTTTCATTTTGTTGAAATCGGACAGGGAGTCCAAAAGACCTTTCAGTAAGACAAAACAATAGTTTAGCACTAATAAACATAAGATAAAAACACATAATTAAATTATAGAATATTATCATTTCTAGGTGGTCTAGAAAAAAAAATCATAAACGCTTCTAGCATATTTTTTTTAACTTGTTTTGTTTTATAGGGAACATGCTAACCAAAGGAGCAGATAAGTGTTTTTTTTTTTTTTTTTTTTTTTTTTGAGTTTTGTCATGTTAACGAATTTGAGGTGTTCGCTCCCCACGTGAATATGTTGTGTCGGATTTTTTAACGTCCGTTGCCCTGGGTAGCGAACTCCCTAGAAACACTTATCATTTTTTTTTTCTAAAACACCTAGATATCATTTTTTGCTGTAAAACATGTATATACCTTCTAACTCAGTGGCGTCCATTCTTACGAAAATATCTTGATCTCCATCATACTCTCTAGTGTCCATAAGCTCATCAAACCATAGCAAACATCCACTTCCACCATTTCTTATATCTAAACTTCCATAGCCTGTACAAGAGCAATTCCTTTTGCAAGCTATCTCACATTCTGCTAGAGTCATGGTCACATTATACCACGACCTTCGCGTATCGGGTACCTTAATTCCTGAAATTTTCCAAAACCCATCCCCATTCCCACAATTCAAAGGCTTTTTGCGTTTACAACCACTTACCCAATCAGATGCCTTCCATTCTTCTGGATTTCTTGGTTCAAAACCTTGCATACATGTACAAGGTGGATGCCTTCTAATGCTACAAACTCCAAAAGGACCACACAGTGAATAATGGTCACAACTATCTACGATACCCTCGGAATACACAACCCAGTCTTGGATCCGCTCAATCCAATGCAAAAACAGTGTCTTGCCATCCCATGTCAAAACTACTCTTTGAACAACCGAACTTTTAAGCTCATATTTCAAATAGATTTCCTTCTCATTGATCACAAACTCCGTGGAGTAAATCTGGTTTTCCTTTTCAGTAGGAAATCCACTAAAACCAACACCATTCCATGGTCCAACTCTTGCCAGTAAAACTTCACCCTGCCACCCTAAAGTTTGTGGATATCCATTTGTGTCCACAATATTCCTATACACACCAATGGATGGATCATCAGGACTCTTCCAAGATGTCAAGAACCTCTCTAACCCCGTTACCAAATCCTTACCAAATTTCATCCCCGCTAGATGTGTGTCACCAGGATAGTCAAAACTTTGCCAGATCAGAACGTTGTTGGTACTATTTCTCTTCCACACAACAAGATTTCCGGAATCTAGAAGCTGCACCACCACCGAACTATTACGCTGAACAGATACCGTTGAACCGGATGACCAGACCTGGGGGTTACCGCCATTGTGAATCACCAGATTTCCGTGTGTGCTGAGTTTGAGCATGCCTGATTTATCTGTGATTGGTGTCTCCCTGTTAGCAACCCATACAACAGTACCCTTTGATATCTTCTTGTACCATATCCCCAGGTATCGGTTTTTCGACTTCCCTGGGCTAAAAAAGCCCAGCTCAAACATTTGTCCTTCTGAAACAAGCGTTTTACCATCTTTGATTTTTTGATCTGCAGACATGGAATCTCTTGCAGTGCAATCTGATAGCAGCAACATCAAAGTAATGAAGAAGAATACATGTGTGAACTGGTCCTCCATGATGATCTAGAGCAATGATATTGTTAGCAAAGTATCAAAACTGGAAGTTGTAAATACTTCAAACGGTTTGAAAGACTATTAAATGACTATATTAATATATGTAGTATTATTTCAATTTAATTATTTTATCAGTAAGACTATTAAATGACTATATTAATAATTTAAGAAATATTCCAATGTATGAATCTAAGGACTATTGATGATCAAAAGCATTTTTTATTCATCTTCAAATGGTTTAAAATTCGAGCATCTAAAGTCAACTAATCAATACTAGTTTTTATTTACAACAATTTGGCATTTTTACAAGATATACAAAGATAAAGAGCCTGTAACACCTTAATTTATAACCTATTTAAAGATACGCATTTAGTAAGTTATCAATACTTACTGAGAATACGCATTTAGTAATTTATCAATACTTACTGAGAACACAACTCAAAAACACATTAAGGTTATGATTTGAATGATATTATTTTAACGACAAATTTCTTTTAATCCATGTTGCCTCTAGACTTGAACCCAAGATCTTACCCTTCCAAATCTAGGTGTTTAAAGATTTTACCTTTATCAATGGACAACTACCCCATTAGTTATTGTTTTATCTATAAGAATAAAATAAATCACTTTTATAATTTATTTAGGGTAAGTTACACTTTTCGTCCTTTATGTTTGTATCGGATTGCAATGGATAGCCTTTAACTTGAATAATTACAGTTACAATCCTTTATTTGGAAAACTCATTACACGCTAGGTTCTTTAACACTAACCAAGTTAAAATTTTCAGTTAGGTCTGGTCAGTTAAGGGTAATTTAGTCATTTTACTAACTTAATTAGTATTTAATATAGTTTTATTAAAAAAAACAAGTCAACAAACAATATTCAGTCTCTAAAGTCAACACCCTCTTTCTCTTTAACCTAACCTAAACTTCACCTGCCACTCCAGTCACCATTCGGTCACCACTGCCACCACCACCGCAACACCTCACTGCACCACCGCTCTGGCCACCAACTAAACCCTCACCACCCATATCTCTTCCTCCCAAAAACCACCACATATCACCATTAACAACCGACAATGTTCTGCAACAATCGATTCGAATCATTAAAGTTAAAGGCTAACCATTACAATCCGATACAAACATAAAGGACGAAAAGTGTAATTTACCCATTTATTTATGAAAGATTCGCATGTATATATCTAGGTCCAATGTATCTAGTAACTATTTGATACTTGACAACTATGAATAAAGCAATAAAGAAATACAGATCCAAAGTAATGGAATTTTTAATCCATCCTCTGATGGTTTAAAATTCAATCATCTAAAGTCAAGTGAATGATAGCTTTTATTTATCGACAACTCTATAGTAACATTATTATTAGTGGGTGGAGATACAATAGTAAGTTTATTTTGCTAGGAAGGCTAGGAAGTGATCTTGACCATCCATTAAGTTAATCAAGGGCTAAGATTAAATCAGGGAAATTGAAAGGAAGAAAAAAGGCGCGTGAGTTTGTTCAAGGGCATTATAGTCAATCCAAGCCAATAGTTTCTCTCTCCTCCAATCCCCCCCATTTTTTAAACGTTAATAACTCTTTCATACGACATTATTTTTTTATAAAAATTGCATCAAAAAAACGGCCGTTTTTTATCTTTAAAACGAGTATACTATTGCTATATTTTTAAAAAAAAAAAAAAAAAACTCAGTTGTGTAAAACGCAATAGAAAAACCACCAGTTACGTAAAACGCAATGAAAAAAAACCCTAAAAATGACATTTTTCTAAAACGCAATGCACCAAAAACACAAAGAAATGACTTATTTGTAAAACGCAATGGCCAGAAAACACAAAGAAATGTCTTATTTCTAAAACGCAATAGACTGAAAACACATAAAAAATTGTTTTACCTAAAACGCAATGCACAAAAAACACAAAGAAATGTCTTATTTGTAAAATGCAATGGCCAGAAAACACAAAGAAATGTTTTATTTGTAAAACGCAATGGCCAGAAAACACTTAAAAATGTCTCATTTCTAAAACGCAATGACCTAAAAAAACAAAAGAAAGTGTTCTCTGTAAAACGCAATTAACTGAAAACACCTAAAAATGTGTTTTACCTAAAACGCAATGACTAAAAACACTTCAAAAATGTGTTTTACCTAAAACGCAATGACTAAAGATACTTAAAAATGTGTTTTTTCTAAAACGCAATAGCCAGAAAACACATAAAACTCTCTTATTTCTAAAACGCAATGGACGCATAAAACTGTTTGTGAATTGTCTGTGAACTGTCTGAATTGTCTACGAATTACTGTCTTCGAAATGAGCCAATTTCTGGAAAATTAATTTTTCTGATGCGTTTTTAGTCAGCTCAACCCCAGCCAGGGGCTCTGCCCCTTGGACCCCGCCAGGGGCTGCCGCCCCCGGACCCCCGCCAAGATCGTAAAACGCAATGACTAAAGAAAAACCCAGATCGTGAAAATGAAATTAAAGAATTTCTTACATGGATCGAAGCCGGTTTCTTCATCAATTAACGAAATTTGAAATGATAGAAACACTTATCAGCGATTGAATCGAACAAATCGAGTGATTATCTTCAAAATCATCAGAAAAACGAGATTTTGAATGAAATTAAACTGGGTTTTCTTCGAAAAAAGCTGAAGAACACGTTGATCGGGTGGTTGAATCATTGATTGATGACGAAAATCACACTATAATGTAGTGATTATTGAGATAGTAAGTGAAGAAAAGGTTGGAGATGGTGGGTTTTGAAAATGGTGGGTTTTGAAGTAACTGGGGAGAAGAAGGAAGAAGAAATGATGAGATTGACTAAAATACCCTTTCTCTTTATTTTAAAATTTGCCACATGTCATAATCATATGGCTTCCTATCCTTTCTAGCCAAAATTAACTTCATATTTGATATTTTCCCTATTATTAGTTACTTGAGAATTATGAGAACTAATTATAACTACTCTTAACCCCCACCCCGCGCGCGCGCGCGCGCGAGCGTGACGGGCGACGACATAAAACCGTGTTACCAGCGTTGGGGTGTGGGGCGTAAGGCGTAAAACCGAGCTAAGTAGCAACCAAACGACGACCAAAATCGGAAAAAAAAAAGCATAAAACAAAATCACGAATTTTTAACATCGAGTAACTTACGTGACGTAAGACATAGACGAAGTTGAATGTATACCGATACGTATTAAAATTTTGATGGGGTAAAACAAACATGAGGGACTAAATGTAACCACCAAACACCGTAGTAAATAACAACCAAACGACAACTAAATCCAAGAAAAACCGTAATAAATATACAACATCACCAAAGTTTTATTAAAAAATGAAACTATGAAAGTTTACTGTATACGAAGAAAAAAATAATAAAAAAGAAAAGAAAAGACAAAACACACACACAAAAAAAGCCACTGTTCCTCAAAGTGTTAAGAATTAATAGATATAATCAATTTTAACTAATCAAAGAATATATTAGCAAAATTAGAGCACTCATAATAAAATTCTCATTCGATTCTCCATACCAAAATTATAAAGAATATATAAGATTTTGTGGGTTTTTACTCTTACATTGGACTGCCATCCTAAAACCCCACTCCCCAAATTACATGAGAAAGTAAAATAAGCCCCAATATTTAAGGTTCACTTTCATCTCCTATCCAATATTTTATTTTAATATACTGTTGGGAGTGTAAAAAATATATTATTTAATTGATTATAAATACATATGAGAAATCAGATGTGAGTTTTTTTAAGTTTACAAATTTTATGAATAATATGTATTTTAATTAAATTATATTCGATAGATAGGGACGAAGGTTTCATAGTGAATGCTCTTACTCCAGCTTAAATTTTACAAGGTTCAATCATTTAGTTCTCATTTTTTTCAGTTTTTCGCCTTTATCCATCACACGTGTTGGTCCATTCTCCAAAAATTTAGAAACGACTTTTTTAAAATTATGGGAATTCAAAAAACCATATACGGTGGGGTTGATGTTTCTGAATTAAAAAGGTGGAAAAAAATAAATATAAAACTTTATAGATGTATCTTCAAAGACCATACGGTGTCCTAGCGTGGAGTGGGGAAGGCAAAGCCCCTTTATGCCAAATACACCACCCCGCACTCCATGTCATTAGGGTATTACCCCTCTTGATGGCAAGATCTCCGTGCGCATTGCCCCTCTTGTTTAACATAACCAACTTGATTTTGGGGCTTTGCCCTTGCCTCCCTTGCCCTTCATCACACCTTCCTTTTTTTTTTTTTTTTTTTGATATGGAGGGCAAAGTTCACATGGTCTACATGACATCTACATGGCAGGGTGGGGGCTTTGCCTATACTCTCATGACTAAAAAAATCATAAACAATCTTTGACTTCAAGGTCTTTTGTTAGTTCTTCTTGGCTAAAAACGCAAGCATTTTTAAGCTCGTTTTTGAGACACATACATGTAATATTGTTTTTTACATAGCTTTTACATATATGTATCTTGTGTTTAATTAAAGTGTGTTTACATATGTGTAACTTGTGTTCAAATTGTGTTTACAAAACATTTACATATATATAACTTGGTTGGTACATATATGTATCGTGTTTGGTATATGTGATACATGTATGTATACTTGTGATATATATATATATATATATATATACACACCCTGGAAACTTACATGTATCTTACTTATAATCGATTTCTGCTAAAAAATGCAAGTACTAATTCATATGCTATAAATATCGCACGTCTATTTTGTTGTTTGGACTTATTCGTATTTTGTTTCTAACGGTTTATATGAGATTGTACAGGTTTCATAGTTGAGGGGTTAAATTGCAACATGTGCAAATATACAAGGACTGGTTTACAGAGTCTTGAAGAATGAAGGGTCCCGATTGTAAAGTTGTTTGTGAGCTCATATATAAAGGCTATTAGGGTTTCAGTTGTGCTCTAACACCTTAGAAATCAGTTCTCTTTCTCTCCCTCTCTCTATAAAAGTTGTTAGGGTTTGTTCGTTTTGATCCTGTGTGATCTTCATATTTTGTTCATATTCTTTGATGTAGCAGTTGATTTTGTATTGAAGTATTGGTTGTAATCTTATGATTTGTAAGATCTAGGGTTTCTGGGGGAACGTTTTTGTGACACCCGACTATTTTAAGCCTGTACCGTACTAGCGTGACACGTGTTATGAATAAATAAAGGCAATACTTTGTTAAAAATTATGTTGACAATAATAAGATAAATGCTTATCGCGTAACGAACAAAATGCGAAACGAACGTCGGTGACTGCCCGATTAATGTTAAAATCCTAAAAATATTTTGTTATATTTAAAATTCTATATTCAATGATATTTGTGAAGAAAATTTAATTAAAACGCTTAAAATCTTTGTTTTGCGAATTTAAACACATACTGCGCAATATTGCGCGTATACTGAAAAATACAGACAACACAGCCAGTCTAGGCAAACAAAAAATTATTCAGTAATTTTTTGATGAGTTAATTTTTATAAGTTGATAAAATAATTTCTAAAATGCTTTAAAAGCGATAAAACGCAATATAAAATACCCGGTAGTCAGTTAAATACCTGGTTTGGCTTAATATATATTATATATGTGTACGTATATGTAGTGTATGTGTCTCCCATATGGGTGCCCACCTTTTTCTTGTTTGCTTTCAAATTGCCAAGTGTAAGCCTAGAAATAAAACTAATCATTAAAAACTTCTCCATACTCCATGTAATACACAATCCTAACACCAAAAATCGTCATCTCACTCTCTCTCTCTCTCTCTCTCTCTCTCTCTCTCTCTCTCTCTCTCTCTAGCTCTCGACCGAACACACCCATCCACACCACCAATTTCAAAATCTTGAAGTTTCCTTGAAGATCAAGACCATTCCAAGCTAGTTTCAAGTGGTTTTGAAGATTCAAAGGAGCTTCCAAGTGATTTCAAGAAGGAACAAGCAAATCATCATCATCAATCTCATCAAAACCCATTTATTTTTTAAAGGTATAAGCTTATTTTTCAAGTTCATGTTCTTATTTCTTGATGATGATGAAAGAAAGTTTCTCAAACACATGGATTCTTCATAACACTTGAACTTAAAACAACAAATGGTTTTAAATAAAATTAAAATGGAAGTATATGTGGGTATGTACATAGTCGTGAGTGTGTGTGCGTGAGGGTTAGTGAATGTGTTTTGATTCTAAGTTGAGTTTTGATTGACATGATTCTTGAAAGATGATTTATGTATGATTAAAAAGGGTTTTGATTAAAGAAGATATGATGAATGATGAACATATAAAAAAGTGAATTCTTGGAAGTATATGTATGTGTCTTGTATATATATATATATATGCATATGTATGAACATGTGGGTTTTTGTTTGATTGCTCATAAATGTGTAAGAATGTCCCATGCAATGGAATCAAAATGATTAGATGGATGATTTAAGTGAATTTTATGTTTTGGAATATTTGAAGATGTGATAAATATATGTTGGATGCATTTAAGTTGATAAATGATGAAGATATGATGATTATGCATTAAGTGCTTGTACATGGATGTTAGTGATGATTTGAGGATGAACTTGAAATGAAATGAAATGATATGAGAAAGATGGAGTAAAATCTGATTATAAACATGGTAAAATGATGTTAAATAATGTTTTTTGATAGTATAAAAGTTATGTCATAAGTTTATTAGCTTTGCATGTTATACATGTAGCTTGAAAAGTAGTAAAATGGGTGAAATTGCATGATTTATGTGACTAGTGTGAAATCTGCACTAATATGATTATTAACACCTTTATATTCAGTAAATAACATGTATTGTGCTAAAATATGAAGTCGTGACGATTTGGGATGGTTATAGTACGATTCGGTACGAAACTATCCGTTTAAAAAACGTTAAAAATCAGCTTTTAAAGTGATTTTTGCAAAACTGTTTAAATCAGAATATAAACTAATATTAAGTATCTTTGGTGTTTGGCTAGTCATACGTGACTTCCGATGCCCGAAACGTTACCGAAAACGTTAAAATAGGCATATTTCAACGTACGTAAAAACGGGTTGTTTAAAGGTGACCTTTATATTTTACAATGTGATATATGAATTTAAGTATGTGCAATGTGATATATTAAGTGTTGTCATGATAATAAGAGTTTAGACTATGCATGTGCGTTTGTACGATAAAAATGGTAAACTATGCTAAAAGTCACGTTATGTGTATAATTTATTTATCGAGCATGAAAATAGTATATAGGTTAACTCGATGAGTTATTTTGTATATAAATGCTTTAAAAATGATAAAATATATAAGTTAACGAAGTACATGTTATACGATATGCGTCGAATGTCACACCCTGACTTTTGCGGAAGCGTATACGTGTGACTCGATCAGTTTCATTGCATTCAATTATAATAAACAACTACATGACTAAAATATGATGTTCATCCATTCATAAGTTTTAGAAACATTACAAATATAAGTTGTTTAAGTTAAGTTACAACCATCCAAAATAATAATAAGTTCCATAAAAGGACTTTTTAACAAAAGACTATTAAACCAAGGCTTTACTTCATATATCTTATTCAGGATAAGATATACAAATCAAACCTTTCAAAATAGGATGACATCTAATCTTGAAATTACTTCTTGAAATCATTCCCAAAGCCGCAAGATCCATTTAGTTTCCTGAAATACATGTAATTTGAAAACATCAACAAAAGTTGAGCGAGTTCATGTGTTTTGTATGTGAGCTCGTATAAACTTGTAAACATTTGAGAGAATTCCTTTGATAACCGGTATGTAAAGCGTCTATGAACAGATCATTAATGTTTTGCAAGGACATTAATATGTGTGGTGCGTAGGAGGTGCTCAAACCTAACGAATTTCCTCTGGTCCATCCGGCGGGAACGACATAGTCACCACATGCAGCCACACAAGGACCCATGAGTGGGGCTCGCTAGACCCGATAGATCTACCACTCCTGCCCCTCGGTCTTAACTAGATTAATGGCACTTAGGAGAGATACTACCCCTCCACATGATCTAACAGTTTATTCCTTAGCTAAACCATACCATTGAAACATGTATTTCACCCCCGATAGTTATAAATCAGAAAAACAGTTATGAAAAAAAGTAGGACATGAACTCATTAGTTTACGTCAGTTGTCTCGTGTACTCAAAGTCTCTCTATCCGCGGGTCGTACCACTACCTACACACATGCTATGGTTTATTGGACGTTTAGGTCGTGTAACGACTCTTAGCCTTAGTTATCTATTAAGACTTATTTTGGAATCTTGGTATACTTTGAGTTACACGTTTGGTGTATGTTGTTTATATAATTATATAATTCCGAATTATATAAATATTAGTTAAAATAAGGATATTTTAACTTAAACTATTTCCATCCAATTATTTGGAATATTGTTAAAAATAATATATTTTTAACTTGTTTCATCAGATGGTTCTCACATATATATTTTCAAGTATAGGTATACTTGTATGTTATCTTGTATTCTCATATTTGTGTATGCGTATTTTACCAAGTGTTGATGGTGTATGTCGGTATGTACTTATACGTATAGGAATACGTATTTTCTTATATTTATTAAGTATTCTTTACTTAATTTATGTATAATTTTCCGGAATATTATTTTTGTACAATTAAAAATCACCAACTTTATATTCTTAAAATGTATATATTTTAAGAGAATTTTATAGAAAAATATCTATAAATTTTTTTTGATAAAATATGAATACTAACACATATATCTTAAAAATAATATATTTTTAAGTTGTTCTTGAAAATATTTATTTTCTCCCACTTTAAAAATAATATATTTTCTACCTTGACAAAATATGATATATTTTATAATAGTTGTAAAAATTCACACTTTGTCGTTTCTTCGGTTTCAAAAATACCGTTTACCACATTTGTCAAGATACGAATTTATTTCCGGAATATATATATATATATATATAGTCCAAATGTCCATTGTCCGATTCGTCCGATATTTGGGTATAAGTTATATATTTATTTTTCTTGTGATTTTTGTAATATTTCATATTACAATTTTTAGTATTTTGGTGTGATATATTATTTTCAAGGTTTCTAATTTTTAGTATAACTAATACAAGCAATATACATGTAGCACATAATTTTGTGACTTCTAAATATATATTTTCCTAAATATATACTTAGTCATTTTTATTATTAAAAATCAACCTCCAATACTTGTAATTTTTATAACAAAAATTATGGCAAATTTTATATTTAAAACCATGACCAAAAATTACTTGTAAACACTTGTTTAAAAAATATTTTTCTAAGTGTTGGATTTTTATAAAAATTTTGCCATAGTTTCCCTTGAAAATGGAGGTTTCCATGCTTATTAGCATATCATTTTCTTTCCAAAAATTCATCATCAATCATCAACAATTATAATACAACTTACCATAAGCCATAACATGCACTTTTACAAGATGGTATGAACTTGAAGATTTATAAAATCTTGTAGTAATTTAACATGATGTTTAACATGGTTTAATAACCCTAAAAACATGATTCTTATTTCATAAAACTCATTCTTACAAATTTTCAATCTTTACAACTTGTAACTCACTTTTACAAAAATTCATCTTCTTGGATTTTTCATGTTTTCCATACTTTACTAGTTCCATTTTAACACCTAAAACATGGTTATTTTCTTTCAAAATCAAAGCATGTTAAATCTTGATGTAAACTTTATTTTCTTGAAACTTTTATCTTTGAAATCTTATGTTTTTAAGACATACAACTTGTAGGAATCATCATCCTACACAAAATCAAGCTCATCTTCAAGTTCATACTTAACATAAAGGATGATCAACTTAGATCTTTCAAGATCCATCCTCATGCTTGCTAGATCATGTTTTAAATCATCATCTAGCAAGCTTTTATGTGGTGATCTACACCATACATGCAAGAAATCAACAAACAAGTTCATCACATACACTTAAACAACTTAGATCTTCATGATTTCAAGCTTTATTCTTATGTTCATGTTCTTGTTTTGGTGTGATCTTTAGATTATCTTGTTACTACATACTTTAACTACTAGGATCAAGTGTAAAAACAAGATCAAGAGAGCTTACTACTAGCACAAGGGCTAGGGAAGATCAAGATGCAAGATAAAGAAGAAAAGAGGTGGGTAAAAGCTCCTTGAGATGGTCCTTCAAGTTCCTTTGCTTGAAACCTTCCTAACTATGCTTGAATCACCTTAGAGACACCTTAGATTGCTTGAAAGTGGACTTGAAATTGATGGTGAAGAAAGGGGTGTTTGGCCGTGAGTATGAGAGGGAGAGGAGAAGGTTTGTTGAGTGTTTGAATGTAGTGAAGATATGTGTGATGATGTTTGGTGATAATGTTCTTTTAATCTCCAACAATAGTTTACACAAAGGGTATTATGTTTAGTATCTTTACTGCATACTCAATTATATATTCAAGAAAATGGTGAGGGTGGGCCCCCTATGTTGACCGTCTCCTGGGGGGGGTCATGGTTGCATTTCAATGGTAAGTTAGTTAATTTAGTTACATTTCAAATGTTAAGTTAGGTGTTAAGTATGTTTAGGTGTTTTAAGATTTAATATGGTGTTTAGTGTTAATTACTAGCTTTATGATGTTAAAACAATGTTTCTAGTTCAAATTTAGTGCTTCTGGTAGTGTCCGGTTGTTCGTTTGGTTATCGGTTCGTTAAGGTGCTAAATTGCGCAGTTTAGTGTATTATGAGACACCTTTTATGGCAGTTTTCATTCCTGACACTTTACAAGTTATTCTAGATAATTAGACCTTATTTCTGCACAATATTTTGGTGTTAAAGTGCTGAATTTTGCTGATTTCTGCAGAATTCTGCATTTAGGGTGTGTTTCGGGGCACTTTTTGGTGCTTAAATCGTCACTCGGAAGGTAGTTTTATAACCCTTACTTTCCTACATAGAATTCTAGTGTAAACTTTGGTTCCGGGACTTATTCTGTGTCCTAACATGATGTCTGTCTGAGTACTGAACTCCCGTTAGTTCTACTAGTTTATCTAATTATTGTGCTAGTTTCGTTCTGTGCACTAATTTAACTATTTCAAGTTGCATTTTAACAATTATAAGTAACATGCAACATGTAATGTATTTGGGAGTCCTTTGAAAGTAAATCATGCAATCATTCATATCATAAATTCATCATACACCACCATATATTACAAGTTACTGTTCACATTGTACGAAAATACAAGGAAAAGTGCCAGTTGTCACATTCTCCCCCCGTTAAAAGAATTTCGTCCTGAAATTTAGGTTGTGTTATCGGTTGCAGGGGAGTTGTGAAACAAATGCGGATACTTAGACTTGATTTGGTCTTCATGTTCCCATGTAAACTCTAGGCCATGACGTGAATTCCAACGGACTTTGACAAGTTTGATACGACTTCTCCGTGTTTTCTGGACCTTCCAGTCCGTAACCTCAACAAGTTCTTCAGTAAATTGGAGCTTGTCATTGATGTGAATCTCGTCTGAGGGAATGACGACTGTTTCTTGAGCAGGACTTTTCATGAGATTAGACACGTGAAACGTGTCGTGGACACTGCTAAGTTCTTCTGGAAGCTTCAGCGTGTATGCAACGGTTCCGATCCTTTCCAGGATCTCGAAAGGCCCAATGTAACGCGGGTTCAACTTTCCACGTTTACCAAACTGTACCATGCCTTTCCAAGGCGAGACTTTCAACAAGACCATATCTCCAACTTTAAATTCCAACGGTTTCTGCCGCTTATCGGTGTAACTCTTCTGTCTATCACGTGCAGACTTGATACGATCACGTATCTGAGCAATCTTATCTATAGTTTCCTGAACCAACTCTGGACCAATAAGCTATTTATCTCCGGTCTCCGCCCAACACAACGGGGACCGACACTTACATCCATATAAAGCTTCAAACGGGGCGGCCTGAATGCTGGTGTGATAACTATTATTGTAGGAAAAATCCACTAATGGCAAGTGAGTATCCCAACTTCCATCAAAGTCCATCACACAAGCACGTAACATGTCTTCCAAAGTCTGTATCGTTTGTTCACTTTGGCCGTCCGTCTGAGGGTGAAAGGCAGTACTAAGGTTCAATTGTGATCCAAAAGCCTTCTGAAACGTCTGCCAAATCCTCGACACAAAACGACCATCTCGGTCGGATATGATGGAAACAGGCACTCCATGACGTGCCACAATCTCCTTGAGATATATTTCTTCCCACTTCTCCGTGCTATCTTTCTCGCTGATTGGTAAGAAATGCGTGGACTTAGTGAGTCGATCAATAATCACCTAAATCATATCATGACCTCTTTGGCTTCTCGCCAGCTTGGTAATGAAATCCATCGATATCTATTCCCACTTCCATACGGGAATCTCAGGTTGTTGCAACAACCCTGATGGTTTCTGGTACTCCGCATTAACTTTGGCACAAGTAAGGCAGTTACCCACATATGTAGCAATGTCGGCTTTCATCTTGGGCCACCAATAAAAGTCCTTCAAGTCTTGGTACATCTTGTCGGATCCAGGATGGATAGAGTACCTTGACTTGTGAGCTTCATCCAAAATGAGTGTGCGTAGATCGCCGAAGAATGGTACCCAAATTCGTTCCAAGAAGTACAATGTTCCATCTTCCCTTGGCATCAATTGCGCTTCCATTCCACGTAATGATTCAGCTCGTAGGTTATCTGGCTTAAGCGCTTCTTGCTGAGTGATCAGAATGTCGCGCTCTGGTCAAAAATAAGATTTATAAGCCCTAGTTACACTTAACGATAGCTAGTGGTAGCAAGGGGTCGAACCATGAAGAGTAAGTGGTTTGCGAATGGACTTTGAATGATTTGTAGAAGTTGTCACTTTTATGAAGCTTGCTAAATTGTTTTTGTGGTTTTTGTTTGTTAAAAAAGATGTTGAATAAAATTACTAAAATGATTGGATTGATTAACTACTAATGATTAACAATTTGCAAGAAAACTTGATTAGAAAAAAACAATATGGAATAACAAGGTTCACACCGGTTTCAACAAATGCAAGACTTAGGGTTACCATGTATTCTAATTTGATTTACTCGAATTAATTCATTAACGGGTCAATAATCACAAAGCTTAGGTGCCAATCACTATCAACGTCATAGACAACGGACTATGATGCACTTCGTTACCTTGGACTAACAAATCCTATCAAGAGACAAGGCATAAATACGTGTATTCGTTTCACAAAGTCAAATTTAATCATTCATTCGATAATTCATAAATGCAATACAAACGTAGGACAATTGTCTCAAGCTTCAAATGTAATTCAAGTTGTCACAAACCAAAAATCAACACATAGCAAAACCTAAATCATACAAAAGTTTACACCGGGGTGAAACCTCCAAGGAATTAGCCGCTCATGGAAGGACGAACGCTATCACCGGATAAAAGGAACTTGAGCTTGAACATCTTGCAACCTTGAATGTGATGGAAATGGATGTTAGGGTTTATGGTGATGAAAGGTTGAAGGTTTGATGAATGATGGTGATGATGGATTAGGGTTGTAAGATGAAGATTGTGATGAATTTGTTGATTTGGATGATGGATGTGATAGAGATGGATTAGAGATGATAATAGTTGGTGAGAAAGGCTCCCAGATTGAATTCAAAAATCAAAAGAATGTGTAACTCCCGAAAATTGATGACCCAAGATGTTTTTATTCGTTCCCATAACAAAGAAACACAAAAATCATGATCTGACCATAGACATGGCGTCACCGACGGGCCCTTAGGGCGTCGCCGACGGGTCTTCAAAATCCCAAAAACCGGCGACGCTTTAAATTGTTGTTTACGGCGTTTTCTAGTGACAGAAGTCTTCAGGCGGCGTCGCCGACGGCCCAGGAGGGCGTCGGCGACGATATGTGTAAACCTCAACTCCTGTTTTTCGCGTTCCTTGCTTCCGGTTGACCCGTTGCGCGTCCCGATGGTTCGTTTTTCATCCCGGTGACCCATAAAGCTCCCGAAAAGCTCCTTAAACTCCGTTAAACCTGCGAAACACAAATTTAATTAAAAGTAGGCTATTCGAGATTAAAAGTCAAGTAAAAATATTAACTTAAACATTTATGAATGTCGGTTTCCGAGCACGTATCACATCCCCACACTTGTCCTTTGCTTGCCCTCAAGCAAATCTATTTTTCACTTTCATGTGAGTCGAACAAGAAATACATTCCCCATTCCTGAGACGAAGGTTAAGGTCAATTGTCATGCCCAAGTTCAAACTTTTTACAATTTCAACATATTTAGCAATAATTGGTTAATTATATAAAAGTAGTTATCCAAGATTACCCCGCCCGTGAAACCAACAAATCATGCACATCCCTCACAATGTTCTTTCCACTCAGTTTATAAATTGGCTAATTCTCATAATGTATTAGCACTTCAAAAAGTAATCGCTCAAAACCGATTAGAACACGTACCCGCATAGGCTTGCAACTCAATCATTCTCCACCACCGAACACGAATACTAAGCACAAGTCATAAGGTCTTTGTAAGGGTTGTAACAGGGCTAGGCTAAGGGTAGGAAAATAGGATATTTTAAAGTGGCTAAGGTGATGAAAAATTCAATTTTTATTACAAACAACTACTCCAAACAAAACTAAACTATAAACATCAACTTCGAGGCAATGATTTTCGCCTTTTATTCAACAACTAGAAACACATGTTTTTGTTCTTTTCTCAACGATTTTCTATTCTTTTTCACAACATTTTCTGATTTTTCTCTTTTTTTATATGTAAACAAACAATTCACAGCTATACAAGCTTGACTCCTATAATTGAATTTCTATCACACGGGTTTAAAAGAAAAAGGTTTAAGGTTATGGGCTAAATGGGTTGTCAAACGAAAGGGTTAGGCTCAAACTTGGCTACTAAAGGATAAATTTTTGGGTAAGGATATATAAATGGTGTAAAAGGAAAAGGTTTACCTAATTCCTTAATAATTCTTGTGCTTGTATTCGGTCTATGGTCTCAAACGTATCAAAAGTTGCAAGTTCTACAATACATGACTAATGGTCCACTCAAACAAAGAAACATAAATATGTAATTCTATGATATAAAAGTGGCTCAAAACCTCACATATATAAAGGGTATGGTATGTGACATGCATAATGTGCTAGTTTCTTAGGCGGATTATTTCCAAATAACCACCCGCTAAATACCTGTCATGTTATTAATTTGAACTTGACCATGACAAAAGACCAAATGGATTGTGCCATCCCTCGTTGACTTAGTTACTTGTGCTTTAAGACCGCTTTCGAAACAAGACATTTTTTAAAAAATTTTGAAATTTTCCCCCATCCCCACACTTGAGGTAAACATTGTCCTCAATGTGTAGTATTTAAATGAACCGGTCAAAATTGAAAAACTTTTACTACTCCCCCATCCCCACACTTGAGGTAAACATTGTCCTCAATGTGTAAGAACTAGAGTTTTTGGAAACGCACAAGGGATGTGACACGGCTAATTTCCCAAAAATTCCACCCTGAAAATTAAAATACAATTACAATCTACTTATTACTAACTAAGAATCATGGAAAAGGAAATGCATGCACCTGATTTTTGTCGCTGGATGCTCATGTCTTCTTCTTCTATTCACAAAACGGTCGTCCCTCGAACATGATCTACCTACAAATCTTAACCCTTGTGTAGAAGCATGCTTCTCACAACCATTGAAATTTGTTAGCTACTTAGTTCTACCATTTTTATGAAAATGTTACCAAGTCATGCGTTAATTTACCTTGATTTATGTGGAAAATTAATTTACAACAACAACAATCCTAACTCACTTTCGTAGGAATCACGGTTGCATTTAGCTTATGCAACAAGCCCTTTTAAACCCCCCAATAGATTGGGAGGACGAGTAGGTCTCGTGAAGGTTATATAGGGAACACGCCCACAATGTTCATTTAACTAGGAAAAGAAATACTAACGAAATAAAAAAAAAACCAAGATATACAACAACAAAATACATGCCTCATCGTCACCGCTGGTATCTCTCATTCGGGTCGACTCGCGGGTTCGGGTGGTATGAGTAACCCGTGATAGCCTCGAACATCTCCCGGTAGTTGTCGAGGGGACTCGGCTCTCCTTGTGCTGGCGGCTGGATTGGAAGCAGGATGAAACTAGACCCTACTGCCTCGGGCCAATGAGGTGACGGATCAGATGGGCCTCGTGGAACACGGAGGTTGGAGTAGTCGGTCCACCCCGCGTGTTCTACATAGGGGAGACCTGCTTCATAATCTCTCCGATGTCGCTCCTGATCATGGAGGACCTTGGCATTATTAATAGCCATTTCATTAGAAACGTATAAAGCACTCCATCAGCGGCCTTCCAATGTATTTTGCTCATTTCGTTGTCTCTCCTCATTTTCCTCCCATGCCCGTCTTCGGGCCGCCTCTTGCTCCTGCATTTTTACCAAATGCTCCATCTATGATCTTTGTAGAGCTTGGAACATTTGCTGCTCTTCCATAAACTTCTCTATCCTTTCCCGATGGGCCGCTTGGAGGTCCCACTGTGCCTGCATCTAGGCTCCGTGCGTTTCCTCTTAGTTCTTCCTTCTTGCCTCATACTCTCTACCTTCTCCTATACATGCCGACACATTATCAAAAACCGCTTGTTGACCACGGTTAAAATACAGATACGATGGTACCCGACGCTGATTCACAACATTTGCCACATCTGCGAAAATTTCCCGAGTTAGCCGCTTGTACCTCTTCTTTTGTCCCCGTGGACCGGCAGGCTCAGTCTCATCTTCCTCATCAACCATCTCCTCATCATGACCACCCTCTTCGGCCTCACGCAGATCAGTATAAGTATAATTGTTTCCTTGCTCATCCTCCACTATATGAAGATGACCAAAGACTTTAACCGTGATTTTCCAGTGACGCTTTATTGATGCGAAGTTGAACTGGTAAATGGGCTTAGAAACCCATAGCGATTCTGGTGGCAATGTGTTCTGTTGTAAAATCATCGCGCTGATTAGCCGTACATATGTGATCATTTTTCTTGTACATGACTCCCTCGTGTCCCAAGTATTTATCATCATAATTTGCCGCCATGACAACCTTGGCGTCCCATATAACAAAGCATGTATAACCCGACAGTTGAGTGCCTTCATTTTCTCGCGGTCTCCGAACCGCACCATCACATTTTCTAACGAGATGCCTTGCAAAATTCTTCCCTCAAAAGACAAATTGTTCCTAGATTCCCCCGCACCTCCAGAACTTGGCAACACAGCCTCTAACATTTGATCCGGATCGGCAGTGTTGGTCTTATTATCCAAGAAACGATCATAATCATAATAATTGTACGCCTCGACCCCCAATGAATCAAATCTAGCAATGGCATTCATATGTTTGAAAGACATAATCATTTGGTTCTTCCCGATGTTGCCAATTAACTGCCATGTAGGAGTCGGCCAGTCAGACTTTTCAAACCTCAGAGTTGACAACCATTCACATACTGCTACTAGATAGACCCGTGAGGTGATATCCTCAAACCAATCCAATACTCGTTCCCACCTGAGCTCCTCAAACCTTTGAGTTATGCCAATTATTCGAAATTCCTCAACATTCACCGCACGTTCACACACTATCCTCTTTGGTACAGAAGTTTGCACACCCGTAACCATTTTTCACTTCCACATTTTCGCCTCTAACTTCTTGTTGTTGTACCTGGAAAGAGCCTTCATTTTGTTGTCTTTCCATGCTGAATCTGATTGACTGTTTTTTAACCCCTCCCAATCCCAATCTTGTCTATATAATTGCCCGTCACCTTCTTCCACTTTACTTAATTGCACCCATCTTCTCTGATAGTGACCCGAGCCTGAACCGGCTCCAGAGGATGAACCCTCTCCGGAGGTCTTAGCTCTCTTTCTCCCAAACATGGCTACAATAATAAGACAAAGGAACAATTAGTACACCCTAATCATCAAAACAATCTCAAACTATGAACAAAATCTGTGATGTTGCGGTTCAATTAATAACTAGATGCAAAATCGCCTTTTTAAACTTCCAAAGTCGCATATTTTGTCATCTATATATCAATTTAACATGTTTATGCACAATTTCTTATGATTCAACAATTTTCAACATCATCATTATGCTCAATCATGCAAAAATCTAGTGTAATCATCTCACTAAGACTAGAGCATGTTCAAATCCCACCCCAAATCAAGCAATCATCCTTAAATTTATGATAAACAACCAACTCTTAAACCATAACTTAAAATTTCGGAAGAAATCAACTAACCATATGATAATCATGCTTAAATTTAATGAAATTCCATACCTTTGATGTAGATGAACAAAAAAACTAAGAAAGATGCAAAGTAAGGAACTTGATGAACACCCTTCAAAAACCCGAATTTTTGACTTCATAAATCTTGCAAACAAGCAAGAATTGATGAAAACCATTATGGGGGTTTTGTTCTTCTCGAAAAAATACAGAAAATAGGCTCAAGAATCAAGTGATTTGGTTGAGAATTGAAAGAGTTATGAGTGAATGAAGATCTAGGGTTCTTGTGAGAGTTTTTGAGGAAGATGAAGTGTAGAGGGCGATGGTGAATGTTTGAGACTGATTAATTGAGGTGTAATAAAAATATGGGTGAGGTAATATGGGTCTTGGGCCATGTGTGAGGTCAGAATTAAGTTTGGATTAAGCTTTAAAGGTTTTAAAAGGGTTTTGGTTCGAACCTGGGCTGTTAACAAAGGTTAGCGTCGGCCGGCATTAGGGACACCGTCGGCGACGGGCAACACCCCCGTCGGCGACGCAAGTCAAAAAAGGTGTGTGGTGGCGATGGCTAAACACGCTGCCTATGCCACTTTTGTGCCGACGCCCCTTTTACAGGGCTCGTCGGCGACGCCTATAACACCCGTCGGCGATGGGATCTACAAAACCACTTTTTTAGTTTTTCAAATTTTATGTTTTTTTATGAAAATAAGAGGAAAGTTATGCACTTCTTCTAAAGGAACCCTATGTTAATAAAATTCCAAAAAATTATTAAAAATGTTTTTATAAATTTTTATAAGTTAAAATTTGCAAACACGAAACATTTTAACGGTCCTACCACCCCCCCCCCCCCCCCCCGAAAAGTCGTGTATTATCCCTAATACACAAAAATAAGTCTAAAAACATACCTGTTGTCTTCATGGCCCGTTTGTAATGTTCGGACTTCACACAATCAACGGAGGTTAGTATGAAACGATAACGATTAACATTAAAACACTCAAACAATCAAAATAAAATATACAAAACTTATTACCGGTCCTTTCAGTTGACCTCATAAGTTGGCACACTTACCACGAAGTTTACCAAATCCACATTCTCATCCTTTTTTCCTTCGTTACCGTCAAGGAACGGTTCGAGGTGTCACACCCCGACCGCGTTAAAACAACAAAACCGCGGCGGAAACGTCGGGGAGTGTCGGTGGAAGAATTATTGTTTCATAACCATGGATACAAAAAGTTTTGTTTTATTGATTCATTAAGTAATTTACATTGTCTTAACACAAAACAAGTAAGTTACATATCGACTATCATTGTTATTATGTCACTAAGGCCTAATCCAGATCCTATGTGACTTATGCATCCTAGCAATCAACATCAAGCAACATCACCTGAAACATATGTAAAAACAAAGTTAGCAAAGAAATGCTGGCGAGCACATAGGTTTTATGAAAGTATCGGATTCATGGCTCGTTTATATGTTGCAATACCTTGTTAAAAACCTTGTTTTGAAAAATATAGTATTGCGACAAAATTAACCAACTCAAATCAAGTTGGTTATAATTTGTAAAATCTCGTAGCCATGATTCTTAACCCCAAAAAATTTATTTAATTAAATCAAATTGTAAAACATCTCATAAAAACTCGTTAATAAAACTCGTATGGTTTATATTATTTCGAAAACCTCGTTGTGTGACATCGTTTTAAAATCGTTTCCCCAGTGAACTAAATAATGACACAAAATGTAATATGATAAGAGCACTTATATATAAGATGTACCAGCGGTGTATCTACCATGCTTTTGTCATGCTACACCCGTCCCATTATCTAATCACAACCCAAAACCAATCATTTAACTCGTTTAAGTAGTTTCAAATCGTTTAACTCGCCTCAAAATCGTTTAACTCGTTTTAATTGTGAAAACTACTTTTAGTCATCTCGATAATTACATCCAAACCTTCGTGACTCGACTATCTCGCTTCTCGCATTAACAAACCACCAAAGGGTAAATTAACAATCACAGATTCAGTCGTTACCCACCTAACCCACACATAACCATGGGTGCAGTCTGATAACGAGATTTGTCAGATCGTATGGTACCATAACCTAATACTGGTCAGTTCGGCCAAAACTAATGAATGTTATTCGTTATGTAATTACAACCAACAAGTTTATCCACATTATCGAAATCGTTATTAATTTAATATAAACCATTTTAATCATTTTCAAAACCATCGTTAAAAACATCGAAATCTTTAACACATATGAATCACCCCAAAACAATCAGAAACAGTAAAATAGGGGAACTATGTACTCACATGAAGTGCAAAGTATCCTCAATCAAAAGAACTTCAACAAACTCAAGCAAACCAGAGAAATCAAGCAGCACCTAGTAATCGAATCACTAGATAAATAATCGACACCTAAATCGGAAGATCGGACAGAATGAGGTCTTGTAAACCAAATGAATGTTGGAACTCATGTGATATGGTTTAACAAAGCCTATATTCTAAATCGGAACCTATCCTAAGTGCTTTCGACCCATTACGACCCATTAAGGTAGCTTACGCTACTTTAACGCGTCGTTCGCGCAACGCGTGTTCGAGACGTCTAACTAGTCCTATGACAAGTATTATATGCCTAAACATGTTGCATAATTAGTTAAGTGACAAAAGTTTATGTTACATATGCATAAAATCCAATTATGCATGAAAAGGGCATTTTGGTCATTTTCCTAAGACATATAAACTACCTATCATACAACTAATTAAACCTAAGTGACCATAAGGTATAACCTCGGAAGGTTATTCCCTATACAACTAAGGTCATATAATATGCTTGGAATGATCGACCAAACTGGTCTAGTTCGAAAGTCTAAGCGGTTGCCAAGACCGCTTGCCTTACGACTCTGCAGAAGCACTAAACTAAAAGTGACGAGCTAAACATGTTAAAACTTGTTTAGTTTAGTTAGAAAACATGTTTTGATATCAAAAAAAAGTGTTTTGATACCCAAGAGTAGTTTGGTTACAAAATACGCATGAATACGCATTTTGGCCGAAACTACGACTCGTCACTACGCCTAGTCAATGTGGTAATCAGTAGGTATAGTCACACGGGACTATAACCATCGTGATTATGCTCACGTTGTGAAGTTCAACGAACTTCGTGTTGTCCAACTCGTGGTCAAAGCAGAAAGTCAAACAATGTTTGACTTTCGTGCTTAAAACGCATAAAAACACGAAAGAATACTTACAAAGGGTCCACGCTAGGAAGTTTGATCCAAGTTTTCTCAGGTATGAAATGTTTAAACCTCAACTTAGAGTAAAATGAATCAAGTGTGAGTTGAGGTGAATGAAAGCATGGGTATTTATAGATTTTGGAGAACCCTTAGGATCGTTCCTCGCAAAACGTGCCTTGATCTAGACCTTACATGTGGGTACATGGTTTTCAAAACCATGGGAATACTTAAAGCCATCAAATTCCAGCCCATAGAGTGCAAAACCTTGGGTTAAAACCATCAAATCCTCAAAAATGGACCAAGTTCAATGTATCTGCCAGAAATTTCAAAAATGGTCCCTGCACTTGTAAAACTTGATTTTTGGCACTTTTAAGTCCCGTTAACTCCATTTCAAGGCTATAAAATAAATTTAAAGTATAGGGAACTTGAAATGTGCTAAAAAATATCTCAGATGTCGGTTCGTTTGGTCGTACGGTTGCGTTGTTCGGTTAATTACGACGGAAATCGTAACGAACGCAAAAACGATCCAAATTACGCGACGAATGGAATTTTATCATGCCAATTACTAAAATAAAATATTTTAATGATTACATTAATTTTTGGATGTCCGGATATAGAACGTAAGATATGCGCGAAAATGCAAACTTATGCACTTTTTGACGCTTTTAGTCCCTATTGATCAATAAAGTTTATTTTTAGCATACTGAACCCTTCGAAGCCTATTTCTAAGCTATGTAAAGGATATTTAGGGTATGTTTAACTTATGATCAAGTTCCGTAATGTTCGTTACTATACAAATCGGTATAGTTTCGCAATTTGACACAAATAGTCCCTGCGATCGAACAAACTTTATTTTAACACACCAAACCATCCAAAACTTATCTCCAAGTTATGCGGAGGTTATTTAAGGTATGTTAAGCATATGTCACTATTCCGGAGTGTTTTTCGCGTTAAACTGACTGCGTGTACGCACCAGTTTGCGTATAACCTTCCAGAAAGCGATTTAAAGCTTGAAATCGGAATCGAATAAAATCGAAAAATCATCAAACACAATTGCACACATAATAACACCAAAACACATATAATAACACCAAAGAACATTGTTTTATTGATAATTAACATTGTTTTACATTATACATCGATTACAGAACACAGTTGTCACAGTCTCCCCTACTTTAGGAAATTTCGTCCCGAAATTTTAACTAGAGGGAACTTGTGAGAACAATTGCGGATATTTCACCTTCATTTGGTCCTCACGTTCCCAAGTAAACTCTAGGCCACGTTTGGATTCCCAGTGAATTTTGACCAATCGAATCCGTTTGTTCTTCAACTGTTTGACTGCACGATCCATTATCTCCACAGGTTTCTCGACAAAGTGCATTGTTTCATCAACTTGAATCTCGTCGAGTGGAATGTGAAGATCAGCATCAGCTAAAAACTTTCACAAATTGGACACGTGAAAAGTCGGATGAATATTTCCAAGCTCTGGAGGTAGCTCTAGTCGATAGGCAACCTTTCCAATTCTTTCAACAATCTCAAATGGTCCAACATATCGTGGTGCAAGTTTTCCTTTCTTTCCAAATCTCACCACTCCCTTCCAAGGTGACACCTTGGGTAGGACACGGTCTCCGACTTGAAATTCTAAGGGCTTGCGTCGCATATCTGCATAACTCTTTTGACGGCTTCTAGCTGTCACAAGATTATCGCAAATTTTCTTGATTTTGTCTGTTGTTTCCAGAATGAGCTCAGGTTCAGTAAGCTGAGCTTCACCGATCTCATTCCAACAGACAGGTGAACGACATTTTCAACAGTATAAAGCTTCGAACGGTGCCATATTGATGCTAGCATGATAATTGTTGTTGTAAAAGAACTCAATCAATGGCAGATGAGAATCCCAATTTCCACCAAAGTCTATCACGCATGCTCTAAGCATATCCTCCAAAGTTTGAATTGTTCTCTCAGATTGTCCATCTGTTTGGGGATGATAAGTAGTGCTTAGATTTAGTTGGGTTCCCATAGCAGATTGCATGGTCTTCCAGAAATGAGATGAAAAGCGAGCATCACGATCAGAAATGATATCCAAAGGAACACCATGTCGAGATACAATCTCATCAACATAAATATTTGCAAGTTTATCAGCAGATAGATCCTCGCGAATCAGAATAAAATGAGCTGACTTTGTTAATCGATCGATAATAACCCAAATTGCATCGTGACCTTTAGATGTACGTGGTAATTTAGTGATGAGATCCATAGCAATGTTCTCCCACTTCCAACCCAGTATCTCTGGTTGTACAAGCAATCCAAAAGGTCGTTGATGTTCAGCCTTGACCTTGAGACAAGTTAGGCATTTTGATACATACAAGGCAATATCCCTCTTCATACCAGGCCACCAATATTGAGTACGAAGATCCTTGTACATTTTATCAGCACCAGGATGGATAGAATATCGAGACTTATGAGATTTGTGCATCACTAAAGTGCGAAGATCATCTTGTTTTGGAATCCAAAAACGATCCTTGAAATAGAGTAAACCATCGCCTTTCACTTCGAGTTTAAACTCAAGCTGATATGGTAATTCCTTACCCATCAAATTTTGTGAAACACAAAATTGCTGAGCTTGAAGAACACGAGTTTGAAGATCAGATAGGGCTCGAACAGAATGAAGCTTGACTCGCTCCTTTCGACTAAGCACATCGGCTACGACATTCGCCTTACCAGGATGGTAGCAAATCTCCCAGTCATAATCGTTTAAGAGTTCAACCCATCGTCGTTGCCTCATGTTCAGCTCCTTCTGATTGAGAATATGTTGGAGACTTTTGTGGTCTGTTAAAACCACACACTTCGTGCCATAAAGATAGTGTCTCCATATTTTTAGGGCAAAAACTACAGCTCCTAACTCAAGATCATCAGTCGTGTAGTTTTTCTTGTGAATTTTCAACTGTCTTGACGCATATGCTATGACCTTACCTCGTTGCATAAGGACACAACCAAGGCCAAGATTCGACGCGTTACAATAGACAACAAAATCATCATTTCCATCAGGCAGAGATAGAACAGGTGCATCACAGAGTTTTCGTTTAAGCGTTTGGAAGGCTTCTTCCTGCTTAGGTCCCCACTCAATAGGCTTATTCTTTTGAGTCAAAGCAGTGAGTGGATCCGCGATCTTCGAGAAATTAAATAAACCATCGATGATATCCAGCAAGACCAAGAAAATATCGAATTTCTGTAGGTGTCGTTGGTGTATTCCAATCCTTAATTGCTGCAATTTTAGAGGGATCCACATGAACACCCTGCTCGTTGACTATATGTCCCAAAAACTGTACTTCTTTAAGCCAAAATTCACACTTGGATAATTTAGCAAAAAGTTGCTCCTTCTTCAGGAGTTCAAGTGTCAAACGAAGGTGTTGCTCGTGATCGGCTCGAGACTTCGAATAAATGAGAATATCGTCAATAAACACAATGATAAACTTGTCTAAATAAGGTTTACAGACCCTATTCATTAAGTCCATGAAAATGGATGGAGCATTTGTCAAACCAAAAGGCATGACAGTGAACTCGAAATGACCATATCTTGTACGAAAGGCAGTTTTGGGAATATCTTCTTCGAGAACACGAAGTTGATGATACCCAGAACGCAGATCGATCTTGGAAAAATAGGTAGCACCTTGCAGCTGATCAAAGAGATCATCAATTCGAGGTAGGGGATATCGATTCTTGATGGTAAGCTTGTTAAGCTCACGATAATTGATACACATTGGAAAAGATCCATCTTTCTTTTTCACAAAGAGGACAGGAGCTCCCCAGGGTGAAAAGCTCGGTCGGATGAATCCTTTATCAGATAACTCTTGAAGCTGTTTTGATAAATCTTGTATCTTCGATGGTGCAAGTCGATAAGGTGCTTTCGCAATCGGGTTGGCATTGGGTACAAGATCAATATGAAACTCGACTTGACGAACTGGAGGCAAACCAGGCAGTTCATCAGGAAACACCTCTGGATAATCCTGAACAATAGGAATATCCTGAATACTCTTGCTCTTGCTTTTCTCCTCGGTGACATGTGCCAGAAAAGCAACATATCCTTTTCGCAAATAATGTTGGGATCTCGTACATGACATAAGCTTCAAACCAACAGATGGTTTCTCGCCACGAACTTCCAGAACATCGCCAGACGAAAGAGGAATATGAACGATCTTATCGAAACAAACCACCTCAGCATGGTATTTGGTTAACCAATCCATCCCCACGATAATATCGAAACTCCCAAGTTGCATCGGTGTGAGGTCAATAGGAAAAAGATGATTTTCAAGGTTCAACTGACAATCACGAATAACAGAATCGAGAACAAGAGGTTTACCAGTAGCAACTTCGACAGATAAGGGTTTCCTCAGTTTAGTTCTAGGTATCGCAAGCAAAGGCTCAAAATATAACGAAACAAAACTCCTATCGGCACCAGAATCTAAAAGAACAGATGCAGGTCGATTGTTAATAAGGAACTTACCATTGACAACCTCGTTGTTAGCTCGAGCCTCGTTAGCATTCAGATTGTACGCTCGCCCACGAGCGGGATTCACATTCGCGTTCACCAACCTCGGACAGTTGTTGCGGAAGTGACCAAACTCTCCACAATTGTAACATGAACCTGGTGGGAATCTAGCAGCATTCCCATGAACTGGAGCTTGAACCTGAGCAGCTTGATTCTGACCCAAATGACAGATGTTGGCCAGATGCCCAAGTTTACCACACGTTGTACACTGCTTACACGCCTGTTGGGTAGCATGATGACCATTGCACCGAGTGCAGTGAGGTGCGGTACCAGCATATTGTTTCTTCACGGGAGGTAGTGCTGGTGGGTTCTGAGTAGTAACTGCAAAGTTCTGGGAAGCCTTGCGCTTCCTCGACTTCTTCGAAGACTCACCCTTCTTCTTACCCTTACCTTTACCCTTGTCTTTAGAAGAATCATCTGACTTCTTCTTGTCACCCTTGCGGGTCAATTTACCTTTTCTGACCTGAGACTCGGTCAGAGTAGCAGCCAATTCAATCGCTTGACGAACTGTAGTAGGATTACTGCCAGTCACAATGTCTTGCACAGAATCAGGTAAACCATCAATATACCTCTCTATCGCCTTCTCCAACGGGGTAACCATAGTGGGACACAACAAACTCAGCTCTTCATAACGATCCATATACGCACGGTGTTCTCCCCCATCTTGTTTCAAATCATCGAATTCTTGTTCCAAATCTCAAATCTCCTGACGGGGACAGAACTCTTTCATCATGAGAGCTCGAAGCCACGTTTGTGCCATCACCATATCGGCACCCCTATCACGCATCACTCAGTTCCACCATGTAAGAGCACGCTTCTCGAACACACTTGATGCAAATTCAACCTTACGCTCATTCAGACATTGCACATGTCTGAATGAGCTCTCGATACTTTTGAACCACTACAGGAGTGCAGTTGCTCCTTGCGACCCAGAAAACTTCGACGGGCTTAGCAGAATTGAAATTCTTGAAACTACACTGAGCATTATTGTTGTTATATAACTCATGGATCTGGGTTACTACGCCTGGAAGCACTGCAGCCATTTGTTGAGCAACAAGGGTTGCGACTTCTTCATTGGTTACAGGTTGTGCATCACGTCAAGGAGGCATTGTCTAAAAAGGACAAGGAAACATGAGAAACGAGTGAGGCCAACAATTGGAAAAACAAAGGAGGTATTGAAAACATCAACAAAACACAAGGAAGGCGATCATTTGTTTGTTACCTCGAACAAACAAATGACACGCAGTGACTAATCAAAGTAAATGGGTCGAAATAATGTATTGCGAAGACATGCTCGCCTATAAGTGAACACTCACCCCAAGAGTTCCCAGGTAAAGTGACTGGTCCGATTATGTGGATTTGTACGAACACTCTATCCTTAGACAGAAAACTCAGAGTACAGGCACTCACTCTTCAAGTTTGCACATGTTCACATTATTTAGACCCAAACTTTGACGAGATTTTGAAAACTCAGAAGGCACAAAGCCAAAAATGAATCGAACTGGAAGGGTTCAAAACCTTATAACAAATCATTTACGAAGAAATGATTAGTTTTCAAAGCGGATTCGAAATTTGTGTTCACGTTGTGGTTATCACCTAAGGATAGGTGACGGTTTTGTTTTAAAATCTAAACGCAAATCTTCTTGTGTTAGGGTCATAGAAAGTTATAATCTAGGTCAAAGCATTACTAATAACCTAATTCCCTATAACCATTGGCTCTGATACCAACTCTTCTGTCACACCTCGACCGCGTTAAAACAACAAAACTGCGGCGAAAATGTCGGGGAGTGTCGTGGCAGAATTATTGTTTCACAACCATGGATACAAGAAGTTTCATTTTATTGATTCATTAAGTAATTTACATTGTCTTAACACAAAACAAGCAAGTTACATATCGACTATCATTGTTATTATGTCACTAAGGCCTCGTCCAGATCCTATGTGACTTATGCATCCAAGCAATCAACATCACCTGAAACATATGTAAAAACAAAGTCAGCAAAGAAATGCTGGCGAGCACATAGGTTTTATGAAAGTATCAGATTCATGGCTCATTTATATGTTGCAATACCTGTTGGTGCACGGAATGTCTGTTGACTTCGTCTGCCTTAAGTCTTAGGTCAAGTTAGGTCAAGATTGGAGCTTGGAAATCAAGATTAGGGTTTATAATAGAGGTTTCGCTTTTATGTACATTGTTTAGAGTAGGTTTCGCTTATAGGGTCTTAGGGTTTCGCTCAAAGGGTATTTAGGGGGATTTCGCTTATGTGTCAACATGAGGTTTGGCTTATATGGACTGTCCATATAAGCGAAATCAGCTAGCCTATAAATACCTCACGAGTGGTCATTATGTAGGCAACTTGGAGCGAAACCTAGTCATGCTTGTGGTGTCGAAACTCTGTCAAAACTGATTCAAAAAGCATCAATAAAGAAGAAATTGAAAGAGAAAAGTTGTTGTAACTTCGTGTATACTGATTCTGCCTTTATACGTGAAGATGAACTGCCTTGACTGACTTTTCAGGGTCGTAAACTGGTCCAACAAGTGGTATCAGAGCTCAGGACGAGGAGTTCATACTACTACAGCTTGATTCTACACGATTCTCTTACTTCTACTCACTTTCTCTCATACTTTTTCGATTTGAACTGGTTCCTACGGTTGAAATGGACTGAATTTCGAGTATATCGTGTAAAATACAGTATTAACAAACCCTAGAAAGTTTCAGGTTAAAACACGACTTAAAAATGGTAAAAATCAGTTGAAAACCATATTTCGCTTTTACGGACATCGAAGGTTTCGCTCGAAATAACCCATAGTTTTGCTTATTCGGACCTACGAACAATCTAGTTTCGCTTATACGGACAAGTGATAATTTCGCTCATAGTGACATTACCTAATTTCGCTCAAATGGACATTGCATATTTCGCTTATATGTCACTTTGATATTTCGCTTATATGTCACATTGCCTATTTCGCTTATAGAGACATTACATATTTCGCTCATAGGAACAAGTCTGATTTCGCTTATCTGTCATGACTGTTTTCGCTTATTGTGTTGTTGTCTGATTTCGCCCAAGTGTCATATTTCGCTCGAAAGTGAACATTTTTGCATCAAGATCATTTCACGACAAGCAAGTGTCAGTGTATTTCAGATTACTTGATATTGTTTAAACTGATTTAGTTTGTTTGTTTGTTTTCAGGTGATTGAAGATGTCAAGCAACGGTGAAGAATTCTACAACACATTCTATAACGCATTCACTTCCAAATCAACAGATAGAAGATCTGAGATGAAAGAATATTCAAAAGAGATTTCGGAGAACTTGAAGTTTGAGAACATGTATGGAAGCCAACAGAAACCACCAAAGCTAATGAAAGTTGAAGATTATAACTGGTGGAAAAACAGATTTGAGGGTTGGGTAAAAGCTTTCGCTTCTGAAAGCTGGTTAAAACTGATAAATGGATACACTGAACCAGTCAAAGAGGGAGGAGAGTTAATAGATGCGAAAGATTTCACAGATATAGACATAAAAAATGTTGTGGCTGAATATAAAATGATTACATTCATCAAACAGTCAGTGAGAGAGGATATTATCTCGTTACTTGAACAAGAGAAAACTTCAAAGAGTTTGTGGGAAGCGTTAGGGAGAAAGTGTGTAGGAAGTAATGAAATTGTTAAAAATAAAAAGAAATTGTTGCGTAAAGAGTTTGATCTATTCAGTTGTATGAAAAATGAATCTGTTTGTAAAATGATCGAGAGATTTGGACATCTGAAAATGAAGCTGACCAGACATGAAATCAAATATTCTGAAGAGGAGCTGGTGGATAAATTGTTTGATTCATTGCCAAATGATCAAGAGTGGCAATACTTTTCTCTAATGTTGAAAAATACAATCAAGCCTGAAGATTTAAAAGTGGATTTGCTGATTGAAAGGCTTGAAAGCCATGAGTTGGAGATAAAGAGATCTAAAGTCAACAATCCGGCTTATCAGCAGAATGTAGAGCTTTACTACAGAGGAAATGTACCACAGGCTGGGTCTCCAAGAACAGCATTTTCTGCAGAAAGTTCAAGATCAGTAAACAATGAAAGTCTTCACAGTGGTTTTCACAGTGGATCTTCTTCAACAACTTCTGATCAATCTGCTTCCAAGAATTTGTTTCAGTGTAATATCGCAGTGGATCTGAAGAATGGGCAGAATTTCAGCGAAGAGTCGGCAAAACAACAGATGGTTTTCTTGGCATCTGTACTTGAATCGTATGAAAGCCTCGTTGCAGGGAAGATTGGCAATACCAACTTGACGAAAGAAGATTATGACCAATTAGACCCCGAGGAGATGGAACTAATGGATATAAGATGGTGCATGGCCAGTGCGGTTCGTCGGGCACAGCGGTTTATGGAGATCACGGGGAGAAAGTCAATTGGTGGACCATCTACCAAACTGGGATTTGATAAATCTAAGGTGACATGTTTCAAATGTAAACAAAGAGGTCATTTTAAGCGTGAGTGCAGAAATGCGTATGCTGATGATGATTCTGCAAACCCGTTCAACGAAGATTATTACAAGAAAGCGATTTACCATCAGAACAAGTCTGAGCCACCAAGATTGAAACAGCCTGAAGAAAAATCAAGGGCTCTTGCAGTTATATATGACGATGAAGGTTACGACTGGAGTCAGGTTTGCCCGGAAGAAGATGCAGTTGGATATGCATTTGTGGCTGATGCTGATCCTGATAGATGGTAGAAAGCAGACTGTGCAAGATGGGAAATTGGAAAATTAAACGAACCATTCAAAGAAGCTCAGAGAGCAAAAGGATGGAATGAAGAGTTGGAATGTTACATGGATCCACGGGGTAATCCAGTTGCTGACCCATCAAAAGTGGATTTCAAAGCTGTAACAAATTTGCTTCCAAGGCAGGCTACTTTCAACACACGAAGGTTATCTGATAAAGCATATCTGCCTGATTTGGAGAAGAAGATAAGAGAGGTTTGTGAAGCAAGTCTACCGAAGGTGGTAGAGATGAAGAAGAGAAAAGAAGAAGAATTGAAGAAGATGATTGAAGAAGTAAAGACTGTCGTGAAGATCGGTGCTGAACAAGACCAGAAAGCTGAAAAAGAACAGAAGAATGAAGAAGCTCAGAAAGAAGAAAAGGAGAAAGATCAGAAAGTTGAGTCAGAAGAACCGGTGCTGAATGAGACTGAGGTTAGAAAATCTTCTGATCTATCGAATGTTGAATTGGTTGATGAAAAAGAAAATAAATGCAGGAATTGCATAGAAATGTGCAAAGCCTGTACTGAAAAAGATGACATCATAAAAACAAAAAACAATGACATAGTTAAACTTGAAAATGGTTTCACAACAAAATGTAAAGATATGATTGAAAAAAGAAGAAATTTTGAAACTAAAAGTTGAAAAATTGACACAGAAATGTCAAGGTCTTGAAAAGGATAATGATGTTTATAGACAACTGTGTTCAGCAAAATGTGTCGATTGTGTTGAAAAAGAATCTAAATTTCAAGATTTACAAAAACAGTATGATTCTTTAAAGTGGTCGAGTCAGAGAGTACAAGAAGCTTATGATACTTTGAAAAGCCAAGTCAAAAGTTTTGATCAAAGATTGTCAAAAACTTTAGTCACTAAAGAAATGTATGAAAGAAAGTTTAAAGAAAAGCAAATTGAATTAAACAAATGTGTTGATGAAATTGCTCATCTTAAACAAGTCTTGGCTGAAAAAGAAAAGGTTGTTACAAAACTTCAAAGTTATCATAACTCTTCGTACATTCTCGAACGCATTTTCAACATCACACCAGATGACAAAGATACTGACAATTGCAAAAAGGGTATTGGTTCAGAGTATCATCAGGTACCACCACCATTGAGAAACAATTATACTTTTTATGATGAGGAAAAGGTGGCAAAGGGTTTGAACATAGCTGACCAGTTACCTGAAAGTATCGATGTGACTTACTCCAAATCTGATGATGTTAATGATTCAGAGGTGGTAAGTAAGGTTGTTGAAAGCGTTTTGAAAGATGAGTCTACAAAAGGTAAGTCTGAATCACAGGATGAAGATGAAGGAAATCTTTATGATGGTTATCTGAAAAACACAAAATCCGAGAAAAATTTGAATGATGATTCAAAAGGATTGGTTTATACCATGATTGGATCGGACAAATTATTCTTAGATGTTGTATTCCCGATTCAGAATGTGATTTCAGAAAAGGTTGATAAAGTTTTTAAAATGGTTGGGATTGAGAAGTCTGAGATTCCAAAGTTTGCTGGTAAAGGTCATAAATCTTTTTATAACAAACCTGGTTTTAAAAAGAAAAACATGAAGGCTGGTTTGGGTTATAAAAAGAAACGGAATTGGAATCAAAGTAAAAAACCAAATTTGCAACAAAAGATGAGTTTTGTTCAAGGGAAAAGCTTGAAAGAAGAGGAAAAACTCAAATTTGGACAACAGTCTAATGAGGAGTTTGATGCTATGAAAAAGAAACAACAACAGGCCAAGGATGTTTCAAAGAAAGTGTGTTTTAAATGTGATCAAATTGGACATGTTGCTCGAAAGTGTCCAAATCCGAAGTCTGTTGATGTTGAAAAACAGCAATCTGAGAATGTGAAACAAAGGTCAACCAGATTTGATTCGAAACAAACTTGGAGGTACAATACAAACAAGTTTGCTTCAAATCAAAATTGGAAATCAAACCCGAACAGGTTCGATTCAAGACAGACCTGGAATTCTCACATACCCAGATTTAGAACAACACAGAGTTGGAAAAAGTCTGTTGATATGACAAAACCTCAAGAGTTTTGGAAACCTAAAAATGTTATTCAAAATCAAAACGTTCAAAAAGAGACAAACTTTTACAAAAGAGGTACTCCGGAAGGTCAAATGTGGAGTGCTAAGAAACAAGTGATGTCGGAAAAAGATGAGAAAGTTGAAGTCAACGATGAAAAAGTTTTAAATGACAAAGAGTTTCCGAAATTAAATGAACATTATTGTGTTGAAATGCCTAAGGTCCAACAGACCTGGGCTAAATTGTTCAAATGATTGATAAAGTTTGAATGTGCAGGTGCTCAACGAAGTTGAAGATTGTGAGAATGGTAGTTGGAGCAGCCTGACACAGGAAGAGGTTGCAGAACCCTGGTTTGGTTAAACAGGGAGTTTATCAATTTCTGTAAATAAATAAACAATATTTTCAAAATCGTAAAAATTGAAAAATTAAAAAAAAAACAAAAAATATGTTTTTAGTTTGTTAAAATTTAAAAAAAAAAAACAAAAATATGTTGTCTTTAATATTGTTTTGAATGTATGTTGATTGAATACGCTGAAACCCTCACGGCTGAACAAACATGATTACTTTCATCAGATTGAAAAACGGTTTTCAAACTGTTAAGATCAATGTGTTGTAAATCATGGGGGTATGTATATTTTCTACAAATCAGAGCACTTTAAGCAGAAAATGGATGGCGAGACAAAGCTATCAGTATTGTGTTGTCAAATTTTTAATGATTTTGCATTTTAGGGGGAGAAAAATTGTCATTAGAAAATCCAAAAACATTAGAAAATTTGAAAAAGTCAAAAACATGATAAAATTCAAAAAAAAATGAGTTTTTGCGTAAAAAGAGGAAATGATAGTACATCAGTAGACAGTTACAGTATGCTAAAGAATTGTAATGATTATATAGCGTTAAACAGTCTCACTGATGATGTGCGGATAGGTTTTTGCACATTTAGTAGGTTTGTTCGGGATATAAACCTAAATTCAAACACTTGCTTATTTCGTGGGGAACACTACTTGGATATATAGGTAACCCCTGAAATCTCGTTTGAAAGGTTCCTTGTTCTGATATACTAGGTCTTTATACTCAGTGATATCTGGGGTATTATTCTGGGACTTCTGCTGAATGGAAGTTCTGACCTAGTCCATGAATAATACTTTCTGCAAATGCTTGAAACATAGCATCACCCTCAGCATATATGATAAGACAATAAAATTGCTTAGTAATGTTGTTGTAAAAAAAGATCCTCTAAAGGGGACACACCCAAGTTGAGTCATGATCTCTCTGCTGAACGGTAGTTCTGACCTGAGCTCTCATGATTCTTCATAAATTATTAACCCCTTACAGATATCATTTATGTTATAATTACCTGTAAGACTGAATATTGGGATCTGGATACGGGAGTATATTCAAGAGGTGGGATACACGTATAAGTTTAAGTCTCTAAAACACTTAATCCGTATCCTGGACAGATTGAAAATTGTGTGAAATTTTAAGTGGACCAGTATATCGACAATCTAAGTGAATTGTTTAATTCTTTTCTGTGTAACTAAGCTCAACGGTACTTGTGACTTGTCAGAAACTGATATGATCTTCTAACGCATACTCAAACAAAAATATTGTCTGTAAATATGTTTGTACATATTACTTTACTGCTTTATGTTTTCAGAAAATACAAAAAGATTTTGATTTCTGCTTTATTTTCGACAACAGATGTCTGAGTGCTGAGTTTCAAAATCTAAGTAAGCTGATTGTGTTTCTGAAAATAAAACAAGTTCATTAATTTGAAACTTAAAGTTTTAAAATCAAAAATTCAAAAAAAGTTTGTGATATCTCCAAGGTCATTAAGTTGGACTTGGATGATTAACTGTGGGGGATTTGGATGCTTATATTGTTATAGAGCTAGTTTCCGATACGATTCGATGAAACTGCCAAATTTATGAGAAGTGATTTTGAGGAGATTGAATTGTTAGATTACAATATCTGGAAGTATAAAATGTTGTTACTTATAGTTGTATGAGTGTTTACAGGAAAAGTCCAGACTACGATCCCGAGAGCAGAGTCTAAGGGGGAGTCTGAAGACAAGCTTGAAGCTAGAAAGAGCTTGTAGCTGGAAAGCTAGGTGTCGATCCCTAAAAGCACGAAAGCTTGACGAGAGGGGGAGCCTGCTGATGATAAAGCTGTTGATGATAGAGCCAGTGATGAGTTCCTGGTGTAAGAGTCAAAGTGTGAATCTGATCAAGAGAATGATGAATGTTTACAATGTTACAATCTGAATGAGAAGGTAAAATGACCAAGACTGAAGACTCGGAGCCGAAAACTTCGTCAACATCCAAGGGGGAGTCTGTTGGTGCACGGAATGTCTGTTGACTTCGTCTGCATTAAGTCTTAGGTCAAGATTGGAGCTTGGAAATCAAGATTAGGGTTTATAATAGAGGTTTCGCTTTTATGTACATTGTTTAGAATAGGTTTCGCTTATAGGGTCTTAGGGTTTCGCTCAAAGGGTATTTAGGGGGATTTCGCTTATATGGACTGTCCATATAAGCGAAATCAACTAGCCTATAAATACCTCATGAGTGGTCATTATGTAGGCAACTTGGAGCGAAACCTAGTCATGCTTGTGGTGTCGAAACTCTGTCAAAACTGATTCAAAAAGCATCAATAAAGAAGAAATTGAAAGAGAAAAGCTGTTGTAACTTCGTGTATACTGATTCCGCCTTTATACGTGAAGATGAACTGCCTTGACTGACTTTTCAGGGTCGCAAACCGGTCCAACAATACCTTGTTTTGAAAAATATAGTATGGCGACAAAATTAACCAACTCAAATCAAGTTGGTTATAATTTGTAAAAACTCGTAGCCATGATTCTTAACCCCAAAACATTTATTTAATTAAATCAAATTGTAAAACATCTCGTAAAAACTCGTTAATAAAACTCGTATAGTTTATATTATTTCGAAAACCTCATTGTGTGACATCGTTTTAAAATCGTTTCCCCAGTGAACTAAATAATGACACAAAATGTAATATGATAAGAGCACTTATATATAAGATGTACCAGCGGCGTATCTACCATGCTTTTATCATGCTACACACGTCCCATTATCTAATCACAAACCAAAACCAATCGTTTAATCAAATCGTTTATCTCGTTTAAGTCGTTTCAAATCGTTTAACTCGCCCCAAAATCGTTTAACTCGTTTTAATTGTGAAAACTACTTTTGGTCGTCTCGCTAATAACATCCAAACCTTCGTGACTCGACTATCTCGCTTCTCGCATTAACAAACCACCAAAGGGTAAATTAACAATCACAGATTCAGTCGTTACCCACCTAACCCACACATAACCATGGGTGCAGTCTGATAACGGGATTTTTCAGATCCTATGGTACCATAACCTAATACTGGTCGGTTCGGCCAAAACTAATGAATGTTATTCATTATGTAATTACTACCAACAAGTTTATCTACATTATCGAAATCGTTATTAATTTAATATAAACCATTTTAATCATTTTTCGAAACCATCGTTAAAAACATCGAAATCATTTAACACATATGAATCACCCCAAAACAATCGAAAACAGTAAAATAGGGGAACTATGTACTCACATGAAGTGCAAAGTATCCTCAATCAAAAGAACTTTAACAAACTCAAGCAAACCAGAGAAATCAAGCAGCACTTAGTAATCGAATCACTAGATAAATAATCGACACCAAAATCGGAAGATCGGACAGAATGAGGTCTTGTAAACCAAATGAGTGTTGGAACTCATGTGATATGGTTTAACAAAGCCTATATTCTAAATCGGAACCTATCCTAAGTGCTTTCGACCCATTAAGGTAGCTTACGCTACTTTAACGCGTCGTTCGTGCAACGCGTGTTTGAGACGTCTAACTAGTCCTATGACAAGTATTATATCCCTAAACATGTTGCATAATCAGTTAAGTGACAAAAGTTTATGTTACATATGCTTAAAATCCAATAATGCATGAAAAGGGCATTTTGGCCATTTTCCTAAGGCATATAAACTACCTATCATACAACTAATTAAACCTAAGTGACCATAAGGTATAACCTTGGAAGGTTATTCCCTATACAACTATGGTCACATAATATGCTTGGTCGGATCCTAATGATCGACCAAACGGGTCTAGTTCGAAAGTCTAAGCGGTTGCCAAGACCGCTTGACTTACGACTCTATACAAGCACTAAACATGTTAAAACATGTTTAGTTAACTTAGAAAATAGGTTTTGATATCAAAACAAAGTGTTTTGATATCAAAACAAAGTGTTTTGATACCCAAGAGTAGTTTGGTTACAAAATACGCATGAATACGCATTTTGGCCGAAACTATGACTCGTCACTACGCGTAGTCAACGTGGTAATCAGTAGGTATAGTCACACGAGACTATAACCATCGTGATTATGCTCACATTGCGAAGTTCAATGAACTTCGTGTTGACCAACTCATGTTCAAAGCAGAAAGTCAAACACTGTTTGACTTTCGTGCTAAAAACGCATAAAAACACGAAAGAATACTTACAAAGGGTCCACGCTAGGAAGTTTGATCCAATTTTGCTCAGGTATGAAGTGTTTAAACCTCAACTTAGAGCAAAATGAATCAAGTGTGAGTTGAAGTGAATGATAGCATGGGTATTTATAGATTTTGGAGAACCGTTAGGATCGTTCCTCGCGAAACGTGCCTTGATCTAGACCTTACATGTGGGCACATGGTTTTCAAAACCATGGGAGTACTTAAAACCATCAAATTCCAGCCCATAGAATGCAAAACCTTGGGTTAAAACCATCAAATCCTCAAAAATAGACCAAGTTCAATGTATCTGCCAGAAATTTCAAAAATGGTCCCTGCAGTTGTAAAACTTGATTTTTTGCACTTTTAAGCCCCGTTAACTCCATTACAAGGCTCTAAAATAAAGTTAAATTATAGGGAACTTGAAATGTGCTCAAAAATATCTCGGATGTCGGTTCGTTTGGTCGTACGGTTGCGTTGTTCGGTTAATTATGACGGAAATCGTAACGAATGCAAAAACGATCCAAATTACGCGAAGAATGGAATTTTATCATGCCAATCACTAAAATAAAATATTTTAATGATTACATAAATTTTTGGATGTCCGGATATATTCAGAACGTAAGATATGCGCGAAAATGCAAATGTATGCACTTTTTGACGTTTTAGTCCCTATTGATCAATAAAGTTTATTTTTAGCATACTGAACCCTTCGAAGCCTATTTCTAAGCTATGTAAAGGATATTTAGGGTATGTTTAACTTATGATCAAGTTCCGGAATGTTTGTTACTATACAAATCGGTATAGTTTCGCAATTTGACACAAATAGTCCCTGCGATCCAACAAACTTGATTTTGACACACCAAACCATCCAAAACTTATCTCCAAGTTATGTGGAGGTTATTTAAGGAATGTTAAGCCTATGTCACCATTCCGGAGTGTTTTTCGCGTTAAATTGACTGCGTTTACGCACTAGTTTGCGTATAACCTTCAAGAAAGCGATTTAAAGCTTAAAATCGGAATCGAATCAAATCGTAAAATCATCAAACACAATTGCACACATAATAACACCAAAACACATATAATAACACCAAAGAAAATTTTTTTATTGATAATTAACATTGTTTTACATTATACATCGATTACAGAACACAGTTGTCACATGAGGCGATGCCCATTAACCGTTTGCTTCGACCCATCCTTTGGGTGCTTGATTGTAACATCTCCAAGCTTCCCGACCCGCGTAATCACGTACGGGCCCATCCATTTGCTCTTAAGCTAACTGGGAAAGTATTTATGCCTCAAATTGTAGAGCCAAAACTTTTGACCCACTTCGATCTCCTTCGGCTTCAACTTCGCGTCATGTGCCCTCTTCATATCGTCCTTGTACTTTGAGGCACACTCATACGCTTCTTCCCGAAGCTCCTCTAACTCGAAAAGCTTTAATTTTCACTCCTTACCTGCATCATCGTATTTCATATTAACCTCTTTAATGGCCCACCAAGCACGATGTACAAGCTCAACTGGTAAATGACAATTTCTCCCATAAACCAAGCGATATGGTGTATTCCCAATAGGTGCTTTATGAGCCGTTCTATAAGCCCATAAAGCATCATTCAACTTCATCGACCAATCCTTTCGGTGCGGTCGAACGGTCTTTTGCAAAATTTCTTTTATTTGCCTATTTGAAACTTCCATTTGACCACTGGTTTGTGGGTGATAGGGGGTAGCAATTCGATGGTCAACACCATACCGTTTTAATAGCTTACCAAAGTTAAAGTTCTTAAAGTGAGATCCCCCATCACTAATGATTACTCGAGGGGTCCCAATGTCACACCCCGACCATGTAAAATAACAAATCATGGCGGAAATGTCGGGGAGTGTCGTAACAGAATCGTACTACCAATCGGCTTGATGAATGAATAAATTAAGTACAATCCAACAATTAATTTTATAATCTTTGAAAATTTGTGTTTAAACCATTGATAATCATTCGATTTGTCAAAAGATAAGTACAAGCATGTATAATCATACAGTTGAAATCATGAAATTAACAAATAGGTACACATGTTTCACCCCAAAACATTTGAAAACAGTAAAAGAGGGGACTATATACTCACTTAAGATTGCTCAATAGTCTTTGGATAACAACCAAGCAAAGCAAGAAAGATCACGGAATCGAACGGCACCTAATATAGGTAACTACGTTAATAAACCGACCTAAATCGGAGGATCGGATAGAATGAGGTTTCGTAAAGCAAATGAGTATAGGAACTCATGTAATATGGTTTAACAAAGCCTACATCCTAAATCGAAAACTATCCTAAGTGCTTATGACCCATTACGACCCGTTTAGGTAGCTTACGCTACTTTAACGGGTTGTTCGCGTAAAACGCGTTCTGACCGCCTAACTAGTCCTATGACAAGTATTATATGTCTTAACATGTCTAATAGTTTTGCCTAATCATTTTAGATGTAAAAATTTAGGTTACATAGGCTAAAAATGAATTTATGCGCAAAAAGGCATTTTAGTCATTTTCCTAAGGCATATAAATTACCTATCATACAACTATTTAAACGAAGTGACCATAAGGTATAACCTCGGAAGGTTATTCCCTATACAACTATGGTCACAAAATGTGTTTGGTCGGATCCTAATGATCGACCAAACGGGTCGGGTTCGAAAGTCTAAGCGGTTGTTTAGACCGCTTACCTTACGACCCTATATAAGAACTAAACTAAAAGTGACGAGGTAAACATCTTTAACGAAGTTAGAAAACAAATTTGATATCAAAACAAAGGGTTTTGATACCTAAGAATAGTTTGGTTGCAAAATACGCATAAACGCGTATTTTGACCGAAACTACGACTCGTCACTATGCCTAAATAACGTGGTAATCAGTAGGTATAGTCACGAAGGACTATGGCCATCGTGATTACGCTCACGTTGCGAAGTTCCAACGAACTTCGTGTTGACCATTGACTGGTCAAAGTAGAAAGTCAAACACTTTTTGACTTTCGTGCTAAAAACGCATGAAAGCACGAAAGAATACTTACAAGAGGTCCAAGCTACGAAGGTTTGATCTAAAAATTCTCAGGTATGAAGTTTTGAACTTCAACTTAAAGAATAATCAGATCAAATGTGAGTAGCAAATGAAAAACTTGTGGGTATTTATAGTTTTCGGGTCACCGTTAGGATCGTTCATCGATAAACGTGCTTCGATCTCGGCCTTACAAGTGTGCCCACAGAATTAGAATACCATGGGTGCCCCAAAACAGCCTATAGACTTGTTTAAAACCATTTGCAAACCAAGAAACCAGCTGCAGCATTGAAAACAGCTTTTTTTGCAGGTATGGGGGGTCTCTCGGGCCCCGTGTAGGCTGAGCCCCCATCTTACGTGGCCCACCACCTCTGTTCAGATCAGCAACAACTTTCAGAAGTTACAGTTTTAGTCCCTACAAGCTTGTAAGGCCCTTTTTGACATGGTTAAGGCTCGTTAAGCCATTTTCAAGGCTCTATAATGATGCCAAAGTGTATGGAACTCAAAACATGTTCAAAAATATCTCGGATGTCGGTTCGTTTGGTCGTACGGTTGCGTTGTTCGGTTAATTACGATGAAACACGAACGGACGCGAGAAACGATCCAAATTACGTGACGAATGGAATTTTATCATGCCAATCACTAAAATAAAATATTTTAATGATTACATAAATTTTTGGAAGTCCGGATATATTCAGAACGTAAGATATGCGCGAAAATGCAAACTTATGCACTTTTTGACGCTTTTAGTCCCTGTTGATCAAATAAGTTTATTTTTGAGCACCAAGCACCTCTAAGCCTATTTCTAAGCTATGTAAATGATATTTAGGGCATGTTTAACTTATGATCATATTCCAGAATGTTCGTTACAGTACGAATAGGCATACTTTCGCAGTTTGTCGAAATTAGTCCCTATAAGCGAATAAATTTGATTTCGACACACCAAACCTTCCAAAACTTATTTCTAAGTTATGTAAAGGTTATTTAAGGTATGTTAAGCCCATTTCACTATTCCGGAGTGTTTGTTGTGTTAAACTGATTACGTTTACGCATCAGTTCGCGTATAACTTTCCAGAAAGCGATTTAGAGCTCGAAATCTAACGAGAATTGATATGTGCAAATGATACACATATTTATACAAATCATAAGTATGAAATACAATATTTCATTGGTTTGGTATTTGTATGATGGTTGTAGTGACACAGGTGTCACATTCTCCCCTACTTTAGAAAATTTCATCCCGAAATTTTATTTTAGAGGAAACCTGTGAAGACAACTGTGATTGTTTCGCTTTTGAATGAATCCTTCGTATCCTAAGTAAAACTCTGGGCCACGTTTGGATTCTTAGCGAATTTATCAACTGTTAAAGTGATGTCCTTGTAGTAACAAAACATGGAGTTTCGAACTACGGATAGAAGAACGTTTCCTGTAAGGACTATTATAGGAAATTCGTGTGTGCTCGAAATCGTAGTCGGAGATTGTAAGATAGAATGACATTGGTCAAGGTCCAGGACTTCTAGTAACTTAAATAACGCTACGTTCGCAATGTAATAAGGAACACTTATATATAGGAAGTACCAGCGGCGTATCCACCATGCCCCTTTCTACATTATTCCCGTTTCGTTATTCTCATCACTATAGGTCTTAACATATGACAAAACTTGTTGTGGTTTCTGTGCACTGAATTCCATAATTATGTATGGATCCATAATTACGTAATTCCTTGCACAGTCCGCACAGTTCATTTCATAATGCGTAGGGAAAAATCAGTCGAATAAACATGAAGTGACTTGACTAGACCACCAAAGGATCTTTTTAACTAGATCAACGAACGATCTTGTTAACTAGATCAACACATGATCTCCTTAACTAGACCGTCACACGATCTCCTTAAATAGACCACTTAAGGGTTCTTTTTAGCTATATCATCACATGATATTTCTAACCAGATTTTTGAATCAATCTTTTAAACTAGACCACTCAAGGGGTCTAATTATAGAATAGTAGTTCATAATCCAAGGGACTTAACTATAACGTAGAAGCCCATTAAGGATTTAAGGTAGTACCTTTGGATATCCTACTATGAATCCCTCATATGGAGATACGGAAGATTCTATGAGGATTTGGATAATGAATATTCGGATCACACAAAAACACAAGACATAAAAGAAATCACATAAGCACATAATCACATAATTGTATCAGTTTTGTAAAATAAACTTGAAACAACAAATTTTATTTATATAACAGCTGAATTGTTCCAAACGTCAAAGGATAACAAACAAAGAAATACAAAAGACTAATTGTTCACTGCTGCATTGTCGTCCGCGTTTGCCTCGTTTATGTTAAACACTCGTCCACGTGCTGGATTTATGTTAACAAGTCTTGGGCAATTGTTTCGGTAGTGAGTAAGGTCACCACAGTTATAACACGACCCAGGAGGAAACTGTGCTTGAACAGCAGCAGGATTTGCAGCAGCTTGGTTAGCATAACGGCAGGTATTGATCAAATGTCCCAACGCCCATAGTGGGTACATTTGTGACACTTCACTTGCTCCAGATGATGACGGTTGCATTTGTTGCACAAAGGTGCGGTACCAACATAGTTTTTCCTTGTACGAGGTTGTGCTGGCTGGTTTGGTGCAACCTGATTGTACTGAGCAGTTATTGCGCAGTTTTGAGAAGCCTTGCGCTTCTTCTTCTTGGATGTCTCGGCCTGTTTATCCTTTGGTTCTTCCTGTGCAGACTTGTTAGATGGTTTCGGGTCGCCCGTTTGAAAAAGCTTACCTTTCCTGATCTGGGATTCAGTCAAGGTAGCAGACAATTCAATGGCCTGTCTGACGATAGTAGGGTTGCTACCAGTAACGATATCCTGAACCGGGTCAGGGAGACCATCAATGTACTTTTCGATCGCCTTTTCCAAGACGTAACCATGGCAGGACATAACAGGCCTAGTTCCTCATAACGGTCAGTGTAGGCTTGATGTTCACCACTTTCTTGCTGTAAATCATCGAATTCCCTTTCCAACGCTCTAAGCTCATGACGAGGGCAGAAATCTTTCATCATTAGAGCTCGAAGCTCTTCCCAAGTTTGAGCTAGTGCCACATCAGCACCCCTATCACGCATCACAACGTTCCACCAAGTAAGAGCATGCTTCTTGAACACACTGGATACAAACTCAACCTTACGCTCATTCGGACACTGCACATGTCTGAATGTGCTCTCCAAACTTTCGAACCATTGCAGGAGCGCGGTTGCTCCTTGAGACCCAGAAAACTTTAACGGTTTAGCCGAATTGAAAGTCTTGAAATTACACTGGGTGTTGTTGTTGTTATTGTTGTATAATTGATGGATCTGGGTTACTACGTTCGGAAGCACTGCATCCATTTGTTGAGCGACAAGGGCTGCGACTTCTTCATTAGTTAGGGGTTGTGCATCTCGTCGAGGAGGCATTGTCTAAAAAGAACAAGGAAACATGAGAAACGAGTGAGGTTGACAATTGGTAAAACATATGGGGTATTGAAAACTTCGACAAAACACAAGGAAGGCGATTATTCGTTCGTTACCTTGAACAAACAAATGATACGCAGTGACTAATCAAAGTAAATGGGTCAATATAATGTATCGCGAAGACCTGCTTTAGCCTATAAGTGGACACTCATCCCAAGAATTCCCAGGTAAGAGTGACTGGTCTGATTATGTGGATTTGTACGAACACTCTAGCCTTAGACAGAAAACTCAGGATACAGGCATCCACCCTTCTAGATTGCACGTGTTCACACTATAAGACCCAAACTTTGACGAGATTTTGAAAACTTAGAGGGTTCAAAACCTTATAATAAATCATCCTAGAACAGATGATTGGTTTTCAAAGCGGATTCAAAATTTGTGTTCTTATTTTGGTTATCACCTAAAGATAGGCGACTGTATTGTTTTAAGACTAAACACAAGATAACTTGTGTTAGGGTCCTAGGAAGGTTATAGTCTAGGTCAAAGCATTACTAATAACCTAATTCCCTATAACCATTGGCTCTGATACCAACTTTTCTGTCACACCCCGACCACGTAAAACAACAAATCGTGGCGGAAACGTCGGGGAGTGTCGTAACAGAATCATTGTTTCACAACCATGGATCAAATAGTTTTGTTTTATTGAATTATTGAACTCATTGTTTTATTACAAATCAGATAAATACAAATATTGTCTTTCAAGTTTTAAAGTCGCTAAGGCACGATTCCGTCCTATGTATATCATGCATCAACAATCATCACGTAGCAGCACCTGAAACATATGTAAAAATAGGTACGTCAGCATAAAAATGCCTGTGAGATACATAGGTTTTATTAATGCAGGATTCATGACTTGTAAGTTTAAAAGAATGTTTAACAAAAGGTAGTCATGAACATAAAAATGTTTTCTTTATAAATCATGCAAAAATTGATAAGAAACCAGACGATATAAAAGAATAATGCATAGATAAATAAATAACCAAGTAAATGAATTTGTATAAAATATGTTGTTTGTAAAACAATGTTTTGATAAAAAGGTTTGTAGTATATATAAAAATATACCTTGGTTTTAAGAAAGTCGGATAAGTAATATATTAAAATATATTTTAGTTTCAAAATAGTTAAACAGATAGTATATCAAATATACTTTAGTTGTTAAAATAATAGTTTTCAGTAGTATATCATAAGTATACTTTGGTTTTATAAATAACATATTAAACTATGCTTTGGTTTTGTAAATAACATATCAACTACGTTTTGGTTTTGAAAATAGCATATCAACTATGCTTTAGTAATTAACAAAATATATGTTGGTTTTATACATAGTATATCAAATTATACTTTGGTAAACAATATCACATATGGGAGTATATCAAACTATACTTTGGAAGTATATCAAAATATACAAAAGAAAATGTGATTTAGAATTCATTCAAACCTTAGTGTATCAAACTACACCTTAGAGACTATAGAAATACCACAAAGGCAATCTCTATTTGGATAAAATTTGGTTTCTGACATTCCATACAACAGGAATGGGGTGTCTAGTCCTATAGCGCTATATCGTACTACCAATCGACTTGATGAATGAATAAATTAAGTACAATCCAACAATTAATTTTATAATCTTTGAAAATTTGTGTTTAAACCATTGATAATCATTCGATTTGTCAAAAGATAAGTACAAGCATGTATAATCATACAGTTGAAATCATGAAATTAACAAATAGGTACACATGTTTCGCCCCAAAACATTTGAAAATAGTAAAAGAAGGGACTATGTACTCACTTGAGATTGCTCAATAGTCTTTGGATAACAACCAAGCAAAGCAAGAAAGATCACGGAATCAAACGACACCTAATATAGGTAACTACGTTAATAAACCGACCTAAATCGGAGGATCGGATAGAATGAGGTTTCGTAAACCAAATGAGTATAGGAACTTATGTAATATGGTTTAACAAAGCCTACATCCTAAATTGAAAACTATCCTAAGTGCTTATGCCCATTACGACCCGTTTAGGTAGCTTACGCTACTTTAACGTGTCGTTCGCGTAAAACGCGTTCGGACCGCCTAACTAGTCCTATGATAAGTATTATATGCCTTAGCATGTCTAATAGTGTTGCCTAATCAGTTTAGATGTAAAAATTTAGGTTACATATGCTAAAAATGAATTTATGCGCAAAAAGGGCATTTTGGTCATTTTCCTAAGGCATATTAATTATCTATCATACAACTACTTAAACGAAGTGACCATAAGGTATAACCTCGGAAGGTTATTCGCTATACAACTATGGTCACAAAATGTGTTTGGTCGGATCCTAATGATCGATCAAACGGGTCAGGTTCGAAAGTCTAAGCAGTTGTTTAGACCGCTTACCTTACGACCCTATATAAGCACTAAACTAAAAGTGACGAGTTAAACATGTTAAAACATGTTTAACGAAGTTAGAAAACAAGTTTGATATCAAAACAAAGGGTTTTGATACCTAAGAATAGTTTGGTTGCAAAATACGTATAAACGCGTATTTTGACTGAAACTACGACTCGTCACTATGACTAAATAACGTGATAATCAGTAGGTATAGTCACGAAGGACTATGACCACCGTGATTACGCTCACGTTGCGAAGTTCCAACGAACTTCGTGTTGACCATTGACTGGTCAAAGCAGAAAGTCAAACACTGTTTGACTTTCGTGCTAAAAACGCATGAAAGCACGAAAGAATACTTACAAGAGGTCCAAGCTATGAAGGTTTGATCTAAAAATTCTCAGGAATGAAGTTTTGAACTTCAACTTAGAGAATAATCAGATCAAATTTGAGTAGCAAATGAAAAACTTGTGGGTATTTATAGTTTTCGAGTCACCGTTAGGATCGTTCATCGATAAACGTGCTTCGATCTCGGCCTTACAAGTGTACCCACAGAATTAGAATACCATGGGTGCCCCAAAACAGCCCATAGACTTGTTTAAAACCATTTGCAAATCAAGAAACCAGTTGCAGAATTGAAAACTGCTGCTTTTGCAGGTCTGGGGGGGCTCTCGCGCCCCGGGTAAGCTGAGCCCCCATCTTACGCGGCCCGCCACCTCTGTTCAGATCAGCAACAACTTTCAGAAGTTACAGTTTTAGTCCCTGCAAGCTTGTAAGGCCCTTTTTGACACGGTTAAGGCCCGTTAAGCCATTTTGAAGGCTCTATAATGATTCCAAAGTGTATGGAACTCAAAACATGTTCAAAAATATCTCGGATGTCGGTTCGTTTGGTCGTACGGTTGCGTTGTTTGGTTAATTACGATGAAACACGAACAGACGCGAGAAACGATCCAAATTACGCGACGAATGGAATTTTATCATGCCAATCACTAAAATAAAATATTTTAATGATTACATAAATTTTTGGATGTCCGGATATATTCAGAACGTAAGATATGCGCGAAAATGCAAACTTATGCACTTTTTGACGCTTTTAGTCCCTGTTGATCAAATAAGTTTATTTTTGCGCACCAAGCACCTCTAAGCCTATTTCTAAGCTATGTAAAGGATATTTAGGGCATGTTTAACTTATGATCATATTCCGAAATGTTCGTTACAGTACGAATCGGCATACTTTCGCAGTTTGTCGAAATTAGTCCCTATAAGCGAATAAATTTGATTTCGACACACCAAACCTTCCAAAACTTATTTCTAAGTTATGTAAAGGTTGTTTAAGGTGTGTTAAGACCATGTAACTGTTTCGGAGTGTTTGTTGCGTTAAACTGATTACGTTTACGCATCAGTTCGCGTATAACTTTCTAGAAAACGTTTTAGAGCTCGAAATCGAACGAGAATTGATATGTGCAAATGATACACATATTTTTTACAAGTCCCAATTATGAAATACAATATTTCATTGGTTTAGCGAAATTAAATGCGTCCTTAAAAATAGTCGGCCAATAAAGACCGCTATTGAGCACTTTGTGCCCGGCTTTGTGACCACTAAAATGGCCCCCACAAGCAAATGAATGCAAGTGCATCAAGACACTAGGAATCTCCTCGTCGGATATGTATCTTCGAATGATTTGATCCGAATATATCTTGAATAATTCCGGTTCTTCCAATGTGTAGTACTTGATTTGAGAAAGGAAGTACAACCTCTTCCTTCTATCCCAATGAGCTGGCATGTCACCTGTAACCAAATAGTTAACAATATTAGCATACTATGGTAATATTGAAACTTTCAGAATTTGCTCATCTGGGAAATTCTCATTAATTTCCACATGAGAAGAATCCTCCTCCACTACCAATCGAGACAAGTGGTCCGCAACCACATTCTCACTTCCTTTCCTTTCTTGTCTTGAATCTCCAAGTCAAATTCTTGTACCGAAAGAACCCATCGGATTAATCTCGGCTTTGCATCTTTCTTATCCATGAGATACCTAACTACAGAATGGTCAGAATACACAATGACCTTAGTACCCCATATATAAGCACGAAATTTATCCAACGCATATACCACCGCAAGTAACTCTTTTTCGGTAGTTGTGTAATTTAATTTTGCATCCGAGAGAGTCTTACTAGCGTAGTATATGGCAACCGGTTTCTTGTCTACCCGTTAACCCAACACGGCCCCCACCGCATAATCACTTTCAACACACATAATTTCGAATGGTAAAGACCAATTCGGTGATTGCAAGATTGGGGCCTCAACCAACTTTTGTTTCAAAACATCAAAGGCATTCTTACAATTTTCATCAAAACAAACGGAATGTCTTTTAACAAAAGGTTACACAATGGTTTCAAAATATCACTAAACCCTTTAACAAGCCTTCTATAAAAACCCAAATGTCCCAAGAATGACCTAATACCTTTGACGCTCGTGGGATATGGTAGTGTAGAGATCACCTTGATTTTTGCATGATCTACCTCTATCCCATGACTCGACACCACATGTCCCAACACTACCCCTTCTTGAACCATAAAATGTCTCTTTTCTCAACTCAAAACCAAATTAGTTTCCACACATTGTTTTAACACTTTCTCTAATTGGTTTAAGCAAGTTTCAAATGATGACCCAAAAATGGAAAAATCATCCATGAAGATTTCCAAAGACTCCCCCACCATATCCGAAAAGATACCCATCATACACCTTTGAAAGGTGGCGGGGGCATTACATAATCTAAATGGCATTCGCCTATATGCGAAGGTGTCATAAGGACACGTAAAAGTGGTCTTTTGTTAATCTTCTGGATGAATAGCAATTTGATTGTATCCGGAATATCCATCCAAGAAACAATAAAAAAAAATTCCGGCTAATTTTTCCACAATTTGGTCAATGAATGCTAAGGGAAAATGATCTTTGGAAGTTGCGGTATTCAACTTCCTATAATCAAGGCAAATACGCCACCCGGTTACCCGCCGGGTAGCTACCTCCTCACCTGCGTCATTTTTGACGACTTGTATACCTGCTTTCTTTGGGACGGGTTGTGTCGGACTCACCCATTGGCTATCATAAATAGGGTAAACAATATCTGCATTAAGCCATTTTAACACCTCCTTTTTGACAACTTCCCGCATGTTCGGGTTCAACCTTCTTTGTGCATCGCGGGCGGGTGTTATGGTGTCATCGGTGATGATCTTGTGCATCACTATTGAGGGACTAATACCTTTCAAATCTGCTATGGTCCACCCAATAGCCGCCCTATTGGTGACCAATACCTTCATCAATCTCTCTTCTTGCTCCTCGGTCAAATTTGATGCAATAATGACCGGGAGCGTGTTGCCTTCACCAACATAAGAATACTTAAGATGCTTTGGCAACACCTTCAACTCCACTTCCGGCGGCTCCACCAATGACGATTTCAACTTCATGTCAATGGTTTCCGGTAAGTTCTCCACTTGGTGCGTCCATATAGGTTTCCCTTCTATTACCGAAAGCACCTCCAAACTCCTCACCTCCTCGTCTATGCTCCGATTTATCTCCACCTGTGATCTGTCAAACATAGAACAATCCTCCATTGTGTTTTCCTCATCTACGACAGTGTCGCAAAGAGATATACACCTGTCAACAATGTCTGCCATATAGCATTCATCGTCAAATGGAGGAGTCGTCAATCCCGAAAAAAACATGCAACCTCAACCTTCGGTTTTTCGCGTTCCTTGCTCCCGGTTGACCCGTTGCGCGTCCCGGTGGTTCGTTTTTCATCCCGGTGACCCATAAAGTTCCCGAAAAGCTCCTTAAACTCCGTCAAACCTGCGAAACACAAATTTAATTAAAAGTTGGTGTTCGAGATTAAAAGTCAAGTAAAAATATTAACTTAAACATTTACGAATGCCGGTTTTCGACCACGTATCACTGAGCTTCACGAATCCGAGTAGTGAGATCAGTTTGTATTGTCATCTCTAAGGCTCGCACCCTTAAAACAAGAAAGACAATATGTTGAACTTGTTTGTTTTACTTTTAAGACAATGTTAAACACTTAATGATTTAATAAAACATAACGTCAATATCCATGTGTTGTGAAACAATGATTCTGTTACGACACTCCCCGACGTTTCTGCCTCGGTTTGTTGTATTATGCGGTTGGGGTGTGACACAAGAGTTGGTATCAGAGCTCATGGTTATAGGGAATTAGGTTATTAGTAATGCTCTTGACCTAGTCTATAACCTTCCTTGGACCCTAACGCAAGAAATTTGCGTTTAGATTCTTAATACAATACCAATTGTTAGTGCATGCGTCTGTCGACTTCGTCTTGTATTGAGTCTTGCATTGTTCGGGGTACGAAGTTTGAGAAATCATGACAAAAAGTTAATTCCGCTTGAAGCTTATAATTCCGCTTGAAGATGTCATCAAGTAATTCCGCACGGAATTAACTTGTAATCCCGTTTGAATGCGTAATTCCGGTTGTAAGTAATTCCGTTTGAAGCATGTTTCAAACGGAATTAGATGTCTATATATAGTAGAGTCCTGATTTCATTTGAAACGGAATTAGAGAAGAGGTTTTCCGACGGCGAAGCTCTGTCGAAGTGTTTCCGTGCTATAAATTGTTACTGGATCTATAAACAAAACAGTTAAAGTGTATATCTTGCTGAATTACACACAATATGTCTGTTTCCGCCTTTCATATTGTTTAGAACGCCTCTGATCGACTCGTTTCGGGTCCGCACATGGTCCTACAAGTGGTATCAGAGCTCAGGATGAGGAGTTCTGTCGTTTTCAGCTTGGATTCATATCATTTTCTTACTTCTACACTTTCTTTTATCAATTGAACAAGTTTTAACAGTTAAAATGGCTTGATTTGTTCACAGCACAAGCAAAACAGTGTTTGAAGGAAGTACAGAAATGATCAATAGCAAAAAATCATTATTGAAAAAAGAATTTGAGTTGTTTACTAGTATGCCAGGTGAATCTACAAAGTCTCTCATTGAGAGATATTGTCATCTTGTGCGTACCATGTCTCAGTTGAAAATTACTAAAACTCCAACAGAATGGGTTGAAAAGTTAGCTGATGCTTTACCTCAGAAAGAATGGGGTACATATCTCATGATTTTAAAGAATACAGGAGAGTTTAGTAGATTGTCAATTGGATAGTTTATTGAAAAGCTTGAGGGATATGATCTTGAACAACAAAAGATTGCCAGAATGAACAGCTCGAGTAATCAACAAGACATCAAATTGTACTATAAAGGAAATGTTCAAACTGTTGAAGCAAGTCCAAAGATCCAAACTGCTTTTAGTGCAGGAAATTCATCTGGATCAGTCAGTCAAAGTTCAATCAACACTATTCGATTTTCAAATGTCAATCCTCCAAGTGTTCAAAGTTCAAATGTTGGTAATGAACATATGATTCAGTGCAATGTTGCATTACATCTTCAAAATGGTCAGAATTTTTCTGAAGAAGTTGTTAAAAGTCATATGGCATTACTGGTTACTGCTTTGGAATTGTATGAAGGATTGATTGCTGGAAGAATTGGTAATCCTATGCTAACCAAAGAAGATTATGATCAGATAGATGCAGAAGAATTGGAGCTCATGGATATAAAGTGGTGCTTAGCTAGTGTCTTGAGAAGAGCTGAAAAGTTCAAAATGATTACAGGAAGAAATTATTTTTTGGATGCTCATGTTTCAACTTTGGGTTTTGATAAATCTAAAGTTACTTGTTTTCGATGCAGGTAGAAAGGTCATTTCAAAAGAGAGTGCAAAAATCAGGAAGCTAGTGGAGCAAAGAATCCTTTTGGAAAAGATGATTACTATCGAAAAGCCATATATCAACAGGTTGCTCATCAACCACATCAACAAAAGGAACCACAAACTGCACATGCCAGAATGATCGAAGATGCAAATAAGAAAGCTTATTATGGTATTATTGATTAAGATGATGAAAAAATGGCTCCAGGATTTAGCTTGGATAGGTTTGTGGATGAGAATAGGGAGTTTAAAGCTTTCATTGCTCAAATTGTTCAAAAGCCAGAATTGATGAAAGAATGGATAGCAGTGTTATCCGATGAAGAGAAAAGTCAAGATGAAGAATTTGTTTCTTCTAAAAACAGTTCAACAAATACTAGCAATGATGATGAAGAAATTGAACAGATAAAAATTGGAAAAACTCATTTATCTTCTGATAGTTTTGAATTTTATTTTGCAGATAAATTGAAGAAACTTAAAGAGAGAAAAGCTGCAAAAGAAATGGAAGAAGTTAAGGTTGTTGAGAAGATTGTTGAAGTGGTAAAGGTAGTTGAAGTCGAGAAGATTGTGGAGATTGAAAAGATTATCGAAGTAACTAAACCCTGTCTTACATGTTTGGAATCTTGCAAACAATGTGAAGATAAAGATGAAAAGTTTAGTGAGCTTGAGAAGTTGAAAGAGAAGTTGTTGTTTGATGTCAAGAATGTGAAAGAGTCGTACGATATATTGAAAAAAACTGTGAATAGTTTACAAAAGACAAACTCTGAAAGAGAAGATGCTTTGACAATGATGAATGCAACAATGATGTCTAAGCAGAAATAGATAAATTTTTACATCGAAGAATGTGCGAAGTTGAAGCAAGAGTTGGAAAGCGAAAAAGTTGAAAATGAAAGAATCAGACGATTACTGAAAAGTTATTCAAGTTCTGATTACTTAATTGACAGAATTTATCCAACTGTTGCAGGTTTTGAAGTGTTTGAAGACAAGAAGTCGAAGAAGAAGGATACTGGTAAGAAACAAAGTGTTTATAATAAGTGTTCGCCTCCGATTTGGGAAGGGTATTCGCCTAGAAAACCGAATGAGGAACAAGTAAAAAAGGCAGTCAATATAAAGTTAGAGTCTGAGATAACCGATGCATTACCAGACAATATTGACGTTATATTCACAGCGTCCGACATAGATCATGAGTCTGAGTTAATAAAAAGGATGGTCGATCAAGTTTTGGATAAGGATGAGGAGTCCGAGTCAATGTCCGAGTCCGGAAGTTCGAGTTCGTCTGTCAAGAGTTCTAAATCGTCAAGAAAACGGGTCTATAGTAAAGAATTTTTGTTGTCAAAATTCAATTTGAATGACGAAACATTTGAAGCGGCATACACTTTGAATGATTCTGACAAATTATATTTTGATAAAGAGTTTCCAATAAGAGGTGTGAAAACTGAATTAATCAAAAAAGTTTTCAAATTAACAGAAATCAATATTTCTGAAATAAAAGATGTAAATCTTACTGAAAAACCTAAAAATACTCCTCAAGAGTTCAACAACGTTTAAACAAGAAAAAAGGTTACAGTTCTGGTTCTGGTTTTCAAAAGAAATCAAACCATAACGGTAATTTCAAAAAGAAAGGTCTTGGATTTATTCCATCAAAAAATTATAAAAATGAGAAAATTTCTAAAACAAATACAAAATTTGTTTCAGGTACAAGTTGTGAAGAGGAATCAAAGAGTTCTTTGTGTAGGCAATCAAACAGAGAATTCCTTGCCAAGAAGCAAGAGAGAATGACGAATGGAGATTTTCAAAGAAAGGAGACCAGAACCTGTTACAGATGCAATGAAGTTGGTCACATTGCATGGAATTGTTCTCAAACAACAAAAACAAAACAGGAAGTCTTTGAAAAACTCAAAGAAAAAGTTGTTGATAAAACTGAACCACCAACTGAAAAGTTCAAAGTGTTTAAAAATTCAACATAGGAAGTTGGTGAGTGTTCGAAAAGGTTTTACAAACGAAGGGGAAATCTTGACAACCAAGCATGGGTTGTTAAGAAATCAGATGTAAAACCTGGCGATGAATCTGATTCCACAAAATCAGAGGAGCCACAAGTTGAGATAAAACTAGAAACATCAGTACCACCAATGGATGATGTCAATTTTCCACCATTGCGGGCTGAAAATTTTAAATCAAAAGTTGGAAAAGTTGAGATTTCAAATCAATTCTATTATGAGAAGAAGGAATTCGATGTTGAAAAAGTTTATAATGGAAATGTTAAAAAGATTTTTGGAAAAATGGTCGAGGGAAAGGCTAAAGGGGTAAAGGACTTTTATGAAACAAAGAAAGCAACTTATTACCCAGGTGAAGTTGAAGAGGAAACATCCAAGTTTGGTGAAGCTTGGATGTCTGTTTTTCATATGTGAACAGTATGACTTGCCGGAGCTCCCAAGTAGGTAATCGCAGAGCATGAATCGGCATCATTCTTGAAAAATTGTTTTTGAACAGGTATGACTTGCCGGAGCTTCCAGGTTGGTAAGTGTGGAGCAGGTATCGGCATTTTTCTTAAGAAAGTCACGAAAGTGATTTCGTTTTACAAGTGGTTATTGGTTTGTTACTTATAAGTGGTAAATCAAGGACATTAAGTTGTATCTGATTTTCTACAAGTGGTGTTTGTTGTTTAAAATTAAAACTGTTAAATTTGTTAAGTGGTTGAGAAAAACAATGTGATGAACCCCTAACCTACAAGTGGTAAAATCAACAAAACTTATTTTCTGGAAAAATCATTGTGATTAAAACAAACTTAAGTGTTTTGAAATCAAATGAGAAAATAGTTTGTTGTAAGGGGGAGTTCTGATTATTTATGCCAAGTGAATGGCGGATTGAAGTGATTTGATATCAGTTGTCATGATTACTTGTACAGTTTGTTTTCAAATTTCCTTTAAATGTGTTTTAATTTTAGGGGGAGTAAGAATTTCAGAAAATCCAAAAACATTAGAAAATTTGAAAAAGCCAAAAACATGATAAAAGCAAAAATGAGTTTTGTTGTAAAAAGAGGAAATGATAGTACATCAGTGGACGATCACGACATGCTAAAGAATTGGCGTGTAAAAATGTGATAAACGGTCTCACTGATGATGTGCCAGTAGGTTTTGCACATTTAGTAGATTGTGACGAGATATAAACCTACATTTCAAACTTGCTTATATCGTGGGGAATATATCTTGGATATATGGGTAATCCCCGAAATCTTGTTTGAAAGGTCCCTCTTTCTGAGATACTAGGTCTTTATACTCAGTGATATCTGGGGTATTATCCCGGGACTTCTGATTTTGCAAAAGCAATGGCCTAGTCCCCGGAGAATACTTTATGCTTGCTTGAAATATAAGTCTGCCCTCAGCATAAAAAATGATGAAAGATTGAAAAATGATAATCATGTGCTATTGTAAAAAAAAATCCTCTAAAGGGGACCCACCAAAAAGTCGAAGCCATCATCTCTCTGCTGAACGGAAGTTCTGACCTGAGCTCTCACGGTCTTCGCAATTTAACCCTTTACAGATATCATCTGTGGTATATTCACCTGTAAGACTGAATATTGGGATCTGGATACAGGAGTATATTCTGAAGTGGGACACGCGATTAAGTTTAAGTGCTTAAAACACTAATCTCGTATCTCGAAACAGTTGAACTTTGTGTGAAAATTTAAGTGGATCAGTATACTGACAATCTAAGTGAGTCGTTTAGAACTGAAAATGTTTAAAGCTTAATGGTGTTGGTGATTTGTCTCATAAACTGATATGATCCTTTTACACAAACTCATAAAAATATTGTATGTAAATATTTCTTTTACTGCATTTCATTTTATTCAAAATCCAAAAAGATTTTCAGAGTGTTTTAGCATAAATTTTTTTGAAAGATTCAAATAGATTTTCGACAACTGATGTTAGAGAGCTAATTTTCAAAATTCCAAGTGCTAAACATGATGACAACGTGTGAGGGGGAGTTTGTTTGAAACAAGAAAAGATTTTAAAAAGAAAAATGTTTTTCATACAAGTGGTTCATCAGAGATTAACATTGTAAAAACATTTATTAATTTGTGTATAAAATTGATAATCAAGAGCATAAATTTGTTAAATGTTAAATTTGTGAAATTTATTGTAAGGTAGAGGATGTACAGGATAGCCTGGATTCTGAGACTAAGAATAGAGCCAGGTTATGATCCTGATCCTGTAAAAGCATGTTGAGAGGGGGAGTCTGTTGATGCTGAGGAAAGAGAAGAGAGAAGATTGAAGAAGTTTTATATTGTCAAGATACTTCAGAGAGCGATCAGACTGTTAAAGACTGAAGACGTTGAAGACTCAACACTTAAGACTCGTCAACATTCGAGGGAGTCTGTTAGTGCATGCGTCTGTCGACTTCGTCTTGTATCGAGTCTTGCATTGTTCGGGGCACGAAGTTCGAGAAATCATGACAAAAAGTTAATTCCGCTTGAAGCTTATAATTCCGCTTGAAGATGTCCTCAAGTAATTCCGCACGGAATTAACTTGTAATCTCGTTTGAATGCGTAATTCCGGTTGTAAGTAATTCCATTTGAAGCATGTTTCAAACGGAATTAGATGTCTATATATAGTAGAGTCCTGATTTCATTTGAAACGGAATTAGAGAAGAGGTTTTTCGACGGCGAAGCTCTGTCGAAGTGTTTCCGTGCTGTAAATTGTTACTGGATCTATAAACAAAATAGTTAAAGTGTATATCTTGCTGAATTACACACAATATGTCTGTTTTCGCCTTTCATATTGTTTAGAATGCCTCTGATCGACTCGTTTCGGGTCCGCACACGGTCCTACACCAATCACCTATCTTTAGGTGATTAACAAAAACAAAACAAAACAAAACACAATTCATCCTCTCGAGTCAAAAATTTTCCAAAATTTCACAAGAAATCATCTATCCTTAGGTGGTTTGTTTTAGGCTTTTAAGCCTTTGTTGTTTTCAAAATCTCGTCAAAGTTTGGGTTCTAATAATGTGAACATGTGCAACCTGGAAGGGTGGGTGCCTGTACTCTGAGTTTTTTGTCTAAGGCTAGAGTGTTCGTACAAATCCGCATCACCAGACCAGTCACTCTTACCTGTAAATTCTTGGGGTGAGTGGACAACCTATAGGCTAAAGCATATCTTCGCGGTATATTATAAAGACCCTCTTACTTTGATTAGTCACAGTGTCGCTTGTTTGTTTTAGTTAACAAATAAATGGTCATAATCCTCATGTTTCATCGATAATTTTTAACATTCAGTTATGATTATCCGATAACATCTCACTTGTTTTCTCTCATATTGTCCGCTACCTTTAGGATGCCTCCTCATCACAGTGATACTCAAAGGTCCGAACGGGCTGCTATAATTGCCCAACAACTAAGCATAGTACTCTAGAGGACCATTGAATTAGCTATCGCCATATCTCATCTCAATGATGAAACCACCCAAGAGGCACCAAAGAAGACAAAATCCAAGCCTTCAAGCGTAAAGCTTCAAAGAATCTTGCAGCGATTGCTCCAAATCAAGCGGGACCTGGCCAGGTGGCATCACCACCAGCTAAGAAACCATACGAGGAAAAGCTCCTTTGTGCAATCAATGTAACCTTCATCACTATGCCAGCGTCCAATGCCGAAAATGTTCAAACTGTGGACTTATTGGTCATGCAGCAAAAATCTACCGTTCAGCCACTACGCCGAACCAAGGTATTCAGAACCTTGTTCAACTTCAAGTAGACCCAGCACAAACTCGCTTTCCACCAGGTTCTTGCTACAACTGTGGTGAGATGGGTCATTTCAGCAACAATTTCTCAAAGCTTGTTAATGTTAATCCAGCCTGTGGATGAGCATTCAATGTTAATGAGACACGCGCTAGAGACAATGCAGTTTTAAACACTTAAACTATTATGTTTCCTGTTTACTTTCCAAGAATCTTGAAACACTTTGGTTGTTCTATAAATAAATTTGGTCGTTTCCATTTTATTTACAAAATCAATATGAATACATGTATGTATGACATACCCCTACGATACCTACACCAAGGAACCGTGTTCCTTGTAAGACAAACTACTCTTGTGGTTCTTCCATTTTTGTGATCACTCACGAGACTCCACGAAATTCCTAAGTTATTGTTTCTCCTAAGAAACAAAGTACAAGGTACAAGTTACAATTCTGGACGAATACTCAAAGTGCCACTTTAAATCCTGGCTTGGATATCTAAGGGTACTTTTCATAAGTCCTTAATTGGTCTTATGCGATGTGTCTATGTACATATCATTACATTTTGGTTTTCATAACAATATACATAGTATATGATTTCAAAACATCGTTCATGGTTTCAAAAACATTTCATATGGTTTAGAAACATTTAAACATAGTTTATTTCCCGATATACCAAGCGCATAAATTCAAAATCATCATCCATGATTCCAAAATCATCTCGCATGGTTTTAAAACATTTTATAAACATATTTGCCTAATATACCTAGTACATGATTTCAAAAACATTACATAAGGTTTCAAAAACATTAAACATATTTTCAAAGATCCCATGCATAATTTTCAAAGACATTCTACTCGTCTGTTGACTTAACATACATAGTACACGATTTTCAAGGACATTCTGCTTTGTATGTTGACTCAGCATACCTAAGTACAAGGTTCAAAACATTTCTCGCAACACGAATTCCAAAACAAAATCCTTATAAAATCTTCCTATCTTAATAGTTAGATTCTTGAGTATGTTTAAAGTACTAATTGAAGTCCATGGATTGGATTCCTAGTGTACTTTAAATGCATGTGTACAAATCGCCGACAAGTTGATAACAAATTGATAACAAACTGATAACAAGTTGATAACAGGTTGATAACAAGTTGATGACCAAGTTGACAATTGTGTGATTATATGTTTATGTGTTTATGTGTGATCCAAATGCTCGCTATCCAAATCCTTGTAAAGTCCTCCATATCTTCATATGATGGATTCTTAAAAGGATATCCAAAAGTACTATCTTAAATCCTTATTGGGCTTCTATGAAATAGTTAAGGACCTTGGATTTTAAAAGTACTATACCAAAGTTAAAGAGATTGATTCGTCAATCTAGTTAAAGAGATCATGTGTTGATCCAGTTGAAGAGATCGTTTGTCGATCTGTTTAAAGAGATCCTTTGTTGATCTAAGTTAAAGAGACCCTGTGGTGGTCTAGTCAAATCACCACCAGATTATTCGTTTAATTATTTCCCCTACACATTATGAAATAAACTGTGCGGACTCTGCAAGGAATTACGTAATTATGGATGCATACGTAATTATGGAATTCAGTGCACAGAAACCACAGCAAGTTTTGTCATGTGTAAGAACTTATAGTGATAAAAATAAAAAAACGGGAGCAATATGATAAGTATTCCTTATTACATTGCAAACGTGGCATTATTTAAGTTACTAGAAGTTCTGGACCTTGACCGATGTTGTTATACTCTTCGACTCCAATTTCTAGCACACACGAGTTTCCTATAATAGTCCTCATAAGAAACATCCTTTCTATTCATTGTTCGAAACTCCAACTCCTTGTTAAATTCACACGCTCTTCATATTCTTCTACAAACAAGGACATCCCTTTGACAATTACGTAACACTCCTAAGGATTTTATAGACCCGTATGTATAACTTAAACAAGAAATAAAAGTTATCTATAATCATTTCCGTTTCTGATGAAGCATTCACTGAGGAAAATGAACTATCCGTCCATTTTCACTTTTAAAAGATATCCACTGGGGAAGATGAAACACAAATCCTTATAAAATCCAGAGGTCGTGATGCCATTTTGGGTAATCTTTGATCGTCTAACAAAATCAGCACACTCTTTGCCGATTCGCAAAGATCTATCTGCTGAAAAACTCGCCAAGATTTATGATTGATGAGATTGTGCCTCGACATGGTGTTCCTTTGAACATCATATTTGATCGTGATGCTCATCTCATTTTTGGAAGACCATGCAATCTGCTATAGGAACCCAACTAAATCTGAGCACTGCTTATCATCCCCAAACGGTTGGACAATTCAAGAGAACGATACAAACACGGGAAGGTATGCTTAAGAACATGTGTGATAGACTTTGGTGCTAATCGGGATTCGTATCTACCGTTGATTGAGATCTCTTACAACAATAGTTATCATGCTAACATCAATATGGCGCCTTTTGAAGCTTTATACGATCGAAAATGTTTTTCACCTGTCTGTTGGAATGAGGTCGGTGAAGCTTAGCTTACAGGACCTAAACTCATTCTGGAAACAACGGACAAAGTCAAGAAAATTCACGATAATCTTCTGATAGATGGAAGCCGTCAAAAGAGTTATGCGAACATGCGGTGCAAGCCCTTGGAATTTCAAGTCGGAAACCATGTCCTACTCAAGGTTTTTCCTTGGAAGGGAGTGGTGTGATTTGGAAAGAAAGGAAAACTTGCACCACGATACGTTGGACCATTTAAGATTGTTGAAAGAATTGGAAAGGTTGCCTATCGACTTGAGCTGCCTCCTGAACTTGGGAATATTCACCCAACATTCCACGTGTCCAATTTACAAAAGAGATTAGCCGATACTGATCTTCACATTCCACTCGATGAATTTCAAGTTGATGACAAAATGCACTTTGCTGAGAAACCTGTGGAGATAACGGACCGATCGTCAAAGTTCGTTGGGAGTCCAAGCATGGCCCAGAGTTTACTTAGGAACGTGAGGACCAAGGCGAAATATCCACATTTGTTTTCACAAGTTTCCTCTAGTAAAAATTTCGGGACGAAATTTCCTAAAGTAGGGGAGACTGTACGATGTAGAACCATATCAATTATCAGTGAAACGTTGTGTTTTGGTCTCAATGTTTGTGTATTTGTGTTTGACAATTTCACGTTTTGATTCTAGTTCGATTTCAAGCTTTTAATCGCTTTCTGGAAAGTTATACGCAAACTATTACGTAAACGTAATCAGTTTAACGTGACAAACACTCCAGAATAGTGATATATGCTTAACATACCTTAAATAACCTTTACATAACTTAGAAATAAGTTTTGAAGGGTTTGGTGTGTCAAAAACAAGTTTATTCAATCGCATGGACTAAAAGCATCAAAACTGCGAAAGTATACATTTACGTGCATATCTTGCATTCTGACCATATCCGGACATCCAAAAAAGTTTTGTAATCATTAAAATATTGCATTTTAGTGATGGGAATGCAAAAATGCCATTTGTTTTGCAATTTAAGTCGTTTTCGCGTCTGTTACGATTTCCGACATAATTAACCAAAAAACGCAACCGTACAGCCAAACGAACCGACATCCGTGACATTTTTTAGCATGATTCAAGTTAAATATACTTTAACTTCATCATGGAGCTTGAAAATGGGCTTGACAGGTGTTAGAAGTGCTGAAACGCGACAAACCAAGCTCAAGGACTAAAACTGTCAAAATACAAAAATAGCTGGTCTGCAAGTCCCATACGGACCGTATGGGTTGTTGCTTACGGTCCGTAAGCAGGTGCCAGCACAACATAATCCAGAATCTGCAATCCCAGCTATTGCAACCTGTTTTAATCCATGTTTTTTGCATCTTGTGGGCTGGTTTGTGTGTTCATCAAGTCCCTCAATCAATGTTTAACAAGTGTAAGGTCAAGATCTTGCTTAAAAACACATGGCTTTGATCCAAAGGCACTTCGAAATCTATAAATAGCAAGGGGTTTTTCATGGTTCCTTGTTCATTTGTTTCTTCTTCTCTAATCTGCTCGAAGTGGAGGCAATCACATTGTTGAAGGCCACCTACCAGAGCATTCTTGGTCTTCTTTTCAAGCATTGGACTCTTGTAAGTGTTCCTTCATGCTCGTTTAGTTTTTTCAAGCAAAAAAGTCAAAAAGTGTTTGACTTTCAGCTTTGACCATGATTTGGTCAAGACAAAGTTCGTTTGAACTTTGCAACGTGAGCGTAATCACGATGGTTATAGTCCCTTACGACTATACCTACTGATTACCACGTTGATTAGTCAAAGTGACGAGTCAAAAGTTTCGGTCAAAATGCACGATTATGTGCATTTTGCGACGAAACTATTCTCGGGTATCAAAACACTTTGTTTTGATATCAAAACAATTTTCTAACTTAGTTAAACATGTTTTAACATTTTTAACTCGTCACTTTTAGTTTAGTGCTTGTATAGGGTCGTAAGTCAAGCGGTCTAAACAACTGCTTAGACTTTCAAACCCCACTTGTTTGGTCGATCATTAGGATCCGACCAAACATATTTTGTGACCATAGTTGTATAGGGAATAACCTTCTGAGGTTATACCTTATGGTCACTTAGTTTGATTAGTTATATGATAGGTAGTTTATATGCCTTAGAAAAATGACCAAAATACCCTTTTCATGCATAATTTAAATTTAAGCCTATGTAACTTAAATTTTGACATTTAAACTGATTATGCAACATTATTAAACATTTTAGGTCATATAATACTTGTCATAGGACTAGTTAGGCTATTCGAATTCGCCTTTGCGCAAATGACACGTTAAAGTAGCATAAACTACCTTAACGGGTCATGACGGGTCATAAGCACTTAGGATAGGTTTCAATTCAGAATGTAGGCTTTGTTAAACCATATCATATGAGTTCCAATACTCATTTGGTTTACAAGACCTCATTCTACCCGATCTCCAGATTTAGGTCCCGATTATTAACATAGTGATCCGATACTAGGTGCCGTTAAGTTGTTTAATTGTTCCGTAAGGCGTCTTATACATATATTTTTGTAACGAAAATTATTCCTAACACATAGGAAAACATACCGGACTATTTAGTAACTTTTCTGTATACTACTAGTATGCTAACACGCACATGTAAGTATAACACAGAAATCAGAGAGCAGTTAAATGATTCAGCACAGTCATCAAGTACTTTTATTATCATTAATAAACTATACGGTTACATGTAAATTTGAGGGTTGTCACATCTGGCGTCCGCCTTGCACTCTAACTCTAGTACTCTATGGCTAAGAATCTCGAACTGTAGCTGAAGAGAAAGAAGAAGGTCATCACGAGTGTACCCAGCATGGTGAGAAGGGTGGTACGGATCTGATAATGTCATGGAATACGGGGGAAACCACCTGGGAGACTGACAATACGGATCTACCTCAAACGAGGAGAAATGAGGAGTAGGCATGAAACCAGCAGACCCTAGAGGGTCGAAACTAGGAGGTTGTCCTGATGTACCCTCCCCAGGGCAAGGATCGGGTATCTCATGCGGAAAAATGGTAGGGAGGTCAGATCGGTGTGCATCAGTAGCAAAGGGTGGGAGTAAACTCCCTGGGATAGGAGTGACATGAGTGGCAGGTGGGATCTGTGAGCTAGGTGGTGCAATGGGTGGTAATTCAAAGGGAGCTAAAACAGGATCAGGTATGTGATCATATGCAGGTGGGGGTGTAGGAACACGGATAGGAGAGGAAGGTGCAACTAACATGGCATTGTCGTCATCATCGGTAGGATAAGCCCTAACTCCAGCAGCAAGTAGGGCTGATGAGGTCACAGACTCGAAGGAGTCAGCAACTGAGTCTGGGTCTGAATCGGAAGAGATGTCTATGACGGATACGACAGGCGAGGGTATGTCTAGGATAGCAATGTCGTCCACCTCACCATCACCCTGGTCGTCATCAGGGTGATCTCCCTCAGGAAGAGCAAGATCCTCATTAAGGGCAACAGCAAAAGGCCAATCCTCAGCGGGAATGGCGACAAGAGGAATGGCATCAATCGGGATAGGCTCTACTAGATGCTCACCATCGGGGTGACCGATGATGAGCTGGTCATGAATAGGAAGAGGGAAAGTGAGAACATCATCAGCGAAGGGAGCATCATCGCCAAAATTCGGGAGAGCAAGGGGCTGAAAGTCGTCGTCATCATCAGATATCATCTCCGGGTCGCTCTCAGTGTCAGAGGCAAAAATCTCTGGGATAGGTGCTATCTCATCATCAGACACTACGACCATGGGGTCGTGCACATCTGACAATCCACTGCTCTCAGAGCTCACATGGTATCATGTCAAAAACAATTCGGCACATATATGCATATATCACTGAGTTATAATATTACTTAGTATACGTATAGGCAAATAAAGGCAACATGTCACATGTGTTCACATTGTTCCTACATGGGTCATTTCTAGTCTGGCAAGTCTACCCCATGTAGACTATACCACCAACTAATGTCCTTGCTTATTTTTCTTTCTTTCCTTTGAAAAATGTTTGTTCCGTGGATCTTGGCGTTTTTCGTAAATGCAATGAAAAATATTTTGTTGGTTGTAAAAATATTTTCGTGAGAGAATCCTAGTGATTGTAGTCTAGACTCGAAAAGGAATCCTAGTTCACTACAATCAAAGCTCTGATACCAACCTGTCACACCCTGACTTTTGCGGAAGCGTGTACGTGTGACTCGATCAATTTCATTGCATTCAATTATAATAAACAACTACATGACTAAGATATGATGTTAATCCATTCATAAGTTTTAGAAACATTACAAACATAAGTTGTTTATGTTAAGTTACAACCATCCAAAATAATAATAATTTCCATAAAAGGACTTTTTAACAAAAGACTATTAAACCAAGGCTTTGCTTCATATATCTTATCCAGGATAAGATATACAAATCAAACCCTTCAAAATAGGATGACATCTAATCTTGAAATTACTTCTTGAAATCATTCCCAACGCCGCAAGATCTATTTAGTTTCCTGAAATACATGTAATTTGAAAACATCAACAAAAGTTGAGCGAGTTCATGCGTTTTGTATGTGATCTCGTATAAACTTGTAAACATTTGAGAGAATTTCTTTGATAACCGGTATGTAAAGCATCTATGAACAGATCATTAATGTTTTGCAAGGACATTAATATGTGTGGTGCGTAGGAAGTGCTCAAACCTAGCGAATTTCCTCCGGTCCATCCGGCGGGAACGACATAGTCACCACATGCAGCCACACAAGGACCCATGAGTGGGGCTCGCTACACCCAATAGATCTACCACTCCTGCCCCTCAGTCTTAACTAGATTAATGGCACTTAGGAGAGATACTACCCATCCACATGATCTAACAGTTCATTCCTTAGCTAAACCATACCATTGAAACATGTATTTCACCCCCGAGAGTTGTAAATCAGAAAACAGTTATGAAAAAAGGGGGACATGAACTCACTAGCTTGCGTCAGCTGTTTCGTGTACTCAAACTCTCTCTATCCACGGGTCGTACCACTACCTACACATGTGCTATGTTTTATTAGACGTTTAGGACGTGTAACGACTCTTAGCCTTAGTTATCTATTAGGACTTATTTTGGAATCTTGGTATACTCTGAGTTACACGCTTGGTGTATGTTGTTTATATAATTATATAATTCCAAATTATATAAATATTAGTTAAAATAAGGATATTTTAACTTAAACTATTTCCATCCAATTATTTGGAATATTGTTAAAAATAATATATTTTTAACTTGTTTCATCATATGGTTCTTACATATATTTTCAAGTATAGGTATACTTGTATGTTATCTTGTATTCTCATATTTGTGTATGCGTATTTTACCAAGTGATGGTGGTGTATGTCGGTATGTACTTATACGTATAGGAATACGTATTTTCTTGTATTTATTAAGTATTCTTAACTTAATTTATGTATAATTTTCCGGAATATTATTTTTGTACAATTAAATATCACCAACTTTATATTCTTAAAATATATATTTTAAGAGAATTTTAAAGAAAAATATCTATAAATTTTATTTGATAACATATGTATACTTCCACATATATCTTAAAATAATATATTTTTGAGTTGTTCTTGAAAATATATATTTTCTCCCACTTTAAAAATAATATATTTTCTACCTTGACAAAATATGATATAGTTTATAATAGTTGTAAAAATTCATATTTTGCCGTTTCTTCGGTTTCAAAAATACCCTTTACCACATTTGTCAAGATACGAATTTATTTCCGGAATATATATATATAGTCCAAATGTCCATTGTCCGATTCGTCCGATATTTGGGTATAAGTTATATATTTATTTTTCTTGTGATTTTTGTAATATTTCATATTACAATTTTTAGTATTTTGGTGTGATATATTATTTTCAAGGTTCCTAATTTTTAGTATAACTAATACAAGCAATATACATGTAGCACATAATTTTGTGACTTCTAAATATATATTTTCCTAAATATATACTTAGTCATTTTTATTATTAAAAATCAACCTCCAATACTTGTAATTTTTATAACAAAAATTATGGCAAATTTTATATTTAAAACAATGACCAAAAATTATTTGTAAACACTTGTTTAAAAAATATTTTTCTAAGAGTTGGATTTTTATAAAATTTTAGCCATAGTTTCCCTTGAAAATAGAGGTTTCCATGCTTATTAGCATATCATTTTCTTTCCAAAAATTCATCATCAATCATCAACAATTATCCTAGAACTTACCATAAGCCATAACATACACTTTTACAAAATGGTATGAACTTGAAGATTTATAAAGTCTTGTAGTAATTTAACATGATGTTTAACATGGTTTAATAACCCTAAAAACATGATTCTTATTTCATAAAACTCATTCTTACAAATCTTCAATCTTTACAACTTGTAACTCACTTTTACAAAAAGTCATCTTCTTGGATTTTTCATGTTTTCCATACTTTACTAGTTCCGTTTTAACACCTAAAACATGGTTATTTTCTTTCAAAATCAAAGCATGTTAAATCTTGATGTAAACTTTATTTTCTTGAAACTTTTATCTTTGAAATCTTAGGATTTTAAGACATACAACTTGTAGGAATCATCATCCTACACAAAATCAAGCTCATCTTCAAGTTCATACTTAACATAAAGGATGATCAACTTAGATCTTTCAAGATCCATCCTCATGCTTGCTAGATCATGTTTTAAATCATCATCTAGCAAGCTTTTATGTAGTGATCTACACCATACATGCAAGAAATCAACAAACAAGTTCATCACATACACTTAAACAACTTAGATCTTCATGATTTCAAGCTTTATTCTTATGTTCATGTTCTTGTTTTGGTGTGATCTTTAAATTATCTTGTTACTACATACTTTAACTACTAGAAACAAGTGTAAAAACAAGATCAAGATAGCTTACTACTAGCACAAGGGCTAGGGAAGATCAAGATGCAAGATGAAGAAGAAAAGAGGTGGGTAAAAGCTCCTTGAGATGGTCCTTCAAGTTCCTTTGCTTGAAACCTTCCTAACTATGCTTGAATCACCTTAGAGACACCTTAGATTTCTTGAAAATGGACTTGAAATTGATGGTGAAGAAAGGGGTGTTTGGCCGTGAGTATGAGAGGGAAAGGAGAAGGTTTGTTGAGTGTTTGAATGTAGTGATGATATGTGTGAAGATGTTTGGTGATAATGTTCTTTTAATCTCCAACAATAGTTTACACAAAGGGTATTATGTTTAGTATCTTTCCTACATACTCAATTTTATATTCAAGAAAATGGTGAGGGGTGGGCCCTCTATGTTGACCGTCTCCAGGGGGGTCATGGTTGCATTTCAATGGTAAGTTAGTTAATTTAGTTACATTTCAAATGTTAAGTTATGTGTTAAGTGAGTTTAGGTGTTTTAAGATTTAATATGGGTTTAGTGTTATTTACTAGCTTTATGATGTTAAAACAATGTTTCTAGTTCAATTTTGGTGTTTCGGGTAGTGTCCGGTTGTTCGTTTGGTTATCGGTTCGTTAAGGTGCTAAATTGCGCAGTTTAGTGTATTATGAGACACCTTTTATGGCAGTTTTCATTCCCGACATCTTACAAGTTATTCTGGACAATTAGACCTTATTTCTGCACAATATTTTGGTGTTAAAGTGCTGAATTTTGCTGATTTCTGCATTTAGGGTGTGTTTCGGGCACTTTTTGGTGCTTAAATCGTCACTCGGAAGGCTATTTTATAACCCTTACTTTCCTACATAGAATTCTAGTGTAAACTTTGGTTCCGGGACTCATTCTGTGTCCTAACATGATGTCTGTCTGAGTACTGAACTCCCGTCAGTTCTGCTAGTTTATCTGATTATTGTGCTAGTTTCGTTCTGTGCACTAATTTAACTATTTCAAGTTGCATTTTAACAATCATAAGTAACATGCAACATGTAATGTATTTGGGAGTCCTTTGAAAGTAAATCATGCAATCATTCATATCATAAATTCATCATACACCACCATATATTATAAGTTACTGTTCACATTTTACGAAAATACATGGAAAAGTGCCAGTTGTCACATCGAATATATCCACAATTATGTAAATATATTACGAAGCACCAATCGTAGATATATTGCATATAAATGGATGTGATAACGAATATATAATATTGAGGTCACCATTAAAATCGTTCAAGTCGTGAAAATCTTAATATATGTGTGTGTGTGTGTTTGAACACATATATATAAATACGCAAACATAATCAAAACAAATACTTTTGAGAAAATATCAAAGTTATGTTAAAATTCTAAGTATTTGAGAAACTTAGTTGTTCGTAGAGTAATCGTTCCTATTTAAATTAGGACGTGTAGATCAATTTGAAGGATTGCGATAATAAAAAACGCACCCAAAGGTGAGTGTCACTAAACCTCTCTTTTACTGTTTTATACACTTTTTTTGGGGGGAGAACACGCTTTTAAAAAGGATAATTATATGTTTTTGTATAAAACATGCCTTTGAATAAATTATAAATATATTTTCATGAAAAATATAGTTTGGAATGATATAAATATGTTTTCGAGAAAACATGTTTTTGGAAATGTGAATGATTATAAATCTGTTTCGGGGAGAAACGGGGAGAATTACGGCGTTCAGGGTAAAACAACCGCATAAATTTAAAAATTATTTAAATCTAAGTGTGATTTCCATAGATTCCTGCGAGCGTAAGTATCGGAAATTGGCTTACGTCTTGATGGGGAGGTTAGGGTTTTGTACACAACAAAATATTAAATTTGTCTTTCTGGTAGGTATATATGTTGTACAATTGATGATGGTCACGATATGAAATTATGTCTAATTTTAATCATTAAATCATAGATGCGTGGAATTGTTGATAGATTCATCGGGTTGACAACCCCGTCATGACCGGTATCTCCGCGTCATAAGCGACAAATTTATATCCTTAATTACGTCTAGCTTGATTAAAGCTCAATGTACTCTATATAGCTCGTAATGTCTTGCAAACTTACGAATCCGAAAAACAGACTGAAATTTAATACAATATTTATGTAAAATAATCTGTATCGGAGGTTTTAAAAAAAACGCTCACGATAGCAGATCTTTAAACTGTTCTAAGGAAAAAATAAAATTAACTTTCTTAATTTTTACATGGATGCTTATTCCCATTTAAAAATCTATAACAAGAAAGTTTTTCCTTAAACAAATTATTACAAATATGAATATTTGAATTCACCTTCCTTTGTGTTGACACTTGATTTTTACGTGTTCTTCAAGTACATGAGTTCGGCTTCGGAAATTTTGGCTTGTGTTATCTTGTGATTGTTTGATGCAATGGTTAAATAAATAATGTTTGGACAACTTTTAAAACTACTTTTGGGACCATGTGTACTAAGATCCATAAGGATCAAACAACTATGTTGTGGTTGTGATTTATGCTTAAAAAATTAAACTTTATGTGTTAATTAAGCTAAATGTGCAAAATAAATGTTGCATCGACCACTAAGATATTTATGGGTACCAACCTCCGTCATCACCACATTTGTATTTCCGCTGCAACGTTTTTGGGGTGTGACAGTTTTGGTTTTGGTTAATAAGATATTTGTCACCGTTTTGCCGCTATTTTCTTTGTTCTGTGTTAGATTCATTATTTTCTCCATGGTATCAGAGCTATATAGCTCTTGATTTGGTGTTTCCACTGTTCATATATTATCGTTTTTTTTTTTTTTTTTGGATTTAGGGTTTCTATACTCGAAAACTCTATTAGTGGCTATTGTGGAGTAGATCTGGACTTCGGATCGAGTTATTGTATCGATTTTTGATCGGAAGTAAACCCTAAATGAAAGGTTTTTTTTATCTTGTTGATTTGCTGTATTGTTTGCCCCTACTGTAAGTCTTCTATGTTTTTTTGCTGCTTGGAGTACTCAGTAAGTCTTCTTGAACTCATCTATTATTTTTTTGTCACATGAAATTGTATGTTTTAGGCATTTGTGTTACTGGGGTAGTTGGACAAGTTTGTTGAATATCAGGGAGAGCCACACCCTGGTTTTACTTGTGCATATTTTGTGCTGCATTTTCTGTTTGAAAATTATTTTTGGTTTTCTTTGGTTTCTTTCTTGTTTTCTCTGGTGGATGTTGTAGAATATATAGGATAAGGCTCCTGTGTTAAGGCTTGTCCTGGCACCCATGAGTGAAGATCCTGGAATCTGGTCCATGGCATAGTTTTGCATTTTGTGTGATTGTGTGTTTACTTTGTCTTGTTCATAGTTTTACAATATAGGTGATACACCAGGAACTTCTCAGACTCTTATTAGTAAGCTTGATATTAGAGATCCATTGTACTAACACCCCAGTGATTCAAGTATAGTCTGACCATTATGAGTGTGAAATTAAAAGGCACTGAAAATGTAACACCCCGACCTGCAGCGGAATAGATGACCGGGAATGATTGATTGCTAACAACTTATGACAAGATATTTAAAAATGTAAATGTTATTAATAATCAACTTTAATCAATGTCGCATTACAATTAATTCAAAGAATCCTTCACAATCAAATAATACATAACATAATCCGTTTTATTCTCTAAGGCCTCATCCCTATGTGTCATCATCAACATCTTCAAACATGTTTACATGTATCATGTGTAAAAAATAGTTTTTGGGTCAACATAAGTTGATGAGTAAATCTTATTGTTTTAAATAAAACTGTTTTGGTTTATTTGTTTTAAGAAAAATATTAACATGCGGATCCAATGGTAATTAAATGATGACAATAAGTGTTAATAATAAATAAATAACTGATAACCAATCAACCAACATGACAATCTAAATGTAATAACTGAACTTAATAAGACAATACTGTAGATATGAGACTCAAGCCCACTAATGGGGGAATCTAAATGATGTGGCGATGCTAGGCTACAACTCATGACCGTGGGGAACCTAGTCAGCCTGATGGATACATGTGAATAATTATTAGCGACATTGATTAGCGACAATGGTTAGTGACTCAAACAATGAACAAATAACAACTATCACACAATCATAGATTGAACTTTGCATGTATTGATAAATGAAAAATTGAAGTAAATGAATAATGCGTAAACGACAAATACACCCCAAAACATTTAAATGATAAAAAGGGGAATTAGGAAAGATCTACTCACGGGTTGCGTTTTGTGATTCTTTGAAATAAACGTACGAGGAACGAGGAAACTTCAAACAGTGAAAATTACCCTAAAAATAATTAAATACGAAACACTAAATATATTATCTAAAACAAACTAATAATATTGATTAATTATTTTACTTTTACTATTCGCAGGGTACGTCTAGGGGTGTTCATGAGCCGATCCGATCCGAGCAGGGTCTGCTCATACTCAGATTGAATTACAACCAATCTGATAGGATCGGATCGATTTTGCAAAACCGAGCACAAAAGTGATACTCGTGCTTGGTTCGAATTTTAATCGAGCGGATCGTTTTCGCTCAGTTTTTCTCAGTACCTTAATTAAAGAATGTGTAGCAACACAAAAAAAATATCTAAAATCAAGACTATTACATTCAACAAAAACAATTCCTAACTTAATTAAAACATGTCCAACACCTTACTAACAATAGCAATACATAACTGAAATCATGATCCTAAAAATGTTCTTAACAATATTAAATCTGAAGCACAAATTAAAGTGCGAAATACAAATTGTCCATATGACCATATGAGTAGCCGACGAGATCAGTTTGGGTAAACTTCAAAAATTTGGTGATCTAAAAGAATCGAGATTGAGGTATGATCGTATGAGACTATGAGCATCGCCAACAAAAGGTTTTATTTGAGCTGCTGATTTGAAATTTTAGGAATTAGGGTTAGATTTTTGTATTGAATTGGGATATAAGTATATTTCTTGGGCTTTTAATTTTTCTTGGGCTACTTATCTATATAACTATATATATATAGTGTGAGGCTCATTGGGGAACACTAAAAAAGTGGGGAACAGTGGGGAACCGACTCAAACGAACTCCGATTGGACTCATTCCAGTGGCGTTGGAACCGGCTCGTCGAACCCTAACTAGGATCTCTTAACCCTAAACCCTAAATCATAACCCCTAAATCCTAAATAAATTAGGGTTTGGCTTTTAGGGTTTAGCTTTAGGGTTTAGCCTTAGGGTTTAGCTTTAGGGTTTAGCTTTAGGGTTTAGGGTTTAGCTTTAGGGTTTAGGGTTTAGCTTTAGGGTTTAGCTTTAGGTTTAGCCTTTAGGGTTTAGCTTTTAGGGTTTATAGTTTAGATTTTACTGTTTAGCATAGGTTTTAGCCTTAATTTTTAGCTTTAGGGTTTAGAGTTAAGGAGTTAGGATTTAGGGTTTAGGGTTAAGAGATCCTAGTTAGCGTTCGACGAGCCGGTTCCAACGCCGCTGGAATGAGTCCAATCGGAGTTCGTTTGAGTCGCTTGCCCGCTGTTCCCCATTTTTTTAGTGTTCCCCAATGAACCTTCCCATATATATATATATATATATATATATATATATTAATTATTTAATAAAAGTAATTGGAGCAAAACCGAGCGATCAACGAATGAGTGGATCTTTGCTCATGCTTGGCTCGTTTTCAAATCGAACCGATCCGAGCGGCTCGTTTACAAACTGAGCGGGAATCGAACGAATATTTTTTGAGTGATCGTCGAGCGATCCTCGATCGTCGAGCAGTTTGGACAGCCATAGGTACGTCTTGTGTCACCATGATTTTCTAGATCCGAAGGATCCGGGTGAGATCATCTCATAGAAGGTTATGAGTTTTCCAGACATTATACCGTTACGAATATTTTATGAATTAGTTAAAATGTGAATTCTATCTAATATAAGGTGGGCTTAATAAATTATTGTTTGAAAATTTTTAAAATTAAGTTATTTATCCTATTTTATTATTATATATATTTTCATTTTCTAACATATAGATACATAAAATCTATCTAGGGTTAGTTTTTATAAAATAATTAATAATCAACATTTTTTATGTTTTACAATTAATATAACAGTTAAATGATTAAATAAATCGGTTATTTATTGACTAAACCTTAATTAATCAAAATAAATATAAAAAGGACGAAACTGCGGAAGGTTCAAGTCAATCATATTAGTTCATCTCATATTCGCAGAGTCATTCGTATCATTTATATATACTCTAATTTGTAACATTTTTGTGCTTTAGGTAGTTGTACCTCAAGCATCTTTTATGTTCTATGATTTAAGTCTTTGTACATTATGTTTTTATATAACATTAAATAGCAACATGTTTGTGCTTTTAGTTGTTGTAAGTTGTGCTTAAATTGTGTTATGTGCTTTTGTTACTTGAACCATAGCTTACAAAGTGGTACATATATTGAGTTTAAAAACCCATTCTCACCTCCACTTTCTCTATCTATCATCTGCACTCTCCTCCTTCTCTCTACTCTCTTCTTTCTCTCTCTAGATAACTCCACCTTCCCACCGTGTTAATGTTAAGATCGTACGTCGCCGCTGGCGTTTGCGGCGTCGTGCGTACATAATTTTGCTTCAAAAGACGTTCACATCGTGGCAACATGTTTTGACGGTTAATCTACCGCCGGTATCTTTGTCGGTGTGTTTGCCGGTGACTTTGTCGGTAACACAGCCGGTGTTGTTGTAGGCGGTTTTGTGCGTATGAGGGTTGTACCCATATTTTTATGGATTGTACCAACCTTTGGGTTTAAAAACCCATTTCTTTGTTCGTCGATATGCGGGTGACTTTGTGGGCGGCTTTGTTGTCACCACCACTGGTGTTGTTGTCGATGGCTTCTCCATTGGCTTTGATGTGGCTAAATCATTTTGGGTTTAAAATTCGAGGTCGGTGAAGCACCGCCATGGTGACACCGTCCGATGCCGGTTTCGGTTTGATGTTATCGTTTTTGCTAACTACTTTTTCATTGCTTTGTTGAGGTACCGGTGAAGTTTTTGCGTCGGTTCCGATGAATTTGCTAGTGATGCATTGAAAATTTTTAGTTGAATTCCAACAAATTGAAATTTTTTTAGTTGAATTCCAACAAGCCTAACTTTTCGGATTTGATTTTGATCTTGGTTTGCCTTTTTATTTTTTCACTTTTTGTTTGGCGATTAAGCAGATGGTGAGGAGGGTTGTGGTGGACTCAACTGGTGGTAGCTGTAGTTGTCATACCCCCAAAATCCACATGCGGAGCACCACCGCTTGGAGGCGTGACTGACCAGGATCTCAGCCACCAATCACATTGAACTCATACGATATTTTAATAAAACTTTTATTCAATAACAATAAGTGTTACACGTTACAATATTTCACAGTTTACAGCGGAAGCATGTTTAATTCGTTAAGTGTTTATAAACCACATATAAAAGCTCTTAGTCTTGTGTTGCGTTTCCATGTAACTCGACCCATGACCACTCCAGCTTCCCAGACAGCAAGTTCCCATTGTTATGCACCTAAAGGCCTGCAAGACATGTAACAACGAGTCAACAACAAAGTTGAGCGAGTTCACAGTTGATTGTTCAGTTATTGAGTTCGTTTCAGAAATTGTAAGTTTGTTTCAGAATCATGTGTTACCCAGTATCCTTGTTTCCCAAACCTTTACGATATTTAGTGGGGGCTTCCCATGTTGTATATTACTAGACTAGTTGTATCTATAGGTGTCCTTCCCAATTCGAGGACAGTGATAAGTATGAGATTACGTAGGTTTTACGTAAGTGCCCTTCCCAATCCGAGGACAGTGGTACGTAGCGAGTACGTAGATTTCGCTGGCGTCCTTCCCAATCCGAGGACGGTGGTAAGTAGTCTAGTAGTGGTATATGTACATGTTATGTCGTAGTTATTCAATCCCATTCCCAACCAACCGGGAATCCCATGCCTTAGAAGTGTGAACTCACCTTGGTTTGCTCGGTATAGATTAGTTACGCGTTCAAATTGCACAAACGATCCTAACATGGATACCATTAATAATCAGTCGTGTATCGCTTAATCTTTACATTCTATACACACATTACATAAATAGGCGCCGTATAATATCATGCAAGTTATCAGATTACGCAACTAAACAATTTGCAACAAACACCATGCTTTCATGTAATAAGTGTTTTGAATCCCCACCGTGTTGATGATTCACCGGGTTTCACTTTAAATATCATTTTACAACACTAAACGTCTATTATGTAAACAAACACTTGTGCTAGACTAAACCCGAGCGCACAATTTGTAACGCGAAGCCCGTCATACACTCATATCAGTTGGTGGCCCAGTAATTAGTGCCTAACTAATCGAGCCCAAACCCTCTCTAATGCGTGGCCCCAAACAACATCTCAAATGGAAAAATGGAATTTATATTCTCATACTTTCAATTAGTTCATGCATCTAATTAACATACATGTTTGTGGGTTATGGCTGTACAAAAGAAAGCATGTGGGGGGCCCTATACATCTGCGCCACCCATTAAGAGTTCACATGATCAGATCCATAATTGATAACTTCATATGTGCATTAATTGATTTAAATCCAAATCACACAATACATTCTGACATGCAATATAGATCAATCACCTCATCATAACAACTCTCGATGTCATGCAATCACTATCATTATGTCCTCCTAGTTAATTACCAATTCATTCATCAAAAGTTAACACCATAATAAACGACCACATTGGATTAAGCCACCAAAATATATCATGCGATGATTACCTATGACCACAGACAATCATTTATCACCCAGTCGATTCAGATCCAAACACCACATGCAGTCCTAAAAGATTAAATAGCCCAAACCAATGTAACCTATTATCCGATTAACTTGTAAATCCCAATCCGCATTAAACCTTCCACAACACTTACGGTAATTAATCACATCCCCAATCGGAGCCAATTAAGTCATTCAAGATTCACAAAATCCTGATTACTAGCATAACACAACTTTGTTCCTAATTTATCATTAGTTAACATCCAATATTACAGCAATCAGGCTTAAAACATAAACATCATTGCACGATCATGCATATGGATAAGTAGAAAAACCTTAACTTCACACAATCCTATTGTAGATTTCTTGTTACAGTTGATGATCATAGGACATTTACTAAAGGTGACTATCAACTACAATTACATGTCATATAATTCGAGGGTTACTATGATGTTGCATTTATTCACGTACATTAATCATCATTTATGCATGTAGTTTACTCATACAAAACACAACTCAACAATCATTCAAGAATCCCAAATAACAAGCTATAAAACTAACCGGAATAGAAGGTGTGCCAAAGACAGATCTCGAAGGTGAGGAAGGGAGGGGCTGCCGTCGTGAGTCAAGGAAGAGGTGAGGGTGTTTAGGGTTTGCGAAGCCAAATTGTATCCTAAACTCATCACATTTACGTATAAATGAAACAAGAGAGGGGAATTGGGGCCGAGTTTAATCAATTGGGTTTAGATGGTTACATAAGCTGGCGGCCCAATACTATTTGGAACCGGGTTAATGTATTTTGTTAAAGATTTCGGCCCACATAACTCTAGGCACTTAAACTAGCCCACTAAACACACAGTCATATTAACCGGATCTTTCATTTAGCAAGTTTATTAAAGTCACACATGTTTTGTAACAATTTATTTTATCGTAAGGGGCGTAAAAGAGAAACAGTGAGAAAACAGGGATCACGCGACTAAAAGGCACTGACCCTGAAAGTTCGGGTTGTCACATCATCCCCAAGTTGAAAGAAATTTTGTCCCCGAAATTTAGCACGTAGTTACTGAGGAAGCTAGTTAGGTTGCGTGGTTCCTGGTTTTTCCTGGGGTATCACATCATCCCCCCGTTGGTTTGGAATTTCGTCACGAAATTCCGCAGTAGCTTCAACCTCAGTAGTGGTTTCACTTTTCTCGAACAACTGGGGATACTTGTGTTTCATTTGGTCTACTCGTTCCCAATTAAACTCTGGGCCACGACGGGAGTTCCAACGAACTCGAACTATGGGTATCCTGGTGCGTTTTAGAACCTTGACCTCCCGATCCAAAATTTCCACTGATCCTTCGATAAATCGCAACTAACCATCGATGGTGAGCTCCTTAAAAGGAACTGTGAGGGTCTCATCTGACAGACACTTCTTCAGATTCGACACATGGAAAACGTTGTGAACTCCACTGAGTTCTGCGAGTAGGTTTAGCTTGTAGGCCACTTTGCCTATCTTTTCAATGATTATGAAAGGTTCCACATATCGCGGTTTGAGTTCCGTTTCGTATCAAAACGAAGTACACCTTCCCAAGGTGAGACTTTAGATAGTACTCGATCCCCAACTTGGAACTCGAGTGGTTTCTTTGTGCTTAACAGCGTAGCTTTTCTGGCGGTCACGAACTGCCGCCATTCGTTGTCGTATCTGAGTAGTCTCCTCTACTGTGCGTATGGCGAGTTCTGGGCCGTTGATTTGGCCGTTTCTGACTTCTACCCAACAAAGAGGTGATTGGCACTTCCGTCCGTAGAATGCCTCGAACAGAGCAGCCGGAATGATGGTGTGGTAATTGTTGTTACACGAAAGTTCTACTAAAGTGAGGTGTCTTCTCCGACCGTTGCCAAAGTCGATTTCACTCGAAGCATGTCTTCAAGGGTTTGGATGGTGCTCTCAGTCTGTCCATCCGTCTGTGGATGATATACTGTACTCATGTCTGAACGTGAGCCTAAGGGTTTGTTCATCGCTTGCCACAAATCAGATACAAATCGTGGGTTGCGATTAGAAGTAATGAAGGTTGGCACCCCGTGCCTAGCAACCGCTCCTTCCAGGTAGATGACGGCAAGTATAGAAAACTTATCCATTTCCTTGATGGCGAGAAAGTGTGCCAGTTACGTGAGACATTCAACGATCACCTAGGTGATATTGTTTCCGTTTCGAGTTGTAAGTAGACTAGCGACCAAATTCCATGGCAGTCTGTTCTCATTTCCATGTGAGGGGTTGCTGGTTGCTGATGCTATACCTTCACTTTCCACAAGTCGATCCATCGTTCACATACTTAACTAGGTGAGCTTTCACGTCCGATTACCATTACAGGGTATGTAAATCCTAACGCCTCTCATCCAAACCCAGATGGCTAGAATGTCAACACTGGTGTGCTTGCTCAATGAGAGTTCCCTTCAGTTGCCGTGTAATGAGTCCCGCATTGGTTTCTATGAGGTAGCGAGTATCGTCCGACTTGTCAAAGGTGGCTTCTCCATGCCCCGCATGAGTTCAACTTGAAAATCCTCATCCTTCAGTTCTCCAGTTTGAACAGAGCGAGTCTGATCCAGTAAGTTAGAGTCGATAGCGAGCTACAGAGCTCGTGCACGTTCAGGTTTCGCAGTCGTATTCATCTAGAAGTTTCATCCAGCGATGCCATTGTATGCTTTAGTTCTTTCGAGCATCGGTACATGGGAGGCCCTTGCGATCGGTCTAAATAACGTATCTGGTATCGTCCAAGTGATGCCTCCATCCAAAAATCCCAAAACCACTGTTTTCACCGCCAGTCGTGTGTGTCGCGCAATTCCTCTTTGACACTCCATCATGTATGTCATCACTCTCTTGTGTTGCGTCGATGTGCAGCTGGGACTCTGATTCGGACCATAAGGATAAAACACTGAATCACCCGTACCCCCGGGTAAAACGATGCTCAGAGCATTGCAGAGTCGGGATTCGAAAGCTGAAAGGGCGTCCTCCTGTTCTGTCCTTCACAAACACAGCACCCTGCTGTGCTAGAGAGGTTTAGGCTGCTCGACCTGCGAAAATCCTGTGATTTATCTGTGATAGTATCAAGTGAGACCAAGAAATTGCTGTGTCCACGATGGATTCTTTGGTGTCGATCAGTTTCCCACCAAGATGGATTTTAGCGAGATCTACGTGCATTCCCACTTTGCTGATTATATAACCAGAAGGTACCTCTCGAACCCATAAATTACATTTAACAAGACTTTAAGCGGAGTGGCTCCTCTCTCAGGAGTTCTAAAATAAGATATACATGCCACCCATGGCGTTCCGTTCTCCTGGTCTGGATTCAGGATGTTGTCAATAAATGCGGTCGATTCATGCGATTTCCTGAAGCTGCTAGTGTGTTAGTCAATTCAATGGTCATGGAATACAAAGTCGCTATGCCGCTCTGCGTTCGATATGTCGTTTTAGGAACATTCTCCTCTTGGACTTCCATCTGATGATAGTTCGTTCACTAGCCAATCCTCGAATGGAAGCTTGTTCCTCGCAACTGGTCGATGGGTTTTCAATACGTGGTCGAGGCAAACGGTTCTTAACTGTTACCTTGTTGAGTTCTCGATGGTCAGTACACATACGAAAAGGCTTCTCTTCATTGGTATAGCGGGGGCTCCTTAAAGCGAAAACTCCTGTCCGACAGTTCATGTAGTTGGTTAAACAGCTCCTGCAACCCTCCTGGTGCAAGACGGTAAAGAGTACGAGTAGTTAGAACTGCCTCTGGCACGAGGTCAAACTGAGTTCCTACCTAACCGTTGTAAAGATGATCTTGGAAGTTCCTCGGGCAGCACATGGAGGGTAATCACGAACAACTAGTGGATCCTCGATTTTCCTAACCTTACGTCTATAACAGTTGTTAACATAGCGGGGTAATCCCTCCCTAGGCACTCCTGGCTCTCAATGCTGACACTCCACCAACCATTGCGCCACCCAGACGCGTTAGTACAGTTAACAAATCCTCCACGAAGGGAAGGGATACGTAGAATTTGTCTCCTCACGGGGTACATCTATCAAAAATAACTAAAGGAAGGTCGATGTCGATCATTTGTCCTACAAGGTCGTGTTTGCATCCCAACGATCATATCAGGTTTCCATTGTCTAGCCATCAGCCGATTCCTCAGCAGGTTCAACTCCTAGGAGCATCAGGGTCAAACAGAACAGAGATGAAGCGAGTTGCTACTCATACTAACTACCATGTCGTTAAAGCCCTAACGTCGCCCACACCAATTCTAAATGCCCTTCCAAGAGCACCATTCCTGGTGTTGCTGTTTCCGTTACTAGGGTTCCAGGTACTGTCGTTGTTCCTTTGATCGTTGACCTCTTAACTTAACTACGACCAAACCATGCTGTAGGCACCTTTATTTCCTTACTGTAGGTTAAGGTTGCGAATACCTTGTTGTCGCTGTGACTGATGCTCCCAATGTCGTTGCTCGAAACGAAGCCCTACGATTCTTCACCGTCATTGTCCATCTTTTCAAATTTTTTAGCCATGTCCTAAAGCGCTACTCATGGTGCTGACAGTTACGCATCCCCCACTAAAGTCAATTATCATCACTTATGTCTCGATTGATTCGTAAGAGTTGGCTCCCATGGGTCGCTGACAAGGGTTAAGGATTCGATTGAAGCCAATTCGCTGGTGCACATTGCCGGAAATCAGGGCTGCCAAAGTACTGAGGTCGGTAAAGTGCTACGCTCATCCTCCTGTCCATAATTGTTGCAAGTGGTTCGTGTAATACTCAGTATGTTGTGGGAGTGTTGCAGAAGTGATCGCACTTCAGAATCTGAGGCATCAATACGTTAAGTTCCAACAAGCGAAGCATGGTGAGAGAGATATCGATCAATCATTCGACGCTGCGATATCCAACACACGAGCGTTCGTATAAGCACCTAACATTCTACACGGTTCGCTGAGCTCAGAGGGGTGTTCAGGTAACACTCGACAGCATCGAGTTTCGAAAGAATCCAACGGTAAATGAGAAGTTCACGTTTGAGTATGAGTAGGGGGACAATTACTGCTATGGCCCCTATAGGTTTGTTATGTTTCTCATTGATCAAATAACGGAACAGAACCCCTTTTCCACTTGTTAAGCCTCGCTGGGATTTACATGCACCCCACATTAATATTATGTGTGCACCCACAATAATATTGTGATTTGCATGCTCATCTCAGCTCCTCTTAACTCGTGTCAAATGGTTCCCCAAACTCGAGTAGCAACAAAGAGTATCACGAAGCGTAAGTCATGAAAGTTTAGGGAAATACCACCCTATCAGTCACATAACACATGCAATTGTACATGAATTCATATTGTTGTGCTAAACGTGCAATCACATGCAATATCATATGTAGGTGTTCACTAGTTATACAGTACAATGAGTATATGAGAGACGAACCTTGCAATCTGGAGCTGAGTGTCATGGTCATATTCACGTCTTTAGAACTGTTTGGTTATGGTCTGGTTCTACAAAAACATTTCCCCATTTTAAAACCAAGTTCACTATAACCAATGGCTCTGATACCAATCTGTCACACCCCCAAAATCCACATGCGGAGCACCACCGCTTGGAGGCGTGACTGACCAGGATCTTAGCCACCAATCACATTGAACTCATACGATATTTTTCAATAAAACTTTTATTCAATAACAATAAGTGTTACACGTTACAATATTTCACAGTTTACAGTGGAAGCATGTTTAATTCGTTAAGTGTTTATAAACCACATATAAAAGCTCTTAGTCTTGTGTTGCGTTTCCATGTAACTCGACCCATGACCACTCCAGCTTCCCAGACAGCAAGTTCCCAATGTTATGCACCTAAAGGCCTGCAAGGCATGTAACAACGAGTCAACAACAAAGTTGAGCAAGTTCACAGTTGATTGTTCAGTTATTGAGTTCGTTTCAGAAATCGTAAGTTTGTTTCAGAATCATGTGTTACCCAGTATCCTTGTTTCCCAAACCTTTACGATATTTAGTGGGGGCTTCCAATGTTGTATATTACTAGACCAGTTGTATCTATAGGTGTCCTTCCCAATCCGAGGACAGTGATAAGTATGAGATTACGTAGGTTTTACTTAAGTGCCCTTCCCAATCCGAGGACAGTGGTACGTAGCGAGTACGTAGATTTAGCACTGGCGTCCTTCCCAATCTGAGGACGGTGTTAAGTAGTCTAGTAGTGGTATATGTACATGTTCTGTCGTAGTTATTCAATCCCATTCCCAACCCACCGGGGAATCCCATGCCTTAGAAGTGTGAACTCACCTTGGTTTGCTCGGTATAGATTAGTTACGCGTTCAAATTGCACAAACGATCCTAACATGGAAACCATTAATAATCAGTCGTGTATCGCTTAATCTTTACATTCTATACACACATTACACAAATAGGCACCGTATAATATCATGCAAGTTATCAGATTACGCAACTAAACAATTTGCAACAAACACCATGCTTTCATGTAATGAGTGTTTTGAATCCCCACCATGTTGATGATTCACCGGGTTTCACTTTAAATATCAATTTACAACACTAAACGTCTATTATGTAAACAAACACTTGTGCTAGACTAAGCCAGCGCACAATTTGTAACGCGAAGCCCGTCATACACTCATATCAGTTGGTGGCCCAGTAATTAGTGCCTAACCAATCGAGCCCAAACCCTCTCCAATGCATGGCCCCAAACAACATCTCAAATGGAAAAATGGAATTTATATTCTCATACTTTCAATTAGTTCATGCATCTAATTAACATACATGTTTGTGGGTTATGGTTGTACAAAAGAAAGCATGTGGGGGCCCTATACATCTGCGCCACCCATTAAGAGTTCACATGATCAGATCCATAATTGATAACTTCATATGTGCATTAATTGATTTAAATCTAAATCACACAATACATTCTGACATGCAATATAGATCAATCACCTCATCATAACAACCCTCGATGTCATGCAATCACTATCATTATGTCCCCCTAGTTAATTACCAATTCATTCATCAAAAGTTAACACCATAATAAACGACCACATTGGATTAAGTCACCTAAATATATCATGCGATGATTACCTATGACCACAGACAATCATTTATCACCCAGTCGATTTAGATCCAAACACCCCATGCAGTCCTAAAAGATTAAATAGCCCAAACCAATGTAACCCATTATCCGATTAACTTGTAAATCCCAATCCGCATTAAACCTTCCACAACACTTACGGTAATTAATCACATCCCCAATCGGAGCCAATTAAGTCATTCAAGATTCACAAAATCCTGATTACTAGCATAACACAACTATGTTCCTAATTTATCATTAGTTAACATCCAATATTACAGCAATCAGGCTTAAAACATAAACATCATTGCACGATCATGCATATGGATAAGTAGAAAAACCTTAACTTCACACAATCCTATTGTAGATTTCTTGTAACAGTTGATGATCACAGGACATTTACTAAAGGTGACTATCAACTACAATTACATGTCATATAATTCGAGGGTTACTATGATGTTGCATTTATTCACGTACATTAATCATCATTTATGAATGTAGTTTACTCATACAAAACACAACTCAACAACCATTCAAGAATCCCAAATAACAAGCTATAAAACTAACCGGAATAGAAGGTGTGCCAAAGACAGATCTCGAAGGTGAGGAAGGGAGGGGCTGTCGTCGTGAGTCAAGGAAGAGGTGAGGGTGTTTAGGGTTTGCGAAGCCAAATTGTATCCTAAACTCATCACATTTACGTATAAATGAAACAAGAGAGGGGAATTGGGGCCGAGTTTAATCAATTGGTTTTAGTTGGTTACATAAGCTGGCGGCCCAATACTATTTGGAACCGGCTTAATGTATTTTGTTAAAGATTTCGGCCCACATAACTCTAGGCACTTAAACTAGCCCACTAAACACACAGACATATTAAACCGGATCTTTCATTTAGCAAGTTTATTAAAGTCACACATGTTTTGTAACAATTTATATTATCGTAAGGGGCGTAAAAGAGAAACAATGAGAAAACAGGGATCACGTGACTAAAAGGCACTGACCCTGAAAGTTCGGGTTGTCACAGTAGTTGTGGTCGTGTGGTAGTCTTCAAACCCTACAAACGGTTAAAACATTTCCTTTTTTTTTTACAAGTAGAGTCCCATATGGAGACGCCTGAAAATGAGATAAACCATAGACAATTGAGTTGATGACAATCATGGACTTAAAAAAAACTTCTAAAAGAATTGCTTAGTAGATACATTAAAAAGCGTGTTAAATGTCTAGAAAATTGATGCATTGATGGACAGAAATAAAGAACTTTTTAGAGAGAGAGCAGGAGAAGGTGGTGTGTTTGTTATAAACTTGTAATGGTGGTTTTGGTAGAGAGAAACAGTGAAATAGGGATGGCACATGGTTTTTGTTACTTTGGGAATACTATTTAGTCTGATCACATTAAATTAATTTGACATATTGGCGTTTCTTTTTATGAATTACAATTTTGCGATGATGACATTTAAATTAAAAATTAAACCGTATCAGAAATTAAAATTTCACAGATTATTGCTTTGTGACTTTAGACAAAACCACATTAACCACCATCATCATCCACCTCTGTTAAGGTCAAAAATCATCGGAAAGTATAAGTTGGGGAAATAAGGTGTTTACCTCGTCACCGCCCACTGACCGAAGTAAGTTCATACATCGTCGCCATTGACGACCACCACATCAGCATCGTCGTCTCCATTAAACCCTAACCATAGTCACCATCTCCGGCTATATCCACCACCGTCGCTGCTTACCATCCGAATCCAAACACCACCAATACTATTACACCCCATCATAATACCCTTGTATTCCGTCACTCCCATACACTGTACCCTCATCAACGTTGTTAACCTTAATCACCAGCGCTGCCTCCATCATCCACAACTAACCACAACCACCGCGTTCTTTACAACAATCTGATCGTTAGGGTTTCAGATCTCAGAGGATAGTTTAGTGTAGGAATTGAGAGGATTGACTTAGAGATTTGTCGACAAACTGGAGTATAGAATTACATTTTAGGGTTTTTGATTTGAAGCAGTAGAAAGGAAAGAGGAAAGTGTGCGGTGTAAGAGAGAGATAGGATTTTGATTCAATACCGAGAATAAGTTGAATTTGAATTTTGAATTTGAATGTGATAAGTTATTTTTGGAAAACTGGAAAGGCAGGGATGTTGTGCTTTGAACCAGATAAGCTGGTTTGGGGAGAAAGAGAAGTTTTAGAGATATGTAGAACATAAGACTTTGACACCTAGGAAGAAATTGAAAATTCTGAGAAAATGACACATAATAAAACATAGAAATTGAAAATTCTGAGAAAATGAGACATAAGATAAAATGTGGGGGGGGGGGGGGTTCATATTGTGACACCTAGGATTTTTAATGTTTGCTTTATTATATAGGAAGATATGTATAGGGTAGGGTTCATGAGGGAACAATAATGTATTTGTGAACAAAATGAACTTATCCTGACCGTTGATTTTGTAGATCTATATTTTTTTAGTGGCAAGATTGTAATTATCTTTTGTAACTTACATGTATTTTAATAGACACAATGGTATATTGTATTTTTTTCTCTTCATTTAATTAATTAATTTTTTTCTCTCCTAATTTTTCTTTCCGGTTAAAAGAATATTTAATTACATTCTCTATATTTTTTTCTCTCACAAATTACCTAACTTAATAATTGATAATTTAAAAAAAAATACAAACATTATCAAATATTTCTAGAACACGATTAAAACTATTTAATTACATTCTCTATAGATATATGTATTAGATCAATGTTTGATGAAAAGATGCATAGTGGAAACAATATGTAATAATACACAAGTGTATAAGTCAGGTATATACCGACCTGTATACACTATGTACTTGAATAATACACAGGTGTATACGTCTGGTATATACCGACCTGTATAACACACGGGTGTATACGTCTAGTTTATACCGACCTGGGTTTAGCCTAAAAAAATAATGTGCAAGATTTTGAAATATTAAGTATAGAATTTGTCAACTTTTGTGCTAAAGGATAGTAATTTACCCTTCAATTAATTATAACATTATCATATTTTTAAAACGTTTCAATATGTTTGATGAGAGAAGCAATTTAAACACGCCTTTTCAATGAGCAAAGACAAACAAAGCAGAGATTTAAGATATATTATGATCATTCAATATCACTGTACATAAGTTTCAAGTTTATGCCTTCCAACCATAACCAATTCCCTCCAATTCATCATTGTCAAAAAACCCGTTTCCCATAAACTCGCTAGCTATATCCAGAACACTATCATCACACATGTTTGGCAAATTGGTGGTTGCGGCCTTCGGATTGCCGACACCTGCGTTACCTGCAGATGAGTCACTGTGTGAAGCACCTTTGAAACTATTGCTTCTCGTTGGCACAACTGGCGGCAGTGGTGAAGTCGCTGATGAAGAGATCCCGTATCTCAAACCTTCCCTACCCATACTCATACTCCCGCTAGCCGCACTCTGCCCAGAAACCGAGGGCTTCTGTCCACCAACACCATTACTCATATCTTGAAGCAGTTGCTGAATCATGTGTTGTTGTATGGCATGACCGCCACTGTGAGGTGCCTGCTGGTGGCTCTGTGGCGCCTGGAACATGGGCCTTTGTTGGAAGCCGCCAACCGCCATACCCTGAAAAGGGTATCCATTTTGGTTTGAGTTATTAAAGGATGAAGAGGCTTCTTGTTGGGCGTTTGAATTCACCGAGTTTTGTCTCATGATTATGTTCTGGTAGTTTGGAAGTGCAAGTGCAGCCTGGGCTGAACCACATAGTGAAGCTCCGCGGTTACCCATGTACTGACTATTGTTGACCGATGAACCGTTGACACTTGGATTCAGTGGCACTAACTTACTAGATACCTGTTCCATTTCTTGCATCTTCTGTGACAGTGAGTTGGCCAAGTTTGTTTTTCTGGGAAACCTTTTCAATCCCTCTGTAAAAGCAATGATAGTTTTGAGTAAACTGTTATCAAATAAAAAAAAGAATGGTTGAACTATTACCAATCGGGCCGGCTTTGGTGTCGCAACAGAAATCAATCAAGTCTTTCATGCTATTGACCACTTCAGATATCTAATAGCATAAATTATGTTGCAAATATTCAGTACTGTGTAGAAATATATGTCAAAGTTGATCCAATAAAGAAAAAAGTAAGATTCAGCAATAATGAAAAATACTCACCTGTAGGCACCTAACGTATCTTTTAGAAAACCCCAAATCATTCAATGACTGCAACTCTAAGCTCCTCGCAAGCTGCCGCCCAGCCGCCACAACCCTGCCACACACCAAACAAAATGTGTTCCGGGTTAGCCTACCCGTTTCCACCGGTACAAATTTAACCCATAATGCAATCACATAGCCAGCCTCACATATTGCTATTTGTCTGCAAATCTTGCTGGGAGACCCCATCAGAACCACTTTCAGCTATAGTAGATTGGCACTTTTGTGCTACTTGTAACAGCTGATTCACCTGCAAAACAGCCAAAAAGATCCAATCAATTATGTTCTTGGTAAAGAAAAATGAAGCTTTTGTACCTGAGGTGCAACCAATCTTCGAGGAAGAAGCTCCTCATGGCGTCGTGCACAAAATTCCCAGGTTAATATCTGAAAATAAGGCATTCCATCTTTATTTATTTTATTTTTAATAGAAATTAGTATTTACTAGTTAGGTCAAATCACCTTTAAATCAGGGGTGAAAATAACTTTGAGCTGACCCTCACGAACCACACGAAGTTGCTCGTATATACTTTCTTGAACAGCTTGTCCGTACTCCAAAACCATTATTCCAGAAGGGAATCTATATTCACGAGGCAGGTCTAGAAATAAAAGCTCGTCTATAACACCACTTCCGAACTTGATCTCATTAAGTCTTGGAAGTACTTCAAAAGTTGCCTCTGTTAAGTTATATATACAACCAAATAAGGGTAGAAATCAGACAGATATCACAGTAGACTCATAATAAAATGTAACATTAAGAGCATAGCTATCATTTAGAAATCTTGAAACCATTATTTAATATAACATGACTTGTGAATTACATACCAAAGCCTCTTCCAGATTTTGACCCACAGATATCACACTGCCATGCATCCTAAAAAAGTTAACAACTTTTGAGAATAGTCCATGAAAAAGTATATCCGTAAATGATGCAAGGTTGATCAGAAACTTGTCATTGTGTTCATGTTAGACAAAGAAGAAAAAACATACCATCGCCGACTGTGGAAACACACCCAATGAATGATGCCCTACATTATCATACAAAGACAAGCACCACCTTTTCTTTGCACGTGGAGAATAATACTCTGCCACGAACTTCCTCCAGTAGGAAATACTATTATCCTGTAATTTGGAAATACTAAATCATTTCATTCAAATATATTACTAAGAATAGGAATGTGAAATGAAAATAGTGATATTCATACTCACAGCTGGCCATTGCCTTTGATGATACAAGTATTGCATCAATCTTCTTGAGCATACACCACCATCATAGGGCCGTTTCATTGCATTTGCAGGTTGCACGCTCTGTTGTTGCCTCAACTGCAACTGTTGCTGCTGCTGTTGCTGAAGCAAATGTGCTCGTTGAACTGGTGGCAAAGACTGCAACAACTGTTGCTGCTGTTGCTGTTGCCTCAGTCTCTGTTGCTGTATCAAACTTTGTACCTGAGGATTGGATTTTTGTAACTGCATCGAATCTTGTCTTTGCAATATCTGTTGTAAAACCTGTTGTTGCATGATATCTTCCTGCTTTACATCTAATCGAGGCTTCTTTTGCAGGTGTGATAGATTGCCATTATCTTGAACGAACGATCCAATAACTCTTGAACCATTAGGTAGTGAAACCAGTCCGGCCTGTGGAGGAGGCAATGACGTGGCAGTAGAAGCTCCTTGAAGGGATCCTAGTTGTTGGGAGTGCGGATCTTGATTGGAACTCGGTTGCATTGTTGATGGCCCGTCTATAACACAAGAGCCTGAAATGCTCATATTATTTGACGTGAACGATAAAGGCGATGCAGGTAATCGCGTATATGATTCGTTGTTGGCACTTGCGCTTCTTTGGAGACGACCTCCTGAAAGCCCCGAGTTAGCATCAGTTACCAATGAACTTGCCCCAGTTATCTCCCCAGACACAGGCACCAGATTCGAACGCATGTTTCCAGGAATTGAATTTCCCAAATGTGAATTCCCAAAAGCTTGAGACTGCATATCTCCTTGGAAGAAGATGCCAGAACTTGATGACGAATGTACCATCCCAACATTCGCCTGAGAAGGCCCCATTCACGATGCTGGCTCGAATCGAGCGCCAGTGCTTTTAGTTATCCTTTCAATCAACACCGATTTTTTGGCTTTAACCCGGCGCTAGAAATTTACAACAATGTTCGTAATTAGAACCTCTATGTAATGCTATTTATTTATTACAGGCAATACAATTTCAGGTTTATCTATAACATAAAAAATAAAAATATATTTAGAAAATTTCTTCTAAGCATCAGTTACCTACCTCATAGTTTAATTTGATGCAAGGAAACAGCTAACACCAAATTTCCAGGAAATTATTTCCTAAAAATAACAAATAGTTAAAATAATAATATCACACAGAAGTTGATCACATTTACAGAAACAATGCATCAAAATCTGCTAATTCAAGCAGAAAATTGAAGTCGAAATCAAAATAAAAAGGAAACGAAGATCTGCTTTATGCACAAGCATTGATCATACAATTAAACCTAACTAACAGCAATGAAGATTAACTCGGCTAACCTTTTAGAAGAAATTCTGAAAAATTATCTTCGATCGGTGTTTATATGTATCTAGCGGGAACTGGAGTGGAGAGGAGAGAGATGGTGATAGCCAGCCCAGCCCTGCCCTACCTGACCGGGTTAATATTGTTGGACGAGTGGGATCGTGCGTTGTGTACACGTGTCAAGATCTGATCCACTTGGTGGATAGTTCGTTGACAGGGTAGGTCTTGAGGGGAATGATCTGGTACAGCCGTCTTACGGGGTAACATACATGAAGTTCTGACTCGGTGGGACGAAGTTCAACTCGTTTTCTTCTAAGGCTGAAGGGAGTGGAGCGACCCATTCTGGGCGTCTTGCACAAAGAAAAAAAGGGGGGGGCGGTGTTTGGGGGCGACTTGGGGCAACTTGGGGCAACTTGGGGGGGAATCTTTGAATTTTTGTGCCAAAAGTTGATTTGTGAGGAAGGTGGCGACGAGCAGAGGACGGGCAAGGGGGGACGCCGATGGGGGCGGTGTTTGGGGCGACTTAGGGGCGACGTGGGGGTGGGAGTCGCCCCACTACACTCAGTCTAAGAGCACCCGGGGTGCCGTGATGTCATCATCCCACCACGCGTTGATGGCTGTGAAACACCCGATGTTTTCACGCGTTGAATTTGTAACGCGTGCTCGTGATCAAGCGTAAGAAACATGACTTTGAACGTTGGTTGTTTTTTAACGTTTTAAGTTTTAATTTTGACTGGCTGGGATTTTTTTTTTTTTTTTTTTAAAGAAAAACTCAAACGCTATATATATCATCTATTTTAACATTTTCAACCCACAAAAAAAACACCTCCACACAAAAACATAAATCCATACCACTTTCTTAGGTAAAAATGGAATTTTCTACGTATTCATTTCTGATAGACACCGATAACGATACGTCTTCCGACAATGACACGCTTGATTTTTTTGAGAAGGTGTATAACGAACTTGAAGGTTCGAGCCGCCCAAATAAGAAAATGGTAGATCGTGATTGTATGCATGCCAACGAATTGTTAATGAAGTATTATTTTGTGGAGAATCCGGTCTACAATGCCGAAACGTTTAGAGATCGGTTTCGTTTACCAAAAGATTTATTTTTAAAGATTGTTGGAGACATCGAACCAAGCGAAGAATGGTTTCAAGAACGTTACGAAGGGAGGGGCAAGCGAAGATTTATTTTCCAGTGATGCTCGGTAGCATCGATTGTACACATATCGAATGGAGAAATTGTCCAAGAGAGTTGCGAGGGGTGTATGTTAGGGGTGATGTCAAAAGACCAACCATCATACTTGAAGCGGTGACATCGAATGATTTATGGTTTTGGCATTCATATTTTGGTGTTCCTGGTTCAAATAACGACATCAATGTTTTGTACGCATCGCTGTTGTTTCAAAGCGTAATAAATGGTATCGCACCCTTCTGTTCATTTTTTGTTAACGGAAGATATTACAGACGAGACTTTTCTTGTGGATGGTATCTACCCATCATGGTCTGTTTTTGTGGAAGCTCATTCATTTCCTGTCGAGGTTAAAGAAAAGATGTTCAAGAGGTTGCAAGAATCGGCAAGAAAAGATGTTGAGTGGGCTTTGGTGTTTTAAAGGGTAGATGGGGCATACTAAACCGACTGGTTCGTGCAATGAATAAAAAAACAATCCATAGCATAGTATGCATGTATCATATTGCACAATATGTTAATTAAAGAAGATGGACGTGTAATATCTCTAGATTGAGTGCCGGATCCTCCTACACAAGTTCTTGTTTCCGAAAATGTCCAACAACAGACTTGCGTAATAAAGAAATTCACTTTCGGTTTTTTTTTTTTTTTTTTTGGTAAAGGGTTGACCCTGGTAAATTTTATATCACTCAGTCAATCAAAAACAAGTGAGGAGCAGAGGTACTCCACAGTTCTCGAGTATGACAACCCATACTCAAGTAAACTAGCGCAAAAAAACACAAACCGACAAAACTAGTCACTAGACAATCAACACAAAACAGACACAAAGACTAAAACAAAACCGCAACATTAGCCTCCATCACCTTCATCCGTCAGCAGACCTCGCAGAAGCCTCCACTCCTGAAGTACATTATTCGCGAGACTCGTTCTTTTGAATTTCATAGTATGAAGTTTCATCCGCACTGTAGTTAATATCACTTCAACACGCTGATCTGCACACCTTTTCTTGGTAGAGAATAATCGCTGATTACGCTCTTGCCAAACAAAATACGCAGCCGCACCTACTAGGATTTTCCCAATAATATGTTTTGCCCTTCCAGCTTTCACAAATTGCAGCAAGTGCTCTTAGATCCTCTCCCAGATGCTTGGAATAGCTCCCATATTTGCTTTATCTTTTATCCCATTCCATACCTACGTGGCATAAGGACATTCAAAAAATAAATGCTCGTGGGAATCAGGCCCTGCTGTACATAACGAGCAGCACATAAGATTAAAATTAGTGTTTCCCGAAGAGTTCCAGCGGCTCATAACATCCTGCGTCTTTAGTTTCTTTTGCACTAAAAGCCACATTAAAAACGAAGGACGAGGGACGGATTGAGGGAACCAAACAACCCTCGCCCACGACACTTCAGCCTGACCTTGGCGGAGATCATCCCAAACAACAGAAGCACAATAATCAACTTCATTACCCTACCTTGTTCTCCACACTATTCTATCCTGCACATTTATGTTCAGTGCGGCCATAGACAGGTTTTGCAAAACTGGGAATCGACTCACCCAGTTGCTCGGCCACACCCACTCCCCGTTCACAAACATATCGGCCACTGTAGTTCTTGTAGTGAAACCCGCATTGGATATCATCCTTGGCGTAATAAATGAGCTCAATGGACAAGCCTCTTCCCATTTGTCATACCAAACCAGAGTTTTATTACCATCATCAATTTTAGTCCATATATGATTCTGTAAGAGGTCTAATAAGTAACAACTTCCTCCAGCTCCAAGTAGAATTACTTTTAACTGGAAGGTCCCAAAAACTCCTATCCCGGATGCGATACGTATGAATCCACTTCACCCATAGCGATTCTCTACCCGATAGAATGCTCCAAACATAAGCAACCATGAGCGCAATATTCGTGTCAACCACACGACGAATACCCAATCCTACTTCATGTCTCGGCAAGCAAACACGACTCCATCTCACCTTGGTTTTACCTTTGATGTTATTACCTTGGGCCCATAAAAACCTTCTCATTTTTTCTTCAAGATCATTAAGAATGCGTTTTAGGAGAATAAAGATCGACGCCCAGTATATGTGCATAAAAGATAAGACTGACCGGATCAATTGAAATCTCCCCGCAAACGACAAACACTTGTTCCGCCAATCTGTGATTCTTGACTCCATGTTCTCTATCAACCTTTTGCAGTCATTGTAAATAAGTCTCGTAGAGATTAACGAAACTCCCAGGTAATGAACAGGAAGCACAGCTTCCTCAAACCGCATTAGGCCACGAATATGCTCCTTGACCGAGCTGGAAACATTACAAAAGAAAATTGTACTCTTAGTCATGCTTGGAACAAGCCCCAACATGCCTTTGAATACATTTAGAGAGTCCATAATAACAGAAGCTGATTTATAGTCTCCCCGAGCGAAAAGAAATAAATCATCCGCGAAGCACAAATTGATAATCCGTTGTTTCTCACACTTATTATGAAACCGAAACTCAGCCGTCAAATCAACCAGTTTCTGTAAGATCAACGTTAACACCTCCATCACTAGAGTAAAGAGATAGGGAGACATAGGATCCCCCTGACAAAGGCCCCGCTTCCCTTTGAAATAACCATACAAGTTCCCATTTAGTGCCAAAGAGAATGACGTGGTTGTAACACAACTCATGATCCATTTAACCATTTTTCGATCAAACCCAAAACCCATCAGAATCTGCTCCAAGAACTTCCAGTCAACCGTGTCGTACGCTTTCTGAATAGCTACTTTAAATGCACATCTAGGAGGCCCTTGATTACGATGATAATTATGCATAAGTTCCTGTGTTAGAAGGATATTATCTGAAATCCTCCTACCCAGAACAAACGTTGTTTGATTAACACTAACAATGGCACCCAAACCTTCCTTTATCCTAGTAATAATCTTACTAATACACTTGTATAAAGTGTTGTAACACGATATTGGCCTGTAATCCGTGATAGAAGAGGGCGTACTAACCTTTGGGATTAGAGATATTATCGTGTGATTCAGCTCAAGGAGAAGCTTACCGTTGTCAAAAAAAATCCTTGATCGCTGTACAGACATCTCGACCAACAATATCCATTGCTTTTTTAAAGAAAACCGAAGTGTATCCATCTGGACCAGGAGCTTTGTTTCCCCCAATAGCAAACATCACATTTTTAATCTCAGCCTCAGTTACACCCCTAACCATATGAACCGCCTTATCCTGATCCAACACATTACAAAATAGATCAGGAGATGGCTGTAAATTAATATTTCCTTCGGTACCAAAAAAATTGCGAATAGTGATTCACCATAGCCTGCGGAACATCACCCCCCTCATGAAGAATACCATTCCCATCTCTAACGGACCAAATACGGCTACGGTGATTTTTCGTTTTGACAACATTGTGAAAGTATTTTGAGTTCGTGTCACCCATCGCCAACCATTCCACTTTAGATTTTTGCTTTAGAAAGGACCCTTCATCATGAACCGCTAGACCAACATTACCGAACCCCCTACTTTCACTGTTGCTAACAAAGATCCATACTAGCGCCAAACCATGTTTGAGGAATACAAGGCTTTAATGAGAAATGCCACATGGACTTTGGTTCCACCTGTCTCAAATGCTAATGTGGTTAATTGTAAATGGGTATACAAACTTAAACGGGACCAACATGGGGTTATCAAACGATACAAGGCTCGCTTAGTTGCCAAAGGTTTCAACCAACAGGGTGAGGTTGATTATCATGAAACCTTCAGCCTGGTTTTCAAGCTAACCACTATTTGGGTTGTTCTTTCTCTGGCGGTTACCTGCGGTTGGCCCCTTCGTCAATTAGATGTACAAAATGTGTTTTTACATGGTGATGTACATGAGACTATTTACCTGAGACAACCACCCGGGTTTGTGGATCCTGCAAGACCATATCATTTATGCTTGTTACATAAGTCATTTCTATGGTTTAAAACAAGCTCCTAGACCATGGTTTTCAATGCTTATATAAGGCTTGACATCTTTTGGGGTTCAAAGAATGCACCACGTATTCTTCTCTTTTTATATACTCATCTGCAACTACTCTCTTATACATGCTATTTTATGTTGATGATATCATTTTAACTGGCAGCAGTCCAACAACTATTGAAAGTGTGGTTCAAAACCTGAGTTCCACTTTTGCACTTCAAGACATGGGTCCTCTATCTTCTTTCTTGGGTATTGAAGTTAAATCTGTTGGTTCGGATCTGATTCTCTCTCAAAAGAAGTAAGTTTTGGAGATCTTAACTAAAGCCGGTCTTTCCTAATCCAATTCGGTCAACCTACCATGTTTAACATCAGTTCCTCTAACACTTGGTGATAGTCCAGGTTTTGATAAATCGGTTTGATATCGACAACTGGTAGGGGCTCTACAATACCTCACCTTGACTCTCCCTAACATTGCCTTTGCTGTTAACACATTGGCTAAAACAAAGCTTCGTTTACACCTACAATCTTCAAGGCAACCGCAGCTCCTTGCTCCACGCTGGATTGTTGTTGTGGCACACCTGAGGATCATCGCAGGCTCAGGTTTCCACTTCATTACCCTGACACGACTTTACGCCAATTCTCATTTTCAATAACCTACACAAAGTGGATTAACACCTGCAAACATTGTAGACAACAATTTACAAAGATTCAAACACTAGGTATGGGTATTCCTCAAGGCTAAAGACACGCGCACCATGCACTAACCAACAGAATTCACACCAAAGGGTGAATATTTTACAGTAGCCACACGACTATGTGTGCATCGCTAAAGCTGGGCCACACTCGAAAATCATCCCAAAGGAAGACACTCATCTAGTCCAGAATTCCACCCACCTGCCATCCGCGTATGGGAGCAACACTGGACTGGGAGGGACCTGAAGGGGTATGGTCCCAAATGCTGCATAAGTCACACACGCATTGGGACCTAACCACACTCAACCACCAAAACTCAGCCTGTTCCAAGACTCATGCATGTGACCTAACCACGTACGCGCAACCTTGACAAGCTCATGGTAATGCGCTAGTACAAATGGCAACTGACTGCAACCAATCAGCGTGTGCCATGTTTGCCCAACCCATTTCCACGAAGAACAATCGTGGGATATTCACTGCTGCATTATCTCCACTCACAGCTGAAGACAGAAGCAACAAGCGTGGCCGGCAACTTTCCCGCACCCGGGCAACAGTTAAGCCTAAAACTCAATCTTTACTTATGAGCATTCCTAACAAGTCAAGTCTCCCCCCACGCTTGCACGCGGGAGAAGCACTATACTGGGAGACATGATGGGGTATGGTATTAGACCCAACCCGTACGACCGAACATACGTTACTTATCGCCTTTTATTGTTGGTGCATATGTCTGTCGACTTCATCTTATATCGAGTCTTGTAATAGATTAGATAGATCAGGGAACGATATTCGAGAAAATTGAGAATTGTATAGGATGTGGCCATTTCGCACGAAATGGAATATGTCCATTTCGTACGAAATGGAACTGGCCAATTCGCACGAAATGGTGATTGCCATTTCGTACGTAATGCCATTTCCTGTGAGTCTGTTCCGCACGAAATGGCTTGCCTATAAATAGTAGCCTTGGTCATTTGTCACACCCCGACATTTCCACCTATTACCGGTGGGCCCGGAGGGGAGTACCGTGACGTAGTTGATATCATCGTAGTCAAACAACACAATATATAAATGCACAGCGGAAGCAAAAGATAAATATATTACAACCCGATATAAAGTAATATCAAATATTACAACGGAATGTAAGATGGATCCACAGGCGGATCTAAAATAGAAAGATAACACTGTTCAACAGACTTTAACATCTAAAGCTTGCGAGACTTGATTATTGATGCCTGGAGTAGCCAGCCTATTTCGTATAGTACCTGCATTTAGCCTTTTTGGAAAATACGTCAGTTTACACTGGTAAATACTATCAACTGACTCATTTTGAAAAGTTTAATAAAATTGATTTGAATGCACGTGGCACAAACTCTTTATAACTTGTGATAATTATTTAAATATATAATCTCGTAAAAGAATTACATGTTTCTTATGCGTTCAGTAGCCCGGATCGTGCCGGGTTAAAGCTTAATAGACACACCACATGATATGGTCCCGCGGCGGGTTGTTCCCGAAACCAGCGTTTATACCTTGTTATTCATAAATGCACTAGCGGGTGTACGCCTACACAAGCGTGCTAAGGTCGTGGCCATTTCGTAAAATGATGCCAAGGTTATCCGAGACATGGTCATTAACCTCCCAAAGGCTTTAAGCAAACAAAACAATTTAAACGGGCCGATTAATATCAATTTAACCATCATACGTGGAAAGATTTAATGCCCGACCAAGCGGTATTTTATATATCGTACCCCAAGCCCGTATAGGGAAAATAAGTTAAAAGTATTTACCTGAGCTAAATATAAATTCAATCCCAGCCGTATATCAAATCAGCAAGTACAGATAGCTTTTACTGGGCTCCTAATCTGGAACGAAGGTTTTTAATAACCTATTAGAATCCTAACGGGTCTTTAATTAAGCCTTGACTTATACCGGTTAGTTTTCAAAAGGAAGACACGGTTCAAACGCATGTTAAAGCGAAGACCGGTTTAGAATGTGGTTTTGACCCGACAAGCTTGTATGCTTGTTTAATATGGGTAACTTAAACACCTTCTGGATTTTGAGACAAAAATGATATGGTTTGACCCGTTTCGGCTAATATATGCGAACTAGTCACATAAGCCGATCCGAACGCGACAAGTGCGTAACGAGTAACCAAAAGAGTCATATACAGGTTTCCTAAGTTAATATGCCTTTAATATGTTGTGACATCAGTAGGATATCTTTCATTATGCCCAAAACGAGTTTAATCTCAAAATAAGCCTCGTAGGGGTATTTTGGTCATTTTAAAGATTATAAAAGAGGTTAATTAAAATTCCGAGATTCGGGTCCGAATACATTAGTAGAATAACTTATTTTATTAGGTCATATCAGTTGGTAATAAGTCTTATATGCCAAAATGGTTTCAAACCCAAACTATGCGTTTAATACGCTTAAAAGGCCATTTTAAGCGATTTCCGGGTTATGCAGGAAATCTGAGTTTTCTGATCAGGTTATAAAGTTCAAAATATTTTATTTATTATATAAAATCAGTAGCAATTGGATTGGTGTCAAAATACTATGTGAAACTCATTTTATACATAAAAAGGGTATAATCGGTATTTACCGAATTAAGGCGATAGCCATAGGTTATGATCAGTTTAAAAATAATTAAAAATCTTTAAAAATCTCAAAATATTATATTACTTCAGTGGGTAAAAGGTTTGGTGTCAAAAATTGGGTTTAGATAGGCTTTATGCTAATTACGCCGTTTAATTACTAAAAGGCGTTATAATTACGCTAATGAACATAACTCCTAATCTAGACCTCCAACTTATATGAAAATTTAGGGACAACTTTATAAATCAGTAATAAGGATTATTGTCCTTTCACATTTCTAAAATTCTAGTTTTATGGTCAAAAGGGCATATTGGTCAACATTGGGCAATTAACGGAAACGCGTAAACGAATGGGGCAATCAACGAACCAAGCACAGAGGGTTATACCAACATGTAACCTGGTCCTAAGGAAGCCCTAAGGCATTTCTAAACCTATCTAATTCGGGTCAGAACTGAAGTCAAAGCAAAAGTCAACGTTTTGCGACTTTCGGTTTCGAAACGGGTCTAAACAGAAAATTGTCGGATCAAACAAGCTTAGATCAGTACTTATACTTATTACCAAGTTATATGAGTGATAAAATAGGTTACATGCCTTCTACATTGCTAATTACATGTTAATTTGCAAATTAAGCTTCTGTTGACTTTTTCTAAACAACTTTGACCCGACATTTGATCAAGTTAGAGTGTGAATCTGGGGGTGCCCTTTTAAGGGTTTATTGCCCACATAATTACCAACTTATAACTACCTTCAATTCGACTAATCATTGGACCATTAGTGATTAATCGATAAGTCAAACCTTAATTACGACGGTTTGACTTTTAAGCTAATAACTAAGCAAAACTCAATTAAGGAAGATCAAGCATACTTACAGAAGTCCTATGCACGATTAGGGATGCTTAGGGTCTGCTCTTGAACTCCCAAAAGCTCCAGAAATGAGCAGAAGTTGAGTTTGAGAATGAATGATCAAAATGGCAAACAATGGGGCTTTTTATAGTGATCTTGATCTCATTAGATCATGCCAAGTAGGTCTATGATGGAACCAAGATGTTTACAAGTGCCCCTAGTTGCCTAAAATCAGTAGAGGTCGCGCATGGAAGTGAAAAAGGGCAATACATGTCGTTTGAAAGGCTGAACAGGCAATTTTTCCCAGTTGCTGCATCTGGGCACCGCTTACGGACCGTAAGGGTCCAGCCTTACGGTCCGTAAGGACCTGGTCAGCAAAACAGAACTTTCACTTGTTGACAGCTTTAGCCCCTGCACTTCCAAATGCCATTTCCGACACATCCAAGGCCCGTTAAACCATTTTTAAGGCTCTACAATGATTCCTAAGTATGGGGAACATGAAACATGCTCAAAAATATGCCGGATGTCAGTTCGTTTGGTCGTACGGTCTCGTTTTTCGGCTAATTACGACGAAACACGGACGGACGCGAAAAACAATTCAAACGACGCGACGAATGGAATTTTATCAAGCCAAACACTAAAATAAAATATTTTAGTGCTTACATAAATTTTTGGGTATACGGGGATACTCAGAATGTAAGATATGCGCGTAAACGCAAACTTGTGCGCTTTTTGACACTTTTAGCCCCTGTATGACTTAAAAGTTTATTATTGCGCACCAAACACCTCTAAGCCTATATCTAAGCTATATAAAGGATAATTAGGGTATGTATAACTCATGGTCATATTCTGGAAGGTCCGATAATATACGAATCGACATACTTTTGCAGTTTGACGCTTTAGGTCCCTCTATTGCGCAAACTTGGACATCTCATCAGTTAATAGCATTGAAGCTTTATCTAAACCATATTAGGCATTCATGAAAGTATTATTAAACATGATAATTCTTCGGGCTCGATAAAAGGTCATTCAGAGGTATAATTAAACATGTTGACACTTCTAGTCCCTTATACTTGCAAAGTTGCGCGTAACTTCACTTTTAGGCATAAAAACCTTGGATGGCCAATGATTGGCATCCCGAGAGTATAATCAAATATCATGAGGCTCTCGGTTTGTTAAAAGGTCACTCAGAGGTAAGAATTAACATGTTGACGCTTTTAACCCTTTATTGCGCAAACTTTCAATTAATCACATAAACTGCTACACTTGATTAACAAGTGGCTCATTTGTGAATATAAGACCGTAAAAGGTTATTTAGAAACTTATTTTAGGTATGATAATACTTCCAGTTCTTTCATGGTTAATGTTTTTCGATTTTTCAAAAAATTAGTCCCTTATATTCAAGGTTTGACTTTATTAGGGTTTATTACACGTGTCAATACTTTATTGGACGTGATTTTACGAGGTGTTACATCCTCACCCCCTTAAAAGAAATCTCGACCTCGAGATTTGCTAGAAATGATGGAAGTACTTTTTGTCGTATTATGGACTTAACTTTTTTTTAGCATACCTGGAGCCTTTCCAAGCTCCCAAGTTGACCTCTATAGTAGGTACATGTATCCTTTTTGGAGCTTCTTAACCTGTCGATCCTCAATCGATACAGGATGCTCCTCACATCATAAATCTACATATCATTATGTGATAGTGCTTCTTGACTTATTGGCGAAACACATCCTTCAGTCACTAGTGTGCAATGTATTGCGAGCTCCGCCAAGCTCCTTAAATAGGTTTTAGCTTATAAGCTACTTGATCTTGATACATTCGATTTCCTTCGAATGATTCTATATATTCAGAGCTTAACTAGCCTGATAATTTAACAAATTTGGTACACCCTTCCTGGGTGATACCTTTTGTTGAACCTTATTCCTTAACAAGAATTTAGGAGGGTTGCTACTTTCATTAATTCTTGATTTTCTGCCGAATACTGGCAACTTATAGACAATTAGGGATTTGTATGATCTTATTCGTTGTTTCCAATGCAACTTTCAGATCCCGATAAGTGGACTTCCCAAAGTCTCGTCCATCCAACGGATGTTTTGATATCTCATCTATTCAAGGTCTCCAAAGGAACCACCTTGATGCTTATATAACAACTATTATAGAAAAACTTATCTTAAGGTGAGATGGTTATTCCAACCACCGCTTAACTAATTTTAAGGAATAGTTAATCCTTGTCGTTAGTCGAATAAATCGACGATCCTGGGCAGCTGATGGCAATTCTTAATCGTTGCCTAATTAGGGTTACGGTAACAATGCCTAAGCAAAATGAACCGTCTTTCATAATTAACTATACCGAATTCTCAGGATATCGAGTTAGACTATATGAATCCTCTATTTTTAAAAACTTAGTTAATCGGGGTTTCGATTCTCCCAATGATGGTACTAGCCGTCTTGGAGATTTCATAATAATACAGCCTTAATAGGATATAAATCTTAATTCTACCTGCCTTTCAGGGGTAAACAGGGTAATCTTAGGAGAAGATAATCAAGACACAAGGAGGTTACAGAGATTTCCATATCTCAGGCTCCAGTTTACCCATCATTGCTTGTGTCAAATAAGTGACACATTTATGTTACTAGTCCACGAATTCCTTAATCGGGAATATTTACTTGGACAATTCCATTCTGGATATCTCCTTTGAATACCATTAGTTGACTTTAGCACCATATGACCTATCGGAGTATCTTTGTGGCCCCATGCATTAAACCTCCATACTGATCAGGCATGGAAGCAATCTATGGAACTTACTAAGATACACCAATCCTCATATGACGCTTTTATCATACCATCGGGTATTCGGAATCGATAGAGATCAAAGAGATATCAACTACGTATGCTGACGTACTTCTTTTTAGAGAGGGGATACTTCTAAAATTCTGTAACTGAAGGTTTCTGACAGGAACAGAAGAAATGGTCTTTCTGACTCGCCTGTGAGTTTTACCTTATACTTAATATCTGGGTTTCTTAGGGGAAAAATTTCTAAAAGTTTGCTAAGCTTATGGTCTTTGAGAGGCTTAGTAGCACCTGAACCCAACACCACTCTTAGCTATAAATCACAATAAGGGATTTATCTAATGTCATTATAAATGTGAGATGCCTCTTAATCATTCATTAGGAGGGTTAAGCGCCTCCATTCTTAGTCCTTTTAAACTTAGCTGTAAAATCTATGACAAATTTAGGGCAGTCTCAGCTTTGACCGGTTGTTTCTTAGTCTATACAACGTGAGTAGCTGAGGTATATCCATAATGGGTTTATAATGAGCAGGCTTTGGAACCTTAATATGCCCTCTTTTTTTTTTTTTTTTTTTTTGATACTAACCACCAATAATCATTTGTATTAAGCTTAGATTTTGGGTAAATTGAATAGAGCACTAACTCAGCCAATGAATTAAAATTTGCGACTTACTGTCGATGATCTACAACTTTTATGGCGAGAGTCAGAAAATTCTTATTCCATCTTTTTCCATTTTGTGATGTGGATAACAGGTTTTTCTAATAAGGTCCTTAGAATTTGGACCATCCCATAATGTATAAGGGGATCTTTCTTGTGGACTTTATTAATGTCCTTACTAATTAGGAGTATTGTCATCGAATGGCTCGGATGTATACTTCACCGTGTCCTTTCCAGCGCAACCGCTGATACACCTAATGGTTTCTACTTCATCTAACAATTTCTTGCAATCGATGACCCCTTTTTTATTTTTTTTTTATTTTTGAAGTCTCTTGACTTCCAAGAGACGGAGTACTTTTTAAGTACATCCTAAAAATGGGCTTCTTGCCATATATGATTTTGTTTGGTTTACCCTTCGCATTTGAAGTATGAATATAGCTCTTCTCATGAGCAGTGACATGTGTTTTTTTTTAAAGCGAGCATCATTCGGCTTCTTAAGTCTTTTCATGACTTTTCTCATAGCCTTTCTAACAGCTGCGTTAATCACAGTTCTGGAGATTTACTCCATTAACATTTGGGGTTCACATTGGATTCATTATTAACATTTGTCGCATCTCTAGCATCGCGACTGTTGTTTGTTTCTTCTGAGTTTTCCATACTCGAAGCTCTGGTATTAAATACCAAATTTAGCAAGTGCTTAGGCACTCCATATTCAGTGTCTCCTGGAATGGCCAACGACTTTGTTTACGGCTGTATCTATCATAGCCTGTAACCCGGTGCCCGTTAAGTTCAGTCTTGCATTATCATTCTGATCAACTGGATGATTGTGAGCTTCAGAGGAGTCAGTCATGGTGAAGCTTTGAAGGCTACGAATCACGTAGTAATAATTTGGTTTAAGTATATGGTGAATTGTCGAATTTAATGATTATTTAGCCATGGTACTAATAAACTATATAGGCGAATAGATAGTATTAACTTTATTTGATTATGTTTTGCCTAGGTTTTTAAATAAACCATCTTTGGCATTTTAACGGAATGTAATCTTTCATATCTATAGACAGGGGTCATAAGTCACGGCTGTCAATGTCGTACCGACATTTTATATAGCACAAGGGCTTGTTCCCAAGGACTTTTGATGGCATAGATACCTTGTCACTAGGAAAATTTTAAAACATAATCAATGATCCTTTGGGTCGGATAAATTTCATAGTTCATTGCCTTTTGGTAGGAAGTTATGAAAGGAAACTATCTTTGTCATAATTACATCTTTGTCCGCAGGCATACATCTTAAATGGATGTTTTGATGTGTACATCATATTCGACGTTTATTAGCCATGATTCCTATCGATCATTAGGCTAAACAAGGGGGTTTGGAAAAATTTCCTAATATAAAGATGACAAGTGTGATTTTATCGCATCACTGTTGCCAGGAGTGTTAACATATTTATAATGTTACAAGGATTTGAATCCTTTGAATAGGTTCTACCATCTTGGCCTCGTCTGGAATGACATACAGGCTAGGTCGTACCTTTAAGATTCTTTTTAATATGTATACTGGCAGGAAAGGAAAGATATTTATTTTATTCGGGATTTTTATCATAAATCCTAATTTATAAGTTAGTAATGGCACAAAAGGCCTAGTCACGTGGACAAGTTTAATTTATAAGCCATGATTTCAGAGAATCGAGGCATTAAGGTTTGAATCAAAGTTCATTACCTTTTCTTGACTGAGAGTTGTAGGCTACCACTGTCTTTAGTCTCATAGGACATTAACTATAGCCCGTAGGCACTTCCCTTCTAAGGGATGTTTATAATATGATCATCTTATAGGATGATATAAGCCATGATTTCAGAGAATCGACGCATTAAGGTTTGAATCAAAGTTCATTACCTTTTCTTGACAGGGAGTTGTAGGCTACCACTGTCTTTAGTCTTAGAGGACGTTAATTATAGCCCGTGGGCACTTCACCCTTAAGGGATGATTATTTCAAATAAAGGAATTTAGATTAACCCCCTTTTTAAAAGATGGCCTGTGTGACTTTAACGATTCACAGTTTGCCAAAAATGTTAACATACTTACAGATGTTAACAGGGATTGGAATCTTTTGGATAGGTTTTACCGTCTTGGCCATGTCTGCAATGACATTTAGGCTAGGTTTTACCATCTTGGCCATGTCTGCATTGACATTTTGGCTAGGTTTTACCTTTAAGATACTTTTAATATTTAACACGGAACAATCCTAAATTGAGATGTAAACAAGGATCTGAATCTAATTGTGGAACTACCATCTTGGCCCTGTCTTAAAACGACACATGAGCTAGGTCTTGTCCCTTTTTAGATTTTGCCATCTTATTATAATGGTAGATCTTGTAAAAGAAATGTTATTTTTCATTTATTTCATATTTCATGTTTAGAATGAAAATTTAAATTTAGTCATTCCACTATAAAATTAAAAAGTTCAGGTTTGCCCTAAACGGGACTTGAAAGGAATAATGTTGTCCTCGAAGGGACTGAAAGATAAATATGTCCTTATGAGGACTATTAAGAAAACGATCTTTAGTAAAAGGAGTTTCTTCTTCATTTTATTTCTGGATGCTTTCTCCTTGGTTGCATGTTTCATCCTGGCAGCGGTACGAAGCTCAGCATTTCAAAGCTCCATGTGTGGAGAATTCCTATTACAGCTTATTCGCTTGGCGACGTATCCAATATATATAAAAAAATTGGAAGCAAAATTTTCAGATTAGGATTGAGAATATTCCTATGTTAAGTCTAGACTCAGAAGGTCAAGGAATGTGCTAATGTGTCATTGAGATTAAACACAAAAAGGCTAGTGTTTAATTCACTCAATGTTGTCTCTGATACCAACCTGTCACACCCCGACATTTCCACGTATTACCGGTGGGCCCGGTGGGGAGTATCGTGACGTAGTTGATATCATCATAGTCAAACAACACAATATATAAATGCACAGCGGAAGCAAAAGATAAATATATTACAACCCGATATAAAGTAATATCAAATATTACTACGGAATGTAAGATGGATCCACAGGCAGATCTAAAATAGAAAGATAACACTGTTCAACAGACTTTAACATCTAAAGCTTGCGAGACTTGATTATTGATGCCTGGAGTAGCCTGCATTTAGCCTTTTTGGAAAATACGTCAGTTTACACTGGTAAATACTATCAACTGACTCATTTTGAAAAGTTTAATAAAATTGATTTGAATGCACGTGGCACAAACTCTTTATAACTTGGGATAATTATTTAAATATATAATCTCGTAAAAGAATTACATGTTTCTTATGCGTTCAGTAGCCCGGATCGTGCCGGGTTAAAGCTTAATAGACACACCACATGATATAGTCCTGCGGCGGATTGTTCCCGAAACCAGCGGTTATACCTTGTTATTCATAAATGCACTAGCGGGTGTACGCCTACACAAGCGTGCTAAGGTCGTGGCCATTTCGTAAAATGATGCCAAGGATATCCGGGACATGGTCATTAACCTCCCAAAGGCTTTAAGCAAACAAAACAATTTAAACGGGCCGATTAATATCAATTTAACCATCATACGTGGAAAGATTTAATGCCCGACCAAGCGGTATTTTATATACCGTACCCCAAGCCCGTATAGGGAAAATAAGTTAAAAGTATTTACCTGAGCTAAATATAAATTCAATCCCAGCCGTATATCAAATCAGCAAGTACAGATAGCTTTTACTGGGCTCCTAATCTGGAACGAAGCATTTTAATAACCTATTAGAATCCTAACGGGTCTTTAATTAAGCCTTGACTTAGACCGGTTAGTTTTCAAAAGGAAGACACGGTTCAAACGCATGTTAAAGCGAAGACCGGTTTAGAATGTGGTTTTGACCCAACAAGCTTGTATGCTTGTTTAATATGGGAAACTTAAACACCTTCTGGATTTTGAGACAAAAATGATATGGTTTGACCCGTTTCGGCTAATATATGCGAACTAGTCACATAAGCCGATCCGAACGCGACAAGTGCGTAACGAGTAACCAAAAGAGTCATATACAGGTTTCCTAAGTTAACATGCCTTTAATATGTTGTGACATCAGTAGGATATCTTCCATTATGCCCAAAACGAGTTTAATCTCAAAATAAGCCCCGTAGGGGTATTTTGGTCATTTTAAAGATTATAAAAGAGGTTAATTAAAATTCTGAGATTCGGGTCCGAATACATCAGCAGAATAACTTATTTTATTAGGTCATATCAGTTGGTAATAAGTCTTATATGCCAAAATGGTTTCAAACCCAAACTATGCGTTTAATACGCTTAAAAAGCCATTTTAAGCGATTTCCGGGTTATACAGGAAATCTGAGTTTTCTGATCAGGTTATAAAGTTCAAAATATTTTATTTATTATATAAAATCAGTAGCAATTGGATTGGTGTCAAAATACTATGTAAAACTCATTTTATACATAAAAAGGGTATAATCGGTATTTACCGAATTAAGGCGATAGTCTTAGGTTATGATCAGTTTAAAAATAAATAAAAATCTTTAAAAATCTCAATATATTATATTACTTCAGTGGGTAAAAGGTTTGGTGTCAAAAATTGGGTTTAGATAGGCTTTATGCTAATTACGCCGTTTAATTACTAAAAGGCGTTATAATTACGCTAATGAGCATAACTCCTAATCTAGACCTCTAACTGATGTGAAAATTTAGGGACAACTTTATAAATCAGTAATAAGGATTATTGTCCTTTCACATTTCCAAAATTCTCGATTTATGGTCAAAAGGGCATATTGGTCAACATTGGGCAATTAACGGAAACGCGTAAACGAATGGAGCAATCAACGAACCAAGCACAGAGGGTTATACCAACATGTAACCTAGTCCTAAGGAAGCCCTAAGGCATTTCTAAACCTATCTAATTCGGGTCAGAACTGAAATCAAAGCAAAAGTCAACGTTTTGCGACTTTCGGTTCCGAACCGGGTCTAAACAGAAAATTGTCGGATCAAACAAGCTTAGATCAGTACTTATACTTATTACCAAGTTATATGAGTGATAAAATAGGTTACATGCCTTCTACATTGCTAATTACATGTTAATTTGCAAATTAAGCTTCTGTTGACTTTTTCTAAACAACTTTGACCCGACATTTGATCTAGTTAGAGTGGGAATCTGGGGGTGCCCTTTTAAGGGTTTATTGCCCACATAATTACCAACTTATAAATACCTTCAATTCGACTAATCACTGGACCATTAGTGATTAATCGATAAGTCAAACCTTAATTACGACGGTTTGACTTTTAAGCTAATAACTAAGCAAAACTCAATTAAGGAAGATCAAGCATACTTACAGAAGTCCTATGCATGATTAGGGATGCTTAAGGTCTGCTCTTGAACTCCCAAAAGCTCCAGAAATGAGCAGAAGTTGAGTTTGAGAATGAATGATCAAAATAGCAAACAATGGGGCTTTTTATAGTGATCTTGATCTCATTAGATCATGCCAAGTAGGTCTATGATGGAACCAAGATGTTTACAAGTGCCCCTAGTTGCCTAAAATCAGTAGAGGTCGCGCATGGAAGTGAAAAAGGGCAATACATGTCGTTTGAAAGGCTAAACAGGAAATTTTTCCGAGTTGCTGCATCTGGGCACTGCTTACGGACTGTAAGGGTCCAGCCTTACGATCCGTAAGGACCTGGTCAGCAAAACAGAACTTTCACTTGTTGACAGCTTTAGCCCCTGTACTTCCAAATGCCATTTCCGACACATCCAAGGCTCGTTAAACCATTTTTAAGGCTCTAAAATGATGCCTAAGTATGGGGAACATGAAACATGCTCAAAAATTTGCCGGATGTCGGTTCGTTTGGTCGTACGGTCTCGTTTTTCGGCTAATTACGACGAAACACGGACGGACGCGAAAAACAATTCAAACGACGCGACGAATGGAATTTTATCAAGCCAAACACTAAAATAAAATATTTTAGTGCTTACATAAATTTTTGGGTATACGGGGATACTCAGAATGTAAGATATGCGCGTAAACGCAAACTTGTGCGCTTTTTGACACTTTTAGTCCCTGTATGACTTAAAAGTTTATTATTGCGCACCAAACACCTCTAAGCCTATATCTAAGCTATATAAAGGATAATTAGGGTATGTATAACTCATGGTCATATTCTGGAAGGTCCGATAATATACGAATCGACATACTTTTGCAGTTTGACGCTTTAGGTCCCTCTATTGCGCAAACTTGGACATCTCATCAGTTAATAGCATTGAAGCTTTATCTAAACCATATTAGGCATTCATGAAAGTATTATTAAACATGATAATGCTTCGGGCTCAATAAAAGGTCATTCAGAGGTATAATTAAACATGTTGACACTTCTAGTCCCTTATACTTGCAAAGTTGCGCGTAACTTCACTTTTAGGCATAAAAGCCTTGGATGGCCAATGATTGGCATCCCGAGAGTATAATCAAATATCATGAGGCTCTCGGTTTGTTAAAAGGTCACTCAGAGGTAAGAATTAACATGTTGACGCTTTTAACCCTTTATTGCGCAAACTTTCAATTAATCACATAAACTGCTACACTTGATTAACAAGTGGCTCATTTGTGAATATAAGACCGTAAAAGGTTATTTAGAAACTTATTTTAGGTATGATAATACTTCCAGTTCTTTCATGGTTAATGTTTTTCGATTTTTCAAAAAATTAGTCCCTTATATTCAAGGTTTGACTTTATTAGGGTTTATTACACGTGTCAATACTTTATTGGACGTGATTTTACGAGGTGTTACATCATTTCATTTGTAACATGTCGATTCTGGTGCCGAGGTGCTGCCGAAGTGTCTCCAGGCTGTAAAACATTGTTATATCAATAATCAAGACAATTAGAGTGAATATCAAGCTGATTCAACATCGATACGTTTGTTTCCGCCTCTCGTATTGATTAGAACTCTTCTGAACGACTCGTTTTGGTCGTGCAAACGATCCTACATGTGGTATCAGAGCTCAGGAGGAAGAGTTCTTACCGATTTCAGCTGAAATTCTGATTTCTACACCTTCTTTTACTCATTTTTCAAAATTAACTGAGATTTTACGAATAAAATGGATTGATTTTCACATATAATGTGCGAAACACTTTTTTAACAAATCCTTGAAAGAATTAGACCTAAAATCGACCTAAAATCCGTTCAATTTGACGAAAATCTGGCCGAGAGTATGACATCAGCACCATTTCGCACGAAGTGGGTACAGAAATCCATTTCGTTTGAAAGTTAGCCATTTCGTACGAAATCATCCATTTCGCATCAAGTTGCCTCATTTCGTTTGAAAGTGATTTCCATTTCGCACGGATTGACAAGTTAGGTCCATTTCGCACGGATTGGATATTGTAGACCCCATTTCACACGAATTGACCATTTCACTTCAAATCCATTTCGTTTGAGATCTCATTTCATTTGAAAGTCTGAGTTTGTGAATTTTTGATACCGAAACATGGAAGAAGAGTTTTACAACGCGTTTGCTACTGCCTCGGGTACTCCTGTTACCATTGCTCAGAGTGTGAACATGGAAAATGAAACAGGAATGTTACAGAAACCTCCAAAGTTGATGGGCTTTGAAGAATACTATTGTTGGAAAGATCGGTTCGAAAATTGGGTTCAAGCAAATCATTTGAGGTCTTGGGAGTGTATTGAGAAAAAGTATGTTAAACCTCGTACAGATGTGGGAGTTATCAAAACTATTTCTGAATTGTCGGATAAAGAGAGAGACATGTACAAAGCAGAAAAAATGATGATCAGTCTACTTCAGCAAGCTGTGAAAGAAGACATATTCATATTACTTCAACACGATGGTACTTCACGTTCGATTTGGGAAGCACTTCGAATTAAGTTTGAGGGAAGTACAGAGATGACCAGGAGTAAGAAATCATTATTAAAGAAAGAATTTGATTTGTTTTCAAGTTTGCAGGGTGAAACTACAAAGAAACTGATTGAGAGATATTGTCATTTAGTGCGTTCAATGTCACTGTTAGATATAAACAAAGATCGAGAAGAATGGGTTGACAAATTCGCTGATGCTTTACCTCAGAAAGAATGGGGTACATATCTGATGATCTTAAAGAACACTGGAGAATATGATAAATTGACAATTTCTCAGTTCATTGAAAAACTTGAAGGACAAGATCTTGAACAACAAAAGATTGCTAGAATGAACAATCCAAGTGGTCAACAAGACATCAAGATGTATTACAAAGGGAATGTTCAGAATGTTGAAACAAGTCCGAAGGTCCAAACCGCTTTCAATGCTGAAAACTCATCTGGATCAGTCAATCAAAGTCCAATCAGCAACAGTGGTTTTTCTTCATACTCGAATGTTAATCCTAATGTTTCAACCTCAAGTTATCAGTCTCAAAGCTCAAACAATGGTAATGGTCATGTGTTACACTGCAACATCGGGTTGCATCTTCAGAACGGTCAAAATTTCTCTGAAGAAGTCTCTAAAGGTCATATGACATTACGAGCTACAGTGTTAGAATCATATGAGGGTTTGGTTGCAGGAAGGATCGGAAATCCTATGTTGACAAAAGAGGATTACGATCAGATCGATGCTGAGGAAATGGAGCTTATGGATATTAAGTGGTGTTTAGCGAGTGTGTTGAGGAGAGCTGAGAAATTTAAAATGATTACAGGAAGAGATGACTTCCGTGATGCTAATGTTTCTACTTTAGGTTTTGATAAATCTAAAGTTACTTGTTTTCGATGCAGGGAAAAAGGACATTTCAAGAGGGAATGTACCAATCAAGAAGCAGGTGGAGCTCAGAATCCGTTCGGAAATAATGACTACTATCGGAAAGCAATATATCAACAAGTTGCTCAACAACCGTCATCATCCCGTGCTATTGAAGATGGAAAAAGAAAGCTTATCTGGTGAATCAAGATGATGAAAAAGTGGCAGAAGGTTTTAGCTGGGACAAATACATTCCGGCTGATTCAGAGTTTAGAGCATTCATTGCACAAATAGTTCAAGAACCAGATTTGATGAAGGAATGGATGAATGTGTTTATCAATAATGAGAAAAGTCAAGATGGAGAGTCTGTCTCTTCAGAAGAAAACTCAGAAAAGACACCAATCTTTGATCAATCATCAACTGATAGCGGTGATGATGATGAAGAAATACAAATAAACATTGGAAAAACTCAATTATCTCCTGAAAGTTTTAAATTTTATTTTGCAGATAGATTGGAGAAACTAAAGGAGAAGCGAGCAGCAAAGAATCAGAAAAAGGTAAAATGCGAGAATGTTGCTCAGGAAGAGAAGTCTGAACAGAGTGAAGAAGTTAAAATTGCTGAGAAGGTGGTTGAAGTTGAAAAGATTGTTGAAGTTGAAAAGATTTTCGAAGTTGAAAAGATAATCGAAGTTGAAAAGATTATCGAAGTTGAAAAAATTGTTGAGATCACGAAACCTTGTCTAAAATGTTTGGAACCATGCAAACATTGTGAAGAGAAAGATGAGAAGTTTAGTGAACTTGATAAGATGAAAGAAAAATTATTGTTCGATGTTAAGTATGTGAAAGAATCGTATGATGTGTTGAACAGAACGGTGAATAGTTTGCAAAAGACAAACTCAGAAAGAGAAGATGCCTTAACCATGATGAATGCAGTGATGATGTCTAAGCAGAAGGCTATCAATCACTATATTGAGGAGTGTGCAAAGTTGAAGCAGGAGTTAGAAACTGAAAAAATTGAGAATGAAAGAATCAGACGATTGATGCAAAGTTATTCAAGTTCTGATTATTTGATTGATAGAATTTATCCAACTGTTGCAGGTTTTGAAGCATTTCAAGACAAGAAGTCAGAAGAGAAGGATACTGGTAAGAAACAAAGTGCAAATTATAACAAGTGTCCGCCTCCGATCTGGGAAGGTTATTCTCCCATAAAACCAAATAAGGAACAAGTAAAAAAGGCAGTCAATATAAAGTTAAAGTCCGAAACAATTGATGATTTACCAGACAACATTGATGTCACATTCACATCGTCTGACACTGATCATGAGTCTGAGTTAATAAAAAAAGTGGTCGATCAGGTGTTGGATAAGGATGAGGAGTCAGAGTCAAAGTCTGAGTATGAAAGCTCGAGTTCATCAGTTGACAGTTCTAAATCATCGGTTAAAAGGGTTTACAATAAAGAATTCCTGTTATCAAAAAATAATTTGAATGACGAAACAATCAAAGTTGCATATACTTTGAATGATTCAGACAAATTATTTTCTGATGAGGAATTTCCAATAAGAGGTGTTAAAATTGAAATGATTAAAAAGGTTTTCAAATTAACAGAAATTAGTATTTCTGAAATAAAAGATGTAAATCTTACTGAAAAACCTAAAAAGTACACCTCAAGAGTTCAACAAAGGTTAAACAAGAAAAAAGGTTATAGTTCTGGTTCTGGTTTTCAAAAGAAACCAAACCATAACAGTAATTTTAAAAAGAAAGGTTTAGGCTTCATTCCACCCGTAAATCATAAAAATGAGAAAATTTCTAAAACAAAAACAGTATTTGTTTCAGGGGCAAGTTCTAAGGAAGAAGAAAAGAGGTCTTTCTGGAAACAATCGAACAGAGAGTTCTTTGCATAAAAACAAAAGTTTGAGAAGAATGGAGCTTATAAGAGAAAGGAGACAAGAACATGTTACCGATGTCAAGAAGTTGGTCACATCGCCTGGAATTGTCCAAAGGCAACCAACACAAAACAGGAAGTTGTTTCTAAACTCAAAGAAAAAGTGATTGATAAAACTGAATCACCAACTGAAAAATTCAAAGTGTTTAAAAATTCAACATATGAAGTTGGTAAATGTTCAAAAAGATTTTACAAAAAAAGGGTGAATCTTGACAACCAAATGTGGGTTGTTAAGAAATCTGATGTGAAATCTGGTGATGAATCTGACTCGTCAAAGTCAGAGGAGCCACAAGTTGAGGTAAAAAGAGAAAATTCAGTTCTGCCAATGGATGATATCAACATTCCACCATTGCGAATTGAAAATTTTAAACAAAAAGTTGGTAAAGTGGAGATTTCGAATCAATTTTATTCTGAAAAGAAAGAATTTGATGTCGAAAAGGCTTTTAATGAGAAAGTGAAAAATATTTTTGGGAAAATGGTCGAGGGAAAGGCCAAAGGGGTAAAGGATTTTTATGAAGAAAAAAAGAATGTTCAAACCCCAAGTGAAACTGAGAAGGTCACACCCAAAGCTGGTCAGGCTTGGGTGTCTGTATTTCATATGTAAAAATCCTGACTTGCCGGAGCTCCCAAGTTGGTAATCGTGGAGCAGGAATCGGCATCTTTCTTGAGAAATTCACTAAAAGTGATATTTCGACCTACAAGTGGTAGTATTTTTGAAAATTGTTATATTTCATCTTACATGTGTTAGTGTTGATGAGAACCTACAAGTGGTTAATCAAGGTCATTAAGTTGAACTTGAGTTAACTTTCATACAAGTGGTATTTTGGAAAAAACAAAATGATGAGTTTATCCCCAATCCTACACGTGAAACCAACAAAACTTATTTTTCGGAAAAAACATTTTGATTAAAACAAACTTAAATGTTTTGAAATCTTAATGGGAAAATAGTTTGTTGTCAGGGGGAGTTCTGATTGTTTATGCCAAGTGGATGGCGATTTGAAGCAATTCACATCGGGTTGTCAAATTTTCTTTAAATGGTTTTGAATTTTAGGGGGAGTAAGTAATTTTCAGAAAATCCAAAAACATTAGAAAATTTGAAAAAGCCAAAAACATGAAAAAATGAAAAAGAGTTTTGTTGTGAAAAAGAGGAAATGATAGTACATCAGTGGACTATCACAGTACGCTAAAGAATTGGAAAGTTAAAATAAGATAAATGGTCTCACTGATGATGTGCCAGTAGGTTTTCGCACGCTTAGTAGATTGTGTTCGAGATATAAACCTAAATATCATACTTACTTATCTCGTGGGGAACATCTCTCGGATATATGGGTAACCCCCGAAATCTTGTTTGAAGGGCTTTCTATTTCTGACATACTAGGTCTTTGTGCGTGGTGATATCTGGGGTATTATACCAGGACTTCTGATTTTGCGGGAGCAATAGCCTAGTCCTCGTATAATACTTTACATTGCTTTAATCTTAAAGCCCGCCCTCAGCATAAAAAATGATGAAACATTGAAAAATGCTAATCATGTGCTGTTGTAAAAAAGATTCTCTAAAGGGAACCCACCGTAAAGCGAACCATCATCTCTCTGATTTTGCGGAAGCAATAGCCTGAGCTCTCATGGTCTCACATTTAACCCCTTACAGATATCATTAGTGTACATTCACCTGTAAGACTGAATATAAGAGTCTGGATACGGAAGTATATTCTGAGGTGGGACACGCGAATAAGTTTAAGTCCTTAAAACACTAATCTCGTATCTCGAGACAATTGAACTTTGTGTGAAAATTTAAGTGGATCAGTAGTATACTGACAATCTGAGTGAATCGTTTAGAACTTAATATGTTTAAAGCTTAACGGTGCTAGTGATTGGTCTAAAAAACTGATATGATCTTCTTACGCAAACTCACAAAAATATTGTCTGTAAATATTTTTTGCTGCTTTTCTAAATCCAAAAAGATTTTCGAAGTGTTTTAGCATAAAATTTTGAAAAGTTCAAAAAGATTTTATTTCTTCTTATTTTCGACAACTGATGTTGGAGAGCTGATTTTCAAAATTCCGAGTGCTAAACATGATGAACAATAGGGTTGGGAGAGTCTGTTGAAATGAAAAATATTTTTGAAATGATTAAATGTTATTCTTACAAGTGATCATCAGAGATTTTAAATGTTAAATCATTTTGAACAATAGCTACCTGTGGTATATAAATTTGTCAAATTGTTAAATTTGTGAAATTTATTTTGAGGTAGAGTTTGTGCAGGTTAGCCAGGTTTCGATTCTAAATCGAGAGCTATGTCAGATCGCGATCCCGGAACAACTTAAGGGGGAGTCTGCTAGCAAAAGGGAGTCTGAAGATAGTAGAGCCAGTTTCGAATCCTGATGGTTATGCCAGCTGCTAATGTTGCAGACTTTGAAGAGTAGAAGATCAACATCCAAGGGGGAGATTAGCTGATGATGCTGAAGAACTTAAGGAATCAAGAGATCTGATCAAAAGAAGACAGAGACAGGTTGAGATTCTGGAAGAAAGAGAGAGAGAAGATAGAGATAGAGATTGAGGATGCTTACACTGTCAGATACTTTGGAAAGCACATGAAGACTGATAAAGATTGAAGACTCGACATACTGAAGACTTGTACTGAAGACTCGTCGACATCCAAGGGGGAGTCTGTTGGTGCATATGTCTGTCGACTTCATCTTGTATCGAGTCTTGTAATAGATTAGATAGATCAGGGCACGAAATTCGAGAAAATTGAGAATTGTATAGGATGTGGCCATTTCGCACGAAATGGAATATGTCCATTTCGTACGAAATGGATCTGGCCAATTTGCACGAAATGGTGATTGCCATTTCGTACGAAATGCCATTTCGTGTGAGTCTGTTCCACGCGAAATGGCTTGCCTATAAATAGTAGCCTTGGTCATTTCATTTGTAACGTTTCGATTCTGGTGCCGAGGTGCTGCCGAAGTGTCTCCAGGCTGTAAAACGTTGTTATATCAATAAACAAGACAATTAGAGTGAATATCAAGCAGATTCAACATCGATACGTTTGTTTCCGCCTCTCGTATTGATTAGAACTCTTCTGAACGACTCGTTTTGGTCGTGCAAACGATCCTACATTTATTATAATATTTATTATTATTGCATACTAACCCGCGAAGCCTAGCGCGTTGTAGTTTACACTTTGGTTGTGGGCCTGTAGAGACAACCCCTAACTGGGCCTGGCCCATTGAGGTTAGGGTTGCCCATATCTCCTATATAATGAGGTCTTCGCCTCATTATTGGGGCATGAGATATGGGGCAAACACACTTTGGTTGCTGGAAATAGGATATTCTTCTCCTACCGGCCGTCTCTACACCCCCAACATTTCTCTCTTCTTCACTGCAGATCTAGGTTCAAGAGGAAGAACAAGGTGTGGTTCTCCATCCTATCAGAGAAAGCGGTTCGAATCCCTCATCAGGTGAATCTGTGTTTCTTCACCCAACTATCATGGCTGAATCATTTCACAAATGGGGCAAGAATTGAGGAATGCATAAACCGTTGTGGTGGGTTGACGGTGACCGTGAAGGTGGAGTTGGAGTAGTGGTGGTGGGTTGAAGGTGGTGGTGGTGGTGATGGTGGGTTGATAGTGGAGGTGGAGATAGTTGTAGTTTGTTTTTAGGGAGAGAGAGGGAGGGTAGGAAGAAGATAAGGGTGTGTCAATTTTTATATTCTTTTTATTTTTTTAATTATTCAAAAGTAATATAGTTATTTCACATACAATTAAATGAAAAAATTAATTGTTTCAGATTAGAATATATGTTTTTGTATATGTTTTTGTTTTTTTGTTTTTTTACAAATAGTCCTTCAATAATAATTCTTTACAAAATAGGCCATGGAAAGTTGAAATGACAAGAATACCCTCATGTGTAAAGTACATAACCATACTTAACCAAAAGAGTTAAATGTTATTTTAGTCCCTGTGGTTTGGGCCATTTTGTCAGTTTAGTCCAAAGGTTTCATTTTTTGCATGTGAGTCCAAAAAGGTTTCACCGTTGTCATTTTAGTCCACTGGGTTAACTTCATCCATTATTTCTGTTAACGAGAAGGGCAACTCGGTCAATTTTTTTATGGTCGAATTTCCCTTCTAGTTAACAGAATTACATATAAAATGACCGAATTGTCCTTCTCGTTAACAAAAAAATGGATAAAGTTAACACAGTGAACTAAAATGGCAATAGTGAAACATTTTTGGACCCACAGGTGAAAAATGAAACCTTTGAACTAAACTAGCAAAATGACCCAAACCACAGGGACTAACATGACATTTAACTCTAACCAAAAGTCTAACTGGGTTTGGCCTAAAGGACATACAATGCAAAATTTTGAAACATAAAGTACAGAACCTATCAACTTTTACGCCAAAGGACACCGCCTGCAAAAAGGTGTAAACATAAAGGACAAAACTTGTAATTTACTCTAAATGATAATAATGACACACAAATATACATATCAAATATATTCTTACACGGATGGCTAGTTGGACCGCCTAAGCCACTGGTTTAATGTTCTCATGTCGTTAAAAAGCCAAACGGGTTTAGGGTGGAGGGTATGGTTCAATCACTCTAGGGTGTTTGAGTCATTCTCTACCCAATAATAGCATGCCGTGTCAACTCCCTATTCGACTCCCCATTTTACACTCAATCACTAGGTATGGTTCAATCACTCTAGGGTGTTTGAGTTATATATTTTTTATTTCTAGAAATTATTCATAAATAAATAAAACTTATTTTAATGTAAATAAAGGTACTTTTAATTAAAAAACACATTACATAAAATTAAAATAAATAACATGACATTAAAATATAAAAATAAATTTAAAAAAACCTAATTTAACTATTCGTCGTCGGAATCCGCCAAAAGGTGGGGTAAGTCTTGTTCTCCAAGATGCTCTACAAGATCATATTTTAGTCTATAATGCGTATCTTCATCAATGAGCTCGTTATAAGCAGTGTCTTCGAAAACGGGCTCGACTGGAGGATCCCGAATATGTACCGGTGCAATCGCATTTCCGTCGCCTTTTAGAATCATATTATGCATAATAATGCACGCATATACGACACTCCTAATTTTTTTAACACTCGTAGCACGCATCAGGCGATGAAGTATATGCCATTTTGCCTATAAAACACTAAAAGCCCGCTCCACGTCTTTTCTTGCCGCCTCGTGTTGCCACTTGAACTTCTTTTCTTTCATAATGTGAGGATACGAAAATGATTTCACAAACACGGACCAAGTAGGGTAGATTCCATCAGTAAGATAGTATCCACGCTTGTACAAGTGGTTGTTCACGTAAAATGGGCATTTTGGTGCAGTTCCATTTCGTTTAGTAAGAAATAACGGAGATTGTTGGAGCACGTTGATGTCGTTTTGTGAACCTGGTGGACCACAAAAAGCATGCCAAATCCACAAATCCTGAGAGGCCACCACTTCGAGCATAATAGTCGGGTGACTGTGATCCCCCCTCATATATTGTAAGGACCAGCACAAAAATATCCTAAAACACCCCGTAAGTGGAAACCCGGACCCCTAAAACTCTAAATTTCATGAAAAATCAAGAAAATCAAAATTCACTAGTTGGTCGCGGGCCGCGTAAGAGTTAAACAAGGCTTACGCGGGGCGCGACAGCCTTGTAAGTCTCCGGATAAGCTTTAGGCCACGTGTTAGACACGCGGCAGACCTACACCATGACACGGCAGCCCTAGCCGTAGCTAGGGTGGCCCTCGCGGGCCGCGAAGGATCCCCTTCAGGCTTACGTGGGCCGCGTAAAACTCAAAAATCAGCTATAAATAGTACGTTGCATGGCCTTTCGTCTGTGCTTGAAAATCTTCTCTAAAAGACGTTCTGTACGGCTCAAATTCGTATATTTAAGTGTCGAAAAGCTGCTACGATTACCGGGTAATAACTCGATCACTGCTACGATACAATGTCCGATCGATTGAAACCGATCCGATGGATGTTTAAGTGCTGCCTGAGTTCGGGCTATACTTTGTCATTCGTCGTGAGGGTTTTATTTTGAGGTAGAGTTTGTGCAGGTTAGCCAGGTTTCGATTCTAAATCGAGAGCTATGTCAGATCGCGATCCCGGAACAACTTAAGGGGGAGTCTGCTAGCAAAAGGGAGTCTGAAGATAGTAGAGCCAGTTTTGAATCCTGATGGTTATGCCTGCTGCTAATGTTGCAGTGTTTGAAGAGTAGAAGATCAACATCCAAGGGGGAGATTTGCTGATGATGCTGAAGAACTTAAGGAATCAAGAGATCTGATCAAAAGAAGACAGAGACAGGTTGAGATTCTGGAAGAGAGAGAGAGAGAAGATAGAGATTGAGATTGAGGATGCTTACACTGTCAGATACTTTGGAGAGCACATGAAGACTGATAAAGATTGAAGACTCGACATACTGAAGACTTGTACTGAAGACTCGTCGACATCCAAGGGGGAGTCTGTTGGTGCATATGTCTGTCGACTTCATCTTGTATCGAGTCTTGTAATAGATTAGATAGATCAGGGCACGATATTCGAGAAAATTGAGAACTGTATAGGATGTGGCCATTTCGCACGAAATGGAATATGTCCATTTCGTACGAAATGGATCTGGCCAATTTGCACGAAATGGTGATTGCCATTTCGTACGAAATGCCATTTCGTGTGAGTCTGTTCCGCGCGAAATGGCTTGCTTATAAATAGTAGCCTTGGTCATTTCATTTGTAACGTTTCGATTCTGGTGCCGAGGTGCTGCCGAAGTGTCTCCAGGCTGTAAAACGTTGTTATATCAATAAACAAGACAATTAGAGTGAATATCAAGCTGATTCAACATCGATACGTTTGTTTCCGCCTCTCGTATTGATTAGAACTCTTCTGAACGACTCGTTTTGGTCGTGCAAACGATCCTACATTTATTATAATATTTATTATTATTGCGTACTAACCCGCGAAGCCTAGCGCGTTGTAGTTTACACTTTGGTTGTGGGCCTGTAGAGACAACCCCTAACTGGGCCTGGCCCATTGAGGTTAGGGTTGCCCATATCTCCTATATAAGGAGGTCTTCGCCTCATTATTGGGGCATGAGATATGGGGCAAACACACTTTGGTTGCTGGAAATAGGATATTCTTCTCCTACCGGCCGTCTCTACACCCCCAACATTTCTCTCTTCTTCACTGCAGATCTAGGTTCAAGAGGAAGAACAAGGTGTGGTTCTCCATCCTATCAGAGAAAGCGGTTCGAATCCCTCATCAGGTGAATCTGTGTTTCTTCACCCAACTATCATGGCTGGATCATTTCACAAATGGGGCAAGAATTGAGGAATGCATAAACCGTTGTGGTGGGTTGACGGTGACCGTGAAGGTGGAGTTGGAGTAGTGGTGGTGGGTTGAAGGTGGTGGTGGTGGTGGTGGTGATGGTGGGTTGATAGTGGAGGTGGAGATGTAGTTTGTTTTTATGGAGAGAGAGGGGGAGGGTAGGAAGAAGATAAGGGTGTGTCAATTTTTATATTCTTTTTATTTTTTTAATTATTCAAAAGTAATATAGTTATTTCACATACAATTAAATGAAAAAATTAACACAAAATACAACCATTAGGAAATTTAACTCAAACATATATTCGTGCGTATATTCAATTTCTAGAATACCCTCTCCATTTTTCCCTTGGAACGGCACACACTCGAATATATTACACAAAACATATATTCGTGCATATACAAACCGTCCAAGTTTCAAACTCTTTTGCTTTGTTCGTTGTCCATTCATTTTCATCTCCCTATCCACTCTTCTCCTCTTGAAACCCAGATTCAATCATCTTCAAAACCCACCTGCAATCATTCAACTTTTTGTTCGACCGATCAAAATTTAAAAAAAAATCCTTTTCAAATCAGCCCACTATATCCTCTCGATTTCAGCCGGCCGGAAAGTCCCCGTCTCGGATTTCCAAATTTTTTACTTCAGCTGAAAATGATTACGTCATCAACACATTTCATTTCAAAGTCAACGCTTTGACTTGTTTTGCAAAGAATCTGAGTAGGAGATGATGCGAATGAGGGAGTTGACCTCCGTCAAAGAAAAAAATAACGAATTGGAGGTCCGGCCGGGAGGAATGCTGGTTCAGAAGCGAGACCCGGATGAGGCACTCAACCGGATTCCTCCCCCTACAATAAGAGTTCGGGTCAAATACGGGTCAATATATCACCAGATGATCATTAACTCTACGGCTACATTTGGTAACAAGTTCATAATCAGATCCCATATGTGTACTGAATGGAATGGAATGGAAAATAATATAATTGGATTTTTTTTTTTTTTTTTTTTTTGTAATTAATAGGTGAATTGAAGAAGATGTTATCCGGGCCTACTGGACTGCACCATGAAGATCAAAAGATAATATACAAGGATAAAGAGAGGGCCTCTAAAACGTTTCTTGATGTTGTGGGTGTAAAGGATAGATCGAAAATGGTGTTGTTGGATGATCCGGTTAGTAGAGAGAAGAGGTATGTGGAAGCTAGAAGGAATGCCAAAATTGCGAAAGCTGCTAAAGCGGTTTCGGATATTGGTTTGGAGGTGGATCGGCTTGCTGGTCAGGTATGGTTAGGATTTAAGCGATATATGGTGTGAAATCATGACTAATCGATTGAATTCGGGTAGGTATCCGCGCTTGAATTGGTTATATCGAAAGGAGGGAATGTCGCTGACGAGACCATGTCGAATTTGATCGAGTTGTTGATGAACCAGCTTCTAAAGTTGGATGAAATTAAGGTCGATGGTCCCTATGGAGATGTGAATCAGCAGAAGAAATTGCAGGTTTGAATGCTATCTATAAAACACCACTTAAAAAGTGTACAATACAAGGTGTTTTACAACATTCACATCTATGACATCAAATTCTTCGCGTGTGTGGTTTTTTTAAAACATAAAGAGTATAAAAAGTGGCTGTGACCGGAGGAGAGAGAAAATGTTACTGTTCATCTATCCATTTGTGACACTGTTCACCCTCTATAATTTTTTAATATATTTTGGAAATGGTTATGAGTGGGTAGAAAGAAAAAGTAATGATAAAGGTATAAAAAAATATTATTTAATTGAAAAGGAAAGAGAAAATGTAATGATTTTTAGTGTAATTTAGGGTGAAAATATAATGGGATGGATGTGAATGCTCTTATATGATCCGATCAAACAGGCTGTATGACTTTGTTATGTCATATGGGTCGTATGATGTGATGAACACCGACCACGCCTTATAACCATTTTTGTATGTCATATAACACGTAGGAGATCATATGGGTCAGTGGTGTTTAATTTTCTAGATTTCAATTATCATCATACCCACACCACTAAATACTTTTGATCATTTACTGAAATGTGTAATAGGTAGAAAAGGTGCAAAAATTTGTTGAAACTCTGGATGCTTTGAAGATTAAAAACACGAAAAGGAACAGAGTGAATAATGATCAAGAACATGGCCATGGTGTCACCGCCGCCCCAAACCGCCACCAATCTGGGCGGTCGGTTGAGAAATTTGATCCAATTGCGGCTGCGAGTCAACAGCAAGAGGTGTCAAGCAAGAAGACATCAAGGGGAGTTGTGGTGACCACACAATGGGAGACTTTTGATTCATTGCCAACAATTATTCAGGCCCCACCATCGACATCAACATCAACATCAATCACCGGTGAAACAATACAACACAACTTCAATTGGGATTTGCTCTTAAAGTAGTTGGAAACGTCGGTTTCAATGTGTGTGACTTTTTGGATTTTTGTTCATACTTGGTTTGGCAGGCATCCCTCTTCATTCTTTTCTATACCTATTAGCATCTTCTCTTCCTCTCTTTTTTATTTATTTTAGGTTTATTTATTGGTGTGTTTTTGCCATTTCTTATTCGAATAATGGATCATTCATCAGGTTTATGATCTTAATGAAGTTAGTAAACTCTCATTTGGTTATTTGTTAATTTAGTATACTGCTTTGCCTTACGTGTACTTGCAACCGAAAGCATACGTTTTCTATTTTTAATTGCAACGATATGACGCTTGTGAAAAGTGCTTAGGGTGTTGAAGGGGTATGGTCCCAGATCTTGCGTCAGCATGACCGCGAAGGACCATTACCTTTATCAAAAACCCCCACCAGCAATAACTTACCTGTATTCATGCGGGCACGCGCGAACCCAACAGTCCAATCTGTCCATTGATGAAAAGACTTACCTTAAGGACGGAAACAAATGTGACGCATAGCGATGCGGCCTGACACCGCATCCTATGAACATTTTCGTCACGACAAGAGATCTGGACAACAGTAAAAGTCACTAAGCGGCGATGCGGCATGTCACCGCATCCCGCATGCATCTTGGATAGAACAAAGAACGGCGGAACATCAGTGACCGCAAGCAGCGATGCGGCCTGGCACCACATTCTGCCTACAAAGCAAGTGGGTCTGACACTCAGTGCAAGTGGCACTGAGAACAGTCGCCTACTAGCTCACGTGTATGCAACAGTCTGACACCACAGCAGGACGTGGCATCACCACAGTAACCAACATGTCTGGGGGGACTTGAAGGGGTATGGTCCCAGATCTCGCGTCAGCATGACCGCGAAGGACCATTACCCTTATAAAAAACCCCCACCAGCAATAACTTACCTGTGTTCGTGGGGCACGCGCAAACACAGCAGTCCAATCCGTCCATTGATGAGAAGACTTACCTTAAGGACGGAAACAAATGTTACGCATAGCGATGCGGCCTGATACCGCATCCTATGAACATTTTCGTCACGACAAGGGATCTGGACAACAGTAACAGTCACTAAGCGGCGATGCGGCATGGCACCGCATCCCGCATGCATCTTGGATAGAACAAAGAACGCGGGAACAACATCAGTGACCGCAAGCAGCGATGCGGCCTGGCACCGCATTCTGCCTACAAGGCAAGTGGGTCTGACACTCAGTGCAAGTGGCACTGAGAACAGTCGCCTACTAGCCCACGTGTATGCAACAGTCTGACACCACAGCAGGACGTGGCATCACCATAGTAACCAACAGGTCTGACACACCTGCAAAAGACTGTGCGATGTCAGACTAGCTACTCAACTACCCTCCTTCACTCCTCGGCTATAAATACCCATCCCAAACCGGGTTTGAGGTATCACTTCTCAACTCTCTCACTACTACTACTATCACACTTTGCTTCCCAAGCAAACTACTGATTCTCACGCCGGAGAGTGGTAACAAGGAGCACCCCCCACCCCATCCTCCTTGTTACGTGTCACGGCTTGTTTCCTTGTGCAGGAAACCATCCAGCGGACGATCCAGCCAAGGATCCTTGGAAAGAAGGGATTAACCCTACTTGACGAGACCAGTGAGTTAACCCCACCAGGTTAACCATTGTTTCATCATTGGCGCCCAGCGCTACTCTTAGCACTTTTTTCAACCATCTTTTTCTTTCTGAAAAACCATGTCTGATCGTCTAAACAACACTACCGGGGATAACCTAAACCCCGTAAACACAGGGCCTACGGGGACTATTCCCATAACCCCAAATGCTAAACATATTAGCACATCAACGCAAGGGGGCGCATCCCTTACGTTCGGCCATGATTTATCACAGTATGCTTCTGTGATACCTCCAGGCATGAACCTTCATACCTGGTTCGACCAGCAACAAGCTCTGCTGGCCGCAAGATACAACAGAGCCTGCGCAGAAGCGCAAGTATCTGCGGGGCGTACCCCAGCACCGCATACCCCTGCGGGTCGTATTTTACAATACGACGGTAGGGGCCCAACACATCCGGCCTCCAGAAGCAGGCAAGAAGACCGCGGTTCCTCTTACTGCGAGGTCCGCACACTCTCCTCGTATGGGTCCCGCCGCAGGGGCCATATACATAGTCGTCTAGGCCCACAGGGCGAAACTAGGCGACAATCTACAACCCACCACGGCCCGTGCATCCATAGCCGGCTGGGACCTCAGTCCCACCATGAAGGCCAGGGCCGTACCGATCCAGATGATGGTACATACTGCGGGGATTCACATGCTACTAGCGGTAAACCGAGAGGACGAAACTATGTCCATCCCACTCAAACCCGCAACACGTACCTCCGCGCCGCAAAGTGCCACCAACCCTACAGGCCGAAATCTGCGGCCGAAAACTCCAAGTTTGTCCCACATATTGCAAACGCCGATGTCACCACCACCAAATTCCCATTAAACATTGGGAAATACAACGGTTCGGCCGACCCAGATGACCACATGAACATCTTCACAGGCGCTGGGTGCAACGGCAAGTGGGACAAACCCACTTGGTGTTAATTTTTTCCGCAGACCCTAACAGGTCTGGCCAGGGCATGGTTCGACTCTCTACCACCAGGGTCACTAACCTCATTCGAGGACTTACAAGCAAAGTTCATCGCACATTTTTGCCAGCAACGACGTCATGAACGCGATTTTATGGACGTTATAAACATCTGTCGCAGAGACAACGAATCGCTTGAGGCGTTCGTTGTCCGTTACAATAAATAGTGCCTAGAGATAGGCGACGTTGCGGACCAGATGGCACGTAACCATTTTATTGTTGCCGTCAAGGACGAACAAATGGTTATGAACATCTCCGGCAGGGACGGCTTGCCTAAGAAATGGGAAGATGTCATGGCTGCAGTCAAAACATACGCCCAGACTCAGTGGTCCCTCAGACCGCACGTATCAAAGGCACAGCCCCAAACGGAAGGCCAGTCCTCCCACCAAGAACACAAGCGCAACAACAAGCGCAACAGGGACACATGGAATCGCGGCAGCGATTCCAGACCGTATGTCCCACGAAACAACCAGCCCGACGCAAGGGCTACAATCAACGCCCAGCGTGAAAACCGGGTGTCAAAGAAGGAGTCTCGGGATCGTAGCTGGACCGAGATCAACCAGTCGCCAAGCGACGTCCTCCTAACGGACGCACAATTCCTGCGACCGGCCCAACCAATGAAGTCCAAGAAAAACCAAGATCCTGCACTCTATTGCGAGTATCACAAGGACTCGGGCCATATAACAAACAGCTGCATCAGTCTCCGGCTGGAGATAGAGCGAGCCCTAAAGGAGGGGAAACTGCAACACCTGTTGGCAGGTACGCAAAAACCTAACAAGCGCATCACCCCCCACAACGAGGGCACCTCCACGGGTAAAAGGACCATGTACGTGGCCTCAACCCACATGATCAATGGAGGGCGAGGAAGGCCGCGCAAGGCGGCAAGAAAACCGGACAATGACTGGAAAGACGAACAAGTTGTCTTTCCAAAAGTCCGAGGCGGACCGCGCGACAGGCGCGCCGTGGTTATCACAGGCCACCTGGCTCACTACTGCACCGAGCGATTATTCATCGACCCGGGCAGTACATCTGATATCATATTCGAGCAGTGCTTCAACCAATTCGAACAAGAAGACAAAGATCGGTTGCAGCCGGTGGACTACCCGTTGGCCGGGTTTGCAGGGGAAACCGTATTCCCCTTGGGCCAAATTACTTTTCCTGTGCGCCTCACCAACGGGAGGCACACAAGAACGGAGGAGGTAAACTTCATGGTTTTACCTCACACCTGCAAGTACGACGTATTTCTCGGAAGAGAGTCCCAGGGCGACTTCAACATGATCACATCCGTCCCCCACTCCGCCATCGGTTTCCCAACCGCAACGGGGGCCGCGATAATATACGCCCGAAGAGATGTTATGTCTACGGACGAGCTGCGTCCGGCCAAGGTAGCAAGGTCTACCCCCAACACTCAACCAGAAAAATGGGTTCTTAACGCAAGACACCCGGAGCAAACAGTTACGTTGGGCCACGCCTTGTCCCCTACCATCAAAGCGCACCTGAAGCAGCTCCTCTTCAGGAACCAGGATATTTTTGCATGGACACCCGTAGATATGACAGGGGTACCACGCGAAATCGCGTAACACTTCTTGAATACCATGCCAGGTATCAAGCCAGTGATCCAAGGCCAACGCCACCTTGGATCAGCAAAAAACCAGGCGATGCATGAGCAGGTCCAAGAGCTGCTCTCTGCAGGTATCCTGCGGGAAGTCAAATACCAGACTTGGTTGTCAAACCCAGTCATGGTAGAAAAACCATCCGGGGGCTGGCGCATGTGCGTCGATTATAAAGATCTTAACAAAGCCTGCCCCAAGGATTGTTACGCACTTCCGGAGATCGACGAAAAGGTCGATAACCTCGCACCATTTCGATGGAAGTGTTTCCTCGATTGTTACAAAGGCTACCACCAGGTGCAGATGGCAATCGAGGACGAAGATAAAACGGCATTTCGCACTCCTACCGGGAACTACTGCTACACAAAAATGCCGTTCGGTTTGCGCAACGCAGGCGCAACCTATCAAAAGTTGATGAACGACACTTTTCGCGGTTAAATTAGCAAAAGTGTCGAAATCTATATGGACGACCTGGTCGTCATGAGCATGGAGGAGGACACCATGCTCATCGATATCGAAAGAACATTCCAAACTCTGTGAAGCGTCAACATGAAGCTTAACCCAGGGAAATGCTCGTTTGGAATGGAAGAAGACAAATTCCTTGGATTCATCGTAACCAAAGATGGATTTAAGGTGAACCCGGAAAAAGTTCAGGCGATTGAGCGCATGCCATCGCCTTCTACGATGAAAGAAATGCAACGACTAGCCGGCAGGCTAGCCGCACTAAATAGATTCTTAGCCAATCACGCAGCTAAGTCTTACCCTTTCATCAAGACCCTGCGGAGCTGCTTAAAAAAGGAACAATTCCAGTGGACCGCAGAGGCCGAAAAAGCTTTCTGGGAGATGAAAGAGTGTTTGATTCAACTCCCAACTCTAACCGCACCACGCAAGGATGAGCCACTCATCTTGTACTTATCAGCCGCGGATAACGCGGTAGGCGCGGTACTCATAGTGGAGCGGGAAGGAGTTCAAACACCCATCTACTATATCAGCAAAATGCTCAACGACCCAGAGATGAGGTACTCCATCATGGAGAAGTTGGTATTAGCACTAGTACACGCGTCAAGACGGTTGCGACGATACTTTGCAAACCACGTCATCACGGTGCTAACCAACTACAGGATCGACCCGACCCTATCAAAACCCGACATCTCTAGTAGATTAGCAAAATGGGCAATTGAGCTGGGCGCACTTTCACTGAACTATAAGCCGCGCCCCGCAATCAAAGGCCAAGTCTTGGCTGATTTCGTTGCTGAAGTACCAGCAAATCGCATTCAAGAATGCGAAGAATAGCAAAACCCTGCATCGCCACCATCCTCCGCAGAAACTTGGGCACTATATACAGATGGTGCATCCAACGAAGATGGTGCAGGTGCAGGCCTGCGACTTGTCAGCCCCGATGGCCAAGAGCTTACCTATGCAATCCGCCTCGATTTCAAAAGCACGAATAACGAGGCAGAGTATGAGGCTCTACTAGTAGGGCTGCGTCTGGCAGTCAAACTCGACGTCCAACATTTGGATGCACACGTCGACTCACTATTGGTTGCAGGGCAGATACGCGGCGACTATGCCGCAAGAGAGGATATCATGATCCTCTACCTCGAACAAGCCTTGCAACTGAAATCAAAGTTCACCTCCTTCAATATCCACCATATCAACAGGAGTGATAACAAACCAGCGGATGCACTATCAAAACTCGCATCCACCAGCTTCCAACACCTGGCAAAAGAGGTACGCATCGAAATTCTGCAAAATCCCTCAGTACCCCTGCGCCAAGTCAATGTCATCCAGTACGGTACAACATCCTGGATGACACCGATCATTGCATACTTGCAATCAGGTGTTACTCCCGAAAGCAAGGCAGAGGCACGCAAGCTACAATACAAAGCGTGTCATTACCAAATGGGAGACGGTATCTTATACCGTAAATCATACCTGGGGCCACTCCTACGATGCGTCGACCCTCAAGATGCCACGTACCTTATCAGAGAAATACACGAAGGAATATGTGGCATACACGCAGGCCTACGCATGGTGGTGGCCAAAATCATGAATGTCGGGTACTACTGGCCCGGCATGCACCTGGATGTAGTCAAAGTCTTGCGCAAGTGTTTCAATTGTTAGCGGCATGCTCCCAAAACCTTGCGCCCCAAGAACAACCTGATCCTCGTCACCACCGCATTGCCATTTCAAAAATGGGCAATCGATGTGGTAGGACCATTTCCAGACTGTAACACCCCGAAAATTTACGTCCTATAATGTCTTGACACGTGTCATAACCTTTGAACGTGTGAAAGAATGTTCTTGAAGGACTAAAGTTGACAAACAATGAAACTATGTAAATACAAGGGTTCAAAGTGTCAACAATGAATAAATATACTTCACAATAACCCTACACGATGTTTATACCCTTAAACGAGTGAATCATGGATCATACGAAGCTAATTGTGGAAGAAAGTGAGAAAGTTCAAACTACAGGGGTTAAATGTGTCAACATGTTTAAAGTATACCTCTGAGTGACCTTTTAGCAAACCCGAAGCTTTGTAATGATAAAATATACTCACGAGAATAAGTGATAAAAATTTCACAAGGTTTCGTTATCGTATGAGAAAGTTATGATAAAATTCGTGTACGAGGGGTTAAAAGCGTCAACGTTGAAATCTATGACTTTTCGGGTAGTCAAAAGTTAACCAAGGACTTAACAAAGTTGGTATAAGTCTTGAAGCCCTTAGAATTCAATTAAGAGGGCCCAAAGTGCAAGAAATAAAGGAAAAATCAAGTTTGGAAGTGCGGGGACCAAAACTGCAATTAGTTGAAAATGTGCATGTGCTGATAACTAGCTTGAGGACCTCAACCTTGTTGACCTTACGGTCCGTAAGCTAGTCCCCAGCGACCAGATTCATGACAGATGGCTGTTTCAGCCATTTAACCGACTTAAAACATGGTATTTCGATCCTATGGGCTGATTAAAGTGGTTTATAACTTATATTGGGTACATGTACTGGTCTTGGATCATTACTTCACTCATTTGGCATCAATTAGGAGGATCAAAAGTTCTTGTAAAATTCTTATGTTGCAACATACAACCTCATATTCACTTCTGATCAATTGTGGAGCTTTCAAGCTGATAACAAGCTTTCCATATCATCCATTAGACGTGTGTAAGTGCCTTTGATCCTTCTTGTTTGAGTTATACTTAGTTAAAAGCCTAGAAATCAAACAGTCGTAACTACGGTTTGACTTTGTGATAAATCACAATCGGTCCAGAGATTTGTCGAATCGAAAGTTGTTATAAGTTGGTATATATATAGTTAATAAACCCCTAAAAGGGCACTCACTGATTCGAATCCTAACTAGGTCGTTTGTCGAGTCAAAGGTTGTCCGAAAAAGTCAACAGAAATGTTAATCGCATATTTAATGATTTAAAAGGCGTGTAACCTGTTTTATCAGTCATATAACATGGAAATAAGTATAATAACTTGTCTAAGCTTGGTTGATTCGACAACTTTATGTTTTGAACCGATTCGGAACCGAGAGACGCAAAAGTTTGACTTTTGCTTTGACCTCAGTTCTGACCCGATTTATATAGGTTTAGACATGCCTTAAAGTTCCATTAGGACCTAGTTACATGTGTGTATAAGCCTCTGCGTTTATACCACTCGAATCCCTAATCGTCCGATGTTTCCGTTAATCGCCTAAATATTGACCGTAATGCCCTTATGACCATAAAACGAGATTTTTGGAAATGTGAAAGTGCCATAATCTTAGTTACTGATTATTAAACTTGTACCTAAAATTTCACATCAGTTGGAGGTCTAGATTAGGAGATATGCTTAATGACGTAATTTGAATGCTTTTAAGTAATTAAACGGCGTCATTAGCGTAAAGCCTATCTAAACCCAAATTTTGACACCAAACCTTTTACCCACTGATGTGATATAATATTTTGGGATTTTTAAAGATTTTTAATTATTTTTAAACTGATCATAAGCTAGGTTTATCGCCTTGATTCGGTTAATACCAAAAATACCCTTTTCGGCCATAAAATGAGTTTTACAAATCCTTTTAACGCCAATCCAATTGCTACTGATTTTAAATAATAAATGGAGTATTTTGGGCCTGTTTATTTGATCAGAAAACTCAGAATCGTATTTTAACCCGTACATCGCTTAAAACGACTTTATACGCGTATTTAACGCATAGTTTGGGTTTAAAACTATTTTAGTATATAAGACTTATTACCAAAGGTTATAACCTGTTAAAATATGCTATTTTACTGATCAACTCAGACCCGGATCACAGGTGTCTAATTAAACCCTTTTATAATCTTTAAAATGACCAAAATACCCCTACGGGGCTTATTAAGAGATTAAACTCGTTTTGGGCATCATGGGTGATATCTTACTGATATCACAACTTATTTAAGGCGTGTTAACTTAGGAAACCTGTTTAGAACTCTTACGGATACCCGTTACGCTTCATGCGCGTTCGGTTCGGTTTATGTAACTAGTTTACATAAATTAGCCGAAACGGGTCAAATCTTATCGGTTTTATCTCAAAATCCAGAATGTGTATGAAATACCCATATTAAACAAGTCTCTGAACTTGTCGGGTCTAAATCACATTCTATCCGGTCTTCGCTTAATCGTGCGTTTGAACCGTATCTTTCTATAAGACTAGCCGGTCTAAGCCTAGGCTTAATTAAAGGCCCGTTAGCATTCTAATTGGTTTTTATACCATCATTCCAGACTAGAGATTTTCGGTAAATTGTACCTACGCTTACTTAAGTGAACACGGCTGAGTTATTAATTTCTGCTATTTAAGACAGGAGCTAGCTCAGGTAAATACTCTTAACTTATTTTCCCTATACGGGCTTGGGATACGGTATTATAATAATACCGCTTGGTCGGGTATTGAATCTTTAATCTTATAATGGTTAAATCATTGAGGTAACCCGGTTTAATCTGTATTGTTTGAAACAAAGACCTTTAGGGGTTAATGACCATGTCCCGGATATCCTAGTGACATCATTGTATTATAAAATGGCCACGTCTTAAGCACGGGGTGTAGGCATACACCTGACAGTTGCTTAAGAGATAACGGTATCTCACTCTCTTGTGGGCCTATACTTGTGGCGTGTCTGTTAATCTGACTCGATTTCTACATCGGGCCCTGAACGTACAACGAACATGTAAATCTGTATACAAGGTTATAAATATAATTGTCCCAAGTTAAAAAGATTAATTTTGCCTCTATGCATTTTAATCCAAGTGTCGAAATATTTACGTGTCTTGTGCACCTAAACAAATTTTCATAAACCTTTACAAAATGAGTCGGTTGAGTGTATTTACCAGTGAAAACTGACGTATTTTCCAAAAGGGTTAAGTGACAGGTACTGAACATAATTGGCTGGAAGCTCAGGGCGTTTCTAAGGAATCTCGAAAGTTCTAGGTGCCTAAAGTCTGTTGAATAAAGTTTATGTTTTAAGATCCGCCTGTGGATCCTTTACTTCCGTTGTAATACTTTGATGTTACACTATTACGGATTGTAATATATTTATCCTTTTGCTTCCGCTGTGCATTTATATATTGTGTTGTTTGACTATGATGTTGCCAACCACGTCACTTTACTCCCCCACCGGGCCCACCGGTGACACGTGGAAATTAGGGGTGTGACACAGACGCACCAGGTGCAGTGAAATTTATCATAGTGGCTGTTGACTACTTTACAAAATGGGTAGAGGCAAAACCGCTCGCATCAACCACCGCTATGATAACAAGGAAATTCGTCTGGGAACATATCATCTTCCGTTTCGGTCTACAAATGTGCATTGTCACCGATAACGGTACCAACTTCGCTGCCGATGACTTTCAAAAATGGCTAAAGGAGCTAAATATTGAACACATATTCTCCTCAGTGGCGCATCCGCAAGGGAATGGCCAGGTCGAGAGTATCAACAAAAGCTTAGTCGAAGGCATCAAAGCACGGTTGGGAACAGCCAGACGCGGCTGGGTTAATGAACTCCCAAGTATCTTATGGGCACACAGGACAAGCCCAAAGACAAGTAACGGTGAGACACCCTTCAGCCTGGTCTATGGCACTGAAGCGATGATCCCCGCAGAAGTTGGCCTCCCTTCACCTAGGATGTTGGCTATCAACAAGATAGACAACAATGAGGAACGCAGGGTTGACTTGGACCTCCTGGAAGAAAAGCGCGAAAACGCTGCCATCAATGAGGCCAAGTATAAAACCAAACTCGAAAAGTACAACAATGCACGCGTCCGCGTTTGTACCTTCAATCCGGGAGACTACGTCCTTCGGGACAATGAAGCATCTAACGCAGAACGCCCAGGGAAACTCGCCCCCAAGTGGGAAGGACCCTACCTCATCCAAGAGGTCCTGGGCAAAGGCGCATATAAACTGCAAACATTAGAAGGCGAAACTATCGCACGCACATGGAATGCACAACAGCTTCGACGCTGTTATATGTAAGCCATGTTTTTTACATTTACCATGTAACCTATCGGGCCGTAGGCCATTTGCAAATAAACAAATAGACGATTCAATGCAATATTGTTTATTTATTTCTATTACAAATGCGTGTTCCACTCTACGGTATCCACAAAAACAGATTAGCAATTCGCGATACCCACACAGAGTGGTAACCACACGCAACTATTGTAATAGGCCAACAATGGCAAAACATTTACCGCCTATCCGGCTGGACAGGCGACTACGGTTTTCACAAAGCCTACACAATTCCTACACCCTAACGGGATAAAAACAGGAATTGGCTAGTACTCATACGACAAAGGTATAGAGCATACTTAACCACACTTTACAACGAGTAAAGTTCTTCATACTTGCATATCATCTAGATATGCAAAAGGCAATTACAGACTTAGTGTTATTCACAATAACATTAAACTCATACAGGTTCAAACATGCAAGTAATAAAAATACTTGTACAAATTGAACAGAGCGGTTAAAATTTATATTCAAAAAATTTCTACACCTACGCGGTGCACAAGGGATTTACATAAAGTTCTTAACATTTACATGAGGAAACAAAAAAGCCACGCTGGCCAGCCTAGTCTTTCTTTGTACCGCTGGAACCCGCACCATCCTTGCCCTCAACAGCAGGCTTTTCCTCATCTTCTTCATCCGCATATAACACTCGCAAGCGGTCCACATAGTCCTCCGCCTCTAGGCATTCTTCAAGATCCTCAAGACCGCGAATGGTTGTTTCGTTATACGCCGCAACCGCAGCAGCAAGAAGCGCTTCAGTATCCACACCGTGGAACCCGGATCGCTCATCAGTATATTGGCCCTGGGCCATAACATTCATATGAGCAATGCAACGATTGTAGCCAGCTTTAAAACCAGCATCCCGGGAGCGCTCCCTAATCTCATTGACACCTGATACGTTCTCAGGTGCGTCAAGAATGGACGTAACAATCTGCGGAACAAGAATAGTACGGTTATCAAAGGCAGGCCTAAAAAAGATAACAAAGACAGCGGATACTTACATGCCCGATCCCGTGGTTACGCATCCACTCGTGATCGCCCTTGAGCAGATCGACTGCAGAAGCAAGACTATCTCTAACCTCTGCAACCTCCCTTGCCCGCGCTTCAGCATCGGCAGCACGGGCACTGATCTCCTCAATAGTATCTCCCCGGCTCCGTACTTCAGCCTTTCAACAAGGGAAACACAAGTATACGAAGATAATCAACATACTTGTAAGACATGTACAAATTCAAAAACAGGAGAGACTTATACCTGGAGGCCCAGGATAGTTTTGGTTAAGTTTGTGCGGTCAACATTTGCCCCTTCAAGAGCCCTTGCAGCGCGGGCCTCCGCCTCTTTGGCCTCTTCAAGAGCCTTGGCAAGGCGAGCTTCTGCTTCCTTGGCCTCTTGAGCAGCCACAACAGCTGCGGCTTTTTCCTTAACCAACGCAGCATTCGCTGCCTTGGCATTGGTAAGCTCATGACGAACATGAAAAAGAATTTCATTCTGTTTGACCCAAGATTCTTTCCAAGTCTTGTGCTCATCAGACAGCGTCTTGTGCTCATTAGAAAGAGTTTCTTTCCAACTCTTGCGCTCATCAGAAAGCAGTTTTGCAAGGGTACGAACCTGTTTAAGTTCAGCAGTGGCAGCCCACTCCTCAGTCTGCTTACGCTTTTCAAAAGCAGCCCTATCCCTTTCAAGCTGCTCTGCACCCTCACGTGCAGCCTTCACCAACCCGTCAGCCTCGGCACGCAACCGCGCATTTTCCTCCTCCCTGCGGCCCAGCACCTTGTAGTTGTCCAAAATGGCATTCGCCATTATGGAACTCCCCACAAGCATGGAGGAGAGTTGGTTAATCTGGACCTCAGTTGGCAAGGCACGGGCCCAATTGACTTCAAATGGGGTGCCCAAACCACCCAAACTCTCCCTACACGCGGAGGGGTCAGCAGAGATATCATCCCCTTGCATTACAGTCCATGGAGGGTGGTGATAGGTCATGGCCCGGTCTTCAGTATAGGTGCGGTAATAAAACTCCAATTCAGTCTCTTCAGGCTGAATGGGAGTCTCTGTAAAACCCGCACCCCCTGAAGCGGAACCAGAAGCCTTCTCAGCAGCAGGTGATTTCTTCCCCTCAGTATAAGCAAACTTCAGGTTCAAATCATCAGTGTCATGCGGGGAGATCAGATTATCAGCAGAGTCCACCGTATCATAGATCTGAGCTGCAGGCCCCTTCCCAGTATCCTCCGCCCGCGCAGAGGGCTTAGGCACCACTTTAACCCCCTCACCCGCAGCTGTGTCACGCGCAGGGGATTGAGGAGCATCAAAAATGGAGAAACCTTCATCTTGCGGTTCTGTAATCAAAGCAAAAAGACTTTAAACTACAAGTACAAAAACAATACTTGTAAAAGTTATGAATTACTTACCAGAAGCAACCACAGGTTTAACAGACTTCAGAACAGCCTTCCGTCGGGTCTGAATTTTCGGTTTCTTCTTCTCACCAGCATCAACAGCCTTATCTGCCATTCTCGTCTTCTTATCAGCAGGCTTGGAACCTGCAGAGGTCCCACCTGCAACCGCACCACCACCTGGAACACCCAAACCCTCAAGGGTGTCAGATACTACCACATAATCGGTATATCTGCGGAAATGAGAACGAGAGATACCTGCCACCTGCGGCACCAAAGGCGGAACAGCAGGAGCCTCAGGTTTTTTCTTGCCACGACCCCGCGGAACTTTCTCCGCATGCTTCTTCGGAGCACCCTTCGTCTCAAACTTACCCAGGGCCCCAAGAGTACCTGCGTGTAAATCACAAAACAGGCAAATAAGAAACATGAACTTCTTTACAAAAAAGTAAGAAGATTATATAACATACCTTCGCCTTGCGGCAGGGGTGCGTTCAATGCATCGCGAGCAGGGACGCGGAAGTTCCTAACGATGGTTAAGTTGAAACCTTCACCTTCCGCAGTCTCAACAATTTCAAGCTTGCCTTCGAAAGACGGATCAAATATTTTCCACAGCTCAGCATCCTCTGATAAGTACTTTTACAAATCAATAACAATGGCTAAGAAAAGAAACCGCAAAAGAGTTAAACACATACCTCCACTTTTCTCCCGCACAACGGGCTTTGCATGCCTATCAGCCCTGGTCAGCATCATCCCCAGCACCCACAGCTGCGTGTTGTCCAGCTTCTGATGCTCAATGGTCCTTAACCTTGGGAACCATTCCACCGTTCCCGGACCGGGAAGATCAATATCCTCTGCAGGGATCACCTCGTTCACGTTGCGGAAAGTCATCCTCGCAACAACCGCCACGGCCTTAACATAGAAGAACTTCCTCTTCCACGTTGTGATACCCTTGGGTGGGGTCATCAGCTTGGTGCTCCCATACCGTTGGCTAAAAGAAAAAAACCCAGTATTTACAGTTAATTGATAGAACCGCCGGAAATTCTCAACGGTGATCGGCAAACCAAGAGCACGAAAGGTGTACTCAAAGTGTCTAATACGAATCATCCCGAAAGGACCCATCTGGGAGATGTGAAGTTTGTAAAACTCCAAAACTTCGGCAACAAACACGGTTAATGGTAAACGAAGGTTACCATCACCGAATGACTCAGCCCACATAGTGACATAACCGGCCGAAGCATTAGCACCGGTGTCACCCTCCTTGGGGTAAAGAGCCCCAAACTCCTTGGGCATTTTGATACTGGTCATCAGTCGGTTGAACAGAACCGGGGACCACTTCAAAGGTGGTAGGCCACCACCGGGGGCACTACCACCGTCGCCTTCTTCTTCCCCAGCCACCGGAGAAGAAGGTTCAGGGTTTTCACCCTCCACATTGTGTGGGTTAGATGGTTCAGCCATCGAGAAATATAAAGAAGAGAAGTATTGAGTTTACAAGAAAACTCAGAAAACCACCGGAAATACAGACAGACAGGTCGGAGAAGATGAAGAGAATACTCTTTTCTTTCAACAGAATTTTCAAAAAATTTGAACAAAGTGAGGAAACCACAAACGGTTTCCCCTTATATACTCATCGCAATTAATGCGATGCAGTAAACCGACTCAACACGTTCAAAATAGGCGAATTACAGGGCGACACGTGTTCAGCGACGTTTCCGCTGACGGTTATCACGCGCGCGTGGCCGCCCACGCGCCTGACAGAAAAGACCTTTACACTACTTGCTACAGTGCAGTTATGACCTCGGGCAGTGCAAACGTCTTTTCAGATCATCACATGTCAGAATCCTACCAACTTTCAACAACACACACGTGCCATCAGCCACGTAGGCAGCACAAAAGCGACAAACATTATCCAAACATAAGCGGCATGCGGTTTCTCTGGTTTACCGCACCATAACCCATACCGCATGTCGTTTTTTACATACCCCTCAAAAAAGGCAAAAATATATATATCTCTACATTATATAAAGGGGTATAAACAATAACCGCACATACCCACGATCACACGTGGAATATGCGAAGATGACACACACGAACCCGCACGGGTGTGTCAGATACTCAGAACCAGCATGGTTCTTTGGACTGCGAAAACCGCTTCTCATGATGCGGTAAACCGCACTCCATGTAAGCTTCTTCAAGCTTCAAAACCCTCATTTCCGGTTCACAACCACAGAGGGGACGAAACCAGCTTCTCCTAAGGGAAAAGGACAAGTATGCTGGGCAACCGCACATCAGCAACCCTGACTCCTGATCCTTCAAGAGCCACATCCAGGCTACCAGACTTCTAGAAGCGAGTCCTTTGCTGCAAACCGCAACCACTCATGGATAGATGCTACAAACCGCAACTATGCGAACGGTAGCTACGGAAGAGCCACAACTAAACCAACACGCGGTTGAGTAAAGCTACTTCAAGGAAAACTGCTTTCCAACTAAGCGTGAAGGAAAGTGGCTACAAAACGAATGCGGAAGAGTTTCAACCAACTTCCCAAGTATCTAAGGTGATCTCCTCCGGCAACACTACTTAAAGGAACACTACCTTCCACCAAAGCGTGAAGGAAAGTAGCTACAGAACAGCGGTAACAAGTCTGCTTATGACTAGTTACCCACCTATGGACCGCATAGAATAAACAATGGTGGGCACAACCCTGCCTATGACCATGTTTATCTGCCCATAGTCCAGATTCGCATTGTTCGACCAAACACGGCCAACAATGGCGCAACTACCTCACGTGGCTCAAACAAACATGGCCAACAGGGTGCAGCAACGAGGTAACCGCAAAGGACGTGCGGTTACTTGAGAGCTAAACCACAGAGGACGTGCGGTTACTAGAGAGCTAAACTGGAGAACACGAACGCCCCACAAAACAGGGATCATCGTTGGATGTCCAGTTGCTGAACATAGAGCTTGAGCAAAGTACTCACAACTTTGCATTAGCTGACGCAGAGGTTACAACTAGCGTGGCGAAGATGACATCTTCCGTCACGATCTCAAAGGTTGGTTCGAACCCTGCTAACACCTCCAGTCACCGTTTCAAAGGTTGGTTCGAAACACCAACAGGTGGCTGATGACATCAGGAAAAGGTAGACCAGGAGTCAAGTCCTTGGCTGAGAATTCCGCATCAGACGGAACTTGCTCACCGGACATCCTCCTCAAAGGAAGAAACAATCCACTCGAAAGGCCTACCGACCAAAAGGAGCCACCCGAATGGCCCATATTCTACCTTCCAGACACCATAGTCCAGTATTCCTCCCACATGCAACTTGCATAAGGAAGAAACACTAGACTGGGGGGACTTGAAGGGGTATGGTCCCAGATCTCGCGTCAGCATGACCGCGAAGGACCATTACCCTTATAAAAAACCCCCACCAGCAATAACTTACCTGTGTTCGTGGGGCACGCGCAAACACAGCAGTCCAATCCGTCCATTGATGAGAAGACTTACCTTAAGGACGGAAACAAATGTTACGCATAGCGATGCGGCCTGATACCGCATCCTATGAACATTTTCGTCACGACAAGGGATCTGGACAACAGTAACAGTCACTAAGCGGCGATGCGGCATGGCACCGCATCCCGCATGCATCTTGGATAGAACAAAGAACGCGGGAACAACATCAGTGACCGCAAGCAGCGATGCGGCCTGGCACCGCATTCTGCCTACAAGGCAAGTGGGTCTGACACTCAGTGCAAGTGGCACTGAGAACAGTCGCCTACTAGCCCACGTGTATGCAACAGTCTGACACCACAGCAGGACGTGGCATCACCATAGTAACCAACAGGTCTGACACACCTGCAAAAGACTGTGCGATGTCAGACTAGCTACTCAACTACCCTCCTTCACTCCTCGGCTATAAATACCCATCCCAAACCGGGTTTGAGGTATCACTTCTCAACTCTCTCACTACTACTACTATCACACTTTGCTTCCCAAGCAAACTACTGATTCTCACGCCGGAGAGTGGTAACAAGGAGCACCCCCCACCCCATCCTCCTTGTTACGTGTCACGGCTTGTTTCCTTGTGCAGGAAACCATCCAGCGGACGATCCAGCCAAGGATCCTTGGAAAGAAGGGATTAACCCTACTTGACGAGACCAGTGAGTTAACCCCACCAGGTTAACCATTGTTTCATCAGGTGTAGGGAGTGGTTAAACACTTTGGAGTGGCAAACCAAAAAACCGACCAATCAGAGCGCGCCATGTCAATCAGTCAAAAGTGTTTAAACTTTGGTGAAAAGTGTTGGCAATGGTTTAGACACTTGGTGAAGTGGTAAACTATTTAAAAAAAGGTGTGATTGGTTGAGATAGGAATGGACCCCACCCCACCACACAAACACTCCCTTCACCGCATCGGCATCACACCACCGATTTGGCAAACTTGGAAGCGGCAAAGTATGTCGGCGCCGGTGTTTGCCGATCGGCAAACTGGTTTGCCGCACGTTGCCGAGTCCCACACCGTAACAAACTAACAATACTTGTAATGTCATTGTCTTGGAGTTTCTTCCATCCAGTCATGCTTAAATGTGTGTTATCTAGATAACCATAACAAAAACGAGTTAATGGCATTTGAAGGGCTGGCCCTGAGAATTCGTGTACGAAATTGGGTATTGGGTTCACTGAAGGTCTAAACCTTATGCCAATTGGCTAATAACTAATCTAAACCATAAAAATAGTTTTGTAAGTGAGCCTATGTTGGCGTTTGTATTGGTATACCCTATTAATTTACTCCCTCCGTCCCATTAAATGTGTCTTATTTTGAATTTGAGTAAACTGCCATTTTGGTCCCTATGATTTGGGCACTTTTGTCAGTTTGGTCCAAATCTCAAACTTTTTAAATCTGGGTCCCTGTGGTTTCACTTTTATTGTCATTTTAGTCTAAAATTCAAAAATCTCCTTTTTTTTACTATTGCAACCTGTCTATTTTTTCTTTTTGTGCAGGGGCAATTTTGTCCATCTGATTCTAATTTAACATATTAATAATTAATAAACTAAATTAAATATATATATTTCCTTTATACCCTTATTTAACCATCATCTTCCCAAAAAAAAAAAAAACCCTAACCCACAAAATTGAAGCAGGTCATCTTCCCCAAAAAAACCCTAATCCCACAACAAATCCCCTGCAGCAAAACGGCTCCGATGAGTCTCACCCACAAAGTATGACGGCTTCCACAGTTCACGCCCTTGTAAAATCATCATGCGACAGCACATTTTACCCAGAATTATGCTACTCCACCATCACTAGCCACCCCGAAGTCACCAAAAAGGTGAAAGCCAAAAGGACGTGATCGAGCTGGCTGTGAATATCACAAAAACCGCGGTGGAGAAAAACTACTTCCAGATAAAGAAGCTGAGCACTCGAAAAGGTCTGACGCCACGTGAGATTGGGGCGCTTCACGACTGTCTAGAGATGGTAGCCGAAATATTGGAAGAGCTTACGGAAGTTGAGAAAGACCTGGAGGAGTACCACACCAAGAAATCCCTACAGCGGCACGCTAACGATCTCAAGACGCTTATGAGCTCCACCGTCACCGACCAGGAGACTTGTCTTGACGGCTTCTCTCAGGGCGGTGCTTCGATTTTGTGGGTTAGGGTTTTTTTTTTGGAAGATGATAGTTAAATGGGGGAAGATGATGGTTAAATAAGGGTATAAATGAATTATATATATTTATTTTAGTTTTTTTATTATTAATATGTTAAATTAAAATCAGATGGACAAAATTGCCCCTGCACGAAAAGACAAAATAGGCAGGTTGTAACAGTCAAAAAATGAGGTTTTTGAATTTTGGACTAAAATGACAATAAAAGTGAAACCACATGGACCCAGATTTAAAAAGTTTGAGATTTGGACTAAAATGATAAAAGTGCCCAAACCACAGGGACCAAAATGGCTGTTTACTCTTTGAATTTTCAAAGTCTCTATTTATAAACTTTGACTTTAATTATATATTTTTTGTGTTATATAAAACTTGATGAAAATTAACCCGATAAAAAAATTGTAAAATACACTCAAATCATATAACTTTCATCAAGTATTATCTAACACGAACAAAATTATTTAAGGTTAAAGTTTTTAAATAAAGACTTTCAAAATTCAAAATAGGACACTTTTAATGGGACGAAGAGAGTATTTTTTTTACATATACATATCGATTTTTTTTAAATAGCGTGCCCTTCAAAATATCGGACCCTGGCCGGTGGTCCTCCCCGCCCACCCTCAGGGCCGGCCATGGGCATTTGCGTCCAAGCATTCCTATACGAGCAATATGGCATGATATGTCATCGATAAACATGACCAAGTGTTTTATGCCATGCTGATAGAAAAAGACAAAGATATGAAATTTGTCTATCATACGATCTCTAAACGTAATGGATATTTTATACTAATGATACGATATATTGATAAAGAGATGTGTTTTATTCTATGGTTATGAAAAGAGACAAAAAGAAGTGGACGAACTGAAAACACCCAAATGATAGAAACACACATACAACTAATAAAAAGCCATGGATTAGTTTAAAAGCGAATGATTAGTGCACCTTTTTACAAATTTGGTAAGAAGTTGATGAACCATCTTTTAGGGAACAAGTAATCCAAGAAAAATTGACAGGTGGTATGGGAAATGAAAAAAACTTGCGTTATCCTACAGTAAAAAAATATACATTCAATCATATTTTTAGAACTTTAATAGACCATCTGGCAATCATATTACAGCTTGCATGCACCTTTTACTACAAGTTTTTCCATACATATACATACATAAGTTGTATGTAAATGAGTGCGTAAGTGTGAGTTTCTAAGGTATGGACATTTGTGTTCCATATATTGGAATCATGATGACTTTGTGACTTGATTAAACAGCACTATGTTGTTTGATGATGGATATGCGGTGACAGGTGGTACTAGTTATATAATGTTATCATTTATCTTTTAGAAGTGGAGGTTGGTGTGGTCCAACTACTCAACCTTTTAGTATGTTATGGGGATAGTAACTATCATTGTCCTCTTCATGTTTATGTTCCCAAGGGTTTGGACCATATGCAGTTCTATACAAACCATGAAAGGGTTTCGTTGGAAGAGGAAAAACGACACATTGTGAATGACACATGTTTCATCCTCTTTGGGTTAATATTTTGCAAAAATGTCAAGCCATACTCTAGATCTTCACAAATGTACACGGGTCCATAACTGGTAATTACGGGTCTAAAACGGTATAATGTGCTTCACTATCTTCAAATTAAAGGTGTAAACGAGAGTGCTGCTGGTGTGCTAAAAGCGGTCTATAAAAAACTAACTAATTTTAATCTTAAACTAGACACTCTAAGTTTTAAATTTATAACTAAGACTCTCTGAAACTTAGACCACACAACCGGCAAGTATACCGATCCATATAGAATTAATTTAGGTAAAAGTCCGATTATCGAAACCATGAGACTCTACTAATTACGTTTACTAGACTTGACTAATAATTATTAGACTGACTCGACTAATTGTTTTGTTGTTTTGGGGGTTTTCTAACAAACTACTAAAATTAACTAACTTAACTAACTAGACTAACGAAGACACAACCTAAGATTGAAGATGTGATCAGATGACGAGAGACACACTACCTAGGCCTGAATCCTACACTTTCATGACATGTTCTAACGGTTTTGGAACTAATATGGAAACCGAGATCTTAAAATAATAAACTTAGAGGATAACCAAAAGAACCCTCGACCCTTCTCGAGAAAAAACCTATGGCAACCTATAAGTTGTTAATATACTGGTTTAGAGGATTCCCTCACATGCTCTCCTAATGTGATAACAAAGCACCCTTAGACACTCTACCTCACGACGCGAAAATCTAGGGAAACTATGGTTTATACTCTAACTTAGCTAGCAAACAGAGACCATGAACTAGGGGACCTTCTCACAAAGAATCTGACCTAGAAACCTAATCACTCGAGACTAGCCAACAACCTCTCACTTCACGTCTATCGAGATTAGTAGAACACTCAATCCTATTCAAACCCTAATCATAGTTTCTACAGGATATCGTATACTATTAATCACAAACTAGCCGCTAACACAGTCCATGACCTAACAAGTATTCATACATAGAAGACATCCACAAGAACGCAACTAAAACATATGATAAAGATTCAGCTAAGCTTAAGCATGCATATACATTAGAGCACTGAAACCAAAGTTGTATACTTCATTTATGAAATCCACATAATAAATCCAAAACAAAAAGAAACAATATCAAACACGTGTATTCATCATTCTTGGGCAGTGTTAAGAAATTTAGCCTAACATATAGTTATGAAAACAAGAACAATCATCTTCAAAAGTTTAGCAAACATGGTAAAAATAATATAAACAAAAGAACCGAGTTATAAGATGCTTAGCACCCGAAAGATTCAATCTGACACTTCAATTCTTCACTCCTGAGCTCTCTTGATCTTCAAAATCTTCGTTTTCAGCTTCTTGGTTCGTCTAAGGTTGTCTAGGTTCTTATTAGGGTTAATTGTGGGCTTAAATAGGGTCAAATATGAAGATTTTCATGCTGATCAGGCACATCCTCGCGTCACGCGACCTTCCTCAGGTCTTGTCATCGCGCGGCGCGGCGAGCATCTGTACGTACGTAGAAAACCATTTTCGTCATAACTTCTTTGTTTCAACTCTGTTTTCTTCATCGTTTCCGCCTACGTCTTCGTAATGCAATTCTATCATCTCATATTCTCAAATATCCATTTCCATTTCCATTCCATGAGAATCCTTCACTAAACCCAAACCTTCTCCTGTGTGCTCGTTTCTTTAAGGTTTTAGGTCATTTTTTCTTTTGGAATCTTGCAAAGCACACAAGACATGATAATATACAAAACCAATGGCAAAACGACTCGAATTATCTTACAAACTATATATGGAAACAAATATAATTTACATTACATCAGCCACTCATAATGAATTATTGAGAATCAGTTAGATAAAAACCTGGGTAATGGTACAAAGTGGTTTCTTAATAAGTGAGTGGCACCTGATATTTGAGCGGCGCCTGGTATTTGAGCAACGCATGCTATGTGAGTGCACCCGATTAGTGAGTGGCGCCTGATCGTGAGTGTGGCCTGATAGTGACACTCATTATTAGTGACGCCTATAAGACTCCCAACATAGTGATGCCTGTAAGACTCTCGGTGTCAGCAAATTTAGTGTCGATAGCACAGCGTAAGGTCAATCGGCGAGAATGACGCCAGCACAGCGTTGACGGATAGAGTTCCGCCTAAGGGTCAGCTGAGCGCCACTCGACATAAATGTCGCTAACTTAAGTACTAGCCTTCTCAGTGTCACCAACATCAGTGTAACCTAATATCGATGATTTTGAGTGACGACTGCCATGCATAAACTTGCATTTAGGACTTTAGGAGAATGAAAACAATCACCATTTTATGAGAGTGACGCTCATGCCCATGTTACAGGAGTGTCATCCACGGGAGTGCCACCCATGAGTATTTTAGATAGTGTTACCCAAGGAATCTTTCACATAATCAAATTATCCATAATTAAAGGACTATTGTTGAACTAATTTTTAAACTTTTGGGTTTTGTTTTTCAAACAAGGGATAAAGTACACCCAAAAATCTATAATAAAGGAATAAAATGAACTTATTTTTAAACTTTTTGGTTTTGTTTGCAAACAAGAGGAAACATAACACCCAAAATATCAACAAAACAAGTAATTTGAATGAAATACCAAATTATGTACTTTTCATCAACTTTATAATCAATATCATCAACAAAACCAAGAACATTCAAACTTATTCTTGGCTAATTTTTACCAAAGAACCCAAAAATTAATGGTTTTAATGAGATTTAAACAGGTTTTAGTCAAATCTAACAACCCACAAACATAACATAGCATGAGCATTATATTCGAAAATTTATTAAAAGTTCATAAAACCGAAATTTTATGAAGTTGATAAAAATCGATTTTTATCAAAATTTTTGTTTCTTAACAAAAATGAATTGATTAATCAACGTATGCTCTGATACCACATGTTGAATAATTCTTTATATTAAACATAAAAGAAACAAAAGGTTAGAATTTGCGTACCGGATTTAGCCAGTTTACCGTATTGATGAAGATTAGGATGTTACTCCATAGATCGCGTTCCATTTTAGTGTACGGTTATGATGGTGATAATATGATCTTGAAGATCATGATATTAGAGAGAGGGGTGGTGAAAAATGGTGATGTAAATGGTGGTGACTAACCTAAACCCTCTCTAATAAGCTCTATATATACACTCAAAGGGAAATCCTATTCTCTAGTAAGGGTAAATACATTTATCAAATTTTACCATTTAACGAATAGGGACAAGAAAATCAATGATCAATATAATATAAATGATAGAGTAAATTACAAGTTTTGTCCTTTATGTTTACACACTGCAGGCGGTGTCCTTTGGCGCAAAAGTTGACAAGTTTTGTACTTTAAGTTTCAAAATCTTGCACGGTATGTCCTTTAGGCCAAACCTAGTTATATTTTTCTATTAAATCAGATCACACAAGGCTAATTTGGTCTTTTTACTTCCAATAAAAAGAATTTAAAATTTTATAGAACTAATATATATAAAAGACAAACCCTTTCTCTTACAAGTCTATTTCTTTACCTGTCTTTCTCTCCTTCTCTCCACCCCCACCCCCGCCACCATCACCTTCCACCACAAACCACCACCTTCCACTCCTAGCCACCACCTTTCACATCTGCGGTCGGAGAACCAACCACCACCCTATAACTCTCCAAACACAAACACACGCACTCTCTCCCCATTATCGCTCTCCCTCTCCCTCAACCTCAACCAAAATATGCAGCCACTACCGTCGGCCACCACTACAGCCTACCCCCGACGACCAATACAAGTAACGATGTGATCTTCATACTCTTTCGTTCTGTTTTTATAACTGAATCTGTAATAACCCTAAATAAATTAGGTTTTTTAAAGATAGAAAACTTGGTTGGTGTGTTTGATATGAACAAAATAGGGTTTTTAAAAATTCGACTATGATAGAGCTATGGTGGTGATGTATCAATAGGATTGGTTGGTGATTTGGGGGTGATGATGGTTGGGCGAGGAAGAGGTGGGATGGTTGTTCTGTCAAGAAATCGTCCTTTGTAAAAGGTTGTACATAAATTATCTGTTCTGCCCCCCTGTAATGCTCCGCTTTTTCATAACCTTCCTAACTTAGAAACGGTGTCTTGTAAATCTGTTCTTGGAAAACTATTCCTCTCATAATCTTATTTTGTCGTATCATCGTAAATCCAAGGCTTAAATCGTAGTAAACTCCATCGTTTTATCTCAAATTATACCCTATTAGTCATTCATGCTTATGCAATTTTCATTCATTATACTTTTATTCATTCTCCAAGATTCTTGTAAAATATACCGATACTTGTCTTACACATTCGATTCGTACATGTTTGATACTTAATTATGACATTCATACGCTTAAACATACTTCATGATACTTGTTTTATGTTGATTATACTAGGTAAACCCTTAAACTATGCTTATATGTCATAAATAACCTTTAAAACACCTAAAACCCTAAATAATAAACTTAAGGGGCCAAAATGTCAACATTTGAAACCATACCTCACACCAGACCCAGGCCTGGCGGGCCGCGACTCGCCCAATAGGAGGCTTCGCCGGGTGCAAGCCAGTTGGATCCGAGAGCAGCCTTATCAGCTTGGGTCACTTTTGTTGGATTTTGGTTGGTTTAACTTGTGTTTTCTACATTAATTACCCACCAAACTTTACCCTAATTTTTCCCTATAAACACCAAGCATTTGACACTTTACAACACTCACAAAACACTCTCAAAATACCTCTCAATCAACTGAAATTCGCAAGGTTGGACAGATTCATCACAAGTTGCTAAAACAAGCATATCTCACTCATTTCTTAACCTTTTGCTTTGATTCTTTTTCCTATTTGCTTGGATTGACCTTAGGAACATTTCCAAAGGTTTTCCATGGAAAACCATGGTCTGGAATGTCACCAAAAAGGCTACAAAGTATACTGGACTTTCTGTTTTTTATTCAAACTTTGTTAAACTTAGTTAAACTTGAGTTATCTCATCTCATTCCTAAGTCCTTATGCTAATAATCAATTGAATGGTTAGTTGGCCTTAAAAACAAAGTTGATACATGTAAAATCAGAGGTGTAAATGTCACACCCCAGCCGATGGCGGAAACATCGGGGTGAGGCACTGAGTGAAACAGATTGTCCAAGAGAATCTATAACAACTAAAATTACCAGATACTCAACGTAACATCCCATACCATAACATATCAAATAAAAGCAGTTATTACAGACATAATTGTTCTCAAAGACAAATCATAGTTTCGACAACTCATAAATTGTTTTATTTGTTTCTAGACTCCCCTAGCTCAATTCCACAGTAAGCAAGCATAGCATAGCATCCTAAACACCTGTCACATACGTTAAAATAGGTCAATACACATAGTGTAAAGGTGGGCATACAAGTTTAATAGTATAGTGAAAGCGGTTTACGCATAACCAGCATGTAACATGTTGAAAAGTGAAGCATGTAAGCTATCGACAATGAAATATGCACAGACATGACTGCGAGTTGTAGAATGCGCAACACATATCACCACTGTGACACATGAAGTAAAAACCCTTAACAACCCCTGTCCACGACAGGTGCTGAGTCCAAACTATAGTACTACCGTTGCTAAGGTGACAGGCAACAATCACTGTGTAAACATAACATACAAGCATTCATCGAATAACACGTATAACATGCAGAACGGTTAGCGTATAAAAGTAGTTGTGTTGTGTGTTGATGCGATTTTGATATAAGTAACGTATGTAACACCCAAAAGTGCGTTAAGCAAAAAGGGATCAAGTATACTCACAGTTCGTGTTTAAATGAATAAACACAAGCTTGGATTGAAGGGAGCGCTGGAGAGTTAGCCTGATCAGATAACGACAGGATAAGCGTTGAATTGTGCGTTAAACAGTGCGTCGAATGGGACAGGTGACGAACAGTGATCCGATCGGATGACCGTAGGTCATCCGGATGGATGACTATTCGGTTGGAGGGTTTTCCGTTTGGGATGGATGTGTTTGTGTATGATGTAAACTTTGAAGTTTTCGTTGTAGCATATAAAAGATGAGTAGTATCTCTACCTATCAGGTCGTCCGGTCGAACGGTCATCCGGACGGATGGTCGTTCACTCGGATGGAGATCCGTTTGAGTGAGATGTTTCAAGATCCAAGTCCCCTGGTAGGATAGTCATTCGATCGGATGGTCGTCCGATCGGATGACTATTCGTTTGATACTGATATTCTTCAAGGTTTTGCAAAATGTTTAAGTGTTGAAAGAAAATCACAAGTCATCCGTTCGAATTGTCGTTCGATCGGATGGTGATCCGATCGGACGACAATTCGTTCAGTAACCTGTTCATTGAGAATTGTAAAATCAGTTAAGTTTAGAAAGTTGCGGTTTGACCGAGACGGTATGACAACGTGCCAAACAACGGAAACCCCATCAAGTCTAAGTCATCCGATCGGATGGGAATCACCCCGTCCGATCAGTAACGGTTCTTGATGGAACTTTATGTTCAACCCGTTAAGTCGGTCATCTCTTCGATAGTAATCTGTTCTCAGACCAGCACTTCACTAGAGAACGAGTAGAAGGCCTGAACAAGCTCAGATTCTATCGGTTTTCGAGTAAAAAGTTAAGAACATTGAAGAAAAGTGGAAATCAGTGTTTAAACATTGTAGAAATCCTTTAGATCTGAGTTGTTCTTGGTGGAATGAGGTCACACTTTGGTGTTCATGAGAACCCATGATGACATCATCCTAGAACAGCCCAAATCCACAAATTTCATGGTGAAAAGTTGAGATTTGATGATGAAATTGATGAGAAAGTGTGTGTAGATGATAGAAGTACAAGATTTGAGATGAAAACTTACAAGAATCGCGAGAATCAAGAGAAAAAGGCCGAGAATGCGCTGGTCGGAGAAGAGCTGTCACATCACATGAATAGTGATGTGACAGGTGAGTATTTATATGGGAAGGAGATAAAGGCGGTGGGAGTGATTCGATCGGATGGCCATCCGATCGGATGGTCATCCGGTCGGAAGACCATTCGATCGAAGGGTCATTCGATCGGATGGCTTGAGTGAGTTGGTTTTCTGATTTTCGTTTCGTGTATTGAGTGTTGCGATGCTTTAAGCGAGTGTCGAATAAGCGATGCGATAGTTTTAAATAATAGTTACACAAATAACATAACTAACATACAACAACATAAGAAATCTTGCGTTTCCAGTTCGCGATAAGATTGCATTGCGATAGAGTTGCGATTGCGTTTACGATTAACACCTTTAACAAAATTAAACATGCACAAGTAACACATACTTTCACACACACATAAAATTATATCCAGAATTGCGATTCAAGATGCGATGCGATAGCGATGAGATTAGCATTAAGTAGATAGCGTTTAATTGTGTTTATTGCATTGTTACTCCACATAATACAACTAAAACAATGTAAACTAAAATATCGATTATCGAGTCAAAGAGTACAAGTGATAATTAAGCAAGGAATGACCGATCGAATTAGCAATCTTTTCTTCCTTTGACTTTGAATTTGACTTGTACTTTGACTTCAAAAAGTCGGGTTGTTACAGCCACCCCTACTTTAGGGAATTTCGTCCCGAAATTAAGGTGCAGGTGTAACGAATAACTGTGGATACTTAGCCTTCATGTCACTTTCAAGTTCCCAGGTGAACTCGGCGCCGCGTTTGCCTTCCCAGCGAACCTTTACTATGGGAATGCGTGAGCGTCGGAGCTTCTTGGTTTCTCGATCCATGATCTCGACTGGCTTTTCCACGAAGTGTAATGTTTCTTCCACTTGTAGATCTTCAAGTGGTACGTGTAAATTCTGCTCGGCCAGACACTTTTTGAGGTTTGAAACATGGAAAGTTGGGTGGACATTGCTAAGTTCCTCCGGTAGTTCGAGTCTGTAGGCCACTTTGCCAATTCTTTCTAGAATTTTAAAGGGTCCAACATATCGAGGCGCGAGCTTTCCTTTCTTGTCGAATCTGATCACCCCCTTCCAAGGTGAAACCTTTAGGAGTACGTGATCGCCAACGTCAAATTCAAGGGGCTTGCTACGTCTATCAGCGTAACTCTTTTGACGACTCCGAGCTTTCAACAGATTGTCTCGTATCTGGAGGATCTTGTCATTCGTTTCTTGCAATAGCTCAAGACCGGTAATTTGTGACTCCCCGATCTCGTGCCATACAATAGGCGATCGGCATCTTCTTCCATACAATGCCTCAAATGGTGCCATTTGAATGCTAGAATGATAACTGTTATTGTACGAGAATTCGGCCAAAGGTAAGCGCGCGTCCCAATTACCACCGAAATCTATGACACACGAGCGAAGCATGTCTTCAAGGGTGCGAATCGTGCGTTCAGTCTGACCGTAGGTTTGGGGATGGAAAGCGGTACTTAGATTGAGAGTAGTACCGAGAGCAGATTGAAACGTTTCCCAAAGACGCGAGGTAAACCGACCATCGCGGTCAGAGATGATATCACGAGGCATCACGTGTCGACAGATGATTTCGTCGGTGTAGATCCGTGATAATCGTTCTACCTTAAAGTCTTCTCGTATCGGCAGAAAATGAGCAGATTTTTTCAGATGATCAACGATAACCCAGATGCTATCGTGACCTGATGATGTGCGAGGAAGTTTCGTTATAAAGTCCATAGCTATGCTATCCCATTTCCACATAGGGATCTCAGGTTGTACGAGTAAGCCAGAGGGTCTTTGTTGCTCGGCCTTGACTTTCGAACAACTCAGACACTTTGAAACATAGATAGCGATATCCTTCTTCATTCCAGGCCACCAATACCGAAGACGAAGGTCATGGTACATTTTGTCGGCACCGGGATGAATGGAATATCGAGACTTGTGAGCTTCAGTCAACAATATCTCCCGATGGTTATTGCAACTTGGAAGCCAGATGCGATCGAGATAGTAATAGATACCGTTCGATTTGGTGACAAATTGAGTGTCAGCACCACACTTCTTCATTTCCTCTTGTAAGGTATTCTCAATGAAGCAGGCGTGCTGAGCGTCACGAATTAGAGCTTCGAGGTCATGTTGGGCATGAGTATTACGAACGCTATGCAAATAGCTTCGTCGACTTAGGGCATCGGCAACGACATTTGCTTTGCCAGGACGGTAACGAATCTCATAGTCGTAGTCGTTAAGAAGTTCAACCCATCGGCGTTTGGCGCATATTCAGTTCCTTTTGGTTCTAGATATGTTGTAGGCTCTTATGGTCGGTGAAGACCGTACACTTGGTACTGTAAAGGTAGTGTCGCCAGATCTTTAACGCAAAAACAACTGCACCAAGCTCGAGATCGTGGGTTGTATTGTTCTTCTCATGGATCTTGAGCTGACGAGAGGCGTACGCGATAACCTTGTCCCATTGCATGAGAACACAACCGAGACCGAAGTTAGAGGCATCGTAATAGACTACGAAGTCATCGTTTCCGTTGGGTAATGCGAGGATGGGAGCATTGCAGAGCATATGCTTTAGAGTCTGAAAGGCTTGCTCTTGTTCAGTTCCCCAAACAAAAGGCTTATCTTTATGCGTCAGAGAGGTAAACGGTACGACGATTTTCAAGAAATCAGTGATGAATTGACAGTAGTAGCCCGCCAATCTGAGGAACGAACGAACTTCGGATGGTGACTTGGGTGTAACCCAACTCTAAACAGCTTCGATCTTCGCGGGGTCGACGTGTATACCTTGACTATTGATGATGTGACCGAGGAATTGAACCTCCTCTAGCCAAAATTCATACTTGGAGAACTTGGCATAGAGTCGATTCCCTTAGAGTAATTCGAGAATCAAATGAAGATGTTGCGCATGTTCGGCTTTCGACTTTGAATAGATCAGGATATCATTGATAAACACAATAACGAAATGGTCGAGAAAGGGTTTACACACGCGATTCATCAGATCCATGAAAACCGCGGGTGCGTTGGTTAAACCAAAGGGCATAACGACAAACTCGTAGTGGCCGTATCGGGTTCGGAAAGTGGTTTTGGGTATATCTTCCTCCTGGATTCGTAACTGGTGATAGTCTGAGCGTAAATCGAATTTCGAGAAACACATAGCACCTTTCAATTGATCAAACAAATCATCGATTTGGGGCAGGGGATATCGATTCTTGATTTTAAGCTTATTCAATTCCCTATAATTGATGCACATCCGGAACGATCCGTCCTTCTTTTTGACGAAAAGGACAGGTGCGCCTCAAGGAGAGGTGCTAGGGCGAATAAAGCCTTTGTCAAGCAATTCCTGGAGTTTACTCGAGAGTTCGCGCATTTCAGACGGAGCGAGGCGATAGGGAGATTTAGCAACAGGATTAGCTTCAGGAATGAGGTCGATACGGAAATCAATATCACGACTCGGGGGTAAACCAGGTAAATCGTCAGGGAATACAGCATGAAAATCGCGAACCACAGGCACCTTATCCATTGCCTTCTTTTCCTTTTCCTCCGCTACTACGATGTGTGCCAAGAAAGCCTGGTATTCCTTTCGGAGATACTTTCTCGCTTGGTTACATGACATGAGTTTGAGATCCTACGATGAGACTTCGCCATAGACACAGAGTTGATCACCATTAGCCAGCGAGAAACGAATCATTTTATCAAAGCAAATGACTTCAGCACGATTTTCGCGAAGAAAATCCATGCCTACTATGATGTCAAAACTACCAAGCTGCATCAGGATAAGATCGATAGGGAAGACGTGATTGTTGAGTTCAAGCGTACAATCATAGAGAACAGAATTAACAGTGATGGTTCTTCCAGTGGCAACCTCTACGTCGAACATCGAAGGGAGGTTAGCGTGGTTACGATTTAGGAGCTTTTCGAATTCTAACGATACAAAACAGTTATCGGCTCCAGTATCAAATAAACATGAAGCATATATACCGTTGACAAGGAACGTACCATTAACCACATTGTTGTCTGCTTGCGCCTGGCGGGCGTTGATGTTGAATGCACGTCCGCACGCTGCTGGCTGTTGCTGCTGCTGCTGTTGATGTTGTTGCGTTGGTTGCTGCTGTGGCTCTTGCTTCACCACTCTGTTTGGGCAGACATTTGCAAAGTGGTTCGGATCACCGCATTCAAAGCAGGCTCTTGCGTGGGCAGTGGGTGTCGGAGCTGCTTGTTGGCCCTGTGGAGCAGGAAGAGGAGCTGGCAGTGCAGGAGCTTGAACTTGAGCTTGAGCTTGAGCTTGATGGGGACCAGTACGGTAGTTGGCAGTAAAGTGATCGTACAGGTTGCAGTGCACACAAAATCGACATGCGATCCCAACAGGATGATGATAAGTATAAGTAGGTCACAGCGGGTGTGGACCAGTATATGCATGCTTAGCTGGTGGCGCATTGGTCACTGGTGCTGCTACCTGGCGGTTCTGGGGTTGAGGTTGGGTAGGTACGGCGTTCAGCGGTGCGGCGGTGACTGCATAGTTCTTGTTGTTGTTGTTCTTGCGCTTGCGGTGCGGCGGTTTCAGCGGTGGGAGCAGTGATAACTTGATGGAGACTTTTGGTGGTATTCTTGAAGTAACCAGCCAAAACTCGCTTGTCATAATCTCGGCAGCGAGTAGATAAGTCTCTTCGATGGTTGTCGTCTTCGCGGCTTGCACGAAGTCTGCAACACAATCCAGTAAAGCACGAATGTATTTCTTGATGGTCATCTCAGGTGTTGCCACCTGGCTGAGACAAATGATACTTAGCTGCTTAAAGCGGGCTGTTAGACCGGCATTGTCGCTACCATCCTGCTTGATGTTCCAAAATTCGTTCTCCAGCTTCTGGAGCTCATGGGGAGGGCAAAATTCTTTCATCATAAGTTCCTTCAACTCATCCCAAGTAAGCCCATAGGCTGCGTCGTTCCCTCGCCTGTTCCTTTCGGCGGTCCACCAATCCAGAGCCCTGGACTAGAAAATGCCAGTTGCGTTGACAGTGCGAAGGTGATCCAGACATCCGCTTTGGCGTAGCGTGACTTCAATTGAGTCGAACCATTGAAAAATAGCGCTTGGTCCGTCTTCGCCTGTGAAGTCTTTGGGGCCACTGGCCTTAAACTTGTGACAGCCCGCAAATTCGGGTCAACATCTTTACGCGCTCGAATCTCGCACACATCGTGATCATAGTTTTAGACTTAATTTTTTTATATTTGTTCGTCATATGTATAGCAACGTCTATCTGGGTCAAATTTTGCATTAGATAATTTTTATGGACTACCGGGTCACACACGAGTTAACCCGACACGCACGAACGTTGGTGATAATTGTCTAAATACTAGGGAAACCACTCCATAGTAATATTATGTGTGTAATGCTAAAATGATATATATTTAGATATATATTTCTTATTATTATAAGTTTTCGACAAGTTAATTGTAAATCATATTTGTGTTATGCGGTTAGCGTGACCCGAATACAAAAGTATAAAATATATTTTTATACACTGACACCTTCTATTTTTTTTATTATGATTTTATTCTATATAGTTATAAAAAATGAGTAACTAGTGGGTATAAGTAAGCGGGTATTTTATACACCAAACGAAACCTATATTCACACTCAAACTCAACCATCATCACCAACCTACCCTATTATGCCCCTACCATACCCACCCCAACATCCATACCCTACGACCAATCTATCCCCATATCTTGAACACTTATCTAGTTATCTGACTCCATGTTGTGATGATGACCACAAGATATTTTGATCTTTTTAGGAATTTATGTTTTTTTATATACAACAACATCCATTTAGCACCATCACAACAGTCCCCTCATTTTATCTCTAGACTATACCTACGGCCACATACAACATATACACATTTAGGGTGTCCGGGGCGTACTCGGGGACTCCATGCGGTGACCCAAGTCCCCTAGAGGGAACACCGCCGCCATCCTTCATTTACCGCGAGGGGAGTTCCCAAATCGGTGTGTGTTCACCGAAAGAGAGGGAGGAGAGAGAGGGAGGGAGATGGTGGGCCAGCCCCTTTCCAACCAATCAAAAGATTTTTTTTTTTTTTTTTTTGAATAAAAAAACAAGGGGAGTTAAGAGGGGAGTGGTGCCATCAATTTAGGGTGTTAGGGGAGTTTAAGAGGGGAGTTGACGTGGCACACGAGTATTGGTTATGCGTAAGAGAGGGGACTCCCCTCTTAGGGGAGTGCCCCTCTCACCCTTAGTAATTTTCTAGGCAAGTTCAAGAACTCGTTAGATCCAAGTGTTTCAAGGTGTATCAAGTGGTTTTCAAGTTCAAGCTCTCATTCTCTTTACCTTCTCCTGCTTGTTAAGTGAGTGTTCATATTCCAAACTTATTTTTGTTATTTGGTATACAAGTTGGTTGTTGCAAAACGTTTGACTCAAGTAGTGAGTTTTTACAACCTAGATCCATAAACTAACAAATTACATTTTAGGGATCTTGTTTTTTTTTAGAAAAATTACATCATTTTTCTAAGAGGTTATACAAGAACAACGATGTATGCAAACAAGCTCAAGACCTTTTGATATATTATATGGGGATTTACAAGACCATGTGTAGCTTACCATATTGTTTTACAAAGCATTCTATTAGTATATTCATAGATACCTCAAGGTTTTCAAGTAAGATCTTTATTTTAAATTTTGCTTGAAAAGTTATTATACAAATCATATATAAATCTAAGCAACCCATATATTACAAGGATATTCGCATATATATATATATATATATTTTGGATGTCGTATATATTTTTTTTTGGATGTCTATGTATATAAATAAGATATACAGACATAAAAATGGACAAGCATTTAGACCAAATATATATTTGTTTAGGAAACTAAACTCACATTTTAGAGTAATTTTATACATGTCTACACCACAAATATATTTAAGGTAAATATATGTATCTGGTTGAGAGACGAAACTATATTTTCATACTAGTATGATACTTTTGGTGTTAATTATATAAAAATATAATATGCTTTATTTTTGTATATAAATACAAGGGGTACTTCAAGATATATTTTACTAAAATAAATATATAAGCTATATATATTTATTTACCATACTATACGAGTTACAACCTGGTTAAGATAGTTATTTGTTTTATGACAAAATTGCAGAAAACAACCTTTATGTATACCCAAAACTGCACTTTATACCTTTCACTATGAAATCCGCCAAAACCAACCTTTACGTTCATGTTTTGCTACAAGTTCAACCTTTAACACAAACTCTGTTAATATTCTTGGTTAAATCACCTCACATGCTTTGCATGTGAGGGTATTATTGTCATTTCAACCTTGTTTTTTTTTGTTTATTAATAAATTATATTCTTGGTTAAGATCCTGCACAGTGGCTTCACTACACACAGACATACAACACTCTCTCTCTACTCTAATTAACGAAATCAGCACCATCAGCAATTAAAAACCTAATTAACGAAATCAAACCCAAAATCAATACCAAAATCAATACTGAATACTCCACCACCATCAGCAGATAATAGAATGTCAGATAAACAAGATTACACATCTAGATATTCTCTGTCATTCCACCACATTTGGCAACCGGAAACCAAACGCATGTGAAAGAAACAAAATGCAAATAGAGGTCTGAGTATTGGCCACATATAATACTTACAAATCATCCTTGGTATAAACACTAATTCATCAGGAATCTTCCCTAAAAGTAAATTCAAAATTCAAAATGCCAAATATAAAAGGTGAAAAAGATAACCCCTCTAAAAGAATGAAATATCTCACAATCCAAATTGAATCACAAATTGCACAATCCAAATTGAATCACAAATTGAAGGAAGATGTAAGCTGTGAAAAAACTTGGTAATCAACAGTGAGACTTCCTCGCCACCTACCACCGTCTCCATCTCCACTCCCGCCTTATGGGTCCCACCAAAACCCCTAGATAACCTCGTCGCCGCCGAACCAAAATCAGACCCCCAAAACTCCTAACGATTGGGAGGGTTTAGAACCCTCCATCGACCCTCTCCAACTCTCTCACCCGAAAACCCAACAAGATGACCACCAGATCCACGTTAACTCCACCGTCGGATCCCCCTTCTCCCACCGCTCTCTCTGTCCTCGTACTCTCTCTCTTCGTCAATCTCTTTCTCTCTACTCGTCTCTCTCTTCGTCGATCTCCCAACCGACACCACCCACCACATTTGGATGGTGGTTGTTGGGGTTTTGAGAGGATCGTGGTGTTGGTGGTTCTCCAGAGGTGGCGGCAGATGGATGGTGGTGTTGGGGTTTCAGTGGGGGCGGTGGTGGTGTGGTGCTGGTAGTTGAGAACGGTGGAGGAGGTGGTGGTGGTAGGTACGGTGGTGATGGTGATGATGACACGGTGGTGGTGATGATGATACGGTGGTGGGGGTGGTGGTGGTGTGGTGGTGGCGGTAGTAGAGAGAGAGAGAGCAGAGAAAGATGAGAGAGTAGAGAGAGAGAGTGTTGTATGTCTGTGTGTAGTGAAGCCAAGAATATTAAACAAAAAAAACAAGGTTGAAATGACAATAATACCCTCACATGCAAAGCATGTGAGGTGATTTAACCAAGAATACTAACAGAGTTTGTGTTAAAGGTTGAACTTGTAGCAAAACATGAACGTAAAGGTTGGTTTTGGCGGATTTCATAGTGAAAGGTATAAAGTGCAGTTTTGGGTATACATAAAGGTTGTTTTCTGCAATTTTGTCTTGTTTTATAGACCTGAACACGAGTTTCATACGAGAATCCAAGGATGAGTTATGATAATTTTATCATCTATATTATATATTTTTTTAAATTTATCTTTTCGAGAAAGCAAAGGCACATCACCAACGGTTCGTTGAGTCAAAGCGTTCGAAACACAGCAAGTATTCCTATCGAGTATAACTAGTTGGGTGAATATTATACATGACCAACTTGTATGTTAGGGTATTTCCATTAGACCTTAAGGTGATCTTTACTTGTAGTAGGTCACGACGAGGTTATTTCAAGCGTTTTGGGATTTGTTTATCTTTGTTTGATATATGGAGTATTATGCTTTGCCGATCAGGTGAGTTCATAACCCCCACTTTTTACGGTTTTACATGTTTATAAATGTTTTCGGGGGTGGAAAGACATGCAAGTTTTACAAACGTAAATAAATTTTGATAAACGAAAACTCATATTTCTAAACCATGTTGAGAATGGATTTCAAGTAACTCGAATGGTTTACGAACAATTTATACTAAACATACCGGTTCTACAAAACGTGCATGATTTTCATGACTAGTGACAGGAATGTCCTAGTTACTACAACGGGACTGGGTTGGTCTGCGTACGAACAACGAGACAACCCAATGGGTTTATGTCCCCCTTTTCTTTTGAAATACATACTAACTAGGGTATGATTAAGCTATGGAATGAATTCTTGGATCACGTGCGAATAGGCGCTAACTTAGGCACCATTAATCCTTTTAAGAATCACGGAACAGGGGGTAGATCTATCGGGTACGGGCGAGCCCCATTCACGGTCCTTGTGCGGCCACTTAAAGTGCTTTTGTGTCCCTGTCGAAGTGAATCGACACTTAAATCGTCTACCGGGTTGAGTGCTTCCTATGTCGGCACACATATTAATGTCTTAGCTACACATTAATGATCATTAGATTCATAGACGCTTACATACCAGCTCTTGATACTAAAATTTTCAAATGTTTTTAAGATTCGTTTGATAAAAACTCACAAATATATGATTTACGAACTTTGGTAACATTTTTCAACTTATGTATAAGTAAGAGGACGGGTTAGTCCTGCTTACAAAGACTCTTTTGGGCTCGGCTCATTCTCTCTCGTGCACTGCACAAAGACTCTCGTGGGATATACCCACAGTTTTCATATAACATGCCGAGAAAATGATTTTACTAAATTTTCTCCACAACTTTTAAACCGGTGAACAAAAAGATTTGTTCGAAGTATTTTTCAAAACAAACTATGAACTCGCTCAACTTTATGTTGACTTTTTCGCATGTTCTTTCTTAGGTTGCGTTCTCAAAACTATGGAACGGTTGGAATAGGAGAACCCATGGGGATTCGGGTACTTAGCGGGCGTTCGCATTCTAGAAGTCTTAGCTTATTTGCTTCCGCTGTGCAATGAAGATACCAGTCCAGTCACGCCAGCTCTGATTTTTCGGGGTGTGACAAAACTGCTTGAAGCTGAAAGTACCCTTTGGAGAGTCAGTCCTAGATTCCTCAGAGGACTTGCTAGCGTTTTCATTAAGCTCACTGGCAATTTGCGGAATGACCTTAGCCATTTGCTTTGCGACTAGAGAAGCGATACGCTTGTCAGCGTGGTTGCGATGAGCAATGCGAGAGGTATGCGATCCAAATGACGACATTGTCAGCAACAGACATCGCCATAGGACTCAGACGCGATTTAATTACAGTCTAGCATATCACCACGCGCTACTTATGTATATAAAGCTCAGGAACACGTTCACACATAACCACATAATCAAATAGGCACATAAATCACGTAAGCACGTACACACATAGGCACATAAGCACAAAGAGCACAGAAGCACATAATCAACTATATTTTGCACGTATTTACCTTCATATATTGCACGTATTCACCTATCATTCAAGCTTCGCGAGCGCGTTCGAGAGTAGCGAGTGTGAGTAGCGAGTATCACAGTGAATAGTATAGCGTAAACGAGTAACATAGCATACGATGGTCCATAGATTAACTGCGATTTGTTAGCGTATTGAGGTAAATGTGCAGTGCAAGTTGTGCGTGTTAATCAAAGCGAAGAGCGAAATGCGTATAGATATCCAAAATCAAAACACATAAGCATGTAAAACCACATAAACACATAAAATTCCACATAAAATCAAAAAATCGGTGGCTTGCGAGCTCAGAATCGAAACACATAAACACATAAAATCGAAATTAGATTGCCTCGGGTGATAGACGTCGACTACCCAAAGTGATTCGACTATTCTCAAAGACTTCGTGTACACGCTTTGACCTAATAGACTGTGCTCTCTCACCGTCACACGGTGAACGTCACGCATCCTTTCAGTTATTCACGAAACTCGAGTCATTGGAATCCATCAAAACTTTGGTGAGAGTTTTGTAAAACCAACATAAAGAACGGAACAAGTCATCAAGATTCGGGTTTCACCCCTAACTTAGCGACTACATTCCTATTTGTGTGATAGAATCACGAGATAGAGAGGGAGATTTGCGTCAAAGTATGGATTTCACTCCTGATTCAACGCAAATTCTCGTGTTTATAATAAAAATGCGCATCGAAAGAGCGATTTAATCGAGAGTTTGTGGTTTTCACACCTAATCTCGATCCCATCACTCGTTTGTTTTCGAAAATTCGTGTGTGTCGTGCTTGCCTTAGGAAAGGAAAAGTGATAGTACTCGTCCTTAGGAAAGGCCGATGGAGTGTAGTATGTTCGCGAGTCGATCAAATAACAGTAATAGGCTCGCACAGAACCCTTACCGGGTTCGCACAAGGCGGTCTGTTGGTTCTTAGACTATAGACTAGGTCGTTTCTAAGACATCGACCCTGACTAGGTCGAGTCTCGTCTAATTCCCTACAGTTATAGCTCTGATACCAATCTATCACACCCCAACCGATGGCGGAAAATTCGAGGTGAGGCACTGAGCGAAACATATTGTCCAAGAGAATCCATAACAACTAAAATGACCAGATATTTAACGTTACGTCCCATACCATAACATATCAAACAAAAGCAGTTATCACAGACATAGTTGGTCTCAAAGACAAATCATAGTTTCGACAACTCATAAATTGTTTGATTTGTTTCTAGACCACTGATATTCGCTAATTTACACATATTTTAGTTCCCCGTTTTACCCCTATTTTATGCGTTTTCGGCCGTAAAACCGTCATTCGGATGCTTAATCATCTACACTTTTGTTTACAGGCCTAAAACAACATACCAGACAAGATGATAGCGAAAACGAGGACTTTCCGGACAAAACGACGAAGCTGCGAACATTCTGTTAAGAAAACTGACCTGGGCATGTGGAACGGTCGTGCGACCTAATGCACGACCGTGCATCTCCGACAAATGAAAATCAGTCTGGCAATGAACGAGGGTGCAACTCAGCGTGCAAGGCATTCAAGGCCATCCCGGAAACGCACGGTCATGCCATCTGAAGAACGGTCGTGCGATATCGAATCTGGTCAAAGATTTGATGACGTCATGCAGTATGGTGCACCATACCTACAATAATGCAGAAAGTGAACGGTCGTGCAACAGGACGCACGATCGTGCGAAACCGAATTTATATAAAAAACTAGCAGAAACATTCTGCTCGTAACTCTGGAATTTTGGAGAGCGATTCAGGCAATTTTCAGGCTCCGGAGGCATTAGCTTTCACCCGGATTCAAGCCACATTGTCTCGTTTAGCTCGATTACTATCCGGATTCTTAATCTTATGCTTGTTTATGGTTTGGTTTTCTAATATTTCCATGATTTTGTTAATCTTTCAAGCATTTAGATTAATATGTATTATTGTAGCCTTTGGGAAAAAACACAACAATCCCTTGCTTGATTATAACCATTAGTACGTTAATCTTTGTTTGTAATGACATTTGGAAGTATTTTCTATGTTAATCTTTGATGATTAGTTTGCAACCTTGTTATTGATATTGATTTCTTGATTATAAGTAATTGTGTTGGATGATTGGTATTTGGTTAGTTAAGATAGTTGAAAAATGAAGCTTAATTAATCTTGTATTAGTAAACTTTGAACTTGGTTAACTAGTTTAGCTTGGTTTAAATGTGTGCATCATGATACTAGAAATGGTTAGTGATTTAATAAAATGTAATTCTTGTTAATCAAGAGAGCTTGCCGTCACGTAAGGACCTTAACGGGTTAGATTGTGTCGTTATAAATTCTTGCCATGATTTGTTAGCTTAGTTAGTAGTTTAGGACAAAATTGCTATCTTGGTGAATTATTGTGCAAGATTTGTAAAATGAACTCGGTTGTGATTTAATCTAGTTTATGCTTTTCTCGGTGGTTGCATTGTGTTTATCGGTGTTGCTTTCCTTGTTTAAGTGAGGTTAGAAAACTCCTAACGGATGACTAACTTATTTTTAAGAGATTTTCATAGACATTTATCAATTGCACGTTAAAGAACAATTTTAGGTGGTTAAAGTGTGTTTATCGTTTTAACTTTCCGAATGATTGTCATGTTAGGATTCCCGAAAGGGATACTAATTGTCTTAAAATGGAAAATTGACCGAATGCTTCTAGTGCCAAAACCGACTTAGTTGACATACTTTGGTTATGTATTAAGCAGGGCTATTTATCTATAATCTATTATGTTTTTATAAGTATTTATTTATGCTTACTTTAGTTTACTAAAAATCAAACAACTTATGTTTTTACCGGTAGTTTAGTGACAAAGGTCTAGTATTATTCCTCCGCCCATTTCCTTGGATCGATACTTGGTTCTTACCGATGCTTTACTACATATATGACGGGGTACACTTGCCTCTTTCGTGTGTGTTTTGATGTAAAAGTAATAATCACTTTTATAAATTTAAAACCAAATCGTGTGTAATTTCATTGTAACAATATGTGTAGTCGCGCACACGTCAACCACCTAACTTGATTCCATGACAGCAAGCAAGCATAAACATCCTAAACACCTGTCACATACGTTAAAATAGGTCAATACACATAGTGTAAAGGTGAGCATTCCAAGCGCTTGAAGGACCACAAAGAATTCCAAGCGGGTGATCTTGTTCTTCTTTACAATTCACGGCTGCGCTTATTTCCTGGGAAGCTTCATTTACGCTAGACAGGACCATACACAGTTAAGGAGGTATTTCTGTATGGTACTGTTGCAGTAGAGAACGCGAATGGCATTATATTCAAGGTGAATGGTCACCGTTTGAAGTTGTACGTTGCCGAGCCGATCGAGTCGGCGGTGGAGGTTATCGAACTCCACGCCCCGCACACGTCACAAGTGTGGAGACATGAGTCTTGCTATCGACTCGCCGACAAAAATTTAGCATGAGTCTTGCTATCGACTCGCCGACAAAAATTTAGCATGAGTATTGCTATCGACTCGCCGACAAAAATTTAGCATGAGTCTACACTACTGACTCGGTGATTAAAAATGTAGCAAGAGCGCCTTTGGCGCTTTAGGGGTAAAATCGTCTACTTTTATGTTTTTGTAGTTTTAGTGTAATTTAGGAGTGTTTGGTAGTTTCCGTTAGTTTGTTTAATTTTCATACGTGCCGAGCGAAGGTTCTATGTTGCCATATTGTTAAAACAATTGGCGTGTTGAAAAAAATGGCGAAAAATGGCCAAAACAGTTGCTGGAAACTGTTTCTGCAGAAAATTCTGATCTGCAGCTGTTGCACGGTCGTTCCACGAGTCGCACGTCCGTGCATTTCCGTGCATGCCGGCACGGTGAGTCGCACCCCCAGTGCATCACCGAGAACAGTATGCATGGTTTGAAAAATGTAGGTGACACACGACCGTGCGAGAGGCAGGGGCAGTTTGGTCTTTTGCACAATATAAAAACCCCCATCTGCTTCTTTAACCCTTCATTCGCGAACCCTAACCATCTGCAGCCGTTCCAGAGCGATATTGCTTCAAATCGCACGGTTCTTCGCAAGATTTCACACCCTACTTCGCACGGTACGTTCCTTCATGTAGATTATCTATTTTTTCGCTTTCTAGGGTAGATTCATCCGTTTCTTCAAGGCTTTTTAGCGTTCTCTTCATAAACAAATCGAAACCCTAACCCTTGTAAGAACCATTCGTATCGTGAACATCCGGTTAAGTTTCTGACCCCTGTTTGTACAAAAAACGTGTTGAAAAACTGCAGAAACTGTGTCGCACGGACGTTCCTTGGATGGAACGGTCGTGCCATTCCGGCTGATTCACGATATCTGCTTGTTGGTCGATGTTGCACGGTGGTGCCGTTAGTCGCACGCCGTGCAGTTCCGACAGATTTGGGCCACTGGTGCTTGTTCTCGGCGACGCACGACCGTGCGTCTCGTCGCACGACCGTGCCACAGCCCCAGATCAGAATCACAGTTTCTTCATAATTGGCTGCTCGGCTGTTTTCGATTAAAATTTTTCCTGTTCCCATCTTTCTAACGATATATCTCATACAGATGGATCACCCCTTCCTTCAATTCAACCCCAATGATAAGCGAGAGGCTCTTTGCATTCCGAGACGCGACGCCTTATGGGCAAGGCGGGGGCAATTCGGAGTCCCCCGGTGGCTGGATTGGGAAGTCTTGAGGGAGCTAAATCAGTATGATAGACTTGATAACATGATCAGTATCCCGCTTGCAAATCTGGTCGGTATCAACCGACCCGTCTACCGTGAGCTGACAATAGAGTTCTTCTCTACTTATGCCTATGAAAAGCCGGTTGCTCATAGAAGACCCAAATTCCGCTACAAGGAGCGGATAGCTTTCAGATTGGGTGGAAAATGACATAGTTGGTCGGTGGGTCAATTGGGTAGAAGGCTAGGGATTTACACAAGAGAAGACATGGATTCCGATGTCTTCACGGATCAGTTCACTTTTCCATCTGATGCAGCACGGGATGCGTTTTGGGCTGAAAATGCAATTCGGGACCCTTACAACCCGAGAATGTCTAAGGCTTCAAGATTGAGAGACCCGTTGGTTCGAGTGATGCATCATGTGTTTAGCCACACAATTTGCGGGCGCATGGACAGTCTTGGGAACTGTCCCACGCCAGATTTGATTTTTCTATACGCGCTGGTTGATGGAGTACACATCAACCTAGCCGCAAGGATGGCTGAATACTTTGTGAAGAGCTCGGGGCGTACTCCCAACAGTCAGATACACGGCGGTCCGTATGTGACCGAAATTGCCTACAACTTAGGCTTGATGACTGATGAGGTGCTTGAGACTCTCACTCATGTGACCGATGGTATTTATGTGGATATTCGGTCATTGAAAGCCATGGGGTTGATTGTTGAGCTAGATAGGGGGGATAGATTGAGAGGTCTGAACAACGAGGTCTGGGACCCGTTGCCTCCAGTTGTGGAGGAAGATGAGGATGTAGAAATGGAGGAGCAGCATGCAGTGCAGCAGCACGAGCAGCACCAACCACCACCGCCACCACATTCACTGCAGCACCATGATTACCACCAGCATCAGGACTGGCCAGAGTTCTACCAGCAGTTCCAACAGATGCGAGTTACGCAGGAGCAGCATGGGACTTATATCGACCAGATTAGGACGAGTCAGGACCAGATCCGGGCTAGTCAGGATTAGCTCAGGGCCACTCAGGATCAGCTTAGGCAGAACTAGGACAGTTTGTATCAGGGGGTGAGTGCTGGATTTTCATACCTATTCGGGGAGATGCATCATGCATATCCCGACTACTTTCAGCATCCCCCACAGTTCCCACCGTGGAACCCACCTGGTTATGGCGATGCGGGCCCGTCCTTCACAAGAGACGATGATGGTGACGACGCGTAGGAGGCAGTGGTGTTGACAGTTGATGGTTGTTTTTTTTCAGTACTTTGTTTATTTCGGGTGTTCATTTTGAGTAGTATTTCAAACACCCTCGGATTGTATTTTATTTTCAGACAATTTACGTTATGTCTTGTATTTGTTTGGATGTTAGTCTTATATTTATGTCTATTTTGGTTTATTTATGTTTATTCTGTTTCTGTTCTGTTTTGGTGTACATGTGACATACTTGCAGATCCGACATATCTTGGAGTGGAGCACATGACAGATACAGCTTTGGAAGTCTCGTTTCATCAGACATCATCTTGAGGGGAGTACTATTATCCTTTTCTCTATATTTCGGGTCTCGCATTGGGGACAATGCGAAGTTCAAGTGTGGGGAGGGGGTTAACTTTGTTAACTTTGTTAACTTTGTTTGTCCTATATATAAAAAAAATCAGAAAATCAGAAAAATCATTCAAAAATACCTGTATTTTGTATATATTTTAGTAAATAAACCGGTTGGTTGTGTTTTAGAAAGCTTCGGACTTGATAAAAACTAGACAAGCAAAATATTTTTGAAAAAGGAAACCGGAAAGCGTGACAAACAAAGAAAGACTTGCATGATAGTTTTCACACTTTTACCCATTCCTTCCGTTACGTGAGCATATTTGACCCTTGATATTGTTATATATTTGTTCATTTCGGATATAGGAGTGAGCCGGATGTTATGTGTAATTTAGAACTTGTCACTAGTATGCTTGTTAAGACCATGAACTTGCGGAATTGTGTAGAAGTGATAGAGGCACTTAGATTACCCCTTTGTTGTAAACCTTGTTCTTTGTGTTGTGCTTCCCGAAAACCTTATATTACCCTTTAGGATTAACCATGTCGAGCCTTCCCGTTTACCTTTGTTTACCCACATTATCGCCCACTTAGCCAAATTTAGCCTTTTTATGTTTTAAACCTTTTTAGTGTTAAAACTCGGTCAAAATAATCGTTTAACTAGCGTTTGTTGTAGTTTATTGTTTATTATATATCTAGTTCCTTGAAAAAAAAAACAGAAAATAAAACACCCTAAAATAGGGTGAAGTTGACAAAAATCGAGCAATTTTGAATGCTTAAATGTTAAAATATAGTTGATGAGCTCGATTGCGCAATAGTCGTCTTTTTAAGGCATATGTATGTATAGTTGTATTGTTTGTTGCTAGTTAAACGCTACTACCGAGTTTTAACCATTTTCGCCACTTTAAATATCCATTTCCATACCCTTCGCCCAAGCCTAACGTTACAACCCGTAAATTTACACATATTTTAGTCCCCCGTTTTACCCCTATTTTATGCGTTTTCGGCCGTAAAACCGTCATTCGGATGCTTAATCATCTACACTTTTGTTTACAGGTCTAAAACAGCATACCAGACAAGATGATAGCGAAAACGAGGACTTTCCGGACAAAACGACGAAGCTGCGAACATTCTGTTAAGAAAACTGACCTGGGCGTGTGGAACGGTCGTGCGACCTAATGCACGACGGTGCATCTCCGACAAATGAAAATCAGTCTGGCAATGAACGAGGGTGCGACTCAGCGTGCAAGGCATTCAAGGCCATCTCGGTGATGCACGGGCGTTCCATATCTTGCACCCCATGCGGATCCGATGATCCAGCCAAACCTCGGAACTGAACGACCAGTGCGACTAGGCGTGCAACATGATCCCGGAAACGCACGGTCGTGCCATCTGAAGAACGGTCGTGCGATATCGAATCTGGTCAAAGATCTGATGACGTCATGCAGTATAGTGCACCATACCTACAATAATGCAGAAAGTGAACGGTGCGAAACCGAATTTATATAAAAACTAGCAGAAACATTCTGCTCGTAACTCTGGAATTTTGGAGAGCGATTCAGGCGATTTTCAGGCTCCGGAGGCATTAGCTTTCACCCGGATTCAAGCCACATTGTCTCGTTTAGCTCGATTACTATCCGGATTCTTAATCTTATGCTTGTTTATGGTTTGGTTTTCTAATATTTCCATGATTTTGTTAATCTTTCAAGCATTTAGATTAATGTTTATGTATTATTGTAGCTTTTGGGCAAAAACACAACAATCCCTTGCTTGATTATAACCATTAGTACGTTAATCTTTGTTTGTAATGACATTTGGAAGTATTTTCTATGTTAATCTTTGATGATTAGTTTGCAACCTTGTTATTGATATTGATTTCTTGATTATAAGTAATTGTGTTGGATGATTGGTATTTGGTTAGTTAAGATAGTTGAAAAATGAAGCTTAATTAATCTTGTATTAGTAAACTTTGAACTTGGTTAACTAGTTTAGCTTGGTTTAAATGTGTGCATCATGATACTAGAAATGGTTAGTGATTTAATAAAATGTAATTCTTGTTAATCAAGAGAGCTTGCCGTCACGTAAGGACCTTAACGGGTTAGATTGTGTCGTTATAAATTCTTGCAATGATTTGTTAGCTTAGTTAGTAGTTTAGGCCAAAATTGCTATCTTGGTGAATTATTGTGCAAGATTTGTAAAATGAACTCAGTTCTGATTTAATCTAGTTTATGCTTTTCTCGGTGGTTGCATTGTGTTTATCGGTGTCGCTTTCCTTGTTTAAGTGAGGTTAGAAAACTCTTAACGGATGACTAACTTATTTTTAAGAGATTTTCATAGACATTTATCAATTGCACGTTAAAGAACAATTTTAGGTGGTTAAAGTGTGTTTATCGTTTTAACTTTCCGAATGATTGTCATGTTAGGATTCCCGAAAGGGATACTAATTGTCTTAAAATGGAAAATTGACCGAATGCTTCTAGTGCCAAAACCGACTTAGTTGACATACTTTGGTTGTGTATTAAGCAAGGCTATTTATCTATAATCTATTATGTTTTTATAAGTATTTGTTTATGCTTACTTTAGTTTACTAAAAATCAAACAACTTATGTTTTTACCGGTAGTTTAGTGACAAAGGTCTAGTATTATTCCTCCACCCATTTCCTTGGATCGATACTTGGTTCTTACCGATGCTTTACTACATATATGACGGGGTACACTTGCCTCTTTCGTGTGTGTTTTGATGTAAAAGTAATAATCACTTTTATAAATTTAAAACCAAATCGTGTGTAATTTCATTGTAAAAATATGTGTAGTCGCGCACACGTCAACCACCTAACTTGATTCCATGACAGCAAGCAAGCATAAACATCCTAAACACCTGTCACATACGTTAAAATAGGTCAATACACATAGTGTAAAGGTGAGCATACAAGTTTAATAGTATAGTGAAAGCGGTTTACGCATAACCAACATGTAACATGTTGAAAAGTGAAGCATGTAAGCTATCGACAATGAAATATGCACATACATGACTGCGAGTTGTAGAATGCGCAACATATATCACCACTGTGACACGTGAAGTAAAAACCCTTAACAACCCATGTCCACGACAGGTGCTGAGTCCAAACTATAGTACTATCGTTGCTAAGGTGTCAGGCAACAATCACTGTGTAAACATAACATACAAGCATTCATCGAATAACACGTATAACATGCAGAACGATTAGTGTATAAAAGTAGTTGCGTTGTGTGTCGATGTGATTTTGATATAAGTAATGTATGTAACACCCAAAAGTGCGTTAAGGAAAAAGGGATCGAGTATACTCACAATTCGTATTTAAATGAATAAACACAAGCTTGGATTGAAGGGAGCGTTGGAGAGTTAGCCTGATCAGATAACGACAGTATAAGTGTTGAACTGTGCGTTAAACAGTGCGTCGAATGGGATGGGTGACGAACAGTGATCCGATCGGAAGACCGTCCGGACGGATGGTCATCCAGACGGATGACCATTCTGTCGGAGGGTTGTCCGTTTGGGATGGATGTGTTTGTGTATGATGTGAACTTTGAAGTTTTCGTTGTAGCATTTTAAAAGACGAGTAGTATCTCTACCTATCAGGTCGTCCGGTCGAACGGTCATCTGGACGGGTGGTCGTTCGCTCGGATGGCGATCAGTTTGAGTGAGATGTTTCAAGATCCAAGTCCCCAGGTAGGATAATCATTCGATCGGATGGTCGTCCGATCGGATGACTATTCGTTTGACACTGATATTCTTCAAGGTTTTGCAAAATGTTTAAGTGTTGAAAGAAAATCACAAGTCATCCGTTCGTATTATCTTTTGATCGGATGGTGATCCGATCGGATGGCAATTGGTTCAGTAACCTGTTCGTTGAGAATTTTAAAATCAGTTAAGTTTAGAAAGTTGAGGTTTGACCGAGACGGTATGACAACGTGCCAAACAACGGAAACCCCATCAAGTCAAAGTCATCCAATCGGATGGGAATCACCTCGTCCGATCTGTAACGGTTCTTGATGGAACTTCATGTTCAACCCGTTCACTCGGCCATCTCTTTGATAGTAATCCGTTCTCAGACCGGCACTTTACTAGAGAACGAGTAGAGGGCCTGAACATGCTCAGATTCTATCGGTTTTCAAGTAAAAAGTTAAGAACGTTGAAGAAAAGTGGAAATCAGTTGGAAAATGTTTAGTTCTAAGAGAAATTAGTGTTTAAACATTGTAGAAATCCTTTAGATCTGAGTTGTTCTTGGTGGAATGAGGTCACACTTTGGTGTTCATGAGAACCCATGATGACATCATCCTAGAACAACCCAAATCCACAGATTTCATGGTGAAAAGTTGAAATTTGATGATGAAATTGATGAGAAGGTGTGTGTAGATGATAGAAGTACAAGATTTGAGATGAAAACTTACAAGAATCACGAGAATCGAGAGAAAAAGGGCCGAGAATTCGCTGGTCGGAGGAGAGTTATCACATCACGTGAACAGTGATGTGACAGGTGAGTATTTATAGGGGAAGGAGAGAAAGGCGGTGGGATTGATTCGATCGGAGGGCCTTTCGATCGGATGGCCATCCGGTCGGATGGCCATCCGGTCGGATGGCCATCCGATCGGATGGCCATCGATCGAAGGGTCATTCGATCAGATGGCTTAATTGAGTTGGTTTTCTGATTTTCGTTTCGTGTGTTGAGCGTTGCGATGCGTTTAAGCGAGTGTCGAATAAGCGATGCGATAGTTTTAAATAATAGTTACACAAATAACATAACTAACATACAACAACATAAGAAATCTTGTGTTTCCAGTTCGTGATAAGATTGCGTTGCGATAGAGTTGCTATTGCGTTTGTGATTAACACCTTTAACATAATTAAACATGCAGAAGTAACACCTAATTTTACACACACATAAAACAATATCCAGAACTGCAATTCAAGTTGCAATGCGATGGCGATGAGATTAGCGTTAAGTAGATAGCGTTTAATTGCGTTTATTGCATTGTTACTCCACATAATACAACTAAAACAACGTAAACTAAAATATCGATTATCGAGTCAAAGAGTACAAGTGATAATTAAGCAAGGAATGACAAATCGAATTAGCAATATTTTCTTCCTTTGACTTTGACTTTGACTTCAAAAAGTCGGGTTGTTACAATTGACCTTAGGAACATTTCCAAAGGTTTTCCATGGAAAACCAAGGTCTGGAATGACACCAAAAAGGCTCCAAAGTAGACTAGACTTTCTGTTTTTTATTCAAACTTTGTTAAACTTGAGTTATCTCATCTCATTCCTACGTCCTTATGCTCATAATCAATTGAATGGTTAGTTGGGCTTAAAAACAAGGTTGAGACATGTAAAATCATAGGTGTAAACCTCATAAACTTTCTGTTTTATTTAGGGTTTTACCCACAAGTAGTGTTCAAGCTTCAAGCTTGATGTTTGTGTGATTATAGGACAAGCTTGGGCTATCCTACAAAAAATCCACACATTACTTGATGATTTCTTAGATTTTTTGTAATTATTTCCTTTCTTATTGTATGTTCATGACCCTCCTTGAATGTTCATAACATCAAGTGTAGTGGTGAACACCAAGAGGTAGCTAAATGGAAGACGTGTTCTTCCTACCTCCTACATGACTTCTTTGATAAACAAAGAGGTTCCTAAATGGGGGATTCATCCTCCTACCTCATGCTTGACCTATATGACAATATGAATATTATATAATACTTATATATTATACAAATAATCGAACCTTTGATGATGAATTTATGTTCATTTGTCAAAGTATTAGATTACATCATCTAAGACTTAATAACTTGTTATGATTCTAATGGGTATTTTACACATGAAAGCATTCTAACCCTTGGGGTTTCATTGTAAGGACTGAAAAAATGCCCCACAATGACCCGTAAGTGAAAACCCGGACCCCTGAAACCCTAATGTGCATGAAAAAAATAAGAAAACAAGAATTCTGAGTTTCAGGCGGGCCGCGTAAAACGTAAGCTTAGGCTTACGCGGGCCACGTCAAATTAAGGTTGACCAGATAAGCGTTCTAGGCCACATGTCGCGCACGTGGCAGACCTACCTGTGACACGCTAGCCCTAGTTGTAGACTAGGAGGCGATCACTGCTACGATATAATGTCCGATCGATTGAAACCGATCCGATGGATGTTTAAGTGCTGCCCGTATTTGGGCTATACTTTGTCATTCGTCGTGAAGGTTTTGATTTCGTGAGTTATCGTAAATGTTGTATTAAGTTACTGACCTAGTTTTGTGTGCATTGCTGTTTAAATTAGGTTATCAGGCTTATCAGTAGGCTAAACTCTACCCGTCTAAATTTGCAAAGTGAGTCATTCTCTTTTTATCAACTGCTTTACTAAATCTCAAATTATTTTCAAAAGTTATAATTACAGGGATTAAGTCGTGGTTATCTTGAATCTCTGGAAAGTGGGGTATTGTGCACATTACTAATTTCTCACAGTTAGGTTCATCAACCTAACAGTGATAATCATCACTACTTGGGTGAAAGGACCCGATAGTGGTATGACCATTGTCACCAGGGTGTGACACGGCGCCAGATAAAAATAAGATAGTAGCCATTGTAATCGCACTTATGCTGTAATTTATAACTAATGTGTCGTTTTATATAACTTGAGTGACTCGCCAGTATTTCCCCGCTAATAAAATATTTTTAAAACATGTTTTAGGTGACCTACTGTGAATCAAGGAAAAAGTGCTACGGAGCACTAATAAAGCTTGAAGTGGTGGCTCAGTTAAATAAATAAACATGTTTTGCAAAACAGGGAAATTTCTTGTGAAATTCCTCTATTGTAAATTACGGGGTTTGTCCCAAATTATGAAATAAAATAATTTGGCACTTTCAAGTTTTAAAGATCCTGTTAAACTTCCGCTGTCAACTCAAATAATAAATACCACGGGTTTTCTGTCCCGCGGCTCCTGGACCGGGTAAAACCGGGACAGGGTCCGTGACATTCATAGTGTCAAACAAGTATTATATGACTAGATGATTACTGTTGCATATGTACTTTCCATATTCCTTTTTAAATCCTGAATCTCGACTCTAAACATGCCTTGAACTTTAACCCTTATACATTCATCCTCCTAATCTCATACACTCGTCAACACTTAGATAATCGGAAGACTTAGCAATTTTGTGAGTATACTTGAGAGTCAGTCCTAGATTCCTCAGAGGACTTGCTAGCGTTTTCATTAAGCTCACTGGCAATTTGCGGAATGACCTTAGCCATTTGCTTTGCGACTAGAGAAGCGATACGCTTGTCAGCGTGGTTGCGATGAGCAACGCGAGAGGTATGCGATCCAAATGACGACATTGTCAGCAACAGACATCGCCATAGGACTCAGACGCGATTTTATTACAGTCTAGCATATCACCACGCGCTACTTATGTATATAAAGCTCAGGAACACGTTCACACATAACCACATAATCAAATAGGCACATAAATCACGTAAGCACGTACACACATAGGCACATAAGCACAAAGAGCACAGAAGCACATAATCAACTATATTTTGCACGTATTTACCTTCATATATTGCACGTATTCACCTATCATTCAAGCTTCGCGAGCGCGTTCGAGAGTAGCGAGTGCGAGTAGCGAGTATCACAGCGAATAGTATAGCGTAAACGAGTAACATAGCATACGATGGTCCATAGATTAACTGCGATTTGTTAGCGTATTGAGGTAAATGTGCAGTGCGAGTTGTGCGTGTTAATCAAAGCGAAGAGCGAAATGCGTATAGATCTCCAAAATCAAAACACATAAGCATGTAAAACCACATAAACATATAAAATTCCACATAAAATCAAAAAATCGGTGGCTTGCGAGCTCAGAATCGAAACACATAAACACATAAACTCGAAATTAGATTGCCTCGGGTGATAGACGTCGACTACCCAAAGTGATTCGACTATTCTCAAAGACTTCGTGTACACGCTTTGACCTAATAGACTGTGCTCTCTCACCGTCACACGGTGAACGGCACGCATCCTTTCAGTTATTCACGAAACTCGAGTCATTGGAATCCATCAAAACTTTGGTGAGAGTTTTGTAAAACCAACATAAAGAACGGAACAAGTCATCAAGATTCGGGTTTCACCCCTAACTTAGCGACTACATTCCTATTTGTGTGATAGAATCATGAGATAGAGAGGGAGATTTGCGTCAAAGTATGGATTTCACTCCTGATTCAACGCAAATTCTCGTGTTTATAATAAAAATGCGCATCGAAAGAGCGATTTAATCGAGAGTTTGTGGTTTTCACACCTAATCTCGATCCCATCACTCGTTTGTTTTCAAAAATTCGTGTGTGTCGTGCTTGCCTTAGGAAAGGAAAAGTGATAGTACTCGTCCTTAGGAAAGGCCGATGGAGTGTAGTATGTTCGCGAGTCGATCAAATAACAGTAATAGGCTCGCACAGAACCCTTACCGGGTTCGCACAAGGCGGTCTGTTGGTTCTTAGACTATAGACTAGGTCGTTTCTAAGACATCGACCCTGACTAGGTCGAGTCTCGTCTAATTCCCTACAGTTATAGCTCTGATACCAATCTATCACACCCCAACCGATGGCGGAAAATTCGAGGTGAGGCACTGAGCGAAACATATTGTCCAAGAGAATCCATAACAACTAAAATTACCAGATATTTAACGTTACGTCCCATACCATAACATATCAAACAAAAGCGGTTATCACAGACATAGTTGGTCTCAAAGACAAATCATAGTTTCGACAACTCATAAATTGTTTGATTTGTTTCTAGACCACTGATATTCGCTAATTTACACATATTTTAGTTCCCCGTTTTACCCCTATTTTATGCGTTTTCGGCCGTAAAACCGTCATTCGGATGCTTAATCATCTACACTTTTGTTTACAGGCCTAAAACAGCATACCAGACAAGATGATAGCGAAAACGAGGACTTTCCGGACAAAACGACGAAGCTGCGAACATTCTGTTAAGAAAACTGACCTGGGCGTGTGGAACGGTCGTGCGACCTAATGCACGACCGTGCATCTCCGACAAATGAAAATCAGTCCGGCAATGAACGAGGGTGCAACTCAGCGTGCAAGGCATTCAAGGCCATCCCGGAAACGCACGGTCGTGCCATCTGAAGAACGGTCGTGCGATATCGAATCTGGTCAAAGATCTGATGACGTCATGCAGTATGGTGCACCATACCTACAATAATGCAGAAAGTGAACGGTCGTGCAACAGGACGCACGATCGTGCGAAACCGAATTTATATAAAAAACTAGCAGAAACATTCTGCTCGTAAATCTGGAATTTTGGAGAGCGATTCAAGCGATTTTCAGGCTCCGGAGGCGTTAGCTTTCACCCGGATTCAAGCCACATTGTCTCGTTTAGCTCGATTACTATCCGGATTCTTAATCTTATACTTGTTTATGGTTTGGTTTTCTAATATTTCCATGATTTTGTTAATCTTTCAAGCATTTAGATTAATATGTATTATTGTAGCCTTTGGGAAAAAAACACAACAATCCCTTGCTTGATTATAACCATTAGTACGTTAATCTTTGTTTGTAATGACATTTGGAAGTATTTTCTATGTTAATCTTTGATGATTAGTTTGCAACCTTGTTATTGATATTGATTTCTTGATTATAAGTAATTGTGTTGGATGATTGGTATTTGGTTAGTTAAGATAGTTGAAAAATGAAGCTTAATTAATCTTGTATTAGTAAACTTTGAACTTGGTTAACTAGTTTAGCTTGGTTTAAATGTGTGCATCATGATACTAGAAATGGTTAGTGATTTAATAAAATGTAATTCTTGTTAATCAAGAGAGCTTGCCGTCACGTAAGGACCTTAACGGGTTAGATTGTGTCGTTATAAATTCTTGCCATGATTTGTTAGCTTAGTTAGTAGTTTAGGACAAAATTGTTATCTTGGTGAATTATTGTGCAAGATTTGTAAAATGAACTCGGTTGTGATTTAATCTAGTTTATGCTTTTCTCGGTGGTTGCATTGTGTTTATCGGTGTTGCTTTCCTTGTTTAAGTGAGGTTAGAAAACTCCTAACGGATGACTAACTTATTTTTAAGAGATTTTCATAGACATTTATCAATTGCACGTTAAAGAACAATTTTAGGTGGTTAAAGTGTGTTTATCGTTTTAACTTTCCGAATGATTGTCATGTTAGGATTCCCGAAAGGGATACTAATTGTCTTAAAATGGAAAATTGACCGAATGCTTCTAGTGCCAAAACCGACTTAGTTGACATACTTTGGTTATGTATTAAGCAGGGCTATTTATCTATAATCTATTATGTTTTTATAAGTATTTATTTATGCTTACTTTAGTTTACTAAAAATCAAACAACTTATGTTTTTACCGGTAGTTTAGTGACAAAGGTCTAGTATTATTCCTCCGCCCATTTCCTTGGATTGATACTTGGTTCTTACCGATGCTTTACTACATATATGACGGGGTACACTTGCCTCTTTCGTGTGTGTTTTGATGTAAAAGTAATAATCACTTTTATAAATTTAAAACCAAATCGTGTGTAATTTCATTGTAACAATATGTGTAGTCGCGCACACGTCAACCACCTAACTTGATTCCATGACAGCAAGCAAGCATAAACATCCTAAACACCTGTCACATACGTTAAAATAGGTCAATACACATAGTGTAAAGGTGAGCATTCCAAGCGCTTGAAGGACCACAAAGAATTCCAAGCGGGTGATCTTGTTCTTCTTTACAATTCACGGCTGCGCTTATTTCCTGGGAAGCTTCATTTACGCTGGACAGGACCATACACAGTTAAGGAGGTATTTCTGTATGGTACTGTTGCAGTAGAGAACGCGAATGGCATTATATTCAAGGTGAATGGTCACCGTTTGAAGTTGTACGTTGCCGAGCCGATCGAGTCGGCGGTGGAGGTTATCGAACTCCACGCCCCGCACACGTCACAAGTGTGGGGACATGAGTCTTGCTATCGACTCGCCGAAAAAAATTTAGCATGAGTCTTGCTATCGACTCGCCGACAAAAATTTAGCATGAGTCTTGCTATCGACTCGCCGACAAAAATTTAGCATGAGTCTACACTACTGACTCGGTGATTAAAAATGTAGCAAGAGCGCCTTTGGCGCTTTAGGGGTAAAATCGTCTACTTTTATGTTTTTGTAGTTTTAGTGTAATTTAGGAGTGTTTGGTAGTTTCCGTTAGTTTGTTTAATTTTCATACGTGCCGAGCGAAGGTTCTATGTTGCCATATTGTTAAAACAATTGGCGTGTTGAAAAAAATGGCGAAAAATGGCCAAAACAGTTGCTGGAAACTGTTTCTGCAGAAAATTCTGATCTGCAGCTGTTGCACGGTCGTTCCACGAGTCGCACGTCCGTGCGTTTCCGTGCAGGCCGGCACGGTGAGTCGCACCCCCAGTGCATCACCGAGAACAGTATGCATGGTTTGAAAAATGTAGGTGACGCACGACCGTGCGAGAGGCAGGGGCAGTTTGGTCTTTTGCACAATATAAAAACCCCCATCTGCTTCTTTAACCCTTCATTCACGAACCCTAACCATCTGCAGCCGTTCCAGAGCGATATTGCTTCAAATCGCACGGTTCTTCGCAAGATTTCACACCCTACTTCGCACGGTACGTTCCTTCATGTAGATTATCTATTTTTTCACTTTCTAGGGTAGATTCATCCGTTTCTTCAAGGCTTTTTAGGGTTCTCTTCATAAACAAATCGAAACCCTAACCCTTGTAAGAACCATTCGTATCGTGAACATCCGGTTAAGTTTCTGACCCCTGTTTGTACAAAAAACGTGTTGATTTTGAGAAAATCAGGCTATTCATAGTTCAGGGTTTTGAAAACTGCAGAAACTGTGTCGCACGGACGTTCCTTGGATGGAACGGTCGTGCCATTCCGGCTGATTCACGATATCTGCTTGTTGGTCGATGTTGCACGGTGGTGCCGTTAGTCGCACGCCGTGCAGTTCCGACAGATTTGGGCCACTGGTGCTTGTTCTCGGCGACACACGACCGTGCGTCTCGTCGCACGACCGTGCCACAGCCCCAGATCAGAATCACAGTTTCTTCATAATTGGCTGCTCGGCTGTTTTCGATTAAAATTTTTCCTGTTCCCATCTTTCTAACGATATATCTCATACAGATGGATCACCCCTTCCTTCAATTCAACCCCAATGATAAGCGAGAGGCTCTTTGCATTCCGAGACGCGACGCCTTATGGGCAAGGCGGGGGCAATTCGGAGTCCCCCGGTGGCTGGATTGGGAAGTCTTGAGGGAGCTAAATCAGTATGATAGACTTGATAACATGATCAGTATCCCGTTTGCAAATCTGGTCGGTATCAACCGACCCGTCTACCGTGAGCTGACAATAGAGTTCTTCTCTACTTATGCCTATGAAAATCCGGTTGCTCATAGAAGACCCAAATTCCGCTACAAGGAGCGGATAGCTTTCAGATTGGGTGGAAAATGACATAGTTGGTCGGTGGGTCAATTGGGTAGAAGGCTAGGGATTTACACAAGAGAAGACATGGATTCCGATGTCTTCACGGATCAGTTCACTTTTCCATCTGATGCAGCACGGGATGCGTTTTGGGCTGAAAATGCAATTCGGGACCCTTACAACCCGAGAATGTCTAAGGCTTCAAGATTGAGAGACCCGTTGGTTCGAGTGATGCATCATGTGTTTAGCCACACAATTTGCGGGCGCATGGACAGTCTTGGGAACTGTCCCACGCCAGATTTGATTTTTCTATACGCGCTGGTTGATGGAGTACACGTCAACCTAGCCGCAAGGATGGCTGAATACTTTGTGAAGAGCTCGGGGCGTACTCCCAACAGTCAGATACACGGCGGTCCGTATGTGACCGAAATTGCCTACAACTTAGGCTTGATGACTGATGAGGTGCTTGAGACTCTCACTCATGTGACCGATGGTATTTATGTGGATATTCGGTCATTGAAAGCCATGGGGTTGATTGTTGAGCTAGATAGGGGGGATAGATTAAGAGGTCTGAACAACGAGGTCTGGGACCCGTTGCCTCCAGTTGTGGAGGAAGATGAGGATGTAGAAATGGAGGAGCAGCATGCAGTGCAGCAGCACGAGCAGCACCAACCACCACCGCCACCACATTCACTGCAGCACCATGATTACCACCAGCATCAGGACTGGCCAGAGTTCTACCAGCAGTTCCAACAGATGCGAGTTACGCAGGAGCAGCATGGGACTTATATCGACCAGATTAGGACGAGTCAGGACCAGATCCGGGCTAGTCAGGATTAGCTCAGGGCCACTCAGGATCAGCTTAGGCAGAACTAGGACAGTTTGTATCAGGGGGTGAGTGCTGGATTTTCATACCTATTCGGGGAGATGCATCATGCATATCCCGACTACTTTCAGCATCCCCCACAGTTCCCACCGTGGAACCCACCTGGTTATGGCGATGCGGGCCCGTCCTTCACAAGAGACGATGATGGTGACGACGCGTAGGAGGCAGTGGTGTTGACAGTTGGTGGTTGTTTTTTTTCAGTACTTTGTTTATTTCGGGTGTTCATTTTGAGTAGTATTTCAAACACCCTCGGATTGTATTTTATTTTCAGACAATTTACGTTATGTCTTGTATTTGTTTGGATGTTAGTCTTATATTTATGTCTATTTTGGTTTATTTATGTTTATTCTGTTTCTGTTCTGTTTTGGTGTACATGTGACATACTTGCAGATCCGACATATCTTGGAGTGGAGCACATGACAGATACAGCTTTGGAAGTCTCGTTTCATCAGACATCATCTTGAGGGGAGTACTATTATCCTTTTCTCTATATTTCGGGTCTCGCATTGGGGACAATGCGAAGTTCAAGTGTGGGGAGGGGGTTAACTTTGTTAACTTTGTTTGTCCTATATATAAAAAAAATCAGAAAATCAGAAAAATCATTCAAAAATACCTGTATTTTGTATATATTTTAGTAAATAAACCGGTTGGTTGTGTTTTAGAAAGCTTCGGACTTGATAAAAACTAGACAAGCAAAATATTTTTGAAAAAGGAAACCGGAAAGCGTGACAAACAAAGAAAGACTTGCATGATAGTTTTCACACTTTTACCCATTCCTTCCGTTACGTGAGCATATTTGACCCTTGATATTGTTATATATTTGTTCATTTCGGATATAGGAGTGAGCCGGATGTTATGTGTAATTTAGAACTTGTCACTAGTATGCTTGTTAAGACCATGAACTTGCGGAATTATGTAGAAGTGATAGAGGCACTTAGATTACCCCTTTGTTGTAAACCTTGTTCTTTGTGTTGTGCTTCCCGAAAACCTTATATTACCCTTTAGGATTAACCATGTCGAGCCTTCCCGTTTACCTTTGTTTACCCACATTATCGCCCACTTAGCCAAATTTAGCCTTTTTATGTTTTAAACCTTTTTAGTGTTAAAACTCGGTCAAAATAATCGTTTAACTAGCGTTTGTTGTAGTTTATTGTTTATTATATATCTAGTTCCTTGGAAAAAAAAAACAGAAAATAAAACACCCTAAAATAGGGTGAAGTTGACAAAAATCGAGCAATTTTGAATGCTTAAATGTTAAAATATAGTTGATGAGCTCGATTGCGCAATAGTCGTCTTTTTAAGGCATATGTATGTATAGTTGTATTGTTTGTTGCTAGTTAAACGCTACTACCGAGTTTTAACCATTTTCGCCACTTTAAATATCCATTTCCATACCCTTCGCCCAAGCCTAACGTTACAACCCGTAAAGACCTCTTGATTTACACTTTTTCGCATGTTAGTTGGTGGAGACGAGATCTTATGACAAGCTTATGATATTACACATTTCATTGACGAGGCATTGAGTGTTTGCACGTACACATTTTATGTATGTTTCATAAATAAAACCGAGTGTGTGTGAACATTGTGAGTTGTGTGAAGATTAACATGTTGAGTCAATTAAATGTGAAGTCATGGCTTTTTGGTTGTCGCTATATATTTGCATATGCTTGTTGGGTTTGAGTCTTTTGATGTTATCTTTCGAAAAACCGGCTAACCGTTTGTAGTAGTTTCAATAAAATATTGTGTAAATTATCGTTATTGTTTGATTCTATCTTTTATTGCATTTTAGTTTAGCTTGCTTGAGGACAAGCAAGGTTCAAGTGTGGGGAGATTTGATATTCGCTAATTTACACATATTTTAGTCCCCCGTTTTACCCCTATTTTATGCGTTTTCGGCCGTAAAACCGTCATTCGGATGCTTAATCATCTACACTTTTGTTTACAGGTCTAAAACAGCATACCAGACAAGATGATAGCGAAAACGAGGACTTTCCGGACAAAACGACGAAGCTGCGAACATTCTGTTAAGAAAACTGACCTGGGCGTGTGGAACGGTCGTGCGACCTAATGCACGACGGTGCATCTCCGACAAATGAAAATCAGTCTGGCAATGAACGAGGGTGCGACTCAGCGTGCAAGGCATTCAAGGCCATCCCGGTGATGCACGGGCGTTCCATATCTTGCACCCCATGCGGATCCGATGATCCAGCCAAACCTCGGAACTGAACGACCAGTGCGACTAGGCGTGCAACATGATCCCGGAAACGCACGGTCGTGCCATCTGAAGAACGGTCGTGCGATATCGAATCTGGTCAAAGATCTGATGACGTCATGCAGTATAGTGCACCATACCTACAATAATGCAGAAAGTGAACGGTGCGAAACCGAATTTATATAAAAAACTAGCAGAAACATTCTGCTCGTAACTCTGGAATTTTGGAGAGCGATTCAGGCGATTTTCAGGCTCCGGAGGCATTAGCTTTCACCCGGATTCAAGCCACATTGTCTCGTTTAGCTCGATTACTATCCGGATTCTTAATCTTATGCTTGTTTATGGTTTGGTTTTCTAATATTTCCATGATTTTGTTAATCTTTCAAGCATTTAGATTAATGTTTATGTATTATTGTAGCTTTTGGGCAAAAACACAACAATCCCTTGCTTGATTATAACCATTAGTACGTTAATCTTTGTTTGTAATGACATTTGGAAGTATTTTCTATGTTAATCTTTGATGATTAGTTTGCAACCTTGTTATTGATATTGATTTCTTGATTATAAGTAATTGTGTTGGATGATTGGTATTTGGTTAGTTAAGATAGTTGAAAAATGAAGCTTAATTAATCTTGTATTAGTAAACTTTGAACTTGGTTAACTAGTTTAGCTTGGTTTAAATGTGTGCATCATGATACTAGAAATGGTTAGTGATTTAATAAAATGTAATTCTTGTTAATCAAGAGAGCTTGCCGTCACGTAAGGACCTTAACGGGTTAGATTGTGTCGTTATAAATTCTTGCAATGATTTGTTAGCTTAGTTAGTAGTTTAGGCCAAAATTGCTATCTTGGTGAATTATTGTGCAAGATTTGTAAAATGAACTCAGTTCTGATTTAATCTAGTTTATGCTTTTCTCGGTGGTTGCATTGTGTTTATCGGTGTCGCTTTCCTTGTTTAAGTGAGGTTAGAAAACTCTTAACGGATGACTAACTTATTTTTAAGAGATTTTCATAGACATTTATCAATTGCACGTTAAAGAACAATTTTAGGTGGTTAAAGTGTGTTTATCGTTTTAACTTTCCGAATGATTGTCATGTTAGGATTCCCGAAAGGGATACTAATTGTCTTAAAATGGAAAATTGACCGAATGCTTCTAGTGCCAAAACCGACTTAGTTGACATACTTTGGTTGTGTATTAAGCAAGGCTATTTATCTATAATCTATTATGTTTTTATAAGTATTTGTTTATGCTTACTTTAGTTTACTAAAAATCAAACAACTTATGTTTTTACCGGTAGTTTAGTGACAAAGGTCTAGTATTATTCCTCCACCCATTTCCTTGGATCGATACTTGGTTCTTACCGATGCTTTACTACATATATGACGGGGTACACTTGCCTCTTTCGTGTGTGTTTTGATGTAAAAGTAATAATCACTTTTATAAATTTAAAACCAAATCGTGTGTAATTTCATTGTAAAAATATGTGTAGTCGCGCACACGTCAACCACCTAACTTGATTCCATGACAGCAAGCAAGCATAAACATCCTAAACACATGTCACATACGTTAAAATAGGTCAATACACATAGTGTAAAGGTGAGCATACAAGTTTAATAGTATAGTGAAAGCGGTTTACGCATAACCAACATGTAACATGTTGAAAAGTGAAGCATGTAAGCTATCGACAATGAAATATGCACATACATGACTGCGAGTTGTAGAATGCGCAACATATATCACCACTGTGACACGTGAAGTAAAAACCCTTAACAACCCATGTCCACGACAGGTGCTGAGTCCAAACTATAGTACTATCGTTGCTAAGGTGTCAGGCAACAATCACTGTGTAAACATAACATACAAGCATTCATCGAATAACACGTATAACATGCAGAACGATTAGTGTATAAAAGTAGTTGCGTTGTGTGTCGATGTGATTTTGATATAAGTAATGTATGTAACACCCAAAAGTGCGTTAAGGAAAAAGGGATCGAGTATACTCACAATTCGTATTTAAATGAATAAACACAAGCTTGGATTGAAGGGAGCGTTGGAGAGTTAGCCTGATCAGATAACGACAGTATAAGTGTTGAACTGTGCGTTAAACAGTGCGTCGAATGGGATGGGTGACGAACAGTGATCTGATCGGAAGACCGTCCGGACGGATGGTCATCCAGACGGATGACCATTCTGTCGGAGGGTTGTCCGTTTGGGATGGATGTGTTTGTGTATGATGTGAACTTTGAAGTTTTCGTTGTAGCATTTTAAAAGACGAGTAGTATCTCTACCTATCAGGTTGTCCAGTCGAACGGTCATCTGGACGGGTGGTCGTTCGCTCGGATGGCGATCCGTTTGAGTGAGATGTTTCAAGATCCAAGTCCCCAGGTAGGATAATCATTCGATCGGATGGTCGTCCGATCGGATGACTATTCGTTTGACACTGATATTCTTCAAGGTTTTGCAAAATGTTTAAGTGTTGAAAGAAAATCACAAGTCATCCGTTCGTATTATCTTTTGATCGGATGGTGATCCGATCGGGTGGCAATTGGTTCAGTAACCTGTTCGTTGAGAATTTTAAAATCAGTTAAGTTTAGAAAGTTGAGGTTTGACCGAGACGGTATGACAACGTGCCAAACAACGGAAACCCCATCAAGTCAAAGTCATCCAATCGGATGGGAATCACCTCGTCCGATCTGTAACGGTTCTTGATGGAACTTCATGTTCAACCCGTTCACTCGGCCATCTCTTTGATAGTAATCCGTTCTCAGACCGGCACTTTACTAGAGAACGAGTAGAAGGCCTGAACATGCTCAGATTCTATCGGTTTTCAAGTAAAAAGTTAAGAACGTTGAAGAAAAGTGGAAATCAGTTGGAAAATGTTTAGTTCTAAGAGAAATTAGTGTTTAAACATTGTAGAAATCCTTTAGATCTGAGTTGTTCTTGGTGGAATGAGGTCACACTTTGATGTTCATGAGAACCCATGATGACATCATCCTAGAACAGCCCAAATCCACAGATTTCATGGTGAAAAGTTGAAATTTGATGATGAAATTGATGAGAAGGTGTGTGTAGATGATAGAAGTACAAGATTTGAGATGAAAACTTACAAGAATCACGAGAATCGAGAGAAAAAGGGCCGAGAATTCGCTGGTCGGAGGAGAGTTATCACATCACGTGAACAGTGATGTGACAGGTGAGTATTTATAGGGGAAGGAGAGAAAGGCGGTGGGATTGATTCGATCGGAGGGCCTTTCGATCGGATGGCCATCCGGTCGGATGGCCATCCGGTCGGATGGCCATCGATCGAAGGGTCATTCGATCAGATGGCTTAATTGAGTTGGTTTTCTGATTTTCGTTTCGTACGTTGAGCGTTGCGATGCGTTTAAGCGAGTGTCGAATAAGCGATGCGATAATTTTAAATAATAGTTACACAAATAACATAACTAACATACAACAACATAAGAAATCTTGTGTTTCCAGTTCGTGATAAGATTGCGTTGCGATAGAGTTGCTATTGCGTTTGTGATTAACACCTTTAACATAATTAAACATGCAGAAGTAACACATAATTTTACACACACATAAAACAATATCCAGAAATGCAATTCAAGTTGCAATGCGATGGCGATGAGATTAGCGTTAAGTAGATAGCGTTTAATTGCGTTTATTGCATTGTTACTCCACATAATACAATTAAAACAACGTAAACTAAAATATCGATTATCGAGTCAAAGAGTACAAGTGATAATTAAGCAAGGAATGACAAATCGAATTAGCAATATTTTCTTCCTTTGACTTTGACTTTGACTTCAAAAAGTCGGGTTGTTACAATTGACCTTAGGAACATTTCCAAAGGTTTTCCATGGAAAACCAAGGTCTGGAATGACACCAAAAAGGCTCCAAAGTAGACTAGACTTTCTGTTTTTTATTCAAACTTTGTTAAACTTGAGTTATCTCATCTCATTCCTACGTCCTTATGCTCATAATCAATTGAATGGTTAGTTGGGCTTAAAAACAAGGTTGAGACATGTAAAATCATAGGTGTAAACCTCATAAACTTTCTGTTTTATTTAGGGTTTTACCCACAAGTAGTGTTCAAGCTTCAAGCTTGATGTTTGTGTGATTATAGGACAAGCTTGGGCTATCCTACAAAAAATCCACACATTACTTGATGATTTCTTAGATTTTTTGTAATTATTTCCTTTATTATTGTATGTTCATGACCCTCCTTGAATGTTCATAACATCAAGTGTAGTGGTGAACACCAAGAGGTAGCTAAATGGAAGACGTGTTCTTCCTACCTCCTACATGACTTCTTTGATAAACAAAGAGGTTCCTAAATGGGGGATTCATCCTCCTACCTCATGCTTGACCTATATGACAATATGAATATTATATAATACTTATATATTATACAAATAATCGAACCTTTGATGATGAATTTATGTTCATTTGTCAAAGTATTAGATTACATCATCTAAGACTTAATAACTTGTTATGATTCTAATGGGTATTTTACGCATGAAAGCATTCTAACCCTTGGGGTTTCATTGTAAGGATTGAAAAAATGCCCCACAATGACCCGTAAGTGAAAACCCGGACCCCTGAAACCCTAATGTGCATGAAAAAAATAAGAAAACAAGAATTCTGAGTTTCAGGTGGGCCGCGTAAAACGTAAGCTTAGGCTTACGCGGGCCGCGTCAAATTAAGGTTGACCAGATAAGCGTTCTAGGCCACATGTCGCACACGTGGCAGATCTACCTGTGACACGCTAGCCCTAGTTGTAGACTAGGTGGCGCTCGCGGGCCGCGTAAGGTTCATGTTAAGGTTTACGCGGGCCGCGTAAAACCTAAAAAGTTGCTATAAGTAGCTGGTGCATGGGACTTGCTTTTGTGCTCGAAAATTTCAATCAAAAACGAAAGAAACTGCTCAAATTCGAATTTCCAAGTAGTGAAACGCTGCTACGATTACAGGGTATTAACTCGATCACTGCTACGATATAATGTCCGATCGATTGAAACCGATCCGATGGATGTTTAAGTGCTGCCCGTATTTGGGCTATACTTTGTCATTCGTCGTGAAGGTTTTGATTTCGTGAGTTATCGTAAATGTTGTATTAAGTTACTGACCTAGTTTTGTGTGCATTGCTGTTTAAATTAGGTTATCAGGCTTATCAGTAGGCTAAACTCTACCCGTCTAAATTTGCAAAGTGAGTCATTCTCTTTTTATCAACTGCTTTACTAAATCTCAAATTATTTTCAAAAGTTATAATTACAGGGATTAAGTCGTGGTTATCTTGAATCTCTGGAAAGTGGGGTATTGTGCACATTACTAATTTCTCACAGTTAGGTTCATCAACCTAACAGTGATAATCATCACTACTTGGGTGAAAGGACCCGATAGTGGTATGACCATCGTCACCAGGGTGTGACACGGCGCCAGATAAAAATAAGATAGTAGCCATTGTAATCGCACTTATGCTATAATTTATAACTAATGTGTCGTTTTATATAACTTGAGTGACTCGCCAGTATTTCCCCGCTAATAAAATATTTTTAAAACATGTTTTAGGTGACCTACTGTGAATCAAGGAAAAAGTGCTACGGAGCACTAATAAAGCTTGAAGTGGTGGCTCAGTTAAATAAATAAACATGTTTTGCAAAACAGGGAAATTTCTTGTGAAATTCCTCTATTGTAAATTACGGGGTTTGTCCCAAATTATGAAATAAAATAATTTGGCACTTTCAAGTTTTAAAGATCCTGTTAAACTTCCGCTGTCAACTCAAATAATAAATACCACGGGTTTTCTGTCCCGCGGCTCCTGGACCGGGTAAAACCGGGACAGGGGCCGTGACATTCATAGTGTCAAACAAGTATTATATGACTAGATGATTACTGTTGCATATGTACTTTCCATATTCCTTTTTAAATCCTGAATCTCGACTCTAAACATGCCTTGAACTTTAACCCTTATACATTGATCCTCCTAATCTCATACACTCGTCAACACTTAGATAATCGGAAGACTTAGCAATTTTGTGAGTATACTTGACCCCCCTTTTCGTTTGCCACCTTTTGGGGTGTAACATGTTTATCTAAGAAACTTACACTTAAACTTTATTCGTAAATGCACAAACATTCCTTATACATGCTTGCATACTTGATTACTTGATACATTAAACTTGGGGTTATACGTTTTGTGTTAGACTTATCATTAACTTCGTATGAGCCTATCCTTGACATATATAGCGCTATAGGATTAACGCACCACCCGTATTCTTGAGGTTATGTCATGAGCTTCTTGCGTTTCATCATTGGGTTGATTAGTCGAACACATGCCGATTTTATTATTTATCTTGTATCAAAAGCTTGCCATGTGGAATTGTTTAAACTCATTTTTATGCTATGTATGTATCAAACTTGTATACTCGTCTTTGCTTTTGCATTGAACGTTATTTTAAACATGTTACAGATTGACGATGATGACGCTTTGAAATTGAAGTAGTGATGATGCTTAGATACACACTTAGACGTCTTAAGTTTCATTATGTTGTAACAATTTGTACTTGTTTGTTGTATTCTTGTATTGAACATATTGTATATCAGGTTGTTGTATTTGATTTTAATCTTTGAAATTGACTTTTAGAAATGAAATGAAATCCATTATTTAATTATTGTCACAAATAGTGTTATGAAGTCTCTTGCAATCTCGTTTTCGTCTCACTCCGATGTTTCCGCCATCCGTTGGGGTGTGAAAGATTGGTATCAGAGCCATAACTATAGGAAATTAGGAAAAATGGCATGCTTTTTACCTAGTCTATAGTTAAGCACCAAATTCGACCATACTTGCTTCACATGTTTTTTTTATGAAACATCTTTACGTGTTATTCTTGAAATGTCTCTTACGTGTTATTTTCTTGAAATGCTTTATGTGCTCATTCTTGTTATTATTATTATTTCGAACATACGTCTTTTTACTCATTTATACTAAACTAAAAAACACTCGTATTTCATAAACGAGAAGACTTCACCAAAATAAGCGTGAAACCCACAATTTGGTGAAAGACTCTCAATCCGCCTATTTTTTTACACGAAATTCTCCACCAAGTTAGGAGTGAGATCCTCACCTTGATGGAGAATTTCCATTTTCAAATTATAGTGGACCCTCGTCAAAGTGTCGAAATTAAATTTTTGACCCGACGAGTACCAACCACACTTAGGGTACGAAATCGTCAAGTTAGGTGTGAAACCCGCACCTTGTCGACTAGTTCCACTCCTTGATTTTTCATAAATCCCCACCAAGTCTCGAGATTTCGATTGATTTGGGACATGTAGTAACCGGAAGGGTGAATACCGATAACCGACATGTCGGCGAGAGTGTTCCACCTATTAGGCTAAAGCATGCTTCTCAAATTCAAAAGACTTTTCAACCACTTTGGTTAGTCAAAGTTCCGTTTTGGAACCATCCGAATTTTAATCAAACATGTTGTCACATCCCCCGCCCCTTATCTGTCCCGGGAACGGGCGGTCACGAGACCAGTTGTGGTGGTATCTTTTTGTGTTTATCATTATTATTATTTTGGCAGCGGAAATTTCATCAGGACCGTAGTTAGGAAATGTTTATCAGAGTAAAACCACCATATTTATAAACACATGGGTAAAAACCAAGTTTCTTATTACAACATGCTTATAGGGATAAACCCTATTTTATTGAATTTAAAACATCGTCTTCTAGGTAACTTTTATAGCCACATTTTTTCAAGCCGCCAGTACTCTCCAGGTGGCTTTCTTCTAATTGGCTTTTACATTTTGTTACCTGAAACGCGTTTTAAAAACATTTGTCAGTGGGAAATACTGGTGAGTGAATCCCAGTATAATCAAGAAACATTTTATTCTTAACAGTATTGAGAGCAATCACATTGTTTATTTCTACACAATTACTCATTCAGTATTGCCAATCCTGACTGGTGGGTCATATTACACATTTGCTAATTCGTTGTCCAATGGTAACGTGTTCCACATTTTGTATACAAAACCCCAACATACCGGCAGTAACTGAAGAACTACAAAGACTCAATCACCGCTTAATCGCATTGTAAAACATTTAAGGTTTTGTAAAAACAGTTTACAAAAAGGAGATTACTCACATTGTTGTCTTAGGTTTTTTGTAAGGGTTTCCTGGTGATAATCTATAATTTACACAAATATACATATGTTAGTATAATAACCCATTATTTACATTAGTAATACCCTCCCCGAGACGGTATTCCAACGACAACGTCGGGCAGAACCCTGACAGCCGTTACGGAACCCTGGATCGATCGGGCAGCGTATCTAATACGTAACCGGGGTTATAATACTTACATTGGGGTAGAACTTCGTTAATTAGGGGGGTATTATACCCGAGGATTATGCCTACTATTAAGAAATTCGAGAGAAAGAAGTGTGTGTGAGCGTCGGAAACCGAAAGCCAACAGCCGCTATTTATAGTTCTGGTCGACAGGTCTGTCGCGCCCCGCGACGCCCCGAGGCTTTAGCCTTCGCGGGCCGCGACATAGGGGCCTAGGGCGTAGGGTTGTCCGGTCATCCACCTAGACTTGACACGAAGCTGCCACGTGGCAGCTCAGGGTGAGGCTGCGTAGCTAGGCTGTCGCGCCCCGCGTAGGCCTTGTGCTTTTTCCGTCACGGGCCGCGAGGCCATATATTTGTTTATTTTATTTGATTTTTGATAAAATTTAGGTATTCGGGGTCCGTTTTAGCGTATGGGTTGTATTTTAGGGCATATTGGGATATTTCAATTATTTTTAGGGTGTCGAAAATATTTCGAGGGTTGTTATATCCTCCCCACCTTGTTTTAGAGCTCGTCTTGAGGTCTACTGGAATAGGTGTGGGTATTTCCTTTGCATTTCTGATTCAAGCTCCCATGTGTATTCTAGTCCACTTTTGGAGTCCCATTTTACTTTGACTAGAACTAATATCTTGTGCCCGAGGTTCTTAACTTTCCTGTCTTCAATCTGTAGAGGTCTTTCTATAAACTTTAACTGTTTATTTACCTCTATATCCTTAAGAGGCACTACTAGTGATTCATCAGCTAAGCATTTCTTGAGATTAGATACATGAAATACATCATGTATTCCTGCCATTTCCTCTGGCAGTTGTAGCTGATAGGCTACAGGTCCTATTCTTCTAATAATCTCAAAAGGTCCAACATACCTGGGGCTTAGCTTTCCCCTTTTGATGAATCTTACCACTCCTTTCCAGGGAGAGACTTTCAATAACACTTTATCTCCTACTTGAAATTCCAATGGCTTTCGTCGGTTATCAGCATAACTCTTTTGTCGATCACGTGCTGCTTTCAGTCGTTCCTTGACTTGAATGATTTTGTCTGTTGTTTCTTGTACTATCTCAGGTCCAGATAGTTGCTTTTCTCCAATTTCTGCCCAACAGACTGGCGTTCGGCACTTTCGTCCATAAAGTGCTTCGAATGGTGCAGCATTGATACTTGTGTGATAACTGTTATTGTAAGAAAATTCTATCAATGGTAAGTGATCGTCCCAATTACCTCCGAAATCAATTACACAAGCTCTAAGCATATCTTCCATTGTCTGAATCATCCTTTCGCTGTGTCCGTCCGTTTGAGGATGATAAGCGGTGCTTAGATTCAACTTGGTTCTCATTGATTTTTGGAAACTTTTCAAAAAATGAGAGGTAAAACGACTATCTCTATCAGAAACAATTGATAGAGGAATTCCATGTAATGAAACTATTTTATTTACATATAATTTAGCCAACTGTTCCATACTGAAAGTTTCTTTCATTGGTAGGAAATGAGCTGACTTGGTTAGTCTGTCTACAATCACCCAGATTGTATCATTACCTTTTCTTGTTTTGGGTAATTTAGTAACAAAATCCATTGTTATTAATTCCCATTTCCAAACAGGCATTTCTAATTGTTGCAATAAACCTGAAGGTTTCTGATGTTCAGCTTTGACTTGTGAACAAGTTAAACACTTTGCGACATATGCTGCTATATCCTTTTTCATTCCTATCCACCAATTTTTTTCCTTAAATCCTGATACATCTTATCATTTCCAGGATGCATCGTATATGTAACAACCCTAAATAAAACCGACACCCTCATAATTTTTCTGACACCCTAATATATTTTAAAATGTCCCCATATATCTTTAAATACACCCCGTATGTGAAAACCGAGCCCGAAATACATTAATAGTATTTAAAATAAATAAAATCTGATTTTTTAAGCTGAGGCGGGCCGCGAAGAACCACCCCAACCCTTACGCGGGAGGTATAAAGGCTAAAGCCTGATTTCGTTAATTTTCTTGAGTTCAAGCGGGCCGCGTAAGACCCCCGTTTAGTTAACGTGGGCCGCGTGAGATCAAGATAGTGGCGCAGCCCGGTGATGACACGTGTCATCATCGTGTCAAGTCTAGTTGGTGATCCGGACAAGCTACGCTTTGACCGAGGTTTGACGCGGACCGCGTAGGCTCTTGCCTACTCTTACGCGGGCCGCGAGAGAGTCAAGATCAGCAACTATATAAGAAGGGCATCGGCTTTCATTTTCGATCGCTCAAAACTTTCTTTCTTACTTAAATTCTGAATAGTAGAGATAATACGCGGGTATTATACCCCCCTAAGTAGCGAAGTTCTGCTCCGTTGTAAGTATTATAACCCCTGGATACGTATTAGATACGCTGCCCGATTGATCTAGGGTTCCGTAATGGCTGGCGTGGTTCTGCCCGACGTAGTCATTGGAATGCCGTCTCGGGGAGGGTATTGCTAATGTTAAAATGGGTTATTATACTAACGAGTGTACATTTGTGTAAATTTTATATTATCACCAGGAAACCCTTACGAAAAATCTAAGACAGCAATGTGAGTAATCTCCTTTTTGTTAATAGTTTTTACAAAACCTTAACTATTTTACAATGCAATTTAGCAGTGATTGAGTCTTTGTAATTCTTCAATTACTGCCGGTATGTTGGGGTTTTGTATACAAAATGTACTACACTGTGAGTAGTAAGTCGGGATGACAATACGTTACCATTGGACAATAAGTTAGCCAATGTGTAATATGACCCACAAGTCAGGATTGACAGTACTAATGGAGTAATTGTGCAGATATAAACATTGTAATCGCTCTCAATACTGTTTAAATTTAATTAATGTTTCTTGATTAAACTGGGATTAACTCACCAGTATTTCCCACTGACAAATGTTTTTAAAACGCATTTCAGGTAACACATTGTGAAAGCCAATTAGAAGCCAGCTGGACAGCACTGAAGGCTTGGAAAAGTGGCTATAAAAGTTACCTAAATAAAGAAGGCGTTTTAATTCAAATAAAATGGGATTTATCCCTGTAAATCAGCTTGTAATAAAAACTAGGGTTTTATCCCAATCTGTTTATTTATATAAGTGGTGGTATTTTACTCTGATAAACATTTCCTAACTACGGTCCTGATGAAAAATTTCGCTGCCAAATTAGACAACACACGATACCACCCAAACTGGCTCGCGGCCGCCCATTCCCCGGGAACCAGGGATCGGGGGTTGCGACAGGAGGTGGTATCAGAGCTAAGCCACTGATCCAGCCACAGAGGTGTTCTGCTGACATCAAAATGTAAAATGTTAGGAAATAAATTACGAAAATACGTGCAAAATTGCATTTATTTGTTATGTGTTATTTGACTATTTGTTAGTTTATAGTATGAGCGACCAAGGACCATCTGACGCGTATCGTCAATTGTCTGGTTCGCCTAGAAGCGAAGGCACCTCCTCTTCTCAGCCTGCCCTCTCAGGGTACTCTACTGATACGGAAGAAGGAATCTTTGTGTTTAAGGCTCAGTCAGAATAGCCATTTCCTCATAAAAAGAGGGGATGGTTCAGTAGAGGGGCACACGAGCATAGAAAACGTATGAAAAGTTACAGGAACAGAGGGTTTTAGCCGCACCCAAGAGAGAGACAGATGCCTATGCCCAGGATATGATAAATAGGGGTATAGCCAACATCCATATACTAGCAACCACTGCAGCTGACCCAAATCTGGAGCAAATAATAGCACCCCAATCACAACTGCCAATCCCTGACCAACCCATGGAGATAGAAAACCCTAAAAACCAAGTGGAGATGTATGACTTCAATCCGGAAGAAATCATTAGGGTACCAGCACCAAACCCCCTAGACCCAAATTACGACCCCTGGTGGGACGACAATAGGGACTTTGTGCAACGTTACCCAATACATGAAGACACACCCATGCAGAACATAGGAGCCTATCCAGGTATGGACCCTTTAGATCCCTATTACCATGATGACTACATTAGGGAAATCTTAGAGGATCCTTACCGATTTCAGGCACTTTCACCCCCATATCAGGAACCCGCACCCCAGATTCCGAACCCAGTCCTAGAACCTGCACCCTCAATGAGTGCAGAAAACGTACAAGAACTTAGGACATTTGGTGAGGAAATTTTAGAAAGCAGTGAGAGAATGCGACAGGTGGGAGAGCGACTCGTATGGAAATACGATGAGCGCAATATGGATTTTTGGATGAATCCATATCCGTGATGTGATGGAGGAGATGGTAATAGTAATAATAATATAATAATAAAATAAAATAAAAAAAATCAAATAAAATAAAATATGTGTGTACGGATGCCTATTACTATTAGTGTAATTCTATTTCAGTTGGTATTGTAATTTTTATTTCAGTACTAGTGTGTAATAGATGCATAATAGTAGATGAATAGAGTAAAAGTCGCAATGATCGACGTTTTTGACAAAAATGTTTGTCATGTGATTGACTATATAAATATTATTTTGTGATATTAATATGGGGTAAATGTTTAAAATTCAGATGGCCGACGAAGGAAATCAAGGAAATATGAATAACGATAACCAGAGTAACATTAACGTAGTTAATGAGAATCCGAGCATCAATAACAATGGAAACCAAATGGATAATAGTGCCGTTCAACACATAGTGGCACAAGGAATTATAGATGCAATGCCATTTTTTATTCAAACGGTTCAAGAAGCGAATAATAAAAGTAAACGTAGCAGTAAGCGACCAATTGAACCAGAACACAGCGTGAACAATGGACCCATACTTCAAGCGCCCATTCCCAAAAGAAGAAGAACCGTGCCTTACGGTTGTTCTTACAAAGAATTCTGGTCCTGTAAACCTATAGAATTCTCGGGCAATGAAGAACCCATTGTAGCTCTACGCTGGATAGAGAAAACAGAGGCTATTCTGAAAATAAGCAAGTGTGCTGAAGAAGACAAAATAATGTTTGCTTCTAATCTATTTAAAAACTCAGCCTTAGAATGGTGGAAAACTATCCTCCAGTCAAGAGGAAGTGATAGGGTATACAACATGGAATGGGAGGAATTTAAGAATATGGTAGAAATGAAATTTTGCCCTCCCAATGAAAAGGAACAGATAGCTAATAAGTTTCTTAACCTTAGAATGGCCGGGGTAGATAGTAAGGGTTATACTACCACATTCTTTGAATATGCTAGAATAGTGCCAACCCTTGCATCACCTGAACCAGTGTTAATCTCCCGTTATATCTGGGGATTAATCGGAGAGATTAGACACGTAGTCAAGGCAGCTAGACCTCAAACTATAGAAGAAGCTGTAGAACTAGCATTGACAGATGAATTAATCCGTACTAGAGAAGAAGAACAGAGGAAAAACCTAACCCAAAGGCTTACTCAAGAATTCCGTTCTGGGAATTTCAACCGCAGGAATATGGGTTCTACCTCTGCACCTTTCTGCAAGGTCTGCAAGAAAAAGCATTCGGGAAAATGCTCTACTCTTTGCAATTTCTGCAAGATGCCAGGACACAAGGAAGAAGATTGCAGGAGAAAATCCAGTAATGGACTATGCTACAACTGTGGAGAGAAAGGCCACATTAAGACAAACTGTCCGAAATTGGCTCCAGCTGTGAACAATAGGAACACTAAAAATGCTAGGGCATTTGTTCTGACTGCAGATGAAGCCAAGATGATTCCAGACGTGATAGCTGGTACGTTTTTAGTTATTGATGTCTTTGCTAAGGTATTATTCGACTCTGGTGCAAATCAAAGTTTTATTAATACTTTGTTTTGCAAACTTCTAAATCAGTCATTAACTAAACTACAACAAGAATGTCTAGTATAGACAGCTAATGGAGAAACTGTTAGGATTTATGAAATCTTGCAGGGAGCAAGAATAGAAATTTTAAATCATAAGTTTATGGCAAACCTTTATCCCATGAATCTGACGGGATTTGATGTTGTATTAGGAATGGATTGGTTAATAGCCAATAAAGCTAGTATTTTATGTGATCAAAAGTCAATTCAAGTAAATTCACCAAAAGGTAAAATGATCACAATAAAAGGAGATAAGCCCTCTAGGTCCACAAAATTCATCTCTACGATGAAAACTGCAAGTTATATAAGAAAAGGTTCTATAGTGTATTTGATTTCCATTATCACTAACACTAAAGGAAAAGAACTAAAAGACATTCCAGTGGTGTCCCAGTTTTCAGATGTCTTTCCAGAAGAATTATCAGGACTACCACCGGACAGAGAAGTTGAATTCAGAATTCACCTGCTACCAGGAACAGCACCAATTGCCAAAGCACCTTACCGTTTGGCACCCGCAAAAATGCAGGAATTGAAGAAACAATTAGATGAATTGTTGGAAAAACGATTCATACAGCCAAGTTCATCGCCATGGGGAGCGCCGATACTGTTCGTTAAAAAGAATGACGGATCAATGCGTATGTGCATTGATTACCGTGAATTGAACAAAGTCACGATTAAGAACTGGTACCCATTACCGAGAATTGATGATCTGTTCGATCAACTGCAAGGAGCTCGATTTTCTCTAAAATCGATTTAAGGTCATGATATCATCAATTAAAGGTACAGGAAGAGGACATTCCTAAGACTGCCTTTAGAACAAGGTATGGCCATTATGAATTTACTGTCATGCCATTTGGTTTAACCAATGCCCTAGCTGCATTCATGGACATGATGAACCGAATATGTAAGCCATATTTGGATAAATTCATAATTGTCTTCATAGATGATATTCTAATTTACTCTAAGAGTAAAGAGGATCATGCAAAGCATTTGCATGCACTTTTAAGTCTATTAAGAAAGGAAAAGCTTTATGCTAAATTTTCAAAGTGCGAATTTTAGTTAGAACAGGTACAATTTCTTGGACATCTAGTTAATCATGAAGGAATTCACGTGGATCCAACAAAAATCGATGCGATTACTAAATGGAAAACCCCTGAGTCACCAACCAAGGTTAGAAGTTTCTTAGGATTGGCCGGTTATTATAGAAGATTTATTCGAGATTTTTCTAGAATAGCCATTCCTTTAACTAAGTTAACCTGTAAATCCATTAAGTTTTAATGGGGACCAAAACAAGAAGAAGCTTTCAGAATTCTTAAGCAAAGATTAACTAATACACCCATACTAGCGTTACCAGAAGGAACTGAAGACTTTGTAGTCTATTGTGACGCTTCTAAGTTAGGTTATGGATGTGTATTAATGCAACGTCAAAAGGTTATAGCTTATGCATCTAGGTAACTTAAGAATCATGAAGAGAATTATTCAACCCATGATCTAGAGTTAGGAGCTATAATTTTTGCCCTTAAGATTTGGAGACATTACCTTTATGGTAGTAAGTTTACCATATTCACAGATCATAAGAGTTTAAGGTATGTTTTCGAGCAAAAGGAGTTGAATATGAGACAAAGACGCTGGATGGAGATGCTTAGTGACTATGATTGTGATATCCAGTATCATGAAGGAAAAGCAAATGTAGTAGCAGACGCTTTAAGTCGAAAGTATCATGAAAAACCAAAAAGGGTACGTTCTTTTAAATTTAATCTACAAGTAGATTTAAATGATCAAATAAGAGAAGCCCAAGAATCAGTAATCAAGGAAGATACTGAAAAGCTAAAAGGTATGCTAAAAGAATTAGAACAAGGACCAGATGGAATATGGAGATTCCATAAAAAGAGAATGTGGATACCTAAATTAGGAAACCTACGTCATCGTATATTAGAAGAAGCCCATAAGTCTAAGTATACGATGTATCCAGGAAATGATAAAATGTACCAGGATTTAAGGAAAAATTTCTGGTGGATAGGAATGAAGAAGGACATAGCAGCTTATGTTTCTAAATGTTTAACTTGTTCACAAGTTAAAGCTGAACACCAGAAACCCTCAGGTTTGCTACATCAATTAAAAATGCCAGTGTGGAAATGGGAATTAATAACAATGAATTTTGTTACTAAATTACCCAAAACAAGAAAAGGTAATGATACAATCTGGGTGATTGTAGATAGGCTAACTAAGTCAGCTCATTTCCTACCAATGAAGGAAACTTTCAGTATGGAACAGTTAGCTAAATTGTATGTAAATGAAATTGTTTCATTACATGGAATCCCTTTATCAATTGTTTCTGATAGAGATAGCCGCTTTACCTCTCATTTTTGGTCAAGTTTCCAAAAAGCCGTGGGAACTAAGTTAAATCTGAGTACAGCTTATCATCCTCAAATGGACGGACAAAGCGAAAGAACAATTCAGACAATGGAGAACATGCTTAGAGCTTGTGTAATCGATTTCGGAGGTAGTTGGGATGATCACTTACCTTTAATAGAATTTTCTTATAATAATAGTTATCACACAAGTATCAATGTTGCACCATTCGAAGCACTTTATGGACGAAAGTGTTGAACCCCAGTCTGTTGGGCAGAAATTGGGGAAAAACAACTATCTGGACCTGAGATAGTGCAAGAAACAACTGACAAGATTATTCAAGTCAAGGAACGACTGAAAGCGGCACGTGATCGACAGAAGAGCTAAGCCTTTAACCGACGCAAGCCATTGGAATTTCAAGTAGGAAATAAAGTATTATTGAAAGTCTCTCCTTGGAAAGGAGTGGTAAGATTCATCAAAAGATGAAAGCTAAGTCCCAGGTATATTGGACCTTTTGAAATTATTAGAAGAATAGGACCTGCAGCCTATCAGCTACAACTGCCAGAGGAAATGACAGGAATACATGATGTATTTCATATATCTAATCTCAAGAAATGCTTAGCTGATGAATCGCAAATAGTACCTCTTAAAGATATAGAGGTAAATGAACAACTCAAGTTTGTAGAAGGCCTCTACAGATTGAAGACAGGAAAGTCAAGAATCTCAAACACAAGAGATTAGTTCTAGTCAAAGTAAAGTGGGACTCCAAAAGAGGACCTGAGTACACATGGGAGCTCGAATCTAAAATGTAAAAGAAATATCCACATTTGTTCCAGTAGATCTCGAGGACGAGCTCTAAAACCAGGTGGGGAGGATGTAACAACCCTAAATAAAACCGACACCCTCATAATTTTTCTGACACCCTAATATATTTTAAAATGTCCCAATATATCTTTAAATACACCCCGTATGTGAAAACCGAGCCCGAAATACATTAATAGTATTTAAAATAAATAAAATCTGATTTTTTAAGCTGAGGCGGGCCGCGTAGAACCACCCCAACCCTTACGCGGGCGGTATAAAGGCTAAAGCCAGATTTCGTTGATTTTCTTAAGTTCAAGCGGGCCGCGTAAGACCCACGTTTAGTTAACGCAGGCCGCGTGAGATCATGATAGTGGCGCAGCCCGGTGATGACACGTGTCATCATCGTGTCAAGTCTAGTTGTTGATCCGGACAAGCTACGCTTTGACCGAGGTTTGACGCGGGCCGCGTAGACTCTTGCCTACTCTTACGCGGGCCGCGAGAGAGTCAAGATCAGCAACTATATAAGAAGAGCATCGGCTTTAATTTCCGATCGCTCAAAACTTTCTTTCTTACTTAAATTCTGAATAGTAGAGATAATACGCGGGTATTATACCCCCTAAGTAGTGAAGTTCTACTCCGTTGTAAGTACTATAACCGCTGGATACGTATTAGATACGCTGCCCGGTTGATCTAGGGTTCCGTAATGGCTGTCGTGGTTCTACCCGACGTAGTCATTGGAATGCAGTCTCGGTGAGGGTATTGCTAATGTTAAAATGGGTTATTATACTAACGCGTGTACATTTGTGTAAATTTTAGATTATCACCAGGAAACCCTTATGAAAAATCTAAGACAGCAATGTGAGTAATCTCCTTTTTGTTAATAGTTTTTACAAAACCTTAACTATTTTACAATGCAATTTAGCAATGATTGAGTCTTTGTAATTCTTCAATTACTGCCGGTATGTTGGGGTTTTGTATACAAAATGTACTACACTGTGAGTAGTAAGTCGGGATGACAATACGTTACCATTGGACAATGAGTTAGCCAATGTGTAATATGACCCACAAGTTAAGATTGACAGTACTAATGGAGTAATTGTGTAGATATAAACATTGTAATCGCTCTCAATACTGTTTAAATTTAATTAATGTTTCTTGATTAAACTGGGATTAACTCACCAGTATTTCCCACTGACAAATGTTTCTAAAACGCGTTTCAGGTAACATAATGTGAAAGCCAATTAGAAGCCAGCTGGACAGCACTGAAGGCTTGGAAAATTGGCTATAAAAGTTACCTAAATAAAGAAGGCGTTTTAATTCAAATAAAATGGGATTTATCCCTGTAAATCAGCTTGTAATAAAAACTTGGGTTTTATCCCAATATGTTTATTTATATAAGTGGTGGTATTTTACACTGATAAACATTTCCTAACTACGGTCCTGATGAAAAATTCCGCTGCCAAATTAGAAAACACACGATACCACCCAAACTGGCTCGCGGCCGCCCATTCCGCGAGTACCAGGGATCGGGGGTTGCGACAGTATACTTAGACTTATGGGCTTCTTCTAATATACGGTGACGTAGGTTTCCTAATTTAGGTATCAACATTCTTTTCTTATGGAATCTCCAAATTCCATATGTTCCTTGTTCTAATTCCTTAATCATTCATTTTAATTTTTCAGTATCATCCTTGATTACTGATTCTTGTGCTTTTCTAATCTGATCATTTAAATCTACTTGCAGATTTAACTTAAGAGAACGTATTCTTTTTGGCTTTTCATGATACTTCCGACTTAAAGCATCAGCTACTACATTTGCTTTTCCTGCATGATACTGGATATCACAATCATAATCACTAAGCATTTCTATCCAGCGCCTTTGTCTCATATTCAATTCCTTTTGTCCAAAAACACACCTTAAACTCTTATGGTCAGTGAATATGGTAAACTTACAACCGTATAGGTAATGTCTCCAAATTTTAAGAGCAAAAATTATAGCTCCTAACTCTAGATCATGGGTTGAATAATTATCTTCATGATTCTTAAGTTGTCTAGAAGCGTAAGCTATAACCTTTTGACGTTGCATTAACACACATCCGTAACCTAACTTAGAAGTGTCACAATAAACTACAAAATCTTCGGTTCCTTCTGGTAACGCTAGTATGGGTGTATGGGTTAATCTTTGCTTAAGAATTCTAAAGGCTTCTTCTTGTTTTGGTCCCCATTCAAACTTAATGGATTTACAGGTTAACTTAGTTAAAGGAATGGCTATTCTAGAAAAATCTCGAATGAATCTTCTATAATAACCAGCTAATCCTAAGAAACTTCTAACCTCAGTTGGTGACTCAGGGGTTTTCCACTTGGTAATCGCCCTGATCTTGGTGGGATCTACATGAATTCCTTCATGATTAACTAGGTGTCCAAGAAATTGTACATGTTCTAATCAAAACTCACATTTCGAAAACTTAGCATAAAGCTTTTCTTTTCTCAATAAACTTAGAAGAGCGTGCAGATGCGCTGCATGATCTTCCTTGTTTTTAGAATAAATAAGAATATCATCTATAAAGACAATTATGAATTTATCCAAATATGGCTTACATATTCGGTTCATCATGTCCGTGAATGCAGCTGGGGCATTGGTTAAACAAAATGGCATGACAGTAAATTCATAATGGTCGTACCTTGTTATGAAAGCGGTCTTAGGAATATCCTCTTCCTGTACCTTTAATTGATGATATCATGACATTAAATCGATTTTTGAGAGAAATCTTGCTCCTTGCAATTGATCGAACAGGTCATCTATCATTGGTAATGGATACCAATTCTTAATCGTGACTTTGTTCAATTCACGGTAGTCAATGCACATACGCATTGATCCGTCCTTCTTTTTGACGAAAAAAATCGGTGCTCCCCAAGGTGATGAACTTGGCTGTATGAATCCTTTCTCCAACAATTCATCTAACTGTTTCTTCAGTTCCTGCATTTCTGCGGGTGCCAACCGGTAAGGTGATTTGGCAATTGGCGTAGTTCCCGGTATCAAATGGATTCTAAACTCAACTTCCCTGTCTGGAGGTTGCCCTGGTAGCTCTTCTGGAAATACATCAGAAAACTGGGATACTACTAGAATATCCTTTAATTCTTTTCCTTTAGTGTTAGTGATTATAGAAATCAAATACACTAATGATCATTTCCTTATATAATTTGCCGTTTTCATCACAGAGATGAATTTTGTGGATTTGGAGAACTTATTACCTTTAATTGTGATCTTTTCACCCCTTTGTGAATTTACTTGAATTGACTTTTGATCACATAAAATACTGGCTTTATTAGCTATTAACCAATCCATTCCTAACACAACATCAAATCCTGCCAGATTCATGGGGTAAAGGTTTGCAATAAATTTTTGATTTAAAATTTCTATTCTTGCTCCCTGCAAGATTTCAGAAATCTTAATGGTTTCCCCATTTGCTGTCTCTACTAGACATTCTTGTGGGAGTTTAGTTAATGATTTATTAAGAAGTTTGCAAAATGAAGTATTAATAAAACTTTGGTTCGCACCAGAGTCAAATAATACTTTAGCAAAAACATCATTAACTAAAAACGTACCAGTGATCACATCTGGGATCATCTTTGCATCTTCTGCAGTCAGAACAAATGCTCTAGCATTTTTAGTATTCTTGGTATTCGCGACTGGAGCTAACTTTGGACAGTTATTCTTGATATGACCTTGTTCTCCGCACTTGTAGCATATCCTGTTGCTAATCTTTTTCCTGCAGTCTTCCTCCTTGTGTCCAGATATTTTGCAAAAGTTACAGTATATGGAGCATCTTCCTGAATGCTTCATTTTGCAATACTTAAAGTAGGGTGCAGAGGTAGAACCTACATTTCTTCCACGGTTAGAATTTCCAGAACGGAATTCTTGAGTAAGCTTCTGGGTTAGGTTCCTCCTTTGATCCTCTTCTTGTTGTACGGACTAATTCATATGTCAAGGTGTTGACTAGTTCTACAGCTTCTTCTATGGTTTGAGGTCTAGCTGCCTTGACTACATGTCTAATCTCCCCAATTGATCCCCAGATGTAACGGGAGATTAAAACTGGTTCAGGTGAAGCAAGGGTTGGTACTATTCTGGCATATTCAAAGAATAATGTAGTATAACCCTTACTATCTACTCCAATCATCCTAAGGTTTAAGAATTTGTTTGCTATCTGTTCTTTTTCATTAGGAGGGCAGAATTTCCTTTCTACCATGTTTTTAAACTCCTCCCATCCCATATTGTAAGTTCTATCACTACCTCTAGACTGGAGGATAGTGTTCCACCATTCTAGTGCTAAATTTTTAAACAGATTTGAAGCAAACATTATCTTATCCTCTTCAGCACATTTACTTATTCTTAAGACTGCCTCAGTCTTTTCTATCCAGCGTAGAGATGCAACGGCCCCTTCATTGCCTGAGAATTCCATTGGTTTACAAGACCAGAATTCTTTATAAGAACAACCGTAAGACACGGTTCTCCTTCTTTTGGGAATGGGCACTTGAAGTACGAGTCCATTGTTCACGTTGTTTTCAGGTTCAGAGGGTCACTTACTATCATGTTTACTTTTATTTTCGGCTTCCCTAACTATTTTGATAATATATGGCATTGCATCTATTATCCCTTGTGCCACTATATGCTGCATGGCACTGTTATCCACTTGGTTTCCATTATTGTTGTTGTTCGGGTTCTCATTAACCAAGTTAATGTTACTCTGGTTATCGTTATTCTGGTTTTCCTGGTTTACTTCGTCGTCTATCTGGATTTTAAACAATTACCAATTATTAATATCACAAAATAATTAATAATTTAGGTAACAACCACACAACACACATATTAACCAAAAGCGTCAAGCATTGCGACTTTACTCTTTTCTATTATAGTATGCGTCAAATACACACTAATACTAGAAATTTAAAAATTACAATACAATACTACTATGCATCGCTAACCACAAGGTGGTCTATACTACAACATTTATTATTATTATTATTACACATATATATTATTTTTTTCCATTATTATATTATTATTACCAACTACACCATCACATTACTGATCTGGGTTCATCCAGTAATCCATATTGCGCTCGTCGTATTTCCAGACGAGTCGCTCTCCTACCTGCCTCATCCTCTCACTACTCTCCAAGATCTCTTCTCCGAAAGTTCGGAGCTCATGCACATTATCTGCACTCATTGGGGGTGCAGGTGCTGGTACTGGGTCCGGGTACTGGGGCATGGGATTCTCCTGAGGGTACGGATTCTCTAAAATCTCCCTAATGTATTCATCGTTGTCGTAGTAATAGGGATCTAGAGGGTCCAAACCTATATAGGTTGCTAAGTTCGGCATGGGTTCGTCGTTTAACTGGTAGTGCGGCACATAATCCCTGTGATCATCGAACCATGGATCATAATCCGGGTCTAAGGGATTAGGGGCTGGTATCCTAGGTATCTCCTCAGGGTTGAAATCATGCATTTCTACTTGATTTTCAGGGTTATCTTCTATCTCCATCGGGTGAGTAGGGAATAAAGGTAAGGGTTGTGGGGCTACTAGTTGTTCCAGGTTTGGGTCGGCAGCAGTTGTTGCTAGGATATGGAAATAGCTAGGCTTCTATTAAGCATATCCTGTGTTTGGGCATCTGACTCTCACTTAGCGGCTGCTAGGACTCTCTGCTGTTGCAACTTTCGCATTCTTTTCCTACGCTCGAATGCTCCCTTACTGAACCATCCTCTCTTTTTTATGAGGGAATGGCTCTTCAGACTGAGCCTTAAAGACAAACACCCCTTCTTCATTATCAGCGGCATACCTAGAGAGGGCAAGCTGTGAAGAGGTACCTTCACTCCTTAGTGAATCGCACAACTGACGATACGCGTCTGAGGGTCCTTGGTCACTCATACTGAAAACTAACAAATAGTCAAATAACACACAACAGTAACATACAGATATGCATGTATTTCCATAATTAATTTCCTAACAATTTAAATAATATATTGATATCAGCAGAACACTTATGTGGCTAAATCAGTGGCTTAGCTCTGATACCACCTTCTGTCACAACCCCCGCCCCCTATCTGTCCCGGGAACGGGCAGTCGCGAGACCAATTGTGGTGGTATCTTTTTGTGTTTATCATTATTATTATTTTGGCAGCGGAAATTTCATCAGGATCGTAGTTAGGAAATGTTTATCAGAGTAAAACCACCATATTTATAAACACATGGGTAAAACCCAAGTTTCTTATTACAACATGTTTATAGGGATAAACCCTATTTTATTAAATTTAAAACATCGTCTTTTAGGTAACTTTTATAGCCACATTTTTCCAAGCCGTCGGTGCTCTCTAGCTGGCTTTCTTCTAATTGGCTTTTACATTTTGTTACCTGAAACGCGTTTTAAAAACATTTGTCAGTGGGAAATACTGGTGAGTGAATCCCAGTTTAATCAAGAAACGTTTTATTCTTAACAGTATGAGAGCAATCACATTGTGTATTTCTACACAATTACTCATTCAGTATTGTCAATCCTGACTAGTGGGTCATATTACACATTGGCTAACTCGTTGTCCAATGGTAACGTGTTCCACATTTTGCATACAAAACCCCAACATACCGGCAGTAATTGAATAACTACAAAGACGCAATCACTGCTTAATCGCATTGTAAAACATTTAAGGTTTTGTAAAAACAGTTTACAAAAAGAAGATTACTCACATTGCTGTCTTAGGTTTTCTGTAAGGGTTTCCTGTTGATAATCTATAATTTACACAGATGTACATATGTTAGTATAATAACCCATTATTTACATTAGTAATACCCTCCCCGAGACGGTATTCCAACGACTACGTCGGGCAAAACCCTGACAGCCGTTACAGAACCCTGGATCGATCGGGCAGCTTATCTAATACGTAACCGGGGTTATAATACTTACATTGGGGCAGAACTTTGTTAATTAGGGGGTATTATACCCGAGGATTATGCCTACTATTAAGAAATTCGAATGAAAGAAGTGTGTATGAGCGTCGGAAACTGAAAGCCAACAGCCCCTATTTATAGTTCTGGTCGACAGGTCTGTCGCCCCCCGCGACGCCCCAAGGCTTTAGCCTTCGCGGGCCGCGACGTAGGGTCCTAGGGCGTAGGGTGGTCCGGTCGTCAACCTAGACTTGACACGAAGCTGCCACGTGGCAGCTCAAGGTGAGGCTGCGTAGCAAGGCTGTCGCGCCCCGCGTAGGCCTTGTGCCTTTTCCGTCGCGGGCCGCGAGGCCATATATTTGTTTATTTTATTTGATTTTTGATAAAATTTAGGTATTCGGGGTCTGTTTTAGCGTATGGGGTGTATTTTAGCGCATATTGGGATATTTCAATTATTTTTAGGGTGTCGAAAATATTTCGAGGGTTGTTATACATGTGTTTCTATTATTTATCTTATACAATGCAATATTTTCAAATTCAAATTAATTTTCGATTTTTTTTTCTCACACCCACATCATACTAAATCTTTTCATACATTTACACATATGCATGATTTCAAAACGTCACTCAATTTTGTTTGCATTCTTCATAACACCAAAATGGAGACATATCATCGAGATATGAGTGATTTCCTTACCTTGACGATTAACTCCTTATTTTCTTAAAACGACCTCACTGACGAGTTAGGGGTGATTCCCTTACCTAGGTGATCGTTACCAAAATTTTCTTTCAAAAGAGACTTCATCATACAACACGATCAAGTTTTATACCTAAATCGTTTATCTTTCGTCGAAATCCTTACTCATGCAAATTTCAACATGCATTGTTTAATCAAATGTACTTCTTATCCTACAATCTATTTCCCCTTAACTCATATACACGAAATTCTTGATCATGCCTTAGAACGTTTTATTACCCGAATTTCAAAACCTTACGAAATGCTACCTATAAGTTTAATCGGTCCAATGAATCTCTTGCCCATGAACTTCATATTCGACTTAATCACTAAAACACGCTCACATTATACCATCATACTAAAGACTTCCATTCCCAATCAAAATCAAACCAACCTTTCTCACATATACTATTAAGACCTTATAGATATTATAAGATCGTTTTTACACAATGCTCTTTTCAACATCAACGAATCATTTGTTAAAACTCTTTTCAATGCTCACTAAGTCCCTTTTGCTAAATTTCTTTTCTAAGGATTAACGTTTCCACAAGAACCTCCAAAATTCAAAATTTCTTGTTTTGATGCAAATGAAGCGAACTTATTATTTTGGAAAACCTTTTTCCTACACCGCTCAATTCGTTATTCAAATTTCAAAAAAAAAAAACACGTGAGCAAGAAGACTTCATGGGGGCCGACAACATTCAACTTACGTAAACTCTTTCAAAACAAAAGTAGCATTTCCATTCATTACAAAATACGTTATGCATAACCGATGAGTACTTTATGTTCTCTTACATTTACAAACTATATTCTACCTTCCAAATCAAACTCAATCTGTTTTGATTCGATAAACTCAACGTTTCGCTTAAACAATTATACATGCATATCATCATACACGTTTTAGTCGATACCTCGCGACACTTTCATTTATATCATTCGTTTTACATACTCAACTTTCTCAAACGTTTTATATGCATGAATTCGTTATGCTTCAACATATACTATATACGCGATTTTTATTATTCGTACCTACACTCCTACTCATACGTTTTATGTTTATACTCACACCCACATGCGTATTTACACTTACACTTATACTTATGCTCATACTGTCTTTCATACTCATGATTCATACATTCGTACCCGTACGCGAGCGGAATCCGAGGGATTTGCTTACGTGGGTCCCATACATGCTTATGTACTACATTCGTACCCGTACGCGAGCGGAATCCAAGGGATTCGCTTACATGGGTCCCATACATGCTTATATACTGCATTCGTACCCGTACGCGAGCGGAATCCGAGGGATTTGCTTACGTGGGTCCCATACATGCTTAAACATAAACATGCTTATATATTACATTCGTATACGTACTCATTCTTACTTTCAAATACCCTAACTCATACAAAATTAGTACAAGTTATGTGGATCATACAGCGGTCAATATAATCGTGGGTGCACACGGGATTATAGTGATGGGTGCATGAAAACCATAGAGTGTACTATTGTGTATGGTAAGACACGGAACGTAATACGACATCGAGTAACGAGACGGACGTAACATGGTCAAAACATTGTGGATATACCGCTGGTACTTCCTATATATAAGTGTTTTCACCATGTTACCAAACTTTCGTAAAACATGCCATGAGAAATTTGGTGTTTTGTAGACCTTTTAGACCTGAAGCAAACTGTAAACAACTTGCAAATGCATTATATCTGATTGTCCATGACGAGATTTCATTCTTAACACATCATTTTCATTTTTCTAATACACACGCCATTCTTATACTCTTATTCGTTCATTAGATCGATCATTCACTCTCGCAACTCCATTAATCTTCGCCTTTCAAACAAACCTCGTTTACTATCAAATTTGTTTACGCGTTCCAATTTCTAAAAGTAATTGCTTACTATTTAAAATTATATCTTTCCATCCTTCACTTAGATGCAAACATACTTAGTTGGCCTTCGCCTTCCAAAATCATTTTACTTAAAATACCTAATGTTCTCGTTCCTCATCAATAAATAATTTCTTACAAACAAATGATCTATTATTCTTCTTTGAAATCAACGAAATTCTTCTTACAATCTATAGTGCGGCCACACGTTTCGTCAAAATGCTTACCGATTTTATACGAAAGTATTACTGTTTAGATACCATGTTTTAATATCTCTTCATTTAATTACTCGAACTTGCTTAAAACCCGCTTACCTACACGCACAATGCACGTTTCACTTATGCTTAATGCCTCAACTATTTCAGTCAAACGAACTCTTTTTACAAACCTATCTCTTCGTTCTTCAAAAGTTCATACTTTTCAAAACATCTCAAATTTCCAAGTCTCAAATTTTAAAACAATCGTCTTTTGCCAAAAAAAAAATCTTTCCAAGTTTTCCTCTGGAATAAATTTTGGGAGGAAATTACCTAAAGGAGGGGAGACTGTAACGCTCCGCTTTTTCATAAACATCCTAACTTAGAAAGCGTGTCTTGTAAATCTGTTCTTGGAAACCTATTCCTCTCATAATCGTATTTTGTAATATCATCGTAAATCCAAGGCTTAAATCGTAATAAACTCTAGAGTTTTATCTCAAATTATACGCTATTAGTCATTCATGCTTATGTAATTTTGATTCATTCTCCGAGATTCTTGTAAAATATACCGATACTTGTCTTACACATTCGATTCGTACATGTTTGATACTTAATTACGACATTCATACGCTTAAACTGTAACAGCCCGACTTTTTGAAGTCAAAGTACAAGTGAAAGTCAAAGTCAAAGGAAGAAAAGATTGCTAATTCGATCTGTCATTCCTTGCTTAATTATCACTTGTACTCTTTGACTCGATAATTGATATTTTAGTTTACGTTGTTTTAGTTGTATTATGTGGAGTAACAATGCAATAAATGCAGTTAAATGCTAATCTACTTAACGCTATCTCATCGCAGTTCTGGATATTGTTTTACATATGTGTGCTATTATGTGTTACTTGTGCATGTTTAATTATGTTGAAGGTGTTAATCACAAACGCAATCACAAACTCTATCGCAACGCAATCTCATTGTGAACTGGAAACGCAAGGTTACTTATGTTGTTATATGTTAGTTATGTTATTTGTGTAACTATTATTTAAAACTATAGCATCGCTTATTCGACACTCGCTTAAACGCATCGCAACGCTCAATGCACGAAACAAAAAGTCAGCAACCAACTCTCCAAAGCCCTTCGATCGAATGACCCTTCATTCGAATGGTCATCCGAACGGATGACCATCCGATCGGATGGCTATCCTATCGAAAGGCCATCCAACCCACTAACTCGCACTGTCTTTCTCCTCATTCCCCTATAAATACCCGCCTGTCACATCACTGTTTACGTGATGTGACAGCTCTCCTTCGACCAACGCATTCTCGGCCCTTTTTCTCCCGATTCCTCGCGATTCTTGTAAGTTTTCGTCTCAAATCTTGTACTTCCTTGATCTACATATGCTTTCTCATCAATTTCACCATCAAATCTCAACTCTTCACCATGAAATCTGTGGATTTGGGCTGTTCTAGGATGATGTCATCATGGGTTCCCATGAACACCAAAGTGTGACCTCATTCCACCAAGAACAACTCAGATCTAAAGGATTTCTACAATATTTAAACACTGATTTCTCTAAAAACTAAACATTTTCCAACTAATTTCCACTTCACTTCAATGTTCTTAACTTTTTACTCGAAAATCGATAGAATCTGAGCTTGCACAGGCCTTCTACTCGTTCTCTAATGAATTGCCGGTCTGAGAACGGATTACTATCGAAGAGATGACCGACTTAATGGGTTGAACATGAAGTTCCATCAAGAACAGTTACTGATCGGACGGGGTGATCCCCATCTGATCGGATGACTTAGACTTGATGGGGTTCCCATTGTTTGACACGTTGTCACACCGTCTCGGTCGAACTGCAACTTTCTGAACTTAACGGATTTTAAAAGTTTTCAAATGAACAGGTCGCTGAACGGATGGCCGTCCGATCGGATCACCATCCGATCGAACGACGGTCCGAATGGATAACTTGTGATTTTTCAACACTTAAACATTTTGCAAAACTACAAAGAATATCAGTCCCAATGAATATATCAACCGATCGGATGACCATCCGGTCGAATGAATATCCTATCAGGAGACTGAACCTTTGAAACATCTCACTCGAATGGATCGCCATCCAAGCGAACGACCATCCGTCCGGACGACCTGATAGGTAGAGATACTTCTCATCTTTTAAAATGCTACAACGAAAACTTCAAAGTTCACATCATACACAAACAGATCCATCCCAAACGGACAACCCTCCGACCGAATGGCCACCCGTCCTGAAGGTCATCCGACCGGATCACTATCCGTCACTTGTTCCACTCGACACCGTTTCACGCACCGTTCAACATTATACTGTCGTTATCTGATCAGGCTAACTCTCCAGCGCTCCCTTCAATCCAAGACTGTGTTTAGTTATTAAACACGATCTGTGAGTATACTCGATCCCTTTTTGCTTAACGCACTTTTGGGTGTTACATACGTTACTTATATCAAATCACATCTATCACACAACGCAAACACTTTTATACACTAACTACTCTGCATGTTATACGTGTTACTCAATGAATGCTTGTATGTTATGTTTACACAGTGATTGTTGCCTGACACCTTAGCAACGCTAGTACTATAGTTTGGACTCAGCACCTGTCGTGGACAGAGGTTGTTAAGGGTTTTACTTCACGTGTCACAGTGGTGATATGTGTTGCGCGTTCTACAACTTGCAGTCATGTCTGTGCATATTTCATTGTCGATAGCTTACATGCTTCACTTTTCAACATGTTACATGCTGGTTATGCGTAAACCGCTTTCGCTACTATTATTCTATTAAACTTGTGTGCTCACCTTTACACTATGTGTATTGACCTATTTTAACGTATGTGACAGGTGTTTAGGATGCTTATGCTTGCTTGCTGTCATGGAATCAAGTTAGGTGGTCTAGAAACAAATCAAACAATTTATGAGTTGTCGAAACTATGATTTGTCTTTGAGACCAACTATGTCTGTGATAACTGCTTTTATTTGATATGTTATGGTATGGGACGTAACGTTAAATATCTGGTAATTTTAGTTATGGATTCTCTTGGACAATCTGTTTCGCTCAGTGCCTCACCTCGAATTTTCCGCCATCGGTTGGGGTGTGATAGATTGGTATCAAAGCCATAACTGTAGGGAATTAGGCAAGACTCGACCTAGTCCGAGTCGATGTCTTAGAAACGACCTATTTATAGTCTATGAACCAACATACCGCCTTGTGCGAACCCGGTAAGGGTTCTGTGCGAGCCTATTACTGTTATTTGATCGACTCGCGAACATACTACACTCCATCGGCCTTTCCTAAGGACGAGTACTATCACTTTGCCTTTCCTAAGGCAAGCACGATACACATGAATTTTCGAAAACAAACGAGTGATGGGATCGAGATTAGGTGTGAAAACCGCAAACTCTCGATTAAATCGCTCGTTCGACGCGCATTTTTATTATAAACACGATAATTTGCATTGAATGAGGAGTGAAATCCATACTTCGACGCAAATCTCCCTCTCTATCTCGTGATTCTCTCACAAAAACAGGAAGGCAGTCGTTAAGTCAGGGGTGAAACCCGAACCTTGATGACTTGTTCCGTTCTTTATGTTGGTTTTATAAAACTCTCACCAAAGTCTCGATGGATTCTAATGACTCGAGTGCGTAAATAACCGAAAGAATGTGTGCCATTCACCGTATGATTCTGGTTTAACTGGGGGCAGTCCCGCTTGAAATGGCCTTCAGCCCCACATTGAAAGCATCCCCTATTGTCTCGCTGTTGTTGTTGTTGTTGGTTTCGTGGAGCTAGTGGCTGTTGTTGCTGGTTCTGATTCGCAGGCCTTGAGCTCCTGCAATCTTTAGCTTCATGACCCATCTTGAGACATCTCTGACAGCGGCCCTTGCGACATTGACCACTGTGGTGTCTGTTGCACCTGTTACACAGTGGGTGAATTCCCCGATATCCACTCTGCCCCTGACCACCAGACGATTGCTGACTCGGACTCTGGTAATCACTAGTCTTGCGCTGCCGCTGTACTTGAGACTGTACGGTAGCTGAACCCCTGCTGGAATCCCCTTCCCATTTCCACTTGTTGTCACTGGGAGTAGCAGGAGTAGCTGGAGTGGTAGCGGTAGTGGTAGCGCTGATACGTTTAGGCAGCCTATTCTGTTCCACTGCCTGATCGGTGAGGCGATGAGCTAACTTGACGATCTGTTGAATGGTGCCAAGATTCGCTGAGGTTACGTGACTTTGAATTTCCGGCACTAGACCATTGAGATACAGTTCGATACGCTTAATGGGAGGGTCTACCATAGTAGGACATAGAATAGCCAACTCATTCGATCTTTTGGTGTACGCTTCAATTTCTGACCCCGTCATTTTCAAGTGGTAAAACTCTACCTCCAGCTTATGAATGTCATCACGGCTACAGTATTCCTCTTTGATCAATTCCTTAAAATCATTCCAGGGTGTGGCGTTAGCAACAGCCAACCCTAACATCTGAACTTGCGCATTCCACCAAGTCAGCGCAATGCCTTCTAGAGTACCAGTGGCGTACTTCACCCTGCGAGCCTCAGGGCATTCACACATCTCAAAAACGGACTCGAGCTTTTCAAACCAACGGAGAAGTCCAACCGCTCCTTCCGTGCCACTAAAAGTAGTAGGACGACAGTCCATGAAAGTTTTGAAGGTGCAAACAGGTGGTTGACCTATTGGGTATAAGAATCAGAACAAAGTTAAACACAAGAGTTGGTTTAGGAGTGTAGGATCTAAAGATCCTAGTGTGAGTTACAACTGCAGGGTATACCTCCTGCTTGTGCGGCTGCAAGTGCCGCAGCAACTCGCTCGTTAATGAGAGCCGTCAACTGGGCTTGTGTCATGTTAATGCGTCCAGCCATGATCTTCATAGCAAATGTAACATTGGTGAGAGAGGTTCGCAAAAGTGCGATGACAGGAGAGAGTAAGCACACAAGTGTTCTCATGCAATAGTGTTAAGTTAATCTAAGCATACCCTGAGCAAAGTTCTATGCAATTCTAGCAAGTAGGCAATAAAACATGTACCATATTACCTAGGATGTTGAGTCTTGCACGTGGAGCGAGGCGTCGTTGTGGATTGTTGAGCACTGTTCAGGTTATAGTCTGGTTTTAACAAAAAGTTTTCCCTTATTAAAACCTAGTTCACTATAACCAATGGCTCTGATACCAATCTGTCACACCCCCAAAATCCACACGCGGAGTACCACCGCTTGGAGGCGTGACTGACCAGGATCAAGCCACCAATCATATTGAACATATAAGTAAATAGTAAATGTCATTCATCAATACGATAGGTGTTTTCAAAAACCAAACATAAACAAGTGTGTAGCGGAAGCAATAATGTAAAAACCCAACATAAGTATTAAGTTGAAGTGTCACAAAAGAGTGTATCATAACATCCAAAATCCGTGCTCACAACGATCGCGCCTCCCGTGCAAGCTCCAAGAGTACCTATGGTCCTGCAAGGCATGTAACAGAGAGTCAACAACTAGTTGAGCGAGTTCACAGTTAATAGTTCAGTAATTGTAATAGTATAGTAAGCCTTGTGTTCGTTCATTAAGTCATGTATCGTTTTAGTTCGTATCGCGGCCCTCTAGGTATGTATGCGAAGATTAAGGGAAGTTTCCCGAGTATGCTAGACTAGGTATATTTGTATCGCGGCCACCCGGCATGTGTGCGAAGTTTAGTGTATAGTTCGCAGCCTTCCTAGGCATGTGTGCGAAGATTAGTCATATTATCGCAGCCAACCCCGACGTGTGTGCGAAGATCAGTTCTATTAGTATCACTAGTCTAGTCGTATCTTATCCATAATCCTCCCTCACCCGAGGACCATATAACTAAGTTCCATAAGCTAGGTATGCACCAGTAAGTAATCCAAACCCATTCCCACCCTGGGAACCCCCTGCCTTGGCTGTGTGAACTCACCTTGGTTTGCTCGGTATGCTAAGTATGTCCTCACAGTTAATCAATCACGTCCTAAAGTACGCACATGTACATAATCAGTTTATATTTACGAAGTTGGTACGTAAGTATAGCCATAGTGGACAACGCATCAATAATCACCAAGTAGCACATTGCACGTATTCATGATCATACAAGTCAGGCATAGCATCTAACAGCAGTTAGTTAACTCAGTTAAGTTTTAACAGAATCAAATTACCAAACAGTTTACCCAGTCGGCGAAACACCCCTGTTTCACCGTAAAACCCTTTGACGAAACACTTCCCTTTCGTCGATCACATTCTTGGCGAATCACACTGCTGTTTCGTCAATTACCCTTGGCGAAACACAAATTCTGTTTCGCCGCACATTCCATTTCGTGACCCAATTCAGTTACGTCGATTAATCAGTTACGTGCAGAAACCCTAACAGCCGTCAACAACAAGCAGAAATCATACAGAAATCATTTAGCACAAAATCATCATACATTATAATACATAGAACTTGTAACCGATTAAACCATACATTACGAATCCAAAATCATCTTACGCATATACTCATATTTGATCCAGCAATCAAGCATATACACAACATGTAAAAAGAAATCAAAGGACAAAGAAACCGATTAGACGAGCACGCACTAACCGAGATATCCGGGATGAACAAGGGAGGATTAGAGAGAGAAAGATGATGGTGGGAGATGGTTATCGCCTTCACACAGTGGAGAGTTCTAGGGTTTCTTTTTCGCCAAAAGTGTGAAAACAGAAGTCGGTTCACGTTTTAATATACAAATTTACGTACTGGGCCCGTAGTGGGCCTCGGCGAATCACTGGGCCGGCGAAACACTTTTGTTTCGTCGAGATGTTCTATGGCGAAACACACTGTTTCGTCGAGTTGTTTGATGGCGAAACACATCTTGTTTCGTCGGGTCCTTTCATGTGTTAAACAGTTAAGTTTTTCAACAGGTTTCATGTTATACAACCAAACACAAAATCATGCAAACACAATGCGTTTCATTATAATATAGCGTGTACAGTTACAAGTTAAACAACTACACAGTCAAAGTCAACGTGCATTTAATGCGAAAGTGAAAGTCGGGAACTCGAGTTGTCACATTATCCCCAACTTGAAAGAAATTTCGTCCCGAAATTTGGCATGCGGTTACTGAGGAAGCTAGGTAAGTTGTGTCGTTTACTGGTTTTCCTGGGGTGTCACAATTGCGTTTTACGTAAAACACATTTTTATGTGTTTTTAGTCCTTTGCGTTTTAGAAAGTACATTTTCTTTTGAGTTTTTAGGCTATTGCGTTTTAGAAATAAGACATTTCTTTGTGTTTTCTGGCCATTGCGTTTTACAAATAAGACATTTCTTTGTGTTTTCTGGCCATTGCGTTTTACAAATAAGACATTTCTTTGTGTTTTCTGTGAATTGCGTTTTAGAAAAATGTCATTTTTAAGGGTTTTTTTTTTCATTGCGTTTTACGTAACTGAGGGTTTTTCTATTGCGTTTTACGCAACTGGATTTTTAAAAAAAAAATTTGAAAATATAGCAACAGTATACTCGTTTTAAAGATAAAAAAACGCTCGTTTTTTTTTGTGCAATTTTTATAAAAAAAATAATGTCGTATGAAAGAGTTATTAACGTTTAAAAAATGAGGGGGATTGGAGGAGAGAGAAACTATTGGCTTGCATTGACTAGAATACCCCTAAACAAACTCATGCGCCTTTTTTATTCCCTTTAATTTCCCTGATTTAATTTTAGCCATTGATTAACTAAATGGATGGTTAAGATCACTTCCTAGCCTTATTAGCCAAATAAACTTCCTATCATATCTCCACCATTTTATTTTACTCTAAATGATAATAATGACGACACAAATATACATATCAAACATATTCTTACACGGATGGCTAGTTGGACCGCCTAAGCCACTGGTTTAATGTTCTCATGTCGTTAAAAAGCCAAACGGGTTTATATAATTGATAAAAAAAAAAAAAAAAAACAAAAAAAAACAAAAAAAAAACAAAGTGTTCCAAAAATATATTTAAAGGAGGTTTTTATGCAATCATGCATCCTAATTAATATTATGTGGTGTTACCCTTCTTTTTATTTATCTTGAAGTACCTTGAACAAATTCGAAGTTACACGTATAACGTATTTCTTTCTCACACTACACCCTTGTAACATCCTAAATTTCGTGAAATATATTTGCAATATTTGTATTTCTTATTAACGTGTATATTTGCAATATTTTATTTCATATTAGTTTTTTCTGTGGATCCTTTGCACGTGTTAAATTTAACAAAATAAAATCCAAGTGTTAGATTTAACAAAAATAAAATCCAAATTTAACAAAAATAAAATCCAAGACGGAAAAGATTACAAAAAGGTGTTACAGCCCCTCCTATCATTTGATTTAGTACCATTACTATAGTACTATTATATTCATGTTTTTGTATCACAATACTTTATTTTTATTAATACATATTTTACGATCTATTAGAAGAAAACATGCAGTAGTAAAAAAATTCTTAAATATTTTGTATTTTTCTTCTAAACAAGTGGGATTCCCGCGCTTCGCGGCGGGCTTACGGTCGGCATCAACTCGATTCGTTAAAGTACCAGCATCGTATCGGCTCGGTTCTTATAGCAACCAAAAGAGATACACCCAAAAGGATATCTTCACGTGTTTTATATTGATCGAAAACTATAAAAACAAATACCGATACTAGTACCGATGCTATTTAGTCGGGGCATCAATTCGGTCACTAGCACTCGCTATAGCTTACAGTACTAATAATATTCTATTGCCAATACAACTTTATTTTCAATTAGTTTGTACCGTCACATCGAGAAAATCATAAAAACGAATACAATAATGGTACCGATATAGTTCGAACAGTATGGTTCGGTTCTTCACGGCATAGAACAAAAAAATCAACTATATTTACCTATTCGATTAAAAATTTTATCGAATCGTATTTAAATTAAGCATGTCACAGCGGTGTATTCAAAATTTTATATTATGCAACTCATGATAACAAAAAATAGTAATCAGTCTAACTGTATACAAAAAAACTCAATGAATTTTATATCGTCATGTCGAGAAAACCATAAAACCAATTATAATGCTAGTATCGATTTCGCTCGAATAAAAATATTAACGAATCGTTGATAAAAAATAAACACGTCGCAATGATGTATTCGAAGCTTTAGTAAATGTCATATTATATTACTCAAATAATGAAAAGAGTAAATACCTTATAAAACATCATATTATATTGCTTAAATAAAAAAAGGTAAACGACATCATTTTATATTACTGTGTACAACTCATTTTTAAATGAAATTTATGTCTAAAAATAGATAAAAATAAGCACATCAAAATTGCATACTCGGAATTTTATAAAACATTGTATTTCTTTAGATTATAAGCGAAAAACAAAGTCTATCCAAAAGAGATTGCAAAAATAAAAATATTATAATATTTATATTAAAAATAATCAAATAAATAAAAGAAAAAACAAAAAGTATTAGATCACTCCACTAACAATTCAATTTAAAAGTAAAATAATTAAGAAAAAGAAAACTAAAATATGCCATTGGTTGAAATGGACTAATTAGAAAAATAATAATAAATAAATAAAAACTACTGTACAAGTACTTTGAAAATGTAAGGTATAGAAACATCATTTATATCCAACCAAACCTCTAAATATCATATTGCATCATGACGACTAAAAATATCACATTTACTCATTTTAGGGTGATTGGGCACTCCCGCGATGGAGCTATGGGTTTGACGGACTCAACCAGAACACCGTTACAACCCTTTTGATCCCACGGTGATGGAGCTTCCATGGGTTCATGAACCAGTGACTAATGGATGCAAAATTTGAACATAATCAAGTTCAAAACATTAACTTTACACGTGTAGCCATTGGATTGGTGTAAACCGAAAGGGGTTCAAGTGGTGAGCTAGAATATCGCCGTAACTAATTTAATCTCATAAGGGTTCAATTGATGGAGATAAGGTGTCACAATAGGATTGGTTGATGGTGAGGGTTCAAGTGATGGAGATGAGGAATGCCCCGTCTCCCCCTTAATTTATTTATTAAAAATAAGTCGAAATATATGACCATTTTTACCCTTAGTTTTTTTCAATTATTTTACATTTACTCGATTATATCTGAAATCCTTCACAAAATATATAATATAGTCCAATCAACCCAGTCGGTCCGATTCTGAATACAATGATTTTTCCATGTGCAACTTGACTAATGTGAATGAAGGTCATGAGGTTGAGTAGATGACAAGAAGACCCACGTTTTACAAATTAAAACAGTAACACAACTACGCTTAACATCTCCATCTCATCGCATTTTAGTTGCTTGGTGCCCATTGGCCAGTCGGGAACAAGATCTAGCTTACGACCTGCAACATAACCACGTCGTATGCATAGTTAAAAATAATACTAATTTATGTATCTAAAATCGGATGGGCAGGTCAGGTATAAGCTAAAAAACATACTTGTCAAACCGCCCAGGTGGGCTTTCAGCTCCACTATGGCCAGGACTGTCCCTGCGCATATCAGGGCTCCTCCTTTCACGTGGAGACTCGATAAGTCCTTCACTCCGAGGACTCACAATTGCACCTTGTTCATATTCAGGGCTCACCCTCTCCTTTGGGCTGGCATCACGACGATGATCAGCATTCCGGGCCCTTCCCTTTCCATTGACACCAGGACCATAGTCAGGGCTGCTACGATCCTTGCGGCGTGGGCTCGGGCTACGACCTCTTCCACGACCATAGTCAGGGCTGCCCCGGTCGCGTCCACGCCCATAGTCGGGGCTGCCCCTCTCTCTTGTATATGGACTTGGTGACCTTCCCCTCTCGTCACCTCTCCTATGAGGTGACCTATCACGACCTCCCGAACCATTCCCGTTCTTTCTGTCATCATCATCTCTTGCATATTCAACAGTTATAACCCGATCCATCAGCTTGCTGCACATTATAAAAACCAATGTTTTAAAAAGCGGTATTTTAGTCGTACCTGGTTAGACTCAGAAATGGTTCAACCGATTGAACCGGATTGTTCCGGGCGGTTCAACCGTGTTGACTAATTAACTCTATAAATCCATAAAATACAATTTCAACTCATAAAATATCCAAAACTACATCATTCCATAATAAAAAAATATTCCAAAAGTTAATCCATAATCAAAAAATCATCCAAAAGTTCATGATTAATCAAATACCCATTATATAGCAATTTGCAAACACTATAACAATTAACAACATGAATGATTGAACAAAAGTAAAAAATGTTGAAAAACCCAATGATTTTCTTTCTTTGAGTGAGGAAGAAGTTCGATCGATCTGGATTGTCAATTGTGAGCGCTAAGTTTTACACTGTTACTAAGAAGGTAAATAGTCACATTTTTTAGGCACCTAAAAATTAAAGGTTCAAAATTTTGACCTTTGGCCCGGTATGAACCGATACTGGCATACCGGTTTAAACCGGTATAACCCAATTTACGGGCGGTACAACTTCTTTGTCGTTTACTTAGTTTACCGGTATGATTCGTGCCGGCCATGCATCCGGCATCCGGTTTAACCGGTTCAACCGACCGGTTTAAATCGGTTTTTAAAACATTGATAAAAACATGAATCATTCAAATGATCTATTCCCACATATTAGGCAAAATCTCTACAGCATCTTATACACTATAGGCTGCAACTTCGAATCAGGTAATGGCATACCCTAACGAGCAAAATAGGTCAGACTAAAACCAAAAAGAGAATGGGTCAAACAAGTTGAAGATCATCCCCGGTGTATTTTTTTTTTAATACTTATAGCCTCCTAAACCTTTTTTTTTAATAAATTAGATGAGTTAATTGCTCGGATGGTCCCTGTGGTTTCAAGTTTTTTCACGTTTAGTCCCCACCTTTTGAAAATAGCAGGTATGCTCCCTATGGTTTGTCATTTTGTTACTCGGATAGTCCCTGAGTAGATGTCAGTTAGTTTGAAAATAGCAGGTATGCTCCCTATGGTTTGTCATTTTGTTACTCGGATAGTCCCCAGAGTAAATGTTGGGGGACTATCCGAGTAACAAAATGACAAACCATAGGGAGCATACATGATATTTTCAAAAGGTGGGGACTAAACGTGAAACCACAGGGACCATCCGAGCAATTAACTCTAAATTAGATTATACAGTAATTTTTGCAATGAAATTCAAAGCATTTACTATTTATAAAAATGTGTACAAGTCAAGCCATCTCACACTACAAAACATCCCATTTTGACACATTACACAAGCTATCAGACCCGCCGCTACTACTATACCTCTGATTTGTAGCTTCAAGAGCGTTGGTGGCATCCTCCTGTGACTCAAACTGTATAAAGCCAAAATTCTTTCTGATCCTTATATTCAAAACCTTACCATATGAATCAAAGTGTCTCTCCAAATCCCTAGTCCTAGTATTATACGGATCAAAATTGATAACAAACAAGGTTTTTGAGGGCCTTGAATTTGACGAAGACTTTCTAGAGATTGCAGGTTGCCTGACATTGCGTTCTTGCTGCAAGATCAAACAGGGAAATAATTAATATCTGATTAAAGCTGTTAAGAGTACAAATAGGACAATGATTTTAAATGTTTCATGCCTTTGACCACTCAACACGAAGTCTGCGTCCCTTCCTCCCAAACTCATAGCGGTCAAGTGCACGAATTGCATCGTCAGCGTCCCTTTCATCTTCCATATAAATAAAAGCAAACCCTGTAAAAAGACAACAGATAAAGTCATATACAATTTCCAGCATGAAAGGATGATATCCTCCGAGTTGCTGACATTTGCATACACAGTCTGACTGACCCTATGTAAAAGACCAACATGTTAAAGCTAGATAAATCAGCAACAGACCTTGGTCTATGAACTAAGGGATGTCATGGAACTAGAATCCAAGGATGGATAGTAAAAAAAAGGTGCCTTCACCCTCTATTTTGTTGCTTTTAGCTGCTAACATTCTGAAAACGATTACGTGGAATGGAAGGCAACAATGTATGTGGTGAATGTGTGATGGTGGAGATAATGCCAAAGTGAATCAGAATCAGAATCAGAAGCGGAATGGCACTTCTCATGGCCTGGAATGATCATCCAGAGAAAATCCTGCGTCAAAGAATTATTTGAGTATTATTCTCTTAAACACATCCCAAGTCGCGTGTTTCGAACGACGTCATCCACTGAACCACGTTCACACCATAAACACTCAATACTTTCGCTTTGCAGATCATGTGGTCCGCTCGTGTCAAGATATAGATCAAATTATTGTTTACTTACCAACAGTTTGTCTAAGAATATCCATGTACAATTGAAGTTATATAGTTCACAAGAGCAGTATGTGAAAGTTAAAAAAGTGAAGTGTGTATCCAATAAAACATATCTATAAATGTATAATCACATTATATTATACTACATATACATTTAGAAGATGGGGGGAATAGTGCCAGGCAGCTGCCTGGCACTTCCCTATTGGACCGAACTAAATTTAATTTTATTTTATTCCCAGTTTAAAATTACGCTTTCGTCCTTCGTTTAAAATTACGTTTTTGCCCCCAGCTCAAAATAAAATTATACATTTGCCCCTAGCTTAAAATTACGCTTTTGCCCTCGGTTCAAAAACTCACTTTTAATTTTGTTCCCAGTTTAAAATTACGGTTTCGCCCTCCGTTTGAAATTACGTTTTTGCCCCCAGTTCAAAATAACATGTTTTTTCCTCTAGCTAAAAATTAAGATTCTGCCCTCAGCTCAAAATTACGTTTTTGTCCACAGTTCAAAATAAAATTATGTTTTTCCCCCTAGCTCAAAATTATGATTTTGCTCTCAGTTTAAAATTATGATTTCGCCCGCAGTTCAAAATATAGTTACGATTTTGCCCTCTGTACAGACATACATGTTATGAGAGAGAAATATTCGGCTTATTGCCCCGCAACGCGGGCGGGGCAAAAACTAGTTAAATACAAAAACCTAAGTTCCATATTAGAAAATAGAGACCTTTTTATAAGTGAACCTTTTTATCATTTTTTGTAAATTTTCAAAGTATTTATTTGATGTAAAACGAATTATAGAAAACTGCCTTTGATGCTTAGAAGAAAACACAAATTAATATAAAGTGCTATAACTTCATGGGATTACAGAGACAAGATACATGAAAGAACATTATAACAAGGTAAATTACCAGACTTCATATCCACTCTATCAACTTTTCCATATTTTCGAAAAAGTCTCTCCAGGTCACCCTGCCGTGCATCAAACTCAATGTTTCCGCAGAAAATAGGCCTCATTTTACCCTACAAAAAAGAAGAAATAAGATATTACATTAGAAATATATTATAATCTTATAAAAAGGGCAACATGAATCATGCAAAAACTGACAATTAGTGACACCAATTATATAGGAGCGATAGATAAGCTCAATGCCCAAAATGTTAATCGAATACAATGACAAAGTAGAAGGCTACAACTGGCTGAAGGACAAATAACTTCCCGTTATAAACGCAATTAAGCGGAGTGGATAACTGAATTAAGTTTTATCCGTCCTAACCTAACCCCCCCCCCCCCCCCCCCCCCCGCGGTAAGTCTTCCGGATAAGTGTTTATGTAGTTCTCTGCTTGAAATTGGTTATGTATTGCCCCACTATCTTTCTAACTCCCATTATATATCACGGACAAGTGCATTATCCAGCTCTGGTTATCAACTTAAATTTGATTCTATTTATTATTATATAAATTCTACAAATCAATGAACATATCTACCTTCACCACCAACAAGCAACAGGCCAACTATCTGAGAATTTTCTTCAATTATCCCCACCCACCAAGAGAATTGCAGGCAGGTCAACGGATAACTATAATATAAACACAAGTACCTTTTAGTTTTACTTTTAGCACACAAAATTCTGGATCTAGGCGTTCACGGAACAGATTAGTAAACATAACTAAACGCAAATTCATAACAACATGAATAATGTCCAAAATTACGACAAGATCGTACAATATACAAGCTTTCATATATATATATATAATCAACGCTACTAAAAAGGCTAACAGGATAGATAGCAAATTATACAAATACAAAATGAGATGAATTTAACCTTAATTTAACAGGATAATGTATCACCTTCAGAATCCAAAACCCTAATTTGCCACGCAGAAACAAGACCGATGAGTATATGCTATGAAATGTACATTAATCTACCCTAAACTTGCTCACCTGGGCAAAAATAACCCCTATGGTGTGTTATTGAAGTTTTTCCCTTTACTACCTTTCACAAACTTGTTTTTAAAACTTGTATACATTCTCCCATGTAGCATGTTAAATATTATGATAAAAATTAGCCTGATTTCCCCGCGCCATGCAGCAGCGGAAACTCGATCGGTATTTATTTCAGTTTGTTACGATATCAACACTCGCTACAATAACCAAAGGAAAAAAACCCAAAAGAATAAAGTCACGCACTCTTATGCATACGGAACCAAAAAAACTATATTTTGTTTACAACTTTGTTGTTAACAAATTTTATAGCGGAATATGAAGAACCAAAAATTAACCAAATCTGCATTTTTTTTAATTAACGAACCAAGTTTTATCAGAGAAAAATATTATTTGAATAAACTATCGGCTAACATTATAGTAAAGGGCGAATACGGGTGGCGAATACAGGTGGTGGAGTGGTTGGGGATAGAATTGGTGTTTCTTGTGACTTAGGTTCGACTCTCACTCTCCCCATTATTTTCTGCTGCATCCAGGTGAAGGGCGAATAGGGGTGATGTGACACTCGGCTATTTTGAGTAAGTACTGTGCTAATGTGATACGTGTTATGAATAAATAAAGGCAGTATTTTATTAAATGTAGTGTTATTATGTGGTATTGTTGTGTTGGAAAATCCAAACTTTGTTAAATATTATGTTGGCAATAATAAGATAAACGCTTATTGCGTAACGAACAAAATGCGAAACGAACGTCGGTGACCGCCATGTTAATGTTAAAATCCTAAAAATATTTCGATATGATTAAAATTATATTTTTAATTATATTCGTGAAGAAAAATTAATTAAAACACTTAAAAACACTGTTTTGCGAGTTTAAGCGCATACTGCGCAATACCGCACGTATACTGTAAAATGTAAACGACGCAGCCAGTCGAGAGAAATAAAATATTATTCAGTAATATTATGGTGAGTTAAAATTTATAGATAGAATAATAAAAATAATTTTAAGCACCTTAAAACGCGATTTAAACGCGAGATAAAATACCCGGTAGTCAGTTAAATACCTGCATTTAACTATACATATATATATATATATATATATATATATATATATATATAGGGTAAGGTTCATGCGAGAACCACCCTTATTGCGAGAACCGCGAGAACCAATGTGAACAAAAAATAAATTCTAAAAAAAATCAAAAAAGCACTCAAAAATTTTTTTTTAATATTTTTTTCAAAAAATCGCTGTATTTCGTTACCATAAAAAAAACTTTTTTTCGAGTAACAGATATCTGTGCATATGTATCATTACTTCGACAAATTCGGTAATACGTTATCAGGAATAGACAATTGCACTTTAATTTACAATACTATTCGTAATACACTACTTTTTACATTACCAATATTAAAAATGCACATGTGCATCATTAGGTATAACCATGATATAACGTGTTTTGGTACAAAAAGTTTGTGATTTTGAATGGAGAAGTAGGCCCATATACATGTTTTTTGGTTAGTTATATCTAGTGGTTGATGGTTTGGTTATAGTAGTCAATTTATGATGTAATATGTTGATTGGATGGTATAAATGATGTTTACATACATGTAATAAAGTGAAAATATCGGTAATAGTATTGTATTATGGATGGTATGAGGTAATGGTATTGTATTATGGATGGTAGGAGGTAATGGTAGTGTATTATGGATGGTATGATAGATGAAAGGGAAAATGTATTCAAAGTAGTGTACCAAAAACACCTTATTTCATGTTGATACATATAAATGCACATGTGCATTTCTAATATTGGTAATGTAAAAAGTAATGTATTACATATGGTAGTGTAAATGAAAGTGCAATTGTCTAATATGTGTAATGAATTACGGAATTTGTCAAATAAATGACAAAAATGCACATGTGCATGCTTGTGTATTATGGATGGAATGATAGATGAAAGAGAAAGTAGTGTACCAACACACCTTATTTCATGTTGATACATATAGATGCACATGTGCATTTCTAATATTGGTAACGTAAAAAGTAGTGTATTACACGTGGTGGTGTAAATGAAAGTGCAATTGTCTAATATTTGTAATGAATTACGGAATTTGTCAAAGAAATGATACAAATGCACATGTGCATGGACAACTGTGACTCGAAATTTTATTTTATTTTTTTGAATTTTTTTTATTGTAAACAAAATATAACGATTTTTACAAAAAAAGTAGTAAAAAAAAATTTGGGTGTTTTTTAGATTTTTTTAGGTATTACTGTTTGTGTTCACACTGGTTCTCGCGGTTCTCGCAATAAAGGGTGGTTGCTAACGGATCTTTGTCCTATATATATCATGGTTGCAAAAGTCGTTAGGCGCTCCCTAGTCGGTCGGCCGGGGAGTTGAGAGTACCCGGCTTATGCGGAGAGTACTCGGGGAGTACTCGGACGTGTTAAATTATAAAGAAATTAGTTTTTGGAAATTAAATATATGTTAAATAACATAAATTTACTAATATCTGTTACAAAATAAGTGAAAATGATATTTATTCTTTAATATGATATGCATATAAATTATGTTTTATTATTTTTTAAGTCAAACTCGGCCTGAGTTGACCTGCTAGATAAGATTTTTGCCGAGGTTGATTGCGTTTGATCGATTCCGAGTAATTAGGCGGAGTGAAAGAAAGTCGGCTCGGCAGCCTACCTTGTAGTGACTACTCGGGGAGTACTCGGCCTTGGAAACCTTGTTTTACAACCATGATATATATATATATGCAAGAATGCATATAAATGTGTGTGTATGTGGTGTAGGTGGCTGCACATGGTATGACCACCATTTTACTTTTTCTTCCATGTTACCAAATGTTGGCCGTAGAAAAGAGTGCAACGATTAAAAGTTGCAAGACTTCTTCCATACATGAAAATTTCAAGAATCAAAAACTCAATTATTCTTTCATTTCTCTCTCTAAAACCGTATGCACCATCTCCACTTCCACTTTTGAAATTTTGAATACAATCTTGAAGAATCAAAGTCATTCCATGGTGTTTTCAAAGATGTTTGAAGATCTAAAGGTGTTTTTAAGTGATTTCAAAGAAGAACAAGTTCCATATCATCAAAAATCTCGTCAAAACTCACTAATTTCTTGAAAGGTATAAACTTACTTTTAAAATCATACTCTTGTTTCTTGATGATGATGATGATGGAAAGTTTCTCAAAAGCTTGGAATTTTTCACAAACTTGAAATCTAACAACAAATGGTTTTTAATAAAAATGAAAAATGGAGGTTCATGTGTTTGAGTGTGAGCTGTGAGTGTGTGTATATATGTGCTAGAGCTTGTGTTTTGAATCTTGAATGATTCTTGATTGATGTTGTAACGCCTCGCTTTTCGCAGCTTTCTGTTTTTAGAAAGTTCATCTTGTAATTCTATTTTCGGAAACCCATTTCCTTTGTAATCGTATTTCGTTTCAAGCTATTGTAAATCCGAGACTTGATCGTAATGAAAGGAATCTTTTATATGAAATATACATCGTTTATACATTATTTATACATTGATACATACGTTTGTTTGACACATGATTCATAATTCACATAAACATAAGCTTAACTTGTAAACAATGATCGTGTATTCGTAATCCCTAAATCTTCATACATTCAAACACTTGGTTATTCGATTATAAGATTAAGTTGTATGTTTTTTTTCACTTGATCATACCAAACTATAAACCATACATACTTGTTACATTTTATGTGTTTTACACACCTATGTTATCACACATTTGCTAAATTAAAACATGTCATTTATGCATTTTGGACCTTGTTACAAGTTACATACATACTAGACACCATGTAACACTTTATTAAACATCAAATATATACCTTCCAGTGTCAAAAAAATAAAATAAAACAAAAATTATAGGGTTGTTAACAGCCTTGCATCAGCCCACTTAAATTCTTTGTTTTAAGTTATTCAGCCCACTAAACACTTCCAAAGCCCAACCCAATGAAACCCTAATCCATCCCCTATATAACCCAAGCCTCCTCCAAGCATTTTTCACTTTCTAAACACTCTCCATTCACTCTCAAACACTCCAAACCGTAGCTAACTTCTGAAATTCGAGCAGATTGATACTACTTCACTAAAGTGAGCATAACTCACTCAATTCTTATCCGATTCACTCGATTCATTTTGCTACTTATTTGTATTGACCTTAGCTACGTTTCCATGGGTTTTCACTGGAAAATCGGAGCCTAGAACGTCGCCAAAAAAGGCTCCAAAGTTGACTGATTTTTCTGTTCATGTTTCAATCTTTGATAAACTTGTTTAAACTTGAGGAAACTTATCTCAAACCTATTTCCTTATACTTATAACCACATCTATGGTTAGTTAGGCTTAAAAACAAGGTTGAGAAATTCAAAATCAGAGGTATAAAGCTCACAAAGTTTCTGTTTTGTTCAAGGGTTTAACCCACAAGTGATGTTCAAGTTCAAGACTTGATGTTTGTGTGATTTAGGATTAACTTGGGTTATCCTACTTAAAAAATCCACACATTGCTTGATGATTTCTCATAGATTAGTTGTTCATATTCTTGTATTACTTATAATTTCTTGACCCTTCTTGTATGTTCATAACATCAAGTGTAGTGGTGAACACTTAGAGGTGCCTAAATGGAAGACTTTTCTTCCTACCTCCTACATGAATTCTATGACACTTAAGAGGTTCCTAAATGGAGGATTCATCCTCCTACCTCATGCTTGAACTAATGGACTTATTGATATATTACATAACATATATAATACTTATATAAACTATCCAAATATTCGAACCTTTGATGATGAATTTGTGTTCATTCGTCAAAGTACTAGATTGCATCATCTAAGACCTGAAACTTGTTATGATTCTAATGGGTGTTCTACCCATGAAAACATTCTAACCCTTGGGGTTTCATAGTGTCAAACAAGTATTATGTGTTAAAAGATGATTACTTTCATATGTTATATTCTTATGTTTTAAATTCTGAATCTCGACTCTAAACATACCTTGAACTTTAACCCGTATACATTTGATCTCCTAACCTCATTGCTCGTCAACCATTGGATAATCGGAAAGCATATGCAAATTTTGTGAGTATACTTGACCCATTTTACCGTTTTCACACTTTTGGGTGTAACATGTTTTTATATACAAAACACACTTAGTATACATATTCTTATGCAAATACATAAACAAACAATCCAATACATGCTTACTATTTGTTATGCTTGATTCGTGTTTTCTGGGTGATTCTTATGTGATGAACTTGTCATTAGCTTCGTACAAGCCTCCACTTAACATGTATAGCGCTATAGGAGTAACGCACCGCCCGTGAACAAGAGGTCATGTTAGGTTTATTCATTCATACTTGCTTAAACAGAGGGTTGACTTATAAATCGCATGCCAGTTTAATACGTTAATCTTGATAACTAGGTTTGCCATGTGGATTGTTCCTTATCATTTTTATACTTATATACTACGCACCAAACTTGTATGCTCGCCAATACTTTTTGTATTGAACTACACTTTTAAAACATGTTGCAGGTTTAGCGATGATGTTGGTGATGCATGGAATCTAGTAGGATGCTTAGATGCACACTTTAAATTTGTATTCTTATTGTATTGTATTTCGTTACTCATGTTGTATTTATTTCAAATCTTTGCAATTGACTCTTTAGAAATGAAATGGAAATTTCTTATTTAAATACTTGTCACAAATAGTGTTATGAAGTCTCTTGCAATCTATTTGGTCTCACTCCGATGTTTCCGCCATCGGTTGGGTGTGACAGATGTGATTTTAAAAAGATGGATGCATGTATGATTAAAAAGGATCTTTATAAAAGTCTTATGATTGAAGATGAATATATGAAAAGTTGATTTTTAGAATTATATATATGTATATATGAGTGTCGTATATATGTAGGCATGCATAAGAGTTTGTTGGTTAGTTCATAAAAGCATGAGAATGTTACATGCATTGATGATTTGATGATGATTAGATGAAGATGATTTCTTAGATTTATTTGAAAGTTATAAAAATGTATGGTAGATACATTTAAAATCTTGGATGATGATGATATGATAAATATGCATTAGATACTAATACTTGTACATAAATATATGTGATAATTTGATGAACTTGAAATGATATGATGGAATTGAGTTAAACCAGAATATGAACATTAAAAATAATGTTATGTGATGTCTTATGATGATATAAATTATGTCATAAGTTTAGTCAATGTTTTAAAAACCGGTAAATACCGGCCGGTTATACTGGTATTACCGTTTCCAGATGTAAATCCGGTACGAAACACCCCGGTAAATAAGTGAAACGGCATAAGGTTTGTACCGGTGGTAAAATCTGGTATACCGGTTTGAAATGTAATACCGGTACCGACTCAGGGTTATTTTAGTTTGGGTTGTTACTTATTTTTATTATATATGTTACTTATCTTACGTAATTTTTATATATTATGATTATTTGTAACTAAAAGTTCTTATTTAATATTGTATGAAACGAAAATAGTTATCCTCTAGTTGATGAGGATGACGATAATAGTGAATTTCATCTTTTATGCGATCGTGAACTTGATGTATTCAACTCTCAAATGGCTTAAACATATCATACACTTCCATTTAAAAGAGCTTGTTGGAAAATTGAATGATTTTTTATTATCTTTTAAATCATTTTTATTATGGATTTACTTTTGGATTATCTTTTCATTTATGTAATCATGCATTTTTTTGGATTAACTTTTGAGTTGATGTTGTAATTTATGAAATTATAGAGTTAGGTAGTAAAACCAGTTGAACCGCTCGATACAACCTGGTTCAACCGGTTGAACTATTTTTTAGCCTAATCCGGTTTGATTTAAAAACCGGTTTTTAAAACATTGAGTTTGGTAGCTTTGCATGTTGTACATGAAGCATAAAAAGTGTAAAATGGGTGAAATTGTGTGATTTATGTGACATATATAAAATCTGCACTATCATGAGTATAAACACCATTTTAATCAGTAAATAACATGTGTTGTGTTAAAATAGTCGTGACAATTTGGGATGGTTACGGTAAAGTTCGGTACAAGACTATGCGTTAAAAACGGTAAAAATCGGCTTTTAAAGTGATTTTTTGCAAAACTGTTTTAAATCAGATTGTAAACTGATATTTTTATAATAAATATAAGTATTTTAACTTATATTAAGTATCTTTGGTGTTTGGTTAATCATACGTGACTTCCGACGCCCGAAAACATTACCGAAACGTTAAAATACGCATATTTCAACGTACGCGAAAACGGGTTGTTTAAGGGTGAACTTTATGTGTTATAATACGATATGTGAATATGAGTATGTGTAATGTGTTATGTAAAGTGATGACATGATAGTAGGAATTAAAACTATGCATGTAAGCTTGTACGATTAAAACGGTAATTTCGTTAAATATCACGTTAAATATATATGACTAATTTATCGAGCATGAAAATAATACATAGGTTAACTTGATGAGTTATTTTGTGTGTAAATGATTTAAAAATGATAAAATATATCAGTTGATGTAATACGTGTATAACGATATATGATAATATGTTCACGTTTATGTAAATATATTACGAAGCGCAAATCGAAGATATATTGCTTATAAACGGGTGTGATAACGGATATAACATAATGAGGGTCACCAAAGAAATCGTTCAAATCGCTAAAATCTTAATATATATGTGAACACACATATATATATAAATACGCCAACATAATCAAAATAAAGACTTTTCGAGAAAATCTCAAAGTCATGTGAAAATTCTAAGTATTGGAGAAACTTAGTTGTTTATATAATAATTGGTTATTAAATCGTTCCTATTTAAATTAGGATGTGTAGATCAATTTGAGGGATTGCATACGCACCCAAAGGTGAGTGTCACTAAACCCCTCTTTTACTGTTTTATACACTGTTTTGAGGGAAGAATACGTCTTAAAAGGGTAATTATACGTTTTGTACAAATTATGCCATGAATTACCTAAAAGTATATTTTCATAGAAAATATATGTAACACCCCGACCGCGTAATACAACAAACCGCGGTGGAAACGTCGGGGAGTCATGTCACAGAATCATTTGTTTCACAACACATGGTATTTGAAGTTTCGTTTTATTTTGTTAATAGACTTGTTGTTTTGATTAGGGATGAGCATGTGGTACCAGATACCGATACCGTACCGGTACCGTCCCGTACCGATACCATACCGGTTGTATTCGGTATCGGTATCGGTATTACATTTTACCATTTTTTCAGGATCGGGATTTTCGGGATTGGTACCAGTATTTTTCGGTAATACCGAATTAGTACCGATTTCCCACTACCTATTTCCCACCCATAATTCATGTAGGGTGGTGACCTGCAATTATTCTCATATCCCTTGCCTAATCCAAATAAAATTCCAAATCCCCATATGTTTATGCTGAAGATTCCAATTCCCCTTCCCCTAGGTCATAAACTCGGTGGTGAACTGGTGTACTCGGTGTCGGTTGCTGAACAAATCAAGGTACACTCTTACTTTTCATTCCCTTTTTTGGTTAATCTGTGTTCTTAAGTGCAATAACTTTTACTTATAGGATATAACTTTTGGTTAATCAAGTTTGTGGTGCTTGTCTGTCATTTTTTTCTGATCCTTGATTTCATTTATATCAATTTTCTCATATTTCATACCCTGGTAATTTTTTCCTTTCAAGCTTTTACTAAATTTTGGGTGTTATTGTTTTAATTTAAGAATTTGGGGTTCTGGTTTGTATGTTTAATACGTGTGTGTGTTTTTTCACTAAGTATTTTAGTTTTTAATTTATTAAAATAACCTAAGATGGCCGTATGCAAAGCATCATGTTCTTAATTTATGTCCCTGCTTGTGAAAAATAATAAATTTCAGCTTCATGGGTCTCAAAATACCAATTTTGGATTGTCTACGTATTCTTTATTCTTATTTTAGTAAAATGTGACTTGATTACATGCAAAAGAATATGGTTTTATAGGTTACAACTAGATATTGAGCTTTCTATATTTCATGAAAAAAGTAAACACGTCAGTTTTGCTTTGTTAACATTGTCACTAAAGTTCACTCACATTACAACTGGATACCAAGTGTTGATGTGGAGATATATTATTGATAAGGGTGTGCATATATATACTAGATACAACTGGATACTAACTTATCAATTTAAGAATTCGATATCAACCGGTATCATACCGAAAAACCGATACCGATACTATATCGGTATTTTCGATACGGTACTCGGTATCAACTTTTCATGAATATCGGGATCGGGATTTTCGGGATCGGTATCGGTTCGGTACCATGATCATCCCTAGTTTTGATACAAACCAAATAAATACAAACAATTGTCTTTCAAGTTTTAAGGTCACTAAGGCCCGCATCCATCCTATGTATAGCAAGCAATCAACAATCATCACATAATAGAACCTGAAACATATGTGAAAAACAGTCAACATAAAAATGCTGACGAGTACATAGGTTTTGTATGTCAAATTCATGGCTTTGAATTCATATTGCAATACCTCGTCCAACCTCGAGAGTTGTCACACCCCGACCGCGTAAAACAACAAATCGCGGCGGAAACGTCGGGGAGTGTTGTAACAGAATCATTGTTTCATAACACATGGAAATTGAAGTTTTGTTTTATTGAATTAAAAGAAGTTACAATGTCATAAAAACAAGGAAACACAACATAATTAACTAGTCTTGCATCTTTTATTGTCACTAAGGCCCAAGTCCTCCTACGTGTATCTTGATAAATCCTATGCATCATTTCCTGAAAACACATGTGAAAATAGGTACGTCAGCATAAAAATGCCTGTGAGATACATAGGTTTTATTAAATTAGGATTCATGGCTTGTGAGTTTAAAGAAATGTTTAACAAAATAGTCATGAACCTTGTAAAATGTTTTCTTTCATAAATCATACAAAAATTGATAAGAAAACAGATGATATAAAAGAATAATGCATGGTTAAATAAATAACCAAGTAAAAATGAGTTTGTATAAAATATGTTGTTTGTAAAACAATGTTTTGTAATGATATGTTAATTGTGTAAAATGTAATATGTCAAAATTGAAATGGTTTAAATGACGCTACGATATGTAATACCATAAAAGCACTTATATATAGGAAGTACCAGCGGCGTATCCACTATGCTTTTATCATATTACACACGCCTCGTTACTTAAATCACTTACCCAAACAAACCACCAAAATTGTCTTGTTTAAACCAATTGTCAAATGTTTATGTTTAAACCATGTCTATTGTCAAATGTAAATCATGTAATGTGTAAACAAATGTCATGTATGATAAGTAAAAAGTGACTACTTAATCATATGTAAAAATGCACAAAACAAAGTATTTGAGTAAATCAAAAGTTATGCTTTGTAAAATAATGCATGCTTTACTGATACAAACATCTATGCGGTATTGTTTTAATGCATACACTCAAGCTTTGCGACTGTGGCGACAAACCCTTAATCGAAATTAAAGGTTTATCTAAACAATGTATATCGAATTCGGTCATTCCTTCCATCCAAACAAACCTAGGATTTCAGGAACGAGAGTTGTCAATTCCTATGGTACCACTACCTACTAACGAACGGCGTGATCAATGTTAATGAATGTATTTTTGTCCCATTTAAACAAACAAAATGCCATACCAAAATGTAAGCATGTTTTATGAAAATAATGTACTAAGTATGCAACAAATGAACATACATAGCATGAAATGTAATGTAAAACAATGTACTAAGTATGCACTAAATGGACATACATAGCATGAAATGTAATGTAAAATAATGTACTAAGTATGCACTAAATGGACATACATAGCATGAAATGTAATGTAATGTAATGTAAAATAATGTACTAAGTATGCACTAAATGGACATACATAGCATGAAATGTAATGTAAAATAATGTACTAAGTATGCACTAAATGGACATACATAGCATGAAATGTAATGTAAAATAATCTACTAAGTATGCACTAAATGGACATACATAGCATGAAATGTAATGTAAAACAATGTACTAAGTATGCACTAAATGGACATACATAGCAAAAACACGGATAAAATCATGTACTATACGTGTACTAATGAACAAAGCAAGTATGATATAAAAACATGGAAAGCACGAAAGTAACAAGTAGGCACATGTGTTTCACCCCAAAATGTTTGAAAAATAGTAAAAGAGGGGACTATGTACTCACGTGAGGATGCTTAGAAGTCTTGAATAACAACCAAGCTAAGCTAGAGGGATCACGGAAATCGAACGGCACCTAATATATATAACTATGTTAATAACCGGACCTAAATCGGAAGATCGGATAGAATGAGGTTTCGTAAACCAAATGAGTATTGGAACTCGTATGATATGGTTTAACAAAGCCTACATACTAAAACGAAACCTAACCTAAGTGCTTGTGACCCATTACGACCCGTTTAGGTAGCTTACGCTACTTTAACGTGTCGTTCGCGTAAAACGCGTTTAGACCGCCTAACTAGTCCTATGACAAGTATTATATACCTTAACATGTCTAATAATGTTACCTAATCAGTTTAGATGTCAAAATTTAGGTTACATATACTTAAAATGAATTTATGCGCAAAAAGGGCATTTTGGTCATTTTCCTAAGGCATATAAACTACCTATCACACAACTAACTAAACAAAGTGACCATAAAGTATAACCTTGGAAGGTTATTCCCTATACAACTATGGTCACAAAACATGTTTGGTCGGATCCTAATGATCGACCAAACGGGTCGGGTTCGAAAGTCTAAGCGGTTGTTTAAACCGCTTATGTTACGACCCTATATAAGCACTAAACCTAAAGTGACGAGCTAAACATGTTAAAACATGTTTAATGAAGTTAGAAAACAAGTTTGATATCAAAACAAACGGTTTTGATACCGAAGACTAGTTTGGTTGCAAAATACGCATAAACGCACATTTTGACCGAAATTATGACTCGTCATTATGCCTAAACAACGTGGTAATCAGTAGGTATAGTCACCAAGGACTATAACCATCGTGATTACGCTCACGTTGCGAAGTTAAAATGAACTTCGTGTTGACCATAAACTGGTCAAAGCAGAAAGTCAAACACTGTTTGACTTTTACACTTAAAAACGCATAAAAGAACGAAAGAATACTTACAAGAGGTCCAAGAATGGAGATTTGATCTGAAATTCTCAGGTATAGAGTGTAGGAACTCCAACTTAGAGAATGAAATCAGATCAAGTGTGAGTTGCAAGTGAAAAATCAAGGGGTATATTGTAACAATCCTTAATAAACCGACACCCTCATAATAATTCCGACACCCTATTTTATTCTAAAATGTCCCAATATGTCTTTAAATACACCCCGCATGTGAAAACCGAGCCTGAAATACGGTATAGAATTAAAAATAAAATTTAAAAATCTGAAACTTAAGTTGAGGCGGGCCGCGTAGGACCCACCCCAGTATCAAGGCTCAAAACTGAATTCGGTGAATCTTAAGTTAAGGCGGGCCGCGTAAGCTAACCTTAACTCTTACGCGGGCCGCGTGAGATCAACAACGCAGAGACACCCTAGGCCGATACGTGTCGACATCGTGGCGGACCTATCTGATGAGCCGGACAAGCTAGTCCGTTGACTAGCTTTGACGCGGGCCACGTAGCCCTAAGGCTACTCTTACGCGGGCCGCGTGAGAGTCAAGTTCAGCAACTATATAAGCAGGCATCGGGTTTCAGTATTCCTCGTTCATTTCTTTTCTTTCTTAAGCGAATTTCTGAATATTAGGCATAGAAAGCTGGTATTATACCCCCTCATTAGCGAGGTTCTGCTCCGTTGTAAGTATTATAACCCCAGTTTCGTAATAGATACGCTGCCCGATTGATTTAGGGTTCCGTAACAACTATCGTGGTTCCGCCCGACGTAGTTGTTGGAATGCCGTCTCGGGGAGGGTATCATTAATATTTTCAAAGGGTTATTATACTAATCTATGTACATTTGTGTAAATTATAGATTAATCCCAGGAAACCCTTACGCGAAGCCTAAGATAGCAATGTGAGTTTATCCAATTTTTGTTAACCTTTTTGTAATATTTTACAAAACCTTAAATGTTTTACAATATGATTAAGTGGTGATTGAGTCTTTGTAGTTCTTCAATTACTACCGGTATGTTGGGGTTTTGTATACAAAATTTACTACACTGTGAGTAGTAAGTCGGGACGACAGTACGTTACCATTGGACAACGAGTTAGCCAATGTGTAATATGACCCTCAAGTCAGGATTAACAGTACTGAATGAGTAATTGTGTAGAAATAAACACTGTGATCGCTCTCAATACTGTTTTAATTGATAAAATGTTTCTTGATTAAACTGGGATTCACTCACCAGTATTTCCCACTGAAAAATGTTTTTAAAACGTGTTTCAGGTAACACAATGTGAAAGCCAATTAGTAAAAAGCCAGCTGGAGAGCACTGAAGGCTTGAGAAAAATGTGGCTATAAAAGTTACCTAAAAGACGATGTTTTAAATTCAATAAAATAGGGTTTATCCCTATAAATGTATTGTAATAAGAAACTTGGGTTTTACCCATGTGATTATTAATATCAAATATGGTGGTTTTACTCTGATAAACATTTCCTAACTACGGTCCTGATGTAATTTCCGCTGCTAAATTAACCAACTGATACCACCGAAAATCTGAGTTCGCGTCCACCCGTTCCCGGGACAGATAAGGGATCGGGGGTTGCGACATATATATAGTTTTTCCAAGACCGTTAGGATCGTTCCTCGATAAACGGGCTTTGATATTGGCCTTACACTTGCACCCACTGATTTGTAATACCATGGGAGCCCTTAAATGAGCCCATAGGATCAAAAATACCATTTGCAAACATGGGGAATAGCTGGAACAAGCTGGAACAGATTTTCTGCAGATCTGGGCTGCTCTCGCGCCCCGCGTAAGTGTACCCACTTGTCTTACGCGGCCCTTCTAAGGGTAGTTTCCAGAAATGTCAACGTTGGTCCCTGCACATGTAAAACTTGGTTTTCGACGCATTTTTGGATCGTTTAAGCCCCGTTAACCCCGTTTCAAAGCTCTAAAATGAAGTTAAAGTATAGGGAACTTAAAATATGCTAAAAAATATCTCGGATGTCGGTTCGTTTGGCCGTACGATTGCGTTGTTCGGTTAATTACGACGAAACACGAACGGACGCAAAAAACGATCCAAATCACGCGACGAATGGAATTTTACCATGCCAATCACTAAAACATAAAATTTTAATGATTACATAAATTTTTGGAAGTCCGGATATATTCAGAACGTAAGTTATGCGCGAAAATGCAAACTTATGCACTTTTGACGCTTTTAGTCCCAGAATGACCAAAAAGTTTATTTTAGCACACCAAACCTCTCAAAGCCTATTTCTAAGATATGTAAAGGATATTTAGGGTATGTTTTACTTGTGATCAAGTTCCAGATTGTCCGTTACAGTACGAATCAGCATACTTTCGCAATTTGTCGAAATTAGCCCCTGTAAGCGAATAAACTTGATTTCAACACACCAAACCTTCCAAAACTTATTTCTAAGTTATGTAAAGTTTATTTAAGGTATGTTAAGCCCATGTCACTATTCCGGAGTGTTTGTCGCGTTAAACTGATTACGTTTACGCATTAGTTTGAGTATAACTTTCCAGAAAGCGATTTAGAGCTCGAAATCAAACAAGAATTGATATGTGCAAATGATACACATATTTATACAAATCCCAAGTATGAAATACAATATTTCATTGATTTGGTATTTTTTTGATGGCCGTGGAGGCACAGGTGTCACAAGAGTCGACGAGTGTAATCCTTGAAATCAAAAAGTGTTTGATATTGCAATATATTTTATCAACTTTACAAGTTGATATAAGTAAAACAAAACCATTGTAGCCATGAATCTTGACTGAAAACATTTGTCTTTGTAAAACCAAGTAGTAATTCGTCTTGAAAGTAAACATCGTATGGTTTATATCTTTAAGTAAACATCGTTGCATGACGTTATTTGAAAACGTTCGTCCAAGTGATCTAGATAACGCTACGACATGTAATGTGATAAAAGCACTTATATATAGGAAGTACCAGCGGTGTATCCACCATGATTTTATCACATTACACCTGTCTTGTTATCTAATCACTTACCATAAACCAATCGTCCAAATCGTCTGTGTTATAAACCATCGTTCAATTGTCTGTGTTTTAATTGTGAAAAAAAACTTTCGGTCGTTCTTTAATGAATACATTCAAGCCCGTGGGAATCGACTATACCACCCATGGAGTATCTTTAATAGACCCGGAAAGGCCTCTTTAACATCGACTAACAAATCAACACATGATTTGTTAAAATAACAGATTATGTCGTTACCCCAAACTATCCACCAAATCCAATGAATAGCCCCATAACGGGATTTGTCAGATCCTATGGTACCATAATATACTACTGGTTGGCTTGATCAAAGCTAATGAATGTCATTCGTATTTCGACTAACGCACCAACAAGTTTGTTCATATTATTGAAATCGTCGAGTTTTATATAAACCATAGTCTTTGTTTTGAAAACTTGAAAAACATTTAGCGCATATGAGTCACCCAAAAACAACTGAAGGCATAAAAGAGGGGAGCTATGTACTCACTTGGGATTGCAAAGTATCCTTGAATCAAGTGAAGTATCAAGCTTCGTACGTGTCCTAACGTGTCCTATCATCGGGTAACTATGTTATAGTAACATTACATAATCGGAGGAATCAGATAGAATGAGGTCTTGTAAACCAAATGAGTGTTGGAACTCATATGAAATGGTTTAACAAAGTCTACATTCTGATTTGGAATGAATCCCAGGTGCTTTTGACCCCTTATGACCCGTTAAGGTAGTTTACGTTACTTTAACGTGTCATTTGCGCAAATGCACGTTCGGATGGTCAAACTAGTCCTATGATAAGTCTTATATGCCTAAACATGTTTAATAATGTTGCAATATTAGTTTAAGTGTCAAAATTTAGGTTACATATGCTTAAATTGAATTTATGCGCAAAAAAGGCATATAAATTACCTATCATACAACTAACCAAACGAAGTGACCATAAGGTATAACCTCTGGAGGTTATTCCCTATACAACTATGGTCACGATATGTGTTTGGTCGAATCCTAATGATCGACCAAACGGGTCGGGTTCGAAAGTCTAAGCGGTTGTCAAGACCGCTTGACTTACGACCCTAAATAAGTACTAAACTAGAAGTGACGAGTTAAACATGTTTAACTTAGTTGGAAAACTGATTTGGTATCAAAACAAGGTGTTTTGATACCCGAAAATAGTTTCGTCATAAAATGCACATAAGCGTGCATTTTGACCGAAACTTTGACTCATCACTACGACTAGTTAACGTGGTAATCAGTAGGTATAATCACTAGGGATTATAACCATCGTGATTACGATCACGTTGCAAAGTTCAATTGAACTTTCTCTTTACCAATTAATGGTCAAAGACGAAAGTAAAACATTATTTGAATTTTAGCTTGAAATAGCTAAAAATAAATAAACAAGACTAGGAAGAACACTTACAAGTGTTCTAGGATTAAGAAAACTCAATTAGGAACCCTCCAACTAAGTGGTAGCCTCCAAGTAGAGCAGGAGATGAAGAAAAGAGTGAATGAGCAAGGTGGAAGAATGAAATGTGAAGAGTATTTATACTATTCAAGAATCAACAAGATCATGCCATGTGTTTGTGTGGTCACCAAAGAAGAATCATTGCCCTACAAGTGTGTGGACAGAAGTAAGAGCCTTAGGGAGCACTTAAAATAGCCCATAAGATCAAAAACTAGGCTTGAAAACAGCAGGAAACAACTGGGAAAGCTGTTTTAAAGGTTCTGGTCTGAAGCCTCTCATGGGCCACGACCCAGATAGCCAAATGGGTCACCCCAGGAGAGCCAGTTCAGGTCTGACTTTCAGTTTTTGGCGAAACAGGCCCTTGCATACCCAAACTTGTTTTTCGACACGTTTAACCCCCGTTAATCCAATTTTAAGGCTCTACAAGGATGTTAAGCACAGGGAACTTGAAATATGCTTGGAAACATCATGGATGTCGGTTCGTTCGGTCGTACGGTCGCGTTTTTCGGTTAATTATGACGAACGTTCGAACGGACGCGAAAACAATCCAAATTACGCAACGAATGGTATTTTTGTGTTCCCATCACTAAAGTATAATGATTTAATGATTAAAAATTTTTTTGGATGTACGGATATGGTTAGAACGCAGAATATGCGCGACTTTGCATATTTTCGCAGTTTTGACGCTTTTAGTCCCTGTGATCAAATAAGCATATTTTCACACACCGAACCCTCCAAAGCTTATTTCTAAGCTATGTTAAGGGTATTTAGGGTATGCTTAGCTTATGACCTTGTTCCGGAGTGTACGTCACTACGAGAATTGGCAGAATTTCGTACTTTGTCGTAAATAGTCCTTGTGATCGAATAGACTTGTTTTTGACATACCAAACCCTTCAAAACTTATTTCTAAGTTATGTAAAGGATATTTAGGGTATGTTTAGCTTATGTCACTATTCCAGAGTGTACGTTGCGTTAAACTAATTACGTTAGCATAATAGTTTACGTAAAACTTCTAGAAAAGCTTCTCGAGGGTTCGAAATCATACAAAATTTGATATGTGTGATTGTCACATGTAATTATACAAATCCCGGGAATGAAACACAAGATTTCATTGGATTCATATTTGTATGATGTTCGTAAAGGCACAAATGTCACAATATGATTTTTGAATGATATGTTATGTTTTATGGAAAAACATGGATTTGGTAATATGTAAATGGGGATCTTCATCGGATAGGCCATGAAAAGTGGAGGAATTTTGGAGCATTTAGATTAAGTGAGGTCGAAGCTCAAAGTTATTAGCATCGACATTAGGAGGGTTAATAACGGATTAAATATTATCGATCGTAGGCCGTAGGTATTCCATGAGAGTGCGTTGATCCGCCATAGGGAGTTTTTGGGTTGAGGCTTTTTGTCGGTTTTTAGCTTGAAGTCTTTTTCTCAAAAAGCGCTCGGGTTCGTCAAGTGGCACTTTTATGTTTTTGTCGGAGGTGGAGGTCATGCACTAGACTGTATCTCCTGCGAATTATACAGAGTTAAGTGATTTTCTATGAACAAAAAAAATCCTAATCAGAAGAGTAGCACGGCCCCGTGCTGGTGTCGGCCCGGCCCTGTGCTCCTGTAACACGGCCCCGTGTCTCTGTACCAGTAACAAGAAAACAGCTCTTCCCAGATACTGTAGGTGTGACACGGCCCCGTGTTAATCGAACACGACCCCGTGTTGTTCTTGCAGAAAGTAGAAAAATGGGAGAAAAAGAAACAAAAACTTAAAAAGAAAAAATAGAAATGATTAGGCCGTTAATTTTAAGCTTTCTCAAAATCCTTGTGTCCCCGGCAACGGCGGCAAAAACTAGACGTGTGAGGGTGTGGGTATAAATTTTAGATATATTTTAAGCACTTTTTACTCTCGAATCAAGCTTTAAATTTATAAAACACGATACAATACTATCACTCTCCACATGTTAGCGCAAGTGCAACCATCATGGGCGTAGTATAGTGATGGTAAGATACCGAGGTCATCCAAGGACACAAGAGCTTTTAGTACCAGCTTATCGTGAGCGTCTAATCTAACCAAATTTTGATAAAAGTTTTAAAAGTATTAAAAGATAACCTAAAAATAAAAACGTAAATGTAAGGAAAACAAATAGACAAGAAGGAATCACTTAGTTCCAATTCCTCTTTTATGTATCCTTTGACGATTTCCGCACTTTAGGATTTTTAAGAGATTATCTTAGTTATAGTGGTAGGCCCCTCTTGTGACGGCGGCGTTACCCTCAACCTATTGGTCTGAGTCAGCTGTTAGGCCCAATAAGTTTATGGATTAGTATTTATGGACAAGGCTTCTAGAAAGTGGGGGTATTAGAGTGGGCTTTAGGGATTTGATCCGGATTTTTGGGACTTACATCAGCAGGGATACAATCCCGCAAGGTCGGATTATTGGAAGATAATTAAATAAATTATTAATGCGAAAAGTGGTAGGCCCCTCTTGTGAAGGCGACGTTACCCTCAGCCTATTGGTCTGAGTTAGCAGGGATACAGTCCCGTAAGGCCGGGTTAATGTTTTAATAGTAGTTAAATTATAAGGGATTACAAGTCGTTCTTACTTCCCCCGATTTGATTCTATCTGCCTCAATAGAAGTCCTAATAGGTGACGTGACCGTGTCGTCCCGATCAGTCAAAAACACAATTAACCTAGGTAGCTAGGGTAAGTTGGGTATCGTATCCACGAAGAGCATGTGGTCAGTATCGCACGACATGTTCGATTAGTTAGACTATTTACAAAAAATGTACAAAGTGATTATGAAGCTTGCTAATTTTGAGTTGTTTGTTTGGTTTGAAAAGAAATCGGAGTGAACCAACAATTTGATGTTATCTAAAACCACGGTTTATTAACTAAGATTGCAAGACTAAACTACTAAATTGAAAACGAGAATTGGGAAAACGGATCACACTCGGTTCGATAATTGTAAGACCTAGGGTCCCTACATGTTTTAACTTGATTCAATTGTATTTAGTGATTAACGAATTTCTATCACGAAGCTTAGGTGCCAATTGCTATCAACGTCATAGACAACGAACTGCAATGCACTTCGTTACATCGAACATGTAAATCCAAACCTAAGATAAGGCATGATTGCACATAACCATTTCGCAAATTCAAATTTTATCATATCTCGACAATTTACGATTTCGAAACAAATGCAAGACATTTATCAAAGGTTTCAAATACTAAACAATTTGTCACAAAATCAAATCAGAATACAAATGCATAAACCCTAGAATTCTTACAAAAATCTACACCGGGGTGAAACCGAGGAGACTAACCGCTCATGGTTGAATGGCCGCGATCACCGGATGGCGAACACGAACACCACACCATGATCTTGAGTCTTGAATGAGAGTTGAAGGGTATGGGTTAGGGTTTGGATGGTGGAGAATGGATGAAGATGATGGTGATGGTGAAATAGGGTTTTGAAGTGTGGGTGGTTATGGATTAGAGGTGATTAGGATGGTGTTAGGGATGATTAGATGTGAAGAGATTTGAAAAAGATCCTAGGGAATGGTCCAAGATGTGTGTTTTATCGTCCCCAACTCGTAACCCCCAAAAATTGGTCAAAACCTCACCTATAAACCTTCCCCAACTCATTAAACAACAAAATTCGCGACACAGATACAGGGAAGGCGTCCCCGACGGCCATTTAGGGCGTCCCCGACGGCCCCTGGAAGTCTCAATTTCACCCGACGGCTTAATCTGCTGTTTACAAAGGTTTCTGGCCGACGGAACAAACCAGAGGGCGTCGCCGATGGTGCCTCTATGTAACACCCTTCTCATTATAATATGAATTTAATATGATAATACACACATTTTGTTTTAATAAAACCAAATTACTTCAATTCCTTAAAATATACGAAATAGAAGTTTCATAAGGTTAACCTTCTAGTTAACTACCAACTAGTTTAACATTCCAAAAATCATAATTTAAGTTATTACAACTTAAAACATGGTTTCAACAAATTTAAACAAATGCGGAAGCTTCAAAAGATAGTGTTCGGTTCTTGAATTGTCGCATGATCATCACCCGGAGCATCATAAACATCACCTAAGGTCAAAACCACGTCAAATGTTAGTTTTGACAATGTTGGAATAGGTATAAACAAGTTCTGAACTCAAATAATGAAAACGAAACAAAAATTATGCTAATTGGGTCTGTCGCGCCCCGCGACAGATCACGGGTTAGCCTTCGCGGCCTGCTACAGCTGTCGCGTTGCGCGACGTTAAGCCCTGTTTGGCGTCGCGTGACGTGACGCCCTATTTTTCGCAGACTGTTGTTTAATTTGAGCTGCAGATTCCCAGCTCTTGAGTTTGGCACGATGTAAACTTCAAACATTCATAACTTTTGATCCGAAAGTTCGTTTTCAGTGATTCTTTTTCCTAAGCGTCCGAAATAAAATTTCCAACGCGTCTATTATAATCATTTTGTCAAAATAAGATGTGTGGGCTGGAAGTCTATAAATGCACAAGGTATTTATGTGACCCGTATAACTTTGGACTAATTTAACCATTAACAAATTTTACAACCGCAAGGCGTATTTACCCCAACTTCTAGGGCTTACGACCACCGACTTTTCATTACCAAACTTATGGCTTCACGCTCTTGTGATCCGTCTTTGTCAAATGTTATTCAAAACACAATTTTACTATTTACTAAACAATTTTTCGACCCGTTTGGCTCATTTACGGAATCCTCCGTTTCTAATTACTACCAAACGCTTCCAAATCTATTTTCAACTCATTCAATTAAATAGTGAACAATGTCACTTCAACTAATACCAATCTTTATACTAAAACACGGCTATGAACAATTAAAATATATAATTTGCATATTGTAACGTAACAAGTTACATACCTTCAAAGCACACCCTTCAAACGTGCGTCACCACCGGCTTGTCCGCTCGACGCTCTGGTTTCCTCTCCTATAGAGTTCAATCACGACACATTTAGAACTCTTTTACTTTCATATATCGCATATTTCGCCAACTAGTACAAATATGCGGTTTTGTTTAAATTTCAACATTTAGCCTTCACTTAGGCATTTCTATAAACACTTTAAGGGCATAATTTTACATGATTCATTATCAAGTTCATAACTTGTTATATAGCCAAAAATTAACATCAATCGGACTATCTCATATAAATGTTAACATTAATAAATCAGAATTCACTTCATAAATATCGGATTTCACTAGAACAACAACCAAAATCCTATTGTTTATCAACTTCACAAAAACCCACTAATCACCTTCAATGGTGTTCTTGGAATTTACTAGAATTAGGCATGATTTCAACATATTATGGTCTAGGGTTTACTCTTAGACACTATATTGTTCCTATTCCATCCATATAACAATCATGCAACAATCAATTTCGAATTCTCTATGTTCATCAGAATTTCAAATAGAGATTTCCTATCAAATTTCACATACCTTATGACCCCCTTACAATGGAGATCACCAATCTAAGCTCGGATTTCGTTTTGGTACTGATTTGAGCCTTCAATTTGTGAGATTTATGAAAGTTAGGGTTTTGGAGAAGCCTTGTCGCCCCCTCTGTGTTTTGATCGAACCCGGCACACACACAAGTGTGTGTTTTAGGTTTAATTTATGTTTTATTATAATTATTTTCAATTTATACACTTTTGGTCCCTCAAGTATCATTTAGTTCATATTTTTATTGTTTTAACCCACTTATAAGTCACTACAAGACTTTTATCTAACTAGGTTATTTTTAATTCTAGTTAGTTCACTTGTTTATTTACCGACATCACATTTAAAATAAACGATTTAGATTTTCGGGGTGTTACACTCTAAATCCTGTTTTTTCTTTTCTTCATAACTTCTTCGTTTTAGATCCGTTTTATTCACCGTTTTCGTCCACGTCTTCGTAATTCAGCCCTCTATCATGCCATCTTCCAATATCTTCATTTTCAATCCATTAACATCCCCTACAACACATCCAATCTTCATGGTTAACACAACTTGTTTTCTGTTTTTCCACTTCTTGATCGCAGTTGACCCGATTCGCGTCCTGGTGCTCCGTTTAGCTCCCGATTAACTCCTTAAACTCTTTTAGATCTGTAAAACACAAATCCCATTAAAAGTAGGCCATTCAAGATTAAAAGTTACGTAAAAACATCAACTTAAGCACAAGCGATCACCGGTTTTCGACCACGTATTAATAAGCTTGAATCAGGTTCTCGCAGGATCTATACACTGAACGAGGCAAGAAATTTACCCAACCACCCTTCTAATCCTCTTCCAGGCAGTTAACGCGCTTTATATAGACCGTAAAGACACGAACGAGTGAATCAACAAAACATGAAGAAATGATTAAGTAAAGGTCACCTTAAATATAAAAAAACTAGTTATTAAAGTCATTAATACATACCCAAATAAAAAGTTGACAAAGACCAGAATTCAAAAGTAATACATAAAAGATTTATCTTCACCAAGTGTTGTAAGAGATTTAGTCAAGCATGGCCTTTGTTTGACAAGAACTCTTACGAACAATCTTGGATCCTGAGACTGGTACACACTCTAAAAGATGAAAGATGGATGATGGTGGTGGGTGTTGGTGTTGTAGTGGTGGTGGACTGATGGCAAGTGTGAGAGAAATGGTTTGCCAAGGGTTGAGTTGGAATGAAACCAAGCACCCATATTTATAGCTGGAAACAGAGTCTTCACACGACCCCGTGCCCACCTGGCACGAACGTGTGCTCTTCAATTTCTCCCTTCATTAACTGCAGATGTCAGGTCATGTATTAACACACCTCACGGTGGCTGAGCACGGCCCTGTTGTGAGTGTACTTGTTGTACTATCTTAGATTTTGCGAATCTTAGAGTTTACCACGACCCATGTTGAGTTGGCACGACCCCGTGTTGGTTTTTCTTTTGCTGTTGACTTTTTCTGTAGGGAATCTTGACTAGGCACGGCCCCGTGCCTGGTGGGCACGACCCCGTGCCTAAGCTTTTGCTTTTATTATTTTTTTGTTTTGGATGTGGATGGAGGTTCGGCGAGTTTTGTCAATCCTTCTTCTATGTATTTGTGTTGGTTTCTACTGTCAATTTGTTCCTTTTTGTTCGTTTAAGCTCTTTTGATGCTGTAAATTAAAAGTAACAAAGAAACATTCTTTTTCCAACATTTGTACCGAAAAATGGTTGATTTTACGCCTTGTTTGATGTAATTTATATGTTGCATTTTACGCACATAAGTCCCTCTAAGATATTGGTAGGAAATTGTTTGATATCTATATACCATATATAAATATGGTATCATTTACTCAGGCGTACATTTTCCTTTCTATGTACTTTAGGTTGCAAGGATATTTGGGAAGACTTGGATGGATCGCTCGAGAGAATAAACGCACATGGATTTTCATAAAATTTTAAAATATTTTGTACAATATTTTGACTTATTTGAAATAATGTGAAATTTTATAATTTATGGATTGATGTTCTGATCTCTGATGTATTGTATAAGTAACACGTTAACCCAAGTCGGGTTGGGATGTTACATATAAAAGCTAGAAATATACGAAAATTGAATGATTTGGTTCGGTTTCATTAATTTTGGTTAAACACGGGTATAAAAAAATCGACAACTGGTTTTGATTAACTCGGGTTTCGATTAATCAGTTTTTAGTTAACTCAGTTTTTTTTGTTAATTTTGGTCCGGTTTCGTATGTTTTTGGTTAATGATGCAGTTATTCCTCACTTTTAGACACTGCGTGTCACACCCCAACCGATGACAGAAACATCGGGGCGCGACACTGAGCGAAACAGATTATCCAAGAGAAATCCATAACAACTAAAATTACCGGATATTTATCATTACGTCCCATACCAAAATATATCAAATAAAAGCAGTTATTACAGACATTGTTTTCTCAAAGACAGATCAAATGTTCCGACGATTCAGATTCACATAAATTGTTCATTTGTTTCTAGACTCTCTCCTACTTGATTCCACATAAGCAAGAGCACAACATCCTAACATCTTAAGCACCTGCCACATACGTTAAAATAAAGTCAATACACATAGTGTAAAGGTGAGCATACAAGTTTGATATAACATAATAGAGTTCGAAATCGTTTACGCATAACCAGCATGTACAATGTATAATGTGAAGCATGTAAGCTGTCGACAAAGATCCTATCAATACCAATGACTGCGAGTAGCGAGTGCGCATCACATGTTCACCACTGTGAACACGTGAAGTATTGTCCTTAACAACCTCTGAGTGAACAGGTGCTGAGTCCAAACTATAGTGCTATCGTTGCTAAGGCAGGTAGACAGCAATCAATGTGTAAACATAACAAACAGGCATTCATCGAGTCACGTATAGCATGCATTAACGGTCAGCGTATAAATAGTGTTTGTGTTGTGTGATCGATGTGATTTAGAATAAGTAACGTATGTAACACCCAAAAGTGCATAAAGCAAAAAGGGATCGAGTATACTCACTGATAGCGTTTAACTTAATAAACACTGCCTTGGATTGAAGGGAGCGCTGCCTGAACAGTTAACGATAGCAAAAACGATGAGCGGCGCATAAAATGGTGCATGAGTACCAAGTATCGGATGGCCAGTCGATCGGATGTCAATCAGTTCGGATGGTCATCCGAACAGATGGCCATTCGATTGGATTGACATCTTGTTTGGTAAGGATGTGTTTGTGTATGATGGCTTTGAAGTTTTCGTTGTAGCATTATGAAAACAAAGAAGTATCTCTACCCTTCAGGTCGATCGATCGAACGGTCGTTCGATCGGGTAGCAATCCGATTGGTAGGACACTTAGTGAGAACAAGTTCTTAGCAGGATTGTCACTCGATCGGATAGCAATCCGATCGGATAGCAATCCGTTGGAACTACTGTTCTTTGAAATTGATCAAGTACCCAAGTCCCAAACGTTACACGATTGGATAGTCATTCGATCGGATGGCAATCCGTTCGACGTTCAGATCCTTGGAAAGTTGAAGTAAAAGTTTAAGTGTGAAACCAAGTGCAAGCTGATCGGATGGCTGTCCAATCGGGTGGCAATCCGATCGGATGGCACTCCGATCGGACGTCAATCTATCCCAACGACCTGATCCACTTTGACACTTGATTATTTTGAATGTTTTGCAGTTTTGATCGAGACGGTGTGACAACGTGCTAGACAACAGAATCCCTATCTTGACCCAAGTGATCCGACCGAACGAGAACCACCCTAGTCCGACCGGTTCATGATTCGAGACGGTTGTTCATGTTTAACCCATCATCAGTTGTCTCTTGAATAGAATTCAGATCTGGAACTAACCCATCACTAAGAAGGAGTAGAAGATCAAAACGAGCTCCGATTCTATCGGTTTTGAGTGCATTGAGTGTCGAGCACATCACCGATCGGATGGCAGTCCGATCGGGTGGCAGCCCGATCGGGTGGCAACCCGATCGGGTGGCAACTCGATCGGTTGGCCACTCGATCCTGGTGTTCGCGTGTTGAGTTTTGCCGTTTTGATTCGCGTGTTGAGCGTTGCGATGTGATTCAAGCGAGCGATGCGATAGTATTACCCATTAGGTACACAAATAACCTAACTACTGTATCTAACATACAATCACTATAAATATCTTGCGTTAAGCGTTCACGATTTGATTGCGATTAGAATTGCGGATGGGATAGCGATTATTACCTCAACATAAACATAACATGCACAAGCAACACATAAATAGCACACACACGTAAAACAATATCCAGAACACATAATTCGAGTTGCGAATGCGATAGCGATTAGCGATAAGTCGATTAGCGATTAAATAGCGATCATTAATAGATACTCCACTTAATACAACTAAAGTAAATAAATAATATAATCTGATTACAACTCAAAGAAGTCAAAACAGTAGTTGAGCAAGGAGTGACATATCGCAATTAGCAATCTTTTCTTCCTTTGACTTCAATCTTGACTTTGACTTTGACTTTCGAAAAGCGGGTTGTTACAGCCTCCCCTACTTTAGGAAATTTCATCCCGAAATTTAAGAAGTAGGTGTAACAAACAGCTGCGGGTACTTCGCCTTCATGTCGCTTTCGAGTTCCCACGTAAACTCGGCACCGCGTTTGCCTTCCTAGGGAACCTTCACAATGGGAATGCGTGAGCGTCTGAGTACCTTGGTTTCTTGTCCCACGATCTCGACAGGCTTTTCCATGAAGTGTAATGTTTCGTCCACTTGTAAATCCTCAAGAGGGACATGTAATTCCTGGTCGGCTAAACACTTTCTGAGGTTCGAAACGTGGAAAGTCTGGTGGACGTTACTCAGTTCTTCTGGTAGTTCGAGTCTGTAGGCCACTTTTCCAATCCTTTCCAGAATCTTAAAGGGTCCAACATATCGAGGCGCGAGCTTTCCTTTCTTGCCGAATCTGATCACCCCCTTCCAAGGTGCAACCTTTAGGAGTACGTGATCGCCAACGTCAAATTCAAGGGGCTTGCGGCGTCTATCAGCATAACTTTTCTGTTGGCTCCGAGCTTTCAATAGATTGTCCCGAATTTGAAGGATTTTGTCCGTCGTTTCTTGCAATAGCTCAGGACCGGTAATTTGCGCGTCTCCGATCTCGTGCCATACAATAGGCGATCGACATTTCCTTCCGTATAAAGCCTCAAACGGTGCCATTTGTATGCTAGAATGATAACTGTTATTGTACGAGAATTCGACCAAAGGTAAGTGCGCGTCCCAATTACCACCGAAATCTATGACACACGAACGGAGCATGTCTTCCAGGGTGCGAATCGTTCTTTCAGTCTGACTATCGGTTTGGGGATGGAAAGCGGTACTTAGATTAAGAGTAGTACCGAGAGCATATTGAAATATTTCCTAAAGACGTGAGGTGAACCGACCATCGCGGTCAGAGATGATGTCACGAGGCGTCCCGTGTCGACAAATGATCTCGTTGGTGTAGATTCGGGCTAATTTTTCTACCTTAAAGTCTTCTCGTATCGGCAGGAAGTGAGCTGACTTGGTCAAACGGTCAACCACAACCCATATGCTATCATGACCAGATTGAGTACGCGGGAGTTTCGTTATGAAGTCCATGGCTATACTCTCCCATTTCCACATCTGGATCTCGGGTTGAACGAGTAAGCCCGAGGGTCTTTGATGCTGGGCCTTGACCTTGGAACAGGTCAGGCACTTCGAAACATAGATAGCGATATCCTTCTTCATGCCCGGCCACCAGTACTTGTAGCGCATGTCCTGGTACATCTTGTCAGCACCGGGATGAATAGAATATCGAGATTTGTGGGCTTCGTCCATCAGAAGTTGTCATAAGTTCATACGCTTGGGAATCCAAATTCGATCCAAGTAATGAAAGATACCATTCGATTTATTCTCGAGTTGGGCGCCATCGTTTAGAATCCTTTCCTTCTTCAAAGTTCGCTCGGTAAAACAAGCATGCCGCGTGTCACGGATAAGAGCTTGGTGGGCTCTTGAATTGGTGAAGAAGCCTACCGGGGTACGGAATTGGAGATCGGTCTTTTGACGATTTAACCTACCGGGGTACGGAATTGGAGGAGTCTTGGTGGGCTCTTGAATTGGTGAAGAAGCCTTTTCTGGTTGAGGTGTGGGTGAAGTCGTGCTTTGGTTGAGTTGACTTCCTTCAACCGGTGGTAATAGGGCATCCTCGGGACCCACGGTTCGGTTTCTCAATGTGATGAGGTGTACTTGCACCTTTGGGTTGGTTTCGGTATTACTTGGTAACGCGCCTTATGGTCTCTCGGAGAAATTTTGAGCTAGTTGATTTAATTGTTTTTCAACGTTTTGAATGCTAGCTTGTTGATTTCTAAAATTCGATTCCAATTGTTGAAATCGATCCGAGTTTTTCTTTTCGGTGTCGGAGATGAGGCGAGATACAGTATCTTTAAGCCTTTCTCTTCCACCTTGTTGTTGAGAAAAATTTTGTGGTTGTTGAAAGTTAGTTCGTTGGTTTTGTTGGTTACTACTATTGCCGGGATCTCTCCAATCAAGGTTTGGGTGGTTACGCCATCCTTGGTTGTAGGTACCCGTTGGAGGACCCGACGGCCTAGGTCTGTTATCAATGTAGTTTACCGTTTCTGTTTGTTCATCTAATTCTTTCATACAACTCCAATTTTCATGTGGCCCACCACACCCTTCACAAGCCATAACCGAGGCCGTTTTTGTCATTTCTAGCTTTTTGATTTTCGAAGAGAGGGCCTCGATTTGGGCTTGCAAAGAGGTGCTTTCATCAACCTTATGGGCGCCCGAGGCAATAGATTTATTACCTCGGGGAGTGTGCCATTGAAAATTGGTTTGAGCAATTTCCTCAATTTGATTATATATTTCATTTGGGCGACGATTACCTAAAAGTCCCCCGGAGCTAGAATCAAGTGTTTGTCTTGTGTGTGGCAACAACCCATTGTAGAAAGTGGATACTTGTTGCCAGACCGCAAGACCGTGGTGAGGACACTTTCTTAGTAGCTCCTTGAACCTTTCTCAAGTTTCATATAAGGATTCCCCATCCTCTAGTGAATATGTATTAATTTCAGTCATTAATTTAGCCGTTTTAGCAGGAGGGAAATACTTATATAGAAACTTTTGGGCTAGTTCATCCCAGGTGTTTACCGAGCCAACTGGGAGGGTGTTAAGCCAAGCCTTAGCTCGGTCTTTTAGTGAAAATGGAAACATTCGAAGGCGGATGGCGTCATTTGATGCTCCATTGATCCGAAAGGTATCACATATTTCTAAGAAATTAGTAATATGTAGATGGGGATCCTCGTCCGCAAGCCCATGGAAGGTTGCGGAGTTTTGAAGCATTTGTATCAAATGTGGCCGAAGTTCGAAGTTATTGGCTTCGACATTCGGTGCATTGATAGAGGCGCCGAGATTACCTACGGTGGGCCGTAGGTAATCCATGAGGGTACGTTGGTCCGCCATTAGAAGTGGGTCCCCCGAAACTTTCTCTTGATTTTTAGCTTTAAGTCGTTTTCTGAGAAAGCGTTCGGGTTCTTCTAGAGGTTCTTTTATGTCTCTACTAGAACTGGAGTTCATGCACTACGTAGGAAGTTCAAATGTGGCACCTGGGTTCCGAGTCCTGCAATAAAAACAGAAAAGAACGTTGGTCAGAATGTTCACCACGGCCCCGTGCTCAGTGAACACGGCCCGTGGTCAGGTTTACAGTAATTGTTCTCCGGATCCCTGTTACTGGGAGTTGGACACGGCCCCGTGTTGCACCGACACGGCCCCATGTTCAGCCCTCTGTAACTCGGAAAATAAAAACTGCCAGTGATGATGTTGGGCATGGCCCGTATCCGACCAGGCACGGCCCGTGCTGAGCTCTGCAGAAACAGAAAAACTAAAAAAAAATCCTAAAAAAATGAAAAAAAAAAAACGATTAGGCCGTTGATTCCTAACTTTCTTAAAATCCTTGTGTCCCCGGCAGCGGCGCCAAAAACTTGATGGGTGTCAAGTGTTATATATATTAGGTGTATATTTTAAGCCCCTTTAACACTTTTTAGTCAAGTTTTAAATTTATAAAACACGATATTCACTAACACTAGACACTCATATGGGCAAGTGCACCCATCGTGAGCGTAGTATAGTGTTGGTAAGATACCGAGGTCATCCAAGGACACAAGAGCTTTTAGTACCAGTTTATCCTCAACGTCTAATCAAATCAAAAAGTTTAGAAAAATGTTTTAAACTAAGAAAAATAAAAACTATCTAAAATTCTGAAAATAAAAATAAAAGAAAAACAGATAGACAAGATGAATCACTTGGTTCCGACTCGTATCTAGTGTAACCTTTGATTATTTCCGCACTTTTGCACTATTTTAAGAGATTATCTTAGTTATTGTAGTAGGCCCCTCTTTTGAAGGTGACGTTACACTCACCCCAGTAGTTTGAGTCAGCAAGGATACAATCCTAAAAGGGTGGATTATTGGAAGATAATTAATTAAGTTATTAATGCAAATTATGGTAGGCCCCTCTTTTGGAGGTGACGTTACCCTCGACTAAGTAGTCTGAGTCAGCAGGGATACAGTCCTAAATAGCCGGGTTATAGTATTAATAGTAGTTAACTTATGAGGGGATCAAAGAGTTTGGACCCCCGCCATCCAATACCGTTAAGTATTGAAGGAGGTCCTACTAAATTTGACCCAGGTCCATTGCAGGACCTCTAAACGCTGAACAATGGCAAGACCTTTACCAAACCGTTCCCTTAACCCCCGACCAGGTATCCAACATACCTCCATATAGACCGTGGAGATATGAATGGTGAAAATCTTTTATTTTATATAGACAGTAAAATAATGCCAAGACACTACGGGCAAACGATAAGGAAAGATCACCTTCAACATAAGAAACTAGTTATTAAAGTCATTAATACAAAACCGAATAAAAAGTGCGAAAAGATTAGAAATAAAAAGTATTACACTAGACACTTGTCTTCACCAAGTGATGTAAGAGACTTAGGCAAACATGGCCTTGATTGTCAAGAACTCTTACGATCAATCTTGGATCCCGAGACGACTCACACACTCTACGATGGACAATGGATGATGGTGGTGGATGATGGTGTTATGGTGGTGGTAGGTGGTGGGTGAAGTGTGAGAGAGGTGGTATGCCAAGGGATGGTTTGAGCTTGAGCCAAGCACTTCTATTTATAGGTTGAACAGAAGCTCGGGCACGGCCCCGTGTCCACATCCTTCTCTGTCTTCATTTAATGCAGCTTTGTCTTATTAGTTGACCACGCCCCCGTGTCCGCTGAGCACGAACCCGTGTACAGAAGAATCTTTGTACTATGAAGATTTGCCTGGATTGTGCGAATCTTATAGTTGACCATGGCCCCGTGTCCGCTGAGCATGGCCCCGTGGTGGGCAATAGAAGCTTCTACCACTTTGTCTTTTCTGCTGACACTTGGGCACGCCCCCGTGCTGGCTGAGCACGGGGCGTGTTCAGTCTTCTGTTGTCTTGTTTTGCTTGGGAAGATGCTGTCGTGGGGTCGGGCATGTCACGTCTTGTTGCTTTTCTTGTATTTATGTTAGATTTTGATGTCTTTTTGCTTCTTTTGTTAATTTGAGCTCATTTAATCCTGAAAATACAAAAGGAAGACAAAAGCACACTTTTTCCAACATTAGTACTAAAAAAGGTTAGTTTTATGCCACAATTGATGAAATTTATATGTTGCATTTTGCACACCTCAGTAACCCAACTCTTAACAGCTTCGATCTTCGCAGGGTCAACGTGGATACCTTGACTATTGACAATGTGACCCAAGAATTGGACCTCCTCCAGCCAAAATTCACACTTGGAGAACTTGGCATAGAGACGGTTTCCCTGGAGTAACTCAAGAATCAAACGTAGATGTTGCGAGTGTTCGGCTTTTGACTTGGAATAGATCAGGATATCGTCGATGAAAACGATTACAAAACGATCAAGGAAGGGTTTGCACACTCGATTCATTAGATCCATGAAAACTGCGGGCTCGTTAGTCAAACCAAAAGGCATGACAATGAACTCATAGTGACCATAGTGGGTTCGAAACGTGGCGCGGAAATTACCGGATATTTATCATTACGTCCCATACCATAATATATTAAATAAAAGCAGTTATTACAGACATTGTTTTCTCAAAGACAGATCAAATGTTCCGACGACTCAGATTCACATAAATTGTTTATTTGTTTTTAGACTCTCTCCTACTTGATTCCACATAAGCAAGAGCACAACATCCTAACATCTTAAGCACATGCCACATACGTTAAAATAAAGTCAATACACATAGTGTAAAGGTGAGCATATAAGTTTGATATAGCATAATAGAGTTCGAAATCGTTTACGCATAACCAGCATGTACAACGTATAATGTGAAGCATGTAAGCTATCGACAAAGATCCTATCAATACCAATGATTGTGAGTTGACTGCGAGTAGCGAGTGAGCATCACATATTCACCACTGCGAACACGTGAAGTATTGTCCTTAACAACCCCTGAGTGAACAGGTGCTGAGTCCAAACTATAGTACTATCGTTGCTAAGGCAGGTAGACAACAATCAATGTGTAAACATAACAAACAGGCATTCATCGAGTCATGTATAACATGCAATAATGGTCAGCGTATAAATAGTGTTTGTGTTGTGTGATCAATGTGATTTAGAATAAGTAACGTTTGTAACATCCAAAAGTGCATAAAGCAAAAAGGGATCGAGTATACTCACTGATAGCGTTTAACTTAATAAACACTGCCTTGGATTGAAGGGAGCGCTTGAGAGAGATTAGCCTGAACAGTTAACGATAGCAAAAACGATGAGCGAAGCGTAAAACGGTGCATGAGTACCAAGTATCGGATGGTAATCCGATCGGATGGCAATCCGATCGGCTGGCCAGTCGATCGGATGTCAATCCGTTCGGATGGTCATCTGATCGGATGGCCATTCGATTGGATTGACATATTTTTTGGTAAGGATGTGTTTGTGTATGATGGCTTCGATGTTTTCGTTGTAGCATTATGAAAACAGAGAAGTATCTCTACCCTTCAGGTCAATCGATCGAACGGTCGTTCGATCGGGTAGCAATCCGATTGGTAGGACACCTAGTGAGAACAAGTTCTCAGCAGGATTGTGTAGGATCATTTTCACGACCAAATGAGTCGTTCAGAAGAGTTTTTGCTCAATACGAAAGGCGGAAACAAACGTATCGAGGTGATTCAGCTTGCAATTCAATTTAAACTGTCTTTTGATTGATATAACAACGTTTTACAGCGAGTAGACACTTCGGCAGCAGTTCGGTACTGAAACCGGAAAAGTTACAAATGAGATGGCACAACAAGTATTTATAGACTGTCCTATTTCGCACGAAACAGTTGGTGCGAAATCAATTTCACACGAAATAGTGATTTCGTGCGAAATACCCAACTGATTTCGTAGGAAATAGATGTTTCCTATTTCGTGCGAAATACCCTAAAATCCTAATTTCTCGTACTTCATGCCCTGATCTATTCAATCTAATACAAGACTCGATACAAGACGAAGTCGACAGACATATGCACCAACAGACTCCCCCTTGGATGTTGACGATATCTTCAGTGTCGAGTCTTCAATCTTCAGTCTTTATCAATCTTCTCATGCTCTCACCAAAATATCTAACAATGTAAAACATCCTCAATTCTCTCTTTTCTCTCTATCAACTAATCTCCCCCTTGGATGTTGATCTATCTTTCTAATTCTCTTGATTCCTTAAGTTCATCAGCATCAGCAGTACTAAAATCGTAATCTGGCTCACATTCTGTTCAGAATCAGGAACCTAGCTAACCTGCACACATCTCTACCTCACAATAAATTTCACAAATATAAAATTTGACAAATTTATTTTCTGCTTATCACTCGTAAACACAAACTTAAAACATTATTCACAAGTATCATACAAAATGATTTAACATTTTTAATCTCTGATGTATCACTTGTAGATAAATCTTTTCAAACACACTATCCCAAACCTGTTCATCATGTCTAGCACTCGGAATTTTGAAAATCAGCTCTCCAACATCAGCTGTCGAAAATCTTTTTGATTTTTCAAAATTTATGCTAAAACACACTGAAAATCTTTTTGGATTTTGTATTTAATCGAAATGCAGAAAAGAAACATTTACAAACAATATTTTTTGTGAGTTTGTGCAAGAGGATCATATCAGTTTCTGAGACACATCAACAACACCGTTAAGCTTTAAACATTTTATGTTCTAAATGATTCACTTAGATTGTCAGTATACTGATCCACTTAAATTTTCACACAAATTTCAACTGTTTCGAGATACGAGATTAATGTTTTAGAGACTTAAACTTATTCATGTGTCCCACCTCAGAATATACTCCCGTGTCCAGATCCCAATATTCAGTCTTACAGGTGAGTATACCTAGATGATATCTGTAAAGGGTTAAATGCGAGGGCCATGAGAGCTCAGGCTATTGCTTCCGCAAAATCAGAGAGATGATGGCTTCGACTTTAGGTGTGTTCCCTTTAGAGAATCTTTTCTTCAACAACACATGATTAGCATTTTGCAATGTTTCATCATTTTTTATGCTGAGGGAGGTGCTATATTTCAAGCAAGCTAAAAGTATTATACGGGGACTAGGCCATTCCTTCCGCAAAATCAGAAGTCCCGGGATAATACCCCAGATATCACTAAGCATAAAGACCTAGTATCTCAGAAAGAGGGACCTTTCAAACAAGATTTCGGGGGTTACCCATATATCCGAGAGATGTTCCCCACGAGATAAGCAAGTTTGAAATTTAAGTTTATATCTCGACACAATCTACTAAATGTGTAAAAACCTACTAGCACATTATCAGTGAGACCGTTTATCACATTTTGACTTTCCAATTCTTTAGCATGCAGTGAATGTCCACTGATGTACTATCATTTCCTCTTTTTCACAACAAAACTCATTTTTGATTTTATCATGTTTTTGCCTTTTTCAAATTTTCAAATGTTTTTGGATTTTCTGAAATTTCTTACTCCCCCTAAAATGCAAAAGCATTTTAAAAAATTTAAAAAACAAACTATACAAATAAAATGACAACTGTTGTGAATTGCTTCAAATCGCCATCCACTTTGCATAAACAATCAGAACTCCCCCTTACAACAAACTATTTTCCCATTATGATTTCAAAACACTTAAGTTCGTTTTAATCAAATGGTTTTTCCAGAAAATTATAAAACCACTTATAGGTTAGGGGATCAATTCATCACCTTGTTCTTTCAACTTCAATCTTTTAAAAAAATATAACAGATTTAAGTTCAGACAACAAATACCACTTGTAGAAAATCAAGTACAACTTAATATCCATGATTTACCACTTGTAGATTTTCACAAACACATAAAATTCTAGAAATATGCCGATACCTGCTCCACACTTACCAACCTGGAAGCTCCAGCAAGTCATACTTTTTCACATATGAAATACAGACATCCAAGCCTGACCAAACTTGGATGTGACCTCTTCAGTTTCACTCGGGGTGTAAGTTGCATTCTTTGATTCATAAAATTCTTTAACCCCTTTAACCTTTCCATCGATCATCTTTCCAAAAATCTTTTTCACATTTCCATTAAAAACCTTTTCGACATCAAAATCTTTCTTTTCAGAATAGAATTGATTCGATATCTCAACCTTACCAACTTTTTGTTTAAAATTTTCAGCCCGCAATGGTGGAAAATTGACATCATCCATTGGCGGTACTGACGTTTCTATTTTTAGCTCAACTTGTGGCTCCTCTAACTTTGACGAGTCAGATTCATCGCCAGATTTCACATCTGTTTTCTTAACAACCCACTTCTGGTTGTCAAGATTCACTTTTATCTTGTAAAACCTTTTCGAACATTCACCAATCTCATATGTTAAATTTTTAAACACTTTGAACTTTTCAGTTGGTGATTCGGTTTTATCAACAATCTCTTCTTTGCGTTTAGAAACAACTTCCTGTTTTGTGTTGGTTGCCTTTGGACAGTTCCAGACAATGTGACCAACTTCTTGACATCGATAACAGGTTCTTGTCTCCTTTCTCTCATAAGATCCATTCTTCTTAAATTTTTGTTTTTCTGCATAGAACTCTTTATTTGATTGTTTCCAGAATGACCTCTTTTCTTCTTCCACAGAACTTGACCCTGAAACAAATACAATTTTTGGTTTATAAGTTTTCTCATTTTTATGATTTTTCGGTGGAATAAAACCTAAGCCTTTCTTTTTGAAATTACTGTTATGGTTTGGTTTCTTTTGATAACCTGAACCAGAACTATAACCCTTTTTCTTGTTTAACCTTTGTTGAACTCTTGAGGTGTAAGATCTTGGTTTTTCAGAAAGATTTACATCTTTTATTTCAGAAATATTAATTTCTGTTAATTTGAAAACCTTTTTTGTCATTTCTGGTTTAACACCTCTTATTGGAAATTCCTCATCAGAATATAATTTGTCTGAATCACTCAAAGTATATGCAACTTTGAATGTTTCGTCATTCAAATTAGATTTTGATAACATGAACTCTTTATTGTAAACTCTTTTAACCGACGACTTTGGACTGTCAACTGATGAACTCGAACTTTTGGACTCCAACTTTGACTCTGACTCTTCATCCTTATCCAACACCTGATCGACCACTTTCTTTATTAACTCAGACTCATGATCAGTGTCAGACGATGTGACCGTGACGTCAATGTTTTCTGGTAAATCATCAGTTGTTTCAGACTTTAACTTTATATTGACTGCCTTTTTTACTTGTTCCTCATTTGGTTTTCTGGGAGAATAACCTTCCCAGATCGGAGGTGGACACTTGTTATAATTTGCACTTTGTTTCTTACCAGTATCTTTCTCTTTCTGCTTCTCATCTTGAAAAGCTTCAAAACCTGCAACAGTTGGATAAATTCGATCAATCAAATAATCAGAACTAGAATAACTTTGCAACAATCGTCTAATTCTTTCATTTTCAATCCTTTCCCTCTCCAACTCCTGCTTCAGCTTTGCACATTCTTCAATGTAGTAATTGATAGCCTTTTGCTTCGACATCATTACTGCATTCATAATCGTTAATGCATCTTCTCTTTCAGAATTTGTCTTTTGTAGACCAGTTACTGTTCTGTTCAACACATCATATGATTCTTTTACGTAATTGAGATCGAACAATAATTTCTCTTTCATTTTCTCAAGCTCATTCATCTTCTCATCTTTCTCTACACACTGCTTGCAAGATTCCAAACACTTTAGACACGGTTTGATAACTTCAACAATTTTCTCAATTTCAATCACTTTCTCTGATTCAACTATCTTCTCAATAACTTTAACTTCTTCACTTTGTTCATTCTTCACTTCTTGAGCAACACTTTCACATTTCATCTTTCTTTGTTCTTTTGCTGCTCGTCTCTCCTTCAGCTTCTCCAATCTATCTGCAAAATAAAATTGAAAACTTTCAGGAGATAACATAGATTTTCCAATATTTATTTGTGATTCTTCTTCATCATCACTGTCATCAAATGATGATTCATCAAAGACTTGAGTACTTTCTGAACTATCGTCTGAAGAAACAAACTCTCCATCTTGGCTCTTCTCATCACTAGCAATCCCTTTCATCCATTCCTTCATCAAATCTGGTTCTTGAACTATTTGTGCAGTGAGAGCTACCACTTTTGAAGTAGGTGGAATATATTTGTCCCAACTGAAACCCTCTGCCATTTTTTCATCATCTTGATCAATTATGCCAAAATAAGCTTTCTTATTTGCTTTTTCGATCATTTTATCATGTGCAGTTTGTGGTTCTTTTTGTTGATACGGTTGATGAGCAACTTGTTGATATATGGCTTTCCGATAATAATCATTATTTCCAAATGGATTCTGTGCTCCACTTGCTTCTCGATTTTTACATTCCCTCTTGAAATGTCCTTTCTCCCTGCATAAAAAACAAGTAACTTTAGATTTATCAAAACCCAAAGTAGAAACATTAGCATCTCTGAAATCATCTCTCCCTGTAATCAACTTAAATTTTTCAGCTCTCCTCAAAACACTAGCTAAACACCATTTGATGTCCATAAGCTCCATTTCCTCAGCATCGATCTGATCATAATCCTCTTTTGTCGTCATAGGATTTCCGATCCTTCCTGCAACCAAACCTTCATAAGATTCCAACACTGTAGCAAGTAACGCCATATGACGTTTAGCAACCTCTTCAGAGAAATTTTGACCGTTCTGAAGATGCAACGCAATATTGCAGTGTAATATTTGACCATTACTGCTGTTTGAGCTTTAGAACTGATGACTTGAGGTTGAACTTTTCGAATTAATACTTGGACATGAAGAAAATCCACTGCTGCTGTTTGGACTTTGATTGATTGATCCAGATGAGTTTTCTGCACTGAAAGCAGTTTGGATTTTCGGACTAGCTTCGACATCTGGAACACTCCCTTTGTAATACATTTTGATGTCTTGTTGACCACTTGGACTGTTCATCCTTGCAATCTTTTGCTGTTCAAGATCTTGACTTTCAATCTTTTCAATGAACTGAGAAATTGTCAATTTGTCATATTCTCCAATGTTCTTCAAGATCATCAGATAGGTACCACACTCTTTTTGTGGTAAAGCATCAGCTAATTTGTCAACCCATTCTTCTTGATCTTTGACTATTTCCAACAAAGACATAGATCGCACTAAGTGAAAATATCTTTCGATCAATTTCTTTGAAGATTCTCCTGGAAAACTCGAAAACAAATCAAACTCTTTCTTTAGCAATGATTTTTTACTCCTAATCATCTTCTCACTTCCCTCAAACTTAATTCGAAGTGCTTCCCAAATCGAACGTGAAGTATTGTCGTGTTGAAGCAATACGAAGATGTCTTCTTTCATAGCTTGCTGGAGTAGACTAATCATCATTTTTTCTGCTTTGTACATGTCTCGTTCTTTATCCGTCAGTTCATAAATTGTTTTGATTACACCCAAATCCGTACGAGGTTTGACATACTTTTTCTCAATACACTCCCAAGATCTCAAATGATTAGCTTGAACCCAGTTTTCAAATCGATCTTTCCAACCATAATACTCCTCAATGCCCATTAGCTTAGAGGGTTTTTGCAAAGTTCCAGTTTCATTTTCCATGTTCAGGCTCTGAGTAATGGTAGCTGGAGTAGTCGGGGCAGTAGCAAACGCGTTATAAAATTCTTCTTCCATGATTTGATAACAATTTTCCTCAAAATCAGACACTTTCAAACGAAATCAGCTTTCACACGAAATGGTCTTTTCAAGCGAAATACCCTGTTCAAACAAAATGACCTGCAAGACAACTTCAAATGAAATAAATTCACACGAAATGAGATGCTTTCGTACGAAATGAAATACTTTCACACGAAATAAGGTGCTTTCGTGCGAAATAAACCAAAATACAGCTAATTTCGTGCGAAATACCAGACTTTCACACGAAATAAAGACACTCTGGTATGAAATAGTGCTTTCGTACGTAATAACTCACACGATATACTGATTTCGTGCAAAATGAAGGATCTATTCCGTGCGAAATACTGCTGACGTCATCATGTTGATCAGATTTTTGTCCAATTGATCAAGTTTTAGTCCAATTTTCGGTCTGAAACTTTCAAGGCTTTGCTAAAACAGTGTTTCTCATATAATGTGTGAAATTCAAACCATTTTAACCGTTAAAACTTGTTAATTTTGAAAAAGAAGGTGTAGAAATCAGATTTTTAAGCTGAATCTGTAAGAACTCTTCCTCCTGAGCTCTGATACCAATTGTACGATCGTTTTCATGACCAAATGAGTCGTTCAGAAGAGTTTTTGCTCAATACGAAAGGCGAAAACAAACGTATCGAGGTGATTCAGCTTGCAATTCACTTTAAACTGTCTTTTGATTGATATAACAACGTTTTACAGCGAGTAGACACTTCGGCAGCAGTTCGGTACTGAAACCGGAAAAGTTACAAATGAGATGGCACAACAAGTATTTATAGACTGTCCTATTTCGCACGAAACAGTTGGTGCGAAATCAATTTCACACGAAATAGTGATTTCGTACGAAATACCCAACTGATTTCGTACGAAATAGATGTTTCCTATTTCGTGCGAAATACCCTAAAATCCTAATTTCTGGTACTTCGTGCCCTGATCTATTCAATCTAATACAAGACTCGATACAAGACGAAGTCGACAGACATATGCACCAACAGATTGTCACTCGATCGGATAGCAATCCGATCGGATAGCAATTCGTTGGAACTACTGTTCTTTGAAATTGATCAAGTACCCAAGTCCCAAACGTCACACGATTGGATGGTCGTTCGATCGGATGGCAATCCGATCATACAGCAATCCGTTCGACGTTTAGATCCTTGGAAAGTTGAAGTAAAAGTTTAAGTGTGAAACCAAGTGCAAGCCGATCGGATGGCTGTCTGATCGGGTGGCAATCCGATCGGATGGCAATCCGATCGGATGACAATCCGTCCCAACGACCTGATCGTCTTTGACACTTGATTGTTTTGAACGTTTTGCAGTTTTGATCGAGACGGTGTGAAAACGTGCTAGACAACAGAATCCCTATCTTAACCCAAGTGATCCGACTGAACAGGAACCACCCTAGTCTGACCGGTTCACGGTTCGAGACGGTTGTTCATGTTTAACCCGTCATCAGTTGTCTCTTGGATAGAATTCAGATCTGGAACTAACCCATCACTAAGAAGGAGTAGAAGATCAGAACGAGCTTCAATTCTATCGGTTTTGAGTGCATTGAGTGTCGAGCAGGTCACCGATCGGATGGCAGTCCGATCGGGTGGCAGCCCGACCGGGGTGGCAGCCCCGATCGGGTGGCAGCCCGATCGGGTGGCACCTCGATCGGATGACAATCCGATCAGATGGCCACTCGATCGGTTGGCCACTCGATCCTGGTGTCCGGCGTGTTGAGTTTTGCCGTTTCGATTCGAGTGTTGAGTGTTGCGTTGTGATTCGAGCGAACGATGCGATAGTATTACCCATTAGTTACACAAATAACCTAACTACTATATCTAACATACAATCACTATAAATATCTTGCGTTAAGCGTTTCGCGATTTGATTGCGATTAGAATTGCGGATGCGATAGTGATTATCACCTCAACATAAACATAACATGCACAAGCAACACATAAATAGCACACACACGTAAAACAATATCCAGAACACATAATTCGAGTTGCGAATGCGATAGCGATAAGTCGATTGGCGATTAAATATGCGATTAAATAGCGATCATTAATAGATACTCCACATAATACAACTAAAGTAAATAAATAATATAATCCGATTACAAGTCAAAGAAGTCAAAACAGTAGTTGAGCAAGGAGTGACAGATCGCAATTATCAATCTTTTCTTCCTTTGACTTCAATCTTGACTTTGACTTTAACTTTCGAAAAGCGGGTTGTTACACTGGGAATCATGCAACATATCAATTTAAAAAAAACTATAGTAATACCATATAGTCAAATTAAAGAAAATAAAATTCTCGTTTTTATGGTGTATTTTTTAAATAATATGAGCGTACAAAAAAGTTATGACCGTTGAAAATTGTGAGGGTAGTTAGTTTTTTTATAAAGAGATACAGTGTAACTTATTATCTATAATTTTGTTAAAGATGAGAAAATTAATGTATAAATAAAATGGGCATATTAAAGTGTAATTAGTGTTTGAAAGATTAATTTACCTTCATTTTAGATTGTACCATATGTATTAACTTTTGAGTATTTTAAAATGTAATTGTGTTTTGCATTATATATGGTAAGTATAAATATTAAGTTCAAAGATCATATACAAATGAGTTTAACATGAGAAGTGAAAGGATTTTTTTTTTCCATCTATTTAAGCATGATGTTCAGTTGCAAAATGTAAAAAAAAAAAAATTTAGTGTATTTTCACTAGTTGAGTTATTAAATTACCCTAGACTAATTATATAATTGCTCTACTAGTGTAAATACACACGACTTTCTTTTAATTCTGAGACTAAAATATGTGATTGACAAAATGAGAAATAGTTTTTAGAAAAAAAAAATCTCTACTTCACATTTGGTCATTTGTATGTTAAAGACCCACTTGTAGGGGTGTTCATAGGGGTTCTTTCTTCGGGTTTTGAGTTTTTCGGGTCGAGTTGTTTGGATTTTTCTTTGGGAGAACTTGACCCGATAACCAACCCATTTTAAAGTTCGGGTTAGTTTGGATTGGGTTATTTAGTTTTTGGGTTTAGATGTAAAATGAAAATAAATGTTTTTTTTTTTTTACAAAATAGCATCAAAATTCATATTGCTACTTTAAAAATATTATCAAAGTTCAAAGATTAGTTGGCTATTTTGCCCTTCATTAAAAGGGAGAAAAAAGTTAAAAAAGCTAGATGTTCACTGAAAAATCTAACCATATTTTGCTTTTGAATGAAAATGACAATAAAATTGAAACCATAAACAACAACAACCATACCCAGTATAATCCCACATAAAATAAAATTGAAACCATAAGGACCCAAATTCAAAAGGTTTAAGTTATGGACCATTTTTACAGTTTACTTTGTAAAAATATTAAATATTATAACTATGTTAAATATAAAATATAAAAATAAAAATATAACAAAAACAATAAATTAGCCTCGTCAGTGAACCGGACGCTTTACTGGTTCACTGGTCGGACCGGTCGAACAGGTTCAACCGGATTTGAGAACCGGATAATAAAATATAAACATACTAGGTTATAACCCCGTATATTACAGAGGCTGGACAAATAAAATATATATAAATGCTAAAATTGAAAAAAATATTATTAAAAAAAGAATGAATTAAACAAAAAGGAAGGAAATTAAAAGTAGAAATTTGAACTTTTTTTTTTTGAGAATTTCCGTCAATATTCAATACTAAAACTTGGTTCAAACCTCAATGAGCTTCTATTGTTAATGCAATTCTCAACATTTGTCGTCTTTATTATATAAAAGAATGATTTAAACAAAAGGAAGGAGACAAATATAAAAAAAAAATAACAATGTTAATCCTGGAGATATCACTTCTTATTCATTAAATATTAGTTCTCTACATCCAATAACATCACTTAGATAGTTCAAGTTAATCACATACATCTCACGACTTGTCAATTGAAACCCTTATAGCAGATAATTCAAAACCCAACACCTATTTTTTAGATAAAATTTGAAATTTAAAAATTTTAATTGATTAAGTTTTTTTAATGGATTAAGTTATCTTTAACAAAAGATATTATCGTACTCAAATAATATTTTAGATTTTTTTTTTTGTTTAGACGGGAAAACCTAAATTTTTGATAGCCTCATTGATTGACACGTGTCCCGCAAATGGTTTCTTTTATTATATAGTATTGATAGATTGGTTTTAAATTAGAATTCTCTAATTTTAATAAGGCTATAGGGTGTGGTCATGATCCTCATGACCACCATAACCCTCCACATAGACGTCATGTCATCCATCTTTAATCCATCATTCAAAGCCACTACCCTAAAGGTGTGGTCATGACCCAAACCACTATCCCCTTTATTTTTTTAATTTATTTTTGTCTTAAAATTATCAAATGGGAGGGACTTGGTAATCGTGGTTTAATCTATGGGAACCATCATCAATAAAAAAGGAAAGTGGTGTACCATTTAATTAATGGTCCTATGTGAAAATAATGTTCCAATCCATAGCCCCACACCCATTACCCTAAGATTGGAAGGTATGGGGCCGGCTTAGGCCAGGCGTGGCCCGGCGCCGCACCCCCACACCGCCCCCCATAGGCCCGGCTCGTCAAACCCGGCTCCCACACGACATGCTCGATGGGGCATGTTTTCAAATTATAGCCGTTGAACGGCTAGTTCATTTAATAAAAAATACCCCCTTTTCTATAAAACACTCTCATTTTATACCATTATTTCACCATTTTCTCTCCACTTTCAACCCAAAACACTCTCATTTTTATACTATTCTTTTATAAAAAAAATATCTTTTCACCCACAATGCAATCTAATTCTTGGTGGTCCTTGTCTTCGGAGGAGGAAGAGGAGATGTTTTACGAAAACGCTGTGCTAAGGGCGACTCAGTTAATTATGGAGGAGGAAGAGGAAGACATCTCATCTGAAAGCGTTATTACCAGGCGACTACGGATTAACAGAGACCGCCAATGTTTATCATTAATAAATTTTATTATCCTTATTCCTTATTTCCTCATATTTATATTTTTTTACGACAGGAGGGCACGAGAAATTGGCGAACGATTATTTTTCGGATGCACCCATTTACAATGCCGAGATTTTCAGACGCAGGTTCCGAATGAGTCGCCGGTTATTCACCCGCATTGCTGATGATTTGGCGGGGCAAGACCCGTTTTTCATGCAACGACCCGATGCTCGTGGTTATTGTGACACCTGTGTCACTGCGACCATCAAACAAATACCAAGCCAATGAAATATTGTATTTCATACTTGGGATTTGTATAAATATGTGTATCTTTTGCACATATCAATTCTTGTTCGATTTCAAGCTTTAAATCGCTTTCTGGAGAGTTATACGCAAACTGGAGCGTAAACGTAATCAGTGTAAACGCGACAAACACTCCGGAACATCAACATATGCTTAACATACCTTAAATAACCTTTACATAACTTAGAAATAAGTTTTGAAGGCTTTGGTATGGCAAAATCAGGGTAATTCGCATACAGGGACTAAATTTGACAAACTGCGAAAGCATGCCAATTTGAACTGTAACGAACATTCCAGAACATGACCATAAGTTAAACATACCCTAAATATCCTTTACATAGCTTAGAAATAGGCTTTGAGGGGTTCGGTGTGCTAAAATAAACTTTTGGGTCATTCAGGGACTAAAAGCGTCAAAAAGTGCACAAGTTTGCATTTTCGCGCATAACTTACGATCTGAATACATCCGGACATCCAAAAATTTATGTAAGCACTAAAATATTTTATTTTAGTGTTTGGCATAAGAAAAATCCATTCGTCGCGCAATTTGGACCGTTTTTGCGTCCGTTACGACTTCCGTCACAATTAACCGAACAACGCAACCGTACGGCCAAACGAACCGACATCCGAGATATTTTTGAGCATATTTTAAGTTCCCTATACTTTATCTTTATTTTAGAGCCTTGAAATGGGGTTAACGGGGCTTAAAAGTGCCAAAAATTAAGTTTTACAAGTGCAGGGACCATTTTTGAAATTTCTGGCAGATTCAATGAACCTAGTCCATTTTGAAGTGTTGGGGGTTTTAACCCATGGTTTTGCAAAACCATGGGCTGGTATTCAATGAACATAGTCCATATTAGGGGCTCCCATGGTTTTAGAAAACCATGGGCACACATGTAAGGTCCAGATCAAAGCTCAGTTTTCGATGAACGATCTTAACGGTTCTTGAATTCCTAAAAATACCCACCCTCACTTCCTCCCAAAGCACACTTGAATCTGATTTTGGCTCTCTAAGTTGAAGTTTATGCTTCATACCTGAGAGTAAATCAGATCAAGAGCTTCCGGGGACCTTCTGTAAGTGTTCTTTCGTTCTTTTCATTCTTGTTTGACTTTCTGCATTGACAAGTTTATGGTCAATGTGAAGTTCGTTTGAACTTCATAACGTGAGCGTAATCACGATGGTTATAGTCCCTAGTGACTATACCTACTGATTACCACGTTATCTAGGCTCCGTGACGAGTCGTAGTTTCGGCCAAAATACGTATTCTTGCGTATTTTGTAACCAAACTACTTTTGGGTATCAAAACCGTTTGTTTGATACCAAACCTTCTTTCTAAACTTTTTAAACACATTTTAACGTGTTTAGCTCGTCACTTTCAGTTTTGTGCTTGTCTAGGGTCGTAAGGTAAGCGATGTAAACAATCGCTTATACTTTCGAACCCGACCCATTTGGTCGATCTTTAGGATCCGACCAAATACATTAGGTGACCATAGTGTATAGGGAATAACCTTTCGAGGTTATACCTTATGGTCGCGACGTTTAGTTAGTTGTATGATAGGTAGTTTATATGCCTTAGGTAAATGACCAAAATGCCCTTTTTACGCCAAAATTCATTTTAAGCATATGTAACATAACTTTTGACATCTAAACTGATTTAGCAACAATATTAGACATGTTAAGGCATATATTACTTGTCATAGGACTAGTTAGGCATTCCAAACGCGTTTTACGCGAAAGACACGTTAAAGTAGCATAAGCTACCTAAACGGGTCGTAACGGGTCAAAAGCACTTAGGATAAGTTTCGTTTTAGTATGTAGGCTTTGTTAAACCATATTACATAAGTTCCCACGCTTATTTGGTTTACAAACCCTCATGCTACCCGATCTTCCAAATAGGTCCGTTTATTAATGTAGATACCTATATTAGGTGCCGTTTAAATCCGTGATCTTCTAGCCTTGCTTGGTGGATATCTAAAGTCTATTGAACAATCTCAAGTGAGTACATAGACCCCTCTTTTACTGTTTTCAAACTATTTTGGGGTGAAACAAATGTGCCTAGTTGTTACTTTCATGCTTTCCTGTTTTCACATCATATACTTGCTATGTTCATTAGTACATTTATAGTACATGATTTACAGTACATTGTTTTGCTATGTATGTTTACTTAGCATACTTAGTACATTGTTTTACTTTACATTTCTGCTATGTATGTTGACTGAGCATGCTAGCACATTGATTTACATGACTTTTCTGCTTCGTATGTTAACTTAGCATACTTAGTACATTGTTTTACATTACATTTTGTTGCATATGCTCATCCAGTATATGAACACATTATATTACATTTTGAACCGTTTGTAACTATTTGACTATGTGAACCGTTGTAACCATTTGACTATGTGAACCGTTGTAACCATTTGATTATGTGAACCGTTTGTAACCGTTGAACCGTATTTAACCATACATAACCATTTCTACAATTGTTAAACATTACATTTTGGTGGTTATTTGGGTAAGTGATTTAAGTAATCAGGCGACGCGTAATACGATAAAAACATGGTGGATACGCCGCTGGTACTTCCTATATATAAGTGCTTTTATGGTATTATATATCGTAGCGTTATTTAAACCATTTCAGTTTAGACATATTACATCCACAATACAATCTTCACATAAACATCGTTTTACAAATGACTTAACTTATACAAACTCATTTTACTTGGTTATTCATTTAACCATACATTATTCTTTTATATACATATATATCTTTTGATTTATCCATTGCTTTTCAAATGATTTATGAAAGGAACACTCAACGAGATTCATGGCTACTTTTTATTAAACAGTTTCTTTAAACTCAAGTCATGAATCCTATTTTTCACAAAACCTATGTATCTCACAGGCATTTTTATGCTGACGTACCTATTTTCACATGTGTTTTCAGGAGCTGTTGCATAGGATGATCGAGACACACTTAGGCGGACCTGTGCCTTAGTGACTTAAAATGAAGCAAGAACTAGTTAAATTATGTTATATACTCTTTGTTTCTTGTTTAAGACAATGTAACTCTCTTGATTGATAAATAAAACGTAACTTTAATTTCCATGGTTGTGAAACAATTAATTCTGTTACAACACTCCCCGACGTTTCCGCCACGTTTCGTTGTTTTACGTGGTCGGGGTGTGACAGAAAAGTTGGTATCAGAGCCAATGGTTATAGGGAATTAGGTTATTAGTAATGCTTTGACCTAGACTATAACCTTTCTAGGACCTTAACGCAAGAAGATTTGCGTTTAGAATTTTTCAAACAAAAACCGTCACCTATCCTTAGGTGATAACCACAACGAGAACATCAATTCCGAATCCGCTTTGAAAATTAATCATCTGTTCTTGAATGATTGATTACTAGGTTTTGAACCCTCTGTTATAAGGCTTTGAACCCCTTTGAGTTATCAAAATCTAGTCAAAAGTTTTGGGTCCTAAATAGTGTAAACACGTGCAAACTGGAAGAGTGAATGCCTGTACCCTGGGTTTTCTGTCTAAGGCTAGAGTGTTCGTACAAATCCACATAATCGGACTAGTCACTCTTACCTGGGAACTCTTGGGGTGAGTGTTCACTTATAGGCGAGCATGTCTTCGCGATACATTATTTTTAACCCATTTACCTTGATTAGACACAATGTGTCGTTTGTTTGCCTTGTGGTAACAAACAAATGACCGCCATCTTTGCTTTTGTCAAATTTTGTATCACCTCATCCTTTTCATCTAATCATCTCGGTCGTTTCCTTTCATGTTTCCCTCCTTTTAGAATGCCTCCTCGACGCGACAATCAGATAGCGAATGCCGAACTGGCAGAAATCATCGCGCAACAAATGGCTGCTGCTTTCCCAAATCTTATTGCCCAACTGAACCAAGCCAACAACAACAATAATGCTCCATGCAGTTTCAAGAGTTTCAATTCGGCTAAGCCACTCAAGTTTAGTGGTTCTGAAGGAGCAACTGGGCTCCTACAATGGTTCGAGAGCACTGAGAGTACATTTCGTCATGTTCAGTGTCCTGATAATCGCAAGGTCGAGTTTGCTTCCAGTGTGTTTCTGAAGAGGGCTCTTACATGGTGGAACGGGGTGATGAGAGACCGTGGTGCTGAGATTGCTTTAGCACAGACTTGGGCCGATTTTAGGGCTCTTATGATGAAGAAATTCTGTCCTCGTCGTGAGCTAAGGGGTCTAGAAAGGGAATTTGATGATTTGAAGCAAGATAGCGGTGAGCATCGAGCCTACACGGACCGTTATGAGGAGTTAAGTCTGTTATGCCCAAACATGGTAACGCCTTTGGATAAGGCAATCGAAAAGTACATTGATGGCCTCCCTGACTCAATACAAGACATTGTGACTGGTAGCAACCCTACTACAGTTAGACAGGCCATTGAGCTATCTGCAACCTTGACTGAATCTCATATCAGGAAAGGTAAACTTTTTCGAAAGAGTGACAAGAAACCAATCGAGGAATCAAAGACCATGGATGAACAGACTGGATCCCCTAAGAAGTCAAAGAAGCGAAAGGCTTCTCAGAACTTCGCTGTGGTCGCTCACAATGATCAAGCCGTCCCCAACCAACCAGCTCAACCCCCTACTAGGAAGCCCTACAACGGAACTGCACCCTTGTGCAATCAATGTAGCCTACATCATCATGCTGGTGTGAAGTGTCGCACATGCCAAGTTTATGGACTTATAGGTCATACAGCGAGGGTTTGCCCAACTGCAGCTGCACCCAACCAAGTTAACAACAATCCTGCTCAAGGTCGTTTTCCACCAGGTTCTTGCTTCAACTGTGGCGAGATGGGCCATTTCCGAAGAAACTGCCCAAAGCTTGCTAATGCGAATCCAGTGCAGGGATGAGCATCGACCGAATGGAAGACAACGCTGTTTAGAAATAATCACGTCTTATGTATTATTTTCTTTTTTTGTCAAGGTCCATGAAACATTTGTTATCGTTGTTTATAAATAAATCTTTTATTTACATTGCAATATGTTTATTGTGGTTGCATGAATAAACAACATATCCCCTACGATACCGACAATCAAGGAACCGTATTCCTTGAAGAACAGACTACCCCCAAATTTCTTCCATTGTATGATCTCTTGCGTTTTCCATGAAAATCCTAAGTACCCGTTTCCTCCAAGGAAAACAAAGTACAAGACGCTAGTTACAACTCTAGACGAATACCCACTCCTTAATGGGGTACCTAAGGGTATTCCCATAGATTCTTGAGGACGTTGAAGTCCATCGACTGGGTTCCTGGTGTACCTTGAATACCCATGTTCAAATCAACGCCAAGTTAATAACATTTAATAACCAAGAAAACAATTATGTGATTATGTGCTTATATGTTCCCTTTTATGTGTTTGTGTGATCCAAATTATGTTATCCAAATCCTCGTAGAATCTTCCATATCTTCGTATAAGGGATTCATAGAAGGATACCCAAAGGTACTACCTAAAATCCTTAATGGACTTCTACGTTGTAGTTAAGTCCCTTGGATTATAAGGTACTACTCCATAATTAGACCCCTTGAGTGGTCTAGTTAAACAGGTTGATCCAAAAATCTGGTTAGGAATATCATGTGATGATATAGCTGAAAGGACTCCTTGGTGGCCTAATTAAAAAAATCACCTGTTGATCTAATTAAAAGGACCCTATGGTAGTCTAGTCACCCTCATCGCAGGTTTGATTTTCTTCCCCTAAACAATTACAAAACAAACTATGCGGACTGTGCAAGGAATTACGTAATTATGGATGCATACATAATTATGGAATTTAGTGCACAAGAATCACAACAAGTTCTGTCATGTATCTAGAGTTAACCCAATTCATTTCCAACTCTGATGAAGCAACCGTCGAAAATGACTCCGTCTGTTCATTTTCGTTTCTAAAGATTATCCGTTGAGGAAATGAATATCCGTTTGTCTAATCCTTCATTTCCATTTCTGATGAAGCAACCGTTGAAAATGACTCCTTCAGTTCATTTTCGTTTCTGAAGATTACCCGTTGAGGAAATGAATACCCGTTTGTTTATCCTTCTCATTTCCATTTCTGAGGAAGCAACCGTTGAAGATGACCCCGTCTGTTCATTTTCATTTCTAAAGATTATCCGTTGAGGAAATGAATATCCGTTTGTCTAATCCTTCATTTCCATTTCTAATGAAGCAACCGTTGAAAATGACTCCTTCAGTTCATTTTCGTTTCTGAAGATTACCTGTTGAGGAAGTGAATATCCGTTTGTTTATCCTTTTCATTTCCGTTTATGAGGAAGCAACCGTTGAAGATGACTTCGTTTGTTCATTTTCGTTTCTAAAGATTGTCCATTGAGGAAATGAATATCCGTTGTTTAATCCTTCATTTCCGCTTCTAAAGAATACTCGTTGAGGAAAATGACTCCGTCCGTTCATTTTCATTTATGAAGAATGTTCGTTAAGGAAATGACAGGATTATGCCTTGCATATCTCTGGTGGATTATTTGACACAAAGTCACAGACAGACTCCTACAAATAAATTTCGGGACGAAATTTCCTAAAGTAGGGGACACCTGTGTCACTGCGACCATCAAACAAATACCAAGCCAATGAAATATTGTATTTCATACTTGGGATTTGTATAAATATGTGTATCTTTTGCACATATCAATTCTTGTTCGATTTCAAGCTTTAAATCGCTTTCTGGAGAGTTATACGCAAACTGGAGCGTAAACGTAATCAGTGTAAACGTGAAAAACACTCCAGAACATCAAAATATGCTTAAAATACCTTAAATAACCTTTACATAACTTAGAAATAAGTTTTGAAGGCTTTGGTATGGCAAAATCAGGTTAATTCGCTTACAGGGACTAAATTTGACAAACTGCGAAAGCATGCCAATTTGAACTGTAACGAACATTCCGGAATATGACCATAAGTTAAACATACCCTAAATATCCTTTACATAGCTTAGAAATAGGCTTTGAGGGGTTCGGTGTGCTAAAATAAACTTTTGGGTCATTCAGGGACTAAAAGCGTCAAAAAGTGCACAAGTTTGCATTTTCGCGCATAACTTACATTCTGAATACATCCGGACATCCAAAAATTTATGTAAGCACTAAAATATTTTATTTTAGTGTTTGGCATAAGAAAAATCCATTCGTCGCGCAATTTGGACCGTTTTTGCGTCCGTTAAGACTTCCGTCGTAATTAACCGAACAACGCAACCGTACGGCCAAACGAACCGACATCCGGGATATTTTTGAGCATATTTTAAGTTCCCTATACTTTAAATTTATTTTAGAGCCTTGAAATGGGGTTAACGGGGCTTAAAAGTGCCAAAAATCAAGTTTTACAAGTGCAGGGACAATTTTTGAAATTTCTGGCAGATTCAATGAACCTAGTCCATTTTGAAGTGTTGGTGGTTTTAACCCATGGTTTTGCAAAACCATGGGCTGGTATTCAATGAACATAGTCCATATTAGGGGCTCCCATGGTTTTAGAAAACCATGGGCACACATGTAAGGTCCAGATCAAAGCTCAGTTTTCGATTAACGATCTTAAAGGTTCTTGAATTCCTATAAATACCCACCCTCACTTCCTCCCAAAGCACACTTGAATCTGATTTCGGCTCTCTAAGTTGAAGTTTATACTTCATACCTGAGAGTAAATCGGATCAAGAGCTTGCGGGGACCTTCTGTAAGTGTTCTTTCGTTTTAGCGTTAAAGCCAAACTGCGTTTGACTTTCTGCATTGACCAGTTTATGGTCAATGTGAAGTTCGTTTGAACTTCATAACGTGAGCGTAATCATGATGGTTATAGTCCCTAGTGACTATACCTACTGATTACCACGTTATCTAGGCTCCGTGACGAGTCGTAGTTTCGGCCAAAGTACGTATTCTTGCGTATTTTGTAACCAAACTACTTTTGGGTATCAAAACCGTTTGTTTTGATACCAAACCTGCTTTCTAAACTTGTTAAACACGTTTTAACGTGTTTAGCTCGTCACTTTTAGTTTTGTGCTTGTCTAGGGTCGTAAGGTAAGCGATGTAAACAATCGTTTATACTTTCGAACCCGACCCATTTGGTCGATCTTTAGGATCCGACCAAATACATTAGGTGACCATAGTGTATAGGGAATAACCTTCCGAGGTTATACCTTATGGTCGCGACGTTTAGTTAGTTGTATGATAGGTAGTTTATATGCCTTAGGTAAATGACCAAAATGCCCTTTTTACGCCAAAATTCATTTTAAGCATATGTAACATAACTTTTGACATCTAAACTGATTTAGCAACAATATTAGACATGTTAAGGCATATATTACTTTTCATAGGACTAGTTAGGCGTTCCAAACGCGTTTTACGCGAACGACGCGTTAAAGTAGCATAAGCTACCTAAACGGGTCGTAACGGGTCAAAAGCACTTAGGATAAGTTTCGTTTTAGTATGTAGGCTTTGTTAAACCATATTACATAAGTTCCCACGCTTATTTGGTTTACAAACCCTCATGCTACCCGATCCTCCAAATAGGTTCGTTTATTAATGTAGATACCTATATTAGGTGCCGTTTAAATCCGTGATCTTCTAGCCTTGCTTGGTGGATATCTAAAGTCTATTGAGCAATCTCAAGTGAGTACATAGACCCCTCTTTTACTGTTTTCAAACTATTTTGGGGTGAAACACATGTGCCTACTTGTTACTTTCATGCTTTCCTGTTTTCACATCATATACTTGCTATGTTCATTAGTACATTTATAGTACATGATTTACATTACATTGTTTTGCTATGTATGTTTACTTAGCATACTTAGTACATTGTTTTACTTTACATTTCTGCTATGTATGTTGACTGAGCATGCTAGCACATTGATTTACATGACTTTTCTGCTTCGTAGGTTAACTTAGCATACTTAGTACATTGTTTTACATTACATTTTGTTGCATATGCACATCCAGCATATGAACACATTATATTACATTTTGAACCGTTGTAACCATTTGACTATGTGAACCGTTGTAACCATTTGACTATGTGAACCGTTGTAACCATTTGATTATGTGAACCGTTTGTAACCGTTGAACCGTGTGAACCGTATTTAACCATACATAACCATTTATACAATTGTTAAACATTACATTTTGGTGGTTATTTGGGTAAGTGATTTAAGTAACGAGGCGACGTGTAATACGATAAAAACATGGTGGATACGCCGCTGGTACTTCCTATATATAAGTGCTTTTATGGTATTACATATCGTAGCGTTATTTAAACCATTTCAGTTTAGACATATTACATCCACAATACAATCTTCACATAAACATCGTTTTACAAATGACTTAACTTATACAAACTCATTTTACTTGGTTATTCATTTAACCATACATTATTCTTTTATATACATATATATCATTTGATTTATCCATTGCTTTTCAAATGATTTATGAAAGGAACACTCAACGAGATTCATGGCTACTTTTTATTAAACAGTTTCTTTAAACTCAAGTCATGAATCCTATTTTTCACAAAACCTATGTATCTCACAGGCATTTTTATGCTGACGTACCTATTTTCACATGTGTTTTCAGGAGCTGTTGCATAGGATGATCGAGACACACTTAGGCGGACCTGTGCCTTAGTGACTTAAAACGAAGCAAGAACTAGTTAAATTATGTTATGTACTCTTTGTTTATTGTTTAAGACAATGTAACTCTCTTGATTGATAAATAAAACGTAACTTTAATTTCCATGGTTGTGAAACAATTAATTCTGTTACAACACTCCCCGACGTTTCCGCCACGTTTCGTTGTTTTACATGGTCGGGGTGTGACAATTATGAAGGGTTCAGCACGTTACAAAAGTGTACTGCGGCCATTCGCCAACTGGCATACGGGACAGGGGCCGACGCTTTGGACGAGTACTTACAGATGTCGGCAAGAACTACGCGGGAATGTTTGTATCGGTTTTGCCATAATGTGGGGAAACTGTATAGCAAAAAATATTTGCGGAAACCAAACGCGTATGATGTTCAACAGTTGTACCAAGCTCATGAAGCACGGCACGGGTTTCCGGGAATGCTCGGTAGCATTGATTGTATGCATTGGGCGTCGCAGAACTGTCCGAATGCGTGGCGAGGCCAATATACGCCAGGTGATCACGACCGTCCAACCTTACTACTTGAGGCTGTGGCCTCACAAGATTTGTGGATCTGACATTCTTTCTTTGGTCTCCCTGGTTCACTTAACGACCTCAACGTGCTATACCAATCGGCGATCTTTAGCGATGTCGTTAATGGAACCGGTCCGGACACCAGTTTTTCAGTTTCTGGGGTTGAGTATAGACGCGTGTATTATTTTGCTGACGGAATATATCCGTCTTACTCTACAATTGTCAAGACTATTCCATATCCCGAGGACGAAAAAAGGAAAAAATTCGCCAATCGTCAAGAAGCTACAAGAAAAGACATCGAACGTTGTTTTGGTGTTTTACAAAAAAATGGGCCATCATTGAACAACCGGCACGTGCGTTCACACCGAAGAGGTTGCGCATTTGTATGTACGCTTGCATTTTGCTCCATAACATGATTATTGAAGACGAAGGTCGGGCGATTTGTGAGTATGATGAGAATGCATCTACCGGGAATACTGTCCCGGTAGATCCGGCGCAACAGTATTTAAACTCGTTCTCGCTAACCAACGACTTCACGCATGCAAACCTTCAACATGATTTGGTAGAACATATATGGAACAACGCAAACGGCGGGGACGGTGACGAAGATGATAGCGAGTAGTGTAATTTTTATAAATTTTTAAATCTACTTTTTTTTTTATAAATTTTAGGTAGTGTAATTTTTTTAGGTTATGTAATTTTTATTTATGTTATGTAATGGATTTTATGATCTTTTATGTCTTATTTTTATTTAAATTTTGAATTGTTTTTATAAAGTTAAACAAATAAAAAAGTTAAACAATAAAAGTTAAACAAATAAAATAAATTAAACAATAAAAATAAATAAAATCTTGTGGGGTAGGCCCATCCTCCACCCCCTCAAAATGCAAGGAGGGCTGTGACGTCTACGTGGCGGCCCATCTTCATGAGGATGAGACTCTCCATACCCTCCAGTCTAATACCCAACTGTTAATTTTATTACATCTTTCGTGTAGTTGAAAATTTGAGATAACATATCCTTATTTTTTCAAAGTTCATTTTTCTTTAGATGCTTGTTGTTAATGTTGCAAATCGGATAAAGGATTGCCAGCTCCGATGATGGCTAGATAGAAGATTATCATTGCAGAAGAAGCTGCAACAGGTTTGGCCGTCGTAACCGGTTCGCGTTCCAACCTCCAGCCGTCCAGAACCGGCCGGTTAGTTTGAAAACGGCCCAAACGTGTGTAGCCGGACCGCCCGCGACACCGGTTCCCGGTTCGACCGGCCGGTCCTGTCCGGTCGCGAAAACAATGATTTCCCCTTTCAACTTTCTAGAAACTAACCCAAGCTTCCCGAAAATGGAATCACGGGCTTTTTTTATTGATCAATAACTCTCTCTCTCTCTACACAAACCTCAAAAATGGCATGGTACAGAAGATCCAAGCTAGGGTTCGACACAATCTGTCGTTACTTCACCGCCCCCAAACCCCCAATCAATCAATTAAGTAAGTTGACATCTGCTTCAAACAATCCAATTAGGTTTCCGAAAACTTCACCCACCGGTTATAGATTTTATTACGTTGATTCGCGACAGGTTAGGCATTTTAAACCTAGAGGATTCAAAAGGTGGATTGATAACCCTAGGAATGCCTTGATAGTTGTGTTAGTGGGATCAGGAATTGGAGTAACTATGTATTTTGGAAATGTTGAGACAATACCCTATACAAAACGTAGGCATCTTGTTTTGTTGTCCAAAAATATGGAGAGAACCATTGGGGAGTCTCAGTTTCAGAACATGAAGGAGGGGTTCAAGGGGAAGATATTACCAGCGATGCATCCCGAAAGCGTTAGGGTTAGGATGATCTCCAAGGATATAATTGAGGCATTGCAGAGAGGGTTGAAGAAGGAGCAAGTGTGGACGGATTTGAGTTATGGGTCCGAAAGTGGAAGTGCGTCCGAGACTCGAGGGAAGGAGATGTTAATGACCATGACAGAGGAGACGGCTGGGGATAAGTGGGAGGGGAAAGATGAGGTGCTTAGTGATATGTGGGTGGATGAAAGCAGGAAAAAGGGGAAGGACAAAGGAGTGAAGTCGGCTACTGCGCATTTGGAAGGGCTGAAGTGGGAGGTTTTGGTGGTCAATGATCACGTTGTCAATGCGTTTTGTTTGCCTGGTGGGAAGATTGTGGTGTTTACCGGGTTGTTGGAGCATTTTAGAACTGATGAAGAGATTGCCACCATTATTGGTCATGAGGTATGTCGTTTGAGGGTTACTAATAGTTATTATATTCACACTCGAATACCTAATACCTAGCACAAAATTGTCTTTGTCTTAAGAAAATTCTTAGTGATCACTAGATTTAATTATATAAAAGCCATCATCATGACATCTTCATGTTTTGGATCAAGTAGTCTGAACACGTTCTAATATTCTTTGGTGTCATTATGATCATTGTAAAGAAATAAACATGACTTCTTTGTGAGGGTGCTTGGATGTGCATTTTAAGTGATTTGTTTGAAAAACTAGAAGAAGGTGCTTTAGTTAGGGTGGATTATATGATTTTTCATTTATCTTGATGCTTAGTTTTCGTAGTTACATGCTTTTCCATGTTATCAATAAATGACCAGAAAGCTGTTATAATACTAAGTTTTTTCAAAGGCCTTGCTATGTTGTCAAAAGCGCGCCGGGCGCGCGCCTAGGCGCTCAGGCGATTGGAGCAGGTCAATTTTACTAACTGCGTATCCAAACACCCATTTTCAAATTATCATAACTTATAAGCAGGTCAATTTTAGTTGTGTTTTCATTTCAAACTGGTTAAATAAGTCAATTAAAAGTTTTAGTTAAATATTGAACCAGTCAAATGGTTGAAAGTCTCCAAAATCTATTTTAATGATTGAAACCTCGGTCCTTTTTTTTAAAGATTAGATTATTCATGCAACCATGTTGTTTTTGTATGCATAGTCAATGCAATAGTTATTCATATAATATAGGGCAAAATGTTTTTTTTGTGGATCATCCTAACCCGACCCACCCATTTTGACTTTTACTAGAATTGACTTAAGAAAGAACATGTTTCAACCGGAACCCGTTTTTACCCATAATCTAACCTGCCCGACCCACCTATCTGCCACCTTTTTTTGGAGGTTAGGTGTATGGATATGCTGGCTAAACATGGATATGGTTTTAGGTTGCACATGCCGTGGCAAGACATGCAGCAGAGCAGATTACAAAGAATCTCTGGTTTACCATCGGGCAGCTAATTTTGTATCAATTTGTTATGCCAGATCTGGTCAACACAATGTCAAATCTTCTGCTTAAGCTTCCTTTCTCACGAAGGTATGCTATAATCTTTTGGGGCGTCTTTTATTTGAAAACATTCTCTTGATGGATGCTAGTTGTTAACATATGAATGATTTGCATCCAAGAACGCATTTGTGTATATTGAATAATTTAAATAGAAAAAAGATGATATTGAACAAGATAACAACCTCTAGTTTAAAGATAAACCAACACTTTTGGGATAACGGATTCTTTTTTCTAGAATTCTCTTTGTGTTACATGCTTAATCAGGTGTTTGTGTGTGTTTTTGGATATTTTGCCAAGTATTTTGGTTATCTAGAGACGAAGATCATGTGGCGGGTAGCATTGCCTATATTAATGCCAACAATTTGATTCATTTTATTTGACACATGGTTTTAATTTTAAACAACCGACTTACTTGCAAGAGTGTACAAAAGAATACCCCAATTGGCAGAAAATAACAACAAAACGCTTTAAATGACAAGTAAAGTGTCCTCCTAAGTCCTAACTATTTTTCTGGGCTATCTATGCTTTTTATATCATTACTTGATGTGAATTTTAGTTTCTTCTCTCCGCTGGTACAAATTTGTTTATACATCGTGTGATGATCAGGTAATAGATCATAATACACTGCACTTATGGGTTGTTTTGTGGATTTATATTTTTCAAAAAAGCCTTTTTTTCTGGGAATTTTTGTAAAAAGAAATTGGATATATTTAGATGAAATCTTCAAGATATAAGGTTATTCTTGATTATGTGATGGAAAAGGGTGTTATGTGTAGGATGGAGATTGAAGCAGACTACATAGGGCTGCTGTTGATGGCGTCAGCTGGGTACGATCCACGGGTAGCTCCAAAGGTATTTGAGAAATTGGGACAAGTATCGGGTGATTCTGCTTTGCGAGACTACCTTTCTACACATCCATCTGGAAAGAGAAGAAGTAAACTGCTATCTGAAGCTAGTGTGATGCAAGAAGCGATCTCTATATACCGAGAGGCCATAGCCGGACGAGAGGTTGATGGTTTTTTCCTTTAACTATCAACCTAGTTTGTATGATAATATTTACTGATGCAGTTGTTCAAATGATGTTGGAAGATGGATGGTTTTTTACATACATAATGTGTCCAATAGTTGGAAATATGAAAGTGTAATTTCCAACTTCTGTAGGGACGGATGAAATTGCTCGTTAAGTTTTTTTGTAAATTGAAAATGGACGGGTCACGGCAACAAGGTGTAAAAGAGTGTGACGCCGAATTGAAATTGTAATTCAGGGTTTAGAATGATTCCATCGTGTTTTATCTCAAATTTGATTATGGGTAGAACCACAATCTTTTTATTTGGTGATTTCAATTTTGATCTAATTTAAAAAGCTAAATAAATCTCATGTCGAAATATAACATAGTCATGCCTACTGTTCTTGTGGGCAAGTGGTTTTGAGTTGAAAGAGCTTTGTGAGAAGTTAAACATTATCTATTCTAGAAGCATCTTCCATTTTACGCTACCATCGGATGTCTCCCACCGGTCTCATAAGAGATGTAAATCACGTGTCTTAAAGTAAGTAAATCTGGTGGTTTGATAGATTCTCACTTCTTTACCGGTGAGGTTTGGAAGCATCTTTGTTTTGTTGTTTCATGGTTTTCATTGTTTATGAAGAACTTTGAATAGTATCTTTCTTTATGCTACTTTGTGGTGCTTTATATTTATTTGTGATTAAATTTTTCTTTTTGGTAGTCTATTGTTGATAAGTATTTTTAATAGATCGTGATGAATTTGTGTAATTGTTTGATATGTTCCACCCACGTACTCGTATTCTTTTTCATTTATTGTTTTTATTATTTGTTTCGTGGATGAGTAGGTAGTTGGGTTATCACTAAAGATTCCGTGGATCAGTTATTATGTATGGTCTAATTAAATAGTCAATTAGGTGGATCAGTTATCATGCATGCTCTAATTAAATAGTCTTGTTTACCATTACGTAGGAAGGGGCACTCATAGGTAGAGTACCCCAGCCTCAACTAACCCTTCATGTCAAATTCAATTCAAAGTTTTCATTAGCTTTTTTGAAAAAGGGCGGTATATTATAAAACCTTAAGCAAGATGCTCAAACATAGTACAAACAAGAGAAAATAAAAGAATGAAAATACAATACAAATATTCTACCAGACTAAGGTGCTGTTTGTTTTTTCTGCACGAAAACCTCTTCTGTTGCAGACCACATCTGCAGACATCTGCAGGAGAAGAGGTGGACCAAATGTCTGCAGTCTGCAAGGAGAAGAGGGTTTGTTTTTTTTTTTATAAAACCTCTTCACCATTTTAAAACACACACACATCACCACTGATCTCTCTACTCTCTCTCTACAATCTGCACCACCGCCATCATCATCACCGCCACCACTTCACCACCGTCATCATCACCACCGCCATCATCACCACCACTTCACCACCGTCATCATCACCACCGCCATCATCAACACCGCCACACACTGATCTCTCTCTACTCTCTCTCTAACAGATCGATGATGATGATGATGTAACAGATCGATGACGATTTGGGGTTTAGGGTTTTGTTTGCCATCGATTTAGGGTTTCGGAGGTGGAGGTCGATGGGCGGAGGTGGGGGTTTCAGAGGTGGAGGTGGGGGTTTCGGAGGTGGTGGCGGAGCAGGGGTGGTGGTGATGATGATGATGGTGGCGGAGCAGGGGTGGTGGTGGCGGAGCAGTGGTGGTGGTGGCGGAGCAGGGGTGGTGATGATGATGATGATGATGATGATGATGGTGGCGGAGCAGGGGTGGTGGTGGCGGAGCAGGGGCGGAGCAGGGGTGGAGGTGGAGGTGGTGCCAAGAAGAGGTAAGAAGCTTGGTTTTATATCTTCCTCAGGAAGAGGCTGGGGAGAGGTACAAAGCACTTCTAAAAAAAAAACAAACAAACACTCTTCTGAGGCTAAACCTCTTCCCGCGTCTGCACGGTGCAGACAGAAGAGGCCATGAAGCTCTTCTTGAAAAAAACAAACACCACCTAAAACTTCTCCATTTCTCCCATGACATATCCGAGATCCCTGACCGATTACAAACCCAAGTATACGAAGTTGCTTTAATATCTCCAATCAATTTTGTAAATACAGGAGATTTGTTTTTAAAGATAATCTCATTCCTCGTTCGCCAAGTGATCCAACATGTTGCCGCCACCACTGTATACACTGCCCTTTTGAATTTCTTTACGCCTTTATAAGAGTCAATGAATTCCAACAATTGCACCACACTCATAATATACCGCGGTAAGGGAATCTTCATCCATTGAAAGACCACTAACCAAATCTGTTGAGCCAAATCGCATGTAATAAGAAGATGATTGACCGATTCCAACTCCCAGTTGCAAAGAACACAGTTCACGGAGGTAAGGTGAATACTTCGAATCTGGAGTGCCTCTTTTTTCGCAATACAATCCAAAACAACTCTCCAAAGGAAACAATTAACCTTTTTAGGAATCCAGTGCAGCCAATTGAGTACCATTGTTTCGTTGATTAAGCTGATTTCATCTAGTTCCGCCCTTACCAAGCTGACCTGAAATTCCACATGCTTTTCGCCCAACTTCCATAGCCAAACGTCTGATTTTCGTCGAATTGTTACTTTGTTTACGGCTGCCAAACACTCGGCCCATTCATTTATAAATACATCACTTGACAGATTATTCCTACTGCCCCAGAACCACTCGATACTTCATTGATTCGTTTTATATCGGTCCGAGACACAGCAACGTTTTTCACTTTCTAGTTCATAAAGGTTTGGAAATATTTCACTTAGCGGTCTACTTCCAACCCACAAGTCTAACCAAAAAAGAATTTTATCACCTCTACCCACGTCTGTAATCAGTCTCTCACGCACAATTATAGGCTGATTTGCGGTAATTCGACCCATGTTAACTATCGCTTTCCATACGCCGCCTATAGAATTTTTTAGTGGAATGGAGGATTCACTTCTTGTTCCACCATGTATAGCCGTGACCACCCTTGCCCATAATGAGGATGACTCATTTTTATAACGCACACACCATTTAATCATGAGAGCTTTGTTTGCTGATGCAAGACTACGTATACCAACCCACCTTTGTTTTTCGGAGCTACGACTTTAAACCATGGGACCCAACTAACTTTGTTTTTGTCCATGCATCCACCCCACAAGAATTAACGCCGAATTTTTTCTAATTGTTTTACAACTTGAATTGGAGCACAATAAAGTGAAAGATAATAAGTAGGAAGATTACCTAGAATGTCGAAAATTTTAAATCAGTTATTTAAAATATAATGCCGGTAAATAAACAAGTGAACTAACTAGGATTAAAAATAACCTAGTTAAATAAAAGTCTTGTAGTGACTTAAAAGTGGGTTAACACACTAAAACTGAGAACTAAAAGATAGCGTTTAAAACGAAACTAGTAAAATAAAATTTAAAACTCCAACACACACTTGTGTGTGTGGAGATCGACAGAAACACAGGGGGGCGATCCAGAGCTTCCCTTCAAACCCTAATTCCTCACAAAATTCTCAAATCGAAGGTTCAAATCAAGACCAAATCGAAATCCAAGTACGGAGTAGTGATCTCCACAGAAAAAGGAGTCACAAGGTATGTAAATTTCGTAAGAAATCTCTTGTTAAATTTCTAAGCAAACTTAGAGAATCTGAATTTGATGGTTGCATGATCATTATATGATGAGATAAGAACATTGTAGTGTCTAGGAGTAAACCCTAGACAAGCATATGGTGAAATTAGGTATAATTCTTGTGAAATCATGATCACCTTTGAAGGTGATAAGTGGGTTTAGTATAATCATGCTAAACACTAGAAATTAATAGTTGTTCTAGTGTAGTTTGAATTTTTAATTAATAAATTCTGATGTTGTAGATGTGAAAATTCTATGAACATGATTAATTGATGTTAAAATCGGCTAAATAACAAGCCATGAACATGATAGTAAAGTGAATAAAATTCTGCCTTTGAAGTGTTTGTAAAAATGCCTAAAAGAAGGCTTTAAAACTGAAAAATTGGATTAAAACGCGTATTTGTAAATTTCGGCAAGTTATGCGTTATAAGTTATGGAAAGAGTTCTAAACGGGTTGTGATTGAACTCTATAGGAAAAGATACCGGGGCGTCAAGTGGACAAGCCGGAGGCGACTTGCGTACTTTAAAAAGGTATGTAACTTGTTATGTTACATTATGTAAACTAGCTATGTTAATTGTTCTTGATTGCGTTTTGATATAAAGGTAGATGATAGATGAAGTGATATTGTTCGCTATAAAATGGACACGTCGTAAATAGACTAGGAAGTGTTTGGTAGTCATTAGAAACGGAGGATTCCGTAAATAAGCCAAACGGGCCAAATAAATTGAATAGTAGTAACAAAACGTTGTTTAGATGGGCATTTGGCGAAGACGGATCATAAGAGCGTGAAGCCATAAGTATGGTAATGAAACGCCAGTGGTCGTGAGCCTCGGAAGTTGAGGTAAATACGCCTTGTCGCCATAAAATGTTACTAGTTAGAATAGTGTAATAACTATACGGGTCAAACGGATACATTGTGCATTTATTGGCTCACAACCGTACATTCCATTTCTGACTCAATGGTTAAGATAGACACGTCGGTAATTTCATTATGGGCGCATAGGAAAAAGAATCGGTAAAAACGGACGCTCGAGTCAAAAGTTATGATGGTTTAAAGTTTTAGATGTGAAAATGTGATGCTGGGCTGATATACAACACCAGCTAACGATCTTTCTGTCCAAAACGTGGCTTCGGGCCACGCCACGATGAAGCAACATCACCGTCACACGACGCGACGGTCTTGGCGGGCCGCGAAGGATGAATCAAACGCGGTCGCGGAGCGCGACCGCCCCATTTCGCTGAAATTGTTGCTTGTTTGTCATTTTTAAACATGGAACTTGTTTATGCTAGATTCTAAGGTGTCAAAACTAATCTTTTATGTGGTTTTTGACCATAGGTGATGTTGGACTAAATCCAGATGGCGATCAAGCACTAATCCAAGAACCGAACACGATCTTTTGAAGCTTCCGGGATTACTTAATCATGTTTAAAGCAATGTTTATGTAGCTAACACTTAAATACTTGTTTTTTATTTGGGATTGTTAAACTAGTAGTACTTGTCTAAGATGTTAACTTGGTTAAAATTTCCTCATGTTTGATATCTAGATCAAGGTTTTGGTTTTGGTTTACTAAAGCTTTGTTTATGATAAATTATTTTAAAAACGAGTAGAGTGTTACAAGTTGGTAATCAGAGCTCAAGGTTGTCAACAAAGTGTTCGGTTCAAGCTTGATCGATCGTCCGGTAAGGATTAATTATTTATTTTAGTAGATCTTATCTTATGTATGTAAAAGAAATGAGAATTTAAGTGCACGGGAAGGATGTGTTAACACACTCAAACCCGGAAGGTGCACCAAATAAGAACGATCAAAGCAAGTCACGCACTTGGCTAAACCAAAGTAAATAAAGTTAAGATTATAAATGAAATGTTTAATGATTGAAGTAAACATTTCAGTTTCGAGATGACGGAAAGGAATGACGATGATCCGGTGCTGACAAGCACCGAACAAATGAAAGAAATAATTGCCGAAGAAGTGGGAAAGGCAATTGAGGGTAGTCTATTCGGGTTCATAGACAAAATTCAAAACACGATGTTATCATTAGTTGAAGAACGAGTCAAAAGGTTGGAAGATAGTGTCAACCTTATTAAAGAGAAATCGGGAGAACGTAAAGGATGTTCGTACAAAGAGTTCATGGTGTGTAAACCGCCAATCTAAAACGGGGAGGTCGACCCGATAATATGCCAGAGATGGTTAAGTGACGTCGAAGGGGTGTTTGAAAGGACCCACTGTGACGTAAGTGACTTTGTTGCTTACGGAACGGGTCAATTGAGGGGTCAAGCCAAGGATTGGGGGATAATAAAAAGAAGGAGATAGGAGCCGAGGCAGCAAGGGTTATGACATGGGATGAGTTTAAGGTGCCATTCCTTAAACATCATAGTCCCAAGGCAGTCATCAACAGGATTAAGGAAGAGTTCATCCAATTAAGACAGAAGGGTGAAACAATTGATAAAATCACGGGCATCTTTATGGATAAGCTGAGATTCTGTGAGGAGTTAGTCACCAATGAAGAGCAGAAGATATATTACTATTACAACATGCTGAGCGCTGAATACCAGGAGTTCATGACTCCCTCAAAGTATGAAACCCTCACGGACATTATCAACACCGTCCGGGAGCTGGAAATCGAGTTGAAGAAACAAATTGAAAGGGGCGAGAGAAGGGCATAGGATGTGAATCCAAGCCCTACAAAGAAGGCTCGAACGGCTGAATCGACAAAGAAAACAGATGCAAAAGGTGGGTCACCAAGTTGCAAGGTTTGTGGAAAAGGGCACAAGGGTGAGTGCCGTTTCAAGGACAAACCGTGTCCTATATGCAGGAAAACTGGGCACACGGCATCTCTATGTCCGGGAAAACTCTCAGTTTGTTACAAATGCTATCAGCCTGGCCACAAAAAGTCTGAATGTCCAGACTTAGTTGGAAAGAGAGACACTAAAGAATCCCCAACAGAAGCTCCGAAGGCGAAGGCCAGGTCCTTCCAACTTACAGCAGCTGAAGCGAAAACAGAACCCGATGTGGTCTCAGGTATATTCGCAATAAACTCGATTCCTGCACGTGTATTATTTGATACGGGTGCGAATAAATCTTTTATTTCACATGGATTTATTCGACATCCTTCATTTGTATTGACAAAATTACCTATGCCTTTAGAGGTTGAGATAGGAGATAACAAAAGTTTCATAGTTTGTGATGTCTGTCAAAGCTGCAAATTAAGTATCGATGATGAGGAATACTTGATAGATCTAATCCCGATGTCGATGGGAGAGTTTCAAGTAGTTGTAGGGATGGATTGGCTATCTCGACATCACGCAAAGGTCGTGTGTTTCCGTAAGGAGATAAAGCTAACATCTCCGAGCGGAAAACACGTCATAATCTATGGCGAAAAGGGAGGCAATCCTATAATATGCTCGATGTTGAAAGCTCACAAGCTCATGAGGCATGGATATAAAGCATTCATGATATACGCGAATGAACCCGAGAAAGAATTACCGAAGATTGGAGACGTACCGGTGGTACGTGATTTTGAAGATGTGTTTCCGGAAGATTTACCGGGAATGCCGCCTGAGCGGGAAGTAGAGTTCGGAATTGAATTGGTTCCGGGTGCGAGACCCGTAGCAAAAGCGCCATACCGACTTGCGCCATCAGAATTACAAGAATTAATGTCGCAGATTCAAGACTTGCTCGATAAAGGATTCATAAGGCTGAGTGTGTATCCTTGGGGCGCACCCGTGCTATTCGTGAAAAAGAAAGATGGAAGCATGCGCATGTGTATCGATTACTGGGAGTTAAACAAACTCACGGTAAAGAATCGATACCCGCTTCCCAGAATAGACGATCTATTTGACCAATTACAAGGGGCGAATTGGTTTTCAAAAATCGACCTTAGATCGGGATATCACCAATTAAAGGTCAAGGAAGAGGATGTACCGAGGACGGCCTTCCACACGCGATACGGACATTACGAGTTTCTCGTGATGTCATTCGGGCTTACGAATGCACCCGCGGCGGCTTTCATGGACCTCATGAACCGGGTCTGCAAGCCAATGTTAGATAAGTTGGTAATCGTGTTTATCGGCGACATTTTGGTATACTCAAAAAGTGAAATAGATCATGCACGACATTTACACGAGGTGTTAGACATACTCAGGCGAGAAAAGTTATATGCGAAATTCTCAAAGTGCACCTTCTGGTTACGAGAGGTGCAATTCCTCGGCCACATCATAAGCGCCGATGGAATATTGGTGGATCCTTCAAAGATAGAGGTCGTTTCAAAATGGAGTCCTCCGAAGAATCCTTTGGAAATTAGAAGCTTCTTAGGGCTTGCGGGATACTATAGGAGATTCATTCAAGATTTCTCCAAGATTTCGTCGCCGCTAACTAAGTTAACCCGGAAAGAGGAAAAATTCATTTGGGGTGTCGAACAAGAAAGAGCGTTCCAAACGCTAAAAGAGAAGTTAACTCAAGCTCCGGTATTAACATTGCCGGACGGAGTCAAAGACTTGGTGGTTTATTCTGATGCCTCACTTTCAGGGCTCGGATGTGTCTTAATGCAACGGGGCAAAGTTATAGCTTATGGCTCGAGGCAATTAAAAATGCATGAAAAGAAATATCCCACGCACGATCTCGAAATTGCAGCGGTGGTGTTTGCGTTAAAAATATGGAGGCACTATTTATATGGGGTAAAGTGCACCATATTCACCGATCACAAGAGCTTAAAATACTTCTTTGATCAGAAGGAGTTAAATATGAGACAAAGGCGATGGTTAGAAACGGTGAAAGATTTTGACTGCGAAATACATTACCACCCCGAAGGGCAAATGTGATGGCGGATGCTCTGAGCAGAAAATCGGACTATGCCCCGATACGAGTAAGGTCGATGCAGCTTGTTGTAACCTCGGGTATACTTGAACGTATCCGGGAGGCACAAGTAGAAGCAGTAAAGGATGAAAACTTGAAAAAGGAAAGGATAATCGGTCAGTTGAAGGATTTGGCGGACGGTAACAACGGGTTGAAGACTCGATCTGGAAGAATATGGGTCCCAAATTCCTGTGGAGTTAAGACGCTTCTACTCGACGAAGCTCACAAATCCCGTTATTCTTTTCATCCGGGTGCAACCAAGATGTACAATGATCTGAAACAAAATTATTGGTGGCCCGGGATGAAGAGGGATGTGGTAAAATATGTGGAGAAGTGCTTGACTTGTTTACAAGTCAAGGCGGAACACCAGAAACCATATGGGAAATTGCAACCATTGGAAATCCCGGTTTGGAAATGGGAACATATTACTATGGACCTGTTAACCAAACTACCTAGAACGAGCCGTGGATTCGATGCTATATGGGTGGTCGTGGATAGACTGACGAAGAGTGCTCACTTTATTCCTATACGTGAGACATATACTTCGGAAAAGATGTCAGAGGTATATACAAATGAGATAGTGGCACGTCACGGAGTACCGGTATCCATTGTGTCGGACAGGGATACCCGGTTTACTTCAAATTTCTGGAGAGATTTTCAAGAACAGATGGGAACAAAACTATTTATCAGCACCGCATACCATCCTCAGACGGATGGGCAGAGTGAAAGAACAATACAAACCTTGGAGGATATGCTGAGAGCGTGTATTATCGATTTTGGGGGCAGTTGGGATGTGTATCTGCCATTAGCAGAATTCTCATATAACAACAGTCACCATGCCAGCATCGGCATGGCCTCGTATGAGATGTTGTATGGTAGGAAGTGTAGAACCCTGGTGTGTTGGGGTGAAGTGGGTCCATGTGAACTAGCCCACAAAGAAGTTGTCCAAGCCACTAACGAGAAAATCGAGGTGGTGCGAGCTCACCTGAAAGCGGCCCAAGATAGGCAAAACTCTTATGCAGACAAAAGACGAAGACCGATTGAATTTCAAGTAGGCGACATGGTTATGTTGAAGGTATCCCCATGGAAAGGCGTGATCCGATTCAGGAAGAAAGGGAAACTAAGCCCGAGATTTATCGGACCATTTAAAATCATCGAACGAGTCGGTAATGTAGCGTATCGTCTTGAGTTACCGGAAGAATCGAGTGGAATACATGGCACGTTTCATGTGTCACAACTGCGAAAATGTCTAGCGGAGGAAGCGACTTATATCCATTACGATGATATCGAAGTGGATAATAGCCTTAATTATGCAGTAAAGCCATTAGAGATTCTAGACCGAAAAGTTAAAGACTTGCGAAACAAGAGAATTGATCAAGTCAAGATCAAATGGGAGCATAGGAAGGGTTCGGACACTACGTGGGAGTCCGAAGAGGAGATGCGGCGCCTCTATTCGGCATTATTTGGTACGTATTTCCGGTTTCGAGGACGAAATCCTTTTAAGGGGGTGGACTTGTAATATCCCGAAAATTTTAAATCAGTTATTTAAAATATAATGCCGGCAAAGAAACAAGTGAACTAACTAGGATTAAAAATAACCTAGTTAAATAAAAGTCTTGTAGTGACTTAAAAGTGGCTTAACACACTAAAAATGAGAACTAAAAGATATTTAAGGGGCCAAAAGCGTTTAAAACGAAACTAGTAAAATAAAATTTAAAATTTAAAACTCCAAGACACACTTGTGTGTCTGGAGATCGACAGAAACACAGGGGGGCAATCCAGAGCTTCCCTTCAAACCCTAATTCCTCACAAAATTCTCAAATCGAAGGTTCAAATCAAGACCAAATCAAAATCCAAGTACGGAATAGTGATCTCCACTGAAAAAGGAGTCACAAGGTATGTAAATTTCGTAAGAAATCTCTAGTTAAATTTCTGAGCAAACTTAGAGAATCTGAATTTGATGGTTGCATGATCGTTATATGATGAGATAAGAACATTGTAGTGTCTAGGAGTAAACCCTAGACAAGCATATGGTGAAATTAGGTATAATTCTTGTGAAATCATGATCACCTTTGAAGGTGATAAGTGGGTTTAGTATAATCATGCTAAACACTAGAAATTAATAGTTGTTCTAGTGTAGTTTGAATTTTTAATGAATAAATTCTGATGTTGTAGATGTGAAAATTCTATGAACATGATTAATTGATGTTAAAATCGGCTAAATAACAAGCCATGAACATGATAGTAAAGTGAATAAAATTTTGCCTTTGAAGTGTTTGTAAAAATGCCTAAAAGGAGGCTTTAAAACTGAAAAATTGGATTAAAACGCGTATTTGTAAATTTCGGCAAGTTATGCGTTATATGTTATGGAAAGAGTTCTAAACAGGTTGTGATTGAACTCTATAGGAAAAGATACCGGGGCGTCAAGTGGACAAGCCGGAGGGGACTTGCGTTTGAAGGGCGTACTTTAAAAAGGTATGTAACTTGTTATGTTACATTAAGTAAACTAGCTATGTTAATTGTTCTTGATTGCGTTTTGATATAAAGGTAGATGATAGATGAAGTGATATTGTTCGCTATAAAATGCATACGTCGTAAATAGACTAGGAAGTGTTTGGTAGTCATTAGAAACGGAGGATTCCGTAAATGAGCCAAACGGGTCAAATAAATTGAATAGTAGTAATAAAACGTTGTTTAGATAGGCATTTGGCGAAGACGGATCATAAGAGCGTGAAGCCATAAGTATGGTAATGAAACGTCACTGGTCGTGAGCCTCGGAAGTTGAGGTAAATACGCCTTGTTGCCATAAAATGTTACTAGTTAGAATAGTGTAATAACTATACGGGTCAAACGGATACATTGTGCATTTATTGGCTCACAACCGTACATTCCATTTCTGACTCAATGGTTAAGATAGACGCGTCGGTAATTTCATTACGGGCGCATAGGAAAAAGAATCGGTAAAAACAGACGCTCGAGTCAAAAGTTATGATGGTTTAAAATTTTAGATGTGAAAATGTGATGCTGGGCTGATATACAGCACCAGCTAACGATCTTTCTGTCCAAAACGTGGCTTCGCGTCATGCCACGATGAAGCAACATCACCATCGCGCGACGCGACGGTCTTGGCTGGCCGCGAAGGATGAATCAAACGCGGTCGCGGGGCGCGACCTCCCCATTTCACTGAAATTGTTGCTTGTTTCTCATTTTTAAACATGGAACTTGTTTATGCTAGATTCTAAGGTGTCAAAACTAATCTTTTATGTGGTTTTTGACTGTAGGTGATGTTGGACTAAATCCGGATGGCGATCAAGCACTAATCCAAGAACCGAACACGATCTTTTGAAGAACCGAACACTGAAATACTTGTTTTTTATTTGGGATTGTTAAACTAGTAGTACTTGTCTAAGATGTTAACTTGGTTAAAATTTCCTCATGTTTGATATCTAGATCTAGGTTTTGGTTTACTAAAGCTTTGTTTATGATAAATTATTTTAAAAACGAGTAGAGAGTTACATAGAACCATTTCAATTAGTGTCACCCTTCCACCGAATGATAAAGTTCGAGCCTTCCATAATGTGAGCTTTTCCTCAAATCTTTCAATGATAAGCTTCCAATTCTTAACTAAACTCATATTTCCACCAACCTGGAGCCCTAGGTATGTGAAGGGGAACGTACCCGTTTTACATTGTAGGATTGACGCCTTTTGCAATATGATCTCGTCTGGTACACCCACTCCAAACAGTTGACTTTTTGAAAAATTCACTTTTAAGCCTGAGGACAAATGAAAGCATCTTAATAATCTCGAGAGATTATGAAGATTTGCATCCGACCACTCTCCAACAAATAATACATCATCAGCGTAGAGAAGATGTGATATGGTTAGACCCTCATTTGGCGTTTTAGATCCCTTGAATAACCCGTTTGCATTCGCCGTGATCGTAGCAACATGAAGAGCTTCCAAAGCAAGGATGAACAATAGTGGAGATAAAGGATCCCCTTGACGAACTCCACGTTCAATAGTGAATTCTTTTGAGGGTGAATCATTAACCAATATTGAGGATCTCGAAGACGACAAGATACCCGAAACCCATTTCCGCCAAAGGGCGGGAAACCCCATTTGTGAGAGTATTGACTCCAAGAAATTCTAGCTTATAGAGTCAAAAGCTTTTTCAAAGTCGACTTTGAACAACATCATTTTATTTTTCGACTTCTTACACCAAGAGATTAGCTCGATAATTATGAGAGGTCCCTCCAATATGCTTCATCCCTCAATATAGGCCGTTTGAGTATCGCTTACCAAAAAACCCATCACTTTCTTTAGTCTTTTTGCCAAAATTTTAGAAATTAATTTCAAGATACAACCTATGAGGTTGATAGGCCGAAATTCACTTATGAGTTGAGGGTTGGTCACTTTTGGCACTAAAGTTATGAAACTAGAATTGCAACCCTGACTTAATTTCCCATGAACATAAAAGTAATCTAATAGCTTAACGAAGTCAGCCTCCATGATCTCCCAGAAGTGTCTGATGAAGCTGAATGTAAAGCCATCTGGTCCCGAAGTCTTATCACCCCCACAGTCCCACACAGTTTCCTTGATTTCTTCTTTAGAAAAACGTTTCACCAACAAGGCCGACTGTTCAGAGGCTAATACCTTGAATCTATTGTTTATGAAGCTGGGTCTGCAATGATTTTCTTTTTTGAACAATTGCTCAAAATAATTTTTGATCTCCATCTTTAGAGAATCCGGTTGCGAAACCCAGGTGTCGTTGAAGATAAGACCATTGATCCTATTATGCTTCTGGTGGCTTTTGATAATACCGTGAAAGAATGAGGAGTTCTCATCACCCTCGATTAACCATTTAACTTTTGCTCTTTGTTTTAAGTCCTCCAAGTTATTTTCTTCCAATTCCGCCACCTTTTTTGCCCATACTTCTCTACTCTGAATCTCTTCCTCCGAAAGAGATATGGTTTCAGCTTTCATATCAAGAGTTTCAATTTTCTTTGCAAGATCACAAATTATTTCCCGATCACGTACCTTTAACTTCCTACACCATGGTTTGATAGCCAATTTAACTGCTTTCAGCCGTTGACTCAACATTTTGTCAGGTGGGTTCGGTTGTTGGAACTCGAGGTGCTTTCAGCCGTTGACTCAAAGTTTTCATTAGCTAGTAAATACTGGCGGTATCTACTCAAGTCATAAACTATTGGGTAAACTACATTTTTCGTCATTTATATTTGTATCAGATTGCAATGGATGATCTTTAAGTTCAATAATTACAGTCACAGTCCTTTATTTGTTAAAATGATTACACTCTACGTCCTTTAACACTAACATAGTTAAAATTTTCAATTAGATTTTTTCACTTAAGGATATTATGGTCATTTCACATTTTTATTTAAACTATTTTCTTATAAATAAAACAAAAAAAAAATCAAATATGTACAAGTACAACATCATCTTCCTCATTCCCCAATTCCCCAACCCTAGAACACCATCATTCTACTCCCAGCCTCCATCTATCTCTGGCGAGTACCTGTAACCACACCACCAAATCCGACCCAACTCCGGCGACGGTGTTACACAAATCTGATGGGCTTCGAGGGTCGCAACAGGTTGGAAACGACCTGTTGTGCTGATGTTTGCCGCATCAGATCTACCAAATCAGGCCGCAAAAACGTACGAATCTGAGAAATGGGTGTTTCCAGAAAACAACTAACACCTGGTGGGGTTTCTTCGGTGCGTCTTGTGATCAGCAGAGGCAACACATGCCGGAGACGATGAATGGTGCGTTGAAACAGGGGATCGATGTTGTTATGGGAAAGATTATTAGTATCAAGTATGATAATATTTCTGTTACTAATTCCGGGTTTTAATAAAACTGTTGTATTTTTAAATCCCTTTGGAATTTCAAAAGGTTCTTGATTATTTTGTGAGTGTTAAACTGTTATATTTGAATATATGCGTACGCATGGTTGAAGTAGTTGGCAAATATTGATTTCATTTTGTGAGTGTTAATGTTTTTTTATTAACTTATAAATTTGTGGTCGCTTTTGGTGATGAAATGGTGGGGGCTGTAGTAGTGGTTGTAGATGATGAAGATGGTGGCTGGTGGTGGTGGATGGTGGATGGTGGTTGTAAGTGGGAGAGAGAGAGAGAGAGATAAAGGGGTATTTATATTTGTTTTTATGCGTTTTTAAAAGTTATATTTTTTTATTTATTAAATACTATAAATAATCAAGTTAAAAGACTAAACCACCTTTTAAGTGAATAGACTTAACAAAAAATTTTAACCAGGTTAGTGCTAAAGGATGTATAGTGTAATGGTTTTTACAAATAAAAAATTGTGATGGTAATTATTGATGTTAAAGGGTATCCATTGCAATCTGACACAAACATAAGGACGAAAAATGTAATTTATCCTAAACTATTTTTAAATCTAAATAAAGTCAAATATAACATATAACATAAAACCTAAAAATTACATAAAATTTTAAATAGTTCATAAAACTTAAACATTACATTGAAAAAACATAAAACCTAAACCTTACATAAAACTTAAACATTACATAAATAAACTTAAACATTACATTAAGAAAAACATAAAACCTAAACATTACATAAAACTTAAACATTACATAAAAAACATAAAACGTAAACATTACATAAAAATAAAACATAAAACTTAAACATGCATCTTAATAATTTGCCATGCCGATACGTTCTCACAGTACTCGTTGCAGGCGTGTTTGTAGTTCACAAGGGCCACTTGAATGACTTCCGATAGCTCATTGTCGGGATTTTTCACATTCATGAACCTCCCATGAAATCTTAAACATTTGAAACGGATAAACGAGAAACGTGAGTTTACTTGATCCACGTTTCGGGGTGGTCTCACCAACATGGAGACAAAATTGTTGGAAAACCTGGTTCCAAATCGAAACCCTTCTACTAGTGGACGAGCGCTCGTGATGTGTTGCGACATAAGACATAGCCAACTAGTGGTGAAGCTTGAAAATTTCCATCGGGGGTTGGAAGTCATCGGACATAATTTTTTTTCTTTCGTTTTGTTTCGAGGTGATATGTTCGGGTCGGACGTCGGTGATTCGGTTCGGGTCTGGTCGGATTGGGTCAAACATTCCGAGTCTCTTAACGAGATCTCTTTCTAGACTGCTAACATTCACTGCATTGGTGTTAATCGGATTTTGAGGAATATCATGCTCTTGTTGAATGTTTTGATTCGCTTCATTAATCGGTTCATTAACCAGTTCGCTTGTTAAAGCTTTTTGACGTTTAATCTCATTGTTTTCCTTATCAACTCCCTCTACTTGTTCTTCATTCTTTCTTTTGAAATAAAAAGTTATGCTTTTATACTTCCTCATAGCATAATCGAATAATACAACAAGTTAACAAATCACCCTAAATTTCAAGCTCTAATTTCTATCTAAATGACATTAAGATTAAACAAATAAAAATAGACATAATTATAGAAAGATTCAACAAGTTTAGGGCAAATATTCGGCCTCAATTTCACCCCTAATTTCAACCTAAATCACATATATTGCAGCCCTAATTAAACATAAAGATAAAAAACACATACCTTATGAAGACTGAAGAAGAATCACTCGAAGTCGAACAAGCAGCGCAACCCCTGCGTCTGGTTGAATACCCAGCAACAGGGAATTTGGGTTTTTTCCCCTTCTCTGTTTGCAGTTCCTGTAGGGATGAGATCGGTACGATACCGGTACCGTACCAGTACCGATACCGTAAATACCGTTACCGAAATTGAGGAAATGTGGATACCGATTACCGTACCGTATTTATAGATTCGGTACCGGTACGGTACCGGTATCGGTACCGGTATTTCGGTACTTTACCATATTTGTACCGCTTTGGTGTCATCCATTGTTTTACCTAAAAAAATCCATGTGCAACTCATCCATCCATTATTAACTTAACTAGAGTAATATATAAAGGAATGTAAACAAAAAGTAAACATATTAAGTAATCAAAAAAATCAAAAGGTAAACATCCATGGGTTCGACTTTTAATATCCAAATTCCAACATGTCTAAAAAATCATCATAATTGATTAAAAATAACAAAACAAAAGAAATTTGATATTGGTTTTTGTAAAACAGTGTTCAAGAAAATATAATTTCTAGTGGGATCTAAGATAATTGCAAAATACATAAAGTCATTATTAAATTCGGTATTAATACCGGTATTTACCGAAAAATACCGGTACCGATACCGTTTTTTACCGATACCGAATTTCGAAAAATCTATTACCGATACCGGTACCGTTTATGATCGGTACGGTACGGCATCGGTAAGGTACCGGTATGGTACCGGTACGGTACCGGTATTTCGGTAAAAAATCTCATCCCTAAGTTCCTGCGTCTGGTCGTATACCCACATCGAATTTGGGTTTTTTTAATAAGGTGGCCTCTCTATTTGGGCTATACTTATTTGGGCAATTGGCCTATAAACAATACATTCTTCCAAACATGTTTACAAATACAATTTTTAGGCCCAAATAGAATTATTTGGGCTATACAATATTTGGGCTATATAAGTATTTTTTAATAAAATCGAGGGGTCGAAAACGTATATACCTAAAAAATTCTATACGAAACGTACATTCATAACACTACTGAGCGAAAAGTTCCGGGGGAGCGCGCCTCTTGAAAGTTGCGCCCTATAGCCAACGCAATGTCTTCTTCTTCGGTCCACGAAATCCTTGACATTTTGAGAGGAGTTTATGTGGATGGGGTAGATGGAAAAAAATGAGAGAGTTTATGTGGATGGGGTCGATTAAAATAATGGAATGGGTTGGTTAAATAGATAAAGTTATTTGATTTTTTTAATAAAAAGCAACGATCAAATTCGAATTGAACGTTCAAACATCGAAAAGATAAATTTTACACGAGTTGCGGAGCTGGCTAGCCGAACCCGCTAGCCATACCCGCAGGGGTGGTGACGGTATTCTCGCGGCTTCGAACCCGGTCTGGCCTTATCCGCGAGTGCCCCGGCCACCCATAATTAGATTATGAATGAAAAAAAATATTAAGTCTCAAGTTCTCTCAATATTTCATCTTGTTTCTCTTTATTTTTTTGGAGTTTGACCCACTTTAACGGGTTTATATAAATCCAACTGGTACATGGCAATTGGTATCAGAGCCGTCATTGATCCCCAGACCTATGCCTGCTCAAAACTATCCAAACCCGAGTTCTGTCAATGGAGGGTATCCGTTGCAAGACGCGAGTACCTTTGAAACCGTGTTCACCGAGCTTCGATGGACCCAAACCGTGTTCGAAGTCCGCCGGACCCCTACATCGCCACTACCACTTACCGCTCCCGCACCACTACCTTCGACCACACCATTTGCCCCAAAACCAACACTATCACCAAACCTATATGCACCATCTCCACAACATTTCTCAAACCCGTTACCAGAACCGCTCGCACCAAAACCCGCTTCAGAAACACTATCTACCGCTATGAACAACCAACAACCACCCCTAAAACTAGGGGTGGCAATCGTGTCGGGTTGATGGGTTGGCGGGTTAACGGGTTACGGGTTGGCGAGTTGGTGGGTTGAAATGTTCAACCCGAACCATATTATTATTCGGGTCAAAGATTTCAACCCTAACCCTACCCATATTAATTCGGGTCAACCCGAACCCGACCCGTTTAACCCATATTTTTAAATGAGTGATACAAGTTGACGATTTATAAACGAGTTGTTCGGTTTTAAGCGGGTTATCGATAACATGTTTAATGATGAGTATGAGTGTGATAAATAAATAATATAATGTGTCAAAATTAACATTATTATAACTAACCATGTAAAATAGAAACCGAAAAAACAAAAACAAAAATATAAAATATTTTTTTATCTAAATAGTTAAATGGGTTAATGGGTCAACCCGTTTTTATACGGGTCAACCCGAACCCGACCCGTTTTTAATACGGGTCAAGCCGAACCCGACCTGTTTTTTTAAACGGGTCGTGTTAGTCGACCCAAACCTGTTTTTTTTTCGTTTCGGGTTAACAGGTCATGTCAAGAATTGCCGCCCCTACCTAAAACTCACTCCAATGACTGCATCCTTACCATTTTTTCTCCATTTTTGATGATCATGGGTACATCATATATCCAAATTCCAAAATGTATTGGCTCCAACACATACAAAGAATGTTTTGGCTCCAAGGAGAGAACGGCGTCCACCTTGGTGTCTACATTTTCAACCTTGTCGACAAGGTTTCTCCAAGTGTGGGGGAATGATAGCTTCTTTCCACCCGCATAGCCATGTTCTTTTTAATTTATTGTTTTTATTTATTTAGTGGATGAGTAGGTAGTTATTTGGGTTCAGTGGTGGATCTAGAAAATTATTATAGAGGCAATGTTTCAAAGAAAAGGGGTTACGAAATCCAAAAAACGTTAAATTTTTTCAAAATTTACACTGTCATCGGAGCGTCAAGGGGTAACGGAGGTTACCCCTTCTTGAATGGGTAAATCCTCCCTTGTTTGGGTTATCACTTAAGATTCGGTGGATCAATTATTATGTATGGTCTTATTAAATTGTCTTGTTTATCATTAATTGGATTATGAAAGAAAAACATCAAGTCTCAAGTTCTTTTAGGCTGGTGGGTGTGGGGTGTGTCCCCGGCCTATCGAGGCTCGGCAGTACAGCCTCCTCAGGTCCGTTGCGTCACTTTCGTCGCCCAACCCAAGCATGTGACAACCCTGTGTGTTTGTATGCAAAAGAGACGGGGTTGTGTGAGGGGGAGGCTCATCATCCACACCCCAAGCCCGTCACTTGGGTGAGGAGAGGGCTCTGCAGTGACGTTGTCGCTTACGTGACGGACCATCACTAAGTGATGGACCACCGTCACATCCACCAGCCTTAAAATTTCATGTTGTTTTTCTCTATTTTCTTTGAAATTTGACCCACCTTTTATCTATAAATTCAATTGTGGATAACATTGTTATTTGAAGTAAAATTTGATTCTCTATGACATCTTACATTGTTTGTAAATTGGAATGACATATATCATATTTTTTATTCTAGAAGCTACTGCAAATATATTCACACGTTTTTATATGCTTGAACGGGCATGGTCCCAAATCTCGCACCGAAGCAGTCGCGAGTGACCATCACCCTTATCAAATACCTCCACCAGCAAGGACTTATCTGCGTTCGTGCGGGCACGCGCGGACGCAGTTGGCGATTCTAATCGGTCAAGTGATGAGAAGACCTACCTTGTGTATGAAAACGGATGTTGCACATGGCGATGGGGCTTAGCACCGCATCCTATAAACATTTTCGTCACGACAAAGGATAAAGTAACAACGGCAGTTACCCCATATAGCGATGCGGCTTAGCACCGCATCCAATGAGGATGGCGCGGAAGCAAATTTGCGACTCGTCAGCCCTGACAGCCAAGAACTCACTTACGCCATACGCCTCGACTTCAAAAGTACAAACAACGAGGCAGAATACGAGGCATTGCTCGCGGGGCTACGTTTAGCAGTCAAACTCGGGGAGCAACATCTGGAAGCTCACATCGATTCGTTTCTAGTTGTCGGTCAGATACGCGGAAACTACGCCGCCAAAGGGGACATCATGATCCTCTATCTCGAACAAGCCAAGCAACTAACATCACAATTCACCTCCTTCAACATTGTACATATCAACAGGATTGAAACTAAACCAGCGGATGCACTTTCTAAACTGGCATCAACTAGCTTCCAACACCTAGCAAAGGATATACGAATTGAAGTCTTGAAAAACCCTTCAGTACCCTTGCGCCAGGTCAACGCCATCCAGTACGGTACAACGTCCTGGATGACACCAATCATAAGATACCTACAATCAGGCATCGCCCCAGAGAACAAAGCGGAGGCACGCAAACTGCAATACAAGGCGTGTCACTATCAAATGGGGGATGGTATCTTATACCGCAAGTCATACCTAGGGCCACTCCTACGATCCGTCGACCCTGAAGATGCCACATGTCACACCCCAAAAACATCGCAGCGAAATATAAAACGTAGTGGTGATGGAAGCTGGTGTCCATTTATATCTTGATGATCGATGCATTAATTTGTTGGACATTTCACTTAATTAAAACATAGATTTTAAAACATGAAGTCTTAAAGTCCGTTACAATCACACCATAGTTAAATTGTTTTGATCCTTATGGATCTTATTACATTGGTCCCAGAATATTTAAAAGTCAGTCCAACATTTTAAGTAGTAAAACATGCATCAACAACCACAAGATACACCATAATTCCCGAAGCCGAACTCAAGTACCTGTAGAACACGTTAAAATCAAGTGTCAACACAAAGGAAGGTGAGTTCACGTATTCACTTACTACCAATTTTATTTCAAGGAAAACTTTCTGATTAGGTGTTTATTTGAAAACATCCATATAAATTTTAGAAAGTCCATTTTACTTCCTTATTAAAAATCCATGGGCCTTCCGCCAGTTCATCGATCCGACAACTGTAATATATATTGCCCAGGTTTTGTATATTAAATTATAGCGTCAACTTTCAGACTCGTATGTTAGCTAGATTATACGAACTATATATTAACCCTGCAGGGATAATCAAAGCTAGACAATAAACAGAATATTAATTCGTCGTTTGATTGACACGGGGTGACCGGTCACGACGGGGTTGTCAACCCGATAGATCTACCAACAATTCATCGTGTGCAATACTTAACTGATTAAACGACAGCATGGGCGCAGGGTTCTTTCTCGAAGAACAATATGATGTCTGCCTCACGTACAATATATATATATATATATATATATATATATATATATATATATATATATATATATATATATATATCCTACTAATATGACAATTTAATACACGATGTTGTACGAATCCCCTGAAATCCACACCGAAATGTAAGCCTAAGCTGTTACTTACTCTCTTGAGATCAAGCAAATTCGTTCCAACTACATGGTCGTTTTCCCTCAAACACCGTGCATAACCCCGTTTCCACCCGAAACATATTTATTCTCCAAAACCATTTCACCCCGAAATATATATAATTTATCAAAACTCCATATATTTTCAACGAAAATATATAATTTATATCAAAAGGTATGTTTTATTTCGAAAACATTATTAAACCCTTTTAACGACGTGTTCTACCCCCAAAATATGCACAAAGCAGTACAAAGAGGGGTTTAGTGACACTCACCTTTGGGTGCGTATTTTAAATAGCGCAATCCCAGAGATTGATTTCTACACGTCCTATTATATATATATAGGAATGATTTTAAATCAGTACATATAACACAAAAATCCTAAGTTTCTCCGTTTCTTAGAATTATCACATAACTTTGAGATTTTCTCGAAAAGTTGTCATTTTTTATTATGTTAGCACGTTAATATATATATATATATATATGAGTCCATACATATATATTTTATGATTTTGCGACTTGAACGATTTTATTGGTGACCATTATTGTGTAAATCCGTTAACTCTCCCGTTTATACGCAATATATCTACGATTTGTGCGTTGTAATATATATATACATAAACGTTCATATAATTTATTATCAACACACGCGCAATCTTGTTAACTTATCTATTTTGTCGTTGTTAAAGCAAATTTACATAAAACATCTCATATGTATCAAATTTCATGCTCGACAAATAAGTTACACATTTAACGCAATTTTTACCGTTTCTACTTCACAAAACGTACAAATATATACATGCATAATCCAATCTTAAAAATCATGGTAAAACTTAACATATTTTCACATTCTCATATTTAAATCACATAACACATATTAACACATAATGTGACAACCCTTAAAAATTACAGGTATCCGTACAATTAATTAATATTAAATTGGTGCTTAATGACTGTGCTTGATTACAACTGCTGATTTAACTGCTCTATGATTTTTGCATCATACATACATATGCATCACATTCATACTGTCACTCCATTTATTACACACAGACTTTAGTGACAAACTTGATGCACAAAGCACGGTTAGCACAGTGAGCGGATAACTCAGACCCATGCTGACAATGCCAACACATAGACAGACACTATATTGAAGCCCAGTATGAGCCAAGAATAAAGTATCACACTAGGGTAGTGTGTAGGGAAGTAAGGACCATAAAACTGCGTCACTAGGTGATAGTTAAAGTGCCGGGAAGTGCCTAAAACCCACTTAAAATACAAAATTCTGCATCTATTAGCAAAATTCAGCATTCTAATATGCTAGTCACTTGCAAAAATATGGCAAAATGATCCTATATGCTTTCCTAAGTGTCGGGAATTGAAAGGATCACTAAAAGTTACATAAAGGACACTTTACAATATCACTTAGCACTGTAACGGAACGGTACTCAACCGAACAACCGGACATTAACCGGAATACAAAAATATTGATAAAAACATTGTTACACTTTTTCTGAGCTAGTTATGGTCCCTGAGCACTATAACACCTTACATAATACCCGGTACACACTAAACACTAGACATAACATTAAATTCCCACTAATTAACTTATTTACCCACAAATTTACATCTTACCCCCCCTTATGTGTAACCGTCCCCAAAGGGGACCCACAACACAAGATTTCTCCAATCTTCCATAATCTCCATCTAATCCTTCCTCGGGATTTTATATGATCATGTTTGTACTTGTGGGGACATTAAGTCCATTGGATAATGGAAGTTAGGAGCTTATAAGACCAATCAAGCTTACCATCTTCATCACTACAACAAAATCACTCTCTCTCCCTCTCCATTAAAGCTTCGGCTGGACACCCCCTATATCACCATCACCATTTTCTTTCAAGCTTCAAGCAATCCAAGTGTACATCTAGGTGCTAGAAGGTCATCAACGAGGCTTGGTGTTCTCGGAACTTGAAGGACCTCTTACAAGTGCTTTTATCCACCACTTTTTCATCTTGTTTCTTCCCTAGCTTAAAGCTAGTAGTAAGCTCCTTTGATCTTCATTTGCTTCATATTTATGATGGTTAATAGTTATTGTATGATGGAATCTTATGAACAAGAAAAGATCATGAACACAAGACTTGAACATAAACTAACTTGATGATGAAACATTGTTAAAAAGGAAGAAGTAATGTTAAGTATGATGTTGTTTTGTATTGTTGATGATTACTAGTGAGATGAGGTTAAACATCATGGTGGAACTTGTTAAGTTAAGATTAAAAACTTAAGTTAACAAGTTAGGAGGTGATTAGTGAATTACATAAAAGAATCACCTCCATGTTGAATCATGAACTTGAATGAATAAATGGTTTCTTGAAAAATAAAGATCAAAGTAGATTGATAATCATGTGGATCTAAAGATCCATGAGTGGTTTTTCAAAAGAACCAAGTTAAAGATATAAGTTTCATAAAGTCTTGGTTCTTACATAAACTAATCTCATTTTTGGTGGATAAACAAGTGTAGGAACACTTGTGTAACAAGAAATTTCATAAAGAAATATTTTTCAAAAATATGATTGGAAGTTGTAAACGCTTAAATTCTTTAAAAATAAAGTTTTTAAAGAACTAATTACATTTCAAAGGGTAACAAGACTTACTAAGAATACTAGTAAGTTACTACATATTTTTACAAACATTCAAGTTCATGAAGTAATAGATATTACTTGATTCTGGCAAAAATTGGTAAGTGAAGGTTAATTGTTGATGATTGTGAATGGATTGTGATGATTTTTACAAAAGAAAATGATATGCGTACAAGCATGGACACCTCCATTTACAAAGGAAACTCTGGCGAAATTTTCTAAAATTTCCAACACTTAGAAAATATTTTTCTAACAAATGTTACAAATATATTTTACAACTTGTGTTTCGAATATAAACTTCGCCATGGGTTTTGTCACAAAAAAAATACAAAGTATCGGAGGTCGGTTTTGTAAATAAAAATGGGTAAATATATATTTAGAATGTATATTTTATACTACGACACTTGTGTGTATATTTTATACTAAGACACTTGTGTGAATATTTGCATATTTTATGAAGTAGTTATATTATTTTAGGGTAAAATAATATAACTTAAAAATACAATGGAAACTACAACTCCAAAATGATGCCAAAAGTCACACGGAATAAATATTTAAGTTATACGCTTGATATTGTAAACCAAACGCAAAAACGTAACTTACGAAATATTCCGCAAAATACTCTTACACATATATTTTTGGTAAAATATTATTTTGGAAACTAAGGAAGTAAAAATTTATTATTTTTGGGAAAAATACATATATTTTGGAAATAAGTTATTTTGGACAAATGAGTTAAATATATTTTTCTAAGTGGGACTTAAAATATATTTTTAAAACTACAAATATACATGTATAAATACCCCCATCATTGGGAAGGAAATACGCATATAAAATACTTGAGAAGTATGGATACGAAATAGTTGCCTAACTATTATTCCAAAACCCTAAAAACAAAACTTAAGTTAAAATAATTATTATTATTTTAACAAGAAGTTACAACTTGGAATAATATCAAAGTAACGTAACTCAAACACGTAAATACAAAAGCAAGGCACGGTCCGTTCGTCTAATGGACAATAGTACGTTGTAGGTTGTCGCGTAGCGGACCAAGTTTGAGTTGACGATACGATTCAGGAGACGCATTACAGTGAGTTCATGTCCCCCTTTTCTCTTAACTGTTTTCAGTTTTATACTTCGGGGGTGGAATACATGTTACAATAATTACAGAAGCTTTTATACATGGTATGGTTAGCTTAAGGAGGGTTTAGACACTTAGATCATGTGAAAGGTGGGTACAACACTTAAGGCCATTAATCCTCATTGTTAGGACCGAGGGACATGAGTGATAGATCTATTTGGGTGTAGCGAGCCCACACCCATGAGGCCGGGGCGGCCCATAGTGGTGACTGTGTCTTACAGCCGGAGGCCCGGTACAAATTTGCTAGGTTTGAGTACTTCCTGCACCGTTTCACACATACCAATGGCTTTGCAACCCATTGGTGATCTCTTTTTCCTTAATTGCTACATACCAGGGATTTTCATACATACAGACACATTACAAAGGTTTATAAAAGCTCACTTACACATGAACTCGCTCAACTTTTGTTGATTTTTCAAATTACATGTATTTCAGGAAACTAACGGATTTGGCGGAGTATGCATATGTCTAGCTGCGTTGAATAAGAGATGTCATCCAGGGTAGTAGGTTTAGGAGGTGTAACCCTTACCTGGACAGGTTACATGTCTTTAAACCACGTTTTATTTAAAGTCTTTTGCTTTGTCTCATGAACACGTCATAAACAAGTATGGTTTGTAACTTATTTTAAGTGTCGACATTTTCAAACAATGATGTTATGGTATTTTTAAACTTAATGAATGGATGAACATCTTGTGTTTTTATCATATAGCATTGTTATGATTGTTGCTATGGTATTAAGAAGTCACACCAAATAAATCCACGCTTCCGCAAAGACGGATCTTGTGTATTAAGAACATCTTGTGTTTTTATCACAGACGGATCTGGCGGAGTATGCATATGTCTAGCTGCGTTGAATAAGAGATGTCATCCAGGGTAGTAGGTTTAGGAGGTGTAACCCTTACTTAGACAGGCTACATGTCTTTAAACCACGTTTTATTTAAAGTCTTTTGCTGTGTCTCATGAACACGTCATAAACAAGTATGGTTTGTAACTTATTTTAAGTGTTGACATTTTCAAACAATGATGTTATGGTATTTTTAAACTTAATGAATGGATGAACATCTTGTGTTTTTATCATATAGCATTGTTATGATTGTTGCTAACCACAACGTTCCTTCCCCGTTTGGTACCAACTGCTTCTCCATCCCACGGAGATATTCATTTTCAATATTCATTTCTTTAAGTGCTTCTCTATGCGCGACACGAATGCGCAATGAGAGGTCCGTCTGTATGATCATTTCTAAAGCCCTAACCCTTATGGGCTTGATCCTTTCCTTTCGACTCAAGGCATCGGCGACCACATTCGCCTTCCCTGGGTGATACTTGATCTCAAAATCATAATCGTTCAATAGTTCTACCCAGCGTCTTTGTCTCATGTTAAGCTCTTTTTGATCAAATATGTGCTGCAGGCTCTTGTGATCAGTGAAGATTGTACAGATCCGAGAGCGCATCAAAGTGGCTCGTGATCGACAAAAGTGTTATGCGGACCTGAGGAGGAAACCTCTGGAATTTGAGGTTGGTGATATGGTTTTGTTGAAAGTTTCACCCTGGAAGGGTGTGGCACGCTTTGGGAAGTGTGGAAAGTTGAATCCGCGATACATTGGTCCATTCAGAATCCTGCAAAGGATTGGGCTTGTAGCTTACAAATTGGACTTACCTGCTAAACTGAATGGCGTTCTTGATACATTTCATGTATCTAATTTGAAAAAGAGTCCAACTCAAGAAACAGTTGTCATTCCTGCCGACGAAGTTCATATTGATGACACACTCCACTTTACTGAAGAACCTGTTGACGTTACGGATTGGAAAGTTAACAAGACACGCCGGAGTAGTGTCAAACTCGTCAAGGTTCGATGGAATGCACGACATGGCCCAGAATTCACGTGGGAGCGTGAGGATCGTATGAAGGAAAAATACCCACATTTATTCCCCAAGACCCCTGCATCCAGTAGCAGAACTAAAATTTCGGGACGAAATTTCTCTAACAGGGGGAGAATGTGACAACCCTTAAAAATTACAGGTATCCGTACAATTAATTAATATTAAATTGGTGCTTAATGACTGTGCTTGATTACAACTGCTGATTTAACTGCTCTATGATTTTTGCATCATACATACATATGCATCACATTCATACTGTCACTCCATTTATTACACACAGACTTTAGTGACAAACTTGATGCACAAAGCACGGTTAGCACAGTGAGCGGATAACTCAGACCCATGCTGACAATGCCAGCACATAGACAGACACTATATTGAGGCCCAGTATGAGTCAGGAATAAAGTATCACACTAGGGGTAGTGTGTAGGGAAGTAAGGACCATAAAACTGCGTCACTAGGTGATAGTTAAAGTGCCGGGAAGTGCCTAAAACCCACTTAAAATACAAAATTCTGCATCTATTAGCAAAATTCAGCATTCTAATATGCTAGTCACTTGCAGAAATATGGCAAAATGATCCTGTATGCTTTCCTAAGTGTCGGGAATTGAAAGGGTCACTAAAAGTTACATAAAGGACACTTTACAATATCACTTAGCACTGTAACGGAACAGTACTCAACCGAACAACCGGACATTACCCGGATTACAAAAATATTGATAAAAACATTGTTACACTTTTTCTGAGCTAGTTATGGTCCCCGAGCACTATAACACCTTACATAATACCCGGTACACAATAAACACTAGACATAACATTAAATTCCCACTAATTAACTTATTTACCCACAAATTTACATCTTACCCCCCCCCCCTTATGTGTAACCGTCCCCAAAGGGGACCCACAACACAAGATTGCTCCAATCTTCCATAATCTCCATCTAATCCTTCCTTGGGATTTTATATGATCATGTTTGTACTTGTGGGGACATTAAGTCCATTGGATAATGGAAGTTAGGAGCTTATAAGACCAATCAAGCTTATCATCTTCATCACTACAATAAAATCACTCTCTCTCCCTCTCCATTAAAGCTTCGGCCGAACACCCCCTATATCACCATCACCATTTTCTTTCAAGCTTCAAGCAATCCAAGTGTACATCTAGGTGCTAGAAGGTCATCAACGAGGCTTGGTGTTCTTGGAACTTGAAGGACCTCTTGCAAGTGCTTTTATCCACCACTTTTTTATCTTGTTTCTTCCCTAGCTTAAAGCTAGTAGTAAGCTCCTTTGATCTTCATTTGCTTCATATTTATGATGGTTAATAGTTATTGTATGATGGAATCTTATGAAGAAGAAAAGATCATGAACACAAGACTTGAACATAAACTAACTTGATGATGAAACATTGTTAAAAAGGAAGAAGTAATGTTAAGTATGATGTTGTTTTGTATTGTTGATGATTACTAGTGAGATGAGGTTAATCATCATGGTAGAACTTGTTAAGTTAAGATTAAAAACTTACGTTAACAAGTTAGGAGGTGATTAGTGAATTACATAAAAGAATCACCTCCATGTTTAATCATGAACTTGAATGAATAAATGGTTTCTTGAAAAATAAAGATCAAAGTAGATTGATAATCATGTGGATCTAAAGATCCATGAGTGGTTTTTCAAAAGAACCAAGTTAAAGATATAAGTTTCATAAAGTCTTGGTTCTTACATAAACTAATCTCATTTTTTGTGGATAAACAAGTGTAGGAACACTTGTGTAACAAGAAATTTCATAAAGAAATATTTTTCAAAAATATGATTGGAAGTTGTAAACGCTTAAATTCTTAAAAAAATAAAGTTTTTAAAGAACTAATTACATTTCAAAGGGTAACAAGACTTACTAAGAATACTAGTAAGTTACTACATATTTTTACAAACATTCAAGTTCATGAAGTAATAGATATTACTTGATTCTGGCAAAAATTGGTAAGTGAAAGTTAATTGTTGATGACTGTGAATGGATTGTGATGATTTTTACAAAAGAAAATGATATGCGTACAAGCATGGACACCAGCATTTACAAAGGAAACTCTGGCGAAATTTTCTAAAATTTCCAACACTTAGAAAATATTTTTCTAACAAATGTTACAAATATATTTTACAACTTGTGTTTCGAATATAAACTTCGCCATGGGTTTTGTCACAAAAAAATACAAAGTATCAGAGGTCGGTTTTGTAAATAAAAATGGGTAAATATATATTTAGAATGTATATTTTATACTACGACACTTGTGTGTATATTTTATACTAAGACACTTGTGTGAATATTTGCATATTTTATGAACTAGTTATATTATTTTAGGGTAAAATAATATAACTTAAAAATACCATGGAAACTACAACTCCAAAATGATGCCAAAAGTCACACGGAATAAATATTTAAGTTATACGCTTGATATTGTAAACCAAACGCGAAAACGTAACTTACGAAATATTCCGCAAAATAGTCTTACACATATATTTTTGGTAAAATATTATTTTGGAAACTAAGGAAGTAAAAATATATTATTTTTGAGAAAAATACATATATTTTGGAAATAAGTTATTTTGGACAAATGAGTTAAATATATTTTTCTAAGTGGGACTTAAAATATATTTTTAAAACTACAAATATACATGTATAAATACCCCCATCCTTGGGAAAGAAATACGCATATAAAATACTTGAGAAGTATGGATACGAAATAGTTGCCTAACTATTATTCCAAAACCCTAAAAACAAAACTTAAGTTAAAATAATTATTATTATTTTAACAAGAAGTTACAACTTGGAATAATATCAAAGTAACGTAACTCAAACACGTAAATACAAAAGCAAGGCACGGTCCGTTCGTCTAATGGACAATAGTACGTTGTAGGTTGTCGTGTAGCGGACCAAGTTTGAGTTGACGATACGATTCAGGAGACGCATTACAGTGAGTTCATGTCCCCCTTTTCTCTTAACTGTTTTCAGTTTTATACTTCGGGGGTGGAATACATGTTACAATAATTACAGAAGCTTTTATACATGGTATGGTTAGCTTAAGGAGGGTTTAGACGCTTAGATCATGTGAAAGGTGGGTACAACACTTAAGGCCATTAATCCTCGTTGTTAGGACCGAGGGACATGAGTGATAGATCTATTTGGGTGTAGCGAGCCCACACCCATGAGGCCGGGGCGGCCCATAGTGGTGACTGTGTCTTACAGCCGGAGGCCCGGTACAAATTTGCTAGGTTTGAGTACTTCCTGCACCGTTTCACACATACCAATGGCTTTGCAACCCATTGGTGATCTCTTTTTCCTTAATTGCTACATACCAGGGATTTTCATACATATAGACACATTACAAAGGTTTATACAAACTCACTTACACATGAACTCGCTCAACTTTTGTTGATTTTTCAAATTACATGTATTTCAGGAAACTAACGGATCTGGCGGAGTATGCATATGTCTAGCTGCGTTGAATAAGAGATGTCATCCAGGGTAGTAGGTTTAGGAGGTGTAACCCTTACCTGGACGGGTTACATGTCTTTAAACCACATTTTATTTAAAGTCTTTTGCTGTGTCTCATGAACACGTCATAAACAAGTATGGTTTGTAACTTATTTTAAGTGTCGACATTTTCAAACAATGATGTTATGGTATTTTTAAACTTAATGAATGGATGAACATCTTGTGTTTTTAACATATAGCATTGTTATGATTGTTGCTATGGTATTAAGAAGTCACACCAAATAAATCCACGCTTCCGCAAAAGCCAGGGTGTGACACATAAGGTTTACCCAAAATTTTACCCATACTAGTGTACTTAGGAAAATGCATATTTTAGCGATTCGGTAATGTTTTCGGGCGTCGGAAGTCACGTATGACCAACCAAACTCCAAGTAAACTTAAAACTAGTTGAAATACTTGTTTTTAAACTAAAAACATCAGTTTATTTACTGATCTAAATCAGTTTTACAAAAATCACCCGAAAAGCCGATTTTTGACCGTTTTAACGCATAGTTTTGCGTTAAACGTTACCATAACCATCCCAACTCGAAACGACTGGATATTTTAACATAATACATGTTATTTACTGATTAAAATAGTGGTTATAATCAGATTAGTGCAATTTTTGTGTAGACCACATAAATCATGCGATTTCACGTATTTTACAACCCCTAATGCACCAAGTACAACATGCAAGGCTAGTAAACATTATCACAAGTTTATATATCATTTAAACACTTCAAAATAACCTTATTTTAGTGTTTATATTCTGATCAAAGTTTATTTTCATCAAATCTTATTCAAATCATCATTTCATGATCATATTCCAATATGCATGTTCTAATAAATGCATCTAATGCATACATAACATGTTTTAATCATCTATCATGAACTTGAATGCATCTAGACCTCCTTTTAACTCATATTTCAAATATTCTAACGTTTCATACTTCACATCTTCATCCTCAAATCATTTATTCATAAAAAACAAGACATATACTTACATCCTTACACATTTAAGACCTTGATCATCAAAATATTACATGCATGCATACTTATACATACATACACGAATCATATATACATACACTCATATGAATCCAAACTTTTATTTCTACATGTTCATTCACATGATTAAAACCCCTTTTGAACTTTCCAAGATCACATGCACATCACTTTTCAACATATTATCAAGCAAGATCAAACCAAAAATCAAAACTCATACCCTTACATACACACATGTATATGTACAGCCACATATACATACACATACACATCCATTTTTATTTTATTCAAAACCCACTTGTTTTTAGATTTCAAGTTTGTGATTAAACTTAAGAACAAGAGAAACTTCCATCATTATCAAGAACATCAAAAATCAAAAACAAGGTTTTTAATATAAATTTTTATACCTTCAAGTTCTTGAATGATTTTTAGTAAAAATTGATGGTGTGGGTCTTGATTGTTGCTTGAAACACCCTAAAATCATTTCTAAACCACAAAAGGGACTTGAAACTTCTTTGATATGAGTATGGATCCTCATGATTGAATTGAAAAATAGAAAATGGAAATATTAGAGGGGTGTTTCGGCTGAAATGTTATGAGAGAGAGAGAGAGTTTGAATTGTATTTAATTGCATGTTCTTGATTTATGCAAGATATGAAAGATTCTTGCAAAAGCATCATCATGCACCTCCCAAAATAGCCCATAAAAATATGAGAGAGGAGAGAGAGAGAGAGAGTGATTAGAGGCTGCCATCTATCTCTACATACACATACATATACGAAATCTTACATATATATACATATATATAAGTAATATAGAGTAAAAACTGGTATTTTACTGGATACCGGGTATTTTATTTAGCCTTTTAACCCGTTTTAATGCGTTTTAAATTATTTTTAACACTCTATAAAAATAAACTCACCAAAATATTATTAAACAATATTTAGTTTGCCGGGACTGGCTACGTTGCCGGTATTTGGTAGTATGCACCGAAAACTTTGCGCCCAAAGAACAACCTGATCCACGTAACCACCTCGTCGCCTTTCTAAAAATGGGCGATAGACGTCGTGGAACCTTTTCCAGATGCACTAGGTGCGGTGAAATTTATCATAGTTCACCAAATGGGTAGAAGCAAAACCGCTAGCCTCTACCATCGCTATGATAACAAGAAAGTTTGTCTAGGAACACATCATCTGTCGTTTCGGTTTATCAATGTGCATCATAACCAATAATGGCACCAACTTCGCTGCCAACGACTTCCAAAATTGGTTGAAAGAACTAAACATTGAAAACGTTTTCTCTTCCGTAGCGCATCCTCAAGGGAACGACCAGGTAGAAAGTATCAACAAAAGTTTAGTCGAAGGCATAAAGGCACAGTTGGGAACAGCCATGCGTGGCTGGGTCGATGAACTCCCAAGTATCCTATGGGAGCATAGGACCAATTCAAAGACAAGCAATGGCGAGACATCCTTCAGTCTAGTCTACATCTCTGAAGCGGTGATCCCAGCCAAAATTGGTCTCCCTTCACCAAGAATGCTGGTTGTCAACAAAATTGACAACAGCGACGAGCGCAGGCTTGACTTAGACCTCTTGGAAGAAAGGCGTGAGAACGCAGCAATCAACGAGGATAAGTACAAAACAAAGCTTGAAAAATATTACAACGCGCGCGTTCAAATTTGCACATTCAATCCGGGAGATTACGTCCTTCACGATAATGAAACTTCTAATGTAGAGCACCCAGGTAAACTTGCCCCTAAATGGGAAGGCCCCTATCTCATCCAAGAGGTTTTGGGCAAAGGCGCATACGAACTGCATACGTTCGAAGGAGACACTATCGCAAGGACTTGGAACGCACAACAACTTCGACCCTGCTATATGTAAGCTGCAATTTACATTTCCATGTAACCCAATGGCCCACAGGCCATCTGTTAACAAATAAACACAAAATTACTTCAAAATTGTTTATCTTGTCTTTCTATTACAAATGCGTGTTACACTTTGCAGTATCTACAAAAACAAATTGGCAAAATCTTCATTCGCAATACCTATACAAAGTGGCAATCACACACAAATATTGTAATAGGTCAGCAAGGGCAAACGTTGCGATCTATCTGGCCGGATGCGTACAACGGATTGCTTATGGTTTTTTCAAACCAAAACGCACTTCCTAGGCCCTAACGGGATAAAAACGGGAATTGACTACTACTCACACAACAATGGTGTACAGTATACTCATTACTTTACGCATTCCCTAACCAGTGGAATGGAAACAATGAAAGGTGTCGACTCACCCGCGCTCTAAAGCCAACAGAGTCACACATTAACATACTTGCATGTCACCTAGACATGCAAATGACAAATCCTGGCTTAATATTATTTACACGCGCCTTAAACATTGGCCTTAAATAATATTAACTCACCTACGCTCACACAAAGGCAAGAAGTAAATACCCTTTACTTACATACTTTTAGCCAAACAAAAATTTTATATCCAAAATACTTATGCACCTATCAGGTACATAAAGGACAACATTTACATGGTTTTTGAACATCTACATGAAAGAAGGCAAAAAAGGCACGCAGGCCAAACTTATTCTACATTTGCACCACTAGTGCCTTCACCCTCTTTCACTGGGTTAAACAACATGCGTAGACGGTCCACATAATCTTCCACTTCCAGACATGCTTCAATACGATCAAGGGCAGGAATGGACAGATTGTTGTACGCATCTACCGCCGCACCAAACGCAGCTTCGGTATCCACACCGTGAAACCCGAATCGTTCTTCAGTAAATTTGCTACTAAAGAACGGGTTCACATCATTAAGGTACTTGTCGTAACCAGCCTTGAACCCAACCTGACGCGCACGCTCATTCATCTTAGTAACCGCAATCGCATTCTCAGGGGCATCAAGGATATCTTCCACAATCTAATCACATGACAACAACATTACTAAGGCAAACGCAAGGAATAAAAAGAAACAAAGATACTTACATGCCCAATACCATGTTGGGACATCCAACACTATCATTATTGACCTGGGCAAGTGAGGTGGCCAACCCATCTCTCTCTTCCTCAGTCTGCCTTGCTCGTGTCTCAGCTTCAGTAACGCGGGAAGTCACTTCCCCAAGGATAATGTCTCGGCTCTTAAGTTTCGCCTGTTTGCAAAGGAAATAGACAAGTATAATAAGGCAAACTACAACACTCATCAAAACAAGGAAACAACTAATGCATAAAAGAGTTCATACCTGGAGCACCTCCACAAGCTTGTTTAGTTTGGTGCGATCAGCATTCGCATCCGCAAGCTTCTTCACCGCACGCGCCTCCTCCTCCTTGAGTGCCGCAGCACCGCGTGCTTCCACTTCTTTCACAGCTGCTTCAGCTGCGGTCTTCTCCTTGACCAGCGTGGCGTTAGCAGTCTTCAGGTTATTCAACTCCTGACGAAGACGGAAAAACTTTTCATTTTCTCTAGCACAAGCTTCCTTCCAATGTTTGCGCTCCTCAGAAAGCAGTTTGGCAAGAGAATGAATCTGTTCAAGGCCGGCAGATGCGGCCCACCTCTCAGTCTGCTTCAGCTTCTCAAACGCGGTTTTCTCCTTCTCCAACTGCTCCTTAGCTGCTTGAGCAATTTTTATCATCGCCTCAGCTTGTTCCCTTAGCCAGATAGTTTCCTCCTACCTGCGAGCTAAGGCAGTGCAATCTTCCATAATCGCATTCGCGATTATGGAACCCCCAACAAGCATGGCGGCAAGCTGACTCTGCAAATTTTGGCGACTAAGGTCGCGAGCACGAGCAGTCTCAAAAGAGGTCCCCACTCCCCTCAGAATTTCCCTACATGCAGAGGGATCGTTCATCACCTCATCCCCTTGGAAAACACCCCAGGGGGGATGCGGCAGCAGAACTAGATACCTTTTAAAAAATAGGGGAGTTTAGCTTCTTGCCCCCTTTCTCCCCTTCACCACGCGGGTCGATCAAGTTGTTGGACGAATCCAACGTATCAAAGATCGTGTCACCCCCGGTTTTCTTTGATGACTGCTCCGCGTGCACAGCTGGAGGAGTACCTTCACTACTCACCACCTCAATAGAAGGGTCCTCTCCACCCTTCTTCTGCGCTTCCGCATCCACAACCTTCGGTGGGGAAGACGGTAAAGTAGACGCAGAGACCGGTTCCTCCAAGGGTTCTACAAAACAAATAATAACTATCAGATTCAATGTGGACGCAAAAGTTGCAAAGTATGGTTGCAACTTACCAGCAGAGCCCGCAGGCTTATGCTTCGGAACCGCTGTCTCCTGAGTCTTCCAGAATTTAGGTGCTTTCTCCCCTCCAGCAACAGTGGTATCTCCCTTCCGCTTTTTATCATCAATGGGCTTAGTGCCCGCGGTCGCGCCACTCGTGACTGAAGAACCACCTGGAACTCTCAAGCCCTCAAGAGTGTCAGACACTACCACGTAATCTTCGTATTTGCATAAACGAGGATGAAAGATACCTGCTGCCTCTAACACCAAAGGGGGAAGAGTAACCGCAGCATGCACCTTTTTCTTGCGCCTTTGCTTATCAACCACCAAATTTGCAGACACCTCTGGAACACCGGTCGCATCAGGGTCTCCCAATGCCCCAAGATGACCTGCGATTCATTACAATCAGTCATCAAGTAGAAGTTACTAAAGGGCAGTGCAGGCAGAATAAAAATATTTTACCTTTGCCTTCTGGCAACACGACATTCAGTGCGGCCTCATCAGGGACCCGGAAGCTGCTAAGAATGGTTTCATTCCATCTTTCCTCGTCCGGACCGCATTTCACAATCTCAATCTTGCCCTCAAAGTCAGGATAAAACATCCTCCATAGTGGAGCTTCCACTGCCAACCCATCTGTACAAATTATTTACACAAACAAAATGGCAAACAAACGAGAAGAACGCACATGCATTTACCTTCGTTTTTCTCCCGCAACACAGGCCTTGCCTTCCTATCCAGTCTGCCACCCAACATCATCCGCAATATCCACCACTGCCTGTTCACCAATTTCTTGGAAGCAATTACGTGCAGATGTGAGAACCAAGCTTGTTGCCTCTCTTTCGGGGTACTCAGCTGCTCGGTTTAAATGGTGCCCCTCACATTTCTAAACTGCAGCTTGGCAGTGACTGCGGCTGCCTTCATATAGAAGAACTTGGTCTTCCACCTAGTCATGCCCTTGGGTGGGCTCATAATCTTGGGAGCACCTTCCCACACACGGAAAGAAAAGAAACCAAGCTGCTCAGTCAACTGGTTGAAACACCGGAAATTCTCTACCAAGGGCTCCAGATCCTGAGCGCGAAATGTGTATTCAAAGTTACGAACACGTACCATTCCCAATGGACCCAGTTGGGAAATATGGATCTTGTAATACTCCAATAACTCCACCATGAAAATGGTCAGTGGAATCCGGAGATTACAGACATCGAACCAGTCAGCAAACATGCTGACATATCCTGTCGGAGCATCACCGGCAGTATCACCCTCTTGGGGATACCTAGCCCCATAGGCAGCCGATATTTGGATAGCCGTCATCAGATTATGGAACGACGACTCCATCCACTTCAACACTGGTAAGAATTTGCCAGGAGCGTTCACTTCCGCCTCCTCCTCCACCGTCGGCTACGACGACGGATCAGGATTTACAAGAGTAGTGGAAGATGGATTAGAAGGACTAGCCATTGATAATAGAAAACAAAGAACAAGAACAAGAAACTGTGAAACTCTCACCCAAAAACTCAAAGTTCTGATCGGAGAAGAAGAAGAAAACTGATTTCTCTCGCCGGAAAAATTTTGAAATTTCAAAAAGTGAGGGGAAACCCTAAAAGGTTTCTCCTTTTATACTCATCACAATTAATGCGATCACGATAACCGAACAGACATGCGATTTTGGAGTCCATAATAAATCGCCATGTGTCAAGCGACGGTTTTTCTGACGGTTACCACGTGCGTGGCCGCCCATGCGCCTGACAATACACAACCTTTTGCACTCCTGCTACAGTGCATTTATGGCCTTGGGAAGGGCAAACGTCCTTTCATTTCAGCACATGCCAGCAAAATCTCACCAACTTCGACCACCCCGCACATGCGGTCTACAATGTCTACTGTAAATGACAAAATGAAGACAAAATTCTTGTACGCGGCATGCGGTTTATCTGGTATCTCATACCACAACCTATACCGCATGTCGTTTTTTACATACCCCCTCAAAAAAGGAAAAATATATATTTACATACTCTGTAAAGGGGGAAATCCAAGATCTTCATAATTCCACTTCCACACGTGGAATATGCGGAGAGTAACACACACGAGCCCGCACAGGTGTGTCAGATACTCAGAACCTTGGACTGCGAAAACCGCATCCCAGGAACAGACAAAACAAGGCTCCTTAAAGCCTCTTCAAGCTTCAAATCCCTCATCTCTGGTTCACAACCACAGAGGGGACACCAACAGCTTCCCACTAAGGAAATGATGGTTATGATGAGCGGCCGCACATCAGCAACCCTGACTCCTGATCCTTCAAAAGCCACATCAAGTGCAACACTCTTTTAAAGCGAGTATTCTGTTACAAACCGCAGACACTCATGAGTGGCTGCGACCGATCCATGAATATGGAAACGGTGGCTACGGAAGAGCCACAACTAAGTCATCACAACGATGATCAAAGCTACTTCAAGGAAAACTGATCACAAATTTCCTGCAACCGAAAGTGGCTACAGAACGAATGTGGACGAGTTTCACCTAGATTCCTAAGTAACCGCGGTGATCTCATTGAGCAACAAGCCAAGTAATGGTGGTAACAAGTCTGCTTATGACTTTGTTTACCTACCAATAGACCGCATAGAATAAACAATGGTGGGCACAAGCCTGCCTTTGACCATGTTTACTTGACCAAAGTTCACCTCAACGATTCGCATTGTTCGACCAAACACGACCGACAATACAAGATAATCCCTCACATTGTTCGACGAAACATGGTCAACGATGCTCGGGAACGAGGTAACCGCAAAGGACGTGCGGTTACTTGAGAGCTAAACTGAAAGAAAACAAACACCCCACAAAGAAGGGATCACCGTTACATGTCCAGTTGATGAACATAAAGCATCGACATAACACCTCCACATTGCATTAGCAATCGCAAAGGCTGCACCTAGAGTTGCGGGCAATGGAGAGCTCATACTCATCTTCGGTCACCATCTCAAAGGTTGGTTCAGCACACCAATAGGTGACAATCATGCTTGATGACATTAGAAAAAGGTGGATCACACTACCAGAGTTATCAGCTGATGTTTCAACATCAGCCTGAACTTACTCACCGGTCCGGAAGAGACGTCACACGACTCTACCAGATCTCCGAATTGATTTACTTGAAGCAGGAGCAACCGGCTAGGCCTAGAATCTTCTCCAAACCGACTCCAAAGATACCCAATCGACCTAATAGTCCAGTATTCCTCCCACCTGCAACTTGCACGAGGAAACAACATTGGACTGGGGGACTTGAAGGGGTATGGTCCCAAATCTCGCACCGAAGCAGTCGCGAGTGACCATCACCCTTATCAAATACCTCCACCACCAAGGACTTATCTGCGTCCGTGCGGGCACGCGCGAACGCAGTTGGCGATTCCAATCGGTCAAGTGATGAGAAGACCTACCTTGTGTATGAAAACGGATGTTGCACATGGCGATGCGGCTTAGCACCGCATCCTATAAACATTTTCGTCACGACAAGGGATAAGGTAACGACGGCAGTGACTCCATATAGCGATGCGGCTTAGCACCGCATCCTATAAACATTTTCTTCAGAGCAAGGAATGAGGAAACAACCGTAGTTACCGCAGATAGCGATGCGGCCTAGTACTGCATCCTATTGACGACGCAAGTGGGACTAGCACCTTGACTTAGGTGACCAGAACAGCAAGTGGCACCAATAACAATCACCTGTCAGCCCACACGTAAGCAACGCTGGCACACAGACTGACAACCACAGTGGGACGTGGCGTCACCTCCGTGACCTACAAGCCTGACACACCTGCAAGGGGCTGCGCGTTGTCAGTCTAGCCACTCAATTACCCTCCTTCACTCATCGGCTATAAATACCCATCACGGACCAGGTTTGAGGTATCGCTTATCTACTCTCTCACTCTTACTACTATCACACACTTTGCTCTTAAGCAAATACTGATTTTCACGCCGGAGAGTGGTAACAAGGAGCACCCCCACCCCATTCTCCTTGTTACGAGTCACGGTGTGTTTCCCTTGTGTAGGAGACAGATCAGCGGACGATCCAGCCATCGATCCTCGAAAAGAAGGGATTAACCCTACCTGAAGAGACCAGTGAATTAACATCCCTTTGTTAACCACTGTTTCATCAATGCTCATTTACTCCCGCTTATTAAAAATTCTTGATTCTGTCACTAACGTCTAATTAATGCTTGCTATGCATCATATAAAACAATATAAATAGTTTATTTTCAATTTATATGCATCATATAAAACAATATAAAAGAAGCGAAAGATACAAAAAATGGTTTTAATAATCATCAGCCATACATATGCAAAAAGTGACCGATCCATTTTTATAATAACTAAAAAATTAAAAGGGCTAAAATGCAAAAATGAAATTCTTGAAGTAAATTTTTTTTAAATACTTCAAATGCATGGGATACAAGACCATTAAGCAACAACTTGTTGCTAATTTATCTCTCGCCAAAGAGTTGATGACTCAAGTTAAGCTAATGGTCCTAGAAGTTGCAAGCTCTCGAATCTGAATCAGGCGAATGCATGTTAAGACCTTTTGGTGGAATCTAACATTTTTTTTTTTAAATTAAACTTCATTAAAACAAACCTTCGACCCAAACGGGTAAAAGGGTAAACAAACAACAGAACTCCCGGCCCAAACGGGCAAAGGGCAAAGAGATTACAAAATGTACAGAGGGGTATTTACACCAATCTGTCCACCTAATGTAATTACATGTAGATCTATTTTTAACCAAAGCATAACCGTTAGATTTTACCTCCCCTATGATATCTTGCGGGCTACATCTTTTCTCTGATTAAAAACCACATCATTCCTTTCTTTCCATATGCGTCAGCACACTATCATAGCCAACCCATAAATGATCTTCTCCTCCTTCTTGCTACACTTACACTGTGTTTCCGAGTTTCATTAAATGAGAGAAAAGAAAAGATTTGGAAAGAAATAATTTTTAGTTGTGTTCCAGAGTTTCACTAAAGGAGAGAAAAGAAGAGAAACTGAGAGATTTTATGCCTAAAATTAATCTTTCCAATTTGGAAAGAAACGGAGAGAAAGAAAAAAAAAGGAGAGAATCCTCTCTTTTCTCTCCTTAACTTAACTCGGGAACACAGTGTTAATGAATTTGTGAATTTCTTAAATGCCTTTGAACTCAAAAAAGTAAAGCGGCGAAATGTTGCACCAAACGCTGAAAGCGGTCCACACCCTCAAAGCCATAACTGTGAGCTGGCACACAAAGATATGAAGACCTCACATCGATCCATCCGTTGCATTGACCTTTTTGTGCACTTAATTCGTTGTGACTTGATTACGCAGAGTGTGTTTCTCTAAATCATTTTAATGTTCGATTTTGTTCGAGTATCAATATTCTACTATGATCTTTTTCTCAACCCATTCATTCCTTTCAAGATTAACAACTGTCATCCTCACGTTCCAACTTAATAATAAGAGTAAACTGCCATTTTGGTCCCTGTGGTTTGGCCAGTTTTGCCACTTTAGTCCAAATCTCAAACTTATTACATCTGGGTCCCCGTGGTTTGCATTTTGTTGCCATTTTAGTCCAAATTTCAAATTTGACCAGATTTCCCTATTTTTTGACTGTTACAACCTCCTATTTTGTCCTTTAGTGCAGGGGCATTTTGGTCATTTTTTAAATTTCATTTTTTTTCAATAAAACCCAGATAAAAATAATCATCTCTCTTCTCTCTCTCTCCTCTCTCCTCTCTCTATAGCACCACCACCGCCACCTCCTCCCTCTCTCTCTTCTCTCTCTCTATAGCACCACCACCACCGCCACTCCAAACATCATCATCAAAACCCAGATCAAGAACATCATCAAAACCCAGACAAGAACATCATCAAAACCCAGACATCATCAAAACCCAAACATCATCAGAAAATCATCAAAACCCATATCAAGAACATCATCAAAACATCATCAAATATCATATTTGCAATAAAACCCAGATCAAGAACATCATCAAAACCCAATTCCAATATTCCATACCTAATCTCTGTAGCAAAGTTAAAACACAATTTATGATTACGACAAACCATAAATCGACGGTTACACAATTCTATCAGCGAGCCTCACCTTCACCAACATGAGAGCACTAAACACCTCTTCTTCAAGCTCAACAACTCTTTTATTCAACCACATATATTCACAGTTAGTGAAACAAAACCTAGAAAATCAAGAACCACCATCCATCAAGAACCACAATCCATCACCGTAAATCCACCACCGGCAGATCTGAAACACCATCCATCACCGTAAATCCACCACCGGCAGATCTGAACCACTTCATAAAACATCCAAAATCCCCAAACACCCAAAATCCCCTATCACCGGAGTTGAACGTCATAAACCATCCAAAATCCCCAAACACCCAAAATCCCCTATCACCGGAGTTGAACCACTTCATAAAACATCCAAAATCCCCAAACACCCAAAATCCCCTATGGAGGAGAGATCTGTGTAGAGAGAGAGAGAGAGAGAGAGAACTGAGAGAGAGAGAGTGTGTGTATGGCGGTGGTGATTTGTGGTGATGACGGTGGTGAACGATGTAGAGAGAGAGAACTGAGAGAGAGTGTGTATGGCGGTGGTTAACGATGGTGATTTGTGGTGATGACGGTGGTGAATGGTGTAGAGAGAGAGAGAACTGAGAGAGAGAGAGAGTGTGTGGATCTATGTTGTTTTAGTGAGAGAGAGATCGAGGGTTATATAGATTGTATATGTATGTGTGTATATTAATATATATACGAGTTTTTAGGACCCGCGCGTTGCGGCAGAACCGTTAAACAAAACAAAAAATAAACGTAAAACGTTAAAACACGCATGCACGTTACGGAGTATTACGTAAAACGTTATGGTATAAAAGAATAATTAAGACGAAAGAATAACATTACCCACGCTTTACAGTAATAAAATAAACTAAAAAGATACGGTCCCAACACTCATTATGGTTCAGACATATAAAAGTGATAATACTAATAAACATATTTTAAGGTTTTACTTGTATTTTTTATTTGTATCTCGGAGATATGTTGTATTTTTTATTTGTATCTTATATTAAGATAATCAAGTTTAATAATATTAACAATAAGAATAATCATAATAAAAATTATTCACGAACAGTATAAATAAAACAATAAAAACTAAATACATTGTTAAGAATTAAATATATAATGTAGATGTTACCAACAACTATTAACCAAAAACAACAAATCAATCAAAAACTGTCAACTTATTTTCCAAGTTAGCTCCGTAACTTAGAACGAAATATAACTTTTTTTAATAGATGTATCGATTAAATTGTGAACAAAAAGTAGAAGCTATCAAATTGGGTAAGAAAACAGCCAACATCTTGCTATTTTGTTATACAAAAGTAATCACTTTTAGATGTACGAAAAAAAAAAAAAGAGTTAATAGCCAAAATGGTCCATGAGGTTTGCCCACTTTTGCCACTTTAGTCCAAAACCCAATTTTTTTACATCTGGGTCCCCGAGGTTTGCATTTTGTTGCCATTTTAGTCTAAAAATGAAATCTGGTCAGATTTCTCAAAAAAAAACCTCAAGTTTTGTCCTTTTGCACAGGGGTAAAATGGTCATTTTCATTTTATTATAACTAATTATTAATTAAAAATAATAAACCTACCACCACCTCTCTCTCTCTCTCCCTCTACTCCTCTCTGCCGCCACCACCGCCACCTCCTCACGCCGGCGACACTAACATTCCTCCGTATCCCCCTCTCTTTCTCTCTCTCTCTCTAAAACACAAAACCAGACTGAGTCAAAACAAGAACTCTGAATAGTGATAGCTGGACACCAATTCAACGATTGATGGGAGTGTGCATACGCTCTACGATCTTGTTAACAGCATCACGAGACATTAACAACGTGTCATGTAGAAGGATGTTATACACATTCAAGCCCTGCAACAAACCCCAAAATTACAAATCATCACAGCCTCGTTGATCAGACCTGCACCCAATTTCATCACCACCACCATTAATCCACCACCACCACCATCTCTATGTCTCCCTCCTTCACCCACCACCTCCAACAACACACCACCACAACCACCTTCAAACCTGCAACAACCCTAATCACCAACCACCTGCAAACCGTCTTCGACTAACCCCAAACCTGCAACAACACGATTCAGCCACCGGAACCCTAACCCCAAACCTGCAACAACACGATTCAGCCACCGGAACCCTAACCCCAAACCTGCAACAACACGATTCAGCAACCAACAGCGGAACCCTAACCCAAATCAGCAACCAACACGATTCAACCAACCACCCCTACTGAAAACCCTAATCCCAATGTCGGTTCTCATCACGGTGGTGGTGGTGTTCGACAGAGAGGAGAGAGAGGAGAAAGATATGGGTGTTTGGAGAGAGAAAGAGAGAGATGGGTGTCGTTTTCCGATGTCGGTTCTCATCACGGTGGTGGTGGTGTTGGCGGCAGTGGGATGGTGGTGGTGGGGATGATGCGGTGGTGGTGTGGAGGTATTTCAGAGAAGAGAGAGAGAGTGTTGAAGAACATGATGAAGATGAACTGCATCTTCTGATGATGTGTGTATATATTATATATATATATATATGTGTATATATTATATATATATATATATATATATATTAATTTGTGAATTAAGAAAATATTAAATGAAAAGCAAAATGACCATTTTACCCCTGTGCAAAAGGACAAAACTTGAGGTTTTTTTGAGAAATCTGACCAGATTTCATTTTTGGACTAAAATGGCAACAAAATGCAAACCTCGGGGACCCAGATGTAACAAATTTGGGTTTTGGACTAAAGTGGCAAAAGTGAGCAAACCTCAGGGACCATTTTGGCTATTAACTCAAAAAAAAATCAAGACATAGAAGTTGGTACAAAACCATGTTCCAACAAAAAAAAAAAAAAAACCACTGGTAAATATTTGTCTCTGAACTTTCTTTCTTAGAGAATATAAAAACATCATCTAGGAAATGAGAGAGAAGCATATGCATCACCACCGGTGGTGGTTTTTACCGGCGTCCACGAACAGTGACGGCAGGCCAAGTTCCCTCCACCCTCTCGCTACTTTCTCCTATCTACGGCAACACCATTTTCTCTCTACATCAACACCACAGGGGAATGGACAAAATAAGAGAAATGAGTTATATTCATTTTGAGAATGGCATCTAAGAACTTGTTTTTGAAAACCAAAATAAAAGCTTAAAAAATATAATCAATGAAAAAATAATCTAACCTTCATGTGAGTGTTTTTGAATTTATTTTTGTGAGTTGAGAGAGTTTAGAGCTCAGAGAAGAAAATAAATAAATAATGAGTTAAATGCATGGTTGGTCCCTGTGATTTGTAAATATTGCAGACTTGGTCCCAGTGGTTCAATAATTACACAGTTGGTCCCGATGGTTTGAAAAATGTTACATGAGTGGCCTGATGTTTGCATTTTCGTAACATGGATGGTCCTTAGTAGGTAACCTTGTTAAATTTTTCAGTTAAGTTCATATAAAATATCCATTTTACCCCTTGACAATAAAAATCAATAAAAGAATAAAAAAAATGTACCCACCCCTGATCATCTTATTCCTCTCTCAACCTTTACCTTTCTGCTTTCACCACCCAATGTCGATGATCGTAATTTCCTCCAATTGTTTGACAGAAGACATCAAAGGCTTCACTGGAAAACAGGTTACTGAAAACGGATTGACAAACACTGAACCAACAACATGAACGGGTTCGCCAAAACATAGAGACGATGACCGGAAAAAGGACTTAACTCTGAACGACTTCGCCGCAAAACAGAGTTTAAACAGTTCACTGTCGATAAACTGACCTGCCATCGCCGGAAAAGGAGGTATGTGAACAGAAGAACCGCAGGTCTGTCTGTGTCGGTTGGAAACGGTGGTTAACGACAACGATTTCAGCTGTCTTAAGGAGACAATGATTGACTTACGAGAAAGCGGTGTGCGGCAACGATGGTGATTGACTTCCTATAGCAGAGAGAAATTTCATGTGGATGATGGATTATCTGGAAACCATAGCTTCACATCAGCCTACTCAGAGATGAAGACACGAATCTTCATCACCTTGGGGGATAAACTGAATAAAATTTGAAGCCACAATTGCAAACTTTGAATACGTGTCTACTGTGAATCGAAGGGACGGATGGTAATTTTTGAAGTTGTATACAAGTGAGAGAGAAAGAGATATATAAGTTTATCTATTTCTTACATGTTGATTTTATAAGATATAATGGTAATTTATCGAGGAGATTAGCTATTCTAATGATCTGAAATTAATGATGTCATAACATTAAGAGAGAGAGAAAGGTAGAGAGAGGAAGAAGATGATAGGGGTGGGTATATCTTTCCTTATTCTTTTATTGATTTTAGTTGTCAAGGGGTAAAATGGACATTTTATATGAACTTAACTGAAAATTTTAACAAGGTTAGCTACTAAGGACCATCCATGTTACGAAAATGCAAACATCGGGCCACTCGTGAAACATTTGTCAAACCATCAGGACCAACTGTGTAATTATTGAACCATTGGGATTAAGTCTGCAATATTTGCAAACCATAGGGACCAACCATGCATTTAACTCATAAATAATAGAAAGATGACATAAACCTAGAGATTGGTGGACAAATAGAAAAGCATCAAAATTAAACAGTAAATGTCCCTCACAACCAGATTTTGATAAATAATATAGAGGAAATATATATATATATATTAATTTTTGAATTAAAAAATGTTAAATGAAAAGCAAAATGACTAAAATACCCCTGAACTAAAAGACAAAATAGGAGGTTGCAACAGAGAAATCTGGTCAAATTTGAAATTTGGACTAAAATGGCAACAAAATACAAATTACAGAGACCCAGATGTAATAAGTTTGAGATTTGGACTAAAGTGGCCAGTGGCGAAGCTTGGATTTTTCGGCCGGGGGGGTGAAAACATATATACCCAAAAATTTCTATAGAATACCCAAAAAATTCTATAGAACCGGGGGGGTGAAAACGTATATACCCACAAATTTCTATACGAAAATTACATATATAACACTACTGAGCGAAAAATCCCGGGGGGCGGACGTCCCCCCCCGGCCCCTCACATGCTGCGCCACTGAAAGTGGCAAAACTGGCAAAACCGCAGAGACCAAAATGGCAGTTTACTCTAATAATAATAATACAATTAGTTCTGATTTTTTTACACAAAGCTCTAGAGACAAAAACGTTCGTCTACTCATTGGCCGCTTTCTCCTACACATATTCGTCCGTATCAGGCGGCTAGCTGATAAACCATTAAACAAAAAAATCAAACCGACTCTCAAACATCAGTGGGCCGCTATGAGCATAAAGTACGTGAACACTGAAGTGGGCCCATATGTGACTCTCGACCTCAGCTTTACTCACGTTTCATCTAACACGTGTCACACGACCACAATTATCCATAAGGCGGTTGGGGTTTGGGGGGGAGGTGGTGGTTTGGCGGTGACTTAGATTGGCTGGTGAGAGATGACCGTTTGGTCTAGCCGTTGGGGATGACGGTTTTGATGAGTAAAAATCAAATTTTTAAAAAAATTTACAATTTTTTTTTACCTATAAACATTCATCCCAAACTTTGTATTTTCCCACATTTATCTTCTTCAACCAAAACCAAACACAAATAACAAATGTTCAACCAAACCCACACCAAAAAAACAAAAATGGTGCATTGGACAGAGAGGAGGAAATAGCACTAGTGACCTCGATTGTTGACACACAACGAACCCTACAACGCGGTCAAATCGCGTATTGGGGACAAACATTTCAGCAATACCAACACGTTGGGAACGCGCGTCACAATTTAAATGCGTGCCAACACAAGTGGCGTGAGCTCAGACCGAAGTTGGATCGGTTTAAAATTTGCTTCGACCGTGTCTCTGTGGGCAACTTGACCCACGACGATCGAGTATAGGCACAATGGGAATTTGGATTTTGTATGGGTTCCCCGCTTTAATATTAACCGAACTTTGTAATTTTTTTCTTTTTTTAGGATTTATTAACTACTTTTTTTTAATTAGTAGTTTTTTTTTTAATTTTTTCAGGATTTTATGTAACTTTTTTTAAAAATCAATATAAGTTTGTGTTTTATTATATAAATGTCAACTATATAAAAAAAATCCACATGTCACCCTACGCCGGCCTGGCCACGCCACTTCCACACCCCACTTTTTTGGGGTGATATGATGACGCCCACACTCACCACGTGTCGAGCAATACCCTCAACCTAAACCTCCCACGACCCGCGGTCTAAATTCATTCAGCCATATCCTCAGGCTTTGGTTATAGAACTATACAATAATGGTTATTTCTTTCTCAAGATGGCCCTTTTGGTGAAACAGATTTCGTTAGGGCTTTAAACGAACCAAACGTTCGGCGAACAGTTCGTGAACCGTTTGGCGGGAAGTTCGTTTGTGTTCGTTCGTTTATTAAACAAACGAATACTAACAAAAAATTTCGTTCGTTTAGTTAAATGAACAAACATGAACAGAGGTCGTGTTCGTTCGTTTATGTTCGTGAACGTTCGGTAACGTGTTCGTTTGTGTTCGATACTTAATTAGTGTTTTTAGTTTTTATATATATTTAAATACTTCAAAATTCCGACAAATTAAATATCTAATAAGTGTCGGTGTATTATATATTCTGTTCAAGAACGATTGTTTGTGTTCATTTGTTTCCATTTGTGTTCATGAACATTAGTTTGTGCTCATTTGTGTTCGTCAACGTTCGTTGCCTAAAATTAACAAACAAACACGAATAAGTTCATTTACTAAACAAACGAACACGGACATAGAATCTCGTTCGATAAGTGTTCGTGAACGGTTCGCGAACACACATATTTCTTAACAAACGAACACGAACAAGGTCTTGTTCGTGTTCGTTCGGTTCGTTTGCAGCCCTAGATTTCGTTATGCGTCTTGTGTCTTTAGGACAAATATGCATTTTTTCAAATATTTTTATATAATGTTGTTTTTTGTTAACAATTTTTGTAAATATTTTGATCAGTTAATGTGGGCTAGCACACTTGATAGAGGTAGATAGTTCCCAAGTTTAACCTTGAGCAACAAGAATAATTTAGGATTAAGTGTAATAAAGTAGGAGCAATCGTTGACATTTAAGAAAAAAACTAGAACAAATTTTAGGCTTTTAAAAATAAAATAATTGTTATGTAATTTCTTTATTTTTCCTTTATTTTCTCAAACATGTTTATATAGTGCTGTATTTTTTGCTGACAAACAAGTATTTTGACCCGTCACGCGTTGTGGCGGCGTTAAAACTTAAAGCAACTCGAATTGCTACCGTCATATATCTGAATCGACTCGTTTCCGAACAAAAGTTACGCCAAAATGTAGTCCACTTAAAACATAAATAAAATAAGCACATAAACATATTATATTTAACCTAACTCATTACCGAGAAAAATTTACGTCCAAACATAAACTAACTTGAATTTATACCGTAACGTACTTAAATAAAACATGTAAGAATATAGGATTTTTAAGTTAAAAAATGGCACCGCGTGTTGCGGTGGTGTTGAAACGTAAAATAACTCGAACTTATATACCAGCTAGTAAAAACGTATTATATATGACAAAACATAGACCATCAAAAAACGTACATAAAAGTAAGCACGAAAACGTATTGACAAAACATAGGCAAACCTAAAACATACATAAACTGTCGCAACCCCCGATCCCACTACCCCGGGAATGGGCGGCCGCGAGCCAGTTTCGGTGGTATCTTGTATTGTCTAATTTGGCAGCGGAATTTTTTCATCAGGACCGTAGTTAGGAAATATTTAATCAGAGTAAAATACCACATTTTCATAGTATTAAACAAATGGGTTAAAACCCAAGTTCATAGTACACACGTTTTCATAGGAATAAATCCTATTTATTTAATAAAAACATCTATTTTATTTTTAGGTAACTTTATTGCCACTTGTCGAAGCCTTCAGTGCCGTCCAGCTGGCTTCTATTTGGCTTTCACATTTTGTTACCTGAAACGCGTTTTAAAAACATTTGTCAGTGGGAAATACTGGTAAGTGAATCCCAGTTTAATCAAGTTTAACTAAAACAAATCCCAGTGTACAGTATTGAGGGCGATCCCGCAATTATATTTGTTTCCAAGACATATCAATTAACATCCATGGTACTGTCGAACCCCAACATACTCATCATAATTGTATTCTTACAAATACTCAATAACTGTTATTCGCATGGAAAAGTATTTAAGGTTTTGTAAAAACAGTTAACAAAAGGTTTAAAAAAAGTGGATCAACTCACATTGCTGTCTTAGATTTTCCGTAAGGATTTCCTGGTGATAATCTAAAATTTACACAAATGCACACGCGTTAGTATAATAACCCATTTTAACATTAGTAATACCCTCCCCGAGACGGCATTCCAATGACTACGTCGGGCAGAACCACGACAGCCGTTACAGAACCCTAGATCAATCGGGCAGCGTATCTAATACGTATCCAGGGGTTATAATACTTACAACAGAGCAGAACTTCGCTAATTAGGGGGGTATAATACCCGCTTACAAAGCCTACTATTCTGATTTTGAGATTGAGAAAAGAAAATGGGACGAACAGACTGAAGATCTGATGCATTCTATTTATAGTTGCTGAGTTTGGCTTTGTCGCGGCCCGCGTTGACTCCAGGTCAACGTGTAGCCCATCCGGATCACTATGTAGGCTCGACATGTGTTGGGCCACGTGGCCGCACCGGACTGCGCCACATTTTGGGTCTCTAACGGCCCGCGTAAGGTTGAGGTGGGGTTCACGCGGCCCGCCTCAACTTAAAAAAATCAGTTTTTTAATTATTTTAATAATATTTAGTGTATTTGAGGCCCGTTTTCTCGTATGGGGTGTATTTTGGGACATATATTTTAAAATATATTAGGGTGTCGGAAAAATTATGAGGGTGTCGGTTTTATTGAGGATTGTTACATAAACAAGCACGAAAACGTATTATATTTGATTTACGCACATAAAAATAATACGCAAAGCTCAAGAGGGAAAATAATATTTTAGGAAGTTTTTATAAAGCTAAATGGTGTAAGTGTCAATGCTAAATGTTGAGGGTAAAAAAAATAAAATAAAAAAAGAGAAAAGGAAAAGGAAGAAAAGAACAAACGATGACAAGAACTTTGCTACAGTGGATAAGCATTTTAGAAATGTTATGTTTATAATTTTATAAATATTTTGATCAAGTTTTATGTTTTTTATATAAATAAAACCATTGTTATTTAATCGTCACCAATATATCTAACATTTAAAACAACTAATAAAAGAAACTAAACATGCAATATATAACAACTATTTAAACAAACATTACAAATATAAGTAACTGAAAATATAATATGTAACATCAGTTTTAACAATAACAACCAAAAAGTACAAATAATCTAAATACAAAAAAGTACGACTTATCCAAGTCGGAAACAGAATCGTGAGCATGACCTGACGTGCCCGCAAGCACACCTGACAAGCCTGCATCCGGACACTGTCGTGGCGATGACAGTGGTGGAGGGTCGTGATCAATGACGTGTAACCTCTCGCGTTCGCACTCCATCACCCACGCCATCATGTCCTCAATCTGGTCAATCTGTCGACCATGCTGAATTAGCACCTGTTAAGTCTGAGTATACAATGTAACACCCCGTGTTTTCGAGAAGTCAAAGTCAAAGTCAAGGTCAAAGTCAACGACCGATTTCGCACAACTTGACTTGTAGTAGATGTCTTTTATTGTAACAATTATGTGGAGTAAGTGTCTATAAATGCAATAAATTGACGTATGTTAATCGTTATTCAATCGATCTACGACTGGGAATTATAGGAAGTAACAATGCGATAAAGTTAATCAACTGACAATCAAGCTATGCTAATCGAATCGACATCGAACCGCAACTCGAGCTACGTATTTTACTTGTTATACGTGTGTGTGTGCCTTATGTGTTACTTGTGCATGTTTATTTATGTTGTGTTGTGAAGATCAATCGAAACTCGAAATCTAACTCGAAATGCAACCGAACTCAATCGACATCGAACTCGAATCGTAAACGAACTATGATAATTGGTGGAGAAGAGATAACGCGAGATATGAGTGGTTGGGACTAAAAGTAATTTGACTAGGAAACCCTATCGTGTCGAATCGCCCGCAATCGAAATCGAAACACTGTAAATCGTCGCGCCAAACACTTGAACCCAGCGCCATCCGGCCGGATAGCCATCCGACCGGATAGCCCTTTTGGTCACAGGTCATATGTCATCCGACCGGATAGTCATTCGGGCGGTGTGTCATCCGATCGGATCACCCTTTCCTCTTTTGGAATCCTATAAATACCCCTGTCATTGTCATTCTTTCCATTTCTGGAAACCCTCTGTCGGAACAGCTCGTGCTCCCCACCTTTTCTACGATTTCTCTCAATCCAGGTAAGATCTCGCCCTAAATCTTGTACTTTCTTGATCTACACGCACTCCTACACCTTTCTATCCTTTAAATCTTAACTTTTAACCGTGAAATCACTAGATTTCGGGTGTTCAAGGATGACGTCATCATGTGTTCTTCAAGAACTTCATGCTTTGACCTCAATCCACCAAGGATAACCGAGATCTAACCGATTTCCACCCGAATACATAAAGATCTTGTAAAGATCTCGACACAAGAGTGGCGAAAAAGGATTGAAAGATGGCTTCTAACTCTCTTTCAACTCTTTTACACTCAAAACACTCAAAACCGGTAGAATCAGGTCCTGATCTAGTCTCCTACTCGTCCTTAGTGTTGTACTGGTTCAGATCTAGATTCCGCCCACGAGACCACCGACTTCGGGTTAAACAAGAACAACCGTATAGAGCCGGTAACTGACCGAGCTAGGGTGATTCCTGGTCGGTTTAGTAATCTGGGGCAAACGGGGGTTCTGTTGGTTAACACGCTGTCAAGACGTCTCGAAACAACGACAAACCATCAAAACGACCAAGTGTAGGATGAACGGGACAATCAGAACAGATTGCTGTCCGAACGGATTGCTGTCCGATCGGATAGGTCATCCGAACGGATTGCCACCCGAACGGATTGCCACCCGAACGGATCACACTTGGGTCCCAGTTTAAACGACCTTATCTAAAGTTTGAGTATTGAACGAATTGCAATCCGATTGAACGACCATCTGGTTGGATTACTCTTCGGATCATGAGATACTAAGACTTTAAAGACTTAAACGATTTTCAACATGATTCATTAACAGGGCTGCCACCCGATCGGATGGTCATCCGATCGAGTGACATTTCTGTTTAAGAGCTTGCCTTCACTAAGTACTCTCACCATTAAATTGTCGTCCGACCGGACCACCATCCGACCGGATGACCATCCGAACGGATTGTCATCCGCACGACCCTCCATCCGATCGAACGACTTGATGGATAGAGATACTTCAATGTTTTCAAAATACTACAACAAAAACTTCAAAAGCCAAGCCATCATACAGAAACACATCTTTTCCTCATAGGAAGAAACAATCCACTCGAATAGTCATCCGTTCGGATAAGCTATCCGACCGGATGACCATTCGAACGGATTGTCATCCACACGGATTGCTGTCCGCTCGGGTTGCCATCCGAACGAACTACCATCCGATCCATCCTCACTTTGTATCGTTTTACGTGTCCCTTATCATTATGCTATCAAATCTATTCAGGCTAACCTTACTCGCTAAGCGCTCCCTTCAATCCATCAATCCTTGTCAGTATACTCGATCCCTTTTTGCTTTACGCACTTTTGGGGGTTACATACGTTACAAGTATTCAAACTACAACAATCACACTACTCAAAAATACTATTTGAACGCTAATCGTTAATGCATGTTATACGTGGCTTATGAATGCTTGTTTGTTATGTTTACACATGGAATGCTGTCTACCTGCCTTAGCAACGATAGTACTATAGTTTGGACTCAGCACCCGTTCACACGGGGGTTGTTAAGGAGCATTACTTGCATGGATTACGGTGGTAATCATGTATTGCAAACTGCCTCGGGCAGTCAACTCGCAGTCATTGGTATCGATGGATCTATGTCGATAACTAACATGCTTCATTTCACTATGTGTACGTGCTGGTTACGCGTAAACGAATTCGAACTCTATATGCTATTATCAAACTTGTATGCTCACCTTTACATTTTATGTATTGACTTTATTTTAACGTATGTGACAGGTACTTTGGATGCACATGTGGTAGGAATTTGAAGCTAGATTAAAGCTTTAGAGCCCAACAAATAGTTGTCTGTAGATAACGAATCATGGGTCTCTAGAAGCAGATAAACAATTGCTGTCTATTTAAATCTGAGTTGTCGGAACAGAATATTTGCCTAGATTTTTGTCTGTAATAATTATTTTACTGTTTGAGATACGGTATGGGACGTATTATTTAAATTGAATAGTATTGATAATTGTTATGGAAACTTCTGGACAATCTGTTTCGCTCAGTGCCATGCCCCGATGATTCTACCATCGGTTGAGGTGTGACAGATTGGTATCAGAGCCATAACTATAGGGAATTAGGCAAGACTCGACCTAGTCCGGGTCGAAGTCTTAGATACCTAGATTATAGTTAAGAACCAACAGACCGACTTGAGCACATCCATTAGGAATTTTGTACGCGCTTATTCCTCACTATCCTTGCTTATACCACACTATCACTACACTCGAATTTTCAACTATAACCAGGCGATAAAGTCGAGATTAGGTGTGAAAACCACGAACTCCCGACTAAATTACTTAATCAATACTGCTACCAGGGGAATTATACCAAACTAGGGGTGAAACCCATATTTTGATGGATAATCTCCTCTATTTTATCAAAATAGGGGCGAAGTTGTTAAGCCAGGGGTGAAACCCTAACCTTGACGACTTGTTCCGCACATTTTACAAAACTCTCACCAAAGTCTCGACAGACTCCAACGACCTGAACCCACGATATGACTAACGGGATGCGTGCCAAATGCCCAAGAATCGAGGCAAAGGCACAGTCCCGAAGGCTAAATGTGCGCAACGGGTCCTTGTGAATAGTCGAACCACTTTGGGTAGTCGAAGTCTACTAGCCGCAGACGATCTATCTCTCATTTTTTTATGAGTTTCGAAGCTGACTCTGATAATTTGTCGATTTTATGTGTTTTATGTGCTATTACCCGTTTGTATGCTTATTTTTTCGCTCCAAAACGATTGCGAACCGAACACGTGACGTGTGGAATTCGTACACGAACGTGACCGAACACACGAGAACGCAATATAATCAGTGATTCTATTGACAGAACTGAAATCGTACAAAGCACCTGAATCACGATGTCACTTTCTCTCTCTAGACCTAGAGCTCTTCAACCCTCCAATAATGTCACCTTGCCTTATACTAACTAGATACAACATAAAGCCTAGAATTAAACAGCCTCAGCTACGATTTGAGATAACAGAGGCGATAGACATAAATGCACTAACAACTTATACTACGCTATTCTCGAACAATCATAGACCTTGAATAATAGGTTTCTGTTTTCTGACTGCCTCTAGTGATTAAGTGCGTATGTGTTTCCTTGCTTCTTTGCCTTACGTGCTTAGGTGTTATGTGGTTATGTGCACTACGTGGTTATGTGATTTTGTGATCTATGTGTTATGTGTTTACGTGAATCTGCGTGTTCCTGAGCTTTAGTAAGTAGTAGACGTGTGAGGTGAGATTCGAATACAATGTGTTGAGTCCTGTGACGATGTCTGTTGCAGACAATGTCATCTGGATCCCGTCATGCACTTTCTCGTCAAGAAAAGAGGGACAAACGCCTTGCTTCCATCATCGCTAAAAGTGTGGCAAAGGCCGTAAGTGATGTTTATGAGAATGTCAGCAAATCATCTGAGGAATCAAGGACCGACGCTCCTAAAGCTGCCGCAAGGCCCTTCAGTTTCAAGCAATTCAAGTCGTGTGGGCCAAAAGAATTCACTGGTGAAGGAGGTCCGACTGCACTATTCCAATGGTTTGATTCCATTAAGGTCACTCTGCGACAGAGTGGTTGCCCTGATGACCTTCGAACTCTGAATGCTACCAGCGTTTTCCAGTCCCGTGCACTAGACTGGTGGATGGCCTAGAGGAACAAGCGAGGGAACGATGCAGCCTATGGTCTGTTGTGGGACGAGCTCAAGGAAGTTATGCTAGAGGAATTCTGCCCTCCTCACGAACGTCAAAAGCTTGAAGATGAATTTTGGCACATACACCAGCATGAGGGTGACAACGCTGCTCTCACTGCTCGTTTCAAATAGCTCAGCATCATCTGTCCCGATCAAGTCAAGACTCCAGAGATCACAATCAAGAAGTACATCCGAGCTTTGCCCGACTGCGTCGCAGATTTCGTGCAAGCAGCTAAGACTACGACGATCGAAGAAACTTACCTACTGGCCGCTGAAATCAATGACAAAAGGGTCAAAGCTGGTGTCTGGGATAAAACTTCAAAGCACCTGCATCAAGCTACCGCCACCGCATCAACTGCTGAACCCACCTCATCGAGTAACAAGAGGAAGAACAAGAGAAAGAACAGCTCCAGCAACAAGAACTGTGCGATCACTGCTGCACCGATTCAAGCTGTACCAGCCCAACAGCATCAAGTAGCGGCGCCTGTGGCTAATGCACCACCTGCAAAGCGTGCATACACTGGGCCACACCCGCTCTGCCCTACTTGCACCTACCACCACCCAACTGCCATTGCTTGCCATTTTTGTGCTCATTGCAATGTATACGGCCACTTTACTGCCAACTGCCATATTCGACAAGCTCCTGCTCATCAAGCTCTACTCGCTTCCCTACAGGGTCAACAAGCTCCTCCGACACCCGCAGTCAAAGCCAGAGCCTGCTTCGCATGTGGCGACCCGAACCATTTCGCCAACATGTGCCCAAACAGGGTCGTGAAACAAGAGCCTCAGCAGCAACAACAACCGCAACAACAACAGCAGCAGCAACAACATGCCACACGCGCCAGAACTTTCAACCTCAACGTGCGTCAAGCCCTGGCCGACAACAACGTGGTCAATGGTACGTTCCTTGTGAATGGTATTTATGCTTCATGTTTGTTTGATACTGGAGCCGATAATTGCTTTGTGTCTTTCGAATTTGAGAAACTCCTTAGTCGTAAACGCTCCCAACTCTCCTTGACGTTCGATGTTGAAGTCGCTACAGGAAGAACCATCGCCGTTAATTTTGTTCTTCGTGATTGTACTCTTGAGCTTAGCAATCACATCTTCCCAATCGACCTTATTCCGATGCAACTCGGAAGTTTTGACGTTATAGTAGGCATGGACTTTCTTCGAGAAAACCATGCTGAAGTGGTGTGCTTCGACAAGATGATTCGATTCTCGGTCGCGAATGGCGACGTATTATGTGTATACGGTGATACTACTTCAAAGGGTCTCAAGCTTATGTCATGTGTACAAGCTAGCAAGTATCTCCGCAAGGAATACAGAGCTTTCTTAGCTAACATTGTAGTAGCGGAGAAGGAAAAAAAAGAGAAGAAGGAAGTGAAAGACGTTCCTGTGGTTCGCGAATTTCCTAATGTTTTTCCAGAGGATCTTCCCGGACTACCGCCAAGTCGTGATATCGACTTTCGTATTGACCTCATTCCTGGAGCCAACCCTATTGCCAAAGCTCCCTACCGACTTGCGCCGTCCGAAATGCGCGAACTCTCAACCCAACTCCAGGAATTACTTGAGAAAGGTTTCATTCGCCCGAGCACCTCTCCTTGGGGCGCGCCAGTCCTTTTTGTCAAAAAGAAGGACGGGTCGTTCCGGATGTGCATCGATTATTGGGAGTTGAATAAGTTAACCATCAAGAACCGCTATCCCCTACCTCGCATCGACGATTTGTTTGATCAACTAAAAGGTGCTACGTGTTTCTCAAAGATCGACCTACATTCAGGATATCACCAGCTACGTATTCAAGAGGAGGATATACCCAAAACCGCGTTTCGCACTCGTTACGGCCACTACGAATTCGTTGTCATGCCTTTTGGTTTAACCAACGCACCAGCGGTTTTCATGGATCTGATGAATCGCGTGTGTAAACCGTATCTCGACCGTTTTGTCATCGTATTCATCGACGATGTCTTGATCTATTCCAAATCGAAAGCCGAACACGCGCAACATCTACGTTTGGTTCTCGAGTTACTCCAGGAGAACCAACTCTATGCCAAGTTCTCCATGTGCGAATTCTGGTTGGAGGAAGTTCAGTTTCTGGGTCACATTGTGAATAGTCAAGGTATTCACGTCGATCCTGCAAAGATCGAAGCTGTCAAGAGCTGGGTTACGCCTAAGAACCCGTCTGAAGTCCGCTCTTTTCTCGGACTAGCGGGCTATTATCAACGATTTATCGAGGGATTCTCAAAGATCGCTGTTCCGCTTACCTCTCTCACGCATAAAGATAAGCCTTTTGTTTGGAAAACCGAACAAGAGTCTGCCTTCCGAACTCTCAAGCACATGCTTTGCAATGCTCCTGTTCTCACATTGCCCGACGGAAACAATGATTTCATTGTCTATTGTGATGCTTCCAACCTTGGTCTTGGTTGTGTTCTCATGCAACTGGACAAGGTCATAGCTTACGCGTCTCGTCAGCTCAAAGTCCACGAGAAGAACTATACAACCCATGATCTCGAGCTAGGCGCAGTTGTTTTTGCATTAAAGATTTGGCGACACTACCTGTATGGTACCAAGTGTACGATCTTCACCGATCATAGGATCCTACAACATATCTTTAATCAGAAGGAACTTAATATGAGTCAACGCCGATGGGTAGAACTTCTCAACGATTACGACTGTGAGATCCGTTATCACCCAGGCAAGGCGAATGTTGTTGCCGACGCACTTAGCAGACGGAGCTATCTGCTTAGCACTCGTAATGTTCAAGCCCAGCACGATCTCGAAACCCTCATCCGCGACGCTCAACATGCATGCTTTAACGAACGCACCCTGAAGAAAGAAAGAATCTACCACGATGGAGCCCAGCTTGTGAGCAAATCGAACGTGATACTTCACTTTTTAGACCGAATTTGGATTCCCAAAGGAACCAATTTGCGACAGATCTTGATGGACGAAGCCCACAAATCCCGGTATTCTGTTCATCCCGGTGCTGATAAAATGTACCAGGACCTTCGTTATAAGTACTGGTGGCTGGGTATGAAGAGGGATATCGCTCTCTACGTCGGAAAATGCCTGACTTGTGCCCGAGTCAAGGCTGAACATCAAAGACCCTCTGGCTTACTCGAACAACCACCAATTCCCATGTGGAAGTGGGAGAGTATAGCCATGGACTTTATAACCAAGCTACCGCACACGTCATCAGGTCACGACAGCATTTGGGTTGTGGTCGACCGTTTGACTAAATCAGCTCACTTTCTGCCAATACGGGAAGACTACAAGGTAGAACGATTAGCCCGAATCTACACCGACGAGATCATTTGTAATCATGGAACGCCTCGTGACACCATCTCTGATCGTGATGCTCGGTTTACCTCACGACTATGGGAAACATTTCAAACGGCACTCGGTATGTCCCTTAATCTAAGTACCGCCTTCCACCCTCAAACCGACGGTCAGACTGAAATAACGATTCGTACTCTTGAAGACATGCTCCGTTCGTGTGTCTTAGACTTCGGTGGTAATTGGGATAAATACCTGCCGTTAGTCGAATTCTCGTATAACAACAGCTACCATTCTAGCATCCAAATGGCACCATTCGAGGCATTATACGGAAGAAGATGTCGATCGCCTATTGTATGGCGCGAGATCGGTCATTCGCAACTAACCGGTCCTGAGTTATTACAAGAAACGACAGACAAAATTTTCCAAATACGAGACAACCTGGTGAAAGCTCGGGATCGACAGAAAAGTTACGCCGATAAGAAACGCAAGCCCCGTGAATTTGACGTTGGTGACTACGTACTCCTAAAGGTATCACCTTGGAAGGGTGTAGTCCGATTCGGCAAGAAGGGAAAGCTCACGCCTCGGTATGTTGGACCTTTTAAGATTCTGGAAAGGATCGGAAAAGTCGCCTACAGACTCGAACTACCGGAGGAACTTAGTAATGTCCACCCGATTTTCCACGTGTCAAACCTCCGAAAGTGCCTAGCTGACCACGAATTACACGTTCCTCTCGATGATCTGCAAGTGAACGAAACATTACACTTCGTGGAAAAGCCTGTCGAAATCATGGACCGCCAAACCAAGCAACTCAGACGCTCTCGCATTCCTATCGTGAAAGTCCGATGGGAAGGCAAACGAGGCGTAGAGTTCACTTGGGAACTCGAAGGTGACATGAAGGCAAAGTACCCGCAGTTGTTCAAAGAGAAGGTCTAAAAGAGAAAGTTCTCGAACGTGAACCACGGCGTTGAACAGCTTCCGGCTTAATTTCGGGACAAAATTCCCTAAACAAGGGGAGGCTGTAACACCCCATGTTTTCGAGAAGTCAAAGTCAAAGTCAAGGTCAAAGTCAACGACCGATTTCGCGCAACTTGACTTGTAGTAGATGTCTTTTATTGTAACTATTATGTGGAGTAAGTGTATATAAATGCAATAAATCGACGTATGTTAATCGTTATTCAATCGATCTACGACTGGGAATTATAGGAAGTAACAATGCGATAAAGTTAATCAACTGAAAAGCAAGCTATGCTAATCGAATCGACATCGAACCGCAACTCGAGCTACGTATTTTACTTGTAATACGTGTGTGTGTGCCTTATGTGTTACTTGTGCATGTTTATTTATCTTGTGTTGTGAAGATCAATCGAAACTCGAAATCTAACTCGAAATGCAACCGAACTCAATCGACATCGAACTCGAATCGTAAACGAACTATGATAATTGGTGGAGAAGAGATAACGCGAGATATGAGTGGTTGGGACTAAAAGTAATTTGACTAGGAAACCCTATCGTGTCGAATCGCCCGCAATCGAAATCGAAACACCGAAAATCGTCGCGCCAAACACTTGAACCCAGCGCCATCCAGCCGGATAGCCATCCGACCGGATAGCCCTTTTGGTCACAGGTCATATGTCATCCGACCAGGATGTCATCCGACCGGATAGTCATCCGGGCGGTGTGTCGTCCGATCGGATCACCCTTTCCTCTTTTGGAATCCTATAAATACCCCTGTCATTGTCATTCTTTCCATTTCTGGAAACCCTCTGTCCGAACAGCTCGTGCTCCCCACCTTTTCTTCGATTTCTCTTAATCCAGGTAAGAGCTCGCCCTAAATCTTGTACTTTCTTGATCTACACGCACTCCTACACCTTTCTATCCTTTAAATCTTAACTTTTAACCGTGAAATCACTAGATTTCGGGTGTTCAAGGATGACGTCATCATGTGTTCTTCAAGAACTTCATGCTTTGACCTCAATCCACCAAGGATAACCGAGATCTAACCGATTTCCACCTGAATACATAAAGATCTTGTAAAGATCTCGACACAAGAGTGGCGAAAAAGGATTGAAAGATGGCTTCTAACTCTCTTTCAACTCTTTTACACTCAAAACACTCAAAACCAGTAGAATCAGGTCCTGATCTAGTCTCTTACTCGTCCTTAGTGTTGTAGTGGTTCAGATCTGGATTCCGCCCACGAGACCACCGACTTCGGGTTAAACAAGAACAACCGTATAGAGCCGGTAACTGACCGAGCTAGGGTGATTCCTGGTCGGTTTAGTCATCTGGGGCAAACGAGGGTTCTGTTGGTTAACACGCTGTCAAGACGTCTCGAAACAACGACAAACCATCAAAACGACCAAGTGTAGGATGAACGGGACAATCAGAATGGATTGCTGTCCGAACGGATTGTTGTCCGATCTGATAGGTCATCCGAACAGATTGCCACCCGAACGGATCACACTTGTGTCCCACTTTAAACGACCTTATCTAAACTTTGAGTATTGAACGAATTGCAATCCGATCGAATGACCATTTGGTTGGATTACTCTTCGGATCATGAGATACTAAGACTTTAAAGACTTAAACGATTTTCAACATGATTCATTAACAGGGCTGCCACCCGATCGGATGGTCATCCGATCGGGTGACACTTCTGTTTAAGAGCTTGCCTTCACTAAGTACTCTCACCATTAAATTTCCGTCCGACCGGACCACCGTCCGACCGGATGACCATCCGAACGGATTGTCATCCGCACGACCCTCCAACCAATCGAACGACTTGATGGATAGAGATACTTCAATGTTTTCAAAATACTACAAAGAAAACTTCAAAAGCCAAGCCATCATACACAAACACATCTTTTCCTCATAGGAAGAAACAATCCACTCGAATAGTCATCCGTTTGGATAAGCTATCCAACCGGATGACCATTCGAACAGATTGTCATCCACACGGATTGTTGTATGCTCGGGTTGCCATTCGAACGAACTACCATCCGATCCATCCTCACTTTGTATCATTTTACGTGTCCCTTATCGTTATGCTATCAAATCTATTCAGGCTAACCTTACTCGCTAAGCGCTCCCTTCAATCCATCAATCCCTGTCAGTATACTCGATCCCTTTTTACTTTACGCACTTTTGGGCGTTACATACGTTACAAGTATTCAAACTACAACAATCACACTACTCAAATACTATTTGAACGCTAACCGTTAATGCATGTTATACGTGGCTTATGAATGCTTGTTTGTTATGTTTACACATGGAATGCTGTCTACCTGCCTTAGCAACGATAGTACTATAGTTTGGACTCAGCACCCGTTCACACGGGGGTTGTTATGGACCGTTACTTGCATGGATTACGGTGGTAATCATGTATTGCGAACTGCCTCGGATAGTCAACTCGCAGTCATTGGTATCGATGGATCTATGTCGATAACTAATGTGCTTCATTTCACTATGCGTACGTGCTGGTTACGCGTAAACGAATTCGAACTCTATTTGCTATTATCAAACTTGTATGCTCACCTTTACATTTTATGTATTGACTTTATTTTAACGTATGTGACAGGTACTTAGGATGCACATGTGGTAGGAATTTGAAGCTAGATTAAAGCTTTAGAGCCCAACAAATAGTTGTCTGTAGATAACGAATCAAGGGTCTCTAGAAGCAGATAAACAATTGCTGTCTATTTAAATTTGAGTTGTCGGAACAGAATATTTGCCTAGATTTTTGTCTGTAATAATTATTTTACTGTTTGAGATACGGTATGGGATGTATTATTTAAATTGAATAGTATTGATAATTGTTATGGAAACTTCTGGACAATCTGTTTCGCTCAGTGCCATGCCTCGATGATTCCGCCATCGGTTGGGGTGTGACATACAAGGCTTGTGATAAAACAACTGATAAGTGCAAACAATTTTGTATTGTATAACTAAAGATAAACAATCACAAGCGAGAAATCATCATCAACATCTGTTTTCAATTATAATTAAATGATTACATAAAGTTTTTCAGAAGATTGACTCTACAGACTGATCACTGAACAATTCTATCTGTACAAAAGAAAAGGTGATATGTAGTGATGAATAGATCTCTAACAGGTGAAATCTATTTATACTAAGTAGAAAAGCTATGTTTGTGATTGGCTGATATCACCCTGATAACATTCCTAACATAAAAGATTCCACAGGTGTTGTAAACATCCGTGTGAATTAAACAACTAATTAAACTATGTTAAACACTGTTAAGAGCTAATATTATTACATTAGGAAACAACTGTTAATTTATCCTCTGTTGCTTCGTTCCAAACATCTGTTTGGCCAGACAGATCTTTGGTCTTCTTCATCAAACCTTTGATTCAACAGACTTTTGGTCTTGAACAGACCTTGTTTCTTAATGAACAACGGTTCCAAGGCTTTAAACAGACGTTAGCTGGTCTTCAACAGATGCTCTGATTTAGGTTTTCAAGATTCACTATCTTTGGGAGGAATCTGGTTCAAACTTCTATTTATTTCTTGATCACTTGATCATGTTTTAGCTTTTGAATATCATCTGTTCTTTTGTAGGTCCAACAATCCCTCGTAGAACATATGATGCTAAAACAAATATTTATTAGATCAATTTTTATTCCTCTTCAAGTTCTCTCTGATTTGGGCTTTAAATTGCTTCTCAAATCTTTCAGAGGGAGCGAGTCATCTGCATCCCTTTCAAGTGGAAGACCCAGCAGGTCTTGCAGATCTTCAATTTTCAGGCTCATCACACTATTCATTAAAGTCTTTTTCATTTCTCCATTAGCCCTGACTATTGTCAATTCATGGCTTATTCTATTGGAAGAACATTTTATAATTTTGGAGCTTGATGGATTTATTGGGACCGATTTTATTGGAAGAGGTGAGGGAAATTGTTTTCCCAAGACTTGCTCAAGCAGCTCTTCTGGTTTGGCATCTAGGTGCCCATACATGAGTTCATTTTTAATCCCTTTCTTCCTTATCTCATCTTCATATTTCTGTAGATCTTTTGCAGACATCTCCTTTTGTCTTTTAAGATAGCTTCTTATAGCTAAGGAGACATTTTAGCAGATGGAAGTTCTGAAGGATTAACTAAAGAGTTGATAGGTACATTCAAGTCCTGATAGTTTGGCCTTTTGGGGACCGAGGGATCTTTAGCTCTTAGTTCTTCAAGTTTATTATAGCTCTCTTTGATTGTTGGCTTATCCCACTTGCCCATTGATTGCATTGGTCCAAATTTAGTGTCACACCCCGACCGCGTAAAACAACAAATCGCGGCGGAAACATCGAGGCGTGTTGCAACAGAATTAATGTTTCATAACCATGGATACCAAAAAGTGTTTTGTTTTATTAAACATTGAATAATTACATCGTCTGGAAATCTAAATACACAAATTAAACATAGTCTATCATTGTTATTTAGTCACTAAGGCCTCGTCCAGTCCTATGTGAGCATGCATCTTATCAATCGATATCATACAACAATACCTGAAACATATGTGAAAACGAGGTCAGCAAAGAAATGTTGGCGAGTACATAGGTTTTGTGAAAATAAGATTCATGACTTCTGTTTTAAGAAAATGTTTAGTCATGAACCTTGTAATTTGCTTTGCCTTTGTAAATCATTTGAGAAATAATAAGTTCACGTGATATGTATAATAAGAGAATAATGCATGATTAAATGAATAACCATGTAAAAATGAGTTTGTATAATATAAGTTGTTTGTAAATAAATGTCTTGTGAAAAGTATGTTACTTGTATAAAATGTTCTATGTCTAGAACTGAAATGATTCAAATAACGCTACAATATGTAATACCATACAAACACTTATATATAGGAAGTACCAGCGGCGTATCCACCATGCTTGTATCATATTCCACACGCATTGTTACTTAATCACTTAATCAAACAAAACCACCCAAGTAATGTTCATGCCCAATGTAAATCATGTAATATGTATAACCAAAATGATATGTATGGCTAGTGAAATGCATCAACTAAACCATAGGTGAAACGCACAAAACAAAGTATTGAAGTAAAACTTGGTTTAAACCAATACTATGTTTCGTGTAAATGCATGATCAAATGTAAATCATGTCCCAATGTTTACCCAATCGTTAACCCTCTTTGTGAAATCGTTCCAATCATTCTTGTTATTTTAATCATTCAAAGCGTTCTTGTTTTAATTGTGAAACTACTTAATGGTCGATTCTCTAATAACATTCAAACCTTCTTGACGCGTTCCTCGTTCCAACTCGCTCTCGCTCTCGTTCTTAACAAACCCTTACCAAAGGATAAGTTAATAATTACAGATTCAGTCGCTACCCACAACCCCCACACATAACAATGGGTGCAGTAAATAACGGGATTTGTCAGATCCTATGGTACCATAACCTAATACTGGTCGGCTTGATCATTGCTAATGAATGTCATCGGTCATGTAACTACAACCAACAAGTTTGTTCACTTTTTGAAATTTGTTATTAGTTTTTGAAATCATTGTATTCGTTCTTGAAATCATTGTTAGCGTTCTTGAAATAATTGTTATTGTTCTTGAAACCACATTGTAATTGTTCTTGAAACTATTGTAATTGTTATTGAAATCATTGATAAAACATTTAGCACATATGAGTCACCCCAAAACAGTTGAAAACAGTAAAAGAGGGGAATAATGTACTCGCCTGATAATGCTTGGAGGTCTTGAACAACAACCAAACAAAGCTAGAGAGAGCACGGAATCAGTCGGCAATCTAAAACTATATAAATAAACCGGACTTAAATCGGGAGATCGGATAGGATGAGGCTTGGTAAACCAAATGAGTGTTGGAACTCATATGATATGGTTTAATAAGACCTACATACTACATTGAGACTAACCTAAGTGCTTTCGACCCATCGCGACCCATTAAGGTAACTTATGCTACTATAACGCGTCGTGCGCGTGAAACGCGTTCGGACCGTCTAACTAGTCCTATGACAAGTGTTATATGCCTAAACATGCTACATAATCAGTTATGTGACAAACGTTTAGGTTACATATGCTTAATTACCATTTATACATGAAAAGGGTATTCTGGTAATTTACCTAAGGCATATAAACTACCTATCATACAACTAATTAAACGATGTGACCATAGGGTATAACCTCGGAAGGTTATTCCCTACCTACTATGGTCACCTAATGTATTTGGTCGGATCCTAATGATCGACCAAATGGGTCGGGTTCGAAGGTATAGGCGATTTATTAGATCGCCTACCCTACGACCCTAGACAACGTGGTAATCAGTGGGCATAGTCCCAAGGGACTATGACCAACGTGATTACACTCACGTTGCGAAGTTCAAACGAACTTCGCATTGACCATTACTGGTCAACGCTGAAAGTCAAACAAAGTTTGACTTTCTGACTCGAAAAGCAGTAAATTAAGGAAAAGAACGAAAGAATACTTACGAAGGGTCCCCGAATGCTAAACTTGATTCGAAAATATCAGGTATGAAACAAATGTTTCAACTTAGAGTTTCTCAATTCAAGTTTCTAGTGATTTTAGCAATGGGGGGTATGGGGTATTTATAGGAATACCCGAACCGTTAAGATCGTTTCATGGAAAACGTGCCTTAATCCCATCCGTACATGTGTTGCAAAGTTATGGTGCTTAGGTGCTTAAATTCCATCCATACATGTGTTGCAAAGTTATGGTGCCTAAATTCCATCCTTATCCGCTGACTAAGCAAGTTTAGAATGTGTGGTTGTGAATTAAACAACGGCTAATACATCGAATCTGGTCCCGAATGCGAAAAACGATCCAAATGACGTGACGAATGGATTTTTCTTATGGCGAACACTAAAATAAAATATTTTAGTGCTTACATAAATTTTTGGATGTCCGGATGTATTCAGAACGTAAGTTATGCGCGAAAATGCAAACTTGTGCACTTTTTGACACTTTTAGTCCCTGAATGACCCAAAAGTTTATTTTAGCACACCGAACCCCTCAAAGCCTATTTCTAAGCTATGTAAAGGATATTTATGGTATTTTTAACTTATGGCCATGTTCCGGAATGTCTGTTACAGTTCAAATTGGCATACTTTCGCAGTTTGTCAACTTTAGTCCCTGTAAGCGATTTAACTTGATTTTGCCATACCAAAGCCTTCAAAACTTATTTCTAAGTTAAGTAAAGGTTATTTAAGGTATGTTAAGCCTATGTCACTATTCCGGAGTGTTTGTTGCATTAAACTGGTTATATTTACGCATCGGTGCGCGTATAACCTTCCAGAAAGCGATTTAGAGTTTGAAATTGAACAAGAATTGATATGTGCAAATGATACACATATTTTTACAAATCCCAAGTATGAAATATAATATTTCATTGGTTCGGTATTTGTTTGATGGCCGTGGAGGCACAGGTGTTACATTTAGCTACAATCATCTCCTCCTTGTGAGGACCGTTTCGGGGGCCAAATGCTCCGACCGGTTAATACGTCTTCATATCTCGTGTGGAATCCGAGTATAAAGATGACAAGCATACAAAGACACCGTTGAACACTGATTCTATTGATATAAAGCAAGTACGAATCCAAGAATTCACTTTGGCATAGCTTCGCCTCAAGTTGCCAAAAGTTGCAAATGAATGACCCAATAGCCCTATTTATAGACAACTCCCAGTCGTCCGAAACCGTTAGGGACGAGTGGGCCACTTCGTACGAATAGGCTTTATGGCCCTCTCGCAAGAAAGACTCTTTCGTGCGAAAGGGTCATTTGCATTAAAACCCGACCTTTTCGATACGAAATACAATCTAATCTGTACAATTCAATACATAACAAAACTAGACTCGATACGTGACGAAGGTTGCAGACATATGCATTCACAGACTCCCCCTTGGATGTAGTAGCAGTCACCACGTATAATCTTCAAGCTCTACTGTTTTCTCTTCTTTCTCTTCTGTTCTTCACGTTGTGCTCTTCTCTCAAATCTTCCTTTAGTTAGCCACCACTCTCTGGCTAAATCATAGGAATCAAAGAACTTAGTAATCCTTACTTTCTTTTTCTCTTCTTTTTTCAATCAGAGTTGATCTGTAGCAACTGGCTTGTTAGGAAACTTCAAACTTGCTAAGAAAGTTGCTCTCTTTATCTTCTTTTTGATCAGCTCTTTCCAACATTCTTCTTTTAGAAATTCTTCTCTTTCTAAGTCTATCCAGTTTGACTTCCAATACCGCCCAGAGTTGATGTCTTTTTCAAAACACACATTAATTAACTTTTGAAATTGCAATGCTTGTTCTTTATCTTCAGGTAAGAACCAGATCTTGTTGAAGAACAAGCATTCAATATCCTTCTTCGAACAATTTACCAACCACATTCCCTCGAGCACGCATATTACTCTCCACATCCATGTGTCTTCGTTACACAAAGAGATAACCGCTTCACACATTTTCAGATCATAGTATCACCCTTTGAATTGTTTGTAGAAATCTTGCTCCATCGTTTTGAGTGGCATGTTCTTCATACAACGCGGTCTCTTTATGTGAAGAGTAACATCTTTTTCACCGGTATCAGGGTCAATCTTCACTATTTTCTTTGGGTAATGGGATTTCCAATCACGAAAACCAATTGTTACTTGATGCCTGATAACCCCCCAAAGTCTTGCTTAGTGCATTCGTACTTCAGGACCCCATAAACATTGTTGAATGTTCTTTGTCTGAACAAGTTCTTCAATGTCCGACCATGGTAACGTCTTTAGGTCCTTCAGATACTTGAAGTATTGCACCCCGAACTCTCTTTTGATTGCATAAACTTTCAAATCTTCTAAGTATCCACAAGATAAAATGTCTCCCAAAGATTGATCTGGATGTCGAGTGAAAAATTTAAGTGGTCGTTTGAACTTTATTCCATTAGATTCTGGTTTGAACTACTTCTTTCGTTCTTCTCTAAGTTGTTCTCTCGTCATCGTCTTAGGAACACCTTCATCGCGTACTCTTTCTTCTACCCTCATTCGAAGCTCGTCTTCGTTATGAGTTGAGAATAATTCGGCAAACATCGGGAAGTCCTCTGAACCTTCACCAGAATAATGAAAAGGCTCATCTGTAGGATCGTTTTCAGACCCAAATAAGTCATTCAGAAGAATTTTTGCTCAATAAACAAACGTATCAAGTTGATTCAGCTTGCAATACACTTTAAACTGTCTTTTGATTGATATAACAACGTTTTACAGCGAGTAGACACTTCAGCAGCACTTCGGCTTTGAAACCGGAAAGTTACAAATGACAAAGCACATCAGGTATTTATAGGCAAGCCTATTTCGCACAAAACAGTTGGTGCGAAATCAATTTCACACTAAATAGTGATTTTGTGCAAAATGACCAACTGATTTCGTACGAAATAGCTGTTTCCTATTTCGTGCGAAATACCCCTAAAACATATATATGGCATTTTTTCGTACTACGTCCCCTGATCTATCTATTCTAATACAAAACTCGATACAAGACGAAGTCGACAAACATATGCACTAACAGACTCCCCCTTGGATGTTGATGAAGTCTTCAGTGTCGAGTCTTCGAAATCTTCAGTCTTTATCAGTCTTCTCGAACTTTTCCAAAGTATCTAACAATGTAAAGCATCCTTAATCCTCTCTCTTTTCTCTATCAACTAATCTCCCCCTTGAATGTTGATCTTCCTAATTCTCTTGATCAGATCTCTTGATTCCTTAAGTTCATCAGCATCATCAGTTTGCTTGAGCATCAGGATCTGAACTTGGCTCTATCATCTTTTATCTCAAGATCTGTGACTAGCTCTTACACATTACTGTTTCCTGCACAAATCTCTGCCTCACAATAAATTTCACAAATTTAAAATTTGACAAATTTACACATTACTTGCAGGCATTAATAAAAAATGATTTTACAATGTTAATTTCTGATAAACCACTTGTAGAAATACCAATTTTCTTTTCAAACAATTTTCCAAACCTTTGGTCGTCATGATTAGCACTTGGAATTTTGAAAATCAACTCTCCAACATCAGTTGTCTAAAATCTTTTTGAATTTTCAAAATTTATGCTAAAACACACTGAAAATCTTTTTGGATTTTTGAATTTAATGAAATGCAGTAAAGAAATATATATACAGACAATATTTTTGTGAGTTTGTGTAAGAGTATCATATCAGTTTTTGAGACAAATCACTAACACCGTTAAGCTTTAAACATTTTAAGTTCTGAACGATTCACTTAGAATGTCAGTATACTGATCCACTTAAATTTTCACACAAAGTTCAACTGTTTCGAGATACAAGATTTAGTGTTTTAAGCACTTAGACTTATTCGCGTGTTCCACCACTTGAATATACTCCCGTATCCAGATCCCAATATTCAGTCTTACAGGTGAGTAAACCTAGATGATATCTGTAAAGGGTTAAATGCAAGGGCCATGAGAGCTCAGGCTATTGCTTCCGCAAAATCAGAGAGATGATGGCTTCGACTTTAGGTGTGTTCCCTTTAGAGAATCTTTTCTTTAACAGCACATGATTAGCATTTTGCAATGTTTCATCATTTTTTTGCTGAGGGTGGTGCTATATTTCAAGCAAGCGCAAAATATTATACGGGGACTAGGCCATTGCTTCCGCAAAATCAGAAGTCCCGGGATAATACCCCAGATATCACTGAGTATAAAGACCTAGTATCTCAGAAAGAGGGACCTTTCAAACAAGATTTCGGGGGTTACCCATATATCCGAGAGATGTTCCCCACGATATAAGTAAGTTTTAAATTTAGGTTTATATCTCGACACAATCTACTAAATGTGGAAAAAACCTACTGGCACATCATCAGTGAGACCGTTTATCACAATTTGACTTTCCAATTCTTTAGCATGCTGTGATAGTCCACTGATGTACTATCATTTCCTCTTTTTCACAACAAAACTCATTTTTGATTTTATCATGTTTTTAGCTTTTTCAAATTTTCTAATGTTTTTGGATTTTCTGAAATTTCTTACTCCCCCTAAAATTCAAAACCATTTAAAGAAATTTGAAAAACAAACTATACAAGTAAACTGACAACAGTTGTGAATTGCTTCAAATCGCCATCCACTTGGCATAAACAATCAGAACTCCCCTTTACAACAAACTATTTTCTCATTATGATTTCAAAACACTTAAGTTTGTTTTAATCAAATGGTTTTTCCGGAAAATAAGTTTTGCTGATTTCATAAACCATTTTTAGGTTAGGGGATCAATTCATCACCTTGTTCTTTCAACCACTTAAAAAATTTAACAGTTTTAAATTCAATCAATAAATACCACTTGTAGAAAATCAAGTACAACTTAATGTCCCTGATTTACCACTTGTAAATTTTCTCAAAAACATAAAATTCTAGACATATGCCGATACCTGCTTCACACTTACCAACCTGGAAGCTCCGGCAAGTCATATTTTTCACTTGTGAAATACAGACATCCAAGCTTGAGCAAACTTGGATGTGACCTCTTCAGTTTCACTAGGGGTGTAAGACGCCTTCTTTGTTTCATAAAATTCTTTTACCCCTTGTCACACCCCGACCACGTAGAACATACAAAACGTGGCGGAAATATCGGGGAGTGTTGTAACAGAATTAATCGTTTCAAATCCATGGCAATTAAAGTTTCGTTTTATTAATCAATTATGAGAGTTTACATTGTTTAAACAAGAAACAAAGGGTACATAACATAAGTTAACTAGTTATTGTCTCGTTTTAAGTCGCTAAGGCACGAGTCCATCCTAAATGTAGCATGTATCAACAATCATTGCAAAGCAGTACCTGAAACATGTGTAAAAACGAGGTCAGCAAAGAAATGCTGGCGAGTACATAGGTTTTGTGAAAATAAGATTCATGACTTCTGTTTAAGAAAATGTTTAGTCATGAACCTTGTAATTTGCTTTGCCTTTGTAAATCATTTGAAAAAAACGATGAGTTCAGGTGATATGTATAATAAGAAAATAATGCATGATTAAATGAATAACCATGTAATATGAGTTTGTATAAGATAAGTTGTTTGTAAATAAATGTCTTGTGAAAAGTATGTTATTTGTATAAAATGTTTATATGTATCAAACTGAAATGATTCAAATAACGCTGCGATATATGTAATACCATACAAACACTTATATATAGGAAGTACCAGCGGCGTATCCACCATGCTTGTATCATATTACACACGCATCGTTACTTAATCACTTATTCAAACCAAACCATCAAGATGTAAAATGTTCATGTCTAATGTAAATCATGTAATATGTATTCAATGTGATTTGTATAAATAAATGTAAGATTAAACAAATAACCTTATAGTAGCATATTAAAAGTATACTTTGGATTTGTAAGTAACATATTAAACTATGTTTTTTTTTTCATATATAACATATCAAAATATGCTTTAGATGTGATAAATAACATATTAAACTATGTTTTGGTTTCATAAATATATGTTGGTTTTGTACAATACCACACATGAGAGTATATTCAACTATACTTTAATAGTGTGATTTAAGAATTCATTCAGACCTAGTGCATCAAAATACACCTTTGAGACTATAGGAATACCACAAAGGAAATCCCTATTTGGATGGAGCAACAAATTGGTTTCAGACATTCCATGACAACAGGAATGGGGTGTCAAATCCTATAGCGCTATATCATACTAACAATCGGTCTGGTGAACATAAAATAAGTACAATTCAACAATTTATTTTATGTTCTTTGAGAAATCAATGTTTAAACTATAATTAGTCATTCAGTTTGTCAAATGATAAGTAATAACATGTATAATCAATTATACTTTTGGAATCATGAAAATAACAGATAGGTACACATGCTTCACCCCAAAACAGTTTAGAAAACAGTAAAAGAGGGGAATAATGTACTCGCCTGATAATGCTTGGAGGTCTGGAACAACAACCAAATAAAGCTAGAGGGAGCACGAAATCAGTCGGCAATCTAAAACTATAAAAATAAACCGGACTTAAATCGGGAGATCGGATAGGATGAGGCTTGGTAAACCAAATGAGTATTGGAACTCATATGATATGGTTTAACAAGGCCTACATACTACAATGAAACCAAACCTAAGTGCTTTCGACCCATCGCGACCCATGAAGGTAGCTTATGCTACTTTAACGCGTCGTGCGCGTGAAACGCGTTCGGACCGCCTAACTAGTCCTATGACAAGTAGAATATGCCTAAACATGTTACATAATCAGTTATGTGACAAAGGTTTTGGTTACATATGCTTAATTACCAATTATACATTAAAAGGGTATTCTGGTAATTTACCTAAGGCATATAAACTACCTATCATACAACTACTTAAACGAAGCGACCATAAGGTATAACCTCGGAAGGTTATTCCCTACCTACTATGGTCACCTAATGTGTTTGGTCGGATCCTAATGATCGACCAAATGGGTCGGGTTCGAAGGTATAGGCGATTTATTAGATCGCCTACCCTACGACCCTAGACAACGTGGTAATCAGTGGGCATAGTCCCAAGGGACTATGACCAACGTGATTACACTCACGTTGCGAAGTTCAAACGAACTTCGCATTGACCATTACTGGTCAACGCTGAAAGTCAAACAAAGTTTGACTTTCTGACTCGAAAAGCAGTAAAATAAGGAAAAGAATGAAAGAATACTTACGAAGGGTCCCCGAATGCTAACCTCGATTCAAAAATCTCAGGTATGAAACAATAGTTTCAACTTAGAGTTTCTCAAATCAAAGTTCTTGTAAGTTTTGCATTGGGGTGATGGGGTATTTATAGTTTTCGGGTAACCGTTAGGATCGTTTCATGGAATAACGTGATTGAATCATGTGCGTACACTTGTTGGAAACTCATGGTAGCTAAATATGGGTTCTTATCTGCTGACTAGACAAGTATGAATGTGTGGGTGTGGTTTAAACATGTGCAAACAGGCTGTTTAAACACTGAACCTGGTCTGGGGAACCCATACGCATCGTAGGGCAAAGATGGCCTGCGCATCGTATGGGTGAACTTTGGCAGATTTACACTTTTGGTCCCTGCAGTGCAATAAGGTCATTTCTGACACGTTTAAGGCCTGTTAACCCCATTTCAAAGCTCTAAAATGAAGTTAAAGTATAGGGAACTTAAAACATGCTCAAAAATATCTCGGATGTCGGTTCGTTTAGCCGTACGGTTGCGATGTTCGGTTAATTACGACGGAATGCGCATAAGCGCGAAAAACGATCCAAATGACGCGACGAATGGATTTTTCTTATGCCAAACACTAAAATAAAATATTATAGTGCTTACATAAATTTTTTGGATGTCCGGATGTATTCAGAACGTAAGTTATGCGTAAAAATGCAAACTTGTGCACTTTTTGACGCTTTTAGTCCCTGAATGACACAAAAGTTTATTTTAGCATACCGAACACCTCAAAGCCTATTTCTAAGCTATGTAAAGGATATTTATGGTATGTTTAACTTATGGTCATGTTCCGGAATGTCTGTTACAGTTCAAATTGGCATACTTTTGCAGTTTGTCAACTTTAGTCCCTGTAAGCGATTTAACTTGTTTTTGCCATACCAAAGCCTTCAAAACTTATTTCTAAGTTATGTAAAGGTTATTTAAGGTATGTTGAGTATATTTCACTATTCCGGAGTGTTTGTTGCATTAAACTGGTTATATTTACGCATCAGTGCGCGTATAACCTTCCAGGAAGCGATTTAGAGTTTGAAATTGAACGCGAATTGATATGTGCAAATGATACACATATTTTTACAAATCCCAAGTATGAAATATAATATTTCATTGGTTTGGTATTTGTTTGATGGCCGTGGAGGCACAGGTGTTACAGTCTCCCATACTTTAGGAAATTTCGTCCCGAAATTTATTTAGAGGAAACTTGTGAAGACAACTGTGACGGTTTCGCCTTCTAATAGATCCATTGAACCCTTAAGTAAAACTCTGGGCCATGTTAGGATTTTTAGCGAATTTGTTAACCCTCAAAGTGAATTCCTTGTAGCAGTAAAACATGGAATTTTTGAACTATGGATAGAAAAACGTTTCTTATGAAGACTTATCATAGGAAACTTGTGTGTGCTTGAAATCAGAATTGGGGAGTGTAAGATAAAATGACATCGGTCAAGGTCCAAGACTTCTCCCGTATCATTATTCTTGTCACTATGGGTCTTAACACATGACAAAATTTCCTGTGGTTTCTGTGCACTGAATTCCATAATTATGTAGGCCTCCATAATTACTTAATTCCTTGCACAGTCCGCACAGTTCATTTCAGAATGCGTAGAGGAAAATCAATTGAATAAACATGAAGTGACTCGACTAGACCACCAAAGGGTCCTTTTAATTTGATCAACGAACGATCTTTTTAACTAGACCAACTCATGATCTTATTAACTAAACCGTCGTACGATCTCCTTAAATAGACCACTTAAGGGATCTAATTATAGAATAGTACTTTAAAATCCAAGGGACTTGACTACAACGTAGAAGTCCATTAAGGATTTAAGATAGTAACTTTGGATATCCTATTATGAATCTCTCGTATGAGATATGAAAGATTTTACGAGGATTTGGATGGATCACATACAACCACAAACATGTAAGAAAACACATAAGCACAAAAATTAGTTAACTTGATTTTTTTTAATTTGTTGTCTTTGAGCATGGATAATTAAAGCACACTAGAAATCCAATCCATGAATTTCATTAGGTACTTTAATCATTTTCAAGGATCCATCTATAAAGATAGAAGGATTCTTAATAAAAGTTTGGATTTGTTTCTTAAAAGAAACGAGTGTTTAAGGTTCTTGGGGAGATCACAAATATTCATAAAATGACAGAACCATACGAGTAGTTTGTCTTTGAGTTGACATCATAAGATTGTATCCAACGTTCACACAATCGTATCAGTTTTGCAAAAATAAAAACGACGAATTTTTATTTATATTACAACTGACTTGTCTTTAAACGTCAAAGATAACAACCAAGGGAAATAACAAAACACTAGTTGTTCACTGCCGCATCATTGTTCATGTTTGCCTCATTGATGTTAAACACTCGTCCACGTGCTGGAGGTGCGTTAACAAGCCTTGGGCAATTGTTCCTGTAGTGGGTAAGGTCACCGCAGTTATAACATGACCCCGGAGGGAACCGTGCTTGAACATCAGCAGGGTTTGCAGCAGCTTGATTTGCATAGCGACAAACATTGATCAAATGTCCCAACCGTCCACAGTGGGTACATTTGTGACACTGCTCTTGCTCTAGATGATGACGGTTGCACTTGTTGCACAAAGGTGCAGTACCAACATAGTTTTGCCTTCTGCGAGGTTGTGCTGGTTGGTTTCGTGCAACCTGTTTGTCTTGAGCAGTTACAGCGCAGTTCTGAGAGGCTTTGCGCTTCTTCTTCTTGGATACCTCAGCATGTTCTTCCTTTGGTTCCACTTGAGCAGTCTTGTCAGATGGTCTTGGGTCGCCTTTTCGAAACAGCTTACGTTTCCTGATGTGGGATTCAGTTAGGGTGGCAGACAGTTCAATGGCTTGTCTGACAGTAGTAGGGTTACTGCCAGTAACAATATCCTGAACTAGGTCAGGAAGACCATCCGTATATTTCTCGATCGCTTTATCCACAGGAGTAACCATAGCAGGACACAACAGGCTCAATTCTTCAAAACGGTCAGTATAGGCTCGATGTTCACCACCGTCTTGCTTTAAATCATCAAACTCCCTCTCCAAAGCTCGTAGTTCATGACGAGGGCAAAACTCCTTCATCATAAGAGCCCTAAGCTCAGCCCAAGTCTGTGCTAATGCAACCTCAGCACCGCGGTCTCTCATCACTCCGTTCCACCATGTGAGAGCCCTCTTCTGAAACACACTTGAAGAAAACTCAACCTTACGATTTTCAGGACACAGAACATGACGGAAGGTATTCTCAATGCTTTCGAACCACTGAAGAAGCCCAGTTGCTCCCTCAGAACCACTAAACTTGAGCGGTTTTGCCGAGTTGAAACTCTTGAAATTGCATGGAGCATTGTTGTTGTTGATGGCTTGCATCATTTGAGCATAAAGATTTGGGAAGGCAACAGCCATTTGCTGCGCGATGATTTCCGCCAGTTCGGCATTTTCCATCTGATTGTCGCGTCGAGGAGGCATTCTAAAAGAGGAAACATGAAAGGAAACGGGTGAGAGATTTAGACGAAAAGAATGAGATGAAACAAATCTGATGAAAGCAAGGATAGTGGTCATTTGTTTGTCACTACAAAGCAACGAACGACCCTGGTGAGTAATCAAAGTAAATGGATCAAAAATAATGTATCGCGAAGACATGCTCGCCTATAAGTGAACACTCATCCCAAGAATTCCCAGGTAAGCACAACTGGTCTCGCGTCTGATGAGATATATACGAAGTGCTTGCCTAGACAGAAAACCCAGAATACAGGCATTCACCCTTCCAGTTTGCACGTGTTCACATTTTTTAAAACCCAAAACCTTGACGAGATTTTTGAAAATTTAAAGGGGTTCAAAACCATATAACAGAGGGTTCAAAACCTAGTAATCAATCATCCTAGAACAGATGATTAGTTTTCAAAGCGGTTTCGAAAATTGTGTTCTTGTTGTGGTCATCGCCTAAGGATAGGTGACGGTATTGTTTTATGACTAAACGCAAGCAGACTCGCGTTAGGGTCCTAGAAAGGTTATAGACTAGGTCAAAACATTACTAATAACCTAATTCCCTATAACCATTGGCTCTGATACCATCTTTTCTGTCACACCCCGACCACGTAGAACAAACAAAACGTGGCGGAAATATCGGGGAGTGTTGTAACAGAATTAATCGTTTCAAATCCATGGCAATTAAAGTTTCATTTTATTAATCAATTATGAGAGTTTACATTGTTTAAACAAGAAACAAAGGGTACATAACATAAGTTAACTAGTTATTGTCTCGTTTTAAGTCGCTAAGGCACGAGTCCATCCTAAATGTAGCATGTATCAACAATCATTGCAAAGCAGTACCTGAAACATGTGTAAAAACGAGGTCAGCAAAGAAATGCTGGCGAGTACATAGGTTTTGTGAAAATAAGATTCATGACTTCTGTTTAAGAAAATGTTTAGTCATGAACCTTGTAATTTGCTTTGCCTTTGTAAATCATTTGAAAAAAACGATGAGTTCAGGTGATATGTATAATAAGAAAATAATGCATGATTAAATGAATAACCATGTAATATGAGTTTGTATAAGATAAGTTGTTTGTAAATAAATGTCTTGTGAAAAGTATGTTATTTGTATAAAATGTTTATATGTATCAAACTGAAATGATTCAAATAACGCTGCGATATATGTAATACCATACAAACACTTATATATAGGAAGTACCAGCGGCGTATCCACCATGCTTGTATCATATTACACACGCATCGTTACTTAATCACTTATTCAAACCAAACCATCAAGATGTAAAATGTTCATGTCTAATGTAAATCATGTAATATGTATTCAATGTGATTTGTATAAATAAATGTAAGATTAAACAAATAACCTTATAGTAGCATATTAAAAGTATACTTTGGATTTGTAAGTAACATATTAAACTATGTTTTTTTTTCATATATAACATATCAAAATATGCTTTAGATGTGATAAATAACATATTAAACTATGTTTTGGTTTCATAAATATATGTTGGTTTTGTACAATACCACACATGAGAGTATATTCAACTATACTTTAATAGTGTGATTTAAGAATTCATTCAGACCTAGTGCATCAAAATACACCTTTGAGACTATAGGAATACCACAAAGGAAATCCCTATTTGGATGGAGCAACAAATTGGTTTCAGACATTCCATGACAACAGGAATGGGGTGTCAAATCCTATAGCGCTATATCATACTAACAATCGGTCTGGTGAACATAAAATAAGTACAATTCAACAATTTATTTTATGTTCTTTGAGAAATCAATGTTTAAACTATAATTAGTCATTCAGTTTGTCAAATGATAAGTAATAACATGTATAATCAATTATACTTTTGGAATCATGAAAATAACAGATAGGTACACATGCTTCACCCCAAAACAGTTTAGAAAACAGTAAAAGAGGGGAATAATGTACTCGCCTGATAATGCTTGGAGGTCTTGAACAACAACCAAACAAAGCTAGAGGGAGCACGGAATCAGTCGGCAATCTAAAACTATAAAAATAAACCGGACTTAAATCGGGAGATCGGATAGGATGAGGCTTGGTAAACCAAATGAGTATTGGAACTCATATGATATGGTTTAACAAGGCCTACAAACTACAATGAAACCAAACCTAAGTGCTTTCGACCCATCGCGACCCATGAAGGTAGCTTATGCTACTTTAACGCGTCGTGTGCGTGAAACGCGTTCGGACCGCCTAACTAGTCCTATGACAAGTAGAATATGCCTAAACATGTTACATAATCAGTTATGTGACAAAGGTTTTGGTTACATATGCTTAATTACCAATTATACATTAAAAGGGTATTCTGGTAATTTACCTAAGGCATATAAACTACCTATCATACAACTACTTAAACGAAGCGACCATAAGGTATAACCTCGGAAGGTTATTCCCTACCTACTATGGTCACCTAATGTGTTTGGTCGGATCCTAATGATCGACCAAATGGGTCGGGTTCGAAGGTATAGGAGATTTATTAGATCGCCTACCCTACGACCCTAGACAACGTGGTAATCAGTGGGCATAGTCCCAAGGGACTATGACCAACGTGATTACACTCACGTTGCGAAGTTCAAACGAACTTCGCATTGACCATTACTGGTCAACGCTGAAAGTCAAACAAAGTTTGACTTTCTGACTCGAAAAGCAGTAAAATAAGGAAAAGAACGAAAGAATACTTACGAAGGGTCCCCGAATGCTAACCTCGATTCAAAAATCTCAGGTATGAAACAATAGTTTCAACTTAGAGTTTCTCAAATCAAAGTTCTTGTAAGTTTTGCATTGGGGTGATGGGGTATTTATAGTTTTCGGGTAACCGTTAGGATCGTTTCATGGAATAACGTGATTGAATCATGTGCGTACACTTGTTGGAAACTCATGGTAGCTAAATATGGGTTCTTATCTGCTGACTAGACAAGTATGAATGTGTGGGTGTGGTTTAAACATGTGCAAACAGGCTGTTTAAACACTGAACCTGGTCTGGGGAACCCATACGCATCGTAGGGCAAAGATGGCCTGCGCATCGTATGGGTGAACTTTGGCAGATTTACACTTTTGGTCCCTGCAGTGCAATAAGGTCATTTCTGACACGTTTAAGGCCTGTTAACCCCATTTTAAAGCTCTAAAATGAAGTTAAAGTATAGGGAACTTAAAACATGCTCAAAAATATCTCGGATGTCGGTTCGTTTAGCCGTACGGTTGCGATGTTCGGTTAATTACGACGGAATGCGCATAAGCGCGAAAAACGATCCAAATGACGCGACGAATGGATTTTTCTTATGCCAAACACTAAAATAAAATATTATAGTGCTTACATAAATTTTTTGGATGTCCGGATGTATTCAGAACGTAAGTTATGCGTAAAAATGCAAACTTGTGCACTTTTTGACGCTTTTAGTCCCTGAATGACACAAAAGTTTATTTTAGCATACCGAACACCTCTGAGCCTATTTCTAAGCTATGTAAAGGATATTTATGGTATGTTTAACTTATGGTCATGTTCCGGAATGTCTGTTACAGTTCAAATTGGCATACTTTCGCAGTTTGTCAACTTTAGTCCCTGTAAGCGATTTAACTTGTTTTTGCCATACCAAAGCCTTCAAAACTTATTTCTAAGTTATGTAAAGGTTATTTAAGGTATGTTGAGTATATGTCACTATTCCGGAGTGTTTGTTGCATTAAACTGGTTATATTTACGCATCAGTGCGCGTATAACCTTCCAGGAAGCGATTTAGAGTTTGAAATTGAACACGAATTGATATGTGCAAATGATACACATATTTTTACAAATCCCAAGTATGAAATATAATATTTCATTGGTTTGGTATTTGTTTGATGGCCGTGGAGGCACAGGTGTTACACCCCTTTTACCTTCCCATCGATCATCTTCCCAAAAATCTTTTTCACATTTCCATTAAAAACCTTTTCGACATCAAATTCTTTCTTCTCAGAATAGAATTGATTCGATATCTCAACTTTTTGTTTAAAATTATCAGCCCGCAATGGTGGAAAATTGACATCATCCATTGGCGGTACTGATGTTTCAATTTTTAACTCAACATGTGGCTCCTCTGACTTTGATGAGTCAGATTCATTGCCAGATTTCACATCTGATTTCTTAACAACCCACTTCTGGTTATCAAGATTCACTCTTCTCTTGTAAAATCTTTTCGAACATTCACCAACCTCAAATGTTGAGTTTTTAAACACTTTGAATTTTTTAGTTGGTGGTTCGGTTTTATCAACAATCTTTTCTTTGAGTTTAGAAACAACTTCCTGTTTTGTATTGGTTGCCTTCGGACAGTTCCAGGCAATGTGACCAACTTCTTGACATCGGTAACAGGTTCTTGTCTCCTTTCTCTGATAAGCTCCATTCTTCTCATGTTTTTGTTTTTCAGCAAAGAACTCTTTGTTTGACTGCTTCCAGAATGAGCTCTTTTCTTCTTCCTCCGAACTTGCTCCTGAAACAAATATTGTTTTTGTTTTAGAAATTTTCTCATTTTTATGATTTTTCGGTGAAATAAAACCAAGACCTTTCTTTTTGAAATTACTGTTATGGTTTGGTTTCTTTTGAAAACCAGGACCAAAACTGTAACCCTTTTTCTTGTTTAAACGTTGTTGAACTCTTGAGGTGTAAGGATTAGGTTTTTCAGAAAGATTTTCATCTTTTATTTCAGAAATATTAATTTCTATTAGTTTGAAAACTTTTTTTTTTTTTTTTTTTTTTATCATTTTTGGTTTAACACCTCTTATTGGAAATTCTTCATCAGAATATAATTTGTCTGAATCATTCAAAGTATATGCCACTTTGATTGGTTCGTCATTCAAATTAGATTTTGATAACAAGAATTCTTTATTGTAAACCCTTTTAACCGACGACTTTGAATTGTCAACTGATGAACTTGAACTCTTGGATTCGGACTTTGACTCTGACTCCTCATCTTTATCCAACACCTGATCGTCCATCTTTTTTATTAACACAGACTCATGATCAGTGTCAGACAATGTGAACGTAACGTCAATATTTTCTGGTAACTCATCAGTTGTTTCAGACTTTAACTTTATATTGACTGCTTTTTTGACTTGCTCCTCATTTGGTTTTCTAGGAGAATAACCTTCCCAAATCGGAGGACGACACTTGTTATAATTTGCATTTTGTTTCTTACCAGTATAATTTTCTTCATGCTTCTTTTCTTGAAATACTTCAAAACCTGCAACAGTTGGATAAATTCTATCAATCAAATAATCAGAACTAGAATAACTTTGCAACAAACATCTGATTCTTTCATTCTCTATCTTTTCTGTCTCCAACTCTTGCTTCAATTTTGCACATTCTTCAATGTAATGGTTAATGGCCTTCTGCTTTGTCATCATCACTGCATTCATCATGGTTAAAGCATCTTCTCTTTCAGAATTTGTCTTTTGTAGACCATTCACTGTTCTATTCAACACATCATACGATTCTTTCACATAATTAAGATTGAACGATAAATTTTCTTTCATCTTATCTTGCTCACTCAATTTCTCATCTTTCTCTTCACACTGCTTGCATGACTCCAAACACTTTACACAAGGTTTTGTGACTTCAATAATCTTTTCCACTTCGATAATCTTTTCAACTTCAACTACTTTCTCAACATCAACTACTTTTTCAGCAACTTCAACTTCCTTTACATCAAACTCAAATTCTTTACTCTGCTCAGACTTCTCTTCCTGTGCAACAGTCTCTCTTTTTACACGTTTCTGATTCTTCGCTGCACGTTTCTCCTTTAGCTTTTTCAAACGATCTGCAAAATAAAATTGAAAACTTTCAGGAGATAAATGAGTTTTTGCAATATTAATATGCATTTCTTCCTCATCATCACTGTCATCAGTTGATGATTGATCAAACACTTGTGTCTGTTCTGAACTATCATCTGAAGAACTAGATTCATCATCTTGATTCTTCTCATCACTTGCAAATACTTTCATCCATTCAGTCATCAAATCTGGCTCTTGAACTATTTGTGCAATGAGAGCTACTACTTTTGAATCTGGTGGAATATATTTGTCCCAACTGAAACCTTCTGCTACTTTTTCATCATCTTGATCAGTTATGCCAAAATAAGCTTTCTTATTTGCTTCTTCGATCATTTTAGCATGTGCAGTTTGTGGTTCTTTTTGTTGATAAGGTTGATGAACAACTTGTTGATATATGGCTTTTCGATAATAATCATTACCACCAAACGGATTCTTTGCTCCACTTGCTTCTCGATTGGTGCATTCCTTCTTGAAATATCCTTTTTCCCTGCATCGAAAACAAGTAACTTTTGATTTATCAAAACCCAAAGTAGAAACATTTGCATCCAAAAAATCATCTCTTCCTGTAATCATCTTGAATTTTTCAGCTCTTCTCAAAACACTCGCTAAACACCACTTGATATCCATCAGCTCCATTTCCTCAGCATCGATCTGATCGTAATCCTCTTTTGTCAACATAGGATTTCTGATTCTTCCTGCAACCAACCCTTCATATGATTCCAACACTGTAGCAAGTAACGCCATATGACTTTTAGCAACCTCTTCAGAAAAATTTTGGCCGTTTTGAAGATGTAACGCGATGTTGCAATGTAAAATTTGACCATTACTGTTGTTTGAACTTTGAAACTGATGATTAGAGGTTGATTCCTTCGGATTAACACTTGGGTATGAGGAAAATCCACTACTACTATTTGGACTTTGATTGATTGATCCAGATGAGTTTTCTGCACTGAAAGCAGTTTGGATTTTCGGACTTGCTTCGACATTCTGAACACTCCCTTTGAAGTACATCTTAACATCTTGTTGTGCATTTGGATTGCTCATTCTAGCAATCTTTTGTTGCTCAAGATCTTATCCTTTAATCTTTTCTATGAACTGAGAAATTGTCAAGCCATAATATTCTCCAGTATTCTTTAATATCATAAAAAATGTACCCCATTCTTTCTGAGGTAAAGCATCAGCTAATTTGTCAACCCATTCCTCACGATCTTTGTTGATATCTAACAATGACATTGACCGTACTAAATGACAATATCTTTCAATCAATTTCTTTGTATCTTCTCCCAGCAAACTTGTAAATAAATCAAATTCTTTCTTTAACAATGTTTTTTTACTCTTGATCATCTTCTCACTTCCCTCAAACTTAATTCGAAGTGCTTCCCAAATTGAACATGAAGTCTTATCATGTTGAAGCAAAATGAATATGTCTTCTTTGATAGCTTGCTGGAGTAAACTAATCATCATCTTTTCTGTTTTGTACATGTCTCTTTCTTTATCAGTAAATTCAAAAATTTTCTTTTCAACTCCCAAGTCTGTACGTGGTAGTACATACTTTTTCTCAACACACTCCCAAGATCTCAAATGATTTGCTTGAACCCAATTTTCAAATCGATCTTTCCAACCATAATACTCCTCAATGCCCATTAACTTCGGGGGTTTTTGCAAAGTTCCAGTTTCATTTTCCATGTTCATGTTCTGAGCAATGGCAACAGGAGTACTTGGGGCAGTAGCAAATGCGTTATAAAATTCCTCTTCCATGATTCGGTAATAATTTTCACAAATTCAGACACTTTCAAACGAAATCAGATTTCAAATGAAATACCCTGTTCAAACGAAATGACCTGCAAGACAACTTCAAACGAAATGAGCTTTCAAACGAAATGAGATACTTTCGTACGAAATAGGTGATTTCGTACGAAATGAAATATTTTCACACGAAATAAGGTATTTAATGTGAAATGAACTAAATTTCAGTTGATTTCGTGTGAAATAGCAGACTTTCACACGAAATAGGTACACTTTGATACGAAATAGTGATTTCATACGAAATAGCTCACACTATATACTGCTTTCATGCGAAATGAAGTGTTTATTCCATGCGAAATACTGCTGACGTCATCATGTCAATCAGATTTTTGTCCAATTGATCAGGTTTTAGCTCGATTTTAGGTTTGATTCTTTCAAGGCTTTGTTAAAACACAGTTTCACATATAATGAGAGAAAATCAAGCCATTTTAACCGTGAAAATTTGTTAATTTTGAAAAAGGTGTAGAAATCAGATTTTGCAGCTGAAATGGTAAGAACTCTTTTTCCTGAGCTCTGATACCACTTGTAGGATCATTTTCAGACCCAAATGAGTTGTTCAGAAGAGTTTTTGCTCAATACGAGAGGCGGAAACAAACGTATCAAGTTGATTCAGCTTGCAATACACTTTAAACTGTCTTTTGATTGATATAACAACGTTTTACAGCGAGTAGACACTTCGGCAGCACTTCGGCTCTGAAACCGGAAAGTTACAAATGACAAAGCACATCAGGTATTTATAGGCAAGCCTATTTCACACGAAACAGTTGGTGCGAAATCAATTTCACATGAAATAGTGATTTCGTGCGAAATGACCAACTGATTTCGTACGAAATAGCTGTTTCCTATTTCGTGCGAAATACCCCTAAAACATATATATGACATTTTTTCGTACTACGTTCCCTGATCTATCTATTCTAATACAAGACTCAATACAAGACGAAGTCGACAGACATATGCACTAACATCATCATTGTCGGACTCAGAATCATCCTCCACGACGACGTTGTCAAAATCATTCACTTCACCTACGTTCTTGAAAACATAATCTTCAGTTTCGTTAGGATTCATCTTCTCTAGATCATCTTCGAAATCAAACTTCAATGTTTCATCAGAAATACCCAATTTCTCCATCATCTCTTCAGGACTATAATTATGAACATACTCACCCTCTTCAACGTCGTGACACAAATAGATTACTGATATTCGCTAATTTACACATATTTTAGTCCCCCGTTTTACCCCTATTTTATGCGTTTTCAGCCGTAAAACCGTCATTCGGATGCTTAATCATCTATACTTTTGTTTACAGGCCTAAAACAGCATACCAGACAAGATGATAGTGAAAACGAGGATTTTCCGGGCGAAACGGCTGAACTGCGAACATTCTGTGGAAAATTCTGACCTGGGCAAGTCGCACCCCCGTGCGACTGGTGGCACCCCCGTGCGGATGCGACAACAAAGCTCATCTCGGTGATGCACCCCCGTGCGAATGGTCGCACCCCCGTGCGGATGCGACAACAAGGCCCATCTCGGTGATGCACCCCGTGCGAATAGTCGCACCCCCGTGCGGATGCGACAACAAGGCCCATCTCGGTGACGCACCCCCGTGCGAATGGTCGCACCCCCGTGCGAATGGTCGCACCCCCGTGCGGATGCGACAACAAGGCCCATCTCGGTGACGCACGCTCGTGCACCACATGGCACGCCCGTGCGAGATCGAATCTGGTCAAGATCTGATGACGTCATGCGGTATGGTGCACCATACCTCCAATAATGCAAAAAGTGCACGGTCGTGCAACCGGACGCACGACCGTGTGAGATCGAAATTATATAAAAAACTTGCAGAAACATTCTGCTCGTAACTCTGGAATTTTGGAGAGCAATTCAGGCGATTTTCAGGCTCTGGAGGCTTCTGCTTTCACCCGGATTCAAGCCACATTGTCCCGATTAGCTCTATTACTATCCGAATTCTTAATCTTATGCTTGTTTATGGTTTGTTTTCTAATCTTTCCATGATTTTGTTAATCTTTCAAGCATTTAGATTAATATTTATGTATTATTGTAGCCTTTGGGCAAAAACACAACAATCCCTTGCTTGATTATAGCCATTAGTATGTTAATCTTTGTTTGTAATGACATTTGGAAGTATTTTCTATGTTAATCTTTGATGATTAGTTTGCAACCTTCTTATTGATATTGATTTCTTGATTATAAGTAATTATGTTGGATGATTGTTACATGGTTAGTTAAGATAGTTGAAAAATGAAGCTTAATTAATCATGTATTAGTAAACTTTAAACTTGGTTAACTTGTTTAGCTTGGTTAAAATGTGTGCATCATGATATTAGAAATGGTTAGTGATTTAATAAAATGTAATTATTGTTAATCAAGAAAGCTTGCCGTCACGGAAGGACCTTAACGGGTTAAATGGTGTCGTTATAAATTCTTGCCATGATTTGTTAGCTTAGTTAGTAGTTTAGGCCAAAATTGCTATCTTGGTGAATTTATGTGCATGATTTATAAAATGAACTCGGTTGTGATTTAATCTAGTTTATGCTTTTCTCGGTGGTTGCATTGTGTTTATCGGTGTCGCTTTCCTTGTTTAAGTGAGGTTAGAAAACTCCTAACGGATGACTAACTTATTTTTAAGAGATTTTCATAGACATTTATCAATTGCACGTTAAAGAACAATTTTAGGTGGTTAAAGTGTGTTTATCGTTTTAACTTTCCGAATGATTGTCATGTTAGGATTCCCGAAAGGGATACTAATTGTCTTAAAATGGAAAATTGACCGAATGCTTCTAGTGCCAATACCGACTTAGTTGACATGCTTTGGTTGTGTATTTAGCAAGGCTATTTATCTATTTTCTACTATGTTTTATAAGTATTTGTTTATGCTTACTTTAGTTTATTAAAAATCAAACAACTTATGTTTTTACCGGTAGTTTAGTGACAAAGGTCTAGTATTATTCCTCCGCCCATTTCCTTGGATCGATACTTAGTTCTTACCGATACTTTACTACATATATGACGGGGTACACTTGCCTCTTTCGTGTGTGTTTTGATGTTAAAGTAATAATCACTTTTATAAATTTAAAACCGAATCGTTTGTAATTTCATTGCAAAATTATGTATATATACGCACACATCAAGTTTTTGGCGCCGCTGCCGGGGACGTGGCGAGTTTTAGGAACGACCCGAGTCATTAAGTTATCGGTGTATATACTTGTTAATATTTGTGTATAATTTCTTGATTATTTATTTGTTTATTTATTTGTTAATATTCTTGTTTTTAATTTGATTTATTCGTTTTCGTGATTCTTTTGTACACTTGTAAATTTTTGTTCCATTTATTTATTTAATCCGGATTTATTATTTATTTATTCTTTGATTTTTCGGCTTCGGGTAATCATTTTTGTATTAGCCGATTCATTTATTTTTATTGTGTTGATTTTTATAAAATTTCGGGCCCATTTTCGATTTTTTATAAAATTTTCAGCCCATTTATAATAATATTCTGCTTCTATTCAGCTAAAAAAAATTATTATTTTATTAATAAAATATTCACTGTGTCAAATTTTCGTTTGCAGGTTAATGTTCTCGACCCCCGCTCCAGAAGTTGTTGAACCGTCAGACGAGCCCGAACGTGATCTTAGGAGACGTCTACGCGCGAAAGGTCGGGCGGTTGGGCTACTGCTCGCCAGTGGTGGGCCAGAGCCGGTGGTACCTGCTGAAGCCGAGGGCTCAGGAGGAGACATAATCATGGCAGACGATGAGCGACCGTTGAATGAGACAAATCAGCCTGGAAGGGCAGGCCTGGAGCCGAGTATCCTTCAACCTACTATTGATGTACCTACTTTTGAAATTAGATCTAGTATTATTAATATGGTACAAAATTCAGTACAGTTTGACGGACGTGAGCACGAGGATCCCGGGAGGCATATTGCTGCTTTTCTCCATGTTTGTTCTACGTTTAAGATTACAGGTGTTTCGTAGGATGCAATTCGGTTGAGGTTGTTTCCGTTTTCGTTACGTGACAAAGCTAGAGCTTGGCTTATGTCACTTCCAGCCGGGTCCATCAGGACCTGGAATCAGTTGGCGGAGCAGTTTATGCAGAAATATTTCCCACCTGAGAAAACGAACAAGCTACGGAACCGAATTGTATCTTTTCACCAAGACGAGGGTGAGTCGTTGCATGCGGCGTGGGAGAGATTCAAGGATTTGTTGATTGATGTGCCACATCACGGCTACTCCAAGAGACAGCTGGTTTTGACGTTCTATCAGGGGCTCAGTTACAACACACAGGAGCGATTAGACGTGAACGCGGGAGGCGATCTAGGAACTAAGACACCGAATGAAGCGTATGATATTATTGAGAAAGCCGCGTTGAAATCCAGCTCACGTCGGGAAGGAGACAGAGGCCGGTCATCATCATCATCATCTCGCGCAGGAGTCCATGCTGTAGACGACTATACGGCCATTACTGCACAAATCTCGGCTCTCGCATCGAGATTCGACAGGTCCCAGATGATTGCGCATGCGGGCTCGGGATGTGACCAGTGTGGAGTGTCACACGAGCCTGGGGCATGTTTTCAGGGAGTCGTATACGAGGGCCACGAAGAGGTAGATTTCGTGAGTAATCAAGTGAGGCCGCAAAACAACCCTTACAGTAACACCTATAATCCCGGTTGGAGAAATCACCCAAATTTTGGGTGGCGAGCGAATGCAGGAAATCAAAATCCTTTGGGATTTAATCAGCGCGCTCCAGCGCCACAGCAAGGTCAGGGTCAGCAGTTCCAGCAATACAACCAACCTTACCAGCAGCGTCCATTTTCATATCAGAATCAGGGCACTGGGAATAGTTCCCAGCAGCAGGCCCCTCAGTCTAGTTCTACGCTGGAGGATATGATGTCTCAGCTTCTTACTAGCTCCTCGAGTGCGAATCAGTTGGCTGAAAAACGCTACCAACAGAGCGAGGATCGTTTTCTTTCTCATGAGGGAGAAATGAGGAGTCACAAGGCCTCGATTCAGAATATCGAGAATCAGGTTGGTCAGTTGGCACAGATGATGTCTAAAAGACCTCAGGGTGGTCTTCCGGGTAATACAGAACCAAACCCGGGCGGACACCGGGATTGAGCTCCAAACCCCGCACACATCATAAGTGTGGGGAGGAGAGAGTCTTGCTATCGACTCGCCGACAAAAATTTAGCATGAGTCTTGCTATCGACTCGCCGACAAAAAATTAGCATGAGTCTACGCTACTGACTCGCCGACAAAAATGTAGCAGGAGCGTCTTTGGCGCTATAAGGGTAAAATAGTCCACTTTTATGTTTTTGTAGTTTTAGCGTAATTTAAGTTAGTTAGGTAGTTTACGTTAGTTTGTTTAGTTTTCGTACGTGCCGAGCGAAGGTTCTGTATTGCAATATTGTTAGAACAGTTGGCGTGTTGAAAAAACGGCGAAAAACGGGCGAAACTGTTGCTGGAAATAGCTTCTGCAGGAATTTCTGATCTGCACCTGATGCACGACCGTTCCTCGGGTCGCACGACCGTGCGTCTCCGAGGGCCGGCACGGTGGATCGCACCCCTGGTGCATTTCCGAGAACAATTGCTAGGGTTTGGGAGATGTCGGTGACGCATGACCGTGCCACACGGAGAACGACCGTGCGTCAGGCTGAGGGCAGTTTTGTCATTTGGCACTATAAATACCCTCATCTGCAGCCCCTATTCATAACTCGCGAAACCCTAGTCGCTGCAGGCCGTTCCAGAGCGATACTTCATCAAATCGCACGGTTTTTCGCACGATCTCACACCCTTCTTCGCACGGTACGTTCCTAGTTGTAGATTTCTTGTTTCCTTGCTTTCTAGGTTAGATTTCTTCCGATTCTTCAAGGAAATTTTTAGGGTTCTCTTCATAAACAAATAGAAACCCTAACCCTTGTTGAATCGTAGTATCGTGAACATCTGGTTCATTTTTCTAACCCCTGTTTATGTAAAAACTTGAAGATTTGTGAAAAAATCGGGCTACTTAGAGCCTGGGTCAGAATCTGCAGAAAACCAAGTTGCACGGACGTTCCTCGTATGGAACGGTCGTGCCTCGCCGTTGTTTCACGATAAGTTGGTTGTTGGTAGGTGTTGCACGGTTGTGCCGTTGGTCGCACGCCGTGCAGTTCCGACATTTCTGGGCAGATGGTCATTGTCATCGGCGACGCACGACCGTGCGTCTCGTCGCACGACCGTGCCATATGCCCAGATCAGTTTGACAGTTTCTTCATAATTGGCTGCTCGCCTGTTTGTGATTCAAATTTCTCGTGTTTCCATCTTTCTAACGTTTTTCCTCATACAGATGGATCACCCTTTCCTTCAATTCGACCCCAATGATGAGCGAGAAGCTTTGTGCATCCCGAAACGAGACGCATTGTGGGCAAGACGGGGGCAGTTTGGAGTCCCCCGATGGTTGGATTGGGAAGTCATGCGTGAACTCAATCAGTATGACAGACTAGACGACATGATGAGTCGCCCGCTTGCAAATCTGGTCGGTTGCAACCGACCCGTTTACCGGGAGCTGACTATAGAGTTCTTTGCATCCTATGCCTATGAAAAGCCGGCTACTAATAGACGACCCAAATTTCGCTACAAGAATCGTGTAACTTTCAGGTTATGTGGGGAATGGCATACGTGGGCGGTTGGTCGTTTGGGAAGGAGGCTCGGGATCTATACAAGGGATGACATGGATGATCCCGATGTCTTCACTAATCAGTTCACCTTCCCTTCTGATGCAGCACGGGATGCATTTTGGGCTGAAAATGCCGTTGGAGACCCCTACAACCCGAGGATGTCGAAGGCCTCGCGACTTAGAGACCCTTTGGTGCGAGTGATGCACCATGTTTATAGCCATACAATATGCGGTCGCATGGACAGTCTCGGTAACTGTCCAACACCTGATTTGCTCTTTTTATATGCGTTGGTTGACAAAGCACCAATCAACCTAGCCGCTCGAATGGCTGAGTACTTCGTTAAGAGCTCGGGGCGAACTCCGAACAGTGAGATACATGGCGGTCAGTATGTGACCGAAATAGCCTACAACGAAGGCTATATGACTGAGTAGGTTCTTCAGGGTCTCACTTTGATTACTGAGGGGGTTCATGTCGATATCAGGTCGCTGAAGGCCATGGGGGTGATTGTTGAGCTTGATAGGGGGGATAGGTTGAGAGGGTTGAATAACGAGGTCTGGGACCCGTTGCCTCCAGATGAGGAGGAAGATGAGGATGTTGAGATGGGAGAGCATAATCCGGAGCAGCAGCACCAGCCACCGACACCACCACACTCGCCGCAGCACCATGCATTCCATCAGGACTGGCCCGGATTCTACCAGCAGTTCCAGGATATGCGTGTGACGCAGGAGCAGCATGGTACCTACATCGACTAGATTAGATCGAGCCAGGACGAGATTCGAGCCAGTCAGGCTCAGATTCGGGCCACACATGACCAACTTCGGCAGAGCCAGGATACTTTATATCAGGGGGTCAGTGCGGGATTCTCATATCTTTTCGGGGAGATGCATCACGCATACCCCGACTACTTTCAAACACCCTCGGATTGTATTTTGTTTTCAGACAATTTACTTTATGTCTTATATTTGTTTGGATGTTAGTCTTATATTTATGTACATTATGGTTATTCTGTTTCTGTTCTGTTTTGGTGTACATGTGACATACTTGCAGATCCAACATATCTTGGACCAGAGCACGTGACAGATACAACTTCGGAAGTCTCGTTGCATCAACATCATCTTGAGGGGAGTACTATTATCCTTTTCTCTATATTTCGGGTCTCGCATTGGGGAAAATGCGAAGTTCAAGTGTGGGGAGGGGGTTAACTTTGTTAACTTTGTTTGTCCTCTATATAAAAAAAAAAATAAGAAAATCAGAAAAATCATTCAAAAATACCTGTATTTTGTATATATTTTAGTAAATAAACCGGTTGGTTGTGTTTTAGAAAGCTTCGGACTTGATAAAAACTCAACAAGCAAAATATTTTTGAAAAAGGAAACCGGAAAGAGTGACAAACAAAAAAGACTTACATGATAGTTTTCACACTTTTACCCATTCCTTCCGTTACGTGAGCATATTTGAGCCTTGATATTGTTATATATTTGTTCATTTCGGATATAGGAGTGAGCCTGATGTTATGTGTAATTTAGAACTTGTCACTAGTATGCTTGTTAAGACCATGAACGTGCGGATTTGTGTAAAAGTGATAGAGGCACTTAGATTACCCCTTTGTTGTAAACCTTGTTCTTTGTGTTGTGCTTCCCGTTCACCTTTTATTACCCTTTAGGATTAACCATGTCGAGCCTTCCCGTTTACCTTTGTTTACCCACATTATCGCCCACTTAGCCAAATTTAGCCTTTTTATGTTTTAAACCTTTTTAGTGTTGAAACTCGGTCAAAATAATAGTTTAACTAGCGCTTGTTATTGTTTTTGTTTCATTGTATAAATTAGTTTGCAAAAAAAAAAAAAAAAAAAAAAACACCCTAAAATAGGGTGAAGTTGATAAAAATCGAGCAATTTTGAATGCTTAAATGTTAAAATTTCGTTGATAAGCTCGATTGCGCAATAGTCGCCTTTTTAAGACATTTGTATGTATAGTTGTTTTGTTTGTTGCTAGTTAAACGCTACTACCGAGTTTTAACCATTTTCGCCACTTTAAAATATCCATTTCCATACCCTTCGCCCAAGCCTAACGTTATAACCCGTAAAGACCTCTTGATTTACACTTTTTCGTATGTTAGTTGGTGGAGACGAGATCTTATGACAAGCTTATATGACATTTTTTCGTACTACGTTCCCTGATCTATCTATTCTAATACAAGACTCAATACAAGACGAAGTCGACAGACATATGCACTAACATCATCATTGTCGGACTCAGAATCAACCTCCACGACGACGTTGTCAAAATCATTCACTTCACCTACGTTCTTGAAAACATAATCTTCAGTTTCGTTAGGATTCATCTTCTCTAGATCATCTTCGAAATCAAACTTGAATGTTTCATCAGAAATACCCAATTTCTCCATCATCTCTTCACGACTATAATTATGAACATACTCACCCTCTTCAACGTCGTGACACAAATAGATTACTGATGTTCGCTAATTTACACATATTTTAGTCCCCCGTTTTACCCCTATTTTATGCGTTTTCAGCCGTAAAACCGTCATTCGGATGCTTAATCATCTATACTTTTGTTTACAGGCCTAAAACAGCATACCAGACAAGATGATAGTGAAAACGAGGATTTTCCGGGCGAAACGGCTGAACTGCGAACATTCTGTTGAAAATTCTGACCTGGGCAAGTCGCACCCCCGTGCGACAGGTGGCACCCCCGTGCGGATGCGACAACAAAGCTCATCTCGGTGATGCACCCCCGTACGAATGGTCGCACCCCCGTGCGAATGGTCGCACCCCCGTGCGGATGCGACAACAAGGCCCATCTCGGTGACGCACCCCCGTGCGAATGGTCGCACCCCCGTGCGGATGCGATAACAAGGCCCATCTCGGTGACGCACGCCCGTGCACCACATGGCATGCCCGTGCGAGATCGAATCTGGTCAAGATCTGATGACGTCATGCGGTATGGTGCACCATACCTCCAATAATGCAAAAAGTGCACGGTCGTGCAACAGGACGCACGACCGTGCGAGATCGAAATTATATAAAAAACTTGCAGAAACATTCTGCTCGTAACTCTGGAATTTTGGAGAGCAATTCAGGCGATTTTCAGGCTGCGGAGGCTTCTACTTTCACCCGGATTCAAGCCACATTGTCCCGATTAGCTCTATTACTATCCAGATTCTTAATCTTATGCTTGTTTATGGTTTGGTTTTCTAATCTTTCCATGATTTTGTTAATCTTTCAAGCATTTAGATTAATATTTATGTATTATTGTAGCCTTTGGGCAAAAACACAACAATCCCTTGCTTGATTATAGCCATTAGTATGTTAATCTTTGTTTGTAATGACATTTGGAAGTATTTTCTATGTTAATCTTTGATGATTATTTTGCAACCTTGTTATTGATATTGATTTCTTGATTATAAGTAATTATGTTGGATGATTGGTACATGGTTAGTTAAGATAGTTGAAAAATGAAGCTTAATTAATCATGTATTAGTAAACTTTAAACTTGGTTAACTTGTTTAGCTTGGTTAAAATGTGTGCATCATGATACTAGAAATGGTTAGTGATTTAATAAAATGTAATTATTGTTAATCAAGAAAGCTTGCCGTCACGGAAGGACCTTAACGGGTTAAATGGTGTCGTTATAAATTCTTGCCATGATTTGTTAGCTTAGTTAGTAGTTTAGGCCAAAATTGCTATCTTGGTGAATTTATGTGCATGATTTATAAAATGAACTCGGTTGTTGTCACACCCTGGCTTTGCGGAAACGTGGTTAATTTGGTGTGACTTCTCAATACCATAGCTTAATCATAACAAAGCTATATGAGTTAAAAACATGCAAGATCATCCATTAAGTTTTGAAAACCAAATACAGTACCATTGTTTTAACGGGAACATACCCTATCAACCATAACCTTGTTCAACAGACATTACAAACTTAAACATAAAACAAACATGGTTTAAGGATTGTGTCTTGTCCAGGAAAGAGACACATCCCCTAAACCCCGGATGACCTCGGAAACTAGTGCATCGGAAAACATGCCATACCGTGCCAGATCTCGTTAATTTCCTGAAATACATGTAAGTTGAAAAATCAACAATAATGTTGAGCGAGTTCATGTGCAAGTGAGTAAGTAAAACACTTGTAAGTATAAAAATTTCCTGGTATGTAGCAGTGTAAGGAAAAGAGATCACCAATGGTTTGCAAGGCCATTAGCATGTGTGAAATGCAAGTAGGAAGACTCAATCCTAGCCGATTTATGCGTCGGGCAACCAAGTCACTCAAGGTCCGTTCTGTTGGTCCTCTCAGAGGTCCGTTCTGTTGGGCCTAGAGTTGGGCTCGCTACACCCAGATAGATCTACCGCTTAAGTCCCTCGGTGTTCTGCCTACCCATTCACATGATCTAAGTAGTAAACCTCCTTACGTTAACATACCGTGTATAATAGTACTTGTAAACAAAGTAACATGTATTTCACCCCCGCAGTTAAGAAAACTGAAAACAGTTAGAGAAAAGGGGGACATGAACTCACAGTGAAGCGTCTCTACCAAGTATCTCCAAATCGGAAAGCTGTGCGACGACCTACAAGTGCTAATTCTATTAGAAGGACGGCCGTGCCTTAGCTTTATAGTTTAAGTTTTTAGGAAATAGTTAGACAACTATTTCGTGTTTACATTCTGTATATACTTGGTAGTTAAACTCCTTCCCAAGGATGGGGGATGCAATACATGTGCGTAAGTTACGTTTTAACAATCGAGTGGTAATATAATTACCGGTGTAACTTATATATTCATGTGAAAGCGTTCGTATTATTTTGGGATCGTTAACGCTTGTAAATATTATTTTCCTCTAAAAATAATATTTATGTATTTTCACAAAATAATCATAAACAGTGTGTGAAACTATGTATTTATCACGTTAATATTTTGTGAAAAATCCCACCTCCGAATATTAGTAAATAAAGTCATGGCGAAATTTATATTTCGAAAATATGTCAAAAATAATTCTAACACTTGTAGTGTAAATAGTTCTAAGTGTTAGGTTTTTAGAAAAATTTCGCCAGAGTTTCCTCTGTAACTGGAGGTGGCCACGCTTTCAAGCGTATCATTTTCTTTTACAAAATCAATTCAACAACTTCTTTATTCAATCAAACAATTTCCGACACATCAAACTAGTCGACAAGTATGTAAATCGCATAATCGCATGAACTTGTAGTTTTTCCGCAACTATAGTGTAAATCCCATTATATTTTGTAGATCTTTATATAAAGTAACTTTGATCTCGTAAAAACCTCGTGTTTAGAGAAATCCGTCTTTACAACTTCTAGTAACATTTGACAAAACTAGTTCTTTGTCGGATCTTTTCATTTCACAAGTGTTTACACACTTGTGGTTTATAAAATCATGTTTGTTAGTGTAAGTTCCGTCTTTTAGAAAACATGATTTCTTTGACGCGTGGTCCTTTGAAAATACCACTTGCAGATACGTAGATCTGCTAGTTTTAAACACTATTGTACATGTTAAAACATTTTTACACAAGTTCATGTTTCATGTGTGGTAGAGTTTCACCTTTTAACCCTTGTATCATTCAAAACAAGCTTATGTTAAGATCAACGATCTTACCAAGCCGGGTTAAATGGTGATCCGAGCTACCACAACATAGATCGGGTCTAAATAATCACATATTTCAAATACTACAACTTTTACACAACTTATATGCTATTAACCACCATTTTTCATACTTTTAGTAGACTTTTAAGCATCAAATTGTATGTTAACGATATTTAACCGACACGAATCCTTTTAACCACTTTAGATAAGTTCAAAAATGAGTTTTAAGTGTTATACCTCTAGCTCGAGGCTAGGGAAGATTCTTGGCGAAAATGGGTGGATAAAAGCAAAGCAACGAGGTCCTTCGTGTTCCGTTTGCTCCAAGGCTCCGAATACGTGACCCTTAAAGCTTGAATGATGATGGAATGGCAAGATGGAAATCGAAAATGGTGGATAAGGGGGGGTGGGGTGTTCGGCCGTAAGCTTCTAGGGGGAAAGAGAGAGTGAGTGAAGTTGATTTTTGTGAGGATAATTATGTTGTGTATAGCATTGATCTTATAGACACAATTAAGAGTATTATCCAATGGGCATTATGTCCTCATGATACTAAACATTGAGGATTTAATTAATCAAGATTGTACAATTGTGTTCCCCCATAGTTAGGGCCGATTAGCAAGGGGGGGGGGGGGTCCTAACCGATTCTAACTAGATAGTTAGGGTAAAGGTTGTATTAAGTAGGTTAGTTAAGTGTTTAACCCAGTTACTTGTGTATAGCGTGTTATAGCGGGTGTTAGGGTAATCAGGGACCCTAACTAGCTCAGAAAAAGATACATAATGAAAATAATAATATTTTCATGTTCCGGGTATAATCCGGTTGTTCGGTTGGATTGTAATCCGTTAAAGCGTTACTAAAGCTTTAAAGTGTCGTTATTGTTATTTTTAGTGACACAACTTATTTCCAACACTTTAGAAAGTGTCTAGTAGTATTTTTCCCATGTTCTGGCACTTTACTAGTCAGCTAGAAGCTGGATTAATTTTTAAAGTGCTGTGTTTTGTACTTAAAGTACGTTTTAGGCACATCCGGTCATTGTAACTTATCCCTAGAGACGCAGTTCTACAACCCTTATATCCCTACACTCCCCATGAGTGTAGCAAACTATCTCAGGCTCTTTCAGGCCTTAGAGGCAGTGTCTGCCTGATGCTGGCTTTATCAGCATGTTCAATAGGTTATCCGTGTATTGTGCTACTGTGCTTTTTGTGCATCATGTTTGTCACTAAGGTGCCGTATGTAAATAATGTGGTGACAGCAAGCAAGTATGATGCAAGTAAGTACATGTATCAGTATTCAAGTAGCAGTTCATCAGCTAGTTCAAACAAGCACAGTAATTAAGCAGTAGTTAATCAATAATTAAGTCGTACGGATACCTGGTTTAGTGAGGGTTGTCACATTCTCCCCCCGTTAAATAAATTTCGTCCCGAAATTTAAGTTCTGCTTGTAGATGCAGTGTTCTTAGGAAATAGGTGGGGGTATTTCTCTTTCATCCGGTCCTCACGTTCCCAGGTGAATTCAGGACCATGTCTGGCATTCCAATGAACTTTGACGAGCTTGACACTGCTCCGGCGGGTCTTGTTCACTTTCCAATCCGTGACCTCAACAGGTTCTTCAACGAAGTGGAGCGTGTCGTCAATATGAATCTCGTCGATGGGAATGGCAACGTCCACTTGAGTTGGACTTTTCTTTAGGTTGGATACCTGAAATGTATCGTGAACACCATTCAGTTCAGCAGGTAGGTCCAACTTGTATGCTACTAGTCCTATTCTTTCCAGAATTCTGAAAGGACCAATGTAGCGTGGATTTAACTTCCCACGCTTTCCAAAGCGTGCCACCCCCTTCCAGGGTGAAACTTTCAATAACACCATTTCTCCAACTTGAAAATCCACATGTTTCCGGTTTGGATCCGCATAGGCCTGTTGTCTGTGGCGAGCTGCTTCGATGCGTTTAAGGATTTGCGCAATCTTGTCTGTCGTCTCTTGGACGATCTCGGGACCAGCAAGCTGCCTATCACCTGCGTCAGACCAACATAGGGGTGATCGGCACTTGCGTCCGTAAAGGGCTTCAAATGGTGCGACACCAATACTGGTGTGGTAGCTGTTGTTGTATGAGAATTCGACCAAAGGTAAGTGTTTATCCCAGCTACCGCCCAAATCCATAACACACGCCCTCAGCATGTCTTCCAAAGTCTGTATCGTTCGCTCGCTCTGGCCGTCAGTTTGCGGATGAAACGCAGTGCTCAGATTCAATTGTGAGCCAAAGGCTTCTTGGAAGGATTGCCATATCCTTGACACAAACCTTCCGTCTCTATCAGAGATGATCGAGAGAGGTACTCCATGGCGCGCAACTATCTCTCTCATGTAAATTTCAGCCAATTTGCTCGTATTATCCTTCTCTCTGATAGGTAAGAAGTGTGCTGACTTCGTTAATCGATCCACTATCACCCAGATAGTGTCATGGCCTCTTGGCGTTCTTGGCAATTTCGTAATAAAATCCATGGAGATTTGTTCCCATTTCCACTTGGGAATCTCAGGTTGTTACAGCAGCCCCGAGGGCTTCTGGTATTCCGCCTTAACCTTTGCGCAAGTTAAACATTTGCTCACGTAAACAGCAACATCGCCTTTCATCCTGGGCCACCAATAATAATCTTTGAGATCCTGGTACATCTTATCCGCTCCCGGATGGATAGAGTACCGTGACTTGTGAGCTTCATCGAAAATAACTTTCCTTAAATCTCCAAACAAAGGAACCCAAATCCTTTTCTCAAAACATAATGTCGCTTCCTCGTTTGGTACCAAAAACTTCTCCATCCCGCGGAGATATTCTTTTTCCCTGTTTCCTTCCTTAAGGGCTTCTTTCTGCGCGGCACGAATGCGCAAGGAAAGATCGGTTCGTATAATCATTTCTAAAGCTCTAACCCTTATGGGCTTGACTCTCTCTTTACGACTTAGGGCATCGGCAACAACATTCGCCTTCCCTGGATGATACTTTATCTCGCAGTCGTAGTCGTTCAACAACTCAACCCATCGTCTTTGCCTCATATTCAACTCCTTCTGGTTAAATATATGCTGTAGGCTCTTGTGATCTGTGAAGATTGTACACTTCGTACCATAAAGGTAGTGTCTCCAGATCTTTAAAGCGAAAACCACTGCGCCAAGCTCCAAATCGTGTGTGGTATAGTTCTTTTCGTGCACTTTCAGTTGACGTGATGCGTAAGCAATAACCTTTTGGTGTTGCATCAACACACAACCCAATCCTTGACGCGATGCGTCGCAGTATACCACAAAATCATTAGTACCTTCTGGTAGAGCTAAAATTGGCGCGTTACAAAGCTTATCCTTCAATATCTGAAACGCTTCATCCTGTTTGATTCCCCAATCAAACTTCTTATCCTTCTGTGTGAGGAGCGTCAATGGTTGAGCGATCTTTGAAAAATTCTCAATGAACCTTCGATAATAGCCAGCCAAACCCAAGAATTGCCGTATCTCGGTTGGCGTCTTTGGCGTTTCCCAATCCTTGATCGCCTCGATCTTTGTTGGATCCACATGGATTCCATTTCCATTAACCACATGTCCAAGAAACTGGACTTCACGTAGCCAAAATTCGCACTTGGAGAATTTGGCGTACAACTGTTCTTTCCTTAGCAGCTCCAAAATAGCTCTTAGGTGTTGCTCATGTTCAGCCTTCGTCTTTGAATAAATTAAAATGTCGTCGATGAACACAATCACGAACTTATCCAAATACGGCTTGCAAACTCTATTCATCAAATCCATAAAGACTGCAGGTGCGTTTGTCAAACCGAACGGCATAACTAGGAACTCGTAGTGCCCATAACGAGTTTTGAAGGCTGTCTTTGGGATACTTTCCTCTTGTATCCTTAACTGATGGTATCCAGATCGAAGATCGATCTTAGAGTAAAAGCTTGAGCCTTGCAGTTGGTCAAATAGATCGTCGATTCTTGGCAGAGGATATCTATTCTTGATCGTTAGCTTGTTTAACTCCCGGTAGTCAATGCACATTCGAAAACTACCGTCCTTCTTCTTGACAAACAGGACCGGAGCTCCCCAAGGCGAGAAGCTTGGTCGGATAAAACCCTTGTCTAACAACTCTTGAAGTTGTGTTGACAGTTCCTACATCTCAGACGGAGCAAGTCTATACGGTGCCTTAGCCACAGGCGCGGCGCCTGGAACTAAGTCAATGTGAAACTCTACTTGCCTCTGAGGTGGCAGTCCAGGTAAGTCTTCTGGGAAGACTTCTGGATACTCCCTCACGACAGGGATGTCTTCGATTCTTGGCTCAGCAGCCTTCTTATCCACAATGTGTGCCAGAAAAGCAACACATCCCTTCTGCAAACACTTCCTTGCTTTCAGGCAGCTGATAATTCTTAGCGGCGTGTCACGCTTCTCTCCGTGAACCACAATTGTTTCGCCATCTTCGGTTGGGATGCGAACAACTTTTTCGTGACATACTATCTCAGCCTTGTTGCCTGATAACCAATCCATTCCTACCACCACGTCGAAGCTTCCCAACTGGACTGGTAGTAGATCCAAAGCAAACTCACGCTCTCCTAATTCGATCACACAACCTCTGATAACTTCATTGGCTTCTACTAGCTTCCCATTGGCCAATTCGATTGAATACGGAATATCTAGCTTATTAGCGGCTAACCCAAGCATATTCTTAAATTCTAACGACACGAAGCTATAATCGGCACCAGTATCAAACAAAACAGATGCATAGCGTTGATTTACAGGGAACGTACCAGTAACAACATTGGGGTCCTGGCGCGCTTCCCTTGCATCGAGTTGGAACACTCTTCCACGGGCTTGGTTTAACTCTGGGCAGTTTTTCTTGAAATGCGCGATATCACCGCAGTTATAGCATCCCAGTCTTTGCCCGTTTCCACCAGCTTGATCATTCCTCTGATTACGATTCACAGCGCCCGCTTGGTTAGCATTGTTGCCTCGATTCCCGTTTCCTCCATAGTTTCCTTGTGGGCGATCCCCAATACCACCACGATTATTGTTTCTATTTCCATATCCTCCCTGGCCTCCCCGACCGGCAGGGGCCCAACAAGTGTCCTTCAAGTGACCACGTTTCCCACATACTTCGCATACTTTTAGCCCACATTGGCCAGAATGGTGGCGTTGGCAGGTATTGCATTTGGGCTGGGCGCCCATGTATCCTCTTCCTTTCTCTCTTCTACCAGCTGTAACCTGAGCTGGCGTGTCTGATCCTCCTTTCTTAACCACTACACTAGCGCCCTGCTTGAAGTTTGAGAACTTCCGTTTGTTACCTCCTGATGACTCGACGTGAGTCTCTGCCTTCTTCGTCTTGATCTCATCAAACTTGTTCAGGCGGATAGCCTCTTCGGTGAGAGCCACGCTTAAATCAATCGCCTCAGTGATAGTTGCTGGTTTGGAGGAGGTCACCATACTTATGATTTGAGGAGCTAAACCCCAAATGAAGCGCTCGATTCGCTTGTATTCTGGTGTAACCATGTAAGGAACCACTTGAGATAAGTCGTGAAACCTTTGAACGTACTCCGCTACCTTTGGACCATCCATTTTCAAGTGCCAGAACTCGGTCTCCAACCTCTGGATTTCTGCGCGAGAGCAGTACTTTTTGCGCATGAGTTCCTTTAGTTCGGTCCAGGTCAGCGCGTAGGCAGCAGCTTCGCCTAGTGTCTGTACTTGTAGATTCCACCAGGATAGGGCTCCATCTAGAAACAGCCCTGAGATATAGGTGACTTGCTGATCCAGCGCACACTTGCTCATGCGAAGTACATATTCGGTTTTCTCAGCCCAACGAACAAAGGCGACAGCACCTCCAGTGCCATCGAAGTTGACCGGTTTGCAGTCTAGAAACTGCTTGTAGGTGCATCCTGCACATACGTTAACATATGAATGGCATTAGCATCCTTGCCAGAGATATCCAATTAGGTCACGGTATGTCTTAATGACTTAGTATTACCGTGAGGTGGATTGTTATTGCCTTGGTTAATACTTCCGCTCGTTCCTAGCTGAGAAGCTGCATACTGTGCTATGGCAGCAGCAATAATCTGCTGGAGTTCTGCCTCATTGGTTGGCATGTGTGGCTCACGTCTCGGCGGCATCTTCTAAAAGATGGTTTACGTTGGTCAGGCCATAGTAAAATGTACGTGTATAGTAATAGTAATAGCACATAACGTCTCATGTTATCCATACATCACAAATACCAATCATACACATCCCATGTCATAAAAATGCAAATAAGTAATCAAGCGAATCAAATATGATGAGAATACTGCGATTGCCATATATCGAGACCACATAGTAAGTGTATCAGTACATCATAGTGTCATACAATCATCCATCAACTAGGGGCTACATCACCCCTGTCCAAAAACTACATCAATCAGTGTCAATACATCAAATACAAGTCAACAAAAGTCAGAATCAACTGTGGTCTCCAAAAATACTGTGCAATCCAACAATCCCCGTCTTCTCATCCTCGTCTACCCAAACAGCACTGATGAGCTCTATACAGATGGTGGTGGAGGAGGGGGAAAGTGGGTGTAAAACAAACGACGTAACTGGAGCCAGTCCTCCTCCTGGGCTCGCTGAGTACGGATGATGGAAGCAATCTGCTGCTCTAGTGTAAAGAGACGAGCAGCATAATCTGGAGGTAAGGGTCGAAATGGCTGCAGAGGAGAGTGCGTCTGACCATGTCATGGACATGGTGGCAGCTGAGCTCTCTTGAGCTCCTGGATGCGCTGCGTGTGTGACTCGTGCTGAGCGACAAAAGACATCAAAACGTCCTCGATAGTATACCCCCTGTGGAAAGAATGGTAGGGGTCAGTAGGTGGCATACCAGAGTCTGGTGCCCAAAGAAACGGCTCACTAGTGGGGTCGAAAGGTGCCACGTGAAATGGAGCAACAGCGGGTGGAACAGATGACATCTGGGGCATGAAAGGGATAGGCATCGGCACATGCCCAACAGGATGGGCTGAAGAACCCTCTCCAGGCCTCGCTGGAGGTACAAACTGTGGAACCTGGAAAGAAAAATCAACATGTCGCGTAACAGGGATCTGAGGGGGAAAAGGCGGAACATCCTCATCAGCAGGTATCCAACCGTGCTGTGCATGCTCATCTGGTGGATCCATGCGTGCCGCGAACAGTGCATGCTCGGGCTCTAGTGGGATGGGATCAGGTGGGGGAGCAACAACAGGGTGAACAGGTGCAATGTGCTCAACGGGAGGGTCAACAGGTATAGCGACAATGGGTAAAGGATCAACAGGATCAACAATGACATGATCGCCCTCCATCAAAGGAACATCCACGGGGAGATCATCAGCAACAGGCTCAAAAGGGATGTCAGCATGTACTGGGTCATGCTCAGGTATGGGGTCTAGAGCGGCTGCCTGCTCTGGAGCAACGGCAGGCTCGAGGTCATCAAAAGCCATCTCGAAACCAAAATCTGGGTCTATAGGATCCACTGGGTCATCAGGGTCTACTGGATCCTCCATAAACTGATCCATCGGAATAAACTCTAAGTCACGATCTGGGTCGAATCCTGGGGGAAACATAGGATCGGAATCCCCCTCATCATCTTGGTCGAAAACAAAACTGGGGATAGGGGCAACAGAAGATGCCTGATCAGGATCTGATCCATGAGAGAAGTGCTGCGCACTCTGGATGTGTGAGGGTACAGAGGCCACAGACTCAAAGGAGTCTGGGACTGGGGAGTGAGCAGGTGACTCCGCGGCGGGAGCATCTGCGATCAACAAGGGACCATCAGCAGCAGGAAGGGCCTCGCCCTGAGCATCCTCCTCGAAAGGCTCCTCCTCAAACATATCGACATCATCCTCCTCGTCGTCGATAGGCAAATCGTAAACAGGGTACGAAGCAAGCGGTATAGGGGCAGGGATCACTGCGAGTGGTAGATCCCCAGCCAAAAGACCATCTGCGAGCTCGTCAGCACCGTCAGGTAATGCGAAGGGCTGAAAGTCGTCCTCATCTGTGCTCGTGACGTCGGACGTGTGAACCTCGCGCTCCGATGACTCTAGGTCGTCTGATACAATAGGCCTAGGGCCTGTGGTGTCTGAACCACCAGTGTCTGTAGAATCCATGTGTCTGTAATATACACAAACATGCACAAACAATCAATCATATAATCAAATAATCACATAAGTCACCAAGTAAGGTATCACATAATTCTCCTAGTTTCACTAGCCAATTTCTCCCAGCCTTTAAGACTGCTCTATCCTCCACCTCGACCACTCAGATCGAGCCTCGGTCCCCTTGACCGAGCCTCAGTCGTCATGACTGAGCCTACTCTTCCTAGCCTTGCTAGCCAACTACCTTGGTCACCTAGACCAAGCCTCGATCCTCCAGACCGAGCCTCAGCCCTCCAAGCTGAGCCTATAATAAATCAATGTACTCAACTACCTCGGTCACCTAGACCGAGCCTCGATCCTCCAGACCGAGCCTCAGCCCTCCAAGCTGAGCCTATAAATAATAAAGTGTGCTCAACATTTGTTTGTAAAAAGTTTTGGATCTGGACTTAAGTGGTATGCAGAAAAATGTTTTCGTGAGAGCCCTAGTGATCATAGTCTAGACTCGAGAAGGAATCCTAGTTCGCTATGATCAGAGCTCTGATACCAAGCTGTCACACCCTGGCTTTGCGGAAGCGTGGTTAATTTGGTGTGACTTCTCAATACCATAGCTTAATCATAACAAAGCTATATGAGTTAAAAACATGCAAGATCATCCATTAAGTTTTGAAAACCAAATACAGTACCATTGTTTTAACGGGAACATACCCTATCAACCATAACCTTGTTCAACAGACATTACAAACTTAAACATAAAACAAACATGGTTTAAGGATTGTGTCTTGTCCAGGAAAGAGACACATCCCCTAAACCCCGGATGACCTCGGAAACTAGTGCAGCGGAAAACATGCCATACCGTGCCAGATCTCGTTAATTTCCTGAAATACATGTAAGTTGAAAAATCAACAATAATGTTGAGCGAGTTCATGTGCAAGTGAGTAAGTAAAACACTTGTAAGTATAAAAATTTCCTGGTATGTAGCAGTGTAAGGAAAAGAGATCACCAATGGTTTGCAAGGCCATTAGCATGTGTGAAATGCAAGTAGGAAGACTCAATCCTAGCCGATTTATGCGTCGGGCAACCAAGTCACTCAAGGTCCGTTCTGTTGGTCCTCTCAGAGGTCCGTTCTGTTGGGCCTAGAGTTGGGCTCGCTACACCCAGATAGATCTACCGCTTAAGTCCCTCGGTGTTCTGCCTACCCATTCACATGATCTAAGTAGTAAACCTCCTTACGTTAACATACCGTGTATAATAGTACTTGTAAACAAAGTAACATGTATTTCACCCCCGCAGTTAAGAAAACTGAAAACAGTTAGAGAAAAGGGGGACATGAACTCACAGTGAAGCGTCTCTACCAAGTATCTCCAAATCGGAAAGCTGTGCGACGACCTACAAGTGCTAATTCTATTAGACGGACGGCCGTGCCTTAGCTTTATAGTTTAAGTTTTTGGGAAATAGTTAGACAACTATTTCGTGTTTACATTCTGTATATACTTGGTAGTTAAACTCCTTCCCAAGGATGGGGGATGCAATACATGTGCGTAAGTTACGTTTTAACAATCGAGTGGTAATATAATTACCGGTGTAACTTATATATTCATGTGAAAGCGTTCGTATTATTTTGGGATCGTTAACGCTTGTAAATATTATTTTCCTCTAAAAATAATATTTATGTATTTTCACAAAATAATCATAAACAGTGTGTGAAACTATGTATTTATCACGTTAATATTTTGTGAAAAATCCCACCTCCGAATATTAGTAAATAAAGTCATGGCGAAATTTATATTTCGAAAATATGTCAAAAATAATTCTAACACTTGTAGTGTAAATAGTTCTAAGTGTTAGGTTTTTAGAAAAATTTCGCCAGAGTTTCCTCTGTAACTGGAGGTGGCCACGCTTTCAAGCGTATCATTTTCTTTTACAAAATCAATTCAACAACTTCTTTATTCAATCAAACAATTTCCGACACATCAAACTAGTCGACAAGTATGTAAATCGCATAATCGCATGAACTTGTAGTTTTTCCGCAACTATAGTGTAAATCCCATTATATTTTGTAGATCTTTATATAAAGTAACTTTGATCTCGTAAAAACCTCGTGTTTAGAGAAATCCGTCTTTACAACTTCTAGTAACATTTGACAAAACTAGTTCTTTGTCGGATCTTTTCATTTCACAAGTGTTTACACACTTGTGGTTTATAAAATCATGTTTGTTAGTGTAAGTTCCGTCTTTTAGAAAACATGATTTCTTTGACGCGTGGTCCTTTGAAAATACCACTTGCAGATACGTAGATCTGCTAGTTTTAAACACTATTGTACATGTTAAAACATTTTTACACAAGTTCATGTTTCATGTGTGGTAGAGTTTCACCTTTTAACCCTTGTATCATTCAAAACAAGCTTATGTTAAGATCAACGATCTTACCAAGCGGGTTAAATGGTGATCCGAGCTACCACAACATAGATTGGGTCTAAATAATCACATATTTCAAATACTACAACTTTTACACAACTTATATGCTATTAACCACCATTTTTCATACTTTTAGTAGACTTTTAAGCATCAAATTGTATCTTAACGATATTTAACCGACACGAATCCTTTTAACCACTTTAGATAAGTTCAAAAATGAGTTTTAAGTGTTATACCTCTAGCTCGAGGCTAGGGAAGATTCTTGGTGAAAATGGGTGGATAAAAGCAAAGCAACGAGGTCCTTCGTGTTCCGTTTGCTCCAAGGCTCCTAATACGTGACCCTTAAAGCTTGAATGATGATGGAATGGCAAGATGGAAATCGAAAATGGTGGATAAGGGGGGTGGGGTGTTCGGCCGTAAGCTTCTAGGGGGAAAGAGAGAGTGAGTGAAGTTGATTTTTGTGAGGATAATTATGTTGTGTATAGCATTGATCTTATAGACACAATTAAGAGTATTATCCAATGGGCATTATGTCCTCATGATACTAAACATTGAGGATTTAATTAATCAAGATTGTACAATTGTGTTCCCCCATAGTTAGGGCCGGTTAGCAGGGGGGGGGGGGTCCTAACCGATTCTAACTAGATAGTTAGGGTAAAGGTTGTATTAAGTAGGTTAGTTAAGTGTTTAACCCAGTTACTTGTGTATAGCGCGTGTTAGGGTAATCAGGGACCCTAACTAGCTCAGAAAAAGATACATAATGAAAATAATAATATTTTCATGTTCCGGGTATAATCCGGTTGTTCGGTTGGATAGTAATCCGTTAAAGCGTTACTAAAGCTTTAAAGTGTCGTTATTGTTATTTTTAGTGACACAACTTATTTCCAACACTTTAGAAAGTGTCTAGTAGTATTTTTCCCATGTTCTGGCACTTTACTAGTCAGCTAGAAGCTGGATTAATTTTTAAAGTGCTGTGTTTTGTACTTAAAGTACGTTTTAGGCACATCCGGTCATTGTAACTTATCCCTAGAGACGCAGTTCTACAACCCTTATATCCCTACACTCCCCATGAGTGTAGCAAACTATCTCAGGCTCTTTCAGGCCTTAGAGGCAGTGTCTGCCTGATGCTGGCTTTATCAGCATGTTCAATAGGTTATCCGTGTATTGTGCTACTGTGCTTTTTGTGCATCATGTTTGTTACTAAGGTGCCGTATGTAAATAATGTAGTGACAGCAAGCAAGTATGATGCAAGTAAGTACATGTATCAGTATTCAAGTAGCAGTTCATCAGCTAGTTCAAACAAGCACAGTAATTAAGCAGTAGTTAATCAATAATTAAGTTGTACGGATACCTGGTTTAGTGAGGGTTGTCACAGTTGTGATTTAATCTAGTTTATGCTTTTCTCGGTGGTTGCATTGTGTTTATCGGTGTCTCTTTCCTTGTTTAAGTGAGGTTAGAAAACTCCTAACGGATGACTAACTTATTTTTAAGAGATTTTCATAGACATTTATCAATGGCACGTTAAAGAACAATTTTAGGTGGTTAAAGTGTGTTTATCGTTTTAACTTTCCGAATGATTGTCATGTTAGGATTCCCGAAAGGGATACTAATTGTCTTAAAATGGAAAATTGACCGAATGCTTCTAGTGCCAATACCGACTTAGTTGACATGCTTTGGTTGTGTATTAAGCAAGGCTATTTATCTATTTTCTACTATGTTTTATAAGTATTTGTTTATGCTTACTTTAGTTTATTAAACATCAAACAACTTATGTTTTTACCGGTAGTTTAGTGACAAAGGTCTAGTATTATTCCTCCGCCCATTTCCTTGGATCGATACTTGGTTCTTACCGATACTTTACTACATATATGACGGGGTACACTTGCCTCTTTCGTGTGTGTTTTGATGTTAAAGTAATAATCACTTTTATAAATTTAAAACCGAATCGTGTGTAATTTCATTGCAAAATTATGTATATATACGCACACGTCAATTACTTTAGGTGTATCAGCTGGACTGAGTTGATTGGAACAACCTTAGTGAGGATTCCAACCGATTCTTCATTGTGGGTCGCACCAGAAACATTCTCCCACTTAGAAATAACTTCGTCTCTTTCTTCATTATGTGCATCATCTAGGTAATCCAACACCTGATGATCACCAGAATATTTAACAATCTGCTTCCACCACCACATTGATTATCATCATCATCATCTTCATCATCACTTTCCTTATAATCATCAATGGCCCGGAAATCATCATCCTCTTCTTATTCATCATCATCTTCATCTTCTTCATAGTTACTTTCATTGTACTCGACGATTTTATGTTTGCCTTTATCTTTTGCTGTTGCTTCTGCCCCCTCTGCTGCTTTCTTTTCTCGTTTAATCCTCGGAGCTTCAACTCTTCAGTTTTCAACTTGTTCGAACCCAGCTTCAACATTTGTACCCATCTTGCTTTCGAACACAGCATACAACATCTCAACCTGCTTTGATTTTAGCTTCTTATCTGCTTCGTGATCATTAACCATTTTATTCAAAATTTCATTTTCTGATGTCAACATCGTGTTTGAAGCAGACAACTGCTCATTAGTAGTTACCAAGCCTTGAACAAATTCATTAAGAGCAACATTACCAGCTTCAAGACTTGTAACCTTTTCACTCAACACTTGACCTTCATTCTTCAATACCACATTCTCTGCTTCAAAATTTTCCATCTTTTCGTCTGAAGCAGCTTTCTCTTTTTCAATCTTTGACACTCTATCTTCCATAGCTTTTGTTCTGTCGTACAAAGAATGGCATATCCGGAACATCATCTAAGTTCAATGGTCCAGAACCCAAAGGAATTTCACCAAACAATTGATTGAACTCTGTAGAATGTTGTGAATGCCTTGGTGTTGACGCTTTCTTTTTTGTAGATTCTGGTTCTTGAACTATTTGATGTTGTTATGGAGGAGTTTGTTTAACTTTTTCAGTTTGAATATGAACCGATTGTTGAATTGGGGATCTTGATGGAGTTTGAATCGGTATAAATTATTCAGCAGTTGAAGTTTCAACTCTTTTAGGTTCTCTTTGAATTGGCTCACCATCTATTGTGACTTTAACGGTTTTCACCGTACTCTTGCGAGCTTTCTTTAACTTAGGAGAATCTATCGATTCTCTTCAGCCTCCCCTTCTTTATCTTCTGAATCTCAGCACCAGAAGGTTCATAAGTAGCATCCTCTTCATCACTATCTTTACGTTTCTTAGATGCTTTTTCTTTCTTCTTTCTTCTTTCTCCATTTCACATTCGGAACTCCCTTGTTGGCGCAATCTTTGTAAGAGGAATATCAGTTTCAGTAGACCTACTACCACTTTCCACTATTCCTTCAACATTTTCACCACCAATGTTCACAGCGCCTTGAACATTTTCACCAACATTTTATGTATCTGCAAATGCTAAATCTTCAATTTCTTGAGTTGTATTGACCCCAGACGTACCTGCATCACCAGTTTCTATGTTTTCATCAACATGTTGAACTTCATCATCACTCGGCTCGTCAACAAGTTCTCTTTGGACTGGCTTCTTCTTAGGTGTACCACATCTCCTCCTTTGTTTTCAGCATCTTTAATAAACCACTTAGACCTTTTGTTCTCGAACAATTCCATCTTTTCATCTTCGTTTCCTGAATCACTGTCATCGTGTCGCCATTTATTCTCTAACGGAGCGATATAGTTTGGCTTTTCAATGGATGCAAACTTTCTTCTCACCGGAGGTGGATCCTTCTTCTTGTATACTTGAAGTCTTTCAAGTGTTGCGTTCGTCATGTGTTCAAGGATTAGCTCATCTTTATCATTTTTCTCCAGATTTTCTATCTTGTCATCCAATAACATCTGCATAAACCTTGAATACTGTAGAAACCTCTTTGTAGGACCGGTTTTGACACCGTTCGATTGCGTAACGACCGTTCGACGTGCGGAATCCGTGAACGTGCGTGACCGAACACACAATAACGTACTAGAACCGTGAATCTATTGAAATATATGACGTGTACGATACAAGAATCACATAGAGAGTACTTTCTCTCTCTAGACTTTCTCTCTCTAGACTTGAATCTCCTAAATCACAAATGGAGCAAAAGTCTTACAACTTATGTCATAACTCTCTATTTATAGGCCTTGGAATTAATGAGATTTCTCATTAATTACCAAAATGCCACCTTGCTAATACTATCTAAATATTACAATAAAATCCTAATTTCTTCAGTTTCAGCTACGGTTTGAATTGACGGAGGCGATAGACATTAATGCATCAACAAACTCCCCCTTGGATATTGCCGCAGTCAATCCGTAGTTAAACTCGTAGCGACTTGTCTTTCTCTCTCTCTTGAGTCTTCTTTAAGATTTAACGTCTTCAGCAAACACAGACTCCCTCTTACTCGAACAGAATCCCGGTGGATCTGTCTTCAGCTTCAGCTCCCCCTTTCGGTAGTCTCTTCAGGCTCCCCCTTTCGTCAAGCTTCCGTGCTTTTAGGATCGACGCCTGGCTTTTTGTAGGAACAGAATCAGAAACCTACACATCTCAACCTCTCGTAAGAAAAAATAATTTTGACTCTAAAAGAGTTCACTCAAAATTCTCAAACATATAACACACGATAATGTGATTCAAATTAATGAATCATCTAAACATTTGAGGATTATCTTCCAACTTCTCATCATCTTAACCAAACCAATTGTTCATCTTGTTTAGCCTTTGAGATTTTGAATATCAGCTTTTCAACATCAGTTGTCGAAAATCTTTTTGGATTTTTCAAAAAATTAGGCTAAAACACACTAAAATCCCTTTGGATTTTGTAATAAGAGAAATGTAATGCATAAATGAAATATGTACAAACATATTTTTGTGAGTTTGCGAAAGAGGATCATATCAGTTTTTGAGACACATCACAAGCACCGTTAAGCTTTTAATCGTTTTAAGTTCTAAACGATTCACATTGATTGATGATATAATTGTCCTCCTAAGCTCAATATAAAAACTTTTGAAATGCTTACCGATACGTTAAGGTATATTAATTTTGCACTAAGTTCTTATGGACCCCACGATCTCAGCATATCCCCTCATCATGCAATACACTATCTCAAGTAATGCCTTTAAACTTTTATCAACTGTGATTTGTGCGAAAACAAAGCAGAATGTTTAAACATTAACAATCAGGCCGATACTTCCGTATACGCAGAGAAAGTCCAATGTTTAAACAAAATAAGAAAAATAAAACAAGTAGAAGTTGTTTAGGCTTTAACCACCAGGTCGATACTCCCGTATACGCAGAGGAGGTCCAAAGCTTAAACGAAACACCAAAGAAAATAAAGCAGAACGTTTAGGCAACAACATCCAGGTCGATACTCACGTATACGCAGAGGATGTCCGATGCTTAAACAAAATAAAGAAATAAAACAAGTTTAAATCTTTGCAAAATAAAATGCACAATCACAGCGACTTTTCAGCAAAGTTGTGAAAGTTCACAAACTAAGTACTATGCTTTCAACCATGTTTCCCACTAGAACTAGGCTTTTTCATTTAAGTTTGTATTGTTATCGCAAATCTACTAGTCTAGCTGAGCCTATCGTCACATCTTTAGTGAGACCGTTTATCACATTTGACATTTTATTTCTTTAGCATGCTGTGATAGTCAAACTGATTTACTATCATTTCCTCTTGTTCTCAACAAAACTCATTTTTGAATTTTTTCAATGTCTTTTTTCATTTTCAAATTTTCAAATGTTTTTGGATTTTCTAAAAATTCTTACTCCCCCTAAAATGCAAACACATTTTAGGAAATTTGAAACTAAACTGTACAACCAATCTTGACAACTGATATCGAATCGCTTCAATTCGCCATTCACTTGGCATAAACAATCAAAACTCCCCCTCACAACAAACTATTTTCCCATAATGATTTCAAAACACTTAAGTTTGTTTTAATCAAAATGGTTTTTCCAGAAAAAATAGTTTGTTTACCAATCCTTTGTAGATTCGGGGTCACTTCATCACATTGTTTTCTTCATACACATGACAAATTTTACAATTTCAGTTTTAGATCTCAAACATCACTTGTAGAAAATCAAGTACAACTTAATGTCCCTGATTTACCACATGTAAAGCGAAAAATCACCAGAGTGAAATTTCTCAAGAAATGTGCCGATTCATGTTCCACACTTACCAACCTGGGAACTCCGGCAAGTCAGGTTTTTCAGTTACAGAATGGTGACACCCAAGCCTGACCAGTCTTGGGTGCATCTGAGTTATTTTTACTCGGTGTATCGGTATTCCTCTTTGATTCATAAAATTCCTTTACCCCTTTGACTTTTCCGTCAACCATTTTTCCAAAAATGTTTAGAACATTGGGGTTAAAGGCTTTTTCAACATCAAAATCTTTCTTTTCAGAAAAAGATTGATTTGAAATTTCAACTTCGTCAACTTTTTGTTTATAATTTTCAGCTCGCAATGGTGGAAAGTTGATATCATCCATTGGCGGAACTGAATTTTCTCCTTTTTGCTCACCTGGTGGCTCTTCTGACTTTGACAAGTCAGATTCATCGCCAACACGTGGCTCCTTTGTTTCCGAAGAAACAAATTCATCGCCAGATTTTTCATCTGAAAATGTTACTTTCTTTTGTCTCTCTTTTGTCCTCAGATTTGCATCTGATGAATTTGTTTTACTTGACTTGTTTGTTGAGTGAAGCGATTCATCCGCACTTTTATTTGAACCAACAGTTGTACCCGAGGACAAAATCCTTTCAAGATACTCTCGAGCTTTCTTTCTTTTCTTTCTCAGTCGGTCTTTCTGCCCTTGTGAAAGCTTCACTTTCTGTTCTTTCACCTTCTGTTCTTTGGGCTTTTCTTCGACCTTAACTGATTTCTTCATCCTTTTCTGAGATACAGCCCTCGATCTTTCAATTGATCTCATTGGGCAATCTCTTGCAATGTGAACTTTGATTTGACATTCAAAGCATCTTCTCGTTTCAAATCTTTGACTTTGGCAGTTAACAGCAATGTGTCCTCTAACACCACATGTGTAACACACTCTGTTATCATACCATTCACCACTATCAATCCAAACACTCAAATCATAGCATTGTTTGGCTTTGTGGTAATCCTCACTCCTCTTGTAAGCCTGATTTGACTTTTGAGCACTGTGGTCAAACCTGCACCACTTATTACCAATTTTTTGTGAGTTTTGATTTTCAAATTTTTGTGGTTTTTTATAACGATTGGATGACTGAACTGATGACCTTTTATTTTTGTTTTTAAAATTTTTTGATTTATTATCTTTTAGTTTCTGTTCTACATTCTTCTTTACAGGTTTTTGCATTGAGCATTCACCTTTCTCAGTAGAATGTAAAACAGTATTTTTAAACATTTCATTTAATTTCAAAAATGTTTTTCTTTTTTCTTCTTTTTCCTTTTCATCATCAGATTTATCATCACAATCTTCAATTTTGACTTTGTCAAAATTTGTGACATTGTCACTTATTGGAACAGAATTGATCGGTTCTGGACACACATATGGTGCAGAAGTCACAAAACCTTTCAACTTATTTTCTAACTCAGCAATTTTATTCCGATCACTTTCAGCTTCTTTTTCAAGCTGAATGATTTTAGCAAGATGAGAATTTATTGCAATTTGTTTTTCAAGATTATTTTTACCAAAAATGTCTTTCTCATCTTCTAAAATCTTTATTTGATTTTGAAAATCTTTTTCAATTTTCAATTTTTCATTTTCAAAATCTTTTTCCTTTTCTTTCAACATTTTGTTTTCTGCTGTCAAACTGTTCACATCACTAAGCAGTTTGACATTTTCAGACTTCAGTTTTTCACAATTCAAGCGCAATTCCAGAATCTGTTCATTATCAGCTTTCTTCTTGTCTTTCAAAGTTTTGTATTCCAATGTCAAGTTCTCCACATCTTTCAAGAGTTTGGCATTGTCTGATTCAGATTTTTCACAGTTTAAACACTTCTCTCCTGAATGAGACTTCAATTTTCTAATCTTTTGAAACTCAAGTTCTTGAGCTTGAATCTTCTCGATGAAGCCACTAAGATTCATAGAAGCAAAATTTGTATTGTTCTTTAACACCATCAAATAAGTTCCCCACTCATCGTATGGCAATGCGTCTGCCAATTTAACGATCCACTCCTCATTAGTTTTGGTTATCTTCAATCTCCCCATCTCCAAAACTAGATGGCAATATCGATCAATCAATTCTTTTGTAGACTCTCCCTTAATACCTGTAAAACTATCAAACTTGTTCAGTGCAGTATAAATTTCAGAACCCATTTTTCGGTATTTGAAAGATTCTAAAGGACAAATCTTCAAACAATACAAAAATTCACACAATCAAATGACTATCCGATTGAATAGCAAGGATCAGGTGACAGTGGATTGAGTGGAGATTCGCTCAACGAATACGTAAAAGTGTGTTTGTGAAATCAAACTAAGACTCGTTGTCGAAGATTCGCGGATTCGATCCAATGTTGTTTGGGTGAAAAACAATATATCAGTCCAAATTTTTAACTCAACTTGCAACCCAATTTAACTAAAATGACCAGGCCCAAATGTACTAATCAAACAATTTCAGTAGCCCAACCCGATATCTAATTTTCTAAGCTCAAACCACTTATATGTCTGATCAAATCTCGTTCACAAGTCACTAACACCATTTTACACAAGGTAATTTATTGACTTGCCAGAGTTCTTGTTCAAAACAACTCAATTGTAAAAAATGTGATTTGGCCTTCACTTCCACTAATCCGACAACTACAATTCAAGAACTGTTCCACATTACGCTCATTGGGCCGTCTAATTTCAAACAATCTGAATCAATCTTATTTGACCGTTCAAAACACTAGTATAACCAATTCACTTTTACCGACAATAACTTTTAATTGTGATTGGGCCTTTCGATTTAGTGGATTCTTATATCAATTTACAAATCCCAAAACAATTTTCTTTAATGACTGACAACCTCGTAAAATGTTTTACACTTTTCAAAATTCACCGTTTCAAACGGTCATGTCATGTTTCAAACGGTAAGGTGATTGTTCAAACGGCCAGGTGCCTGTTCAAACGGTCAGGTGCTTTCAAACTGTCATACTCTCAAACGGTCACTCCCTCAAACTGTAGTGTCAGTTTCAAACGGTCAGTCAGATTCAAACGGTCACCACTTTTCAGACGAAGTCAGACCTAAAAACTCGAATATCTCCTAAACGGCTAGGAGTTTGAATCTGAAATTTGGTAGGGTTGTAAATCAGATGTTTTCGCATAACATATCAAAAAATCAACTGATTCGGACCGTAAAAACCTGTTCAATTTGACGAAAATCAGTGAAAAATGTGAAAATATGAAAAAGATGAAGAAATAGATGAAATTCGGATCTGAAATCGCTGAAATCTGGTACGAATCAATGTGTTTGATCAGTGCAATCGAGCTCCTAGCTCTGATACCACTTGTAGGACCGCTTTTGACACCGTTCGATTGCGTAACGAACGTTCGACGTGCGGAATCCGTGAACGTGCGTGACCGAACACACAATAACGTACTAGAACCGTGAATCTATTGAAATATATGACGTGTACGATACAAGAATCACGTAGAGAGTACTTTCTCTCTCTAGACTTGAATCTCCTAAATCACAAATGGAGCAAAAGTCTTACAACTTATGTCATAACTCTCTATTTATAGGCCTTGGAATTAATGAGATTTCTCATTAATTACCAAAATGCCACCTTGCTAATACTATCTAAATATTACAATAAAATCCTAATTTCTTCAGTTTCAGCTACGGTTTGAATTGACGGAGGCGATAGACATTAATGCATCAACATTCTTGTCCGTTGTATTTGCTTTCATGTGCTCAAAAATGACTTACGAAATGTTGTATGGACGATTCAGGATCAAAGAAGTGATAATACACATGATGTTCATAAACATTATAACCACCTTTTCTATACCCCAAAGCAAGAATCACTGAGTGAATTACGAACTTGTAGGGAAACGACAGATTCTGCTTGTTGTATTGAGGATCGTTAACAAACCCCGTGTACCCCATTCTAAACCATAAACCTTTGCATAAGTGTTCAGATAAACCAACAGGATCACCATCATTATCCTTTAGATCATGTACCCTCCGAATATCAGCTACAGTTATCACCACCTCAACATCTTTGTCTTTTCCATCTTCCTTAATCTGTGCAAACGAATGTATTGCTTTATCTATTTCCTCATATCTAGCACTCCTCCAGAAACGCTCTATATGAGATTGATAAGCCTTGTGCTTGTCTGTAAGTGCCTTCTTTATGCGATTGCGTTCAATGAATTCGAAAATTTCTTCAAATGGTTTCATCTTTAGCAGTGTCTTATCCAAAGTGCAACATATGTTGTGTTTAGAATCGAAGTTAGTCGCCTTTGCTGCAAAACACATTAAAACAGTTATAAATTTATGCACGTATTTTGAAAAATTTCTAACTTTGAAAAATTTCAACTCTAGAACGACTGGACAATTAAGGACGAGTGGAACAATATGGACGAATGGACAATTTAGAACGACTGGGTCATTAAAAGGCTTTTTAGTACGAATGGTCATTTCAGACTAAAGGGTGCTTTCATCCCAAAGTGTCATCTTCTTCAATGAATCAGTTCAAAGATTTCAGTTTCAAAATCTGTTGATTTTCATGAAATTGATCAGTCTAAACCATCAATCAAGTGGCGATTTGAAGTTCTATGGTTTCAATTTTAACTTTGGTCCATTAAAACGTCCTAAATCTAAGATTTTAGTCACGGTTATGCGCGAATCGTGATTTCACCATCAAAACGAGTCCAAATCTAAGTCCTACCTTTCCCATTGTAAGTGTTGTGCTTATCAACACTACAATCTATAAAAAAATTGGCAACACCTTGACTTAGAAAGTTTGAAAGTTCAGAGAAAATCTAACAGTTCTCTGATGATAAAATGAGCGAATGAGCACTTAATAATGAGAGGACCCTTTATATAGTCACTGTTTGCCTTTTAGACGAATGGGCCTTGGGCTTGACAATTTCGGACGACTGGGCCCAAGTGCATTTAATAGCGAATGAGTGTCCCCTCTCGTCCGAGAGGCCGTTTCGTGCGAAAGAGCATTTTATTTTCAAAACTTTTGAATTTTAAAACTTTTCAATTTTAATCAGTTTCACACATTCACTCGAATAACCAAGTCCAAGTTAATGACCCTGGTCACTAAGTTAATGACCTTGGTTGACCTGATTAAGAACCAACTGACGTTTTCAATCAAGTTTTCAAAAATTTTCAAGTTTCAAATTAATGAACTTCTTAAACTTTTCAATGTTTCCTCATTTCAAGATTAGCTCCCACCCAGATAGTTTAGGTTTGTTCTGCATCCAGATTCTGAAGATCCGCTTTCTGACATCGTTTGCCGAAAATAAAGCAGAAATAAAATCTTTTTGTATTTTACAAACTTTATGCTAAATCACGCTCAAAATCTTTTTGTGGTTTTATCTGTAATGAAACAACAACATTATATTTACAGACATATTTTTGTGAGTTGTGTTAGAGGATCATATCAGTTTATGATAAATCACAAGCACCGTTGATCTATATAAACTTTAAGTTCTAAATAATTCACTTAGATTGTCAGTATACTGATCCACTTAAATTTTCACACAAACTTCAATTGATTCAAGATATGAGATTAATGTTTTAGGAACTAACTTAACTACGTATCCCACCTCAGAATATACTCCCGTATCAAGATTCCCTGGATTAATTATTACAATATGTTTTATCTTAGAGTGATGAACATGGTTTTTAGTTATATTAATTGCATCCTCATTATCCACGAAAATAGGCATGTTCAAAAATTGCAGACCATAATCTCTCATCTGCTGTTGAATCCACAATATCTGTGAACAACAGCTGCTAGCTGAGACGTACTCAGCTTCCCATGTAGAGAGCAACCGTAGTCTGTTTTTTACACTGCCATGTTACCAGTCTAGTTCTGAAGAACTGCCATTCTGTCATGGTAGACTTTGCATTCAATTTGCAGTAACCATAATCAGAATCCGAGTATGCAGCTAGGTTAAAGTCGTCGTTCTTTGGATACCACAAGCCAAGACTTGGGCATCCTTTGAGATATTGTAAGATTCTTTTGACGATTACCATGTGAGATGCTCTTGGACTAGATTGATAGCGAGCCGCGAGGCATGTGGGATACATAATGTCTGGTCGAGACGCCGTTAGGTACATGAGTGACCCTATCATTGACCGGTACAAAGTCTCATAGACTTTATCCCCCGTGGGATCCGGATGAATGCCGTGATTGAGCACCAATGGTGTGGACATAGGTGAAGTTCCCGTCATGCTGAATTTCTCCAACATATCGTGAACGTACTTCGTTTGGTGAATGAAGATTCCTCCAGGAAACTGATTAACTTGTAAGCCTAAGAAGAACTTCATCTTTCCCATTGAGCTCATCTCGAACTTGAGTTTCATGACTCGTTCAAAATCTTTGCACAATGCGTCATTCGTCGAACCAAAAATTATAGCATCCACGTAAATTTTGAGTATCAGCAAGTACCCATCAGCTTCTTTGGTGAAGAGTGTTGCATCTACTTTGCCGCGAGTAAAACCATTCGACAACAGGTGCTGAGACAAAGTCTCGTATGCAACCCGTATAAAGCTTTATCTAGCAAGTAAACCTTGTCTTTGTGAACCAGATCGGTAAAGCCCGGTGGCTGACCGACATATACCTCTTATTTCACCTTTCTGTATAGAAATGCTGATTTGACATCTAGCTGATAAACCTTAAACCCTTTCGAAGATGCAAAAGTGAGGAAAATGCAAATTGCCTCGAGCCTAGCAACAGGAGCATAAACGTCCGTGAAGTCGATGCCCTCCTGCTGGCTACAACCTTGAACTACTAGGCGAGCTTTATTTCTGACAATTACTTCTCTGTCATCTCTTTTGCACTTGAATACCCATTTGGTTTTTATCATTCTTTGACCCCCGAGTAAATCAACTAGCTTCCAACTCCGAGCTTTTCAAATTGATTCAGCGCCTCTTGCATCGCATTTACCCATGGTTCTTCAGTAAGCGCCTCTTTGTAAGTTTTTGGTTCAACTTGCGAAATAAAGCATTTAATTGAGAAATCAGTTTGTAATGAAGCAACTTTAGTATAAAAACACGATAAGCCCTGATCAATTTGATGTCGGGTTTGTACTCTTGATTGGAGTTCTCCAATGATATACTCCTTGGGGTGATAAGATAGTGTCCTTGGCATCAATTCATTAGGAACTACCACCTCGTCTTCCAGTTTGAAATGTTTTGTTCCACATTCTGGTTGGACTTTTTCTGTTTGACAATCAATCTGGATCTGCTCCCCCTCAAAATCAGAATCTCCTCTGTCAAACGATGGACCATCAGAGTCCGAGTTATCTGATCCATCAAACACCGTGGCTTGTGTATTCTCAGTGGGTTCAACTATTTATGTGGTTTGAGTTTGATCTTCTATTTGAGTGTTACTTGGGCCTGCTTCTGCATCATGAGTACCACCTTGTTCTTGTGTGACCACAATAGGTATTGGGACTTGCTCATGAGAGGATGACTGATGTTGCTGAAATAGCATTACCAGTTCTTCTTCAGTTAGTTCCTCTGGAAGCTCAAATGATTTCCATAAGCCCTCATAGTCGAAAAGCTACGCATCACCAGGTTTTTGTGTTGGCATAGTATACCTCTGGAAATCAACATGTTGTGCTTGAATCACTCTATTGAGACTCGGTAGATATATACGTTTTAATGGACTCGCATATCCAACAAAGAAACTTTCTAATGATCTTGCACTGAATTTACCATCATGATCAATTACTATGCAAGGAGAACCAAAAGGTCCAAGATATTTCAAATTAGGCTTCCGTTTGTTGAGCAATTCGAAACACGTCTTGTTGTGTGGTTTGACTGTTAACACTCTTTTGAGGGTGTAGCATGCGGAGGCAACAACTTCACTCCAAAAACTCACTGGGAGCTTTGAATCAGCTAATATTGTTCTCGCAACCTCAATTAGTGTCCTGTTTTCCCTTTCTACCACCCCGTTCTGCTACGGTGTGTAAGGAGCACTAAATTCATGCAATACCCCTTTATCATTACAAGATTCGATCATTCTACTATTCTTGAACTCTGTACCATTATCACTTCGAATTCTTCTGATTGGCAACTTGTACAGGTTCTCAAGCTTTCAGAAAAAAAATCTTCAAACTCTCAAACACTTCGTCTTTCGATTCGAGAAACATGACCCATGGGAATCTCGAGAAATCGCCTGTCACAACTAATCAATACAAATCTTGGGAGATGCTAACATTTACTGGTCTGAAAAGATCCATATGTAATCTCTCTAGCGACAACTTAATTGAATTTAGAATCTTCCTCGGGTGAGATTTTCTCGTTTGCTTTTCTCTCTTGCAGCTAACACATTCATCACCCAGATGGAAGTTCTTCAAGTGTACACCCTCCACTAGATTGTTGTGTACAATATAATTCATTTTTTCTCAGATGTATGTGTGCCATCTTTCGGTGCCATAGAACAGACTCTTTCTCAGTCGCTTTTGAAACGAAACACTGTGCTTGATTGTTTGTTGTGGACCCGACACTCATGTCGAGGACATAGAGGTCGTTTTCACACGATGCCCACATTAAGATCCATTCTTCGGGTATAACAAATCCTTGTTTGAGTATCAAACATTCTTTTTTGTTGAAATGTGTGGTGAACTTGCGATCACAAATCTGTGAAATACTCAGCGCATTGTTCTCTAATTTAGCGATGTCATTCACTTTTTCATATGACACTTTCCTGTTTGATAAAGTTCCTTCCCCAGTTATACGACCACCCTGATTTCCTGCAAACCCTACATAGCCTCCCTTGATAGATCTTACATCATAGAGCAAGGCTAGCATCCCTGTCATGTGCCGAGAAGCTCCACTGTCCATTATCCACTTTGACAGAATTGACCTCGGGAGCCCCTGCACATGATCAAAAGCAATTACTTGAAATGGGATACCCAAGCCTTCCCGGTCTTTGGTAGAGTTGCTGGTTGTGGTTCACATGGTTGAACAAGTTTAGGAACATACTTCTTGACTTGAACAGTCGAAAAAGTCTGTTTCTTTTTGTCAACAATAGAAACTTTTGGAACATACTTCTTGTCTTGGATAATCGAAGAAGTTTGTTTCTTTTTAGTCTCAACAGATGATTTGCCTTGTTGTTTAGGCGTCCAATTTTGTTTGTTAAAAACATTTTTCTTCACACCAGATATTGAATCTTTCTTATCATTTTGTTTCGATGTCTCACCAGTTGTTTTGGTTTGGAAATTTGTCTGACTCGTTGAGCATTGATTTTAGATTCATTTGGTTTCTTTAAAATCTCTTTTTGAACAAACATCAGACCCTTTTTCTTTTCATCTGTTAATTTCTGTTTGTTTGAAACATTAACAGGCTTAGGCATTTGTTTGGGACATTTGCGTGCAATATGCCCAAGTTCATTGCATCTGAAACATGTCTGGTTGTCTGAAACACTACCGGTACCTTCAGCCTATTTCTGTTTTTCCTATTGAACAAAGAATTCTTCATTTGTTTGTCGAAAAAATTTAGATTCTTTGTCACTACCTGAACTTATGCTTTTTACAAAGTTCGTCTTTTTCACATACACTGGTTTCTGAAAATTTTTCTTTTGATTTTGCTTACCACTCCCCTGCCCGAACTTCCCTTTGTTCTGATTTTGTTTTGAAGACGTAGGTTTCTAGACTTGTTGTAGTAAGCTTTATCCTTTTTAAAATTCAAAAACCTCTTTGAGTTTAACAAACTCTCCACCTCTGTCACATCCACTTCCACTAGTTTAAAAACTTTTTCGATCGTGTCCATATTGACGTTTTGAATTGGAAATTCTTCATCCGAAAACAACTTGTCCGAACCACACATTTGGTACATGACTAGAGTAGGATTATCATCCGAGTGGTTATGGGATTTAGGAATGTAGTTGTTGAAATAACATTCTTCATCTTCAAAACATTCTTTAGGACTTTGGAATTTAGTGGAGTCAACATCAGATTCATTTTCATTATCAAAAACATTGTTCACCACATTTGTTAACTACCTCAGATTCAATCACATCCTCATTGGTTTTATCTGTCTTCTCAAATATGATGTCAATGTTTTCTGGCAGTTTGTCGTCCTTTTTAACATCAGTTTGTTTTGCTTTTTCTGACATTAGCTTGATGTTTAAAGCCTTTTCCACCCCTGATGGTTTTTTTCTTGCAAAATCATTATGTACATGAGGTGGAATGCGGTGATACCCAACATCGCCCCCATGACCATACACATCTTCTCCATTTTCATCGTTCCCTATTGGTTTCGGGAGGATGTAATCAAGGACATACTGAGCACTTGAATAACTAATCAGATTCATGTTTACTCTTTCAGTTTCAATTCTTGCTTTTTCAAGTTTTTGTTTAAGATCAGCAACGTTATCAGTATATTTGTTAATAGCCAATTGCTTATCTTGAACAGTTATTTTTAATATTTCATTTGTTTTGTGTTGTTCATGAATGAGTTCAACATACTAATTAGTTTTTCTGTTCATTGTATCATAACTCAGCATATTGTTATGTTCTTTAAGCTCCTGAATTTTGAAATTCTTTTTATCACTTTCATTTTCAACCTGTTTCAAATCATTTTCCAAAAGATCAATTTTTTATTCAAATCATTGATTTGATTTTGTTTCAATTTAACATATTCTTCTTGCAAAACAATTTTTGCACATCGTTCTTTTAGAATATCTTCAGTTTTTGTGAGCTCAATATTTTTAGATTTTAAAATTTCGTCTTTCTCAGTACAGGCACTGCATGTTTCCATGCATTTCCTGCACTGCACCTCAATTTTACTCTCAGATCTTTTCTCATCATTACTCTTAGTCTTCAATAGTGTCTTACTCTCAACATCATTACACATTGACTTAACCTTTTGTGACAACTCGGCAGACTCAATTTGTGTTTCTACCTCTTTTAGATTCTCCATCATCGCTTTATCGGTGATCTTCGTCAAATACTCAGCCGACATTTCTTGACTCACGTCAATGATCTCTTCAACATGTTTCTTCTCAGTTTCATCATTCTTTGAAGTAGAAGTTGTCTTGAATATACCTGTAGAAGAAGATTTAGGTATAGGTTTAGTAGGATCCACAAGAGGATTCATATTTACATCTAAATAACAACCCCTCTTAACATCATATCTCATAGCATTTTGTGCTTCAACGAAGGCTCTGACTCTTTTCCAACTTTCAAGATCCTCAAGAATTTCTTCTTGACTTAGCTCTTTTTTCACTTCAGCTACCAAAGCCATCCCATCCTTTGGAATGTATTTATTCCAATTGAAACCTTCATCCTACTGGGTTACCACCAAAGCATGATTTTTCTCTTTTGTTGAACCATCATCGATCTGTTTTCGATTGAACTTCGGTGGTTGTTCTTTGTTTCGATGATAGACATCCTTGCGATAATAATCATCATAAAACGGGTTAGCATTCTCGTCTACCTTATGGTTCGGACATTCCCGTTTGAAGTGTCCCTTTTGTTTACATTTAAAGCATGTAACTTTGGATTTATCAAATCCAAGTTTAGTATTGGGACCTCCAACACATTGTCTCCCTGTAATCTCCATGAACCTAGGTGCCCGTCTGATCATACTTGCCAAACACTAACACATATTAATTAACTCCATTTCTTCCGGATCAATTTGGTCATAGTCTTCTTTAGTCATGTTGGAGTTTCCGATTTTCCCCGCAACTAGACTTTCATAAGACGCCAAGATCGATGCTAAGAAGATCATTTGTTGCTTAGTTGCATCAGCACTCATGCTTTGTGAGTTATTCAAGTTTACAACTATGTTTCATTGAATTACATTTTCATTGGAGTTGTTCTGATTTGGATGGTTGTTCGATGCATGAGATGGTTGATTGGTTAAATTTGCATTTCAGTTTGAAAAACCAAATCGACTACTCGATGAACCACTGTTTGATGAGCTACTTTTTGGTGATCCAACCAAGTTTTCTACACTGAATGCTGTGCAAATTTTGGAAGATTGGTTGTTTGACAATATGCTTCCTCAATAGTACGGATTCACATTCTATTGAAGATTTGAGTTATTCATCTTATTCTGCTTTCGTATCTCTAACTCGTGACCTTCAAGCTTTTGAATCAACATCTGTAAACTCATCGTACCAAACTCTAAACTATTCTTAAGAATCATGATGTATGTAGACCAATCATCTTCATTTGGTACGACATCTAGAAGTTTGTCTATTTTCTCCTCTTGATCTTTTCTTATATCAAATCTATCTAACTCGATTAACAAATGACAATAACGCTCTATCATCTGTCTGATATTTTCTCCTTTCAAACAATTGAAAAGATCAAATTCCTTTTTAAGTAATGATTTCTTACTTTTCATCATTTCTGCCCCACCCTCATATTTATTTTTTAATGCTTCCCTAATTGATTTTGATGTTCCTGTGTGTTGAAGCAAAGAAAATATATCATCTCTAACTGACTGTTGTAGAAATGTAACCATTTTTATCTCATGAGAATATGTTATTTTGTCACTTTCAATTAAAAACATAATCCCCGTTACTTCATTACGATCATTAGTTGGAAGTTTATATTCATTATATAACATCCTCCAACTTTCAAAAGCATATTCTTTGACCCAATTTTCAAAATGCTCTCTCCACCCATTGTAGTCTTCCAAGTTCAACAATTTTGGTGGTTTTTGATATATTCCAAGTGCGCTGTCAATGCTTGAACTTTCAGATATAGCCAAAATAAGGCTTCTTGGCTAGTGGTTGCGCAGGCTGATTTGGTGCAGCTTGGGCCTGTGCAGTAATGGCATAGTTTTGGGAAACCTTACGCTTCCTTGCCTTTGGTGCAGTCTTGACTTCTGCTTCCTTCAGTGGCTCTTGAGTGGCTTCATTGTCAAGACGAGAGGCTTCATTGTTGAGACGAGCCATGGCAATGCCTAAATCCACAGTCCTCTGAATCACTTCACCAATTTGCTGGACAAATTTGGCTGTTCGCTCGGGCATTTGACCAGTGCTGAGAGGAATAGACATTCTAGAAGAAGATGAAAGACAGAGGAAGAAGCAAGTGAAAGGTTATTGGGTAATCAATACAGAATGGTAACGAATGAAAATTGTGATCATTTGTTTATTACCTAAGGCAAACAAATGAGATGGTGACTAATCAAAGTAAATGGGTCAAAAATAATGTATCGCGAAGACATGCTCGCCTATAAGTGAACACTCATCCCAAGAATTCCCAGGTAAGCACAACTGGTCTCGCGTCTGATGAGATGTATACGAAGTGCTTGCCTAGACAGAAAACCCAGAATACAGGCATTCACCCTTCCAGTTTGCACGTGTTCACATTATTTAAAACCCAAAACCTTGACGAGATTTTGAAAACTCAAAGGGGTTCAAAACCATATAACAAAGAGTTCAAAACCTAGTAATCAATCAACCTAGAACAGATGATTAGTTTTTAAAGCGGTTTTGAAATTTATGTTCTTGTTGTGGTTGTCGCCTAAGGATAGGTGACAGTAGTGTTTTATGACTAAACGCAAGTAAACTCGCGTTAGGGTCCTAAGAAGGTTATAGACTAGGTTAGAGCATTACTATTAACCTAATTCCCTATAACCATTGGCTCTGATACCATCTTTTCTGTCACACCCCGACCACGTGGAACATACAAAACGTGGCGAAAACATCGGGGAGTGTTGTAACAGAATTAATGTTTCACAACCATGGAAATTTAAGTTTCGTTTTATTGATTAAAAGTGTTACAATGTCTTAACAAACAAAGAAATACAACATAATTAACTAGTCTTGCATCTTTTATTGTCACTAAAGCCCAAGTCTGCCTATGTGTATCTTGATCATCTTATGCAACAGCTCCTGAAAAACACATGTGAAAATAGGTACGTCAGCATAAAAATGCCTGTGAGATACATAGGTTTTGTGAAAATAGGTTTCATGACTTATGTTTGAGAAAATGTTTAGTCATGAACCTTGTAATTTGCTTTGTCTTTGTAATTCATTGGAAAAACAATAAGTTCAGATGATACGTATAAATAAGAAAATAATGCATGGTTAAATGAATAACCATGTAAAAATGAGTTTGTATAAGTTAAGTTGCTTGTAAAACAATGTATTGTTGAAAAGTATGTTATTTGTATAAAATGTTATATGTATCAAACTGAAATGATTCAAATAACACTACGATATGTAATACCATACAAACACTTATATATAGGAAGTACCAGCGGCGTATCCACCATGCTTGTATCATATTACACACGCATCGTTACTTAATCACTTACTCAAACCAAACCAACAATGTAAAATGTTCATGTCTAATGTAAATCATGTAATGTATAACAAATGTCAAAAGTGTTTATGTGTCAAATGTAAACCATGTAATATGTAACCAAAAATGATATGTATGGCTAGTGAAAATGCATCAACTAAACCATAGATGAAATGCACAAAACAAAGCATTGAAGTAAAACTTGGTTTAAGTCAAAGTCATGTTTTGTGGAAATGCATGATCAATGTAAATCATGTAATATGTAACCGAAATAATCTGTATGGCTAGTGAAATGTATCAACTAAACCATATGCACAAGAACATAGTATTGAAGTAAAACTTGGTTTAAATCAAAGCTATGTTTTGTGTAAATGCATGATCAATGTAAATCATGTAATATGTAACCAAAATAATCTGTATGGCTAGTGAAACGTATCAACTAAACCATATGCACAAGAACATAGTATTGAAGTAAAACTCGGTTTAAATCAACGCTATGTTTTGTGTAAATGCATGCTATACTGATACGAACATCTATGCGGTGTTGTGAAAATGCATACATCCAAGCCTTGAGACTGAGGCGATAAACCCTTAAACCACTTAAAGGTTTATCTAACTTATGTATATCGAATTCGGTCATTCCTTTCATCCCCTTTCCCTGGGATGTCCGGAACGGGAGTTGTCAATTCCTATGGTACCACTACCTACTAACGAACGGCGTAGCTAATGTTAATGAATGTATTGTTCCATTGTAAACAACCCAAATGTCATAACAAAATGTAAGCATGTGATGAAAACGATGTACTAAGTATGCACGCAATGGACATACATAGCATAAAATGTAAATGTAAAACGATGTACTAAGTAATGCACGCAGTGGGGACACCTAGCATGAAATGTAATGAAATCATGTACTATAATGTACTAACGAACATAGCATGTATATGATGTGAAAACAGGAAAGCATGAAAGTAACAAGTAGACACATGTGTTCCACCCCAAAACAGTTTGGAAAACAGTAAAAGAGGGGTCTATGTACTCACTTGAGATTGCTCAGAAGTCCTTGAGTAACAACCAAACAATGCTAGAGATCGCGGATATCAAACGGCACCTAATATAGGTAACTATGTTAATTAACCGGACCTAGATCAGAAGATCGGGTAGCATTAGGGTTTGTAAACCAAACGAGTGTAGAGACTCGTGTCATTTAGTTTAACAAAGCCTACATACTAAATGAAACTTAACCTAAGTGTTTACGACCCATTACGACCCGTTTAGGTAGCTTATGCTACTTTAACGCGTCGTTCGCGTGAAACGCGTTCGGACCGCCTAACTAGTCCTATGACAAGTGTTATATGCCTAAACATGTTACATAATCAGTTATGTGACAAAAGTTTAGGTTACATATGCTTAATTACCAATTATACATGAAAAGGGTATTCTGGTAATTTACCTAAGGCATATAAACTACCTATCATACAACTACTTAAACGATGTGACCATAGGGTATAACCTCGGAAGGTTATTCCCTACCTACTATGGTCACCTAATGTATTTGGTCGGATCCTAATGATCGACCAAACTGGGTCGGGTTCGAGGGTATAGGCGATTTATTAGATCGCCTACCCTACGACCCTAGACAACGTGGTAATCAGTGGGCATAGTCCCAAGGACTATGACCAACGTGATTACACTCACGTTGCGAAGTTCAAACGAACTTCGCATTGACCATTACTGGTCAACGCTGAAAGTCAAACAAAGTTTGACTTTCTGACTCGAAAAGCAATAAAATAAGGAAAAGAACGAAAGAATACTTACGAAGGGTCCCCGAATGCTAACCTCGATTCAAAAATCTCAGGTATGAAACAATAGTTTCAACTTACAGTTTCTCAAATCAAAGTTCTTGTAAGTTTTGCATTGGGGTGATGGGGTATTTATAGTTTTCGGGTAACCGTTAGGATCGTTTCATGGAAAACGTGCCTTAATCCCATCCGTACAAGTGTCGGCAAGTTATGGTGACTAAAAATGGTCCTTATCATCTGACTAAGCAATTGGGAATGTGTGGGTGAGGATCAAACAGCTGCAATCTGCTGTTAAATGCAGTTAATCTGGTCTGATAGTGGGACGCGGGCCGCCTGAGGATGTTCAGAAACTGAGGCGGGCCGCCTAGCCCTTCTGATCAGAAAACAAGTTTCAGAAATTACAGTTTCAGTCCCTGCACGTGTTTAAGGCCATTTCCGACACTTCTAAGGCCCGTAAAGCCAACTTTAAGGCCCTAAAATGATGCCTAAACATTGTGGACATGAAACATGCTCAAAAATATGCCGGGTGTTGGTTCGTTTGGTCGTACGAACGTGATGTTCGCTTAATTACGACGGAATGCGCATAAGCGCGAAAAACGATCCAAATGACGCGACGAATGGATTTTTGACAAGCCAAACACTAAAGCATAATATAGTCATGCTTACATAAATTTTTGGATGTCCGGATGTATTCAGAACGTGAGTTATGCGTAAAAATGCAAACTTGTGCACTTTTTGACACTTTTAGTCCCTGAATGAACCAAAAGTTTATTTTAGCACACCGAACCCCTCAAAGCCTATTTCTAAGCTATGCAAACTTGGTCATGTTCCGGAATGTTCGTTACAGTTCAAATTGACATACTTTTGTAGTTTGTCAAGTTTAGTCCCTGTAAGCGAATTAACTTGTTTTTGCCATACCAAAGCCTTTAAAACTTATTTCTAAGTTATGTAAAGGTTATTTAAGGTATGTTAAGTATATGTTGATATTCTGGACTGTTTGTTGCATTAAACTGGTTATATTTACGCATCGGTGCGCGTATAACCTTCCAGAAAGCGATTTAGAGTTTGGAATTGAACAAAATTTGATATGTGCAAATGATACACATATTTTTACCAATCCCAAGTATGAAATATAATATTTCATTGGTTTGGTATTTGTTTGATGGCCGTGGAGGCACAGGTGTTACAGTCTCCCCTACTTTAGGAAATTTTGTCCCGAAATTTATTTAGAGGAAACTTGAGAGAGCTTGAAAACATGAAGTTGAAAAGATCGAACAATATTGATTAGGGTTCTGAACTTCTAGTAACCTTTAATAAAATCATGATTGCAATGTAAGAGGGATACTTATATACAAGTATATGAAGCGTCATTGGTGCGTCCACCGTACCTTTATTACATCGTTCTCATTTCGTTATTGTTGTCACTATCGGCTCTTACACATAATAAATCTCACTGGGTTTCTGTGCACTAAATTTCATAGTTATGTACGCGTCCATAATCAGACAATTCCATGCACAGTTCACACAGTCTATTTTATAGTGTGTAGGGGAAAACCAAATGAACAATCCTGTGATGAGTGTAACTAGACCGCCATAGAGTCCTTTAAATTAAATCAATAAATGATCTAAATAGACTAACAAGGAGTCTGTTCAGCTACATCACTAGATGTCGTTCTTTAACCAAATTGTGAATCAATCTTTTTGACTAGACCACTAAAAGGATCTCTTATGAAACATGGAGCGGTACTTATATAATCCAAGGGTCTTAACTATTACATAGAAGCCCATTAAGGATTGAAGGTAGTACCTTTTGAATATCCTGCTACGAATCCCTCATATGAAGATACGAAAGATTCTGCGAGGATTTGGATAACGAATATCCAGAGTATTAAAAACACAAAAATGCATAAAAGAAAACATAAGATGAATAAACACATAGTCACATAACCAAAAAATTGTTTGTTACTTTGTCTTGTTAATTGCGTACATGCATTTAAAGCACACTAGGAATCCATTCAGCGGATTTCATTTGGTACTTTAAACGTTATCAAGAATCTAACTATAAAGATAGAAAGATTTTTGAAGAGAAAATTCGATTTCGATTATAAAGAATCGAAATGTTCGAATTAAAGTACATAAGGAATCCAATTAAGGACTCTGATTTGAATGATGATTATCCACAAGGATCTAATTGTAAAGATAAAAAGATCCCATATGAATTTTAGAAGTTGAAGATGTTTTGAAACCTTGCACTGGATATGCTTAGGTCAAAACATGATGTAAAATGCTTATGAAGTTGAGATGCTTGATATGTCAAGGCGACATATGAAGCAGAATTTTGAAGGTTAAGTCAATGTATGAGGAAAATATTTTTGAAAACTATGCATGGGGTTCTTTTAAGAAAAATGTGTTTAACGTTTTTGAAACCTTATATATAATACATTTGAAATTATAGTAGGTGTACTAGGTAAGTATATTTATAAAAATGTTTTAAAATCATGCGAGATGAATTTTGAAATTATGTATAAGGTTTTTGAAAATATGAATGATGCTTTTCGAAATCATGCACTTGATGAGAAAATGTACTGTGTTAATATTGTTTTCAGACTATATGAAATATTTTGAAATTAGAAAGGTTGGTTTTGATAACATGGCCAATGTTTTTTTTGAAATATCATTGACAATGCATCAAGAAAAATTGTTTTCAAACTATATGAAATGTTTTGAGATCATGAAAATTGTGTTGAAATACTTGTACTGGGTATGTTGAAAAATAAAAACGTAATGGGTATGAGATTTGAAAATATCCTTAGTTATCCAACCAAGGATTCAAAGGTACTGATGTGCAAAAAGCACGATTACTCATAATTTCACTTTATTTCATGTACTTCGTTTCTTAGAATGAAACGAGTACTTTAAAATTTTCGAGGGAATCATGAGCGATCATTTGAAAGAGAGAATCACAGGAGTAGTTTGTAAGGAACATAGTTCCTTAATACAGGTATTATAGGGAAATGCCATAAACACATGTAATTATACTTGTATATCTGAATTGTGAACAACATCTTTTATTTATAAACAAACAGATTGTTTCACATTACTTGAAAACAAAAGAAACAAAGGCATAAGACAGCAACATCCTTGTTCAGCTGAATGCTCATCCGTGGGTCGGATTTGCATTAGCAAGCTTTAGGCATCGGTTTCTGTAGTGGGTCAGATCCCCACAATTGTAACAGGCACCAGGTGGGTAGTGTGGTCGTGCAGCTTGACCCTGTTGCTGAGCAAGAGGCTGAGCAACTTGTTGAGCCAGGTTCTGAACTGGGTGATTCGGATTAGCAGGGATGCGGCAGGTGTCAGCAAGATGACCGGATCTTCCGCAGTTGGTGCACTGACGACACTGGAGGTGTGGTTGATGATGGCCGTTACACCTGTTGCACAAAGGTGCATTGCCAAAATAAGGCTTCTTGGCTAGTGGTTGCGCAGGCTGATTTGGTGCAGCTTGGGCCTGTGCAGTAATGGCATAGTTTTGGGAAACCTTACGCTTCCTTGCCTTTGGTGCAGTCTTGACTTCTGCTTCCTTCAGTGGCTCTTGAGTGGCTTCATTGTCGAGACGAGAGGCTTCATTGTTGAGACGAGCCATGGCAATGCCTAAATCCACAGTCCTCTGAATCACTTCACCAATTTGCTGGACAAATTTGGCTGTTCGCTCGGGCATTTGACCAGTGCTGAGAGGAATAGACATTCTAGAAGAAGATGAAAGACAGAGGAAGAAGCAAGTGAAAGGTTATTGGGTAATCAATACAGAATGGTAACGAATGAAAATTGTGATCATTTGTTTATTACCTAAGGCAAACAAATGAGATGGTGACTAATCAAAGTAAATGGGTCAAAAATAATGTATCGCGAAGACATGCTCGCCTATAAGTGAACACTCATCCCAAGAATTCCCAGGTAAGCACAACTGGTCTCACGTCTGATGAGATGTATACGAAGTGCTTGCCTAGACAGAAAACCCAGAATACAGGCATTCACCCTTCCAGTTTGCACGTGTTCACATTATTTAAAACCCAAAACCTTGACGAGATTTTGAAAACTCAAAGGGGTTCAAAACCATATAACAGAGAGTTCAAAACCTAGTAATCAATCAACCTAGAACAGATGATTAGTTTTTAAAGCGGTTTTGAAATTTATGTTCTTGTTGTGGTTGTCGCCTAAGGATAGGTGACAGTAGTGTTTTATGACTAAACGCAAGTAAACTCGCGTTAGGGTCCTAAGAAGGTTACAGACTAGGTCAGAGCATTACTAATAACCTAATTCCCTATAACCATTGGCTCTGATACCATCTTTTCTGTCACACCCCGACCACGTAGAACATACAAAACGTGGCGGAAACATCGGGGAGTGTTGTAACAGAATTAATGTTTCACAACCATGGAAATTTAAGTTTCGTTTTATTGATTAAAAGTGTTACAATGTCTTAACAAACAAAGAAATACAACATAATTAACTAGTCTTGCATCTTTTATTGTCATTAAAGCCCAAGTCTGCCTATGTGTATCTTGATCATCTTATGCAACAGCTCCTGAAAAACACATGTGAAAATAGGTACGTCAGCATAAAAATGCCTGTGAGATACATAGGTTTTGTGAAAATAGGTTTCATGACTTATGTTTGAGAAAATGTTTAGTCATGAACCTTGTAATTTGCTTTGTCTTTGTAATTCATTGGAAAAACAATAAGTTCAGATGATACGTATAAATAAGAAAATAATGCATGGTTAAATGAATAACCATGTAAAAATGAGTTTGTATAAGTTAAGTTGCTTGTAAAACAATGTATTGTTGAAAAGTATGTTATTTGTATAAAATGTTATATGTATCAAACTGAAATGATTCAAATAACACTACGATATGTAATACCATACAAACACTTATATATAGGAAGTACCAGCGGCGTATCCACCATGCTTGTATCATATTACACACGCATCGTTACTTAATCACTTACTCAAACCAAACCAACAATGTAAAATGTTCATGTCTAATGTAAATCATGTAATGTATAACAAATGTCAAAAGTGTTTATGTGTCAAATGTAAACCATGTAATATGTAACCAAAAATGATATGTATGGCTAGTGAAAATGCATCAACTAAACCATAGATGAAATGCACAAAACAAAGCATTGAAGTAAAACTTGGTTTAAGTCAAAGTCATGTTTTGTGGAAATGCATGATCAATGTAAATCATGTAATATGTAACCGAAATAATCTGTATGGCTAGTGAAATGTATCAACTAAACCATATGCACAAGAACATAGTATTGAAGTAAAACTTGGTTTAAATCAAAGCTATGTTTTGTGTAAATGCATGATCAATGTAAATCATGTAATATGTAACCAAAATAATCTGTATGGCTAGTGAAACGTATCAACTAAACCATATGCACAAGAACATAGTATTGAAGTAAAACTCGGTTTAAATCAACGTTATGTTTTGTGTAAATGCATGCTATACTGATACGAACATCTATGCGGTGTTGTGAAAATGCATACATCCAAGCCTTGAGACTGAGGCGATAAACCCTTAAACCACTTAAAGGTTTATCTAACTTATGTATATCGAATTCGGTCATTCCTTTCATCCCCTTTCCCTGGGATGTCCGGAACGGGAGTTGTCAATTCCTATGGTACCACTACCTACTAACGAACGGCGTAGCTAATGTTAATGAATGTATTGTTCCATTGTAAACAACCCAAATGTCATAACAAAATGTAAGCATGTGATGAAAACGATGTACTAAGTATGCACGCAATGGACATACATAGCATAAAATGTAAATGTAAAACGATGTACTAAGTAATGCACGCAGTGGGCACACCTAGCATGAAATGTAATGAAATCATGTACTATAATGTACTAACGAATATAGCATGTATATGATGTGAAAACAGGAAAGCATGAAAGTAACAAGTAGACACATGTGTTCCACCCCAAAACAGTTTGGAAAACAGTAAAAGAGGGGTCTATGTACTCACTTGAGATTGCTCAGAAGTCCTTGAGTAACAACCAAACAATGCTAGAGATCGCGGATATCAAACGGCACCTAATATAGGTAACTATGTTAATTAACCGGACCTAGATCGGAAGATCGGGTAGCATTAGGGTTTGTAAACCAAACGAGTGTAGAGACTCGTTTCATTTAGTTTAACAAAGCCTACATACTAAATGAAACTTAACCTAAGTGTTTACGACCCATTACGACCCGTTTAGGTAGCTTATGCTACTTTAACGCGTCGTTCGCGTGAAACGCGTTCGGACCGCCTAACTAGTCCTATGACAAGTGTTATATGCCTAAACATGTTACATAATCAGTTATGTGACAAAAGTTTAGGTTACATATGCTTAATTACCAATTATACATGAAAAGGGTATTCTGGTAATTTACCTAAGGCATATAAACTACCTATCATACAACTACTTAAACGATGTGACCATAGGGTATAACCTCGGAAGGTTATTCCCTACCTACTATGGTCACCTAATGTATTTGGTCGGATCCTAATGATCGACCAAACTGGGTCGGGTTCGAGGGTATAGGCGATTTATTAGATCGCCTACCCTACGACCCTAGACAACGTGGTAATCAGTGGGCATAGTCCCAAGGGACTATGACCAACGTGATTACACTCACGTTGCGAAGTTCAAACGAACTTCGCATTGACCATTACTGGTCAACGCTGAAAGTCAAACAAAGTTTGACTTTCTGACTCGAAAAGCAATAAAATAAGGAAAAGAACGAAAGAATACTTACGAAGGGTCCCCGAATGCTAACCTCGATTCAAAAATCTCAGGTATGAAACAATAGTTTCAACTTACAGTTTCTCAAATCAAAGTTCTTGTAAGTTTTGCATTGGGGTGATGGGGTATTTATAGTTTTCGGGTAACCGTTAGGATCGTTTCATGGAAAACGTGCCTTAATCCCATCCGTACAAGTGTCGGCAAGTTATGGTGACTAAAAATGGTCCTTATCATCTGACTAAGCAATTGGGAATGTGTGGGTGAGGATCAAACAACTGCAATATGCTGTTAAATGCAGTTAATCTGGTCTGATAGTGGGACGCGGGCCGCCTGAGGATGTTCAGAAACTGAGGCGGGCCGCCTAGCCCTTCTGATCAGAAAACAAGTTTCAGAAATTACAGTTTCAGTCCCTGCACGTGTTTAAGGCCATTTCCGACACTTCTAAGGCCCGTAAAGCCAACTTTAAGGCCCTAAAATGATGCCTAAACATTGTGGACATGAAACATGCTCAAAAATATGCCCGGTGTTGGTTCGTTTGGTCGTACGAACGTGATGTTCGCTTAATTACGACGGAATGCGCATAAGCGCGAAAAACGATCCAAATGACGCGACGAATGGATTTTTGACAAGCCAAACACTAAAGCATAATATAGTCATGCTTACATAAATTTTTGGATGTCCGGATGTATTCAGAACGTGAGTTATGCGTAAAAATACAAACTTGTGCACTTTTTGACACTTTTAGTCCCTGAATGAACCAAAAGTTTATTTTAGCACACCAAACCCCTCAAAGCCTATTTCTAAGCTATGTAAAGGATATTTAAGGTGTGTTTAACTTATGGTCATGTTCCGGAATGTTCGTTACAGTTCAAATTGACATACTTTCGCAGTTTGTCATGTTTAGTCCCTGTAAGCGAATTAACTTGTTTTTGCCATACCAAAGCCTTTAAAAATTATTTCTAAGTTATGTAAAGGTTATTTAAGGTATGTTAAGTATATGTTGATATTCCGGACTGTTTGTTGCATTAAACTGGTTATATTTACGCATCGGTGCGCGTATAACCTTCCAGAAAGCGATTTAGAGTTTGGAATTGAACAAAATTTGATATGTGCAAATGATACACATATTTTTACCAATCCCAAGTATGAAATATAATATTTCATTGGTTTGGTATTTGTTTGATGGCCGTGGAGGCACAGGTGTTACATAATGGTAGTGCATTATGGATAGTATGATAGATGAAAGGGAAAGTGTATTCAATGTAGTGTACCAAAACACCTTATTTTATGTTGATACATATAGATGCACATGTGCATTTCTAATATTGGTAATGTAGAAAGTATTGTATTACATATGGTACTGTAAATGAAAGTGCAATTGTCTAATATTTGTAATGAATTACGAAATTTGTCAAAGAAATGACAAAAATGCACATGTGCATGTTTGTGTATTATGGATGGAATGATAGATGAAAGAGAAAGTGTATTCAAAGTAGTGTACCAAAACACCTTATTTCATGTTGATACATATAGATGCACATGTGCATTTCTAATATTGTTAACGTAAAAAGTAGTGTATTACACGTGGTAGTGTAAATGAAAGTGCAATTGTCAAATATTTGTGATAAATTACGGAATTTGTCAAAAAAATGATACATATGCACATCTGCATAGAGAAACTGTTACTCGATTTTTTTTTGAATTAGCAACGAAATATAGCGATTTTTCCAACAAAATAGTAAAAAAATGGGTGTTTTTTAGATTTTTTAGGTATTACTGTTTGTGTTCACACTGGTTCTCGCAATAAAAGGTGGTTCCTAACGAATCCTTCTCCTATATATATATATATATATATATATATATATGAATGACAATTAAATGAACAAACTACCAACACAATAATAACATTAAAGTTGTTCTAATATAACAAATGAATACATACCTAGAATTCAAGATGAATGACGGGTAGTCCGTAGGATGACCCGTAAGTGTTATAAATGATAATTTAATCCCGCATTTATCCATGTATTTATCTTGAATTAGATAACTACGGTTGCTTATGTTTCAGGTATGTTTGGGGCTCTCAATGTGTGAAAATGCAGCTTCGGATGGAAGTCGGTTGAAGTTGGGGATTCATGTGGCTGATTGAAGAACAAAGAATAGAACTCCAGCCTCTACCGTAGCTTACGGTGGCTATCGTAAGCTACGGTAGCCCCCAGTTGCAGTTTTTTCCACCGTAACACAGTACAACCCACCGTATGATCCTGAAAGCTACCGTAAGCTACGCTAGCTACCGTAGCTTACGGTAGACCCTGAGCCAGAATGTAACTCCCATCTTAATTAGGCTATTAGTGGAGACTTTTGAGGGGCACAATCATTATTCCGTTTTGGGGAGACAGCTAGGGGCGAATTTGGCTTGTGTTCTTGAGTTCTTGACAATTCTAAACATTCGGTTTGTGTTTTTGATTCGTATGAACATTAAACATGATGTTATGATGATACACCGAGCTATGAGAGGCTAAACTTGTTGGTGATCATCCTAGGTGGAAGGTTTGTTTGAGACTCTTATGTTTTTGCCTAAATTTATAGAATAATGAACTTGCAATGTTTGTTTAGTTTGTTATGGTGTGTGGATGTTTGTTTGTAAATTATTAAATTGTGTTTGATCATAGTCTAAGCCATACGATCTTGGTGCTATTGGGAATCGAGATATCATGGGAGGGATTAGGTTTAGATATTGATTAATTGGTAATCGGGTAACAACCTCGCATTCTAGTAATCCAAGTACTTAGTTTCCTTTTATCACAAACAAGTAACTCCATACGAGCCATGTCTATGTGGTCCTTTCTAGTTGGGCATAAACACTAGTGTCGATTAAAACCGAAAACCTAGGATGGTTACTCTTTCTTAATCTATTTACAAAACCCAATACTTGATATGCAATCTAGTTTAGTTTAATTCAGCTACTTAAAACCAATCAACCAAAACTTTGAATGTACATTTCTGCAATTTAGTTTAAACTTAGTCTTTTAGTAAAGCTATATAGATAATGCATTTTCAACAAACTCCCTGTGTTCGATACCCACTTATCGCTAGCTATTTAGTAGTATTTTCCATCCATAGTTGTAACACCCCAAAAATATTAGACTATATATGTGTGTGAACATGTATGATTACTAATATTGATAATAAATAGTGAAAATAAAACTAGGAATAATTAACCTAGTTAAATTTACGTTATAAAAAGATGGGGATTAACGGATTTTAACTACTTTACACATCTGGGAAACTAGAGGGGCTAAAACCGACATTCTTGAAAGATCTTTTATTAAAACAAGATAAGGTTAAAACACACACTTGGTGTGTGTAACCTTCTGGTCGACCAAAACAGAGCAAAACAAGAGCTCTTGTTCTTCAAAACCCTAATATCAAATTCCTTCAAGAATCAGAGAAGAAATCACGTTAGGAATCGAATTCAAGTGATATTTGTGATCACTATACTTAGGAGATCACAAGGTATGTTTAAAATTTATCTTTGGTGATGTTTGATTTTTCATAAATTTTCATAAGTGAAGGAATGATTGATGTTATGAAAAAATTAGGATGATTTCAAGTCGAGGAACAAGCCCTAGATAAGATGTTGATGAATATTATGTCATAACCTAGTGATTTCAAGATTTATCATATATGTAGTACATGGGTTTTTGAGTAAAAGGATGAACACTTGGATAATAGTTATAAATTGGTGTTATTTGATAGTTAGGACACAATTCTAGATGTTCTTTGTGTATATGAAACATCTAATTTGGAATATGATGATTTATCATGGTTAAAAATATTAATCATGAACATGTAAGTACTAGTATACTAATTTCGCCCACAAGGTGTTCGACAAAATGCTTAAATGAATTTAAAATAAGTGAGAAATATGAAAGAATCACTTAATTGATTAGCTAGAAGCATTATGTGTCGAATCTTGAAATATGAATTCTAAGCCATATGCTCGAATTAAATTCTATAGGGAAATTGGGTGGATCGTCAAGTAGTCAAGGCGGAACAGAGAGTCGTTTGAAAGAAAATCTTTAAAGGTACGTGGCTATGCGCTTCGTAGATTTCGTTATTAAATTACGTCAATTGTTATTGAATGATAAATGTGTCGTTATGAAGTTTGAAGAGTTTCAAAACGGTGGATCCGTATGGACAAAACGAACAAAATTTATAAGAGTTTGAAGTTAAGATAATAAAAGTGATGGATTTCACTATAATAGTCAAACGGGTCAAGTTGACTCAAGTGGTGATTGTTTGGTAATATAAAGCGACGGATGTCGTTAAGGAAACCAAACAGGTCAAAACAACCAAAGAAATGAACTTTGGTAAAATAATGCGATGGATGTCGTTAGGAAAGTGAAACGGGTCAAATTGTTGTCTTGATGTGAACAGGGAAGGTCGCATAATAAAAAGACTTCAAATCCATGCCCGGATTCTTGAATAATTTTGTGTTATAGCCGTTAGCCGAAAATGGTTATCGATGAGTATAAGTCATAAACTCAGGTTTGAGTATGACTAACAAAATAGCGAATTCAATTTATAGGATTCATGATACATGCGTATAACTAGTTAAAATTGAATGGGTTGAATAAAGTACATATACATAGATAACGACGTATACATTTCCTGTATAATGCTCCGTAACTATGTACATGTCATATATGTAATTCTCTTAAAAGATTGAAGGTCAAAAACCAAAAGTAATGTTCCTAAATTGGAACGGGTCGAATAATTTGGAATTTATTATAATGCCGAGAGCATAATTTTAAGGATTTTGTAAAGTCAGCTGTCGGGTTTTGAGCTCATGTTAAAAAGGGTTGAATTACGGTCACGTAGGAAGAAACGTGACCCGATTCGGACTAAAAACGAAGAAGTTATGATGTTTTTCGTATAAGTTAGTTTGGCTGGGAAATATGTAGCTTTTGATACAAAATCGCTAGAAAAACATAGGCGTCGCGCCATGCGACAGAGACTAGCCAAACTGTCGCGTCACGCGAGGGTTCTTGCGGCCCGCGACGGCTTCTACCATCCTGGTCGCGCCCCGCGAGGAAGCAAAACGGCTAGAATGTTGTTGTTGTTATGTGTTTTAACATCACGAACTCATTTAATTAAGTTTTAACTATCATAAACTAACCGTTTTGGTGTTTTTGATTGTAGGTAACTTTATGAAATAGACGGATGGCGATCAAGCTTATAAACGAACCGAATACACACAGGGTTAAAGCTTCCGCAACTAAATCAAATTTTGTTACTACACTCCTTGGGGTTGTTTTGTCCAACTATATAAATCTAGAACTTATATTTTGCAAGTAAGCATAAATTAGTGACATAGAATGTTCTAGAAACTTCTTAAACTCGGTTTTAAGGTTATGGAACATATGTAAATGTTGTGGTATAAATGTTGATTTTAAAATCGGCACTTGAATGTGATATATAAGTTATATGAATTTATTAAATGATGAAAAAAGGGTCTTCCAAGTTGGTATCAGAGCCTCGTTAAGACAAAGTGTGTTCGATTCAAAGCTTGATCAAGACATCTGGTAAGAATTACTTATAAATGAGTTTAGAAGTATATATTCAAATGTTGTAAAATATGTGAAAAGTTTATGGGAGGAGCGAATTATTACGCTCGAACCCGGGAAATACACTAAGTAAGAAAGGTGAGGCAAGTTATATACTTGACCAAACCGAAAAAGGAATAACACATCACTTATGATTAAGTGTGTGATATAAATTTCCATATAACGAAATGGAAATGAATTAAATAGTTATTGATTAACTATTATGGATGTTTCAATTAAAGAAATGTCTGGAGTAACCGGAGATGATTCGACATCTCACATTACTGAACAAATGAAAGTTAAGATTTTCGAGGAAGTCGGAAAGGCTTTAGAAAATAGTCTGTCGCAGTTTATCGATAGATTACAAACCACAATCGTGCCCATGGTGGACGATATGATGACCGAATTGAAAGATAGTCTCTTACAAGAAAGAGATGAAAAGAGGGTATTGGATGTGAATCTAAGTCCTGTAAAGAAATAAAAGTCTAATAAAGCTCCTAAGAAATGTCACACCCCGACCACGTAAAACATCAAATCGTGGCGGAAACGTCGGGGAGTGTTGTAACAGAATTAATTGTTTCACAACCATGGAAATTAAAGTTACGTTTTATTTATCAAACAAGAGAGTTACATTGTCTTAAAACGAGAAACAAAGAGTACATAACATAAATTAACTAGTTCTTGCTTCATTTTAAGTCACTAAGGCACAGGTCCGCCTAAGTGTGTCTCGATCATCCTATGCAACAGCTCCTGAAAACACATGTGAAAATAGGTACGTCAGCATAAAAATGCCTGTGAGATACATAGGTTTTGTGAAAATAGGATTCATGACTTAGGTTTAAGAAAATGTTTAATAAAAATTTAGTCATGAACCTTGTAAATTGTTTTGTTTTGTAAATCCTTTGAAAAGCGGTAAGCTCAGATGATATGTATAAATGAAAGAATAATATATATGGTTAAATGAATAACCAAGTAAATGAGTTGTATAAACTAACTGTTTTGTAAACCAAAGTCTTGTGAAAAACATGTTGCTTGTGTAAAATGTATAAATCCAAATTGAATGATTTAAATAACGCTATGATATGTAGTATAATACATGCACTTATATATAGGAAGTACCAACGGCGTATCCACCATGCTTGTATCATACTACTCACATCTCGTTACTTAAGTCACTTAAACAAACCACCAATTTATAAAGTCTATGTTTAAACCCATTGTCAAAAAGTCCTTGTATAAACCATATCAAATGTTAAAAGTCCAAGTGTAGTCAAGTAATGTGTAACAAATGTTATGTATGGTAATCAGTAGGTATAGTCACTAGGGACTATAACCATCGTGATTATGCTCACGTTATGAAGTTTAAATGAACTTTGCATTGACCATAAACTGGTCAAAGCAGAAAGTCAAACGCAGTTTGACTTTAACGATAAAAACGAACGAAAAGAACGAAAGAATACTTACAGAAGGTCCCCGCAAGCTCTTGATCTGATTTACTCTCAGGTATGAAGCATAAACTTCAACTTAGAGAGCCAAAATCAGATTCAAGTGTGAGTTTGCAAGGAAATGAAGGTGGGTATTTATAGGAATTCAAGAACCGTTAAGATCGTTCATCGAAAACTGAGCTTTGATCTGGACCTTACATGTGTGCCCATGGTTTTCTAAAACCATGGGAGCCCCTAATAATGGACTAAGTTCATTGAATACCAGTCCATGGTTTTGCAAAACCATGGGTTAAAACCATCAACACTTCAAAATGGACTAGGTTCATTGAATCTGGTCAGAAATTTCAAAAATGGTCCATGCACTTGTAAAACTTGATTTTTTTTGCACTTTTAAGCCCCGTTAACCCCATTTCAAGGCTCTAAGATAAAGTTAAAGTATAGGGAACTCAAAACATGCTCAAAAGTATCTCGGATGTCGGTTCGTTTGGTCGTACGGTTGCTTTATTCGCTTAATTACGACGGAAGTCATAACAAACGAAAAAAAAAAAAAAACGATCCAAATTAAGCGACGAATGGAATTTTATCATGCCAAACACTAAAATAAAATATTTTAATGCTTACATAAACTTTTGGATGTCCGGATGTATTCAGAACGTAAGTTATGCGCGAAAATGCAAACTTATGCACTTTTTTGACGCTTTTAGTCCTTGAATGAGCATAAAGTTTATTTTAGCACACCGAACCCCTCAAAGCCTATTTCTAAGCTATGTAAAGGATATTTAGGGTGTTTTTAACTTATGATCATGTTCCGGAATGTTCATTACAGTTCAAATTGGCATACTTTCGTAGTTTGTCGAATTTAGTCCCTGTAAGCGAATTTACTTGATTTTGCCATACCAAAGCTTTCAAAACTTAGTTCTAAGTTATGTAAGGATTATTTAAGGTATGTTAAGAATATGTTGATGTTCCGGAGTGTTTGTCGCGTTAAACTGATTATGTTTACACACCAGTTTGCGTATAACTTTCCAGAAAGCGATATAGAGTTTGAAATTGAATAAAAATCAAAACATGAAAGATGTTGAACATAAACAACCATTGGGATTAAATAGAATTGTTTTATTGATAACTGAACTGTTTACAATGATTATAAACACAGGTGTCACAGTCTCCCCTACTTGTGGAAATTTCGTCCCGAAATTTATTTAGAGGAAACTCGTGGGAATAGATGTGGATACTTCGCCTTCATTTGATCTTCACGTTCCCAAGTAAACTCAGGTCCACGCTTAGACTCCCAGCGAACTTTGACCAATGGAATGCGCTTTCGTTTGAGCACTTGACTTCACGTTCCATGATTTCCACAGGTTTCTCAACAAAATGCATCGTGTTATCCACACGAATTTCATCAAGCGGTATGTGTAGGTTCTCATCAGCAAGACACTTCTTGAGATTGGACACGTGATAGGTTGGATGAACATTTCCAAGTTCAGGAGGTAACTCAAGTCTGTAGGCTACCTTACCGATTCTTTCAACGATCTTGAATGGTCCAACGTATCTAGGTGCAAGTTTTCCTTTCTTTCCAAATCTGATCACACCTTTCCAAGGTGAGACCTTAAGTAATACTCGATCACCGACTTGAAATTCCAAGGGCTTGCGTCGTTGGTCCGCGTAACTCTTTTGACGGCTTCTAGCTGTCTGAAGGTTATCACGAACTTTCTTAACCTTATCAGTTGTCTCTAAAATGAGGGCAGGTCCAGTAAGTTGAGCCTCACCGATCTCATTCCAGCAGACTGGTGAACGACATTTTCGACCATAGAGAGCTTCGAAAGGAGCCATGTTGATGCTGGAGTGATAACTGTTGTTGTAGGAGAATTCAATTAACGGAAGATGTGAATCCCAACTACCACCAAAATCGATCACACAAGCTCTAAGCATATCCTCCAGAGTCTGGATTGTTCTTTCAGATTGACCATCCGTTTGCGGATGATAAGCTGTGCTCAGATTGAGTTGGGTCCCCATAGCAGATTGCATGGTTCTCCAAAAATGAGAAGTGAAGTGAGCATCTATGTCAGAAATGATGTTCAAAGGAACACCATGTCGAGATACAATTTCATCCACATAGATTTTAGCAAGTTTGTCAGCAGAAAAATCCTCACAGATTGGCAAGAAATGCGCTGACTTAGTAAGACGATCAACAACTACCCAGATGGCATCATGACCTTTCTTTGTGCGCGGAATTTTGGTAACCAGATCCATAGCAATGTTTTCCCATTTCCAAACTGGGATCTCTGGTTGCTCCAATAAACCGGAAGGATGTTGATGTTCAGCCTTAACCTTAAGACAAGTAAGGCATTTTGATACATATAAGGCAATGCCTTTCTTCATACCAGGCCACCAATACTGAATACGAAGATCCTTATACATCTTATCTGAGCCAGGATGAATAGAATAACGAGACTTATGGGCTTCATCCATAAGCAAGGTGCGAAGATCATCTTGGCTTGGGACCCACAAGCGGTCCATGAAGTAATACGATCCATTGTCCTTTAGTTCAAGATCAGGTGTTATGTGATAGGGAAACTCCTTACCCATCAAACCTTGTGAAACACAAGTGTGTTGAGCCTGAGAGATGCGGGTTTGGATATCAGATCTGGCTTGAATATCAGATTGAACACGAACACAATGGAGCTTAGTACGTTCCTTACGACTCAAAGCATCGGCTACGACATTCGCCTTACCAGGATGGTAGCGAATTTCGCAGTCATAGTCGTTTAGAAGCTCAACCCAACGTCGTTGCCTCATGTTGAGTTCTTTCTGATTGAAGATATGCTGAAGACTTTTGTGGTCCGTGAAAACCACACATTTTGTACCGTACAAATAGTGTCTCCAGATCTTAAGAGCGAAGACAACTGCACCTAACTCAAGATCATAAGTGGTGTAGTTTTTCTCATGTATCTTCAACTGCCTCGATGCATATGCTATGACTTTGTTACTTTGCATGAGAACACAGCCAAGACCCAAGTTTGATGCATCACAATACATGACAAAATCATCATTACCCTTAGGCAATGATAGAATAGGCGCATTACAAAGCTTCTGCTTCAAGTTTTGAAAAGCTTCCTCTTGTTTGAATCCCCAATCAAAGGGTTTGTTCTTCTGAGTTAGAGCAGTTAGAGGAACTGCAATCTTTGAGAAATTTTCAATGAAGCGGCGATAATAACCCGCCAGACCAAGAAAAGAACGAACTTCAGTAGGAGTAGTAGGCGTATCCCAATCCTTAATCGCACTGATCTTGGAGGGATCTACATGAATACCTTGTTCGTTGAAAATATGTCCTAAAAATTGAACTTCCTTAAGCCAGAATTCACACTTGGAGAATTTGGCGAAAAGTTGCTCTTTCTTTAGGAGTTCCAGAGTAAGACGAAGATGTTGCTCGTGATCAGCTCGCGTCTTAGAATTAATCAAGATGTCATCAATAAAATCGATGATGAACTTATTTAAATAAGGCCTGCAGACCCTATTCATTAAGTCCATGAAAACAGCAGGAACATTTGTCAAACCGAAAGGCATAACTGTGAACTCATAATGCCCATAACGAGTGCGGAACGCTGTCTTGGGAATATCTTCTTCATGCACACGAAGTTGATGATACCCAGAAAGCAGATCAATCTTCGAAAAATAAGAAGCGCCCTGCAACTGATCAAAGAGATCATCAATGCGAGGTAGGGGATATCGATTATTGATGGTATGCTTGTTAAGCTCATGATAATCGATACACATCCTAAAAGATCCATCCTTCTTCTTGACAAAAAGAATGGGAGCACCCCAAGGTGAAAAGCTAGGACGGATAAAACCTTTTTCAGAGAGCTCTTGAAGCTTCTTAGACAACTCTTGCATCTCAAATGGTGCAAGATGATATGGAGCTCTTGCAATGGGATTTGCACCAGGTACGAGATCAATACGGAACTCGACTTGGCGTGCTGGGGGTAAACCAGGTAACTCTTCAGGGAAAACTTCAGGATAATCCCGAACAACATGAATATCTTGAATAGACTTACCCTTGCCTTTATCTGCAGTAACATGTGCCAAGAAGGCCACATAATTCTTTCGCAGATACTTCCGAGCCTGAGTACAGGACATGAGCTTGAGGCAACTAGCAGGTTTCTCACCACGAACCTGTAGGATCTCACCTGTCGAAAGTGGCACACGAACGATCTTCTCGAAACAAACTACCTCTGCATGATGCTTGGCTAACCAATCCATACCCACTATAACGTCGAAGCTTCCAAGTTGCATTGGCGTGAGGTCGATTGGAAAATGATGGTTATTAAGGTTCAACTGGCAGTTGCGAAGAACAGAATCAAGAACAATGGGTTCACCACTAGCAACTTCTACTGTCAAGGGTTTTCCTAGTTTCGTTCTAGACATGCGAAGCAATGGCTCAAAAGATAATGACACAAAACTCTTATCGGCACCCGAATAAAAAAGAACAGATGCAGGCTGATTATTAACAAAGAATGTACCATTGACCACATTATTGTCTGCTTGCGCCTCTTGTGCATTCATGTTGAAGATTCGACCTCGAGCCTGAGCCTGATTCTGATTTGGATTTGGATTTACGTTAGCTAGTCTTGGACACCAGTTTCTGTAGTGGGTCAGATCCCCACAATTGTAGCACGAACCAGGAGGAAAATGAGGTCGTGCAGCTTGACCTTGTTGCTGAGCAAGAGGTTGAGCAACTTGTGGAGCTTGGTTCTGAACTGCCTGATTCTGGTTGACAGGAATGCGGCATGTAGTGGCAAGATGACCATTTCTTCCACAGTTAGTGCAATGATGACATTGGAGATGTGGTAGGTGATGGCCGTTACACCTGTTGCACAAAGGTGAATTGCCAAGATAAGGCCTCTTGGCGGGTGGTTGCGCAGGCTGATTTGGTGCAGCTTGAGCTTGTGCAGTAACGGCATAGTTTTGGGAAGCCTTCCGCTTCCTAGACCCCTTTGAGGAACCAGAATCCTTTCCCTTCTTGTTTTTACCTTTCTTGCTATCCTCTTTGTCAGACACCTGCTTCTTACCTTTGTCACCCTTTTTATGCAGCTTTCCCTTTCGAACCTGCGACTCAGTCAATGTTGCTGCTAACTCGATCGCCTGACGGACTGTGGTAGGGTTACTACCAGTAATGATGTCTTGCACTGAGTCAGGTAGACCATCGATGTACCTTTCGATAGCCTTGTCGAGTGGGGTAACCATTGTTGGGCATAACAAGCTCAGCTCCTCATACCTATCAGTATACGCCCGGTGCTCGCCACTGTCTTGCTTCAAATCGTCAAATTCCCTTTCTAAAGCCCTCTGTTCATGACGAGGACAGAACTCCTTCATCATAAGGGCCCTAAGTTCGGCCCAAGTTTGTGCTAAAGCAACCTCAGCACCACGGTCTCTCATAACCCCGTTCCACCATGTAAGAGCCCTCTTCTGGAACACACTGGAAGCAAACTCGACCTTGCGATTATCAGGACACTGAACGTGGTGAAACGTACTCTCAGTGCTCTCGAACCATTGTAGGAGCCCAGTTGCTCCTTCAGTACCACTAAACTTGAGTGGCTTAGCCGAATTGAAACTCTTGAAATTGCATGGAGCATGATTGTTGTTGTTGGCTTGGTTCATTTGAGCAATAAGATTTGGGAAAGCAGCACCCATCTGCTGCGCGATGATTTCTGCCAGTTCGGCATTTGTTATCTGATTGTCGCGTCGAGGAGGCATTCTAAAAGAGGAAACATGAAAGGAAACGAGTGAGATGTTTGGATGAAAAGAATGAGATGATACAAAAAATGACAATAGCAAAGATGGTGGTCATTTGTTCGTTACCACAAGGCAAACAAACGACACATTGTGACTAATCAAAGTAAATGGGTCAAAAATAATGTATCGCGAAGACATGCTCGCCTATAAGTGAACACTCACCCCAAGAGTTCCTAGGTAAGAGTGACTTGTCCGATTATGTGGATTTGTACGAACACTCTAGCCTTAGACAGAAAACCCAGGGTACAGGCATTCACCCTTCCAGTTTGCACGTGTTCCCACGATTTGGGACCCAAAACTTTGACGAGATTTTGAAAATTCAAAGGGGTTCAAAACCTTGTAACAGAGGGTTCAAAACCTTACTATAGAGGGTTCAAAACCTAGTAATCAATCATCCAAGAACAGATGATTAATTTTCAAAGCGGATTCAGAATTGATGTTCTCATTGTGGTTATCACCTAAGGATAGGTGAAGTGCATGTTTTAAGATCTAAACACAAGATAACTTGTGTTGGGGTCCTAGAAAGGTTATAGTCTAGGTCAAAGCATTACTAATAACCTAATTCCCTATAACCATTGGCTCTGATACCAACTTTTCTGTCACACCCCGACCACGTAAAACATTAAATCGTGGCGGAAACGTCGGGGAGTGTTGTAACAGAATTAATTGTTTCACAACCATGGAAATTAAAGTTACGTTTTATTTATCAAACAAGAGAGTTACATTGTCTTAAAACGAGAAACAAAGAGTACATAACATAAATTAACTAGTTCTTGCTTCATTTTAAGTCACTAAGGCACAGTTCCGCCTAATTGTATCTCGATCATCCTATGCAACAGCTTCTGAAAACACATGTGAAAATAGGTACGTCAGCATAAAAATGCCTGTGAGATACATAGGTTTTGTGAAAATAGGATTCATGACTTAGGTTTAAGAAAATGTTTAATAAAAATTTAGTCATGAACCTTGTAAATTGTTTTGTTTTGTAAATCCTTTGAAAAGTGGTAAGCTCAGATGATATGTATAAATGAAAGAATAATATATATGGTTAAATGAATAACCAAGTAAATGAGTTGTATAAACTAACTGTTTTGTAAACCAAAGTCTTGTGAAAAACATGTTGCTTGTGTAAAATGTATAAATCCAAATTGAATTATTTAAATAACGCTATGATATGTAGTATAATACATGCACTTATATATAGGAAGTACCAGCGGCGTATCCACCATGCTTGTATCATACTACTCACATCTCCTTACTTAAGTCACTTAAACAAACCACCAATTTATAAAGTCTATGTTTAAACCCATTGTCAAAAAGTCCTTGTATAAACCATATCAAATGTTAAAAGTCCAAGTGTAGTCAAGTAATGTGTAACAAATGTTATGTATGGTAAGTGATGTGTTGTTACATAAACCAAATGTAAAAATGTACAAAACAAAGTATTTTGAATATATCAAAAAGTTATGTTTTGCAAAGTAGATGCATGTTTTATTGATACAAACACTTATGTGGTAAGTTAACGCATACATTCAAGCCTTGAGACAGACGGATAACCCTAAGTCAAGGTTATCAAAAGAAATGTTTTCGGATTCAGTCATTCCTTACACCCAAACAAACCTAGGATGTCAGGAACGGGATTTGTCATGTCCTATGGTACCACTACTTACTACCTAGCGGTGTAGCTAATGTTAATGAACCTATATAAGTCCCGTTTGTACAAACCAAATGTTATACCAAATGTAAATGTGTTATATGAAAACAATGTATTAAGTATGATAAGTTAACATACAAAGCAGAAAAGTCATGTAAATCAATGTGCTAGCATGCTCAGTCAACATACATAGCAGAAATGTAAAGTAAAACAATGTACTAAGTATGCTCAGTCAACATACATAGCAAGACAATGTAATGTAGATCATGTACTATAAGTGTACTAATGAACATAGCAAGTATATGATGTGAAAACAGGAAAAGCATGAAAGTAACAAGTAGGCACATGTGTTTCACCCCAAAACAGTTTGAAAACAGTAAAGGAGGGTTCCATGTACTCACTTGAGATTGCTTAGAAGTCCTAGGATAACCACCAAGCAAGGCTAGAAGATCACGGAATCAAACGACACCTAATACAGGTAACTACATTAATAAACGGACCTAAATCGGAGGATCAGATAGAATGAGGGTTCGTAAACTAAACGAGCATGGGAACTCGTGTAGTATGGTTTAACAAAGCCTACATACTAAAATGAAACCTAACCTAAGTGCTTACGACCCATTACGACCCGTTTAGGTAGCTTATGCTACTTTAACGCGTCGTTTGCGTAACACGCGTTCGGAATGCCTAACTAGTCCTATGATAAGTAAAATATGCCTTAACATGTTTAATTATGTTACATAATTAGTTACGTGACAAAATTTTGGGTTACATATGCTTAATTACCAATTACGCATGAAAAGGGTATTTTGGTAATTTACCTATGGCATATAAACTACTTATCATACAACTACCTAAAATAGGTGACCATAAGGTATAACCTTGGAAGGTTATTCCCTATGCTACTATGGTCACTAAACATGTTTGGTCGAATCCTAATAATCAACCAAATGGGTCGTGTTCGAAAGTCTAAGCGGGTGTTTAGTCCGCTTGACTTACGACTCTACACAAGCACTAATCTAAAAAGTGACGAGCTAAACATGCTAGAACATGTTTAGTTAAGTTAGAAAACAGGTTTTGATATCAAAACAAACGGTCTTGATATCCTAGAGTAGTTTGGTTACAAAATACGCGTAAATGCGCATTTTGGCAGAAACTACGACTCGTCACTGAGCCTAGATAACATGGTAATCAGTAGGTATAGTCACTAGGGACTATAACCATCATGATTACACTCACGTTATGAAGTTTAAACGAACTTTTCATTGACCATAAACTGGTCAAAGCAGAAAGTCAAACGCAGTTTGACTTTAACGATAAAAACGAACGAAAAGAACGAAAGAATACTTACAGAAGGTCCCCGCAAGCTCTTGATCTGATTTACTCTCAGGTATGAAGCATAAACTTCAACTTAGAGAGCCAAAATCAGATTCAAGTGTGAGTTTGCAAGGAAATGAAGGTGGGTATTTATAGGAATTCAAGAACCGTTAAGATCGTTCATCAAAAACTGAGCTTTGATCTGGACCTTACATGTTTGCCCATGGTTTTCTAAAACCATGGGAGCCCCTTATAATGGACTAGGTTCATTGAATACCAGCCCATGTTTTTGCAAAACCATGGGTTAAAACCATCAACACTTCAAAATGAACTAGGTTCATTGAATCTGGTCAGAAATTTCAAAAATGGTCCCTGCACTTGTAAAACTTGATTTTTTTGCACTTTTAAGCCCCGTTAACCCCATTTAAAGGCTCTAAAATAAAGTTAAAGTATAGGGAACTCAAAAAATGCTCAAAAGTATCTCGGATGTCGGTTCGTTTGGTCGTACGGTTGCGTTATTCGCTTAATTACGACGGAAGTCATAACGAACGCAAAAAAACGATCCAAATTAAGCGACGAATGGAATTTTATCATGCCAAACACTAAAATAAAATATTTTAATGCTTACATAAATTTTTGGATGTCCGGATGTATTCAGAACGTAAGTTATGCGCGAAAATGCAAACTTATGCACTTTTTTGACGCTTTTAGTCCCTGAATGAGCATAAAGTTTATTTTAGTACACCAAACCCCTCAAAGCCTATTTCTAAGCTATGTAAAGGATATTTAGGGTGTGTTTAACTTATGATCATGTTCCAGAATGTTCATTACAGTTCAAATTGGCATACTTTCGTAGTTTGTCAAATTTAGTCCTTGTAAGCGAATTAACTTGATTTTGCCATACCAAAGCCTTCAAAACTTATTTCTAAGTTATGTAAGGATTATTTAAGGTATGTTAAGAATATGTTGATGTTCTGGAGTGTTTGTCGCATTAAACTGATTATGTTTACACACCAGTTTGCGTATAACTTTCTAGAAAGCGATATAGAGTTTGAAATTGAATAAAAATCAAAACATGAAAGATGTTGAACATAAACAACCATTGGGATTAAATAGAATTGTTTTATTGATAACTGAACTGTTTACATTGATTACAAACACAGGTGTCACAAGAAAGGAGTTACAAAAGGGGGTGACATCAGTGTAAAATATGTGGAAAATTTCACAAGGGTAAATGCTATAAGCCGGGATATTAGAAGTCTGATGCCGAGAAGTCGAGGGCAAGGTCGTTCCACATGATAGCCACAGAGGCTAAAGCTAAACCTGATGTCGTTTCAGGTATATTCTTGTAAATTCAATTTCAGCACGAATGCAAATTGTTACGGGTGCAAATAAATCTTTTGTTTTATATCGATTTATTCAACACCCTATATTCACGTTAATGAAATTACCTATGCTTCTAAAAGTAGATAGGTAATAATAAAAAGTTTTATTGTTTGTAATATGTGTTGAAACTGCGAATTGAGTATTGACAATGAAGAATACTTCGTAGATCTAATTCCCATGTCAATGGGAAAATTTCAAGTGGTAATCGGGATGGATTGACTAACTCGATATCACGCAAAGTAACATACAACTGTAAGGAGATATAACTAATATCTTCGAGCGGAAAACTTGTTACTATTTACTGGGAGAAAAGTTGCAGTCCCCTAATTTGCATATTTATTTAAGCTTATAAGCTTGTACAACATGGATGTAAGGCTTATCTGGCTTACATACATGATTTGACTAAAGAATCTTTAGAAATTAAAGACATACTAGTTGTAAGGAATTGAGAAGATGTGTTCTCGGAAGATCTATCGAGGATATCACCTGAACGTGAGGTGGAGTTTAACATCGAATTAGTTCCGGGCGCGAAATCGGTAGCCAAATCTCCGTAATGATTAGCGCCATTGGAATTACAAGAATTGTTATCGCAATTGCAAAATTGTACCGATAAGGGATTATACGGCCGGGCATTTCTTCGTGAAGAGCGCCGGTATTATTCGTAAAGGAGAAAGACGAAAGCATGTGAATGTGCATTGCTTACCGGGAGTTGAATAAACTCATGATAAGGAATTGATACCCGCTTCCTAGGAGCGACGATTTGTTCGATCAGCTGCAAGGCGCGAGTTGATTTTCAAAGATCGATTTAAGGTCGGGCTATCACCAGTTGAAGGTAAAAGACGAAGATATTCCGAAAATGGCATTTCGAACACGTTATGGACATTACGAATTCTTAGTAATGTCTTTCGGATTAACGAATGCACCTGCGGCTTTCATGGACCTCATGAACCGCGTTTCAAACCAATGCTAGACAAGTCGGTGATAGTATTCATCGACGATATTCTCATGTATTCAAAGAATGAAATGAATCACGCGCACCATTTGCGTGAACTACTGGAAACACTTTGGCGTGAAAGACTTTACGCAAAGTTTTTGAAATGTGCCTTCTGGCTACTCGAGGTGCAATTTCTGGGGCATGTTATAAGTGCCGACGGAGTATTGGTGGACCCGTTCAAAATAGAAGTTGTGTCGAAATGGAAACCTCCGAAGAATCCATCAGAGATTAGGAGTTTCCTAGGTCTTGTGGGTTACTACCGGAGATTTATACAAGATTTCTCCAAAATCGCAACGCCATTAATCAAGTTGACCCGTAAAGATGAGAAATTCGTATGGGGAAGCGCACAAGAAGATGCCTTTAGAATACTTAAAGTAAAGTTGACTAGTACACCGATATTAACATTACCAGACAGAACTGACGACATGGTCGTATATTCTGACGCATCTCAGATTGGGCTCGGATGTGTACTTATGCAAAAAGGAAAGAAGTATCCGACACACGATCTTGAAATGGCAACAGTAGTTTTTGCCTTAAAAAGATATGGAGACCTTATCTGTATGGTGTGAAATGCACTATTTTCACTAACCATAAAAGTCTCAAACACTTCTTTAAAAAAACGTTTAACTTGTTTACAAATAAAAGCAGAACACAAGAAGTCTTATGGTAAACTATAACCGTTAGACATTCCGGTGTGGAAGTGGGAGCATATCACTATGGATCTATTAACGAAACTACCAAGAACCACACGTGGATTTGATGCAATTTGGGTAGTAGTTGATGGATTGACAAAGAGTGCCCACTTTATTCCGATTCGCAAGACATACACGTCTGAAAAGATGTCGGAAGTATATACGAATGAAATCGTATCTCATCATGGAGTACCGGTATCCATCGTGTTTGACAGAGATACTCGATTTACTTTAAATTTTTGGCGTGATTTCTAAGAATAGATAGGTACTAAGTTGTTTATTAGTACTGCATATCATCCACAGATAGACGGGAAAATTGAAAGAACTATTCAAACGCTCAAAGACATGCTACGGCATGTATTATTGATTTTGGCGGGAGCTGGGATGTCTATCTACCACTGGTTTAATTTTCATATAACAACAGTTATCATTCCAGTATCGGAATGGCTTCATATAAAATATTTTACGGCATAAAATGTCAAACCCCGGTGTGTTGGGGTGAAGTGGGTCCCATGAGAATTAGCCCACAAGGATGTAGTCCAGACCACTAATGAGAAAATTTAAGTGGTCTGAGCTCATTTGAAAGTTGTCCAAGACAGACAAAAGTATTATGTTGATAAAAGACGAAGGCTAATCGAATGGCAGGTTGGTATTATATTTATGCTCAAAGTATCTCCGTAAAAAGGAATCATTCAATTCTGAAAGCGGGGGAAATTGAGCCCAAGATTTATTGTGCCATTCAAAATCGTAGAGTGTGTGGGTAAGATAACTTACTGACTCGAACTACTAGAAGGATTAAACAGTATACATAGCACTCTTCATGTTTCACATCTTCGAAAGTGCTTAGCTAATGAAATGACTTATATAAGCTACAACTACATCGAAGTTGATGATAAACTGAAGTATGTTGGAAAGCCTATTGCAATTCTTTATCGAAAGGTTAACAACTTAAGGAATAAAGAAATCAATCAAGTAAAAGTCAAATGGGAACATCGGAAGGGATCGGACATGTCACACCCCGATATTTCCATATATTATCGGTGGGCCCGTGGGGAGTATCGTGACATAGTTGATATCATCATTGTCAAATAATCACAGTTCAATTCACAACAGAAGTCTAAAGTAATAATATTACAAACCGAGTTGAAAGTAACATAAATATTACAAATGGAATGTAAAAGGATCCACAGACGGATCTAACACAAAAAGAAAATATTGTTCAACAGATTTTAAGCATCAAAATCTTGCAAGACTCTTTATTTGATACTAGGAGTAGCCAACCCATTTCGCTTAGTAGCTGCACTCAACCTTTTTGGAAAATACGTCAGTTTACACTGGTAAATACAATTAACTGACTCATTTTGAAAATATTTAAGAAAATTGATTTAGATGCACAAGGCACAAAAAAATCTTTTATAACATGGGACAATTATTTAAAAATAATCTTGTAAAAGATTTATATGTTTGTCATACGTGCATGATCCGGGATAGAAGCTGGAATAAGATTAATTGACACACCACATAATATAAACCCACAGTGAGTTATTCTCAGCTAGCGGGTATATCTTTTTACATACGCACCGGCAGGTGTATACCTACACCCCGTGCTTAAGTCGTGGCCATTTCAATGAATGAGCAGAGGATATCTAGGACGTGGTCATTAACCCCCCCAAAGGCTTAAAACAAACAAAACAAATTAAACGGGTTATCTCAATGATTTAACCATTATTCGATTAAATATTCAATACCCGACCAAGCGGTATTATTAAATACCGTACCCCAAGCCCGTATAAGGGAAAATAAGTTAAAAGTATTTACCTGAGCAAAAATATAATTTTTATCCCAGCCGTATATCAAATCAACAAGTACGGTAGCTTTTACTAGTCTCCTAAATCTGGAGCGAAGGTTTTAATAACCTATTAGATTCCTAACGGGTTTTATTTAAGCTTAAACTTAGACCGGTTAGTTTTAAAGAAAGGTTTACGGTTCAAAACGCAAGATTGAGCGAAGACTGGATTAGAATGTGGTTTAGACCCAACAAGTATGAGGACTTGTATAAAATGGGTGAACTAAACACATTCTGGATTTTGAAGTAAAAATGATAAGGTTTGACCCGTTTTGGTTAATTTATGCAAACTAGTTACATAAACCGTACCGAACGCGAATATGCATAATGGGTAACCAATTGAGTCATATACAAGTTCCATAAGTTAATATTCTTTAAATATGTTATGATATCAGTAGGATATCTTCCATTATGCCCAAAACGAATTTAAAACCAAACTAAGCCCCGAAAGGGTATTTTGGTCATTTTAAAGTTTATAAAAGAGGTTAAATAGCAATCTGAGGTTCAGGTCTAAAATAATTAGTAAAAATATTTATTTTAATAAGTTATATCAGTAAGATATCCTATATATGTGAAATTTATCATTTATGGCCAAACTACGCACCGAATGGGCATTTTGGTCATTTCACATTTGTTAAAAGGGCCAAATTTGGAAATCTGAGTTCAAAACTTTTACTTACTGTTAAAGTATAAAAATTTATTCATAACATCAGTAGGTAACAAGTCTTAGGTGCTAAATATGGTTTTACACCATACTATGCGCTAAATCGCATAAAAGTCGGTATTTGACGGTATTCCGGTTGATTAAGAAAATCTGAGATTTTGATCAGCCTCTACTATTTAAAATAATTTATTTGATGTATAAAATCAGTAGAAAAAGGTTTGATATGTAAAGGATGTGTAAAACTCATTTTATTAGCAAAAATGGCATAACCGTCAATTACCGAGTCGATGCAAGAACCCTATGTTATGACCAGTTTAAAATTTAACAAAAAATTTCAAAAATCCCTAAATATTATATAATAACATTGGGTAGAAAGTTTGGTGTCAAAATTTGGGTTTAAATAGGTTTTATGCCAAAAATGTCGTTTAAATAATAAAAAGCTTTCATTTTACGATATCGCGCATAACTTATATTTTATACCATAAACTGATGTCAAACTTTTAGAACATACTTAAATATCAGTAATAAAGGTTTTTGTCCTCTCACATTTTCAAAAATCACGTTTTAATATCAAAAGGGCATAATGGCCAACTTTTAAGCATTTAACGGAAACATGCAATGAACTACGATTTCTATGGAACCAGGTTGTATAACCTCAGAGGGTTATACTAACCTATAATATGGTCCTAAAGGAACCCTAAGGCATATCTAAACTAAGCTAAATCGGGTCAGAACTGAAAGTCAAAGCAAAAGTCTACTTTTGCGACTTTCGGTTCCGAACCGAGCCTAAACTCAGAATTGTCGGGTTGAACATGCTTAGACGTGTTCTTATATTATTTACCAAGTTATTTTAATGTTAAAACATGTTCCATAACCTCTGTATTGTTAGTTATGAATTTATTTGTAAAAATTGATTCTGTTGACTTTTTATTAATAAGTTTGACCCGACAATTGACCAAGTAAAAGTGATAATCAGTAGGTGCCCTTTTAAGGGTTTATTACTTACATAATTACCAAATCATAGCCACTTTCAATTCGAATAATGGCTGGACCATTTGTGAATAATCACAAAGTCAAAGCTTAATTACGATAGCTTTAACTTTCGGTTATTAAGCTAATAAACTTGAACTTAGGAAGCTAAGAACACTTACTAGGGTACTTAGCACGAAATACGAACTGAGGAAAGCTTCCTAGAGCTCCAAGGGACTCCAGAGAATGAGTTGTGAAGTGATTTTCAAATGTGCAAATGAACAAGTGCACACAAAGGGCCTTTATATAGCAATTTCCACTTCATATGATCAATCCACATGTCCCTACATTGATCCCAGATGTTACCAGGTGTCCCTAGTGCATGAAAAACCATTAGCACAGTCCCTGGTATCGAAATATTGCATGCAAAGGCGGTGTAACAGGCTGAAACATGCAGCTGTCATGTTTTTCTGCATCTGACACTCTTAAGCGGGCCGCGTAAGACTTAGAGAGAGTCTACGCGGGCCGCGTGGCTCCTCCATGACCGGAAAACAACTTTTGAACTTTGCAATTTTGGTCCCTGGTCCATTTTAACTTTATTTAACTTTCATTTATTGCACTTATGACCCCCGTAGTTAACTTTTAAGGGCCTTGGTTTATTATTTAACTTCGTTAAGCTCCCGGTTAGTTGTACGATCTCCCGAAAAGTATTGTCTTCTTTTGAATTTCCACAAAATTAATATCCGATATTCTTGAGAGCAAAATATATAATTATTACAATGTTTTTGGGTTCGTTAAAAGGTCACTCAGAGGTAACATTTAACATGTTGACACTTTTAACCCCTATGTTTCGTAAAGTCCTTATTTTAAACACAAACGACTTTCTATGTTCGTCAATTTATTCGTTGAAGAATACGAACGTCGTGTGAGGTCAATTAGAGGCACAAGAATGGCATGTTGACATTTTGGATCCCTTTACTTACATATTTACATTGTTTGACAATTTTAGTCCCTCCATATCAATCTATTACACGTTTAAAGTCCACGACACGTGTCTTTATTATATTGGACATGATTTTGCGAGGTTTTACATCCTCACCCCCTTAAAAGAAATCTCGACCTCGAGATTTATTGAAATAAATGAGGGTACTTCTGTTTCATTGTGGATTCAACCTCCCACGTGTATTCTGGGCCTCTTCGGGCATCCCATTTTACTTTTACAATCAGCACATGCTTCTTTCGAAGCTTCTTAACCTGTCGATCCTCGATCGACAGAGGTTTTTCAACGAACTTCAAGCTCTCATCTATCTGCACGTCCTTATGCGACATTGCTAGCGACTCATCGGCTAGGCATTTCTTTACGTTGCAGATGTGGAATACATTATGTATCCCACTAAGCTCTTCTGGCAGATTTAACTTGTAAAGTACAGTTCTGACACATTCGATGATCTCGAATGGTCCTATGTATCTAGGGCTTAGCTTGCCCTTTTTGCCAAAACGCATCACCCCTTTCCAGGGTGATACCTTGAGTAACACTATATCAGCTACCTCGAATTTTAGAGGTTTACGCCTTTTATCCGTGTAACTTTTCTGCCTATCCCTGGCAGCTTTGAGGTGATCACGGACTTGCACGATCTTATCTGTCATCTCCAAGACTATATCAGGTCCTGATAATTGGACATCTCCAACTTCCGCCCAGCAAATTGGCGTTCTACACTTTCTTCCGTACAAGGCCTCAAAAGGCGCTGCTTGAATACTTGAATGATAGCTATTGTTGTACGAAAATTCAATCAACGGAAGATGGTCATCCCAACTTCCTCCTAAATCAATAACACAAGATCGTAGCATATCCTCGAGTGTTTGAATCGTGCGCTCGCTTTGCCCATCCGTCTGAGGATAATATGCAGTGCTGAAGTTTAATCGAGTGCCTAAAGATTGCTGAAAGCTTTTCCAAAAATGCGATGTGTATCTTGTATCCCTATCAGAGATAATAGATACGGGCACTTCGTGAAGAGATACAATCTCATCCACGTACAACTGAGCTAACTTGTCGGAGCTGTGAGTTTCTTTAATCGACAAAAAGTGGGCTGACTTGGTCAACCTGTCAACTATAACCCAAATAGTATCATTCCCACGTTTCGTCTTTGGTAACTTGGTAATAAAATCCATAGTTACCATTTCCCATTTCCATGTGGGAAGTTCAGGCTGTTGCAGCAAACCTGACGGCTTCTGATGGTTGGCTATAAATTTCTTCAAACCTATCCACCAATAGTTTGCCTTTAAATCCTGGTACATCTTATCACTTCCAGGATGAACTGAATACTTTGAACTATGAGCTTCTTGGAGAATTACATCTCGAAGCCCTCCATGGATTGGAACCCAGATTCGACCATTCAATCTTAGGATTCCATCCTTGCCGCAAGACAACTAATCAGCAGTCATGCCTAACTTCTCATTCGGATAGTTAATGTCCAAAGTAGCCTCCTTCTGAGCGGTTAATAACCTTTCATTCAAGCTGTTCTTCAGTTCAATGCTTTTGGCATTGATTCTAATAGGCTTAACCCTTTCTTTCCTGCTTAAGGCATCAACAACTACATTCGCTTTGCCTGGATGATATCGGATTTCACAATCATAATCATTCAGTGTCTCCATCCATCGACGCTGTCTCATGTTAAGATCCTTTTGGTTAAACAAATGTTGAAGGCTCTTGTGTTCAGAATAGATCACACACTTAGTCCCATACAGGTAATGCCTCCAAAGCTTCAGTGCAAATACCACGACACCCAACTCCAAATCGTGGGTGGTGTAATTCTTCTCGTGCACCTTTAGTTGTCGGAAGCATATGCAATAACCTTGCCCTTCTGCATAAGCACACACCCCATACCGGTGTGCGATGCGTCGCAATAAACCACAAATTCTTCAATACCTTCTGGCAATGTCAATACAGGTTCATTGCTTAACATCTATTTAAGAATATCGAAGGATTCTTGCTGCTTGGGACCCCAGTCAAACTTGACATTCTTGCGAGTCAATGAAGTTAGGGGTGCAACAATCCTTGAAAAGTTCTCAATGAAACTCCTGTAATATCCTGCTAGACCCAAGAAGCTGCGAATCTCTGTGGGCGTCTTCGACTCTTGCCAATTCATGATGGCTTCAATCTTAGCGGGATCCACCTGGATACCACGCTCGCTTACCACATGTCCAAGAAATTGGACTTCACGAAGCCAAAACTCACATATGGAAAACTTAGCATAAAGCTTTTCTTGCTGAAGGAGTCCAAGAATACATCGAAGATGTTTTTCATGATCGGCCTGATTCTTCGAATATATAAGTATGTAATTAATAAAAACAATGACAAACTTGTGCAAATATGTCTTGAAAACGCGATTCATGAGATCCATGAATGCTGCTTGTGCATTAGTGAGCCCGAATGGCATCACCAAGAACTCGTAGCGACCATATCGAGTTCTGAATGCAGTCTTATGCACATCTTCATCTCTGACCTTCAGCTGATGGTAACATGACCTTAAATCGATCTTGGAGAAATAACTTGCTCCTTGAAGTTGATCGAAAAGATCATCGATCCTGGGTAACGGATATCTGTTCTTGATTGTTACCCTATTCAGCTCGCGATAATCGATGCATAGACGCATTGATCCATCCTTTTTCTTCACAAACAGAATCGGTGCACCCCAAGGAGATGAACTAGGTCGAATAAAACCTTTTGCCAACAAATCATCCAACTGAGTCCTTAACTCCTTTATCTCAGTCGGTGCCAACCGATAAGGTGCTCTTGCAACTGGTGCTGCTCCAGGAATGATATCAATTCTGAACTCCACTTGCCTATCTGGAGGTAAACCAGGTAGTTCTTCAGGGAATACATCTGGATATTTAGAAATAACAGGATGTCTTCGATCTTGGGTTTTGGTTCATCAATGGTTACCTGTGCCATATAAATGACACAACCTTTCTTCATACATCTCAAAGCCTTAAGCATGGACACTTGCTTAGGTAATCCATACTGAGTATCTCCATGAATTGTTAACGGCTCACCATAAGGAGTCTTGATAACCACTTGCTTCTTGTCACAAACGATCTGAGCTTGGTTATGAGATAACCAATCCATGCCTATCACTATGTCGAACCCAGCTAGTTTCAATGGAAGCAAGGACAACGGAAAAGAGTGATTCCTAATGGATATAAAACATCCATCTAGAATGGTTGAGGCCGTCTCTATAGTACCATCGGCTAATTCTACTTCATACTTTATGCTTAGGGTTTTAACAGGTAGATTTAATAACTTACAAAATTTATTGTCTACAAAAGACTTATCTGCTCCCGAATCAAACAACACTCTAGCATAAACATCATTGATAAGAAAGGTACCTGTTATCACATTGTCGTTCTGAATCGCTTCTTGAGCATTCATTTGAAAGACCCGTGCATTGGTCTTTTTACCCTCTTCAGGTTTCTTTGCATACTTTGGGCAGTTGGACTTGATATGCCTCTTCTCGTTACAGTTGTAACAAGTCACATTCTTTATCTTCTTGCAATCCAATGTTTTATGCTCACTTGATTTGCAGATCACACAAGCTCTGGGCTGCGATTGGGATTTTGATTCGAACCTGCATTTCCCTAGATGACGCTTTCTGTCACACCCCGATCGCGTAAAACAACAAATCGCTGCGGAATCATCGGGGAGTGTTGTAACAGAATCATTGTTTCATAACACATGGAAATTGAAAATTTTGTTTTATTGATTTAAAAGAGTTACAATGTCTTAACAACAAAGAAACATAACATAATTAACTAGTCTTGCATCTTTTAATGTCACTAAGGCCCAAGTCCACCTAAGTGTATCTTGATCATTCCTATGCATCATTTCCTGAAACACATGTGAAAATAGGTACGTCAGCATAAAAATGCATGTGAGATACATAGGTTTCATTGATTTAGGATTCATGACTTATAAGTTTAAAGAAAAATGTTTAAGAAAAGTTAGTCATGATCCTTGTAAAATGTTTTCTTTTGTAACTCATTTGAAAAGCGATGATAAAATAGATGATATGTAAAGAAAATGTAAGGTTATATGAATAACCAAGTAAAATGAGTTTGTATAAAATAAGTTGTTTCGTAAAACAAATGTTTAGTGAAAATATGTTATTTGTGTAAAATGTAATATGTCAAATATTGAAAATGGTTTAAATAACGCTACGATATGTAATACTATAAAAGCACTTATATATAGGAAGTACCAGCGGCGTATCCACCATGCTTTTATCTTATTACACACGCCTCGTTATTTAAATCACTTACCAAAACAAACCATCAATGTAAAAATGTTCATGTATAACCAAATGTAATGCTCAAACAATTGTTGAAATGTTATTGTGTAAACAAATATAATGTAGAGTGAATAAAAGCATTTATTGATTAAAAGCATTTACTCAACCATATAAGAAAGAAATGTACAAGACAATGTATTTCATAAATTATAATCAAAAGTCATGTTTTGTAAAATAATGCATGCTTTACTAATACAAACATCTATGCGGCAATGTTAAACGTCTACATCCAAGCCTTGAGACAGTAAGATAACCTTAGAGTGAAGGTTATCAAAAAATGTTTTCGGATTCGGTCATTCCTTCCACCCAAACAAACCTAGGATTTTAGGAATGGGAGATGTCAAGTCCTATGGTACCACTACCTACTACCGAGCGGCATGATCGGTGTTAATGAATGTATTAGTTTTGCTAAACAAACCAAATGTTATACCAAATGTAAGCGTGTTTTATGAAAATAATGTACCTAGTATGCTAAGTGAACATACAAGGTAGAGATATAAAACAATGTGTCCATATGCTATGAGAACATATGCAACAGAGATGCAATGTAAAACAATGTACTAAGTATGCTAAGTTAACATACAAAGCAGAAAAGTCATGTAAAACAATGTACTAAGTATGCTAAGTTAACATACAAAGCAGAAAAATCATGTAAATCAATGTGCTAGCATGCTCAGTAAACATACATAGCAAAAGAAATGAATGTAAAACAATGTGCTAGCATGTTAAGTAAACATACATAGCAAAAGAAATGTAATGTAAAACAATGTGCTAGCATGTTAAGTAAACATACATAGCAAAACATAATGAAATCATGTACTAATAGTGTACTAATGAACATAGCAAGTATATGATATGAAAACATGAAAAGCAAGAAAGTAACAAGTAGGCACATGAGTTTCACCCCAAAATGTTTGAAAAACAGTAAAAGAGGGGACTATGTACTCACTTGAGGGTGCTTAGAAGTCTTGAATAACAACCAAGCAAATCTAGAGGGATCACGGAAATCAAACGGCACCTAATATAGATAACTACATAAATAATCGGACCTAAATCGGAAGATTGGATAGAATGAGGTTTCGTAAAGCAAATGAGTATAGGAACTCATGTAATATGGTTTAACAAAGCCTACATTCTAAAATGAAACCTATCCTAAGTGCTTATGACCCATTACGACCAGTTTAGGTAGCTTATGCTACTTTAACGCATCCTTCGCGTAAAACGCGTTCGGACCGCCTAACTAGACCTATGACAAATAAAATATGCCTTAACATGTCTAATATAGTTACCTAATCAGTTTAGATGTCAAAATTTTGGTTACATATGCTTAAAATGAATTTATGCGTAAAAAGGGTATTTTGGTAATTTACCTAAGGCATATAAACTACCTATCATACAACTACTTAAATGAAGTGACCATAAGGTATAGCCTCGGAAGGCTATTCCCTATACAACTATGGTCACCTAATGTGTTTGGTCAGATCCTAATGATCGACCAAACGGGTTGGGTTCGAAAGTATAAGCGATTATTTAGATCGCTTACCTTTACGACCCTATATAAGCACAAATCTAAAAAGTGACAAGTTAAACATGTTAAAACATGTTTAACGAGTTTCGAAAACAGGTTTGGTATCAAGACAAAGGGTCTTGATACCCACAAGTATTTTGGTTACAAAATACGCAAGAATATGCATTTTGGCTGAAACTACGACTCGTCACTAAGCCTAGATAACGTGATAATCAGTAGGTATAGTCACTAGGGACTATAACCATCGTGATTACGCTCACGTTATGAAGTTCAAATGAACTTCACATTGACCATAAACTGGTCAATGCAGAAAGTCAAGCGCAGTTTGACTTTTAAGCTAAAAACGCGTAAAAAGAACGAAGGAAATACTTACAAAGGGTCCAAGCAAGTTTTGATCCGATTTACCCTCAGGTATGAAGTGTATACTCCAACTTAGAGGGCCAAAATCAGATCAAATGTGGGTTTTGCAACTACGAAATGGTGTGTATTTATAGATTTCACATAACCGTTAAGATCGTTCATCGAATAACGTGCTTTGATCTCATCCGTACATGTGCACCCCTTGTTTTGCAAAACCATGGGCACCCCTAGAATGGCCCATAGTATCAAAAAATACCATGTGCAAGTGAAGAAATCAGTTGGAAATAGCTGGAAACAGCTGGAAAAACAATCTGTGCAGATCTGGTGTTCCCACACGGCCCGCGTAAGACCCAGCAGAAGCCTACGCGGCCTGCCTGGGCTGCACAGTTCAGCAAACATCTTTCAAAGTTTCAGTTTCAGTCCCTGTTAGTGTTTAAGCTCATTTCCGACACCTTTGAGGCCCGTTAAGCCAACTTTAAGGCCCTAAAATGATTCCCTAACATTGTGGACATGAAACATGCTCAGAAATATGCCAGATGTCAGTTCGTTTGGTCGTACGATCGAGATATTCGCTTAATTACGACGAAATGCGCACGAACGCGAAAAACGATCCAAATTACGCGACGAATGGATTTTTCACATGCCAAACACTAAAATAAAATATTTTAATGCTTAGATATATTTTTGGATGTCCGGATGTATTCAGAACGTAAGTTATGATCGAAAATGCAAACTTATGCACTTTTTGACGCTTTTAGTCCCTGAATGAGCATAAAGTTTATTTTAGCACACCGAACCCCTCAAAGCCTATTTCTAAGCTATGTAAAGGATATTTAGGGTGTGTTTAACTTATGATCATGTTCCAGAATGTCCGTTACAGTAAGAATCGACATACTTTCGCAGTTTGTCGAATTTAGTCCCTGTAAACGAATAAACTTGATTTCGGCACACCAAACCTTCCAAAACTTATTTCTAAGTTATGTAAAGGTTATTTAAGGTATTTTAAGCCTATGTCACTGTTCCGGAGTGTTTGTTGCATTAAACTGGTTATGTTTACGCATAAGTGCGCGTATAACCTTCCAGAAAGCGATTTAGAGCCCGAAATCGATCAAGAATTGATATGTGCAAATGATACACATATTTATACAAATCCCAAGTATGAAATACATTATTTCATTGGTTTGGTATTTGTTTGATAGTTGAAGTGTGTCACACCCCTTTATGCAGCGGAAGCACGAGGTGTGATCATGAAAGGTTCTCATTGCATACGAAAAGTAAACATACTACATGCTCGTAAAAATAACTTCAAACCATTAACATTTCATAACGGAAAACATGGTTTAAGTGTTTACATCACAAGACAGCATTTTGTCAGACAAGTTTAGAACTTTATTCAAAGATAAATAAAAGCGACGTCCAAGAGCATGAGTAAAACCGCGAGCACATCCATCCTAGTTACCTGAAATACATGTGACTTTTGGAAAAACGTCAACATAATGTTGGTGTGAATTCATGCAATTTTTGTATTTCACGTTTGTATACTTTGTATGAAAACATAATGTGACAACTCGAGTTTCCGACATTCTTTATTCGCATTTATTGCACGTTGACTTTGACTGTCTAGTTGTTTGACTCGTCTGATTTGTAACACTTTGTATGATAATAAAAGTATTATGTTTGCTTGGTTATGTGTTGATATTATAGCATGAGACTTAGTGTATTTGAAATAACATAAACTACTGAACATATGAAACAACTCGACGAAACAGAGTTGTGATTCGCCATGAACACACTCGACGAAACAAGGCTGTTTCGCCAAACTCATCTCGACGAAACAGACTGTTTCGCCGGCCCAGTTTCGCCAAAGGCCCAGTACGGCCCAGAACGTTATTTCGTGAATACTTACGTGAAACGGGTTTAGTTTCACAAGTTAGGCAATCAGGAAACCCTAGAACACTCTCCCTTTTGTGCGACGGCAACAACCATCGTTTACCATCATTCCTAGCTCTTGAATCCGTGTTTGTTCATCTCTAATCGGTTAGTATGTGTTCGTTAATCGGTTTCTTGATTCTGTATCATCTTGCTTCATGTTTGTTTGAATGATTGATGCGTGTTACTGCTGCGATTCTAGTATGACGGTGATATAGATTTCGATGTGTATGATATGATATAGTAGGATATATAAATGATATGCGAAACTTGATATAATCGAATGCTCGGTTCTGAATGTTGTTTATATGGCCTGATTCTGATTACATTAGTATCTTGATAGGGATTGATGTGATGATGTTGTATGTTATTTGATATGCTATACACATAAACTAGGGTTTATGCTAGACAATGATTCTTGGATGGTTGATTTATGATGATTCGATTTGCACATTGATCTTCATATGATTTCTGCTTTTGATGACGGCTGTTAAGATGGTTTAGGGTTTCTGTGTTAAGGTTGTATCTGTTATGACGTATCTGAACTGTCCGACGAAACAGAACTCTCGGCGAAACAGAATGTGTTTCGCCCAGGGCGGTCGACGAATTAGACCTCTGTTTCGCCAAACATGACCTCGACGAAATAGAATGTGTTTCGCCAACTTATGTGTTTCGCCAACTTGTGTGTTTCGCCGAACAGTTAATCTGCACAGTAACTTGAGTTAATTCTGTTAAGCATTAACTGGAATATTTAACTGCTGATAAGTGTAACCATCTTGTATATGATTGTGATTACGTGCTACATGTTTATACGTGAACAAATTGAACACAAACTGATTTCACATACGTGCCTACTTTAGGACGCGATTGATTACTTGTGAGCATACACTTAGCATACCGAGCAAACCAAGGTGAGTTCACACTCTTACCAAGGCATGGGATTCCCCAGTACGGTTGGGAATGGGATTGAATGATTACCTGTACTTACATTACCACTAGACTACTTACCACAGTCCTCGGATTGGGAAGGATGCCTGTGCCAAACTCTACGTAAAGCCTACGTACTGTCCTCGGTTTGGGAAGGACACTAGTGTTTAAACCTACGTAAATCCTACGTACTACTGTCCTCGGATTGGGAAGGACACCAGCACTAAACCTACGTAAAACCTACGTACTACTGTCCTCGGATTGGGAAGGACGCCAGCGCTAAACCTACGTACTCGCTACGTACTGTCCTCGGTTGGGAAGGGCACTTACGTAAAACCTACGTAAAATTTTACTTACTACTATCCTCGGATTGGGAAGGATACTTATGGTTACAAATAGTCTAGTGGATATACAACATGGGAAGCCCCCACCAATAGAACGTACTATCGGCCCAGTAGAGCCACACGTTACATACGAACTTACTATTACGCATTTACTTTCTGTGAACTCGCTCAACTAGTTGTTGACTCTCTGTCACATGCCTTGCAGGACCTTAGGTACTTTTGGAGCTTGCACGGGAGGCACGGTCGTTGTGGACATGGATTGTGAAATGTGTTGTTAAACATTATGACATTTTGTACTTAAACTCATGTTGGGTTTCACTTTAAATGCTTCCGCTACACACTTGTTATATTTGGTTTTGGAAACACCTATCGTATTGATGAATGACTTTTACTATATACTTATGTTCAATATGATTGGTGGCTTGATCCTGGTCAGTCACGCCTCCAAGCGGTGATACTCCGCGTGTGGATTTTGGGGGTGTGACAGATTGGTATCAGAGCCATTGGTTATAGAGAACTCGGTTTTAATATGGGGAAAACGATTTTTATTAAAACCAGACTATAACCAGAACAGTGCTCTCAACGATCCACAACGACGCCTCGCTCCACGTGCAAGACTCGACATCCTAGGTAATAAGGTTTATGTTTATTACCTTACATACTTGATAGAATTACATAGAACTTTGCTCGTGGTATGCTCAGATTACAGAACCTACTATAAGTTATTGCTTGAGAATACTGTGTGCTCACTCTCTTCGCACTATTCGCGAACCTCTCACCCACATGTTCTCCTTGATGTCAAGATCATGGGTGGACGCGTTAACCTAACTCAAGCCCAGTTGGCGGCTTCGATCACTGAACAAGTTACCGCAGCACTCGCAGCTGCCCAGGCAGGAGGTGTAACCTGCCATCACCACTTACTCTAGGATCTTTAGATCCTACTCTCGTAAACCAACACTCGTGCTCAAGTATGCTTGCTCTTACGCACACGACAAGTCAACACGCTCAGCCACCTGTGTGCACATACACGACTTTTATGGACTGTCGTCCTACTACTTTCAGCGACACTGAAGGAGCTGTTGGACTCCTCCATTAGTTCGAGGAACTCGAATCGGCCTTCGAATGTGCGAATGACCTGAGGCTCGTAAGGTGAATTATGCCACTGATATTCTCGAAGGCACTGCGCAAACTTGGTGGAGCGCGCAAGTTACGATACTGGGGCGGGCGGCTGCTAATGCCACCCCATGGAATGATTCTAAGGAACTGATCAAACGTGAATACAGTAGTTATGATGCCATCCACAAGTTGGAAGTGGAGTTCTTTAACATGAAGATGACGGGATCAGAGATAGAAGCGTGCAAGATTACGATCCAACAAACTGGCAATTTTGTGTCCAACTATGGTGAATCCTCCCATTAAGAGCTTTGAGCTGTACCTCAAAGGCTTAGTACCAGAAATTCAAAGCCATGTGATGACTGCTAACCTTGCTGCTATTTAAGATGTTACTCATCTTGCTCATCGTCTCACAGACCAGGCAGTGGAACAGAACAAGCTGCCTAGACGTATTGGTGCTACTACTACTACTTCTGCTATTCCCAGTGACAACAAATGAAAGTGGGATGGAACCTCTAGCAAGGGTTCGACTACGATTCCGTCCCAGGCACAGCAGTGAAAGATCGATGACAACCAAAGTCCTGGTCAGCAACCTTTAGTAGTCAAGGGCAGGGTGGATACAGGGGAAACCACCCTAAGTGCAAACGATGTAACTGGCACCACAGCGGGCCGTGCAACCGAAATCATTGTCAATGATGCAACAAGCTTGGTCATGGAGCCAAAGATGGTAGAAACTCACATCCTGCAAACCAGAACCAACAACAGCAACCACAAGCTCCACAGAATCAGCAGCAACAGCAGGGTAACAAGGGATGTCATTAGTGTGGTGCTGAAGGTTAATTCAAGAGACACGGCCCACGGTTGAACCAGAACCAGAATCAGAACCACAACCAAGGAAACGGGAACTAGGAAAGACAACAACGGGGGTAATAATGACGGCAATGGTGCCAGGGGTCGAGTGTTCGTGATTGGTCAGGGTGATACTAGGAATGACCCCAGCGTTGCGATAGTTTCGACATCGTCATTAGTATGGATTGGTTATCTCATCAACAAGTGGAGATTTTATGCAAAGAAAAGGTCATTCGTATTCCTCGTTTTGGCAGAGAACCTCTCGAAGTTCAAGGCGACAAGAGTGGTGTCGTGAGTGGTATTATCTCCTTTTTGAAGGCTCAGAAGTGTTTGCGCAAGGGGCACACTGCTATATTGGCACTCGTTACAGATACCTCGAAGAAAGAGAAAAAAGATTGAAGATATTCCTGTAGTACGTGACTTTCCTCAAGTGTTCCCTGAGGAATTACCTGGGTTACCGCCTCATCGCCAGGTCGAATTTCAGATCGAGCTCGCTCTAGGAGCAGCACCCATAGCTCGAGCGCCTTATCGTTTGGCTCCAACTGAATTGGAAGAACTGTCAAAGCAGCTACAAGAACTCTTGGAAAAGGGTTTTATACGTCCTAGCTCTTCGCCCTGGGGAGCTCCAGTGTTATTCGTAAAGAAGAAAGACGGTACGTTCAGGATGTGTATAGACTACCGCGAACTCAACAAGGTGACGATCAAGAATCGTTATCCTCTTCCGCGCATAGATGATTTATTCGATCAGCTGCAAGGGTCGAGCTACTACTCCAAAATAGACTTAAGGTCAGGATATCATCAGCTGAGAGTCCGGGATGAGGACGTCTCTAAAACAGCATTTAGAACTCGCTACGGCCACTACGAGTTTATGGTCATGCCATTCGGGCTAACGAACGCGCCTGCCGTATTTATGGATCTTATGAACAGGGTGTGCAAACCCTATCTCGACAAGTTCGTCATTGTTTTCATCGACGACATACTGATTTATTCGAAAAGTCAGGAGGAACACGAGCAGCACTTACGACTTATACTGGAACTTCTACGAACGGAACAGCTATACGCTAAGTTTTCTAAATGTGACTTTTGGCTTAGTGAAGTCCACTTCTTAGGCCACGTGGTGAACAAGGATGGGATTCATGTAGATCCATCCAAGGTAGATTCGATTAAGAACTGGCCTGCGCCTCGTACACCAACCGAAATTCGCCAATTCTTGGGTTTGGCGGGTTATTACAGAAGGTTCATCAAAGACTTCTCAAAGATTGCACAGCCGCTCACACTACTGACGTAGAAAGGTGTTGCTTATCGTTGGAGTAATACACAGGAAACAGCGTTTCAGCACTTAAAGGATAGACTCTGTAGCGCACCTATCCTCTCACTGCCTGAAGGCACGGACGATTTTGTAGTCTACTGCGACGCATCTATCCAAGGTCTTGGATGTGTATTGATGCAAAGGGATAAAGTTATTGCTTATGCTTCGCGCCAACTTAAGATTCACGAACGGAATTATACGACACACGACCTAGAACTGGGAGCGGTTGTCTTTGCACTCAAGATATGGCGACACTACTTGTATGGTACCAAGTGCGCAATCTACACTGATCATAGAAGCCTCGAACATATCTTCAAACAAAAGGAACTGAGTATGCGACAGCGACGATGGGTCAAACTGCTAAACGACTACGAATGCTCAATCAGGTACCACCCAGGCAAAGCCAATGTTGTGGCTGACGCCCTCAGTCGAAAGGACACCGCGCCTAAGCGCGTGCGAGCTTTACAACTCACTATACAGTCTAGTCTTCCTTCTCAGATACGAAATGCTCAGGTAGAAGCATTGAAACCAGACAACATCAGGGCTGAAGCCCTACGCGGCTCAAGGCAACGCTTAGAACAGAAGGAAGATGGTGCTTATTACGTAACAGGACGCATTTGGGTCCCACTTTATGGCAACCTACGCGAGCTTGTAATGGATGAAGCTAATAAGTCTCGCTACTCGGTACATCCAGGTTCAGATAAAATGTACCGCGATATCAAAACTACATACTGGTGGCCTAGCATGAAGGCCCACATGGCAACGTACGTTAGCAAATGCTTGACTTGTGCGAGAGTCAAGGCGGAATATCAGAAACCATCAGGCCCGCTCCAACAACCAGAGATACCGCAATGGAAATGGGAACAAATTTCCATGGATTTTGTTACTGGCCTGCCTAGATCACAACGTGGTAACGATACTATATGGGTGATCGTGGATCGACTCACAAAGTCTGCTCACTTCTTGGCTATCAAGGAAACGGATAAGTTCTCCACACTAGCAGACATATCTCTCAAGGAAGTGGTTTCGAGGCACGGGGTGCCAACTTCCATTATCTCTGATCGGGACGCTCGTTTTACTTCAGAACTGTGGCAAGCAATGCATAAATCTTTTGGCTCTCGTTTAGACATGAGCACGGCGTATCATCCTCAGACGGATGAACAGTCTGAGCGCACGATTCAAACTCTAGAAGACATGCTTCGGGCGTGCGTAATAGACTTTGGCAACGGTTGGGAAAAGCATCTGCCACTTGTGGAATTTTCATACAATAACAGCTACCACACCAGCATTAAAGCTGCTCCATTCGAGGCATTGTACGGGCGTAAATGCCGGTCACCTCTCTGTTGGGCAGAGGTGGGAGAAAGTCAGATCACGGGTCCAAAAATGGTAGTCGATACTACAGAAAAGATTGCACAAATACGACAACGCATGGCGGCAGCACGCGACCGTCAGAAAGCATACGCTGATAAAGACAGGAAACTACTCGAATTCCAGGTTGGGGATCGAGCGCTACTTAAAGTTTCACCCTGGAAGGGTGTGGTTCGTTTTGGCAAACGCGGCAAACTTAATCCACGATACGTCGGACCTTTCGAAGTTATTGAGAAAATAGGCAAAGTGGCCTACAGATTGAACTTACCACCTGAACTCAGTGCAGTTCACAACGTCTTTCACGTGTCGAATCTGAAGAAGTGTACGTCAGATGAGACCCACATAGTTCCCTTAAAGGAACTCACTATCGACGAACGGTTGCACTTCGTCGAGGAACCTGTTGAAATCACGGACCGGGATGTTAAGGTCCTCAAGAACACGAGAATCCCTCTTGTACGAGTTCGTTGGAACTCCCGTCGTGGCCCAGAGTATACCTGGGAACGAGAAGATCAAATGGAACTCAAATATCCCCAGTTATTCGGAACCAATGCAACTACTACTGAGGCTGAAGCTACTACTGCAGAATTTCGGGACGAAATTCCAAACCAACGGGGGGATGATGTGACACCCCAGGAAAACCAGTAAACGATACAACTTACCTAGCTTCCTCAGTACCCGCATGCTAAATTTCGGGACGAAATTTCTTTCAAGTTGGGGATAATGTGACAACTCGAGTTTCCGACATTCTTTATTCGCATTTATTGCACGTTGACTTTGACTGTCTAGTTGTTTGACTCGTCTGATTTGTAACACTTTGTATGATAATAAAAGTATTATGTTTGCTTGGTTATGTGTTGATATTATAGCATGAGACTTAGTGTATTTGAAATAACATAAACTACTGAACATATGAAACAACTCGACGAAACAGAGTTGTGATTCGCCATGAACACACTCGACGAAACAAGGCTGTTTCGCCAAACTCATCTCGACGAAACAGACTGTTTCGCTGGCCCAGTTTCGCCAAAGGCCCAGTACGGCCCAGAACGTTATTTCGTGAATACTTACGTGAAACGGGTTTAGTTTCACAAGTTAGCCAATCAGGAAACCCTAGAACACTCTCCCTTTTGTGCGACGGCAACAACCATCGTTTACCATCATTCCTAGCTCTTGAATCCGTGTTTGTTCATCTCTAATCGGTTAGTATGTGTTCGTTAATCGGTTTCTTGATTCTGTATCATCTTGCTTCATGTTTGTTTGAATGATTGATGCGTGTTACTGCTGCGATTCTAGTATGACGGTGATATAGATTTCGATGTGTATGATATGATATAGTAGGATATATAAATGATATGCGAAACTTGATATAATCGAATGCTCGGTTCTGAATGTTGTTTATATGGCCTGATTCTGATTACATTAGTATCTTGATAGGGATTGATGTGATGATGTTGTATGTTATTTGATATGCTATACACATAAACTAGGGTTTATGCTAGACAATGATTCTTGGATGGTTGATTTATGATGATTCGATTTGCACATTGATCTTCATATGATTTCTGCTTTTGATGACGGCTGTTAAGATGGTTTAGGGTTTCTGTGTTAAGGTTGTATCTGTTATGACGTACCTGAACTGTCCGACGAAACAGAACTCTCGGCGAAACAGAATGTGTTTCGCCAAGGGCGGTCGACGAATTAGACCTCTGTTTCGCCAAACATGACCTCGACGAAATAGAATGTGTTTCGCCAACTTATGTGTTTCGCCAACTTGTGTGTTTCGCCGAACAGTTAATCTGCACAGTAACTTGAGTTAATTCTGTTAAGCATTAACTGGAATATTTAACTGCTGATAAGTGTAACCATCTTGTATATGATTGTGATTACGTGCTACATGTTTATACGTGAACAAATTGAACACAAACTGATTTCACATACGTGCCTACTTTAGGACGCGATTGATTACTTGTGAGCATACACTTAGCATACCGAGCAAACCAAGGTGAGTTCACACTCTTACCAAGGCATGGGATTCCCCAGTTGGGTTGGGAATGGGATTGAATGATTACCTGTACTTACATTACCACTAGACTACTTACCACAGTCCTCGGATTGGGAAGGATGCCTGTGCCAAACTCTACGTAAAGCCTACGTACTGTCCTCGGTTTGGGAAGGACACTAGTGTTTAAACCTACGTAAATCCTACGTACTACTGTCCTCGGATTGGGAAGGACACCAGCACTAAACCTACGTAAAACCTACGTACTACTGTCCTCGGATTGGGAAGGACGCCAGCGCTAAACCTACGTACTCGCTACGTACTGTCCTCGGTTGGGAAGGGCACTTACGTAAAACCTACGTAAAATTTTACTTACTACTATCCTCGGATTGGGAAGGATACTTATGGTTACAAATAGTCTAGTGGATATACAACATGGGAAGCCCCCACCAATAGAACGTACTATCGGCCCAGTAGAGCCACACGTTACATACGAACTTACTATTACGCATTTACTTTCTGTGAACTCGCTCAACTAGTTGTTGACTCTCTGTCACATGCCTTGCAGGACCTTAGGTACTTTTGGAGCTTGCACGGGAGGCACGGTCGTTGTGGACATGGATTGTGAAATGTGTTGTTAAACATTATGACATTTTGTACTTAAACTCATGTTGGGTTTCACTTTAAATGCTTCCGCTACACACTTGTTATATTTGGTTTTGGAAACACCTATCGTATTGATGAATGACTTTTACTATATACTTATGTTCAATATGATTGGTGGCTTGATCCTGGTCAGTCACGCCTCCAAGCGGTGATACTCCGCGTGTGGATTTTGGGGGTGTGACACATAATTTGTATCTTGTATAAGTCAAGTCTTTTGTGCACACCACGTGCTCATGTATAAATCAAGTATTCTTGTATAAATCACGTATTTCTGTATGTATCAAGTGTTAATGGATTGCAAAGCCATTAACATGTGACACGACATAGGAAGTCACCATTCCATAGGCATTTTTCTAGTAGTCGATTCACGACTGAGACACAAAAACACTACTCGGTTCTAGTGGTCACCAAGAGTGGGGCTGCCCTGGAACCCATTAGATCTAACCTTTTGTTCTGCGGTCTTAGTATGTACACGATTAATGGTGCTTATGGTACCCTATTCGTGACACGATTTCTCGTATCATTCCTCAATTCTTGTATCCATCATACCATTTGTAAACATTGTAATTTTTGTAACATGTATTTCACCCCCGAAGTTATAAAACTGAAAACAGTTAAAAGAAAAGGGGGAGCATGAACTCACAACTTTGCGTTCCTTGCGTCGTAAACTTCACCGGATTTGCTTAATTAACGTCGTGACCTATACATGTTTTCTTAACGTTAGTCACTAGACTTGTATCGTACAAGTACAAGTCACTGTTTTTTATGTATATGTTTTCTTGTGTTAAAAATAATTCATATTTTTAACTAAGTGTCTTACTTATATTATTTTCTCAAAAATAAATATAAGTTTCTTGTATTTTGCACCCGAGTTATGTATCTAGTATGTTGTATGTATATTTTTGTTACAAAAATTATGGCGAGGTTTATATTGGAAAAGCATAGTTTAGAACACACTAGTAAACATTTGTCTAGAAAATATTTACTAAGTGTTAGGATTTTCAGAAAGTTTCGCCATAGTCTCCTTTGTAAATGGAGGTGTCCATGCTTAATAGCATATCATTTTCTTTTACATATATCCCATAGATTGTTCTCACATAACCAACCCGACAATCAGACATGCAATATACTACTTATGTCATTTCAGCTTTATTCATCAAAACTGGACTTTTCTCAATCATTTTAATAAAATAGTTAACCTTCTCCAAAAATTACCAAATTTTTACAGAATGTCATATACGATCCAAATTATGTTGTGTAAAAATTTCGGGGTCCAGTTCATTACCAATATTTTAAAGAAATTCATTTACCGGACTGCAATCAGATTTGTCACTTTCTGACTGCAGTCTACAGAATAATTCACTAAAAATTAAACGTAAGTCCTATTGACGAAATTATAGTGGGAGAATTACGGAGACAACAGTGACCATCTACTGTAAAAATTCCATGAGCTGATTCTACTCAGTTTTTAAGTTATGACTCCGAATACAACACACTTTTTCAGCAGTAAAATCGCAGCTTGAGCTGCTGTCCAAAAATAGTTCTTTAAAAATAGTAAACGACCTTGAAAAATTATGATTCTAGTGCCATTTGATCTGTTTTTCGAAGATACATAATTTAGGCTTCAGAAAGTCAGTTTTTCGACTTATAATGATCCAGTTACAGCCTGTTGAAGTTGGCTGAAAATACTGATCAGCATGCTTTTTACAATGTAAATGTTACTAAAAACGCATCACCAAGTGTCCTAACAACGGTTTATCCATAAATTAATGATCAAACATCATGCATGCTTTAACCAAACCTAATCCAATCCGATTTCATCTTCATGCAAACCTTTTATGTAGGATTTTATGTAAGGTTTCATGTTCATCTTTTTAGTGTTCTAGTTCTTGTGATTTAAACATAATAACATACTATAACTTGTGATTACAACAACAAGATGAACAAAGGTGTACAAGTAACTTACTACTAGCACAAGGCTAGGGTAGAATCTTAGTGAAGATGATGGTGAGAAAAGATGATGAATAAGACTAGAACAAAGCTCCTTTGAATGCTTCTCAACTTGCAACCTTCATGAATCACCTTCAAGGCTTAAATGGAACTTGAATATGATGAAGATGGTGATGTTAAAATGGTGATGATGGTGGCGGTTTGGGGGAGCCGAAAATGAGAGAGAGAGTGTGATTGAGGAGTGTAAATCTTGAAGTGATGATGATAATCTAAGCCACCCTCTTTGTAAGGAGTGTGATTTCTTGGCCAATGTAGCAAATAACGGAGGCCCAATCACCAATTAGAAGTATTATTTGGTAGGGATTTGAAATGATTAGGGATGGGGTCCATGGGGCAAAAAATCGGTTAGGGGGGGGGGGGGGTTGGATGTAAAATTTGTAAAGGGTAGTTAGATTCCAAGTATTATGCCTCCATATGTTATTTATTTGATTTTTAATGGGTGTTATGGTAAACGGGAATCATGACTAGCCAGATATAATAAAACAGAGTATTTGACAAAAATTTGGTGTCCCGGGTAATGTCCGGTTGTTCGGTTGGATACCGTTCCGTTAAAGTGCTTAATTATTCCGCAAAGTGTCTTTTTGTAACCCTTTTAATTCCCAACTCTTAGGGAAATATTATGGACGATAAAACGTAATTTCTGCATGGTATTTTATTGTTTAAAAGCTGGTTATAGCTGGATTTAATAAAATTCTGCACTTAAAGTGCGTTTCGGGTGCTTTTTAGTGCGTATTTTAGTCTCCGGGAAGTCTATATATTAATCCTTGTATATACTTCTTGGGTTTTAATGTATCCTTGACGTTGGACCTACACCTAGGCCTCAGTTCTAATGTCTGACTACTTTCTGCAAAGCTGTTGACATATTGTGTTTTACCGGTGAGTTTACTAGTATTTCTGACGCAACGCTCTTGTTAATGCATAAAGCAATATTTTGTAGTATTAAACGTGCATGAATTCACTTGTATATAATGTAATCAATCAATGTTGACATTTAAGCACATAATTGCAGTCATTAAATAATAATTAAAGTGTACGGAAATTACCGGTTTGGTGCCAGTTGTCACAGTCTCCCCCGTTAAAAGAATTTCGTCCCGAAATTCTGGCTGAGCTAACTCTTGCAGGAGGCTTCTTGAACAGGTGGGGATATTTTCTTTGAACTGGTCTTCACGTTCCCACGTGTACTCGGGTCCGTGCTTAGAGTTCCAACGTACTTTGACAAGTTTAACAGTGCTCCTCCTGGTCTTGTTGACTTTCCAGTCGGTAACCTCAACGGGTTGTTCTGTAAATCGGAGGGCGTCATCAATATGTACTTCATCCGCAGGGATGATCACGTCTTCTTGTGGTGGACTCTTCTTGAGGTTGGATACATGAAACGTGTCATGTACTCCGTTCAGTTCTTCCTGTAATTCCAGCTTGTATGCCACGGTACCAAATCTTTCCAAGATTTTGAATGGTCCGATGTATCGTGGATTCAGCTTTCCACGTTTTCCAAATCTTACTACGCCCTTCCAAGGTGAGACTTTTAACAACACTTTGTCTCCCACCTCGAATTCTAATGGCTTTCGTTTTAGATCAGCGTAGCTCTTTTGTCGATCTCGAGCCACCTTAATGCGCTCTCGGATCTGCGTGATCTTGTCGGTTGTCTCTTGTACAAGTTCAGGACCAACCATGGGCTTATCTCCAGCGTCTGCCCAACATAAGGGCGATCGGCACTTGTGGCCATACAGAGCTTCGAACGGTGCGGCTTTTATACTTGTATGGTAACTGTTATTGTAGGAAAACTCAACTAAAGGTAGATGAGTATCCCAGCTGCCGCCCAGGTCCATGACACATGTGCGAAGCATATCTTCTAACGTTTATATGCTTCGTTCGCTCTGGCCGTCTGTTTGAGGATGGAATGCCGTGCTTAGATCTAACTGCGATCCAAAGGCTTCCTGAAAGGATTGCCAGATTCTTGAGACAAAGCGTCCATCTCTGTCTGAAATGATTGAGATAGGCACTCCATGACGTGCCACAATTTCTTTTAGGTATATCTCAGCAAGCTTTCCAGTGCTATCCTTTTCTCGGATTGGTAGGAAATGCGCAGATTTCGTCAATCGATCAATTATCACCCATATCATGTCGTGCCCTCTCGGGGTCCTGGGTAATTTTGTTATAAAGTCCATAGAGATTTGCTCCCACTTCCACATGGGTATCTCTGGTTGTTGTAGTAGGCCGGATGGTTTCTGATATTCAGCCTTAACCTTGGCACAGGTTAAGCATTTTCCAACATAAACAGCAACATCGCTCTTGAGTCTCGGCCACCAATAGTATTCTTTTAAGTCTTGATACATTTTGTCCGATCCTGGATGGATCGAGTATCTTGACTTGTGCGCTTCATCAAGGATGACTTCTCGTAAGCCACCATAGAGTGGTACCCAAATATGCTTCTTAAAGTATAAGGCTCCTTCTTCATTTGGCACCATATATTTCAACATACCCCGGAGGTATTCAGCTTTACGGTTTTCTCCTTTAAGAGCTTCTTGTTGTGCATCACGAATGCGGACAGTAAGGTTCGTTCGAATAGTCATTTCCAATGCTCGAACCCTTAGGGTCTTAACCCTTTCTTTTCGACTTAGCGCGTCTGCTACAACATTTGCTTTTCCAGGATGGTACTTAATCTCACAGTCGTAATCATTTAGCAGCTCGACCCATCGCCGTTGGCGCATGTTTAATTCCTTTTGATCAAATATGTGTTGTAGGCTTTTGCGATCTGTGAAGATTGTACATCGAGTACCATATAAATAGTGTCGCCAAATCTTCAAGGCGAATACTACCGCGCCGAGTTCCAAGTCGTGTGTGGTATAATTCTTTTTGTGTACCTTCAATTGTCTTGAAGCATAAGCGATGACTTTCTGGCGTTGCATGAGCACGCAACCCAAACCCTGTCGTGAAGCGTCGCAGTATACCACGAGGTCTTCAGTGCTTCGGGTAAAGATAGTATTGGCTCATCGCATAGCTTATTCGTTAGTAGTTGGAAGGCTTCTTCCTGCTTGTTACCCCAGTCGTACTTCTTGTCTTTTTGCGTAAGGGTCGTCAGCGGTTGAGCTATCATTGAGAAATTCTCAATGAATCGCCGATAATAGCCCGCTAAGCCCAAAAATTGACGAACTTCAGTTGGGGTTTTGGGAGCTTCCCAATTCTTTATTGCTTCGATCTTGGATGGGTCTACATGAATACCCTTCTCATTCACAACATGACCCTGAAATTGTACTTCGCGAATCCAGAATTCGCATTTCGAGAACTTTGCATAAAGCTTATCTTTCTTCAGTAGTTCCAAAATGGTCCTGAGATGTTGCTCGTGCTCATCTTTCGTTCGTGAGTAAATCAGGATATCATCGATAAATACAATCACGAATTTATCGAGATATGGTTTGCAAACGCAGTTCATCAGATCCATAAAGACCGCTGGCGCGTTCGTCAATCCGAATGGCATCACAAGAAACTCGTAATGCCCATAGCGTGTTCGGAATGCAGTCTTTGGTACGCTTTCCTCTTGTATCCTTAACTGGTGGTATCCAGATCGGAGGTCGATCTTGGAATAGTAGCTTGATCCTTGCAACTGATCAAATAAGTCATCAATCCTCGGTAGCGGGTACCGATTCTTGATTGTGAGCTTGTTCAGTTCTCTGTAATCGATACACATCTGCAGAGTTCCATCCTTTTTCTTCACGAACAATACTGGAGCTCCCCAGGGTGAGAAGCTTGGCCTTATGAATCCTTTATCCAATAACTCCTGGAGTTGTGTAGATAATTCTTGCATTTCGGATGGTGCAAGTCGATAGGGTGCCTTGGCTACAGGAGCGCCTCCTAGAACCAAGTCTATACGGAATTCGACTTGTCGTTGCGGAGGTAGTCCTGGCAAATCTTCGGGAAAAACATCAGAGAATTCCTTCACCACAGGAATGTCTTCGAGTTTCAGCTCCTCAGCCTTCTTGTCTACAACATGTGCTAGGAAAGCAACACATCCTTTTCTTAAGCACTTCTGTGCCTTCATACAACTGATGATTCGCAGGGGCGCATCTCGTTTTTCTCCATGCACAATGAGAGTTTCATCATTCGCTAAAGGGATGCGAATGGTTTTCTCATGACAAATAACTTCAGCTTTGTTCTTGGATAACCAGTCCATTCCGACCACTACATCGAAGCTACCCAATTGAATAGGTAAAAGGTCGATGCTAAATCTTCGTTCACCAAGTTCCAATGTGCAACCTCTAACAACTTCGCCCGACTTAACAAGTTTACCATTGGCTAGTTCTATGGAATAAGGAATTTCTAATCTACTAGATTCTATTCCAAGCATGGGTTTAATTTCCACAGACATGAAGCTATAATCGGCACCAGTGTCAAATAATATGGATGCAAAGTGATGGTTAACGAGAAACGTACCGGTGACCACGTTAGGGTCCTCGCGTGCGTTCTTTGCTCCAATCACAAATGCTCGAGCTTGAGCATTGTTTCCCTTTGGGGAGTCTTTCATGAAATGATCAATGCTTCCACAACTGAAGCATCCTTGATTTCACCCAGCTCCATTCCCAATCCGGTTGCCATTACCATTTCCATTCCCACCATTCGCATTCGCATTACCAGCACCGTTGCGATTTCCATTTCCGTTCCTTCCTTTTCCCCAACAGTCTTCAGTGCGGTGTCCCAATTTTCCACACTTGTCACACTTCGGAACACGACAAACCCCGTCGTGATGACGCTTGCAATGATTGCATTTGGGCAGAGTGCCCAGGTATCCCTTGGCTGGAGCGTCATTCATGGCTGCAAGGGATCTCGCCCCCTTGAGGCGGGTTGGTGTCACGCTTCTTGTTGGAACCCCTATTGTTACGAGTTGCTTGGTTCAGGTTTGCATGTTTCCTTTTCTTATCGCCGGACAACTCAGCATGCGTCTCGGTCTCTTCTGTTGGGTTAAGTGATAGCTTCTTCATACGAACACAATCTTCAGGAAGGCTGACAGCCAGAGCTACAGCCTCCGTGATCGTTTGAGGTTTGGCCGAAGTTACCATGCCGTGAAACTCTGGGGCCAGTCCCCAAATGTAGCGTTCAACGCGCTTAAATTCGGGAGTCACCATGTAAGGAAGCAATCTAGACAGATGGTGGAACCTTCGAGTATAACCATTAATGTCAGCACCTTCCATGGTCAAGTTCCAGAACTCAGTTTCAAATCTTTGGAGTTCAGCACAAGAGCAATACTTCTCTCTCATTCTTTCCTTTAGTTCATCCCAAGTCAGGCCATAAGCGGCATCATCACCCAAGGTTTGGACCTGCAAGTTCCACCAGGTCAAAGCTTCATCGACAAATAACCCAGTAGCAAAGGTGACTTGCTGATCCGCGGTACACTTGCTCATCCGGATGGTGGCTTCAGTTTTCTCAGTCCAGCGTATAAACGCTACTGTACCTCCTGTGCAGTCATAGTTCATTGGTTTGCAGTCGAGAAACTGCTTGAAAGTGCAGCCCTGAGCTGCATTACCTCCAGATGAATCTCCATTCCCATTACGTCTGGTATTGCTTGGTCCAGCACTGTCTGCAGTACGGGTTGCCTCGTAGTGGGTGATAGCTGTGGAGATTCTTTCCTCCAGTAGAGCATTCAGCTCTTCAGTAGTCTTTGGCAGTGGGGGAGGAGGAGGTTGATCACGAGCGTTCACAGTTTTTCTTGGTGCCATGTTCTGACAGAACATAACACAATAGGGTTAGCCATTTGTTTGATATGGTCTTACTAGACATTGGTAGTATATATACACAGGCATATACCACATAAGTGACATCAAACAATTATTACTCTAGCAAAGTATTTAATAGGCCGACGCTCATATTTGACCTTTCCTTGCACTTGAGGGAATCTATACGTGACAAGACTTGCTGTGGTTCCTGTGCACCGAATTCCATAATTACGTATGCATCCATAATTACGTAACTCCTTGCACAGTCCTCACAGTTCGTTTCGTCCTCGTATCTCTTCCTTCATGTAGGCCATTGTTTTTAGGTAAAGTCACATGTATACTAGTGGTATTCTACTTCTAGTATATGTATATGCTAATTATCACACATAATTGCAAGAAATTTTCACTTACTGACGAGTGCTACTCTAGTGCACCTAAAGTCTCGTAGCGTCTTTTCTTGACTCATGTAATCAGTTTCAGGTAGTGGATGTCGCGGAAAGTTTTATGCAATGAAAACTTTTTGAAAAATCGTTTTTCGTGAAAGGATCCTAGTGATTGTAGTCTAGACTCGAGAAGGAATCATGGTTCACTACAATCGCAGCTCTGATACCAATCAGTCACACCCCTTTCTGCGGCGGAAGCACGAGGTGTGATCATGAAAGGTTCTCATTGCATACGAAAAGTAAACATACTACATGCTCGTAAAAATAACTTCAAACCATTAACATTTCATAACGGAAAAATGGTTTAAGTGTTTACATCACAAGACAGCATTTTGTCTGACAAGTTTACAACTTTATTCAAAGATAAATAAAAGCGACATCCAAGAGCATGAGTAAAACCGCGCGCACAGGTTAAGTATTTTCCAACATAAACAGCAACATCGCTCTTGAGTCTCGGCCACCAATAGTATTCTTTTAAGTCTTGATACATTTTGTCCGATCCTGGATGGATCGAGTATCTTAACTTGTGCGCTTCATCAAGGATAACTTCTCGTAAGCCACCATAGAGCGGTATCCAAATACGCTTCTTAAAGTATAAGGCTCCTTCTTCATTTGGCACCATATATTTCAACATACCCCGGAGGTATTCAGCTTTACGGTTTTCTCCTTTAAGAGCTTCTTGTTGTGCATCACGAATGCGGACAGTAAGGTTCGTTCGAATAGTCATTTCCAATGCTTGAACCCTTAGGGTCTTAACCCTTTCTTTTCGATTTAGCGCGTCTGCTACAACATTTGCTTTTCCAGGATGGTACTTAATCTCACAGTCGTAATCATTTAGCAGCTCGACCCATCGCCGCTGGCGCATGTTTAATTCCTTTTGATCAAATATCATCGATAAATACAATCACGAATTTATCGAGATATGGTTTGCAAACACGGTTCATCAGATCCATAAAGACCGCTGGAGCGTTCGTCAATCCGAATGGCATCACAAGAAACTCGTAATGCCCATAGCGTGTTCGTAATGCAGTCTTTGGTACACTTTCCTCTTGTATCCTTAACTGGTGGTATCCAGATCGGAGGTCGATCTTGGAATAGTAGCTTGATCCTTGCAACTGATCAAATAAGTCATCAATCCTCGGTAGTGGGTATCGATTCTTGATTGTGAGCTTGTTTAGTTCTCTGTAATCGATACACATCCGCAGAGTTCCACCCTTTTTCTTCACGAACAATACTGGAGCTCCCCAGGGTGAGAAGCTTGGCCTTATGAATCCTTTATCCAATAACTCCTGGAGTTGTGTAGATAATTCTTGCATTTCGGATGGTGCAAGTCGATAGGGTTCCTTGGCTACAGGAGCGACTCCTGGAACCAAGTCTATACAGAATTTGACTTGTCGTTGCGGAGGTAGTTCTGGCAAATCTTTGGGAAAAACATCAGAGAATTCCTTCACCACAGGAATGTCTTCGAGTTTCAGCTCCTCAGCCTTCTTGTCTACAACATGTGCTAGGAAAGCAACACATCCTTTTCTTAAGCATTTCTATGCCTTCATACAACTGATGATTCGCAGGGGTGCGTCTCGTTTTTCTCCATGCACAATGAGAGTTTCATCATTCGCTAAAGGGATGCGAATGGTTTTCTCATGACAAATAACTTCAGCTTTGTTCTTGGACAACCAGTCCATTCCGACCACTACATCGAAGCTACCCAATTAAATAGGTAAAAGGTCGATGCTAAATCTTCGTTCACCAAGTTCCAATGTGCAACCTCTAACAACTTCGCCCGACTTAACAAGTTTACCATTGGCTAGTTCTATGGAATAAGGAATTTCTAATCTACTAGATTCTATTCCAAGCATGCGTTTAAATTCCACAGACATGAAGCTATAATCGGCACCAGTGTCAAATAATATGGATGCAAAGTGATTGTTAACGAGAAACGTACCGGTGACCACGTTAGGGTCCTCGCGTGCGTGCGTTCTTTGCTCCAATCACAGATGCTCGAGCTTGAGCATTGTTTCCCTTTGGGCAGTCTTTCATGAAATGATCATTGCTTCCACAACTGAAGCATCCTTGATTTTTCCCAGCTCCATTCCCAATCTGGTTGCCATTACCATTTCCATTCCCACCATTCGCATTACCAGCACCGTTGTGATTTCCATTTCCGTTCCTTCCTTTTCCCCAACAGTCTTCAGTGCGGTGACCCAATTTTCCACACTTGTCACACTTCGGAATGCGACAAACCCCGTCGTGATGACGCTTGCAATGATTGCATTTGGGCAGAGTGCCCAGGTATGCCTTGGCTGGAGCGTCATTCATGGCTGCAAGGGATCTCGCCCCTTGAGGCGGGTTGGTGTCATGCTTCTTGTTGGAACCCCTATTGTTACGGAGTTGCTTGGTTCAGGTTTGCATGTTTCCTTTTCTTGTCGCCGGACGACTCAGCATGCGTCTCGGTCTCTTTTGTTGGGTTCAGTGATAGCTTCTTCATACGAACACAATCTTCAGTAAGGCTGACAGCCAGAGCTACAGCCTCCGTGATCGTTTGAGGTTTGGCCGAAGTGTAACACCTGTGCCACTCCAACCATCAAACAAATGCCAAACCAATGAAATATAGTATTTCATACTTGGGATTTGTAAAAATATGTGTATCGTTTACACATATCAATTCTTGTTCGATTTCAAGCTTTAAATCGCTTTCTGGAGGGTTATACGCGCTCTGATGAGTAGATATAACCAGTTTAATCCAACGAACACTCCGGAATAGTGAAATAGGCTTAACATACCTTAAATAACCTTTACATAACTTAGATATAAGTTTTGAAAGGTTTGGTGTGGTGAAATCAAAGTTTAATCGCTTATAGGGACTAAAGTTGACAAACTGCGAAAGTATGCCAATTTGAACTGTAACAGACCTTCCGGAACATGACCATAAGTTAAACATACCATAAATTTCCTTTACATAGCTTAGAAATAGGCTTTGAGGTGTTCGGTATGCTAAAATAAACTTTTGTGTCATTCAGGGACTAAAAGCGTCAAAAAGTGCACAAGTTTGCATTTTCGCGCATAACTTACGTTCTGAATACATCCGGACATCCAAAAATTTATGTAAGCATGACTACATTATATTTTATGGTTCGCCTTAAGAAAAATCCATTCGTCGCGTCATTTGGATCGTTTTTCGCGCTTGTGCGCATTCCGTCGTAATTAAGCGAACATCGCGTTCGTACGGCCAAACGAACCGACATCCGAGATATTTTTGAACACATTTTAAAGTTCCCTATACTTTAACTTCATTTTAGAGCTTTGAAATGGGGTTAACGGGCCTTAAACGTGTCGAAAATGGGCTGATTGCACTACAGGGACCAAAAGTGTAATTCTGCCAAACTTGGGCCTAGCGGTGCGCTACACTTATAGCGTAGCGGTGCGCTAGGGGTCTGCAGACCAGATGCAGTGTATTTCACAGCCTGTTTTCAGCAGATTAACCCACAACCACAAGTTCCTAATTATCTAGTCAGCTGATAAGGATGGATTTCCAGCCACCATAAGGTTCCGACAAGTGTACGGGTTGGATTCATGGCACGTTTTCCATGGAACGATCCTAACGGTTCGGGTATTCCTATAAATACCCAACCCACACAACCTCATTTTGCACAAGAATTCTGATTTGAGAGCTCTAAGTTGAAACCATTGTTTCATACCTGAGTTCTTGGATCGGGATTAGCATTCGGGGACCCTTCGTAAGTATTCCTTCGTTCTTTTCCTTATTTTTACTGCTTTTCGAGTCAGAAAGTCAAACTTTGTTTGACTTTCAGCATTGACCAGTAATGGTCAATGCGAAGTTCGTTTGAACTTCGCAACGTGAGTGTAATCACGTTGGTTATAGTCCCTTGGGACTATGCCCACTGATTACCACGTTGTCTAGGGTCGTAGGGTAAGCGATCTGATAAATCGCTTATACCTCGAACCCGACCCAGTTTGGTCGATCATTAGGATCCGACCAAACACATTAGGTGACCATAGTAGGTAGGGAATAACCTTCCGAGGTTATACCCTATGGTCGCATCGTTTAAGTAGTTGTATGATAGGTAGTTTATATGCCTTAGGTAAATTACCAGAATACCCTTTTCATGTATAATTGGTAATTAAGCATATGTAACCTAAACCTTTGTCACATAACTGATTATGTAATATGTTTAGGCATATAACACTTGTCATAGGGCTAGTTAGGCGGTCCGAACGCGTTTCACGCGAACGACGCGTTAAAGTAGCATAAGCTACCTAAACGGGTCGTAATGGGTCGTAGACACTTAGGTTAAGTTTCATTTAGTATGTAGGCTTTGATTAACCATATCACATGAGTTCCTACACTCATTTGGTTTACAAACCCTCATGCTACCCAGTCTTCCGATTTAGGTCCGGTTTATTAATGTAGTTACCTATATTAGGTGTCGTTTGATATTCCGCGATCTCTAGCTTTGCTTGGTGGTTATCCTAGGACTTCTGAGCAATCTCAAGTGAGTACATAGACCCCTCTTTTACTGTTTTCCAAACTGTTTTGGGGTGAAACACATGTGCCTACTTGTTACTTTCCTGCTTTCCTGTTTTCACATCATATACTGCTATGTTCGTTAGTACATTATAGTACATGATTTCATTACATTTCATGCTATGTATTGCCATTCTGTGCATTACTTAGTACATCGTTTTACATGACATTTTGACATAGACATTTGACATAGACATTTCGACATAGACATTTTAACATGATTGACATTTGATCATGTATTTCCCACAAAACATAACTTTGATTTAAACCAAGTTTTACTTCAATACTTTGTTTTTGTGCATATGGTTTAGTTGAGACATTTCACTTGCCATACATGGATATTTGACATAGACATTTGACATGGATATTTGACATAGACATTTGACATGGATATTTGACATAGACATTTGACATGGATATTTGACATAGACATTTTGACATGATTTACATCTTGACATGAATACTTTGACATATTATTTAATACATTTGACAATTGATTTAAACATAGACATTTTACATTGTTTGGTTTGGTTTGATTAAGTGATTAAGTAACGATGCGTGTGTAATATGATACAAGCATGGTGGATACGCCGCTGGTACTTCCTATATATAAGTGTTTGTATGGTATTACATATCATAGCGTTATTTGAATAATTTCAGTTTGAGACATAGAACATTTTATACAAATAACATACTTTTCACAAGACATTGATTTATAAACAACTTATCTTATGCAAACATATTTTACTTGATTATTCATTTAACCTTACATTTATTTATACTTATCATCTGAACTCATTGTTTTTCAAATGATTTACAAAACAAAGCAAATAACAAGGTTCATGACTAAACATTTTCTCAAACATAAGTCATGAAACCTATTTTCACAAAACCTATGTATCTCACAGGCATTTTTATGCTGACGTACCTATTTTCACATGTGTTTTTCAGGAATTGTTGCATAAGATGATCAAGATACACATAGGCAGACTTGGGCTTTAGTGACAATAAAAGATACAAGACTAGTTAATTATGTTGTATTTCCTTGTTTGTTAAGACATTGTAACACTTTTAATCAATAAAACGAAACTTCAATTGCCATGGATTTGAAACAATTAATTCTGTTACAACACTCCCCGACATTTCCGCCACGTTTTGTATGTTCTACGTGGTCGGGGTGTGACAGAAAAGATGGTATCAGAGCCAATGGTTATAGGGAATTAGGTTATTAGTAATGCTTTGACCTAGTCTATAACTTTCTTAGGACCCTAACGCGAGTTTACTTGCGTTTAGTCATAAAACAATACCGTCACCTATCCTTAGGCGACGACCACAATAAGAACATAAATTTCAAAACCGCTTTGAAAACTAATCATCTGTTCTAGGATAATTGATTACTAGGTTTTGAACCCTCTATTGTAAGGTTTTGAACCCTCTGTTATACGGTTTTGAACCCCTTTGAGTTTTCAAAACTTTCGTCAAGGTTTTGGGTTTTTAATAATGTGAACACGTGCAAACTGGAAGGGTGAATGCCTGTATTCTGGGTTTTCTGTCTAGGCAAGCACTTCGTATACATCTCATCAGACGCGAGACCAGTTGTGCTTACCTGGGAATTCTTGGGATGAGTGTTCACTTATAGGCGAGCATGTCTTCGCGATACATTATTTTTGACCTAATTACTTTGATTAATCACCGAGGTCGTTTGTTGCTTTGTAGTAACAAACAAATGACCACAATCCTTGCTTTCATCAGATTTGTTTCATCTCATTCATTTCGTCTAATTCTCTCACTCGTTTCCTTTCATGTTCTTCTCTTTTAGAATGCCTCCACGACGTGAAAATCCAGTATCTGTTGACGAGCTGGCAGCTGTCATTACACAGCAAATGACTGCTGCAATCCCGAACGTCGTTGTTCAATGTTACCAAGCTATCAACAACAATAATGCCATCTGCAACTTCAAGACGTTCAACTCGGCCAAGCCATCGAAGTTTTCTGGGTCTCAAGGAGCGACAGCACTTCTGCAATGGTTCGAGAGTCTAGAGAGCACCTTCAGGCATGTACAATGTCCAAATGAGCGAAAGGTAGATTTCGCATCTAGTGTCTTTGAGAAACGAGCTTTGACATGGTGGAACGGTGTGGTGAGAGATAGGGGTGCCGAAGAGGCACTGGCGCAAACATGGGAAGAACTTCGAGCACTGATGATGAAGGAATTCTGTCCTCGTCACGAGATCAGGGCATTGGAAAGGGAATTCGACGACCTTAAGCAAGACAGCGGCGAACATCGAGCATACACTGATCGATATGAGGAGCTGAGCCTGTTGTGTCCTACCATGGTCACGCCTTTGGATAAGGCAATCGAAAAATACATTGATGGTCTCCCTGACTCAGTTCAAGACATTGTTACTGGTAGTAACCCCACTACGGTTAGGCAGGCCATTGAGTTATCTGCAACCCTGACTGAATCTCAGATCAGGAAACGTAAGCTTTTCCGAAAGGGTGACAAGAAACCGATCGAGGAATCAAAGACCGTGGATGAACAGACTGGATCCCTTGAGCGGTCAAAGAAGCAAAAGGCTTCTCAGAACTTCGCCATGGTCGCTCACAATGATCAAGCCGCCCCCAACCAACCAGCTAAACCCCGTGCTAGGAAACCATACAATGGAACTTCACCTTTCTGCAACCAATGTAACCTTTATCATCATGTTAATGTGAAGTGCCGCGAATGCCAAATTTATGGACGTAAAGGTCATACAGCAAAAGTTTGCGTAGCAGCAGTTGCACCAAATAAAGCTAACATTAAAACTGCTCGAGCTCGCTTTCCACCAGGTTCTTGCTACAAGTGTGGCGAGATGGGACATTTCCGAAGAAATTGCCCAAAGCGTGCTAATGCTAATCCAGCACAGAGATGAGCATCTGACCGACTAGAAGACAACACTCTTTAGAAATAATCACATCTTATGTATTATTTTCTTTTGTTGTCAAGGTCCATGAAACAGTTGTTATCATTGTTAATAAATAAATCTTTTTATTTATATTGCAATGTATTTATGTGGTTGTATGCATAAACAACATATCCCCTACAATACCGACAATCAAGGAATCATATTCCTTGAAAAGCAAACTACCCCCAAAATTCTTCCATTTTACAATCTCTTGCGTTTTCCACAAGAAACCTAAGTACCCGTCTCTTTCAAAGAAACGAAGTACAAGGTGCAAGTTATAATTCCGTACGAATACCCCAAGTACCACTATAAATTTTTAATAGGGTACCCAAGGGTATTTCCGTATGTCCTAAATTATTGTGTACCTTAATTCGAATATTGCGTTTTCCTGAAAACGAAAATCGAATTTTTGGTAGATCATCCTATCTTCATGGATGGGTTCTTGAAATGATTAAAGTGCCAAATGAAATCCACGAAATGGATTCCTGGTGTGCTTTAAGTATCCGTGTCCAAAGATAACAAATTAATAAACAAGTTAAACAACTATGTGATTATGTGCTTATGTGTTTCCTTTTATGTTTTTGTGTAATCCAAGTTTTTGTTATCCAAATCCTCAAAGAATCTTCCATATCTTTGTATAAGGAATTCGTAGTAGGATATCCAAAGGTACTATATTAAATCCTCAATGGGCTTTTACGTGATAGTAAAGATCCTTGGATTATATTGTACTATTCCATAATTAGACCCCTGAGTGGTCTAGGTAATCAGATTGATCAAAAAAAAAAATCTGGTTAGGGATATCATGTGATGATATAGCTGAAAGGACTCCTTGGTGGCCTAATTAAAAGGATCGTTTGTAGATCTAATTAAAAGGACCCTATGGTAGTCTAGTCACGCTCATCACAGGTTTGATTTTCCTCCCCTCCACATTACAAGCAAATTGTGCGGACTATGCAAGGAATTGCGTAATTATGGATGCATACATAATTATGGAATTCAGTGCACGGAAACCACAGCTAGTTTGGTCATGTGTCTGAAAAATGACTCTTGTCGTTCATTTTTGGTTTCTGAAGAAATGGTGAAAAATGACTCTTGTCGTTCATTTTTGGTTTCTGAAGGAATGGTGAAAAATGACTCTTGTCGTTCATTTTTGGTTTCTGAAGAAATGGTGAAAAATGACTCTTGTCGTTCATTTTTGGTTTCTGAAGGAATGGTGAAAAATGACTCTTGTCGTTCATTTTTGGTTTCTGAAGAAATGGTGAAAAATGACTCTTGTCGTTCATTTTTGGTTTCGGAAGAAATGGTGAAAAATGACTCTTGTCGTTCATTTTTGGTTTCTGAAGGAATGGTGAAAAATGACTCTTGTCGTTCATTTTTGGTTTCTGAAGGAATGGTGAAAAATGACTCTTGTCGTTCATTTTTGGTTTCTGAAGGAATGGTGAAAAATGACTCTTGTCGTTCATTTTTGGTTTCTGAAGGAATGGTGAAAAATGACTCTTGTCGTTCATTTTTGGTTTCTGAAGGAATGGTGAAAAATGACTCTTGTCGTTCATTTTTGGTTTCTGAAGAAATGGTGAAAAATGACTCCTTTCGTTCATTTTTGTTTCTGAAGAAATGGTGAAAAATGACTCCTTTCGTTCAATTTCGTTTCTGAAGAATGCCTGTTGAAAATAACTCCGTTCATTTTTTTCAATTCTGAAAAATGTCCGTTAAAGAGAAATAACAGGATTATGCCTTGCTTATCTTTGATGGTTACTTCCCATAAAGTCACAGATAGACTCCTACGAATTAATTTCGGGACGAAATTTCCTAAAGTAGGGGAGACTGTAACACCTGTGCCACTCCAACCATCAAACAAATGCCAAACCAATGAAATATAGTATTTCATACTTGGGATTTGTAAAAATATGTGTATCGTTTACACATATCAATTCTTGTTCGATTTCAAGCTTTAAATCGCTTTCTGGAGGGTTATACGCGCTCTGATGAGTAGATATAACCAGTTTAATCCAACGAACACTCCGGAATAGTGAAATAGGCTTAACATACCTTAAATAACCTTTACATAACTTAGATATAAGTTTTGAAAGGTTTGGTGTGGTGAAATCAAAGTTTAATCGCTTACAGGGACTAAAGTTGACAAACTGCGAAAGTATGCCAATTTGAACTGTAACAGACCTTCCGGAACATGACCATAAGTTAAACATACCATAAATATCCTTTACATAGCTTAGAAATAGGCTTTGAGGTGTTCGGTATGCTAAAATAAACTTTTGTGTCATTCAGGGACTAAAAGCGTCAAAAAGTGCACAAGTTTGCATTTTCGCGCATAACTTACGTTCTGAATACATCCGGACATCCAAAAATTTATGTAAGCATGACTACATTATATTTTATGGTTCGCCTTAAGAAAAATCCATTCGTCGCGTCATTTGGATCGTTTTTCGCGCTTGTGCGCATTCCGTCGTAATTAAGCGAACATCGCGTTCGTACGGCCAAACGAACCGACATCCGAGATATTTTTGAACACATTTTAAAGTTCCCTATACTTTAACTTCATTTTAGAGCTTTGAAATGGGGTTAACGGGCCTTAAACGTGTCGAAAATGGGCTGATTGCACTACAGGGACCAAAAGTGTAATTCTGCCAAACTTGGGCCTAGCGGTGCGCTACACTTATAGCGTAGCGGTGCGCTAGGGGTCTGCAGACCAGATGCAGTGTATTTCACAGCCTGTTTTCAGCAGATTAACCCACAACCACAAGTTCCTAATTATCTAGTCAGCTGATAAGGATGGATTTCCAGCCACCATAAGGTTCCAACAAGTGTACGGGTTGGATTCATGGCACGTTTTCCATGGAACGATCCTAACGGTTCGGGTATTCCTATAAATACCCAACCCACACAACCTCATTTTGCACAAGAATTCTGATTTGAGAGCTCTAAGTTGAAACCATTGTTTCATACCTGAGTTCTTGGATCGGGATTAGCATTCGGGGACCCTTCGTAAGTATTCCTTCGTTCTTTTCCTTATTTTTACTGCTTTTCGAGTCAGAAAGTCAAACTTTGTTTGACTTTCAGCATTGACCAGTAATGGTCAATGCGAAGTTCGTTTGAACTTCGCAACGTGAGTGTAATCACGTTGGTTATAGTCCCTTGGGACTATGCCCACTGATTACCACGTTGTCTAGGGTCGTAGGGTAAGCGATCTGATAAATCGCTTATACCTCGAACCCGACCCAGTTTGGTCGATCATTAGGATCCGACCAAACACATTAGGTGACCATAGTAGGTAGGGAATAACCTTCCGAGGTTATACCCTATGGTCGCATCGTTTAAGTAGTTGTATGATAGGTAGTTTATATGCCTTAGGTAAATTACCAGAATACCCTTTTCATGTATAATTGGTAATTAAGCATATGTAACCTAAACCTTTGTCACATAACTGATTATGTAATATGTTTAGGCATATAACACTTGTCATAGGGCTAGTTAGGCGGTCCGAACGCGTTTCACGTGAACGACGCGTTAAAGTAGCATAAGCTACCTAAACGGGTCGTAATGGGTCGTAGACACTTAGGTTAAGTTTCATTTAGTATGTAGGCTTTGATTAACCATATCACATGAGTTCCTACACTCATTTGGTTTACAAACCCTCATGCTACCCAGTCTTCCGATTTAGGTCCAGTTTATTAATGTAGTTACCTATATTAGGTGCCGTTTGATATTCCGCGATCTCTAGCTTTGCTTGGTGGTTATCCTAGGACTTCTGAGCAATCTCAAGTGAGTACATAGACCCCTCTTTTACTGTTTTCCAAACTGTTTTGGGGTGAAACACATGTGCCTACTTGTTACTTTCCTGCTTTCCTGTTTTCACATCATATACTGCTATGTTCGTTAGTACATTATAGTACATGATTTCATTACATTTCATGCTATGTATTGCCATTGTGTGCATTACTTAGTACATCGTTTTACATGACATTTTGACATAGACATTTGACATAGACATTTCGACATAGACATTTTAACATGATTGACATTTGATCATGTATTTCCCACAAAACATAACTTTGATTTAAACCAAGTTTTACTTCAATACTTTGTTTTTGTGCATATGGTTTAGTTGAGACATTTCACTTGCCATACATGGATATTTGACATAGACATTTGACATGGATATTTGACATAGACATTTGACATGGATATTTGACATAGACATTTGACATGGATATTTGACATAGACATTTTGACATGATTTACATCTTGACATGAATACTTTGACATATTATTTAATACATTTGACAATTGATTTAAACATAGACATTTTACATTGTTTGGTTTGGTTTGATTAAGTGATTAAGTAACGATGCGTGTGTAATATGATACAAGCATGGTGGATACGCCGCTGGTACTTCCTATATATAAGTGTTTGTATGGTATTACATATCATAGCGTTATTTGAATCATTTCAGTTTGAGACATAGAACATTTTATACAAATAACATACTTTTCACAAGACATTGATTTATAAACAACTTATCTTATGCAAACATATTTTACTTGGTTATTCATTTAACCTTACATTTATTTATACTTATCATCTGAACTCATTGTTTTTCAAATGATTTACAAAACAAAGCAAATAACAAGGTTCATGACTAAACATTTTCTCAAACATAAGTCATGAAACCTATTTTCACATGTGTTTTTCAGGAATTGTTGCATAAGATGATCAAGATACACATAGGCAGACTTGGGCTTTAGTGACAATAAAAGATACAAGACTAGTTAATTATGTTGTATTTCCTTGTTTGTTAAGACATTGTAACACTTTTAATCAATAAAACGAAACTTCAATTGCCATGGATTTGAAACAATTAATTCTGTTACAACACTCCCCGACATTTCCGCCACGTTTTGTATGTTCTACGTGGTCGGGGTGTGACACGAAGTTACCATGCCGCGAAACTCTAGGGCCAGTCCCCAAATGTAGCGTTCAACGCTCTTAAATTCGGGAGTCACCATGTAGGGAAGCACTCTAGACAGATCGTGGAACCTTCGAGTATAACCATTAATGTCAGCACCGTCCATGGTCAAGTGCCAGAACTCAGTTTCCAATCTTTGGAGTTCAGCATGAGAGCAATACTTCTCTCTCATTCTTTCCTTTAGTTCATCCCAAGTCAGGCCATAAGCGGCATCATCACCCAAGGTTTGGACCTACAAGTTCCACCAGGTCAAAGCTTCATCGACAAACAACCCAGTAGCAAAGGTGACTTGCTGATCCGCGGTACACTTGCTCATCCGGATGGTGGCTTCAGTTTTCTCAGTCCAGCATACAAACGCTACTGCACCTCCTGTGCCGTCATAGTTCATTGGTTTGTAGTCGAGAAACTGCTTGAAAGTGCAGCCCTGAGCTGCATTGCCTCCAGATGAATCTCCATTCCTATTACGTCTGGCATTGCTTGGTCCACCACTATCTGCAGTACGGGTTTCCTCGTAGTGGGCGATAGCTGTGGAGATTCTTTCTTCCAGTAGAGCATTCAGCTCTTCAGCAGTCTTTGGCAGTGGGGGATGAGGAGGTTGATCACGAGCGTTCACAATTTTTCTTGGTGCCATGTTCTGACAGAACATAACACAATAGGGTTAGCCATTTGTTTGATATGGTCTTACTAGACAGTAGTAGTATATATACACAGGCATATCCCACATAAGTGACATCAAACAATTATTACTCTAGCAGAGTATTTAATAGGCCGGCGCTCATATTTGACCTTTCCTTGCACTTGAGGGAATCTATACGTGACAAGACTTGCTGTGGTTCCTGTGCACCGAATTCCATAATTACGTATGCATCCATAATTACGTAACTCCTTGCACAGTCCTCACAGTTCGTTTCGTCCTTGTATCTCTTCCTTCATGTAGGCCATTGTTTTCAGGTAAAGTCACATATATACTAGTGGTATTCTACTTCTAGTATATATATATGCTAATTATCACACATAATTGCAAGAAATTTTCACTTACTGACGAGTGCTACTCTAGTGCACCTTAAGTCTCGTAGCCTCTTTTCTTGACTCATGTAAACAGTTTCAGCTGTGGATGTCGCGGAAAGTTTTATGCAATGAAAACTTTTTGAAAAATCGTTTTTCGTGAAAGGATCCTAGTGATTGTAGTCTAGTCTCGAGAAGGAATCATGGTTCACTACAATCGCAGCTCTGATACCAATCTGTCACACCCCTTTCTGCGGTGGAAGCACGAGGTGTGATCATGAAAGGTTCTCATTGCATACGAAAAGTAAACATACTACATGCTCGTAAAAATAACTTCAAACCATTAACATTTCATAACGGAAAACATGGTTTAAGTGTTTACATCACAAGACAGCATTTTGTCTGACAAGTTTACAACTTTACTCAAAGATAAATAAAAGCGACGTCCAAGAGCATGAGTAAAACCGCGCTCACATCCATCCTAGTTACCTGAAATACATGTGAGTTTTGGAAAAACGTCAACATAATGTTGGTGTGAATTCATGCAATTTTTGTATTTCACGTTTGTATACTTTGTATGAAAACGTAATTTGTATCTTGTATAAGTCAAGTCTTTTGTGCACACCACGTGCTCATGTATAAATCATGTATTTCTGTATGTATCAAGTGTTAATGGGTTGCAAAGCCATTAACATGTGACACGACATAGGAAGTCACCAAACCATAGGCATTTTTCTATTAGTCGATTCACGACTGAGACACAAAAACACTACTCGGTTCTAGTGGTCACCAAGAGTGGGGCTGCCCTGGAACCCATTAGATCTAACCTTTTGTTCTGCGGTCTTAGTATGTAAACGATTAATGGTGCTTATGGTACCCTATTCGTGACACGATTTCTCGTATCATTTCTAAATTCTTGTATCCATCATACCATTTGTAAACATTGTAATATTTGTAACATGTATTTCACCCCCGAAGTTATAAAACTGAAAACAGTTAAAAGAAAAGGGGGAGCATGAACTCACAACTTTGCGTTCCTTGCGTCGTAAACTTCACCGGATTTGCTTAATTAACGTCGTGACCTATACGTGTTTTCTTAACGTTAGTCACTAGACTTGTATCGTACAAGTACAAGTCACTGTCTTTTATGTATATTTTTTCTTGTGTTAAAAATAATTCATATTTTTAACTAAGTGTCTTACTTATATTATTTTCTCAAAAATAAATATAAGTTTCTTGTATTTTGCGCTTTGCACCCGAGTTATGTATCTAGTATGTTGTATGTATATTTTTGTTATAAAAATTATGGCGAGGTTTATATTGGAAAAGCATAGTTTAGAACACACTAGTAAACATTTGTCTAGAAAATATTTACTAAGTGTTAGGATTTTCAGAAAGATTCGCCATTAGTCTCCTTTGTAAATGGAGGTGTCCATGCTTAATAGCATATCATTTTCTTTTACACATATCCCGTAGATTGTTCTCACATAACCAACCCGACAATCAAACATGCAATATACTACTTATGTCATTTCAGCTTTATTCATCAAAACTGGACTGTTCTCGATCATTTTAATAAAATAGTTAAGCTTCTCCAAAAATTCCCAAATTTTTACAGAACGTCATATATGATCCAAATTTTATTGTGTAAAAATTTCGGGTTCCAGTTCATTACCAATATTTTAAAGAAATTCATTTACCGGACTGCAATCAGATTTTGTCACTTTCTGACTGCAGTCTATAGAATAATTCACTAAAAATTAACCGTAAGTCCGATTGACGAAATTCCGGTAGGAGAATTACGGCGAAAACAGTGACCATCTACAGTAAAAATTTCATGAGCTGATTCTACTCAGTTTTTAAGTTATGACTCCGAATACAACACACTTTTTCAGCAGTAAAATCGTAGCTTGAGCTGCTGTCCAAAAATAGTAAACGACCTTGAAAAATTACGATTCCAGTGCCATTTGATCCGTTTTTCTAAGATACATAATTTAGGCTTCAGAAAGTCAGTTTTCGACTTATAATGATCTAGTTACAGCCTATTGAAGTTGGCTGAAAATACTAATCAGCATGCTTTTTACAATGTAAATGTTACTAAAAACGCATCACCAAGTGTCCTAACAACGGTTTATCAATATATTAATGATCAAACATCATGCATGCTTTAACCAAACCTAATCCAACCCGATTTCATCTTCATGCAAACCTTTTATGTAGGATTTTATGTAAGGTTTCATGTTCATCTTTTTAGTGTTCTAGTTCTTGTGATTTAAACATAAAAACATACTATAACTTGTGATTACAACAACAAGATGAACAAGGGTGTACAAGTAACTTACTACTAGCACAAGGCTAGGGTAGAATCTTAGTGAAGATGATGGTGAGAAAAGATGATGAACAAGACTAGAACAAAGCTCCTTTGAATGCTTCTCAACTTGCAACCTTCATGAATCACCTTCAAGGCTTGAATGGAACTTGAATATGATGAAGATGGTGATGTTAAAATGGTGATGATGGTGGCAGTTTGGGGGAGCCGAAAATGAGAGAGAGAGTGTGAGTGAGGAGTGTAAATCTTGAAGTGATGATGATAATCTAAGCCACCCTCTTTGTAAGGAGTGTGATTTCTTGGCCAATGTAGCAAATAAAGGAGGCCCAATCACCAATTAGAAGTATTATTTGGTAGGGATTTGAAATGATTAGGGGTGGGGTCCATGGGGCAAAAAATCGGTTAGGGGGGGGGGGTTGGATGTAAAATTTGTAACTAAATTGTAAAGGGTAGTTAGATTCCAAGTATTATGCCTCCATATGTTATTTATTTGATTTTTAATGGGTGTTATGGTAAACGAGAATCATGACTAGCCACAAATAATAAAACAGAGTATTTGACAAAAATTTGGTGTCCCGGGTAATGTCCGGTTGTTCGGTTGGATACCGTTCCGTTAAAGTGCTTAATTATTCCGCAAAGTGTCTTTTTGTAACCCTTTTAATTCCCAACCCTTAGGGAAATATTCTGGACGATAAAACATAATTTCTGCATGGTATTTTATTGTTTAAAAGCTGGTTATAGCTGGATTTAATAAAATTCTGCACTTAAAGTGCGTTTCGGGTGCTTTTTAGTGCGTATTTTAGTCTCCGGAAAGTCTATATATTAATCCTTGTATATACTTCTTGGGTTTTAATGTATCCTTGACGTTGGACCTACACCTAGGCCTCAGTTCTAATGTCTGACTGCTTTCTGCAGAGCTGTTAACATATTGTGTTTTACCGGTGAGTTTACTAGTATTTCTGACGCAACGCTCTTGTTAATGCATAAAGCAATATTTTGTAGTATTAAACGTGCATGAATTCACTTGTATATAATGTAATCAATCAATGTTGACATTTAAGCACATAATTGCAGTCATTAAATAATAATTAAAGTGTACGAAAATTACCGGTTTGGTGCCAGTTGTCACAAAGTGACACAGGTGTCACAGTCTCCCCTACTTCAGGAAATTTCGTCCCGAAATTTATTTAGAGGAAACTTGTGAGAGCTTGAAACATGAAGTTGAAAAGATCAAACAACACAGGTTAGAGTCCTGAACTTCTAGTGACTTTAAATAACATCATGCTTGCAATGTGAGAGGGACACTTATATACAAGTATATAAAGCATTATTGGTGCGTCCACCGTACCTCTATTACATTGTTCAAGTTTCGTTATTATTGCCACTATCGGTTCTTACACATAATAAATCTTACTGGGTTCCTGTGCACTGAATTTCATAATTATGTACGCGTCCATAATTACATAATCCCTTGCATAGTTCACACATTGTATTTTATAATGTGTATGGGAAACCAAATGAACAAACCTGTGATGAGTGTGACTAGACCATCCTAGGGTCCTTTTTAATTGAATCAATAAATGATCTCTAGACCACCAAGGAGTCTTTTCAGCTTATCTCATCACATGTCATTCTTAACCAGATTCTGAATCAATCTTTTGACTAGACCACTCAAAGGGTCTCTTTTTGAATCATGGAATGGTACTTATATAATCCAAGGGTCTTAACTGTTACGTAGGAGCCCATTAAGGATCTAAGGTTGTACCTTTTGAATATCCTACTATGAATCCCTCATATGAAGATATGGAAGATTCTACGAGGATTTGGATAACGAATATCCAGAGTACACAAAAACACACAATGCATGAAAGAAGACACATAACACATAAACATGTAAATCATAAAATTGTTTAACTTGATTTTAAATTTGTTTATCATTTTGTCAATTTGTTTTGTTAATTGTGCACATGTATTTAAAGCACACCAGGTATCCAATCCGTGAATTTCATTTGGCACTTTACACATCATCAAGAATCTAACTATGAAGATAGAAAGATTTAAAAAGAAAATTCGATTTCGATTATAAGGAATCGAAATGTTCGAATTAAGGCATACAAGGAATCCAATGAAGGATTCCGATTTGAATGATAATTATCCACAAGGATCTAATTGTAAAGATAAAAAGATCCCATATGGATTTTAGAAGTTGAAGATGTTTTGAAACCTTGCACTGGATGTGCTTAAGTCAAAACATGAAGTAAAAATGCTTATGAAGTTGAGATGCTAGATATATCAAGGCGACATATGAAGCAGAATTTGAAAGTTAAGTCAATGTATGAGAAAAATGTTTTTGAAAATTATGCATGGGGTTTCTTTTAGAAATGTGTTTAATGTTTTTGAAATCTTACATAATACTTTTGAAATCATAAAGTAGGTGTATTAGATAAAAATGTTTTAAAATTACGCGAGATGAAATTTTTGAAATTATGTATAAGGTTTTTTTTTTTTTTGTTTTTTTTTTATTTTTTTTTTTGGAAATATGAATAATGTTTTTTTTTTTTAAATCATGCACTTGATAAGAAAATATACTGTGTTAATATTGTTTTCAGACTATATGAAACATTTTAAAATCATGAAGGTTGTTTTTTAAATATAGACAATGCTTTTGAAATCATGCATTTGATATATTACATAAAATTGTTTTCAGACTATATGAAATATATTTTTGAAATCATAAAGGTTGTTTTTGAAACATAGGCAATGCTTTTGGAATCATGTATTTAATATTAGGTAAATATACTATGTAAAAAAATGTTTTCAATTATAAAAATATTTTTGAAATCATGAAGGTTGTTTTGAAAACAGATACTATGTATGTTGTTATGAAAATCAGAATGTAATAGGTATGAGTTTGAAAATACCCTCAGTCATCTAACCAAAGATTCAAAGGCACAGATGTGCAAAGAGCACGATTACTCATAATTTCGCTTTATTTCTTGTACTTCGTCTCCTAGAATGAAACGAGTACTTCAAATTTTTCGAGGAAATCATGAGCGATCACTTGAAAGGGAGAATCACAAGAGTAGTTTGTTTAAAGAACATAGTTCCTTAATGTAGGTATTACAGGAAAATGCCATACACACATGTAACTACATTTGTATATAAGAATTTGCGAACAATGATTCATTTATAAACTAAACACATTGTTTCCAAGTTCAACAAAAGAAAAGGAACAAAAGCAATAGATACAAGTTATTTAGAGCAGCAGCTTCTTCTAACCAGCCAAATGCTCATCCTAGGGTTGGATTTGCATTGACAATCTTTGGGCATTTGTTCCTGAAATGGCTCGTCTCGCCACAGTTGTAGCACGATCCAGGTGGAAAGCGAGCTTGAGCAGGGTTGGCTTGTGGTTGAGTAGCAGCAAAATTTGCAACAGCTTTGTTTTAGATAACAAAGCAGCACACGTCAACCAAATGTCCCCATCGTCCACTGTAGGTACATTTGAAACAGGTTAGGTGATTCAGATGATGACGGTTGCATTGATTGCACAAGGGAGCAGTTCCCTTGTACCGCTTCTTGGCTGGTGGTGCTGCCACTTGACTAGGTCCTGTCTGTTTTGGTGCTACTGCTGCAGGTTTCTTTGAAGCTTTACGCTTCTTTGACCTTTCAAAGGCTTGGCTTCTGCTTCTTTCGATGCTTCTTGAGTGGCTCCATTATTGGGACGAGACATGGCGATACCTAAATCCACAGACTTCAGGATTATTTCACCTATTTGCTGAGAAAATTTGGCAGTTTGCTCGGACATTTGAGTGTTGCTGAGATGAAGAGACATTCTAGAAGAAATGAAAGGCATGGGAAGAAATAAGTGAAATGTTATTGGAAAATCAAAACATAATGGCAACGCAAAAAAATTGCGATCATTTGTTTGTTACCTAAGGCAAACAAATGAGACGATAACAAATCAAAGTAAACGGGTCATATTAATGTATTAATGAAGACATGCTCGCCTATAAGTGAACACTCACCCCAAGAGTTCCCAGGTAAGAGTGACTAGTCCGATACTGCGGATTTGTACGAACACTCTAGCCTTAGACAGAAAACTCAGGGTACAGGCATTCACCCTTCCGGTTTGCACGTGTTCACATTATAAGACCCAAACTTTGACGAGATTTTGAATACTTAGAGAGTTCAAAACCTTATAATAAATCATCCTAGAACAGATGATTGGTTTTCAAAGCGGTTTTGAAATTTATGTTCTTGTTGTGGTCGTCGCCTAAGGATAGGTGACGGTATTGTTTTATGATCTAAACACAAGAATCTTGTGTTAGGGTCCTAGGAAGGTTATAGACTAGCTCAAAGTATTACTAATAACCTAATTCCCTATAACCATGAGCTCTGATACCAACTTTTCTGTCACACCCCGACCGCGTAAAACAACAAATCGCGGCGGAATCGTCGGGGAGTGTTGTAACAGAATCATTGTTTCATAACACATGGAAATTGAAAATTTTGTTTTATTGATTTAAAAGAGTTACAATGTCTTAACAAAGAAACATAACATAATTAACTAGTCTTGCATCTTTTAATGTCACTAAGGCCCAAGTCCACCTAAGTGTATCTTGATCATTCCTATGCATAATTTCCTGAAACACATGTGAAAATAGGTACGTCAGCATAAAAATGTCTGTGAGATACATATGTTTCATTGATTTAGGATTCATGACTTATAAGTTTAAAGAAAAATGTTTAAGAAAAGTTAGCCATGATCCCTGTAAAATGTTTTCTTTTGTAAGTCATTTGAAAAGCGATGATAAAATAGATGATATGTAAAGAAAATGTAAGGTTATATGAATAACCAAGTAAAATGAGTTTGTATAAAATAAGTTGTTTTGTAAAACAAATGTTTAGTGAAAATATGTTATTTGTGTAAAATGTAATATGTCAAATATTGAAAATGGTTTAAATAACGCTACGATATGTAATACTATAAAAGCACTTATATATAGGAAGTACCAGCGGCGTATCCACCATGCTTTTATCTTATTACACACGCCTCGTTATTTAAATCACTTACCAAAACAAACCATCAATGTAAAAATGTTCATGTATAACCAAATGTAATGCTTAAACAATTGTTGAAATGTTATTATGTAAACAAATGTAATGTAGAGTGAATAAAAGCATTTATTGATTAAAAGCATTTACTTAACCCTATAAGAAAGAAATGTACAAGACAATGTATTTGATAAATTAAAATCAAAAGTCATGTTTTGTAAAATAATGCATGCTTTACTGATACAAACATCTATGCGGTAATGTTAAACGTCTACATCCAAGCCTTGAGACAGTAAGATAACCTTAGAGTGAAGGTTATCAAAAAATGTTTTCGGATTCGGTCATTCCTTCCACCCAAACAAACCTAGGATTTTAGGAACGGGAGATGTCAAGTCCTATGGTACCACTACCTACTACCGAGCGGCATGATCGGTGTTAATGAATGTATTAGTTTCGCTAAACAAACCAAATGTTATACCAAATGTAAACATGTTTTATGAAAATAATGTACCTAGTATGCTAAGTGAACATACAAGGTAGAGATATAAAACAATGTGTCCATATGCTACGAGAACATATGCAACAGAGATGCAATGTAAAACAATGTACTAAGTATGCTAAGTTAACATACAAAGCAGAAAAGTCATGTAAATCAATGTGCTAGCATGCTCAGTAAACATACATAGCAAAAGAAATGAATGTAAAACAATGTGCTAGCATGTTAAGTAAACATACATAGCAAAAGAAATGTAATGTAAAACAATGTGCTAGCATGTTAAGTAAACATACATAGCAAAACATAACGAAATCATGTACTAATACTGTACTAATGAACATAGCAAGTATATGATATGAAAACATGAAAAGCAAGAAAGTAACAAGTAGGCACATGTGTTTCACCCCAAAATGTTTGAAAAACAGTAAAAGAGGGGACTATGTACTCACTTGAGGGTGCTTAGAAGTCTTGAATAACAACCAAGCAAAGCTAGAGGGATCACGGAAATCAAACGACACCAAATATAGATAACTACATAAATAACCGGACCTAAATCGGAATATTGGATAGAATGAGGTTTCGTAAAGCAAATGAGTATAGGAACTCATGTAATATGGTTTAACAAAGCCTACATTCTAAAATGAAACCTATCCTAAGTGCTTATGACCCATTACGACCCGTTTAGGTAGCTTATGCTACTTTAACGCGTCGTTCGCGTAAAACGCGTTCGGACCGCCTAACTAGTCCTATGACAAGTAAAATTTGCCTTAACATGTCTAATATAGTTACCTAATCAGTTTAGATGCCAAAATTTTGGTTACATATGCTTAAAATGAATTTATGCGTAAAAGGGTATTTTGGTAATTTACCTAAGGCATATAAACTACCTATCATACAACTACTTAAACGAAGTGACCATAAGGTATAGCCTCGGAAGGCTATTCCCTATACAACTATGGTCACCTAATGTGTTTGGTCGGATCCTAATGATTGACCAAACGGGTTGGGTTTGAAAGTATAAGCGATTGTTTAGATCGCTTACCTTTACGACCCTATATAAGCACAAATCTAAAAAGTGACGAGTTAAACATGTTTAACGAGTTTAGAAAATAGGTTTGGTATCAAGACAAAGGGTCTTGATACCCACAAGTAGTTTGGTTACAAAATACGCAAGAATACGCATTTTGGCCGAAACTACGACTCGTCACTAAGCCTAGATAATGTGGTAATCAGTAGGTATAGTCACTAGGGACTATAACCATCGTGATTACGCTCACGTTATGAAGTTCAAACAAACTTTGCATTGACCATAAACTGGTCAATGCAGAACGTCAAACGCAGTTTGACTTTTAAGCTAAAAACGCGTAAAAAGAAGGAAGGAAATACTTACAAAGGGTCCACGCAAGTTTTGATCCGATTTACCCTCAGGTATGAAGTGTATACTCCAACTTAGAGGGCCAAAATCAGATCAAATGTGGGTTTTACAACTATGAAATGGTGGGTATTTATAGATTTCACATAACCGTTAAGACCATTCATCAAATAACATGTTTCGATCTCATCCGTACATGTGCACCCCTTGTTTTTGCAAAACCATGGGCACCCCTAGAATGGCCCATAGTATCAAAAATACCATGTGCAAGTGAAGAAATCAGTTGGAAATAGCTAGAAAAACAATCTATGCAGATCTGGTGTTCCCACACGGCCCGCGTAAGACCCAGCAGAAGCCTACGCGACCCGCATGGGCTGCACAGTTCAGCAAACATCTTTCAAAGTTGCAGTTTTAGTCCCTGTTAGTGTTTAAGCTCATTTCTGACACCTTTGAGGCCCGTTAAGCCATATTTAAGGCCCTAAAATGATTCCCTAACATTGTGGACATGAAACATGCTCAGAAATATGCCGGGTGTCGGTTCGTTTGGTCGTACGATCGTTATATTCGCTTAATTACGACGAAATGCGCACGAACGCGAAAAACGATCGAAATTACGCGACGAATGTATTTTTCTCATGCCAAACACTAAAATAAAATATTTTAATGCTTACATAAATTTTTGGATGTCCGGATGTATTCAGAACGTAAGTTATGCGCGAACATGAAAACTTATGCACTTTTTGACGCTTTTAGTCCCTGAATGAGCATAAAGTTTATTTTAGCACACCGAACCACTCAAAGCCTATTTCTAAGCTATGTAAAGGATATTTAGGGTGTGTTTAACTTATGATCATGTTCCGGAATGTCTGTTACAGTACGAATCGACATACTTTCGCAGTTTGTTGAATTTAGTCACTGTAAGCGAATAAACTTGATTTCGGCACACCAAACCTTCCAAAACTTATTTCTAAGTTATGTAAAGGTTATTTAAGGTATGTTAAGCCTATGTCACTGTTCCGGAGTGTTTTTTGTATTAAACTGGTTATGTTTACGCATCAGTGCGCGTATAACCTTCCAGAAAGTGATTTAGAGCCCGAAATCGATCAAGAATTGATATGTGCAAATGATACACATATTTATACAAATCCTAAGTATGAAATACAATATTTCATTGGTTTGGTATTTGTTTGATGGTTGAAGTGACACAGGTGTCACACTTTCGATAGGTTTTACACTTGGGTTTCTCACCCTACTGCTGATTATCCTTTTTGAACCCGGAACTCTTCTTATGATCTGAGTTCCCTTTTCCTTTCTTGTTAGAGCGATGAGAACCCTCATCCTCTCATTTCCTTTTTCCTTCATCGGAACTCTTAAGCGATCTCTGCCTAACCGCATCGAGAGTAAGAGATAACGACAGATCAGCCACTGACCTAAAGGTGGTTGGTCTTGATGCGTTCACACTTGCCTTGATTTCTGGAGCTAGACCTCCAATAAAATGAGCTATGTGTTTTGGTTCTGGTGTAACCAAGTATAGAACCAATCGAGACATGGTATTGAAACTTGTAAGGTATGCCTGACAGTCTAAGTTCTTCATGACCAATGTCAAGAAATCAGTCTCAATTTTCTCAACTTCAAGTTGAGGACATAAATTTTCTTTGATATGAGCAACAAACTGATCCCAGGTCAAGTTGTACAACGGGATCTTCCCTGCAGCTTCGATTAGTGACATCCACCAAGCTAGAGCTTCTCCTTTAAAAGATTGTGAAACAAACTTCACAATGTCTTGCTCTGCACATCCACTAATATTAACCACAGTATCCATCTCGTCGAGCCACGTCATACAATCGATGGCTCCTTTCTCCCCTGTGAAGTCCCTAGGCTTGCAGGAGATAAAATACTTATAAGAACAGGTCTTAACACGTGGCTCTTGACTGAGCACAATCTTCTTAGACGAGACACTCCTTTGGTTTGATGAGTGATGAGAATCGTCTTTGTGCGATGCGTGCGACTTAGATGGTGTCTTTGAATGAGCTACAGATAGGGTCTTGCTACGAGAACCACTAGATTCTTTGAACTGTCCCTTGGGTGACTATTAACCTCATCTGCCGTTTAATTAATAAAAAGCTTTCATTTTACGATATCGCGCATAACTTCTATTTTAGACCACAAACTAATGTCAAACTTTAAGGACATACTTAAATATCAGTAATAAAGGTTTTTGTCTTCTCACATTTTCAAAAATCTCGTTTTAATATCAAAAGGGCATAATGGTCAACTTTTAAGCATTTTATCGGAAACATGCAATGAACTAGGATTTCTATGGAACCAGGTTGTATAACCTCATAGGGTTATACTAACCTATAATATGGTCCTAAAGGAACCCTAAGGCATATCTAAACTAAGCTAAATCAGGTCAGAACTGAAAGTCAAAGCAAAAGTCTACTTTTGCGACTTTCGGTTCCAAACCGAGCCCAAACTCAGAATTGTTGGGTTGAACATGCTTAGACATGTTCTTATATTATTTACCAAGTTATTTTAATGTTAAAACATGTTCCATAACCTCTGCATTGTTAGTTATGAATTTATTTGTAAAAATTGATTCTGTTGACTTTTTATTAATAAGTTTGACCCGACAATTGACCAAGTAAAAGTGATAATCAGTAGGTGCCCTTTTAAGGGTTTATTACCTACATAATTGCCAACTCATAGCCACTTTCAATTCGAATAATGGCTGGACCGTTTGTGAATAATCACAAAGTCAAAGCTTAATTACGATAACTTTGACTTTCGGTTATTAAGCTAATAAACTTGAACTTAGGAAGCTAAGAACACTTACTAGGGTACTTAGCACGAAATAGGAACTGAGGAAAGCTTCCTAGAGCTCCAAGGGACTCCAAAGAATGAGTTGTGAAGTGATTTTCAAATGTGCAAATGAACAAGTGCACACAAAGGGCCTTTATATAGCAATTTCCACTTCATATGATCAATCCACATGTCCCTACATTGATCCTAGATGTTACCAGGTGTCCCTAGTGCATGAAAAACCATTGGCACAGTCCCTGGTATCGAAATATTGCATGCAAAGGCGGTGTAACAGGCTGAAACTTGCAGCTGTCATGTTTTTCTGCATCTGACACTTTTACGCGGGCCGCGTAAGATTCAGAGAGAGTCTACGCGGGCCGCGTGGCTCCTCCATGACCGGAAAACAACTTTTAAACTTTGCAATTTTGGTCCCTGGTCCATTTTAAGCTTATTTAACTTTCATTCATTGCACTTATGACTCCCATAGTTAAATTTTAAGGGCCTTGGGTCATTATTTAACTCCGTTAAGCTCCCGGTTAGTTGTACGATCACCCAAAAAGTCTTGTCTTCCTTTGAATCTCCACAAAATTAATATCCGATATTCTTAAGAGCAAAATATATAATTATTACAATGTTTTTGGGTTCGTTAAAAGGTCACTCAGATGTAACATTTAACATGTTGACACTTTTAACCCCTATGTTTCGTAAAGTCCTTATTTTAAACACAAACGACTTTCTATGTTCGTCAATTTATTCGTTGAAGAATACGAACGTTGTGTGAGGTCAATCAGAGGCAGAAGAATGGCATGTTGACACTTTGGATCCCTTTACTTACATATTTACATTGTTTGACAATTTTATTCCCTCCAGATCAATCTATTACACATTTAAAGTCCATGACACGTGTCTTTATTATATTGGAAGTGATTTTGCGAGGTGTTATAGGACACCACTTGGGAGTCCGAAGTAGAGATGAAATGATTATACCCTTCCTTAGTTGGTACGTATTACGATTTCGAGGATGAAATCCTCTTTAAGGGGGTAGACTTGTAACACCCCAAAAATATTAAACTACATATGTGTGTGAACATGTATGATTTATAATATTGATAATAAATAGTGAAAATAAAACTAGGAATAATTAACCTAGTTAAATTTACGTTATAAAAAGATGGGGATTAAGGGATTTTAACTACTTTACACATCTTGGAAACTAGAGGGGCTAAAACCGACATTCTTGAAAGATCTTTTATTAAAACAAGATAAGGTTAAAACACACACTTGGTGTGTGTAACCTTCTGGTCGACCAAAACAGAGCAAAACAAGAGCTCTTGTTCTTCAAAACCCTAATATCAAATTCCTTCAAGAATCAGAGAAGAAATCAAGTTAGGAATCGAATTCAAGTGATATTTGTGATCACTATACTTAGGAGATCACAAGGTATGTTTAAAATTTATCTTTGGTGATGTTTGATTTTTCATAAATTTTCATAAGTGAAGGAATGATTGATGTTATGGCAAAATTAGGATGATTTCAAGTCTAGGAACAAGCCCTAGATAAGCAGTTGATGAATATTATGTCATAACCTAGTGATTTCAAGATTTATCATATATGTAGTATATGGGTTTTTGAGTAAAAGGATAAACACTTAGATGATAGTTATAAATTGGTGTTATTTGATGGTTAGGACACAATTCTAGATGTTCTTTGTGTATATGAAACATCTAATTTGGAATATGATGATTTATCCTGGTTAAAAATATTAATCATGAACATGTTAGTACTAGTATACTAATTTCGCCCACAAGGTGTTCGACAAAATGCTTAAATGAATTTAAAATAAGTGAGAAATATGAAAGAATCACTTAATTGATTAGCTAGAAGCATTATGTGTCGAATCTTGAAATATGAATTCTAAGCTATATGCTCGAATTAAATTCTATATGGAAATTGGGTGGATCGTCAAGTAGTCAAGGCGGAACGGAGAGTCGTTTGAAAGAAAAGCTTTAAAGGTACGTGGTTATGCGCTTCGTAGATTTCGTTATTAAATTACGTCAGTTGTTATTGAATGATAAATGTGTCGTTATGAAGTTTGAAGAGTGTCAAAACGGTGGATTCCGTATAGACAAAACGAACAAAATTTATAAGAGTTTGAAGTTAAGATAATAAAAGTGATGGATTTCACTATAATAGTCAAATGGGTCAAGTTGACTCAAGTGGTGATTGTTTGGTAATATAAAGCGATGGATGTCGTTAAGGAAACCAAACGGGTCAAAACAACCAAAGAAATGAACTTTGGTAAAATAATGCGATGGATGTCGTTAGGAAAGTGAAACGGGTCAAATTGTTGTCTTGATGTGAACCAGGAAGGTCGCACAATAAAAAGACTTCAAATCTTTGCCCGGATTCTTGAATAATTATGTGTTATAGCCATTAGCCGAAAAATGGTTATCGATGAGTATAAGTCATAAACTCAGGTTTGAGTATGACTAACAAAATAGCGAATTCAATTTAAAGGATTCATGATACATGCGTTAAACTAGTTAAAATTGAATGGGTTGAATAAAGTACATATACATTGATAACAACGTATACATTTCCTGTATAATGCTCCGTAACTATGTACATGTTATATATGTAATTCTCATAAAAGATTAAAGGTCATAAACTAAAAGTAATGTTCCTAAATTGAAACGGGTCGAATAATTTGGAATTTATTGTAATGCTGAGAGCATAATTTTAAGGATTTGTAAAGTCAGATGTCGGGTTTTGAGTTCATGTTAAAAAGGGTTGAATTACGGTCACGTAGGAAGAAATGTGACCCGATTCGAGCTAAAAACGAAGAAGTTATGATGTTTTTTGTATAAGTTAGTTTGGCTGGGAAATATGCAGCTTTTGATACAAACTCGCTAGAAAAACATAGGCGTCGCGCCACGCGATAGAGACTAGCCAAACTGTCGCGTCACGTGAGGGTTTTTGCGGCCCGCGACGGCTTCTACCGTCCTGGTCGCGCCCCACGAGGAAGCAAAACGGCTAGAATGATGTTTTTGTTATGTGTTTTAACATCACGAACTCATTTAATCAAGTTTTAACTATCATAAACTAACCATTTTGGTGTTTTTGATTGTAGGTAACTTTATGAAATAGACGGATGGCGATCAAGCTTATAAACGAACCGAATATACACAAGGTTAAAGCTTTTGCAACTAAATCAACTTTTTTTTTATTAAACTCCTTGGGTTGTTTTGTCCAACTATATAAATCTAGAACTTATATTTTGCAAGTAAGTATAAATTAGTGACATAGAATGTTCTAAAAACTTCGTAAACTCGGTTTTAAGGTTATGGAACATATGTAAATGTTGTGGTTTAAATGTTGATTTTAAAATCGGCATTTGAATGTGATATATAAGTTATATGAATTTATTAAATGATGAAGAAAAGTGTCTTACAATAGTCGATACCCACTTACCGCTAGCTATTTAGTAAAGCTATTTAGATAACGCATTTTCCATCCATAGTCCATACTACCCCTTCATTCCAACAACCATTACAATTGGGAGCGAGAAGAGATGGGTTTGATGATGGATATGAAGAAGAGTTTGCGGGGTATGAAGAAGAAGGTTATGTTTATGGGGGTAATGGAGATCAAGGTGACTACACGTATGTGCAAGGCCAATGAATGCAAGGATTTGGTAGACCTCCTCAACAACAAATTATACAACAACAAATTGTTCCACAACAATTACCACCACAAGGGCCACAAATTCAAAGACAAATACCTCAACAACAACAAGTGGGGCAAATGTTTCAACCACCGCCTCAACAATTTGTGCCTCAAAGACCGGTTCAAAGACCAATGGGCCTATCACATCCAAGAGTTTGATTGGGTGTGCCACGAAGACATAACCGAGACGTCGTGAGGGGTATTGAAGCACATTTTAGGCCGGTAATTACCAACAATCCTACACCGGTAGTCATTCCTCATAATATCAAGGGATGACTTTCAAAGTTAGAACCAATTCCCTCCAAAGTCTACCGAAGTATAAGGGATTAGCAACGACGGAACCTTGTTTTCATTTGGAGACATATCATTCTATATGCAATACTATTAGTGGGCAAGGGGTTTCATCTGATGAGGTCAAGTTGGTACTATTTCAGTTTCCGTTGGAAGACAGAGCGAAGAGATGGTTTTACACTTTACCATCGGCTTCAATTTACACATGGGCAGAGATGCAACAAAGATTTTTAGAAGAATTTTCACGGCCCAAAGACCAACGATGCACGAAGAAGCTTGAGAAGCTTTTAACAACGACAAGGTGAAATGTTTCATGAAGCTTTCAAACGGTTTAATTTGATGATCAAGAATTTCCCTCATCACGGGATCAAGTTGTGGGAATTGTTGAATGCGTTTCATGAAGGGTTGAATTCCGAAGATGCTGGTAACTTAATATCTATCATGAATGGTACATTCGGTACCAATTACGAGCAAGACGATTGGGCGTTTTTGGAACAAATGGCGGTCACATCAAAGAGAAAGGCTCAATCATCGAGGAGAGCGAGACCGACCATTACTAGAACTCAAGTGCATGCAGCGGAGGATGTTAATGTGCAAACTTCAAACCAAATTTATAATGTTTGTGAAATTTGTAATGAATTGGGGCATGCATCTGAAAATTGCCAAGGAGGAGAAGGGCAATATGAAGTAGTGAACGCGATTCAAGGTAAAGGGGGCAGTGGTAGAAACTACAACATGATTCAAACACATACCACCCCGGATTACGAAACCAACTAAATTTTCGATATGGAAACCCATCAAATCAAGCAAATCCTAAATTTCAAAGAAATCAAGGAAACTTTGTTCCTCGCCAACCGTTTAATAACCAAGGTTCTTATCGAGTCGGGAACAACCAAGGATTTCAAAGGCAATACCAAGCGGGTCATGAACATGGTGGGTGTTCGGGTCAAAGTTCTTCAGGTGGAAATGAAGTCATGGAGATGTTGAAAGCGATGCAAATGGAAATGCAAAAGGGGAACCAAATGGATGATGCTCGCATTCAAAAAGACGAAATCCGGGATAAGGCGATTCAATCTTTGACCACCCAAATGGGTCAACTTGCAACCGACGTAGCGGACTTGAAAAAAAGGTAAAGGTCAATTACCAAGCGATACTAAGGTAAACCCTTCTCATAGTTCATCTAGTAATAATATTAATATTAATCATGTAAGCGTTTTGAGAAGTGGTAAAGAGTACAAAACCAACCCATCATCGGGTTTGGTTAACGGGGTGGTTGAGGATATCACGGGTATGGAGAGTGAGGATGTGAATGCATATGTCTATCGCTTGCGTCAATCACGTATCATAGCTGAGTCAAATGGTCAAGACTGGTGCTGAAAGAACAAAACATAAGTCTAATGTGTAGAAGTCCATCCGGACGGATGGACATAGCTCCATCCGGACGAATGGCCATTGCCCATTCGGAGTGTGTGTTGATCTCCATCCGGACGGATGGAGATCCCCATCTGGCCAGATGGTTCATCCGCTAGGTCATGTCATCCAAATGGAGGAGCCCTATAAATAGGGGTGTTGTGTCTTGACATTTGAGGGAGTTGGGTATTCTTGAGGTGAAGCTCTGCCCGTTTGATTTCTTGTTATTGTAACTGTCATATTCAGTAATAGAAATCATATTAATTACGTCTTTATGTCTGAACCATGCACGTGATTGGATTCCGCACAATTCACATGTTCATACGTAGTCAACTGTCAAGGAATCGATCAGATCCTGGATTCACAAGTGGTATCAGAGCGGGTGTTGATTGCACGGATCGAAGACTCGAAGATTCAAGCTGTTAGGCAAATACAAAAATTTCAGAAAATACAAAAACATTTGAAAATTTGAAAAAGCCAAAAACAATAGAAAATGAAAAAGAGTTTTTTGTATAAAAAGAGGAAATGATAGTGCATCAGTAGACAATCACAGTACGCTAAAGAAATGGAAGGTTAAATGTGATAAACGGTCTCACTGATGATATGCGAGTAGGTTTTTACACGCTTAGTAGATTATTTTCGAGATATAAACCTAAATATCAATATACTTACTTATCTCATGGGGAACATCTCTCGGATATATAGGTAACCCCCGAAATCTTGTTTGAGAGATTGCCTGATTCTGAGATACTAGGTCTTTATATTGTTTGATATCTGGGGTATTATACCTGGTCTTCTGATATTGCAAAAGCAATGGTCCAGACTTTGTATAATACTTTACGTGCTTAAAGCTTATCCTCTGCATAAATGATGTGTGCAAAATGCAACATATAAATTACATCAATTGTGGCATAAAACTAACCCTTTTTAGTACTAATGTTGGAAAAAGTGTGCTTTTGTCTTCCTTTTGTATTTTCAGGATTAAATGAGCTCAGATTAACAAAAGAAGCAAAAAGACAGCTAAATCTAACATAAATACAAGAAAAGGAATAAACGTGACATGCCCGACCCCACGACAACTTCTTCCCAAGTAAAACAAGAAAACAGAAGGCTGAACACACCCCGTGCTCAGTGAACACGGGGGCGTGGCCAAGTCCCAGCAGAAAAGACAAAGCTGTAGAAGCTTCTATCGCTCACCACGGGGCCGTGCTCAGCGGACACGGGGCCGTGGTCAACTATAAGATTCGCAGAATCCAGGCAAATCTTGATAGTTCAGATATGCTTCTGCACACGGGGGCGTGCCCAGTGGACACAGGGGCATGGTTAACTAATGCAGACAAACTGCAATTAATGAAGGCAGAGAAGAGGATGGACACGAGGCCGTGCCCAATAGACACCATAACACCATCCTCCACCACCATCATAACACCATCCTCCACCACCATCATCCATTGTCCATCGTAGAGTGTGTGAGTCGTCTCGAGATCCAAGATTGATCATAAGAGTTCTTGACAATCAAGGCCATGTTTGCCTAAGTCTCTTACATCACTTGGTGAAGACAAAGTGTCTAGTGTAATACTTTTTATTTTTAATCTTTTCGCACTTTTTACTTCGTTTTGTATTAATGACTTTAATAACTAGTTTCTTATGTTGAAGGTGATTTTTCCTTATCGTTTGTCCGTGGTGTCTTGGCATTATTTTACTGTCTATATAAAATAAAAGATTTTCACCATTCATATCTCCACGGTCTATATGGAGGTATGTAGGCTACCTGGTCGTGGGTTAAGGGAACAGTTTGGTAAGAGTCTTGCCTTGTTCAGTGTATAGATCCTGCAAGGACCTGGGTCAAATTTAGTAGGACCTCCTTCAATACTTAACGGTATTGGATGGCGGGGGTCCAAAATCTTTGACCCCCTCATATGTAAGCTACTATTAATATTTTAACCTGGCTACTTAGGACTGTATCCCTGCTAACTCAGACTACTTAGCCGAGGGTAACGTCACCTTCAAAAGAGGGGCCTACCATAATATGCATTAATAACTTAATTAATTACCTTTCAATAATCCGACCCTTTAGGATTGTATCCTTGCTGACTCAAACTACTGGGTTGAGGGTAACGTCACCTTCAAAAGAGGGGCCTACTACAATAACTAAGATAATCTCTTAAAAAGTGCAAAAGTGCGGAAATAATCAAAGGTTACACTATACACGAGTCAGAGCCAAGTGATTCATCTTGTCTATCTGTTTTTATTTTTATTTTATTTTCAGCATTTTAGTTAGTTTTTATTTTTTCTAGTTTAAAAACCTTTTTTCTAATTTTTTATTTGATTAGACGTTGAGGATAAACCGGTACTAAAAGCTCTTGTGTCCTTGGACGACCTCGGTATCTTACCAACACTATACTATGCTCACGATGGGTGCACTTGCCCATATGTGTGTTTAGTGTTAGTAAATATGTTGATGCACAGAATGTCTGTTGACTACGTCTACGTCAAGTTTTAGGTCAAGTTTAGTCAACATAGAGTCTTGAAAGTCAAATTAGGGTTTAGAATTGTAGATTTCGCTTGAATGTACATAGATGTATAGGTGTTTTCGTTTATATGTACATATAGGTGATGGTTTCGCTTGTTAGGTCTATTCAGGATTTCGCTTATGTGGTTAAAGGTGATTTCGCTTATGTGTCAATGACATAAGAGCGAAATCACATGGACTATATATAGTCGATTGGAGCGAACCTGATCATTTATGTATGTATGTCTGAGCGAGACCTGGTCATGCTTTCGGTAACAGAACTCTGTCAAAATTGATTCAAAAAGCAATAAAAGAGAAGGAATTGAATAGGAAAGCTGTTGTTACTTTGTGTGTACTGATTCCGCCTTTATACATGAAGATGAACGTCCTTGACTGACTTTTCGGGGTCGCAAAATGGTCCAACAAGTGGTATCGGAGCTTCAGGACGAGGAGTTCATACTACTACAACTGAATCGACCAAATTCTCTAACTTCTACTCACTTTCTCTCATACTTTTTCGATTTGAGATAGTTCCTATGGTTGAAATGGCCTAAAATTCGAGTATTACATGTAAAATACAGTAATAACAAACCCTAGAAAGTTTCAGGTTGAAATTCGGACTAAAAATAGTTAAAATCAACTAAAAACTTAGTTTCGCTTTTCCGAACATTCGAAGGTTTCGCTTTTCCGGACATTAACTAGGTTTCGCTTATTCGAACATTCAGACTAGTCACTTTCGCTTTTACAGACATAAGTTCAGTTTCGCTTATTTGAACATAAGTGCTTGTTTTCGCTGATAAGGACATAAGTCTAATTTCGCTTATTTGTACATCTTGATTTCGCTTATAGGGACAATACCTATTTCGCTCATACGGACATAAGCTTGATTTCGTTTATCTGAACAACTTGATTTCGCTTATTCGGACATAATTGATTTCGCTTATCTGGACAAAATTGATTTAGCTTATTTGGTCAAGATAGATTTCGCTTATCAGTCACATATATTGATTTCGCTTATAAAGACACATTAAAGCTGATTTCGTTTGAGTGTCACTGTTTGTCAAAATTTCGAAAATTTTTCTAACTGTTTGCTGATTTTGCAGGTACACTCAAGATGGATGATATTTTCTTGAACCCGTTTAGCGACATGTACGCATTCGCTGGAGATTCCGGAAACAATGATACTTCGTCAAGCAATGTGAATGAGAATCCGCCGAAAGAGAGGAAAAAGGAAGCTTGGGAATCGGAAAGTGCTTTCGGAACATTCAATAGACCTCCAAAGCTAATGGCTATTGAGGAATACAGTCGGTGGTCAAGAAAGTTTGAAGATTGGTTGATGGCATTCGCATTTCCCAGCTGGAAAAGTTTGAAAAACGGTTATGCCAATGGAAACAAAAATGGTGAAACTTTAAGAGCAGCTGAGGAGATTGATTCGTTTGTAGCTGAACAAAAGTGTGTGGCATTGTTATTTCAGTCCGTTCGGGAAGACATTATTGCTTTGATCGATTATTCAAATGCAAAAGATCTTTGGGAAAAGTTAGAAAAGAAATGTATAGGTAGTGAAGAAATCAAGAAAAAAAAAAAGAAACTACTTAAGAAAGAGTTTGATATGTTTGGGTGTTTAAAGAACGAGTCAGTTTGTAAAATGATAGAAAGGTTTGGTCATCTGAAGCTGGAATTAGTAAGACATGATATCAGATATCCTGAAGATAATTTTATCGACAAATTGTTCGATTCGTTGCCTGACGAGATGGATTGGAGATATTATGCGCTGATGCTGAAGAATACCATCAAAGCACCAGAAAAGTTGACATTAGATTTGTTGATTGAGAAACTCAAGAGTCACGAGTTGGAACTGAAGAAGACATACAAAGTCAATCACTCATCTTACCAGCAGAATTTGGATTTGTATTATCCAAAGAGCATGATGCCAAAAGCAACTTCTCCAAAGACTGCGTTTTCTGTTGAAAATGTGTCCACAGCAAACAAAGAAAGTCAAAGTAGTCAAAGAAGTGGAAATCATAGTGGTTATCACAGTGGATTTTCATCATCTACAAGTCATTCTGATGCATAGAATCGTTTTCAATGCAATATTGCAATAGACTTGAAGAATGCTCAGAATTTTGATGAGGAGTCGGCCAAACAGCAGATGATCTTCCTAGCATCGGTGTTGGAATCGTATGAAGGGTTAGTAGCTGGGAAGATAGGCAACACCAATCTGACGAAAGAAGATTATGATCAGATTGATCCGGAGGAAATGGAGCTGATTGATATTCGTTGGGCTATGGCAAGTGTTGTTCGTCGAGCACAACGTTTCATGGAAATTACTGGCAGAAAGACAATTGGTGGTCCATCTACCAAGCTGGGGTTCGATAAATCCAAGGTGACGTGCTTCAAGTGTAAGCAGAAAGGTCACTTCAAGCGAGAATGCAGAAACGCTTATGCTGATGAGTCGGAGAACCCTTTCAGAGATGATTATTACAAGAAGGTAATTTATCATCAGAATAAATCCGAGCCGCCTAGATTGAAGCAGGTCGAAGACAACAAAGAGAAATCTAGAGCTCTTCCGGTGATTTATGATGATGAAGGTTATGATTGGAGTCAAGAGGTTCTACCGGAAGAAGATGCGGTTGGTTACGCATTCATGGTGAAAAACGACGAACCTATTCCGTGGAAAGACGATAGAACTGAAGAGCAAAAATATCAATACAGAAAAATGATTGCTGAAAACAAAATAATTAGAATATCTCGTATCTTTCTGGAAGCGAGGAGAGCAAATAGATGGGATCCGGACAGAGAGTGTTATCTTGATGAATATGGAAATATTGCGATCGATGACAAAACGCTTGATATCGAAGCCATAATCCAGCAGTACAAAGAAGAGGATGAGTACTGGTAGAATAAATGGTGGGGAACTGGAGACGAGAAAGAGAAAGAAGAGAAAGAGAGAAAGGAGAAAGAAGAGCAGGAGAAATCAAAGAAAGTTGATACTGGAGTTATTGATACAACGCAGGAGTTGACTGCAGAGAATCTGGGAAAATGGCTGACAAAGTGCTGGCTGCTAAGGCACTTGAGGTAGACTCTAACTCCGTGTCTGAGTCAAAAAGCCAGGTCAGTTCAAACTTGTCAACAAATGCGTCAGGTAAGAAAATTGATGGAAATGCTGATTGCAAAAATTGCAACAAAGAGTGCAAATTTTGTAACACAGTCACGTATCTCAACGGGAAGAAAGTTGATGATCTGACAGCAAAAGTCAAAAGCGTTGAGAATCAAATTCTTGATCGTGACAAAACAGTTAAAGCTTCAACTGAACGGATAAGAGAATTAATTAGCAAAATTGAAAATGATAAAATTGATCATGATAAAATTAAACATGAAAATGAAAAGTTAATTCTTGAAAACCGTCAGATTTCTGAAAAGTTTGAAAAACTAAAAAGCACAATGAAAGATAGTGATGATCGAAATGGTAAAACTTTTAAAGAAAATGAACATCTAAAAGTAGTGCTTAGAGTAAAAGAGGAATCAATCAACCAACAACTGGATGAAATCACTAAACTGAAACTTAAATTGCAAGAGGCTGAAATTGAAAACGAGCGAATCCAGTTGAAGCTTAACAGTTACAGCTCCGCAAGCTTTGTTTTGCAGCACATTATTCCCAAACCCATCGGGAAAGACAAAGCGGGCGAAGATGTGTATTGTGATGGAACTAGGGTGGGTTTTCATCAAGTTCCACCACCTGTTCTTGATAACTACACGAAAAAGCAATCTGGTTGGTTGAAATTGAGGAAGAAAGTGAAGTTAAACTTCCGGAGAACATTGATGTCACGTTTACATGTTCCAATGACGATAGTGTCCAAAATGATATTGTAAAAGGTGTTGTTGAAAATGTGCTAAAAATGGATAGTGACACTACTGAGGAAGAGGGGTGTTTCTTAGATAAGTACATTCAGAAACCAAAATCCAAACACAACTTAAGTGACGAACCGGGTCTTGTGATGTACAAGATGGCTGGATCTGATAAGTTATATTCGGATTCTGATTTTCCGATTGAGAATGTAAATGTGAACAAATTGACAAATGTTTTCAAGTTGGTCAAAGTTGAGTTGTCAGAAGTGAACAAGTTGAGTCAAACAAAGAGAAAAATGAGTTTTGAGAAAGATAAATCTTACTACAAGAAATCTGTTAATCCATCACGTTTTTATAATAACAATCGAAATAACTGGTCGGGTGGTTATCAGGGTGGTTGGAATTATCAGAAAAGACATGTTCCAAACAAGAGGTTTGCTGAAAAGAAAAAGTTTGTGAACAGTTCGAGTTCACTTGCTGATGAAGAGAAAGAGATTTTTTCAAAATCGAATGAAGAGTTCTTTGAGAAAAGAGCTTCACAGTATCAGTCTGAAGGCACAAGTCGAGTTGTTGATACTCGAACTTGTTTCAGATGTAATCAAGTTGGTCACATTGCACGAAAGTGTACCAATGTGAAGCCTAAGACTGAAACTGTGAAGATTCAAAAGAAGAATGTTCACAAGAAGGGTAAAGCATCAATCATTGTTGAGAAAAAGAATGTGAAAAATGACAACATCAAAGTAAAAAATGAACCCGTAAAGAAAATGGTAACTAAAAATGACAAATTTTACAAGCGGGTTGCATTATCTCAACAAGTTTGGAAACCAAAAACTGAGAAGAAGGTGAAATCTTCTGAGGATTCAATTCAAATTGATTATGATGCAAATTTTCCACCTCTTAAGGTTGAAAACTTCAAAATTCAAATTGCGAGAGTCAAGGTTACACCTAAGGCTGATGAGGCCTGGGTGGACTCAATGTTCGACTAAACAGTTTGAATTGCCGAAGCTTCCTTGATCGCGAAGCATGAATCGGCATCTTTATTGAAGTTGGTTAAGTAAAAGTTTGTTTTGTGCAGGATCTTCCAAAACTTGTATCCAGATGGATCATGGATAGTGGAGCATCTCGACATATGACAGTGAAGACTGCGTTGCTGTATGATGTGAGAAATATCAATGGTGGTTATGTGGGATTAGCTGGTCACGAAGGTGGTCGAATTATTGGTGAAGGAACGTTATCCAACGGGATTGTGACGTTTGAGAGAGTTAACTACATTACTGAGCTGGAGAACAATCTGCTGAGTATCTCGCAGATTTGTGACAATATGTATACTACTCACTTCACTGATAAAGAATGTTTGATCTTGAAACCAGGATTTGTTATCCCTGAAGAATGGATTATCATGCGGGCACCTAGAGTGAATGATTTATATGTGTTAGATATGAGTGTAGCAACTACATCAACAGGTCAAGCACATTGTTTTGTTTCTAGAGCAACTGAGAAAGAATCAAGATTGTGGCACCGGAATATGGGGCATATTCACCTAAGGAAGATGAATCACTTGGTGCACAATGATTTGGTTCTTGGAGTTCATGTCAAAGGTTTTCATCTGGAAGGGGAGTGCATTAGTTGTGTTAAAGGTAAGTAGAAGAAAAAGTCACACCCTACAAAGCAAGTCAATTCAGTTTCGAGACCTCTGGAAAGACTTCACATGGATTTGTTTGGTCCTGTGAATGTCAAAAGTATTACAGGAGATTACTACTGTTTGGTCGTTACTGATGATTATTCCAGATTTTCGTGGGTTTCTTTCTTGAAGACGGAAGACGAAACATTTGACAGTTTGATGGCATTATTCAGAAAAATTGAGAATCTGTACCAAAGGCGTATCAAAAGAATTCGAAGTGATAATGGTACTGAATTGAAGAGCAGTAAGATGGAAGAATTTTGTGATGAAAGAGGTATATTCCATGAGTTTAGTGCTCCGTACACTCCGCAGCAGAATGGAGTCGCAGAACGCAAACACCGGACACTAATCGAGACAGCTAGAACTATGCTCGCAGATTCAAAGTTACCGATAAATTTTTGGGCTGAAGCTGTTTCTGCCGCATGCTATACGCTCAACAGGGTTCTCACTGTCAAGAAGTTCAACAAAACATGCTTTGAGCTAATCAATAACCGCAAACCGAATTTGAAGTATCTAGAACCGTTCGGGTCACCCTGTACTGTTATAGAGCCTCATGGAAAGTTTGGTCCGAAGAGCATTGAGGGAATATATGTTGGTTATGCAAATCTGATGCGACGTGTCTTCGTTCCAAGTGAGAAGCGGATAATTGAAGCTGTAAATGTTGAATGTCAAGGTTATACTATGCCGCTGCAGAATCCTGGTGATTCATGGCGTTATCATTATGACAAACTGTGGGATTCGTTTGACATGAGAGAAGAATCAGAGGAAGATGAAGATTTCTTTGATGAGTTGGATATTTTGCGTGAATACGAGTCCCAGTTAAGGTTTCCAGCTGAGTATTCAAGGCGACCACGGGAAACTTCAAATGATGATGAAGCAGGTCCGAGTAATGCTGGTGAACATGATGTTGTCCAACAGAATGAAGTTGCTCAGGATAATCAGTCGGAGCAGATTGATAATCAAGAAGCCTAAAAACATGCCAGTCTTTGATCATGATGATTCAGATTCTGAGGGGGAGCAAATTCAAATTTCAAGTCAAACAAACCAAGTTGGTGAACAAGATGCAGATCAGAATGTTACTAATCTGGAGGGCAATGTAGATGTTCCAAGCGAAGTGATGCCGCGAACTTTTTCATATCATCCAGAGGAGTTGATCATAGGAGAATTGCAGACAGGCGTTCGCACTCGAAATCAGATTGATAAAGGGCTTACATGTTTTTATACAAAAGTTGCTCCTTTGCAAACTGAATTCTCATTGAGTTGTTTTATATCGCAGGTTGAACCAAGAACTTATAAAGAGGCGCTTACTGAAGACTCTTGGGTTAATGCAATGCAGGAGGAACTGAGCCAATTCAAGAAATTAGGAGTATGGAAGTTAGTTGATTTGCCGGATGGTCATAGGAAAATAAATACGAAATGGGTATTTAAGTGTAAGAGAGACGACAGAGGAGTTGTTGTTCGTAACAAGGCTCGACTTGTTGTTCAGGGCTTTAGTCAACAGGAGGGGATTGATTTTACAGAAGTCTATGCTCCTGTAGCACGATTAGAGGCGATCAGAATTTTCCTTGCATTTGCGTCTTGGAAGAACTTCAAAGTATATCAGTTAGATGTAAAATCGGCGTTTCTCTATGGGAAGGTTAAAGAGGAGGTTTATGTCGGACAACCACCGGGCTTTACCGATCCAATCCACAAAAACAAGGTCTACTTATTGGACAAAGCGCTGTATGGTTTACACCAGGCTCCGAGAGCTTGGTACGAGACGTTGTCTCAACACCTACTAGCCAACAAGTTCATTCGTGGAAAAATGGATGCCACTCTCTTCACTAAAGAGGTCGACGGTCATCTTCTGATAGTTCAAATTTATGTGGACGATATAATTTTTGGGTCGACAAATGAAAATCTTTGCAAAGATTTTGAATCAGTGATGAAGCAAAAGTTCGAAATGTCATCAATGGGGGAGATGAAATTCTTTCTGGGTTTACAAGTTGAACAACTACCTGAGGGAATTTTTATTCATCAAACGAAGTACGTTCATGATATTCTAGAGAAATTTGGGATGTCAAGTTCTACTCCAGCTGCTACCCCACTTGCAACAAATCATGGGATTCACCTAGATCTCACCAGAGACAGGGCTGATGAAACGTTTTACCGATCCATGATAGGTTCTTTGATGTACCTAACTGCTTCACGTCCTGATATCATGTACCCAACATGCCTCGTAGCAAGATATCAATCTAACCCAAGAGCTTCGCATATGATCATTGTGAAGAGGATATTACGCTATCTGAAAGGAACTCCTTCATTGGGGTTGTGGTATCCTAGAAAAGGCGACTTTACGCTCGAAGGGTATTCCGATTCGGATTTCGGATGCTGCAAAGTTAATTCAAAATCAACAACTGCAGGATGCCAGTTCTTTGGTCCCAGATTGGTTACATGGCAGTGTAAGAAACAAACGTCTGTGGCGTTATCTACATGTGAAGCGGAGTACGTTTCTGCTAGCAGTTGCTGCTCTCAGATCTTGTGGATACAGCAACAGATGCGCGACTACGGTTTGCAGTTTCTTAACACACCTCTTTTTGTTGATAACGAGGCCGCAATTAATATAACAAAGAATCCGGTACATCACGCTAAAACTAAACACATAGAAATTCGTCATCACTTTATTCGTGATTGCTTTAAGAAAAAGTTGATACGAATTGAGAAAATCCACACTGACGAACAGAAAGCTGATTTACATACCAAAGATTTTGATAAAAATCGGTTTAAATATTTGTTAAAACTGAATGGTATGCAGCTTCTTTCAGTGTCGAATGGCATAATTGGCGTTGATGAGAGTACTGTTGCGGATGAAGACGAGAAACAATCTGCAATGGTTTGTCGATTTTTTACTTGTTTTGGTATTTAGGGGGAGTAGATAGATGTATATAGATATATTTTCAGAAAATACAAAAACAATAAAAAATGCAAAAATACAAAAACATGATAAAATATGAAAAAGCGCTTGTGTATATAGAGAAAATGATAGTACATCGGCTAGACTATTACAATATGCTAAAGATTTGTAAAGTTTAATTGAGTTAAACAGTCTCACTGATGATGTGTCGATAGGTTTTCACACATTTAGTAGATTTATTCGGGATATAAACCTAAATTTCAAACTTGTGAAATTCGTGGGAAACACTACTTGGATATATAGGTAACCCCTGAAATCTCGTTTGAAAGGTCTCATAATCTGATATACTAGGTCTTTATACTCAATGATGTATGGGGTATTATTTCGGGACTTCTGCTGAACGGTAGTTCTGACCTAGTCCTTGGATAATACTTTTTGCAAATGCTTGAAACATAGCATAAACCCTCAGCATGCCGATGAAACAATAAAATTGATAGTCGCTGCTGTTGTAGCTAAAAGATCCTCTAAAGGGGACATACCGTAAAGTCGAAGCTGATATCTCTCTGCGTATACGGAAGTATCGACCTGAGATCCCTCAGCCCTCGCATACCTAATTTATGTACAGATATCATTGTAGTATACTCACCTGTAAGACTGATAATTGGGATTCTGGATACGGGAGTATATTCAAGAGGTGGGACACATGAATGAGCTAAGTTCATAAGACATCTAATTCGTATCCTGAGTAAATTGAAATTTGTGTGGGAATTTAAGATGGATCAGTATATCGACAATCGAGGTGAATTGTTTAAGTCTGAGTATGAAATGAAGCTTAACGGTACTTGTAATTTGTCTGAAAGCTGATATGATTCCCTGACACGCTCGCCAAAAATATGTTTGTAAATAGTTTACTTTGTTTACTTTCTGCAATTTAAATTTTCTGTATTTCATTTCTTATTTTAGAACACTTTATAAAATCCAAAAAGATTTTATTTCTGCTTTATTTTTGACAAACCAAAGTGGAGAGTTGATTGTTGGATTCTCAGATGTTTGAAGCAGATGCAGGAGATTCTGGACTGAAGAATGAGGAGAGCTTATCTTTGATGGAGTTTGATTTGTTGAAAAGTCAAAAACAAGTTCATTAACTTGATACTTGTTATTTTCAGAAAATGTGTAAATTGTTGTTTTTAAAATTCAGTTTGATTCGTCAAATGATCAACCAGGGTCATTAAATTGAACTTGGTAGATTAATCAAGTGATCAGGGTCATTAACTTGGACCTGAATACTTGAGTGGATTTCTAAAACTGATTGAGTTTGTGATTTATTGTTGAAAAGATAGTTTGTAATGTTTGATGTATGAGACACAGGTTTTGAACTTCATTATTCTCACAGAAGCTAAATGTCAAAGCTTGAACCAGATAAAGACCTCAGATTCTAGCATATTGAGAGGGGGAGTCTGTGAAAGGGGGAGTCTGGATCAACAGTCAAAGGGAAATCTGAAGATGGAGCAAGGAAGAGAGCATGGACCTGTGAAGATAGAATGCTTATGATGATAAGACAGAGATGGAGAAAAGACCAAGACTGAAGACTCGGAGCTGAAGACTTCGTCAACATCCAAGGGGGAGTCTGTTGATGCACAGAATGTCTGTTGACTACGTCTACGTCAAGTTTTAGGTCAAGTTTAGTCAACATAGAGTCTTGAAAGTCAAATTAGGGTTTAGAATTGTAGATTTCACTTGAATGTACATAGGTGTATAGGTGTTTTCGTTTATATGTACATATAGGTGATGGTTTCGCTTATTAGGTCTATTCAGGATTTCGCTTATGTGGTTAAAGGTGATTTCGCTTATGTGTCAATGACATAAGAGCGAAATCACATGGACTATATATAGTCGATTGGAGCGAACTTGATCATTTATGTATGTATGTCTGAGCGAGACCTGGTCATGCTTTCGGTAACAGAACTCTGTCAAAATTGATTCAAAAAGCAATAAAAGAGAAGGAATTGAATAGGAAAGCTGTTGTTACTTTGTGTGTACTGATTCTGCCTTTATACGGGAAGATGAACGTCCTTGACTGACTTTTCGGGGTCGCCAAACGGTCCAACAAAATATCGTGTTTTATAAATTTAAAACTTGGCTAAAAAAGTGTAAAAGGGCTTAAAATATACTTAAACTTATATACACACTTCACACGCATCAAGTTTTTGGCGTCGTTGCCGGGGACACAAGGATTTTAAGAAAGTTAGGAATCAACGGCCTAATCGTTTTTTTTAGTTTTCTAATTTTTTTAGATTTTTCTTAGTTTTTTTCAGTTTCTGCAGAGCTCAGCACTGGCCATGCCTGGTCGGACACGGGTCGTGCCCAGCGTTGTTACTGGCAGTTTTTATTTTCTGAGTTACAGAGAGCTGAGCACGAGGCCGTGTCGGTGCAACACGGGGCCGTGTCCAACTCCCCAGTAACAGGGATCCGGAAAACAATCACTGTATCTCCGACCACGGGCCGTGTTCACCTGAGCACGGGGCCGTGGTGAACCTTCTGACCAACGTTCTTTTCTGTTTTTATTGCAGGACTTGGAACCCAGGCGCCACATTTGAACTTCCTACGTATTGTATGAACTCCAGTTCTCGTAGAGACATAAAAGAACCTTTAGAAGAACCCGAACGTTTTCTCAGAAAAAAGACTTAAAGCTAAAAATCAAGAGAAAGCTTTGGTGGACCCACTTCCAATGGCGGACCAACGTACCCTTATGGATTACCTACGATCCACTGTGGGTAATCTCGGTGCCGCTATCAATGCACCGAATGTCGAAGCCAATAACTTCGAACTTTGGCCACATTTGATACAAATGCTTCAAAACTCCGCAACCTTCCATGGGCTTGCGGACGAGGATCCCCATCTACATATTACTAATTGCTTAGAAATATGTGATACCTTTCGGATCAATGGAGCATCAAACGATGCCATCCGCCTTCGGATGTTTCCATTTTCACTAAAAGACCGATAAAAGGCTTGGCTTAACACCCTCCCAGTTGGCTCGGTAAACACCTGGGATGAACTAGCCCAAAAGTTTCTATATAAGTATTCCCCTCCTGCTAAAACGGCTAAACTAATGACTGAAATTAATACATATTCACAAGAGGATGGGGAATCATTGTATGAAACTTGGGAAAGGTTCAAGGAGCTACTAAGAAAGTGTCCTCATCACGGTCTTGCGGTATGGCAACTAGTATCCACTTTCTACAATGGGTTGTTGCCACACACAAGACAAACACTTGATTCTAGCTCCGGGGGACTTTTAAGTAATCGTCGCCCAAATGAAATATATAATCAAATTGAGGAAATTGCTCAAACCAATTTTCAATGGCACACTCCCCGAGGCAATAAATCTATTGCCCTGGGCGCCCATAAGGTTGATGAAATCACTTCTTTACAAGCCCAAATCGAGGCCCTTTCTTCAAAAATGAAAAAGTTAGAAATGGCAAAAACGGCCTCGGTTATGGCTTGTGAAGGATGTGGTGGGCCACATGAAAATTGGAGTTGTATGAAAGAATTAGATGATCAAACGGAAACGGTAAACTACATTGATAATAGACCTAGGCCGTCGGGTCCTCCAACGGGTACCTACAACCAAGGATGGCGTAACCACCCTAACCTTGGTTGGAGAGATCCCGACAATAGTAGTAACCAACAAAACCAACAAACTAACTTTCAACAACGACAACATTTTTCTCAACAACAAGGTGGACGAGAAAGGCTTGAAGATACTGTATCTCGCCTCATCTCCGACACCGAAAAGAAAAACTCGGATCGATTTCAGCAAGTGGAATCGAATTTTTGAAATCAACAAGCTAGCATTCAAAACATTGAAAAACAATTAAATCAAATAGCTCAAAATTCTTCCGAGAGACCACAAGGCGCGTTACCAAGTAATACCGAGACCAACCCAAAGGCGCAAGTTCATCTCATAACATTGAGAAACCGTACCGTGGGTCCCGAAGAGGCTCCACTCCCACCAACTGAAAGAAGCCAATCTAGCCAAACCACAACTCCACCCGCGCCCCAACAAGAAAAGGCTTCTCCACCAGTTCTAGGGCCTACTACGACTCCTCCGGTTCCATACCCCGGTCGGTTAATTCGTCAAAAGACCGATGAGCAATTCGCAAAGTTCGAAAATTTACTAAAACAATTGCATGTTAATATTCCATTTATCGAAGTCCTAACTCAAATGCCTAAATATTCAAAATTTAGGAGAGACTTCCTCACTCATAAAAGGAAAATTGAATCATTTCAATTAGTTAACTTAGGCGAAGAATGCTCCGCCTTACTACTCAACAAACTCCCGCAAAAGAAGCTTGACCCTGGAAGCATCACAATTCCTTGCTCGATTGGGGAATCCCCCATTCGTAATGCACTAGCCGATCTCGGGGCAAGCATCAACCTCATGCCCTCATCGATGTTCAATCGACTCGGCTTAGGAAAAACAAGTCCTACAAAAATAAGCATACAACTCGCCGATAGATCCGTCAAATATCCACAAGTTGTCGCTGAAAATCTATTGGTCAAGGTCGGCGAATTTGTCTTTCCGGCCGACTTTGTCATACTAGATATGGAGGAAGATACCGAAGTACCACTCATCCTAGGGAGGCCATTCCTAGCTACGGCCCAAGCAGTGGTAGATATGAATGATGGGACACTAACATTGAGGGTTGGGGACGAGGAAGTAAAATTTGGAGTCAGAAAAAGAGTAGAAGACGAAGACCCGGTCAACTACATGAAGGTCATTGACTCAAGTTTGGATGATGCTCTCCGACGGTGTAGCATGGGATGCAAAATATCCCACTTGGGTAACATATGACCAGGCTTTGGGTCTAGCCAAGGACCCTTATAAACGTGGCGCACCACGGAAGCATTCCGCGGAACTATCCTTAGTTTAGTTTAGATTAATTTTTATGTTTTCTAGTTTAGTTTTAATTTTCAGGAATAAAACACACTCGGGATGGCAAAGGAAACAAGGGAAACTTGAACCAGCACCCCATGCAGGAAAACATGGCCATCCGACAAAATTTTCTTCGTTACAGCAAGTTCGGCACGGGTCGTGTCCGCCCAACACGGCCCCGTGCTGCACAATCTGCAGAAAATACCCAGTTCAGGTAAACTGGACACTAGTCGTGTTCATCCAACACGCCCCCGTGTCCAGGCTTCTGTTTCTCTTTTTCAATTTTGTTACTGGCGACTGAACACGGGGCCGTGCCCGGACACCACGGGGTCGTGTCCAGACGCCCAGTAACACAAATTTTTGCTTTTTCACACCCTTTTACACATTCAATCAACCTAAAAACTTATTTTTGGGACATATTGAGGACAATGTGTAATTTAAGTGTGGGGGGATGCTAAAACCTCGAATCTTGCAAGTCCTAAATACAAGCCTTACACAAAACTCTATTGGAACCGCTAATCGCCCCAAATTTTTTTCAAAAATTTTCATTTTTTTTACTTGTCTAGGTTTAACTTGGGAATTTCAAGTTCTAAAAAGGTTATATTTTTATAAATTTACAACCGATAGCGTCGTGATAAAAAGAACCAACATAAGAAAATTATGAAACGGCATGACAAGCTTAGTTAAAATTTGATTATATATACTTGATCACATAAAAACCCATTCCCACAAAAGTGAATTTTGAGCCTTTATTGAGCATACAAATATATATCTTTAAACTAAATGCTCATTTTTCGTTTCTTGTGTGAATAGCCGCTTGGTTCTTACGACTCTAGAACTTGCCACGACGATACATTCCCAGTCCTTACCAACTTAAACCCGAGTAAGTAAATGATGGAGGCATTAGGACTAACCCTTTTTATTTCTACACCATTATTTTTCTTTTTTTACCACCTACCCAAAATCCCCCTAGTTAGCCTCTTTAAACCTAAACCTTTTCATTTCATAACCCAAACCAAACACCCTTTCACCCACCAAACACCCTTTTTATTTTTAACCTTTTGTTTTAGTAACAAGCTCGGTTTTTCGTATGATTTTCCAAAAAAAAATATTGTTGATGATGAAGCAAAAGAGAAATAAACAAACAAGTTTATCAAAATTAACTTTGTTTGAATAAAAGCTTCATCAAAATAAAAGTTGCAAAAATCAAAAGTCTTACGAAAACCAACGCTTGTTACGTTTTTCGCCCTTTCACTAACCACTAACCCAACCACCTACCTTTAACCCAAGCCTAACCCTTCACCCCAAAAGTCCTCTTGATATTTACAAAGGTATATAGTTAAAAAGGAGGATTGATTGCTTGGCAAGCCTATGGTAGGAGTAAGTTCCATGCCGCTCTCGAGTGATTCACTAAAATACATTTTCGGCCGAGTGTTGAGTGATCTCCGTGAGGTATGTGAACTTGTATATAAATGGAATTTTAAAGAGGCATGTTATGCCCTAATAAGTAATTTATCTTATGAAAAGTTTTAAATAAATCATGACGAATAGGATTGTAAATAAATAAAAAAATAAAACTTAATAAAGAATCTTGGAAATCCCGACACTCTTTGACAAGCCCAAAAACCTTCTCTTCTACCCATTCCATTTGGGAGTGTAAAGCCACATTATAAAGAGTTTTGCTTGAGAACAAGCAACGATTCAAGTGTGGGGGTATTTGATGTGTGAAAAATGCAACATATAAATTACATCATTGTGGCATAAAACTAACCCTTTTTTAGTACTAGTGTTGGAAAAAATGTGCTTTTGTCTTCCTTTTGTATTTTCAGGATTAAATGAGCTCAAATTAACAAAAGAAGCAAAAAGACAGCTAAATCTAACATAAATACAAGAAAAGGAACAAACGTGACATGCCCGACCCCACTATAGCATCTTCCGAAGCAAAACAAGAAAACAAAAGGCTGAACACGCCCCGTGCTCAGTGAACACGGGGCGTGCCCAAGTCCCAACAGAAAAGACAGATCTGTAGAAGCTTCTATCGCCCACCACGGGGCCTTGCTCAGCGGACACGGGGCCGTGGTCAAATATAAGATTCGCAGAATCCAGGAAAATCTTGATAGTACAGATATGCTTCTGCACACGGGGGCGTGCCCAGCGGACAAGGGGACGTGGTCAACTAATGCTGACAAACTGCAATTAATGAAGACAGAGAAGAGGATGGACACGAAGCCGTGCCCAATGGACACGGGGCCGTGCCCGAGCTTCTGTTCAGCCTATAAATAAGAGTGTTTGGCTCAAGTGCAAATCATCCCTTGGCACACCACCTCTCTCACACTTCACCCACCACCCACCACCACCATAACACCATCCTCCACCACCATCATCCATTGTCCATCATAGAGTGTGTGAGTCGTCTCGGGATCCAAGATTGATCGTAAGAGTTCTTGACAATCAAGGCCATGTTTGCCTAAGTCTCTTACATCACTTGGTGAAGACAAAATGTCTAGTGTAATACTTTTTATTTTTAATCTTTTCGCACTTTTTACTTGATTTTGTATTAATGACTTTAATAACTAGTTTCTTATGTTGAAGGTGATTTTTCCTTATCGTTTGTCTGTGGTGTCTTGGCATTATTTTACTGTCTATATAAAATAAAATATTTTCACCATTCATATCTCCACGGTCTATATGGAGGTATGTTGGCTACCTGGTCGGGGGTTAAGGGAACGGTTTGGTAAGAGTCTTGCCTTGTTCAGTGTATAGATCCTGCAAGGACTTGGGTCAAATTTAGTAGGACCTTCTTCAATACTTAACGGTATTAGATGGCGGGGGTCCAAACTCTTTGACCCCCTCATATGTAAGCTACTATTAATACTTTAACCCGGCTACTTAGGACTGTATCCCTGCTGACTCAGACTACTTAGCCGAGGGTAACGTCGCCTTCAAAAGAGGGGCCTACCATAATATGCATTAATAACTTAATTAATTATCTTTCAATAATCCGACCCTTTAGGATTGTATCCTTGCTGACTCAAACTACTGGGTTGAGGGTAACGTCACCTTCAAAAGAGGGGCCTACTACAATAACTAAGATAATCTCTTAAAAAGTGCAAAAGTGCGGAAATAATCAAAGGTTACACTATACACGAGTCGGAGCCAAGTGATTCATCTTGTCTATCTGTTTTTATTTTTATTTTATTTTCAGCATTTTAGTTAGTTTTTATTTTTTCTAGTTTAAAAACCTTTTCTCTAATTTTTGATTTGATTAGACGTTGAGGATAAACCGGTACTAAAAGCTCTTGTGTCCTTGGACGACCTCGGTATCTTTCCAACACTATACTACGCTCACGATGGGTGCACTTGCCCATATGTGTGTTTAGTGTTAGTAAATATCGTGTTTTATAAATTTAAAACTTGGCTAAAAAAGTGTAAAAGGGCTTAAAATATACTTAAACTTATATATACACTTTACACGCATCAATAAAAATTGATAAAATATCAAAACATATGAATCAAATGCAGTTGTAAAAAGATCCCTAAGTGGGACACACCTAAAGTCGAACCTTCACCTCTTTAACTGAATGGTAGTTCATACCTGAGCTCTCAAGGTCTCGCACTAACCCAGAGTACAGATATCAATATATTCTATTCACATGTAAGACTGAATTTAGGGAATCTTGATATGGGAGTATACTCTGAGGTGGGACACATGAATAAGTTCAAGTTCCAAAGACACTAATCTCGTATCTCGAATCAGATGAACTTTATGTGAAAATTTAAGTGGACCAGTATACTGACGATCTAAGTGAATCGTTTAAAACTTAAAGTATTTATAGCTCAATGATGCTAGTGATTTGTCATAAAATGATATGATCCCCTGACGCGAACTCAAACAAAAATATTGTTTGTAAATATTTCCTTACTGTTTTATGTTTCAGAAAAATACAAAAAGTTTTTGTTTCTACTTTATTTTCGACAACCGATGTCTGAGAGTTGAGTTTCAAAATCTAAGTATGCTGAACGTGTTTCTGAAAATAAACAAGTTCATTAATTTGAAACTTAAAGTTTAAATCAAAAGATCAAAAACAGTTTGTGAAATCTCCAAGGTCATTAATTTGGACTTGGATGATTATCTGTGAAGTTTTGGATGCTTAAAATGTCAAATTTATGAATTCATTTGATAGGTGGAGTGAAATCGAGTAATCCTGGATAAATACACTTTGTTACGTTTGTACAATAGAGCCAGGTTCTCGATCTAAAAGTATTTTAAAACCAGGTCATCATTCCTTAGAAAACCTAAAAAGTTTTCAATGTCACATATTTGAAATGCTCCAGCTTATCTTTAGAGCTAGGTTTTCAATCTTAAAATGTCAAATTTCTTATGAATGGATGAGATTTTGCAGATGATGAGCCAGATTACGATCCCGATAGCTGAGCTTAAGGGGGAGTCTGAAGACAAGCTTAAAGCAAGGGGAAGCCTGAGCAGAGCGAAAGGGGGAGCAGATAGAGAAAAGAGGGAGTCTGTGATTGCTGACAATATTAAAGAATTATGAAAGACTCAGATATAGACAACAACCTACGAGATTGACTGCAACAATATCCTGGGGGAGTCTGTGAATGCATATGTCTATCGCTTGCGTCAATCACGTATCGTCGCTGAGTCAGATGGTCAAGACTGGTGCGGAAAGAACAAAACATAAGTCTAATGTGTAGAAGTCCATCTGGACGGATGGACAAACGAATGGCCATTGCCCATTCGAAGTGTGTGTTGATCTCCATCCAAACGGATAGTGATGCCCATTCAGACGGATGGTTCATCCGCTAGGTCATGTTATCCAGATGGAGGAGCCCTATAAATAGGGGTGTTGTGTCTTGACATTTGTGGGAGTTGGGTATTATTGAGGTGAAGCTCTGCCTGTTTCATTTCATGTTATTGTAACTGTCATATTCAGTAATAGAAATCATATTAATTACGTCTTCGTGTCTGAACCATACACGTGATTGGATTCCGCTCAATTCACATGTTCATTCGCAGAAAACTATCAAGGAATCGATCAGATCCTAGATTCACAGAGGAAGAGAATGAAACACCCACAAAAGTCTCTAAAAACCCCATTTTTGAAAAACCAGTAATAAGTGAAGAAATAAAAGATAAAAATGAGGAAGAGTGGCTGAGTCAAGTCCCCTTCCTTCGGCTTTAATCGATCCAGGTAAAAAGAATTTCATTTCAAAAAGAGGTCCTCAAAAGGAGGAAATGTGGGAAGTGTTTAAACAAGTGAAAGTTAATCTCCCATTACTTGAAGCAATAAAACAAGTACCCGCTTACGCAAAGTTTTTAAAAGAATTATGTACTCAAAAGAGGCAACAAAAAGTTCCTAAACAGGTCAACTTAACTGAACGGGTAAGTGCGGTATTGAAAGGGGATCTTCCTCCTAAGCTCCAAGATCCGGGAACGCCCCTAATAAATATTCAAGTTGGGAATTTTCAAATGTCGAGGGCGTTATTAGATCTTGGAGCCGGAGTGAGTATTTTACCGGGGGGCTTATATGACCAATTCGATTTTGGTCCATTGAAGCGGGTTGAGACAATGGTTGTTTTAGCCGATTTGTCTCATAAGCTCCCCCGAGGGATTGTGCGGGATGCCATTGTAAAAGTTGATGAATTTTATTATCTAGTTGATTTTCTTGTCTTAGATTACTCATCAACGGATCCAATTCAACAACAAAATGTTATTTTGGGTCGGCCATTTTGGAACCCCGCTCATGCTGTGATTCATTGTCGATATGGTACGGTCGACATGACATTCGGTAATAGAAAGATGAGATTGAATGTTTTTACTAACATTTCTAACTCTTTTGGTGGTGATGAGATTTTTATGGCGGATATAATTGACGGATGTGACCCGCATGAGTATGAGGAAGATGTTTTGGAGACGTGTGTTTGTGATTTTTCTGAACAGGTACACGCTTGTGCTTTGAGAATGGAAGAGAAAGAACAAGAGGCTCTAGTGGTCAAAGAAGGGCGACCACCATGGACCCACCAAATTGAAAGTTTGTCGGTGGAGATCAATTCGGATACAAAGCCATCTAAAGTATGCGTTTTTGGGGGATAATGACACTTTACCGGTGATCATTGCCTCTAATTTGGTCGCTGCTCAAGAGGATGGATTATTGAGGGTGTTGAAGGCTCACAAAGCGGCTATAGAATGGCCGATAGCTTACTTGAAAGGTATTAGTCAATCCATAGTCATGCACAAGATTATCACTACTGAGGATGCAAAGCCAACCCGAGAGATAACAAAGGAGGTTGAATCCCAATTTGAGGGAAGTTGCTAAAAAAGAGGTAATAAAGTGGTTGGATGCAGAGATCATCTATCCCATCTCGGACAGTGCATGGGTGAGTCTGACACAGGTAGTGCCGAAAAAGGTCGGCATTCAGGTAATAAAAGACGAACAAGGTGAACAAATTTCCACCCGACCGGTCACCGGGCGGCGAGTATGCATAGATTACCATAAATTGAACGCCGCTACCTCTGAAGACCATTTCCCATTACCCTTCATTGACCAAATTATTGAAAAACTTTAGGGTAAAAAATACTATTGTTTTTTGGATGGGTATTCTGGATATAATCAAATTGCAATTCACCCGGATGACCAACACAAAACCACCTTTACATGTCCATATGGCACTTTTTCTTTTCGGTGAATGACATTTGGATTATGTATTGCCCTGGCCACTTTCCAACGATGTATGATGTGCATTTTTTTCAAACATGGTCGGGGAATCACTCGAAGTATTCATGGATGATTTTTCTTTTTGGCCCAAATTTTGAGTCTTATCTCGATGAGTTAGAAAAGGTTTTAAAACGATGTGTCGAGAAAATTTGGTGTTAAGTTAGGAAAAAGGTCACTTCATGGTACAAGAGGGTATTGTGTTGGGTCATGTAATTTCTGACCGGGGGATGGAGGTAGACAAGGCGAAAATTCGGGTTATTTCACCTTTGCCTCCACCGAAGAATGTTAAGGGGGTAAGATTATTTTGGGACACGCGGGATTTTACCGACGATTTATTAAGGGTTTTAGTGTCATTAGCAAACCTCTATGTAATTTGTTATTGAAAGATGTCCATTTTGATTTTACTAACGAATGTTTGCAAGCGTTCAATGTTTTGAAGGAAGAGTTGGTGAAAGCTCCCATCTTGCAACCACCGGATTGGTCAAACCCATTCGAGATCATGTATGATGCTAGCGATACGACTATTAGAGCGGTTTTGGGTCAAAGAGTTGATAAAAAACTGGTGGTGATTTACTATGCAAGCAAGACGTTGTCCGAGGCGCAACTGAATTACACAATAACTGAAAAGGAGTTGGTTGTAGTGGTGTATGCCTTAGACAAGTTCCGGTTTTACATTTGGGGGAGCAAAGTGATTATGTATTCGGACCATAGTGCTGTTTGATATTTGATAGAGAAGAAGGATGCAAAGCCCCATTTGATTCGTTGGGTGCTTTTGCTACAAGAGTTTGATTTGGAAATTCGGGACAAAAAGGGATGTGAAATTGTAGTGGCGGATCACTTATCCCGAATTTCATTGGAAGGAATTGATGATGCAAGTGAGATTAATAACGGTTTCCCGATGAACAACTTTTGGTCGTTTCGATCGCACCGTGGTATGCTGACTATGTTAATTACTTAGCCATGGGTGCAATTCCGAGCCATTAGACCAAGAAGAGAAAGCAACAATTTATGGTCCAAGTCAAGCAATACATATGGGATGAGCCGGATCTTTTCAAAATTAGGCTCAATCAAGTGATTCGGAGGTGCATTCCCGAGACTGAAGTGTTAGAGATATTGACCCATGCTCACGCATCCGCTTGTTGGGGTCATTTTAGTGGCCACAAGACGGGTTATCGAGTGCTTACATGTGGGTTTTATTGGCCTACAATTTTCAAAGATGTGTGTGAGTTTGCCCAGAATTGTCTAAATTTCCAAAGAGTGGGAAGTATTTCAAAAAGGGATGAAATGCCCTTACAACCCATTTTGGTAGTTGAAGTCTTTGATGTATGCGGCATAGTTTTTATGGGTCCTTTCCCAAACCCGAACAAGTTCTTGTATATCTTGGTTGCGGTGGATTACGTGTCGAAGTTGATTGAGGCCATAGCTACAAGGACCAATGATCACTCGATGGTATATAAGTTTGTACAATCCAATATTTTTGCTCATCTTGGGATTCCGAGGGTTATTATTAGTGATGGTGGTTCACATTTTAAAATTTTTAACTTTGGGAAGTTGTTGAAGCGTTACGATGTGAAGCACTGAATCGCAACTCCATACCACCCGCAAACTAGTGAACAAGTTGAAGTGTTCAATCGACAAATAAAAGAGATTATGATGAAAACGGTGCAGGTAGATAGGAAGGATTGGTCAAGCAAGTTAGACGACGCATTATGGGCATACCGAACTGCCTATAATACTCCAATTGGAACAACCCCTTATCCGTTGGTATATGGGAAGGGGTGTCATTTACCGATGGAGTTAGCTCACCGAGCATTATGGGCAATCAAGACGGTTAATGCGGATTATAACGAAGCGGGAAAGATACGGAAGCTTTGATGTGTGTAAAATGCAACATATAAATTACATCAAATAAGGCATAAAACTAACCCTTTTTAGTACTAATGTTGGAAAATGTGTGCTTTTGTCTTCATTTTGTATTTTCATATTAAATGAGCTCAAATGAACAAAAGAAGCAAAAAGACAGCTAAATCCAATATAAATACAAGAAAAGGAATAAACGTGGCATGCCCGACCCTTCGACAGTATCTTCCTAAACAAAAACAAGAGAACAGAAGGCTGAACACGCCCCGTGCTCAATGAGCATGGGGGCGTGCACAAGTGTCTGCAGAAAAGACAAAGTTGTAGAAGCTTCTATCACCCAACACGGGGGCGTGTCCAGCGGACACATGGCCATGGTCAACGCTAAGATTCGCAGAATCTAAGCAAATCTTGATAGTACAGATACGCTTCTGCACATGGGGTTGTGCCCAGCGGACACGGGGCCGTGGTCAACGCTAACATTCGCAGAATCTAAGCAAATCTTGATAGTACAGATACACTTCTGCACACGGGGCCGTCCCCAGCGGACACGAGGGCGTGGTCAACTAATGCAGACAAACTGCAATTAATGAAGAAAGAGATGATGAGTGGACACGAGGCCGTGCCCAATGGACAGGGGGCCGTGTCCGGGCTTCTGTGCAGGCTATAAATACGGGTGCTTGGCTCACTTGCAAATCATCCCTTGGCAAACCACCTCTCTCACACTTCACCCACCCACCACCACCATCACAACCCACATCCACCACCATTATCCATCATCCATCATAGAGTGTTTGTAGTAGTCTCGGGATCCAAGATTGATAGTAAGAGTTCTTGACAATCAAAGGCCATGTTTTCCTAAGTCTCTTACATCACTTGGTGAAGACAAGCACTTAGTGTAATACTTTTTTACTTTTAATCTTTTCGCACTTTTTATTTGGTTATGTATTAATAACTTTAATAACTAGGTTGTTATGTTGAAGGTGAATCTTCCTTATCATTTGCCCGTGGTGTCTTGGCGTTATTTTACTGTCTATATAAAATAAAAGATTTACACCATTCATATCTCCACGGTCTATATGGAGATATGTTGGCTACCTGGTCGGGGGTTAAGGGAATGGTTTGGTAAGAGTCTTGCCTTGTTCAGTGTATAGATCCTGCAAGGACCTCGGTCAAGCTTAGTAGGACCTCCTTCAATACCCACTGGTATTGGATGGCGGGGGGTTCGAATTTCTTGATCCCCTCATATATAAACTACTATTAAAACATTAACCCGGCTACTTAGGATTGTATCCCTGCTGACTCAAACTACTTAGCCAAGGGTAATGTCACCTTCAAAAGAGGGGCCTACCACATTACGCATTAATAACTTAATTAATTATCTTTCAATAATCCAACCCTTTAGGATTGTATCCTTGCTGACTCAAACTACTGGGTTGAGGATAACGTCACCTTCAAAAGAGGGGCCTACTACTATAACTAAGATAATCTCTTAAAAAGTGCAAAAGTGCGAAAATAATCAAAGGTTACACTAAAGGCGAGTCGGATCCAAGTGATTCATCTTGTCTATCTGTTTTTATTTTATTTTTATTTTCAGCATTTTTAGTTTTTATTTTCTAGTTTAAAAACCTTTTTCTAAACTTTTGATTTGATTAGATGTTGAGGATAAACCGGTACTAAAAGCTCTTGTGCCCTTGGACGACCTCGGTATCTTACCAACGCTATAATACGCTCACGATGGGTGCACTTGCCCATATGTGTGTTTGGTGTTAGTAAAATATCGTGTTTTATAAATTTAAAACTTGACTAAAGTGTAAAAAGGGCTAAAAATATACATAAAAATATATTACACCGCACGCACATCAAGTTTTTGGCGCCGTTGTCGGGGACACAAGGATTTTAAGAAAGTGAGGAATCAACGGCCTAATCGTTTTTTCTTATTTTTCTGTTTTTTTAGGATTTTTCGTAAATTTTCAACTTCTGCAGAGCTCAGCACGGGCCGTGCCTGGTCGGACACGGCCCATGCCGAACATTGTTACTGGCAGTTTTTATTTTCCGAGTTACAGAGAGTTGAGCACGGGGCCGTGTCGGTGCAACACGGGGCCGTGTCGAACTCCCCAGTAACAGGGATCCAGAAAACAATCACCGTATCTCCGACCATGGGTCGTGTTCATCTGAGCACGGGGCCGTGGTGAAACTTCTGACCAACATTCTTTTTTGTTTTTATTGCAGGACTTGGAACCCATGCACCACATCTAAACTTTCTACGCAATGTATGAGCTCCAGATCTAGTAGAGACATAAGAGAACCTCTAGACGAACCCGAACGCTTTCTAAGAAAAAGACTTAAAGCGAAAAACCAAGAGAAAGCTTCGGGGGACCCACTTCCAATGGCGGATCAATGTACCCTCATGGATTACCTACGACCCACCGTAGGTAATCTCGACGCCGCTATCAATGCACTGAATGTCGAGGCCAACAACTTCGAACTTCGGCCGCATTTGATACAAATGCTCCAAAAATCCGCAACCTTCCATGGGCTTGCGGACGAAGATCCCCATTTACATATTACCAACTTCTTGGAAATATGTGATACTTTTCGGATCAATGGAGCATCAAATGACGCCACCAGCCTACGCATGTTTCCATTCTCACTAAAAGACTGAGCTAACGCTTGGCTTAACACCCTCCCAGTTGGCTCGGTAAACACCTGGGATGAACTAGCCCAAAAGTTTTTATATAAGTATTTCCCTCCTGCTAAAACTGCTAAATTAATGACTGAAATTAACACATATTCACAAGAGGACAGGGAATCCTTATATGAAACTTGGGAAAGGTTCAAGGAGCTACTAAGAAAGTGTCCTCATCATGGTCTTGCGGTGTGGCAACAAGTATCCACTTTCTACAATGGGTTGTTGCCACACACAAGACAAACACTTGACTCTAGCTCCGGGGGACTTTTAGGTAATCGTCGCCCACATGAAATTTATAATCAAATTGAGGAAATTGCTCAAACTAATTTTCAGTGGCACACTCCCCGAGGCACAAAATGTATTGCCCCGGGCGCCCATAAGGTTGACGAAAGCACCTCTTTGCAAGCCCAAATCGAGCCCCTCTCTTCAAAAATAAAAAAGTTAGAAATGGCAAAAACGGTCTCGATTATGGCTTGTGAAGGGTGTGGTGGGCCACATGAAAATTGGAGTTGTATGAAAGAAATGGATAATCAAACAGAAACGGTAAACTACATTGATAATAGACCTAGGCCGTCGGGTCCTCCAACGGGTACCTACAACCAAGGATGGCGTAACCACCCTAACCTTGGTTGGAGAGAGCCCGGCAATAGTAGTAACCAACAAAATCTAAACCAACGAACAAACTTTCAACAACCAAGAAACGAGTCACAAATTTTCTCTCAACAACAACAAGGGGGACGAGAGAGGATTGAAGATACTGTATCTCGCCTCATCTCCGACACCGAAAAGAAAAACTCGGATCGATTTCAACAACTAGAATCGAACTTTAGAAATCAACAAGCTAGCATTCAAAACATTGAAAAACAAATAAATCAACTAGCTCAAAATTTCTCCGAGAGACCATAAGGCTCGTTACCAAGCAATACCGAAACCAACCCAAAGGTGCAAGTGCGTCTCATCACATTGAGAAACCGTACCGTAGGTCCTGAGGAAGCTCCGCTACCTCCCACTGAAAAGAGCCGATCTAGCCAAACCGCAACTCTGTCGACACCCCAACAAGAGACGGCTCCTCTACCAAATCAAGAGCCCACCAAGAATCCTCCGGTGCCATACCCCGGTCGGTTGCTTCGCCAAAAGACCGATGAGCAATTCACAAAATTCGTAAATTTACTAAAACAATTGTATGTTAATATTCCATTTGTCAAAGTCCTAACTCAAATGCCTAAATAATCAAAGTTTATGAGGGACTTCCTCACTCACAAAAGGAAAATTGAGTCATTGCAATTAGTTAATTTAGGTGAAGAATGCTCTGCCTTGCTACTCAACAAACTTCCGCAAAAGAAGATCGATCCCGGAAGCTTCACAATCCCTTGTTCAATTGGGGAATCTCCCATTCGCAACGCACTAGGCGACCTCGGGGCTAGCATCAACCTCATGCCCGCATCAATGTTTGACCGACTCGGTCTAGGTAAAAAAAGCCCTACAAAAATGAGCATACAACTCGCCGATAGGTCCGTAAAATACCCACAAGGTGTCGCTGAAAATCTATTGGTTAAAGTCGGGGAATTTGTCTTCCCAGCCGACTTTGTCATACTAGATATGGTGGAAGATACCGAAGTACCACTCATCTTAGGGAGGCCATTCCTAGCTACGGCCCACGCAGTGGTAGACATGAATGGTGAAACACTAACATTGAGGGTTGGGGACAAGGAAATGAAGTTCGGAGTTGGTAAGAGAGTAGAAGACGATGACCCGGTCAATTACATGAAAGTCATAGACTCAAGTTTGGATGATGCTCTCCGACGGTGCAACATGGGATGCAAAACATCCCAATTGGGTAACATATGACTGGCTTTGGGTCTAGCCAAGGACCCTTATAAACGTGGCGCACCACGGAGGCATTCCGTGGAACTATCCTTAGTTTAGTCTAGATTAATTTTTATGCTTTCTAGTTAGTTTTAATTTTCAGGAATAAAACACACTCGGGATGGTGAAGGATACAAAGGGAAGCTTAAACCAACACCCCATGCACAAAAATAGAGCCGCCCGATAATTTTTCTTCATTACAGCAAGTTCAGCACGGGGGCGTGCCCAGCCAACACGCCCCGTGCTCATGATCTGCAGGAAAAATGCCCAGTTCAGGTACCTGGACACGGGGCGTGTTCACTGAACACGGCCCCGTGCCCAGCCTTCTGTTACTTTCTAATGATTTTTGTTACTGGCAACCTGAACACGGGGTCGTGCCCGGACACCACGGGATCGTGTCCAGATGCCCAGTAACATAAAAATTTGTTTTTAACACACCTTTTACACATTCAATCAACCTAAAAACTTATTTTTGGGACACATTGAGGACAATGTGTAATTTAAGTGTGGGGGGGATGCTAAAACCTTGAATTTTGCAAGTCCTAATTACAAGCCTTACACAAAACTCTATTGTAACCGCTCATTTTTTTACTTGTCTTGGTTTAATTTGGGAATTACAAGTTCTAAAAAGGTTATATTTTTACAAATTTACAACCGATAGCGTCGTGATAAAAAGAACCAACATAAGAAAATTATGAAACGGCATGATAAATCTAGTTAAAATTTGATTATATATACTTGATCACATAAAAACCCATTCCCACAAAAAGTGAGTTTTGAGCCTTTATTGAGCATACAAATACACATCTTTAAACTAAATGCTCATTTTTCGTTTCTTGTGTGAATAGCCGCTTGGTTTCTTACGACTCTAGAACTTGCCATGACAATACATTCCCGGTCCTTACCAACTTAAACCCAAGTAAGTAAATAATGGAGGCATTAGGACTAACCCTTTTTCTTTTAACACCATTATTTTTCTTTTTTTTTTACCACCTACCCAAAATCCCTCTAGTTAACCTCTTTGAGCCTAAACTTTTTTCATTTCTAAACCCACAAAACAAACACCCTTTTACCCACCAAAACCCTTTTTCATTTTAAACCATTTATTTTAGTAAAAAGCTCGGTTTTTCATGTGACTTTCCTTATAAAAAAAATAAAAATTTGATGATGAAGCCAAAAAAATAAACAAAAAAGTTCATCAAAAAGTACTTTGTTTGAATAACTGCTTCATTAGAATAAAAAGTCATAAAAATAAAGTCTTACGAAAACCGACGCTTTTTACGTTTTTCGCCCTTTTCTACTAACCACTAACCCAAAACCACCTACCTTTAACCCAAGCCTAACCCTTCCCCAAAAGTCCTCTTGATATTTACAAAGGTATATAGTTAAAAAGGAGGAGGATTAATTGCTCGGCAAGCATATGGTAGAAGTAAGTTCCATGCCGGTCCCGAGTGTTTCGCAAAAATACATCTTCGGCCGAGTGTTGAGTGATCTCCTGTGAGGTATGTGAAATTGTATATAAATGGAATTTTAAAGAGGCATGTTATGCCCAAATAAGTAGTTTCTCTTATGTAAAGTTCTAAATAAATCATGACGAATAGGATTGTAAATAACATAAAAATAAAACCTAATAAAAATCGTGGATTCCCGACACTCAAGACAAGTGTGACACCTGTGCTTGTAATCATTGTAAACAGTTCAGTTATCAATAAAACAATGTTATTTGACCCCAATGTTTGTTTAATTATGTTTGACATTTTGCACGTTTTGATTTTCGTTCAAATTCAAATTCTATATCGTTTTCTGGAGAGTTATACGCAAACCGATGCGTAATCGTAATCAGTTTAATGCAAAAAACACTCCAGAACATCAAATTATGCTTAACATACCTTAAATAACCTTTACATAACTTAGAAATAAGTTTTGAAGGCTTTGGTATGACAAAATCAAGTTTATTCGCTTACAGGGACTAATTTCGACAAACTGCGAAAGTATGCCGATTCGTACTGTAAAGGACATTCCGGAACATGATCATAAGTTAAACATACCATAAATATCCTTTACATAGCTTAGAAATAGGCTTTGATGGGCTCGGTGTGCTAAAATAAACTTTTTGGTCATTCGGGGACTAAAAGCGTCAAAAAGTGCATAAGTTTGCATTTTCGCGCATATCTTACGTTCTGAATACATCCGGACATCCAAAAATTTATGTAAACATTAAAATATTTTATTTTATTTTAGTGATTGGCATGAGAAAATTTCATTCGTCGCGTAATTTGGATCGTTTTTCGCGTTCATTCGTGTTTCGTCGTAATTAACAGAATAACGTGATCATACGACCAAACGAACCGACATCCGTCATATTTTTGAGAATGTTTCATGTCCCCTATGCTTAGGAATCATTGTAGAGCCTTGAAATTGGCTTAACGGGCCTTAAATGGGTCAAAACGAGGCTTATATGCATGCAGGGACCAAAACTGCAAATTCTTAAACTTGTTGCTGTTCTGCACTTTTAGGCGGGGCATGTAGGCCTCCCCTGACTTTTACGCGGGGCGCGTACTACTATCAGACCTGCAAAAACAAGCTGTTTGAAACAGCTGCTGGGTTTCTATGGCTTGCAACTGGTTTTTATCATATTCTATGGGCTCTTTTAGGGGCTCCCATGGTTTTAGAAATCACGGGGCACACTTGGACGGCCTAGATCGAAGCACGTTTTTCAAGAAACGATCCTAACGGTCTTGGTTTTCTTAATACCCCCACCTTTTCATTTCAACTCACACATTGATCTGATTTGGTTCTCTAAGTTGAAGTTATATACTTCATACCTGAGAATAATCGGATCAAGACTCCATTGCTTGGACCTTTTGTAAGTCCTCTTTCGTTCTTTTATGCGTTTTTAGCATGAAAGTCAAACCGTGTTTGACTTTCAGCTTTGACCAGTTAATGGTCAACACGAAGTTCGTTTGAACTTCGCAACGTGAGCGTAATCACGATGGTCATAGTCCTTTGTGACTATACATGCTGATTACCACGTTGATTAGGTGTAGTGACGAGTCGTAGTTTCGGTTAAATACGCTTTAGCGTGTATTTTGCAACCAAACTACTCTTGGGTATCAAAACCCTTTGTTTTGATACCAAACTTGTTTTCAAACCTCGTTAAACATGTTTTAACATGTTTAACTCGTCACTTTAGGATTAGTGCTTATATAGGGTCGTAAGGTAAGCGATCTAAACAATCGCTTAGACTTTCGAACCCGACCCGTTTGGTCGATCATTAGGATCCGACCAAACACATTAGGTGACCATAGTTGTATAGGGAATAACCTTCCGAGGTTATACCTTATGGCCACTACGTATAGTTAGTTGTATGATAGGTAGTTTATATGCCTTAGGAAAATTACCAAAATGCCCTTTTTACGCCAAAATTCATTTTAAGCATATGTAACATAAATTTTGACATCTAAACTGATTAGGCAACAATATTAGACATGTTAAGGCATATTTTACTTATCATAGGACTAGTTAGGCGGTCCAAACGCGTTTTACACGAACGACGCGTTAAAGTAGCGTAAGCTACCTAAACGGGTCGTAATGGGTCGTAAGCACTTAGGGTAGGTTCCGATTTAGAATGTAGGCTTTGTTAAACAATATTACATGAGTTCCTATACTCATTTGGTTTAGGAACCCACATTTTATCCGATCTTCCGAATTAAGTCCGGTTTATTAATGTAGTTCCTATATTAGGTGCCGATTGATTCCGTGATCTTTCTAGCATTGCTTGGTGGTTATCTAAAGATTATTTAGCAATCTCAAGTGAGTACATAGTCCCCTCTTTTACTGTTTTTCAAACGTTTTTGGGGTGAAACACATGTGCCTACTTGTTACTTTCGTGTTTTCCATGTTTTTATTTCATACTTGCTATGTTCATTAGTACACTTATAGTACATGATTTCATTATGTTTTTGCTATGTATGTCCATTTAAAGCATACTTAGTACATCATTTTACATTACATTTCACGCTATGTATGTCCATTTAGTGCATACTTAGTGCATTGTTTTACATTACTTTTCACGCTTTGTATGTCCATTTAGTGCATACTTAGTGCATTGTTTTACATTACATTTCACGCTATGTATGTCCATTTAGTGCATACTCAGTGCATTATTTTACATTACATTTCACGCTATGTATGTCCATTTAGTGCATACTTAGTGCATTATTTTACATTACATTTCACGCTATGTATGTCCATTTAGTGCATACTTAGTGCATTGTTTTACATTACATTTCATGCTATGTATGTTCATTTGTTGCATACTGTCACACCCCGACCGCGTATAACATGCAACCGCGGCGGAAACGTCGGGGAGTGTTGTAACAGAATTATTGTTTCACAACCATGGCATACAAAGTTATATTTTATTTATTAAACAAGAGTGTTACATTGTCTCAAAACAGGAAATAAAGAGTTCATAACATAGTTAAACTAAGTCTATCTTCATTTTAAGTCTCTAAGGCACAGGTCCGCCCTAGTGTCACGATCATCATCCTAGGCAAAAACTCCTGAAAACACATGTGAAAATAGGTACGTCAGCATAAAAATGCCTGTGAGATACATAGGTTTTGTGAAAATAGGATTCATGACTTAAGTTTAAGAAAATGTTTAATAAAATTTAGTCATGAACCTTGTAAATTGTTTTGTTTTGTAAATCATTTAAAAAGCGATAAGATCAGATGATATGTATACATAAAAGAATAATACATGGTTAAATGAATAACCAAGTAAAATGAGTTGTATAAAATAAGTTGTTTGTAAAGCAATGTCTTGTGAAAGATATGTTATTTGTATAAAATGTTATATGTCTAAATTGAAATGATTCAAATAACGCTACGATATGTAATACCATACAAGCACTTATATATAGGAAGTACCAGCGGCGTATCCACCATGCTTATTACACACGTCTCATTACTTAAATCACTTAAACAAACCACCAATGTTTAAAGTCCATGTTTAAACCAATCGTCAAAAAGTCCTTGTATAAGCCATGTCAAATGTTAAAAAGTCCAATTGTAGTCAAGTAATGTGTAACAAATGTTATGTATTGTAAGTAAAGTATTGTCACATAATCCAAATGTAGAAATGTACAAAACAAAGTATTTTGAATATATCAAAAAGTTATGTTTTGCAAAGTGAATGCATGTTACATTGATACAAACATTTATGTGGTAAGTTAACGCATACATTCAAGTCTTGAGACAGTCGGATAACCCTTTCAGTCAAGGTTATCAAAAGAAATGTTTTCGGATTCAGTCATTCCTTACATCCAAACAAACCCGGGATGTCAGGAATGGGATTTGTCAAGTCCTATGGTACCAGTACTTACTACCGAGCGGCGTAGCTAATGTTAATGAACGTATATAAGTCCCGTTTGTGCAAACCAAATGTTATAACAATTGTATACATGTCATATGAAAACAATGTACTAAGTATGCTAAGTTAACATACGAAGCAGAAAAGTCATGTAAATCAATGTGCTAGCATGCTATCAGTCAACATACATAGCAGAAATGTAAAGTAAAACAATGTACTAAGTATGCTATCAGTCAACATACATAGCAAAACAATGTAATGCAAATCATGTACTATAATTGTACTAATGAACATAGCAAGTATATGATGTGAAAACAGGAAAGCATGAAAGTAACAAGTAGGCACATGTGTTTCACCCCAAAACAGTTTGGAAAACAGTAAAAGAGGGGGGTTCTATGTACTCACTTGAGATTTCTTAGTAGTCCTTGAGTAACAACCAAACAATGCTAGAGATCACGGATATCAAACGACACCTAATATAGGTAACTATGTTAATATACCGGACCTAATTCGGAAGATCGGATAGAATGAGGGCTCGTAAACCAAATGAGTATGAGAACTCATGTAATATGGTTTAACAAAGCCTACATACTAAATGAAACCTAACCTAAGTGCTTACAACCCATTACGACCCGTTTAGGTAGCTTATGCTACTTTAACGCGTCGTTCGCGTGAAACGCGTTCAGACCGCCTAACTAGCCCTTTGATAAGTAAAATATGCCTTAACATGTCTAATATTGTTGCCAAATCAGTTTAGATGTCAAAAGTTATGTTACATATGCTTAAAATGAATTTTGGCGTCAAAGGGGTATTTTGGTAATTTACCTAAGGCATATAAACCACCTATCATACAACTAACTAAACGTCGTGACCATAAGGTATAACCTCGAAAGGTTATTCCCTATATACTATGGTATCCTAATGTGTTTGCTCGGATCCTAATGATCGACCAAATGGGTCGGGTTCGAAAGTATAAGCGATTGTTTAGATCGCTTACCCTTACGACCCTAGACAAGCATAAAACTAAAAGTGACGTGCTAAGCATGTTAAAACATGATTAACTAAGTTTAGAAAATAGGTTCAGTATCAAAACAAATGGTTTTGTTTTAATACCTAAGAGTAGTTTGGTTACAAAATACGCAAGAATGCGCATTTTGGCCGAAACTACGACTCGTCACTGAGCCTAGATAACGTGGTAATCAGTAGGTATAGTCACTAGGGACTATAACCATCGTGATCACGCTCACGTTATGAATTTCAAACGAACTTTGCATTGACCATAAACTGGTCAACGCAGAAAGCCAAACATAGTTTGACTTTCGGACTAGAAAAGCGATAAAAGAACGAAGGAACACTTACAAAGGGTCCCCGCTAGTAAAACTTAATCGAATAGCTCAGGTATGAAGCAATGACTTCAACTTAGAGCTTTGAGATCAGATTTGTAAGTTTTGAGTTGAATGGGGATGGTTATTTATAGTAAATGGACAACCGTTAGGATCGTTTATCGAATAACGTGATCGAATCTCATCCGTACATGTGTTGGAATGTTATGGTAACTCATTTTGCCCCCACCACCAGAGATTGACATGTGGAATTTGCCTTTTGGGGGTTGAAAGGCGGTTAACAGCTGTTGAACAACTTTTTCTGATCTGAAAGGGTCTCGCGTGACGCCTAGGGGGCTAGGTGTCACGCCTAGGTCCTTCTGATCAGCAACAGTTTCCAAAGTTTCCATTTCAGTCCCCGTTGTGTATTAAGGCCATTTCCGACATGTTTAAGCCTCGTTAAGCCATGTTAAGGCCCTAAAATGATGCCTAAACATTGTGGGCATGAAACATGCTCAAAAATATGCCGGATGTTGGATCGTTTGGTCGTACGATCGCGATGTTCGCTTAATTACGACGGAATGCGCATACGCGCGAAAAACGATCCAAATTGCGTGACGAATAGATTTTTCTTATGCCAAACACTAAAATAAAATATTTTAGTGCTTACATAAATTTTTGGATGTCCGGAGGTATTCAGAACGTAAGTTATGCGCGAAAATGCAAACTTGTGCACTTTTTGATGCTTTTAGTCCCTGAATGACCCAAAAGTTTATTTTAGCACACCGAACCTCTCAAAGCCTATTTCTAAGCTATATAAAGGATATTTATGGTATGTTTAACTTATGGTCATGTTTCGAAATGTCTGTTACACTTCAAATTGGCATACTTTCGCAGTTTGTCAAGTTTAGTCCCTGTAAGCGAATTAACTTGTTTTTGCCATACCAAAGCCTTCAAAACTTATTTCTAAGTTATGTAAAGGTTATTTAAGGTATGTTAAGTATATTTTGATGTTCCGGAGTATTTGTCGCATTAAACTGATTACGTTTACGCACCAGTTTACGTATAACTCTCCAGAAAGCAATATAGAGTTTGAAATTGAATAAATGTCAAAACATGAAAAATGTAAAACACAACCAAACAAACATTGGGATCAAATAACATTTTTTATTGATAATTGAACTGTTCAGAATGATTTCAAGCACAGATGTTACAGTCTCCCCTACTTGTGGAAATTTCGTCCCGAAATTTATTTAAAGGAAACTCGTGGGAAAAGATGCGGATATTTCACCTTCATTTGATCTTCGCGTTCCCAAGTAAACTCGGGTCCACGTTTAGATTCTCAGCGAACCTTGACCAAAGGAATGCACTTGCGTTTGAGCCACTTGACTTCACGTTCCATGATTTCCACTCGCTTTTCAACAAATTTCAGTGTTTTTTCAACACGAATTTCTTCAAGCGGTATGTGGAGGTTCTCATCAGCTAAACACTTATTGAGATTGGACACATGAAATGTTGGATGAACATTTCCAAGTTCAGGAGGTAACTCAAGTCTGTAGGCTACCTTACCGATTCTTTCGACGATCTTGAATGGTCCAACGTATCTAGGTGCAAGTTTTCCTTTCTTTCCAAATCTGATCACACCTTTCCAAGGTGAGACCTTAAGTAATACACGATCACCGACTTGAAAATCCAAGGGCTTGCGTTTTGGGTCCGCGTAACTCTTTTGACGGCTTCTAGCTGTCTGAAGGTTGTCACGAACTTTCTTAATCTTATCTGTTGTCTCTAAAATGAGGGCAGGTCCAGTAAGCTGAGCCTCGCTGATCTCATTCCAGCAGACTGGTGAACGACATTTTCGACCATAGAGAGCCTCGAAAGGAGCCATGTTGATGCTGGAGTGATAACTGTTGTTGTAGGAGAATTCAATCAACGGAAGATGTGAATCCCAACTACCACCAAAATCGATCACACAAGCTCTAAGCATATCCTCCAGAGTCTGGATTGTTCTTTCAGATTGACCATCCATTTGCGGATGATAAGCTGTGCTCAGATTAAGTTGGGTCCCCATAGCAGATTGCATGGTTCTCCAAAAATGAGAAGTGAAACGAGCGTCTCTGTCAGAAATGATGTTCAAAGGAACACCATGTCGAGCCACAATTTCATCCACATAGATTTTAGCAAGTCTGTCAGCAGAAAAATCCTCATAGATTGGCAAGAAATGCGCTGACTTAGTAAGACGATCAACAACTACCCAGATGGCATCATGACCTTTCTTTGTGCGCGGAAGTTTGGTAATGAGATCCATAGTAATGTTTTCCCATTTCCAAACTGGGATCTCTCGTTGCACCAATAAACCGGAAGGACGCTGATGTTCAGCTTTAACCTTAAGACAAGTAAGGCATTTTGATACATATAAGGCAATGTCTTTCTTCATACCAGGCCACCAATACTGAATATGAAGATCCTTATACATCTTATCTGAGCCAGGATGAACAGAATAACGAGACTTATGGGCTTTATCCATAAGCAAGGTGCGAAGGTTATCTTGGCTTGGACCCACAAACGGTCTATGAAGTAATACGATCCATTGTCCTTTAGTTCCAGATCAGGTGTTATGTGATATGGAAATTTCTTATCCATCAAACCTTGTGAAACACAAGATTGTTGAGCCTGAGAAATACGTGCTTGGATATCGGATTGAGCTTGAATATCAGATTGAACACGAACATAATGAAGCTTAGTACGTTCCTTACGACTCAATGCATCGGCTACAACATTCGCCTTACCAGGATGGTAGCGAATTTCGCAGTCATAGTGGTTTAGAAGCTCAACCCAACGTCGTTGCCTCATGTTGAGTTCTTTCTGATTGAAGATATGCTGAAGACTTTTGTGGTCCGTGAAAACCACACATTTTGTACCGTACAAATAGTGTCTCCAGATCTTTAGAGCGAAAACAACTGCACCCAACTCAAGATCATGAGTGGTGTAGTTCTTCTCATGTATCTTCAACTGCCTTGATGCATATGCTATGACTTTGTTCCTTTGCATCAGAACACAACCAAGACCCAATTTAGACGCATCGCAATAAACGACGAAATCATCATTGCCCTCGGGCAAGGTCAGAACAGGCGCGTCACAAAGTTTCTGCTTCAGGTTTTGAAAAGCTTCCTCTTGTTTGAATCCCCAATCAAAGGGTTTGTTCTTCTGAGTTAGAGCAGTTAGAGGAACTGCAATCTTTGAGAAGTTCTCAATGAAGCGGCGGTAATAACCCGCTAGACCAAGAAAAGAACGAACTTCAGTAGGAGTAGTAGGTGTATCCCAATCCTTAATCGCACTGATCTTGGAGGGATCTACATGAATACCTTGTTCGTTGACAATATGTCCTAAAAATTGAACTTCTTTAAGCCAGAATTCACACTTGGAGAATTTGGCGAAAAGTTGCTCTTTCTTTAGGAGTTCCAAAGTAAGACGAAGATGTTGCTCGTGATCAGCTCGCGTCTTAGAGTATATCAAGATGTCATCAATAAAAACAATGACGAAATGATCCAAATAAGGCTTGCAGACCCTATTCATTAAGTCCATGAAAACAGTAGGAGCATTAGTCAAACCGAATGGCATGACTGTGAACTCATAATGCCCATAACGAGTGCGGAACGCTGTCTTGGGAATGTCTTCTTCATGCACACGAAGTTGGTGATATCCAGATCGCAGATCAATCTTTGAAAAATAAGAAGCGCCCTGTAACTGATCAAAGAGATCATCAATGCGAGGTAGGGGATATCGATTCTTGATGGTAAGCTTGTTAAGCTCACGATAATCGATACAAATCCTAAAAGATCCATCCTTCTTCTTGACAAAAAGAACGAGAGCACCCCAAGGTGAAAAGCTAAGACGGATAAAACCTTTGTCTGAAAGCTCCTGAAGCTGCTTAGACAACTCTTGCATCTCAGACGGTGCAAGACGATATGGAGCTCTGGCAATGGGATTTGCACCAGGTACGAGATCAATACGGAACTCGAATTGGCGTGCTGGGGGGAGACCAGGCAAATCTTCAGGGAATACTTCAGAATAATCCCGAACAACGGGAATATCTTGGATAGACTTACCTTTGCCTTTATCTGCTATGACATGTGCCAAGAAGGCCACATAATTCTTTCGCAGATACTTCCGAGCTTTAAAACAAGACATGAGTTTGAGACCACCAGTAGGTTTCTCACCATGAACCTGTAGGATCTCGCCTGTCGAAAGCGGCACATGAACAATCTTCTCAAAACAAACTACCTCTGCGCGATGCTTGGCTAACCAATCCATACCCACAATAACGTCAAAGCTTCCAAGTTGCATAGGCGTGAGGTCAATAGGAAAAAGATGGTCGTTAAGGTTCAACTGGCAGTTGCGAAGAACAAAATCAAGAACAATGGGTTCACCACTAGCAACTTCTACTGTCAAGGGTTTTCCTAGTTTCGTTCTAGACACGCGAAGCATTGGCTCAAAAGACAACGACACAAAACTCTTGTCGGCACCCGAATCAAAAAGAACAGATGCAGGCTGATTATTAATAAAGAAAGTACCGTTCACCACTTCATTGTCTGCTTGTGCCTCTTGTGCATTCATGTTGAAGACTCGACCTCGAGCCTGAGCCTGATTCTGATTTGGATTCTGATTCTGGTTGGCTAGCCTTGGGCACCGGTTTCTGTAGTGGGTCAGATCCCCACAATTGTAGCACGAACCAGGAGGAAAATGAGGTCGTGCAGCTTGACCTTGTTGCTGAGCAAGAGGCTGAGCAACTTGTTGGGCTTGGTTCTGAACTGCCTGATTCTGGTTAACAGGAATGCAACAAGTAGCTGCAAGATGACCATTTCTTCCACAGTTGGTACATTGACGACACTGGAGATGTGGTAGGTGATGGCCGTTACACCTGTTGCACAAAGGTGCATTGCCAAGATAAGGCTTCTTGGCCAGTGGTTGCGCAGGCTGATTTGGTGCAGCTTGGGCCTGTGCAGTAACGACATAGTTTTGGGTATCCTTTCGCTTCCTAGACCCTCTTGAGGAACCAGAATTCTTTCCCTTCTTGTTTTCACCTTTCTTGCCATCCCCCTTGTCAGACGCCTGCTTCTTACCCTTGTCACCCTTTTTATGCAGCTTTCCCTTTCGAAGCTGCGACTCAGTCAATGTCGCTGCTAACTCGATCGCCTGACGGAGTGTGGCAGGGTTACTACCAGTAATGATGTCTTGTACTGAGTCAGGTAGACCATCGATGTACCTTTCGATAGCCTTGTCGAGTGGGGTAACCATTGTTGGGCAAAGCAGACTCAACTCCTCAAACCTATCAGTATACACCCTGTGCTCGCCACTGTCTTGTTTCAAGTCATCAAACTCTCTCTCCAAAGCTCGCTGTTCATGATGAGGACAGAACTCCCTCATCATAAGGGCCCTAAGTTCAGCCCATGTCTGTGCTAGAGCGACTTCTGCACCACGATCTCTCATAACCCCGTTCCACCACGTAAGAGCCCTCTTCTGGAACACACTCGAAGAAAACTCGACCTTGCGATTGTCAGGACACTGCACGTGACGGAAAGTATTCTCAATGCTCTCGAACCATTGAAGAAGCCCAGTCGCTCCCTCAGAACCACTAAACTTGAGTGGTTTAGCCGAGTTAAAATTTTTGAAATTGCATGGAGCATTGTTGTTGTTGTTGGCTTGGTTCCACTGAGCAAAGAGGTTTGGGAATTGAGCAGCCATCTGCTGCGCAATGATTTCTGCCAGTTCGGCAGTCGCTATCTGGTTTTCGCGTCGAGGAGACATTCTAAAAGAGGAAACATGAAAGGAAACCAGTGAGATGATTGGGTGAAAAGAATGAGATGAAACAAAATCAACAAAAACAAAGATGGTGATCATTCGTTCGCATCACAAAGCAAACAAACGACACACAGTGACTAATCAAAGTAAATGGGTAAAAAATAATGTATCGCGAAGACATGCTCGCCTATAAGTGAACACTCACCCCAAGAGTTCCCAGGTAAGAGTGACTGGTCCGATTATGTGGATTTGTACGAACACTCTAGCCTTAGACAGAAAACCCAGGGTACAGGCATTCACCCTTCCAGTTTGCACGTGTTCACATTATTTAAAACCCAAAACCTTGACGAGATTTTGAAAACTCAAAAGGGTTCAAAACCTTATAACAGAGGGTTCAAAACCTTGCAATAGAGGGTTCAAAACCTTGTAATAAATTATTCAAAAACAGAAGATTGTTTTTCAAAAATCATTTCGGAAAATTTGGTTTTTGTTTTGATAATCACCTAAGGATAGGTGATGTGCATGTTTTAAGATCGAAACACAAGATCACTTGTGTTAGGGTCCTAGAAAGGTTATAGTCTAGGTCAAAGAATTACTAATAACCTAATTCCCTATAACCATTGGCTCTGATACCAACTCTTCTGTCACACCCCGACCGCGTATAACATGCAACCACGGCGGAAACGTCGGGGAGTGTTGTAACAGAATTATTGTTTCACAACCATGGCATACAAAGTTATATTTTATTTATTAAACAAGAGTGTTACATTGTCTCAAAACAGGAAATAAAGAGTTCATAACATAGTTAAACTAAGTCTATCTTCATTTTAAGTCTCTAAGGCACAGGTCCGCCTTAGTGTCACGATCATCATCCTATGCAAAAACTCCTGAAAACGCATGTGAAACTAGGTACGTCAGCATAAAAATGCCTGTGAGAGACATAGGTTTTGTGAAAATAGGATTCATGACTTAAGTTTAAGAAAATGTTTAATAAAATTTAGTCATGAACCTTGTAAATTGTTTTGTTTTGTAAATCATTTAAAAAGCGATAAGATCAGATGATATATATACATAAAAGAATAATACATGGTTAAATAATAACCAAGTAAAATGAGTTGTATAAAATAAGTTGTTTGTAAAGCAATGTCTTGTGAAAGATATGTTATTTGTATAAAATGTTATATGTCTAAATTGAAATGATTCAAATAACGCTACGATATGTAATACCATACAAGCACTTATATATAGGAAGTACCAGCGGCGTATCCACCATGCTTATATCATATTACACACGTCTCGTTCCCTAAATCGCTTAAACAAACCACCAATGTTTAAAGTCCATGTTTAAACCAATCGTCAAAAAGTCCTTGTATAAGCCATGTCAAATGTTAAAAAGTCCAATTGTAGTCAAGTAATGTGTAACAAATGTTATGTATTGTAAGTAAAGTATTGTCACATAATCCAAATGTAGAAATGTACAAAACAAAGTATTTTGAATATATCAAAAAGTTATGTTTTGCAAAGTGAATGCATGTTACATTGATACAAACATTTATGTGGTAAGTTAACGCATACATTCAAGCCTTGAGACAGTTGGATAACCCTTTCAGTCAAGGTTATCAAAAGAAATGTTTTCGGATTCAGTCATTCTTTACATCCAAACAAACCCGGGATGTCAGGAATGGGATTTGTCAAGTCCTTTGGTACAAGTACTTACTACCGAGCGGCGTAGCTAATGTTAATGAACGTATATAAGTCCCGTTTGTGCAAACCAAATGTTATAACAATTGTATACATGTCATATGAAAACAATGTACTAAGTATGCTAAGTTAACAAACGAAGCAGAAAAGTCATGTAAATCAATGTGCTAGCAAGCTATCAGTCAACATACATAGCAGAAATGTAAAGTAAAACAATGTACTAAGTATGCTATCAGTCAACATACATAGCAAAACAATGTAATGTAAATCATGTACTACAATTGTACTAATGAACATAGCAAGTATATGATGTGAAAACAGGAAAGCATGAAAGTAACAAGTAGGCACATGTGTTTCACCCCAAAACAGTTTGGAAAACAGTAAAAGAGGGGGGTTCTATGTACTCACTTGAGATTGCTTAGTAGTCCTTGAGTAACAACCAAACAATGCTAGAGATCACGGATATCAAACGGCACCTAATATAGGTAACTATGTTAATATACCGGACCTAATTCAGAAGATCGGATAGAATGAGGGCTCGTAAACCAAATGAGTATGAGAACTCATGTAGTATGGTTTAACAAAGCCTACATACTAAATGAAACCTAACCTAAGTGCTTACGACCCGTTTAGGTAGCTTATGCTACTTTAACGCGTCGTTTGCGTGAAACGCGTTCGGACCGCCTAACTAGCCCTATGATAAGTAAAATATGCCTTAACATGTCTAATATTGTTGCCAAATCAGTTTAGATGTCAAAAGTTATGTTACATATGCTTAAAATGAATTTTGGCGTCAAAGGGGTATTTTGGTAATTTACCTAAGGCATATAAACCACCTATCATACAACTAACTAAACGTCGTGACCATAAGGTATAACCTCGAAAGGTTATTCCCTATATACTATGGTCTCCTAATGTGTTTGGTCGGATCGTAATGATCGACCAAATGGGTCGGGTTCGAAACTAAAAGTGACGAGCTAAGCATGTTAAAACATGCTTAACTAAGTTTAGAAAATAGGTTTGGTATCAAAACAAATGGTTTTGATACCTAAGAGTAGTTTGGTTACAAAATACGCAAGAATGCGCATTTTGGCCGAAACTACGACTCGTCACTGAGCCTAGATACCGTGGTAATCAGTAGGTATAGTCACTTGGGACTATAACCATCATGATCACGCTCACGTTATGAAGTTCAAACGAACTTCGCATTGACCATAAACTGGTCAACGCAAAAAGTCAAACATAGTTTGACTTTCGGACTAGAAAAGCGATAAAAGAACGAAGGAACACTTACAAAGGGTCCCCGCTAGTAAAACTTGATCGAATAGCTCAGGTATGAAGCAATGACTTCAACTTAGAGCTTTGAGATCAGATTTGTGAGTTTTGAGTTGAATGGGGTTGGGTATTTATAGTAAATGGACAACCGTTAGGATCGTTTATCGAATAACGTGATCGAATCTCATCCGTACATGTGTTGGAATGTTATGGTAACTCATTTTGCCCCCACCACCAGAGATTGACATGTGGCATTGGCCTTTGGGGGGTTGAAAGGCTGTTAACAGCTGTTAAACAACTTTTGCTGATCTGAAAGGGCCTCGCGTGACGCCTAGGGGGCTAGGTGTCATGCCTAGGTCCTTCTGATCAGCAACAGTTTCCAAAGTTTCCATTTCAGTCCCCGTTGTGTATTAAGGCCATTTCCGACATGTTTAAGGCTCGTTAAGCCACGTTAAGGCCCTAAAATGATGCCTAAACATTGTGGGCATGAAACATGCTCAAAAATATGCCGGATGTTGGATCGTTTGGTCGTACGATCGCGATGTTCGCTTAATTACGACGGAATGTGCATACGCGCGAAAAACGATCCAAATTGCGTGACGAATGGATTTTTCTTATGCCAAACACTAAAATAAAATATTTTAGTGCTTACATAAATTTTTGGATGTCCGGAGGTATTCAGAACGTAAGTTATGCGCGAAAATGCAAACTTGTGCACTTTTTGATGCTTTTAGTCCCTGAATGACCCAAAAGTTTATTTTAGCACACCGAACCTCTCAAAGCCTATTTCTAAGCTATATAAAGGATATTTATGGTATGTTTAACTTATGGTCATGTTTCGAAATGTCTGTTACACTTCAAATTGGCATACTTTCGCAGTTTGTCAAGTTTAGTCCCTGTAAGCGAATTAACTTGTTTTTGCCATACCAAAGCCTTCAAAACTTATTTCTAAGTTATGTAAAGGTTATTTAAGGTATGTTAAGTATATTTTGATGTTCCGGAGTATTTGTCGCATTAAACTGATTACGTTTACGCACCAGTTTACGTATAACTCTCCAGAAAGCGATATAGAGTTTGAAATTGAATAAATGTCAAAACATGAAAAATGTAAAACACAACCAAACAAACATTGGGATCAAATAACATTTTTTATTGATAATTGAATTGTTCAGAATGATTTCAAGCACAGATGTTACACATACTTAGTACATTTGTTTTACATCACATGCTTAGATTTTGGTATGACATTTGGTTTGTTTAAATGGGACAAAAATACATTCATTAACATTGATCACGCTGTTCATTAGTAAGTAGTGGTACCATAGGAATTGACAACTCCCATTCCTGAAATCCTAGGTTTGTTTGGATGGAAAGAATGACCGAATTCGATACACATAACTCAGATAAACCTTTAATTTGTTTAAGGGTTTGTCGCCACAGTCTCAAGGCTTGAATGTATGCATTTTCACAATGTATTTTCACAATGCCGCATAGATGTTTGTATCAGTAGAGCATGCATTTATTCCACAAAACATAACTTTGATTTAAACTGTGTTTTACTTCAATACCTTGTTTTGTGCATTTTACCTATGGTTTAGTTGATATAGTTCACTTGCCATACATGATATTTGGTTTCACATTTGACATAAACATCTTGACATTGGTTTACACATTACATGATTTACATTTTGATAATAGACAATTATTTACACATAAACATTTGACAATTGGTTTAAACATGAACAATTTACATTGGTGGTTTGTTTGGGTAAGTGATTTAAGTAACGAGGCGTGTGTAATATGATAAAAGCATGGTGGATACGCCGCTGGTACTTCCTATATATAAGTACTTTTATGATATTCCATATCGTAGCGTTATTTAAATCATTCCAATTTAGACATATAACATTTTACATAAATAACATATTTTTACAAGACATTGTTTTACAAACAGTTTAATTTATACAAACTTATTTTACTTGGTTATTTAATTAACCATACACCTTTCTTTTATATAATCTGATTTCTTATCACATTTTCGTATGAATTATAAAAGAAAACACTTAACAAGATTCATGACTATTTTTTATTAAACATTTCTTTAAACTCAAGTTATGAATCCTATTTTCACAAAACCTATGTATCTCACATGCATTTTTATGCTGACGTACCTATTTTCACATGTGTTTTCAGGAGCTGTTGCATAGGATGATCGAGATACACTTAGGCGGACCTGTGCCTTAGTGACATAAAACGAAGCTAGAACTAGTTTAATCACGTTATGTACTCTTGTTTCCTTGTTTGTTTTAAGACAATGTAACCAATGTTTATAAATAACACATAACTTTAATTACCATGGTTATGAAACAATAATTCTGTTACAACACTCCCCGACGTTTCCGCCACGTTTTGCTGTTTTACGTGGTCGGGGTGTGACAGAAGAGTTGGTATCAGAGCCAATGGTTATAGGGAATTAGGTTATTAGTAATGCTTTGACCTAGACTATAACTTTTCTAGGACCCTAACACAAGATATCTTGTTTTTAGATCTTAAAACATGCATTTCACCTATCCTTAGGTGATTACCAAAACAAGAACCCAGTTTTTCCGAAACGATTTTTGAAAATCAATCATCTGTTTTTTTAAATGATTTATTATAAGGTTTTGAACCCTTCAATTTTTCAGAATGATTTTGAAAATTTAATCATCCATTTTTGAATGATTCTTTTGGCCTTGTGCCTTCCAAGTTTTCAAAATCTCGTCAAAGTTTTGGGTTCTAAATAGTGTGAACACGTGCAAACTGGAAGGGTGAATGCATGTACCCCGAGTTTTCTGTCTAAGGCTAGAGTGTTCGTACAAATCCACATAATCGGACCAGTCACTCTTACCTGGGAACTCTTGGGGTGAGTGTTCACTTATAGGCGAGCATATCTTCGCGATACATTATTTTTGACCCATTTTGCTTTGATTAGTCACTGTGTGTCGTTTGCTCTTTGGTACGGAAAAATGACCACCATCTTTGCTTTTGTCGATTTTTGTATTATCTCATTCTTTTCATCTAATCATCTCACTCGTTTCCTTTCATGTTTCCTCTTTTAGAATGCCTCCTCGACGCGAAAATCCGCTACCTAATGCCGAAATGGCAGCTATTATGGCGCAGCATATGGCTGCTGTACTCCCAGACATTATTGCTCAAGTGAACCAAGCCAACAATAACTAAAATGCTCCATGAAATTTCAAGAGTTTCAATTCGGCTAAACCACTCAAGTTTAGTGGTTCTGAAGGAGCAACTGGGCTCCTCCAGTGGTTCGAGAGCATTGAGAGTACGTTTCGTCACGTTCAGTGTCCTGAAAATCGCAAAGTCGAGTTTGCTTCCAGTGTGTTTCAGAAGAGGGCTCTTACTTGGTGGAACGGGGTTATAAGAGACCGTGGTGCTGAGGTTGCTTTAGCACAGACTTAGGCCGAGCTTAGGGCTCTTATGATGAGGGAATTCTGTCCGCGCCATGAACTGAGAGCTTTAGAAAGGGAGTTTGATGACTTGAAGCAGGATAGCGGTGAGCACCGAGCTTACACTGATAGGTATGAAGAGTTGATTTTGCTATGCCCAACAATGGTTACCCCACTCGAGAAAGCTATCGAGAGGTATATTGATGGCTTGCCTGACTCCGTACAAGACATCGTCACTGGTAGTAACCCTACCACAGTTCGTCAGGCAATCGAGTTAGCTGCGACATTGACTGAGTCGCAGGTCCGAAAGGGTAAGCTACACAGGAAGGGTGACAAGGGTAAGAAACAGACATCGGATAAAGGTGAAAGCAAGAAGGGTAAGAACAAGAAGGGCAAGGAATCTGGTTCTTCGAAAGGATCTAGGAAGCGCAAGGCTTCCCAGAATTTTGCTGTCACTGCCCAAGCCAACCAGGAAGCTCCCAATCAGCCTGCACAACCACCAGCTAAGAAACGGTATGCGGGAAATGCACCGTTGTGCAACAGATGCAATAGTCACCATCAACCACAAGTTCCCTGCCGTTTCTGTACTAACTGTGGGAAGTCGGGTCATCTTTCTGATGTTTGTCGCTTTGCTCCAAATCAAGCAGCTCGTAACCCATCTCAACAGGCTGCTCAACCACCTACTCAACAGCAAGCACAAGCTGCACGACCTCACTTTCCTCCTGGTTCGTGCTACAATTGTGGGGACCTGACTCATTATCGAAACCAGTGTCCAAGGCCAGTCAACGCAAATCAGAATCAGGCTCAGGCTCGAGGTCGAATCTTCAATATGAATGCTAATGAGGCGCGAGCAGACAACGAAGTGGTAAATGGTACGTTCTTTGTTAACAATCAGTCTGCTTCTTTTCTTTTCGATTCAGGTGCCGATAAGAGTTTTGTGTCATTATCTTTTGAGCCATTACTTCGCATGTCTAGAACGAAACTAGGAAAGCCTTTGACAGTAGAAGTTGCTAATGGTGATCCCGTTGTTCTCGATTCTGTTCTTCGTAACTGCCAGTTGAACCTTAAAAACCATCTTTTTCCTATTGACCTCACACCAATGCAACTTGGAAGCTTCGACGTTATAGTGGGTATGGATTGTTTAGCCAAGCATCACGCAGAGGTAGTTTGTTTTGAAAAAATTGTTCGGGTTCCGCTCTCGACAGGTGAGATCCTACAGGTTCGTGGTGAGAAACCTGCTAGTAGCCTCAAACTCATGTCTTGTACTCAAGTTCAGAAGTATCTGCGAAAGAATTATATGGCCTTCTTGGTACATGTTGTAGCAGATAAAGGAAAGAGTAAGTCTATTCAAGATATTCCTATTGTTCGGGATTATCCTGAGTTGTTTCCTGAAGAGTTACCTGGTTTACCACCAGCACGCCAAGTCATGTTCCGTATTGATCTTGTACCTGGTGCAAATCCTATTGCCAGATCTCCATATCGTCTTGCACCATCTGAGATGCAAGAGTTATCTAAGCAGCTTCAGGAGCTTTCAGACAAAGGTTTTATCCGTCTTAGCTTTTCACCTTGGGGTGCTCTCGTTCTTTTTGTCAAGAAGAAGGATGGATCTTTCAGGATGTGTATCGATTATCGTGAGCTTAATAAGCTTACCATCAAGAATCGATATCCCCTACCTCGCATTGATGATCTCTTTGATCAGTTACAGGGTGCTACTTGTTTTTCGAAGATTGATCTACGTTCTGGGTATCATCAACTTCGTGTGCATGAAGAAGATATTCCCAAGACTGCTTTCCGCACTCGATATAGGCATTATGAGTTCACCGTTATGCCTTTCGGTTTGACTAATGCTCCTGCTGTTTTCATGGACTTGATGAATAGGGTTTGTAAGCCTTATTTAGACAAGTTCATCATCGTTTTCATTGATGACATTTTGATTTATTCTAAGACGCAAGCTGATCATGATCAACATCTTCGTCTTACTCTAGAACTCCTAAAGAAAGAGCAACTTTTCGCCAAATTCTCCAAGTGCGAAATTTGGCTTAAGAAAGTTCAGTTTTTGGGACATATCGTCAACAAACAAGGTATTCATGTAGATCCCTCCAAGATCAGCGCGATTAAGGATTGGGATACGCCTACTACACCCACTGAGGTTCGTTCTTTTCTTGGTCTCGCGGGTTATTACCGCCGCTTCATCGAGAACTTCTCAAAGATTGCAGTTCCCCTAACTGCTCTAACTCAGAAAAACAAACCCTTTGAATGGGGAACCAAACAAGAAGAAGCGTTTCCGACCTTGAAACAGAAGCTTTGTGATGCGCCTATCCTATCTTTGCCTGAGGGCAATGATGATTTTGTCGTGTATTGTGTTGCATCAAATTTGGGTCTTGGCTGTGTTCTCATGCAAAGGAACAAAGTCATCGCATATGCATCAAGGCAGTTGAAGATACTTGAGAAGAAGTACACCACTCATGATCTTGAGTTAGGTGCAGTTGTTTTCGCTCTCAAAATCTGGAGACACTATTTATATGGTACAAAATGTGTGGTTTTCACTTACCACAAGAGTCTTCGGCATATCTTTAATCAGAAAGAACTCAACATGAGGCAACGACGTTGGGTTGAACTTCTAAACGACTATGATTGCGAAATTCGCTGCCATCCTGGTAAGGCAAATGTCGTGACTGACGCTTTGAGTTGGAAAGAATGTGTCAAGCTTCATTGTGTTCGTGTTCAATCTGATATCCAAACCCGGTCTGATTTTCAAAACCGCATTTCTCAGGCTCAACATACTTGTGTTTCACAAGACTTGATGGGTAAGGAATTACCCTATCACATTAAGCCTGATCTTGAACTGAAGGACAATGGATCATATTATTTCATGGACGTTTGTGGGTCCCAAGTCAAGACGATCTCCGCACCTTGCTTATGGATGAGGCTCATAAGTCTCGTTATTCTATTCATCCTGTCTAAGACAAAATGTATAAGGATCTTCATACTCAGTATTAGTGGCCTGGTATGAAGAAAGACATTGCTTTATACATTTCAAAATGCCTTACTTGTCTTAAGGTTAAGGCCGAACATCAACATCCTTTTGGTTTAATGGAGCAACCAGAGATTCCAGTTTGGAAATGGGAAAACATTGCTATGGATCTTATTACCAAACTTCCACGCACTAAGAGAGGTCACGATGCCATCTGGGTAGTTGTTGATCGTCTTACAAAGTCAGCGCATTTCTTGCCGATCCGTGAGGACCTATCTGCTGACAAGCTTGCTAAAATCTATGTAGATGAAATTGTATCTCGACATGGTGTTCCTTTGAACATTATTTCTGACAGAGATGCTCGATTCTCTTCTTGTTTTTGGAGAACCATGCAATCTGCTATGGGGACCCAACTTAATCTGAGCACAGCTTATCATCTGTAGGATCGGGGAATCAATCAAAACGAGCCGATCAGAAGAGTTCCAAATCAGAGGCGGAATGCATTGATTTGATCTTCATTCAGCTTGATATGCACTTAGAAGTAGATTAATTGTCGATTGTATTGATTTAACAACGTTACACGAGCTGGCGACACTTCGGCAGAGCTTCGCTACCTGAATCAGAGTGTAACAAATGACAACCAAGACTCACCAATATATATAAGGAAGCCACATCGCACGAACCAGCACAGACCAGGTCGCACGACCTGGTGCCAGGTCGCACGAACTGATCATTTTGCGCGAACTGGTCAGTTCAGACCTGTTTCCCGTTTCTTTTGAATAACGCGTCTTGGTCTATCTATCTAGTTACATGACTCGATACAAGACGAAGTCAACAGACATATACACTAACAAACTCCCCCTTGGATGTTGACGAGTCTACAGTGTATTGAGTCTTCAGTCTTGATCAGTCTTCTCGCTCTTTCCAAAGTATCTTTCTCTGTAAGCATCCTTCAATCTCTCTCTCTCTTCTTCTTCCAGAATCTCAATGTAACATCTGTGCTTGTAATCATTATGAACAGTTCAATTATCAATAAAACAATGTTATTTGATCCCAATGTTTGTTTGGTTGTGTTTTACATATTTCATGTTTTGACTTTTATTCAATTTCAAACTTCTATATCGCTTTCTGGAGAGTTATACGCAAACTGGTGCGTAAACGTAATCAGTTTAATGCGAAAAATACTCCAGAACATCAAAATATACTTAACATACCTTAAATAACCTTTACATAACTTAGAAATAAGTTTTGAAGGCTTTGGTATGGCAAAAACAAGTTAATTCGCTTACAGGGACTAAACTTGACAAACTGCGAAAGTATGCCAATTTGAACTGTAACAGACATTCCGGAACATGACCATAAGTTAAACATACCATAAATATCCTTTATATAGCTTAGAAATAGGCTTTGAGGGGTTTGGTGTGCTAAAATAAACTTTTGGGTCATTCAAGGACTAAAAACGTCAAAAAGTGCACAAGTTTGCATTTTCGCGCATAACTTACGTTCTGAATACCTCTGGACATCCAAAAATTTATGTAAGCACTAAAATATTTTATTTTAGTGTTTGGCATAAGAAAAATCCATTCGTCACGCAATTTGGATCGTTTTTCGCGCGTATGCGCATTCCGTCGTAATTAAGCGAACATCGCGATCGTACGACCAAACGAACCGACATCCGGGATATTTTTGAAGCATGTTTCATGCCCACAATGTTTAGGCATCATTTTAGGGCCTTAACATTGGCTTAACAAGCCTTAAACATGTCGGAAATGGCCTTAATACACAACGGGGACTGAAATGGAAACTTTGGAAACTGTTGCTGATCAGAAGGACCTAGGCGTGACACCTAGCCCCCTAGGCGTCACGCGAGGCCCTTTCAGATCAGAAAAAGTTGTTTAACAGCTGTTAACAGCCTTTCAACCCCCCAAAGGCCAATGCCACATGTCAATCTCTGGTGGTGGGGGCAAAATGAGTTACCATAACATTCCAACAGATGTACGGAAGAGATTCGATCACGTTATTCGATAAACGATCCTAACGGTTGTCCATTTACTATAAATACCCAACCCCATTCAACTCAAAACCCACACAAATCTGATCTCAAAGCTCTACGTTGAAGCCATCACTTCATACCTGAGCTATTCGATCAAGATTTACTAGCGGGGACCCTTTGTAAGTGTTCCTTCGTTCTTTTATCGCTTTTCTAGTCCGAAAGTCGAACTATGTTTGACTTTCTGCGTTGACCAGTTTATGGTCAATACGAAGTTAGTTTGAACTTCATAACGTGAGCGTGATCACGATGGTTATAGTCCCTAGTGACTATACCTACTGATTACCACGTTATCTAGGCTCAGTAACGAGTCGTAGTTTCGGCCAAAATGCGCATTCTTGCGTATTTTGTAACCAAACTACTCTTAGGTATCAAAACCGTTTGTTTTGATACCAAACCTGTTTTCTAAACTTAGTTAAGCATGTTTTAACATGCTTAGCTCGTCACTTTTAGTTTAGTGCTTATATAGGGTCGTAAGGTAAGCGATCTAAACAATCGCTTATACTTTCGAACCCGACCCGTTTGGTCGATCATTAGGATCTGACCAAACACATTAGGTGACCATAGTATATAGGGAATAACCTTCCGAGGTTATACCTTATGGTCACGACGTTTAGTTAGTTGTATGATAGGTAGTTTATATGCCTTAGGTAAATTACCAAAATACCCCTTTGACGCCAAAATTCATTTTGAACATATGTAACATAACTTTTGACATCTAAACTGATTTGACAACAATATTTGACATGTTAAGGCATATTTTACTTATCATAGGGCTAGTTAGGCGGTCCGAACGCGTTTTACGCGAACGACGCGTTAAAGTAGCATAAGCTACCTAAACGGGTCGTAATGGGTCGTAAGCACTTAGGTTAGGTTTCATTTAGTATGTAGGCCTTGTCAAACCATATTACATGAGTTCCCCTACTCATTTGGTTTACGAGCCCTCATTCTATCCAATCCTCCGATTTAGGTCCGGTATATTAACATAGTTACCTATATTAGGTGCCGTTTGATATCCGTGATCTCTAAGCATTGTTTGGTTGTTACTCAAGGACTACTAAGAAATCTCAAGTGAGTACATAGAACCCCCTCTTTTAAATGTTTTCAAGGTGTTTATGTGAGTACATAGACCCCTCTTTTACAGTTTTCAAACTGTTTTGGGGTGAAACACATGTGCCTACTTGTTACTTTCATGCTTTCTTGTTTTCACATCATATACTTGCTATGTTCATTAGTACAATTATAGTACATGATTTACACTACATTGTTTTGCTATGTATGTTGACTGATAGCATACTTAGTACATTATTTTACTTTACATTTCTGCTATGTATGTTGACTGATAGCATTCTAGCACATTGATTTACATGACTTTTCTGCTTTGTATGTTAACTTAGCATACTTAGTACATTGTTTTCATATAACATGTATACAATTGCTATAACATTTGGTTTGCACAAACGGGACTTATATACGTTCATTAACATTAGCTACGCCGCTCGGTAGTAAGTAGTGGTACCATAGGACTTGAAAAATCCCATTCCTGACATCCCGGGTTTGTTTGGATGTAAGGAATGACTGAATCCGAAAACATTTCTTTTGATAACCTTGACTGAAAGGGTTATCCGACTGTCTCAAGGCTTAAATGTATGCGTTAACTTACCACATAAATGTTTGTATCAATGTAACATGCATTCACTTTGCAAAACATAACTTTTTGATATATTCAAAATACTTTGTTTTGTACATTTCTACATTTGGATTATGTGACAATACTTTACTTACAATACATAACATTTGTTACACATTACTTGACTACAATTGGACTTTTTAACATTTGACATGGCTTATACAAGGACTTTTTGACAATTGGTTTAAACATGGACTTTAAACATTGGTGGTTTGTTTAAGTGATTAAGTAACGAGACGTGTGTAATATGATACAAGCATGGTGGATACGCCGCTGGTACTTCCTATATATAAGTGCTTGTATGGTATTACATATCGTAGCGTTATTTGAATCATTTCAATTTAGACATATAACATTTTATACAAATAACATATCTTTCACAACACATTGCTTTACAAACAACTTATTTTATACAACTCATTTTACTTGGTTATTCATTTAACCAAGTATTATTCTTTTATGTATACATTTCATCTGATCTTATCGCTTTTTAAATGATTTACAAAACAAAACAATTTACAAGGTTCATGACTAAATTTTATTAAACAATTTCTTAAACTTAAGTCATGAATCCTATCTTCACAAAACCTATGTATCTCACAGGCATTTTTTATGCTGACGTACCTATTTTCACATGTGTTTTCAGGAGCTTTTGCATAGGATGATGATCGTGACACTAGGGCGAACCTGTGCCTTAGAGACTTAAAATAAAGATAGAACTAGTTTAATTATGTTCTGAACTCTTTATTTCCTGTTTTGAGACAATGTAACACTCTTGTTTGATAAATAAAATATAACTTTGTATGCCATGGTGGTGAAACAATAATTCTGTTACAACTCTCCCCGACGTTTCCGCCACGATTTGATGTTTTACGTGATCGGGGTGTGAGAGAAGAGTTGGTATCAGAGCCAATGGTTATAGGGAATTAGGTTATTAGTAATGCTTTGACCAAGACTATAACCTTTCTAGGACCCCAACACAAGTTATCTTGTGTTTAGATTTTAAAATATGCACTTCACCTATCCTTAGGTGATAACTACAACGGGAACATCAAGTTCGAATCCGCTTTGAAAATTAATCATCTGTTTTTGGATGATTGATTACTAGGTTTTGAACCCTCTGTTAGATGGTTTTGAACCCCTTTGAGTTTTCAAAATCTCGTCAAGGTTTTGGGTTTTAAATAATGTGAACACGTGCAAACTGGAAGAGTGAATGCCTATACCCTGGGTTTTCTGTCTAAGGCAAGAGTGTTCATATAAATCCACATAATCGGACCAGTCACTCTTACCTGGGAACTCTTGGGGTGAGTGCTCACTTATAGGAGAGCATGTCTTCGCGATACATTATTTTTGACCCATTTACTTTGATTAGTCATTGTGTGTCGTTTGTTTGCTTTGTGATGCAGACAAATGACCACCATCTTTGCTTTTGTTGATTTTGTTTCATATCATTCTCTTCATCCAATCATCTCACTCGTTTCCTTTCATGTTTCCTCTTTTAGAATGCTTAGTCGACGCGAAAACCAGATAGCGACTGCCGAACTGGCAGAAATCATTGCGCAGCAAATGCCTGCTCAATTCCCAAACCTCTTTGCTCAATGGAACCAAGCCAACAACAACAACAATGCTCCATGCAATTTCAAGAATTTTAACTCGGCTAAACCACTCAAGTTTAGTGGTTCTGAGGGAGCGACTGGGCTTCTTCAATGGTTCGAGAGCATTGAGAATACTTTCCGTCATGTTCAGTGTCCTGAAAATCACAAGGTCGAGTTTTCTTCGAGTGTGTTTCAGAAGAGGGCTCTTACATGGTGGAACGGGGTTATGAGAGACCGTGGTGCAGAAGTTGCTCTAGCACAAACATGGGCTGAACGTAGGGCTCTTATGATGAGGGAATTTTGTCCTCATCATGAGCTGCGAGCTTTGGAGAGAGAGTTTGATGACTTGAAACAAGATAGTGCCGAGCACAGGGCGTATACTGATAGATTTGAGGAGTTGAGTCTGCTTTGCCCGACTATGGTTACCCCACTCGACAAGGCTATCGAAATGTACATCGACGGCCTACCTGACTCAGTGCAAGACATCATTATGGGTAGTAACCCTACCACACTCCGTCAGGCGATCGAGTTAGCAACGACATTGACTGAGTCGCAGGTTCGAAAGGGAAAGCTGCACAAAAAGGGGGACAAGGGTAAAAAGCAAGCGTCTGACAAAGAAGATAGCAAGAAAGGTCACAACAAGAAGGGAAAGGATTCTGGTTCCTCAAGGGGGTCTAGGAAGCGAAAGGCTTCCCAAAACTATGCTGTTACTGCACAGGCTCAAGCTGCACCAAATCAGCCTGCGCAACCACTAGCCAAGAAGCCATATCTTGGCAATGCACCTTTGTGCAATAGGTGTAACGACCATCACCTACCACATCTCCAATGTCGTCATTGCACTAACTGCGGAAGAAATGGTCATCTTGCCGCTACGTACCGCATTCCTGTCAACCAGAACCAGGCAGTTCAGAACCAAGCCCAACAAGTTGCTCAGCCTCTTGCTCAGCAACAAGATCAAGCTGCACGACCTCATTTTCCTCCTGGTTCGTGCTACAATTGTGGGGATCTGGCCCACTACAGAAACCGGTGTCCAAGGCTAGCCAACCAGAATCAGAATCCAAATCAGAATCAAGCTTAGGCTCAAGGTCGAGTCTTCAACATGAATGCACAAGAGGCACAAGCAGACAATGAAGTGGTGAACGGTACGTTCTTTATTAATAATTAGTCTGCATCTGTTCTTTTTGATTCGGGTGCCGATAAGAGTTTTGTGTCATTGTCTTTTGAGCCTATGCTTCACGTGTCTAGAACGAAACTAGGAAAACCCTTGACAGTTGAGGTTGCTAGTGGTGAACCCATTATTCTTGATTCTGTTCTTCGCAACTGCCAGTTGAACCTTAACGACCATCTTTTTCCTATCGACCTCACGCCTATGCAACTTGGAAGCTTCGACATTATTGTGGGTACGGATTGGTTAGCCGAGCATCGCGCAGAGGTAGTTTGTTTTGAGAAAATCGTTCGTGTGCCTCTTTTGACATGCGAGATCCTACAGGTTCGTGGTGAGAAACCTGCTGGTGGTCTCAAACTCATGTATTGTTTTAAAGCTCGGAAGTATCTGCGAAAGAATTATGTGGCCTTCTTGGCACATGTCAGAGCAGATAAAGGCAAAGGTAAGTCTATCCAAGATATTCCTGTTGTTCGGGATTATTCTGAAGTATTCCCTGAAGAGTTACCTGGTCTACCTCTAGCACGCCAAATCGAGTTCCGTATTGATCTCGTACCTGGTGCAAATCCCATTGCCAGAGCTCCATATCGTCTTGCACCGTCTGAGATGCAAGAGTTGTTTAAGCAGCTGCATGAGCTCTCTGACAAAGGTTTTATCCGTCCTAGATTTTCACCTTGGGGTGCTCCCGTTCTTTTTGTCAAGAAGAAGGATGGATCTTTTAGGATGTGTATCAATTACCGTGAGCTTAACAAGCTTACCATCAAGAATCGATATCCCCTACCTCGCATTGATGATCTCTTTGATCAGTTGCAGGGCACTTCTTATTTTTCAAAGATTGATCTGCGATCTGGATATCATCAACTTCGTGTGCATGAAGAAGATATTCCCAAGACAGCGTTCCACACTCGATATGGGCATTATGAGTTCACATTTATGCCATTCGGATTGACTAATGCTCCTGCTGTTTTCATGGACTTAATGAATAGGGTCTGCAAGCCTTATTTGGATCAGTTCGTCATTGTTTTTATTGACGACATCTTGATTTATTCTAAGACGCGAGCTGATCATGAGCAACATCTTCGTCTTACTTTGGAACTCCTAAAGAAAGAGAAACTTTTTGCCAAATTCTCCAAGTGTGAATTCAGGCTTAAAGAAGTTCAATTCCTAGGACATATTGTCAACGAACAAGGTATTCATGTAGATCCCTCCAAGATCAGTGCGATCAAGGATTGGGATACGCCTACTACTCCTACTGAAGTTCGTTCTTTTCTAGGACTTGCGGGTTATTACCGCCGCTTCATTGAGAACTTCTCAAAGATTGCAGTTCCTCTAACTGCTCTAACTGAGAAGAACAAACCCTTTGATTGGGGATTTAAACAAGAGGAAGCTTTTCAAAACTTAAAACAAAAACTTTGCGATGCGCCTTATCTGACTTTGCCTGAGGGCAATGATGGTTTCGTCGTTTATTGCGATGCATCTAAATTGGGTCTTGGCTGTGTTCTGATGCAAAGGAACAAAGTCATAGCATATTCATCGAGGCTGTTGAAGATACATGAGAAGAACTACACCACTCATGATCTTGAGTTGGGTGCAGTTGTTTTCGCTCTTAAGATCTGGAGACACTATTTGTACGGTACAAAATGTGTGGTTTTCACGGACCACAAAAGTCTTTAGCATATCTTCAATCAGAAAGAACTCAACATGAGGCAACGACGTTGGGTTGAGCTCCTAAATGACTATGACTGCGAAATTCGCTACCATCCTGGTAAGGCGAATGTCGTAGCTGATGCATTGAGTCGTAAGGAACGTACTAAGCTTCATTGTGTTCGTGTTCAATCTGTTATTCAAGCTCGATCCGATATCCAAGCCCACATTTCTCAGGCTCAACAATCTTGTGTTTCACAAGGTTTAATGGAAAAGGAGTTTCCCTATCACATAACACCTGATTTGGAACTGAAGGACAATGGATCGTATTACTTCATGGACCGTTTGTGGGTCCCAAGCCAAGATAACCTTCGCACCTTGCTTATGGATGAAGCCCATAAGTCTCGTTATTTTGTTCATCCTGGCTCAGATAAGATGTATAAGGATCTTCGTATTCAGTATTGGTGGCCTGGTATGAAGAAAGACATTGCCTTATATGTATCAAAATGCCTTAGTTGTCTTAAGGTTAAGGCTGAACATTAGCGTCCTTCTGGTTTATTGGTGCAACCAGAGATCCCAGTTTGGAAATGGGAAAACATTACTATGCATCTCCTTACTAAACTTCCGCGCACAAAGAAAGGTCATGATGCCATCTGGGTAGTTGTTGATCGTCTTACTAAGTCAGCGCATTTCTTGCCAATCCGTGAGGATTTTTCTGCTGACAAAGTTTCAAAAATCTATGTGGATGAAATTATAGCTCGACATGGTGTTCCTTTGAACATCATTTCTGACAGAGATGCTCGTTTCACTTCTCATTTTTGGAGAACCATGCAATCTGCTATGGGGACCCAACTTAATCTGAGCACAGCTTATCATCCGCAAATGGATGGTCAATCTGAAAGAACAATCCATACTCTGGAGGATATGCTTAGAGCTTGTGTGATCGATTTTGGTGGTAGTTGGGATTCACATCTTCCGTTGATTGAATTCTCCTACAACAACAGTTATCACTCCAGCATCAACATGGCTCCTTTCGAGGCTCTCTATGGTCGAAAATGTCGTTCACCAGTCTGCTGGAATGAGATCGGTGAGGCTCAGCTTACTGGACCTGCCCTCATTTTAGAGACAACTGATAAGATTAAGAAAGTTCGTGATAACCTTCAGACATCTAGAAGCCGTCAAAAGAGTTACGCGGACCCAAAACGCAAGCCCTTGGATTTTCAAGTCGGTGATCGTGTATTACTTAAGGTCTCACCTTGGAAAGGTGTGATCAGATTTGGAAAGAAAGGAAAACTTGCACCTAGATACGTTGGACCATTCAAGATCATCGAAAGAATCGGTAAGGTAGCCTACAGACTTGAGTTACCTCCTGAACTTGGAAATGTTCATCCAACCTTTCACGTGTCCAATCTCAAGAGGTGCTTAGCTGATGAGAACCTTCACATACCGCTTGACGAAATTCGTGTTGATAAAACACTGAAGTTTGTTGAGAAGCCAGTGGAAATCATGGAACGTGAAGTCAAGTGGCTCAAACGCAAGCGCATTCCATTGGTCAAAGTTCGCTGGGAATCTAAACGTGGACCCGAGTTTACTTGGGAACGCGAAGATCAAATGACGGCGAAGTATCCTCATCTATTCCCACGAGTTTCCTCTAAATAAATTTCAGGACGAAATTTCCACAAGTAGGGGAGACTGTAACATCTGTGCTTGTAATCATTATGAACAGTTCAATTATCTATAAAACTATGTTATTTGATCCCAATGTTTGTTTGGTTGTGTTTTACATTTTTCATGTTTTGACTTTTATTCAATTTCAAACTCTATATCGCTTTCTGGAGAGTTATACGCAAACTGGTGCGTAAACGTAATCAGTTTAATGCGAAAAATACTCCAGAACATCAACATATACTTAACATACCTTAAATAACCTTTACATAACTTAGAAATAAGTTTTGAAGGCTTTGGTATGGCAAAAACAAGTTAATTCGCTTACAGGGACTAAACTTGACAAACTGCGAAAGTATGCCAATTTGAACTGTAACAGACATTCCGGAACATGACCATAAGTTAAACATACCATAAATATCCTTTATATAGCTTAGAAATAGGCTTTGAGGGGTTTGGTGTGCTAAAATAAACTTTTGGGTCATTCAAGGACTAAAAGCGTCAAAAAGTGCACAAGTTTGCATTTTCGCGCATAACTTACGTTCTGAATACCTCCGGACATCCAAAAAATTATGTAAGCACTAAAATATTTTATTTTAGTGTTTGGCATAAGAAAAATCCATTCGTCAAGCAATTTGGATCGTTTTTCGCGCGTATGCGCATTCCGTCGTAATTAAGCGAACATCGCAATCGTACGACCAAACGAACCGACATCCGGGATATTTTTGAGCATGTTTCATACCCACAATGTTTAGGCATCATTTTAGGGCCTTAACGTTGGCTTAACAAGCCTTAAACATGTCGGAATGGCCTTAATACACAACGGGGACTGAAATGGAAACTTTGGAAACTGTTGCTGATCAGAAGGACCTAGGCGTGACACCTAGCCCCCTAGGCGTCACGCGAGGCCCTTTCAGATCAGCAAAAGTTGTTTAACAGCTGTTAACAGCCTTTCAACCCCCCAAAGGCCAATGCCACATGTCAATCTCTGGTGGTGGGGGCAAAATGAGTTACCATAACATTCCAACAGATGTACGGATGAGATTCGATCACGTTATTCAATAAACGATCCTAAGGGTTGTCCATTTACTATAAATACCCAACCCCATTCAACTCAAAACCCACACAAATCTGATCTCAAATCTCTAAGTTGAAGCCATCACTTCATACCTGAGCTATTCGATCAAGATTTACTAGCGGGGACCCTTTGTAAGTGTTCCTTCGTTCTTTTATCGCTTTTCAAGTCCGAAAGTCGAACTATGTTTGAATTTCTGCGTTGACCAGTTTATGGTTAATACGAAGTTAGTTTGAACTTCATAACGTGAGCGTGATCACGATGGTTATAGTCCCTAGTGACTATACCTACTGATTACCACGTTATCTAGGCTCAGTGACGAGTCGTAGTTTCGGCCAAAATGCGCATTCTTGCGTATTTTGTAACCAAACTACTCTTAGGTATCAAAACCGTTTGTTTTGATACCAAACCTGTTTTCTAAACTTAGTTAAGCATGTTTTAACATGCTTAGCTCGTCACTTTTAGTTTAGTGCTTATATAGGGTCGTAAGGTAAGCGATCTAAACAATCGCTTATACTTTCGAACCCGACCCATTTGGTCGATCATTAGGATCCAACCAAACACATTAGGTGACCATAGTATATAGGGAATAACCTTCCGAGGTTATACCTTATGGTCACGACGTTTAGTTAGTTGTATGATAGGTAGTTTATATGCCTTAGGTAAATTACCAAAATACCCCTTTGACGCCAAAATTCATTTTGAACATATGTAACATAACTTTTGACATCTAAACTGATTTGACAACAATATTAGACATGTTAAGGCATATTTTACTTATCATAGGGCTAGTTAGGCGGTCCGAACGCGTTTTACGCGAACGACGCGTTAAAGTAGCATAAGCTACCTAAACGGGTAGTAATGGGTCGTAAGCACTTAGGTTAGGTTTCATTTAGTATGTAGGCCTTGTCAAACCATATTACATGAGTTCCCCTACTCATTTGGTTTACGAGCCCTCATTCTATCCAATCCTCCGATTTAGGTCCGGTATATTAACATAGTTACGTATATTAGGTGTCGTTTGATATCCGTGATCTCTTAGCATTGTTTGGTTGTTACTCAAGAACTACTAAGCAATCTCAAGTGAGTACATAGAACCCCCTCTTTTAAATGCTTTCAAGGTGTTTATGTGAGTACATAGACCCCTCTTTTACTGTTTTCAAACTGTTTTGGGGTGAAACACATGTGCCTACTTGTTACTTTCATGCTTTCCTGTTTTCACATCATATACTTGCTATGTTCATTAGTACAATTATAGTACATGATTTACATTACATTGTTTTGCTATGTATGTTGACTGATAGCATACTTAGTACATTGTTTTACTTTACATTTCTACTATGTATGTTGACTGATAGCATGCTAGCACATTGATTTACATGACTTTTCTGCTTTGTATGTTAACTTAGCATACTTAGTACATTGTTTTCATATAACATGTATACAATTGCTATAACATTTGGTTTGCACAAACGGGACTTATATACGTTCATTAACATTAGCTACGCCGCTCGGTAGTAAGTAGTGGTACCATAGGACTTGACAAATCGCATTCCTGACATCCCCGGTTTGTTTGGATGTAAGGAATGACTGAATCCGAAAACATTTCTTTTGATAACCTTGACTGAAAGGGTTATCCGACTGTCTTAAGGCTTGAATGTATGCGTTAACTTACCACATAAATGTTTGTATCAATGTAATATGCATTCACTTTGCAAAAGATAACTTTTTGATATATTCAAAATACTTTGTTTTGTACATTTCTACATTTGGATTATGTGACAATACTTTACTTACAATACATAACATTTGTTACACATTACTTGACTACAATTGGACTTTTTAACATTTGACATGGCTTATACAAGGACTTTTTGACAATTGGTTTAAACATGGACTTTAAACATTGGTGGTTTGTTTAAGTGATTAAGTAACGAGACGTGTGTAATATGATACAAGCATGGTGGATACGCCGCTGGTACTTCCTATATATAAGTGCTTGTATGGTATTACATATCGTAGCGTTATTTGAATCATTTCAATTTAGACATATAACATTTTATACAAATAACATATCTTTCACAACACATTGCTTTACAAACAACTTATTTTATACAACTCATTTTACTTGGTTATTCATTTAACCATGTATTATTCTTTTATATATACATTTCATCTGATCTAATTGCTTTTTAAATGATTTACAAAACAAAACAATTTACAAGGTTCATGACTAAATTTTATTTAACAATTTCTTAAACTTAAGTCATGAATCCTATTTTCACAAAACCTATGTATCTCACAGGCATTTTTATGCTGACGTACCTATTTTCACATGTGTTTTCAGGAGCTTTTGCATAGGATGATGATCGTGACACTAGGGCGGACCTGTGCCTTAGAGACTTAAAATAAAGATAGAACTAGTTTTATTATGTTCTGAACTCTTTATTTCCTGTTTTGAGACAATGTAACACTCTTGTTTGATAAATAAAATATAACTTTGTATGCCACGGTGGTGAAACAATAATTCTGTTACAACACTCCCCGACGTTTCCGCCACGATTTGATGTTTTACGTGGTCGGGGTGTGACACTCAACCTGGATTTAATCTTTCTCTCTAATTCTCTTGATCAGATCTCTTGATTCCTTAAATTTATCAGCATCAGCAGTTTTCATAAGCTTTGTTCTAGAATCTGAGTCTGGCTCGGCTCTTTTAACCTTCAAACTCTCCTTTGCTAACAGACTCACCCTTAAGTTGTTCTGGGATCACAATCTGAAATAAATTTCATTCCAAGATCGAATCCTGGCTCAAACTCTGCTCAGGCTTAGACACGGGGATCTTCACAGGTTCAAAACCGTCTCCTGGCTCTCCGTAGCAACAGGATCAGAAACCTGGTAACCTTCACATTTCTCTACCCAATAGTAAATTTCTCAATTTTTTAAGATTTAACAAATTTAGAAACCACTTGTAGATAACATTCAATCATCAATAATAGTTATATCAAGTTCAAATTAATGACCTCGATCAACTAATAGTAAGATCATTTTCAAATTATCTCAAACTTTATCTTCATTTTTCATTTCAAACACACTTTCCCAACCCACTGTCGTTCATCATGTTTAGCAATCGGAATTTTGAAAATCAGCTTTCCAACATCAGTTGCCGAAAATAAGATGAAATAAAATCTTTTTGATTTTTCAAAATTTTATGCTAAAACATATTGACAATCTTTATGGATTTTTTTTTTAATGAAAAGCAGTAAAGAAATATTTACAGACAATATTTTTGTGAATTTGTGTAAGAGGATCATATCAGTTTTTGAGACAAATCACTAACACCGTTGACCTTTTTAGACTTTAAGTTCTAAACAAATTCACTTCTGATTGTCAGTATTGTTGTCCACTTAAACCTCTACACAAGTTTCAATTGATTCGAGATACGAATTAGTGTTTTAGGCACTTAACTTATTCGCGTGTCCCACCTCAGAATATACTCCCGTATCCAGACTCCTATATTCAGTCTTACAGGTGAATGTACACTAATGATATCTGTAAACGGGTAATGCGAGACCATGAGAGCTCAGGTTAGAACTTCCGTTCAGACAAAGAGATGATGGCTCGACTTTAGGTGTGTCCCGTTTGGGGATCTTTTCTTCAACAGCACATGATTAACATTTTTCAATGTTTCATCATTTTTTATGCTGAGGGTGGGCTTTATGATTAAAGCAGTGCAGAATATTATACGAGGACTAGGCTATTGCTTCCGCAAAATCAGAAGTCCTGGTATAATATCCCAGATATCACCACGTACAAAGACCTAGTATGTCAGAAATAGGTAATCTTTCAAACAAGATTTCGGGGGTTACCCATATATCCGAGAGATGTTCCCCACGAGATTAGTAAGTATTTGGTATTTAGGTTTATATCTCAAATTCAATCTACTAGTCGTGCGAAGTCTACTGGCACATCATCAGTGAGACTTGTTTAAAAACATTTTAACTTTCCATTTCTTTAGCATGTTGTAATAGTCCACTGATGTACTATCATGTCCTCTTTTTACAACAAAACTCACTTTTGATTTTTTAATGTTTTTGGCTTTTTAGATTTTATCATGTTTTTGGATTTTTAAAATTTTCAAAATTTCTAAATTTTTACTCCCCCTAAAATAAAAAATATGTTTCAATTTTTGATTTTCAAGGAAAATTTGAAAATAAACGCAATAGACTGTACAAATAAACTGACAAACTGATGTGAATTGCTTCAATTCGCCATCCACTTGGCATAAACAATCAGAACTCCCCCTGACAACAAACTATTTTCCCATTATGATTTCAAAACACTTAAGTTTGTTTTAATCAAAATGGTTTTTCCGGAAAATTAGTTTTGTTTGTCATTTCACAAACATGGGGTTTAATTCATCACATTGTTTTCTCAACCACTTGTAAATTTTCCTTTTCCTTTAACCACTTGAAACAACTATCATTTGACATTTTTCAAGAATAACACCACTTGTAAGAAAATTAAATCAAGTACAACTTAATGTCCTTGATTAACCACTTGTAGGTTCTTATCAACAATACTACTTGTAAGTCGAAATATCACCGTTGTGAATTTCTCAAGAAAGATGCCGATTCCTACTCCCCAATTACCAACCTGGGAGTTCGGGCAAGTCAGGATTTTTAAGCAAAGAATATAGAAACCCAAGCCTGACCAGCTTTGGGTGTATCCTGTTCAATTTCACTTGGTTTTTGAACATTTCTTTTTGATTCATAAAATTCTTTTACCCCTTTGGCCCTACCGTCGACCATCTTACCAAAGATATGTTTTACTTTTCCATTGAAAGCCTTTTCAACATCAAATTATTTCTTATCAGAATAGAATTGATTCGAAATCTCTACTTTTCCAATTTTTTGTTTTAAATTTTCAGTTCGCAATGGTGGAAAATTGACATCATCCATTGGTGGAACTGAATTTTCTCTTTTTAGCTCATCTTGTGGCTCCTCTGACTTTGACGAGTCAGATTCATCGCCAGATTTAACATCTGATTTCTTAACAACCCACGTTTGGTTGTTAAGATTCACTCTTCTTTTGTAAAATCTTTTTAAACACTCACCAACTTCATATGTTGAATTTTTAAACACTTTGAATTTGTCCGTTGGTGGTTCAGTTTTATCAACAACTTTTTCTTTGAGTTTAGAAGACACTCCCTGTTGTGTGTTGGTTGCCTTTGGACAGTTCCAGGCAATGTGACCAACTTTTTTGCATTGGTAACATGTTCTTGTCTCCTTTTTCTGATTAGCTTCATTCTTCTCATGTTTCTGTTTTTCTGCAAAAAACGCTTTGTTCGATTGCTTCCAGAATGAGCTCTTTTTCTCTTCTTCAGAACTTGTTCCTGAAACAAATACTGTTTTTGATTTAAAATCTTTAATATTTTGATTATTTTCAACATCAAAACCCAACCCCTTCTTTTTGAAATTGCTTTTATGATTCGGTTTCTTTTGATGATCTGGACCAAAACCTTTCTTTTTGTTTAAACGTTGTTGAACTCTAGAAGTATATTTAGGTTTTGAAAAACCAATTTTATTTTGTATTTCTGAACTTTAAACAAGGCACTAGTGGTGTTGTTAAGAAAGGAGAGCCAAACGCGCCAGCTCAGGTTACAGCTGGTGGTGGAAGGAAAGGAAAGGGATATATGGGCACCCATCCCAAGTGCAACACCTGCCAGCGTCACCATTCTGGCCGATGTGGTTTGAAGGTATGTGAAGCGTGTGGGAAACCTGGCCACTTGAAGGATTCTTGTTGGGCCACTGTTGGTCAGGGAGGCCAAGGAGGATTTGGAAACAGAAACAATAACCGGGGTGGAATTGGAAATTGCCCACAAGGAAACAATGGAGGTAATGGGAATCGAGGCAACAATGCGAATCAAGCAGGCGCTGTGAATCATAACCAAAGGAATAACCAAGCTGGAAATGGAGGTGGAAACGGGCAAAGACCTGGATGCTTTAACTGTGGTGATATCGGGCACTTTAAGAGGAACTGCCCAGAGTTGAACCAAGCCCGTGGAAGAGTGTTCCATATCGAAGCAAGGGAAGCGCGCCAGGATCCTAATGTCGTTACTGGTACGTTCCCTGTAAACCAACGCTATGCATCCGTTTTATTTGATACTGGTGCCGACTATAGCTTCGTATCATTAGAATTTAAGAATATGCTTGGTTTAGCCGCTAGTAAGTTAGATATTCCCTACTCAATCGAATTGGCTAATGGGAAGTTAGTAGAAGCCAATGAAGTGATCAGAGGTTGTGCAATCGAGTTGGGAGAACGTGAGTTTACTTTGGATCTACTACCAGTCCAGCTGGGGAGCTTTGACGTAGTAGTAGGAATGGATTGGTTATCAAGCAACAAGGCAGAAATTGTTTGTCACGAAAAGGTCGTTCGTATCCCGACCGAAGATGGCGAAACAATTGTGGTACATGGCGAAAAGCGCGATACGCCGTTAAGAATTATCAGCTGCCTCAAAGCGCGAAAGTGTTTGCAAAAAGGGTGTGCTGCCTTCCTGGCACACATTGTAGACAAGAAAGCTGCAGAACCGAAGATCGAAGATATCCCTGTCGTGAGGGAGTATCCGGAAGTCTTCCCGGAGGACTTGCCTGGACTGCCGCCTCAGAGGCAAGTGGAGTTTCACATCGATTTAGTCCCAGGCGCCGCGCCTGTGGCTAAGGCACCTTATAGACTTGCCCCGTCTGAGATGCAAGAATTGTCAACACAACTTCAAGAGTTGTTAGACAAGGGATTTATCCGACCAAGCTTCTTGCCTTGGGGAGCGGAGCTCCGGTCCTGTTTGTCAAAAAAAAGGACGGTAGTTTTCGAATGTGCATAGACTACCGGGAGCTGAACAAGCTGACGATCAAGAATAGATATCCTCTGCCAAGAATTGATGATCTGTTTGATCAACTGCAAGGTTCAAGCTTTTACTCAAAGATCGATTTGCGATCTGGATACCATCAGTTAAGGATACAAGAGGAGAGTATCCCGAAGACAGCCTTCAGAACTCGTTATGGACACTACGAGTTCCTTGTTATGCCGTTTGGGTTGACAAACGCACCTGCAGTCTTTATGGATTTGATGAATAGAGTTTGCAATCCGTACTTGGACAAGTTCGTGATTGTGTTTATCGACGACATCTTGATTTATTCAGGGACAAAGGCTGAGCACGAACAGCATCTAAGAGCTATTTTGGAGCTGCTGAAGAAAGAACAGCTGTATGCCAAATTCTCTAAGTGCGAATTTTGGCTACGTGAAGTCCAATTTCTTGGACATGTGGTAAATGGAGATGGAATCCATGTGGATCCAACCAAGATCGAAGCGATTAAGAATTGGGAAACGCCAAAGACGCCAACCGAGATTCGACAATTCTTGGGTTTGGCTGGCTACTATCGAAGGTTCATTGAGGATTTTTCGAAAATCGCTCAACCATTGACGCTCCTCACCCAGAAAGATAAGAAGTTTGATTGGGGAATCAAACAGGAAGAAGCGTTTCAGCTGTTGAAGGATAAGCTCTGCAATGCGCCAATCCTAGCACTACCGGAAGGTACTGACGATTTCGTGGTATACTGTGACGCCTCGCGTCAAGGATTGGGTTGCGTGTTGATGCAACGCCAGAAGGTTATTGCTTACGCATCACGTCAGTTGAAGGTACATGAGAAGAACTATACCACGCACGATTTGGAGCTAGGCGCAGTGATATTTGCTTTAAAGATCTGGAGACACTACCTATATGGTACAAAATGTACAATTTTTACAGATCATAAGAGCCTACAACACATATTCAACCAGAAGGAGTTGAATATGAGACAAAGACGATGGGTTGAGTTGTTAAATGATTACGATTGCGAGATAAAGTATCATCCAGGGAAGACGAATGTGGTTGCCGACGCCCTAAGTCGAAAAGAGAGGATCAAGCCCATAAGGGTTAGGGCTTTGGAGATGATTATCCAAACCGATCTTTCCTTGCGCATTCGTGCCGCGCAGAAAGCAGCTCTTAAGGAAAGAAATCTTGAAGAAGAATATCTCCGTGGGATGGAGAAGCTATTGGTGCCAAACGAGGAAGGAACGTTATGTTTTGAGAAAAGGATTTGGGTTCCTCTGTTTGGTGGTTTAAGGAAAGTTGTTTTTGATGAAGCTCACAAATCGCGGTACTCTATCCATCCAGGAGCGGATAAGATGTACCAAGATCTCAAGGATTACTATTGGTGGCCTAGGATGAAGGGCGATGTTGCTGTTTATGTGAGCAAGTGTCTAACATGTGCTAAGGTGAAAGCGGAATACCAGAAGCCTTCAGGACTTCTGCAACAACCTGAGATTCCCAAATGGAAATGGGAACAAATCTCCATGGATTTTATTACAAAGTTGCCAAGAACGCCAAGAGGCCATGACACTATCTGGGTGATAGTTGACCGCCTAACAAAGTCCGCACACTTTCTGCCAATCAAAGAGAAGGATAACACCAGCAAACTGGCAGAAATATACATGCGAGAGATCGTCGCACGTCATGGAGTGCCTCTCTCGATCATCTCTGATAGAGACGGAAGGTTTGTGTCAAGGATATGGCAATCCTTCCAAGAAGCTTTTGGCTCACAATTAAATCTGAGCACTGCATTTCACCCTCAGACCGACGGTCAAAGCGAGCGGACTATTCAGACCTTGGAAGATATGCTGAGAGCATGTGTTATGGATTTGGGCGGTAGCTGGGATAAGCATTTGCCACTGGTCGAATTTTCATACAACAACAGCTACCACACCAGTATTGGAGTCGCGCCATTTGAAGCTCTTTACGGACGCAAGTGCCGATCACCCCTATGCTGGGCTGACGCAGGTGATAGGCAGCTTGTTGGTCCCGAAATCGTCCAAGAGACGACAGAGAAGATTGCGCAGATTCGAAAACGCATCGAAGCAGCTCGCGAAAGACAGAAAGCCTATGCAGATCCAAACCAGAAACATTTGGAATTCCAAGTTGGAGATATGGTTTTATTGAAAGTTTCACCCTGGAAGGGTGTGGCACGCTTCAGAAAGCGTGGGAAGTTAAATCCGCGTTACATTGGCCCTTTCAGAATTTTGGAAAGAATAGGGCTAGTAGCATACAAGCTGGACTTACCTGCCGAGCTGAATGGAGTTCATGATACATTTCATGTATCCAACCTGAAGAAAAGTCCAACTCAAGATACCGTTGTCATTCCCACCGACGAGATTCATGTTGACGACACGCTCCATTTCGTTGAAGAACCTGTTGAGGTTACGGATTGGAAAGTAAACAAGACCCGCCGGAGCCGTGTCAAGCTCGTCAAGGTTCGTTGGAATGCCAGACATGGTCCGGAATACACCTGGGAGCGTGAGGACCGGATGAAAGAGAGATACCCCCACCTATTTCCCAAGAACCCTACTTCTAGAAGCAGAACTTAAAATTTCGGGACGAAAATTTTCTAACGGGGGGAGAATGTGACAACCCTCACTAAACCAGGTATCCGTATGACTTAATTAATAATTAATTACTGCTTAATTACTGTGCTTACTTGAACTTGTGGATAAACTGCTACTTGAATGCTGATACATGTACTTACTTGCATCATACTTTACTTGCTGTCACTCCATGTTTTGCTTACAGCACCTTTGTGACAACCTTGATGCACCAAAAGCACAGTAGCACAATGAACGGATAACCTATTAAACGTGCTGTCATAACTAGCACCAGGCAGGTACTGCCTCTAAGGCCTGTAAGAGCCTGAGATAGTTTGCTACACTAGTGGTGAGTGTAGGGATATAAGGGTTGTAGAACTGCGTCACTAGGTAAGAGATTACAGTGACCGGATGTGCCTAAAACGCACTTTAAGTACAAAATTCAGCACTTTAATTAAAATTCAGCATTAAGCTACCTAATAAAGTGCCAAAACATGAGAAAAATGTTACTAGACACTTTCCAAAGTGTCGGGAATAAGTTGTGTCACTAAAAATAATAATAACGACACTTTAAAGCTTTGTTAAGCACTTTAACGGATCTCTATCCAACCGAACAACCGGACTTTACCCGGAACATAAAATATTGCCAATAACATTGTTTATCTTTTTCTGAGCCAGTTAGGGTCCCAGAATACCCTAACACCCGTCATAATGCATGACACACTAGTAACCGGGTTAATCCCTAAACTAACTAAATTAACCTAACTAATACCTAATGTTTAGTTGGAAATGAACTAGATTACCCCCCCCCCCCCCAACCAAACCGTCCCCAAGGGGACACCTCATGTCCTATTTTGATTAAACTATTCTCTTATGTCTAATATCTAAGAGACACATAATCCATTGGACCATAATCCTAAACTTTGCCTATAAGATCACCACTAAACCCCTCATTCTTTCACTTAACATTTCACCCACACAAAACTCTCTCCTCTCCTCTCAAAGCTCTCGGCCGAACTCCCCTATACCATCCATCAATCTTTCAAGCTTTGATCCTCATATTCCAAGATCATACAAGTGCTAAGGATCACCTACAAGGGAGCTTGGTGCATTCGGAAGGCAAAGGACCTCTTCTCATTGCTTTTATCCACGCATTTTTCGACTAGTTTCTTCCCTAGCCTCGAGCTAGTAGTAAGTTACTATAAACACACTCTCGATCTATTTTAAAGTGGTTAAAAAGAATTTTGTCGGTTAAAACTCATGAACTTACGTAATGATATGAAAAAGTCTACAAAAAATGCTAAAAATGATGGATAAAAGCTTAATTGTTGTGTAAATCATGTAGGATTTGTTTTGTGTAATTATTTGGGCCCGATCTATGTTGTGGTAGCTCGGATCATCGTTTAACCCGGATTGGTCATGATCATGGATCATGACATAGAGCTTGTTTAAGTGTAACAAGGGTTAAGTGATGAAACTCTACCACACGAGAAACTCGAACTTGTGTAAAAACGATTTTACTTACGAAGTGGTGTTTAAAACTAGTAGATCTATGGATCTACAAGCGGTATTTTCAAAGGACCGAGTGTCAAGGAAATCTTATTTTCTAAAACTGGATCTTACATGAACAAGAATGACTTTTAAACACACAAGTGTATAAACACTTGTGTAACACTAAGTTTTGACAAAGAACTAGTTTTGTCAAATTTTACAAGAAAGTTGTAAAGATGGAATTTCTTTAAAAACGAGGCTTTTACGAAACCGAGTAGATTATTGCAAAGATCCACTAAAAGTAATGGAAATTTCTACAAATTTTGGACAAACCACAAGTTCATGTAATTTTTGCGATTTATATATATTTTGACTAGTTAATGTTGAAATGTTGTTTGATAATGTTGGGAACATTGTTGGTTTGATTTATAAAAGAAAATGATACGCTTGAAAGCATGGCCACCTCCAGTTACAGGGGAAACTCTGGCGAAATTTTTCTAAAAACCTAACACTTGGAAATATTTTCACTACAAGTGTTGTAAATATATTTTTGACTTGTTTTCAAAACGTAAATTTCGCCATGACTTTATTTACAAGATTTCTAAGTGTCGGAGGTGGGATTTTCACAAAATAAAACCTGAAATATATATATTTAGAATATATGTTTTTCATAACAACACTTGTGAATTTTTATGATTATTTGGTGAGCTATACAAATATTATTTTTAGAGTAAAAATAATATTACTAAGTGCTAATGATTCCAAAAATAATACATACGCTTTCATAATTAATAATAAGTTACAACGGTATAATTATTACCACCCGATCTTTATCCGTAACTTACGCAATTCAGAAAATACCAATGAACGCGTATTTGTCAAGAATATTATTTCGGAAAATTGTATGAAATAAAATATAATATTTTTAGGAAGGATGATTATATTTTGGAGTTAAAAATAAAATATACTTTTAAGTGAGACTTAATAATATATTTTGAAGGTATACGAACGCGCATGTATTAAATCCCCCATCCTTGGGAAGGAGAATAATTACCAAGTATCTACAAATATAAACACGAAATAGTTGTCTAACTATTTCCCAAAAATTTAAACCTTAAGCTAAGGCACGGCCGTCCGTCTAATAGATTTAGTACGTGTAGGTCGTCGCACAGCTGCTTGATGAGGAGATATACTTGGTAGAGACGCACCACTGTGAGTTCATGTCCCCCTTTTCTCTAACTGTTTTCAGTTTTCTAAACTGCGGGGGTGAAATACATGTTACTATGATTACGAGTACTTTTACATGGTATGGTTAGCGTAAGGAGGGTTATTTTTCAGATCATGTGAGTGGGTAGGCAGAAACTTGAGGCCATTAATCCTCAGGGTAGGACCGAGGGGCAGGAGCGGTAGATCTATCTGGGTGTAGCGAGCCCCGCCCCAGGCCCAAACAGAACGGACCTCGGGGTGACTTTGTACCCAACGTATAAATCTGCTAGGTTTGAGTCTTCCTACTTGCACTTCACACATATCAATGGCCTTGCAAACCATTGGTGATCTCTTTTTTCCTTATTTGCTACATACCAGGGTTTTTATACATACAAAGGTTTATTTACTCACTTACACATGAACTCGCTCAACATTATTGTTGATTTTTCAACTTACATGTATTTCAGGGAATTAAAGATCTGGCGCGGTATGTTGTGTCTTCCCGCTGCATATGGGTTCCGAGGTCATCCCGGTTTAGGAAATGTGACTTTTTCCTGGACAAGTCACAAATCTTAAACTGCGTTTTATTCATGTGGATGTTTATGTCTTTCAAAACAATGTTTTATGTTATGGTGTTGTAGTCCCTAAGACAATGTTATGTTACTTCGGTTTTAAAACTTAAATCTATGAATGATCTTGCATGGTTTTATTATCATATAGCTTTGTTATGATTAAGCTATGGTATTAAGAAGTCACACCAAATTAACCACGCTTCCGCAAAGCCAGGGTGTGACAGGTTCGTTTTTATTGTTCCAATTAGTTCGTTTATGCTTATAGAATGTTTCCCCAAAGTTAATTTAGATATAACATAGTTTTGATCGAGAATTGAAAAGGTTGACTTTTCTGTTGACTCTATTTGGGGAAGATGACCTTTTTCATTTCTGCCTATATTTAAATAAACTCAACATAAACACAAAACCACTGATGGCCCAGTGGTTGTGTGTGTGTTTGTCTTCAATACAGACCCGGGTTCAAACCCACGGGTCTGCATTTGTTTTTATTCCTTTCATTTTAATCCTTTTTAAACTTTTCGTAATTTTTATAACATTATTATATATTGTTGCTTTTATTAAAAATATAAAATCTGTAAAATTATTTATAAAACTAATTTTTATAATATTAAAACAGTTTAATATTTAATAATTCATAATAAATCGATTTTTATGAACTAAACACTGAAATTTTCAGATTAATTATTTTAAATACTAAACTTTACAAAAATAATATTATTACTGATATTTTATATAATTTTGATATTTATATAAATAAATCAGTATTTATACTTATAAATATAGTTTAATTTATTGTATTTAAATTATATAACTATATAAATTTTATTCAAAATTATTTTTATGACAAAATATGTATTATTCTGAGTTTATATAAATTTAGAATCTGAATTTTTATTATATCTAATTATTTAGATAATTAAACTTATATAAACTTAATTATTGTTATTAAATCATTTTAATCCATTTTATTTATTTAAAATGATTCCAAGGCCATAATAATTATTTTAAATCAGTAATTTTCAAGTTTAATAATTAAAAATGTTGTTTTTAATTGTTTAGATTTAATATAATTATTTTGATATTTAATTATATAATTATCACATATTCTTTTAAACAAAATAATTATTATTTAATATCATCTAAATTAATTTATAATTTTTATAAATTAATTATATCACTTGTACAATATTTTGCCAATAATCATTATATTTAATTATGTTATTTATTTATACTAGTTAAATATATTTGATTTATTATTTCAATGTTTATATTAAAACAATTACATATCATATGTTTGAACGTACCACCAAGTAACTGCTTGTATTAATCTTTTGCTTAAAGACATATCATATGCCACTATGTTAAACTTTTCTTATATCACATTGTCATTTTTGCTTAACAAAACCTATGAATTCACTCAACCGTTTGTTGATCCTTTATTTTCTAACATATGTTTCAGGTGACAATGTTTGATGCTATGATTTGCAAGAATATTTCATATAGGATTGATCAAGACTTATGCCTTAGATTAAATCCGAATCTATTGTATTTGTGAAGCAATTTGTTATTTTGTTTATGTACTGTTATCTACTCAGATGTGAATGCAATCTCTTTAATTGAACCTAAACTATATTTCAACTTAATTTAACAATCATCTGCTCAAATGCATTCTATCAAGTTTCGTGACACCTTTGGCTTTTCCGCCTCCGGCCGGGGTGTTAGAGATTGGTATAAGAGCCATGGTTATAGGGATTTAGGTTATTAGTAATACTTTGACCTAGACTATAACCTACCTTGGACACTTTTCCATTAGCAAATTCTTTCGTTATCTTTGCCTTTGTCTTCATCCCTATCCTTATCTTTTGTAACCAATGCCTTGTCACCACAAACCTCATCTTTAGATTTTACAAATGCTCATCACCTATCCTTAGGTGATCATCTTTCAAAACCTCCCCTGATTTTTCAATTCTCGTCAAAGTCTTGGGCTCTAATAATGAACTCGTGCAATCTGGAAGAGTGGATGCCTGTATTCGGGGTTTTCTGTCTAGGCAAGCACTTCGTATAAATCCCAACTCGAGGGACCAGTTGTGCTTACCTGGGAATTCTCGGGATGAGTGTCCACTTATAGGCTAAAGCATGACTTCACTAAGTTATAAGAACCCAATTACTTTGACTTATCCCCGATGTTGTATATTCGTAAAATAAATGATGTCAATCCCATTACGTGTTTATCCTCGTTGACTTTGTAAAATTATTCTACCAAAAACATTTCATTTTAAATTCCTATGTTTTCCCCTACCGCATGTAGATGCCTCCTCGTCCTGCACCATAAAACGAAATCCCAAACGCAGAATTGGCAGCCCTCATTACTCAACAATTTGCCGTGGTTCTTCCTAATTTGGTTACTCAACTCGCACAAGCTACCAACGGAAATGGAATCAATGGTAACGGTCACGGAAACAACAACCACGATGCACCTTGTAACTTCAAACAGTTTAACTCTTGTCACCCCGTCAAATACATCGGAAACGAAGGTGCGGCCGAACTACTGCAATGGTTCGAGAGTATGGAGAACACGTTCCGCCATAGTCAGTGTACCGTGGCGCGAAAAGTGGAGTTTGCAACAAGTGTCTTTCAAAAGAGGGCATTAACATGGTGGAATGGCATCATGAGAGACCGTGGTGCCGATGTCGCCATGGCTTTAACTTGGGAAGAACTAAAGGCCCTCATGCTAAAGGAGTTTTGCCCGCACAATGAGATGCGAGCATTGGAAGAAGAATTTCACGACCTTATACAAGATAGTGGCAAAAACCGCGCTTACATAAACCGCTTTGAAGAATTGTGGATCCTTTGCTCTAGCACTACGTTATTGCCTCCCAACCGCTTGATTGAGAAATTCATTGGTGGTCTTCCAACTTACATCAAGCACATAGTGACCGGTAGCAAACCAGCCACACTTCGTGAAGCTATTGAACTTTCCGCTATTCTCACCGACGCACAAGTCAAAGAAGGGAACTTGACCCGTAAAGGTAAAACACCCTCAAAGGATTCAACCGACAAAGCTAAGGTGGATGATACTGGGTCGAAATCTTCAAAGAATTCTAGGAATTCTAACAAACGCAAAGCCGTCAAAAACTTTGCTGTTACAACTCCTGCACCCGCAAATCAAGCTGCTCCTCCACCCGCTAAATGATCATATGTTGGTGATGCACCCTTGTTCACTCGCTGCAACTATCACCATCTTACTCGTTTCCTGTGCCGCCAATGCACAAGTTGTGGTCGATTGGGTCATCTAGCTGCCACATGTCGCGTACCTCCTCCTGCTGCTGCACAACCGCGTTACCCTATCGGAACTTGTTTTAACTGTGGAGACCCAAACCATTTCCAACAAGAATGCCCCAAACTCGCGAATGCCCAACCCGCTCAAGGTTGTGCATTCAATCTCAATGTTAACGAGGCTCGTGCCCCAAACGATGTAGCCTGAGGCTGTGGGCCTACCTAGCCGGATCCAAAGGGTCATGCATAATAATGTTATAACTCCGAGATCTATGGATGTTGTTTTAGCTTTGTTATTCAAAAAGGGTTTCGGCGCAGTCTTTTGCCCGTTTACCATCTCTTTCAATGTACTAAAGACCTTGTATTATCTTGTGTGTTTCAAATTATCAATTTGGTTAATAAGCTTCCATTTTGTTTGACCCAAGTACGAATAGAAGTTTCATTTCACCTAAGTTTGAACCTTTGCTTGCTATACCATATTCAAAATTTGTTAAACCAAGTCCTCAAACCCTACTTGGATAAATTTGTCATTTCTTCATTTATGATATTCTTATCCACTCCGAAACCAAAGCCAACCAAAAGATTCACCTCTGCTTTATCTTTGGGTTCCTAAAACGAGAACAACCTTATGCCTAGTTCTCAAAATGTGAATTTTTGCTTAAGGAACTTTATGCTTAGTAAATACATATTTGCTTTATATATTGACCTATCATGATTGGTATACGCTTACAAATACATTCTGCTTCATATATTGATTTAACATACTTAATGCATAAATTACAAACACATATACGCTTAGTACAGTCTCACAATAAACTTATATTGCTTATGACAATACATGCTTAGTTTATAATGCACACTATTAGTTTGATTTATGTGAAACATAAAATTTCATCGTGCTTGAATGAAATACCTACGACTAATTTTGTTGTATGCAAAACAACCGATATTATCATTACAAATCTGAAATACGTTTTGATTCAATTAATGTTGTGTTATATTGATGCTTATTTGATTTAAATGATACCTCAATCTTATTTGTCTTCCTCACTTAACTAGAAGTGCTATGTGGACCATGCGACGAAAAGAATAATTATGGGTGCACACTTAATTACGAGGTTCGAGGCATGAGAATCATAGTAAACCTTGTTAAGTACGGTGGCATATAAGAACATTATGTGACTATGTGATTATTTATTATTTGTTTATTATTACGCCCCTTTGTTTGCTTAAAATTTACATTACAAGTTTAGTATAAACAAATTTATATACACTCGATAATGCTATTAGATTCATAAGTTCTAAAAGGTTTGTTAGTGCATTTATGTCTATAGCCTTCGTCAATCCGAGTCGTAGCAAGAAACAGAAGAAAACGAGTCGTTATGATGAGATAGCTAGTCAAAAAGGCAAGGTGGCATAAATGTAATTAATGAGAAATCTCATTAAAAGCCAAGGCCTATAAATAGGAGCTTTATGTTTAGATTAGAGACTTTTGGCTCATTTGTGATTTGGAGAACTCTAAATCTAGAGAGAGAGTCTAGAGAGAGAAAGTACTCCAAGTGATTCACGGTTCTTGTACGTTATCAGATTTTATCAAAGAATCACATTTATATTACGTCATGTGTGTTTAGGTCGCGTTCGTGTACGGATTCCGCACGTTTCACGTTCGTTTCGCAATCGTTTCGGAGTCAAAACCGGTCCTACAAGTGGTATCAGAGCAGGAGCTCGATTGCACTGATCCAACACACATTTCCGATCGTGATTTCATCAGATTCAGATCCGAATTTCATCTACTTCTTCATATTTTTCATATTTTCACGTTTTTCACTGATTTTCGTCAAATTGAACGGGTTTTTACGGTCCAAATCGTCTAATTTTTTGATATGTTGTGCGAAAACACTTGATCTATAACCCTATCAAGTTTCAGATCCTAATTCCTAGTCGTTTAGGAGATATCTGAGTTTTTGTGTCCGACATCGTTTGAAAGTGACCCTCCCGTTTGAAACTGACAATACCGTTTGAACTATCGTTTGAAACTGTCCGTCCCATTTGAACTATCATTTGAACTAGCACATGACCGTTTGAAACAGTCCTGACAGTTTGAAACAGACCTGACCGTTTGAAAACTAGACTGACCGTTTGAAATTGGGTTAACCATTTGAGGATTGCATGTCCGTTTGAAAGTATTATAAAGATGACATGACCGTTTGAAATCTTGTCTGTTTGAAAGTTGGTTCAGTTTATCACGTGATTAAAGTTGGACGGTTCAATCAAAGTGTTTGTTGGTTTTGAATTAGGATTGCATGTGATCATTAAATTGTGTCAGAACACTAAAATGAAAGGTCCAATGAGCATTGGGTTGTGAATTGAGTATATCAAGATATTAAAATCAACGTATATGTGATTTGAGTACTTGGCACATCATTCAAGATAATTGACAGTTTACATGTGAAATTGAATTGTGACTATTGATGTTGTCGGTTTAGTGAGCTTAAAGGTCCAATTAAAATTGTTTGACTAAAGTTTGTTGGCCATAAATGTGTTGCACGTGAAAATTTGGCGGCTACTTTAATTGAAGAGTGTTATTGCATATGTTTTGATTCAAGATTGCATGTGATCTCAATTAAAGTGTTCATGTGAAGTATCAGACAAATTTCTTGGACAAGTCAATATAGGTCATCGGAACTTGTGTAGTTTTTGTCTTATCAAAGTTGTCGACCACCATAGGAAGTTCATGTGATTGTAAGAGAGTGTTGGTTATCATTGTATATTTTGAGGTCCAATCAGTATTGGTTTAGTGGAAATTGGCGGCCCAATCATGTTGTTGGGTTAGTGGATGCGGCCCTATCAAATCCAATCACAATCAGAATTAGATATACATTGTTGTTGTCGGTTATTTGCAAAAGTGTTTGCTGAAATAGTGTTGTGATATATCAGTTTGTCAGTTGTCACTTGTCGGTAATCAGGTCACAAGGTTTGGAGCATGGTTTGATCAATACGTTTGATTGGTCAAGTCATTTTGTGTGGTCAAGCTGCGTGATAATTGTCCAGTTCATACGGTTCGGAGTTCAAAGATTTTGAAGGGTCAGGTCAATTGAATTCATTCCGGGTCATATCAGTCCGTACAGTTGGTCAACGTTCAGTCCACACACAAAATCATTAGTTCGAGTACCAGTTTGTTTCAGTTAATTGAAAAACCTTTAAACTGATTGTGTTTGTGTTTGTGTGTTGTCCAGGTTTGCATTATGGCTGAGGAATTTTTCAATACGTTTTACAACGCGTTCGCAACCGAATCGTCTGAGGCTACAAATATTACACCAAAAACCATTTCTAAGGTGCTAAATGAGAACATCAAGCATGATAATTTTTATGGAACTCACTCAAAGCCACCAACTCTTGATAGCATTGAGGATTATACCTGGTGGAAAGAACGTTTCATCAACTGGGCGAAAGCGTATGCTCATGAAAGCTGGTTTTGCTTGGAGTATGGGTATGAAAAACCAAAAGACGATAAAGGCGAAGATCTTGTGTTCAAGAAGTTTTCTAGAGAAGATAAAGCTGAATACGGAGCTGAACAGAGAATGATAGCATTGATCCAGTCGGCAATCAGAAATGATATTTTTGCTTTATTAACTCATGATGGGTCATCTAAGTCTGTCTGTGAAGCTTTACGTGTTAAAGCTGAAGGGGGTAAACAGATTAAAAAGAACAAAATCGCTTTATTAAAGAAAGAATTTGATCTGTTTGATAACATAAAAGGAGAGTCGGTGAGGCAAATGATTGAGAGATTCTGTCATCTTAAAATTGAGCTGGAGAGATTAGAGATAAATAAAACAAGAGAGGAATTGATAGACAAAGTGATTGAAGCGTTACCACGAGATGATCAGTGGCAAACGTTTGTTTTTATTTTGAAAAATGATGCTTTGTATGATACAATTACTCTTGATGCTTTGTTTGAAAAGATTGAAAGTCATGATCTGGAGCTACAAAAGCAAAACAAGATGACTGATTCTTCACATCAACAGAACGTTGGCTTGTACTACAAAAGCAGTGTGCTTTCTGATAAAGGCATTGGTTCACCAAAAACAGCATTTAGTGGTGAAAAGATGAAAGAACCACCAACAATGTTAACAAGTCATCATTCTGGATATCATTCATCTTCAAAGACAAATTCTGATGATTTTGAAGAAATTCTGTGCAACATTGCTCTTAAATTGAAGAATTCTCCTGCAATGAGCATAAATGCAGCAAAGCAGCAAATGAGTTTCCTTGCATCTGTTCTGGAGTCATATGAAGGTCTAGTAGCTGGAAAAATTGGAAATTCTGAATTGACCAAAGAAGACTACGACCAGATTGATCCAGAAGAGATGGAGCTCATTGACATCCGTTGGTGTTTAGCTAGTTGTATTCGAAGAGCTCAGAGGTATATGGAGATTACCGGGAAACAATCTCTTGGAGGTGCGTCAACAAAGCTTGGATTCGACAAATCCAAAGTGACCTGCTTCAAATGCAAGCAAAAGGGTCATTTCAAAAGAGAATGCAGAAACTCTGAAGTTGCTGAAGGAAGTGAACATCCTTTCAACGATGACTATTATCGAAAGGCAATCTATCATCGAAGCAGAGAAGAGCCAAAGCTGATTGAAGATAAACCAAAAGAAAAGTCAAGAGCATATGCAGTAATCTATCCCGATGAAGGATTTGACTGGAGCACAGTTTGTCCAGAAGAAGATCGTTTAGAGAATGTTCGTAAAACAGCTAAAGGGAGAGCTATGACAGAAGAAAGAAAGTTTGTTTTTGTTGCTGAGATTCAAGATGAAAACAAAGACAAAAACACTACTGAAGTTCGTGAAGAAAAAGTTGAGATCAAAGAGAAAACTCGAGAAGAGATCTTGAGTGAGAAGACCTACAGAGAAAGAAACGTGGTCTACAACAGAATGGATGACATGCAGGAGGAGTATGAGATGGCTGTCGGTAGCAAAAGATGGGATAAAAAGAGAGAATGCTATTATAACAGAGAAGGAGAACCGGTTGTTCCCAAGAAAGACATAATCTTTGATGATGTTCTTCTCAAAGTCCCGTTGAGAGATGAATACTATAGAAATGTATTGAAAGATGACACATACGTTAAGAGATATGAAAAGGAGATCAGATATGCTATGTTATCATGTCTAAGAAAAAGGGATGAGGAGAGAATGAAGAAGAATGTTGAAGAAATGGTGAACAATCTGAAGAAAGATGCTGAAGAGGTTAAAACAGAAACTGTTGAAGTTGAAGCTGTGAAGGAAATCAAAAGTGAAGAAGTTGCTGTGATTGAAGAGGTTGAAAAAGTTGTTACTGAAGAACAGCAGATAGAAGAAAAGAATGAGAATAAGGAAGCTGATAATGTTGGTGATGAAGTCGGTGTTGAAGAGAAGCAGAATGTTGATAAGCAGAAAGAGGTTGCTGAAAACACCGAAGTGCCAATCACTGAGGTAAATTCTAACTCTGAAAACTTGAAACTGATTGATCAGTGCAAGAAATGCATGGAACCGTGCAGAACTTGTACTGAAAAAGATGAGCAATTTAGAACAAGAGATTTTGAGTTCACAAAAATTGAAAAGATTTTCAAAGAAAAATGCAAAGAAATGCTAGAAAAAGAAAAAGGTTTTAAAGAAAATGATGAGAAACTTTCAGAAAAATGTAACAAATTAGAAAAGGAAAATGAAGTTTTGAAAGAGAATGTTTTGAAAATGACAAATGAATGTGAACAAAAAGAAATTGCTTGTCAAGAAATGAAAAAGGAATATGACTCAATGAAATTATCATATCACATTATGAAAGAGTCATATGAAAAAGTGAAAGACGAAATGAAATATGCTCAATCAAGAATGAATTATCTGTCTGAAACAACCAAAGAGCTTAAACGAATGTATTCTATAAAACAAGATGTTGTTAATTCTTATATTGAGGATGTTACTAAGTTAAAGCGACAGATTGTTGATTTAGAACAGGATAACAACAAGTTAAAAAGTTATCATGTGTCGTCATATGTGCTTGAAAGAATTTTCAATATAAAACTGGGTGAGGGTGAGTCTGAGCAGAACAAGAAAGGTATTGGTTCAGAGTTTCATCAAGTTCCACCACCGGGAAAATTTGCATTTTATGATGAGGAAAAGGTCGAAAAAGCTTTCAACATGGTAGATCAATTGCCAGACAACATTGACATAACCTATTCCAAATCTGATGATTCTCATGATTCAGAGGTGGTAGGTAAAGTCGTTGAAAGTGTGTTGAAAGAAGAGTCGGTTGATACAGGTAAATCTGAATCACAGGATGAAGATGAAGGAAATCTTCATGATGGATATCTGAAAAACAAAAAATCCGAGAAAAATTTGAATGATGATTCAAAAGGATTGGTTTATACCATGATTGGATCGGACAAATTGTTCTTAGATGTTGTATTCCCGATTCAGAATGTGATTTCAGAAAAGGTTGACAAAGTTTTCAAAATGGTTGAGATTGAGAAGTCTGAGATTTCAAAGTTTGTTGGTAAGAGTCATAAAGGTTTGTATAACAAACCTGGTTTCAAAAGGAAGAACATGAAGGCTGGGTTGGGTTATAAGAAGAAACAGAATCGAAACAAAAATGAAATGCCAAATTTTCAGGCAAAATTGAGTTTTGTTCAAGGAGACAGTTTAGAAAAAGAAAAAGAACTCAAAATGAGACAGTCTAATGATGAGTTCTTTGCTCAAAAGAAAAAGCAACAACCACAGGTCAAAGATGTGTCCATGAGAACATGTTTCAAATGTGATCAAAAAGGACATCTTGCACGCAAGTGTCCTAATCTAAAACCTGTGGATGTTGCCAAAAAGAAGTTTGATGCTGAGAAACAAAAATCTGAGAATGTGAGACAAAGGTCAACCAAATTTGATTCGAAACAAACTTGGAGGTTCAATACAAACAAGTTTGCTTCAAATCAAAACTGGAAATCAGACCAGAATAGGTTTGATTCTAGACAGATCTGGAATTCTTACACACCCAGATTCAGAACAACACAGAGTTGGAAAACCACAGTTGATATGACAAAACCTCAAGAGTTTTGGAAACCAAGAGTTGTTGTTCAAAATCAAAATGTTCAAAAAGTTTCACATTTTTACAAACGAGGAACACCAAAAGGTCAAACATGGAGTGTTAAGAAACATGTTGATTTGGTAAAAGATGAGAAAGTTGAAGTTAAAATTGAGAAAGTTTTTGTGAAAAATGATAAAGAATTTCCAGCATTGAATGAAAATTATTGTGTTGAAATGCCTAAGGTTCAACAGACCTGGGCTAAATTGTTCAAGTAATTCAGTTAGTTGAATGTGCAGGTGCTCAAAAATTCTAAAGATTGTAAAATTGGAAATTGGAGCAGCCTGGCACATGGACAACAAGGAGAGGCTGCTGCTGGATCCTGTTCTGATTGAACAGGGAATTTATATGTTTTCTGTAAATAAATAAACACTATTTTCAAAAACCCTAAAAATTGAAAAATTTGAAAAACCAAAAATATGTTTGTTTTTAATTTTTGTCAAATATTCAAAAATACAAAAATATGTGTTGATTGAATATGCCGAATACCTCACGGCTGAACAAACATGATTACTTTCACCAGATTGAAAAACGGTTTTCAAACTGTAAAAATCAATGTGTTGTAAATCATGGGGGTATGTTAGATTTTCTGCAAATCAGTACACTTTTAGCAGAAAATGGATGGCGAGACAAAGCTATCAGTGTTGGTTGTCAAATTTTCTTTATATGATTTTGCATTTTAGGGGGAGTAATATTGTTAGAAAATACAAAAACATTTGAAAATTTGAAAAAGTCAAAAACATGATAAAATTCAAAAATTGAGTTTTGTGTAAAAAGAGGAAATGATAGTACATCAGTAGACAGTTACAGTACGCTAAAGAAATGGAAAGTTTAAATGTGTTAAACAATCTCACTGATGATATGTCGATAGATTTTTATACATTTAGTAAAAAATTTCGGGATATAAACCTAAATTCAAACTTACTTATTTCGTGGGGAACACTACTTGGATATATAGGTAACCCCTGAAATCTTGTTTGAAAGGTTTCATATTCTGATATACTAGGTTTTATACTCAGTGATATCTGGGGTATTATTCCAGGACTTCTGCTGAACGGTAGTTCTGACCTAGTCCTCGAATAATACTTTTCGCAAATGCTTGAAACACAGCATCACCCTCAGCATATATGATAAGACAATAAAATTGCTTAGCAATGCTGTTGTAAAAAAGATCCTCTAAAGGGGACACACCCACAAGTTGAGTCATGATCTCTCTGCTGAATGGTAGTTCTGACCTGAGCTCTCATGATTCTTCATAATTTATTAACCCCTTACAGATATCATTTGTGTTATAATTGCCTGTAAGACTGAATATTGGGATCTGGATACGGGAGTATATTCAAGAGGTGGGACACATGAATAGGTTTAAGTTCTTAAAATATCTAATTCGTATCCTGAATCAGTTGAACTTTGTGTGAAAATTTAAGAGGATCAGTATATCGACAATCTAAGTGAATTGTTTAATTCTTACTGTGAAATTATGCTCAACGGTACTTGTGACTTGTCATAAACTGATATGATCCTCTGACGCATACTCAAACAAAAATATTGTCTGTAAATATGTTTGTACATATTTCTTTATTGCTTTATATTTTCAGAAAAATACAAAAAGATTTTTGATTCTGCTTTATTTTCGACAACTGAAGTCTGAGTGCTGAGTTTCAAAATCTAAGTAAGCTGATTGTGTTTCTGAAAATAAAACAAGTTCATTAGATTGAAACTTGAATTAAAATCAAAAATCAAAACAGTTTGTGATATCTCCAAGGTCATTAAGTTGGACTTGGATGATTAACTGTGGGGGATTTGGATGCTTATACTGTTATAGAGCTAGTTTTCGATTCGATTCGATGAAACTGCCAAATTTCATGAAAATGGTTTGTTTAGAATGTTTGAGTGAGCCAGGTTACAATTCCTGAATAGTTGAAATTTGAAATGCTGTTTACTTATAAATGTTTGAGTGATTGCAGATGAGATTCCAGACTACGATCCCGGAAGCTGAGTCTAAGGGGGAGTCTGAAGATGAGCTCAAAGCAAGGGGGAGCTTGTAATCGAAAAGCAAGGTGTCGATCCCTAAAGCACGGAAGCTTGACGAAAGGGGGAGCCTGATGAAGAAAAGAGTCTACCGAAAGGAGAAGAAACTGAAGCTGAAGACAGATCCACCGGGATTCTGTTCGAGAAGATTCAAAGAGAGAAAGAGAAAGAGAAGACACTACGAGTTTGACTCAATAATCAAGATTGACTGCGGCAATATCCAAGGGGGAGTCTGTTAGTGCATTTATGTCTATAGCCTTCGTCAATCCGAGTCGTAGCAAGAAACAGAAGAAAACGAGTCGTTATGATGAGATAGCTAGTCAAAAAGGCAAGGTGGCATAATTGTAATTAATGAGAAATCTCATTAAAAGCCAAGGCCTATAAATAGGAGCTTTATGTTTAGATTAGAGACTTTTGGCTCATTTGTGATTTGGAGAACTCTAAATCTAGAGAGAGAGTCTAGAGAGAGAAAGTACTCCAAGTGATTCACGGTTCTTGTACGTTATCGGATTTTATCAAAGAATCACATTTATATTACGTCATGTGTGTTTAGGTCGCGTTCGTGTACGGATTCCGCACGTTTCACGTTCGTTTCGCAATCGTTTCGGAGTCAAAACCGGTCCTACAAGGTTTGAATACCTTGAGATGCCATAGGATCTAACACTTTGCTCACCCTTTCAATCGTTACAAATGCACTTTACGGTTTTCTTTGAATAAATTTCAGGACGAAATTTTCTAAAGTAGGGGAGACTGTAACCACCCTGATTTTCACACTTGTATTTATTAGACTTGCATTATAACTACTATCACATTATGAATGGAATACATTAGAATATACTTGCCTAATACTCACAAGTACTTATACCGACACTAACATATGGATAAGTTCATAATTTGATGTAAATTATACTATTAAACAATACCTCGTAAACTACAAGGACCTATTTGTCATTCTTTGAAACTTTAGAAATACAAGGGTTAAAAGTGCAATTATTGAAAACTACAAGTTTAGGGTCCTTTTTGTAATTTTTGAAACTTATTTTATAAAAGAAATAAATAGATATTTTTGAAATAGAAGTCGAAGGTTCATTTAGTTATTTTCTCAAACTTAAACTATAGGGACTAAAACTGACTTTTATAAACTCATTTTAACTGAATATTCTAACCTGGTTAACTTTTATATAAGGAATTCTTCTTAAAAACTTAACTCAGTTAACTTATTTAACTGAACAGTTCAGGGACCATTTCTGTCAATTCTCGAAACTTCAAGGACCAAACATGTATTTTATACGAAAGTTGAGGGACTGTTTTTGTAAAAAATGAAACTAGAGGGGCCAAAGTGTAAATTATCAAAAAAAAATCGGTAAAAAGGGGGTCTTCTTTAAACAACCGGCCCTTGTGGGATTCGAACTCGTGATCTCTCGGTTATAACCGCAACGCCTTAACCAGTTTATCCTCCTAATAGGAGCTGAAAGATTATGGATTTTAATTCTTTTATACACAAATTAGAATTCTAATTATTTTTATTTCAGAACAAAAAGGGTTTTAAACCCAATCAAACCGGCCACAACGGGACTCGAACCCGCGCCACCCCGCAAACAAAACACGCGCACAAACCGACTGGTCTACCAGTTGGGATGTGCTAGATTATGGATTGTATAATATTTATAAACTCATTAAAACGGATCTGATTATATATATTCAGATCTGCAAGTCGCGGATCACGACCAAAAAGCCACCAAAACCGTCCAAAATCGAATTATTTCCACTTTAATCAACCCCCACATGTTCCCAACCCAATTGCCAACCTTTTGAACCACTTATTCGACATTATTCCGTGCCAAACCGAATATAAACGGACTTTTTATTTAAAAATTTAAAGTAGATCGAATCCACTAAGAAATGTTGGATCTGAATTCGAATTGAACTCGTATATAAATTCCTCAGACTCCCATTAAGCTCGTACACCTTTCACATTGCTCAAACACATCAGAAATTAACGTCTGATCGAACCTGCAACCTTGCCGGAACTGTCACTCATCGGAATTTAGTCGATACGCCGTTCCAGCTGATACCGGTTCGTTTTTATTGTTCCAATTAGTTCGTTTATGCTTATAGAATGTTTCCCCAAAGTTAATTTAGATATAACATAGTTTTGATCGAGAATTGAAAAGGTTGACTTTTCTGTTGACTCTATTTGGGGAAGTTGACCTTTTTCATTTCTACATATATTTTAAATAAACTCAACATAAACACAAAACCACTGATGGCCCAATGGTTGTGTGTGTGTTTGTCTTCAATACAGACCCGGGTTCAAACCCAGGGGTCTGCATTTGTTTTTATTCCTTTTATTTTAATCCTTTTTAAACTTTTCGTAATTTTTATAACATTATTATATATTGTTGCTTTTATTAAAAATATAAAATCTGTAAAATTATTTATAAAACTATTTTTTATAATATTAAAACAGTTTAATACTTAATAATTCATAATAAATCGATTTTTATGAAATAAACACTGAAATTTTCAGATTAATTATTTTAAATACTAAAATTTACAAAAATAATATTGTTACTGATATTTTATATAATTTTAATATTTATATAAATAAATCAGTATTTATACTTATAAATATAGTTTAATTTATTGTATTTAAATTATATAACTATATAAATTTTATTCAAAATTATTTTTATGACAAAATATGTATTATTCTGAGTTTATATAAATTTAGAATCTGAATTTTTATTATATCTAATTATTTAGATAATTAAACTTATATAAACTTAATTATTGTTATTAAATCATTTTAATCCATTTTATTTATTTAAAATGATTCCAAGGCCATAATAATTATTTTAAATCAGTAATATTCATGTTTAATAATTAAAAATGTTGTTTTTAATTGTTTAGATTTAGTATAATTATTTTGATAATTAATAATATAATTATCACAAATTCTTTTAAACAAAATAATTATTATTTAATATCATCTAAATTAATTTATAATTTTTATAAATTAATTATATCACTCGTACAATATTTTGCCAATAATCATTATATTTAATTATGTTATTTAATTATACTAGTTAAATATATTTGATTTATTTTTACAATGTTTATATTAAAACAATTACATATTTTTACAATTTTATTATTTATGATAAATAAATATTTTTCATAAATAATTCATTTACATCATATTCATTTTCTGAGTCCTCTTGTTAGGTTATCCAAACCACATATTTACCATTTAAACAAAACCCTACCGAATCCTATAGATTTAGGATTTCCAATTATCCAATTAAACATTATTGTTGATACATATTCCATATTGTTGCATGTTCAATCAATTAGAGTGACGTGGAATCTTATTTCCAAGAACTCTCACACTTTGCATACTTGTTTGGACTTACCCGAAATCAAGGTGAGTTCATAGTCCCTTTTTACATTATTTTTGGGATGAAACATATGATACGATGTGATTCAAACTTATTTGTGGTTATTTCGATGGTCTTTGCAATTGTTTGATACTTGTTGTTGTTGCTTTAATGCTTTACGTTCATCAACTTGCATAAGCCCATCGGTTATATTATAGCGCTATAGGTGTGACGGCCCATCCAGACTTCTAGTTCTACATAAACTTATTGTTGTTGCTTATCCTTTTGTTGCTTATCCTTTTTGTTGCTTTTGGAAGCTGGATGATAAACCCGATTAACATCATAGGTTTGAACGTACCACCAAGTAACTGCTTGTATTAATCTTTTGCTTAAAGACATATCATATGCCACTATGTTAAACTTTTCTTATATCACATTGTCATTTTTGCTTAACAAAACCTATGAATTCACTCAACCGTTTGTTGATCCTTTATTTTCTAACATATGTTTCAGGTGACAATGTTTGATGCTATGATTTGCAAGAATATTTCATATAGGATTGATCAAGAATTATGCCTTAGATTAAATCCGAATCTATTGTATTTGTGAAGCAATTTGTTATTTTGTTTATGTACTGTTATCTACTCAGATGTGAATGCAATCTCTTTAATTGAACCTAAACTATATTTCAACTTAATTTAACAATCATCTGCTCAAATGCATTCTATCAAGTTTCGTGACACCTTTGGCTTTTCCGCCTCCGGACGGGGTGTTACAGGTAAGAGCAAGAAAGGAAAGGAATCTGGTTCTAGGAAGCGCAAGGCTTCCCAGAATTTCGCCATCACTGCCCAAGTCAACCCGGCAGCTCCCAATCAGCCTGCACAACCGCCAGCTAAGAAATGGTATGCAGGGAATGCACCGTTGTGCAACAGATGCAATAGCCACCATCAGCCGCAAGTTCCATGTCGTTTCTGTACTATCTGTGGCAAGTCGGGTCATCTTTCTGATGTTTGTCGCTTTGCTCCCAATCAAGCAGCTCTTAACCCAGCTCAGCAGGCTACTCAACCGCCTACTCAACAGCAAGCACAAGCTGCACGACCTCATTTTCCTCCTGGTTCATGCTATAACTATGGGGATCTGGCCCACTACCGTAACCAGTGTCCAAGGCTAGTCAACGCAAATTAGAATCAGGCTCAGGCTCAGGCTCGAGGTCGAGTCTTCAATATGAATGCTATTGAGGCGCAAGCAGACAACGAGGTGGTGAACGTTACGTTCTTTGTTAACAATCAGTCTTCTTCTGTTCTTTTTTATTCAGGTTTCGATAAGCGTTTTGTGCCATTATCCTTTGAGCCTTTGCTCCGCATGTCTAGAACGAAACTAGGAAAGCCTTTGACAGTAGAGGTAGCTAGTGGTGAACCCGTTGTTCTTGATTCTGTTCTTCGCAACTGCCAATTGAACCTTAACAACCATCTTTTTCCCATCGACCTCACACCGATGCAACTTGGGAGTTTCGACGTTATAGTGGGTATGGATTGGTTAGCCAAGCATCACGCAGAGGTAGTTTGCTTTGTGAAGATTGTTCATGTTCCTCTTTCGACAGGTGAGATCCTACAGGTTCGTGGTGATAAACCTACTAGTAACCTCAAGCTCATGTCTTGTTTTCAAGCTCAGAAGTATCTGCGAAAGAATTATGTGGCCTTCTTGGCACATGTCGTAGCAGATAAAGGCAAAGGTAAATCTATTCAAGATATCCCTGTGGTTCGGGATTATCCTGAACTGTTTCCTGAAGAGTTACCTGGTTTACCCCCAGCACGCCAAGTCGAGTTTCGTATTGATCTTGTACCCGATGCAAATCCTATTGCCAGATCTCCATATCGTCTTGCACCGTCTGAGATGCAAGAGTTGTCTAAGCAGGTTCAGGAACTTTCTGACAAAGGTTTTATTCGTCCTAGCTTTTCACCTTGGGGTGCTCCCGTTCTTTTTGTCAAGAAGAAGGATGGATCTTTTAGGATGTGTATCGATTATCGTGAGCTTAACAAGCTTACTATCAAGAATTGATATCCCCTACCTCGCATTAATGATCTTTTTGATCAGTTACAAGGTGCTACTTGTTTTTCCAAGATTGATCTACGTTCTAGGTATCATCAACTTCGTGTGCATGAAGAAGATATTCCTAAGACTGCATTTCGCACTCGTTATGGGCATTATGAGTTCACAGTTATGCATTTCGGTTTGACTAATGCTCCTGCTGTTTTCATGGACTTGATGAATAGGGTCTGCAAGCCTTATTTAGATAAGTTCATCATCGTTTTCATTGATGACATCTTGGTATATTCTAAGACGCAAGCTGATCATGAGCGACATCTTCGTCTTACTCTGGAACTCCTGAAGAAAGAGCAACTTTTTGCCAAATTCTCTAAATGCGAATTTTGGCTTAAGGAAGTTCAATTTTTAGGACATATCATCAACGAACAAGGTATTCATGTAGATCCCTCCAAGATCAGTCCGATTAAGGATTGGGATACGCCTTCTACTCCTACTGAAGTTCGTTCTTTTCTTGGTCTCATGGGTTATTACCACCGCTTCATCGAGAACTTCTCAAAGATTGTAGTTCCCCTAACTGCTCTAACACAGAAGAACAAACCCTTTGAATGGGGAACCAAACAGGAAGAAGCGCTTCAGACTTTGAAGCAGAAGCTTTGTGATGCCCCTATTCTATCATTTCCTAAGGGCAATGATGATTTTGTCGTGTATTGTGATGCATCGAACTTGGGACTTGGCTGTGTTCTCATGCAAAGGAACAAAGTCATAGCATATGCATCAAGGCAGTTGAAGATACACGAGAAGAACTACACTACTCATGATCTTGAGTTAGGTGCAGTTATTTTCGCTCTCAAAATCTGGAGACACTATTTGTATGGTACAAAATGTGTGGTTTTCACTGACCACAAGAGTCTTCAGCACATCTTCAATCAGAAAGAACTCAACATGAGGAAACGACGTTGGGTTGAACTTCTAAACGACTATGACTGCGAAATTCGCTACCATCCTGGTAAAGCGAATGTCGTGGCTGACGCTTTGAGTTGTAAAGAACGTATCAAGCTTCATTGTGTTCGTGTTCAATCTGATATCCAAACCCGCATTTCTCAGGCTCAACATACTTGTGTTTCACAAGACTTGATGGGTAAGGAATTACCCTATCACATTACGCCTGATCTTGAACTAAAGGACAATGGATCATATTATTTCATGGACAGTTTGTGGGTCCCAAGCCTAGATGATCTTCGCACCTTGCTTATGGATGAAGCCCATAAGTCTAGTTATTCTATTCATCCTGGCTCAGACAAGATGTATAAGGATCTTCGTACTCAGTATTGGTGGCCTGGTATGAAGAAAGACATTGCCTTGTATGTATCCAAATGCCTTACTTGTCTTAAGGTTAAGGCTGAACATCAACATCATTCTGGTTTATTGGAGCAACCAGAGATTCCAGTTTGGAAATGGGAAAACATTGCTACGGATCTTATTACCAAACTTCCACGCACTAAGAGAGGTCATGATGCCATCTGGGTAATTGTTGATCGTCTTACAAAGTCAGCGCATTTCTTGCCAATCCGTGAGGATCTATCTGCCGACAAGCTGGCAAAAATCTATGTGGATGAAATTGTATCTAGACATGGTGTTCCTTTGAACATTATTTCTGACAGAGATGCTCGATTCTCTTCTCGCTTTTGGAGAACCATGCAATCTGCTATGGGGACCCAACTTAATTTGAGCACAGCTTATCATCCGCAATCAGATGGTCAATCTGAAAGAACAATCCAGACTTTGGAGGATATTCTTAGAGCTTGTGTGATCGATTTTGGTGGTAGTTGGGTTTCGTATCTCCCTTTGATTGAATTCTCCTACAACAACAGTTATCACTCCAACATCAACATGGCTCCTTTTGAGGCTCTCTATGGTGGAAAATGTCGTTCACCAGTCTGCTGGAATGAGATCGGTGAGGCTCAGCTTATTGGACCTGACCTCATTCTAGAGACAACAGATAAGGTTAAGAAAGTTCGTGAGAACCTTCAGACAGCTAGAAGCCGTTAGAAGAGTTACGCGGACCGACAATTCAAGCCCTTGGAATTTAAAGTCGGTGATCGTGTATTACTTAAGGTCTCACCTTGGAAAGGTGTGATCAGATTTGGAAAGACAGGAAAACTTGCACCTAGATACGTTGGACCATTCAAGATCGTCGAAAGAATCGGTAAGGTAGCCTACAGACTTGAGTTACCTCCTGAACTTGGAAATGTTCATCCAACCTTTCACGTGTCCAATCTCAAAAAGTGTTTAGCTGATGTGAACCTCCACATACCACTTGATGAGATTCGTGTTGACAACACGATGCATTTTGTTGAGAAACCTGTGGAGATTATGGACCGTATAGTCAAGTGGCTCAAATGCAAGTGCATTCCGTTGGTCAAAGTTCGCTGGGAATCTAAACGTGGAACAGAGTTTACTTGGGAACGTGAAGATCAAATGAAAGCGAAGCATCCGCATCTATTCTCACGAGTTTCCTCTAAATAAATTTCGGGACGAAATTTCCACAAGTAGGGGAGACTGTGACATCTGTGCTTGGAATCATTGTAAACAGTTCATTTATCAATAAAATAATGTTATTTGATCCCAATGTTTGTTTGTTTATGTTTGACATTTTTCATGTTTTGGTTTTTTCAATTTCAAACTCTATATCGCTTTCTTGAGAGTTATACGCAAACTGGTGCGTAAACGTAATTAGTTTAACGCAACAAACACTCTGTAAAATCAACTTATGCTTAACATACCTTAAATAACCTTTACATAACTTAGAAATAAGTTTTGAAGGCTTTGGTGTGGCAAAATCAAGTTTATTCGCTTACAGGGACTAAATTCGACAAACTATGAAAGTATGCCAATTCGTACTGTAACGGACATTCCGAAACATGATCATAAGTTAAACATACCCTAAATATCATTTACATAGCTTAGAAATAAGCTTTGAGGGGTTCGGTGTGCTAAAATAAACTTTTTGGTCATTCTGGGACTAAAAGCGTCAAAAAGTGCATAAGTTTGCATTTTCGCGCATAACTTACGTTCTGAATACATCCGGACATCCAAAAATTTATGTAATCATTAAAATATTTTATTTTAGTGATTGGCATGATAAAATTCCATTCGTCGCGTAATTTGGATAGTTTTTCGCGTCCGTTCGTGTTTCGTCGTAATTAACCGAACAACGCAACCATACGGCCAAACGAACCGACATCCGTCATATTTTTGAGCATGTTTCATGTTCCCTATGTTTTAACATCCTTGTGGAGCTTAAAATGAGCTTGACGGGTGTTAGAAGTGCCAAAACATGTCAATACGCACACAGGGACCAAAACTGACATTTTATGAAAATGGCTGGTCTGCAAGGTCCTTACGGACCGTAAGGGACCCTTTGCAGTCCGTAAGCAGTCCCCAGTTCAGCAGAATGTGTTTTCCAGATATTTCCAGCTGTTTCCCACACTTGCACATGGTTTTGGGCAAGCTATGGGCTCTTTTAGGGGCTCCCATGGTTTCACAAATCAGGGGGCACACTTGGACGGCCTAGATCGAAGCACGTTTTTCAAGAAACGATCCTAACGGTCTTGGTTTTCCTATAAATACCCAACCCATTTGCCCTCAAAACTCTCACTTGATCTGATTGATCTCTAAGTTGAGGTGCTTTTCACTTCATACCTGAGAATAATTGGATCAATACTCCATTGCTTGGACCCGTTGTAAGTCCTCTTTTGTTCTTTTATGCGTTTTTAGCATGAAAGTCAAACAATGTTTGACTTTCAGCTTTGACCAGTTTATGGTCAACACAAAGTTCGTTTGAACTTCGCAACGTGAGCATAATCACGATGGTCATAGTCCCTTGTGACTATACCTACTGATTACCACGTTGATTAGGTGCAATGACGAGTCGTAGTTTCAGTCAAAATACGCTTTAGCGCGTATTTTGTAACCAAACTACTCTTGGGTATCAAAACCCTTTGTTTTGATACCGAACCTGTTTTCAAACCTCGTTAAACATGTTTTAACATGTTTAGGTCGTCACTTTAGGTTTAGTGCTTATATAGGGTCGTAAAGGTAAGCGGTCTAAACAACCGCTTAGACTTTCGAACCCGACCCGTTTGGTCGATCATTAGGATCTGACCAAACACATTAGGTGACCATAGTTGTATAGTGAATAACCTTCTGAGGTTATACCTTATGGTCACTACGTTTAGTTAGTTGTATGATAGGTAGTTTATATGCCTTAGGAAAATTACCAAAATGCCCTTTTCACACATAAATTCATTTTAAGCATATGTAACCTAAATTTTGACATCTAAACTGATTAGGAAACATTATTAGACATGTTAAGGCATATATTACTTGTCATAAAACTAGTTAGGCGGTCCAAACGCGTTTTACGCAAACGACGCGTTAAAGTAGCATAAGCTACCTAAACGAGTCGTAATGGGTCGTAAGCACTTAGGATAGGTTCCGTCTTAGAATGTAGGCTTTGTTAAACCATATTACATGAGTTCCTATACTCATTTGGTTTACGAACCCGCATTTTATCCGATCCTCCGATTTAGGTCCGGTTTATTAACGTAGTTACCTATACTAGGTGCCGATTGATTCCGTGATCTTTCTAGCATTGCTTGGTGGTTATCTAAAGACTATTGAGCAATCTCAAGTGAGTACATAGACCCCTCTTTTACTGTTTTTCAAACGTTTTGGGGTGAAACACATGTGCCTACTTGTTACTTTCATGCTTTCCATGTTTTCATATCATATGCTTGTTATGTTCATTAGTACTCTAATAGTACATGATTTCATTATGTTTTTGCTATGTATATCCATTTAGTGCATACTTAGTACATTGTTTTACATGACATTTCATGCTATATATGTCCATTTAGTGCATACTTAGTGCATTCTTTTACATGACATTCCACGCTATGTATGTCCATTTAGTGCATACTTAGTTCATTGTTTTACATTACATTTCACCCTATGTATGTCCATTTGTTGCATACTTAGTGCATTTTTTTACATCACATGCTTACATTTTGGTATGACATTTGGTTTGTTTAAATGGGACAAAAATACATTCATTAACATTAGCTACGCCGTTCGTTAGTAGGTAGTGGTACCATAGGAATTGACAACTCCCGTTCCTGGCATCCTAGGTATGTTTGGATGAAAGGAATGACCGAATTCGATACACATAACTCAGATAAACCTTTAATTTGTTTAAGGGTTTGTCGCCACAGTCTCAAGGCTTGAATGTATGCATTTTCACAAACCGCATAGATGTTTGTATCAGTAAAGCATGCATTTGTTTTGCAAAACATAACTTTGATTTAAACTATGTTTTACTTCAATTCCTTGTTTTGTGCATTTTACCTATGGTTTAGTTGATATATTTCACTTGCCATACATGACATTTTGGTTACACATTACATGATTTACATTTGACCCATGAACATTTTTGACATTGGTTATACATTACATGATTTACATTTTGACATAAACATTTTGACATGGTTTACACAATAACATTTGACAATTGGTTTAAACACGAACAATTTACATTGGTGGTTTGTTTGGGTAAGTGATTTGAGTGACGAGGCGTGTGTAATATGATACAAGCATGGTGGATACGCCACTGGTACTTCCTATATATAAGTGCTTGTATGATATTACATATCGTAGCGTTATTTAAATTATTTCAATTTAGACATATAACATATTTTTCAGAAGACATTGTTTTACAAACAATTTATTTTATACAACTCATTTTACTTGGTTATTTAATTAACCATACACCTTTCTTTTATATAATCCGATTTCTTATCAAGTTTTCATGTGATTTATAAAATAAAACACTTAACAAGATTCATGACTAATTTTTATTAAACATTTCTTCAAACTCAAGTCATGAATCCTATTTTCATAAAACCTATGTATCTCACGGGCATTTTTATGCTGACGTACCTATTTTCACATGTGTTTCAGGAGATGGTGCATAGGTTTGATTCAGGATACACTAGGGTGGACTCGGGCCTTAGAGACATAAAAGAAGCAAGATTAGTTTAAATGATGTTATGTACTCTTGTTTCTTTCGATTAAAAGACAATGTAATCCATCTGTTAATAAATAAAACATAACTTTAATTACCATGGTTGTTAAACAATAATTCTGTTACAACACTCCCCGATGTTTCCGCCACGATTTGCTGTTTTACATGGTCGGGGTGTGACACGTAGGCCTCCCCTGACTTTTACGCGGGGCGCGTACTACTGTCAGAACTGCAAAAACAAGTTGGCTTGCAACTGGTTTTTATCATTCTATGGGCTCTTTTAGGGACTCCCATGGTTTTAGAAATCAGGGGGCACACTTGGACGGCCTAGATCGAAGCACGTTTTTCAAGAAATGATCCTAACGGTCTTGGTTTTCCTATAAATACCCCCACCATTTTCATTTCAACTCACACCTTGATCTGATTTGGTTCTCTAAGTTGATGTTATATACTTCATACCTGAGAATAATCGGATCAAGACTCCATTGCTTGGACCCGTTGTAAGTCCTCTTTCGTTCTTTTATGCGTTTTAGCATGAAAGTCAAACCGTGTTTGACTTTCATCTTTGACCAGTCAATGGTCAACACAAAGTTCGTTTGAACTTCGCAACGTGAGCGTAATCACGATGGTCATAGTCCTTTGTGACTATACCTACTGATTACCACGTTAATTAGGTGTAGTGACGAGTCGTAGTTTCGGTTAAAATACGCTTTAGCGCGTATTTTGCAACCAAACTACTCTTGGGTATCAAAACCCTTTGTTTTGATACCAAACTTGTTTTCAAACCTCGTTAAACATGTTTCGTCACTTTAGGTTTAGTGCTTATATAGGTTCGTAAGGTAAGCGATCTAAACAATCGCTTAGACTTTCGAACCCGACCCGTTTGGTCGATCATTAGGATCCCACCAAACACATTAGGTGACCATAGTTATATAGGGAATAACCTTCTGAGGTTATAACTTATGGTCACTACGTATAGTTAGTTGTATGATAGGTAGTTTATATGCCTTCGGAAAATTACCAAAATGCCCTTTTTATGCCAAAATTCATTTGAAGCATATGTAACATAAATTTTGACATATAAACTGATTAGGAAACAATATTAGACATGTTAAGGCATATTTTACTTATCATAGGACTAGTTAGGCGGTCCGAACGCGTTTTACGCGAACGACGCGTTAAAGTAGCGTAAGCTACCTAAACGGGTCGTAATGGGTCGTAAGCACTTAGGATAGGTTCCGATTTAGAATGTAGGCTTTGTTAAACCATATTACATGAGTTCCTATACTCATTTGGTTTACGAACCCACATTTTATCCGATCTTCCGATTTAGGTCCGGTTTATTAACGTAGTTCCTATATTAGGTGCCGATTGATTTCGTGATCTTTCTAGCATTGCTTGGTGGTTATCTAAAGACTATTGAGCAATCTCAAGTGAGTACATAGTCCCCTCTTTTACTGTTTTTCAAACGTTTTGGGGTGAAACATATGTGCCTACTTGTTACTTTCGTGCTTTCCATGTTTTTATTTCATACTTGCTATGTTCATTAGTACACTTATAGTACATGATTTATTTATGTTTTTGCTATGTATGTCCATTTAGTGCATACTTAGTACATCGTTTTATATTACATTTCAAGCTATGTATGTCCATTTAGTGCATACTTAGTGCATTGTTTTACATTATATTCACGCTATGTATGTCCATTTAGTGCATACTTAGTGCATTGTTTTACATTACATTTCACGCTATGTATGTCCATTTAGTGCATACTTAGTGCACTGTTTTACATTACATTTCACGCTATGTATGTTCATTTGTTGTATACTTAGTACATTTGTTTTACACCACATGCTTACATTTTGGTATGACATTTGGTTTGTTTAAATGGGACAAAAATACATTCATTAACATTGATCACGCCGTTCGTTAGTAGGTAGTGGTACCATAGGAATTGACAACTCCCGTTCCTGAAATCCTAGGTTTGTTTGGATGGAAGGAATGACCGAATTCGATACATATAACTCAGATAAACCTTTAATTTGTTTAAGGGTTTGTCGCCACAGTCTCAAGGCTTGAATGTATGCATTTTCACAATACCGCATAGATGTTTGTATCAGTAGAGCATGCATTTATTGCCACAAAACATAACTTTGATTTAAAATGTGTTTTACTTCAATACCTTGTTTTGTGCATTTTACCTATGGTTTAGTTGATATAGTTCACTTTCCATACATGATATTTGGTTTCACATTACATGATTCACATTTGACATAAACATCTTGACATTGGTTTACACATTACATGATTTACATTTTGATAATAGACAATTATTTACACATAAACATTTGACAATTGGTTTAAACATGAACAATTTATATTGGTGGTTTGTTTGGGTTAGTGATTTAAGTAACGAGGCGTGTGTAAGATGATAAAAGCATGGTGGATACGCCGCTGGTACTTCCTATATATAAGTGCTTTTATGATATTACATATCGTAGCGTTATTTAAATCATTCCAATTTAGACATATAACATTTTACATAAATAACATATTTTTACAAGACATTGTTTTACAAACAGTTTAATTTATACAAACTCTTTTTACTTGGTTATTTAATTAACCATACACCTTTCTTTTATATAATCTGATTTCTTATCACATTTTCGTTTGAATTATAAAAGAAAACACTTAACAAGATTCATGACTAATTTTTATTAAACATTTCTTTAAACTCAAGTCATGAATCCTATTTTCACAAAACCTATGTATCTCACAGGAATTTTTATGCTGACGTACCTATTTTCACATGTGTTTTCAGGAGCTGTTGCATAGGATGATCGAGATACACTTAGGCGGACTTGCGCCTTTGTAACATAAAACGAAGATAGAACTAGTTTAATCACGCTATGTACTCTTGTTTCCTTGTTTATTTTAAGACAATGTAACCAATGTTTATAAATAAAACATAACTTTAATTACCATAGTTATGAAACAATAATTTTGTTACAACACTCCCCGACGTTTCCGCCATGTTTTGCTGTTTTACGTGGTCGGGGTGTGACAACAAGCCCAAAACCTTCTCTTCTACCCATTCTAGGTAATGCACGATTGCCGACTTACACAGATTGGGATGAGACGGTCCGAACAGTTTACGATCAACAGACGTTCATGGGTGCTAGCATAGAGAGATTAATGAAACAAAAATATGACCGCCAAGAACAGTGGAATAGGACCCATGCATATTCCTTTGAACAAGAGATGAACAACCAAAACCTCGATGATCGTAACTGGAGGTTACATGATGACTGGCATACAGGATGACCAGTTGTGGCAGATCCCCCTATCGTGGACTATACCACGCTATCGCCTTATGACGGAAGTGTGTCTTATCCCACCCCACCATTGCACCATTCTCAATGGGTGGACCCACATCAAGGCGAGGGAAGACAAGTTCCAAGCCAGCAATCCGGTGAGGGAGGCGGTGAAGGTAGCAGCGGTAGCGGAGCATTCGGATTTGGGGAATTTTCGGAGATGATGACGTCCATCTTTGGACCTCCTCAGCCGCACTATTATTGACCAGGTTGTGCTCAGTCCAATCTTGTATATTTTGTGTATATATTTGTGTTTGTGTTCATGGTTGGGTGGTTAGGGTGGCGTATTGATGTGTTGATGTTTATGTTGTTGGGTTGTGGAAGTTGGTGGTGTTAGTAATTTGAATTTAGAATATATAAAAAAACAAAAAGAAATTTGTGGTTTGAGTTGAGAAACAAAAGTTGATGTTGTGATGGTTTTTGCGATCTTTCCTTTCAAAAGCCATACATTGGGGAATGTATCCCAAGTGTGGGGATGGGGGGGAAATTTTTGAAAAAAAATTGTGAAAATTTTGAGATCAAGAGAAAAAGGGTCTAAATTTGAAGACTTAAGTATTAAAACCACATGACACACCGGCAACCCCGTATACCCCTTTTTCATGGTGAGAGTTGAGCCACTTATTTGAATTGTTAGAAATATTTTCTTTGATGAGAGTGGTAATGGGTGGGGGTGCATTAGAACTTATGCTTGAATTCGGTTTGAGGCCTTAGCTTAACATGTTGTGAAAAGGATAAGGGCATTTAGGTAGCCTCGTCTTGCTGTGTGCGAGTGTGGGATTTGAGGGGTTGGACCTCATAAGTTATATATATGAACTTGGTAGCGAGAGGGGCGGGGGTTTGGACTTTAGTAGCCCATTTGTGCTTAAAGCCGATCGTTTGTTAACCCGTGCCTAGTTCTCTAAAAATTTCACCCGTTTTTCGACCCGGTCTAGTAGTGTTAATATTCCGTATTATTATGTTTGTAATGTTTTGTTTATGTGTAAAAAAAGAGGAAAAAGAAATGACAAAAGAAAAAAAGAGATGTGATGTATTATATGTAGATGTTATGTTTATTAGATAGTAATAAAAGACCGGGTCGAATCATTAGCTACTCATATATGTTTCCATTTCCTACCCATATGCCTAGCCGTGTTACGACCGTTAAGTCCCTTTGATTCACATGCGTGTTTTAGCAATTCTTTAGGCATAGGACCGATTTAAGTATAAGCATATTGTTGTGCAACCACCCATTTGCCTTAAGTGTGTTCGAGCTCATCCTTGCTAGTTACTATTTGTCACCGAGAGGAGAGATATTGTGAGGGGTGTGTTGTGCTAGTTTAAGGAAAAGTTAGTAAAGTGAGGACATTTGTTTGTTTGATTCATGATTGATCGATTGAGGAGTTATGAGTTGTTTTTGATGAGTTGCTTGGGGGCAAGCAACGGTTAAGTGTGGGGATGTGACGGGTAGTCCGTAGGATGACCCTTAAGTGTTATAAATGATAATTTAATCCCGCATTTATCCATGTATTTATCTTGAATTAGATAACTACGGTTGCTTATGTTTTAGGTATGTTCGGGGCTTTAAAAGTGTGGAAAAGCAGCTTCGGATGGAAGTCGGTTGAAGTTGGAGATTCATGTGGCTGATTGAAGAACAAAGAATAGAACTCCAGCCTCAACTGTTGCTTACGGTGGCTACCGTAAGCTACGGTACCCCCAGTTGCAGTTTTTTACACCGTAACACAGTAGCAACCCACCGTATGATCCTAAAAGCTACCGTAAGCAATGATAGCTACCGTAGCTTACGGTAGACCCTGAGCCAGAATGTAACTCCCATCTTAATTAGGCCATTAGTGGAGACTTTTGAGGGGCACAATCATTATTCCGTTTTAGGGAGACAGCTAGGGGTGAATTTGGCTTGTGTTCTTAAGTTGTTGACAATACTAAACATTTGGTTTGTGTTTTTGATTCGTATGAACATTAAACTTGATGTTATGATGATTCACCGAGCTATGAGAGGCTAAACTTGTTGGTGATCATCCTAGATGGAAGGTTTGTTTGAGACTCTTATGTTTTTGCCTAAATTTCTAGAATAATGAACGTGCAATGTTTGTTTAGTTTGTTATGGTGTGTGGATGTTTGTTTGTAAATTATTAATTTCTATTTGATCATAGTCTAAACAATACGTTCTTGGTGTCGTTGGCAATCGAGATATCATGGGAGGGATTAGGGTTGGATATTGATTAATTGGTCATCGGGTAACAACCTCGCATTATAGTAATCTGAGTACTTAGTTCCCTTTTATCACAAACAAGTGCATACGAGCCATGTCTATGTGGTTCTTTCTAGTTGGGCATAAACACTAGTGTCGATTAAAACTGGAAACCTAGGATGGTCATTCTTTCTTAATCTGTTTACAAAACCCAATCTTTGATTTGCAATCAAGTTTAGTTTAATTTAGCCACTTAAAACTAATCAACCAAAACTTTGAATTACATATCTGCAATTTAGTTTAAACTTAGTCTTTCAGTAAAGCTATTTAAATAACGCATTTTCCACAAACTCCCTGTGTTCGATACCCACTTACCGCTAGCTATTTAGTAATATTTGGATTAAATTTTAGTGAGACTTCGACCTCACGTCAATGAACAACTTGTATATAACAACCCTCCTAAAACCCCTTAACGTAACCCTAAATGTTCCTATTATACCCTGTATACAGGAAACGGCCCTAAAATACCTTAATATTTATAAAAATAAAATAAAAACAAGTAATAGGGGTTCTCGCGGGCCGCGACCCGGTCACCCTAAGTCCGTCACGGGGCGCGACACTTGATTACTTGCCAGACACCCAACCCGCCACGTGTCCCCTTCGTGTCAAGTCTATTACGTTGAGCTGCCAAGGCTACGCCCTAATCTACCTCCCTCGCGGGCCGCGTAGAAGATGGGGGTGGCTGTTGCGGGGCGCGAGCCGCCTCTCATCAGGCCTATATAAGAGGCCTCAGGCCTCATTTGATCAACATTCATTTTCTATTTCTCTCTCAAATTCTCTAGTAGTCAAAACTCTCGGGAATAATACCCCTAAAAAGAGAAGCTTTGCCTCGTTGTAAGTATTATAACCCCCGATCATGTATTTCTTACCCTACCCGATTGATCTAGGGCTCCGTAACGCATGTCAAGGCTCTGCCTGACTCAGTTCATTGGAGTTCTGTCTCGTGTTGTATGGCTAATGTGATTTGGGTTATCTTACTAACACGTGTGCATTGTTTAATTTTTAATAGATAATAACCAGGAGATTCACCAGGAAGCTGTAGTTTTACCTAAGTATACAATGTGAGTACATTCTCTTTTTGTAAACCTTTTTACCAAAACCTCAAATGTTTTAATTATACTTAACAGTGACTGAGTCTATGTATCTACAATTACTGCCGGTATGTTGGGGTTTTGTATACATTATTTTAATCCGTTACTATTGGACAAAGAGTTAGCCAATGAGTAACGTGACCCACAAGTCAGGTGTTGACAATACTGAATGAGTAACTGTGTTATAAAACTGTTTTGATTAAACTGGGATGCACTCGCCAATATTTCTTGCTGATAAAACCTTTTTAAAAAAGCGTTTCAGGTAACTTAATGTGAAGCTAATAGAAGCCAGCTGGAGAGCACTGAAGGCTTGGAAAAGTGGCTATAAAAGTTACCTAAATAAAAAGGAGATTTTAAATTCAATAAATTAGGGTTTATCCCTACAAATGTATTGTAATGAAAAACTTGGGTTCTATCCCATTTATTTATTATATATATATAATTTTTGGTGTTTTAACTCTGATAAATATTTCCTAACAACAGTCCTGATGTATAAATTCCGCTACCAAATTAATAAACACCGATACCACCCGCTCTGCGTTACGCTGCGGCTGCCCGCTCCCGGGGTCAGGGGCTAAACGTTCAAGTCACGATAAACGTTAAAGTTAAATGTGTCACCACTTACTACAACCTACCTATTCCATCACCACCTACCAACACCGTAATCACCTACCACTTACCACAACCACCATCAGCCATCGCAACCACCACCTCTATCAAACCACTACCACCACCATCAAACCCCCACACCACCGTTCTAACCACCCACCACCACTATTCTAACCACACCATTAAATTCACCACTACCAAATATTAGATCTACCACCTAACACCGTCACTATCCTCCACCGTCTCCACCACCTACCACCATCCCAACACCCACAAAAAAAAAATAACCTAAAACATTCGTAGATCTATCATCCTTATATGGTACAGTGTTATACGAGAAAGAGAGAGAGAGAGAGAGAGAGTTTGAGAGTGTGAGAGTGTGTGTTTGATCTCTTTAACCCCTTTTATGTTCCAAAACACATGTTTATATTCCTATACATGGGGTATAGGTTCTTTAAAAAACAATTCATGAAACAACATAATATGGTTAATAAATTGATTTTTTATAAATACAAGTTTTGTAACATTTAAAAAAAATAAAGAAACAACATAAATATTTTACAACAATTTTGACAATTTCAACGAAAACCTTAAAAGAGTCAATATACTATCTTGATTGATCTGTATTACAATCCATTAGCGCCTTATACCGTGTAATATGAGACGTGTAAATAGTCTCCCACTCTTCTACTTACTCAATTTGATATAGATGCCAAAGTCCACTCGGTACTGGCATGAAACAATCTTTGAGTAACTCAACAATGATGAAATAGTTAGTGTTCACAAAAGCAAATCATATGAATTAACGGTTAGGGTAAACGTTCGGACTATCCCACAGGGGAAGAAAGTTTGGCAACTGCCAATGCTTAACTACTGAACAATCACACCAATTTTTAATAATTAACAGTCTCGTGTAGGGCACCAAATCCAGTGTTCACCTAGTGCGTGTGCCTTTCCAGCCAATTTATGGTATTATGCAGTTCGTCATATGAATGGCAATGGGTCGGGTATGGATCGGGTATGGCTAATTCCATACCCATAACCGGTGGTAAAATCTTGTCCCATACCCGGCCCGTTACCCGTCAGGTATCAAACATACCCACGGGTATCAGGTATACCCATTGGGATCTTCATGTATATATATATATTTTTTTTACTTTCCTTTATAACTTTAGGTTTTAAGAATCTAAATAATATATTAAATCATGATAAATAACATACATATCATAATCACCATAATAATATTTGATATATTTAAAAAATATAAATACATTATAATATTAATCTCAAAAAATAATTTTGTATTTTATAGCATATTAATATGAATAATATCACAAAAATATATTCAAATGCTTCGAGTATTGGGTATACCCATCCCAAATGCTTCGGGTTTCGAGTATAGCCGTCGGGCTCGGGTATTTTTGCCATCCTAGTTCGTCATACTGTCCCTCCAGAACTCTGTCGAAAATACCCTTCCCCTGGAATTCGTTAACGTCCATCACCTATAGATTCTAGATGCCACGCCCAACCGATAGCGGAAACATCGGGGAGGGACGAAATAGATTGCTCAAGACATCACAACTTGCTAAATGTGGCAATATTTAATTAAACTTGATATCATTGATAACTAAATGATACATTGTCTTGAAATAGAAATGCAACAAGGAAAGTTCAAATACGAAAAATTAAAAGTACATAAATTTAAATGCGTTTCTAAAATCCATCCTACTAGATTCTTGAACGTCATATCATCAATTTCCTGCAGTATATATTATAATAGATGTCAACACATAAAGCATTGGTAAGCATACAAGTTTTAGCTACTAGCAAAGATAGAAAAGTTGTTATCAATCCTACATGGCATAAAAAATATACTAAGGCATGAAAACATAGCAATACTAGCATGCATCAAATAAAGGTCAAACCAATTGTGCGTATTTTGTCACTAAGGTGAACAAAACTGTGATCAAATGACTTAACATAAACCCTTCCTAAGGGCGGTGTGCTACTCCTATAGCGTTATACATGTTAAGGTTAGCTCATGACGTTAAATATAAAAGTATTTGTGCAAGAAAGGCTTATAGCATGCATGTATCCTAAGCATATCATTTAAGCATGTATAAACGGATTGATTAATGTGATTATTGTGATTGATATCATGTTTGTGATTTTGATAATAATGTGTATATATATTGCACCCAAAAGTGTGAAAACGGTAAAATGGGATCAGGTAAACTAATGGTTTGCAAAGCTTCCAAAGAAGGTATGAGTCTTGAGATTGGAACACCGAAGTTATCCTATGATAGGAAAATGAAGGTGTATGAGTTTATGGATTCGATTGATGGATTGGGTTCGGAATTAAAATAATGGAAAAATATATATTATAGTCCTATGTGTTATAAGTTACCGTGAAATGGTCATACAAGGAGGTAGGATGAATTTCATCCATTTAACCTCATTATACAGATTCACCAAAGCAGAAAATCATCAACTTAGTTGATGATTTCGGTTGGTCATGAATAAGATTAAAAAAAGGAAAAATAAATAATTTGCTAAGTAGCTAAATAAGGACAACCCGGACGTGTACATACCCAATATGGCATATGTTGGAGATGAGGTGGGTTGGCTTACTTTGATTTCTTGGAAGCTACTTAGAATTGTCACACCCCGATATTTCCACATATTACCGGTGGACCCGACGGGGAGTATCGTGACGTAGTTGATAACATCATAGTCAATATGCACAATATAATAGCACAGCGGAAGGCTTGGTAAATAAACTATTAAAAACCATAATGTCTGAGTGTTCAAGTGACATAATATATAGACTGGAATGTAATAAGATCCACAGGCGGATCATAAACAAATACAAAGAATCAAAATAACAGACTTCAGGCATCTATGGATTTGCAAGATCCTGTTATGACACCTAATAGCTCCAGCCTATTACGAGAGGTACCTGTCAAATCAGTCTTTAAGAAAATACGTCAGTTTACACTGGTAAATACAATTAACCGACTCTTTTTAAAACATTTATGAAAATTGATTTAAGTGCACATGGCACAAATCTTTTATAACTTGGGACAATTATTTAAATATAATCTTGTATACAGATTTACATATTTGTCTTACAATTGGGGCCGGTTGGAAGCCGGTCTTGATTAACCGACTCACCACTTATAGAACCCACAAAGGAGTTATCCCCAACATGTGGGTTTATATTTTAGCATTTTGCATCTGTCAGGTGTATGCCTACACCCAGTGCATAGGTCGTGGCCATTTTCAAATGAAATGAGCCGAGGATATCCAGGACACGGTCGTATTAACCCCCAATGCTTATGTTATCAAACAAGACAGATTAAAACGGGTTATGTAAATTTATTAATCACAATCCGATTAAATGATTTCATACCCGACCAAGTGGTATTATTATAATACCATATCCCAAGCCCGTATAAGGGAAAATAAGTTAAAAGTATTTACCTGATGCTAGCAGTATAATCTTAAAGCTCTTGATGACACCTTCTACCGGAAGCTATTTAATCTGTATAGAAGGTTTATTACCTATTAGGATGCTAACGGGTCTTTAATTTAGTCAAGGACTTAGACCGGCTAGCTAGAAGGAAACCTTACGGTTCTAAACGCTAGATTAAGCGGAGACCGGAATAGAATGAGATTTAGACCTGACAAGCTTGGATACTTGTATAATATGGGTAGACTAAACACCTTCTGGAAATTGAGAATTTATTGATAAGGTTAAGCCCGTTTCGACTATTTTATGTAAACTAGTCACATAAGCCGATCCGAACGCGTAAACGCGTAATGGGTAACCAAATGGATTATATACAGGTCTTAATCATTATTATGCCCAAAATATGTTAATACATCAGTAAGATGTTAACACATATGCCCAAGAAGTAATTTAACCCAAAATAAGTCCCATAAGGGCATTTTGGTAATTTTAATGCCCATAAAAGAGTTTAAATATTAAACTGAGTTTCAGGTCTGATTTAATTAGTAAAAATATATATTTTTATAAGTTATATCAGTAGGGTATTTTATATGTGTGAAATTTATCTTATATAATCCAATTATGCACCGTAGGGGCATTTCGGTAATTTCACATAGGCTTTAAAGGTCAAAATAGACTTCCGAGTTTAAAAACTTTGGCTTACTGTTTAATTATATAAATTAACTAAAAACATCAGTAAGTAATAAGTTTTATAGGTCAAATATAGTTTTAACTCAAACTATGTGCTAAAAACGCTTAAAAGTCGGTTTTAAGGGATATTTGGTTTAAAACAGGAAATCTGAATTTTTGATCAGTTTATAAGGTTCAAAATACTTTATTTATCATGTAGAATCAGTAGCAAAAGGTTTGGCATTAAAAAGCTATGTAAAACTCATTTTATACATGAAAATGGTAAAACCGACAATTACCGAAATTACGCTATAATCCTATGTTATGCTCAGACTAAAAATAATTAAAAATCTTCAAAAATCCGAAAATATTATTTTATATCAGTAGGTAAAAAGTTTGATATTAAAAATTGGGTTTAGATAAGCTTTATGCTAATTACGCCTTTTAAATTACAAAAAGCTTCTTAATTACGATATTGAGCATAACTCCAATTATAAACCTCAAATTGATGTCAAATTTTGGGGACATGTCTAAATATCAGTAGCAAAGGTGTTAGTCCATTCACATTTCTAAAAATCTCAGTTGTATGTAAAAAAGGGCGTTTATGGCATTTCTAAGCATAATTACGATCAAGTGCATATAATTCAAACCACTAGGCACCATGCAATATAACTCCAGAGGGTTATACTACTAAGTAATGTGGTCCTAATGGAAGCTTAAAACATGGAAGAATTAAGCTTGAACGGGTCAGAACTGAAAGTCAAAGCAAAAGTCAAGTTTTTACGACTTTCGGTTATAAACTGACCTTAGACTATTAATTGCCGAGTTAGGACTGATAAAACATGTTTTAATATTAATTACCAAGTCATTAGAATGTTGAAATATAATTTAGAACCTCTGTTTTATTAATTAGAATCATCTTTGACATTTCTGTCCAGTTTGACTTTTTGTCAAACTACTTTGACCCGACAATTGACTAGTCAAACGAGATAATTAGAAGGTGCCCTTTTAAGGGTTAATCACCTACCTTAGTATGGTTCTATAACCACTTTCAATTTGATCAGTGGTTAAACCATATGTGAATAAACTGAAAGTCAAACCTAAATTACTATAAGTTTGACTTTTAGGAAATTAAGCTAATTAAGACAACTAAGCAAGTAATTAGAGGCTTACTAAAGGTCCTAGCTGTCTTTTCTACACTTCTAAGTCTTCTCCAAGTCCTTGCAAAGCTCCAGAGGTTGGTTTGAAGATTAAATGCAAAAGTGAGTATGAGAACTCAACACTAATGCTCCTTATATAGTACATCCCAATCTCTTGGATCATTACCAGCTGTCACGGGACCCCTTAGGATCACCCCAGGTGTCCTAGTAGTTTATAAAACCGTCCAATAGTCCCTTGTTTCGAAACAAGTAAGCTTAAGCCGGTTTAACAGCTGAAACATACATCTGTCCAAATTTTCTGCCCAGCGATAAGCTTACGGACCGTAAGCTAATATCCTTGCGGTCCGTATCCAGTACTTACGGACCGTAAGACCATGTGGTTGCGGTCCGTAACCGAACCTGAAACGCATCACCCAGTTACCTCCTTGCGGACCGTAAGCCTTGGGCCATACGGTCCGTAAGCCTTGGGCTATACGGTCCGTAACCGTTGACCAGAAGACAAAATTTTTAGAACTTTCATACACTTGACCATGCTCTTCTATAACCGAATCTTTAATCAATAAAGTAGCATAATAGTCCATATGGCCAGTCCAGTCCTATTCAAATTACTATGCCATGCACATATGTCTCCTTGGAGTTTATAGAAGTTGGTCATACATGAAGATTCGTCGATATTTCTTATGAATTTCAAATTCTTGAATTATTGCATGAACTATCATCAAGTAGCCGAAGTTTATGAATTCTCCAACAACTACTCATAAGAGTGTAAAATTTTGTAAAGCTTTTGGGAATGTTTACAACGTCACTCAGAGGTAGGATTAACATGTTGACACGTCTAATCCCTGTAGCTTTATTATCCTTTGATTAAGAATTTATCATTCACGTAGTGTCATTCAGAGGCTCAAGTTTGGCATGTTGACACTTTGAGTCCTTCAAACTAAATTTTCCACATGTTAGGACACGTGTTTATACATAACTGGACACGTTTTTAAGTGGTGTTACATCCTCACCCCCTTAAAAGAAATCTCGACCTCGAGATTTACTGGAATAAGTGAGGGTACTTTTGTCTCATAGTAAACTCGACTTCGCACGTATATTCGGGACCTCTACGGGCGTCCCATTTGACCTTTACTATAGGTACATGCTTTCTTCGGAGCTTTTTAACCTGTCGATCCTCGATCGATATAGGTCTTTCAACAAATCTCAAGCTTTCATCAATTTGAACGTCTTTATGAGACATATCTAGTGATTCATCGGGCAAGCATTTCTTGAGATTACAAATGTGGAACACATTATGAATCCCACTCAGCTCCTTAGGCAAGTTTAGCTTATAAGCTACACTGCCGACATATTCGATAATCTCAAATGGTCCAATATATCTAGGGCTCAACTTGCCCTTTTTACCAAAACGCATCATACCTTTCCAGGGTGACACTTTCAATAGAACTTTATCGCCTATCTCAAACTTTAGAGGTTTTCGCCTCTCATCAGCATAACTTTTCTGCCTATCCTTGGCAGCTTTCAGGTGATCCCGAATCTGGACAATCTTGTCCGTTGTTTCAAGGACTATATCAGGTCCTGACAACTGAGCTTCTCCTACTTCTGCCCAACAGACAGGCGTTCTGCATTTCCTACCATATGATGCCTCAAAAGGCGCAGCCTGAATGCTAGTATGGTAGCTATTGTTATAGGAAAACTCGATTAATGGCAGGTGGTCATCCCAACTACCACTTAAATCAATAACACATGCACGAAGCATGTCTTCTAAAGTTTGAATCGTACGCTCACTTTGTCCATCCTTCTGAGGGTGGTAAGCAGTACTAAAATTCAAACGTGTGCCCAAAGATTGTTGGAAAATTTTCCAGAAATGAGAGGTGTATCTAGTATCTCTATCAGAGATAATAGCCACCGGTACGCCATGTAGAGCCACAATCTTTTCTACGTACAACTGGGCTAACTTGTCAGAGCTATGGGTCTCCTTGATAGGCAAGAAATGTGCTGACTTAGTCAGTCTATCAACAATAACCCATATGGTATCATTTCCATGCCTTGTTTTAGGTAACTTGGTTATGAAATCCATGGTTATCATCTCCCACTTCCACGTAGGGAGTTCTGGTTGTTGAAGTAGACCTGAAGGCTTCCGATGTTCAGCTTTAATCTGAGCACAAGTCAGGCACTTAGCTAGATGTGTGGCAATAGATTTCTTTAAACCTATCCACCAATAATTAGCCTTCAAATCACGATACATCTCCAGGGTGAACTGAGTACTTGGATTTGTGGGCTTCCTAGAGGATTACCACTCGAAGTCCTCCATGAATAGGAACCCAAATTCTTCCATTCATTCTGAGGATTCCATCCTTCCCAGGCACTAACTGCTCAGCAGTTATACCCAATTTTTCATTTGGAAGGTTAACTTCTAAAACAGCATCCTTCTGTGCAGCTAATAGTCTTTCATTCAGACTATTCTTCAATTCAATGCTCTTGGCATTGATCCTTATTGGTTTAACTCTTTCCTTTCGGCTTAGAGCATCAACGACTACGTTCGCTTTACTTGGATGGTAGCGTATCTCGCAATCATAATCATTTAAGGTTTCCATCCAACGGCGCTATCTCATATTGAGCTCTTTTTGATTGAACAAATGTTGGAGACTTTTGTGATCAGAAAAGATCACACATTTAGTTCCATACAAATAATTTCACCATAACTTTAGTGCGAATACAACGGCACCCAACTCTAAATCGTGGGTGGTGTAATTCTTCTCATGCACTTTTAATTGTCGTGATGCATAGGCAATCACCTTGCCTCGTTGCATAAGCACACAACCCATGCCGGTGTGTGAAGCATCACAGTATACCACAAACTCTTCAATTCCATCAGGTAAGGTTAGCACCGGAGCATTGCTCAATTTATTCTTAAGAATCTCAAAGGATTCTTGTTGTTTCGGACCCCAATTAAAGTTAACATTCTTACGGGTCAAAGAAGTTAATGGTGCAACTATTCTTGAGAAGTTCTCAATGAATCTTCTATAATATCCAGCTAAACCCAGAAAGCTGCGAATTTCGGTTGGAGTCTTGGGTGCTTCCCAATTCATTACGGCTTCTACCTTAGCGGGATCTACTTGGATACCTCGCTTACTGACAATGTGTCCAAGGAATTGGACTTCACGAAGCCAGAATTCACATTTGGAGAATTTAGCATACAACTTCTCTTGTTGAAGCAATCCTAAGATGCATCGAAGGTGCTTCTCATGATCATCCTGATTACGAGAATAGATAAGTATGTCATCTATGAAGACGATGACAAACTTATCTAAGTATGGTTTGCAGACTCTATTCATGAGGTCCATGAATGCTGCTGGAGCATTAGTGAGCCCAAATGGCATCACCAAAAACTCGAAATGTCCATACCTCGTTCTGAAAGCCGTCTTAGGCACATCTTCAGTTCTTACTTTAAGTTGATGATACCCAGATCTCAAATCAATCTTTGAGAAATAGCTCGCCCCCTGGAGCTGATCGAATAAATCGTCGATCCTGGGTAAAGGATAACGATTCTTGATCGTTACCTTATTCAATTCACGATAATCAATGCATAAGCGCATTGATCCGTCCTTCTTTTTCACAAATAGTATTGGAGCTCCCTAAGGTGAAGAGCTGGGTTGAATGAAAACTTTATCCAGTAAGTCATCCAATTGAGTTCTGAGCTCTTTCATTTCTGTAGGCGCTAGACGATAAGGAGCTCGTGCTATAGGTGCTGATCTTGGGAGAATGTCTATCCTGAACTCTACTTGTCTCTCAGGAGGTAATCCAGGTAATTCATCAGGAAAACATTAGGATATTCAGAGATAATTGGAATATCTTCAATTTTAGGCTTCTGATCATTCACAGTCACTTGTGCCATGTAAATGACACATCCATTTTTCAAACATTGCGACACTTTGAGAATAGACACGTTGCTAGGCAATCCATATTGTGTGTCTCCTTGAATAGTGACAGATTCACCAGAAGGGGTTTTGATAATAACTAGCTTTTTGTCGCAGGCAATTTGGGCTTGGTTATGTGACAACCAATCCATGCCTAAAACTATATCAAACCCAGCCAGTTTCATTGGCAAGTGGGACAGCGGGATAAAATGATTCTTAATGGATATAGAGCATCCATTAAGAAGAGTTGAAGCTATTTCTAAGGTACCATCGGCAAGTTCTACCTCATATTTTATGTCTAGAGTCTTAATAGGCAGATTCAATAACTTACAGAACTTATGGTCTACAAAAGACTTATCAGCACCGGAATCAAATAAGACTCTAGCATAATTATTATTGATGAGGAAGGTACCTGTTATGACATTATCGTCGTTCACTGCTTCCCTTGCGTTCATCTGGAAAACTCTCGCGTTGTTTTTCTTTGCCTCCTCAAGCTTCTTTGTATTCTTGGGCCAATTGGTTTTGATGTGCCCCTTTTCATTGCAACCGTAGCAGGTTGCATCCTTTATATTTCGGCACTCAACATACTTGTGCCCTTTCTTTTAACAGATCCCACATGGTTTGGCCTGTGGGTCTTGGTTGCATTTCCCAAAATGCCTTTTGTTGCAAGTCTTACACCTAGGCTTGTCATTTGACTGCCCCTTTTAGAACCAGAATTCCCTTTGCCCTTTTTATTTGACTGAGGAGACTTGTCTTCCTCTCTTTTTCTCTTCCCTTCATCAGTACTCTTCTTTGCCCTACTCCTAACAACATCCAAAGTGAGGGACAAAGATAAGTCCACAACAGATCTATAAGTGGTTGGCTTAGAGGCCTTAACATTCCCTTTTACTTCAGGAGCCAAACCACTGATGAAACGCGCAATGCGTTTGGGTTCCGGAGTGACTAAATACGGTACCAGCCTTGACATTGAATTGAAGCTAGTCACATAGGATCTACAATCCAGATCCTTCATCACTAAGGTGAGGAAATCAGTCTCTATCCGCTCAACTTCATGCTGAGGGCAATAGGTTTCCTTAACCAAATTAACAAACTTGTTCCATGACAGATTGTACAAAGGAACCTTCCCAGTGGCTTGCACTAATGCTTTCCACCAAGTGAGGGCATCGCCCTTGAAGGATTGTGATACAAACTTCACTATATCCTCCTTAGCACATCCGCTGATGTCTATCACCGTCTCCATCTCGTCCAACCATTTCATGCAATCGATTGCACCTTTTTCTCCTATAAAATCTCTCGGTTTACAAGAGACAAAGTACTTGTAACTACAACCCTTGGTGTACCTGGTAGTCGGCTCAAGAACAATCAGCCTCTTGGGCTCACTGTCCCGGTTAGATGAGTGCTGAGACTCACTTTTCCTATGAGTATGGGGTTGAGAATGGGATCTCGAATGAGTTATGGACCGAACATTGCTCGGTTCCTTAAATATCTTATCTACTGCTTGGGCAACTGTAGTATCGATCATAGCTTGCAGTTTAGCATTTGTAAGATTTACTCTTGCTTCATTATTGTTTTCTCCTCAAGGGTGGCTATTTGCCTCATCAGATCCAGCCATTTTCGAGTACTATATTAAACAATAATGATATTTAAATTATATAGTATTTCATCGCATTGATGATCAAATGGTCATGGTATTACTAAACCATAAAACCATTCTAGTAAATTAATAAAATAAATAGAATATAATATTCTTTTATATCTATCAGACAGGGGAAAATTATAATTCACAACTGTCAAATGTCTTAAAAGACATTTTATTTAACATTAAGCTCGTCTCGAAGGACATTAGATAACTCAGAAAGCTTGTCCCAGAGACGATTAAAATATATAATCATTGATCTCTTGGATCAGTGACCTTTTAAGGGTCGAACAAGGTTCATCGCCCTTTTGACAAGAAGTTTATAATTAATACTATCATTGTCATTATTACACCTTTGCTCATAAACATACATCTCTAATGGATGTTGTGGTGTATACATCACATTGATGTTTATTAGCCATGATTCATGTTGATAATATAGGCTAAAATAGTGGCTTGGAAAAATCCAAGTACATTAGGAAAATTGTGTGGTTTCTCGTACCGCACAATTCAGGATTGTTAACATGTTTTCAGAAGTTAACAGAGAGTCATTATCTTAAAAAGGTTGTACCATCATAGCCATTTACTATTTTGGCTAGGTTATACCCTTAAGAAAAATTTTTGGCAGATCAATAATTTGAAAAGATATAGCATGATGTAATAAAATACATATTTAAAATCGAAAATAACTTCATTAACCACGAAACGATTACAACATTTGCCCAAAAAGGACTCGAGAAAAACAACACAAACTGCCCACACTGGGGCTACTGAAAACACTGCCCACGTAGGGGCTACTGAAACAGAAATAAGTCCACGCAAGGACTTGGTACATGAAAACAAAATAAACGTCCTCGCAGGGACTTATTGAATTACAACATGAAACAACCATCTCCTACTTCTTCTTGCCCTTAAGGAGGTTCATAAGACCTTTGACAAATCCATTGTGCTTCTTTTTAGTTTCATGAGCTTCATGTTCAACCCGGTCCAACCTCTGTAAAATTTCCTGAGTTTGTTCCTGATGGTGAGGAGGGGGTTGCTGGTATGGTGGGTATTGGTATCCCTGCATTGAATATCCAGTTGGATGAACTGGAGGGTAAGAAGAAGGGTAAAGATGATGGTATTGTGCAGCTGTAAGGTACGGATCATGAGTCCCATAGTCAGATGGGTATCCAGACGGATTATACCCAGATGATCCTGGGTATGTCGGGATCGGGTTGTCAAAACCCAACGGTGGCTGCAGTGGTGCATGAGAGACTGGTGGAAGATTAACTTCCGGCACCGTGTGTGAGGGTCCGCCGAACTGTGGGTCCTCTTGGATAGGAGGGTAAGAACTTGAGCCAAGTGGAGATGCAAACCATGGTCCCCCACGTACGGACATTCTAGCATTTCTCCTTCGCCTTGGAGGCTCGGGAGGCTGTTGAGGTGGTTCCTCAACTGGTAACGGTGGTGGGGTAATAGCTTGGAGCTGGGGTTCAACCAAGGGAGGTTGGGCTGGGGAGTTATGGTATGAAGGTGTAAAGAACCAATCATACTGAACCATCCTCTCTAGAAATGAGTCGGCCCCATGGTACGGTGATCCCTGAAATGGGGAACCGCTTGAGATGCTTATTGGGTGGCATGGTGTTCCTGTTTGCAAATCTGGGTCCGGGTCATCATCCATCTCCATTTCCTGAGAAAAGTGATCCTCAGGCCCCAAAGGGTTGTAGCCCAAAAAGTTGTTAACATAATCATTCGGATTAAATTGTGCGGGAGAGTAAGTGGAATCTGAATGATGAAAAGGATGAGATTGAAAAGAGTGGTGTGATTGGTTTGAATGATGAGTTCCTTGCGAAAGAGGGGAATGATGGGGTTCGATAGGAATGGGCAACCCAAAATAAGGAGGGTCAGATGGCGAGGATCCCAGCGAGACAGAATGTCTTGCTGGTTCAAAGTTATGGCTCCAATTATCCTTTGAGTCAGAGCCGGAAAGCGAGTCGGATGGTGTACGTCTATGGGAGGGTCCCGAGCTGCCAGACGGTCCTCCACGCATGGGTCCTTTGCCTTTTCCTCTTACTCTTGTGGTATTCTTCCTAGTGGTAATCTGTAAAAACAACTAACTATAATAAAAAAAGTAAAAGGAAGGTTAAGAGTAAAATCCTAGGTCATTTGCCTAGACTCGAGAGTCTAAGGAATGTGCTTATTGTGTCATTGAGATTAAACACAAAAGGTTAGTGTTTAATTCACTCAATGTTGGCTCTGATACCAACCTGTCACACCCCGATATTTCCACATATTACCGGTGGGCCCGGCGGGGAGTATCGTGACGTAGTTGATATCATCATAGTCAATATGCACAATATAATAGCACAGCGGAAGGTTTGGTAAATATACTATTACAAACCATAATGCCTGAGTGTTCAAGTGACAGAATATATAGACTGGAATGTAATAAGATCCACAGGCGGATCATAAACAAATACAAAGAATCAAAATAACAGACTTCAGGCATCTATGGATTTGCAAGATCCTGTTATGACACCTAATAGCTCCAGCCTATTACGAGAGGTACCTGTCAAATCTGTCTTTAAGAAAATACGTCAGTTTACACTGTTAAATACAATTAACCGACTCTTTTTAAAACATTTATGAAAATTGATTTAAGTGCACATGGCACAAATCTTTTATAACTTGGGACAATTATTTAAATATAATCTTGTATACAGATTTACATGTTTGTCTTACAATTGGGGCCGGTTGGAAGCCGGTCTTGATTAACCGACTCACCACTTATAGAACCCAAAAAGGAGTTATCCCCAACATGTTGTTTTTATATTTTAGCATTTTGCATCTGTCGGGTGTATGCCTACACCCAGTGCATAGGTCGTGGCCATTTTCAAATGAAATGTGCCGAGGATATCCAGGACACGGTCGTATTAACCCCCAATGCTTATGTTATCAAACAAGACAGATTAAAACGGGTTATGTAAATTTATTAATCACAATCCGATTAAATGATTTCATACCCGACCAAGTGGTATTATTATAATACCATATCCCAAGCTCGTATAAGGGAAAATAAGTTAAAAATATTTACCTAATGCTAGCAGTATAATCTTAAAGCTCTTGATGGCACCTTCTACCAGAAGCTATTTAATCTGTATAGAAGGTTTATTACTATTAGGATGCTAACGGGTCTTTAATTTAGTCAAGGACTTGGACCGGCTAGCTAGAAGGAAACCTTAAGGTTCTAAACGCTAGATTAAGCGGAGACCGGAATAAAATGAGATTTAGACCTGACAAGCTTGGATACTTGTATAATATGGGTAGACTAAACACATTCTGGAAATTGATAATTTATTGATAAGGTTAAGCCCGTTTCGACTATTTTATGTAAACTAGTCACATAAGCCGATCCGAACGCGTAAACGCGTAATGGGTAACCAAATGAATTATATACAGGTCTTAATCATTATTATGCCCAAAATATGTTAATACATCAGTAAGATGTTAACACATATGCCCAAGAAGTAATTTAAACCAAAATAAGTCCCATAAGGGCATTTTGGTAATTTTAATGCCCATAAAAGAGTTTAAATATTAAACTGAGTTTCAGGTCTGATTTAATTAGTAAAAATATATATTTTTATAAGTTATATCAGTAGGGTATTTTATATGTGTGAAAATTTTCTTATATAATCCAATTATGCACCGTAGGGGCATTTCGGTAATTTCACATAGGCTTTAAAGGTCAAAATAGACTTCTGAGTTTAAAAACTTTGGCTTACTGTTTAATTATATAAATTAACTAAAAACATCAGTAAGTAATAAGTTTTATAGGTCAAATATAGTTTTAACTCAAACTATGTGCTAAAAACGCTTAAAAGTCAGTTTTAAGGGATATTTGGTTTAAAACAGGAAATCTGAATTTTTGATCAGTTTATAAGGTTCAAAATACTTTATTTATCATGTAGAATCAGTAGCAAAAGGTTTGGCATTAAAAAGTTATGTAAAACTCATTTTATACATGAAAAGGGTAAAACCGACAATTACCGAAATTAAGCTATAATCCTATGTTATGCTCAGACTAAAAATAATTAAAAATCTTCTAAAATCCCAAAATATTATTTTATATTTGTAGGTAAAAATTTTGATATTAAAAATCGGGTTTAGATAAGCTTTATGCTAATTACGCCTTTTAAATTACAAAAAGCTTCTTAATTACGATATTGAGCATAACTCCTATTATAAACCTCAAATTGATGTCAAATTTTGGGGACATGTCTAAATATCAGTAGCAAAGGTGTTAGTCCATTCACATTGCTAAAAATCTCAGTTGTATGTAAAAAAGGGCGTTTATGGCATTATTAAGCCTAATTACGATCAAGTGTATATAATTCAAACCACTAGGCACCATGCAATATAACTCCAGAGTGTTATACTACTAAGTAATGTGGTCCTAATGGAAGCTTAAAACATGGAAGAATTAAGCTTGAACGGGTCAGAACTGAAAGTCAAAGCAAAAGTCAAGTTTTTGCGACTTTCGGTTATAAACTGACCTTAGACTATTAATTGCCGTGTTAGGACTGATAAAACATTTTCTAATATTAATTACCAAGTCATTAGAATGTTGAAATATAATTTAGAACCTCTGTTTTATTAATTAGAATCATCTTTGACATTTCTGTCCAGTTTGACTTTTTGTCAAACTACTTTGACCCGACAATTGACTAGTCAAACGAGATAATTAGAAGGTGCCCTTTTAAGGGTTAATCACCTACCTTAATATGGTTCTATAACCACTTTCAATTTGATCAGTGGTTAAACCAAATGTGAATAAACTGAAAGTCAAACCTAAATTACTATAAGTTTGACTTTTAGGAAATTAAGCTAATTAAGACAACTAAGCAAGTAATTAGAGGCTTACTAAAGGTCCTAGCTGTCTTTTCTACACTTCTAAGTCTTCTCCAATTCCTTGCGAAGCTCCAGAGGTTGGTTTGAAGATTAAATGCAAAAGTGAGTATGAGAACTCAACACTAATGCTCCTTATATAGTACATCCCAATCTCTTGGATCATTACTGTCACACCCCGATATTTCCACATATTACCGGTGGGCCCGGTGAGGAGTATCATGACGTAGTTGATATTATCATAGTCAAACAACACAGTATATAAATGCACAGCGGAAGCAAAGATAGATTTATTTCAAATTTAATAAATTGTAATATTAAATATCACGAAATAGTTGAAACAGATCCACAGGCGGATCAAAATAAAAAGGAGATATTGTTCAACAGTTTTATTGACATCCAAGCTTGCGAGACTTTTGTGGACGCTAGGAGAAGGCCAGCCTAGTTCGAGTAGTACCTGCACTTAACCTTTTGGGAAAATACGTCAGTTTACACTGGTAAATACAATTTAACTGACTCATTTTAAAAAGGTTTGAAAATTTATTTGAATGCACGAGGCACAAAACATTTTATAACTTGGGATAATTATTTGAATATAATCTCGTAAAAGAATTACATGTTTCTTATGCGTTCAGTAGCCCGATCCGTAAACCGGGTTAAAGATCAATAGACACACCACATTATTTGGTTAGGCACTGACGGGTGTACGCCTACACCCCGTGCTTAGGTCGTGGCCATCTCGTAAGATGATGCCAAGGATATCCGGGACATGGTCATTAACCCCCCAAAGGCTTTAAGCAAACAAAACATTTCCAAACGGAGCATATCAATGATTTAACCTCTATTCGATTAAAGATTCAATGCCCGACCAAGCGGTATTTTATATACCATACCCCAAGCCCGTATAGGGAAAATAAGTTAAAAGTATTTACCTTTGTAAGTACAATTCACAAATGGCAAATGCGGGTAGCTTTTACTGGATCTCCTATTCTGGAACAAAGGTTTATAATAACCTATTAGATTTCTAACGGGTCTTTATTTAAGCTTAAGCTTAGACCGGTTAGTTTTAAAGGAAGATACGGTTCAAACGCACGATTAAGTGAAGACCGGAATGGAATGTGATTTAGACCCGACAAGTTTGAAGACTTGTTTAATATGGGTAAACTAAAAACATTCTGGATTTTGAGACAAAAATGATAAGGTTTGACCCGTTTCGGTCAATTTATGCAAACTAGTTACATAAATCGAACCGAACGCGAAAAGGGCGTAACGGGTAACCAAAAGAGTCATATACAAGTTTCCTAAGTTAATATGCCTTAAATATGTTGAGACATCAGTAAGATATCTCCTATTATGCCCGAAATGGATTTAAACTCAAACTATGCCTCGTAAGGGCATTTTGGTCATTTAAAAGGGTATAAAAGAGTTGAATTAATAGTCTGAGTTACAGGTCTGATTTATTTAGTAAATATACTCAATTTACTAAGTTATAACAGTAAGGTACTAGATATATGTGAAATTTATCATTTAAAACCAAACTATGCACCTTAGGGGCATTTTGGTAATTTCACATAGGCTTAAAAGGCCAAAACTGGAAATCTGAGTTTAAAACTTTTGCTTACTGTTAAAATATAAAAATTTACTAAAAATATCAATAGCCATCAAACCTTATATGTTTAAAATAGTTTTAATATATACTATGCGTTAAAAACGCCTAAAAAGGCGATTTTGAGCTATTTCCGGGTTTTTAAAGGAAAGCTGAAAATTTTAATATTCCAGAAGGCTCAAAATATTTTATTTATCATAAAAAATCAGTAGCAAAAGGATTGGTATCAAAATTATTTGTAAAACTCATTTTATAGCCCAAAAGGGCAAAACCGACAATTACCGAATCAAGCTTAGAGACCTATGTTATGCTCAGCCAAAAATTAAATAAAAATCTTCAAAAATCTCAAAATATTATTTTATATCAGTGGGTAAAAAGTTTGGTATTAAAAATCGGGTTTAGATAGGCTATATGCTAATTACGCCGTTTATTTAATAAAAGCTTTCAAATTACGCTAATGAGGATAACTCTTAATCTAGGCCTCAAACTGATGTAAAATTTTAGGTGCAAGTTTATAAATTAGTAACTAAGGTTTCTACTCTTTTACTTTTCCAAAAATCACGTTTTATAATCAAAAGGGCATAATAGTCAACATTTAAGCACTTAACGGAAACATGCATATGAATCGGATAACTAATGAACCAAGTTGTACAATCTCAGAGAGTTATACTTATATGAAACCTGGTCCAAATAAAGCTCTAAGGCAATTCTAAAACATGCTTAAATGGGCCAGAACTGAAAGTCAAAGCGAAAGTCAAATTATGCGACTTTCGGTTCCGATCCTTGTCTAAACTGAAAATTGTCGGGTTGAACATGTTTAGACATGTTCTTACATTAATTACCAAGTTATATTAGTGATCAAACAGGTTGCATGCCTCCTAAATTGCTAATTATGCATTAATTTGAAAATAAGCATTATGTTGACTTTTTAATAACAAGTTTGACCCGACAATTGACCTAGTTAGAGTGGGAATCAGAGAGTACCCTTTTAAGGGTTTATTACCCACATAAATACCTACTTATATGTACTTTTAATTCAAGATTTGACTGAACAAATTTTAATTAATCTCCAAGTCAAACTTTAATTACGACGATTTGACTTTTAGCTAATTAACTAAGCTAAACTGAATTAGGAAGGGTTTAGGACACTTACAAAGGTCCTAAGTATGATTAGGAATCACTAGGAAGCTTGTTGCTGATCAGGGGAGCTCCAGAACTTGAAGTTGTGAATGTTGCAAGTGAGTGAACAAAGTTGCAACCAAAGTGGGTTCTTATATATGCATTTTGATCTCATAAGATGATGCCAAAAAGGTCTATGAGTGTTTCCAGATCAAGACAAGTGCCCCCTATGCATGAAATACCATTGGGGCAGCCCCTGGTATGCAAAACAAACGTTTAAAGTCGGTTACAAGGCTGCAACTGGCAGCTGTGCGCATATTCTGCGCTGGCGACTTTTTCGCGGGCCGCGAAGGGTCCCTCGCGGGGCGCCTAAAACTGGCGCAACAGGCCAAACAAGTTTAAGAAATTACATTTCAGTCCCTGGTCCTTCTATACGTGGTTTTAAGTGTTTTTCTTGCACTTTTGGCCCTCTAACTTGATTTTTAACGACCTTAAGACTTTTACAAACTTGGTTAAGTCCTTGGTTAAGTTTGTGCTTACCCGAAAAGTCACAAATTTAAACGTTGACCTTTTTAACCCCTCGTACACGGATATTGTCATAACTTTCCCATACGATATCGAAACTTGGTGAAATTTTTACCACATATTCTAGTGAGTATAATATATCGTTACAAAGCTTCAGGTTTGCTAAAAGGTCACTCAGAGGTATACTTTAAACATGTTGACACATTTAACCCCTGTAGTTTGTAATTCCTCACTTTCTTTCAAGATTAGGTCCGTATGATCCATGATTTATTCGTTTAAGGATATAAACATCATGTAGGGCTATTGTAGAGTATATTTATCCATTGTTGACATTTTGAACCCTTGTATTCACATACTTTTCTTGTTTGTCAAATTTAGTCCCTCTAGAGTATTCTTTCACACGTTCAAAGCTTATGACACGTGTCAATACATTATTGGACATGAAATTACAAGGTGTTACATCCTCACCCCCTTAAAAGAAATCTCGACCTCGAGATTTACTGAAACAAATAAGGGTACTTTTCTTTCATCATGGACTCTACCTCCCATGTATATTCGGGACCTCTGTGAGCATCCCATTTGACCTTTACAATAGGCACATGCTTCCTTCGAAGTTTCTTTACCTGTCGATCCTCAATTGATAATGGTTTTTCCACAAATTTCAAGCTCTCATCTATATGCACATCCGTATGTAGTATGACTAGCGATTCGTCAGCTAGGCATTTCTTCAGGTTGCAAATGTGGAATACGTTGTGAATACCACTGAGCTCTTCAGGTAAGTTTAACTTGTAAGCCACTGACCCGACACATTCGATGATCTCGAATGGTCCTATATACCTTGGGCTTAACTTACCTTTCTTACCAAATCGCATCACCCCCTTCCAGGGTGATACCTTTTGCAAAACCTTATCACCAACCTCATATTTAAGAGGTTTACGCTTTAAATCTGCTTAGCTTTTCTGCCTATCTCTGGCAGCTTTCAGGCGGTCACGAATCTGGATAATCTTGTCCGTCGTTTCAAAGACTAAATCAGGTCCTGATAATTGAACTTCTCCTACTTCCGCCCAACAGATAGGTGTTCTGCATTTCCTACCATATAATGCCTCAAAAGGCGCAACCTTAATGCTGGTATGATAGCTATTGTTATAGGAGAACTCGATCAAGGGCAGGTGGTTATCCCAACTACCACCTAAATTAATTACACATGCACGAAGCATGTCTTCCAAAGTTTGGATGGTTCGCTCACTCTGCCCATCCGTCTGAGGATGGTAAGCCGTACTAAAATTTAAGCGCGTGCCCAAAGACTGTTGGAAACTTTTCCAAAAATGTGATGTGTATCTCGTATCTCTGTCAGAGATAATTGACACTGGTACGCCATGTAGAGATACAATCTTATCTACGTACAATTGGGCTAACATGTCAGAGCTATAAGTCTCCTTAATGGGTAGGAAATGTGCTGACTTAGTCAGTCTATCCACTATCACCCATATAGTATCATTTCCCTTCCTTGTCTTTGGCAATTTGGTGATGAAATTCATTGTCACCATTTCCCATTTCCATGTGGGAAGTTCAGGCTGTTGTAGTAAACCTGACGGCTTCTGATGCTCAGCTTTGACTTGCGCACACGTCAAACATTTAGCTACATAGGCAACTATAGACTTCTTCAAGCCTATCCACCAAAAATTTGCCTTTAGATCCTGGTACATCTTATCAGCTCCAGGATGAATGGAATATTTAGAACTGTGGGCTTCCTGAAGGATAACATCTCGAAGTCCTCCAAATACTGGAACCCATATTCGTCCATTTAACCTTAGGATTCCGTCCTTGTCATAGGATAACTGTTCTTCAGTTACTCCTAGCTTTTCGTCAGGATAGTTAGCTTCCAACACAGCTTCCTTCTGTGCAGCTAACAACCGTTCGTTCAAAATATTCTTTATCTCAATGCTCTTGGCATTGATTCTTATAGGCTTCACTCTTTCCTTCCTGCTTAAGGCATCAGCAACTACATTCGCCTTGCCTGGATGGTATCTTATCTCACAATCATAATCATTTAAAGTTTCCATCCATCGTCTTTGCCTCATGTTTAAATCCTTTTGATTAAACAAGTGTTGAAGGCTCTTGTGATCTGAATAGATCACACACTTGGTTCCATACAAGTAATGTCTCCATAGTTTTAGTGCAAATACAACGGCACCCGATTCCAAGTCATGGGTGGTGTAATTCTTCTCATGCACCTTTAACTGTCGCGAAGCATAGGCAATGACTTTGCCTTTCTGCATGAGTACACATCCCATACCGGTGTGTAATGCATCACAATATACTACAAACTCATCAATTCCATCAGGCAATGTTAATACAGGAGCGTTGCTCAACTTTTGCTTCAGGATATCAAAAGACTCTTGCTGCTTAGGCCCCCAGTCAAACTTGCTTTTCTTGCGGGTGAGTAGAGTCAGGGGTGCTGCAATTCTTGAGAAGTTTTCAATAAATCGCCTATAGTTTCCTGCTAAACCCAGGAAACTACGAATCTCTGTAGGCGTCTTTGGCTCTTGCCAATTCATAACTGCTTCCACTTTAGTGGGATCTACTTGGATACCACACTTAATAACCACATGTCCAAGGAATTGGACTTCTCGAAGCCAAAATTCACACTTCGAAAATTTGGCGTAGAGTTTCTCATGATGTAGAAGTTTAAGAATACAGCGAAGGTGTTTCTCATGGTCATCTTGGTTCTTCAATTAGATGAGGATGTCGTCAATGAAGACAATGACAAATTTGTCCAAGTAGGGCTTGCAGACGCGATTCATGAGATCCATGAATGCGGCAGGAGCATTAGTGAGCCCAAAAGGCATCACTAGGAACTCGTAATGACCATAACGAGTCCTAAATGCAGTCTTGTGTACATCTTCATCTTTAACCTTCAATTGGTGATAGCCTGACCTCAAATCGATCTTAGAGAAGTAGCTTGCCCCTTGCAATTGATCGAACAGATCATCGATCCTGGGCAAAGGATACCTATTTTTGATAGTGACCTTATTAAGCTCACGGTAATCGATGCACAGACACATTGATCCATCCTTCTTCTTGACAAACAAGATCGGCGCTCCCCAAGGAGACGAACTAGGTCTACTGAAACCTTTGGCTAGCAGATCATCTAACTGCGTCCTAAACTCCTTCATCTCTGTTGGTGCCAACCTATAAGGTGCTCTAGCAACAGGTGCTGCTCCAGGGATGATGTCAATTCAGAATTCCACTTGCCTATCTGGTGGTAAACCAGGTAGTTCTTCAGGAAAAACTTCAGGATATTCTGAAATGACGGGGATGTCTTCAATCTTAGGCTTCGGCTCATCAATAGTCACTTGTGCCATGTAGATGACACAACCTTTCTGCAAACACTTTGAGGCCTTGAGCATAGACACTTGCTCAGGCAGTCCATACTTAGTATCTCCCTGAATGGTAAGTGGCTCACCAGACGGGGTTTTGACTACAACTTGCTTCTTGTTGCACACAATCTGGGCTTGATTATGCGATAACCAATCCATACCTATCACTATATCAAAACCGGCTAGCTTAAAGGGAAGTAAGGACAAAGGAAAAGAGTGGTTCCTAATGGATATAACGCATCCATCTAAAATAGTTGAGGCGGATTCTATGGTTCCATCAGCTAATTCTACCTCATACTTCACACTTAAGGCTTTTACAGGCAATTTCAACAACTCACAAAACTTGTTATCCACAAAAGACTTATCTGCTCGAGAATCAAACAACACTCTAGCAAAAACATCATTTATGAGAAAAGTACTTGTGATCACGTTGTCATCCTGAACAGCTTCCTTTGCATCCATCTTGAAGACCCTAGCATTGGTCTTTTTCCCATCCTCGGTTTTCTTGGTGATCTTTGGGCAATTGGACTTAATGTGCCCTTTTTCATTGCAACTGTAGCACGTTGCATCCTTCAGCTTCTTGCACTCTAGGGTCTTATGTTCCGAAGATCTGCAAATCCCACATGGCCTCGGCTGAGACTGGGATTTCGACTCAAGTCGGCACCTCCCAAAATGGTGCTTCTTACAAACCTTACATTTGGGGTTATCTCCAGATTGATGCCCATCCTTCCTAGATCCAGACCCCTTCTTGTGGTCATTGTTTCCCATGTGCTTCTTGTCTGACCGTCGTGAATTGTCATCTTCACGCTTCCTTTTCTCGGCATCCGTGTTCCTCAGCGATCTCTGCCTGACCGCGTCCAGCGTGAGGGACAAGGATATATCAGCTACGGACCTGAATGTAGTTGGCCGAGAAGCTTTTACACTTGCTTTAATTTCTGGGGCTAAACCCCCAATGAAACGAGCTATTCTTTTGAGTTCCCGGGTCACCAGATATGGAACCAATCTTGACATGGTATTAAAGTTCGTAAGGTTAGCTTGGCAATCCAGATTTTTCATTACCAATGACAGAAAATCCGACTCAATCTTTTCAACCTCATGCTGAGGACAGTAGTTCTCCTTGATGAGGGTAGTAAATTGTTCCCATGTCATATTGTACAGTGGAATCTTCCCAGTAGCTTGAATCAATGATCTCCACCAGGCTAAGGCCTCACCTTTGAACGATTGAGATACAAATTTTACTACATCCTTATCAGCGCACCCGCTGATATCGACCACGGTATCCATTTCATCTGTTGGACCGTTCTACGACCTTAAACCGTCAGTTAAGGTAGTTCATCTTTGCGTACGAAGGCGGAATCAACGTAAACAAAGTCATAACAGCTATTATCCTTTTAATCCTTCTTTACTGATTGATATTCGTGCTTATACAACGTTTTCTGTTACAAATCCGGCAGCACTTCGTGTTTCACACAATGACCATCTCTACCAAATGAACAACACAACAACCTATTTATAGACCTGAGATTTCGCTTGAGATAGCTTGAAGCGAAATCATATGTTGTTGATTTCGCTTGAACTGATTTCAAGCGAAATCTTCAAGTTAATCCACTACAAACCCTAATTAAACCCTATTGTGTGATCATTCAAACAATTCTAGACACAAGACTTGATTATGACGTAATCAGCAGACATTTAGTGCACCAACAGACTCCCCCTTGGATGTTGATGAAGTCTTTGGCTTCAAGTCTTTGTCTTTAACAATCTTCAAACATTGTAAAAACTCTCATCAATCTTTATCTTCAAGCTTTAAACTTTAAACTTTAAACTTCAATCTTCCCTTTGACTGTTGATCCAGACTCCCCCTTTCACAGACTCCCCCTCTCGATATGCTAGAATCTGAGATATCTGGTTCAAGCTTTGACAATTAGCTTCCGTTGGGAATAATGAAGTCCAAACCTGTTACTCAACCATCAAACATTACAATTCTATCTTTTCAACAATAAATCACAAAATCAATCAGTTTTAGAAATCCACTCAAGTATTCAGGTCCAAGTTAATGACCCTGATCACTTGATTAATCTACCAAGTCCAAATTAATGACCTTGGTTGATCTTTTGACGAATCAATACTGATTTTAAAACAACAATTTCAAACATTTTCTGAAAATAACAAGTATCAAGTTAATGAACTTGTTTTTGACAATTCAAACTTCTTCAAAGTAAGCTCTCCTCATTCTTCAGTCCAGAATCTCCTACATCTGCTTCAAACAACTAAGAATCCAACAATCAACTCTCCACTTTGGTTCGTCGGAAAATAAAGCAGAAATAAAATCTTTTTGAATTTTATCAAAGTGTTCTAAACTAAGAAATGAAATACAGAAAACTTAAATTGCAGAAAGTAAACAAAGTAAACTATTTACAAACAAATTTTTGGTAAGCGTGTCAGGGAATCATATCAGCTTTTCAGACAAATTACAAGTATCGTTAAGCTGCATTTCATACTCAGACTTAAACAATTCACCTCGATTGTCGATATACTGATCCATCTTAATTTCCCACACAAATTTCAATTTACTCAGGATACGATTTAGATGAATTATGAACTTAGATCATTCATGTGTCCCACCTCTTGAATATACTCCCGTATCCAGAATCCCAATAATCAGTCTTACAGGTGAGTATACTACAATGATATCTGTATATAAATTAGGTATGCGAGGGCCGAGGGATCTCAGATCGATACTTCCGTATACACAGAGAGATATCAGCTTCGACTTTTCGGTATGTCCCCTTTAGAGGATCTTTTTGCTTACAACAGCAGCATTTATCAATTTTATTGTTTCAGTATGCTAAGGGTTTAATGCTGTGTTTCAAGCATTGCAGCAAGCATTATCCAGGGACTAGGTCAGAACCACCGTTCAGCAGAAGTCCCGGAATAATACCCCAGACATCATTGAGTATAAAGACCTAGTATATCAGATTAAGAGACCTTTCAAACGAGATTTCAGGGGTTACCTATATATCCAAGTAGTGTTCCCCAAGAATTCACAAGTTTGAATTTTAGGTTTATATCCCGAATAAATCTACTAAATGTGCGAAAACCTATCGACACATCATCAGTGAGACTGTTTAACTCTTTTAAACTTTATAAATCTTTAGCATACTGTAATCGTCTAGCCGATGTACTATCATTTTCCCTATATACACAAGCTCTTTTTCAGATTTTATCATGTTTTTGTATTTTTGCAGTTTTTTACTGTTTTTGTATTTTTGCATTTTTTTACTGTTTTTGTATTTTCTGAAAATATAACTATGTACACACATCTACTCCCCCTAAATACCAAAACAAGTAAAAAATCGACAAACCATTGCAGATTGTTTCTCGTCTTCATCCGCAACAGTACTCTCATCAACGCCAATTATACCATCCGACACCGACAGAAGCTTCATACCATTCAGTTTTAACAAATATTTAAACCGATTTTTATCAAAAGCTTTGGTATGTAAATCAGCTTTCTGTTCGTCAGTGTGGATTTTCTCAATTCGTATCAACTTTTTCTCAAAGCAATCACGAATAAAGTGATGACGAATTTCTATGTGTTTAGTTTTAGCGTGATGTACTGGATTTTTTGTTATATTAATTGCGGCCTCATTATCAACAAAAAGAGGTGTGTTAAGAAACTGCAAACCGTAGTCGCGCATCTGTTGCTGTATCCACAAGATCTGAGAGCAGCAACTGCTAGCAGAAACATACTCCGCTTCACATGTAGATAATGCCACAGACGTTTGTTTCTTACACTGCCAGGTAACCAATCTAGGACCAAAGAACTGGCATCCTGCAGTTGTTGATTTTGAATTGACTTTGCAGCATCCGAAATCCGAATCGGAATACCCTTCGAGCTTAAAGTCGCCTTTCCTAGGATACCACAACCCCAATGAAGGAGTTCCTTTCAGGTAGCGCAATATCCTCTTCACAATGATCATATGCGATGCTCTCGGGTTAGACTGAAATCTTGCTGCGAGGCACGTTGGGTACATGATATCAGGACGTGAAGCAGTTAGGTACATTAAAGAACCTATCATGGAACGGTAAAACGTTTCATCAGCCCTGTCTCCGGTGAGATCTGGGTGAATACCATGATTTGTTGCAAGTTGGGTAACAGCTGGAGTAGAACTTGACATCCCAAATTTCTCTAGAATATCATGAACATACTTTGTCTGATGAATGAAAATTCCCTCAGGAAGTTGTTCAACTTGTAAACCCAGAAAGAATTTCATCTCCCCCATTGATGACATTTCAAACTTCTGCTTCATCACTGATTCAAAATATTTGCATAGATTTTCATTTGTCGACCCAAAGATTATATCGTCCACATAAATCTGAACTATCAGAAGATGACCATCGACCTCTTTAGTGAAGAGAGTGGCATCCACTTTTCCACGAATGAACTTGTTGGCTAGTAGGTGTTGAGACAAAGTCTCGTACCAAGCTCTCGGGGCCTGGTGTAAACCATACAGCGCTTTGTCCAATAAGTAGACCTTGTTTTTGTGGATTGGATCAGTAAAGCCCGGCGGCTGACCGACATAAACCTCCTCTTTAACCTTCCCGTAAAGAAACGCCGATTTAACATCCAACTGATAAACTTTGAAGTTCTTCCAAGACGCAAATGCTAGGAAAATTCTGATTGCCTCTAGTCGTGCTACAGGAGCATAGACTTCGGTAAAATCAATTCCCTCCTGTTGACTAAATCCCTGAACAACGAGTCGAGCTTTGTTCCTTACAACAACTCCTCTATCGTCCCTCTTACACTTGAACACCCACTTGGTGTTAATCTTTCTCTGACCATCCGGCAAATCAACTAACTTCCACACTCCCAATTTCTCGAATTGACTAAGTTCCTCCTGCATTGCATTGACCCAAGAGTCTTCAGTAAGCGCCTCTTTGTAAGTTCTTGGCTCAGCCTGCGAGATAAAACAACTTAATGAGAATTCAGTTTGCAAAGGAGCAACTTTTGTATAAAAACATGTAAGCCCTTTATCTATCTGATTTCGAGTGCGAACGCCTGTCTGCAATTCTCCTATGATCAACTCCTCTGGATGATATGAAAAAGTTCGCGGCATCACTTCACTTGGAACATCTACATTTCCCTCCAGATTAGTAACATTCTGCTCTGCATCTTGTTCAACAACTTGGTTTGTTTGACTTAAAATCTGAATTTGCTCCCCCTCAGAATCTGAATCTGAATCACCATGATCAAATACTGGCATGTTTTCAGCTTCTAGATTATCATTCTGAGCCGACTGATTATCTTGAGCAACTTCATTCTGTTGGACATCATCATGTTCACCAGCATTACTTGGACCTTCTTCATCATCATTTGAAGTTTCCCGTGGTCTCCTCGAATATTCAGCTGGGAACCTTAGCTGTGACTCATATTCACGCAAAATATCCAACTCATTAAAGAAATCTTCATCATCCTCTGATTCTTCTCTCATGTCAAACGAATCCCAAAGTTTGTCATAATGATAACGCCATGAATCACCAGGATTCTGCGGCGGCATAGTATAACCTTGACATTCAACATTTGCAGCTTCAATAATCCGCTTCTCACTTGGAACGAAGACACGTCGCATCGGATTTGCATAACCAACAAAAATTCCCTCAATGCACTTCGGACCAAACTTTCCAAAAGGCTCTATAACCGTACAAGGTGACCCGAACGGTTCTAGATACTTCAAATTCGGTATGCGGTTATTGATTAGCTCAAAGCATGTTTTGTTGAACTTCTTGACAGTAAGAACCCTGTTGAGCGTATAGCATGCGGCGGAAACAGCTTCAGCCCAAAAATTAATCGGTAACTTTGAATCTGCGAGCATAGTTCTAGCCGTCTCGATTAGTGTCCGGTTTTTGCGTTCTGCGACTCCATTCTGCTGCGGAGTGTACGGAGCACTAAACTCATGCAAAATACCTCTTTCATCACAAAATTCTTCCATCTTGCTGTTCTTGAATTCAGTACCATTATCACTTCGAATTCTCTTGATACGCCTTTGGTACAAATTTTCAATCTTCCTGAACAGCCCCATCAAACTGTCAAATGTTTCATCTTTCGACTTCAAGAAAGAAACCCACGAAAATCTGGAATAATCATCAGTAACGACCAAACAATATTTATCTCCTGTAATACTTTTGACATTCACTGGACCAAACAAATCCATGTGAAGTCGTTCCAGAGGTCTCGAAACTGAATTGACTTGCTTTGTAGGGTGTGACTTTTTCTTCTGCTTACCTTTGATGCAGCTAATGCACTCCCCTTCCAGATGAAAACCTTTGATATTAACACCCAATACCAAATCATTGTTCACCAAGTGATTCATCTTCCTTAGGTGAATATGCCCCATCTTTCGGTGCCACAATCTTGATTCTTTCTCAGTTGCTCTAGACACGAAACAATGTGCTTGACCAGTAGTTGTAGTCGCTACACTCATGTCTAACACATATAAATCATTCACTCTAGGTGCCCTCATGATAATCCATTCTTCAGGAATAACAAAACCAGGTTTCAAAATCAAACATTCTTTATCAGTAAAGTGAGTAGTATACTGATTGTCACAAATCTGCGAGATACTAAGCAGATTATTCTCCAGCTCAGTGATGTAGTTAACTCTCTCAAACGTCACAATCCCATTGGATAACGTTCCTTCACCAACAATTCTACCACCTTCATGACCTGCAAATCCCACATAACCACCATTGATATTCTTCACATCATACAGTAATGCAGTTTTTCCTGTCATATGTCGAGATGCGCCACTATCCATGATCCATCTTGAAATGGCTCTTGGAAGATCCTGCACATAACAAACTTCAAATTAACCAACTTTAATAAAGATGCCGATTCATGCTTCGCGATCCAGGAAGCTCCGGCAATTCAAACTGCTTATTCGAACATGGTGTCCACCCAGGCCTCATCAGCCTTAGGTGTAACCTTGACTCTAGCAATTTGAATTTTGAAATTTTCAGCCTTCAAAGGTGGAAAATTTGCATCATAATCAACCGAAATTGATTCTTCAGCCTTTTTCACTTCAGAAGTTGAAATTTTCATTTCAGTTTTTGGTTTCCAAACTTGTTGAGATAATGCAACCTGTTTATAAAACTTGTCGTTTTTAGTTACCACTTTCTTTACAGGTTCATTTTTCACTTTGATGTTATTATTTTTCACACTCTTTTTCTCAACAACGATTGGTGCTTTACCCTTCACATCAACTTTCTTCTGTTGGATCTTCACATTTTCAATCTTAGGCTTGGAGTTAGTGCAATTTCTTGCAATGTGACCAACTTTGTTACATCTAAAACATGTACGAGTATCAACAACTCGACTTGTGCCTTCAGACTGATAATGTGAAGCTCTTTTCTCAAAGAACTCTTTATTTGATTTTGAAAAAAATTCATTTTCCTCATCAGAAAGTGAACTTGAACTGTTCACAAACACCTTCTTTTCAGCAAACCTTTTGCTTTGAAAACTCTTTTTCTGATAACTCTTACCATCCCTATAACCACCCGACCAATTGTTTCGATTGTTATTATAAAAACGTGGTGGCACAACAGGCTTTTTGTAGTAAGCTTTATCTTTCTCAAAATTCATTTGCCTTTTTGTTTGGATCAAACTGTTCACTTCTGACAATTCAACTTCAACTAACTTGAAAACATTTGTCAATTTTTTCACATTAACATTCTCAATGGGAAACTCAGAATCCGAATACAACTTATCAGATCCAGCCATCTTGTACATCACAAGACCCGGTTCATCACTTAAGTTGTTTTTGGACTTTGGTTTCTGAATGTATTTGTCCAAGAAACACCCATCATCTTCAGCTGAATCAGACAACAAAACACTTTCAACTGTGCTCTTAACAATCTCTGTCTGAACACTATCATCAGATGATGTAGAAAAAGTAACATCTATGTTCTCCGGAAGTTTAACTTCTTTTTCTTCCTCAATTTCAACCAACCCAGATTGCTTTTTCGTGTAGTTATCAAGAACAGGTGGTGGAACTTGATGAAACCCCACCCCAGTTCCATCACAATACACATCTTCGCCCGCTTTGTCTTTCCCGATGGGTTTGGGAATAATATGTTGCAAAACAAAGCTTGTGGAGCTGTAACTGTTAAGCTTCAACTGGATTCGCTAGTTTTCGATTACAACCTCTTGAACTTTAAGTTTTAATTTAGCGATTTCATCCAGTTGTTGATTGATTGATTCTTCTTTGACTCTAAGCACTGCTCTTAGATGTTCATTTTCTTTAAAATTTTTACCATTTCGATCATCACAATCTTTCAATGTGCTTTTTAGTTTTTCAAATTTTTCAGAAATCTGACGGTTTTCAAGAATCAACTTTTCATTTTCTTGTTTAATTTTGTCATGATCAATTTTATCATTTTCAATTTGTTTAGTTAATTCTCTTATCCGTTCAGTTGAAGCTTTAACTATTTTGTCACGATCAAGAATCTGATTCTCAACGCTTCTGACCTTAGCTGTTAGATCATCAACTTTCTTCCCGTTGAGATACGTGACTGTGCTACAAAATTTGCACTCTTTGTTGCAATTTTTGCAATCAGCATTTCCATCAATTTTCTTACATGACACATTTGTTGACACATCTGAACTGACCTGGCTTTTTGACTCAGACACGGAGTTAGAGTCTACCTCAAGTGCCTTAGCAGCTAGCACTTTGTCAGCCATTCTTCCAAGATTTTCAGCAGTCAACTCCTGCGTTGTGTCAATAACTCCAGTATCAATCTTCTTTGCAATCTCGATCTCTTCTTTCTCTTTTCTCTCTTTCTCTTCTTTTTCTTTCTTCGCTTCCTCTTTCATTTTCTCGGTTGGAGTTCCCCACCATTTGTGTTGCCAGTACTCATCATCTTCTTTGTATTGCTGGATTATGGCTTCGATATCAAGCGTACTATCATCAATCGCAATATTTCCATACTCATCAAGATAGCACTCTCTATCTGGATCCCATCTATTGGCTCTCCTTGCTTCCAGAAAAATACCAGATATTCTAAGGATTTTGTTTTCAGAAATCATTTTTCTGTATTGATATTTTTGCTCTTCAGTTCGATCGTCTTTCCACGGAATAGGATCGTCATTTCTCGCCATGAATGCGTAACCAACCGCATCTTCTTCCGGTAGAACCTCTTGACTCCAATCATAACCCTCATCATCGTAAATCACTGCAAGAGCTCTAGATTTCTCTCTGTTGTCTTCAACCTGCTTCAATCTAGGCGGCTTAGATTTATTCTGGTGATAAATCGCCTTCTTGTAGTAATCATCATTGAAAGGATTCTCCGACTCATCAGCATAAGCATTTCGGCACTCTCGTTTGAAATGACCCTTCTGCTTACACTTGAAGCATGTCACTTTGGATTTATCGAACCCCAGCTTAGTAGATGCACCACCAATTGTTTTTCTGCCAGTAATTTCCATGAATCTTTGTGCACGACGAACAGCACTTGCCATAGCCCAACGAATATCGATCAGTTCCATTTCCTCCGGATCAATCTGATCGTAATCTTCTTTCGTCAGATTTGTGTTGCCTATCTTCCCAGCTACTAACCCTTCATACGATTCCAACACAGATGCTAGAAAGATCATTTGCTGCTTGGCCGACTCTTCATCAAAATTCTGAGCATTCTTCAAGTCTATTGCGATGTTGCATTGAAAACGATTCTTTGCATCAGAATAACTTCCAGAAGATGAAGATCCACTGTGATAACCACCGTGACTTCCATTGCTTTGAGTATTTTGACTTTCTTTGCCAGCTGTCGACACATTCTCAGCAGAAAACGCAGTTTTTGGAGAAGTTGCTTTTGGCATCATGCTCTTTGGATAATACAAATCCAAATTCTGTTGGTAAGATGAGTGATTGACTTTGTATGTCTTCTTTAACTCCAACTCGTGACTCTCGAGTTTCTCAATCAGCAAATCTAATGTCAACTTTTCTGGTTCTTTGATAGTATTCTTCAGCATCAGCGCATAATATCTCCAATCCATCTCGTCAGGTAACGAATCGAACAATTTGTCGATAAGATCTTCTTCAGGAATGTTGATATCATGTCTTACTAATTCCAGCTTCAGATGACCAAACCTTTCTATCATTTTACACACTGATTCGTTCTTTAAACATCCAAACAGATCAAACTCTTTCCTAAGAAGTTTCTTTTTGTTTTTTATGATTTCAGTACTACCTAAAAATTTCTTTTCTAACTTTTCCCAAAGATCTTTTGCATTTGAATAATCGATCAATGAGATTATGTCTTCCCGGACTGACTGAAATAACAATGCCACACACTTTTGTTCAGCTACAAACGATTCAATCTCCTCGGCTGCTCTTAAAGTTTCACCATGTTTCTTTCCATTGGCATAACCGTTTTTTAGACTTTTCCAGCTAGGAAATGCGAATGCCATCAACCAGTCTTCAAACTTTCTGGACCACCGACTGTATTACTCAATAGCCATTAGTTTTGGAGGTTTATTAAACGTTCCGAAAGCACTTTCCGATTCCCAAGCTTCCTTTTTCTTCTCTTTTGGCGGGTTATCATTCACATTGCTTGACGACGTATCATTGTTTCCGGAATCTCCAGCGAACGCGTACATGTCGCTAAACGGGTTCATGAAAATATCATCCATCTTGAACGTACCTGAAAAATCAGTCAAACACTTAGAAAATTTTTAGGTTTTGAAAAATCAGCAAGTTCAAGCGAAATTCCTTGAAATGAAATGACTTCAAGCGAAAACAGCACTATATAACTGTTCAAGAGAAATCTGATCCAAGCTAAGTTTCAAGCGAAATTCAGCAATACAATTTCGCTTCAATCAGTTCAAGCGAAAACTAAAACCAGCTTTGATTCAAGCGAAATCTACTAACAATTCAGATTCAAGCGAAAACCACAAGATCAGTTTCGCTTCAACTGATTTCAAGCGAAATCCGAAATAACAAGTCCACTATTCAAGCGAAATCCTTAACAACTCAATTTCGCTTGAACTACTCAAGCGAAATAGTCCAAATATCAAGTGAAATTGTCTGTTTTTTCAAGCGAAATCTATCTTAACCTACGAACTCTTTCAAGCGAAAACCTGTTTTAGGTCATTTTTAACATGTTTTAGTCTGAATTTTAGTCCGAATCTTTGTAGGCTTTGTTAAAACTCTGTTTTACACGATATACTCGAAAATCAGACCATTTCGACCGTTGGAACTTGTTCAGATCTGAAAAATATAAAAAGAAATGAGTAGAAAGAAGAGAATCCGCTGCTATGGTATGAACTCCTCGTCCTGAGCTCTGATACCACTTGTTGGACCGTTCTACGACCTTAAACCGTCAGTTAAGGTAGTTCATCTTTGCGTACGAAGGCGGAATCAACGTAAACAAAGTCATAACAGCTATTATCCTTTTAATCCTTCTTTACTGATTGATATTCGTGCTTATACAACGTTTTCTGATACAAATCCGGCAGCACTTCGTGTTTCACACAATGACCATCTCTACCAAATGAACAGCACAACAACCTATTTATAGACCTGAGATTTCGCTTGAGATAGCTTGAAGCGAAATCATATGTTGTTGATTTCGCTTGAACTGATTTCAAGCGAAATCTTCAAGTTAATCCACTACAAACCCTAATTAAACCCTATTGTGTGATCATTCAAACAATTCTAGACACAAGACTTGATTATGACGTAATCAGCAGACATTTAGTGCACCAACATCATCCAACCATGTCATGCAGTCAATCGCTCCTTTCTCCCCAGTAAAGTCTCTGGGTTTGCATGAGACGAAGTATTTATATGTATAGGACTTACCTCGCGGTTCCTGTTTAAGCTAGATCCTCTTTGACGGGACACTTTGCTGGTTCGAGGAGTGATGATCGTCATCATCCTTCTTTGGCTTATCTAGCTTAGAGGGTGGCTTACTATGAGCCTCAGAATGTGTTTTTGGCTTAGAATTGGGTGCTGATTGGGTCCTGCTTCGAGTACTACTCGATTCACTATATTGCCTCTCTATGGCTTTAGTGACAGCATTGTCAATTAGTGCTTGGAGTTCTGCACCAGTTATATTGATCCTGGTGACGTCATGATTTTCCTTTGGCCGACTGTTGACCTCTGCAGAATCGGCCAAGTAGTTGGATTGCTACATAAAATGATGACAATAATTCATTTAGGGAATTATAATAGGTTTGTCATCTTGGTAATTTATTAACCATGGTAATTAAAGAACCATATTGGTTAATTTGTCAAGAAATTCCATTTGGGACCTTTCATTAATAACCCTTAGCTCTAAAATAAATTATAATAATGGTACAATAGACCTAGTCACAGGGACAATTCTAAGTTTTAGGTCAAGATCTTATAGGATCTATTTATTAAGGTTTAAACCAAGGTTCATTACCTTTCTTGACAGGGAGTTTATAGGCTACGACTGTCTTTTGTCTTATATAACAATTATAGCCCGTAGGCATTACATCACAATCGGATGTTTAGTTAATAATAATTAATTGGGATAATCTAACGTAAAGGCGGCATGTGTGATTTTGCGGATCACATTAGCCAAGAATGTTAACATGTTTGCAGATGTTAACAGAGATTTGAATCTTTTAAAACAGGTTTTACCATTTTGGCTAGGTCTTATGATGACACACAAGCTAGGTTTTACCTTTTAAGATTCTTTTTAACATTTAACGCAGAACAAAAATTTAAATTGAGATGTTGATATGGATCTGAATCTAATTGTGGAAACTACCGTCTTGGCCCTGTCTTAAGGTGACACATGGCTAGGTCTTGTCCTTTTAGATTTTATCATTTTAATATAATGATAGATCTTGTATAATTAATGTTATTATTTATTTTATATTTTTGTTCATGCATATAACTAAAAATAGAAATTAAATCTAACCATTTCACCACATGAATTAAAATACTAGTCTGCCCTGAACGGGACTTCAAACTAAACTAACATGCCCACGCAGGGGCTTAACCAAACAAACATACCCACGCAGGGGTCAAAAATAAAAGACTTGCCCACGCAGGGGCTTAACTAACAAATCATACCCTCGCAAGGGTTTAAAACAGAAAGACAAGGGGCTCAACTGAAAACAAAGAAATACAACCAACAATTTGAAGGATTCAATGGTCCTTCTTGCTTTTCCCCTTTATCAAACTTGCCAATCCCTTGAGGAAACCATGTCGTTCCCTTCGATCTCTGTGAACTTGATGTTCAACCTGGTCCAGTCTTTGAAGAATTTCCTCCCTTTCTGGTGGGGAAAACTGTGGTACTTGCGGCTGCGGCTGATATGGAGGTCGAAGAGACGGCTACTATTGGTACCCATAACTTGGGGAACCGGCTCCCCAAGGAGCTCCGTAAGGCCCATCGGGGTTAGCAGCATTGTAGTTCCACGCCGTTAGGTATGGGTCGATCTCCGCATAGTTGAAACTGTTGTGAGCCGGCTGCTTGAAGGGATTATATGTTGCTGGGCCAGTGTACATGGGAATTGGGTTGTCAAAGCCCAATGGTGGTGGCATGGCATGCGTAGAGTTCACTTCCGGGTTAGGGTTTGAAGGTCCCCCAAACTGCTGGTCTCCTCGGTGCGGCGGATAGTGGCTGCTACTCGATGGTTGGGGTGTGCTGATATGTACCCCTCTACCTTGCACGGACATCCGTGCGTTTGTTCTCCTTCGCCTTGGCGGCTCAGGAGGTTGCTGCTGAGGCGGTGGTGGTGGCGGGGTAACTGCCACAAAACGAGAGTCCCTGGAAGGATCCGATTGCTGTTGTTGTTGTTGCTGTTGTTGCTGATAAGGTGATGAATGGTAAGAGGGTGTGAAATACCACTCATACTGGTTCATCCTCGCTTGAAAGCTGTCTGGACCACGGTAAGGTGATCCGTGAAAAGACGATCCATCAGAGATTTCAATAGGGTGTGTGGGGGTACCGCTCGGTGGTTCAGTAGGGTCGGTATCCTCATCCATGTCCATGGCGTGATCTCCTAGAAAGTGGTCTTCAGGCCCCAACGGGTTAACACCCACCGGTTCCTCTAGGTAGTTTGCCGGGTTGAACCGGCTTCGAAAGAGATGGGACAGGTTATCAAAGGAATGGCGTGAGTTGGACCGTTGAAGAGGGATAAACGAAGGCTGTGCGTTTTCAGGTTCGTTCTCGGAGTGGGGTCCAAAGGAATGTAGGTAAGAGAGTGACGAAGCTAACGAGACAGACCGCCTCGCTGGCTGCAGGTGTGATCTCCAGTCTCCCTGTGGACTGGTGCTAATAGCAACGGGTGAAGTTCGCCTTTGAGAAGGCCCTGCCTCCTTGTCGTGGGTTCCTACCGGTGCCTTTCCTTTTCCTCTTCCCCTGAAAAATCTTGGCGGCATACTTTAGATCTGTCAACATAATCAATATAACAACAAAGAAGATATATATAAGATAAGGTTAGAAATGAAGACCAATTGGGATTAATCCTAAGTTCTTTGTCTAGACTGGAAAATTTAGGAATGTGCAATTGTGTAACTGAGATTAAACACAAAAGGCTAGTGTTTAATTCACTCAGCGTTGACTCTGATACCAACCTGTCACAGCCCGATATTTCCACATATTACCGGTGGGCCCGGTGAGGAGTATCGTCACGTAGTTGATATCATCATAGTCAAACAACACAATATATAAATGCACAGCGGAAGCAAAGATAGATTTATTTCAACTTTAATAAATTGTAATATTAAATATCACGAAATAGTTGAAACAGATCCACAGGCGGATCAAAATAAAAAGGAGATATTGTTCAACAGTTTTATTGACATCCAAGCTTGTGAGACTTATTGTGGACGCTAGGAGAAGGCCAGCCTAGTTCGAGTAGTACCTGCACTTAACCTTTTGGGAAAATACGTCAGTTTACACTGGTAAATACAATTTAACTGACTCATTTTAAAAAGGTTTGAAAATTTATTTGAATGCACGAGGCACAAAACATTTTATAACTTGGGATAATTATTTGAATATAATCTCGTAAAAGAATTACATGTTTCTTATGCGTTCAGTAGCCCGATCCGTAAACCGGGTTAAAGATTAATAGACACACCACATTATTTGGTTAGGCACTGACGGGTGTACGCCTACACCCCGTGCTTAGATCGTGGCCATCTCGTAAGATGATGCCAAGGATATCCGGGACATGGTCATTAACCCCCCAAAGGCTTTAAGCAAACAAAACATTTCCAAACGGAGCATATCAATGATTTAACCTCTATTCGATTAAAGATTCAATGCCCGACCAAGCGGTATTTTATATACCATACCCCAAGCCCGTATAGGGAAAATAAGTTAAAAGTATTTACCTTTGTAAGTACAATTCACAAATGGCAAATGTGGGTAGCTTTTACTGGGTCTCCTATTCTGGAACAAAGGTTTATAATAACCTATTAGATTTCTAACGGGTCTTTATTTAAGCTTAAGCTTAGACCGGTTAGTTTTAAAGGAAGATACGGTTCAAACGCACGATTAAGCGAAGACTGGAATGGAATGTGATTTAGACCCGACAATTTTGAAGACTTGTTTAATATGGGTAAACTAAACACATTCTGGATTTTGAGACAAAAATGATAAGGTTTGACCCATTTCGGTCAATTTATGCAAACTAGTTACATAAACCGAACCGAACGCGAAAAGGGCGTAACGGGTAACCAAAAGAGTCATATACAAGTTTCCTAAGTTAATATGCCTTAAATATGTTGAGACATCAGTAAGATATCTCCTATTATGCCCGAAATGGATTTAAACTCAAACTATGCCTCGTAAGGGCATTTTGGTCATTTAAAAGGGTATAAAAGAGTTGAATTAATAGTCTGAGTTACAGGTCTGATTTATTTAGTAAATATACTCAATTTACTAAGTTATAACAGTAAGGTACTAGATATATGTGAAATTTATCATTTAAAACCAAACTATGCACCTTAGGGGCATTTTGGTAATTTCACATAGGCTTAAAAGGCCAAAACTGGAAATCTGAGTTTAAAACTTTTGCTTACTGTTAAAATATAAAAATTTACTAAAAATATTAGTAGGCATCAAACCTTATATGTTTAAAATAGTTTTAATATATACTATGCGTCAAAAACGCCTAAAAAGGCGATTTTGAGCTATTTCCGGGTTTTTAAAGGAAAGCTGAAAATTTTAATATTCCAGAAGGCTCAAAATATTTTATTTATCATAAAAAAATCAGTACCAAAAGGTTTGGTATCAAAATTATTTGTAAAACTCATTTTATAGCCCAAAAGGGCAAAACCGACAATTACCGAATCAAGCTTAGAGACCTATGTTATGCTCAGCCAAAAATTAAATAAAAATCTTCAAAAATCTTAAAATATTATTTTATATCAGTGGGTAAAAAGTTTGGTATTAAAAATCGGGTTTAGATAGGCTATATGCTAATTACGCCGTTTATTTAATAAAAGCTTTATAATTACGCTAATGAGCATAACTCTTAATCTAGGCCTCAAACTGATGTCAAATTTTAGGTGCAAGTTTATAAATCAGTAACTAAGGTTTCTACTCTTATAATTTTCCAAAAATCATGTTTTATAATCAAAAGGGCATAATAGTCAACATTTAAGCACTTAACGGAAACATGCATATGAATCGGATAACTAATGAACCAAGTTGTACAATCTCAGAGAGTTATACTTATATGAAACCTGGTCCAAATAAAGCTCTAAGGCAATACTAAAACATGCTTAAATGGGTCAGAACTGAAAGTCAAAGCGAAAGTCAAATTATGCGACTTTCGGTTCCGATCCGAGTCTAAACTGAAAATTGTCGGGTTGAACATGTTTAGACATGTTCTTACATTAATTACCAAGTTATATTGATCAAACAGGATGCATGTCTCCTACATTGCTAATTATGCATTAATTTGAAAATAAGCATTCTGTTGACTTTTTAATAACAAGTTTGACCCGACAATTGACCTAGTTAGAGTGGGAATCAGAGAGTACTCTTTTAAGGGTTTATTACCCACATAAATACCTACTTATAGGTACTTTTAATTCGAGATTTGACTGAACAAATTTTAATTAATCTCGAAGTCAAACTTTAATTACGACGGTTTGACTTTTAGCTAATTAACTAAGCTAAACTGAATTAGGAAGGGTTTAGGACACTTACAAAGGTCCTAAGTATGATTAGGAATCACTAGGAAGCTTGTTGCTGATCAGGGGAGCTCCAGAACTTGAAGTTGTGAATGTTGCAAGTGAGTGAACAAAGTTGCAACCAAAGTGGGTTCTTATATATGTATTTTGATCTCATAAGATGATGCCAAAGAGGTCTATGAGTGTTTCCAGATCAAGACAAGTGCCCCCTATGCATGAAATACCATTGGGGCAGCCCCTGGTATGCAAAACAAACGTTTAAAGTCGGTTACAAGGCTGCAACTGGCAGCTGTGCGCATATTCTGCGCTGGCGACTTTTTCGCGGGCCGCAAAGGGTCCCACGCGGGGCGCCTAAAACTGGCGCAACAGGCCAAACAAGTTTAAGAAATTACATTTCAGTCCCTGGTCCTTCTATACGTGGTTTTAAGTGTTTTTCTTGCACTTTTGGCCCTCTACTTGATTTTTAAGGACCTTAAGACTTTTACAAACTTGGTTAACTCCTTGGTTAACTTTGTGCTTACCCGAAAAGTCACAAATTTAAACGATGATGCTTTTAACCCCTCGTACACGAATATTGTCATAACTTTCCCATACGATATCGAAACTTGGTGAAATTTTTACCACATACTCTAGTGAGTATAATTTATCGTTACAAAGCTTCGGGTTTGCTAAAAGGTCACTCAGAGGTATACTTTAAACATGTTGACACATTTAACCCCTGTAGTTTGTAATTCCTCACTTTCTTTCACGATTAGGTTCGTATGATCCATGATTTATTCGTTTAAGGATATAAACATCATGTAGGGCTATTGTAGAGTATATTTATCCATTGTTGACATTTTAAACCCTTGTATTCACATACTTTTCTTGTTTGTCAACTTTAGTCCCTCTAGAGTATTCTTTCACATGTTCAAAGCTTATGACACGTGTCAATACATTATTGGACATGAAATTACGAGGTGTTACAATTACCAGCTGTCATGGGACCCCTTAGGATCACCCCAGGTGTCCTAGTAGTTTATAAAATCCGTCCAATAGTCCCTTGTTTCGAAACAAGTAAGCTTAAGTCGGTTTAACAGCTGAAACATACATCTGTCCAAATTTTCTGCCCAGCGATAAGCTTACGGACCGTAAGCTAATATGCTTGCGGTCCGTATCCAGTACTTACATACCGTAAGACCATGTGGTTGCGGTCCGTAACCGAAACTGAAACGCATCGCCCGGTTACCTCCTTGCGGACCGTAAGCCTTGGGCCATACGGTCCGTAACCGTTGACCAGAAGACAAAAATTTTAGAACTTTCATACACTTGACCATGCTCTTCTATAACCGAATCTTTAATCGATAAAGTAGCATAATAGTCCATATGGCCAGTCCTGTCCTATTCAAATTACTATGCCATGCACATATGTCTCCTTGTAGTTTATAAAAGTTGGTCATACATGAAGATTCGTCGATATTTCTTATGAATTTCAAATTCTTGAATGAATGCATGAACTATCATCAAGTAGCCGAAGTTTATGAATTCTCCAACAACTACTCATAAGAGTGTAAAATTTTGTAAAGCTTTTGGGAATGTTTACAAGGTCACTCAGAGGTAGGATTAACATGTTGACACGTCTAATCCCTGTAGCTTTATTATCCTTTGATTAAGAATTTATCATTCACGTAGTGTCATTCAGAGGCTCAAGTTTGGCATGTTGACACTTTGAGTCCTTCAAACTAAATTTTCCACATGTTAGGACACATGTTTATACATAATTGGACACGTTTTTAAGTGGTGTTACAAGAATGTACATCATCTAATTCACCAAGTAACCAAGTGTGCTCAAACTAGACGAGTGCATTCCAATCATGGTTGTAAAAGTCCCGACTAGGCTCCAAGTACTCCCTGAGTACTCGCTACAAGGTAGGCTGTCGAGGCTCGAGTGTTGTTTGCCTAGGCCAATTACTCCCCGGGTAATCTCCGCCTAGGCCGACTACTTCCCGAGTAATCCTGAGAACTCTCAAATCAGACTAGGGAGCGCCTAATGACTTTTGCAACCATGATTCCAATCATGGCAAATGTTTGGAGACTTGGTGTAGTTTGGACATTTTGTTACTAGAAAGTTTACTTCATGACTTAGGTTAAAAAATGGATTAACTAACTAAGTGAGGAAGTGGAATCATAGTTGGAAAGCCAAGGCTCCATTGTTCACACTTTACCAAAACCACAAGCTTCACAACATTGAAGGTTGTGGGGCTTGGAAGGTTTTAACACTTGTAGGACACTTAGGAACCTTTATGGCAGAAAGTTTTGATGTTTTTGAACCTCTAACCTTATAGAAATTTTCCATAACACAAGTCCCTCAACATTAGTTTAGTTATGAACAAGGTTTGGTGCAAGATTCCATAAGATGAACAATGAAAATTGGAAGTTTGTAAAAGTCTTATGAAAACAGAATTTATAACCCACTTTGGACTTCAAATATGGAGTTGTACCACCTTGTTACACCTTGGTGAACATTGGGTAACAACCTTTTATGTTGTCCAAGGTTTTTGAAGCAAGAAAATATAAGAAAAAGTAGAAGTGAGTTAGAACTTACTTTGAACACTAGAGAGTATTACGCCCAAAACAGAATTTTTCTTGAGAGGATTTGAGTGTTTGAGGAAGATTTGAGAGGTTGTAAAGTGTTAGGAGAGTAAGGAGGAGACTTATTTATAAGTGGGAGAAGTGGGTTAGGTTAAATTAAATATTTAAGGTGGTTAGAGGTTGAATAACAGGGCGGAAACATTAAAACCTGTAGTTGGGTAACAAACGTGCATCATCATGCAGATCATGCGCATAGTAATGCGTATCACAGCTCGCATGGTCATGCGGATCAAATGTATGGTCATGCGGATCACAGCTTTCATGGTCATGCAATGTCAAGTGCATGACCATGCAAATGTGCATAATTTCAAGGAACTTTCAGAAATTTGCAGTTTGACCCCTAGAGTTTGATAATTCCGTTATTTTGTGCTAAAAACTCATAATTAAGCATGTTTTAGGTATTTAAGGTATATGTAAGTATAAAACACGTATGATCACACTCAAAGTAAATATAAACTTAACGTATGGTTCGGTTTTGCCTAAAAACGTGTATTGGTGATTGATTGCATAATGTACAAGTATGAGTTTAACATGATTGATATAAAATATGTTTTTTTCCATCATGTTCAGTTGTCTTGGATTACAAGTATTGAAATGAAGTATGAACACAAGTTTCTATAAATAGAAAGTACGAAAATATGAAACATTACACTAGAAGCTGTTTGCGAACAAATACCCGCTGCTTCTGATCTAATCCTAAAGCCAGAGCTACAGATCAAAAGCCACAGTTATCATCCGGTTGGACATCTTCTATATGTTAAATGTATCTATTAGGAACGGAGGCTCTCATGATTGTGTTTGTTTGTATGTTTGAAACGATTTGTAAATATGAAAACATGTAAAGTGCAGCGGAAATGAAAACAAACTTTGTAAACACAATCAAATGGAGAAAATAGTTTGATAAACAATTGCTTCTCATAGAGTCAAAAGATTTACAAATCAAAGCAAAAGATTACAGATATGCTTACAAACTAAACTCCCCCTCAGCCTGATGCCCCAAGGTTGGTTGCACACAAGATGAAAGGATTAGACATGAGGAGAAGAACTCGCTCAGTCAATCAAATGTAACAGTACAGGGTACTGTTACATTTATAGGCAATCCAAACCACTGAGGTATCTCAGCTGACGTCACCATGAAAGCGACGTCTAACAGCCTAACAACCTGTATCTACTGTCCTTATACAAACACTGCTAACCTAACCACTGACTATACATAAAACAGATATTTCACTAAACAGCTGCTTTCTCTTTATGTCAGTGCTTTCCTCAAGGTTGATCAGTCCTTGACTGGGCAGTGCTTTATCATCAGTAGATAGGACCAGCAGTGTTGGATACTTCAGGGTTTTCATCAGCAGTTGAAAGGACAGCAGCAGTTGAATATGAACAGCAGATAGAGACCATCAGTTGTTATAAATCACTTTCAAGGGGAGAGCAAAGTGTAAACTGCTGCTTATTGTGAATCCTCTGTTGTGACCTGGTTTTGGCTTTACATTATCTGTTCCTCTGGTAGGGTTCAATCCCAACAATCTCCCCCTGGAACAGATAATGCCAAAAACCCTTCATTATTCAGGACCTTTATTACTCATCAAGAGTGCCTTAGCTTGATCTTTGAATTCAGCTTCAAATTCCTGTGCACTCTGGTCATCCTCATCCCTACACAGTGTAAGTTCAAGGAGATCCTGCAAATCTTGAACACTAAGGCCTAGTGCTTCTTTCCTTGATATGTACTTCACTTCGCCATTGGCTCTGACCAGGGTCAATACGTGAGTCTTTTGATCAGACATCCACTTTAGTATTTTTAAGCCAAGTGGGTTTCTTGGGAGAGACTTATTTGAAGATGAGTTGAGGGATGATGGCCTTGAAAACACCTGCAGACTTTCAGACATTCTTTTGAAAGCTTCTTCAGTGACTTTGTCTGCTGCAGCTATATCTTCTGCAGTTCCTTGTTCAATAAGTTCTTGTCTTTCAGCTTCTGTCTTGTCTTTAGCAGTGTTTGGAGACGCAGGTTTGTTTAATGCCTTAAAAAGGCTTTGAAGCTTTGTTGAAGTTTCTTCTTTTAGACCCATTTTCGTGATGGTATCTTTGAAGTATTCTGCTTCCTTTTCTATTACCTCTTCTTCAGTCAGCTGTTCTCCCTCTTCTTGATTTGTTACAAAAGTAGACCGGAACAGTGTGTCAAGGTTTCCTATCTTCTGTTCAAGCTTCATCATTTGTTCTTGCTTCTTAGAAGTGCCTGAAACAGTTATCTTTCTTTTCTTCAGCCTTTCGTAGGCTTCATCAGTCTGCTGTTTTGACCATTTTGATATGGCTTCAGCAGTATCCATTTTTGCATCCACCAGCTCCTTTTTCTTTCTTTTATACTCAGCAGTGAAGTCAATAATGAGCTTTTTGAATTTGTTGCAGTTTGGAGCATTTTTCTTCTTTGCAGGATCATTCTTAATTCTGTCAATCCTCTCAGCCTCATGCTTTAGAGCGATTATTGGCCATTCTTCAAACTGTTTTTCTTCAGCCGGATAGAATTTTTCTTTCATAATGTAGGCAAGATATTGTTTTCTTAGCTCTTTGCGTTGTTCAGCCTTTTCTTTGATTAGTTCCTGTGCGAATTCTTCCATCTGCTTTACCTTTTCAAGGAAGAAATCCAGTCTTTTAGCAATGCCTTCTTCGCTTAGACGTTCACGTTCACTTTCAAATTTAGCTCTTGCTTTAGCCTGCCTTGCCTTGAGTTTGAGGTAATCATCCATATCCTCTGGTGGCATGTAGCCTATGAGTGAGGAGAATCTCCTTTTTGAAGGATCTTCTTCTGTATAGAATTGCCTCATCTCATTTTTGATAGCTTCAAGTTCAAGTGGATGTTGTGCAGCATTAGGATCATGTGTACTCTCATCGGCAGGTATTGGCTTTCTTTTTCTGTTGAAGAGCTTTGGCTGTGAAGTATGAGAGGTGAGAGCAGTGGTGGATGACTGACTAACAGCTGTTGAGACAACTGGTGTCTTAACATCTGCTGGTATTACAACTGCTGATATATCAGCAGTCGTCTTTTGCTTTTGAGCAGGGGATGGAAGTGGTGAAGTAGTTTTTGATGGTGGTGATGGTGGTGGTGAATCATCATCTGATATTAGATTCCTTCTCCTTTTTAATGAAGAAGGAGCAGATGATGTTTTGGGTGGATCAGTGGTGGTAGATTGGATAGCAGTGGTTTGTGACAGTGATTGACTGACAGTGGTTGAAACAACTGGTGTTTCAATCACTGTTGTCATTACAACAGATGTTGTAACATCTGTTGTCTTCTGTTTTATGACAGGAGGCAGTGGTGATGGTATGATTGTAGATGATGATGGTGGAGCAGTAGTTGTGGTGGTGTGTGGTAGAGTGGTGTGTGTTGATGATGGTGGAGCAGTAGTTGTGGTGGTGTGTGGTAGAGTGGTGTGTGTTGATGACATGGCAGCTGTTTGGCTACTGACAGCAGTTTTTGTAACTACTGCTGTATCAGCTATTTGGCTAACAGGTTTTGTAACTACTGCTGTATCAGCTGTTTGGCTAACAGGTTTTGATGACATGGCAGCTGTTTGACTAACAGGTTTTGAGACCTGCTTTTCTTTTTCTTTTACTTTTTCAGGCTCAATATGAAGGCCATGTTCTATTCCCATCCTATTCATTTTTCCCAACAGCTTGTTATTCTCCCCCTTTTTGGCATTATCTGAAGGGGGGTTTACAAGAAATGGTATGGAAGAAGGAACTTTGCCAGAGGCACTTTGAATGCTAGCCTTTATAGCCTTGATATCTGCTTGAGTGTCTTTAAATCTTGATTCAACCATGTTGGTCAGCATTTGTACTTGAATAGCATGCTTTTTGTCAGCCATAAGTTGTTGTGCTTCAAGCATGGGTTGAAAAGTATTCCAAAGCTCATTTGCAGCAAATGCATGTTGTGCAGGTGCTTGAGCAGGAACAACAGTGGCTTGTGCTTTCTGAGCTTTTAAAATCTCTTGCACCATCTCTTTTATTTCAGCAACTGATTCTTCAAGTTTGTCAACTCTGCCCGTCAATTCCTGATATCTTGAATCATCACCTACTTTAGTAGGATCATCTGAATCCCCACCAGCAATGGTTATATCAATGTGTGTCTTAGGAACAGAGTCCAAAAAATCACCCATTGATGCCCCTTGTTCTTGGTACTGGGGACTTCTTTCTTCAGCACTTGATAAACCTTTGATGTTACTAGTGGTCAAAATAGGCTCACTAGTGGTTAACATTGGTGCTATTGAAGAAATTGCCTTCAAGGGAGTCTGATTTATGAAACAACTGGCCAACTGGAGACCTGTTGATCCACCAGTTGTAGTTGCTGCTCCACTTGAACTACCACCGAGAGTTACTTGTAACTCAGGGGGTGTAACCTCCTCAATTGTTGCTGGGATAGCAGGAGTAGTAGCATCAGACCCAGTCACCTGTGGGGGTATACTCTCAGTGACAGGTGATAGAGAGGAACTGGTATGTGTCTGAGCTACAGCAGCTGCATGCAACAAAGGTAGCATGGATTGTGGCATTATTATTGGTGAGGGTATGGGAGTTGAAAGAGACATGTCCTTGGGATCAGGACTGAGGAAGATGGATCCAAGTGGATTCAGAGCTTCATATTGTGGTGTCCCTGTGCTTACAACCTGATCCTTTTGTGAGGATGCAGGAGGAGTTTTAGGCTTGGGTTGAGATCTTTCTTCCAACTGCTGTGAGGAAGTAGCAGCAGTGGTTTGTGGTGACTTTTGTGTTGTCACAGGCATTTCCTCTGGGATCTCATCTTCCAGAGTTGCCTTTGTTTTGGGTATGGTGGGTTTTCTGGATGTTTTTCTTTTGGTCTTTTTGGTGATGTCAGGTGTGGGTTTCAAAGCAGTGGTTGTGCTGCTATGATCACCTGGAGCAGTGGGCTCAGCAGCTGATACCTGAGGAGCAGTTGTAACCGCTAAAATCTGCTCAGGTACCCCTGCTTTTGTTTTTATTGGTGCCATCAAACTTGAAAATGTTTCTTTTGTTAAGCTTTTTATTTGACAATGAACACCTTGTTTTGGCAAATTTTCATTTTCCTTTACAAATTTTTGTTTGAAGTAATAACTCAAAAATCTTGGAAAAAGTAAAAATGCTTTGTTGTCAACATTTTTCACTAAGTCATTGAAGATTTCCTGGGAATAGTTGTAATCTTTGTTATTCAAAATGGCATACCCCAGGCATTGAATCTTCAATGGTATTTCATTAAATGATGTTGTTTTATTTGAAACACACATCAAAAGTGTGTGAAATAAAAATCTTGGAGCAGACGGAAAATAACCTTTTTGTAAGGTATCAACCTTTGATTGTTCTGCATATCCCCTTTTTACGAAATCAGTTTTCATCTCAGCTTTCTCAAAAGAGAGTTTACCTTCCTGATCGTTGAGATTAAAGACTTCGGAGATCGACTGTGGGGTTATTTGAACTGCTTTACCCTGTATTGAGGAGTTAATGGCTATGACTTTTCCGTCTTGTTTTTCAAGCGACGCCTTTTTCCAAAACTCTCTCTGGGTTTGCAGATAGATGGGAGCATTTGCTGTTAACAAAGTTTTGTACTTTGATGCAGATAATGTATCAATGATGGTGTCAAAGGTGTGATTATCAGTAGGTTTTGTGAGTAAACCCAGATAGTTGTGAGATTGTTTGAATGGTATTTCGATGGGTTCTTCGGCCGTTTGAGCGACCTCTTTGGAAGGTGATGGTGATTTAGGTTTTGATTTTGATTTTGACTTTGATTTTGTCATTTTTGCAGAGAAGAACGAAGGAGGATTTTGGAGATTTTGAGAAGAAGGGTTAGAAACTGCTATGAGAAGAGAATTTTGGAATTCAATTCGACAGTGTAAAACCCTGTTTGGGGTTTAGGGCAGGGTTTTATTTAAAAAATGATCGCTGATGTGGCAGCGGTTATTAAGATCTGAGGGCTAAAAACTGACCACGTGTCAAACTCTAATGAGACGGATGAAGTATGGAGAACAGTTGTTTTAAGAGCCACTGACGTATCAAGCATCAGTGGTTACAACGGTAAAAATTATGGGCAGTGGATGATTTTTACTATCAGTGGATAGCATATCAGTGGATAAGACACTGATTTTGAGCATCAGTGCTTTTCAAGAAAATGAGGGATCAGTGGTTTACTTTCAGCAGTGGACAGTGTTTAGAGATCAGACGTTGGAACAAAACAGTGGTTAGGGTAAATGGTACAAATCTGAAGGACAGGTGTTTCAGCAACAGTTTTGAGAATTTTCATTCAAGGTTTTGCCACATGTCAATTTTGATAGACAGTGGTTTAGTACCCTAGATGATGAAAACTTTTTGCTAAGGCAACTCATTTTCGTTTAATATTCAATTAACACATGAGTACCCTAGTAATTTAAGCACAGTTTGCAATCAACCTTTGATAAAAATTTAGGAGCAAACCTGAGTATGACATGATCTTAATAAATATACCATTTCCTTTTGACCCATTTATGAGGACAACAATACCACCAAAAATAAGGTATTACATCCTGTCAGGAGCTGAAACTATTGCCAACAAAAACAAGCAAAAGTTTCAAATATATCCAAAAAAAATGAATGATATATCCTGGTTATTCGAGAAAGTCCTTTGAAAAAAAATGGTTAAAGGATTTTCTGAGAATAGTATCAAAAAGGATCTGGTAAATTTTCAATAGAAAACATAATCATAACATTCTCAAGTTTTATGAAGATGGTCAGTGGTTTGACATCAGTGGTAGAATATTTTGACAAAATTTTGACCACTGTTTGGTACCATTTTCTTTGTCAGTTGATTGCAAACCTGAGGACACATGGATAAATTTTTGAACATTTGTCTAGTCCTCTTTGGAGTTCATTCACTGGAATCAAAAACCTTTTTCTGAACAAATGAATGCACATAGTTGCTTAATGACCATTATTACCCTAAACTTTGACTCATAAGTGTTTTATGTTTATACTCTTTTCTATTGACATCAAAAGTTTTGAGACAAACACACTTCTGAGTTTTTGTGAATTTTCTTAATGTATTTTAACATAGTTGATTTTGTCCTTTTGAGGAACTCAACCTGTTTTCAACACATAAGATCTGAATGACTAAAGTTTCAATTTCCTCTTTATAGAAAAACAAAACACTAATGTTTTATGAATCATAGGTTTTGTTAATCTGAGGTTCATACTTTAGTATTTAATGACAACATCACAAATATCAAAACAACAGTTGAAATCAATATTGAAAAATATAGAACAATCCCATAATTTAACAGATATGTTTACAGATCTAAACACTATGAGTGACTTCTGCATGATATCACTTGTTGTGTGAAATTTGTGTGTCATATGACATCTTGGTTGATTTACAGAGTTTTTGATTAACCACTTTGAACATGATTTACTCGATACTCTGTTTTTCAACTAACTACAACCAACCTTAGTATCAACGAATTTTGAGCCGAACTGTTATGTCAATTTGACTGTTAAATCGAAATTGACTGTCCAGGCTCTGATACCAATTGTTAGGAACGGAGGCTCTCATGATTGTGTTTGTTTGTATGTTTGAAATGATTTGTAAATATGAAAACATGTAAAGTGCAGCGGAAATGAAAACAAACTTTGTAAACACAATCAAATGGAGAAAATAGTTTGATAAACAATTGCTTCTCATAGAGTCAAAAGATTTACAAATCAAAGCAAAAGATTACAGATATGCTTACAAACTAAACTCCCCCTCAGCCTGATGCCCCAAGGTTGGTTGCACACAAGATGAAAGGATTGACTGAGCGAGTTCTTCTCCTCATGTCTAATCCTTTCATCTTGTGTGCAACCAACCTTGGGGCATCAGGCTGAGGGGGAGTTTAGTTTGTAAGCATATCTGTAATCTTTTGCTTTGATTTGTAAATCTTTTGACTCTATGAGAAGCAATTGTTTATCAAACTATTTTCTCCATTTGATTGTGTTTACAAAGTTTGTTTTCATTTCCGTTGCACTTTACATGTTTTCATATTTACAAATCGTTTCAAACATACAAACAAACACAATCATGAGAGCCTCCGTTCCTAATAGATACATTTAACATATAGAAGATGTCCAACCGGATGATAACTGTGGCTTTTGATCTGTAGCTCTGGCTTTAGGATTAGATCAGAAGCAGCGGGTATTTGTTCGCAAACAGCTTCTAGTGTAATGTTTCATATTTTCGTACTTTCTATTTATAGAAACTTGTGTTCATACTTCATTTCAATACTTGTAATCCAAGACAACTGAACATGATGGAAAAAAACATATTTTATATCAATCATGTTAAACTCATACTTGTACATTATGCAATCAATCACCAATACACGTTTTTAGGCAAAACCGAACCATACGTTAAGTTTATATTTACTTTGAGTGTGATCATACGTGTTTTATACTTACATATACCTTAAATACCTAAAACATGCTTAATTATGAGTTTTTAGCACAAAATAACGGAATTATCAAACTCTAGGGGTCAAACTGCAAATTTCTGAAAGTTCCTTGAAATTATGCACATTTGCATGGTCATGCACTTGACATTGCATGACCATGAAAGCTGTGATCCGCATGACCATACATTTGATCCGCATGACCATGCGAGCTGTGATACGCATTACTATGCGCATGATCTGCATGATGATGCACGTTTGTTACCCAACTACAGGTTTTAATGTTTCCGCCCTGTTATTCAACCTCTAACCACCTTAAATATTTAATTTAACCTAACCCACTTCTCCCACTTATAAATAAGTCTCCTCCTTACTCTCCTAACACTTTACAACCTCTCAAATCTTCCTCAAACACTCAAATCCTCTCAAGAAAAATTCTGTTTTGGGCGTAATACTCTCTAGTGTTCAAAGTAAGTTCTAACTCACTTCTACTTTTTCTTATATTTTCTTGCTTCAAAAACCTTGGACAACATAAAAGGTTGTTACCCAATGTTCACCAAGGTGTAACAAGGTGGTACAACTCCATATTTGAAGTCCAAAGTGGGTTATAAATTCTGTTTTCATAAGACTTTTACAAACTTCCAATTTTCATTGTTCATCTTATGGAAACCTGTATTTCCATACTTTTCCAACCAACAAGCACATGGAAACCTACAACTCGTAAAAAGTTGGCAGCCACAAGATGCATTTGTCGATCGTCACATAGATTATTTGGATTTTTCGCTGACCAACAACTCCAGAGCTTTATGCAAAACATTAGCACGTAGGTAATCAATCAATGGCAGTTTGTGGTGCCCCACCTCTTGGCTAGGCTGGTTTTACAAAGTTTGTCGTATTACGCTCTCCTATGTGTCAACAATTCTATCTACAAACCACACAAGTCTATTCGGCCTGTCGTTAGCCCCATTAAGGTATCGTCTCAAGTTAGCATAGGGGCTCTCAACTTTTTTGGTTGCGTGCTGATCAAATTTGCGGTTTTTGTTCGTCTAGGATGCAACAAATCTTTATTTATAATCTTTCACCCAAACAGTATACACATAATTCATAACTCCTAAAAATTGAATACAACCATGGTTATTATGTACGTATGTAAATAAATAGAATATATACCTTTCCATATGTCATCATACATTCGTTGAAAGAGTCGGTTTAGGTTATATTCATTAATATCCGTAGTGGGAGACTCACACAATCGAGCCTAGGATAACTTAAATATTTTCCAGTCCATATCTGTAAAGGATGCCTTGAAATGTTTTAAAATATTCTATGCGAAGGGCCACCAACATGGATACTTGGAAGTGTCTGGGTATTTTTTGTCACACGCATTCGTGAGAGCTAGATATCTGTTTGTTATTATCACACGTGACTCCATACATTTTTGCAACATGTCTTTGATCCTTTCTAACACACATATGAAGTTATTATCTCATTTTTTAGATAAAAATGTTTGAGCAACACAAAACATTTTGTGTGTTGATGTCACACCCACAACTTGAACAAATGGAAGTTTATAGGAGTTCATTTTGTAAGTTGCATTGATCTAACACATACAAGAATGCACACCACAAATTATACGATGCACTGAACAATGAAAGCCTCATTTACCACATTTGTGGAGGGGTCCTCCTAAGTGTAATAAATGTACTCTTTAGAATGCAACATTTTCTCTAGTATCTACATTGGAGTTCGATTGCCATACATTACGTGTTTAAGCTTCTTTATCACATTGTATATGTCTTGTAGAATACACATGTTCCATGAGATCTATTCCCTTATGCTTAAATATGTTATGTGGCTCCACTTTTGAAAATACAACCTCTCCACTAAAAGTTCTTTGTTCAAAGACAGCCTCCTAGCAAAAGCGTGACCCTCCAGATGTTGTGTAGGATCATGGTTATGTTGGCCATATACTTCACCTCTAACCTCCAAGCATCACGCTTTGTGTTCACTTTCCCTACCAGTTTAAAAGAAAAAACTTTTTTTTGGCTACCAGAACGTCTAACTGTGGCTGTACTATTGTGTTCACCACCACGATCGCATTGAAACCATATATTCATGACCCTTGTTGACGACCTATTGCCTTTTGTCTTCGATCGTCGGCTCACAATGACGTAACCATTCTCAAGTGCTATTCTGACATCCCAAGCCTTTAATTTAAGTGACATGAAATCCTTATACAACTATATATATATATATATATACAATGGCACGTAAGTGACGGAATGTCATACCTTGTCGGCTGCAAACTAGACATTTGGGTTAGGACGTTCCTCGTACTCACTGATGTGCTCACAGTGGTTGATTAAAACTAACTAATTTTTACCCTAAACTAGATACTCTAAGTTTTTAATTTATAATTAAGACTCTCTAAAACCTAAACCACACAACCGGCAAGTGTACTGGTCAATGTAGTACAGCTAAAGTAAGTCCGAGTATCGAACCCATGAGACTCTACTAATTACGTTTACTAGACTCGATTAACTTATATAACTTAATTGACTCAACTAAATTGTTTTGTTATTGGGGGGTGTTTCTAACAAACTACTATAATTAACTAGAGTTAACTAAGGCTAACAAGGACACGAGTTAAGACCGAGATGGTAAGAAATACAATACCACACATGATTAACAAGATTTTTTAGGTTTTGGAACTATTCTAGAAACCGGGATCTAAAAATAGCGAACTTAAAGGATAACCTAAAGGACCATCGACCCTTCTTGAGAAGAAACCTATGGAAAACTATAAGCTGTTAATCAACCGGTTTAGAGGATTCCTGTCACACCCCAACCGACGACGGAAACATCAAAGTGAGACGAAAACGAGATTGCTCATTGCAACATAACACTAAAAGCGACAATAATTTAAATTAACTGATTTCATTTCATTCTCAAGTTACAATACAAGGAATTTCAAATACAACATAATTTCAAAACAAGTACAATACAACATAGTTCAAAATTTGATAAAACAATATAACAAGTATTTACGAATAATGAATAACACAAGTATATAAAGATAGGATTTTCATTATGATTCAAGTCTCGGATTACAACATTTGAAAATGAAGTACGATTACAAGAGAATATAAGTTTCCATAAATGGAAAACATAAACAAACTTGCTAAAAGAGGAAAGTTACAAAAAGCAAGGCGTTACAGTATCCCCTCCTTTAGGAAATTTCGTCCCGAAATTTAGGAAGATGCAACAAAAAGATGCGGATACTTAGTCTTCATTTCACTTTCGAGTTCCGAAGTAAACTCAGCGCCACGCTTTCCTTCCCATTGTACCATAACAATAGGAATTCAACTGCGCCTCAATTGCTTGACACCTCGATCCATGATCTAGTGCCAACAAATAGGCAAACGAAACTTAATACCATACAATGCCTCGAAAGGTTCCATTTGAATACTCGTGTGGTTACTTTTATTATATGAGAATTCGATCAAAGGCAAGTGCATATCCCAGTTGCCACCAAAATCGATTACGCAAGAACGAAGCATATCCTCTAGAGTTTGGATAGTACGCTCAGTTTGTCCGTCGGATTGAGGATGAAAAGCGGTACTAAGATTGAGATGAGTACCCATAGTGGATTGAAACGTTTGCCAAAGATGAGAAGTGAAACGACCATCGCGGTCCGAAATGATGTCAATGGGGATACCATGATGACAAATTACTTCATCCGTGTAAATACGAGCCAACTACTCGACTTTGTAATCTTCACGAATGGGGAGAAAGTGAGCTGATTTGGTCAATCGATCGATGATCACCCAAATACTGTCATGACATAAAGAAGTACAAGGGAGCTTAGTAATAAAGTCCATGGCAATACTCTCCAATTTCCAGACAGGAATTTCTGGTTGTTCGAGCAAGCCAGAGAGACGTTGATGTTCAGCTTTAACCTTGGAACAAGTGAGACACTTCGAAACAAAGGTGGCGATATCTTTCTTCATTCCAGGCCACCAATAAGATGTACGCATGTCGTGATACATCTTAGTAGCACCAAGGTGAAAAGAATACCTTATTTGTGTGCCTCATTCATCAGAAGTTCTCAAAGGTTATCACGAGTAGGAACCTATATACGATCGAGATAATATAGAATACCATCAGATTTGGTTACAAGACTTTCTTCTGCACCACATTGCATCTCGTTATAGAGGTTACCCTCGTTAACAGATGCTATTGAGCTTCACGAATGCGGTTTCGAAGATCATCGACGAGTTGGAAGCAACGAACACTCTTGACATGAGTTTTACGACTAAGTGTGTCGGCCACGACATTCGCCTTACCTGGATGGTAACGAATTTCACAGTCATAGTTATTTAACAACTCTACCCAGCGACACTAACGCATGTTCGGTTCCTTTTGGTTGAAGATGTGTTGAAGGCTCTTATGGTCGGTGAAGACCACACACTTAGTACCATCAAGGTAGTGTCGCCATATCTTCAAGGCAAATTCAACTGCACCAAGGTTAAGATTGTGCGTAGTGTAGTTCTTCTCTTGTATTTTGAGTTGTCTCGGTGCATAAGCGATAACCTTGTCTCGTTGCATGAGAACGCAAGCAAGACCTAGGTTTGACACATCGCAATACATGACGAAGTCATCGTTACCATCGGGAAGGGCAAGGATAGGAGCACTGCAAAGCATGTCCTTGAGTGTTTGGAAAGACTCCTCTTGTTCATGACCCCAAACAAAAGGTTTATCTTTTTGAATCAAGGAAGTAAGAGGAACGGCAATTTTCAAGAAGTTTGAAATGAAATGACGATAGTAACCAGCTAGACCAAGAAATGAATGGATTTCAGACGGAGACTTAGGAGCAATCCAATTCTTCACAGCTTCAATCTTTGCAGGGTTAACGTGAATACCAAGTTTGTTGACAGTGTGACCAAGGAATTGAACCTCTTTTAGCCAAAATTCACATTTGGAGAACATGGCGTAAAGACGTTCAGCGCGCAAAAGCTGAAATGCAAGTGTCACTCGTGCTCTTCTTGATTCTTAGAATAGATGAGAATATCTTCGATGAAAACGATCATTGAAATGATCTAAATAAGCTTTTTACGCATGGTTCATCAAGTCCATGAAAACTGCAGGTGCGTTGGTCAAACCAAAGGGCATGACCACGAACTCATAATGACCATAACGTGTACGAAAATCGGTTTTGGGTATATCTTCTTCGAGGACTCGAAGTTGATGATAACTAGAATGGAGATCAATCTTGGAAAAACAGGTCGCGCCTTGAAATTGGTCAAAGAGATCGTCGATGCGAGGAATAGGATATTGGTTTTTTATTGTAAGCTTGTTGAGCTCACGATAGTCAATGCACATCCGAAATGATCGGTCTTTCTTCTTGACGAACAGAACGGGAGTGCCCCAATGAGAAGTACTAGGGCGTATAAAGCCTTTATCAAGAAGCTCTTGGAGTTGGCTCGATAGCTCTTGCATTTCCGAGGGTGCTAGATGATAAGGAGACTTAGCGACAGGCGTAGCGCCAGGCACTATATCGATACGAAAATCGACAGAACGAGCAGGTGGAGGACCAGGGAGATCGTCAGGGAAAACATCAGGAAAGTCACAAACGATGGGAACATCACCTATGCTCGAGCCTTTATCCTTCTTTTCTACAATGTGGGTAAGAAAAGCGAAAGAACCCTTGAGCAAGCATTTGTTATCTTGAGTACACGACATACGCTTGGGACCTTTAGAAGGTTTCTCGCCATAGATGTGTAGAGAATCACCGTTAGGAAGAGGAAGACGAATGAACTTATCGGAGCAAACGACTTCAGCACGAACTCGCCTAAGCCAATCCATGCCTACTACGACATCGAAACTACCCATTTGCATAGGTATGAGGTCAACTGAAAACGTATGATCATTGAGATTCAAAGAACACTTAGAGAGAACAGAATCAATAATGACAGATTTACCATTAGCGACTTCGATAGCGAACGATTTAGGCAACTTAGAATGTCTACACTTAAGCATAGACTCAAATTCAACATATACAAAACTTTTATCCGCGCCAGTATCAAATAAACAAGATGCATAGACATTGTGACGAGAAACATATCGTTTATGACATCGTTGGCGTTTTGCGCTTGGGTGGCGATGATCACGAAGGCTCTGCCTCGAGCTTGCTGAAGCAGTTGCTGCTGTAGAGGGTTGTTGTTGGCACGTTGCGTGCAAGCGTTGGCAAGATGATTCGGGTCACCACATTTGAAACACACCCGACCAGTGTCGGCTTGAGGTTTAGATTGGTTAGGAGCAGGGTTTTGGGCTACAACAGGTTGGTTCTGGTTGGCGGGTGGTTTATGACATTGGGTGGTAAAATGCCCAAACCGATTGTAGTTTGTGCATAAGCAGCATGGTGCGTTGGTTGGGTGGTGATAGAAATAAGTGTTACACTTAGGTTGAGTCCTAGTGTAGGCCTTTCTTTGTGGTTCAGGGTTGGATGTAGGAGTGATTGATTGTAGTGGCTTAGAGTTTTGCGGAGTGACGACCGCACAATTCTAGCTCGAAGCTTTCTGCTTCTTGACTTTGCCTTTGGAGGATGATGGCTTGGGTGACTCAGTGGTGGTGGTGGTATCAGTTGTGGCTTGATGAGCATTCTTTGACGGAACCTTATTGGAAGTTCCATGAAGAATACAGTTGTTATTGAATTTGGCGGCCAAATGAAACGTGTCTTCGAGGGTTTTGGGAGAAGCTGACTCGACTAGGTTCATGATCGAAGGTGGGAGGCAACGGATGTACTTGGCAATAGCTTTGTCGACAGAGTCGACTTGGCCAGGACAAATGTGACAACCCTCACCAAACCAGGTATCCGTACGAATTAATTAATATTTAATTAATGCTTAATTACAGAGCTTGCTTACAACTGTGGTTAAACTACTTCTTGATTTCTGATACATACATATTCATGCATCATACCTTATTACTGTCACTCTATTATTTACACACAAACATCAGTGACAACCTTGATGCACAAAAGCACAGTGAGCACACTATACGGATAACCCAGTAAACATGCTGACATTGCCAGCACTAGACAGTTACTGTCTCTGAGGCCATTATGAGCCGGGAATAGATTACTACACTAGTAGGGAGTGTAGGGAGGTGAGGATTATAAAACTGCGTCACTAGGTGATATTTATAGTGACCGGATGTGCCTAAAACATGCTTTAGTTACAAAATTCTGCACTTTATGCAAAAATTCAGCATTTAACTTAACTAGTAAAGTGCAAAAACATGGGAAAATAATACTAGACACTTTCCAAAGTGTCGGGAATTTATTGTGTCACTGAAAATAATATTAAAGACACTTTAAGTGCTTATTTAGCGCTTTAACGGATTAATATCCAACCGAACAACCGGACTTTACCCGGAACATAAAAATATTGTCAATGACATTGTTTATCCTTTCCTGAGCTAGTTAGGGTCCCCGAATACCCTAACACCCGTTATAACATCATAACACACACTACATAATTATCTAGTAACTAAACCTTTAAATAAACACTTGGATTTCAACCTTATGATCTAACTTAACATTACAACCTAACCAAGACACCTCCTCCCTTAACCATACGGTTAGACAAGGTGGCCCCACATGGATTTTATTTAGTTATTTAATTAGATTATGTTTCATCTTTTTATGACATAATATACACTAGACAAAATGTGGTTGGAAGGTTATTTATATTACCCTTTAGTGTCATCTCCTTCATTTCCTCACAACACAACAACACTTGAACTCCCTTCCTCCCTTCCATTGCCTACGGCCAAGATCATCATCACACCACCACCATTTTTCACTTCATATCCACCCACTCTCTAGTAATATTAAGGTGTAAGGAGCTAACTTATGAAGCTTGGTGTGTTAGGAAGCTCAAGGACCTCTCTCGTTTTCTTTTATCCACCACATTTCTTCACTTGAAATCTCTTAGCTTTGTGCTAGTGGTAAGCACTTAGATCCTTGTATTTTACTTGTTATTTAAGTGGTTAATGATGTTTAAAGATCAAAAACATAAGAACTCTAAAGATCAAACTTAAAGCATGAACATAAAAACTTTACACAAAGGTCACAAGATGAAAGGTGATAATACATGATAAATCTGGATTAAATGAACAAAAATCTGCTGTAAATGACTTAGGGTCTGATGTTAATCGTATTAGAATGAATGGTAATCGTATGTGTACTTTTTAATGGCACTTATACTACAAACAGCTTGCTGATTTGCATTTCCAGCCGACTTTAACAGGCTATAAACAAGTTATAACTTAACGAAAAATGTACTTTCTGAAGTCTAGGTTTATGTACTATGAAATACGGTTCTAATGGCACATGAATCATAATTTTTGGACTTCGTTTACTATTTTTAACGTGTCGTTTTGTAACAGCAGCTAAAGCTGCATTTTTACAGCAGAAAATGAGTGTTACATTTTTAGTTATAACTTTAAACATGTGTAGAGTTAGATCATGAAATTTTTACCGTAGATAACCACCGATGTATTTGTAATTATCCCACTGGAATTTCGTAAATCGGACACTCCATGAATTTTAAATAAATTATTCCGCGGACTATGGTCAGAAAGAGATAAATCTGATTTCAGCCCGGAAAATGATTTTCTATAAAATATTGGTGATGATTTGGACCCCGATATTTTTAAAAAATAATATTTGGATCGAATAAGACATTCTATAAAAATTTGGGAATTTTTGGAACAAGATAACTGTTTTATTAAAATACTCGAAAACGGCCCAGTTTTGTATATTAAAACTGAAACGATATAAGTAGTGTGTTGCATGTCTGAACGTTGGGGTGGTTAATTGAGAACTGATTGAATGATTTTACAAAAGAAAATGATACGCTGGTAAGCGTGGATGCCTCCGTTTACAGAGAAAACTCTGGCGAAATTTTTCCAGAAAATATAACACTTAGAAATGTTTTTGGTGACAAGTGTTATAAATATATTTTTAACTTGTTTTCCAAAATATAAATTTCGCCATGATTTTTATTACAAAATAACCAAGTGTCGGAGGTAGATTTTCGTAAATGAAACTTGTTAAATATATATTGAGAATATATATTCCATAATAAAACGCTTGTGTGCTTACGTGATTATTTTGTGATCAAGAGATATATTATTTATATAGTAAAAATAATATTACTTGGAAATATCATGAAAATACGACTCCAAAATAATACCAACGCCCTCACAAATAAATATTTAAGTTACATCGGTATTGTTTATACAACGCGAACTCTAAAATGTAACTTGCGTATTTTCGGGAAATACTCTTCAATGTGTATTTTGATAAAGTAATATTTTGGGAATCAAGGAAGTAAAAATATATTATTTTTGGGAAAAATACATATATTTTGGAAATAAGTTATTTTGGACAAATGAGTTAAGTATATTTTCTATGTGGGACTTAAAATGTATTTTCGGAATTATAAAGCATACACGTATTAAAAACCCCCATCCTTGGGTAGGAAATACGAATACGAATACTTGAGAAGTATTAATACAGAATCACTGCATAAACAATTATTCCAGAACTAAATACAATTATTATAACTTGGAATAATACCAGAATCGTAACTCAAAAACATCATACTAAGACAAGGCATTACCCGTTCGTCTAATAGACGTTAGACCATTGTAGGTAGTCGTGTTTGCCGTGGAGATTTGGGTTACACATACTGAAGACGCAATACTGTGAGTTCATGCCCCCCCCCCCTTTCTCTTAACTGTTTTCAGTTTTATACTTCGGGGGTGAAATACATGTTACATTTACTACAAACGTTTTATACACGGTATGATTAGCTAAGGAACTTACTACTAGATCACGTGAATGGATAGGCTATTATCGTAAGACCATTAATCCTTGTATAAGGACCGAGAGGCATGAGTGATAGATCTATCGGGTGTTGCGAGCCCCACACATGGGCCAGCGTGTGGCTGCATGTGGTGACTATGTCGTTCCGCCGGAAGGACCGGTATGAAATCCGCGTTACAGGTTTGAGTGCTTCCTAGGCCATGTCACTTATTAATGTATTAGCTACACATTAATTGGTCTCTTTTTCCTTATCGCTACATACCAAGAACATACATTCATACAGACATATTACAAAGGTTTATACATACTCACTTACACATGAACTCGCTCAACTTTATGTTGATTTTTCAAACTAAATGTATTTCAGGAAACTAATGGATCTGGCACGGTATGCACGTGTTTTCAAGCTGCGTTTGAATAAAGAAGTCATTCAGGGTTTAGAAGGTGTAACCTCTTCCTGGACGGGTTACATACCCCTAAACCTAGTACTGTTTAAAGTTTTTTGCTAAGTCTTTATAAACTCAATTAAATCAAGTTAAGGTTTGTAACTTATTTTGTGATTGTTGAAAATGGGATTTTTTTCTAACTTTTTTAATGGATGAATATCTCATGTTTTTATCATATAGCATTGTTATGATTGTTGCTATGGTATTAAGAAGTCACACCAAGTAAACCCACGCTTCCGCAAAGCCAGGGTGTGACAGCTTGGTATCAGAGCCTCGATCATAGCGAACTAGGATTCTTTCTCGAGTCTAGACTATGATCATCTGGGCTCTCACGAAAACTTTTTCAAACATTTTTACATTGCATACACTATACGTCCAGATCCAGGAAACAAACCTTTTTACAAACAAAAGGCACAAATGCATATTTCCAAATTTAAATTTATAGCTCGGTCGGGGAGACTGAGGGAGTCCAGTCGGGGAGACTGGGGAAAAATTAGGTCGGGGAGACCGGGAAAAATTAGGTCGGGGAGACCAGGAAAAATTAGGTCGGGGAAACCAGGAAGAATTAGGACGGGGAGACCAGGAAAAATTAGGTCGGGGAGACCAGGAATTAGGTCAGGGAGACCAGGAGATTAGTCTGAGAGACTGAGAGATTTTAGTCTGAGAGGCTGGGAGGTTAGTTTAGTGGGATTAGAAAGTTCAGTCTGAGAGGCTGGGAGGTTAGTCTAGTGGGACTAGGAGGATCAGTCTGAGAGGTTGGGAGGTTAGTCTAGTGGGACTAGGAGGATCAGTCTGAGAGGCTGGGAGGATAGTCTGAGAGACTAGGAGGATCAGTCTGAGAGGCTGGGAGGATAGTCTGAGAGACTAGGAGAGTTCAGTTTGAGAAACTGGGAGGATAGTCTGGGGAAGACTAGGATGATTACTTGCTTACATTAATTGAGACTTACATGCTTATTTGATTTAATGTTGATGTACGTGCATATGTGGTAGTTATTCGCATACACTAATTGTTAGTAACTACTATGGATATACATGTTACGCACCGGCACACATGTCACTCTAATTGGAGAACGAGTTATCAGACATTGATAACCCTACGACCACCGCCACAGATAATGAGACTACATCTGCGCCAGAGACAATTACGTCAGATACTGAGAGTGATCCTGATATGCTGACTAAGGGCGAGGACGACTTCTAACAGTCCGTGCTACTAGATTTTGGTGATACTTCATCTTTGTTGATGGTTTCTCTGGCAAAGAATCTTCCTGTCACTCTTGTTTCAATCCATGACCACTTCATCACTGGTCATCCCGATGGTGAGCACACTATGGTTCCAATCCTCGACAATGCGCCTCCTGTGGACATTCCTTCCAGAGGTGGGCTACTCGACGAACGATTGATGATGACGTAGACATGATTACCGATGGTCCTTCTACTGACACCCATGATGATGGAAAATTAAATGAAAACATTGTTACTAATTGCACATTTTGAGATCCCTGTTATCAAGCTACCCTCTGATTCTAGTGTACACTCGATTTCAGACTCCTTTGAGGGTGTGACGTTTCACAGCCTTTACAAATGGCCGGATTACATTTTTCTACCAGCACGGACGACAGCGCCGTTATGACTGCTGCATTAACACCTGCTCGAGGCACCACACCGTTAGACGCCCAGAGCCTGCTCTTGAGCTAGCTTCTACACCTTTCGGGTCAGCTTGATGTTGCACCTACTGATCCTGCACCCTTACTTGGTTATGACCCTGTTCCTTTTGGTTTACTAAGCATTGCACCCCTACTATCTAACCCAGTACCAGCACCTGACAACCCCCTTATTGGTTGAAACGTTTGTTTCTACACCCATAACCGCTGATGTTGCTCTTTTCCCCTGTGAAGACCGACGTTCATTGCGTCAACGTGCCTATCGCTCTCTTTTAAGACATACCCACACCCCGGAAAGGTACTTCAGGTCAGCACCTGCATAACGATCCATCTGCTACGACAGCATTTTTCCCAACTGCACAGGTCGCACCACTTGCTACATTCACCTCTACAATGCCGGACGAGTCATTTCGATGGTTCCTATAATACACTATATTTATTTTTAGACCCTTACCATCCCTCACATTATGGAGGCCACACGGGATGAGTACACCTGTCACATGAGCTACAGTTTGAGGATATGAGTCGCAGAATGTTGGAGCTTGAGCTGACACCACAATTGGCAACTTCGGATGCAAAACATTACATAACCGAAAACATGATTTAAGTGTCTACATCACAAGACAGCATTTTGCCAGAAAAGTTTATGATAGACACCACGTCCTCCACCCTGTCTATTGTCGGCATACTTTGATTCGCCACATACATCAAGGTTCCTTTTGCGCTCTCGACCTTTGCTATTACACCGTTCCCAGGATTCTGATACTCATTTCTTTACTATCGAGCGGCAGAGCAGATAATTACTCCGATGTATATACAAGCTCGAGGAGGGACTCACGCATGTTAGCAGTCACTTTTCTTTCCTCCTCCACCTCAGTCACTAGTATAGTTGGTATCTGGATTATGCGGATTGCATTACACTTGGGTAAAGACACTAAACATAAGTCGGGATTGCGGAGACCTGTGAGGACCACTTCTGATTACGAAATTTTGATGCACTAATATACGTGTTGGACAAGGGTAGGGTGACCCTGTGTCCCTTCTAATGTGATACATTTTGTAAGACACAGTGATTGTGGCCGGAGGATAACGAAAGCCCGATCATCTTTAAACATGCGACAATACTTATGACTAATAACTAATGAAAGACTCAGTCGCTATGTTCCCACTAAGCACGCTGTTGATCAGCGTATTTGTGCTATAACTATAATACTACATGCTTACTTACTACGTTCTTATTTACAAGTTGTGCAATAATTGTGATGATATGTGATTGAATAATATAACGACTGTGTATATACATAGATGTAATACACCTCTGAGGTCTTATTCGCTAAATAGAGGCTTGTGTGCTCGGGTACTTAACAAGACCTGACCTAACCGACTTTCTTCTAGGAAGATGTCGACTCAAGGGAACACCAACACCAACAACCCTCTGCCGATGACAGAGGAGGAATTTCAAGAATGCCTCTTGCAGTTCATCGTACAGTACGAGGCCCTTCGCTCCGAGCGCAGCGGAAGTACCTCAGGAAATAACCCACCCAACGGCTGCACCTACAAGCAGTTCTTGGGCTGCCAGCCCCTACATTTCGACGGCACTAGGGGTGCCGTAGCCTTCGTGCGCTGGGTTGAGAAGACGGACACTGTTTTGCGTGCGAGCAAATGCACCCCAGAGCACCAGGTCACCTACATTTCCGGACTATTCCAAGATGGGGCTCTGTCATGGTGGAAACTCCAGGTTCAGACGATGGGCGAGGCTGCTGCGTATGCTTTATCATGGGACGAGCTAAAAGAGCTAATGCATAAAAAGTACTGTTCAAGAACAGAAAGCCAGAAGGTGGAAACTGATTTCTGGAACTTGAAGATGGAAGGTCCAAAAATAGCTGAGTATGTGGAGAAGTTCCAAGTTCTCTCGCGTATTGTTCCATACATGGTAGATCCAGAGTTTAAGATGATTGAGCGTTTCATTTGGGGATTGGCACCTCAGATCATGAGCATGGTGACGAGATCAAAGCCTGTAACAATCGCTGAGGCCATCAATCTAAGTGTGGCCTTGACTGAAGAGGCAATCAGGATGAACAAATTTTCAACCTCTGAGGAGAAGAAGGAGACTCATGTAGAGTCATCTGGGGACAACAAGAGAAAGTTGGCAAATCTCAAACAGGGTACCCAGTCGAGTAGCAACAACAAGGCCAAAAAGAGAAAAGAGTACATGGGTAATTTACCTAAATGTGACAGGTGCCGACGTCATCATAACGGGCGATGTAAAAATGGGAAGTGTGACAACTGTGGCAAAGTGGGACACAACAGGGAAACGTGTTGGCGTGAGATGAAGCGTGGAAAGAAAGGAAAGGGGAAAGATAAGGGATGTTATACCTGCGGGGATATGAGGCACTATAGGAAAGATTGCCCAAGGGAGATTAAGCAAAATCATGGGAAAGATGTCTAACACCAGAGCCAGAGAAGCGCGCTAGGAATCCAAGCATGGATATCGATACGTCCCATACTACTCAATGTTATGCATCTGTATTGCCAAATACTGTTGCAAATTTTACGATTCGCACCTCTAGAGTTCGAGAGTATAATTGGTTTAAGCAGCGAGTAAGAAGATATTCCAGTACCCATTAGAACTAGCTTAGGGGAAGCTAGTGGAAGCCAACACAGTAACTGGAATCGGCAAGATAGAACCCGGGAAGCGTAAGATTACACTTGATCTACTGCCAGTGAATTGGGAGACTTCAACAAGGTAGTTGGAGGGATTGGTTGACAAATGATCAATAGGAGATTGTTATCCGCACCATGATGGCGAACGAAGAAGTGATCTTGACTCATGAAGCGGGATACGCCTCTGCAAATTACAAATCACTTGAAGGCACAAAGGATGTTGCTTAAAGAATGTGTTGTTTTCTTGGCTCATGTCGGGGACAAGGGAGCCGAAGAACTAAAGCCTGAAGATACCCCCGTGATCAGAGGATATCCTGAAGTCTTCCTCGAAGAGTTGCTGGAATCGTCTCCTCAACGATTAGTCGAATCTCGCATCGATTTAATTCCAGGCACCACACCTGTAGTCGATGCACCGTAGCGACTTACATTTTCGGATATGCAAGGATTGACAGTGTAGTTTCAGTAGTAAATAGAGAAGGAAGATAACAGACCAAAATTCCCTTTTGGGTAACCTCAGTTCTGCTCATCAAGAAAAAGGACAATGACTTTCAAATGATCGGAAGTCGGACGAGCTAGCCAACCAGGGTCGGTGGCTCTTGCTAAGGATTGACGAATTACATATTTGACTAAATGTAAGGGTCCGACTACCATTACACGACGGATCAACGATCGAGTGTCATTGGCGGTAAATTCAGTAAGAAGGTATACCGAGGAAAAATTGTGGGACAACGACTTGTTCTTAGACGTACACAAAAATAGTGCTTCCACACAATGCACAAACCAGTCTACACGGGGTACGAAATCTGGAGAATCTAGAAAACTTATATCTAGGACCTTTGGGAACCCAGGACCAAACTCGTAAGGGTTTTATTTAGGAACCATATATGTCAACTCAGTCAACCGTCATTAACCTGGCGCATATGCCAGTTCCGTTGACCAAACAGAGAGTACTTATATTTCTTTTACTTCTGGCCAGTAGATGTTTGCATCTCTACTCCCCTTAATGGTAGTTGCATCACAATAATTTTCTCGCTGAGAGCGAACACACATTTGCTTCGATATCTGGTCATTTCTTCACTTTAGCAGATACTCGTTGTTCCTTTTCTAGGAAACTTACCTGACATACATGCATCATGCTACGCATGTGATTTCGTTTTGAATAAACACTTCATTGGAATTTACATATTATTTTGCTAAACCTCATTACTAATTCCTGATTCGAGTGACCTACATTATTGTTATTGTTGGCTCTTTTGTTACCAAGCCAACGCACTTTCTTGAAACCACTTTCTTTCAAGTTACAGTCATGGTTTATTTTTGCTACATGCCGAGAATTCCTTTGTTGATACATACGTTTATTGTCGGGTTACGTTGAAACCAAGTTCAATTGCTTGAACTTATCCAGTTCACAAGTTTAATTTGAAACGCTATATGATGTATTGGGAGCATCATATTCAACTATTTTTGCAGAGATTCTTTCATTTCGAGTCGTAGTAGATTTGGTTGGTCTACGACTCCACTAAAACGTTTGATTTGTTTCGATACCTTGCGGTGATATTTTCACAAAATTGAAGCTTGCGCTAATTTGGTTACTCACTTCGTACACGGAATTCAATTCCCTATTTAGTTGTTAACAATCCATTTTGGATCTTCACGATCAAAGCGGTCTCAACACAATTGTGTGTTAAGGAAATGGTACATATATTCATTTCGTAAGCACAATGTACCTCCTAACGATTCTTTCGTTGCCAATCAAATGCCTTGCGATACTTATTACTTTTCATCTTCGATTGGAAACAGTGGTTCTTTGATGTTCCGTATTTAATTGGAAACTCTATAACGTGGTATAAATCAAATCTTCAGATTGTCTCAGTACACTTTCATTTGATTTCAAACGCGGTGAACTTGTTCAGTCACCACTATTATTGGATGATGCCATTACGACACCTTGTGGTGTCATCATGGACTTGTAACTTGTGCCAATCATGGTCAACCGTTTCACACATACTTTTGTTTGATTTATCATTTAAACATTTCTGATGCAACTACGAATCAAGACAATGATACACCAGATTCGCTTGTATTCCATTCGGTGTATCTTCACCATTCAAAAATGTCAACACACTAAACCTTACCAGACATTATTCAGGAGTTGACAGATCATTTTACTATTACACTGAGTTGCTACTTTTGAGTTCATATAGCGGGTGCTATGGCTTGTGAAAACTCGTTTGCATATTGTAACCGATCGTTTAAAAATCTTATTAGTCAAAACTCCACTTTTGTGGAACCCCTGCTAGCTGGATTACACTAGACTATACGTCAAATGCGTCTTGTACCTTTGACATCTAATGCTAGCAGCACACACCTTTCAACCCTAGGATTCGGGTTGTTATATATTCTTGGACTCACCTAATGTGAGTAATGTTTGTTTCGATTTGATGATTATCTACTTCGATATTATTCATATACATACGTGTGTGACTTAACCATAAGGAGTAAGGTAGTACAAATTTCGAGGACGAAATTTCTTTAACGGGGGGAGAATGTGACAACCCTCACCAAACCAGGTATCCGTACGGATTAATTAATATTTAATTAATGCTTAATTACAGTGCTTGCTTACAACTGTGGTTAAACTGCTTCTTGATTTCTGATACACACATATTCATGCATCATACCTTATTACTGTCACTCTATTATTTACACACAAACATCAGTGACAACCTTGATGCACAAAAGCATAGTGAGCACACTATACGGATAACCCAGTAAACATGCTGACATTGCCAGCACTAGACAGTTACTGTCTCTGAGGCCATTATGAGCCGGGAATAGATTACTACACTAGTAGGGAGTGTAGGGAGGTGAGGATTATAAAACTGCGTCACTATGTGATATTTATAGTGACCGGATGTGCCTAAAACATGCTTTAATTACAAAATTCTGCACTTTATGCAAAAATTCAGCATTTAACTTAACTAGTAAAGTGCAAAAACATGGGAAAATAATACTAGACACTTTCCAAAGTGTCGGGAATTTATTGTGTCACTGAAAATAATATTAAAGACACTTTAAGTGCCTATTTAGCGCTTTAACGGATTAATATCCAACCGAACAACCGGACTTTACCCGGAACATAAAAATATTGTCAATGACATTGTTTATCCTTTCCTGAGCTAGTTAGGGTCCCCGAATACTCTAACACCCGTTATAACATCATAACACACACTACATAATTATCTAGTAACTAAACCTTTAAATAAACACTTGGATTTCAACCTTATGATCTAACTTAACATTACAACCTAACCAAGACACCTCCTCCCTTAACCATACGGTTAGACAAGGTGGCCCCACATGGATTTTATTTAGTTATTTAATTAGATTATGTTTCATCTTTTTATGACATAATATACACTAGACAAAATGTGGTTGGAAGGTTATTTATATTACCCTTTAGTGTCATCTCCTTCATTTCCTCACAACATAACAACACTTGAACTCCCTTCCTCCCTTCCATTGCCTACGGCCAAGATCATCATCACACCACCACCATTTTTCACTTCATATCCACCCATTCTCTAGTAATATTAAGGTGTAAGGAGCTAACTTATGAAGCTTGGTGTGTTCGGAAGCTCAAGGACCTCTCTCGTTTTCTTTTATCCACCACATTTCTTCACTTGAACTCTCCTAGCTTTGTGCTAGTGGTAAGCACTTAGATCCTTGTATTTTACTTGTTATTTAAGTGGTTAATGATGTTTAAAGATCAAAAACATAAGAACTCTAAAGATCATAACTTAAAGCATGAACATAAAAGCTTTACACAAAGGTCACAAGATGAAAGGTGATAATACATGATAAATCTGGATTAAATGAACAAAAATCTGCTGTAAATGACTTAGGGTCTGATGTTAATCGTATTAGAATGAATGGTAATCGTATGTGTACTTTTTAATGGCACTTATACTACAAACTGCTTGCTGATTTGCATTTCCAGCCGACTTTAACAGGCTGTAAACAAGTTATAACTTAATGAAAAATATATTTTCTGAAGTCTAGGTTTATGTACTATGAAATACGGTTCTAATGGCACAGGAATCATAATTTTTGGACTTCGTTTACTATTTTTAACGTGTCGTTTTGTAACAGCAGCTAGAGCTGCATTTTTACAGCAGAAAATGAGTGTTACATTTTTAGTTATAACTTGAAACCTGTGTAGAGTTAGATCATGAAATTTTTACTGTAGATGACCACCGATGTATTTGTAATTATCCCACTGGAATTTAGTAAATCGGACACTCGATGAATTTTAAATAAATTATTCCGCGGACTGTGGTCAGAAAGAGATAAATCTGATTTCAGCCCGGAAAATGATTTTCTATAAAATATTGGTGATGATTTGGACCACGATATTTTTACACAATAATATCTGGATCGAATAAGACATTCTATAAAATTTGGGAATTTTTGGAACAAGATAACTATTTTATTAAAATACTCGAAAACGGCCCAGTTTTGTATATTAAAACTGAAACGATATAAGTAGTGTGTTGCATGTCTGAACATCGGGTTGGTTAATTGAGAACGGATTGAATGATTTTACAAAAGAAAATGATACGCTGGTAAGCGTGGACGCCTCCGTTTACAGAGGAAACTCTGGCGAAATTTTTCCAGAAAATATAACACTTAGAAATGTTTTTGGTGACAAGTGTTATAAATATATTTTTAACTTGTTTTCCAAAATATAAATTTCGCCATGATTTTTATTACAAAATAACCAAGTGTCGGAGGTAGATTTTCGTAAATGAAACTTGTTAAATATATATCGAGAATATATATTCTGTAATAAAACGCTTGTGTGCTTACGTGATTATTTTGTGATCAAGAGATATATTATTTTTAGAGTAAAAATAATATTACTTGGAAATATCATGAAAATACGACTCCAAAATAATACCAACGCCCTCACAAATAAATATTTAAGTTACATCGGTATTGTTTATACAACGCGAACTCTAAAATGTAACTTGCGTATTTTCGGAAAATACTCTTCAATGTGTATTTTGATAAAGTAATATTTTGGGAATCAAGGAAGTAAAAATATATTATTTTTGGGAAAAATACATATATTTTGGAAATAAGTTATTTTGGACAAATGAGTTAAGTATATTTTCTAAGTGGGACTTAAAATGTATTTTCGGAATTATAGAGCATACACGTATTAAAAACCCCCATCCTTGGGAAGGAAATACGAATACGAATACTTGAGAAGTATTAATACAGAATCACTGCATAAACAATTATTCCAGAACTAAATACAATTATTATAACTTGGAATAATACCAGAATCGTAACTCAAAAACATACATACTAAGACAAGGCACTACCCGTTCGTCTAATAGACGTTAAACCATTGTAGGTAGTCGTGTTTGCCGTGGAGATTTGGGTTACACATACTGAAGACGCAATACTGTGAGTTCATGCCCCCCCCCCCCCTTTTCTCTTAACTGTTTTCAGTTTTATACTTCGGGGGTGAAATACATGTTACATTTACTACAAACGTTTTATACACGGTATGATTAGCTAAGGAACTTACTACTAGATCACGTGAATGGATAGGCTATTATCGTAAGACCATTAATCCTTGTATAAGGACCGAGAGGCATGAGTGATAGATCTATCGGGTGTTGCGAGCCCCACACATGGGCCAGCGTGTGGCTGCATGTGGTGACTATGTCGTTCCGCCGGAAGGACCGATATGAAATCCGCGTTACAGGTTTGAGTGCTTCCTAGGCCATGTCACTTATTAATGTATTAGCCACACATTAATTGATCTCTTTTTCCTTATCGCTACATACCAAGAACATACATTCATACAGACATATTACAAAGGTTTATACATACTCACTTACACATGAACTCGCTCAACTTTATGTTGATTTTTCAAACTACATGTATTTCAGGAAACTAATGGATCTGGCACGGTATGCACGTATTTTCAAGCTGCGTTTGAATAAAGAAGTCATCCAGGGTTTAGAAGGTGTAACCTCTTCCTGGACGGGTTACATACCCCTAAACCTAGTACTGTTTAAAGTTTTTTGCTAAGTCTTTATAAACTCAATTAAATCAAGTTAAGGTTTGTAACTTATTTTGTGATTGTTGAAAATGGGATTTTTTCTAACTTTATTAATGGATGAATATCTCATGTTTTTATCATATAGCATTGTTATGATTGTTGCTATGGTATTAAGAAGTCACACCAAATAAACCCACGCTTCCGCAAAGCCAGGGTGTGACAACAAAGGGCACTAAGCTGCTTGAATCGTGCTGTCAGATCAGCATTGTCTTTCCCTATTTGTTTCAGATTCCAGAATTCATTTTCCAGTTTCTGAAGTTCATAGGGAGGACAAAACTGGACCTTCATTAACTTCTTCAAGTCACCACACAGTAAGGCATGGGCTACTTCGTTCCCTCGAGCGTTTCGCTCAGATGTCCACCATTTGAGGGCTCTCAAACGGAACACACCCGTTGTGTTTAGGGTTCGAAGGTTGTCGGGACAACCACTCTGGAGAAAAGTCAGCTCAATGGCATCGAACCATTGGAGTAAAGTAGATGCACCTTCTTCGCCAGCGAACTGCTTGAACAAGAACGTCGTCTTAGGTGTTTCCACCTTGGAATCGACGGAGTTATTGGGGGTTTCAGTAACGGGTGGGGTTTGGATCTTGCTCACAATGTCAGTGATTACCTTGGCCATTTGCTTAGCTATCAACCCCACGTGATCCTTCTTCGATATCGTTCCTACGTTGTTGCTATTTGAAGCCTTTTTTGAACCAGATTTGGACTCCTTAGACATCTTGGATAGACTGTAGGGAGGCATCTAGAGATTCGAAAGAGAAGGAAAGGATGAGACTTGATCATAATTCAAAATAACGTTTTGCATGTATAAGCATTTAGGTATCAGGTATCACGTATGATCCACATAATTTGCATGAATCTAATAAGTATTCACAAAGTATAAACACGTATGAATGTGTAAAAGAGTATAAATTTAGTTTGTTCTCGAGAGTTATTAATGTTTTTGATTGCGAGAGACATGCGAATCATGCATCGGGTTTTGAAATGAACAAGGTAACAAGTATTAAAACATATGAAAATCGAGATAGCATAAAAAAGAGGCTCGATAAAACATTGGAGTGTTTCGGGTTTAGAAACTTCGACTATTCCAAAGTAAATCGAAAGTCCTTTTGAATTAAAGAAACGTGCTTAAGCCTATAGGTAAAATACTCATGACGAGAAGCGATTAATGGTATTTTACCCTTCTAGTTACTACACGTCCTTAATCGATTGAAAAATCGAAACTTTGGCGGGATTGAAAATCGAGGAATGGGACTAGTCGACAAGACGCGGGTTTCACCCCTAACTTGACGATTTCGTACCCTAAGTGTGGCTGGTACTCGTCGGGTCAAGAAAGTTAATTCCGGCACTTTGACGAGGGACCACTAGAGTTTGAATTGGAAATTTACCATCAAGATGTGGATTTCACTCCTAACTTGATGGCGTAATTTCATGCAAAATTGATTAAGCGGATTGAGAGTCATTCACCAAATTATGGGTTTCACACCTATTTTAGTGAATTCGTCTCATTTGTAATATGAGTGTCTTCAAGTCTTCAAACTTGTATTGTGTAAATGTCTTAGGAGAGACATATTGTAATATTTAGATAAAAGGAAAAAGATAGAAGCAAGTAGGAAGAATTGGCATTTTAAACATGAAGCAAGAATGGTCAAGTATGGTACCTACTATAGACTAGGTCGAACATGGCAATTCTACCTAATTCCTTTCACACCCCGACCACGTAAAACATCAATCGTGATGGAAACGTCAGGGAGTGTTGCAATAGAATTATTGTTTCACAACCATGGCATTTAAAAGTTATGTTTTTTTCATCAAACAAAGAGTTACATTGTCTTAAAATAACTGAAACAAAGAGTACACCACATAATTAAACTAGTTCTAGCTTCATTTTTAAGTCTCTAAGGCACAGGTCCGCCCTAGTATGTCATGAACATCCTAAGCAACAGCTCCTGAAAACACATGTGAAAATAGGTACGTCAGCATAAAAATGCCTGTGAGATACATAGGTTTTATGAAAATAGGATTCATAACTTGAGTTTAGAGAAATGTTTAATAAAATTCAGTCATGAACCTTGTTATTTGTTTTGTTTTATAAATCATTTGAAAAACGTTAGCAAAATCAAACGATATGTATATATAAAAAAATAATGTATGGTTAAAACAATAACCAAGTAAAAAGAGTTTGTATAAACCAATTTATTTGTAAAACAATGTTTAAGTGATAATGTGTTGTAAATGTAATTTGTCTAAACTGAAGTGGTTTAAATGACGCTACGATATGTAATATCATACAAGCACTTATATATAGGAAGTACCAGTGGCGTATCCACCATGCTTGTACCATATTACACACGCCTCGTTATTTAAGTCACTCAAACCAACCAACATTGTAAAATATCCAGATTTAATCCAATAGTCAAATGTCATAGTATAACCCAAGTTGAATATAAACCATGTAATGTGTAAACAAAAGTTATGTATGGTAAGTAAAATGAGACTACTTAAACCACAAGTAAAAATGTACAAAACAAAGTATTTTGAATAAATCAAAAGTTATGTTTTGTAAAATAACTAAATAAATACATGCTTTACTGATACAAACACTTATGCGGTAGTTTAACGCATACATTCAAGCCTTGAGACAGCAGGATAACCTTAGAGTAAAGATTATCAAAGTAAAATGTTTTCGGATTCAGTCATTCCTTACACCCAAACAAACCTAGGATGTCAGGAACGGGATTTGTCAAGTCCTACGGTACCATTACTTACTACCGAGCGGCGTAGCTAATGTTAATGAATGTAATTTAGACCCGTTGAACAAACCAAATGTCATACCAAATGTAAACATGTAATGAAAGTAATGTACTAAGTATGCTAAGTTAACATACAAAGCAGAAAAGTCATGTAAATCAATGTGCTATCATGCCAAGTAAACATACATAGCAAAAGAGGATGTAATGTAAATCAATATGCTAACATGCTAAGTAAACATACATAGCAAAAGAAAATGAAATTATGTACTAATAGTGTACTAATGAACATAGCAAGTATATGATATGAAAACATGGAAAGCATGAAAGTAACAAGTAGGCACATGTGTTTCACCCAAAAATGTTTGAAAAACAGTAAAAGAGGGGTCTATGTACTCACTTGAGATTGCTCAGAAGTCCTAAGATAACCACCAAACAAAGCTAGAAGATCACGGAATCAAACGGCACCTAATATAGGTAACTACATTAATAAACGGACCTATTTGGAGGATCGGGTAGCATGAGGGTTCGTAAACAAAATGAGTGTAAGAACTCATGTAGTATGGTTTAACAAAGCCTACATACTAAAACGAAACTTATCCTAAGTGCTTTTGACCCGTTACGACCCGTTTAGGTAGCTTATGCTACTTTAACGCGTCGTTCGCATAAAACGCGTTCGGAACGCCTAACTAGTCCTATAACAAGTAAAATATGCCTTAACATGTTTAATATTGTTGTTAAATCAGTTTAGATGTCAAAATTCAGGTTACATAGGGTTAAAATGAAATTTGGCGCAAAAAGGGTATTTTGGTAATTTTCCTAAGGCATATAAATTACCTATCATACAACTACTTAAACGATGTGACCATAAGGTATAACCTCGGAAGTTTATTACCTATACAACTATGGTCACCTAATGTGTTTAGTCAGATCCTAATGATCGACCAAATGGGTCGGGTTTGAAAGCATAAGCGATTGATTAGATCGCTTACCCTTACGACCCTAGACAAGCACAAATCTAAAAGTGACGAGCTAAACATGCTAAAACATGTTTAACGAGGTTTGAAAACAGGTTTTGTATCAAAACAAACGGTTTTGATACCCACAAGTAGTTTGGTTACAAAATACGTGAGAATACGCATTTTGGCCGAAACTACGACTCGTCACTGAGCCTAGATTACGTGGTAATCAGTAGGTATAGTCACTAGGGACTATAACCATCATGATTACGCTCACGTTATGAAGTTCAAACGAACTTCGCATTGACCATAAATTGGTTAATGCAGAAAGTCAAACAAAGTTTGACTTTAACACTAAAAACGAATGAAAAGGATGAAAGAATACTTACAGAAGGTCCCCGCAAGTTTGATTTTCCAAGTATTTCTCAGGTATGAAGTGTTTCACACTTCAACTTATAGAAAATCTCAGAAATCAAGTGAGTTGCAACAAGAACATGGGGGGGGGGGTATTTATAGATGTAGTTGAGCAGTTAAGATCGTTTCTCATTATCCGAGATTTAATCACAGCCGTACACCTCGAGCCCATTGTTTTGTGAAACCTTGGGTACCCCTAGAAATGGCCCATAGTTTGCTAGAAACCAGTTGCAAGTGGAATACAAGAGTATAACAGCTGTTATCAGCTGGAAAAATAGATTCTGCACATCTGGGAGGGCCACACGGCCTGCGTAAGGGGGCTTCAGATGTTTACGCGGCCCGCCTGGGTGTCTCAGATCAGCAACAAGTTTGCAGAATGTCAGTTTCAGTCCCTGTTGTGTTTTAAAGCTCATTTCGACACTTCTAGGGCCCGTTAAGCCAACCTTAAGGCCCTAAAATGATGTCTAAACATTTTGGACATGAAACATGCTCAAAAATATTCCGGGTGTCGGTTCGTTTGGTCGTACGATCGCGATATTTGCTTAATTACGACAAAATGCGCACAAGCGCGAAAAACGATCCAAATTGCGCGACGAATGGATTTTTCTTATGCCAAACATTAAAATAAAATATTTTAGTGCTTAAATAAATTTTTGGATGTCCGGATGTATTCAGAACGGAAGTTATGCGTGAAAATGCAAACTTATGCACTTTTTGACGCTTTTAGTCCCTGAATGAGCATAAAGTTTATTTTAGCACACCGACCCCCTCAAAGCCTATTTCTAAGCTATGTAAAGGATATTTAGGGTGTGTTTAACTTATGATCAAGTTCCGGAATGTCTGTTACAGTTCAAGTCGGCATACTTTCGCAGTTTGTCGAATTTAGTCCCTGTAAGCGAATAGACTTAATTTTGCCATACCAAAGCCTTTAAAACTTATTTCTAAGTTATGTAAAGGTTATTTAAGGTATGTTAAGCATATTTTGATGTTCTGGAGTATTTTTCGCGTTAAACTAACTACGTTTACGCACCAGTTTGCGTATAATTCTCCAGAAAGCGATATAGAGTTTGAAATTGAATAAAAATCAAAACATGAAAAATGTCAAACATAAACAAACAAATATTGGGATCAAATAACTTTATTTCATTGATAACTGAACTGTTTACAATGATTACAAGTACAGATGTCACAATTCCAGATAGTTATGGCTCTGATACCAATCTGTCACACCCAACCGATGGCGGAAACATCAGAGTGAGACGAAAACGAGATTGCTCATTGCAACATAACATTAAAAGCGACAATAATTTAAATAAACTTATTTCATTTCATAACAACTTGTCAAATTACAATACAAGGAATTTCAAATAAAACATTGTTTCAAGATACAACAAACAAGTACAATACAACATAGTTCAAAATTTGATACAACAATATAATCTAAGATTTCTAAGTGTGTATCTAAAGCATCTTCTCTATGCCCATTTCAATATCATCATCCTTCAATATGTAAAAAATACATGGTTTAATACAAACGTATTGGCGAGTATAAAAGTTTGATACATAGCATAAGTATAAAGTTTTAAACAAATCACATGGCAAACTAGATTATCAAGATTAACATTAAACTGGCATGTGAATATTCAAGTCAACCCAAAGTTTAACGCAAAGTTTAAAGACTTAACATGACCTCACGTTCATGGGTTGTGTGTTACTCCTATAGCGCTATACCTGTTAAGGGTAGGCTCGTACGAAGTTAATGACAAGTTTATCATAAAACGAACAAACCCAGGTCAACGAATCAAGTATAACGTATGCATGCATATATTGGATTGTTTGTGCATTTTGAAATAACTCTAAGTGTAACTGTGTAGGTTTAATAATAAACATATTGCACCCAAAGTGTAAAACGGAAAAAGGGTGTTCAAGTACACTCACGGTTTTGCTAAATCTTCTTTAGGAATCCCGCAAGCGTAGTGTTGGTTGACGTAGTATAGGAACGCCAAGGTTATTCTACCCGGCGAGCAAAGGGATGGCGGTAATAGTACAGGAACACCAAGGTTACCCTAGAGGGAAAACGAAGGCGTGAGTTAGAGTTGGAAGGTTATGAAATAGAATTAAAGTACTTAGTATAATACGAAAGTAATAGTTGTAGAAAGTATATTATGTCCGTGCACTTGTCCCGACACTGAGTTCACGTGATTTTACGGGTCCTAGTTTGCCTGACAGAAACAGAGACAAGGAACGCGAAAATCAAAATAATGAAAAACTGAAATACGAACTGTTCGGGTGATAGACTGTTTGGGATGAAAGGGCCATTCGCGCGGATGAGATCACCCTGTCGCGCGAAAGGGACTGTCTGGTGAACCGAGTCTCGTTGAAACATTTTAACTATCAAACAGTTATGTTCGTGATTTCTGTTAAGTTTATTAATTATTATACCAGTATATTAATAGTCCAGAAGGTTCATAAGGTTCATAGAAGTCATGCATGGAGGTATAACCTCGTTATTGTTCACCAAAGCACAAGTCAGTTAACTTGGTTAACCGACCGGTTGGTCACGAATACAGGAAGGAAATAACAGAATAACCAAATAACTGAACAATGTACAGCCTAGGTGTGCCAACACGACATAGAAAGAATTAACTAAGTGTCGGAGGCTGGACGGGGTTCACTTTTTCTAGGTCTAGGAGATTATTTGGGTGTTCATTTTACGAATTTCAGTGAGGTGGTGGATCTAGATTGGAAGCCAAGGCTCCCACAGAACACACTCTGATATTCCAGAATCATCTATATCGAAAATAGTGGTATGGTCAGTCATTCAACAGTTAAAATCATCAGAACTTAGTGAAACAGTAGCTTTCGGACGACAGGGAGTCCCCTCTCGTGCGAGAGTCCTCTCGGATGAATGGGCCTGCACCTCGGACGAATGGGACTGTTTCTAGGTAAAATCAGTTCGGTTTTGTTTGAACTGATTACCTACTCGGCTGGAATTGGTTTAACTTGAATCCACAGCTATTGACTTAGCTTGTGAGCTCAGAGAACTTAAGATCTGGCTGAGTTTGAAGTCAGAAAGATTGTTTAAAATGGTTTTGAAAGATTTACTTCGCTTTCAGCTTGGTCCTCAACTGATTTGAGAGTTAATATCAGTTGCCATTGCAGATCTGATAAACCAAGTGAAGATTCGTGAAGAATCTTGTAAAAAGTTTGATAAAATCAGAAGAAAAGTAGGAGAAATGGAAGAAAACCAGTTGTTTAGTGAGTGTAAACTCACTTAGGAGCAGCTGAGACAAGTCTAGGAGAAATGCTCGAAGTTAGCTTGAGAGAGAATTTCGGGAGTTGAAGGTTTGAAATGAAGGGAATGAACTGATATTTATAGGCTGGGGGACACATGTGGGACGAATGGGCTTAGGGACAAATGCGGCATTTTGGGACGATTGGGCCGCCCTTTCATGCGAGAGGGGCCAGGCCTATAAGTCCAAAATTCAATTTCGCGTGTTTTGTTGGTCTTAAGCGTTTTAAGCGTATAAGTGCAATGTATAAATGTTGTGCATAAATAAATGAATGTATGAACGTATTTTGCATATATAATAAGTATGAATTTTCGTGTAAACGGTACTAAGTATGTATGTATCACGAATAATTAACAAGTGTTTACGAATAATGAATAACACAATTATATAAAAGATAGGATTTGCATGATGATTCAAGTCTCGGATTACAACGTTTGAAAATGAAGTACGATTACAAGAGTATACACGTTTCCCCTAATTGGAAAGTATAAACAAACTTGTTAAAATAGGAAAGTTACAAAAAGCGAGGCATCACAATTTCCTCATGGGCTGTCCTACTATTATAGTAATGTACCCTCTAGACAATCTACCACACAGTGCGAAAGTCACATGTAACTATTGTCACACCCCCAAAAATCCACACGCGGAGTATCACCCGCTTGGAGGCGTGACTGACCAGGATCAAGCCACCAATCATATTGAACATGTAATTAATATATAAAAGTAAATGCCATTCAACCACCAATATGAAAGGTGTTCAAAATATACGCAGGTTATCACTGTTTAGTGGAAGCATAAAAGTAAACCCAATCATAAGTATAAGTACGAAATAGCATAACGTCTAATCAAGCATTCATGATCCATGTCCACAACGACTGCGCCTCCCGTGCAAGCTCCATAAGTACCTAAGGTCCTGCAAGGCATGTAGCAGAGGATCAACAACTAGTCGAGCGAGTTCACAGAAAGTATATGCGTAATAGTAAGTTCGTATGTAACATGTGGCTCTACTGGGCCGATAGTACGTTCTGTTGGTGGGGGCTTCCCATGTTGTATATCCACTAGACTATTTGTAACCATAAGTATCCTTCCCAATCCGAGGATAGTAGTAAGTATAAGTTTACGTAGGTTTTATGTAAGTGCCCTTCCCAACCGAGGACAGTACGTAGCGAGTACGTAGGTTTAGCGCTGGCGTCCTTCCCAATCCGAGGACGGTAGTACGTAGGTTTAGCGCTGGCGTCCTTCCCCATCCGAGGACGGTAGTACGTAGGTTTAGCGCTGGTGTCCTTCCCCATCCGAGGACATTAGTACCTAGGATTTTTGTATGTGTTGACACTAGTATCCTTCCCAAACCGAGGATAGTACGTATGTTATACGTAGATTTTGGCACAGGCATCCTTCCCAATCCGAGGACCGTGGTAAGTAGTCTAGTAGTGATGTGAGTACAAGCAATCATTCAATCCCATTCCCAACCCACCTGGGGAATCCCATGCCTTGGTAAGAGTGTGAACTCACCTTGGTTTGCTCGGTATGCTAAGTATATGCTCAACGTAAATCAATCACGTCCTAGATTATTCACGTATGCGAAATCAGTTTACGTACGAGTACAACATGGTAACACCGAGTCAAAGATCATCACGTAGCACATAACACATATTCAAACACATACGGAACATGCAATTCAGTTAACAGCAGTTAATTAGGTCAGTTAAGTTCTAACAGAAACAAACCAAGTTAAAACAGGTTTCCCCACTCGACGAAACACCTTCAGTTTCGTCGAGAGTCCCTTCAGCGAAATAAAGTTCTGTTTCGTCAATTACCCTTGGCGAAACACCCTTCCTGTTTCGCCGTAAATTCTGTTTCGTGAACATGTACCAGTTACGCAGCTTATCACAGAAAACCCTCATCATCTACAGCCGTCATCCATATCATCGATCACTAGATTCAGAACTTCCATGTGATCGTATAATTTACCAATCATATTATTGGACCAAATATGCCACTATCATATTTTGCATAAACTAATATCATTTATAAAAAGCATGAACTGATGTAATCATCAGCTTCTTATTTATTTGCTGCACATGCCCCACATCAACTTAGTCAAAAAGAGTTAGATAAAGTAGCCAACAATCCTACTACCAGTCCTAATACTATTGGACCAAATCAAGGTAACATCATGTGTAACTATGAGAATAATAGCTGGCAACCATATAGAATTCTTATCCAATTGACTGCACTATCACGTACCATCAATATCACAATATCATATCACCACTAACATGCACAATCATTGCAAGATTCCTGAAAACTCTATACAACATCGAGTTCGTATGAAGTTATGAAATCGATTAATCATACCTAACAAACATCAAAATCATCATACTCATAAACACATCCATACCATAAATCGGGCAAACATATACAAGCATATACAACTGATCAAATCATGCATAACAACTCAGAGCATCATAATCATATATTCAACAATCCGATAAAGATTAACACTAACCGAACGAACGAGGCAACACTTGATTGATCTAGTGGGTTCCGGGGACACACGTTTGCCGTCAGTTTTCAAGGTGAGCGAGAGAGAGAGAATGTGTTCTAGGGTTTGCTAAACTGCCCAACTAATGCAACCTATCAGTTATAAAATAGAATTGTAACATGTTGGGCCCTCGACTGGGCTTTGGGCCGGCGAAACGGATCAACCGACGGAACGGTTTCGTTTCGTTGAGATGCATTTTGTTTCGTCATACGTATGATTAAATGTTTAAGTGTAAATCAAATCAGAATATTGTCACACCAGCACACACATAACAATCAATCATGTATTCCCATGCATTCATCACATGAATAATTTAAAGTTCTACAAGTAAAAGGCAAATAAATCGAACAGTCATACAGTCAATGTGCATTAAATGCGAGAATGAAATCTCGGAAAGTCGAGTTGTCACATTATCCCCAACTTGAAAGAAATTTCGTCCCGAAATTTAGCATGCGGTTACTGAGGAAGCTAGGTAAGTTGTATCGTTCACTGGTTTTCCTGGGGTGTCACATCATCCCCCCGTTGATTTGGAATTTCGTCCCGAAATTCTGCAGTAGTAGCTTCAGCCTCAGTAATAGTTGCATTGGTTCCGAATAACTGGGGATACTTGAGTTTCATTTGATCTTCACGCTCCCAGGTGAACTCTGGGCCGCGACGGGAGTTCCAACGAACTCGTACAAGAGGGATTCTCGTGTTCTTGAGGACCTTAACATCCTGGTCCGTGATCTCAACTGGGTCTTCGACGAACTGCAACCGTTCGTCGATAGTAAGTTCCTTCAAAGGAACTATGAGGGTCTCATCTCACAGACACTTCTTCAGATTTGACACGTGAAAGACGTTGTGAACTGCACTGAGTTCAGCTGGTAAGTTCAATCTGTAGGCCACTTTGCCTATTTTCTCTATGACTTCGAAAGGTCCGACGTATCGTGGATTGAGTTTGCCACGTTTGCCAAAATGGACAACACCCTTCCAGGGTGAAACTTTGAGTAGCGCTCGATCCCCAACCTGGAATTCGAGTAGTTTTCTATCTTTATCGGCGTATGCTTTCTGACGGTCACGAGCTGCCGCCATGCGTTGTCGTATTTGAGAAATCTTTTCAGTAGTATCAACTACCATTTCTGGACCTGTGATATGACTGTCACCCACCTCTGCCCAACAAAGAGGTGATCGGCATTTACGCCCATACAATGCCTCAAATGGAGCAGCTTTAATGCTGGTGTGGTAGCTGTTGTTATATGAAAATTCTACAAGTGGCAAATGTTTTTCCCAGCCGTTGCCAAAGTCAATTACACATGCCCGAAGCATGTCTTCTAGAGTTTGAATAGTGCGCTCAGACTGCCCATCCGTCTGAGGGTGATAAGCTGTGCTCATGTCTAAACGAGAGCCAAAAGATTTGTGCATTGCTTGCCACAATTCTGAAGTAAAACGTGCGTCACGATCAGAGATAATAGAGGTTGGCACCCCGTGCCTCGAAACCACTTCTTTTAAGTAGATGTCTGCTAAGGTAGAGAACTTGTCTGTTTCTTTGATAGCCAAGAAGTGGGCAGACTTTGTGAGTCGATCCACGATCACCCATATGGTATCATTTCCGCGCTGAGATCTAGGTAAGCCAGTAATAAAATCCATGGAAATTTGTTCCCATTTCCATTGTGGTATCTCAGGTTGTTGAAGTGGACCTGAAGGTTTCTGGTATTCTGCCTTGACTCTCGCACAAGTCAAGCATTTGCTAACGTATGTGGCTATGTGGGCCTTCATGCTAGGCCACCAATATGTAGTTCTGAGGTCGTGGTACATCTTATCTGAACTAGGATGTACTGAGTAGCGAGACTTATCAGCTTCTTCCCTTACAAGCTCGCGTAAGTTGCCATAAAGTGGAACCCAGATGCGTCCTGTTACATAGTAGGCTCCGTCTGCCTTTTGTTCTAACCGTTGCCTTGAGCCACGTAGGGCTTCAGCCCTGACGCTTTCTGGTTTCAATGCTTCTACCTGAGCATCTCGTATATGTGAAGGGAGACTAGATTGGATAGTGAGTTGCAACGCTCGCACGCGCTTAGGCGCGGTGTCCTTTCGACTGAGGGCGTCAGCCACAACATTGGCTTTGCCTGGGTGGTACCTGATTGAGCATTCGTAGTCATTTAACAGTTCAACCCCTCGTCGCTGTCGCATATTCAGTTCTTTCTGTTTGAAGATATGTTCGAGGCTTCTGTGTTCAGTGTAGATTGCGCACTTGGTACCATACAAATAGTGTCGCCATATCTTAAGTGCAAAACACCCGCTCCCAGCTCTAGATCGTGTGTAGTGTAATTTCGTTCGTGAATCTTAAGTTGGCGCGAAGCATAAGCAATAACTTTATCACGTTGCATCAATACACACCTAAGACCTTAAATGGATGCGTCGCAGTAAACCACAAAATCATCCGTGCCTTCAGGCAATGAGAGGATAGGTGCGCTACAAAGTCTATCCTTTAAGTGCTGAAACGCTGTTTCCTGTGCATTACCCCAACGATAAATAACACCTTTCTGCGTCAGTAGTGTAAGCGGCTGAGCAATTTTGAGAAGTCTTTGATGAACCTTCTGTAATAACCCGCCAAACCCAAGAATTGGCGTATTTCTGTTGGTGTGCGAGGTGCAGGCCAGTTCTTGATCGAATCCACCTTGGATGGATCAACATGGATCCCATCCTTGTTTACCACGTGGCCTAAGAAGTGGACTTCACAGAGCCAGAAGTCGCATTTTGAAAACTTAGCGTATAGCTGTTCCGTTCGAAGAAGTTCCAAAATAAGTCGTAAGTGCTGTTCGTGTTCCTCCTGACTCTTCGAATAGATCAGGATGTCGTCGATGAAAACAATGACAAACTTATCAAGATAAGGTTTGCACACCCTGTTCATAAGATCCATGAAAACTGCAGGCGCGTTCGTTAGCCCAAATGGCATGACCAAAAACTCGTAATGGCCGTAGCGAGTTCTGAATGCTGTTTTGGAGACGTCCTCATCCCGGACTCTCAGTTGATGATACCCCGACCTTAGATCAATCTTCGAGTAATAGCTCGACCCTTGTAACTGGTCGAATAAATCGTCGATGCGTGGAAGAGGATAGCGATTCTTCACAGTCACCTTGTTCAACTCGCGGTAGTCTATACACATGCGGAAGGTACCGTCCTTCTTCTTTACAAATAGCACTGGAGCTCCCCAAGGCGAAGAGCTAAGACGTATGAAACCCTTTTTCCCAGAGTTCTTGTAGTTGCTTAGACAGTTCTTCCAGTTCCGTTGGAGCTAAGCGATAAGGTGCTCGAGCTATGGGTGCTGCTCCTGGAGCTTGTTACTATGAGTTACCAAAGGTTCTTAACCAGCACGAGGAATGCGGATGATCTTTTCTTTGCAAAGAGTCTTTGCTCGATGTTGAGATAGCCAATCCATACCAATATCAATGTCGAAACCATCACGACGTTGGGGTCATTCCTAGTATCACCCTGCCCAATCACGAACACTCGACCGCTGGCACCATTGTCGTCGTTATTACCCCCATTGTTGCCTCCATTATTGTTCCTGTTTCCTTGGTCGTGGTTCTGATTCTGGTTCTGGTTCAACTGTGGGCAGTGTCTCTTGAAGTGACCTTCAGCACCATCTGATAACATCCCTTGTTACCATGCTGTTGTCGCCGATTCTATAGATCTTGTGGCTGTTGTTGTTGGTTCTGGTTTGCAGGACGTGAGTTTCTACCATCTTTGGTTCCATGACCAAGCTTGTTGCATTATTGACAATGATTGCGTTTGCCCTGCCCGCTGTGGTGGAGGTTACATCGTTTGCGCTTAGGGTGGTTTCCCTTGTATCCACCCTGCCCTTGAATACTAAATGTTGCTGATCAGGACTTTAGTTGTCATCGACCTTTCACTGCTGTGCCTGGGACGGAATCGTAGTCGAACCCTTGCTAGAGGTTCCATCCCACTTTCATCCATTGTTACTGAGGGTAGCAGAAGTAGTTGAAGTAGTAGTGGTAGTAGTATCGCTGATACGTTGAGGCAGCTTGTTCTGTCCCACTGCCTGGTCTGTGAGACGATGAGCAAGATGAGTAACATCTTGAATAGTAGCAAGTTTAGCCGTCTTCACATGGTTTTGAATTCCTGGTACTAAGCCTTTGAGGTACAGCTCAAAGCTCTTTATGGGAGGATCCACCATAGTTGGACACAAAATTGTCAGTTTGTTGGATCGTTATCGTGCACGCTTCTATCTCTGACCCCGTCATCTTCATGTTAAAGGACTCCACTTCCCACTTGTGGATGGCATCATAAGTATTGTATTCACGTTTGATCAGTTCCTTAAAATCATTCCATGGGGTGGCATTAGCAGCCGCCAGCCCCAGTATCTGGACTTGCGCGTTCTACCAAGTTAACGCAGTGCCTTCGAGAATATCAGTGGCATATTTCACCTTACGCCTCGGGTCATTCTCACATTTGAAGGCCGATTCGAGTTTCTCGAACTAATGGAGGAGTCCAACAGCTCCTTCAGTGTCGCTGAAAGTAGTAGGACGACAGTCCATAAAAGTCGTGTATGTGCACACAGGTGGCTGAGCGTGTTGACTTGTCGTGTGCATAAGAGTAATCAAAATTAAGCACAAGTGTTGAGTTACAAGAGTAGGATCTAAAAATCCTGGAGTAAGTGGTGATGGCAGGTTACACCTCCTGTCTGGGCAGCTGCGAGTGCTGCAGTAACTTGTTCAGTGACCGAAGCCGCCAACTGGGCTTGAGTTAGGTTAACGCGTCCACTCATGATCTTGACATCAAGGAGGACATGTGTAAGAGAGGTTCGCGAATAGTGCGAAGAGAGTGAGCACACAAGTATTCTCAGGCAATAACGTATAGTAGGTTCTGTAATCTGAGCATACCACGAGCAAAGTTCTATGTAATTCTAGCAAGTAGGTAAAGTAACATGAATAGTAGTACCTATGATGTTGAGCCTTGCACGTGGAGCGAAGCGTCGTTGTGGATCGTTGAGCACTGTACTGGTTATAGTCTGGTTTTAACAAAAATCGTTTTCCCCTTATTAAAACCAAGTTCTCTATAACCAATGGCTCTGATACCAATCTGTCACACCCCCAAAAATCCACACGCGGAGTATCACCGCTTGGAGGCGTGACTGACCAGGATCAAGCCACCAATCATATTGAACATGTAATTAATATATAAAAGTAAATGCCATTCAACCACCAATATGAAAGGTGTTCAAAATATACGCAGGTTATCACTGTTTAGCGGAAGCATAAAAGTAAACCCAATCATAAGTATAAGTACGAAATAGCATAACGTCTAATCAAGCATTCATGATCCATGTCCACAACGACTGCGCCTCCCGTGCAAGCTCCATAAGTACCTAAGGTCCTGCAAGGCATGTAGCAGAGGATCAACAACTAGTCGAGCGAGTTCACAGAAAGTATATGCGTAATAGTAAGTTCGTATGTAACATGTGGCTCTACTGGGCCGATAGTACGTTCTGTTGGTGGGGGCTTCCCATGTTGTATATCCACTAGACTATTTGTAACCATAAGTATCCTTCCCAATCCGAGGATAGTAGTAAGTATAAGTTTACGTAGGTTTTATGTAAGTGCCCTTCCCAACCGAGGACAGTACGTAGCGAGTACGTAGGTTTAGCGCTGGCGTCCTTCCCAATCCGAGGACGGTAGTACGTAGGTTTAGCGCTGGCGTCCTTCCCCATCCGAGGACGGTAGTACGTAGGTTTAGCGCTGGTGTCCTTCCCCATCCGAGGACATTAGTACCTAGGATTTTTGTATGTGTTGACACTAGTATCCTTCCCAAACCGAGGATAGTACGTATGTTATACGTAGATTTTGGCACAGGCATCCTTCCCAATCCGAGGACCGTGGTAAGTAGTCTAGTAGTGATGTGAGTACAAGCAATCATTCAATCCCATTCCCAACCCACCTAGGGAATCCCATGCCTTGGTAAGAGTGTGAACTCACCTTGGTTTGCTCGGTATGCTAAGTATGTGCTCAACGTAAATCAATCACGTCCTAGATTATTCACGTATGCGAAATCAGTTTACGTACGAGTACAACATGGTAACACCGAGTCAAAGATCATCACGTAGCACATAACACATATTCAAACACATACGGAACATGCAATTCAGTTAACAGCAGTTAATTAGGTCAGTTAAGTTCTAACAGAAACAAACCAAGTTAAAACAGGTTTCCCCACTCGACGAAACACCTTCAGTTTCGTCGAGAGTCCCTTCAGCGAAATAAAGTTCTGTTTCGTCAATTACCCTTGGCGAAACACCCTTCCTGTTTCGCCGTAAATTCTGTTTCGTGAACATGTACCAGTTACGCAGCTTATCACAGAAAACCCTCATCATCTACAGCCGTCATCCATATCATCGATCACTAGATTCAGAACTTCCATGTGATCGTATAATTTACCAATCATATTATTGGACCAAATATGCCACTATCATATTTTGCATAAACTAATATCATTTATAAAAAGCATGAACTGATGTAATCATCAGCTTCTTATTTATTTGCTGCACATGCCCCACATCAACTTAGTCAAAAAAGAGTTAGATAAAGTAGCCAACAATCCTACTACCAGTCCTAATACTATTGGACCAAATCAAGGTAACATCATGTGTAACTATGAGAATAATAGCTGGCAACCATATAGAATTCTTATCCAATTGACTGCACTATCACGTACCATCAATATCACAATATCATATCACCACTAACATGCACAATCATTGCAAGATTCCTGAAAACTCTATACAACATCGAGTTCGTATGAAGTTATGAAATCGATTAATCATACCTAACAAACATCAAAATCATCATACTCATAAACACATCCATACCATAAATCGGGCAAACATATACAAGCATATACAACTGATCAAATCATGCATAACAACTCAGAGCATCATAATCATATATTCAACAATCCGATAAAGATTAACACTAACCGAACGAACGAGGCAACACTTGATTGATCTAGTGGGTTCCGGGGACACACGTTTGCCGTCAGTTTTCAAGGTGAGCGAGAGAGAGAGAATGTGTTCTAGGGTTTGCTAAACTGCCCAACTAATGCAACCTATCAGTTATAAAATAGAATTGTAACATGTTGGGCCCTCGACTGGGCTTTGGGCCGGCGAAACGGATCAACCGACGGAACGGTTTCGTTTCGTTGAGATGCATTTTGTTTCGTCATACGTATGATTAAATGTTTAAGTGTAAATCAAATCAGAATATTGTCACACCAGCACACACATAACAATCAATCATGTATTCCCATGCATTCATCACATGAATAATTTAAAGTTCTACAAGTAAAAGGCAAATAAATCGAACAGTCATACAGTCAATGTGCATTAAATGCGAGAATGAAATCTCGGAAAGTCGAGTTGTCACAACTATGGATTCTTGATTAGACTTGTGACAACCCGTACTTCCAAGGTTAGCAACATTCATGTAACACCCCGTGTTTTCACAAGTCAAAATCAAAGTCAAGGTCAAAGTCAACAACCGATGATACGAATTTGATTTATAGAGATTTCTTTATTTTGATTGTATTATGTGGAGTAAGTGTTGTTAATGACAATAATCGACGTATGTAAATCGCTATCTAATCGACCCACGACTGTGAACTATAGGAAGTAACAATGTGATAAAGTTAATCAATCAATAATCAAACTATGCTAATCAAATCGACAACGAATCGCAACTTGAGCTACGTATTTTTAATTATTGTTATACGTATGTGTGTGCCTTACGTGTTATATGTGCATGTTTAATTATGTTGTGTTGTGGTAATCAATCGAAATGCAATCAAACTCAATCGAAAATCGAACTATGATAATTAGTGGAGAAGAGACAGCGCGAGATATTAGTGGTTGGGATTGAAAGTGATTTGACTAGGAAACCCTATCGTATCGAACCGCTCGCAATCGAAATCGAAACGCCAAAAAAATCATCGCGCCAAACACTTAAGCCAAGTGCCATCCGGCCGGATAGCCATCCGACCAGATAGCCACAATGCCACAGGCCAGATGCCATCCGACCGGATAAGTCATCCGAGCGGTGTGCCATCCGATCGGATAGCCCTTTCCTCTTTTGGAATCCTATAAATACCCCTGTCATTGTCATCCTTTCTACTTTTGGAAACCTTCTGTCCGAACCATTCGTGCTCCCCACCTTTTCTTCCATTTCTCTCAATCCAGGTAAGATCTCGCCCTAAATCTTGTACTTTCTTGATCTACACGCACTCCTACACCTTTCTATCTTTTGAATCTTAACTTTTAACCGTGAAATCACTAGATTTCGGGTGTTCTAGGATGATGTCATCATGTGTTCTTCAAGAAATTCATGTTTTGACTTCAATCCATCAAGAACAACCTAGATCTAACCAATTTCCACACGATTACGCAAAGATCTTGTAAAGATCTCAACATAAGAGTGGTGAAAAAGATTAAAAGATGGTTTCCAACTTTCTTTCAACTCTTTTACACTCAAAACCGATAGAATCGGACTCTGTTCTAGTCTCCTACTCATCCTTAGTGTTGTACTAGTTCAAGCTCTGGATTCTACACATGAGACGACCGATTTCAGGTTAAACAAGAACAATCATCTTGAGCCGGTGACTGGCCGAACGAGGGTGATTCCTGGTCGGCCTGGTCACTTGGTTCAAAATGGAGTTCTATTGGTTAACACGTTGTCAAAGCGACTTGACAAAACGACAAACAATCAAAACGACCAAGTGTAAGACGAACGGAACAACCAGAACGAAATGCTGTCCGAATGGACTGCTGTCCGAACGGATGGTTCATCCGAACGGACTGCCACCCGAACGGATCAAACTTGGGAGCCACACTTAAACAACCTTATCTGAAGTTTGAGTATTGAACGAATTGCAATCCGATCGGATGACCATTTAACCGGATTACTCTTCGGATCATGAGATACTAAGACTTTAAAGACTTAAACAATTTTCAACATGTTCATTAACAGGGTTGCCACCCGATCGGATGGACATCCGATCGAGTGGCCCTTCTGTTTAGAGCTTGCCCCCACTAAGTAATCTCATCACTAAGTTGCCATCCGACCGGACCACTGTCCGACCGGATGACCATCCGAACGGATTGTCATCCGCATGACTAACCGTCCGATCGACCGACTTGATGGATAGAGATACTTCAAGGCTTTCATAATGCTACAACGAAAGCTTCAAAAGTCAAGCCATCATACACAAACACATCCTTCATATAGGAAGAAACAATCCACTCAAATCGTCATCCGACCGGATAAGCTGTCCGACCGGATGACCATCTGAACGGATTGTTATCCGCACGTATTGCTGTCCGATCGGATTACCATCCGACCGAACCACTATCCGACCCATTTACACTTTGCACCATTTGACGCGTAAAACGTCACTTATCGTTATGCTATCGAATCTATTCAGGCTAACCTTACTCGCTAAGCACTCCCTTCAATCCATTAACCGCTGTGAGTATACTCGATCCCTTTTTGCTTTACGCACTTTTGGGTGTTACATAGTTACGAATATTCAAACTACAACAATCACACTACTCAATACTATTTGAACGCTAACCGTTAATGCATGTTATACGTGGCTTATGAATGCTTGTTTGTTATGTTTACACATGGAATGTTGTCTACCTGCCTTAGCAACGATAGTACTATAGTTTGGACTCAGTACCCATTCACACGGGGGTTGTTAAGGATAATTACTTGCATGGATTATGGTGGTAATCATGTATTGCGAACTGCCTCAGGCAGTCAACCCGCAGTCATTGGTATCGATGGATCTATGTCGATAACTAACGTGCTTCATTTCTCTATGTGTACGTGCTGGTTATGCGTAAACGAATTCGAAATCTATATGCTATTATCAAACTTGTATGCTCACCTTTACATTTTTATGTACTGACTTTATTTTAACGTATGTGACAGGTGCTTAGGAAGTTTACATGCTTAGCATGCTGTGAACTTGAGGCTAGGAAAGGTCTAGGATGCTCTTTGTGCTGTGATGAAATCGAAGCTAGGAAAAGAGGTCCTAGAAACCAATAAATAAACTATTTGTGTATAAATCTGAGTTGTCGGAACAGAATATTTGCCTGGATTTTGTCTGTAATAATTATTTTAGTGTTTGAGATACGGTATGGGACGTATTATTTAAATTGAATAGTATTGATAATTGTTATGGAAACTTCTGGACAATCTGTTTTGCTCAGTGCCATGCCCCGATGTTTCCGCCATCGGTTGGGGTGTGACAGATTGGTATCAGAGCCATAACTATAGGGAATTAGGCAAGACACGACCTAGTCCGGGTCGGTGTCTTAAATACCTTGTCTATAGTTAGGAACCAACAGACCGACTTGAGTACATCCCGTAGGGATTATGTACGAGCTTATTCCTCGCTATTCTCGCTCATACTACACTATCACTACACTCAAATTATCAACTATAAAAGGGCGATAAAGTCGAGATTAGGTGTGAAAACCGCAAACTCCCGACTAACTTGCTTGATCTATGCTGTTTTATCAACTTATCAATGGTTTCTTCATTCTTTTTCAATAACGAATGCTTGTTCGGCGGGGGAATTATACCAAATCAGTGGTGAAACCCATATTTTGATGAATAATCTCCTCCATTTCATCAAAAATAGGGACGAAGTTGTTAAGCCAGGGGTGAAACCCTAACCTTGACGACTTGTTCTGCGCATTTTATAAAACTCTCACCAAGGTCTCGACGGACTCCAATGACCTGAAGTCTTGATATGACTAACGGGATGTGTGCCAAACACCCAAGAATCGAGGCAAAAGCACAGTTCCAAAGGTCAGACATGAATGACAAGTCCTTGTGAATAGTTGAACCACCTTGGTTAGTCAAAGTCTACTAGCCGCAGACAATCTATCTCTCGATTTTTTTATGTGTTCGAATCTGAGCCCGCTACTGCTGACTCTGATAATTCGTCAATTTTATGTGTTTTATGTGCGTTTGCCTGTTTATGTGCTTAATTTTGGAAGAATTAATCGATTTGTGCCTTCACTTCGATCGACACACACGACTCGCACTGCATTTCTATCCCAAAACGTTAACAAATCTTTGAACTATGGGCGACTTTATACTACGATATACGCTTATACTACGCTATTCTTGAACGATCGCAGACTTTGAATAATAGGTTTCTGTTTCCTGACTAACTCTAGTGATTAAATGCATATGCGCTTCCTTGCTTCTGTGCTTTACGTGCTTAGGTGTTATGTGATTATGTGCTCTATGTGCTTATGTGTTTATGCGATTATGTGCTTTATGTGTTTACGTGAATATGCGTGTTCCTGAGCTTTAGTAAGTAGTAGACGTGTGAGGTGAGATTCGAATACAATGTGTTGAGTCCTGTGACGATGTCTGTTGCAGACAATGTCATCTGGATCCCGTCACACACTTTCTCGTCAAGAAAAGAGGGACAAACGCCTTGCTGCCATCATCGCTAAAAGTGTAGCAAAGGTCGTGAGTGATGTTTACGAGAATGCCAGCAAATCGTCTGAGGAGTCGAGGACCGAAGCTCCTAAAGCTACCGCCAAGTCCTTCAATTTCAAGCAGTTCAAGTCGCGTGGGCCAAAAGAATTCACTGGCGAGGGAGGTCCTACTGCATTATTCCAATGGTTTGATTCCATTGAGGTTACTCTACGACAGAGTGGTTGCCCTGATGACCTCCAAACTCTGAATGCTACCGGCGTTTTCCAGTCCTGTGCATTATACTGGTGGACGGCCGAGAGGAACAAGCGAGGGAACGATGCAGCCTACGGTCTGTCGTGGGACGAGCTCAAGGAAGTCATGCTAGAAGAATTATGCCCTCCTCAGGAGCATCAAAAGCTAGAAGATGAATTTTGGCACATACATCAGCATGAAGGTGACAACGCTGCTCTCACTGCTCGTTTCAAACAGCTCAGCATCATCTGTCCTGACCAAGTCAAGACTCCGGAGATCACAATCAAGAAGTACATCCGAGCTTTGCCCGACTGCGTCGCAGATTTTGTGCAAGCGGCTAAGACTAAGACGATCGAAGAGACTTACTTGCTGGCCGCCGAAATCAACGACAAAAGGGTCAAGGCTGGTGTCTGGGATAAAACTCCGAAGCACCTGCATCAAGCTACTACCGTCGCACCGACTGCTGAACCCACCACATCGAGCAACAAGAGGAAGAACAAGAGAAAGAATAGCTCCAGCAACAAGAATTATGCGATCACTGCTGCACCGATTCAAGCTGTACCAGCCCAACAGCGTCAAGTAACGTCGCCAGTGGCTAATGCACCGCCTGCAGAGCGTGCATACACTGGGCCACACCCGCTCTGCCCTACTTGTACCTACCACCACCCGACTGCCATTGCTTGCCATTTTTGTGCTCATAGCAATATATACGGCCATTTTACTGCCAACTGTCGTATTCAACAAGCTCCTGCTCATCAAGCTCTACTCACCGCCCCGCAGGGTCAACAAGCTCCTCCGGCAACCGCGGTCAAAGCCAGAGCCTGCTTCGCATGTGGCGACCCGAACCATTTCGCCAACATGTGCCCAAACAGGGTCGTGAAACAAGAGCCCCAGCAGCAGCAGCCTCAGCAGCAACAACAGCAGCAGCAACGCACGCGCCAGAACTTTCAACATCAACGTGCGTCAAGCCCAGGCCGACAACAACGTGGTCAATGGTACGTTCCTTGTGAATGGTATTTATGCTTCATGTTTCTTTGATACTGGAGCCGATAATTGCTTTGTGTCGTTCGAATTCGAGAAACTCCTTAGTCGTAAACGCTCCCAACTCTCCTTGACGTTCGATGTTGAAGTCGCTATCGGAAGAACTGTCGCCGTCAATTCTGTTCTTCGTGATTGTACTCTTGAGCTCAACAATCACATCTTCCCAATCGACCTTATTCCGATGCAACTCGGAAGTTTTGACGTTATAGTAGGCATGGACTTTCTTCGTGAAAACCATGCTGAAGTTGTGTGCTTCGACAAGATGATCCGATTCTCGCTTGCGAATGGTGATTCATTGTGTGTCTACGGTGATACTACTTCGAAGGGTCTCAAACTCATGTCGTGTGTCCAAGCTAGAAAGTATCGGAGAAGGAAAAGAAAGAAAAGAAGGAAGTAAAGGACGTTCTTGTGGTTCGAGAATTTCCTAATGTTTTTCCAGAGGATCTTCTCGAACTACCGCCAAGTCGTGATATCGACTTTCGTATCGACCTCATTCCTAGAGCCAACCCTATTGCCAAAGCTCCCTACCGACTCGCGCCATCCGAAATGCGCGAACTTTCAAACCAACTCCAGGAATTACTTGAGAAAGGCTTCATTCGCCCGAGCACCTCTCCTTGGGGCGCGCCAGTCCTTTTCGTCAAAAAGAAGGATGGTTCGTTTAGGATGTGCATCGACTACCGGGAATTGAATAAATTAACTATCAAGAACCGCTATCCCCTACCTCGTATCGACTATTTGTTTGATCAATTGCAAGGTGCTACGTGTTTCTCAAAGATCGATCTACGCTCAGGATATCACCAGCTACGTATTCAAGAGGAGGATATACCCAAAACCGCTTTTCGCACTCGATACGGCCATTCCGAATTCGTTGTTATGCCTTTTGGTTTAACCAACGCACCCGCGGTTTTCATGGATCTGATGAATCGCGTGTGTAAACCATATCTCGACTGTTTTGGCATCGTATTCATCGACGATGTCTTGATCTATTCCAAATCGAAAGCCGAACACACGCAACATCTACGTTTGGTTCTCGAGTTACTCCAGGGGAACCAACTCTATTCCAAGTTCTCTAAGTGTGAATTCTGGTTGGAGGAAGTTCAGTTACTGGGTCACATTGTTAATAGTCAAGGTATTCACGTCGATCCTGCGAAGATTGAAGCTGTTAAGAGCTGGGTTACACCTAAGAACCCGTCTGAAGTCCGTTCTTTTCTCAGACTAGCGGGCTATTATCAACGATTTATCGAAGGATTCTCAAAGATCGTTATGCCGCTTACCGCTCTCTCACATAAAGATCAGCCTTTTGTTTGGGGAACTAAACAAGAGACTGCTTTTCAAACCCTCAAGCACATGCTTTGCAATGCTCATATTCTCACTCTACCCGACGGAAACGATGATTTCATTGTCTACTGTGATGCTTCCAACCTTGGTCTCGGTTGTGTCCTCATGCAACAGAACAAGGTTATAGCTTACGCATCTCGTCAGCTCAAAATTCACGAGAAGAACTATACAACCCATGATCTCGAGCTAGGCGCAGTTGTTTTTGCATTAAAGATTTGGCGACACTACCTGTATGGTACCAAGTGTACGATCTTCACTGATCATAGGAGACTGCAACATATCTTTAATCAGAAGGAACTTAATATGCGTCAACACCGGTGGGTAGAACTTCTCAACGATTACGACTGTGAGATCCGTTATCACCCAGGCAAAGCGAATGTTGTTGCTGACGCACTTAGCAGACGGAGTTATCTGCTCAGCACTCGTAACGTTCAAGCCCAACACGATCTCGAAACCCTCATCCGCGAAGCTCAGCATGCGTGTTTCAACGAACGCACCCTGAAGAAAGAAAGAATCTACCACGATGGAGCCCAGCTTGTGAGCATATCGAATGGGATATTCCACTTTCTGGACCGAATTTAGATTCCCAAACGAACCAATTTGCGACAGATCTTGATGGACGAAGCCCACAAATCCCGGTATTCTATTCATCCCGGTGCCGACAAAATGTACCAGGATCTTCGCTACAAGTACTGGTGGCCCGGCATGAAAAGGGATATTGCCCTCTACGTCAGAAAATGCCTAACTTGTGCTAGAGTCAAGGTTGAACATCAAAGACCCTCTGGCTTACTCGAACAACCACCAATTCCCATGTGGGAGTGGGAAAGTATAGCTATGGACTTTATAACCAAGCTATCACACACGTCATCACGTCACGACAGCATTTGGGTTGTGGTCGACCGTTTGACTAAATCAGCTCACTTTTTGCCAATACGGGAAGACTACAAGGTAGAACGATTAGCCCGAATCTACACCGACGAGATCATTTGTAATCATGGGACGCCTCGTGACATCATCTCTGATCGTGATGCTCGGTTTACCTCGCGACTGTGGGAAACGTTTCAAACGGCACTCGGTACATCGCTCAATCTAAGTACCGACTTCCACCCTCAAACTGACGGTCAGACTGAAAGAACGATTCGTACTCTTGAAGACATGCTCCGTTCGTGTGTCATAGACTTCGGTGGTAATTGGGATAAATACCTACCGTTAGTCGAATTCTCGTATAACAACAGCTATCATTCTAGCATTCAAATGGCACCATTCGAGGCATTATACGGAAGAAGATGTCGATCGCCTATTGTGTAGCACGAGATTGGTCATTCGCAACTAACTGGCCCTGAGCTATTACAAGAAACGACAGACAGAATTTTCCAAATAAGAGACAACCTGGTAAAAGCTCGGAATCGACAGAAAAGTTATGCCGATAGACGACGCAAGCCCCTTGAATTTGACGTTGGTGACTACGTACTCCTAAAGGTATCACCTTGGAAGGGTGTGGTCCGATTCGGAAAGAAAGGAAAGCTCGCGCCTCGATATGTTGGACCTTTTAAGATTCTAGAAAGAATCGGAAAAGTCGCCTACAGACTCGAACAACCGGAGGAACTAAGTAACGTCCACCCGACTTTCCACGTGTCAAACCTCCGAAAGTGTCTAGCCAACCACGACTTACACGTTTCTCTCGATGATCTGCAAGTGAACGAAACATTACACTTCGTGGAGAAGCCTGTCGAAATCATGGACCGCCAAACCAAGCAACTCAGACGCTCTCGCATTCCTATCGTGAAAGTCCGATGGGAAGGCAAACGAGGCGCAGAGTTCACTTGGGAACTCGAAAGCGACATGAAGGCGAAGTACCCGCAGTTGTTTAAGGAGAAAGTCTAGAAAGAGAAAGTTCTCAGACGTGATTCACGGCGTTGTACAGCTTCCAGCCTAATTTCGGGACGAAATTCCCTAAACAAGGGGAGGCTGTAACACCCCGTGTTTACACAAGTCAAAATCAAAGTCAAGGTCAAAGTAAACAACCGATGATACGAATTTGATTTATAGAGATTTCTTTATTTTGATTGTATTTTGTGGAGTAAGTGTTGTTCATGACAATAATCGACGTATGTTAATCGCTATCTAATCGACCCACGACTGTGAACTATAGGAAGTAACAATGCGATAAAGTTAATCAATCAATAATCAAACTATGCTAATCGAATCGACAACGAATCGCAACTTGAGCTACGTATTTTTAATTATTGTTATACATATGTGTGTTCATTACGTGTTATCTGTGCATGTTTAATTATGTTGTGTTGTGGTAATCAATCGAAACGCAATCGAACTCAATCGAAAATCGAACTATGATAATTAGTGGAGAAGAGACAGCGCGAGATATGAGTGGTTGGGAATGAAAGTAATTTGACTAGGAAACCCTATCGTATCGAACCGCTCGCAATCGAAATCAAAACGCCAAAAAAATCATCGCGCCAAACACTTAAGCCAAGTGCCATCCGGCCGGATAGCCATCCGACCCGATAGCCACAATGCCACAGGCCGGATGCCATCCGACCGGAATGTCATCCGACCGGATAAGTCATCCGAGCGGTGTGCCATCCGATCGAATAGCCCTTTCCTCTTTTGGAATCCTATAAATACCCCTGTCATTGTCATCCTTTCTACTTTTGGAAACCTTCTGTCCGAACCATTCGTGCTCCCCACCTTTTCTTCGATTTCTCTCAATCCAGGTAAGATCTCGCCCTAAATCTTGTACTTTCTTGATCTACACGCACTCCTACACCTTTCTATCTTTTGAATCTTAACTTTTAACCGTGAAATCACTAGATTTCGGGTGTTCTAGGATGATGTCATCATGTGTTCTTCAAGAACTTCATGGTTTGACTTCAATCCATCAAGAACAACCTAGATCTAACCGATTTCCACACGATTACGCAAAGATCTTGTAAAGATCTCAACATAAGAGTGGTGAAAAAGATTGAAAGATGGTTTCCAACTTTCTTTCAACTCTTTTACACTCAAAACTGATAGAATCGGACTCTGTTCTAGTCTCCTACTCATCCTTAGTGTTGTACTAGTTCAAGATCTGGATTCTACACACGAGACCACCGATTTCAGGTTAAACAAGAACAACCGTCTCGAACCGGTGACTGGCCGAACGAGGGTGATTCCTGCTCGGTCTGGTCACTTGGTTCAAATGGAGTTCTGTTGGTTAACACGTTGTCAAAGCGACTCGACAAAACGACAAACAATCAAAACGACCAAGTGTAAGACGAACGGAACAACCGGAACGGAATGTTGTCCGAACGGACTGCTGTCCGAACGGATGGTTCATCCGAACGGATTGCCACCCAAACGGATCACACTTGGGACCCACACTTAAACAACCTTATCTGAAGTTTGAGTATTGAACGAATTGCAATCCGATCGGACGACCATTTGACCGGATTACTCTTCGGATCATGAGATACTAAGACTGTAAAGACTTAAACAATTTTCAACATGTTCATTAATAGGGTTGCCACCCGATAGGATGGACATCCGATCGAGTGACCCTTCTGTTTAGAGCTTGCCCTCACTAAGTAATCTCATCACTAAGTTGCTGTCCAACCGGACCACTGTCCGACCGGATGACCATCCGAACGGATTGTCATCCGCACGATAAACCGTCCGATCGACCGACTTGATGGATAGAGATACTTCAAGGCTTTCATAATGCTACAACGAAAGCTTCAAAAGTCAAGCCATCATACACAAACACATCCTTCATATAGGAAGAAACAATCCACTCGAATCGTCATCCGACCGGATAAGCTGTCCGACCGGATGACCATCTGAACGGATTGTTATCCGCACGGATTGCTGTCCGATCGGATTACCATCCGATCGAACCACTATCCGACCCATTTACACTTTGCACCATTTGACGCGTGAAACATCACTTATCGTTATGCTATCGAATCTATTCAGGCTAACCTTACTCGCTAAGCGCTCCCTTCAATCCATTAACCGCTGTGAGTATACTCGATCCCTTTTTGCTTTACACACTTTTGGGTGTTACATACGTTACGAATATTCAAACTACAACAATCACACTACTTAATACTATTTGAACGCTAACCGTTAATGCATGTTATACGTGGCTTATGAATGCTTGTTTGTTATGTTTACACATGGAATGATGTCTACCTGCCTTAGCAACGATAGTACTATAGTTTGGACTCTGCACCCGTTCACACGGGGGTTGTTAAGGACAATTACTTGCATGGATTACGGTGGTAATCATGTTTTGCAAACTGCCTCGGGCAGTCAACCCGCAGTCATTGGTATCGATGGATCTATGTCGATAACTAATGTGCTTCATTTCTCTATGTGTACATGCTGGTTATGCGTAAACGAATTCGAACTCTATATGCTATTATCAAACTTGTATGCTCACCTTTACATTTTTATGTATTGACTTTATTTTAACGTATGTGACAGGTGCTTAGGAAGTTTACATACTTAGCATGCTGTGAACTTGAGGCTAGGAAAGGTCTAGGATGCTCTTTGTGCTGTGATGAAATCGAAGCTAGGAAAAGAGGTCCTAGAAACCAATAAATAAACTATTTATGTATAAATTTGAGTTGTCGGAACAGAATATTTGCCTGGATTTTATCTGTAATAATTATTTTACTGTTTGAGATACGGTATGGGACGTATTATTTAAATTGAATAGTATTGATAATTGTTATGGAAACTTCTGGACAATCTGTTTCGCTCAGTGCCATGCCCCGATGTTTCTACCATCAGTTGGGGTGTGACAGTTCATTTTCGCGATTATAAATTATGTCGTTTACGCTGTATTTATGTCATGTGTGGCCTGAATCACCTTAACCCAAACCGCCACCCCCTTATACCTCTAACTTATTTGTGGCCCATGTGCCCAAGCCCAATGTAAACACTAAACCACCCCACACACTTCCCTTTTGGCCCAAAACGTTGTGTAGCCCATATGACCCAAACCACCACAACCCATATCATTATATTATGTATGTATGCATGTTATCTATGAAGAACAAAAAAACCTAAGTTACGATCGCATACCTCCTCCTCTGCCTCTCTTCAAGTGACGAAGAAACTAGGCTCATGAAGTTCTCAAGTTCATTCGTATCAAGCCCAGATCGATCCACAACGTTTCTCATACTTCAGTAACTTGTTTAATTTGTTAAACCCTTGTTATTTTATGAAAACTTGGCTGTTTTTTTCCTGGTTTGACATGGATTCTTGATGTTTTAATGATTACTTGTAACATGGGTTGTTAGAGATCATGATGTTGGGGTTAGGATTGATTATGGGATCTTAGTGACTTGATATACATTATTATGGTTTTGTTTCTTGATGTATTAGGGTTAACTAATCTAGGTTTTGATAATAAACTATTGTTATTGATGATTTTAGGTCCTTGGGTTCACTAAGTAATCGTTTGTGGGGTTCAGGTAACTAATCAGAATCTGTCCAGAATGTTACAGCCGACTTATGTCGACTGTAACTGGGTCAAATTTTATCAAAATTTGATGTTTCTTGAGTCTATAAGATAGTTCCAGGAAATACCTTTCAAAGCCAATTGGAATTGCATTTTTCAACGAAAATTGAATGGTTTATGAATTTTTCCGTATCGAAGGTTTAGGCTGCGTTTTCTGGCAGAATTTGCAGCCCATTACAAATGTATTACTCAATGCAGGAATTGAGTTATCATCTCAAATTTTTTACTGAAGGTAGTTCCCGGAGTTCACGAAAATCTCCAACTAGAATTTCATAAAAAGAGTAATCGAGGATTTTAAATGAATTTTTCCATAAGTTTTAGTTAGAAAGTGACGAATCTGACCACTGTATAGTAATTAATTTTTCGGTAAAGGGTTAGGCCTTAAAAATTTAACACAAGGACAAGCCTACATAGTGTTACATCCTATAAAAAGATCATAATTTTTGCAACATCGTAAGTATGGTAAACGAGCTTCCTAAAACAGTCTAATTTCAGTGAATTTGCTATGCATGATTGATAAACTTATAAGAGACGAAATTTTTATTTTAAGTGCCCACATTTGGTTAGTGGTTGTATAAATGCTATATGACATGTCGTAGTTTATATTATGAACATGTGCATGAAAAACACACGGTAAAATATCTTGTGACAACTTGGTAACGTGCTATGTGTGCTAGATAAGTGTAGAATTTATGAACTTTGCATAAACGTGCTAATAACCCTGTGGGTATCATAATAGGTCGTGGTTGACCACATTAACTTATAACGCATTTAAGCTTTACCAAGAAAAACTAAGGTGAGTTCATAACTCTCTACTAAAAGCATGTGTCCCTGGTTTGGGACAACACACTTATTTCCCTGGTTTTGGAAACACATACGGTACCCCTGGTTTAAGGCTACACGTGCGTTCCTTGTTGGAACCACTGAAATATACTATCCATTGGAAGTGGAATAGTACACTTGGACTAGACGAAAAACTCTATCCTGAAAGTCCCTACACACTATACCGATTAGCTTGCTGGGTTGGCAGACGGGGTATTAGTTGATAGCGCTATTAGGTTTGACAAACCTCACACCGTGCTGGGATCCGGGCATGAACTATTGACATTTCCTATTGCATCAATGCGGATGGACATTGATGGAGGGCACAAAAACTTACTATGTCATTTTTCGGTATCTACACAGTTTATGTGATGAGGGTTAGCTACCCGAGTCATACTTATAATGTTTTTACCTGTGAACTTACGCTTACGCTCTACGCTTAACTAAAAAATGTGAACCCACCAACTTTATGTTGACACACTACTGTATGCTTTGCAGTTCGTTAGGTACAGCATGGGAGCTTACAACATTTGGAGTGTCGTGGTTGCAATAAACTTTTGGTTTTAAATTTTATTAAACATTGTGGTTTCGATCTCATGTCTGGATTTTTACATTTAGCTTCCGCTGTTAGTTTAAACTATGTTTAGACATTTAAATAGTAATCACTAATCGTGTTGAATATGATGGTTTTTAATAAGTTAAATATTTGTTCAACATGATTAGTAGTTTGATCCTGGTCAGTCGCATACCTTGCGATAAAACTCCGCATGTGGATTTTGAGGGTGTGACAGATTAGTATCAGAGCCATTGGTTATAGTGAACTTTGTTTAAAGCTTTTGAGAAAGCCGCAACGACACTACACTCCAAAGTGCAAGTCCCAAAATCTTTACTGCATATACTACATATGTGCCTACTTGGTATTTATACATGCATTTCATTAGTTACGCATACGCACACATTTTTTTGACATTTATGCATGGTATTCGCACACGTTATACTTATAGGAATGTCGATTTCGAGTTCTCCTCATGCACCAAGAAAGGAACCAGTCGTTCCTGAACCACCACCTTAATCAAAATACCCAACCCATTTATTCCAAATCAAAAGGTTACAAGCTCAGCTTAAAACCGTTCCAAACCATACAACCAACGCGACCATTCGCGTACGATACCCATGATTTAACGTTACCGAAAACGTTTCCAAAAACCGTCCTCGATAATTTTCTCACGTCCTAAAATAACCCCCAAAAATGAACATAAGTTTCCACGAAGCCATACCTTTGCGTACGTGACGTCCTTGGCACGTCTATTTTACTCTGAATCCCTTACACAAAATGCAAGTAGAATCTTGTTTCACCCATAACTTGACCATACGACATCTGTTTCAAGTGTTTTACCTATCCACGCGATCGTCTTGGCATGACCAACATCTAAAACTTATCGGCGTCATCTGTCGACGCTGGCGCTACTCCCAGAACACAGATCTGACACTCCGTGCGTTCGGTTTTGCGTGTCAATATTTGAGTAGACCAGAACCGGTCCAAATGAACTCGGATTTAGGCAAATAATATGTCCACACGTTCATGTCGATGAACCACATCATCTCCACCTATCACCATCACCGGAAACCACCTTCACAATCGCTGGAAAACGAAATAGTGGCTGGAAGTCACAGTTTTACGCGTTTGTCATCATGCAACTCGAAACTCTATCATCCGAACTCCGTTTTGGACAGACGATATATCCACGTGACCGTGATGTAATGAAATTTTATCACATGCCATTTCTGTCTGCCGCCAGCGACCAGAATGGTTGTCGGAATTCTTCGGTTACTTGTCGGATTTGTTGTTTTTCGCTTAATTCTTCAGCGGAGCATAACCAACCTCCCGTTCCTTCGATCCACAACCGAGATAGCGAAAATGCTAAAAACCATCTCACAATCCCCATCGATTACATGACTACCCCCCCCCCCCATTACCCTATGATGTGGTTAATCCTTCGTCTAACTTGATTTACACTTTAGCATATTCAACTCTACAAACGGATTTTCCCCCAAATGGTATGATGGTCTCAGGTACATTTGGAGACGGAGATACAAATTAGTCAACCCACAGATGGGCACGATGAGTTAAACATCTACGTTACCCCTTTTATTACAAGATTCGTTATCCCATAAGAGTTTTTTTGTTTTTATGCGAATTGTTTTTTCTTTTCACTAGCCTTTTTGACAACTGTGTTCTGTAATCGATGTACAATGTAAAACAATGTCAATTATCAATAAAACAATGTGTTTTGGTGTTATTATATGTGCTTTGGTGTTATTATGTGTGTATTTATGTTTGATGATTTTACGATTTGATTCGAGTCCGATTTAAAGCTTTAAGTCGCTTTCTGGAAGGTTATACGCAAACTGGTTCGTAAACGCAGTCAGTTTAACGCGAAAAACACTACGGAATAGTGACATAGTCTTAACATACCTAAAATAACCTTCACATAACTTAGAAATAAGTTTTGGATGGTTTGGTGTGTTGAAAACAAGTTGGTTCGATCGTATGGACTAATTGTGTCAAACTGCGAAACTATACCGATTTGTATGGTAACGAACATTCCGGAACTTGATCATAAGTTAAACATACCCTAAATATCCTTTACATAGCTTAGAAATAGGCTTTGGGAGGTTCGGTATGCTAAAATAAACTTTATTGATCAATATGGACTAAAAGCATCAAAAAGTGCATAAGTTTGCATTTTCGCGCATATCTTACGTTCTGAATATATCCGGACATCCAAAAATTTATGTAATCATTAAAATACTTTATTTTAGTGATTGGCATGATAAAACCCCATTCGTCGCTTAATTTGGATCGTTTTTGCTTTCATTACGACTTCCGTCGTAATTAACCAAACAACGCATCCGTATGACCAAACGAACCGACATCCGAGATGTTTTTGAGCATATTTTAAGTTCCCTATACTTTAACTTCATTTTAGAGCCTTGAAATGAGGTTAACGGGGCTTAAACGTGTCAAAAATGCATCAAAATACAAGTTTCTCAAGTGCAGGGACCAAAGTTGCAATTTTGTCAAAGATTACTAGGCGGGTTGTAGGATTGAGATTCGACCTAAACGAGTCGATTAGAAGAGTTCTCGATCAATATGAGAGGCGGAAACAGACGTATTGATGGTGAATCAGCTTGATATACACTAGGAATCACTTTAACTGTCTTGTATATTGATTTGAAAGCTTTACAGACCACGTGACACTTCGGCAGCACCTCTGCTCCGGAATCAGCAATGTTACAAATGAAGACATGAGCTCTCATATTTATAGGCAGGCCAGTCCCTATGAACTGGCTCTGCCAGTTCGTGAGAACTGGACAGTTTACTCTAAAACTCTATTTTCTAGCCTACCGAGCTCCATTCTATCCAATCTAGACACCCGACTCGATACAAGACGAAGTCGACAGACATATGCACCAACAGACTCCCCCTTGGATGTTGACAAAGTCTTCTGTGTCGAGTCTTCAGAATGACAAGTCTTCAGTCTTGATCAGTCTTCTCGCTCTCTCCAAAGTATCTGACACTGTAAGTATCTTTCAATCTCTATCTTTCTTCTATCTCTTGCTCATCAGCAGCAGCTTCTATCTTGAACAAAGTTCCAAGATCAGAAACTGGCTCTTTCGTCTTCAGACTCCCCTTTGCTAGCAGACTCCCCCTTAAGTTCTTCCGGGATCGCAATCTGACATAGCTCTCGTTCTAGAATCGAAACCTGGCTCAAACTCTGCTCAGGCTCTGACACGGGGATCTACACAAATCTCTACCCAACAATAAGATTTTTTTATTTTTAACAATTTTAATCTTTGCTTTACCACTTGTATTTGAAACATTCAAATTTGGTTTCAACTTAATGAACCATTTAATCATTTCACATTTCAAACAAAACTTTCCCAACCCTGTTGTTGTTCATCATGTTTAGCACTTGGAATTTTGAAAATCAGCTTTCCAACATCAGTTGTCAAAAATAAGATGAAATAAAATCTTTTTTATTTTTCAAAATTTTAAGCTAAAACACAATCTTTTTGGGTTTTTGTTTAATGAAAAGCAGTAAAAAAAATATTTATATACAATATTTTTATGAGTTTGTGTAAGAGAATCATATCAGTTTTTGACAAATCACTAGCACCGTTAGCTTTAAACACTTTAAGTTCTAAACAATTCACTTAGATTATCAGTATACTGATCCACTTAAATTTTCACACAAAGTTCAACTGTTTCGAGATACGAGATTAATGTTTTAAGGACTTAAACTTATTCGCGTGTCCCACCTCAGAATATACTCTTGTATCCAGACTTCTATATTCAGTCTTACAGGTGAATGTACACTAATGATATCTGTAAACGGGTAATGCAAGACCATGAGAGCTCAGGTTAGAACTTCCGTTCAGATAATGAGATGATGGCTCGTCTTTAGGTGTGTCCCGTTTGGGGATCTTTTTTTCAACAGCACATGATTAGCATTTTTCAATGTTTCATCATTTTTTATGCTGAGGGTGAGCTTTAAGATTAAAGCTGTGCAGAGCATTATACGAGGACTAGGCTATTGCTTCCGCAAAATCAGAAGTCCTGGTATAATACCCCAGATATCATCACGCACAAAGACCTAGTATATCAGAAATAGAAAATCTTTCAAACAAGATTTCGGGGGTTACCCATATATCCGAGAGATGTTCCCCACGAGATAAGTAAGTAATGATATTTAGGTTTATATCTCGAAATCAATTTACTGAATGAGTAAAAACCTACTGGCACATCCTCAGTGAGACCGTTTATCACATTTGACTTTCCATATCTTTAGCATGCTGTGATAGTCTAATGATGTACTATCATTTCCTCTTTTTCACAACAAAACTCATTTTGATTTTTATCATGTTTTTGGCTTTTTCAAATTTTCTAATGTTTTTGGATTTTCTGAAATTTCTTACTCCCCCTAAAATTCAAAACCATTTAAAGAAAATTTGACAAACCGATGTGAATTGCTTCAAATCTCCATTCACTTGGCATAAACAATCAGAACTCCCCCTGACAACAAACTATTTTCCCATTATGATTTCAAAACACTTAAGTTTGTTTTAATCAAAATGGTTTTTCCGAAAAATTAGTTTTGTTTTTCATTTCTCAAACACGGGGTTCTTTCATCACATTGTTTTCAACCACTTGTAAAAACTACTTTTCCTTTTCTTTAAACCACTTGTATGAAAGTTAAATCAAGTTCAACTTAATGACCGTGATTAACCACTTGTAGATACAAACGAATAACCACTTGTAGGTTCTTCACAACACTACCACTTGTAAATCAAAATATTACAGTTTTCAATTTTTCATTTCTCAAGAAAGATGCCGATTCCTACTCCCCAATTACCAACCTAGGAGTTCCGGCAAGTCAGGATTTTTACATATGGAATACTGACATCCAAGCCTGACCAGCTTTGGGTGTGACCTTTTCAATTTCACTCGGGGTTTGAACATTTCTTTTTGCTTCATAAAATTCTTTTACCCCCTTTTCCCTTCCATCGACCATCTTTCTAAAAATATGTTTCACTTTTCCATTAAACGCTTTTTCGACATCGAATTCTTTCTTTTCAGAATAGAATTGATTCGAAATTTCCACTTTTCCAACTTTTGATTTTAAATTTTCAGCTCGCAATGGTGGAAAGTTGACATCATCCATTGGCGGAACTGAATTATAACCTTTTACCTCAACTGGTGGCTCCTCTGACTTTAACGAGTCAGATTCATCGCCGGATTTCACATCAGATTTCTTAACAACCGACGTTTGGTTGTCAAGATTTACCCTTCTTTTGTAAAACCTTTTTGAACATTCACCAACTTCACATGTTGAATTTTTAAACACTTTGAATTTTTCAGTTGGTGGTTCAATTTTATCAACAAATTTTTCTTTGAGTTTATAAACAACTTCCTGTTTTGTGTTGGTTGCCTTTGGACAGTTCCAGGCGATGTGACCAACTTCTTGACATCTATAACAGGTTCTTGTCTCCTTTCTCTGATGAACTCCATTCTTCTCATGTTTCTGTTTTTCTACAAAGAACGCTTTGTTCGATTGCTTCCAGAATGAGCTCTTTTCTTCTTCTTTAGAACTTGCACCTAAACAAATATTGTTTTTGTTTTAGAAATTTTCTCATTTTTATGATTTTTGGGTGGAATAAAACCTAAACCTTTCTTTTTGAAATTACTGTTATGGTTTGGTTTCTTTTGATAACCAGAACCAGAACTGTAACATTTTTTCTTGTTTAAACGTTGTTGAACTCTTGAAGTGTATTTTTTAGGTTTTTCAGTAAGATTTACATCTTTTATTTCAGAAATATTAATTTCTATTAATTTGAAAACCTTGTTAATCTTTTCAATTTGAACACTTCTTATTGGAAATTCCTCATCAAAATATAATTTGTCGGAATCATTCAAAGTATATGCAACTTTGAATGTTTCGTCTTTCAAATTACTTTTTGATAACAGAAATTCTTTATTGTAGACCCTTTTGACCGATGATTTTGAACTGTTGACTGATGAACTCGAACTTTCAGATTCAGACTTTGAATCTGACTCCTCATCCTTATCCAACACCTGATCGACCACTTTCTTTATTAACTCAGACTCATGATCAGTGTCAGACGATGTGAACGTGACGTCAATGTTGTCTGGTAAATCATTAGTTGTTTCGGACTTTAACTTTATATTGACTGCCTTTTTTACTTGTTCCTCATTTGGTTTTCTGGGAGAATAACCTTCCCAGATCGAAGGCGGACACTTGTTATAATTTGCACTTTGTTTCTTACCAGTATCCGTATCTTCAGACTTCTTATCTTGAAATGCTTCAAAACCTGCAACAGTTGGATAAATTCTATCAATCAAATAATCAGAACTTGAATAACTTTGCAGCAATCGTCTGATTCTTTCATTCTCAATCTTTTCAGTCTCTAACTCCTGCTTCAACTTTGCACACTCCTCAATATAGTGATTGATAGCCTTCTGCATAGACATCATCACTGCATTCATCATTGTTAAAGCATCTTCTCTTTCTGAGTTTGACTGTTGCAACTGGTTGACTGTTCTATTCAGCACATCTTACGATTCTTTCACATATTTGACATCGAACAACAATTTCTCTTTCATCTTGTCAAGCTCACTAAACTTCTTATCTTTCTCTTCACAATGTTTGCAAGGTTCCAAACATTTTAGACAAGGTTTTGTGACCTCTACAATCTTTTCAATTTCAACCACCTTCTCATCAACTTTAACTTCTTCACTCTGTTCAGACTTCTCTTCCTGAGCAACATTCTCACATTTTGCCTTTTTTCTGATTTATTGCTGCTCGCTTCTCCTTTAGTTTCTCCAATCTATCTGCAAAATAAAATTTGAAACTTTCAGGAGATAGATGAGTTTTGCCATTCTTTATTTGTTTAATTTCTTCATCATCATCACTACTATCAGTTGATGATTGATCAAAGACAGGTGTCTTTTCTGAACTATCTTTTGAAGAAACAGACTCTTCATCTTGACTTTTCTCATCATCAGTAAACACATCCATCCATTCATTCATCAATTCTGGCTCTTGAAAGATCTGTGCAATAAATGCTCTAAACTTTGAATCACTATCAGCCGGAATATATTTGTCCCAGCTAAAACCCTTTGGCAATCTTTCATCATCTTGATCTGGAATAGTAATACAAACTTTCTTCATTCCATCTTCAATCGCCGGTTGTTGAGCTACCTGGTGATATATTGCTTTCCGATAATAATTATTGTTCCCGAACGGATTTTGAGCTCCACCTGCTTCTCGATTGGTACATTCCCTCTTGAAATGTCCTTTTTCCTTGCATCGAAAACAAGTAACTTTAGATTTATCAAAACCTAAAGTAGAAACATTAGCATCATGAAAGTCATCTCTTCCTGTAATCTGCTTAAATTTCTCAGCTCTCCTAACACGCTTGCTAAACACCACTTGATATCCATAAGCTCCATTTCTTCAGCATCAATCTGATCGTAATCCTCTTTTGTCAACATAGGATTTCTGATCCTTCCCGCAACCAAACTCTCATATGATTCTAACACGGTAACAAGTAATGCCATATGACCTTTTACGACTTCTTCAGAGAAATTCTGACCATTCTGAAGATGTAACGCGATGTTGCATTGTAGCACATGACTATTACCATTGTTTGAGCTTTGAGACTGATAACTTGAAGTTGAAATATTAGGATTCACATTTGGATATGAAGAAAATCCACTGTTGCTGATTGGACTTTGATTGAGTGATCCGGATGAGTTTTCTGCGCTGAAAGCAGTTTGGATCTTTGGACTTGCTTCAACATTCTGAACACTACCTTTGAAATACATCTTGACATCTTGTTGACCACTTGGATTGTTCATTCTAGCGATCTTTTGTTGTTCAAGATCTTGTCCTTCAAGCTTTTCAATGAACTGAGCAATTGACAATCTATCATATTCTCCGGTGTTCTTCAAGATCATTAGATATGTACCCCATTCATTCTGAGGTAAAGCATCAACTAATATGTCAACCCATTCTTCTCGATCTTTGTTTATATCTAACAAGGACATTGAACGCACTAAATGACAATATCTCTCAATCAGTTTCTTTGTAGTTTCACCCTGCAAACTAGTAAACAAATCAAATTCTTTCTTTAATAATGATTTCTTACTCTTGATCATCTTCATACTTCCTTCAAACTTAATTCGAAGTGCTTCCCAAATCGAACGTGAAGTACCATCGTGTTGAAGTAATATGAAGATGTCTTCTTTCACAGCTTGCTGAAGTAGACTGGTCATCATTTTTTCTGCCTTGTACATGTCTCTCTCTTTGTCTGACAATTCAGAAATAGTCTTTATAACTCCCACATCAGAACGAGGTTTAACATACTTAGTTTCAATACACTCCCAAGACCTTAAATGATTCGCTTGAACCCAATTTTCGAATCGGTATTTCCAACAATAGTATTCTTCAATGCCCATCAGCTTTGGAGGTTTCTGTAACGTTCCCGTTTCATTTTCCATGGTGACACTCTAAGCAATGGTAACAGGAGTAGTCGGAGCCGTAGCAAACGCATTGTAGAACTCGGAATGCATGTTTTGGTGTCGAAATCCACAAAATCAGATTGTTCAAACGAGCTGAGAAATTAGAACGATCTGACTAACTTCAGACGACCTGAATCAGATTCAAACGACCTGATACAGTCCCAAACGACCTGATACACCTCGAATCAACCCATGCAAATTGGTAATTCAACCAAACAACCTCCTCCTCGTGCGATCTGAAACTATTTCCAAGTGACCTGATTCAGTTTCAAGTGGCCTTAACCAACTTCAAGCGACTTGGAATTACACACTTAAAACAAAAACAATTTGCCGTCAATTTCAATACTAGAAACAATTTTATAAGGTCGCTCAACTTTAATCACATGGCCTTCATCGGTTCTCAAGTATAATTGGACCTCAATTAATAGTGGGCTATTATCTATTAAATGCTATACATAATCTGGGCTGACAACATCAATTTTCAATTCACTTTCATTGGGCCTATTAATATAATAAAGTCACATGGAATGTCAAGTAATGGCCGACACCTTCTAAATCTTTATGAATTTTTATTGGACCTCAAATATAATTGATCTTGGGTCGATGAACTTTATTGGGTCAATCAAACACATGCAGCTGCACATATTAAATGTACTCACGTGATGTCTGCTGATCTCAAATCACACTTTGAATTTCAATATTCGAATACATGTGCAGCCAATTTCATTATCACATGCAAAGGATCAACATGGGCCCCCAATTTCATTCAAATGATAACATCCTATATATCCGACAAATTCTCAAATTCAAATTGTGATTGGACCAAAATTCTGAGTGGGCCGAAGACTTTGACTATTTATTAAAGAGGCCGACAAACTGTTGTTATCTTAAATGTTTATTCAAATGGCCGAAAAGTTTTATCAATCCGTGCGACCTGAATTATTTCAAATCGTGCGAAGTGGATGACTTAAAGTTCAACTCGTGCAAATTGAGGATCTGTCAATCACTTCATGCGAACTGGAAGGTCCTTTCAAACGAATTGCTCTAATTCCAAACGATCTGACCTCAATTCGTACGAACTGAGGGATGATTACAAACGAAGTGGTGAATCTCAAACGATCTGAGATGGTTTTTGGTTAATTTTTGATAAAATTGATCACGTTTTAGGTCGATTTTAGATCTGATTCATTCAAGGATTGATTAAAACCATGTTTCGCATGTAATATGTGAAAATCAGTTCATTTTAACCATAAAATCTCGATTAATTTTGAAAAAATGTGAAGAAAGTGAGTAGAAGTGAGATTTTCGGATGAAATCAAGCTGAATCGGTAAGAACTCTTCCTCCTGAGCTCTGATACCACTTGTAGGATCGAGATTCGACCTAAACGAGTCGATCAGAAGAGTTCTCGATCAATACGAGAGGCGGAAACAGACGTATTGATGGTGAATCAGCTTGATATACATTAGGAATCACTTTAACTGTCTTGTATATTGATTTGAAAGCTTTACAGACCACTTGACACTTCGGCCGCACCTTTGCTCCGGAATCAGCAATGTTACAAATGAAGACATGAGCTCTCATATTTAAAGGCAGGCCAGTCCCTATGAACTGGACATCACCAGTTCGTGAGAAGTGGCCACTTCCTATGAACTGGCTCTGCCAGTTCATGAGAACTGGACAGTTTACTCTAAAACTCTATTTTTTAGCCTACCGAGCTCCATTCTATCCAATCTAGACACCCGACTCGATACAAGACGAAGTCGACAGACATATGCACCAACACGGGTCGCGTAAGATCTTGTGCAGATCTATGCGAGGCGCGACAGCCTGCAGATCAGATTCATTGTTTCTGGTCCATTTCAGCTGAATTTGATGGTTTTGGCAGCTGATTTGGCATACTTTGGGCTGGAATTTGATGGTTTTTAGTATACCCATGGTTTTGAAAACCATGTGCCCAAGTGGAGGGCTAAGATCAAAGCACGAAATGCGAGAAACGATCCTAACGGTTTACCGAAATCTATATAAACCCAACACCTCAATCCATTTCTGCTCACACTTTGGTTCAACCAGCTCTAAGTTGAAGTTATTACTTCATACCTGAGTTGTTTGAATCAAAACTTCCAAGCTTGGACCCTTTGTAAGTATTCTTTCGTGCTTTTATGCGTTTTAAGCAGGAAAGTCAAACAGTGTTTGACTTTCTGCTTTGACCAGGTTATGGTCAACACAAAGTTCGTTCGAACTTTGCAATGTGAGCATAATCACGATGGTTATAGTCCCGTGTGACTATACCTACTGATTACCACGTTGATTAGGCATAGTGACGAGTCGTAGTTTCGGTCAAAATGCGTATTCATGCGTATTTTGTAACCAAAGTACTCTTGGGTATCAAAACACTTTGTTTTGATATGAAACCTGTTTTCTAACTTCGTTAAACATGTTTTAACATGTTTAGCTCGTCACTTTGAGTTTACTGCTTGTGTAGAGTCGTAAGTCAAGTGGTCCAAACCACCGCTTAGACTTTCGAACTAGACCCGTTTGGTCGATCATTAGTGACCATAGTTGTATAGGGAATAACCTTCCGAGGTTATACCTTATGGTCACTTAGTTTAAGTAGTTGTATGATAGGTAGTTTATATGCCTTAGGTAAATGACCAAAATGCCCTTTTCATGCATAATTGGATTTTAAACATATGTAACTTAAACTTTTGCCACTTAACTGATTATGCAACATATTTAAACATGTTTAGGCATATAATACTTGTCATAGGACTAGTTAGACGTCTCGAACGCGCATTTGCACGAACGACGCGTTAAAGTAGCGTAAGCTACCTTAATGGGTCGCGACGGGTCGAAAGCACTTAGGTTAGGTTCCGATTTAGGATGTAGGCTTTGTTAAACCATATCACACGAGTTCCAACACTCATTTGGTTTACAAGACCTCATTCTATCCGATCTTCTGATTTAGGTGTCGATTATTTAACTAGGTGACCCGATTACTAGGCACTACTTGATTTCCTTGTTTTGCTTGAGCTTGTTGAGTTCTTTGGATTGAGGATACTTTGCACTTAGATGTGAGTACATAGTTCCCCTATTTTACTATTTTCGATTGTTTTGGGTGATTCATATGTGTTAAACGATTTCGATGTTTTTAACGATAGTTTCAAAAACAATTAATATGGTTTATATTAAACAAATAACAATTTCGATAATGTGAACAAACTTCTTGGACGTAGTTACATAACGAATGACATTCATTAACATTGATCAAGCCGACCAGTATTAGGTTATGGTACCATAGGATCTGACAAATCCTGTTATCAGACTGCACCCATGGTTATGTGGGTAACGACTGAATCTGTGATTGTTAACTTACCCTTTGGTGGTTTGTTAATGCGAGAAGCATGTTGCAAAGGTTTGGATGTTATTAGTGAGATGACCAAAAGTAGTTTTCACAATTAAAACGAAAGCGATTTTGGAACAATTAAGCGATTTTGGAAACGAGTTAAACGAATTGAACAAAGCGATTGGTTTTTGGTTAGTGTTTAGATAACGGGATGGGTGTAATGTGGTGAAAACATGGTGGATACACCGCTGGTACTTCTTATAAATAAGTGTTTTCATCATGTTTCATACCGTGGCGTTATTTAGTTCACTTGGGTAAACGATTTTGAAACGATGTCACACAACGATGTTTTCTAAACAATATAAACCATACGAGTTTTAATAACGAGTTTTTACGAGATGTTTTACAATTTGGTACTAAAACAAATGTTTTGGGGTTAAGAATCATGGCTACGAGATTTTATAAACTATAACCCACTTGATTTGAGTTGGTTAACTATGTTGTAATACTATACACTTTTCAAAACAAAGTTTTTAATAAGGTATTGCTACATGTAAAACGAGCCATGAATCCGACACTCTCATAAAACCTATGTGCTCGCCAGCATTTCTTTGCTGACTTTGTTTTTACATATGTTTCAGGTGTTGTTGCTTGATGTTGATTGCTAGGATGCATGTTCACATAGGATCTGGACGAGGCCTTAGTGACATAATAACAATGATAGTCGATGTGTAACTTGTTTGTTTTGGTTTTAAGACAATGATAATGTAAATATTCTAATAAAATGAAACTTTTTGTATCCATGGTTGTGAAACAATAATTCTGTTACAACACTCCTCGATGTTTCCGCCACGATTTGTTGTTTTACGTGGTCGGGGTATGATAGAAGAGTTGGTATCAGAACCAATGGTTATAGGGAATTAGGTTATTAGTAATGCTTTGACCTAGACTATAACTTTCTAGGACCCCAACGTAAGTTACCTTGCGTTTAGATTTTAAAACAAAAACCGCCACCTATCCTTAGGTGATAACCACAATGAGAACACAAATTTCGAATCCGCTTTGAAAACTAATCATCTCTTCGTAGATGATTTGTTACTAGGTTTTGAACCCTTTAAGTTTTGAAAATCACATCAAAGTTTAGGTCTAAATAGTGTGAACACGTGCAAACTGGAAGGGTGAATGCCTGTACCCTGAGTTTTCTGTCTAAGGCTAGAGTGTTCGTACAAATCCACATAATCGGACCAGTCACTCTTACCTAGGAACTCTTGGGGTGGGTGTTCACTTATAGGCAAGCATGTCTTCGCGATACATTATTTTGACCCATTTACTTTGATTAGTCACTGCGTGTCGTTTGTTTATTCGAGGTAACGAACAAATGATCGCCTTCTTTGTGTTTTGTCGATGTTTTCAATACCTCTTTTTCCCGATTTTCGATCCCACTCGTTTCTCATGTCTCCTTGTTCTTTTAGACAATGCCTCCTCGACGTGATGCACAACCTCTAAATAATGAAGAAGTCGCAGTCCTTGTCACTCAACAAATGGTTGATGTGCTTCCAGGCATAGTGACCCAAATCCATCAATTATACAACAACAATAACAACAATAATGCATAATGTAGTTTCAAGAATTTCAATTCTGTTAAGCCGCTAAAGTTTTCTGGGTTGCAAGGAGCAATTGCGCTCCTGCAATGGTTTGAGAATATCAAGAGCACATTCAGACATGTGTAGTGTCCGAATGAGCTTAAGGTTGAATTTGCATCAAGTGTGTTCGAGAAGCGTGCTCTTACGTGGTGGAACGGAGTGATGCGTGATAGGGGTGCCGAAGTGGCATTGGCACAAACATGGGAAGAGCTTCGAGCTCTCATGATGAAAGAGGTGTGTCCCCGTCACAAGATTCGAGCGTTGGAACGAGAATTCGATGATCTGAAACAAGATAGGGGAGAACACCGTGCGTATACGGATCGTTAGGAAGAGCTGAGTTTGTTGTGTCCCACTATGGTTACCCCATTGGAGAAGGCAATTGAGAGGTATATTGATGGCTTACCCGATTCTGTGCAAGACATTGTGACTGGCAGTAATCCTACTACTGTTCGTCAAGCGATCGAGTTGTCTGCTACCCTGATTGAGTCTCAAGTCAGGAAGGGTAAACTTACCCGCAAGGGGGACAAGAAGAAGTCGGCCGATTCTGTTAAAGACAAGGATAAGGGTAAGGGAAAGAAAAGGGAGAGTCTTCCAAGAAGTCGAGGAAGCACAAGGCTTCCCAAAACTTTGTCGTCACTGCTCAGAATCCTCAGAACCAACCGGCTCAATCGCCTGCGTAGAAAGTGTATGCTGGTACCGCACCTCACTGTGCTCGCTGCAACGGTCATCCTGTTGCACAACAAGCTTACAAGCAATGCACTACATGTGGTAAACATGGGCATCTGGCTAATATATGTCGTTTGGGCAAGAATCAAGCTGCTCAGGTTCCAGCACAGGTTCAGGGGAATGCTGCGAGATTCCTACATGGTTCGTGTTTCAATTGTGGAGAGTTTGGTCATTTCCGCAACAACTGTCCGAGGTTAGTGAACGCAAATGCAAATGCAAATGCAAATGCGAATGCGAATACGAATGCGAATGCGAATGCAAACGCGAATGTGAATGTGAATCCCGTTCATGGACGAGCTTACAATCTAAATGCAAACGAGGCAAGGGCTGACAACGAGGTTGTCAACGGTACGTTCCTTGTTAACAATCGACTTGCATCTGTTCTTTTTTATTCTGGTGCCAATAGAAGTTTTGTTTCGTTATCATTTGAGCCTTTACTTGCGATACCTAGAACTAAACTGAGGAAACCCTTACCTGTCGAAGTTGCTACTGGTAAACCTCTCGTACTCGATTTTGTTATTCGTGATTGTCAATTGAACCTTGATAACCATATTTTTCCTATTGACCTCACACTGATGCAACTTGGGAGTTTTGATATTAACGTGGGGATGGATTGGTTAACCAAACATCATGCTGAGGTGGTTTGTTTCGATAAGATTGTCTGTATTCCTCTTTCATCTGGCGATATTCTGGAAGTTCGTGGCGAGAAACCATTTGTTGGTTTGAAACTCATGTCGTGTACGGAAGCCCAAAGTTATTTACGAAAAGGATATGTTGCTTTTCTGGCACATGTCACAGAGGAGAAAGGCGAGAGCAAGAGTATTCAGGATATTCCGATTGTTCGGGATTATCCAGAGGTGTTTCCTGATGAACTGCCTAGTTTGCCTCCGGTTCGTCAAGTCAAATTTCATATTGACCTTGTACCCAATGTCAACCCGATTGCGAAAGCACCTTATCGTCTTGCACCATCTGAGATGCAAGAATTATCGAAACAGCTTCAAGAGTTATCTGATAATGGATTCATCCGACCGAGCTTTTCGCCCTGGGGAGCTCCTGCCCTGTTTGTGAAGAAGAAAGATGGGTCTTTTCGAATGTGTATCGATTATCATGAGCTTAACAAGCTTACCATCAAGAATCGATATCCCCTACCTCGAATTGATGATCTCTTTGATCAGCTGCAAGGTGCTACATGTTTTTCCAAAATCGATCTGCATTCTGGGTATCATCAACTTCGTGTTCTCGAAGAAGATATTCCCAAGACTGCTTTCCGCACAAAATATGGGCACTATGAGTTCACAGTCATGCCTTTTGGTTTGACGAATGCCCCAGCTATCTTCATGGACTTAATGAATAGGGTCTGTAAACCTTATTTAGACAAGTTCATCATTGTGTTTATCGACGATATTCTTATTTATTCGAAGTCTCGAGCCGATCACGAGTAACACCTTCGTTTGACACTGGAACTCCTGAAGAAGGAACAACTTTTTGCTAAATTCTCCAAGTGTGAATTATGGCTTAAAGAAGTTCAGTTTTTGGGTCATATAGTCAATGAGTAGGGTATTCATGTGGATCAATCCAAAATTGCAGCAATTAAGGATTGGAATACACCAACGACACCTACAGAGATTCGATCTTTTCTTGGTCTCGCTGGATATTATCGTCGTTTCATTTTGAACTTTTCAAAGATCGCGGTTCCACTCATTGCTTTGACTCAGAAGAATAATCCTTTTGAGTGGGGATCTAAGCAAGAAGAAGCGTTCCAAACGCTGAAACGGAAGCTATGTGATGCTCCTGTTCTATCTTTTCCTGAGGGAAATGATGATTTTGTTGTCTATTGTAACGCATCAAATCTAGGCCTTGGTTGTGTTCTTATGAAATGAGGTAAAGTTATAGCATATGCGTCAAGACAGTTGAAAGTTCACGAGAAGAACTACACGACTCATGATCTTGAGTTGGGAACTGTGGTTTTTGCTCTCAAAATCTGGAGACATTATCTTTATGGCACGAAGTGTGTGGTTTTCACAGACCACAAAAGTCTCCAGCACATTCTTAATCAGAAGGAGCTGAACATGAGGCAACGACGTTGGGTTGAACTCTTGAACGACTACGATTGCGAGATTCGCTTCCATCCTGGTAAGGCGAATGTCGTAGCCGATGCGCTTAGTCGAAAGGAGCGAGTCAAGCTTCATTCTGTTAGAACTCTATCTGATATTCAATCTTGTGTCCTTCAAGCTCAATGATCTTGTGTGATCAAAGGCTTATTGAAATATGAGCTACCACTTCAACTTGAGCTGAAACTCGAAACGAAGGACGATGGGTTACTGTATTTCAAGGATCGTTTATGGATTCTGAAACAAGACGATCTCCGCACTTTAGTGTTGGACGAATCTCACAAGTCTCGATATTCTATCCATCCAAGTGCTGACAAAATGTACAAGGATCTTCGTACTCAGTATTGGTGGCCTGGTATGAAGAGGGATGTTGCCTTGTATGTATCGAAATGCCTAACTTGTCTCAAAGTCAAGGCTGAACATCAACGACCATCTGGTTTGCTTGTACAACCAGAGATACCGGTTTGGAAGTGGGAGAACATTGCGATGGATCTCATCACAAAGTTACCGCGTACGTCTAAAGGTCATGATGCTATTTGGGTTGTTATCAATCGATTAACGAAAGCAGCTCATTTTATTCCGATTCGCGAGGATCTATCTGCTGATAAACTTGCAAGATTTATGTTGATGAGATTGTATCACGACATGGTGTTCCTTTGGATATCATTTCCGATCGTGATGCTCAGTTTTCGTCTCATTTTTGGAAGACCATGCAATCTGCTATGGGAACCCAACTAAATCTAAGCACTGTTTATCATCCCCAAATAGATGGACAATCTGAGAGAACGATTCAAACTTTGGAGGATATGCTTAGAGCATGTGTGATAGACTTTGGTGGTAATTGGGATTCTCATCTTCCATTGATCGAGTTCTCTTACAACAACAATTATCATGCTAGCATTAATATGGCATCGTTCGAAGCTTTATACGGTCTAAAATGTCGTTCATCGGTCTGTTGGAATGAGATCGGTGAAGCTCAGCTTACTGGACCTGAGCTCATTTTGGAAACAACAGACAAAATCAAGAAAATTCGCGATAATCTTGTGACAGCTAGAAGCCGTCAAAAGAGTTATGCGGATATCCGACGCAAGCCCTTGGAATTTCAAGTTGGAGACCATGTCCTACTCAAGGTGTCACCTTGGAAGGGAGTGGTGAGATTTGGAAAGAAAGGAAAACTTGCACCTCGATATGTTGGACCATTTAAGATTGTTGAAACAATTAGAAAGGTTGCATACCGACTAGAGCTACCTCCAGAGCTTGGAAATATTCATCCGACTTTTCACGTGTCCAATTTACAAAAGTGTTTAGCTGATGCTGATCTTCACATTCCTCTCAACGAGATTCAAGTTGATGAAACGTTGCACTTTGTCGAGAAACCCGTGGAGATAATGGACCATGCAGTTAAACAGTTGAAGAACAAACGGATTCGATTGGTCAAGGTTCACTGGGAATCCAAACATGGCCCAGAGTTTACTTGGGAACGTGAGGACCAAATGAAGGCAAAATATCCGCAATTGTTCTCACAAGTTTCCTCTAGTTAAAATTTCGGGACGAAATTTCCTAAAGTATGGGAGACTGTGACAACTGTGTTCTGTAATCGATATACAATGTAAACAATTTCAATTATCAATAAAACAATGTGTTTTGGTGTTATTATATGTGCTTTGGTGTTATTATGTGTGTATTTATGTTTGATGATTTTACGATTTGATTCGAGTCCGATTTCAAGCTTTAAATCGCTTTCTGGAAGGTTATACGCAAACTGGTGCGTAAACGCAGTCAGTTTAACGCGACAAACACTTCGGAATAGTGAAATAGGCTTAACATACCTAAAATAACCTTCACATAACTTAGAAATAAGTTTTGGATGGTTTAGTGTGTTGAAAACAAGTTTGTTCGATCGCAGGGACTAATTATGTCAAACTGTGAAACTATACCGATTTGTATGGTAACGAACATTCCAGAACTTGATCATAAGTTAAACATACCCTAAATATCCTTTACATAGCTTAGAAATAGGCTTTGGGAGGTTCGGTATGCTAAATAAACTTTATTGATCAATAGGGACTAAAAGCGTCAAAAAGTGCATAAGTTTGCATTTTCACGCATATCTTACGTTCTGAATATATCCGAGCATCCAAAAATTTATGTAATCATTAAAATAATTTATTTTAGTGATTGGCATGATAAAACCCCATTCGTCGCTTAATTTGGATCGTTTTTGCGTTCATTACGACTTATGTCGTAATTAACCGAACAACACATTCGTACGACCAAAGAACCGACATCCGAGATGTTTTTGAGCATATTTTAAGTTCCCTATACTTTAACTTCATTTTAGAGCCTTGAAATGAGGTTAACAGGGCTTAAACGTGTCAAAAATGCATCAAAATACAAGTTTCTCAAGTGCAGGGGCCAAAGTTGCAATTCTGTCAAAGATTACTAGGCGGGCCGCGTAAGATCTTGTCCAGATCTACACGGGGCGCGACAGCCTGCAGGTCAGATTCATTGTTTCTGGTCCATTTCAGCTGAATTTGATTGTTTTCGCAGCTGATTTGGCATGCTTTGGGCTGGAATTTGATGGTTTTTAATATAACCATGGTTTTGAAAACCATGTGCCCAAGTGGAGGGCCAAGATCAAAGCACGAAATGCGAGAAATGATCCTAATGGTTTACCGAAATCTATATAAACGCAACACCTCATTCCATTTCTGCTCACACTTTGGTTCAACCAGCTCTAAGTTTAAGTTATTACTTCATACCTGAGTTGTTTGAATCAAAACTTCCTAGCTTGGACCCTTTGTAAGTATTTTTTCCGTGCTTTTATGCGTTTTAAGCACGAAAGTCACACAGTGTTTGACTTTCTTCTTTGACCAGGTTATGGTCAACACAAAGTTCTTTCAAACTTTGCAACGTGAGCGTAATCACGATGGTTATAGTCCCGTGTGACTATACCTACTGATTACCACGTTGATTAGGCATAGTGACGAGTCCTAGTTTTGGTCAAAATGTGTATTCATGCGTATTTTGTAACTAAACTACTCTTGGGTATCAAAACACTTTGTTTTGATATCAAACCTATTATCTAACTTCGTTAAACATGTTTTAACATGTTTAGCTCGTCACTTTTAGTTTAGTGCTTGTGTAGAGTCGTAAGTCAAGCGGTCTAAACTACCGCTTAGACTTTCGAACTAGACCCGTTTGGTCGATCATTAGGATCCGACCAAGCATGTTTAGTGACCATAGTTGTATAGGGAATAACCTTCCGATGTTATACCTTATGGTCACTTAGTTTAAATAGTTGTATGATAGGTAGTTTATATGCCTTAGGTAAATGACCAAAATGCCCTTTTCATGCATAATTGGATTTTAAGCATATGTAACTTAAACTTTTGCCACTTAACTGATTATGCAACATATTTAAACATGTTTAGGCATATAATACTTGTCATAGGACTAGTTAGACGTCTCAAACGCGCATTTGCGCGAACGACGCGTTAAAGTAGCGTAAGCTACCTTAATGGGTCGCGACGGGTCGAAAGCACTTAGGTTAGGTTCCGATTTAGGATGTAGGCTTTTTTAAACCATATCAAACGAGTTCCAACACTCATTTGGTTTACAAGACCTCATTCTATCTGATCTTCCGATTTAGGTGTCGATTATTTAACTAGGTGACCCGATTACTAGGCACTACTCGATTTCCTTGTTTTGCTTGAGCTTGTTGAGTTCTTTTGGGTTGAGGATACTTTGCACTTCGATGTGAGTACATGTTCCCCTATTTTACTGTTTTCGATTGTTTTGGGGTGATTCATATGTGTTAAACGATTTCGATGTTTTTAAAGATAGTTTCAAAAACAATTAATATCGTGTATATTAAACAAATAACGATTTCGATAATGTGAACAAACTTGTTGGACGTAGTTACATAACTAATGACATTCATTAACATTGATCAAGCCGACCAGTATTAGGTTATGGTACCATAGGATCTGACAAATCCCATTATCAGACTGCACCCATGGTTATGTGTGGGGGTTATGTGGGTAACGACTGAATCTGTGATTGTTAACTTACCCTTTGGTGGTTTGTTAATGCGAGAAGCGAGTTGCGAAGGTTTGGATGTTATTAGCGAGATGACCAAAAGTAGTTTTCACAATTAAAACCAAAGCGATTTTGGAACAATTAAGCGATTTTGGAAACGAGTTAAACGAATTGAACAAAGCGATTGGTTTTTGGTTAGTGTTTAGATAACGGGATGGGTGTAATGTGGTGAAAACATGGTAGATACGCCGCTGGTACTTCTTATAAATAAGTGTTTTCATCATGTTACATACCGTGGCGTCATTTAGTTCACTTGGGTAAACGATTTTGAAACGATGTCACACAACGATGTTTTCTAAACAATATAAACCATATGAGTTTTAAGAACGAGTTTTTACGAGATGTTTTACAATTTGGTACTAAAAAAATGTTTTGGGGTTAAGAATCTACATGTAAAACGAGCCATGAATCCGACACTCTCATAAACCTATGTGCTCGCCAGCATTTCTTTGCTGACTTTATTTTTACATATGTTTCAGGTGTTGTTGATTGCTAGGATGCATGTTCACATAGGATCTGGACGAGGCCTTAGTAACATAATAACAATGATAGTCGATGTGTAACTTGTTTGTTTTGGTTTTAGGACAATGATAATGTAAATATTCTAATAAAACGAAACTTTTTGTATCCATGGTTTTGAAACAATAATTCTGTTACAACACTCCCCGACGTTTCCGCCATGATTTTTGTTTTACGTGGTTGGGGTGTGACACCTTTGCATTGACCGATGCTTACCGTTTCATGCGATATCTAGTTACTTTTATTGAATTAGACAAATCTATCATTCCATTATCATGGTGACACTGCATCTTCGCTTCTCTATGCAGAAACTACAATAATATTGCACTCTAGCTTAAGGAAGTTGTTAAACTCGGTTTTTAATCCTTGGTGATCACTTCTTGAACTCTGAAGATGGTGATATATTGTTAATACGGCCATACCATTTTGATCTTGTTTCTGCGTCCTCGTAATGAAACCTCTTGATGGCGTATGTGCTATTTCTAATTCATGCACGTGACTTAGTTCAACCCTTTCGAATTTGGTTGCTTACTGGTTTGACTAATCGCAAACTCATTTAAGTTCGTGGATCATTGTCACACCCCGACCGCGTTAAAACAACAAACCGTGGCGGAAACGTCGGGGAGTGTCGTAACAGAATCATTGTTTCACAACACATGGATAAAAGTTCTGTTTTATTGAATTAAGTTTATTACATTGTATTGAAACTAGAAACAAAACATGAACAAATTAACTTCCATTGTTATTAAGTCACTAAAGCCTCGTCCATTCCTATGTGAGCATGCACCAATATCATCATAAAACATCATCGACTATGGTACCTGAAACATATGTGAAAATACGTCAGCATAAAAATGCCGGCGAGTACATAGGTTTTATGTGAGTGTCAGATTCATGGCTCATTTACATTTTGAAATAACTTGAACAACTTCATTAATTGATATTAGAAAAACCTAGTTTTGGTAAAATGTTTGTATTGTAAATTAAATAACCAAGTCAAAACAGATTAGTTATAATTTATAACACCTCGATGCCATGAATCTTAACTTAAAACATTTGTTTATGTAAACCCAAATCGTAAATCGTTTTTGTAATAAAACTTGAATGGTTTATATTGTTAGAAAAACCTTGTAATGTAACTTTGTTTCGATAACATTTGCCCAAGTGATCTAGATAACGCAACGATATATAATGTGTTAAAAGCACTTATATATAGGAAGTACCAGCGGCGTATCCACCATGCTTTTATCACATTACACCCGCCCCGTTACCTAATCACTTCCCTAACCCAGTGGTTCAAACATAGATCAAACAGTTCCAAACGGTTCAAACAGTTCAAATAATTCACATAGACCAAACAGTTCCAAACGGTTCAAATAATTCACATAGATCAAACAGTTCCAAACGGTTCAAACAGTTCAAAATGTAAAACAATGTGTCCATATCCTGGATGAACATATGCAACAAAATGGAATATATGAAAATCAATGTGCTAGCATGCTAAGTGAACATACATAGCAAAACATAATGAAATCATGTACTATATACGTACTAATGAACATAGCCAGTATATGATATAAAAGCATGAAAAGCACGAAAGTAACAAGTAGGCACATGTGTTTCACCCCAAAATGTTTGAAAACAGTAAAAGAGGGGAGGGACTATGTACTCACTTGAGGATGCTTAGAAGTCTTGAATAACAACCAAGCAAAGCTAGTGGGATCACGGAATCAACCGGCACCTAATATAGGTAACTATATTAATAAACCAGACCTAGCTAGGAAGTCAAATACTGTTTGACTTTCACGCTTAAAAATGCATAAAACACGAAAGAAACTTACAAAGGGTCCAAGCTAGGAAGAACTTGATCTAAGATACTCAGGTATGAAGCAAAAGCTTCAACTTACAGCATAAACTCAGATCAAGTGTGAAGAAACAAGTGAATTCAACGTGGGTATATATAGATTACGGAGAACCGTTAGGATCGTTTCTCGTAAATCGTGCCTTGATCTTGACCCTCCATGTGTAGCCCATGGTTTACAAAACAATGGGACACTCAAAACCATTAAATGGTATTGCAAAACAAGCAACAAAACCATCAAATTCAGCTGTTTTGAACCAGATTCAATGTTCCTGTCTGATGTACTCTCGCGGGCCACGTAAGAAAAGATCATGGCTTACGCGCCCCTCCTGGCCATCTTTGACAGATTGTCAAAATTGGCCCCTGCAAGTGCAAAACTTGATTTTCGATGCATTTTTGACACGTTTAAGCCCCGTTAACCCCATTTCAAAGCTCTAAAATGAAGTTAAAGTATATTAAACTTAAAATATGCTTAAAAACATCTCTGATGTCGGTTCGTTTGGTCGTACGGTTGCGTTATTCGGTTAATTACGACGGAAATCGTAACAGACGCAAAAACGATCCAAATTAAGCGACGAATGGAATTTTATCATGCCAATCACTAAAATAAAATATTTTAATGATTATATAAATTTTTTGATGCCCGGATATATTCAGGACGTAAGATATGCGCGAAAATGCAAACTTATGCACTTTTTGACGCTTTTAGTCCCTATTGATCAAAAAGTTTATTTTTGCGCACCAAACACCTCAAAGCCTATTTATAAGCTAGGTAAAGGATATTTAGGGTATATTTAACTTATGATCAAGTTCCAGAATGTTCGTTATCATTCGATTCGGTATACTTTTGCAGTTTGACGCAAATAGTCCCTGTGATCGAATAAACTTGATTTCGTCATACCAAACCTTCCAAAACTTATTTCTAAGTCATGTAAAGGTTATTTAAGGTATGTTAAGCCTATGTCACTGTTTCGGAGTGTTTGTCGTGTTAAACTGATTACATTTACGCATCAGTTCGCGTATAACTTTCCAGAAAGTGATTTAGAGCTTGAAATCGAACAAGAATTTATATGTGCAAATGATACACATATTTATACAAATCCCAAGTATGAAACACAATATTTCATTGATTTGGTATTTGTTTGATGGTCGCAGAGGCACAAATGTCACAATCATAGCGAATAAATCCTTACTCATGCATGGGCAAACTTAACAACTTTGGCAAACGCTTCAGTTGAACCTAGACACTACAAACTCGGACAACAACCATTTTTTCTCTGGTTAATTCTTGTTGTGCCAACACCTTCAACGTAACACTTCCATCGATGAATAACATTCTCTATTTCTATTTAGAGTTAATTCCTCGGATGGTCCCTTTGGTTTCATGTTTTTTCACGTTTAGTCCCCACCTTTTGAAAATAGCAGGTATGCTCCCTATGGTTTGTCATTTTGTTACTCAGATAGTCCCTGAGTAGATGTCAGTTAGTTTGAAAATAGCAGGTATGCTCCCTATAGTTTGTCATTTTGTTACTCGGATAGTCCCTAGAGTAAATGTTTGGGGACCATCCGAGTAACAAAATGACAAACCATAGGGAGCATACATGCTATTTTCAAAGGGTGGGGACTAAACATGAAAAAACGTGAAACCACAGGGACCATCCGGGCAATTAACTCTTCTATTTATATCACTTGCATATAGCCAACTATATCCTCATCATCAGATAAATCTTTACTGATGATTCTAAAATAATTATGTACTACACTGAGTGGAACACAATGATAGCGGCCACACTTTGGTATGTTCTTCGCGTCTTATCCTGTTGTGCTTAAATGAATACCATAGTTCTTATCTATGTCTGTCGTACCCAAATCTTCGCTTGGTTAAATCACTCTCTACAAACGTTACTCGAGGAGCAACGAGACATACTTAAGTTCATCACGTGAAGGAGTACAAAGTAAATTTTCTACTTCAGTGATGTACGCTGAGGTCAACACCTTTTTTCGCGTGAAAGCACCATACTTATGTATAACTTCGTCTTCATTAACATCTTTATTTTCGTATTTATTCCCTCTTAGACAGGGAGCTGGTCATCTACTACAACCAACCGTAACTGATATAGCAAGATCAATACCTACCAAGTTATCGGGATCAATATCAATCAATATCAACTGCAAGGATTTAGTTTTATTCTAAAACCGATCTAAGATCAGGCTATCATCATAAGAGATTCCAAGATGCGGGCGTCTCTAAGACTGCCTTTCGAACTTGGTACGGCTATTACGAGTTTCCTTGTCATGTCATTCGGGTTAACCAATGCACCTGTGGTTTTCATGGATCTTATGAACCGTATGTGCAAACCCTACCTCGATAAGTTTGTCATCGTCTTCATAGACGATATCTTGATCTACTCTAAGAACAAGGAGGAGCACGTAGAGCATTTACGCCTTATCTTGGAGCTTCTGAGGAATGAGCACTTTATGCAAAACTATCAAAATGTGACTTCTGGATTCGGGAAGTGCATTTCCTTGGGCATGTAGTCAATAAAGCTGGAATACGTGTCGATCCATCCAAAATTGTCCAGCGCCTAAAACTCCAACTGAAATTCACCAATTCCTTGGTCTAGTGGGTTATTATCGTATATTCATCAAGGGATCTCCAAGATTGTCCAACCTCTCACTACTCTGACACAGAAGGGTACCACTTACAAGTGATGTGATACTCAGGAGTCTGCTTTCAAATTGTTAAAACAGAAACTCTGCAGTGCACCTATCTTATCCTTACCATATGGTACGAAGATTTTGTTGTGTATTGTGACGCGTCTATCCAAGGTCTTGGTTGCGTTCTGATGCAACGCGAGAAGGTAGTTGTGTACACGTCTCATCAACTTAAAGTTCATGAGAAGAACTACACTACCCACAATCTGGAATTGGGAGCTGTGGTCTTTGCTCTCAAGATCTGGATACGTTACCTGTACGGTACCAAATGTATAATTTACACCGATCATAAGAGTCTCCAGCACATACTCGACCAAAAGGAGTTGAACATGATACAACGCCGATGGATTGAACTTCTAAACGATTAGAGTGCGCTATCAAATATCATCCGGGCAAGGAAACCGTTGTAGCACGTGGCCCTCAGCCGAAAAGAAACTAAGCCTAAACGAGTTCGTGCATTGCAACTTACAATCCATTCGAACCTTCCCGAGCAAATTCGCAATGCTCAAGTTGAAGCACTAAAGGAGGAGAACCTTCTAGCTGAATCCATGCGGGGTATGGAGAAACAACTCGAAATGAAATTTAATGGGATTCACTACTTCATGGAGCGTATATGGGTCCCATACTACAGAAACTTGCAAGAGCTTGTGATGGATGAAGCACACAAGTCTCGATACTCGATACATCCTGGTTCTGGTAAGATGTACCACGATCTGAAGGCACTGTATCGGTGGCCTAACATGAAGTCAATTATAGCAAAGTATGTAAGCAAGTGCTTGACCTGCACTAGGGTCAAGACCGAGTATCAAAAGTCGTCTGGGTTGCGTCAGCAACCAGAACTACCAACATGGAAATGGGAGCAAATTTCCATGGTTTTCATTACCGGACTACCCATAACTTAAAGCGGGAATGACACCATCTTGGGGATCGTGGACCGCCTAACTAAGTCTGCCCACTTCCTCGCGATCAAAGAAATTGATAAATATGACAAGCTTGCCAGTTTATACTTGAAGGAAGTAGTCTCGCGGCATGGAGTTCCCACCTCTACCATCTCCGATCGCGACCCTCGTTTCGCGTCCTATCTGTAGTAGTCCATGCATAAATATTTCGGCTCGTGTTTAGACATGAGCACGACCTATCATCCTCAAACCGATGGTCAGACTGAACGCAACATCCAAACTCTCGAAGACATGTGGCGAGAGTGTGTTATTGACCCTCGTTTCGCGTCCTATCTGTAGTAGTCCATGCATAAATCTTTCGGCTCGTGTTTAGACATGAGCACGACCTATCATCCTCAAACCGATGGTCAGACCGAACGCAACATCCAAACTCTCGAAGACATGTGGCGAGAGTGTGTTATTGATTTCGGTAACGGTTGAGAAAGACACCTACCCCTAGTGGAATTCTCTTACAACAATAGTTACCACTCAAGTATCCAAGCCGCACCGTTTGAAGCATTGTATGGACGAAAATGTCGGTCAGCTCTCTGTTAGGCTGAAGTCGGAGATAGCCAATTCACTGGTCCAGAACTTGTGCTTGAAACATCAGAGAAAATCGTTCAGATCAGAAACCGAATTGTGGCAGCTCGTGAATGTCAGAAAAGCTATGCTGATAAACGTAGGAAACCATTGGAATTCCAAGTTGGTGACAAGGTTTTGCTTAAAGTCTCACCTTGGAAAGGTGTAGTTCGTTTTGGGAAACAGGGCAAGTTAAGCGTTATGTCGAACCATTTGAGATTACCGAAAGGATTGGCACAGTGGCTTATAGACTGAACCTACCTGAGGAACTTAGTGGTGTGCACAATATCTTCACTTATCGAATCTAAAATGAAGTGTTTATCCGATGAACCACTCGTGGTTCCATTCAAAGATCTTAAGATTGATGACCAACTTTGTTTCATCAAAGAACCAGTTGAAATCATGGATCGGGAAATCAAAACTCGTAAACGCTGTAAGATTCCCATCGTTCGAGTTCGTTGGCGCTCAAAACGTAGACCAGAGTGTACATGGGAATGGGAAGATCAAATGATGCGCAAGTATCCCCAAATGTTCAAACATGTTACATCAAACGCTGAAGCTGCTACTGCATTTCGGGACAACATTCCAAACCAACTTGGGGGATGATGTGACACCCCACAAAAACTCTCATGCGCATTAGCTTCTTCAGCGATTGTATGCTAAATTTCGAGACGAAATTTCTTTCATCTTGGGGATGATGTGACAATCCGTACTTCTGAGGTTAGCACCGTTCATTTTCGCGATTATAAATTACATCATTTACGCTTTATTTATGTCACGTCTGGCCCGAATCACCTTAACCCAAACCGCCACACCCTTATACCTCTAACTTATTTGCGGCCCATGTGCCCAAGCCCATTGTAAACACTAAACCACCCCACACATTTCCCCTTTGGCCCAAAACGTTGTGCAGCCCATATGACCCAAACCTCCCCAACCCATGTCCTTATATTATGTACGTATGCATGTTATTTGTGAAGAACAAAAAAAACCTAACTTACGACCGCAGACCTCCTCCCCTGCCTTTCTACAAGCGATGAAGAAACTAGGCTCAAGAAGTTCTCAAGTTCGTTCGTATCAAGCCCAGATCGATCCACATCGTTTCTCATACTTCGGTAACTTGTTTAACTTGTTAAAACCCTTGTTATTTTATAAAAACTTGGTTATGTTTTTCTGGTTTGATAAGGACACTTGATGTTTTGATGATTACTTGTAACATGGGGTTGTTAGAGATCATGATGTTGGGGTTAGGATTGATTATGGGATCTTAGTGACTTGATATACATTATTAGGATTTTGTTTCTTGATGTTTTAGGGTTAACTAATCTGGGTTTTGATAATAAACTGTTGTGATTGATGATTTTAGGTCATTGGGTTCACTAAGTAATTGTTTGTGGGGTTCGGGTAACTAATCAGAATCTGTCTAGAATGTTATAGTCGACATAAATCGACTGTAACTAGGTCAAATTTTATCAAAACTTGATGTTTTTTTGAGTCTATAACATAGTTCCAGGAAATACCTTTCAGACTCAATTGAAATTGCATTTTTCAATGAAAATTAAACGCTTTATGAATTTTAATTTTTGGGATGTGAAATGGCTATTTTGGTATTTTGACCGGTTTGGCTAATATGCAGATTTTCCCTATTTTTATGATTAGATAAGGGCCGTAATATTAACACGTGGCAAAAACTTATTTGCACATGGTGTATACGGTCCGTATAATGTTATACGGCGCGTATAGAATTTAAAAAACTAACAAAGTTTGTGCCAGCAGACTTTGTCAGTTTTTTTAATTCCATACGGGTCGTATAACAGTATACGGCCCGTATACACCATGTGTAAATAATTTGCCTGGTCGTATACAATGTATACGAACGTGTATACGGGTCGTATACTTTTATACGGCCCGTATTCTTCAAAAATTAGATTTTTCTTAAAGTATTTAAGGGATTTAAGGTGTCAATCACACGAGACATTTTACAGTTGTGAGGTGCTCAAACCTTTCTAAAAGTAGAAAAAAATAAAACATTAACAAGTAACAAAGATTAAAGAACAAAAAAACGTGTCGTATGACTGGAATAAAACGAAAGCTATCAACACGGGATTACGGGCATGGTGTTATTCTTTATTGAATATTTACAGAATAAAAGGAAGGGTGAGGCATTTGATGAGAGTTGTAAGGAGTCTGAGTCTTCGGTTTCATCAGCCTGTACCGAAGAAACCAAATTCGCAACAATGAGTCTGAGTCCATTGTTGTTCGTGAATGTTTCGAATCATCATAGAAGACGTGTCGGGTTCTTCTGCTAGTGGTCGGGCTTCCAATGCTCACACAGGGTGATAAACAACGCTGATATGAACACAAACCAACTGCTTTATCTTGAGTCGTCGGGAAAACTTTTCCTCAGGGGAGGGTGAGTAGTATGAGTCTGAGTCCATTGTGGTTCGTGAATTTTTCGAATCATCATAGAAGACCATCAGGATTTTGTTGGTTTGTTTCCAGGTAGGGTTTAGAATGTTTGAAGTATTCTTGGTTCAATACCAACTCTTCTGAAAGACAAGAATACAACGTTCAAGTATCACAAGGAATGACCGATCTAAGGCAGAGAACCTGATTCAGATACACAAATTCATCACCGGTTTCTACAGCACAAGCATATACATAGTTAGGGTTTAGAATGTTTGAACTATTCGGATTTTGTTGGTTTGTTAGGTTCTATAACTACAATCCTTCCAACATTATTGAAAATTAACGTAAACATAGCATTCGAAGATCCTTGAATTCGAGAATACTTGTCCTTGCTGCCTCTTCGGTTGGTAAAAGACATAGGATGGTTTCTAATACAGGCTCTTTTAGAGAAGCATTGGGATTCAAGGGTTTATGAGTCAAAGTTAACATTCAGATTCAGAAAGCAGATGATTTTGTACTTGGTTTATTCTCTTTAATCTATTAGAACGATCCTTGTCTTGAGAACATGATTCTGATTTAAACAATGCAAAAAGATCCTTGTATTAGACACAATTTGATGGAATTTGTGGATCAACAGAAATAACTGAAATAACTCGCCATTCTCTTGCACCTGTATACATTGATTGTGGATTTAACTTGCAAGAATTGGGTCTGTCGCATGATAGAAGATACATATCATCCCTTCAAGTTGAGCTTCCTGATGCAATTTGTTGGAATTTGTGGATTTCGGTTGGTTCAGATCTCGGAAGTACTGAACAACATAAATAACAACTTCGGTTTCATCAACCGGCTTTGAAAACCGGACGGAATCTATGAAGAAACTGTTGGAATTTGTGGATTTCGGTTGGTTCAGAAACTTAACAAGAGAAGCAACTAAAAAAATACAACTGATTACTCGGTCGAATAATGGCCAATAATACGTTCATTATTTTCACGGTGGTGCCAATGTCCTACTACTACAATCCTTCCAACGCCTGATTCCGATACGGGCCCACAAGAGTTGAGCAAGAATTGGGTCCGTCGCATGATAGAAGATACATATCGTCCGTTCAAGTTGAGCTTCCTGATGCAACTTTTTTTGCTTCAAGATTTACGTCTGATGTCTAAGTTTGATTACATTTGACTTCATCTACCTGTGATTTGAAAATAGGCTTTGTTCTTCGTTTATGGATCGTTCTAATAGATTAAAAAGATTTTTACCATTTTTTACCCTATGAATACGGGCCGTATACGGTGTATACGGCCGTATACACTCGGTAAAAAAATTGTAACCGATCGTATGCAATGTATATGATGGTTGTATACAGGCCGTATATTGTTATACGGCTCGTATACTATGGGTAAAAATATGGTAAAAAATGCTATATTCTCTTTAATCGATTAGAACGATCCTTGTTTTCATAGGATTCACTTGAATCGTCTCGGAATAGTTTTTAGTAGATACCTTTGGCAGCTTTCATTTGAACTTGTTTGTTTTCATAGAGATCTGAATCAGGCGTTGTTCTCGTTGTTGCATCGGAATAGAGATTTGTTGGAATTTGTGGATTAACATAAATAACTGAAAATAACTCGCCATTCTCTTGCACCTTCAACTATGTTGGTTCGGTTTAGTTATTTTCCGACTGTTTCAGTTATGATTCAGTAAATAATATCTGATTGAGAAGCACTAAAACGGATGCGGTTGTTCTTGAAGATGAAGATGCAGATGAAGAAACGTGGGTTTATTCTCTTTAATCTATTAGAACGATCCTTGTCTTGAGAACCTGATTCTGATTTAAACAATGGAATTTGTGGATCAACATAAATAACTGAAATAACTCGCCATTCTCTTGCACCTGTATACGTTGATTGTGGATTTAACTTGCAAGAATTGGGTCCGTCGCATGATAGAAGATACATATCGTCCGTTCAAGTTGAGCTTCCTGATACATATCGTCCGTTCAAGTTGAGCTTCCTGATACATATCGTCCGTTCAAGTTGAGCTTCCTGATACATATCGTTCGTAAGAAACTTTTCGTGCACTGAACCTTCAGTTGTGTACCCTTCAATCTTCTTGAGTATTTTTCTAACTTTATGCTTGCATCCACCACAGTGAATATTAACTTTGAGTGAAAGAGTTTGGAAACCGGACGGAATCTACGAAGAAACTGTTGGAATTTGTGGATTTCGGTTGGTTCAGAAACTTAACAAGAGAAACAACTAAAAAAATACAATTGATTACTCAGTCGAATAATGGCCAATAATCCGTTCATGATAGAAGAGTTGAGCAAGAATTGGGTCCGTCGCATGATAGAAGATACATACCGTTCGTTCAAGTTGAGCTTCCTGATCTCACAATCGTCGTTCTCGTTGGCTTCAGAATAATCGTCGACGTCGTCGCTGGGGTTTTTTCTCTTCCGGTTACCAGGCCTATCATCTTCGTCTACGTTTGGTTTCCTCAACGAAGAACCATCAGCCATTATCTGCCCTTTTTCCTTTAGTTTTCTGGTTGATTTTGAGAAAGAGAGAGAGAGAGACAGGGGAGGGTGAGGGTTTTGAATTGATTCCTGCGCTCAAGTTTCAAGTACTGGAGTGAAAGATTTGTTGGAATTTGTGGATCAACAGAAATAATTGAATACAACCGGTCAAATCACACACTATATAAAGTGAAACTTATCGTGGTTAGTGTAAAAGCTCACATTTTACTACGTTGACCATGTTTTTTTGACAAATCATCTGCTTCCTGAATCTGAATCTGAAAGTTAACTAGACCCCTCAAGTTGTCATTCATAACAACTAAGCGTCTGGAGAAGAGTATGTTGATATAGGAGAGTTGATGCAATTTTCCAAGCATTTTATCGTGTGTTGTAATTTTAATGAAGCAATGAAGATTGAATATGCAAACCGCATCCGTCTTCTGTTATGATTCGAAACATTCCGAATAACTAGCAGAACCCGACACGTCTTCTGTGATGATTCGAAACATTCCGAATAACTAGCAGAAGAACCCGACACGTCTTATACTAGTTACTCTTTTCTTCGATTTCAACGAGGCAACTTTCCTTATCACCTGAACCGGTGATTTCTTATCCATACTATTCTTCATAGCCATATTCCCACTCACAAGTTGTTGATCTTTGGGTGGTGATTTACTCCCGAACAAACCATGCCCACCTTGACCAGAATAGATAAGCGTATCACTCAACCCACTTACATTCGAATAACGCTGAGAATCCACAACACTTATGGCCAGATTCGTTCCTTCAATCTTGGCAAAATCAATGCCTGCTTGTTTTATTATCACGAAAGTACTGAACAACCGAGATAACAGCTCTGGTATTTATCACCAACTCATCTTTAGTAGTGTTTGTTTGAGAACCTTATTCAGATACACAACGGTCTCTTTGCTTCGTCCACTAGAACTAATTGTGTACGCATTCTTTTGGTAGTTAACAACGCTAATTAGAAAAAAATCTGTAGAATTAATCATATCGATTGCTATAACAGGATGGATGTGACACACACAGATGGATAAGCTGTCACAGTTGTCAAGACTGTTTGTCGGGTTTCCAATGCTCACACAGGGTGATAAACAACGCTGATACAAACACATGTGTTTCGAAATAGGCTTTGTTCTTGGTTTAATGAAGTTACACGTAACATCTAGTTATATTCAGATTTAAACAATGCCCGCCTCAACTGAGATAACAGACATCCATCAAGCTCAAAAAGAAAACTTGTGTTTCCCATAGTCACAAAAGATTGCGGTTTGTATTTCGCATAGCCACCGTTTCCGTAGTAAAAAACGGTTGCGGTTTATATTTCGCATAGCCACCATTTCCGTAGTAAAAAACGGTTGGGTTTGCACATTCAATCTTCAATACTTCATTAAAATACCACTAGTAGAAGAACCCGACACGTCTTTATGTTACGGAGAATGTTCTAGAAATTGAAGGAAAAGGAAAAGATTTGTTGAAATCGAATTTGACAACTATGACAGCTTATTAAAAGTAGCAATCACCTCCAATCATTTCCTGGTCAAATCACACACTATAAAGTTTAAAGTTATCGTGTGTTGTAGTTTGGAAAGATGACCGAATAGAGATCTGAATAACAAACTGTGGAGAACTTGTTTGTGTCGGGTTCTTCTGCTAGTTACTCGATCAACAGACTGATCGGTAACGTTACTCTACTTGTGCGCCGATTTAAGCGGCGTGTTCCGATCAACGTTGTTAAAGGTGATGAAGAGTTTAGAAACCCTAGAATTGTGGTGTTTTTACTGGAAAAAACGTGATACTTGAAAAAACATCCTTATATACGGCCCGTATACATTTATACGGCCCATCTACATTTGGTAACATCAAAAACCTCCCAAAATAAATCCATTGAGTCGTATACGTTTTACAAATCGTATAAACATGTATAAGGCTCGTATAACTATATACGGGCCGTACATAGTAAAATAAAAAAAAACATTCTCTGCGCATTTTCCTATTCAAAAACATTATATACGGGTCGTATATTTGTATACGGTCCGTATACACTAGGGGGTGTGAAAATAAGATACAGGGGGTGTGGGAAAAAGGGAGCTTAGATAATTAACTCATGTACACCGAGATACTCAAAATATCGTGCTTTTCACGTGTCAACATCAGACAATCACATAATCTGCTGTCGGGCAGCTCCGCCGTTATGCCCGTTAACCTCAAATTCTTCAATTATTAAAGAGTATCCAAAATCAAACTCCCACTATATCTGTCGGTTATGAATCGGGTGTATGGTAGTCGAAAGCACAGTGAGGAGGGTGAGGATACGGCGGTGAAATGCCGTGAGCGACGGCGCCGGAGAATGGCCATGCGGAGGATGGCGGTTAAAGGGGAAGCTGGAAATCAGGGGATAGTGAATTTGGAGCCTCCGGTGTACGGAACGGTGTCGGTGGTTGGACGGCAACGTGAAATGGTGGATGAAGTTTCTGTTCAAACCAACTTATGTCGCCCGGAGATCAATGGGTTTCAACCCGTGCATTTCTTCGGGGTGTTTGATGGTCACGTACGTAAATCTCCACTCTTCATTTTTACGTTATACAAAACTTGTTGGTGTTTGTTTATGTGACTGACACACAAGGCCGGCCTGGGAGGACTACCGGCCAGGGTCCGATATTTTGATATTATTTTTTTTAAAAACTACAATTCCAATATGTATATGTTAAAATAAATAAATTAATAAGGTATACCCATCCAAACACGAACATAGGCCTACTTACAAAGCTATTTTTGGTTTAGATTAGTTATTAGCCCATTGGCATTAGGGTTAGACCTTTAGTGAGCCCAATAATCAATTTCGTTAAGGCCTAATGGCACGTTTTTTCGAGCTCGAACAGGGTACATGAATTCTCAGGGCCGGCCCTGCTGACATACAGCTAACCAATCACTTTTTTTTTAATTTTGTAGAGCAGGTATCAGCATTGTATAAGGAGCAGATGCACGTTATCATGAAAGAGGAGATGATGCGTGTGAAGGTGGTTGGAGACGGAGGCGGGGAGATGTGGAGGTTGGCGATTAACCGGAGCTTTCACAGGATGGATGAGATGGCAGTGAGACTGTGGAGTTCCGGTATCTGTTGTAGATGCAATACGCAGCTGGGGTCGACCGCAGTGGTGTCCGTGATGACAAAAGAATACGTGTTAGTGGCAAAATGTGGTAATTCAGGCGCCGTCATCTGCCGTGAAGGCAGGCCCGTCGACCTTACGGTAATACATGCACACTATATAATTTGAATATTATGGGCAATGTTTTCAGGACCCAACCAGAGGTCAACCCAGCCACCTTACGGGGTCAAAGGTTGGACCGGTTTAACCGGATTTAAGACCCGGATTACGTATAAATTTCAATATCATTTTACTTATTCTTTTGTTTTCGTGGTCACTTGAAAGATTCATGTTTGGTTATGGTTTTGTGTAGGCTGATGATGAAGGAAGCTGTGGTGGACGAATCATGTCCCGACCAATAGGTTAGTTATCTCTTAATCTTTATCAAAATATTTTCAAGAATGTTTGCTTCATATCATAACTCATGTTTACAAACAAACTTAACCTATATATACCCTTTGACCGTTTATTCATAATCTTGTTTACTTAAAAAAAATAGTAAGGTTTTCACAGCCGGATTGGACCGGCCGCGGCATGGCAGGCGGTCCGGTTGGGAATCGGGGGTGATTCGTTGTGCTTTGAAAAGATCGGCCGGTTAGGGCGAACATCTAGTTTAACCGGAAAACGGTCCGGCGGTTGGATCGTCCTTCAGATTTTGCCCTAAAAATTCATTTTGCTAAAGTAAATCCAGAAGAAAGATGGAAGATTTATCATAATAATCACATCAAAACACGAAACCAAACTCGTATCCAGTTAAAGTCGAAGGCTATACACGATGACACTAGATTTCAATCAAAAACCCTAGTTACGTGCCTGAACTTTTAGATCTAGGAAAAAAAACAGAAGAAAGATCTAGATGAGAAGCACAGCTTCTCACCTTCCCCTTACCAATAAGCCAAGAGATCAATGGTGGCTTCCACTATTCTCACACCTCAATACCTTATTTCCATATCTCTTTTCACTCCATGTCTCTTTTTATATATCTATGTATGTATAGAGATAAATAGAAGGGAGTAAGGGGGGGAGGGGTGGTTCACTAGTGATGAGATTTATCACTCCCATTGTCCAATAAAATCGTGCCATGTCATCAACCAAATTTCTATAACTAGTGATAGAAATATAGGCGGGGTGGTATCACTAGTGATAGAAAATAACTATTTAAATAGCTTCGAAAGTTGAGGGGCTAAATTTGAACTTATCATCAAAGTTCTATTAAGATAAAGACAAATGAATATCTCTGCAAGTTCACGTGAAACATTTGTAATTGGTCCACAAGTAAGATAAAGTCAAATGGAGGCGGCTGCAACATGGAACATCTGCAAGTTCAACGCGTTATCCGTGTAACGCGTTCAAAACTCAACGCGTGATTAAACTATCGGCGGCGGTGTTCCGTGAACTTTCAACGCGTTTTGGGGTGGTATAACGGACCACCCCGTCCCCCCTAATGTGTGAATATTAGCTACTTGTAATCATACCTATTTTTACACTTTAATATTTTCTTTGAAAGATCAACAAAACATGTTATATACCATTTGGGCCGGCATATTGCCTAAAAACCCACCTCCAAGAGTGTACATACACACCCCTATGTTATAGACACCAAACCAATGGATTTACACTTTAATATTAGAGTAAACTGCAATTTTGGTCCCTGTGGTTTGGCCAGTTTTGTCATTTTAGTCCAAATTTTAAACTTTTTAAATCTAGGTCCCTGTAGTTTGCATTTTGTTGCAATTTTAGTCCAAAATTTAAAAACCCTATTTTTTTACTGTTGCAACCTCCTATTTTGTCTTTTAGTTCAAGGGCATTTTGGTCATTTTGCTTTTCATTTAACATTTTCTTAATTCAAAAATTAATATATATATATATATATGTAAAGAGTACTGTACAATATTGCTTATCGTACATTACGTACGCTACAATCTCAGCCGTCAGATCATCTTCCCGCATTTTAAAATCGCATGTTGTTTTTTTTATAACAATTTCGCATGTGATCATTTTTTATGAATTCGCATGTTTTTTTGTACCGATTTCGCATGTGATAATTTTTGATGAATTCGCATGTTGTTTTTTTGTACCAATTTCGCATGTGATAATTTTGATGAAATAGCATGTTGTTTTTTTGTAACAATTTCGCATGTGGTAATTTTAATGAAATCGCATGTGTATAATCTGTGTGTGTGTTACTGTTCATCTTCTTCGATTGCTGGTCGATCATTGTCAGTCTTCTTCCGTTTGACCCTTACAACTCCCAAATTAGTAGTTCTTATTATCGATATCGCACCAAAAGGAACGAAGGGAGGTTGGGGAAGAAGAATTTCAGGTTTTTGAATTTGATTTAGGGTTTGATTTTGAACTATCATCAGTCAATTACAGAGATTTATGACCTCGCAATGGCGTTTTTAACCTTCCTGGTATGATTTAGATATATTAAAATGATTAATTTAATCATTTAAATTAGTTTCGCCCGCGTTTGATCGATTGAAGATCATACGGCTGAGGGCATCGCGTACATAATGTAGGATAAGAGGTATTGTACGTTAACCGGCCTCTATATATATATATATATATATATATATATATATATATATTAATATACACACATACATATACACTCTGCAGATCAACCACCACCACACATACAGATACACTCTGCTCTCTCTCTCTCTCTTCTCTGAACTACCACCACCACACCACCACCACCACCCCCACCACCACCATCCCACTGCCGCCAACACCACCATCCCCGTGAACTCTCTCTCTAAAACCTGCACACACACACACTCTCTTTCTCTCTCCAAACACCCATCTCTCTCTTCTCTCTTTCTCCTCTCTGTCGAACACCACCACCACCACCACCGTGAACTCCACCACCGCCACCACCACCACCACAAACTGCCAGAGCCCACCCCAGCCCGACTCAGCTTGTTTACATCCCTAAATTGACTTGTATACACCGAATTCAACAAGTATGGAGTCTAATTCCTATTTTATCCAACAAAAATTCAATCAAAACACATCATATTAACCACAAACATTACCGGAAGAGCAGAATCAGTCGCCTGAAACTTCCCAAGCCGTCGCTTAAAATCAACAGGATTAAGAGCAGCAGCCACAACCTTAACCAACACCAGGTCATCATTGACACTAGGATAAGTCTGCTGCTGAGTTTCTTTCTAGTTAGGGTTTTATTTGGGGATGATGATGATTTATTTGGGGAAACTTTGAACCTCCTTCATCAGCATCAATCAATCAGCTGTTCATCTTCATCATCGACAACTTCAGCGATTCATCATCATAACCAAAAACCTCAGTCATCAATCATCATCAATTTCACCAACACTATCGTCATAGCGGCGGAGCCGCCGTCATCGGAGTTCCTTTCTCTCTCATCTCTCTCTCTCTGATCTTCTGAACATACGTGTGTGTAGGCCTGAAATCGGAGTGTCTGCTGTCACCGGAAAACGGCGTTGGTCGCCGGTAAACGAGGAAGGAGGTGTGGGTGTGACTGTTGGATGGGACGACGCCGGAGTGGCGGTGGTGAGAAGGGGGAGGAGGTGGCGGTAGTGGTGCTATAGAGAGAGAGAAGAGAGAGGGAGGAGGTGGTGGTGGTACTATAGAGAGAGAGAGAAGAGAGAGAGAGCTGATTATTTTGATCTGGGTCTTCATATTTACAACAAATGAAATTTAAAAAATGACCAAACTGCCACTGCACTAAAGGACAAAATAATCAGTTTTCAACAGTCAAAATAGAGGGTTTTTGGATTTTGGACTAAAATGGCAACAAAATGCAAACCACAGGGACCCAGATGTAAAAAGTTTGAGATTTGGACTAAAATGACAAAAGTGCCCAAACCACAGGGACCAAAATGGCAGTTTACTCTTAATATTAATATATTCATCACTTTACATGTTTGATGTTTCCAAGAATAAACGGTTGTATCCCCAGAAAATTTGATCATTTAACAATTTTACATAATTTTTTATATATTCACCCGTTTACATATTAATGGTAATGGTAATGGTAATATATTTTCCTAATTTAATTAATTTTTAGTTTATTCTCATAAAATCTTTATTTTTAATTATAAATAATTTATTATGTTATCCGGTTCTACAGTCTGATTCGACCGGTTTGACCAGTGAACCAGTGAAGTGTCCGGTTCTTTGTCCGATCCGGTTCTGAAAACATTTAAAATACAATAAAAAATAAGACATTAAATCTTTATATTGATTTTCCAAATTCCAACATTGAAAACAAAAAGCATTTAAAATCCACACCTGAGTCCAATTATATATTGTTTCTTTACTGTTTTTACTATATTTTAAACCATATATAGTGCTCATATACTATATATATTAAAAATTAGTTTTCGGATTTCGGATAATCCGATTATTCGAAATTTTTAGAAATTAATATCCGAACCTAAATCCAAAAATTTGGATTATTTGGATTTTGGATACGGATATTTCGGATTTGGTTTCGGATCCGGATTTTTTTTAAGACCCCTAACTAAGACATATAAAAACTTGTGCCATTATCTTTAGTGTAAGATTAGACATGTTTTGCCTTATTATTGCAGATGCCACACTTAATAACTGGGACAACTACTTCTAGTCAACTTTAAGAGGAATCTATGATAAAAAGACATTTGCCGTACTTATTAGACTATAGGGTGTGGTCATGACTCTTATGACCACCATGATACTCCACGTCAGTGTCATGTCATCCACCATCCAAAACCACTACCCTAAGGGTGTGATCATGACCCAAACCAATAGCACCTTATTTATTTTAATTTATGCTTGTCTAAAGAAAAAGGAAATGATTTCTTAAAAAAATGGAAATGATGACCATGGTTGTCATGGTTTAATCCATGCAAACCATGGTGGATCAAGCAAGTGGGTGGTGTAGCCTTCTATTTATGTTCCTAGGTGGCGAATCATGTCCCAACCATAACTCCCACACCCTTTAGCGTTAGGCATGTTATTTATAACAAAAAGAAAGTTGCCTTAATTAGTAGGTAATCATCTAAGGGGGTGTTTGGCTAAGTTTTTCCACACCTCCTTATAACTTGTTGACTTTTATAAAAAGTTATTAAGGAGAAATTTTTTTTGCCAAACTCAAAAACACTTTTTAAAATGACTTCTTGTATAGAGAGGAAAAGTCAGTTTTGAAAAGTTAAAACATTGTGCCTTTTTGAAGCTCCTTGGAACTTTTCATAAAAAAAAATTACAAAAATGCCCTAAGTCATAACATTGTGGCTTTTTGAAGCTCTTTATAACATTGTCCCTTTTAGTCGTTTTACATGAAGAGTAAATTACAATTTTGTCCCCTATGGTTATATCACTTTTACCCTTCTAGCCCAAAAAAAGAATTTTTTTACATCTGAGCCCCCAACGTCTTTTTTTTAACTCTTTTGGCCCATAATGTCTTTTTTCCTAACCCTTTTGGCCCCTAACTTTAATGGATGGGGTTAGTGTTAGAGGCCAAAAGGGTTAGAAAAAAAAAAGACGTTGGGTGTTCAGATGTTAAAAAATTCTTTTTTCGGCTAAAAGGGTAAAAGTGATATAACCACAGGGGCCAAAATCGTAATTTACTCTTACATGAATAAGCTAAGTCAAACACTCTTTAAAAAACAACTTATTGACTTAATGGTTTTTCTCACCACATAAGCTAATCCAAACATTTTTTTAAAAACTTCTTTTCAAAAAGTCAATAAATTCTTTTAACAAAAAGTCTTTTTTAAGTTAAATAAGCTTAGCCAAACACCTCCTAAAACGAAAGGACAAACAAATCTAAGATATGCCGTAGTTAGTGAGTAAGAGTGTGAGACATGCCCATTTCTGAGTACTTCACAAATCAAGAGATTGGCTCTAATTTAGTTATAAACTATTTAGAATTGCTCTAATTTAGTTACAAATTAATTAATGGGACAATAAGATTGTCACGTAAAATGATTGGCTCTAATTCAGTTATAAACCATTTAGAATTGCAATATGCTCCGTATATGATATGCCGTTCAGTCTCTTGAAGTTGGTATTAGGTATTTTCGATTAAAATCCTTTGGTTTTATCGAGTAGCTTGATTTCTTGATTGTGTTAATTTTTTTATGAAGATGAGATAGGATTCTGGGCAACATCTGAACCAGACATCTCCATAACAAAACGGGAATCAAGAGACGAGTGTCTGATACTAGGTAGTAATGGACTATGGGATGTTGTGTCGAGTGACACAGCATCCAAAACAGTACACCAATGTCTTGGAGAAAATGGGAATTCAAGTGTGGAGCTTCGGATTGACACGGATGTAGGAACCAAGTTGGCAGCAACTCTATTGGCACGTCTCGCCTTGGGTCGTAGGAGTGCTGATAATATAAGTGTCATCGTTGTTGATTTGAGGAAGTGAAGCTCGATGATCATTCATCTCCTTGGAATGTTGGTTGATGACTATTTTATCTTCTGTTACATGTAAATTATCATATAAAATTAGAGGTATACAAATTATATAAAAATATGGTTTTGATTAGTTTTTTCGAAACAGCTATATAAGCATTGAACAACTATAGGTGTTGACGATATTTATTTATGTTTCGGGTAGTTCAGGTCTGGTTATTCGAGTTATTTGTGTATGATATTGTATCTGATAACTAACACGTATCACAACCAAGTTAAGGTTGTTGTTCATTTATCGGGTTCGTCCAGTTGGGTTGTTCAAGGAATTTGGGTTTGGAGATACTGGTTAAGTTAATATTCAATTCGATCCAAAACATAATGCTGAATGGTGGGAGTAAAGTTAAAAAAAACTTCCATTATGAAACTCACCTGATGTTACAATTGTCCAAAATGTTACAATGTATAACTCTACCAACAAAAACCTACACCTCAATTAACCTTCTCTGGGCACACTTCCATTGACTGTAAAGCCGACCATAACTCCATAATTATGTTACACAACAGAACCGTAAAAAAACTCAATATGGTGGTTAAATATAACAGAGAGCTAAGCAGGCGTGGTTGTGGCTGATTGGTCCGCCAACCACTGCCAAACTCTCACTTCTCCTGTTCCATCTCCAGTGAAGAAAATGTTAGGACCGCCGTGTATAGATCGAATCTCTTGTTTTGCATATATCTTTCCCCTCTCGGCAAACCTAATCCAAAACAGCAGTAATTTGGAATGATTTATGGGGAAATTCTTGTAAAACACAAAAATAAAGAACAAAGAAATAAGGTGTGTTAGCAGGTCAAACCATCGTTTCCATGCCCACATGTTGTGCCACAATCTAATGGTGTACCAAATTTTGAAAAAGAAGGCGTTGAAAACTTACGATGGCAGGTCATATGCACGAACAGTGTTGTCATTGCAAGAGCATAGCAAGACCGGCTTAGATTCTAGATCATGCATCCCGCATAAATTGAGCATGCCCTACTCCACAGAAAAAAGAAGACTTTAGGCTGCATGAAATCCAGCATACAAATAAATATATAGAAAAACTAGAAAGAAAATATTGGAGCTCCAAGGTGATAGATTCCTAAGTCATCTCAAGTTTCTTAAAAAGGCCAACATCCAAGAAACAATAGGAAGCCAATGAAAGAGATGCAAAGAATGAAACCGAGCCGATGAAAAAAGTTTCAGTAACATTCAAATTGATGAACCCGAATAGTAATTCCAAATGATGATAACCTAACAATTGAGTTTGAGCTACCAATATAGAGTAAAAGGACAGTTAATTACTATCATGATTCGCTCTTCTCTGAACACAGGTAAAATGACCAGCAACTGTCTTAACAAATATAAAAAGGTGCTGGCATTCTATGGTTTGGTAGCCTCTTAATGACCATTCCGATGCTACCTCTTAATGGTTTAAAACCTCTAAATGAATAAGAGGTAACCTCAAGTCTGAATGGTTAAGAGGTAACCTCTGAATGGTAAATCATCACATGTCACATTCTTCTACCTTCTCATTGGTAAAATTCTTAATGGTTCCATTAAGAGGTAGCCTCTTAATGACCATTCAGAGGCTACCAAACAACTGGAGTCGTCAAAGGCTCAAGACATTTAAAATGGGTCATAGCGTGAACATCATGAATGTGAGTTGCAACACATTGAAAAAACAAACTTAAAATATATATACAATTCAAATAGCATACGGCAGTTAAAAGTGTCTAAGCTATTATATACTTATATAGCAAAATGTAGGCTTGCTTACTTCAAATATCATGCATAAGCTAATGAAAATAACAACTAAAAACCAGTATAAAACATAAATATACGATAAATATCTAAAAACAGCAGGCTCACATAGGTCCGTCCAAGTGTCCAACAATGTCAAAGAAACAACCTAGTGGAAAAGTATGAGCTAAAAGAGGTTCAACAGAAACAATAAGGCACGTATATGAAAGTTACAGAAATTGGAAGCTAAAAAGAAAAAAACCTAGACTACATCCTGGAGTATGACAAGTGACAACCAATAAACTGTTCAAAGCAAATGAATGCGACTGATTCACAGAGGAACAGTGGGCAGAAACATGAAAACACAGAGTACTGAAAATGAATTATATAGCTTTCTTTAAATGATCCTATAATCCTAAAATATTAGAATACTCTAAGAATCCAGGAGAAATAAAACAACTAGATAAATCCTAAGTTCCTAACCACAGTCATCCTGCAAAGAGATGAATAGCTCCCGCATTCCTTTGACCCACTGTCGCTTCTAACCAAAAATCAAAAATTAAAAATAAAGACAAAGAAGACATATTGTAATTTAATGGATGGTGGAGGTTGGAATTCTTTTGCAGAATGACAGCCTCTTGAGCCTGGTGCAACTTTCAACAACTAATAGCACTTCTCCCACAACCGAATATATCATCAACACAACCTAAAATCTTTGACCGTGTCACATCACATGGCATTAGATACACCATTTTCTTGCAGAACTGGGGTTTACATTGCATCATCATATCTGATTCTTCCTTTCCAATTGCATTATGCATACACCACTTGCTGTTGATTCTTCCTTTCGGATACAAGCCTTGTATCTGATTCTTCCTTTGGAACAAATTCTGCAAAAGCGAGTAACTTTCAAGACAGTTCTCGTTTTGTTCTCATTTCACCGGACAGTTTTCAAAAAGGGTTTTTGACTTTCTGTTGCAGGATCCACTCTCCAAGACTAAAGGACTAGCTTCTCAATAGTTTCTTTGGACTAGTAGAGTACTAAGTAGTAACAAGCAACGTAGCTTTAACAGTTTTCAAATGTTCTCAGTAGCTTTCATTGGTGCTCAAAGTTCATTTTGGTGTCTTTTGGTTTCAAGGTAAGTGTAAAAAGGCCTACTAGTGTGTAATACTAAATAGGACCTCCATCTCCAAAGTTTGTTATTTTTTGACAAGAAAAAAATAACTGGGCTTTCACAGCCCCTTATACATTGGCCTCATCTTATACTTCATCACAGCAATCATCTAACGATGATTCTACGACAGAAATTAGCAAATTGAACATTAATTTATGTTCTTACCAAGTAGAGAGAAGTAGCAGCAGAGGCAATATAACTGTATAAGACCCAAAAGTAAGAATCAACAAACTTACACCCCTAACAAATTTCCAACTTTCCATTTGGATATTCAATCAACCATTTGTGAATTAAGAAAAGTAAAACAGATGATACTGAGTTTTGTAAAGAAAAAAAATAGCCTTTATTTCAAGTATTAGCTTCCAGCAAAGCAAGTTTTATCAATTTCAATATTTGGGAAGAAAAAATGTGGAGTATCAAACACTAAACAATATGGATAGGTAATAATATAGTAGAAATAAGAAGACCCTAAACATCTTAAATGCCTTGTAATCAAGTAATATGGATAGGAACAGTAGCATCTTACAGGAAGTCATCACCAAGCCTCTTTTTTCCCTTTTAACAATTAACCTACCTAGGGGTCCATGATAGCCCACACTAAAATTTTATATTGCAATTTGTAGCAAATTGTATAACTCTACCATAATATTTGGTATTTAGAGGTTCTTCATAATGTTCTTCACCAATGATCCAGGGCATATTGTATCTAAATAATCTGCTTGTTTTAAATTTTCCATATTAATATGGGATAACCTTTCTAAAAGCATGCTACAAAAGTAAGGCCTGCTAGATGCATCTTATAATAGCACAGTTTATGCTAATAAATAAATCTTCGAAATACCTAACCATCTATGTTCACAGCATATGAAAGATAAGTGCTATTCAGATTATAAAATATAATAAAGAATACATTCCCTACCCAAGGATGTAATAAGCATAATCTAAGCATCTAAAAGACTAATTCGGGATATGAAACTATGACAAAAGAAAAATATATTACATATGCAATATCCAGATTTTAAAAAAAAATGTCACAAAAGAAAATATTACATATGCAATATCCAGATTTAACATACATGGTCCTCAGTATGTGTGTAAGTTACTTCCAAGTTCCCACTTTCTGTAGCCGCCCACACCTGCATTAGTAAGCAGAATAAGCACTTGTAGACCAAAAAAAACTTCTTCATAGATTAGAAAGTGATGTGCCAAGACCTTTATCGTTTTGTCCAATGAACATGATAAAAGAAATTGATCCCAGCAAAGAACCGACATCACAACATCACGATGATCTGTTAACGTCTGAAGACATTGCAAATTCTCAAGGTTCCAAACCTGAAAGCAAGATAGGCAGATGAGGGAACAAACTAATCACGGGTTAGTGTTATGTAGAGGTGGTAAAATGGGCAGGGTGTGTAAGTATGAATACCCACAAACACTTGCATTCTTGACTTTTATAGATAACTAATGTGCTAAATATAATTGAATAAAACTATATTATCACAAGGATAATCTACCTCTATAAATAAAATAACATGACATTATAAATACACCAGGGGAGACTTTCCACCCACTTGACTTGTTAAATTGTTTCCATTTTAGCTAAAATTTAAAATGGTACCCATTTGACCCGTTGGTGACAAGTACAACCTGAATCCACCCATTTCTAGTGATATAAAACTATCAAAGCAGATACGTTTATGCAATTGTCCATTTAAGACATAAATTATCAGCAATACCATGTAAAAGTAAACTCACCCGTATAGATTTGTCCATGGAACCAGAATATAATCTGTTAGCTCCAACAACCAGTGTCACAACGGCTGAGGTGTGACCTTGAAGTGAAGCAGCTGGTTCAAAACAGTTGCTAGCGGCATTATACTTCCACGCCAATATACTCCCGTCCTGATGCAAACACCAGTGAGTTATGAGTACAACCAGCAAACAAACCAATATCAAATCAGAACTCATCATCAGCAAAAAAGATACCTGTGTACCAGCAAATAGTAAATCGTTTCCTACAACCAGTGAATAGACTTGCCCAACAGGTCCATTAAGACTCAGCTCGGCAGAAGTTTGCACATTCCACGCCTATGACGTTGCAGTAACAATAACAATAGTAAGATAATCAGAACATAAATTGATGCATAACAACACCAAGGGACTTACTTTGACAAGGTTTGGCAGACCCACAAACATCCATGGGCCTTCACTGAGCATGCAGCCCACTTCACCACCCACTTTAATAACCCCTGCACACTGCAACCAAACCAAAAGACCGCGATAAATAACAAAATTGAAATGAAACAAATCAAAATCATAAAACAAATGTATACATATAGCAACCTGTCCAGATTGGCAATCCCAAACCCGCACAGTCTCGTCTCTACTCCCTGTGTATAATTTATCAGACCCAACTGGTAGTGCAATACCACTAACAACCTGTCAAATTAATCAACAAAAAAATCATGATTTTAACGTAATGCAAAAAAAAAATACATACACCACCACGAATCATCATACAGATCGTATAAATGGCAACGCAGGGTCATATGGGGCCGTATGGCATTTGTTTGTCATGTCAGTCTAATGCATCATACAGCCCTTATCATTTTCAAGAACACCAACTCATATGACCCATATAAACATTATGCCCAATATGATGAGTTGGTAAAACACCTCATACAACCCCGTATAGCCCTTGTTTGCGGTTTAAAGGCCCGTATGACCACACAGCCCGTATAAACATTATAACCTGTATGATGAGTCGGTAAAACACCTGACACAACCCGTATGACCCTTTTCGTCGTTTACACAACCCGTATAAACATTATGGGCAGTATGATGAGTCAATAAAACACCTCATATAACACCCTTTATCGCCGGCATTTATACAGCCCGTACGATCTGTCAGTGGTAAGCACATAGTAAATTCAAGAAGTACAGACATCATAAAACATTAAAATTTATACCTTCTGGTGACCTTCAAGCTGTGTCAGCATCGCGAAACAACCGCCTGTACACCATGAATGCAAATACCGGCACTTTTCGCCATAACTACAACTACCTTGTACCCAAAAGTTGCAAATCTTATCTTTCTTCACTACATTATTATTCAACACATTCCCTCCTCTTCCAGCACCACCCCTACCCCACGTATTAAAACCACCACCGCCCCGTCGTGCCATCGTCGACCGTTGATCATCCGTCGCAAATCCGTACGGCCTCTTAGACGACGCCGTTCCGTTAGCCGGAGCCGACAACTCCCTATGTAAAAACGGGCAGGGAAACCGGTTGCAGTTCCCCGCTCTCCAATGAAAACACACTTTCTGGTTTCGGTTATCGGTCTGCTGATTGGGCCCTAATCTGTTGAACACTCGTTTTCCTCCATCGAAGTCCATCGAGTTCTTTAATTTGTGCGTATGGGTGTGATCATCACAAATATGAGTATGGATTGAAGAAGAGTAAGGATTGAAGAATAAATGTTAAGGATTAAGGTATTGGTGGAGTGGAGAATTTGAAGATCTAGGGTTTAAAATCAAGAACCCTAATCAAGCAGGGGGAAATGGAAAGTTGATAGAAAGAGGTGTTTTTGGGATGTGTTGGATCCAGATGATGTTTAATGATTTTGGGCCGTTGATTATTGTTATTATTATTGTATTTTTATACGTGTTTTACTTTTATTTATTTATTTATTATTTATATTTATTTTTTTGAAAGGTAAACTTCATTGAAAACACGCCAACCCAAGCCGGGCCGACAAAAAAACTACATAACAATTACATATTTACAAAAGTACACCACTTCCCCCCCCCCCCCCCCCAATCTAACCCTTTATGTTTTGATCTATTAGTGTGTCACACCCTGGCTTTTGCGGAAGCGTGGGTTTATTTGGTGTGACTTCTTAATATCATAGCAACAATCATAACAATGCTATATGATAATAACACAAGATATGTTCATCCATTAATATAGTTTAGAAAATACCATAACATAATTGTCTTGAAACAACTACCCAAATTAAGTTACAACCGTGACTTGCTTAAAAATGAGTTCACAATGGACTTGACAAAAGACCTTAAATAAAACGAGGTTTGGAGACATGTGACCCGTCCAGGCAAGGGTTACACCTCCCAAACCCTACACCCTTGGATGACATCCTTTATTTAATACGCAGCTTAACGTGCCTCACCCACCAGATCCGATCAATTCCCTGAAATACATGTAGTTTGAAAAATCAACAAAGAGTTGAGCGAGTTCATGTGTATGTGAGTTTGTATAAACCTTTATAAACGATGTATGTATAACCCTTGAACGATGTATGAAAGTCCCTGGTATGTAGCAATAAGGAAAATAAAGAGATCACCAATGGTTTGCAAGGCCATTGATATGTGTGAAGTGATGTAGGAAGACTCAAACCTAGCGGAGTTGCACCGGGCTTCCGGCTGTAAGACACAGTCACCACTATGGGCCGCCCCGGCCTCATGGGTGTGGGCTCGCTACACCCAAATAGATCTATCACTCATGTCCCTCGGTCCTATGACGATGACTAATGGCCTTTAGTAGCAGCCTACCCACTCACATGATCTAACGGTGTATGATAACGATGTATGATAACGATGTATGAAAAGTCCCTCCTTAAGCTAACCATACCATGTATAAAATGTCTGTGTAATTGTAATATGTATTTCACCCCCGAAGTTATAAAACCAAAAACAGTTAAGAGAAAAGGGGGACATGAACTCACAGTACTGCGTCTGATGTATCGTAACGTCAACTCAAACTTGATCAGCTACCCGACGACCTACAACGTACTAATGTCTATTAGACGATCCAGCCGTGCCTTGCCTTTGTATTTACGTTTGAGTTACGATACTTTGATATTATTCCAAGTTATAACTTATTGTTAAAATAATAATTATTTTAACTTACATTATATTTTTAGGTCTTGAAATAATAGTTAGGCAACTATTTCGTATTCATACTTCTCAAGTATCTTATGTGTGTATTTCTTCCCAAGGATGGGGTATGTATACATGTATTTTGTGATTTAAAGTATTGACATTATATATTTTTAAGTCCCACTCTAGAAAATATATAATAATTTATTTATCAAAAATAATATGTCCCAAAATATATATTTTTCCCAAAAATAATATATTTTCATTCTTTGTATCCAAATAATGTTTACCCCAAAATATATTCGTAAACGTATTTTCCGGATTTATAAATGTGATGGTATTTTGCTAAGTTACATTATTTTGTCCTAAATAATATAACTAGTTCCCACATGAACAAATAATCACACGAGCGTTTTAGTATGAAATATATATTCTAAATATATATTTATCCGCTTTTATTTTCGAAAACCCACCTCCGACACTTTGAAGTTTTGTAACAATACTCATGGCGAAGTTTACTTTGAAAGACAATGTTTAAAACATATTTGCAAACACTTGTTAGAAAATAATTTTCTAAGTCTTGGGATTTTTAGAAAATTTCGCTAGAGTTTCCCCTAAAAACGGAGGTGTCCGTGCTAATAAGCATATCATTTTCTTTTCAAATTCAATCAACAATCATCAACAATTTTCTTTTAAACAACTTTACATTACCGAGAGTAAAAACCATATGTGTTACACACTAATCATGAACTTGATACTTTCTGAAAACGCGTAGTAACTTAGTGAAGCTTTTAGTGAACTTAGTTACCTTCCGAAGTGTAGTTATTTCTTTAAAAACCATTCTCTTACAAAAGTTTAGTGTTTACAACTTGTAAACAATTTTTACAAAAATAAAACTCTTGAACTATTCTTGTAAATAAAATGTTTCTATACTTATTTTATTTACAAAAATTATGTAAGAGTATGTAAAAGTCACAACCTTTTAGAAATCGGTTCTTGAACTTAGTGTATTTAGAAAAATCTTTTGTAACTCTTTGATTTACAAGATCATCAACTCACTAGTTTAATTATATTTCATGAAAAATCATTTTTATCAAGTTCATATTTAGTTAGAAGGTGGTTATTTTATGTAGCACATAACCACTTTCTAATCTTGTTAAATCATATTACTAAATATTATTTAACAAGATTCATATGGTGATTAACCTCACACAACCAAGAATCAACATAAAATCAACAATATGTTTACTACAACATCCTACTACAATATTTCATCTTCATGTTTCATTCATATGTAAACTTTATGTAAGCTTCATGTTTATGTTTCTTGTTCTAACTCTTTTAGTATCCTTATGGATTTCAACAATATATAACTTTTAAATACTCAAAGTAGACATAAACAAGAGTAAATCAAGACTTACTACTAGCTTATAGCTAGGGATGATTCTAGTGAAGAAAATGATGAAGAATGATGATAAGAAAGCAAGAAACAAGGTCCTTTTGAAGCTCCACAAGTTGCAAGCTTCCTTGTATTACCTTAAGGTCTTGAATGAAACTTGAAAATGGAAGAGGATGGTGGTGCAATGGTGAAGGTGGTGGCGGTTGTGGTGAACCGAGAAGAAGGGAGAGAGAGTGAGGGTGAGTGAGAGAGAGAGTGTAAAGATATGAAGGAATGATGGTGATCTTGGAGCCTTACTTATAATGATCATTCATCATATTTTGTTTAGTCATGCAAGCAAAATCTAATAGAAAAATGGAATTAAATCTAGGAGAAGATTGTGAAGTATGGTGAGAATGTTGGGTGGGTCCACTTGGGACCGATTTCGGTTAAGGGGGGGTTAAAGATAAAATTTTGCAACTAAGTTGTAAAGGTTAGTTAGATTTCAAGCACATGATTATATATGTTATTTACTAGAGAAATTAGTGGGTGTTAGTGTAACACCTCGAAAATTCACGTCCTATAATGTATTGACACGTGTCATAAGCTTGAACATGTGAAAGAATACTCTAGATGGACTAAAGTTGACAAACAGGGAAAGTATGTGAATATAAGGGTTCAAAATGTCAACAATGGATAAATATACTTCACAATAACCCTACAAAATGTTTATACCTTCAAACGGATAAATCATGGATCATACGAAGCTAAATATGAAAGAAAGTGAGAGATTTCAAACTACAGGGGTTAAATGTGTCAACAGGTTTAAGGTGTACCTCCGAGTGACCTTTTAGTAAACCCGAAGCTTAGTAACGGTAAATTATGCTCACTAGAATGTGTGATAAAAATTTCATAAAGTTTCGTTATTGTATGAGAAAGTTATGATCAAATTCGTATACGAGGGGTTAAAGCGTCAACGTTGAAATTTATGACTTTTCGGGTAACCATAAAGTTAACCAAGGACTCAACAAAGTTTGGTTATGTCTTAACGCCCTTAAAAGTCAAGTTAGAGGGCTCAAAGTGCAAGAAATCATGTTAAAATCAAGTGTGGAAGGACCAGGGACCAAAATGGCAATTATTGAAAGTTGTTTTCAGGTCAGCCGGGGCTAGGTGGCCCGCATAAGACTCCTTAAGAGTCTACGCGGCCCACGTGAGCATGCCAGATGCAGAAACTCGATCAGATTGTCTGTTCAGCCCATGAAACGACTTACTTTGCCCTTAAACACTTCCAAGAGCTGCCTAAACTAATCCTTAGGCCTTAGGGACACTTGTTAATCATCAAGGATCATTGGTAGCATGATTTGTCATGATCTTAATGGATTAAAATCACTATAAAAGGCCCTTTGGTTGGAACTTTATGATCATTCATTCCATCTGCTTTCTTGGAGCTTCATGGAGCATAAGAGCAGACCCAAGCCATCTCTAATAGTGCATTTGACTTTGGTAAGTATGCTTAACCTTTCTTAGTTGAGTTTTTACTTAGTTTTAGCTTAAAAGTCAAACCGTCGTAATTAATGGTTGACTTAGCGATTAATCATTAATGGTCCAGTGATTAGTCGAATTGAAGGTAGTTATAAGTTGGTAATTATGTGGGCATTAAACCCTTAAAAGGGCTCCCTCTGATTCCCACTCTAACTAGACCTTTTGTCGGGTCAAAGTTGATTAGAAAAAGTCAACAGAATGCTAATCTTTGAATTAACGCATAATTAACAATGTAGAAGGCATGTAACCTATTTTATCACTCATATAACTTGATAATAAGTATTATAACTGGTCTAAGCTTGTTTGATCCGACAATTTTTCTGTTTAGACCCGGTTCGGAACCGAAAGTCGCAAAACTTTGACTTTTGCTTTGACTTCAGTTCTGACCCGATTTAGTATGATTTGGAAATGCCTTAGAGCTTCCTTAGGACCAGGCTACAGGTTAGCATAACCCTCTGTGGTTGGTTCATTGATTATCCGATTCGTTTACATGTTTCCGTTAATTGCTTAAATGTTGACCAATATGCCCTTTTGACCATAAAACGAAAATTTTGGATATGTGAAAAGACAATAACCTTTGTTACTGATTTATAAACATGTCCCTAAAATTTTACATCAGTTGGAGGTCTAGATTAGGAGTTATGCTCATTAGCGTAACTATAACGCCTTTTAGTAATTAAAAGGCGCAATTAGCATAAAGCCTATCTAAACCCAATTTTTGACACCAAACCTTTTACCCACTGATGTAATATAATATTTTGGGATTTTTAAATATTTTTAATTATTTTTAAACTGGTCATAACCTAAGGTTATGGCATTAATTCGGTAAATACCGAATATACCATTTTCGGTCATAAAATGAGTTCTACATAGTATTTTGACACCAATCCAATTGCTACTGATTTTATATAATAAATAAAGTATTTTGAACTTTATAACCTGGTCAGAAAACTCAGATTTCCAGTATAACCCGGAAATCGCTTAAAATGACTTTTTACGCGTATCAAACGCATAGTTTGAGTTTAAAACCATTTTGCCATATAAGACTTATTATCAACTGATATGACCTATTAAAATAAGTTATTTTACTGATGTATTCGGACCCGAATCTCAGAACTTCATTTAAACTCTTTTATAACTTTTAAAATGACCAAAATACCCCTACGGGGCTAATTTTGAGATTAAACTCGTTTTGGGCATAATGGAAAGTATCCTACTGATATCGCAACATATTTAAGGCATATTAACTTAGGAAACATGTATATGACTCTTTTGGTTACTCGTTATGCACTTGTCGTGTTCGGGTCGGCTTTTGTGACTAGTTTGCATATATTAGCCAAAACGGGTCAGACCATATCTTTTTGGTCTCAAAATCCAGAATGTGTTTAAGTTATCCATATTAAGCAAGCATACAAGCTTTTCGAGTCAAAACCACATTCTAAACCGGTCTTCGCCTTATCATGCGTTTGAACCGTATCTTCCTTTAAGACTAACCGGTCTAAGCTTAGGCTTAATTAAAGACCCGTTAGCATTCTAATTGGTTATTTATACCATCATTCCAGACTAGAGCCTTCTGGTAAATTGTACCTACGCTTACTTAAGTGAATACGACTGAGTTATTAATTTCTTGCTATTTAAGACAGGAGCTAGCTTAGGTAAATACTTTTAACTTATTTTCCCTATACGGGCTTGGGATACGGTATTATAATAATACCGCTTGGTCGGGTATTGAATGTTTAATCGGATTGTGATTAAATTATTGAGGTAACCCGCTTTAATCTGTATTATTTGAAATAAAAGCCTTTAGGGGTTAATGACCATATCCCGGATATCCTTAACATCATTTTCTTATAAAATGGCCACGTCTTAAGCACGGGGTGTAGGCATACACTGAAAGTTGCTTAAAGGGAAACGGTATCTCACTCTCTTGTGGGCTTATACTTGTGGCGTGTCTGTTAATCTTGACTCGGTTTCTACATCGGGCCCTGAACGTACAACGAACATGTAAATCTGTATACAAGATTATTTTTATATAATTGCCCCAAGTTATAAAAGATATCTTTGTGCCTGGTGCATCTAAATCAATTTTCTTAAACATTTTTTAAATGAGTCGGTTAATTGTATTTACCAGTGTAAACTGACGTATTTTCCAAAAAGGTTAAGTGACAGGTACAGAACGTAATTGGCTGGAAGTTCAGGGAGTTAATAAGGAATCTTGCAAATTCTAGGCGTCTAAAGTCTGTTAAACAATGTTTATGTTTTAAGATCCGCCTGTGGATCCTTTACTTTCCGTTGTAATACTTTGATATTACTTTATATTCAGATTGTAATATATTTATCTTTTGCTTCCGCTGTGCATTCATATATTGTGTTGTTTGATTATGATGATATCAACTACGTCACGATACTCCCCACCGGGCCCCACCGGTGATACGTGGAAAGTCGGGGTGTGACAGGTTGGTATCAGAGCCAACACTGAGTGAATTAAACACTAGTCTTTTGTGTTTAATCTCAGTTACACAGTTGCACATTCTTGAGTCTAGACGAGAACATAGGACTAATCCAAATTCGTTTTATTTTGTCCTTATTTGTTCCTTTGTTATTTTTCTGATTAGCCCTTGCATGGGCGAGTCATTTTCTGTAGAAGTCCCGTTTAGGGCAACCATATACTTGTTTAAATTTTAATGGAACAATTATATTTAAAAATATCATTCCTATAGTATAAGATCTACCATTATAATAAGATGGCAAAATCCAAAAAAAAAGGGACAAGACCTAGCTCATGTGTCGTTTTAAGACAGGGCCAAGACGGTAGTTCCACAATTAGATTCAGATCCTTGTTTACATCTCAATTTAGGATGTTCTGCGCTAAATATTAAAAGAATCTTAAAGGTAAAAACCTAGCCTAAATGTTATTGCAGACATGGCCAAGACGGTAAAACCTATCCAAAAGATTCCAATCCCTGTTAATATCTGTAAGTATGTTAACATTTTTGGCAAACTGTGAATCATTAAAGTCACATGGGCCATCTTTAAGGATGAAGTGCCTACAGGCTATAATTAACGTCCTCTGAGACTAAAGACAGTAGTAGTCTTTGACTCTCTGTCAAGAAAAGGTAATGAAATATGTTCAAACCTTAAAGCCTCGATTCTCTGAAATCATGGCTTGTAAATTTAAAACCGTCCTTGTGACTAGGCCCTTTGCGCCACCTTAATATCCTTAATGTTTTATAACTAGGATAAATTATAATGAAAATGCAAATTAAATATAACTAACAAATTAACCAATATGGTTTATATTACCATGGTTAATAAATCGTTTAAAACGATACAACTATATGGGCTTCTAAATAAACCTTGCCCTTATTTTCTTTTTGTAGTAATTAAGACTACACGGCTGACTCTGACGAGATCAACAGTCATCCCCTGGAGAAAAATGAGAATGATAAGATTAATATAACCAGAGGAGAAATTCGTACACTGATTGATATAGCTGTATCTAAAGCTGTAGAGGAGCAATTTAGGGAGTATAGTGGGACGCATAGTAAAGCCTCATCTGTACCCCACTCTAAGTCTATCCCTAAGACTCACTCAGAGGCTCACAGCAAGCCACCCTCTAAGAAAAAGGAACCAAAGAAGGATGATGATCGATATTCATCAAATCAACACAGTGTTCCATCCAAGAGGATAGTGTTCGATAATAAAACGCGTACCAAGTCTTGTACCTATAAATACTTTGTTTCCTGCAAACCCCGGGATTTCACTGGGGAGAAAGGGGCAATCGATTGTATGACCTGGTTGGATGAAATTGACACAGTTGTCGATATTAGCGGATGTGCTGAGAGGGATGTAGTGAAGTATGTATCACAATCGTTCAAAGGAGAGGCACTAGCATGGTGGAAGGCTCTCATTCAAGCTGATGGGAAGATCCCACTTTACAACATGTCATGGGAATAGTTTGTTGCTCTCATTATGGAAAACTACTGCCTTCAATACGAGGTCGAAAGAATTGAATCAGATTTCTTATCATTGGTGATGACAAACTTAGATTGTCAAGCTTACCTCACCAGTTTCAATACCCTGTCCAGACTGGTTCCTTACCTAGTAACACCAGAACCCAAGAGAATTGCTCGCTTCATTGGGGTTTAGCCCCAGAAATCAAAGCCAGTGTTAAGGCTTCAAGACCTACTACAATCAGGTCAACGGCAGATATGTCGCTATCTCTCACACTCGATGTGGTCAGAAACAAGGCTGCCAAAGCCTCTGAAGATGGAAAGCGTAAAAGGGAGGATGAGAATTCTCATCGCTCCGATAGGAAGAGGAACTCTGAGGATAAGAAGAGTTCCGGGTTTAAGGAAGACAGCCAGCAGTCGGGTGAGAAGACCAGGTGCAAAACCTGTCGGAAATACCACCTCGGAAAATGCAGATTCGAGTCTCAGCCTCTACCCTGTGGAATCTGCAAGTCTAAGGAACATAAAACCTTGGATTGCAAGAAGTTGAAAGATGCAACCTGTTATAGTTGCAACGAGAAGGGGCATATCAAGACTAACTGACCTAGGAATCAGAAGAAGCCCGAAGACGCCAAGAGAACAAACGCATGAGTCTTCAGGATGAACGCCCAGGAGATGGTGCAGAATGATAATTATATAGCAGGTACCTTTCCTTATCAAGCAAGCTATGCAGAAATTTATTTAATGCTAGCACATATGATTCTATAATGAACGATAAATGTTGAGGACTGTTGTCTCCGCCTATTAGGATCTTAGGCTTTTAGCGCGAGGTAGAATTGGCCGATGACATTTGAAGACAGCTCCAACAACCTTAGATGGATGCTTATTATCCATTAGGAAACACTCTTATCCAATATCCTAATGTCAAACTTTCAAGCTATCCAAACTCATCAATATGATCAAGACAGATGCGACAATTGATCCCCTGTCAAAAAGGTGGTGGACTAGGTCCAAACCTTGATTTCCATTAATGGTCTTCTATGGCCTAAGCTAAGTATAAATTAGGGGTGTGAATTTCTGACACGACCCGAAAACACGACACGAACCTAACACGAAATTCGTGGGTTTAGGTTTAGTCTAAACGGGTTCGGGTCAGTTTCAGGTTGAACCCGCGAACCCGTTTAGCTAAACGGGTCAGGTTCGGGTCAACCTGGTCGGGTTGGTGGGTTGACCCGTTTAACCTCTTTATATTATATAATAATTTTTTACAATATGTTTTATGTTATAAATTAAATTGGGTATGTATTTTATTCTATAATTATAACTTAGAAAAAGAAATTCACCTTGAGATTTTATAAATTAAATGTAATTGTATTATATACATTTGTGTTTTTTAAGTAAACTTTAAATTTAATATATTAATTTATGTAAAAAAATTAAAAAATACAAGTTTTCGGGTTGAACGGGTCGTGTTCGGGTCAACCCATGAATATTCGGGTCGTGTTCGGGTTCATTGGTATGATACAATTTTCGGGTTCGGGTTCGTATAAAATTTTCGGGTTCGGGTCGGGTTGAACCCGCCAACCCGTGAACACGACCCGTTTAGCACCCCTAGTATAAATGATATATATATACATACCTACAGGACATTCATAGAGAATGTTCTCACTATATTAGCATGTATGGTTTAACGATACCATGGTTAGTATATTAGGTCATCAGGATGATAATAGCGGATGTTGAATTGCAACTAAATGTTTTATTTGGCGTTAGGAACCAATATCGAGTATGGCAAACTCAGATAAGACAGCCCTAAATTGATGAGTATTGAAGAATACTACGGGTGGAAAGACAGATTCAAGAACTGGGTTCAGGCAAACCATCTTAGGTCTTGGGAATGTATACTGAAGAAATATGTGTTGCCTCGAACAGAGTTGCAGGTTCTCAAAGAGTTATCAGAGTTTACGGATCAGGAACGTGTTATGTACAAAGCCAAAAAAATGATGATTAGTCTGTTGCAACAAGCCATCAAAGAAGATATTTTCATTCTGTTACAGCATGACAAAACCGCAAAGTCAATCTGGGATGCACTTAAAGTCAAATTTGAGGGTAGCGAGAACATGATAAAGAGCAAAAAGGCATTGCTAAAGAAAGAGTTTGATCTGTTCAGTAGCTTACCAGGTGAAGACACAAAGAAGCTGATTGAGAGATACTGTCACCTAGTGCGATCAATGTCGATGTTGAGCATTACCAAAGATCGTGAAGAGTGGGTAGACAAGCTTGCTGATGCATTACCTCAGAAAGAGTGGGGAACTTATTTGATGATTCTGAAAAACACGGGTGTTTATGATGGATTGACAATATCTCAGTTTATTGAAAAGATCGAAAGCCAGGATCTGGAGCAACAGAAGATAGCTAGGATGAACAGTCCAAGTGGTCAACAGGATATTAAAATGTACTACAAAGGTAGCATTCCGGTTCCAGAATCTGAGAGAAGTCCAAAAATTCAGACTGCATTCAGTGCTGGGGATTCATCAGAAAAAGCTGATCAGAGTTTAAACAAAAGCAGTAGTGGATTTTCATCATTTCCAAGTGTCAATCCTAAAGAGTCAAACACAAGCTTTCAGTCTCAGAGCACAAAGACAGGAAATGGATATGTGATTCAGTGCAACATAGCTCTAAATCTTCCAGAAGGTCAAAGTTTTTCAGAAGACACTGCTAAAGACCACATGGCTCTACTTGGTTTTGTACTTATCTCGTATGAAGGTCTAGTGGCTGGTCGAATCGGAAATCCTATGCTCACAAAGGAGGATTACGATCAAATAGACGCAGAAGAGATGGAACTGATGGATATCAAATGGTGTCTTGCGAGTGTTCTTAGACGTGCTGAAAAGTTCAAAACGATTACCGGGAGAACTGACTTTCTTGATGCTCATGTATCTACTTTAGGTTTTGATAAATCTAAAGTTACTTGTTTTCGTTGCAGGGAGAAAGGCCATTTCAAACGGGAGTGCAAGAACAGAGAAGCTAGTGGCGCTCAGAATCCGTTTGGAAAAGACGACTACTACCGGAAAGCCATTTATCAGCAAGTTGGTCAATCACAAGACTCACAGACGGCTCATGGTAGAAAGATTGAGGATTCCAAGAGAGGATGTTTGGTAGATTTCAACTGGAACAATTATATTTCTCCTGATAGCAAAGCATGCATAGTCGATCAAGATGATGAGAGGCTACCTGAAGGCTTTAGTTGGAATATGTTTGCAGATGAGAATGGGAATTTTAAAGCTTTCATTGCTAAGATTGTCAGAGAACCAGACATGTTTACCACATGGATGAAGTCTATTGGAGTGACTGTAAAGAGTGTGGATGAAGAGTCTGTTATTTCTGATGAAAGTTCAGAAAGTGTTGATGAAAGTCTACAAAGTTCAGATGAGAGTGTTCAAAATGTTGTTACTTCAGAAAAAGAAGTTGTATTTGATCAAACACCGTCTGATTCTGGTGTATCAGATGCTGATTCTGAAAAATCTGTAGAGTTTGATCAAACACCAGTTGATAGTAGCAGTGATGATGAGGAAGAGAAACATATTAATGTTGCTAAAACTCATCTTTCTCCTAAAAGTGTTCATTTTTATTTTGCAGATCGTATGGAGAAACTGAAGGAGAAACGAGCTGCTAAAGAACAACAACTAAAGAAATCTGAAGATGTTGTTCAGAAAGAGAATGTTGAAGGTGTTGCTGAGGAGATGGTTGAAACTGAGCAAGTGAAGATAGAAGAGAAGGTTATTGAAGAAGAAAAAGTAGTTGAAGTGGTAAAGACAATCGAGATTGAGAAGATTGTTGAAGTTGTAAAGCCTTGCGAGAAGTGTTTGGAAGCATGCAAGGGTTGTGCAGCAAAAGACGAGATAATTGCTGAGTATGAAAAGAAGAAAGAGCAGTTACTGTTTAACCTCAACTATGTGAAAGAATCTTATGATGTCTTGAATAAAACAGTAACTGGTCTCCAAAAGACAAATTCTGAGAGAGAAAAAGCACTTACGATGATGAATGCTGTGATGATGACAAAACAGAAAGCCATCAACTTTTACATAGAAGAGAGTGCTAAATGGAAGCAAGAGTTGGAGACAGAAAAGATCGAGAATGAGAGAATTAGACGTCTATTGCAAAGTTATTCTAGTTCTGATTATCTCATTGATCGTATTTACCCAACTGTTGCAGGTATGGAAGCTTTTCAAGACGAGAAGCCAAAGAAGAAAGATAGTGGTAAGAAACCGACTGTTAGCTATAACAAGTGTCCTCCTCCAATTTGGGAAGGGTATTCTCCTAGAAAACCAAACGAGGAGCAACTTGAAAAAGCAGTCAATATAAAGCTAAAAACCGACACAACTGACGTTTTACCAGATAACATTGATGTCACGTTTACCTCGTCTGATACTGATCATGAGTCTGAGTTAATCAAAAAGGTGGTCGATTAGGTGTTGGATACTGAGGAGGAATCCGAGTCAAAGTCTGAGTCTGGAGGGTCAAATTCGTCAGTCAACAGTCCAAAGTCGTCGGTTAAACGGTCTTATAGTAAAGAATTTTTGTTATCAAAAGCAAATTTGGATGATGAAACATTTGAAGTTGCATACACTTTAAATGATTCGGACAAATTATACTCTGACAAAGAGTTTCCAATAAGAAGTGTTCGTTTTGACATGATCAAAAAGGTTTTCAAAATGACAGAAATTAATATTTCTGAAATAAAAGATTTAAATCTTACTGAAAAACCTAAAAAGTACACTTCAAGAGTTCAACAACGTCTAAACAAGAAAAAGGGTTACAATTCTGGTTCTGGTTTTCAAAAGAAACCAAACCAAAATCGTAGCTACAAAAAGAAAGGTCTTGGATTTATTCCACCAGAAAATCATAAAAATTTGAAAAATTCTAAAACAAAAACAGAATTTGTGTCAGGTGGACTTGCAGAAGAGGAACAGAAGAAACCATTCTGGAGACAGTCAAATCAAGAATTTCTTGCTGAAAAGAAGAAGAATGGAACTGAAGTGTTTTATCAAAGAGAGACTCGTACCTGTTACAAGTGCAATGAAGTTGGTCACATTGCATGGAACTGTCAGAAAATTGCCAAAACAAAACAGGAAGTTTCTCAGAAATTGAAAGAAAAGGTTGTTGATGTTGAACCACCAACTGACAGACTTAAAATTTTTGAAAATTCAACTTATGAGGTTGGTGAGTGTTCTAAAAAGATTTTTTATAAAAAGAAAGAGAATGACAACCAAGTGTGGGTTGTTAAGAAAGTTGATGAGAAAGTTGGTGATGAATCTGGTCCCACAAAACCAGAAGAGCCACAGATTGAGGTGAAAATTTCATTGAATGATGATGAGTTTCCATCACTGAAGTTTGAAGAGGTTAAACAAAAAGTGGGTAAGGTTGAGATCTCGAATCAGTTTTACACAGAGAAAACTAAGTTTGATGTCGAGAAAACATTCAATGGGAGTGTTAAGAAAATTTTTGGGAAAATGTTGAATGGGAAAGCTAAAGGGGTTAAAGATTTTTATGCAACTAAAAAGGCAACTTACAACCCCACTGCGCAAGAACTGAAAGCCATCAAGTCTGAGAAGACTTGGATGGAAGTTTGTTTCCCTTGAAGTCTTAGGACTATGCCGGAGATCCCAAGTTTGTAATTGCGGATCAGGAATCAGCATCTTTCTTGATAATTGTTTATGTGAATGAATGTTATAATGAAAAATTTTGGCAAGTCATACTGCAGGAATTGCCGGAGCTTCCAGGTTGGTAAGTGCGAAGCAGGAATCGGCATCTTTGTTGGTAAAATAGTTTGTGTAGATGTTTTATTCCTACATGTGGTTATATGTTTTGGATATTCTTACAAGTGGTGAGAGGTTGATTCTGACATAGTGATTACTCAAGGTCATTAGTTTGAACTTGATGTAATCCTGATACAAGAGATTGAATGGACAAAATGATGAATCATATCCCTAATCCTACAAGTGGTAAATTCAACAAAACTTATTTTCCGGAAAAATCATTTTGGTTAAAACAAACTTAAGTGTTTTGAAATCATTATGAGAAAATAGTTTTGTGAAAGGGGGAGTTCTGATTGTTTATGCCTAGTGAATGGCGATTTGAGGCGATTTGATATCGGTTGTCAAGTTTGTTGTACAGTTTATTTTCAAATTTCCTTTAATGTGTTTGCATTTTAGGGGGAGTAAGAAATTTCAGAAAATCCAAAAACATTTGAAAATTTGAAAAATACAAAAACATGATAAAATCAAAAATGAGTTTTGTTGTGATATAGAGGAAATGATAGTACATCAGTAGACAGTTACAGTATGCTAAAGAAATGTAATGTTTAAATAGCGTTAAACAGTCTCACTGATGATATGCCGATAGGTTTTTACACATTTAGTAAGCTTTTTCGGGATATAAACTTAAATTCAAACTTGCTTATTTTGTGGGGAACACTACTTGGATATATAGGTAACCCCTGAAATCTCGTTTGAAAGGTCCCTCTTTCTGAGATACTAGGCCTTTATGCTCAGTGATATCTGGGGTATTATCCCGGGACTTCTGCTGAATGGAAGTTCTGACCTAGTCCCCGGATAATGCTTTCTGCAAAAGCTTTAAACATAGCTTCGCCCTCAGCATGCTGATGAAACAATAAAATTGATAGTCGCTGCTGTTGTAATGCAAAAGATCCTCTAAAGGGGACATACTTAAAAGGTCGAGTCATGATCTCTCTGCTGAACGGTAGTTCTGACCTGAGCTCTCATGATTCTTCATAATTTATTAACCCCTTACAGATATCATCTGTGGTATACTCCCCTGTAAGACTGAATATTGGGATCTGGATACGGGAGTATATTCAAGAGGTGGAACACATGAATAAGTTTAAGTCCTTAAAACATATAACTCATATCCTGAATCAGTTGAAATTTGTGTGAGAATTTAAGTGGACAAGTATATCGGCAATCTAAGTGAATTGTTTAATTCTTAATGTGTAACTAAGCTCAACGGTACTCGTGACTTGTCATAAACTGATATGATCCTCTTGCACAAACTCACAAAAATAGTGTCTGTAAATATTTCTTTACTGCATTTCTTTACATTCAAAAATACAAAAAGATTTTAGGTGTGTTTTAGCATAAACTTTTGAAAAAGTCAAAAAGATTTTCGACAACTGGTGTTGAAGAGCTAAATTTCAAAATTCCAAGTGCTAGACATGATGAACAAATGGTTTGGGAAAATGTGTTTTGAAAAGAAAAATGATCAAATTTTAAAATGATTCATCAAGTTTATTGAGTTATTTTTGAGGGAGAGTCAGTATTAGTGAATACATTGAATTGTTAAATGCGTAAAATTTACTTTTAGGTAGAGTGAGTTTGTGCAGGTCTAAGTATGAGCTGGTTTGATGATCCTGAGCTGGATGAGAGCCAGATTATGATCTTGGAACAACATCAGAAAGAGTCAGACAGATTACGATCCTGAAGCAGATGATGCTGAAGTACTAAAGGAATGCCAACACATTGTTAGGGAGAGTCTGTTGATGCTGATAGAGAAAGAGTGAAGCCCAGAGACTGATCAAGACTGAAGATGCGAAGACTCGACATGTGAGACTCGTCAACATCTGAGGGGGAGTCTGTTGGTGCACACATCTGTCGTCTTCGTCTTACATCGAGTTTTCGGTTCATTGCGATTCGGAACAAGAATGATGTCATCATTCTTGATGATGACATCATCCAAATGACATCATCTTTCATCATCAATACAACATTCTCACGTGAAACATGAATGAGATACCACAAGAAGACAAAATTGAATGTAAACGTGAATTATAAAGTGATTCCGTTCATATAAGACAAATGAGATGCTGATTTCGCTCCTAGGGTCGTGTAAAGGTGATTTCGCCCTAAACTTTAAGTGGTGATTTCGCCCTAAACTTTAAGTGGTGATTTCGCTCTTGTGTTTTTGTGTCACTTGGGGCGAAATCAACAAGCCTATATATAGGTGTCATTATGAGCGAAATTAGAAGTGAAGTCTTGTATTCCACGCCGAAGTGCTGCCGGTTTGTTGATGCACGAATGTCTAAAGCCTACGTCTTAGTCTTAGTCAAGCTTGTATAGGGTCTAGGGGTCAGAAATGTCATTTATGTATAGTATAGGGGGCTGTTTGTAAATGTTATGTTTTTATGTTGTGATTCCGCTCCTAATGACATTGTGTCATTTGGGGCGAAATCAGAAGATTGTGATTCCACCCGAAATGACATGGTGTCATTAGGAGTGGAATCAGATTCCACCCGAAATGACATGGTGTCATTAGGAGTGGAATCAGCCTCCCTATATATAGGTGTTTCAGTTTCTCATTTGGTATCGATTCGTCAAGTTGTATACCGTTATGCTGCCGGAATTTTGAGCAACCAATTAATGAGAAACAATGTTTAAAGTGATATACTTCTATTTTCTACTCCATTCTCTTTGATTCAAGCTGTTTACGTGTTTCCGCCACATAAACAGTGGTATTTGGTTCTGATTGACTCACTAGATCGGTCAAATCGATCCTACAAGTGGTATCAGAGCTACGAATGCTCTGCGTGTAATCGTGATTCGAATCGGACGAGTTTCAATAGTTTTCGGTGTGTCGTTAGAATTTTTCGAATTGTTTCGGTTCTTTTCGGTAATTCATAGGTGTATTTCGGACTGATTTGATGTCTGTTGATTGATAGGTGATCTGTTCTATGATTTCTGTTTGAAGTATCATACTTCGTGGATCTGTTTGATATATAGTTCACCTGTTCCGAACTGATTCAGTGTGTTAAACATCGAATTTCAAAGTTTTCGGAAGGTTCTTTTTACAAACTGATTTCATTCAGATCTGATATACAATTCAGATCTGAAACACATCATTGTTTCATTCAAACATATGCTGATTTGATCGAATCTAAGTTGTTTCTACATAATTTTCGAACATAATCAGTGAACTTAGTTTTGGTGAAATCAAATTGAGTTACTGATTGATTTCGGTCTGTTTCGACTATTTTCGGTGTGTCGTTTGATGATTTCAAAACTGATTCGATTTGATTCAGTTGAAGTTTCATACATTTCGAACTGAATCGGTTGAATTTTGATTCATTTCGGAGTCTTTGGATCGATTTCGGTTGATCTTCAGTGATTTTTGGAGAATTTTGAACATTTTGTTGATTAGAATCTGTATGCAAGTTTCGGATCTGAATATAAGTTCAATCGAAGCTGAATTGTTGCAGGTTTTTGCGTTTGGTTATTGTTGATCATTGTTAAAAACCAAATTAGAATTGAAAGGTCGACTGGTATTGATAAACGAAGAAGAAGATGTTGTTTGGCTGATAATTTGAGAAGAAAGATTATTAGTGACACTTTGTTTTTGTTGTTAAAAGAAAGAAGTGAATTGTTTGTTTGGTTAGAAACTGATTTGCAGGTTAATATTGAATAGTGTTTGTTTTGGAGGTCAATGAAAAACAAAAAGAAAAAATTAAAAAGGTTTAAGTGTTAGTTGTGTTTAGATAGAATTTGTTGATCGAGTGGTGTGGCACTGGACTAAAAGTTTTTGACAGTGATATTATTGAAAGTAATTGATAGACATCATAGTAGGGTTATTTGTTGAGTGTCTTGTTCGAGAAAGATAAAAAAATAAATAGCAGATTATAAAAGTCAACAAGTTGTTGGTTTAAAAGTGTAGCTTTGGGTTTTTGGTATAATAATCACAAATGGGCCTATAAAATTGTTGACAAAGTATTGAGTTGAGATTTATTGAGTTGTGATTAGATTTTGGGCTGTAGTATTAAATCGAGAATTGGGCTTTAGAAATTTGATTTGTGGGCCGCTAGCTTGTGGATTAAAATTGGGTTACAAACGTTTAGTGGGATTCGTGGAGGTTAAAATTTGTGGACTTTGAACTAAAAAACAATTTTTGAACCATGTCATTTAACGAAGAAAGTGTGGTTAAAATGTTTGACGAAGAGGAAAACTATGACCTTGAAAGATTAAATGATTGGTTTGATGGGTGTTGGAGTAGTAAATATCGGAATGAGAATAAGAATATTTGGGATAAAAGATTTGAATGTTTTTTGTGTATGAAAAATGAAACAGTGGATGTGTTGGAAAGACGGTTTAATTGTCTAATTGAAAATTTAACAAGGTACGAGATAAGGATATCAAATGCTGAAAAGGTATCAAAATTTGCTGACGCGTTACCTTCTGAGTGGGATGAATTTTTGAGTGAACTAAAAAAAGATTCTAGGTTCTCAAATTTTTATCTAAATGAATTTATCAATGAGCTCAAAACACTCAAGTATAAAAATGAAAAGAAAAAGAAAGAGTTGATGAATGTAATAGATAAAAATCTAGACAAAATAAGTTTGGATGTGATTGTTGAAATATGCGAAAGAGTTAATATGTGTAGTGTAGCAAAAATTGTTATGAAATACGATATTAAGAGGGGTTGTTATATTGATGAATATATGAATCCTCTTGATTTTGTTAAAATTTTTTGTGCAGGCACATACAAGACAGAGACACAGGATATTTCAAAGAATGAAGAATCCAAGCAAGATGGAACTTCAAAATGTGAAGTTGTGTGTTCAAAATGCGAAAAATTCGTAGCAGACAACGTTAAACTCTTGAAAGATGTGGAGAGTTTAACATTGGAAATCAATCGTGTGAAGGATGAGAAAAGATCTGATGATAAACAGATTCTTGAAATGACAGAAAATTTTGAGAATTTGAAATCTGAAAATGTCAAACTGTTGAGTGGTTTGAACAGTTTGACATTGGAAAACAAAATTTTGAAAGAAAAGGAAAAAGATTTTGAAAATGAAAAATTGAAAATTGAAAAAGATTTTCAAAGTCAAATGAAGATTTTAGAAGATGAGAAATCTGTTATCTTTAAAAATAATCTTGAAAAACAAATTGAAATAAATTCTCATCTTCAGAAAATCATTAGGCTTGAAAATGAAGCTGAAATTGCTCGGAATAAAATTGATGAGCTTGAAAAGAAATTGAAAGGTTTTGTGAATTCATCAGTACCAGATTATATCTGTCCAAAACCGATCAATTCTGTTCCAATAAGTGACAATGTCACAAATTTTGACAAAGTCAAAATTGAAGATTGCGATGACAAAGCTGATGATGAAAAAGAAAAAGAAAAGAAAAGAAAAATATTTTTAGAATTACAAGAAAATTTTCAAAATATTGTTTTGCAGTCTACTGAAATAGGTGAATGCTCAAAGCAAAAACATGTTAAGAAGATTGTAGAACAAAAACAAAAAGTTAAAAATTTTAAAAATTTTAAAAATGAAAATAAAAGCTCATCAGTTCAGTCATCCAATCATTATAAAAAACCACAAAAATCTGAAAATAAAAACTCACAAAAATTTGGTGATATGTGGTGCAGGTTTGACCACAGTGCTCAAGCGTCAAATCAAGATTATAGGAGAAGTCATGAGTACTACAAATCAAATCAGTGTTATGATTTGAGTGTTTGGATTGATGGTGGAGATTGGTACGATAACAGGGTGTGTTACAACTGTGGTTTTAGAGGACACATTGCTGTTAACTGCCAAAGTTGGAGGTTTGAGACGAGAAGATGCTATAACTGCCAAATCAAAGGACACATTGCAAGAGATTGCCCAATCAGATCAATGGAAAGATCGAGGGCTGTATCTCAGAAAAAGGTGATGAAGTCAGTCAAAGTCAAAGAAAAGCCCAAGGAACTAAAAGTTTCAGAACAGAAAGTCAAAGAACCTAAAGTTCAAGAAAAGAAAGTGAAGCTTTCTCAGGGGCAGAAAGACAGACTGCGAAAAAAGAGGAAGAAGGCTAGAGAGTATTTGGAGAAGATTTTGTCCTCAGATACAACAAGTAAAACAGAGAAGAGTTCTGATAAATCGTCTTGCTCTTCAAAGAATGACAAATCAAGCAAAACGAATTCATCAGATGCAAATCTGAGGACAGAATGGAGTGTGAAGAAAGGAAATGTTCCAGGCGATGAATTTGTTTCTTCGAAAACAAAGGAGCCACATTCTGGTAATGATTCTGATTCGTCAAAATCAGAGGAGCCACAAGTTAAGCTCAAAAGTGAAAATTCAGTTCCGCCAATGGATGATATCAACTTTCCACCATTGCAGACTGAAAATTTTAAACAAAAAGTTGGTAAAGTGAAAAGTTCGAATCAAATCTATTCTGAAAAGAAAGAATTCGATGTCGAAAAGGCTTTTAATAGCAAAGTAAAAAATATTTTTGGAAAAATGGTTGAGGGTAAGGTAAAAGGAGTTAAAGAATTTTATGAATTAAAAAGGTATGTTCAAAACACCCAAGGACAGTCAGGCTTGGGTGAATCTCTTTAACTGAAAAAACCTGACTTGCCGGAGCTCCTAAGTTGGTAAGTGTGGAGCAGGAATCGGCATCTTTCTTGAAATTGTTTTGTGATAAACCTACAAGTGGTTGAAAACAAGGTGATGAAAGAACCCCATGTTTCTGAAAAGACAAACAAAACTAATTTTCCGAAAAAACCATTTTTGATTAAAACAAACTTAAGTGTTTTGAAATCATAATGGGAAAATAGTTTGTTGTGAGGGGGAGTTCTGATTGTTTATGCCGGGTAGATGGAGAATTAAAGCAATTCTCGCCAAGTTGTCACTTTACTTTGTACAGTTTGTTTTCAAATTTTCTCAGAAAATCAAAATTGAAACATATTTTGATTTTAGGGGGAGAAAAATTTTAAAAAATTAGAAAATTTGAAAATGTCAAAAACATTGAAAAATTAAAATTGAGTTTTGCTGAAACAAGAGGAAATGATAGAAAATCAGTGGACTATCACAGCATGCTAAAGAAATGAAAAGTCTAAATGTGATAAACGGTCTCACTAAAGATGTGACGATAGGCTCAGCTAAACTAGTAGATTTGCGATAACGATACAAACTTAAATGAAAAAAGCCTAGTTCTAGTGGGAAACATGGTCAAAAGCATAGTACTTAGTTTTGTCCTTCTTGACTGTGTACCTACTCAGTAATCGCTGATTGTCGAAAGACATAAAACTGGTTAAGTTTGTGAATTTTCACAACTTTGCTGAAAAGTCGCTGTGATTATGCATTTCATTTTGCAAAGACTTAAACTTGTTTTATTTCTTTATTTTGTTTAAGCATCAGACATCTTCTGCGTATACGTGAGTATCGACCTGGATGTTGTTGCCTAAACGTTCTGCTTTATTTTCTTTGGTGTTTCGTTTAAGCTTTGGATCACCTCTGCGTATACGGGAGTATCGACCTGGTGGTTAAAGCCTAAACAACTTCAACTTATTTTATTTTTCTTATTTTGTTTAAACATTGGACTTTCTCTGCGTATACGGAAGTATCGACCTGATTGTTAATGTTTAAACATTCTGCTTTGTTTTTGCACAAATCACAGTTGATAAAAGTTTAAAAGCATTATTTGAGTCAGTGTATTGCATGATGAGGGGATATGCTGAGATCGTGGGGTTCATAAGAATTTAGTGCTATCTTAATATACCTTAACATATCATTAAGAATTTCAAAAGTTTTTAGATTGAGTTTAAGTGGACAACAATATCGTCAATCACAGTTGATAACGGTGCTTGTGATGTGTCTCATAAACTGATATGATCCTCTTTCGCAAACTCACAAAAATATGTTTGTACATATTTCATTTCTGCATTTAATTTCTGTTATTGCATTTATGTTTTATATTTTTGAAAAATCCAAAAAGATTTTTGACAACTGATATTGAAAAGCTGATATTCAAAATCTCAAAGGCCAAAGAAGATGAACAATTGGTTTGGTTAAGATGATAAGAAGTTGGAAGATAATCCTCAAATGTTTAGATGATTCATTAATTTGAATCACAATATTGTGTGTTATATATTTGAGAATTTTGAGTGAATTCTTTTAGAGTCAAAATTATTTTGTCTTATGAAAGGTTGAGATGTGTAGGTTTCTGATTCTGTTGCTACGGAAAGCCAGGCGTTGATCCTAAAAGCACGGAAGCTTGACGGAAAGGGGAGTCTGAAGAGACTACCGTAAGGGGGAGCTGAAGTTGAAGACAGATCCACCGGGATTCTGTTCGAGCAAGAGGGAGTCTATGTTTGCTGAAAACGTTAAATCTTAAAGAAGATTTAAGAGAGAGAGAGAAAGACAAGTCGCTACGAGTTTAATTACGGATTGACTGCAGCAATATCCAAGGGGGAGTTTGTTGATGCATTAATGTCTATTGCCTTCGTCAATTCGAGCCGTAGTGAGAAACCGAAGAATAGTTCAAGTCATTGTGAAGACCCGAAGACCAAGACTGAAGACTGCGGCTGTATCCAAGGGGGAGTTTGTTGATGCACGAATGTCTAAAGCCTACGTCTTAGTCTTAGTCAACCTTGTATAGGGTCTAGGGGTCAGAAATGTCATTTATGTATAGTATAGGGGCTGTTTGTAAATGTTATGTTTTTATGTTGTGATTTCGCTCCTAATGACATTGTGTCATTTGGGGCGAAATCAGAAGATTGTGATTCCACCCGAAATGACATAGTGTCATTAGGAGTGGAATCAGATTCCACCCGAAATGACATGGTGTCATTAGGAGTGGAATCAGCCTCCCTATATATAGGTGTTTCAGTTTCTCATTTGGTATCGATTCGTCAAGTTGTATACCGTTATGCTGCCGGAATTTTGAGCAACCAATTAATGAGAAACAGTGTTTAAAGTGATATACTTCTATTTTCTACTCCATTCTCTTTGATTCAAGCTGTTTACGTGTTTCCGCCACATAAACAGTGGTATTTGGTTCTGATTGACTCACTAGATCGGTCAAATCGATCCTACAAATTATGTGGGCATTAAACCCTTAAAAGGGCTCCCTCTGATTCCCACTCTAACTAGACCTTTTGTCGGGTCAAAGTTGATTAGAAAAAGTCAACAGAATGCTAATCTTCGAATTAACGCATAATTAACAATGTAGAAGGCATGTAACCTATTTTATCACTCATATAACTTGATAATAAGTATTATAACTGGTCTAAGCTTGTTTGATCCGACAATTTTTCTGTTTAGACCCGGTTCGGAACCGAAAGTCGCAAAACTTTGACTTTTGCTTTGACTTCAGTTCTGACCCAATTTAGTATGATTTGGAAATGCCTTAGAGCTTCCTTAGGACCAGGCTATAGGTTAGCATAACCCTCTGTGGTTGGTTCATTGATTATCCGATTCGTTTACATGTTTCCGTTAATTGCTTAAATGTTGACCAATATGCCCTTTTGACCATAAAACGAGAATTTTGGATATGTGAAAAGACAATAACCTTTGTTACTGATTTATAAACATGTCCCTAAAATTTTACATCAGTTGGAGGTCTAGATTAGGAGTTATGCTCATTAGCGTAACTATAACGCCTTTTAGTAATTAAAAGGCGCAATTAGCATAAAGCCTATCTAAACCCAATTTTTAACACCAAAACTTTTACCCACTGATGTAATATAATATTTTGGGATTTTTAAATATTTTTAATTATTTTTAACCTGCTCATAACCTAAGGTTATGCATTAATTCGGTAAATACCGAATATACCATTTTCGGTCATAAAATGAGTTCTACATAGTATTTTGACACCAATCCAATTGCTACTGATTTTATATAATAAATAAAGTATTTTGAACTTTATAACCTGGTCAGAAAACTCAGATTTCCAGTATAACCCGGAAATCGCTTAAAATGACTTTTTACGCGTATCAAACGCATAGTTTGAGTTTAAAACCATTTTGCCATATAAGACTTATTATCAACTGATATGACCTATTAAAATAAGTTATTTTACTGATGTATTCGGACCCGAATCTCAGAACTTCATTTAAACTCTTTTATAACTTTTAAAATGACCAAAATACCCCTACGGGGCTTATTTTGAGATTAAACTCGTTTTGGGCATAATGGAAAGTATCCTACTGATATCGCAACATATTTAAGGCATATTAACTTAGGAAACATGTATATGACTCTTTTGGTTACTCGTTATGCACTTGTCGCGTTCGGGTCAGCTTATGTGACTAGTTTGCATATATTAGCCAAAACGGGTCAGACCATATCTTTTTGGTCTCAAAATCCAGAATGTGTTTAAGTTATCCATATTAAGCAAGCATACAAGCTTGTCGAGTCAAAACCACATTCTAAACCGGTCTTCGCCTTATCATGCGTTTGAACCGTATCTTTCTTTAAGACTAACCGGTCTAAGCTTAGGCTTAATTAAAGACCCGTTAGCATTCTAATTGGTTATTTATACCATCATTCCAGACTAGAGCCTTCTGGTAAATGAGTCGGTTAATTGTATTTACCAGTGTAAACTGACGTATTTTCAAAAAAGGTTAAGTGACAGGTACAGAACGTAATTGGCTGGAAGTTCAGGGCGTTAATAAGGAATCTTGCAAATTCTAGGCGTCTAAAGTCTGTTGAACAATGTTTATGTTTTAAGATCCGCCTGTGGATCCTTTACTTTCCGTTGTAATACTTTGATATTACTTTATATTCGGATTGTAATATATTTATCTTTTGCTTCCGCTGTGCATTCATATATTGTGTTGTTTGATTATGATGATATCAACTACGTCACGATACTCCCCACCGGGCCCTACCGGTGATACGTGGAAAGTCGGGGTGTGACAGTTAGGGTGTTCGGCGATCAAGACTAGCCAGGAAATAAATAAACAATGTGTTTGGCAAAAATTTGGTGTCCCGAGAAATGTCCGGTTGTTCGGTTAAGTACCGTTCCGTTAAAGTGTTTAATTATACCGTAATGTGTCTTTTGTATATATTTTTGCAACACAATTTATTCCCGGCACTTAGGAAAGCATACAGGACCATTCTGCCATATTTTTGCACTTTGCTAGTATGTTACAATGCTGAATTTTATTAATAAATGCAGAATTCTGCACTTAAAGTGTGTTTTAGGCACTTCCCGGCACTATAACTATTACCTAGTGACGCAGTTTTATGGTCCTCACTTCCCTACACTCCATACTATTGTAGTACCTTGTCGCTGGCTCATACTGGCCTCAATAACATTGTCTGTCTATGTGCTGCCATTGTCAGCATGTTTTTGAATTATCCGTTCAGTGTGCTAACTGTGCTTTGTGCATCAAGTGTGTCACTAAAGTTTGTGTGTAATAAATGGAGTGACTGTATGAAATATGATGCATATGTATGTATGATACAAAAATCATAAAGTAGTTTAAATCGTCAGTTGTAATCAAGCACAGTCATTAAGCACATAATTAAGATTAATTAATTGTACGGATACCTGTAATTGTGAGGGTTGTCACATAGTGAACCATAAAAAACCCAAGGCCTTAACCTTGCTAATTATGCTATCTATCCTGACAGAAGTGTTTGAGAATTTAGCGAGGTTCCTAGCATGCAACAAGCTCCAACAAACGATCATAACTATGCCTTGAACTGCATCCTTCTTTTTATCCGAAACTCTAAGCTCTTTATAGAAAACAAGGAGATCTTTAAGCGAGAAGGCGAAAATGTTGGGGATCTTACACCACGTGCTAATGCCATTCCAGACAACCAAGGCGACTTAACAAGCGATAAAAAGATGATCAGTGGTTTCTTCTTCCGACTGGCATAAAGGGCACAAGGAGTCTCCTATGTTCACGTTCTTTTTCTTTAGAACTTCAACCGTAGGGATTTTGTCCATCTCCATCATCCAAGCATGAATATTAACCTTGGCGGGCACCCATCTACAACAATCCATGACAAAACAATTATCCGGCGCTACATCCTTCTTTAATAAACGTTTTACAGCCTTGACCGAGAAGACCCCGTCCGCATCCGACGACCACCTCCACCGATCCTCAGCCGAGGATACCTGCACATTACTTAGATCCGAACACAGCTGGTGAAGACTTAACAGCCAGTCCGGGTTCGTCATCTCCGTTTTCCAACTCCAAACCAACTCATGCTCACTGTCTCGCCTTCTTAATCTGTCCGCCACCAAGCATTTTAAGTCCGTTTCCAAACTGAATAAATCTGGGTATTTATCTTTTAGGGGTTCGTTGAGGAGCCAAGTGTCAAGCCAAAATGCAATGTCTTCACCATTACCTACCGTACCTTTCAAGAAGTTCCGAATCGGTAGTCCTCCAATCTTCGTATTAATGAAAATCTTGGCTATATTACTCCACACACCGCCGAGAGTTTTTTTGAATGGGATGCATTCCCATCCCACCCTACTTGAATAATAGCGACAATAACTCTCTTCCAAAGGTTGTTTTTTTCGTTTTGAACCTCCATCCCCATTTCGATAAAAGCGATATGTTAATGTTTTGCAATTTATTTAAACCCAAACCTCCGTTTTTCTTGTGCCGAGCAACTCTCTCCCAAGCGACCCAATGCATCTTTCTTTCTTCCGAAGAGCCTCCCCAAAGGAATTTTTTGATCATTGATTCCAATTCACAAATGACACTCTTTGGGTCTTTATATAGCGAGAAGTAATACGAAGGTAAGCATTCCATAACAGATTTGATAATGACCACTCGACCCCCAATAGACACAAGATGAGACTTCCACTTTGCGAGCCGAGCCTGAAAAATCTCCATCACCGGTTTCCAATTGTTAACCCGGTTCATATTTGCTCCCACAGTAAGCCCAAGGTATTTGAAAGGTGGACAATCCGGTTTACAACCCACCACATTAGCCATTTCCCCTATCTCTGCCATATTCACTCCAATACCATATAGATTCGTTTTATCAATGTTGATTTTAAGACCCGAACACATGTGAAAACACCGGAGGATTCTGACAATGTTCATCACTTCATTCCTCGACCATTCACCCATCACGATAGCGTCATCCGCGTACAAAAGATGAGTAATAGACGGCCCATTGTTTGGAGTAACAATCCCTTTAATAACTTCCTCCTCTTTAGCCTTGTCGATCATATAAGATAACGCCTCCATAACAACCAAAAAGAGAAACGGAGAGAGAGGATCACCTTGCCTTAAGCCTTTTTCACATCTAAATGTGAATGTGGGAGACCCATTAACCAACACGGACGAGTTAGCCGACTTGAGGGTTCCCTGAATCCAATTGAACCACCTGTCATGGAATCCCATTTGTTGAAGAATGTTCACCACAAAGTTCCAGTTTACGTTGTCGTATGCCTTCTCGAAGTCAATTTTCAGAAAAAAGGCTTTCGTCTTCCTCTTTTTAATCCAAGATATAATCTCGTTGAAAATAAGAGGACCGTCTAAAATAAATCTGCCTTTAAGAAATGCGGATTGAGATTCCGCAATGATACCATCCAACACCGTCCTCATGAGGTTGGCTAAGACTTTAGAGAGAGCCTTGCTTATGACACCGACTAAATTAATAGGCCTGTAGTTACTGAGAGTAACAGGATCGATTACTTTCGGGATAAGAGCAATGAAAGATGTCACACCCCAACCGATGGCGGAAACATCGGAGTGCGAGCACTAGGCGTTCAGATCGCTCATGAGATTTCCATAACACTATTGTTTCGATTGACATTTAAATAAATTTCATAGTATTTGTCTAAAACAACCATCACAAATAACAACGTCAAACATAACAACATTGTTCAAACATTCCACAATATCTAAATTAACTAGGCGACGTTTCTAAGAATCTCCTAGCTTGATTTCCATGCATTCCAAAGCAACCTATTAGCCTGCAACATGTATTAAAATATCAATACAAAAGTATTGGCGAGTATACAAGTTTGATAATAGAATAATAGATTAAAACAACTCATATCCACAGTGTAAGCTAATAAAAATAGTTTCAGCCGTGCTAGTGTCGCAGTCCACGCAGTGATAGCCCAAGTATCCCGATGCTTTAGTGTTTACTCAAGACTCAAGGTAAACTAGAATCCTCCTAACAATACCCCCTGAGAATAATGGGAGAGGTGTACCCCCTATAGCGCTACTATTGTTAAGGCGGAACTACACACCCTGGATTAAACGTCACATAGCATAAAATAGAATACTAGAATGCACAAGTTTTCACATACACGTAGGATAGAGTTTAGCTTGCAAAAATCATAAGTTTCGTAGTTTATATGGAATACATGTTACACCCCAAAAGTGTTAAGGTAAAAGGGGATCGAGTATACTCACAGTGATTGCTTAACAGTCGCAACTGTTATTGGATCAAAGGGAGCTCTTTTAGAACTAGCCTGATTAGATTACAACAGGATAAGAGTCGGTAGAATAACGAGATTGAATAAAGTGTTGGAAACAGTCACCGGATCGGATGGCTGTCCGATCGGATGGCTATCCGATCGGATGGCTATCCGATCGGATTGCCAGTCGATCGGGTGACCTGTGTGCAAGAAACGGGTGGCTGCCTGATATTCACCAATTTATACATATTTTAGTCCCCCATTTTATCCCCATTTTATGCGTTTTCGGCCGTAAAACCGTCATTCAGATACTTAATCATGTATACTTTTGTTTACAGGCCTAAAACAGCATGCTAGACAAGATGATAGTGAAAACGAGGACTTTCCGGACGAAACGACAAAGCTGCGAACATTCTGTGGGAATTCTGACCTCGGACTGTGGAACGGTCGTGCGGCGTTTGGAACGACCGTGCGGATCCAACAATGCAATCCAGCCCGGCAATGAATGAGGGTGCAACCCGAAGTGCAAGCCTTATCGGAGTGGAACGATCGTGCGACCAGTGGAACTCCCGTGCAAACCCGATGATCAGCCCAACCCCGGAACTGCACCACCAGTGCAATAGTCCGTGCAACAAGAACCCGGAAACGCACGATCGTGCGGTTTAAAGAACGGTCGTGCGTGATTGACGACTGGTCAAGATCTGATGACGTCATGCGGTATGGTGCACAGTACCCCCAATAATGTAAAACGTGAACGGTCGTGCCATAAAGTGCATGACCGTGCGAGATCGAAATTATATAAAAAACATGCAGAAACTTTCTGCTCGTAACTCTGGAATTTTGGAGAGCAATTCAGGCGATTTTCAGGCTCCGGAGGCGTTAGCTTTCACCCGGATTCAAGGCACATTGTCCCGTTTAGCTCGATTACTATCCGGCTTCTTAATCTAGTGCTTGTTTATGGTTTGGTTTTCTAATCTTTCCATAGTTTTGTTAATCTTTCAAGCATTTAGATTAATGTTTATGTATTATTGTAGCCTTTGGGAAAAAACACAACAATCCCTTGCTTGATTATAACCATTAGTATGTTAATCTTTGTTTGTAATGACACTTGGAAGTATTTTCTATGTTAATCTTTGATGATTAGTTTGCAACCTTGTTATTGATATTGATTTCTTGATTATAAGTAAATTTGTTAGATGATTGGTATTTGGTTAGTTAAGATAGTTGAAAAATGAAGCTTAATTAATCTTGTATTAGTAAACTTTAAACTTGGTTAACTAGTTTAGCCCGAGGGCATTCCCTCTTACCCCGAGTTTTACCAGCAGTTCCAACAAATGCAAGTTAACCAGGAGCAGCATGGGATTTATATAGACCAGATCAGGAATAGTCAGGACCAGATCAGAACTAGTCAAGACCAGATCAGGGCTAGTCAGGACCAGATCAGGGCGAACCAGGACAGCTTATACCAGGGGGTGCAAGCTGGGTTCTCATACCTGTTCGGGGAGATGCATAATGCCTATCCCGACTACTTTCAGCATCCTCCACAGTTCCCATACGAGAACCCACCTGGTTATGGAGTTGCGGGCCCATCCTACACGAGAGATGATGCTGGTGACGATGATTAGGAGACGGTGGAGTTGATCGTTGGTGGTTTTTATTATTTCAGTACTTTGTTTATTCGGGTGTTCATTTTGGTTATTATTTCAAACACCCCCGGTTATGTACTCTTTATTTTCAGACACTTTACTTTATTTGTCCTGTCTTTTGTTTGGATTTTAGTACTTCTATTTATGTAAATTATGGTTTATTTGGGTTTATTTTGTTTCTGTTCTGTTTTGCTGTACCATGTGACATACTTGCAAATTTTGGCTATCAAATCTTGGACCGGAGCACATCACAGATACAGCTTGGAAGTCTCGTTGCATCACAATCATCTTGAGGGGAGTATTATTCTCCTTTATCTCTATATTTCGGGTTTCGCATTGGGGACAATGCGAAGTTCAAGTGTGGGGAGGGGTTTAACTTTGTTGACTTTGTTTGTCCAAAAAAAATCATTCAAAAATATCTGTATTTTGTATATATTTTAGTAAATAAACCGGTTGGTTGTGTTTTAGAAAACTTCGGACTTGATAAAAACTCGACAAGCAAAATAAATTTTGAAAAAGAAAACCGGAAAGCGTGACAAACAAAGAAAGACTTGCATGATAGTTTTCATACTTTTACCTATTCCTTCCGTTACGTGAGCATAATTGAGCCTTGAAATTGTTATATATTTGTTCAGTTCGGATTTAGGAGTGAGCCGGATGTCATGTGTAATTTAGAACTTGTCACTAGTATGCTTCTTAAGACCATGAACTTGCGGAATTGTGTAGAAGTGATAGAGGCACTTAGATTACCCCTTTGTTGTTAGCCTTGTCTTTGTGTTGTGTTTCCCGTATACCTTACATTACCTTTAGGATGAACCATGTCGAACCTTCCCGTTTACCTTTGTTTACCCAACATAATCGCCCACTTAGCCAAATTTAGCCTTTTTATGTTTTAAACATTTTAGTGTTGAAACTCGGTCAAAATAATCGTTTAACTAGCGCTTGTATTAGTTTTTTTTCATTGTATAAATCCATTAGTTTTTATGCAAAAAAAAAAAGAACAGAAAATAAAACACCCTAAAATAGGGTGAAGTAGACAAAATTCGAGCAATTTTGAATGATAAAATGATGAAATCTTGTTTATGAGCTCGTTGTCGCATAAGTCGCCTTTTTAAGGCGTTTGTATGTATAGTTTTGTTGTATTGCGCTTGTTAAACGTAACTACCGAGTTTTAACCATTTCGTCACTTTAAATATCCATTTCCATACCCTTCGCCCAAGCCTAACGTTACACCCCGTAAAGACCTCTTGATTTACACTTTTTCGCATGTTAATTGGTGGAGACGAGATCTTATGACAAGCTTATGATATTACACATTTCATTGACGAGGCATTGAGTGTTTGCACATACACATTTTATGTATGTTTCATAAATAAAACCGAGTGTGTGTGAGCATTGTGAGTTGTGTGAAGATTAGCATGTTAAGTCAATTGAAAGTGAAGTCACGGCTTTTTGGTTATCACCATATATTTGCATATGCTTGTTTGATTTGATTCATTTGATGTTGTCTTTCGAAAAACCGGCTAACCGTTTGTAGTTGTTTCAATAAATAGTTTGTAAATTATCGTTCTTGTTTGATTCTATCTTTTATTGCATTTTAGTTTAGCTTGCTTGAGGACAAGCAAGGTTCAAGTGTGGGGAGATTTGATATTCACCAATTTATACATATTTTAGTCCCCCATTTTATCCCTATTTTATGCGTTTTCGGCCGTAAAACCGTCATTCAGATACTTAATCATGTATACTTTTGTTTACAGGCCTAAAACAGCATGCCAGACAAGATGATAGTGAAAACGAGGACTTTCCGGACGAAACGACAAAGATGCGAACATTCTGTGGGAATTCTGACCTGGGCCTGTGGAACGGTCGTGCGGCGTTTGGAACGACCGTGCAGATCCGACAATGCAATCCAGCCCGGCAATGAACGAGGGTGTAACCCGGAGTGCAAGCCTTATCGTAGTGGAACGATCGTGCGACCAGTGGAACTCCCGTGCAAACCCGATGATCAGCCCAACCCCGGAACTGCACCACCAGTGCAACAGTCCGTGCAACAAGAACCCGGAAACACACGATCGTGTGGTTTAAAGAATGGTCGTGCATGATCGACGACTGGTCAAGATCTGATGACGTCATGCGGTATGGTGCATAGTACCCCCAATAATGTAAAAAGTGAACGGTCGTGCCATAAAGTGCACGGCCGTGCGAGATCGAAATTATATAAAAAACATGCATAAACTTTCTGCTCGTAACTCTGGAATTTTGGAGAGCAATTCAGGTGATTTTCAGGCTCCGGAGGCATTAGCTTTCACCCGGATTCAAGCCACATTGTCCCGTTTAGCTTGATTACTATCCGGATTCTTAATCTAGTGCTTGTTTATGGTTTGGTTTTCTAATCCTTCCATAATTTTGTTAATATTTCAAGCATTTAGATTAATGTTTATGTATTATTGTAGCCTTTGGGCAAAAACACAACAATCCCTTGCTTGATTATAACCATTAGTATGTTAATCTTTGTTTGTAATGACACTTGGAAGTATTTTCTATGTTAATCTTTGATGATTAGTTTGCAACCTTGTTATTGATATTGATTTCTTGATTATAAGTAATTTTGTTGGATGATTGGTATTTGGTTAGTTAAGATAGTTGAAAAATGAAGCTTAATTAATCTTGTATTAGTAAACTTTAAACTTGGTTAACTAGTTTAGCTTGGTTAAAATGTGTGCATCATGATACTAGAAATAGTTAGTGGTTTAATAAAATGTAATTATTGTTAATCAAGAAAGCTTGCCGTCACGTAAGGACCTTAACGGGTTAAATGGTGTCGTTATAAATTCTTGCCATGATTTGTTAGCTTAGTTAGTAGTTTAGGCCAATATTGCTATCTTGGTGAATTTATGTGCAAGATTTGTAAAATGAACTCGGTTGTGATTTAATCTAGTTTATGCTTGTCTCGGTGGTTGCATTGTGTTTATCGGTGTCGCTTTCCTTGTTTAAGTGAGGTTAGAAAACTCCTAACGGATGACTAACTTATTTTTAAGAGATTTTCATAGACATTCATCAATTGCACGTTAAAGAACAATTTTAGGTGGTTAAAGTGTGTTTATCGTTCTAACTTTCCGAATGATTGTCATGTTAGGATTCCCGAAAGGGATACTAAATGTCTCAAAATTTGGAGAATTGATCAAATGCTTCTAGTGCCAAAACCGACTTAGTTGACATGTTTTGCTTGTGTAATAAGCAAGGCTTTTTATCTATTTTCATATTTGAAATCTATTATGTTTTTGTAAGTAGTTGTTTATGCTTACTTTAGTTTATTAAAATTCAAACGACTTATGTTTTTACCGGTAGTTTAGTGACAAAGGTCTAGTATTATTCCTCCGCCCATTTCCTTGGATCGATACTTGGTTCTTACCGATACTTTACTACATATATGACGGGGTACACTTGCCTCTTTCGTGTGTGTTTTGATGTTAAAGTAATAATCACTTTTATAAATTTAAAACCGAATCGTGTGTAATTTCATTATAAAAATATGTGTAGTCGCGCACACGTCACTGCCCGATCGGATGGCCATCCGATCGGGTTGTCACTTAAAATCCACAAGGTGATGGAGGATAGGGTGGCTGCCCGATCGGATTGCTGTCCGATCGGGTTGCCACTCGATCCAAGTGTTAAGAGCTTAGGTTCCTTTAATTGGGTGGCTGCTCGATCGGATTGCTGTCCGATCGGGTTGCCGTTCGATCAAAGGTTCCAAGTTTCAAGTTTTCAAGCTTTTGAAAAGTTCTAAGTGTTGAAAGATTTCAAGACTAGAGGACAAGTGTCTCTTGATCGGGTGGTTGTCCGATCGGACAACTGTCCGATCGGATTGCCAACCTTGTTTCGTTTACCATTTTGTAGAATTTCTAAGTATCACAGTTAACGCTGACGGCACGGTACGTATTGCGACAACAGTAAACTTATTAGCACATAACCGACCTGATTGGATGGGAATCACCCCAGCCCGATCGGTCGTCTGTCCTTAACCAGTTTATGTCGGAATCCGTGTTTCGGCTATCCTTTCTGGCAAGAATTTAGATCCAAATCGACTCTAGACTATGCATCAAGTCTACAGTCCGTTTAGATCTGGTTTTTACCGAATAAAGTAAAGTTTGATGAAAAGATAAGGATAGCTCAAGTTTTATACGAAAAAGTCTAGATTTAGCTTAGATTTAGTGTATGAACGTATGAAATTCCTTAGATCTGGGCTAGATCTTGCCAGGAATGACAACATATAGTAATTTGTACAAACCACCATGATGACGTCACCCTCAAGAACTCAGATCTGAGAGATTTCACGGTGAAAAGTGTGATTTCAAATGTGAATCACGTAGAGGATGAAGTGTAGATCAAAGAAGTATAAAGATCTAGTCTAAAACATACCGAAATCGCCAAGAAAATGAAGGAGAAAGGTGCTTGTGCGTCTGAGTCAAGCAGGGCTGTCACATCAGGGAATAAAGTGATGTGACAGGCCTATTTATAGTGTGGAAGGGACTTGAGGCGGTTTGGCTTAGATAGGGTGGTGGCCCGATCGGGTGGCAATCTGATCGGATTGTCACTCTGGCCAATCCAACCTTGCCGCGATCCCTCCTTGATTCGTCTTGCGAGTTAAATTAAGCGTTGCGCATTATAGAATAACTAGATTACATCATAATCATCAAAAGTTCCAAAGATTAATAGATTCCGCCAGTGACAAGGCTCCAGTCTCTCGTTCAACCAAGAATCAAGTTTCACGAGTCTGAGGAGTCAGGCACCAAATAGATTTAGACATTCTAAACATAGATTTAGGCATTCCATCATAGATTTAGGGGCTGTTTGGTAGCCTCTGAATGGTCATTAAGAGGCTACATCTTAATGGAACCATTAAGAATTTTGCCAATTAGAAGGTAGAAAGATGTGACATGTGATGATTTACCATTCAGAGGTTACCTCTTAACCATTCAGACTTGAGGCTACCTCTTATTTATTCAGAGGTTTTAAACCATTAAGAGGTAGCATCTGAATGGTCATTAAGAGGCTACCAAACAGCACCTTAGGCATTCCAACATAGGTTTAGACATTTCAAATATAGAGTTAGGCATTCCAAGCATATAGATATAGACATTACAAAGATATAGACATTCCACACGTAGATTTAGGCATTTCAAGTATATATCGTAGACTTCCACATAGATTAAGGGCTAAAATAAAAAATAGACAAACTTCAGGGACTAATCTTGACAAAATCCTAAAGTTTAGGGACACTGGGCGTTACAATCTCCCCTCCCTTAGGAGATTTCGTCCCCGAAATCTTAGATGAATACTGCTCGAAGAGCTGCGGGTACTTGGCCTTCATATCACTTTTCAACTCCCAAGTGAATTCGACACCACGCTTTCCTTCCCATCGAACCTTAACAATGGGAATTTTGCTGCGCCTTAGACGCTTGACAGCTTGATCCATGATTTCAACCGGTTTCTCCACAAATTGGACAGCTTCATTTATTTGTAAGTCTTCAAGGGGAACCTGCAGTTCCTCGTTGGCTAGGCATTTACGTAAATTGGACACGTGGAACACCGGGTGCACATTTTTTAGTTCTTGTGGCAAGTCGAGTCTGTATGCCACCTTGCCAATCCTTTCAAGTATCACGAAAGGACCCACATAGTGAGGAGCGAGCTTTCCCTTTTTACCAAAATGAACTACCCCCTTCCAGGGAGATACCTTGAGTAGAACTTGATCACCAACAGCGAATTCCAGGGGCTTGCACCTCTTATCAGCATAGCTCTTTTGTCTGCTCCTAGCCTTGATCAATTTATCACGGATCTGAAGAATCTTATCCGTTGTTTCTTGAATAATTTCAGGGCTAGTGAACTGCTTTTCCCCAACCTCATGCCAGCTGAGAGGAGATCGACATTTTCATCCATACAAAGCTTCGAAAGGAGCCATCTGAATACTGGAATGGTAGCTATTGTTGTACGACAATTCTATCAATGGTAAATGTACATCCCAGTTACCACCAAAGTCGATGACACAAGAACAGAGCATGTCCTCTAGGGTTTGAATAGTACGCTCGGTCTGTCCATCCATCTGAGGATGAAAGGCCGTCCTAAGATTCAAGTGCGAACCCATAGCAGACTAAAATGTTTGCCAAAGACGTGAAGTAAAACGATCATCACGGTCAGAGATTATGTCAAGAGGAATGCCATGACGGCATATAATCTCATCGGCATAGATCCTAGCAAGTTTCTCCACTTTATAATCTTCGCGAATAGGAAGAAAGTGGGCTGATTTAGTTAAACGATCAATAATCACCCAAATACTATCATGACCGGCAGGTGTACGGGGTAACTTAGTAATAAAGTCCGTAGCAAGACTATCCCACTTCCAAACAGGGATTTTAGGTTGCTCTAAGAGTCCAGAGGGACACTGATGTTCAGCTTTCACCTTCAGACAGGTAAGGCATTTTGAAACATACACAGGAATGTCCCTCTTCATGCCAGGCCACCAATAAGTCATACGCAGATCCTGGTACATCTTATCAGCGCCCAGATGAATAGAGTAACGAGATTTGTGAGCCTCATTCATAATGAGCTCACGTAAATTATCGCGATCCGACACCCAGATGCGACTTAGATAGTATTGAAGACCATCAGATTTAGTTTCGAGCTGATTAACGTTAGCGCCAAGAACTTCCACAGATAGACTTCCTTCATTAGGAGACGAATACTGAGCTTCATGAATACAAGCATGCAAATCACTAGATATACGAATTGCCTTAACATGAGTCTTATGACTAAGAGTGTCGGCCACTACATTCGCCTTGCCAGGATGATAGCGAATTTCGCAGTCATAGTCGTTAAGTAGCTCCACCCAACGTCTCTGTCGCATGTTTAGCTCTTTTTGGTCAAAGATATGTTGAAGTCTCCTATGGTCGGTGAAGACCACACACTTAGTACCATAAAGGTAGTGTCGCCAGATCTTTAACGCAAAAACAACCGCACCAAGCTCCAGATCGTGAGTAGTATAGTTTTTCTCATGTACCTTGAGTTGACGAGAGGCATAAGCGATAACCTTGTCCCGCTGCATGAGCACACAACCCAATCCACAGTTCAAGCCATTACAATATACCACAAAATCGTCATTGCCATCAGGTAGGGTTAAAACAGGAGCGTTACACAAAAGGTCCGTAAGGGTTTGAAAGGATTCCTCTTATTCGGGACCCCAAACAAAAGGTTTCTCCTTTTGGGTTACAGTAAGAGGAACAACAATTTTAGAAAAATCCGCGATGAACCGGCGGTAATAACCCGCCAATCCTAGAAAAGAACGAATCTCGGACACGGATTTAGGTGTACACCAATTCTTTACTGCCTTGATCTTAGAAGGGTCAACATGAATACCCTGACTACTAACAATATGACCAAGAAATTGCACTTCATCAATCCAAAATTCACATTTAGAAAATTTAGCATACAGATGTTCACCACGCAGAAGTTCGAGCATAAGACGTAGATTGTGAGCATGATCGACGTTAGACTTAGAATAAATAAGAATATCATCAATAAAGACTATAACAAAACGATCCAAATAGGGCTTACAGACACGATTCATAAGGTCCATGAACACTGCAGGTGCGTTGGTCAAGCCAAAAGGCATGACTACGAACTCGTAGTGCCCATATCGAGTACGAAACGCAGTCTTAGGAATATCATCTTCGAGAACACGTAACTGATGATATCCAGATCGAAGGTCGATCTTAGAAAAACAGGACGCGCCTTGTAGTTGGTCAAACAAATCATCAATGCGAGGTAGAGGGTAATGATTCTTCACGGTCAGCTTGTTAAGTTCACGGTAGTCGATACACATACGGAATGAACCATCCTTCTTCTTGACAAATAAGACGGGAGCACCCCACGGGGAGGTACTTGGACGAATAAAGCCCTTATCGAGTAATTCCTGTAGTTGGCTAGATAACTCTTGCATCTCGGAAGGTGCAAGACGATAGGGAGCCCTGGCGACAGGAGTCGCTCCAGGTACGAGATCAATACGAAAGTCGACGGATCTAGGAGGAGGAAGACCAGGTAGATCCTCAGGAAAGACATAAGGGAAATCACACACAACCTGAACATCATTTATGTTCTTCCCCTTTCCCTTTTGTTCCACCACGTGGGCCAAGAAGGCAGGGTTCTGTTTACGTAAACTTCTGTTTGCTTGTGTGCATGACATTAGCCTTAGTCCTTTCGAAGGTCGGTCTCCATAGACGTTTAAAATATCACCGGACGGTAGAGGAAGACGTACAAGTTTATCATGACAAACAATCTCGGCATGGTTCTTGCGCAACCAATCCATACCGATAATGACATCAAAGCTACCCAAACGCATGGGTATGATATCAATAGAAAAGACGTGATCATTAAGAGTCAAGGAACAATCACGTACGATAGAATTAACAAGGATAGACTTACCATTGGCGACCTCAACAGAGAATGACTCAGGTAACTTAGAGCGTGTACAATTTATCAAGGACTCGAATTCCACGGACACAAAGCTCTTATCGGCACCAGTATCAAATAGGATCGAAGCATAAAGGTTATTAACGAGAAACATACCATTCACCACATCATTATTGTTGCGAGCCTGATTAGCATTTAGATTAAATGCTCATCCACGAGCGGCTGCTTGTTGCTCTTGGTTCAGCTGGGGGCAACGGCTACGGAGATGAGTAGTATCTCCACACTGGAAGCATGCACGGACAACATTGACCGGTTTGGGATCCTGTAGAGGAGCTGGAAGAGCTGCTTGAACTGCCTGAGCTGGGGCTTGCTGAGCTGGCTGAGCAGGGTTAGCTTGACGACAGTAGGGAGTCGTGTGACCATAGCGGTTACAGTTGGTGCACAAACGACATGCAAAAGCAGTAGGATGATGAAAGTTGCAAGTTGCACACTTGGGGTAAGACCCAGTGTACTGCTTCTTAGCTTCTGGAACAGCAGGGTTAGTAGCAGCAGTAGCAGGAGCAGGTTTAGCAGTAGGGTTCACAGCAGGAATAATAGCATTACATTCGGAGCCTTGGGATTTCCTTTTCTTGTTCTTACTGCCACTGGGCTGCTGGGTAACTTGGTTTGCAGACTTGTAGGTAACGGGAGTAGCAAACTGTTTATCACGCACACGATTGTTGTTCAAACTTACTGCTAGACGGTAGACTTCCTCAATAGTTTCTAGGTTAGCTGCTTCAATGGAATCACGCATAACAGGAGGTAGGCCGTTGATATACTTGGTTATCATCCGCTTGGGAGTAGAGACCAAGTGAGGGACGATCAAGCTAAGCTGCTTGAATCTGGTAGTATAAGCCAGGTTATCATCACCAACCTGCTTCAGATGACAAAACTCTTCTTCAAGCTTCAATTGTTCATGAGGAGGGCAGAACTTGAGCATCATGAGTTCTCGCACCTCAGCCCATGGAAGAGCATAGGCTTCTTCATTAGAACGGATGTTTCTCTCATTCGACCACCACTCCAACGCTCTGCCTTGAAACATTCTGGTTGCACTCCTAGTTTTCAAATGATCTGGGCACTCGCTGTTAATGAAGGTAACTTCGATGTTGCCGAACCACTCAAGCATAGCAGTTACCCCATCACTGCCCGTGAAAGGCTTAGGGTTGCAAGAGATGAAATGTTTATAGCTGAACTTTGTAGGCTTCTGCTTCTCAGCCTTGGAGTCCATAGAGGATGGAGGAGTGTTAGATCCTTAGAGCTCAGAGATGATCTTTGGCACGACTCGAGCAATCTGGTCGGCCATGAATGACATCATCTTTTTCTGAGACTTCTCCCTGGATTTCCTGAGAGTGTCGGATAGCTTTCGAGAAGACATCCTAAAGATCCAATAAAAGGATCGCATAAGTCTAGATTCACATAGATTATCGTAGATTTATGCACGATAGGCTAAGACTCAAGATTCACATAGATTTACATAGATACCGCAAACCAACGACCTTCGTGTGGCGCATTGTACGGAGCTTGGCAACCAGTCAGAAACGCTTATATATAGGAAGTACCAGCGGCGTATCCACCACGTTTCGGGCACATCGCTCTGCCCCGTACTCAGCGTCATGTTACGTGTCGCAATTGCCAAACAATACTCTCATCATACACATAGATTAACTCGATAGATTACAAATAGATTTAACACCATAACCCACGACCTTCACATGGCATGTTGCACGAAGCTTGGCATTATGTCAGAGGCGCTTATATATAGGAAGTACCAGTGGCGTATCCACCACGCTTCGGACACAGTACTTCCACCTCGTACTCGATGTCATGTTACATGTCGTAATCCACACTCATCATAGTTTAGCATAGACTTTCATAGATCTAAATAGATTACGATAGGCTTCAAATAGTCTTTAATAAGCTCAATAGACTTAAATAGACTTCAATAGATTCGGTATACATTTAATAGATTGCCATAGATCTCAATAGACTTTAATAGATTAACATAGATTTAGTATTAACAACCCACAACCAACGAAATCCTGCATGGCACGTATTACGAAAGTTAGGCGACATGACAAAAGCACTTATATATAGGAAGTACCAGTGGCGTATCCACCATGCTTCAATCATGCCACCTCCGTCTCGTCATCGGTGTCATGCTTCATAAATCAAATTCTCCACATAGATTGACCAAATAGATTCACATCATAGATTAACTCGAATAGATTTCACAACTTCAAATCGAGCCTACAAAACTACGAAATTCACTTAGCGCGTGGTACGAAGGTTCGGTAGTATGCCAGAAACACTTATATATAGGAAGTACCAGCGGCCTATCCACCATGTTTCGGACATGCCACTTTCTCCCTCGTCTTTGGCGCTAGGCTACGTTTCGTATTTTGTTCCTCAATCCATACATACGTAGTTTACACATAGATTTCACTAGAATACACGATAGACTTCACATAGAGTACACAAATAGGCCTTCCATAGTTTTAGAGTTCAACAACAGACACTAAGTTTCGCATGGCACTTGGTATGAAAGTTGGTAACATGCTAGAAACACTTATATATAGGAAGTACCAGCGGCGTATCCACCATGTTTCGGACATGTCACTTTACCCTCGTATTCCATGTCATGTTACGTCAGTGCCTTACAAACACATTATCACATTGATTGATCAAATAGGGTAAAGCTTCAAAAATTTAGTTCGATCTGAGGTTAGAATTAACGTTTTTGGTTGCAGACGCATGTGTGAGTAGTGTAAAAGTATGCCAAAATGAACGAAGAATCGAGCTTAAAACCACATACATAAAATCGAGATAGCATAAAAGATAGGCTCATAAAACATAGGAGTGTTCCGGGTAGAGGAACGGCGACTAACCAAAGTGATTCGAACCCCTTTCGAATTGAGTTAACGTGTCTTGACTTACTTGGATAAATACGTCATCGATGTTAGGCCTACGATATTCGTCCTTTTAGCCATTCCACGTTCCTAATTGATTGGAAGTCACGAGACTTTGGCGAGACATAAAATCAAGGAGTGGGACTAGTCAACAAGGTCTGAGTTTCACCTCTAACTTGACAACATCGTACCCTAACAGCGTCGGTGCTTATCCGCAGATAAGACCTGCTAGAATATTATGGAGATTTCACATCAAGGTTCGGATGTCACTCCTATCCTGTGGGCAATGTGACATCTGTGCTTGTTTTATCATTTTATAGACTCTGAATGATACAATATTAATAAAACAATGTGTTTTGATCCTAATTTATGTTATTTATGTTCGATTTTATGCACATGTTGAGTTTTGATCGATTTTGAACTCTATATCGCTTTCTGGGAAGTTATACACAAACTGATGCGTGAACGCGATCAGTTTAACGCGAAAAACACTCCGGAACAGCAACATAAGCTTACAATACCTTAAATAACCTTTACATAACTTAGAAATAAGTTTTAGAAGGTTTGGTATGGCAAAAACAAGTTTATTCGCTCACAGGGACTATTTGCGTCAAACTACAAAAGTTTGCCGTTCCGTAAGGCAACGTATAGTCCGAAACTTGATCATAAGCTAAACATACCATAAATAACCTAAACATGGCTTAGAAATAAGCTTTGATATGTTCGGTGTGCGAAAACATGCTTATATGATCTTACAGGGACTAAAAGTGTCAAAAACGGCGTAAGTTTGCATTTTCGCGCATATCTTACGTTCTGGCCACATCTGGACATCCAAAATTTTTGTACACACTAAAATATTTTTATTTTAGTGATCGGCATGCAAAAATACAATTCGTCGCTTAATTTGGTTCGTTTTCGCTTCCGTTTGAGTTTCGTCGTAATTTAACGAACAACGCGATCGTACGACCAAACGAGCCGACATCCGAGAGTGTTCCGAGCACATTTTGAGTCCTCTAAACTTTATTGACCTTGTAGAGCCTTGAAAATGGCTTAACGGGGGTCAAAAGGGGCTGAAATGAGCTTAAAACACATGCAGGGACCTAAACTGCCATTATGCAAAATTTGGCTAATCTGGGGAGGCCAGGCTGGCCGCGTAAGCCACCTCCCATATCTTACGCGGGCCGTGTCAGTATGCCCAGCGACAGAAAGTTGATTTCAGCAACTGTTTGATAATTCAGGGGCTGATTATGCAATTTTTTTGTGTGATCACCAAGTTTAAGTGTTTCCCAAGGCTTTTAACCAGCTTATAACATTTGTATGGTCATGATTTATTCCTTGGAGGCTACATAAACACTTGTGATGATCTTGTAGCTTTGCTATAACTATAAATAGCCATCCATTTCTCAATTGTTCCTTGCTCATTCCCCATTCTCTCCTCTCTTATCTGATTGGGAGCTCTCTCAACTGAATTGGGACTTGTCTTCTTTGTAGAAAAGATAGCAAGGACTTTAGTGAGCACTCTTTCATTCTTTTTATTGCTTACTAGTTTAAAAAGTCAAACAGTGTTTGACTTTCAGTTTGACCAGTCAATTGGTCAAGTCAAAGTTCAATTGAACTTTGCAATGTGATTGTAATCAAATGGTTATAATCCTTAATGATTATACCTACTGATTACCACATTAACTAGGTGTAGTGACGAGTCAAAGTTTCGGTCAAAATGCGTTTTTAGCACGCATTTTGTAACGGAACTATTTTCGGGTATCAAAACCCATTGTTTTGATATCAAATCAGTAGGTTAAACATGTTTTGACATGTTTAACTCGTCACTAATAGTTTGGTGCTTGTTTAGGGTCGTTAGTTAAGCGGTCTAAACAACCGCTTAGACTTTCGAACCCGACCCGTTTGGTCGATCTTTAGGATCCGACCAAGCTTACTTAGTGATCATAGTTACATAGGGAATAACCCCTGAGGTTATACTTTATGATCACCTAGGATTGGTTAGTCTTTTGCTAGTTAGCTTGTATGCCCATAGTAAATGACCAAAATACCCTTTTGAAGCATAAATCCGTAATGTGCATATGTTAACATATTTTTGACATATAATCTGATTTAGTAACATGTTTAGGCATAATTGGGCATGTAAGACTTGGCATAGCACATAGTTAACCAACCGAACATAGTCTTACGCTAACGACGCATTATAGTAGCTTATACTACCATAATGGGTCGAAACGGGTCAAAAGCACTTAGTTAGACTTTCCAATCAGAATGTAGGGACTATTAAATCATACCATATGAGTTTAAATACTCATTTGATTTATAGAACCTCATTCTATCCTATCTTCCGATTTAGGAGCCGTTTATTAACATAGTTACCTATACTAGGTGCCGGTTGATTCCGTGACACTTGGAGCTTAAATTGGTCTTATTCTCAACACTAATTAGCAATCCCAAGTGAGTACATAGTTCCCCTCTTTTACCGTTTTCAAATATTTTGGGGTGATTCACATGTACATACTTGTTACTTTCTTGTTTTACAAGCTTTAGTGACATAAACATGCTAGTTTCACTTAGTATATATTTAGTACACGTTTTCACTATGTTTTGCTATGTATGTTAAGCATGCTAGCACATTGATTTATTACACATTTGTTACATATGTTTACTTAGCATATGTACGCATTGTTTTACATGACATTTCTACTAGGCATGTTTACTTAGCATACCTAGTACATGGTTTTCATAGCATGCTTACATTGGTTATGACATTTGGTGTGTTTAATCGGGACAATAATACATTCATTAACATTGATCACGCCGCTCGGTAGTATGTAATGGTACCATAGGAATTGACAACTCCCGTTTCCGACTTCCTAGGTTTGTTTGGAAGTTGGGAATGACAGAATCCGACCACATAACTTAGATGAACCTTTAATTTGTTTAAAGGATTGTCTCCACAGTCGCAAGGCTTGAATGTATGCGATTAACATTACTGTATAAGTGTTTGTAATCATAAAGCATTGTTTTCTGCAAAACATGACATTTGAATTAAACTTAGGTTTACTCAAAAGCATTGTTTTGTACATTTTTCCTATGGTTGAGTAATCACTTATTATTCACCATACATTTGTTTCACACTAATATCATTACATAGTTTAAGTAGATGATTTCCTACTTACTATGCATTACATTTGATACATTTCATACATGACATTGAACATGGTTTACACATAAAATATTTTTGACATTGAACAAGACATTTTAGTTGGTTATTAATAAGTGACTTATGTAACGGGGCTATGTGCCATACGATAAAAGCATGGTGGATACGCCGATGGTACTTCCTATATATAAGTGCTTTTATTGTATTTCACATTGTTGCGTTATATAAATCACTTGGACAAGACATGAAACATTTTTACAAGGACATGACATTATATTACAAAATACATATTTCACACAAAATTACTTTTACTTGGTTATTCATTTAACCATGCATTGTCCTTTATTTATCATTGATTTTCATATCGATTTTTCATATGATTTCATAAAGGAAATATTTTACAAGGTTCATGACTACATTTCGTTAAACACTTTTTAAAACTACAAGTCATGAATCTTGCATAAACAAAACCTATGTATCTCATAGGCATTTTTATGCTGACGTACCTATTTTTACATGTGTTTCAGGTGCTGATGCATGATGATGTTTGTGCTTCACTTAGGCGGACTAGGGCCTTAGTGACTTAAAAGACAATTATTATGTTATGTTTTATTTAAATTCCAAGACAATGTAAACTTTAATTCAATAATACATAATTTTTATTACCATGGTTGTTGACACAATAATTCTGTCACCCTCACTCCCCGGCGTTTCCGCTGCGGTTTCGTTGTTTTGACGCGGCCGGGGTGTGACAGAAGAGTTGGTATCAGAGCCAATGGTTATAGGGAATTAGGTTATTAGTAATGCTTTGACCTAGACTATAACTTTCTAGGACCCTAACACAAGTTTTCTTGTGTTTAGATCTTAAAACAATACACGTCACCTATCCTTAGGTGATTACCAAAACATGAACATAAATTTCCAAAATGATTTTGAAATCAATCATCTATCCTTAGATGATTTCTTTTGGCCTCGTGCCTTCCAAATTTTCAAAAATCTCGTCAAAGTTTGGGTCTAAATAATGTGAACACGTGCAAACTGGAAGAGTGAATGCCTGTACCCTGAGTTTTCTGTCTAAGGCTAGAGTGTTCGTACAAATCCGCAATATCAGACCAGTCACTCTTACCTGGGAACTCTTGGGGTGAGTGTTCACTTATAGGCGAGCATGTCTTCAGTGATACATTATTATGACCTATTTACTTTGATTTGTCACTGTGTGTCGTTTGTTTGCTTTGTGGTAACAAACAAATGACCACCATCCTTGCATTTTTGTCGATTTTATTGATATCTCATTTCCTTCATCACGTCATCTCACTCGTTTTCTCTCATGTTTCCACTTTTAGAATGCCTCCTCGACGCGAAAATCCGCTATCGAATGCCGAACTGGCAAAAATCATCGCGCAGCAAATGGCTGTTGCGTTCCCCAATCTCATTGCTCAATGGAACCAAGCCAACAATAACAATAATGCTCCGTGCAATTTCAAAAGTTTTAACTCGGCTAAACCACTCAAGTTTAGTGGTTCTGAGGGAGCAACTGGGCTCCTACAGTGGTTTGAGAGTCTTGAGAGCACCTTTCGCCATGTTCAGTGTCCGAACAACCGTAAGGTCGAGTTTGCGTCGAGTGTATTTCAAAAGAGAGCTCTTACCTGGTGGAATGGGGTAATGAGAGACCGAGGTGCTGAGATTGCTTTGGGTCAGACATGGGAGGAACTTAGAGCTCTCATGATGAGAGAATTTTGTCCTCGTCACGAGTAGAGGGCACTTGAAAATGAGTTCCATGACTTAAAGCAAGACAGTGGTGAACACCGGGCTTACACTAACAGATACGAGGAGTTAAGCTTGCTCTGTCTGACTATGGTCACGCCTTTGGATAAGGCTATTGAGAAGTACATAGACGGTTTGCCAGATCCTGTTCAAGATATTGTCACTGGTAGCAACCCTACAACCGTCCGATAGGCCATTGAGCTAGCTGCAACCCTTACTGAATCACAAGTCAAGAAGGGTAAACTCCACATAAAGGGTGACAAGAAGCAGAAACAGTCTGATAGCACCACTGAGAAAAAGGGCAAGAAGGCTGCCGAGTCTTCCAAGAAATCGAGGAAGCGTAAGGCTTCCAAGAATTTCGCTGTCACTGCTCAGACTAATCAGGCTGCTCCTAATCAGGCTGCACAACCTGCTGCCAAGAGGCAGTATGTAGGAAATGCACCTCTGTGCAACAGATGTAACAGCCACCACCAGCCACAGTTGCAATGCCGCATCTGTACGAATTGTGGCAAGTCTGGTAATCTTGCGAACACCTGCCGTTTTGCTCCTAACCAAAATCAGGCAGCTCAAAACCAAGCTGTACAAAACCCTGCCCAGAATCCTGCACGACCTCACTTTCCGCCTGGTTCGTGCTACAATTGTGGGGATCTGACCCACTACAGAAACAATTGCCCGAGGTTGGCAAACGCAAATCAGGCACCGGCTCATGGTAGAGTTTTTAATATGAATGCCAATGAGGCACGTGCAGATAACGAAGTGGTGAACGGTACGTTCCTTGTTAACAACCATCCTGCTTCTGTTTTATTTGATTCGGGTGCCGATAAGAGTTTTGTGTCCTTAGCTTTTGAGCCTTTGCTTTCGATGACTAGAACAAAACTAGGAAAGCCCTTGACAGTAGAAGTAGCTAGTGGTGAACCCGTTGTACTCAATTATGTTCTTCGAAACTGCCAATTGAACCTTAAAAACCATCTTTTCCCTATCGACCTCACACTGATGCAACTCGGGAGCTTTGATGTTATAGTGGGAATGGATTGGTTAGCCAAGTACCATGCTGAGGTTGTTTGCTTTGAGAAGATCGTCCGTATACCGCTTTCGACTGGTGAGATCTTAGAAGTTCGTGGGGAGAAACCTGTTAAACTCATGTCTTGTACCCAAGCCCAAAAATACCTACGAAAGAAATATGTCGCTTTCTTGGCACATGTTGTAGAGGATAAAGGCAAGGGTAAGACTACCCAAGACATCCCTGTTGTTCGGGATTATCCTGAGGTATTTCCTGAAGACTTACCTGGGTTACCTCCTGTACGCCAAGTTGAGTTTCGCATTGATCTTGTGCCTGGTGCAAATCCCATTGCTAAGTCACCTTACCGTCTTGCACCGTCTGAGATGCAAGAGTTATCTAAACAGCTTCAGGAGCTATCAGACAAAGGATTCATCCGTCCGAGCTTTTCCCCTTGGGGCGCTCCTGTCCTATTCGTGAAAAAGAAAGATGGATCTTTCAGGATGTGTATCGATTACCGTGAGCTTAATAAGCTTACCATCAAGAATCGATATCCCCTACCTCGCATTGATGATCTCTTTGATCAGCTACAGGGCGCTACTTGCTTTTCAAAGATAGATCTGCGTTCTGGGTATCATCAACTTCGAGTTCTCGAAGAAGATATTCCCAAAACTGTTTTTCGTACTCGATATGGTCATTATGAATTCACTGTTATGCCTTTCGGCTTAACAAATGCTCCTGCTGTTTTCATGGACTTGACGAATAGGGTTTGTGAGCCTTATTTGGACAAGTTCATCATTGTATTCATTGATGATATTTTGATCTATTCTAAGACGCGAGCTGATCATGAACAGCATCTTCGTCTTACAATGGAGCTTCTAAAGAAAGAACAACTTTTCGCCAAATTCTCCAAGTGTGAATTTTGGCTTAAGGAAGTTCAATTTTTAGGGCACATCGTTAACGAACAAGGTATACATGTAGATCCCGCCAAAATCAGTGCAATTAAGGATTGGGATACTCCTACTACCCTACCGAGGTTCGTTCATTTCTTGGTCTAGCGGGGTATTACCGCCGTTTCATTAAAAACTTCTCCAAGATAGCGGTTCCTCTCACTGCTCTAACTCAGAAGAGCAAACCTTTTGAGTGGGGATTCAAACAGGAAGAAGCTTTCCAGACCTTGAAACAGAAACTCTGTGATGCACCTATCCTATCTTTACCCGAGGGTAACGATGATTTTGTCGTGTACTGTGATGCATCCAACTTAGGCCTTGGCTGCGTTCTTATGCAAAGAAACAAAGTCATAGCTTATGCATCAAGACAGCTGAAGGTGCACGAGAAGAACTACACCACTCATGATCTTAAGTTAGGTGCAGTGGTCTTTGCTCTCAAAATCTGGAGACACTACCTTTACGGTACAAAGTGTGTAGTGTTTACTGACCACAAAAGTCTCCAGCATATTTTTAATCAGAAAGAACTAAACATGAGGCAACGACGTTGGGTTGAACTCCTAAACGACTACGATTGCGAAATTCGCTACCATCCTGGTAAGGCGAATGTCGTGGCTGACGCATTGAGTCATAAGGAACGTGTCAAGCTTCATTGTGTTCAGGTTCGATCTGACATTCAATCCCGCATAATTCAGGCTCAACACACTTGTGTTACACAAGACTTGATGGGTAAAGAATTACCGTGTCATACAAATCCTGAGCTTGAACTGAGAGACTTTGGAATATTCTATTACATGGGTCGTTTATGGGTCCCAAGTATAGATGATCTTCGCACCTTGCTAATGGATGAAGCTCATAAGTCTCGTTATTCTATTCATCTTGGTGCAGACAAAATGTATAAGGATCTTCGAACCCAGTATTGGTGGCCGGGTATGAAGAAGGACATTGCCTTATATGTTTCCAAATGCCTTACTTGTCTTAAGGTTAAGGCAGAACATCAAAATCCCTCTGGATTATTGGAGCAACCAGAGATTCCGGTATGGAAATGGGAAAACATTTCTATGGATCTCATTACCAAGTTACCGTGCACTAAAAGGGGTCACGACGCCATTTGGGTTGTTGTTGATCGTCTTACAAAGTCAGCACATTTCTTGCCGATCCGCGAGGATTTATCTGCTGACAAGCTTGCCAAGTTATATGTTGATGAGATTATATCTCGACATGGTGTTCCTTTGAACATTATATCTGATAGAGATGCTCGATTCTCGTCTCGCTTTTGGAGAACCATGCAATCTGCCATGGGAACCCAACTTAATTTGAGCACAACATACCATCCGCAGATAGATGGTCAATCTGAGAGAACAATCCAGACACTGGAGGATATGCTTAGAGCGTGTGTGATTGACTTTGGTGGTAGTTGGGATTCGCATCTACCGTTGATCGAATTCTCCTACAACAATAGCTATCACACGAGCATCAAAATGGCTCCTTTCGAAGCTTTATACGGTCGAAAATGTCGTTCACCGGTCTGCTGGAATGAGATAGGTGAAGCTCAGCTTACTGGACCTGAACTCATTCTAGAGACTACAGATAAGGTCAAGAAGATTCGTGATAACCTTCAGGCAGCTAGAAGCTGTCAAAAGAGTTATGCGGATCTAGGACGCAAGCCTTCAGAATTTCAAGTCGGTGATCATGTCCTACTCAAGGTATCCCCTTGGAAAGGTGTGATTAGATTTGGAAAGAAAGGAAAACTTGCACCACGTTATGTTGGACCATTCAAGATCGTTGAAAGAATCGGAAAAGTAGCCTACAGACTTGCGCTACCTCCTGAACTTGGAAATGTTCATCCGACATTCCACGTGTCCAATCTCAAAAAGTGTTTAGCTGATGAGAACCTCCACATACCACTTGATGAAATTCGTGTTGAAAACACGATGCACTTCGTTGAGAAACCTGTGGAGATAGTGGACCGTACATTTAGATAGCTAAAGAACAAACGGATTCATTTAGTCAAGGTTCGCTGGGAATCCAAACGTGGACCAGAATTTACTTGGAAACGTGAGGACCAGATGAAGACGAAATATCCACATTTGTTCTCACAACTTTCCTCTAAATAAATTTCGGGATGAAATTTCCTAAAGTAGGGGAGACTGTGACATCTGTGCTTGTTTTATCATTTTATAGACTCTGAATGATACAATATTAATAAAACAATGTGTTTTGATCCTAATTTATGTTATTTATGTTCGATTTTATGCACATGTTGAATTTTGATCGATTTTGAACTCTATATCGCTTTCTTGGAAGTTATACGCAAACTGATGCGTGAACGCGATCAGTTTAACGCGACAAACACTCCGGAACAACAACATAAGCTTAAAATACCTTAAATAACCTTTACAGAACTTAGAAATAAGTTTTAGAAGGTTTGGTATGGCAAAAACAAGTTTATTCGCTCACAGGGACTATTTGCGTCAAACTGCAAAAGTCTGCCCTTTCGTAAGGCAACGTATAGTCCGGAACTTGATCATAAGCTAAACATACCATAAATAACCTAAACATGGCTTAGAAATAAGCTTTGATAGGTTCGGTGTGCGAAAACATGCTTATATGATCTTACAGGGACTAAAAGTGTCAAAAACGGCGTAAGTTTGCATTTTCGCGCATATCTTACGTTCTGGCGACATCTGGACATCCAAAATTTTTGTACACACTAAAATATTTTTATTTTAGTGATCGGCATGCAAAAATACCATTCGTCGCTTAATTTGGTTCGTTTTCGCGTCCGTTTGAGTTTCGTCGTAATTTAACGAACAACGCGATCGTACGACCAAACGAGCCGACATCCTAGAGTGTTCCGAGCACATTTTCAGTCCTCTAAACTTTATTGACCTTGTAGAGCCTTGAAAATGGCTTAACGGGGGCCAATAGGGGCTGAAATGAGCTTAAAACACATGCAGGGACCTAAACTGCCATTATGCAAAATTTGGCTAATCTGGGGAGGCCAGGCGGGCCGCGTAAGCCCCCTCCCATATCTTACGCGGGCCGGGTCAGTGTGCCCAGCGACAGAAAGTTGATTTCAGCAACTGTTTGATAATTCAGGGGCTGATTATGCAATTTTCTTGTGTGATCACCAAGTTTAAGTGTTTCCCAAGGCTTTTAACCAACTTATAACATTTGTATGGTCATGATTTATTCCTTGGAGGCTACATAAACACTTGTGATGATCTTGTAGCTTTGCTACAACTATAAATAGCCATCCATTTCTCAATTGTTCCTTGCTCATTCCCCATTCTCTCATCTCTTATCTGATTAGGAGCTCTCTCAACTGAATTGGGACTTGTCTTCTTTGTAGAAAAGATAGCAAGGACTTTAGTGAGCACTCTTTCATTCTTTTTATTGCTTACTAGTTTAAAAAGTCAAACAGTGTTTGACTTTCAGTTTGACCAGTCAATTGGTCAAGTCAAAGTTCAATTGAACTTTGCAATGTGATTGTAATCAAATTGTTATAATCCTTAGTGATTATACCTACTGATTACCACATTAACTAGGTGTAGTGACGAGTCAAAGTTTCGGTCAAAATGCGTTTTTAGCACGCATTTTGTAACGGAACTATTTTCGGGTATCAAAACCCATTGTTTTGATATCAAATCAGTAGGTTAAACATGTTTTGACATGTTTAACTCGTCACTAATAGTTTGGTGCTTGTTTAGGGTCGTTAGTTAAGCGGTCTAAACAACCGCTTAGACTTTCGAACCCGACCCGTTTGGTCGATCTTTAGGATCCGACCAAGCTTACTTAGTGATCATAGTTACATAGGGAATAACCCCTGAGGTTATACTTTATGATCACCTAGGATTGGTTAGTCTTTTGCTAGTTAGCTTGTATGCCCATAGTAAATGACCAAAATACCCTTTTGAAGCATAAATCCGTAATGTGCATATGTTAACATATTTTTGACATATAATCTGATTTAGTAACATGTTTAGGCATAATTGGGCATGTAAGACTTGGCATAGCACATAGTTAACCAACCGAACATAGTCTTACGCTAACGACGCATTATAGTAGCTTATACTACCATAATGGGTCGAAACGGGTCAAAAGCACTTAGTTAGACTTTCCAATCAGAATGTAGGGACTATTAAATCATACCATATGAGTTTAAATACTCATTTGATTTATAGAACCTCATTCTATCCTATCTTCCGATTTAGGAGCCGTTTATTAACATAGTTACCTATACTAGGTGCCGGTTGATTCCGTGACACTTGGAGCTTAAATTGGTCTTATTCTCAACACTAATTAGCAATCCCAAGTGAGTACATAGTTCTCCTCTTTTACCGTTTTCAAATATTTTGGGGTGATTCACATGTACATACTTGTTACTTTCTTGTTTTACAAGCTTTAGTGACATAAACATGCTAGTTTCACTTAGTATATATTTAGTACATGTTTTCACTATGTTTTGCTATGTATGTTAAGCATGCTAGCACATTGATTTATTACACATTTGTTACATATGTTTACTTAGCATATGTACGCATTGTTTTACATGACATTTCTACTAGGCATGTTTACTTAGCATACCTAGTACATGGTTTTCATAGCATGCTTACATTGGTTATGACATTTGGTGTGTTTAATCGGGACAATAATACATTCATTAACATTGATCACGCCGCTCGGTAGTATGTAATGGTACCATAGGAATTGACAACTCCCGTTTCCGACTTCCTAGGTTTGTTTGGAAGTTGGGAATGACAGAATCCGACCACATAACTTAGATGAACCTTTAATTTGTTTAAAGGATTGTCGCCACAGTCGCAAGGCTTGAATGTATGCGATTAACATTACTGTATAAGTGTTTGTAATCATAAAGCATTGTTTTCTGCAAAACATGACATTTGAATTAAACTTAGGTTTACTCAAAAGCATTGTTTTGTACATTTTTCCTATGGTTGAGTAATCACTTGTTATTCACCATACATTTGTTTCACACTAATATCATTACATAGTTTAAGTAGATGATTTCCTACTTACTATGCATTACATTTGATACATTTCATACATGACATTGAACATGGTTTACACATAAAATATTTTTGACATTGAACAAGACATTTTAGTTGGTTATTAATAAGTGACTTATGTAACGGGGCTATGTGCCACACGATAAAAGCATGGTGGATACGCCGATGGTACTTCCTATATATAAGTGCTTTTATTGTATTTCACATTGTTGCGTTATATAAATCACTTGGACAAGACATGAAACATTTTTACAAGGACATGACATTATATTACAAAATACATATTTCACACAAAATTACTTTTACTTGGTTATTCATTTAACCATGCATTGTCCTTTATTTATCATTGATTTTCATATCGATTTTTCATATGATTTCATAAAGGAAAATATTTTACAAGGTTCATGACTACATTTCGTTAAACACTTTTTAAAACTACAAGTCATGAATCTTGCATAAACAAAACCTATGTATCTCACAGGCATTTTTATGCTGACGTACCTATTTTTACATGTGTTTCAGGTGCTGATGCATGATGATGTTTGTGCTTCACTTAGGCGGACTCGGGCCTTAGTTACTTAAAAGACAATTATTATGTTATGTTTTATTTAAATTCCAAGACAATGTAAACTTTAATTCAACAATACATAATTTTTATTACCATGGTTGTTGACACAATAATTCTGTCACCCTCACTCCACGGCGTTTCCGCCGCGGTTTCGTTGTTTTGACGCGGCCGGGGTGTGACAGGCAAATCTCGTGCAAAATACACAAACACTGGCTAACAGTGTTTTCAAAGTATTAAGTGTACATTGTGTTAGCCTTAGGAAAGGTATGTAAGTTTAACAGGAATATGAGCTGCTAGGAAGCAGACACGGTAGAATGCATAAGTCTTAAAGAACAAATAAGAGTCAGAATTCCTAGAACTATTGATTAGGGCAAGTATTCCTACTTATCCTAATCCCTATAGTTATGGCTCTGATACCAATCTATCACACCCCAACCGATGGCGGAAACATCGGGGTGCGAGCACTAAGCGTTCAGATCGCTCATGAGATTTCCATAACACTATTGTTTCGATAGACATTTAAATAAATTTCATAGTATTTGTCTAAAATAACCCTCACAAATAACAACGTCAAACATAACAACATTGTTCAAACATTCCAAAATATCTAAATTAACTAGGCGACGTTTCTAAGCATCTCCTAGCTTGATTTCCATGCATTCCAAAGCAACCTATTAGCCTGCAACATGTATTAAAATATCAATACAAAAGTATTGGCGAGTATACAAGTTTGATAATAGAATAATAGATTAAAACAACTCATATCCACAGTGAAAACTAATAAAAACAGTTTCAGCCGTGCTAGTGTCGCAGTCCACGCAGTGATAGCCCAAGTATCCCGATGCTTTAGTGTTTACCCAAGACTCAAGGTAAACTAGAATCCTCCTAACAATACCCCCTGAGAATAATGGGAGAGGTGCACCCCCTATAGCGCTACTATTGTTAAGGCGGAACTACACACCCTGGATTAAACGTCACATAGCACAAAATAGAATACTAGAATGCACAAGTTTTCGTATATACGTAGGATAGAGTTTAGCTTGCAAAAATCATAAGTTTCGTAGTTTATATGGAATACATGTTACACCCCAAAAGTGTTAAGGTAAAAGGGGATCGAGTATACTTACAGTGATTGCTTAACAGTCACAGCTGTTATTGGATCAAAGGGAGCTCTTTTAGAACTAGCCTGATTAGATTACTACAGGATAAGAGTCGGTAGAATAACGAGATTGAATAAAGTCTTGGAAACAGTCACTGGATCGGATGGCTGTCCGATCAGATGGCTATCCGATCGGATTGCTAGTCGATCGGGTGACCTGTGTGTGAGAAACGGGTGGCTGCCCGATCGGATGGCCATCCGATCGGGTTGTCACTTAAAATCCACAAGGTGATGGAGGATAGGGTGGCTGCCCGATCGGATTTCTGTCCGATCGGGTTGCCACTCGATCCAAGTGTTAAGAGCTTAGGTTCCTTTGATCGGGTGGCTGCGCGATCGGATTGCTGTCCGATCGGGTTACCGTTCGATCAAAGGTTCCAAGTTTCAAGTTTTCAAGCTTTTGAAAAGTTCTAAGTGTTAAAAGATTTCAAGACTAGAGGACAAGTGTCTTCTGTTCGGGTGGTTGTCCGATCGGATTGCCGCTTGGTCGGGCGACCCTTGTTCTGTTTACCATTTTGTAGAATTTCTAAGTTTCACAGTTAACGCTGATGGCACGGTACGTATTGCGACAACAGTAAACTTATTAGCACATAACCGACCTGATCGGATGGGAATCACCCCAGCCCGATCGGTTATCTGTCCTTAACCAGTTTATGTCGCAATCCGTGTTTCGGCCATCCTTTCCGGCAAGAATTTAGATCCAAACCGACTCTAGACTATGCATCAAGTCTACAGTCTGTTTAGATCCGGTTTCCACCGAATAAAGTAAAGTTTGATGAAAAGATATGAATAGCTCAAGTTTTATACGAAAAAGTCTAGATTTAGCTTAGATTTAGTGTAAAAACGTATGAAATTCCTTAGATCTGGGCTAGATCTTGCCAGGAATGACATCTTATAGTAATTTGTACAAACCACCATGATGACATCACCCTCAAGAACTCAGATCTGAGAGATTCACGGTGAAAAGTGTGATTTCAAAGGTGAATTACGTAGAGGATGAAGTGTAGATCAAAGAAGTACAAAGATCTAGTCTAAAACATACCGAAATCGCCAATAAAATGAAGGAGAAAGGTGCTTGTGTGTCTGAGTCGAGCAAGGCTGTCACATTAGGGAATAAAGTGATGTGACAGGCCTATTTATAGTGTGGAAGGGAATTGAGGCGGTTTGGCTTGGATAGGTTGGTGGCCCGATCGGGTGGCAATCCGATCGGATTGTCACTCTGGCCAATCCAACCTTGCCGCGATCCCACCTTGATTCATTTTGCGAGTTAAATTAAGTGTTGCGCATTATAGAATAACTAGATTACATCATAATCATCAAAAGTTCCAAAGATTAATAGATTCCGCCAGTGACAAGGCTCCAGTCTCTCGTTCAACCAAGAATCAAGTTTCACGAGTCTAAGGAGTCAGGCACCAAATAGATTTAGACATTCCAAACATAGATTTAGGCATTCCATCATAGATTTAGGCATTCCAACATAGGTTTAGATATTTCAAATATAGAGTTAGGCATTCCAAGCATATAGATTTAGACATTCCAAAGATATAGACATTCCACACGTAGATTTAGGCATTTGAAGTATATATCATAGACTTCCACATAGATTAGGGGCTAAAATAACAAATAGACAAACTTCAGGGACTAATCTTGACAAAATCCTAAAGTTTAGGGACACTGGGCGTTACAAAAGAGGCCCCACTTCCTAGATTAATGTCACCAGAATTGTGGAACTGATAAAAAATTCTCAGAAAATCATCTTTGAATAACTCCCAGAAAGACTTGATAAATCTAAAGTTCATTCCATCCGGACCCGGGGCCCTATCGTCCCCACACTAAAAAACTGCGTCTTTAATTTCTTGAGCAGAAAAAGCTTCAATTAACCAGTCTCTATCTGCATCCGAAATCTTCTTGATATTATTGCAGGCCTACCTGGATATAATTCTTTGAATCTATTGCGGAAAAACGCAAGAACCTGTTTCTTGATCAAAGATGGCTTCGAACACCATTCTTCGTTAATGGTAAGGCCATGTATCGAATTAGAGGCCTTCCTACTGTTAACCATAGCATGAAAAACTTGGAATTCTCATCTCCATCGATCGCCCATTTCAAACGAGCCGGTTGCTTTATATCCGAATTTTTTCTGAACTCCACCTCTTTAATGGTCTTCCTGTTTTCCGCCATAACCCATTCCTCTTCTTCAGTGAGATCTCTCGATTCCATTTCAATTTCTAGTTTCTCCCATTCTTCTAACACCAATCTTTCTGTTTCTTTTTCCTTTAACAGAAATTCATCTCTCCATAATTTCAAGCGAGATCTAATATGGGCGATTTTTGCCGTAAGGCAAGCATCGAGGGGATCGAAAGGCACAAAACCTTCCACTGCTTCCTTAACTGCTTCCTCAAATCCCAGCTTCCCAATCCACGAACTGAAGACCTGGAACGGGCGAGGCCTGAATTTAAGATCAACCAACTCTAATATGGTCGGGAAATGGTCAGAATATCTGCTTTGAAGCAACCGCACACACGCCGAAGGCCACGTGTTGAAGAACTCTGAACTCACCAGGAAACGGTCAAGTTTACTAAGCTTCGTACCGTTATCCCTGATACAAGTGAACTTCCTACCCTGCATAGGATACTCCAACAAGCCGCTATCAAAAATGAACTTATTAAAGTTTTCTGCACATACCGGTTTAAACTTTGATTTCTTCCTTTCATCTGAAGATCGGACCGCGTTAAAATCTCCAGCGAAAACCCACTTCCCTTCGGATGAGGTTATCAAGTCTGAAAGCTCTGACCATAACTGCCATTTAGCCATTGTATTCTGGGGGGCGTAAACGTTAATCAAGCTAACAAGATCCCCGTTACCCACCAAGGAGCCCTTAATGATTTGATGATTTTTTTAATTTTGTCACACGGTTTCTTTTCTTTATCTATCTTTTTAACAAAAATTATTCTTTCTTATATAATATTGTGTATATTCTTTTTAACAAAATTATCTTTTGTTATATAATAGTGTGTATGTTGAACTCTTATAACCAACATGTGAGTACAATGTTTTAAATACTGGTTTTTAAATCAAACCGAATTAGGCTAAAAAATGGTTCAACTAGTTGAACCAGGTTGTACCGAGTGGTTCAACCGGGTTGACTAACTAACTCTATAATTTCATAAATTAAAACATCAACTCAAAAGTTAATCAAAAAATGCATGATTACATATTAAAAGATGATCCAAAAATAAATCCATAATAAAAAATAATCCAAAAGATAATCGAAAATCATTCAATCTTCCAACAAGCTCTTTTAAACGAAATTGTACGATATGTTTAAGTCATTTGAGTGTTGAATATATCAACTATTTTCGTTTCATACAATATTAAATAAGAACTTTTAGTTACGAATAATCATAATATATAAAAATTACGTAAGATAAGTAACATATATAATAAAAATAAGTAACAATCCAAACTAAAATAACCTTGGGCCGGTACCGGTATTACGTTTCAAACCGGTATACCGGATTTTACCACCGGTACAAACCTTATGCCGTTTCACTTATTTACCAGGGTGTTTCGTACCGGATTTACATATGAAAACGGTAATACCGGTATAACCGGCCGGTATTTTCCGGTTTTTAAAACATTGTGTGAGTATTCTTAGATTATATGGTGTGAGAGGGTATGAAAAGAGAGCGTAAAACAACATTAGGTAGCCACATCATTACCTGTCAAGAAAGGGTCGTGGGACCAAAAAACATGGGTAGAATGGAGCATGAAAGGGTAACGTGGTGTGACACATTGCATGCATTTTTTACTATTATTTTATTCTTAAAAAATAAAACATAACTAATAAAAAGAAAAACATTAATGCTAATTAAAGAAATAACATTGCAAAAAAACAAGTTCGTAAAAATAAAAATTGAAACTAATAAAACTAAAAAAAACTAAGTACGATATTTTGTCATGATTTCTTGTTTCGTTTTCTCGTACATTTCTTTTTCTCCGTCGCTAAGGTGATCGGTTTTCATAACGAGGAATTTCATATCCGCTCGCCTTTCTTTCACCAACTCCTTCTCGTTTTTCAAATTTTTTTCATTCAAAAAGTTCGATAACCTTATCTTTTTGGGCGTTTATTTCTTGTTGGATGATATTGAAGTGCTTCGCCACATCCCAACAATGAATAAATTCAAACACCAATCCTTTCTTTCCATCCGAATACATACTAAACGCCTGCATCAACATAATGGCTTACGTTTCACCGCTCTTTCGGTTGTTCTTTTGTTGTTGTAGTAGCCGTTGAACACAGTCATGGTGGTATTTATTTCACGACACTTTGATGAGAGACTATCATTTTTCCTATAGAACTCTCGTCGCAACGTTGTGTGATAGAGCTTGTTTATTCGATCCTAAAACTCGTCATCGTGTTGATTGGTACCTATTAAAAAAACACATTATTCACACCATGATAAAAAATACATAATTTTTTAACCATACCTATTTTATAACGATAAATATAAAATAAAATATACCTAAAACCAAGTTCTCCGAAATAGTAAACCAAACTTTGGTTAACACATCTTCCACCTTTGTCAATGGAATAACAACTTGTTCCTCTTTCGCTTTATTATTTCTTTGCGTCGGTTTTCTTCCTATGGATTCTTTTATACGCATGGAGGGTTCTGGGGTTGCGTTTCTGATACGAATTCAGGTGTAAGGGCGTTTAGGATATAGGTACTAGTGGTTGTTATTGAGGAAGTTTAGGCATTTGTGGCGGAAAAAAATTGGGTAGTTCGCAATAAGATGTGCATAATCCGATATGGCGGGTAAGTTACCTAGAACTTGAAGAGGGGGGTTTGAGGCAAAGAAGTATTCGGTATTTCGCCTCGACCATACGAGTCGCTCGGATTGAAAAAATAGCTGTTGGGGTGCATTTTTTTTATAAAACTAGAGAGATTTTATAAAATTTGTGTCACACCCCGACCGCGTAAAACAACAAATCGCGGCGGAAACATCGGGGCGTGTTGCAACAGAATTAATGTTTCATAACCATGGATACCAAAAAGTGTTTCGTTTTATTAAACATTGAATAATTACATCGTCTGGAAATCTAAATATACAAATTAAACATAATCTATCATTGTTATTTAGTCACTAAGGCCTTGTCCAGTCCTATGTGAACATGCATCTTATCAATCGATATCATTCAACAATACCTGAAACATATGTGAAAACGAGGTCAGCAAAGAAATGCTGGCGAGTACATAGGCTTTGTGAAAATAAGATTCATGACTTCTGTTTTAAGAAAATGTTTAGTCATGAACCTTGTAATTTGCTTTGTCTTTGTAAATCATTTGAAAAATAATAAGTTCAAGTGATATGTATAATAAGAGAATAATGCATGATTAAATGAATAACCATGTAAAATGAGTTTGTATAAGATAAGTTGTTTGTAAATAAATGTCTTGTGAAAAGTATGTTACTTGTATAAAATGTTCTATGTCTCAAACTGAAATGATTCAAATAACGCTACAATATGTAATACCATACAAACACTTATATATAGGAAGTACCAGCGGCGTATCCACCATGCTTGTATCATATTACACACGCACCGTTACTCAAATCACTTACCCAAACCAAACCACCAAAGTAATGTTCATGCCCAATGTGAATCATGTAATATGTAACCAAAACCCAATCGTATATCGCTTTGAAGCCAATCGTTTACCCAATCGTTAAAACATCGTGTGAAAACCAATCGTTTACCCAATCGTTTAATTCGTTTTAGGTCGTGAAACTACTTATGTGGTCGTCTCGCTAACAACATTCAAACCTTCGTGACTCATCACTCGTCGCTTCTCGTTTTCGTCGCTTCTCGTTTTCGTCGCTTCTCGTTTTCGCATTAACAAACCCTTACCAAAGGGTAAGTTAATAATTACAGATTCAGTCGCTACCTACCATACCCACACATAACTATGGGTGTAGTAAATAACGGGATTTGTCAGATCCTATGGTACCATAACCTAATACTGGTCGGCTTGATCATTGCTAATGAATGTCATTTGTTATGTAAATACAACCAACAAGTTTGTTCACTTTTTGAAATCGTTATTAGTTTTGTATAAATTGTCTTAATCGTTTTTGAAACCATCGTTATAACATCGAAAATCGTTTTGATACCATCGTTAAAACCTTGAAAACATTTAGCACATATGAGTCACCCCAAAACAATTGAAAGCAGTAAAATAGGGGAATAATGTACTCGCCTGATAATGCTTGGAGGTCTTGAACAACAACCAAACAAAGCTAGAGGGAGCACGGAATCAGTCGGCAATCTAAGACTATATAAATAAACCGGACTTAAATCGGGAGATCGGATAGGATGAGGCTTGGTAAACCAAATGAGTGTTGGAACTCATATGATATGGTTTTAACAAGGCCTACATACTACAATGAAACCAAACCTAAGTGCTTTCGACCCATCGCGACCCATTAAGGTAACTTATGCTACTTTAACGCGTCGTGTGCGTGAAACGCGTTCGGACCGTCTAACTAGTCCTATGACAAGTGTTATATGCCTAAACATGTTACATAATCAGTTATGTGACAAAAGTTTAGGTTACATATGCTTAATTACCAATTATACATGAAAAGGGTATTCTGGTAATTTACCTAAGGCATATAAACTACCTATCATACAACTACTTAAACGAAGCGACCATAGGGTATAACCTCGGAAGGTTATTCCCTACCTACTATGGTCACCTAATGTATTTGGTCGGATCCTAATGATCGACCAAATGGGTCGGGTTCGAGGTATAAGCGATTTATTAGATCGCTTACCCTACGACCCTAGACAACGTGGTAATCAGTAGGCATAGTCCCAAGGGACTATAACCAACGTGATTACACTCACGTTGCGAAGTTCAAACGAACTTCGCATTGACCATTACTGGTCAACGCTGAAAGTCAAACAAAGTTTGACTTTCGGACTCGAAAAGCAATAAAATAAGGAAAAGAACGAAAGAATACTTACCCAGGGTCCCCGAATGCTAATCCCGATCCAAGAATCTCAGGTATGAAACAATGGTTTCAACTTAGAGTTTCTCAAATCAGAATTCTTGTAAGTTTAGCAATGGGGGTGGATGGGTATATATAGTTTTCGGTCCACCGTTAAGATCGTTTCATGGAAAACGTGCCTTAATCGTAACCGTACAAGTGTTGGAACCTTATGGTGACTAGAAAATGGTTCTTATCAGCTGACTAGACAAATGAGAATGTGTGGTGGTGGATCAAACAGCTGCAATATGCTGTTAGAAACATTTAACCCGGTCAGAAGGACTGACGCGGGCCGCCTAAGATTTAAGCTTGGCTGAGGCGGGCCGCCTAGCTCTTCAGATCAGAAAACAAGTTTCAGAAATGACAGTTTCAGCCCCTGCACGTGTTTAAGCCCATTTCCGGCACTTCTAAGGCCCGTAAAGCCAACTTTAAGGCCCTAAAATGATGCCTAAACATTGTGGACATGAAACATGCTCAAAAATATGTCGGATGTTGGTTCGTTTGGTCGTACGAACGCGATGTTCGCTTAATTACGACGGAATGCGCATAAGCGCGAAAAACGATCCAAATGACGCAACGAATGGATTTTTGGCAATCCAAACACTAAAGCATAATATAGTCATGCTTACATAAATTTTTGGATGTCCGGATGTATTCAGAACGTAAGTTATGCGTAAAAGTGCAAACTTGTGCACTTTTTGACACTTTTAGTCCCTGAATGACACAAAAGTTTATTTTAGCACACCGAACCCCTCAAAGCCTATTTCTAAGCTATGTAAAGGATATTTAAGGTGTGTTTAACTTATGGTCATGTTCCGGAATGTCCGTTACAGTTCAAATTGGCATACTTTCGCAGTTTGTCAACTTTGGTCCCTGTAAGCGATTTAACTTGATTTTGCCATACCAAAGCCTTCAAAACTTATTTCTAATTATGTAAAGGTTATTTAAGGTATGTTAAGCCTATTTCACTATTCCGGAGTGTTCGTTGCATTAAACTGGTTATATTTACGCATTGGTGCGCGCATAACCTTCCAGAAAGCGATTTAGAGTTTGGAATCGAATAAGAATTGATATGTGCAAACGATACACATATTTTTACAAATCCCAAGTATGAAATACAATATTTCATTTGTTTGGCATTTGTTTGATGGCCGTGGAGGCACAGGTGTTACAATTTGGAGTTGGGTATAAGAGTATATGGTTAAAAATGATGGAACAGGTTGGAATTAATAAATTGAGTTATTTAATTTTTTAATTTTAAAAAACTTTTTTTAAATGACCATTGGGCACAACGGCTATATGTCGACCCAATCAAAACTCGCCACGTCGTCTCTATATTGCCTTCCACGTCGGTGAAAAATGGAGCGCCCCCTCCCCCACGCCAACCTAAACACCAAAGACAGGGTGGTGTAGCGACGTGGTTGAAACCTCCACGCCTCTTCCACGCCACCCACACCGTATCATCTTAAGGACATTTAATTCACATTTTATAGTTACTATTATAAAAATACCTAACCCTCCTTATTTATCTTAAAGAGGAAGTGAGCAGTTTTTAGTTTGTTAGGATGATAAAAAAAAGACTTATTGTGTTTAAAAAGTGCATAAAACTGGATGAAGGCCTCACACTTTTCCACCAAGTGCCATGAATACCTCGAGCTACAATGTGACATTGCGTGCGCTTTCACCTTTAATAAGTTGAGAATGTTTGGTTATCCAATTCATGCAGGGCCGACCATTGGTCTAGTTAAGCCGGGCGACGGCCCGAGACCCAAATCTCTAAACGACCCGAAATTCTTTAAAAAAAGTAAAATACCAAAATGATCCCTAAGTTTAGGTCACTTTTGTCACTTCAGTCAGCGTATTGTACCTGGGTCACTGAGGTTTTATTTTGTTGCAATTTCCATCTAACTAGTAAACTGTGTTAGAAATTTTTGTTAACCTCTCAACTTTTTCTTATTTTCCTCATTTAAATGAATGGTATAATCATCATTTTTTGCCTGAATATATTTTAATAAAAAAATAAAAACCTTAATAAATCCCCTTTATAAACCCCAACACTAAACCCATTGTAAACGTTAAAAAGTGCAAAGTCTTTACAAGAGTCAAAACCTTAAGAGCATCAAAATCACTTCATGAGACTCCTAGATGATGTGTTCATGTTAATCCTCACCAAAATCTAATAATAAAACTTCAAATTGTTGTTTCGTTGTTGAAGACTCAAGGATCAGCTACTTCGAGTAAAGAGCAGAACTGAGTCTCAGAACTTGATGTTGTAATCTGTAAAGATCACAACTGTTAGGAAACTTTTATGTAAGTATTGAAGAAAAAGATGATCAACCTGATCATATGTTGAAGACACAGTCAAGAAAGATCAATTAAAAGGTGCCTACAAGATAACAGGACAAGAAGAAATGACACATCTTCAACTAAATATCAGGAAGTGATCAAGACAAAGAAGACGATTAGAAAAGACCATTTTGATGAGTCTGATGATAAATATGGTATTTATCATCAGAATCTGGTAAATCTGATCATCATAATTTCTGATGATTAATCTTGTTAGAAATCTGATAAGCTGGTCATCAGAATTTCTGGTGAACCAACTTGTCTTGAAGATAAGCGCTGACACAACTTGGAAAGTAGCAAGTTGACAATAACGGATTCAATAAATATGCCTAAAAGCTACTTTGTACAGAGCAAGTTCATGAATAAACAAACGTTTATTCATAATCCAGACTCTCTGTAAATAGAGATGTCAACCCCGAAGGTTAAATGAGTTGAGCTTAGCATTTAATACACATACCACAAACTCTATTGCCCTTCACACATAATTCTTTAAGCATTCATTTGTAACAGTCAATAACTTTGTTTTTCAAAGTGATCAATATACTTGAAAATTCTATAAGTTGTTTCTTGAAAGTTTGATTTTTAGTTCCGCACAATATTTTCCTACTTGTTGAAATCTATTTGCCATACTTAGTCTTTGAGCATCTTATCTGGGATCAACAATTGCTATCAGAGCAGATTGAATAAATCATTTTCAAAAAGATCAATTGCTCATATTTTTTTATAACAAACTCTTATACTAAATTTGGTAAACTTTAAAACTTGGAACAATGCATTTAACATTGGATATATGTCAAAGCCTCCGACTTTGGTCAGAGAGGAGTACCCCCAATGGAAAATCAGGATGATCAATTTCCTTAATGAACATAATTGAGCTCTGATTCAATCCATTGTGAGAGGCCCACATAAACCCACTATTGAAATTCCTGCTGTTCCAGCAACTGAACTCACACCAACAATCCCTATCTCTTTGGCTCCTAAAAATGAAATACATTGGAACCAAGAAGATAAGGATTTGGTTGCAGCTGATGAAAGGGCCAAATCACTCTTGATTATGGCACTTCCAAATGACATATTCTCACAAGTAGATGCATGTGCATCTGCTAAGGAGATATGGGATCAGTTGGAAAATCTTTGTGAAGGAGGAGAGAGAATAAAAAGAAACAAGAGAACAAATTGTGTTTCTTCATATGAAAGATTTAAAAGTCTCCAAAGTGAGACACTTTCAGAAACATATAATAGGTTTACTAAACTTTTGTCTTGGTACAAGGATGCTATAAACATCATGCAAGTTTGGCATTGAGAAATCTAATGATGAAAAAAATGTAAAGTTTCTTGATGCATTACCAAGAGAGTGGAGAAGTTTCACTATGACCTTGGCATCAACCCTTGAATTAGAGAACATGAACTTGCATGATGTTTATAGCATCCTTGTCCCAAGAGAGGAGGAAAGTTATGAAAACTCAAGCCACAAGGCTAGACCTATTGCTCTTGTTTCCAATACACAAAGAGTACCAATCACTGATCTGTAGGATCGAATTCGGACCTAAACGAGTCGCGTAGAAGAGTTTATCTCAGTTTGAACGGCGGAAACAGACAAACCGAGTACAATTCAGCAAGAATTCAATTTAATATGTCGATATTATTGATCTGGACAATGTTTACAACCTGTCGACACTTCGGCAGCACTTCGTGGCTCACCGAAAGACAACACCTAGAACTATTATGTCTGATTCCGCTTATGTGACTATATATAGGTGTGTAGGTTCCGCTCTTACGTACAATGTCATAAAAGCGAGACCCTAACTGACATATAAGCGAAACCCCTACTTTGACTAAAAAGCGGAATCAGAATTTTGACACTAAAGCGGAACCTTATCTAGATACAAAAGTGAAATCAGAAATGCATGAATGAACGTAATTATGATCTAATATCATGCAATCTCTTTTGTCTCTTGTATAATGATGTCATGATGATGTTGCTTTGGTGATGTCATCATGACATCATACTTGACCAATCTTCGCAACGAACACGAGACACGATCTAAGACGAAGTTGACAGATGAATGCACTAACAGACTCCCCCTCAGATGTTGACGAGTCTTAAGTGTCGAGTCTTCTCAGTCTTCAGTCTTTATCAGCTTCAGGCTCCCCCTTTTATCAAGCTTCCGTGCTTTGGGATCGACACCGAGCTTTCCATCTACAAGCTTCTCTTTGCTTCAAACTTGTCTTCAGACTCCCCCTTAGATTCTGCTCTAGGGATCGTAATCTGGACTATCTGCAATCACTCATACATCTATAAGTAACAACATTTTAATCTTCCAGATATCGTAATCTGACAATTCAATCTCCTCAAAATCACTTCTCATGAATTTGGCAGTTTCATCGAATCGTATCGGAAACTAGCTCTATAACAATATAAACATCCAACTCCCCCACAGTTAATCATCCAAGTCCAACTTAATGACCTTGGAGATATCACAAACTGTTTTTGAATTTTTAATTTTAAAAACTTCAAGTTTCAAATTAATGAACTTGTTTTATTTTCAGAAACACAATCAGCTTACTTAGATTTTGAAACTCAGCACTCAGACATCAGTTGTCGAAAATAAAGCAAAAATCAAAATCTTTTTGTATTTTCTGAAAATATAAAGCAGAAAAAAAATATGTACAAACATATTTACAAATAATATTTTTGTTTTGAGTATGCGTCAGAGGATCATATCAGTTTTTGACAAATCACAAGTACCGTTGAGCTTAGTAACATAGTAAGAATTAAACAATTCACTTAGATTGTCGATATACTGATCCACTTAAATTTTCATACAAACTTCAACTGATTCAGGATACAAATTAGGTGTATTAAGAACTTAAACCTATTCATGTGTCCCACCTCTTGAATATACTCCCGTATCCAGAATCCCAATAATCAGTCTTACAGGTGAGTATACTACAATGATATCTGTATATAAATTAGGTATGCGAGGGCCGAGGGATCTCAGGTCGATACTTCCGTATACGCAGAGAGATATCAGCTTCGACTTTTCGGTGTGTCCCCTTTAGAGGATCTTTTTGCTTACAACAGCAGCATTTATCAATTTTATTGTTTCAGCATGCTGAGGGTTTAATGCTATGTTTCAAGCGTTGCAGAAAGTATTATTCAAGGACTAGGTCAGAACTACCGTTCAGCAGAAGTCCCGGAATAATACCCCAGACATCATTGAGTATAAAGACCTAGTATATCAGATTATGAGACCTTTCAAATGAGATTTCAGGGGTTACCTATATATCCAAGTAGTGTTCCCCACAAAATAAGCAAGTTTGAATTTAGGTTTATATCCCGAAAAAGTTTACTAAATGTATAAAAATCTACCGACACATCCACGGTGAGATCGTTTAACACATTTAAACTTTCCAATTCTTTAGCGTACTGTAACTGTCTACTGATGTACTATCATTTCCTCTTTTTACGCAAAACTCAAATTTTTCAATTTTATCATGTTTTTGACTTTTTCAAATTTTCAAATGTTTTTGTATTTTCTAATGACAATTTTTTCTCCCCCTAAAATGCAAAACCATTTAAAGAAAATTTGACAACCAATACTGATAGCTTTGTCTCGCCATCCATTTTCTGCTAAAAGTGTATTGATTTGCAGAAAATATAACATACCCCCATGATTTACAACCCATTGATCTTAACAGTTTGAAAACCGTTTTTCAATCTGATGAAAGTAATCATGTTTGTTCAGCCGTGAGGGTTTCGGCATATTCAATCAACATACAATCAAAACAAAATTAAAAGCAAACATATTTTTGGTTTTTCAAATTTTAACAAACTAAAAACATATTTTTGATTTTTAATTTTTCCAATTTTTAGAATTTTGAAAATATTGTTTATTTATGTACAGAAAACACTCAAACTAAACTCCCTGTTCAACCAAACCAGGGTCCTGCAACCTCTTCCTGTGCCAGGTTGCTCCAACTTCCCTTTTCACAATCTTCAGCTTCGTTGAGCACCTGCACATTCAAACTTTATCAATCATTTGAACAATTTAGCCCAGGTCTGTTGGACCTTAGGCATTTCAACACAATAATGTTCATTTAATTTCGGAAACTCTTTGTCATTTAAAACTTGTTCAACTTTGACTTCAACTTTCTCATCTTTTTCCAACGTCACTTGTTTCTTAGCACTCCACATTTGACCTTCCGGAGTACCTCTTTTGTAAAAATTTGTCTCTTTTTGAACCTTTTGATTTTGAACAACATTTTTAGGTTTCCAAAACTCTTGAGGTTTTGTCATATCAACAGATGTTCTCCAACTCTGTGTTGTTCTGAATCTGGGTGTGTGAGAGTTCCAGGTCTGTCTTGAATCGAACCTGTTCGGGTTTGATTTCCAATTTTGATTTGAAGCAAACTTGTTTGTATTGTACCTCCAAGTTTGTTTCGAATCAAATCTGGTTGACCTCGATTTCACATCCTCAGATTTCTGTTTTTCAACATCAACAGGCTTTGGATTTGGACACTTTCTTGCAACATGTCCAATTTGATCACATTTAAAACACACTTTCTTTGAAACATCCTTGGCCTGTTGTTGTTTCTTTTTCATAGCATCAAACTCATCATTAGACTGTCGTCCAAATTTGAGTTTTTCCTCTTCTTTCAAGCTTTTCCCTTGAACAAAATTCATCTTTTGTTGCAAATTTGGTTTTTTACTTTGATTCCAATTCCGATTCTTTTTATAACCCAAACCAGCCTTCATATTTTTCTTCTTAAAACCAGGTTTGTTATAAGAAGATTTATGACCTTTACCAGCAAACTTTGAAATCTCAGACTTCTCAATCCCAACCATTTTGAAAACTTGATTGACCTTTTCTGAAATCACATTCTGAATCGGGAATACAACATCTAAGAATAATTTGTCCGATCCAATCATGGTATAAACCAATCCTTTTGAATCATCATTCAAATTTTTCTCGGATTTTGTGTTTTTCAGATAACCATCATAAAGATTTCCTTCATTTTCATCCTGTGATTCAGACTTACCTTTTGTAGACTCATCTTTCAAAACGCTTTCAACAACCTTACTTACCACCTCTGAATCATTAGCATCATCAGATTTGGAGTAAGTCACATCAATACTTTCAGGTAACTGGTCAGCTATATTCAAACCCTTTGCCACCTTTTCCTCATCATAAAAAGTATAATTGTTTCTCAATGGTGGTGGTACCTGATGAAATTCTGAACCAATACCCTTTTTGCAATTTTCAGTATCTTTGTCATCTGGTGTGATGTTGAAAATGCGTTCGAGAATGTACGAAGAGTTATGATAACTTTGAAGTTTTGTAACAACCTTTTCTTTTTCAGCCAAGACTTGTTTAAGACTAGCAATTTCATCAACACATTTGTTCAATTCAATTTGCTTTTCTTTAAACTTTCTCTCATATATTTCTTTGGTTGTTAAAGTTTCAGACAATCTTTGATCAAAACTTCTGACTTGGCTCTTCAAAGTATCATAAGCTTCTTGTACTCTCTGACTCGACCATTTTAAAGAATCATACTGTTTTTGTAAATCTTGAAATTTCGATTCTTTTTCAACACAATCGACACATTTTGTAGAACACAGTTGTCTATAAACATCATTATCCTTTTCAAGACCTTGACATTTCTGTGTCAATTTTTCAACTTTTAGTTTCAAAATTTCTTCTTTTTCAATCATATCTTTACATTTTATTGTAAAACCATTTTCAAGTTTGCTTGTTTCAATATCTTTTGTTTTGATTATATCATCTTTTTCAGTACAGGCTTTGCACATTTCTATGCAATTCCTGCACTTGTTTTCTTTGTTATCAAAGATTTCAACATTCGACAAATCAGAAGATTTTCTAACCTCAGTTTCTTTCAGCACCGGTTCTTCTGACTCAACTTTCTGATCTTCCTTCTTTTCTTCTTTCTGAGCTTCTTCATTCTTCTGCGTTTCTTCAGCTCTCTGTTCCTCTCCAGCAAGCTTTGCAACAGTCTTCACTTCTTCAATCATCTTCTTCAATTCTTCTTCCTTTCTTTTCTTCAGTTCTACCACCTTCGGTAAACTTGCTTCAAAAACTTCTTTTAACTTGTTCATCAAATTTGGCAAATAGCTTTTATCAGAAAGCCTTCTTGTGTTGAAAGTGCCCTCACTTGGAAACACATTGGTTACAGCATCAAAATCCACTTTTGATGGATCAACTACTGGATTACCTTGTGGATCCATGTAACACTCTAGTTCTTCATTCCATCTCTTGGCTCTTTGTGCTTCCTTAAATGGTTCATACAATTTGCCAATCTCCCATCTCGCACTGTCTCTTCTCCACCATCTATCATGATCATCATTTGCAACAAATGCATAACCAACTGCATCTTCTTCAGGGCAAACTTGACTCCAATCGTAACCTTCATCATCATATATAACTGCAAGAGCCCTTGATCTTTCTTCTGGTTGCTTTAATCTTGGTGGCTCAGACTTGTTCTGATGGTAAATCGCTTTCTTGTAATAATCTTCGTTGAACGGGTTTTCAGAATCATCAGCAGCATACGCATTTCTGCACTCGCGCTTAAAATGACCTTTTTGTTTACATTTGAAACATGTCACCTTGGATTTATCAAATCCCAATTTGGTAGATGGTCCACCAATTGACTTTCTCCCCGTGATTTCCATGAACCGCTGTGCCCGATGAACCGCACTGGCCATGCACCAGCTTATATCCATTAGTTCCATCTCCTCGGGGTCTAATTGATCATAATCTTCTTTCGTCAAGTTGGTGTTGCCAATCTTCCCTGCAACGAGGCTTTCATACGATTCAAGTACAGATGCCAAGAAAACCATCTGTTGTTTTGCCGATTCTTCGCTGAAATTCTGCCCATTCTTCAGATCCACCGCGATATTACACTGAAACAAATTCTTGGAAGCAGATTGACTTGAGGTGTTTGAAGAAGATCCACTGTGAAAACCACTGTGAAGACTTTCATTGTTCATTGAGTTTGAACTTTCTGCAGAAAATGCTGTTTTTGGAGATCCAGCCTGTGGTGCATTTCCTCTGTAGTAAAGCCCCACATTTTGCTGATAAGTTGGATTGTTGACTTTAGATCTCTTTATCTCCAACTCATGGCTTTCAAGTCTTTCAATCAGCAAATCCACTTTCAAATCTTCAGGCTTGATTGTGTTTTTCAACATTAGAGCGAAGTATTGCCACTCTTGATCATTTGGCAATGAATCAAACAATTTATCTACCAGCTCCTCTTCAGAAGGTAAGATTTTGTGTCTGGTCAGCTCCATTTTTAGATGTCCGAATCTCTCAATCATTTTACAAATAGATTCATTTTTCATACAACTGAATAAATCAAACTCTTTACGCAACAATTTCTTTTTGTTTTTGACAATTTCATTACTTCCTACACATTTTCTCTCTAACGCTTCCCACAAACTCTTTGAAGTCTTTTCTTGTTCGAGTAATGAAATAATATCCTCTCTTACTGACTGTTTGATCAATGTTATCATTCTATGTTCAGCCACAACATTTTTTATATCTTTTTCTATAAAATCTTTTGCATCTATTAACTCTCCTCCCTCTTTTACTGGTGCAACATATTCATGTGTCAGTTTTAACCAGCTTTCAGTAACGAAAGCTTTTACCCAACCCTCAAATCTGTTTTTCCACCAGTGATAATCTTCCACTTTCATTAGCTTTGGTGGCTTCTGTTGGCTTCCGTACATGTTCTCAAACTTCAAATTTTCTGAAATCTCTTTTGAATATTCTTTCATCTCAGATCTTCTATCGGACGATTCGGAATTGAACGCGTTGTAGAAAGTATTGTAGAATTCTTCACCACTGCCTGACATCTTCAATTACCTGTCCAAACAAACAAACACAATCAGTTTAAATGAACTGTATACGTAAAAGTGTGTTGATGAAATTAATCGAAGACTCGTGTCGAATATTTGTGAGCTCGTGTTGAAAACTCGCGGACTGACTAAACTCCAAAACGAGCAAACTTAGTGAATGAACTAGATCAAATGGGCTTCCAATGGATCGTAAACAAAGAATCACATGAACGAACTATTGACATGGGCTTCAAACAATTAACACATATCAAATAACAAATCAATTTGGTTGAACCACTTTGTCTCAATCTGATCTTCAAGTAGACTTTGACCAACAATTTCTGACAACAAGGATAATGTAACACACTACACAAGTGCCGATGTAGAAGACTTTAAGACAACTAACAAAATTATCTTTCTTCACATGCGCATGAACCGACAAAGTGCTTTGACCAAATATTACTGATGACTTAATCAAATATTGTGATTGGGCCGTCCATTTTTTTTAATCACATGACAGGCCTGACTTCTTGTTCACAAACAAACCCGTGACAACAATTTCTTTTGTTGTTGAATAAAGATTGGGCCTCAAAGTCCACTGAACCGACAATTGTTTTTACCACTTCACTACTCGATGACACTTACATGTATCTGATTAACTCTTGCTTTATCATTTTTCAATGCAAATTGACACAAGCATGTGGTATCTTATTCCAACCAACTGACACCTCGAATTCAATGTTTCACCATACTCAAAGAACAATCACGTGAATTCCTAAGTATCACTAAATTGAAACCATTGTTGTCACTATAAGCAAAATCCCAAGATTGTCACAAAAGCGATACTCAAATGTCACTAAGAGCGGAATCTGCTTGTTCAGATAAGCGAAATCAGAAGTGTTCAAATGAGCGGAATCAACACAAGATCGCTGATGACATCATCAAATGCACGAGTCCATAAAAGCGAGACCTCAAAAATAATGAGTTTTTGATCGATTTTAGCTTTGAAACTTTCAAGGATTTACCTTTATATGATTACGAACACACTGTGTAAATTTAAAGCGATTCCGACCGTAAAAATTTTTGTTTTTCGAAAAAGAAAGGTGTAGAAACAGATTTTCCAGCTGAATTGTAGAAAACTCTTCTCCACTAGCTCTGATACCACTTGTAGGATCGAATTCGGACCTAAACGAGTCGCGTAGAAGAGTTTATCTCAGTTTGAACGGCGGAAACAGACAAACCGAGTACAATTCAGCAAGAATTCAATTTAATATGTCGATATTATTGATCTGGACAATGTTTACAACCTGTCGACACTTCGGCAGCACTTCGTGGCTCACCGAAAGACAACACCTAGAACTATTATGTCTGATTCCGCTTATGTGACTATATATAGGTGTGTAGGTTCCGCTCTTACATACAATGTCATAAAAGCGAGACCCTAACTGACATATAAGCGAAACCCCTACTTTGACTAAAAAGCGGAATCAGAATTTTGACACTAAAGCGGAACCTTATCTAGATACAAAAGTGAAATCAGAAATGCATGAATGAACGTAATTATGATCTAATATCATGCAATCTCTTTTGTCTCTTGTATAATGATGTCATGATGATGTTGCTTTGGTGATGTCATCATGACATCATACTTGACCAATCTTCGCAACGAACACGAGACACGATCTAAGACGAAGTTGACAAATGAATGCACTAACATGATCCACAAACCTCTCACTGCCAAGCTCAGAAAATTATGATACTTCATCAGATTTTCAAGCCTTTGATGAGGCAATAACTTTGCTCATAAAAAAAATTGAGCAAAGGCTGAGAGGTGGAAGTGGCAAGTACCAGAAGGGTGACAGGGGGATGATGGAAGGTAAATTTAGGGAAAAAGGAAAGGCAGAGATTGTTTGCTATAGCTGCAAACAAAAGGGGCATTATGCATCTGAATGCAAAAACAAGAAGTTAAAGGATGTAGCCTACTATGAGAAGAAGCTTAAAGAAGCTAAGAGACAACAACAGAAAGTCAGTTTAATAGCAGGTACAGATACCTGGCTAACAGATAACTCTTCTGATGAAGAAGAAGAGGAAATTGCTAATGTTGTTTAATGGCGGCAACTTCCGATGAGTGTTCCAGTTCATCAGAACCCAAAGTTCAGACAACAATGATTTGGAACAACAACTGAATAAACAAATGAAAGATTTTGTGATTCTATAAAACAAACAGTCATCAGAAAACACAAAATCTGATGATTTGCAAAAATTGCTCAACAAAGTCAAAATTGAAAACCAATTATTAATTGATCAAAATTTAACAAAAGATGCCAATATTGAATTTTATGAACGAGAAAGAAAAGATCTTTACAAAAAAGTTCAGGATGATGAGATCAATGTAAAGGGTTTTCAACAAGCCAAAGAGTTCATACACTTTATTGAAGCAACACTAAAGAACAAAGGTGAATGATTAGGATATGTAAAGACAAATATCAGAAATCCTACCACCTTTGTAAGGGTGTCGGAAAACTGTTCTGATAAAATAATATCAGATTCTGATGCTGACTCTTGCAAATCAAGCAGTTCTGATAAACTATTTCTGTCATCCAAAGTTTACTTAAAAAGGGATGAGATTAAAAAAATTTCTGAAAAACAAAAGGAAATGCATCCCAAAAGTCAAAGAAGCAAAAATCTTCCATCACAATCACACTTGACTAAACAGATAGACAAAATAAGCTGTATGTGTGTTGAAATACTGAAGCTAACTAATTCAACACTATATCTCCAAAGAAAATCACTCTGCTAATGGCTCAGCATTAAGCAGAAGTTCTAATGTGAATTGTTCCTCTGATGAAGAAATCTCTAGTGTATTTTCATTAGAAAAAGTACCTAAACAAGTTTGGGTACCAAAAACTCTCTAACCTTATCATTTCAGGACCGTCATGTACAGGAGATCTGGTACTACGACTCTAGGAGCTCCAAGCACATGACAGGGGATAGGAGCTTACTTAGTAATTATCAAGAAAAACTGGGTAAATTTGTAAATTCTGGAAATGGGGTTAAGGGAAGAACCATGGGTTATGGTACCATACAGTATGGATCATTAACCATTGAGAAGATTGCCTATGTTGAAGGTTTGAAATATAACCTACTAAGCTGTGGGCAATTTTGTGACAGAGGCTTCCAGGTAACCTTCTTACCAATGTTTACTGGTTGGTTTAGATGATAACAAAGTATATTTAAGTGGCAAAAGAACAAGAAATCCCATCTATTACTTTGAATTCAGAGTAGAAATTGAGCATCCTCAATTATGCTTATTTTCAATAGAAAACAAAAGAAATAGCTGGTTATGGCACAAAAGATTGGCACACTTAAATTTCAAAACTCTAAACCAACTGGCAAGCAAAAATTGGTAAAAGGTTTACGTTTCATTTCATCCAAAAAGGATAAAAAAATTTGAAGCATGTGAGCTTGGAAAATCAAAAAGAGGCTCACATAAAACAATTTCTGAATCATCAATTTCTGAAAATTTAGAACTTTTACACATGGACCTTTGTGGACATGTAAAAACATCAATTTTTCTGGAAAGAAATACATTTTAGTCATTCTAGATTGCTACTCCAAGTACACTTGGGTTGAATTTCTCAGAAAGAAAAGTGAAACCCTAGATCTGATCATTAATTTCATCAGAAAAACTGAAAATCTGTTGAAATTACCTGTAAGAAGGATCAGATCTGACAATAGAACATAATTTAAAAATGCAAAACTTGAGACTTTCCTCACAAGCAAAGGAATTTCTCATGATTTTTCTGCTCCAAGAACTCCACAACAGAATGGAGTTGTCGAAAGAAGAAATAGGACCCTGGTAGAGACAGCAAGAACAATGCTTACATATGCCAGATTGCCCACTTACTTTTGGGCTAAAGCAATTGTAAATGCATGTTTTACATAAAACAGATCTATCATTAACAAGAGACATTAGAAAACTCCTTATAACATCATCAACCAAATGATCCTAAACATCAATTTTTTACACACCTTTGGCTGTAGATGTTTTTTCTTCAATGATTTTGATAGTCTTGAAAAATTTGACAGAATAGTTGAAAAAGGAATTTTTCTAGGTTACTCATTGTCCTCTAAAGCTTATAGAATCTTTCTTTTAAACATAAGGACAATAAGAGAGAGCTTATATGTGTCATTTGATGATTCATCAGAAACAAAGATTTCAGATGAGATTTTACAAGATATAAGCTTAACAAAACAACAGAAAATTCTGAAGATTTTCTTCACAAATTGGCTGAAGAACTTTTAGAACATGACTACATGCAAACCATTTCAAATAAAAGCATGTCATGTACTAACCCTGCATATGATCTGGAACCTCCATCAGAAAATGTACAAAATGATCAGAATTCCGGGAACTCACCAGAAAATCCAATTGAACAGCAGAATTTTGATCCTCTTAACAACACATAGGTCACATATCAGCGGGAAGTTCAAATTCATCAAAAAACACAAGTTTACACACCAATTTAAGTTACTGAGTAGGTTTCGAGACTTGGAGAATAAGTTTCAAGATTAGGTAGTTTCGACTAAGGTTCCAACTGAGATTTCTACTCGAAATCTCACTAAAATACGAGGATAATGAGATTGCGACTGAGATTTCGACTCGCAATCAGGTGGTTGCGACTCGAAACCCCATAATGAAGTCGAAATCTCACTAAGGCATCATGTCTAGCATACTTAGCATGTGCATAACTAAAGTGATTGTCTCATTTCTGGCCAAAGCTGATTTGTCACGATCACTTTGCACACATGCTTAAATGATTACACTTCTGGCCAAAGCTGATTTGTCTTCATTTTAGTAGAATTTTAACTAAGTCTATTCTTTTGATGTTAGTAATAGACATGTCACAACTTCTTCATATAATGATCCTTCATTAATCTTATGATCAATTTTTTTGTCTGCCTTTATTTTTTAAGTACCCATAACTTTACTCACTGTAATTTTCCTTTATAAATCAATATCTCATCCACTCTAGTTCCTAAACCTAATATATTTTCTTTATTTAAAGTTTCTATAAGATTAGCTCTTAAATTAAATCCTTGATTATCCCTTAAGACACGGTAATCCTACCGCTCTCTTCTGATAATAGTACTACAAAAGAAAAGTAGAGCATGATGAATAGGAAAAATCAAACATGATGTCTCTTATGATAATCAAGAACTCTCTAACATAGTTGCTGTCACTAAAGGTGTTATGGGTGGTTTTCTGAACATATATCCTGACTATAATACTTATGTTTGTGACTAGGATACCGGATCAGGATATTGGTAACATCCTGATGCAGTATCCTGGTAATAACTAATTGTTCACGTGCAGATTAGCAAGGCATGCCTATAACGTTCAAGTGGACTGCTTCTCCTGAAGACTCAGACTAAACAGTTGAGAAGAGAACGTTGAAGCCGCAAAGAAGGTGTCTCCAACATTCAAAGGGGAATATTCGAAGCATCCCTTATTTTTAGTATAGTTTGTTGTTTCTATTTTGCTATAAAAGGAATGAACGGATCGATAGATACACACAATTTTTCACACACTTCTGCTTTCTACTAGCTGCAATCACTCGCAATCACCAACACTTACACTTGAAACTCATTGTAACACTTAGTTCATCCGTATCATATGCTGCTATGTATCCTGAAATTTGAAGTAATAAGAAGAACAAGGCAACTGCGATTTTCAGCTCCTGAGGTTTTGTGCCGGCGATCTAGATTGATCAAGGGCTTTCCTTGTACATCTCTGTTTTGGTCAAAAATTACCTAAGTAATTAAGTGATCAAATTAGTTAAGTGAGGTAGTGTGCTAGATGTACTTGTGAAAATATACGCTGATTAAGTCGTTAACAAAAATAGTTTCCAGGATACGGCTCAGGATATCGAGCTGTATCTACAATCAAACAATGAGCGAAAAGGGTAAAGGGTGACACGGGATGTACAAGGAAAGCCCTTGATCAATCTAGATCGCCGGCACAAAACCTCGGGAGCTGACAATCGCAGCTGCCTTGTTCTTCTTATTACTTCAAATATCAGGATACAGTGCAGGATATGATACAGATCAACTAGGTGTTACAATGCGATTTGAATACAAGTGTAAGTGTATTGTGAGTGATTGCAGCTAGAGAGCAAGAGTGTTCGAGAAATTATGTGTGTTCTTATCTGATCCGATCAATCCTATTTATAGTAAAAGAAAGCTAACTAACTAGCCTACAAATCCGGGATATAGCGAATATTCCCTTTGTGAACGTTGTAGTCCATGTCTTTCGGCTTCAACGTTCCTATTTCAACAGATTAGTCCGAGTCTTCGGGAGAAGAGGTCCACTTGAACATTATAGACTTGCTTCATTAATCTGCACGTGAATTAATTAGTCACTACCAGGATACTGTGTCAGGATGTTACCAATATCCTGATCCGGTATCCTGATCACAATAAAATAAACATATTCAGAATATTATTAAGGATATATGAGTAGAAATCCACCCATAACAATTGTTCCCAAAATATATCTGTTGGTATACCAATTCCAACGGATATATTTTAAAGCTTATCTCGTGAATCGAGGTCATTAAGTTGAAACGACGGTTGAAGTGACACGCTACAACTCCCCATGCGATATTTACTCAATACCCCTACATCCAGCCTATATTTAGCCGAACTATTCTGCATTATGATCATCACACTCCAAGCAATTTTTCAGGTATTCTCCCTCTTTCTCTTCTCTGTTTTTCTTCGCTTAGATCTTTCGTTTCTTAGTGGAAATCCTCCATGGCCTCACGAACAAGATCACGCATAAACGAATCAACCCCAACCCTTGAAAGTCAAAATCTTCTCCGAGAACCCGAAAAAGAGATTTGCTCTTTTAATAACGCAGACATTGCTGCCTTAAAAGATTCCGGTGCCTTTCCTGCTGGGGTGATCATCCGTCCCTTCGACCGAGAGGTCCGATCAGACGCAACATCAAACGAATGGGTGTGTTTCTTAGCCTATCCTTTCTCCTTGGGACTCCGGTATCCTTTTGCAGCCTTCATTTCCCGCTTTTTCAAACTCACCGGCCTCAGTTATGCTCAGACCATGCCAATGGTTTAGCGAGTTTTAATGGTGTTAGACCAAATTAAATCTCGTCATGTCCTTGATCTTTGTGTCTAAGATCTCCCTATAGCATATCGTCTAAGGTCCCATGGTAATAGCCGTTTTCTCCTCTTCTCTACTTCTAAGAACCCCCTGATCCTCAAGGCCACTAAGAATGAAGATCAGTGGCAAAGAAAGTTATTTTTTCGTAAAAAGGGATTCTATCGTCAAGGGTTTTGACATGCCAGTAGAGTGGTTGACTTCGGGTAGGATTTAGGGTTTTTGGAATATCCCCAAATATATCTTAAAACTATATCCTAAACTGACATCTTCATTTCTTGTTCAGCCAACTTCAAAGAACTAGCCCCTCCGAGTGCAGAATCGGAGCCCAGGATCAAAGACATCTATCAACTTCCTGATAGCGAGAGAACCTTTTCCATGTCTCTTATAAGTTCGAGTCAAAAATCAAGTTCGGAAATGTCTGGTAAGTATGTTATTAGACTAATTACAGAATACGAGTATTAAGAGTTAAGTATTTATCCCATTTTTATAGTGCCGGTTATCAATCTCGAAGGCTTCCAGCTTGATGAGTTGGACAGTTATTCTGGCCATATGCCAGTTAAGCAAGAAACCAACCCTAAGCCAGCAGTCACGTCAAAGCCCACCAGTTCAAAAACCGCTACTGCACCCAAAGCTTCCACATCATCCAAGTCTCGAGCTTCCAGCTCTCGTAAGAGGAAAGAGGCTGACTCTCCTGCCTCATCCGACGTGTTTCCCTTTGAGAATCACGGGTTTACCGAGTCCAGCAAATTCATGACCGGCTTCCTTAATCAGGTCAGCATTCTCATTCTATATCCTGCACACACATACTCAATATACATATCCATATATTGATACCTGTCCCTTTGATTGCAGGGTCTAGAACGCCTAGTGTTCCTCTATGAAGATGCATGTGGTTTAAACAAGATGCTAGAGAGCAAGCCGAAAAAGGCTAAAACAACCATTGCGGACCAAGCAGCAATTGCCACTGCCAAATCGGAGCATTATGAAGCCAAGTATAAGGCAATGACCCAAGAGTATCAATCTGCCATCAAGAAGATCACCCACGAGGCTCAAGCCAAGTCTGATGCTGCCCAGGTTCAACACGAGCAGGATATGGCTTCATACCGGGAAGGCCTCAAGAATTCTGTCGTTATCTCCCTCCTCCAGGCTAGATTGAAAATGGTCTATGAGGCTAAGGCCCTGGGCTTCGAATGCCCTTCATGGAACGTTGAGGCTTGGGAGGTGAAGTTGAAAGATCTTGGTGGTAACCCTGTGGAGCCTCCTGTGAAGTCTGTTGCGGAGGAGCCTGCTAAGGTGGCCGAGAAGGTGGCTGATGCTGATGCTACAAAGGATGCTGGTGGTGATGCTGGGAAGGATGCTGGGCTGGATGCTGGTGTTGATGAAGCCATGGTGGAAGAGGGCGCTGCCCCTTGAAAGCAGCAAAATGGGCGATGATGGATGTTGATGCCGAGGCCGGAGCCCATTTTTTAAATTTGGTTGTTGTAGTTGTTTGAACAATTTCATTTCCTGTCCTTTAAACAATTTACTTTCCTGCATTATGACAATATGATGGCCAAAGGTGGAGGGATCTTGAGTTTCAGGAAGAAGCCCTTGGTCATCAATTAGTATGGTTTATTTTGAACAATATAACAGTTGGAGGTGGATGGGTCTCGGTTTGAGACGAAACCTTCAACTGTTAAGTAAATATGGTTAGAAACTAATTGTGTTTTTGGTGGATGGATCTCAGTTTGAAATGAAACCAAAAGCACAAACTTTTGCTATGTTAATAATATAACTTTCTTTTGGCCTTATCCATTGTTGTTCATTTTTATTTTTACAAAGCTTGTTTTGATAACTGATATTTGGTTCAAGTATAGTTTCAATCTTCAATCATACTTCAAACATTCCAACTAAATATCCTGAAATATATCCTGAGAATATATCTTGAGAATATATCCTGAGAATATATCCTGATCAGGATACTAATAAATGTTATAATCAAGCTTTTGTTAAACATAGTTTCAGAAATTTAGACAATTTAGACAAGGCTTTTAAAGGAACAAAAAGGAAAGTTCATAACAGAGATAGACTACAACCCTATCCTTAAACTTCACTCCTTTTGCAACTTTTCCACCAAAGATGTCCCAAGTCTGGGACACTAGGCCCAAGCTTGATCCTCTGAGCTTTTCACAATGCCTTAGTAGGAATTTCCCCTGTTTATGTCATTGTTAAATACTTAGGAACTCTTGTGATCACAACTGATTTCATACTTATGTATAAGTTTAGTATCACAGGGGATAAACCCTAAATATCCTGGAGATAGATCCTCAATATTCTGGGGATAAACCCTGAGCATACTGGGGAAAATCCCAATTTTTTGTGTGCTACAGGCGGGAGTGTATAAACTCCAAGACTTAGAAAGGTGTAAACCTTTAAACCTTAGAGAGTATGAAAATACCCTTTCGCGAGAGAGGGTGATCAATCCTCGTATACCTTTAGGATCCAGGATATAGCCAATAATAACGAAATTGTCAGCCACTTTTACGTGGACTGGTCTCGCTATCTTGAACTATCCCTGGATAACTTCCGCTCCAGGCGGGGTGTTTAAACCCAATTCGAGAGAAAGGTGAATACCTTTAAACATGTGAAGGGATCAGGATCCCTTAAACGTGAGAGAGGGGGCCAATCCTCTAATCTTTCGAATTATCCTGAGTGTATATCCTGGAGGTATATCCCAAAACATATTCTGCAAAACAACCTTAAACTAAGGTGGGTGTTAGCCTGACTAACACCCTTCCGATGCTTAAGTCAGTATTGGGTTCAATAAAAAAATTATATATAAAAGAGATAGAATTCATACCATTTTGAGTTAGAAATTAAATTCTAAACTCACTTGAAATAGGCTTTTAGGTGTATAGCATTCCAGGATCTTGGTAGTATATCCCCCTCCGTATTCTTAAGCCGGTATGCTCCTTTTCCGGATTCCGATTCAATCTCATAAGGTCCTTCCCACTTAGGAGCTAACTTTCCATCAGCAGGATTAATAGTATTCTGAAAAGCCTTCCTTAAAACCCAATCTCCAACTTGAAACCTTCTAGTCCTTAGATTCTTGTTATATGCTCTGGATATCCTTTGTTGATATGCTGCCATTCTCAATTTCGTCGCATCCCTAATCTCATCAATAGTATCCAATTCTTGACATAGGGCTTCAGGATTCTTCTCAGGATCCCAGAGGTTGGATCTCGCTGTGGGTATCACTATCTCTGTCGAGATTACTGCCTCTGCTCCGAATACTAAGGAAAACGGGGTTCGCCCAGTTGCACTTTTCACTGTCGTCCTATCAGCCCATAAAACAAAGGGTAATTCTTCTGCCCATCTTCCTTTCTTAGCTCCTAGTCTCTTCTTCAAATTGTTGACTATTATCTTGTTTGAGGATTCTGCTTGCCCATTTGCTTGAGGATGTACTGGAGTGGATGTAATCATCTTGATTCCCCAACTCTTGCAAAAGCCAGTAGTCCTCTTACTTATAAACTGAGAGCCATTGTCACAAATTATCTCGGCTGGTACCCCAAACCTGGTCAGGATATTCCTTTTTATGAAGGATACTACTTCTTGGTGTCTAACTTGAACAAATGCCTCAGCTTCAACCCATTTAGAGAAATAATCCGTCATTGCCAGCATAAAACTTTTCCTCCTGGAGCTTTCGGCAATTTTCCCACTATGTCAATTCCCCACTTCATGAATGGCCAAGGGGAAGTAATAGGATATAATGGTTCAGCAGGTTGATGCAATATATTACTGTGTCTTTGGCATGCATCACATCTTCGAGCATATTCTTCAGCGTCTTTCTTCATTGTTGGCCAATAGTATCCTGTTCTTAACACCTTTGAGAATAATAATCTGCCCCCAGTATGGTTACCACAATCCCCTTCGTGTATATCCTGAAGCACTTCTTTAGTTTCGGGATCCTCCAAGCACCTCAGGTATGGTCCTGCAAGAGATTTCTTATACAAAACATTATTTATAATAGTGAATCGTGATACCTTCATTCTAAATGCCTTAGGATTCTCATCCTTTGGGATGTATCCTTCCTTGAGATATCTCATGATTGGAGCCGTCCATGACTTAGGATCCTCCTCAGGATATTCATCATCAGATCCTGGATACTTACTACTTCCTTATCCTGAGATTTGAGAAGATCCACTGCGGGATATAGGATATGTAGTATTGGTATTTGGGTTCCCTCCGGTATCCTGACTGATGATCCTAGATTTTCCAAGGCATCTGCTTCAGCATTATCCTCTCTTGGTACCTGTTCAAGTGTAAAAACATCGAAATATCCTGCTAATTTTTTGATAATTTTGAGATACTCGATTAACTTCTCACCTTTAACTGCATAGGATCCACTAAAATGATTAGTAATTAACAAGGAATCAACAAATACTTGCAAACTTTTAATATTCATATTCCTGGCCAATTCTAATCCTGCAATCAAAGCTTTATATTCTGCTTCATTATCAGTGACAGGAAATTCACACCTAATAGCCTGGGGTAATATGTCCCCCTGTGGCAATTTTAGTAGTACACCCAATCCTACACCTCTTACATTAGATGCACCATTAGTATATAAAGTCCAGGATTCTGAGGTTTCTCCTAGTTGTTGAACTTCTAGGTCTACTTCATTTTGAATATCACTACTGAAATCAGCCACAAAGTCGGCTAGAGCCTGAGACTTTATGGCATTTCTAGGTTCATAAACTAGATCATAGGCACTTAATTTTACTGACCACTTAGCCATCCTACCTGACATCTCGGGTTTCTTAGGCACATTTTTAACAGGATAATTAGTTTTAACATGAATCCTATGTGTCTCAAAATAATGTCTAAGCTTTGTCGATGCCATAACTAGGGCCAAAATCAATTTTTCTAAATGAGAATATCTAGTTTCAGCATCTAATAAACTTTTGCTAACATAATAGACAGGATACTGCTAACCTTCGTGATCCTTTACCAGGACAGCACTTACTACATTCCATGATACTGCAAGATACAGGGATAATGGTTCCCCATCCTCGGGCTTCATCAATAGAGGTGCAGTTGAGAGATACTGTTTTAATTCCTGCAAGGCTGCTTCACACTTTTCTCCCCATTCGAATTTCTTATTCTTCTTCAGGATATCGTAGAATTCCTTGCATTTTTCCGAGGATCTTGATATAAACCTGTTTAATGCTGCTACTCGCCCTGTTAATCTTTGTACATCTTTCATGTGTGAAGGTGATTTGATATCCAGGATAGCTTTAATCTGTTCCGGGCTTGCTTCGATCCCTCTTTTAGTCACCATGTATCCTAGAAACTTTCCTGCCCCCACTCCAAAATGACATTTGGCAGGATTTAGTTTCATGTTGTACTGGTCCAGGATATCAAATGCTCCTTCAATATCCCAGAGATGATCCTTAGCTTTCTTAGATTTTACCACCATATCATCAATGTATACCTCCATGGTGTCCCCCAGTTTGTCTTTAAACATCATGTTCACCGATCTCTGGTATGTTGCACCTGCATTTTTCAAACCAAAAGGCATAGCAGTATAACAATAAATACCTGTTGGTGTCATGAAAGCAGTATCCTCCTTGTCTGAAGGTTCCATTTGTATTTGCTGGAATCCAGAGGATGCATCCATGAAGGTGAACATTTCATGACCGGCAGTAGCATCCACCACTGAGTCGATATGAGGCAGAGGGAATGGGTCTTTAGGACACGCCTTGTTCAAGTCTGTGTAATCTACACAGACTCTCCATTTCCCATTTTTCTTTTGCACCATAACTACATTTGCTAACCACTTGGGAAATTTGACTTCCCTAATCATCTTGCTCTTTAATAATCTTTCAACCTCTTCCTGAATGATTGCGTTCCGTTCAGGAGCAAACTTCCTTCGTTTCTGTTGGACAGGCTTAAAAGACCTGTCAATTCCGAGCTTGTGAGTTATAATATCCTTGGAAATAGCTGTCATATCCTCATGCTTCCATGCGAATGTTGACATCCTGCATTTCAAAAAGTTAGTCAATTGGTTTTCAATATCCCGAGGGATATTGGTTCCTACGAGCACCGAGATTTCTGGATTATCCTGATTAAGGATAACTTTCTTAACATCCTGCTCTGAAGCCTCCAAGATATCTTGGGCTCGCATCTTTAATTGCTATCCTGCTTTGGGCTTTGTTGAGGATTTCATCAAAGAAGAATAACACTCCTTTGCTTCTTATTGATCACTTTCCACCTTGACAACCCTCCAAGGGGTAGGGATCTTGATACACTGATGATAGGTCGATGGCACAGCTTTCATTTCATGGATCCATGGCCTACCCAATATAATATTGTAGCAGGATAAGGAGTCCATGACACAGAAGCGCTGCATTGAGTTGACTCCTTCAACATAAACCGACAACTTTATCTCTCCCACAGTATTCCTGGCCTCTCCACTGAACCCGACAAGTACAGTGACTTTGAAGTGATATCCATTGGAGAAACATTCATCCTTTTCAGCGTTTCCAGCTGAATAATGTTGACAGAGCTGCCATTATCCACCAGTATCCTGCGCACAAAGTGATTAGCAACATATAAAGTTATTACCAAACCGTCATGATGGGGATCCTGGAGAGTATCCCTGTCATTACTGTCAAACGTTATCACTTTATCGGTTGTCAGGGTTGTCGTCTTGGTCGGCTTATCTCCCCTTTCTGCCTTAGCTTCCTTTGCATGTCTTTTTGCTGCAGAATAAGAGGTTCCATAGATATTGGATCCTCCTGAAATAAAGTTAATTATCTTGGCATCCGTAGGAGGTGATGCGGATCGTTTAGGATCCTTCTCAGTATCCTGACCCTTATACTTCTTTCTTCCCAGGAGATCCTTCAGATATCCCTTGCTCAGGAGATAGCTTATTTCCTTCCTCAGAGTAATGCAATCCTCCATAACATGTCCAAAATCCTCATGGAAGGCACACCATTTGGACTTATACTTCCAATTAGCTTTTTGTTGGTTCTTCCTAGGCCACCTCGCTTTGTCTCACAAACCCTGCATAACATACATCAGTTCAGGTATATTAACAGAAAAACAATATTCTGACAACTCAGGATATTCCTCATGATCCTCGTCTTCAACAGCATTCACTTTCTTGTTGTCATTCCTGCCATAAGGCTTAGAGCGATATGGCTTGTATGAGGATTCTGACTTCCAGTTAGTTGATTCATAGGTTGAGGATGAATTCATCCTCTCTCGCATCTTTTTGTCATCTTCCAGCCGAATATATCTTAAAGCTCTGTTTTGAGCCTCATCCAGGTTCCTGCAAGGATTCATTACGAGATCCTGATAAAATTGTGAATCCTTTTGCAATCCCATTTTGAAGGCCTGCACAGCTGTTGCAACATCAAGGTGTGGGATATCGAGAGATTCCCTGCTAAACTTCTTCACATAATCCCTCAAGGATTCCTGAGGTCCTTGAGTTATCCTGTAGAGATCACTGGTTAGTTTTTCAAAACTTCGACTGCAAGAAAATTGACTATTAAACAAATTGACTAAATGAGCAAACAATGTAATTGAATGAGGTGGAACATTTAAGAGCCATTTTAAGGCTGATCCTGTCAAAGTAGAACCAAAACCCTTGCAGAGGCACGCTTCCTTGAGATCTGGGGGGATAGGATTAATTTCCATCCTTTCCCTATACTGAGCAATATGCTCTTAAGGATCCGTAGTTCCGTCATAGAGCTTCATGTTGGGGGTTTGAAATCTTTTTGGGATTTCAGCATCACAAATAGGATATGCAAACCGGGATATCCTGTGGCTGTCTTGGGATACTTCTGGAATTGGCTGGACCACCCCAGGACTGGATATCATGTCCTTCAATTTTTGAAGCTCCCTAGAAAATGCTGATGTCATACCTGCATCCTACAAAGATCCAAGACCATTAGTAATAAGAGTATTTGTATTATTAGACATGTTACCAGTCTGAGGATTCTGGCCATATCCTGAAGCATATCCTGAGCTTCTCACAGTTGACACCCTAACCGAAGAGGGTATCTCAGGAGTATGATTCTGAGTATGACTAGGCACAATATTGCCCCTGTTATCCTCAGTATACACTGCCGAACTGAAGTTCAGAGACCTGGGCTGCAAAGGAGTGACGGTATCCTCAGCAGGCCTACTTGAGCTGGATTTCAAGAGTTGTATCTCTCTCATCAGCATCTGATTGGTCTCCTGTTGTTGCTTCATATGATCCTGTATACTGCCAAACAAAGTTAGAATTTCATCATTAGAAGCCAAAATAGGAGTACCCCCTGAGATAGCAGATCCTTGAACATTCCGAGTGGGGATATCATCCCGAGCCACATGAGTTTCTGTTCCTCTTGAAAGATCCTGAGGCTGTGAAGAGGCTTGCATCCTCGGAGGTGGTGGAAGCACCGAACCAATTGTTGCAGAGGTTATGGCAGACACGGTAGAAGAGCTCATGTTTGATCTTGAGGCCATTGAAAATAGTGTGGCAAAAAGTTTTTAAAAACAGAAAGCCAAGTAATGATTTTGCAAAAGCTTTTAGTAGAAATAGCACCACTTGCCCCACGTTGGGCGCCAAATTGTTTTGGTAAAAAATTACCTAAATAATTAAGTGATCAAATTAGTTAAGTAAGGTAGTGTGCTAGATGTACTTGTGAGAAATATAGGCTGATTAAGTCGTTAACAAAAACAGTTTCCAGGATACGGCTCAGGATATCGAGCTGTATCTACAATCAAACAATGAGCGAAAAGGGTAAAGGGTGACACGGGATGTACGAGGAAAGCCCTTGATCAATCTAGATCACCGGCACAAAACCTCGGGAGCTGACAATCGCAGCTGCCTTGTTCTTCTTATTACTTCAAATATCAGGATACAGTGCATGATATGATACGGATCAACTAGGTGTTACAATGCGATTTGAATACAAGTGTAAGTGTATTGTGAGTGATTGCAGCTAGAGAGCAAGAGTGTTTGAGAAATTGTGTGTGTTCTTATCTGATCCGATCAATCCTATTTATAGTAAAACAAAGCTAACTAACTAGCCTACAAATCTGGGATATAGCGAATATTCCTGTTGTGAACGCTGTAGTCCACGTCTTCCGACTTCAACGTTCCTATTTCAACAGATTAGCCCGAGTCTTCGGGAGAAGAGGTCCCCTTGAACGTTATAGACTTGCTTCATTAATCTGCACGTGAATTAATTAGTCATTACCAGGATACTGTGTCAGGATGTTACCAATATCCTGATCCGGTATCCTGATCACAATAAAATAAACATAGTCAGAATATTATTCAGGATATCCTGAACATTGTTTTTGTTAACAACATAATCGGAATATTTTCAATACACATTGTTAGCACACTACCTCACTTAACTAATTTGATCACTAAATTACTTCGGTAATTTTTGACCAAAACAATTTGGCGGCCACCGTGGGGCAAGTGGTGCTATTTCTACTAAAAGCTTTCTTAAAATCACTACTTTGTTTTCTATTCTCAAAACTTTTTGCACAACTGTTTTCAATGGCCTCAAAATCAAACATGAGCTCTTCTACCATGTCTGCTACAACCTCTGCAACAATTGGTTCGGTGCTTCCACCACCTCCAAGGATGCAAGCTTCTTTTCAGCCTCAAGCTCCTCCAAGGAGGACTGAAACTCAAACATCTCGGGATATTGTGCCTACTCAGAATATCCACGGATCTGCTTCCTCAGGGAGAACTCCTATTATAGCTTCTAATGATGAAATTCTAAATGTGTTTGGTAGTATACAAGATCAGATGAAGCAACAGTAGGAGACCAACCAAATGCTGATAAGAGAGATACAACTCTTGAAATCTAGCTCAAGCAGGTCTGCTGAGGATACTGTCACTCCCTTGCAGCCCAGAGCATTGAACTTCAGTTCGGTAGTATATACCGGGGATAACAGGGGCAATATTGTACCTAGTCATTCCCAGAGTCATACTCCTGAGATACCCTCATCGGTCAGGGTATCAACTGTGAGAAGCTCAGGATATGCTTCGGGATATGGCCAGAATTCTCAGGCTGGTAACGTGTCTAATAATACTAATGCTCTTGCTACTAACGGTATTGGATCTTTGCAGGATACAGGTGTGAAGTCGGCACTCTCTAGGAAGCTTCAGAAGTTGAAAGATATGATATCCAGTGTACCTGGGGTGGTCCAGCCAATTCCAGAAGTGTCTCAGGATAGCCACAGGATATCCCGGTTTGCATATCCTATATGTGATGCTGAAATCCCAAAAAGATTTCAAACCTCCAACATGAAGCTCTATGACGGAACCACGGATCCTGAAGAGCATATTGCTCAGTATAGAGAAAGGATGGAGATTAACCCTATCCCTCCGGATCTCAAGGAAGCATGCCTCTGCAAGGGTTTTGGTTCTACTCTAACAGGATCAGCCTTAAAATGGCTCTTAAACGTTCCACCTCATTCAATTACATCATTTTCTCACTTAGTTAATTTGTTTAATAGTCAATTTTCTTGCAACCGAAGTTTTGAAAACTAACCAGTGATCTCTATAGGATAACTCAAGGTCCTCAAGAATCCTTAAGGGATTATGTGAACAAGTTTAGCAGGGAATCTCTGGATATCCCACACCTTGATGTTGCAACAGCCGTGCAGGCATTCAAAATGGGGTTGCAAAAAGATTCCCAATTTTATCAGGATCTTGTAATGAATCCTTGCAGGAACCTGGATGAAGCTCGAAACAGGGCTTTGAGATATATTCGATTGGAAGATGACAAAAAGATGCAAGAGAGGATGAATTCATCCTCAACCTATGAATCAACTAACAGGAAGTCAGAATCCTCATAAAAACCATATCGCTCTAAGCCATATGGCAGGAATGACAGCAAGAAAGTGAATGTTGTTGAGGATGAGGATCCTAAGGAGTATCCTGAATTGTCAGAATATTGTTTTTCTGTTAATATACCCGAACTAATGTATGCTATGCAGGGTCTGGGAGATAAACCAAGGTGGCCTTGGAAGAACCAGCAAAAGGCCGATTGGAAGGATAAATCCAAATGGTGTGCCTTCCATGAGGATTTTGGACATGTCATGGAAGATTGCATAGCCCTGAGGAAGGAGATAAGCTATCTGCTAAGCAAAGGATACCCGAAGGATCTTCTGGGCAGAAAGAAGAATAAGGGTCAGGATATTGAGAAGGATCCTGAACGAGCAGCATCACCTCCTACGGATGCCAAGATAATTAACTTTATTTCGGGAGGATCCGACATTTGTGGAACCTCTTATTCTGCAGTAAAGAGACACGCAAAGGAGGCTAAGGCAGAACGAGGAGACAAGCCGACCAGAGTGACAACCCTCACGACTGATAAAGTGATAATGTTTGATAGTGATGACAGGGATAGTGTCCAGGATCCACATCATGATGGTTTGGTAATAACTTTATATATTGCTAATCATTTTATGCGCAGGATACTGGTGGATAATGGCAGCTCCGTCAACATCATTCAACTAGAAACGCTGAAAAGGATGAACATTTCGTAGATGGAGATCACTTCAAAATCCACTGTACTTGTCGGGTTCAGTGGAGAGGCAAAGAATACCGTGGGAGAGATAAAGTTGCCAGTATATGTTGAGGGAGTCAACTCAATGCAACATTTCTGTGTCATGGATTCCTTATCCTGCTATAATATTATATTGGGCAGACCATGGATTCATCATATGAAGGCTATCCCATCAACTTATCATCAGTGTATCAAGATTCCTACCCCTTGGGAGGTTGTCAAGGTGGAAAGTGATCAACAAGAGGCAAAATAATGTTATTCTTCCTCGATGAAATCCTTAACAAAGCCCAAAGCAGGATAGCAATTAAAGATACGAGCCCAGGATATTGTGGAGGCTTCAGAGCAGGATGTTAAGAAAATTATCCTGGACCAGGATAATCCAGATATCTCGGTGCTCGTAGGAGCGAATATCCCTCAGGATATTGAAAATCAGTTAACTAACTTTTTGAAATGCACATTCGCATGGAAGCATGAGGATATGACAGGTATTTCCAAGGATATTATAACTCACAAGCGTGGAATTGACATGTCTTTCAAACCCGTTCAACAAAAGAGAAGGAAGTTTGCTCCTGAACGAAACGCAATTATTCAGGAAGATGTTGAAAGATTATATAAGTCTAAGATGATTATGGAAGTCAAATTTCCCAAGTGGCTAGCAAATGTGGTCGTGGTTCAAAAGAAGAATGGGAAATGGAGAGTCTGTGTAGATTACATAGACTTGAACAAAGCATGCCCTAAAGACCCATTTCCTTTGCCTCATATAGACTCGATGGTGGATGCAACCGCCGGCCATGAAATGCTAACCTTTATGGATGCATCCTCAGGATTCCAGCAGATCCAAATGGAACCTTCGGACCAGGAGGATACTGCTTTCATGACACCAACAGGTATTTATTGTTATACTGCTATGCCTTTTGGTTTGAAAAATGCAGGTGCAACATACCAGAGATTGGTGAACATGATGTTTAAAGACAAACTGGGGGACACCATGGAGGTGTACATTGATGATACGGTGGTAAAATCCAAGAAGGCTGAGGATCATCTTCGGGATATTGAAGGAGCATTTGATATCCTGGATCAGTATAATATGAAATTAAATCATGCCAAGTGCCATTTTGGAGTGGGGGCAGGAAAGTTTTTAGGATATATGGTGACTAAAAGGGGGATAGAAGCAAGCCCAGAACAGATCAAAGCTATCCTGGATATCAAGTCACCATCCAACATGAAAGATGTGCAAAGATTAACAGGACGAGTAGCGACATTAAATAGGTTTATATCAAGATCCTCAGAGAAATGCAAGGAATTCTACGATATCCTGAAGAAAAATAAGAAATTCGAATGGGGAGAGAAGCATGAAGCAGCCCTACAGGAATTGAAGCAATATCTTTCAACTGCACCTCTATTGATGAAGCCCGAGGATGGTGAACCTTTATCCCTGTATCTTGCAGTATCAGGGAATGCAGTAAGTGCTATTCTAGTAAAGTATCATGAAGGTCAGCAGTATCCTGTCTATTATGTTAGTAAAAGTTTGTTAGATGCTGAAACTAGATATTCACACTTAGAGAAATTGATATTAGCCCTAGTTATGGCATCAACTAAGATTAGACATTATTTTGAGACACATAGGATTCATGTTAAAACTAATTATCCTGTTAAAAATGTGCTTAGGAAACCTGAAATGTCGGGTAGAATGGCTAAGTGGTCAGTAAAATTAAGTGCCTATGATCTAGTATATGAACCTAGAAATGCTATAAAGTCTCAGGATCTAGCAGACTTTGTGGCTGATTTCAGTAGTGACATTCAAAATGAAGTAGACCTAGAAGTACAACAACTAGGGGAAACCTTAGAATCCTGGACATTATATACTGATGGTGCATCTAATGTGAGAGGTGTAGGATTGGGTATACTACTAAAATCGCCACAGGGGGACATATTACCCTAGGCTATTAGATGTGAATTTCCTGCCACTAATAATGAAGCAGAATATGAAGCTTTAATTACAGGATTAGAGTTGGCCAGGAGTATGAATATTAAAAGTTTGCAAGTATATGTTGATTCCTTGTTAATTACTAACCATTTCAATGGATCCTATGCAGTCAAAGGTGAAAGGTTAATTGAGTATCTTGAAGTTCTCAAAAAATTAGCAGGATATTTCGATGTTTTTACACTTGAAGGTACTAAGGGAGGATAATGCTGAGGCAGATGCTTTGGCAAACTTGGGATCATCAGTCAAGATACCGGAAGGAACCCAAATACCAATACTACATATCCTATATCCTGCAGTGGATCTCTTCAAGTCTCAGGATAAGGAAATAGCAAGTATCCAGGATCCTGATGATGAGTATCCTGAGGAGGATCCTAAGTCCTGGATGGCCCCAATCATGAAATATCTCAAAGAAGGACACATCCCAAAGGATGAGAATCCTAAGGCTTTCAGGATGAAGGTATCTCGATTCACTATTATAAATAATGTTTTGTATAAGAAGTCTCTTGCAGGACCATACCTGAGGTACTTGGAGGATCCCAAAACTAAGGAAGTACTTCAGGATATACACGAAGGAGATTGTGGCAACCATAGTGGAGGCAGATCGTTATTCTCAAAGGTGCTAAGAACAGGATACTGTTGGCCGACGATGAGGAAAGATGCTGCAGAATATGCTCGAAAATGTGATGCGTGTCAAAGGCACAACAATATACTACATCAGCCTACTGAGCCACTATATCCTATTGCTTCCCCTTGGCCATTCATGAAATGGGGTATGGACATAGTGGGAAAGTTGCCAAAAGCTCTAGGAGAAAAAGTTTTTATGCTGGCAATGACATATTATTTCTCCAAATGGGTTGAAGCTGAGGCATTTGTTCAAGTCAGAGATCAAGAAGTAGTATCCTTCATAAAGAGGAATATCCTGACTAGGTTTGGGATACCAGCTGAGATAATTTGTGATAATGGCTCTCAGTTTACCAGTAAGAGGACTACCAATTTTTGAAAGAGTTGGGGAATCAAGATGATCACATCCACTCCGGTACATCCTCAAGCAAATGGACAGGCAGAATCCTCGAACAAGATAATTGTCAACAATTTGAAGAAAAGACTAGGAGCTAAGAAAGGAAGATGGGCAGAAGAATTACCCTTTGTTTTATGGGTTGATAGAACAACGGTAAAAAGTGCAACTGGGAAAACCCCATTTTGCTTAGTGTTTGGGCAGAAGTGGTGATCCCAACAGAGATGGTGATACCTACAACAAGATCCAACCTCCGGGATCCTAAGAAGAATCCAGAAGCTCTGTGCCAAGAATTGGATACCGTCTATGAGACAAGGGATGCGGCAAGGCTAAGGATGGCAACATAGAGGATATCCAGAGCCTATAACAAGAACATGAGGACTAGAAGGTTTCAAGTTGGAGATTGAGTGTTAAGGAAGGCTTTTCAGAATACTACAAATCCTGCTGATGGAAAGTTAGCTCCAAAATGGGAAGGACCATACGAGGTTGAATCGGAGTCTGGGAAAGGAGCATACTGACTTAAGAATATGGAAGGGGATATATTACCAAGATCCTGGAATGCTATACACCTCAAAGCCTATTTCAAGTGAGTTTAGAATTTACTTTCTAACTCAGGATGGTATGAATTCTATCTCTGTTTTGGTCAAAAATCAGGCTAAGATAATATAACCAAATCTTTGTTGTGAGGAATGATGCTTGAATCAATGAACAATATTAAGGATAACTCAGAAATGTAATGAACAAGTGACACAAGGATTTATACGAGGAAAAAGCCCTTGATCAAGAGTTGATCTCCAGCATAAAAAACCTCGGGTGATGGAAACTACCGATCACCAACTAAGATTAATCAAAAGAAGTTTACAACTCGGGATGATAACAAGCTTGTTACAAGGATCACTAGTGTGTAATGTGTAAAAATGTATGAAATCGGCAAGTAGTATTTGAGAGCTGATTGAGAGCTGTTACGAGAGTGTGTGTATTTGCTAAAATTAGCCAAGTGTTCTAAATCAAGCTTGTTATCCCCATTTTAAATTAGAAATAACTAAACTAACTAACTATCCGCAATTTGTGCAAGCTTCCCACGATCTCCATAACGTCCACAAGAGCCAAGCACGTGCGGAATATTAAGGGAATATGCTCCAGGAATTTCGGTGAGACTTAGTCCATGCCTTTGCTCCTGCAAAACAAGCTTACGTATAATGAAGACAATCATTAGTACAAGGATAACAATAAGGATCCTAAATCCTGATCCTGCAACACCTACTGAGGATCCTTAATTCAAACAGAATTGAGGATCCATGATCCTGGCAGCACTTGAGGATCCGTGATCTTTAGGATTGGAAAATCCTCCCCTAACAATTGCCCCTAAAATATAAGGAGTAAAGTGTAAATTAGTGAGTTATATTTTCTTGATCTTATCTGCAACAAACTAACGGATATATAGCCGTTAGGGTCTAACTATCCGTTGCAGATCCTACGTCACTGAAGCGACATCCCTGCAAAATCATCATTATAAATTCAAGTTAGAGATAAGGATCCGGAGGCATTTAAATTCGTGCATTACACCCTTTAAATCCTCATTCGAAGATCAAGCAGGTACTTCTCTCTCCTTTCTCTCTTCACATTCTTGCTCTGTTCCTTCTTTCTTCATCGTCTCCCATGGCCAAGATGGTTTTAAGATCCTCACCAGCTAAGGATCACCCAAAAGATAGTCCCATAAAGAGCCAGGGAATTATAAAAGATTCTCCGAAGGAACGTTGCTGCTTTACTGATCCGGAGATTGACCGGATCCATCACTGTTTTCCAGCAGACTCTGTCTTCAAGCCTTTTGACCCTACCGCCTTGAGCGATTTCGTTTCTGAAACTTGGGTTGCCTTTCCAGTCACCCCATTTCTGATAGGATACTCCTACCCTTTTCCTGCTTTTACCCAGTCTTTCTTTTCCCTTACCGGCATATCCTATGTCCAGACCATGCCAATGATGTGGAGGGTTTTGTATACCCTAGAAATGATCATTGAGTAGGAGGATATAGAGTTAGGAATGTCTGAACTTGCTGAACTATACAACCTTGTGAGCCATGGTTCACACCGCTTTTTATTCAAACACAAACCCGGTGAACCTCATCCAATCCTGAAAACCACCAAGAATGACACCAACTGGAAGAAACGTTTTTTCTTCGTTAGGAGGGACTCTATCCCGGACGGGAAGGATCTCCCCAGAAAATGGGCCACCCATGGTAGGATAGAGGATCCTTATAGAAGGATCATAGGATAACCCTGTTTCTGTTGAGGATCACTAACATCTTTTTGTTTCTTTTGTGCAGCTATCTCTGTCTCTCATATCATATCATTTCATCACCTGCAATGGAGGAGAGGATTACCGCTTTCTAGAATCTTGATCCTGCAACAAGATCATTCCAAGCAAACACCAAGGATTCTCAACAAGTATCCTCAGGCTCAGTCACAATGTCAAGTAAGTATCCATGTTTGTATGTAACAAAATGTTTAAATAAAAATAAAACAAGAATACTTATCTGTTATTTTGGATTGATAGGCGCTGGAAAATCTTCAAGGTCTGCCACTCGCTTCAGTGTCAGTGATCATAGCAGTGTGGCTCCCCGTTCCGGAAAAAAAAGAAAAATGCTGCTAGCCCAAGTGCCATAGTCCCCAAGCCTGTCACCTCCAAGGGGGGAAAGAAGAGGAAGGCCACTGAAGCTGACAATCTTGAAGGCCTGCCCCTCATCCGCCACCAGTTTTAGGAATACTTTGCTGATGTAAGGATCACTGACCTTGACTGATTATCCTGCCCATTTGAGGATCACAGATCCTGAACTTTTCCTTGTCTTTTTGTAGAAATTCACCGAGGTCGAAATGCTCTTTGATGCATACATTGAAGAGGCGGAGCAGAAGCATCAAGAGTTCCAAAAGATCTTCCTGGCCAAGGATCAAACTATTTCCTCCCTCGAAAAAGATCTCAATCTGGCAAAGAAGCAGGTGGTCATGGCCCAGATAAATGCTGATCATGAGAAAGCTGAGCTGCTGGAGGATGCTAAAGTCTCTGCTGCCATCACCATGTACAAGATCAAGCTGCAAATGGCCCAGGAGGCTGAGGATCCTGACTTCTATAGGACCACTTGGGACAAGGAGGGCTGGAAGGCAAAGCTAGCTGAGCTAGAGGATGAGGAGGAGGCTACCGAGGTCTTGGCGATTGAGGCAAGTGGAAGCGGGAAGGATCAAGCTGGTGGTGATGATGCTGGTGGTGATGCAGCCAAGGTGTGAGCTGCAGAAATGGGCGATGATGGATTTATCTAGACGCGGCCGGTGCCCATTTTTTTTTAGGATTTGAAAGTTTTTTGGTTGTGATGTTTTTAAACAATGGTGGGTTGTAAGAACTAAACAATAGCTGTTAGGGTTGAGGATCATGAATCCTTTGAACAATAGGTAGGATAATAGGTGGTGGAGGGATCCTCTGTTTGGGGGATGAAACCACTTGTTATCCTACCATCTTTTATTTCCTTCACTTTTAAGACCTGTTAACAATGGACACTCTTTGCCAACCCAAGTGGACAGGCCACGTATTGCTGGTAGAAATTTGGGTTGGCAATTTTGACAACCTTAAAAGGGTTTAACTTTCGTGAATAAATAAAACTTTAACTTTTTGGCTATTTCCCGTGTTGTTATCCTTGTGAATTCTTTATTTTTCAACCGTTGTCATATACTTTATTTGAATTTATTAAGTAAAGAAGAAAAGTTTAACAAATCATGTTTTAGGATATGATCAAGGATCAAATATCCTATAGCCGATAAATTCAGAATAGTTATGCAACTTAAGGATCATTAGTTCTGTTGTCAAAGGATAAGGGTCACTTATATAAATAATGAATAAAATCAAAGTGATTAAGGATCATACCGGAGAATCCAAGTTAGGATCCTAACCCTTTAACATTTATAATCAGGATAACCAAAAGACAAACCTTAGTAAAAGGTAAGGATCAGGGATCCTTAGCTGTTTAACTTCAAAAACCTGAAACAGAACATAACTTGGGACTAAGCGAATATAAGAGAAGAGTTAGTAACTGGGGACAAGCCCAACAATTCTGGGGACAAGCCCAATATACTGGGGACAAGCCCAAAGGATAACTGGGGACAAGCCCAAAGGATAACTGGGGACAAGCCCAAAGGATCTTGTGTAAACTAGAGTATAGCCCTTACTGGCGACTATCCAAACTTAGTGACATGAAAATGCCAAAACCTTAGTGTTAGGGGAGGATTTTCCAATGATCAGTGATCCTCAATTACTGTTGGGTTTAGTGATCCTCAATTCTGTTAGAGTTAGTGATCCTCAGAAGTGTTGCAGGATCAGGATCATGGATCATCTTAAGGATCCTTATACTAACGATTGTCTACTTTGAATATGATGTTGTTTTGTAGGAGTACGAGCTTGGACTTGGTCTTGGCGATATTCCTGGAGAATATTCCATATTTATTCTCCACGTGCATGGCTGAAATGGACGTTGTGGAGGTCGTGGAGGACTTGCACCAAATGCGGAATGTTTGTTAGCTTAGATATTTTCCATTTTTAAACGGGGTAGCGAGCTAAATAGAAACACTTGGCTATTTTTGACTACACACACACTCTTGCAACTGCTCTCACCAGCTCTCGACAATTCACTTAGCGATTACACACCTTTTTACACAATACACTATAGTGATCCTTGTAATTAGCTCGCTATTATCCGAAGTTGTAATACATTTCTTGTTTAATTTGAGTTGGTGATCGGTAGTTTCCATCACCCGGGGTTTTTTATGCCGGAGATCAACCATTGATCAAGGGCTTTTCCTCGTATAAATCTTTGTGTCACTTATTCATTTCATTTCTGAGTGATCCTTAGTGTAGTTCATTAATTCAAGCATCATACCTCACAACAGAAAGTTTGGTTACATTGTCATTGATTGATTTTTGACCAAAACAGTTTGGCGCCCACCGTGGGGCAATTAGTGCTTCATTCCTAAGAAGATTCGTATTTTCATGGTCATTCCGGTTCGTTACAACCAAGCAGATGGCTTCCTAAAAAAAGAACACTTCAAGTTCAATGCCGACAATCAGTTCTTCACAAGGCGTTCCTCCTTTGCCTCCACCACCTTCTAGATCCCAGAAGAATGCTGAAAATGCTGCGAAGAGACAAACCCCCATTTTTCAAAAACCACCAACTTCTTCTGTTTCCACTAATCCTACTACTAATGATCTTTTTAATCTGATTTTGCAGATGAGGGATCGCATGCAAGAGCAGGATAAAACCAATGAACGGATCTTCCAAGAGATTGGTGATATCAAGAAACAGAAGAAATCAGTGGAGGATCGCTCTCTTCTGATGCCAAGGTCCTTGAACTTTGAGACTCCAGTTGTAACTACCTTACAATCGGCAATTCCGGGCATCCAGTATCAAAGTGGTCCATCAGAAAGGCGTTATGGAACGGAATCTATGAGTCAGGCATTTGGCTCTCACTTGCAGCCTCAAGGATCCTCCCAGGTCCAAGGATCCTCCCAGGTCCAAGGATCCTCCCAGGTCCAAGGATCCTCCCAGATCCAAGGATCCTTCCCGATCCAAGGATCCTCCGGTGTCCTAGGATCCTCTCTGGTTCCAGGATCCTTTCAGGTCTAAGGATCATCTCAACTTCAAGGATCCAACATCTTTCAGGATCAAGGATTCTTAAGAAGTATGCAGCCTCAGAGCTCGGACGTTCATCAAGGAGACTTCATACCAATGCAGACCATTGCTTCCTCTGGTCCTTCAATCATGCCAGAGTCTCGTCAATATGGATTCACATCCACAATTCCAAACATGAATCCTCCGGGAGGTAACACTTTTAATAATTCATATAACACTAACCACGGCTCTATGCAGGATACAGGTATCAATCAGGCTATGGCTAGGGAGCTACAGAAGCTTAAGGATATGATATCTAGTGTACCAGGAGTGGTTAAACCTATTCCTGAAATTACAGATGGTAGCCATAGGATATCTCGTTTTGCACCACCCTTATGTGATGCTGAGATACCTAAAAGGTTCCAGATACCATCTATGAAGCTGTATGATGGTTCAACGGATCTAGAAGAGCTTGTAGCTCAATATAGGGAGAGGATGGAGATCAATCCAATTCCTGAAAGGTTAAAAGAAGCATGTCTATGCAAGGGATTTGGATCCACACTTACAGGATCTGCTCTTAAATGGCTGCTAAGTCTTCCCCCTTACTCTATTACTTCATTTGCTAATCTAGTTAATTTGTTTAATAGTCAATTCTCTTGTAGTAGAAAGTTTGAACGATTAACTAGTGATCTATATAGGGTAACACAAGGTCAAAATGAATCACTTAGAGAATATATCACTAAGTTTAGTAAAGAATCCTTAGATATTCCTAACTTGGATATTGCTACGGCTGTAGAAGCCTTTAAAATGGGATTGCTTAGGGATTCATTATTCTATGATGATCTTGTGATGACACGTTGTAGGAATCCTGATGAAGTGAGAACCAGGGCCCTTAGATTCATCCGTCTAGAGGATGACAAAAGGATCCAGGATAGGTTGACATGATCCTCGAAACAGGAAAAGCAAGGATCCTACTTCAGGAACAACAAATCAAAGTCTTACAACAGATCTGATAACCAGAACGTGCATGCAGTGGAACAAGAAGAGGATGATGAGGATTATCCTCCTATTTCTGAGTACCGTTTTTCTGTTGATAACAATGAACTAATCCTTGGAATGCAGAATCTAGGTGAGAAAGCTAGGTGGCCAAGAAAAAGTGATAAACCAGCTGGTACAAAGGATAAATCCAAGTGGTGTGCATATCATGAGGATTTCGGGCATCTCACTGAAGAGTGTATTGCATTGTGAAAGGAAATTGGTCACTTGTTGAGCAAGGGGCATTTGAAGGAACTTTTGGGACGGAAGAAGTCAAGGATCCAGGATCCTGAAAGGATCCCGGAAAGAGCTCCTGCCCCTCCAGCAGATGCACAAGTTATAAACTTCATATCCGGTGGATCAGACATTTGTGGTACTTTCTTTTCAGCAGCAAAAAGACATGCTAAGGAAACCAAGATGGATAATGGAGACAGACCCGTCCGGACCTCCGTTGTCACCCAGGATAAAGTCATTACCTTTGATGAGGATAATCGTGTTGATGTCCAGGATCCTCATCATGATGGTCTTGTAATTACATTGTTTATTTCTAACCACTTTGTTCGCAGGATCCTTATAGATGGAGGAAGCTCTGTGAACATCATTCAGCTTGATGTCCTCAAGAAGATGAATATCCCGGAGTCTGATATTGTCCCAAGATCCTCAGTACTTGTGGGATTCAGTGGGGAAACCAAGAACACATTGGGGGACATCAAACTCCCAATCTATATTGAAGGATTGCATTCTTATCCAAAATTTGTGTTATAGATTGCTTATCTTGTTGCAATGTTATCCTTGGCAGGCCATGGATACATGATATGAAGGTAGTTCCATCCACCTATCATCAATGTGTAAAGCTTCCAAGTCCTTGGGGAGTGGTGAAAATTGAAAGTGATCAACAAGAAGCTAAGAATTGCTATACCTCATCAATGAAGCCAGCCTCAAGACCAAGGGAGCAATAGCAATTAAAGTATCCTTCAAGAGATGTCTTGGAGGCAAGAGAGCAGGATGTAAAAGAAATCCTCATGGATCCAGACGATCCTGAATCTAGGATCTTCATAGGGTCAGGGATCCTTAGCGATATCGAGCAGAATCTAGTATCCTTCCTTAAGAGGAGGAAATCCACCTTCGCCTGGAAACATGAAGCCATGACAGGTATATCGAAGGATATAATTACTCATAAACTTGGCATTGACAAGTCATTCAAGCCTATACATCAAAAGAGGAGGAAGTTTGCACCTGAAAGGAATGCTATTATCCAGGAAGAGGTAGATAAACTACTTCGGGCAGGTATGATTAGAGAGGTTAATTATCCAAGATGGTTAGCCAATGTGGTTGTTGTTCAAAAGAAAAATGGAAAGTGGAGGGTATGTGTCGATTTTTCTGATCTAAACAAGGCATGTCCCAAGGATCCTTTCCCATTACTCCACATTGACTCCATGGTGGATGCTACCGCAGGTCATGAATTGTTGACTTTTATGGATGCTTTATCTGGATTTCAACAAATCTAGATGGAACCATGTGATCAAGAGGATACAGCCTTTATGACCCCAACTGGTATATACTGTTATATTGCTATGCCTTTTGGACTAAGGAATGCAGGTGCTACTTACCAAAGGCTTGTCAATATGATGTTCAAGGAACAAATTGGACACACTATGGAAGTCTATATTGATGACATGGTGATTAAGTCCAAGAAAGCTGAAGATCACCTTAAGGACTTGGAGGAAGCATTCAATATCCTTGATAAATTTAATATGAAACTAAATCCTTCCAAGTGCCATTTTGGTGTTAAAGCAGGTAAATTCTTAGGCTATATGGTGACAAAGAGGGGCATCGAAGCAAGTCCAGAACAAATCAAGGTTATTGTGAATATCAAATCTCCTGCCAATGCTAAGGATGTGCAAAGATTGACAGGCAGGATCGCAGCCTTGAACGGATTCATATCCAAATCCTCAGAAAAGTGCAAGGAATTCTATGACATCCTGAGGAAGAACAAGAAATTTGAATGGACTGAGAAGCATGAAAGTGCCCTCAAAGCTCTTAAGGATTACCTATCCTCAGCCCCGGCCTTGATGAAACCAGAAAAAGGGGATATATTATCCTTATATTTAGCAGTATCCTCAAAAGCAGTAAGTGCGGTCCTTGTTAAGGATCACCAAGGTACACAACATCTTGTCTATTATGTAAGTAAGAGTTTACTTGATGCTGAATCCAAGTATTCACACTTAGAAAAACTTATCCTTGCATTAATTATGGCATCTACTAAGTTAAGACATTACTTTGAGACTCATGTCATTATTGTTAAGACTAATTTCCCTATTAAGAATATTCTCAGGAAACCTAAAATGTCAGGAAGGATGGCTAAGTGGGCTGTGAAGCTGAGTGCATATGATATAAGATATGAACCAAGGACTACCATCAAATCCCAAGCCTTAGCTGACTTTGTGGCAGATTTTAGTAGTGATCTGCAAAAGGAGGCTGAGTTAGAAGTCCAGCAGCTTGAAGAAACTAAGGATCCTTGGATACTCTTCACTGATGGAGCCTCTAATGTGAAAGGAACAGGGCTTGGAATACTACTAAAATCGCTACAGGGGGACATAATACCCCACTCCATAGCTTGTGAATTTCAAACTACCAACAATGAGGCTGAGTATGAAGCCTTGATAGCTGGTTTGCAAATTGCTAAGCATATGAGGATCAGGTATCTTGAGGTACATGTAGATTCTTTATTGATCACTAATCACTTTAATGGATCCTATGTTGTTAAAGGTGAAAAACTAATCAAATATTTAGAGATAGTCAAAGAATTGGCACTCTCTTTTGTTTCCTTTAGTTTGACACAGGTACCAAGGGAAGAGAATGCAGAGGCTGATGCATTAGCCAATCTAGGATCATCCATGAAGATCCCGGAGGATGTCAAGATCCCTATTATCCATATCCTGACCCCTGCTATCGAGGATCGTGTAGCTATGGAGATAGGAGAGGGATCTGCAATCATCCCTAGCGATGGTACTCAATCTCATTCAGGATCATGGATCCTACCAGTCATGAGATACATACAACATGGAGAGATGCCTACAGGAGAAAACCCAAGGGATTTCAAAATTAAGGTATCTCAATTTACAATATTGAATAATATGTTGTATAAGCGATCTCTTGCAGGACAATATCTAAGATGCATTGAGGATCCTGAAATTCAAGAAGTCCTAAAGGATTTCCATGAAGGAGATTGTGGAAACCACACAGGGGGCAGGGCATTATTCTCAAGGATCTTGAGGACAGGATACTACTGGCCAACTATAAAGAAGGATGCTGTGGAGTATGCCAAGAAGTGTGATCCTTGTCAGAGACACAGTAATATCCTACACCAACCAGCAGAACTTTTGCATCCTATATCCTCTTCTTGGCCATTTATGAGATGGGGAATGGATATAGTTGGTAAGCTTCCTAAGGCACCTGGTGGAAAAGTATTCATGCTTGCTGTTTTGGTCAAAAATCAGATGAGGATAATGCAACCAAACTCTTTGTTACGGGGTATGATGCTTGGATTGGTAAACAATAATAAGGATCACTATGAAATGAACAAATGACACGAAGATTTATACGGGGAAAAAGCCCTTGATCAAGAGTTGATCTCCGGCACAAAAAACCCCGGGTGATGGAAACTACCGATCACCAACTCAAATTAAACAAACAATTTGTTACAACTTCGGATGATAGCGAGCTAAGTACGAGGATCACTATAGTGTATCGTGTAGAAATATATGAAGAAATGCTAAGTGTTTTGCCGAGAGCCGGTGAGTGCAGTTGTACGAGTGTGTGTAGCCAAAAAATAGCCAAGTGTTGTCTAATTAGCTCGCTACCCCTTTTAAATCTAGTAAAATATCTAAATAACTAATTATCCGCAATTCATGCCTTCTCCCCACGATCTCCATAACGTTCACCATGGTCAAGCACGTGCGGAATAAGCGTGGAATATTCTTCAGGAATGTTACCAAGACTAAGTCCAAGCTGTTATTCCTGCAAAACAATATCGAATTCAAAGCAAACAATCATTAGTATAAGGATCCTTAGGATGATCCATGATCCTGATCCTGAAGCACTTCTGAGGATCACTAACTGACACAGAAGTAAGGATCACCAAAGAGGATAACAATTGAGGATCACAGGTCATTCAAAAATCCTCCCCTAACAATTGCCCCCAAAATATAAGGAGTAATATTGTAAATAAACGAGTTGTATTTTGTTGATCTTATCCGTAACAGACTAATGGATAACTAGCCGTTGAAGACGGACTAGCCGTTGCAAACCTGACGCCACTGAAGTGACAATCCTGCAAATCATCATTATAAATAGGAGTTAGAGATAGGTTCAATTTGCATTTAAATCCGAGAGAAACTCCCTTTAAATTCTCAGTCGAAGATCAATCAGGTATCTCTTCTCTTATTTCTCCTTCTCTTACTCTGTTTTTCTTTCTTTACCATCATCACGTTAAGAATGATGCTCCGGTCCTCCCCCGCCAAGGATCACCAGAAGGATAGCCCTTTGAAGAGTCAAGGGATCATCAAAGACTCAGTGAATGAGAGGTGTTGCTTTACCGATCCTCAAATAGATAAGATCCGGCACTGCTTTCCGGCGAACGCCTTTTTCAAACCTTTCGATCCCACTGTTCTGAGCGACTACATTTCTGAAACATGGGTTGCCTTTCCCGTTACCCCGTTCACCATAGGATACACCTATCCTTTTCCAGCTTTTACCCAATCCTTTTTCTCCCTTACCGGCATCTCCTACATCCAAGCTATGCCGATGATCTGGAGGGTCTTATACACCCTTGAAAGGATCATAGAGCAGGAAGGGATTGATTTAGGAATGTCAGAACTGGAAGAGATGTATGATCTCACAACGTTTGGATCCCACCGATATCTGTTCAAGCGAAAACCAGGCGAAGAACATCCCATTTTTAAAGCCACCAAGAACGATACAAACTGGAAGCGACGCTTTTTCTTTGTCAGAAGGGATACCCCTCCAAACGGAAAGGATCTACCAAGGAAGTGGTCCACCCATGGTAGGACGGAGGATCCTGAGAAGGATCACCAGGCAATCTTGCTCTTGTAATAGGATCACTAACTCCCTTTTGTTTTATGTTATGCAGCTGTCACTGTTTCACATCTCATACCATCTCCTGATACTAAGGAAAGGCTTGCTGTTTTTAGAAGACTCGGTCCTGAAACAAGATCATTCAAGACAATCACCCAGGATTCCCAAGAGGTATCCTCAGGCTCAGTCACCATGTCAAGTAAGTATCCTGTTTTTTGTATAGTTAAAGATTTAAATAAATAGTTAAATATAAATAGGATAAGGATACTTATCTGTTTTGAATGTGTAGGTGCCGGAAAAGCTTCCAAGCCTGCCTCCCAGTTCAACATTGCCGACCTTGACACCGTCCGATCCAGAAAGAAGAAGACCATTGCTAGCCCTAGTGTCTCCATCCCCAAGGCACCCACTAAAGGAAGGGGTGGCAAGAAAAGAAAAGCCTCAGAAGCTGAGGATCTGCAAGGTCTGCCCCTAATCCGCCACCAGTTCCTTGAATACTTCAACGATGTAAGGATCCTTGTCCCTGCTTTAGGTATCCAGCTTATTTAAGGATCACCTGTTCTTGAACTGTTCTTTATCTTTTTTGCAGAAATTTGCTGAGATTGAGGACTACGTGGGGAGCGTTGAGGAGCTGGACAAGAAGATTGCTGACCTCCAACAAGTTGCAGTGCTCAAGGATCTTAAGATTGCTGATCTCGAAAGAGCCCTTCAAGACGCCAAGACTAAGACAGCTAAAATCTTGATCGACATCGACTACAAGAAGCATGATCTCATAGAAGGTGCAAAGGTCTCTGCTGCCATCACAATGTACAAGATAAAACTGAAGATGGCCGAGGAGGCTCAAGATCCTGACTTCGACAGAAGCAGCTGGGATGTTGAGGGCTGGAAGGCGAGGTTTGCTGATCTGGAAGATGATGAGGAGGCTGAGGAGGTTTTGGCGATCGAGGCCGGAGGTAGTGGAAAGGATCAGGTGAAGGATACCGAAGCTGGAGGGGATGAAGATGCAGCGAAGGTGTAGGCTGCATGATTGGGCAATGATGGACATTCCTAGAAGTAGCCGGAGCCCAATTTTTAAATTTGGTAGTAGTTTGTTTTGTGGTTGTGCTGTTTTAAAACAATGATGGTCTGTATTTGAACAATAGTTTTAGGATTAAGGATTTGGGATCCTTTGGACAATAGGTAGGATTACAAATGGTGGAGGGATCCTCTGTTTGGGGGATGAAGCCATTGTGATCCTGCCGCCTTTTGATTTCCTGCACTTGCTATAACCGCATAAACAATGGACACCCGTTGCCAACCCATGTGGTCGGGCCATGTTTTGCTGGTAGAAACGTGGGTTGGCAATTTTGACAACTTTTGACGGTTAATCCTTTGTTAATAAAATAACTTTAAACTTTTTTGGCTTATTTTGTGTTGTTATCCTTGTTTGTCCTTTTGATTTTCAATTGTTTTGATGTACACTTGTCTGAGTAAGAAAAGTTGAACAAATTAGGATATGATCCAGGATCAAGTATCCAATAGTTGAAAAATTCCAAAAAGTGGTATATCTTAAGGATCATGAGTTCAGTTGTCAAAGTATTAGGGTTATTCAAATAATCAATGAATAAAATCAGAATAGTTAAGGATCATACCTAAGGATCCAAGTTAGGATCCTAACCCTTAATACTATAACCAGGATACTCATAGGACAAACCTTAATAAGAGGTAAGGATCAAGGATCCTTGGTTGTTTAACTTCGAAGACCTGAAATAGAACATAACTTGGGACTAAGCCATTATAAGATAAAAGTTAGCAACTGGGGATAAGCCCAAAGGATAACTGGGGACAAGCCCAAAGGATAACTGGGGACAAGCCCAAGGATAACTGGGGACGAGCCCAAGGATCGTGTGTGAACTGGAGTATGGCCCTAACTGGCGACTATCCAAACTTAGTGGCATGAAAATGCCAAAACCTTAGCTAACGTGAAAACGTTAGAAACCTTAAGAACGGATGTATGGTACATCTACCATTATACGTAGGATCCTAGGTATAGCCAGTACAATGGAATTATCAACCCCTAAAACGAGTACTGGTCCCACTGCCATGAACTATACCAGGATCATCGTGCGCTACTGGCGGAACTGGGGTCAAGCCCAAATAACTGAGGTCAAACCCAAGTAACTAGTTGCTTTTGTGGATAATCATCCTTTTGCTAAGAGTACCTGATCCTTCAAAACTCACAATCACGTTAAAGGGGGATAAAGGATGCAGGATCCTTATCCTTATGTGAGAAAGTAAGGAAATTAAATAGTTTAAGATTAGAATGTTACCAAAATGAGGATCATCTGTACTTTGAGGATCCTTTAAGGATATTTATAATGTGAGGATCATGGATCCTTATCACATGAAGTATTTCTTCAAATGGACAGCATTCTAGGCTCTAGGTAGCAAATCATCTTCCATTGTTAGCAATCGATATGCCCCCTTTCCTGCCTCAGCTTCAATCAAGTAAGGTCCTTCCCATTTTGGTGCCAACTTTCCATCAGTAGGATTGGTGGTATTCTGAAATGCTTTCCTCAGTACCATATCACCAACTTGGAACTTCCTGATCCTGACATTTTTGTTGTAGACTCCAGCCATTCTTTGCTGATAACTTGCCATCCTTATCCTTGCCAAATCTCTGATTTCTTCTATAGTATCCAGGTCTTGAACCAAGTTCTCATCATTTTCCTCAGGATCACGAATACTTGTTCTAGCAGTTGGAACCACCATTTCTGTAGGGATCACTGACTCTGCCCCAAATACCAAAGAGAATGGAGTTTGGACAGTAGCATTCTTAGGAGTTGTCCTATCAGCCCAAAGCACATAAGGTAGTTCTTCTGCCCATTTCCCTTTCTTGGATCCAAGCTTCTTCTTCAAATTGTTGATGATGATCTTATTGGAGGATTCTGCCTAACCATTAGCTTGTGGGTGGACTGGTGTTGATGTTATCATCTTAATCCCCCAGCTGTCACAAAAGTTAGTAGTTCTGCCCCAATGAATTGGGAACCAATATCACATATAATTTTAGAAGGAATACCAAATCTAGTTATAATATTACTTTTAATGAAGGATATAACTTCCTTTTCTCTGACTTGGGCAAAAGCTTCAGCCTCTATCCACTTGGAGAAGTAATCAGTCATAGCAAGCATGAACACTTTTCCACCAGGTGCCTTAGGGAGCTTACCAACTATATCCATGCCCCATCTCATGAATGGCCAAGTGGAGGATATAGGACGCAATAATTCAGCTGGTTGATGAAGGTTATTGCTGTGTCTCTGACAAGGATCACACTTCTTAGCATACTCCACAGCATCTCTCTTCATAGTTGGCCAATAGTATCCTGTCCTTAGGATCCTTGAGAATAATGCCCTGCCCCCAGTGTGGTTTCCACAGTCTCCTTCATGGAAGTCTTTTAAAACTTCTTGGATTTCAGGATCCTCAATACACCTTAAATATGGTCCTGCAAGAGATCGTTTATACAACATATTATTTAAAATTGTGAATTGAGATACCTTAATTTTGAAAGCCCTAGGGTTTTCTCCTGTAGGAATCTCTCCATGTTGTATGTATCTCATGATTGGAAGGATCCATGATCCTGAATGAGATTGATTATCATCACTAGGGATGATTGCAGAATCCTCTCCTATCTCCATAGCCACATGATCCTCGATAGCCGGAGTCAGGATATGGATAATAGGGATCTTGATATCCTCCGGGATCTTCAAGGATGATCCTAAGTTGGCTAATGCATCTGCCTCTGCATTCTCTTCCCTTGGTACCTGTGTCAAACTAAAGGATACAAAAGAGAGTGCCAATTCTTTGACTATCTCCAAGTATTTGATTAGCTTTTCACCTTTAACAGCATAGGATCCATTAAAGTGATTAGTGATTAACAAAGAATCTACATGTACCATGTTAGGGGTGGATTTCTAAATGACCAGTGATCCTTATTTACTGTTGGATTGAGTGATCCTCAATTCTGTCTGAAGTAGTGATCCTCAGAAGTGTTGCAGGATCAGGATCATGGATCACTATAAGGATCCTTGTACTAACGATTGTCTACTTTGAATTCGTAAATGTTTTGCAGGAATATCAACTTGGACTTAGTCTTGGCGACATTCCTGGAGAATATTCTCAGTCTATTCCGCACGTGCTAGGTCAGAAATGGACGTTGTGGAGTCGTGGAGGACTTGCACCATTTGCGGAATGTTAGTTAGGTTTGATATTTTCTATTCTTAAAGGGGTAGCGAGCTATTTTAGAAACACTTAGCTATTTTTGGCTACACACACACTCATACAACCGCTCTCACCGGCTCTCGACAAAACACTTAGCATTTTTCACACATTTTTACACGATACACTATAGTGATCCTTGTACTTAGCTCGCTATCATCCAAAGTTGTAACAGATTGTTTGTTTAATTTGAGTTGGTGATCGGTAGTTTCCATCACCCGGGGTTTTTTGTGCCGGAGATCAACTCTTGATCAAGGGCTTTTTCCCCGTATAAATCTTCGTGTCATTTGTTCATTACACTTCATAGTGATCCTTATTGTTGTTCATCAATTCAAGCATCATACCTCACAACAGAAAGTTTGGTTACATTGTCATTGCTTGATTTTTTACCAAAACAGTTTGGCGCCCACCGTGGGGCAATTGGTGCTTCATTCTTAGAAAGATTCGTGTTTTTGTGGTTATTTCGGTTCGCTACAACCAAACAGATGGCTTCCTCAGTGAAGAATACTTCAAGTTTGATGCCCTCATTCAGTTCCTCATAAGGCGTTCCTCCTTTGCCTCCACCACCTTCTGGATCCCAGAAGAATGCTGAGAATGCTGCGAAGAAACCAACTCCTATTTTCCAAAAACCACCTACTTCTTCTGTTTCAACTAATCCTACTACTAATGATCTCTATGCCTTGATTTTGCAGATGAGGAATCATGAACAAGAGCAGGATAAGACCAACGAAAGAATCCTCCGGGAGATCGATGAAATCAAGAAACAGAAGAAATAAGTGGAGGATCACTCCCCTATGATGCCAAGATCGCTGAGCTTCAACACTCCGGTCATAACCTCACAATACTCAGCAGTTCCGGACGTGCAATACTTGGGTGAACTATCAGGAAGGCATTATGGGACAACAACAATGAGTCAGGCATTTGGCTCTTGCTTCCAGCCTCAGGGATCCTCTTCTCAACCATTAGGATCCTCTTCTCAGCATCAGGGATACTTCACGTCAGGAGGATATGTGGGAATGCATGCAGTAAAAGGATCCTCCCAGGTCCAAGGATCCTCCCGGGTCCAAGGATCCTCCCGGGTATAAGGATCCTCCCAGGTCCAAGGATCCTCCCAGGTACAAGGATCCTCTCTGGTCCCAGGATTCTCCCTTGTTCAAGGATCCTCCCTGGTCCCAGGATCCTTTCAGGTTCAAGGATCATCGCAATTCCAAGGATCCAACCCCCTTCAAAATCAAGGATCCTCGAGAAATATGCAACCTCAGAACTCAGACGTCCATCAAGGAGACTTCATACCAATGGTCCTTCAATCATGCCAGAGTCTCGACAAGATGGATTCACATCCGTAATTCCAAACTCGAATCCTGTGGGAGGTAACACTTTTAATAATTTATATCACACTAACCATGGCTTTATGTAGGATACAGGTATCAATCAGGCCATGTCTAGGGAACTGCAAAAGCTTAAGGACATGATATCCAGTGTACCAGGAGTGGTTAAACCCATTCCTGAGATTGCGGATGGTAGCCATAGGATATCTCGTTTTGCACCACCTTTGTGTGATGCTGAGATACCTAAAAGATTCCAGATACCATCAATGAAGCTATATGATGGTTCAACGGATCCAGAAGAGCATGTAGCTCAATACAGGGAGAGGATGGAGATCAATCCAATTCCTGAAAGGTTGAAAGAAGCATGTCTATGCAAGGGATTTGGATCCACACTTACATGATCTGCTCTTAAATGGCTGCTAAGTCTTCCCCCTTGCTCTATTACTTCATTTGCTAATTTAGTTAACTTGTTCAATAGTCAATTCTCTTGTAGCAGAAAGTTTGAACGATTAACTAGTGATCTATATAGGGTAACACAAGGTCAAAATGAATCACTTAGAGAATATATCACTAAGTTTAGTAAAGAATCCTTAGATATTCCCAATTTGGATATAGCTACGGCTGTTGAAGCCTTTAAAATGGGATTGCTTAGGGATTCATTATTCTATGATGATCTTGTTATGACACCTTACAGGAATCTTGATGAAGTAAGGACTAGGGCCCTTAGGTTCATTCGCCTAGAGGATGACAAAAGGATCCAGGACAGGTTGACAGGATCCTCCAAACAGGATAAGCAAGGATCCTACTTCAGGAACAACAAATCCAAGTCCTATAACAGATCTGATAACCAGAATGTGCACGCAGTGGAACAAGAAGAGGATGATGAGAATTATCCTCCTATTTCTGAATATTGTTTCTCTGTTGATAACAATGAACTAATCCTTGCAATGCAGAATCTAGGTGAGAAAGCTAGGTGGCCAAGGAAAAGTGATAAACCAGCTGCTACAAAGGATAAATCCAAGTGGTGTGCATATCATGAGGATTTTGGGCATCTCACTGAAGAATGTATTGCACTTAGAAAGGAAATTAGTTATTTGTTGAGCAAGGGGCATTTAAAGGAACTCTTGGGATGAAAGAAGTCAAGAACCCAGGATCCTGAAAGGATCCCGGAAAGGGCTCCTGCTCCTCCGGCAGATGCACAAGTCATAAATTTCATATCCGGTGGATCAGACATCTGTGGTACATCCTTCTCAGCAGCAAAAAGACACGCTAAGGAAACCAAGATGGAGAATGGAGACAGACCCGTCAGGACCTCCGTTGTTACCCAGGATAAAGTCATTACTTTTGATGAGGATGATCGTGTTGACATCCAGGATCCTCACCATGACGGTCTCGTAATTACATTGTTTATTTCTAACCACTTTGTTCGCAAGATCCTTATAGATGGAGGAAGCTCTGTGAACGTCATTCAGCTGGATGTTCTCAAGAAAATGAATATCCTAGAGTCTGATATTATCCCAAGATCCTCAGTACTTGTGGGATTCAGTGGAGAAACAAAGAATACATTGGGGGACATCAAACTCCCAATCTATATTGAAGGACTGCATTCTTATCAAAAGTTTTGTGTTATTGATTGCTTATCGTGTTGTAACGTTATCCTTGGCAGGCCATGGATACATGATATGAAGGCAGTTCCATCCACCTATCATCAGTGTGTAAAGCTTCCAAGTACATGGGGAGTGGTGAAAATTGAGAGTGATCAACAGGAGGCTAAGAATTGCTATACCTCATCAATGAAACCAGCCTCAAGACCAAGGGAGCAATAGCAATTAAAGTATCCTTCAAGAGACGTCTTGGAGGCAAGAGAACAGGATTTGAAAGAAATCCTTATGGCTCCTGATGATCCTGAATCCAAGATCTTCATAGGGTCAGGGATCCTTAGCCATATAGAACAAGAGCTAGTATCCTTTCTCAAAAGAAGGAAGACCACCTTTGCCTGGAAACATGAAGACATGACATGTATATCTAAGGATATAATTACTCACAAACTTGGCATTGACAGGTCATTCAAGCCAATTCATCAAAAGAGGAGGAAGTTTGCACCTGAAAGAAATGCTATTATCCAGGAAGAGGTAGATAAGCTACTTCGAGCAGGTATGATTAGAGAGGTTAAGTATCCAAGATGGTTAGCCAATGTGGTTGTTGTTCAAAAGAAAAATGGAAAGTGGAGGGTATGTGTCGATTTTACAGATTTAAACAAGGCATGTCCCAAGGATCCTTTCCCATTACCCCACATTGACTCCATGGTTGATGCTACCGCGGGTCATGAGTTGTTAACTTTTATGGATGCTTCATCTGGATTTCAACAAATTCAGATGGAACCATCCGATCAAGAGGATACAGCCTTTATGACCCCAACTGGTATATACTGTTATATTGCTATGCCATTTGGATTAAGGAATGCAGGTGCTACTTACCAAAGGCTTGTCAATATGATGTTCAAGGAACAAATTGGATACACCATGGAAGTCTATATTGATGACATGGTGGTTAAGTCCAAAAGAGCTGAGGATCACCTTAAAGACTTGGAGGAAGCATTCAATATCCTTGATAAATTTAATATGAAACTAAATCCTTCTAAGTGTCATTTTGGTGTAAAGGCAGGTAAATTCTTAGGATATATGGTAACAAAGAGGGGCATTGAAGCAAGTCCAGAGCAAATTAAGGCTATCGTGAATATCAAATCTCCTGCCAATGCTAAGGATGTGCAAAGGTTGACTGGCAGGATCGCAGCCTTGAACAGATTCATATCCAAATCCTCAGAAAAGTGCAAGGAGTTCTATGACATCCTGAGGAAAAACAAGAAATTTGAATGGGCTGAGAAGCATGAAAGTGCCCTTAAAGCTCTTAAAGATTACCTATCCTCAGCCCCAGCCTTAATGAAACTAGAAAAGGGAGATGTGTTATCCTTATATTTGGCGGTATCCTTAAAAGCAGTAAGTGCGGTCCTTGTTAAGGATCACCAAGGTACACAACATCCTGTTTATTATGTAAGTAGGAGCTTACTTGATGCTGAATCCAGGTATTCACATTTAGAAAAACTTATCCTTGCATTTATTATGGCATCTACTAAATTAAGACATTATTTTGAGACTCATGCCATTATTGTTAAAACTAATTTCCCAATTAAGAATGTTCTCAGGAAACCTGAAATGTCAGGAAGAATGGCTAAGTGGGCAGTGAAGTTGAGTGCATATGATATAAGATATGAGCCTAGGACAGCCATTAAATCCCAAGCATTAGCTGACTTTGTGGCAGATTTCAGTAGTGATTTGCAAAAGGAAGCTGAACTAGAAGTCCAACAGCTTGAAGAAACCAAGGATCCTTGGATACTGTTTACTGATGGATCCTCCAATGTGAATGGAACAGGGCTTGGAATACTACTAAAATTGCCACAGGGGGACATAATACCCCACTCCATAGCTTGTGAATTTCAAACTACCAACAATGAGGCTGAATATGAAGCCTTGATAGCTGGTTTGCCAATTGCAAAGCATATGAGCATCAGGTATCTTGAGGTACATGTAGATTCTTTATTGATCACTAATCACTTTAATGGATCCTATGCTGTTAAAGGTGAAAAGCTAATCAAATATTTGGAGATAGTCAAAGAATTGGCACTCTCTTTTGTATCCTTTAGTTTGACACAGGTACCAAGGGAAGAGAATGCAGAAGCTGATGCATTAACCAATCTAGGATCATCTTTGAAGATTCCTGAGGATATTGAGATCCCTATTATCCATATCCTGACCCCTGCTATCAAGGATCATGTAGCTATGGAGATAGGAGAAGATTCTGCAATCATCCCTAGTGATGATACCCAATCTCATTCAGGATCATGGATACTCCCAATCATGAGATACATACAACATGGAGAAATTCCTACAGGAGAAAACCCAAGGGCTTTTAAAATTAAGGTATCTCAATTTACAATATTAAATAATATGTTGTATAAACGATCTCTTACAGGACCATATTTGAGATGCATTGAGGATCCTGAAATTCAAGAAGTCCTAAAGGATTTCCATGAAGGAGATTGTGGAAACCACACTGGGGGCAGGGCATTATTCTCAAGGATCCTGAGAACAGGATACTATTGGCCCACTATGAAGAAGGACGCTGTGGAATATGCCAAGAAGTGTGATCCTTGTCAGATGCATAGTAATATCCTTCACCAACCAGCAGAGCTCTTGCATCCTATATCTTCTTCTTGGCCATTCATGAGATGGGGAATGGATATAGTTGGAAAGCTTCCTAAGGCACCAGGTGGAAAAGTATTCATGCTTGCTATGACTGATTACTTCTCTAAGTGGATAGAGGCTGAAGCCTTTGCTCAAGTCAGAGAAAAGGAAGTTATATCCTTTATTAAAAGAAATATTATTACTAGATTTGGCATCCCTTCTGAAATTATTTGTGATAATGGATCCCAATTTATTGGGAGTAGAACCACTAACTTTTGTGACAGTTGGGGAATTAAGATGATAACATCAACACCAGTCCATCCACAAGCTAATGGTCAGGCAGAATCATCCAACAAGATCATCATCAACAATTTGAAGAAGAAGCTTGGATCCAAGAAAGGAAAATGGGCAGAAGAACTACCTTATGTACTGTGGGCTGATAGAACAACTCCCAAGAATGCTACAGGCCAAACTCCATTTTCTTTGGTATTTGGGGCAGAGTCAGTGATCCCTACAGAGATGGTGGTTCCAACTGCAAGAACAAGCGTTCGTGATCCTGAAGAAAATGCTGAAAACTTGATTCAAGACTTGGATACTATAGAAGAAATCAGGGATTTAGCAAGGATAAGGATGGCCAGTTATCAACAAAGGATGGCTGGAGCTTACAACAAAAATGTCAGGCTCAGGAAATTCCAAGTTGGGGATATGGTATTAAGGAAAGCATTTCAAAATACCACCAATCCTGCTGATGGAAAGTTAGCACCAAAGTGGGAAGGACCCTATTTGATTGAAGCTGAAGCAGGAAAGGGGGCATATCGATTGCTAACAATGGAGGGTGATTTGCTACCTAGAGCTTGGAATGCTGTCCATTTGAAGAAATATTTCATGTGATCATGATCCATGATCCTTACTAGATAAGTATCCTTGAAGGATCCCCGCTGACAGATGATCCTCTTTCTGGTAACATTCCAATCTTAAACTATTTCATTCTTTTTATTCTTACAAGGATAAGGATCCTGCGTCCTTTATCCTCCTTTTACTTGATTCTGAGTTTTGAAGGTTCAGGTATCTTTAACTAAGTGTTGAGTATCTACAGAAGTATCCAGTTGTTTGGGCTAGTCCCCAGTTTGGGCCTGTCCCCAGTTTCGCCAGTAGCGCACGATGATCCTGGTATAGTTCATGGCAATGGGACCAGTACCCGCTTTAGGGGCTGACAATTTCGTTGTACTGGCTATATTCAGGATCCCACGTATAATGGTAGACGTACCATACATCCGTTCCTAAGGTTTCTAACGTTTTCACGTTAGCTAAGGTTTTGGCATTTTCATGTCACTAAGTTTGGATAGTCGCCAGTAAGGGCCATACTCCAGTTTACATACGATCCTTTGGGCTTGTCCCCAGTTATCCTTTGGGCTTGTCCCCAGTTATCCTTTGGGCTTGTCCCCAGTATATTGGGCTTGTCCCCAGAATTGTTGGGCTTGTCCCCAGTCACTAACATTCATCTTATATTGGCTCAGTTCCAAGTAATATCTTATTTCAGGTTTGTGAAGATAAATGGCCAAAGATTCTTGACCCTTACTTTCAACTAAGGCTTGTATCTTGGGTTATCCTAATTTTAAGTGTTGAAGGATAGGATCCTAACTTGGGTTCTCAGGTATGATCCTAAACTGTTTTGATTTTATTCATTATGTATTTAAGTGACACTTATCCTTAGACAACTGAAATTATGATCCTTAAATTATTTTTTATGTGATCCTTGATCATATCCTTAACTCTTAAGGGATATTTTTTAAATTCTTTCCTTACTTGATAAGTTTAAACGACATGAACATCACAGTAGATTGAAAAATAAAATAACAATAAGGATATCAACACAGGATATAGCCAAAAAGTTAAAGTCATTTTATTCACAAAAGCTTAAACACTTTTAAGGTTGTCAAAATTGCCAACCCACGTTTCTACCAGCAAAACGTGGCCCGTCCACATAGGTTGGCAAAGGGTGTCCATTGTTTGTAGGTCTAACAAGTGCAGGAAATTAAAGACGGCAGGATCACAATGGCTTCATCCCCCAAACAGAGGATCCCTCCACCATTTGTAATCCTACCTATTGTTCAAAGGATCATCCATGATCCTCAACCCTAATTACTATTGTTCAAGTACAGACCAACCATTGTTTATCAAAACATCATCAAAATAAAAAAACCATAACCAAACTAAAAAAATGGGCTCCGGCTACGTCTAGAAATGTCCATCATCGGCCATTGTTGCAGCCTACACCTTCGCTGCATCACCATCTCCAGCTCCACTAGCTTCACCACCATGATCCTTGCCACTACCACTAGCCTCGATTGCCAGAACCTCCTCAGCCTCCTCCTCATCATCCAGTTCAGCCAGCCTTGCCTTCCAGCCTTCCACATCCCAGTTGCTCCTGTCAAAGGCAGGATCCTGAGCTTCTTGAGCCATTTGTAACTTGGTCTTGTACATGGCTATGGCAGCGGAGACCTTGGCATCCTCTGTGATTTCGTGCTTTTCATAATCGAAGTTGATCAGGATTGTAGCTGTCTGAGCTTTGGCATCTTTGAGATCCTTTTGGAGGTCAGCAATCTTAAGATCCTTGAGCAATGCGACTTGTTGGAGGTCAGCAATCTTCTTGTCCTGCTCCTCGACATGCCCAACATAGTCTTCAATCTCAGCAAATTTCTGCAAAGAAGATAAAGAACAGTTTAAGAACAAGTGATCCTCAAATAAGCTGGATACCTAAAGCAGGGACAAGGATCCTTACCTCGTTGAAGTATTCAAGGAACTGGTGGCGGATCAGGGGCAGACCTTGCAGATCCTCAGCTTCGGAGGCTTTTCTTTTCTTGCCACCCCTTCCTTTAGCGGGTGCATTGGGGATCGAAGCAGTTGGGCTGGTAGGAAGCTTCTTCTTGGAGGATCGGACGGTGTCAAGCTCAGTGACACTAAATTTGGAAGCGGATCTTGATGATTTTCCAGCGCCTACACACCCAAAACAGATAAGTGTCCTAATTCTATTCATATATAACTATTTATTTAAACATTTGAATATAAAAAGAACAGGATACTTACTTGACATGGTGACAGAGCCTGAGGATACCTCTTGTGAATCCTGGGTGATTGTCTTGAATGATCTTGTTTCAGGATCAAGCTTTCTAAAGGCAGCAAGTCTCCCCTTGGTGGCAGCTGAAGGAATAATATGCGAGAATGTGATAGCTGTACAAAAAGAAACAAAAGCATATTAGTAATCATTATCAGGATGAGCTTACTTAGTGATCCTTCTAAGGATCCTCCTATCCTACCATGAGTGCTCCATTCCTTCGGCAAATCCTGGCCATCCGGGATAGAATCCCTTCTGACAAAGAAGAACCGCCGTTTCCAGTTGATATCATTTTTAGTAGCTCTAAAGATGGGATGTTCTTTTCCGGGTTTACGCTTGAATAGATATCGGTGGAATCCAAATGTGGTAAGGTCATACATCTCGGCTAATTCTGACATTCCCAAGTCAATTCCTTCTTGCTCAATGATCCTTTCAAGGGTATACAAGACCCTCCAGATCATTGGCATAGCTTGAATATAGGAGACGCCGGTGAGGGAGAAAAAGGATTGGGTAAAGTTTGGAAAGGGATACGAATATCCTATTGTGAAAGGTGTGACTGGGAAAGCTACCCAAGTTTCAGAGACATAATCGCTTAAAACGGTGGGAACAAATGGTTTGAAAACAGTATTTGCCGAAAAACAGTGGCGGATTCTATCTATTTGTGGATCAGAGAAACATCATATTTCTTTCACCGAATCTTCGAGGATCCCCTGGCTCTTGAGAGGACTTTCCTTCTTATGATCCTTGGCTGGTGAGGATTTCAGCATCATCTTGATTTGAAGAAGGTAAAGAAAGATGAACGGAGGAAGAAAACGTAAAGGAAGAAAAGGAAAAGAGTTACCTGCTTGATCGTCAGATAAGAATTTAAAGGGAGTTCTCTTGAATTTGAATGCTAATCGATCCCTATCTCTAACTCCTATTTATAATGATGATTCTGCAGGATAATCACCTCACTGACGTCATGATCGTAACGGCTAGCCCACTTATAACGGCTAGTTATCCGTTGGTAAAATGCGGATAAGATCGACAAAATATAACTCATTTATTTACATATTTACTCCTTATATTTTGGGGGCAACTGTTAGGGGTGGATTTCTAAATGACCAGTGATCCTTATTTACTGTTGGATTGAGTGATCCTCAATTCTGTCTGAAGTAGTGATCCTCAGAAGTGTTGCAGGATCAGGATCATGGATCACTATAAGGATCCCTGTACTAACGATTGTCTACTTTGAATTCGTAAATGTTTTGCAGGAATATCAACTTGGACTTAGTCTTGGCGACATTCCTGGAGAATATTCTCAGTCTATTCCGCACGTGCTTGGTCAAAAATGGACGTTGTGGAGTCGTGGAGGACTTGCACCATTTGCGGAATGTTAGTTAGGTTTGATATTTTCTATTCTTAAAGGGGTAGCGAGCTATTTTAGAAACACTTAGCTATTTTTGGCTACACGCACACTCATACAACCGCTCTCACCGGCTCTCGACAAAACACTTAGCATTTTTCACACATTTTTACACGATACACTATAGTGATCCTTGTACTTAGCTCGCTATCATCTGAAATGTAACAGATTGTTTGTTTAATTTGAGTTGGTGATCGGTAGTTTCCATCACCCGGGGTTTTTTGTGTCGGAGATCAACTCTTGATCAAGGGCTTTTTCCCCGTATAAATCTTCGTGTCATTTGTTCAATACACTTCATAGTGATCCTTATTGTTGTTCATCAATTCAAGCATCATACCTCACAACAGAAAGTTTGGTTATATTGTCATTGCTTGATTTTTGACCAAAACATACCTCAAGATACCTGATCCTCATATGCTTAGCAATTTGCAAGCCAGCTATCAAGGCTTCATATTCAGCCTCATTGTTAGTGGTTTGGAACTCACAAGCTATAGAGTGGGGTATTATGTCCCCCTGTGGCGATTTTAGTAGTATCCCAAGCCCTGTTCCTTTGACATTTGAGGATCCATCAGTATAGAGTATCCAAGGATCCTTGGTTTCCTCTAGCTGCTGGACTTCTAACTCAGCTTCCTTTTGCAAATCACTACTGAAATCTGCCACAAAGTCGGCTAATGCTTGGGATTTAATGGCTGTCCTGGGCTCATATCTTATATCATATGCACTAAGCTTCACTGCCCACTTAGCCATCCTTCCTGACATTTCAGGTTTCCTGAGGACATTCTTGATTGGAAAATTAGTTTTGACGATAATAGCATGAGTTTCAAAATAATGTCTCAATTTAGTAGATGCCATAATTAATGCGAGGATAAGTTTTTCTAAGTATGAATACCTGGATTCAGCATCAAGTAAACTCTTACTTACATAATAGACAGGATGTTGTGTACCTTCGTGATCCTTAACAAGGACGGCACTTACTGCTTTTGAGGATACCGCGAGATATAAGTGTTAGGGCATGAATTTTATGCTAAGGATCATCTATCCTGAGTCTGGGCATGGATCAAGGATCCTTAATGGATGATGCAGACAGTCTAAGGATCCAGAGTCTGAGGATCCAGAATCTAAGGATCACGAGTCTGAGGATCACGCGTCTGAGGATCACGAGTCTGAGGATCAGGATCCTTAACAGAACTTATGGTTTGCACGTTTTTAATGTGTAAATGCAGGTAATGGACGTAGTGGACCACTTCTCTGCTGGAATCTCGTGGAATATGCTTTTAGGCACGTGCATATTGAGGAGATAACCGTTAGTGGTGGTCATGGGTGACTTCCACCTTTTTCGGGAAGTTAGTTAGTTGTTTTTTCTTATCTTTTTAAGGGGAAACAAGCTCATTAGAGATATAAGTCGTGCACACCACAGAAAATACACACAATACACGAATTCTCTGCAAACACTTAGCAAAAAACACACACTTTTACTAGAAATTCATTGAATCGAGCTTGTTTTCTTCCGAAGTTGTACAAGGATCACTATTGTTTCAGCAATATATTTGGTGATCGGTAGTTTCCATCACCCGAGGTTTTTTATGCCGGAGATCTTCTAAAGATCAAGGGCTTTTTCCTCGTATAAATCTCGGTGTTCATCGTTGATTTCATACACTTGTCGTTCATTCAATTAACCAAGCATCATTCCTCACAAAATCAGATTTGGTTGCATTATCCTTGTGTGATTTTTGACCAAAACAGTTTGGCGCCCACCGTGGGGCAATTGGTGCTTCAATTCTGAGAAATTTTGTTCATTCCATTCATTTCGGTTCATTATCTTCAACCACACGGCTTCTCAGGGAAAACTACTCCAAGTTCTATGCCGGCGGTCACTTTCTCACAGGGCATTTCGCCTTTGCATCATCTCCCCCTTGCATTCCAGAAGAATGCTGAGAATTCTCCGAAGAAGACAACCCCCGTTTTCACAAAACCAACTGTTGTTTCTTCCTCTACACTTAATAACAGTGATTTTTATGCTTTGATTGTGCAGATGAAGGATCACATGCAGCAGCAGGTCAAAACCAATGGCAGGATCCTTCGCGAAATTGATAAAATCAGCAGAGGATCACCACCCTTTGATGTCGAGGTCGCTGAATTTCGACACTCCGGTCATAACTTCCCAGCACTTTGCAGCTCCAGATGTCCAATACCAGGGTGCATCAATAGGAATGCGTTCTGGATCATCGGTAATGTCTCAGGCTCGAGGATCCTCTTTCCAGCCTTCAGGATCCTCATTTCAGCATCAGGGATTCTTCACCAGTTTAGGAGGATGCATGGGGACGCAGCCAATTCAAGGATCCTCTCAGGTTCAAGGATCCTCTCAGGTTCAGGGATCCTCTTAGATTCAAGGATCCTCTCAGGTTCAAGGATCCTCTCAGGTTCAAGGATCCTCCTCCCAGGTTCAAGGATCCTCTCAGGTTCAAGGATCCTCTCAGGATCAGGGATCCTCCTCCCAGGCTCAAGGATCCTCTATCCTCTCAGGTTTAACAATCCTCTCAGGTTCAAGGTTCCTCCTTCCAGGTTCAAGGATCTTCATCTCAGGTTTCCGGATCCATGGATTATCCTCCAAGACCTACATTCACAGCACTTCAAGGATCCAACATCTTCCAGGATCAAAGATACTTAAGGAGTGTGCAACCCGGAAGTTCAGATGTTTATCTAGGAGACTTCATACCAATGCAGACCATTGCTTCCTCTGGTCCCTCGGTTATGCCAGAATCCCGCCAACATGGATTCACATCTGGAATTCCAAACTTGAATCATTCAGGAGGTAACACTTTGAATAATTTTTGCAATGCTAACCATGGCTTTGTGCAGGATACAGGTATCAACCAAGCTATGGCTAAGGAATTGTAGAAACATAGGGATATAATATCCAACGTTCCAGGAGTGGTTAAGCCCATTCCTGAAATTCCTGATGAAAGCCACAAGATATCTCGTTTTGCACCACCTATTTGTGATGCAGAGATACCGAAGAGGTTTCAGACACCAAATCTGGTTGCTTGTGCAAGGGCTTTGGATCCACACTTACCGGATCAGCGTTAAAATGGCCGCTAAGTCTTCCTCCTTACTCTATTACTTCATTTGCTAATCTAGTTAATTTGTTTAATAGCCAATTCTCATGCAGTAGGAGATTTGAACGATTAACTAGTGACTTATATAGGATCACCCAAGGTCATAATGAATCATTAAGGGATTACATAACTAAATTTAGTAAAGAATCCTTAGATATCCCTAACCTGGATATAGCTACTGTAACACCTGTGCCTCCACGGCCATCAAACAAATACCAAACCAATGAAATATTATATTTCATACTTGGGATTTGTAAAAATATGTGTATCATTTGCACATATCAATTCTTGTTCAATTTCAAACTCTAAATCGCTTTCTGGAAGGTTATACGCGCACCGATGCGTAAATATAACCAGTTTAAAGCAACAAACACTCCGGAATAGTGACATTGGCTTAACATACCTTAAATAACCTTTACATAACTTAGAAATAAGTTTTGAAGGCTTTGGTATGGCAAAATCAAGTTAAATCGCTTACAGGGACTAAAGTTGACAAACTGCGAAAGTATGCCAATTTGAACTGTAACAGACAATCCGGAACATGACCATAAGTTAAACACACCTTAAATATCCTTTATATAGCTTAGAAATAGGCTTTGAGGGGTTCGGTGTGCTAAAATAAACTTTTGGGTCATTCAGGGACTAAAAGTGTCAAAAAGTGCACAAGTTTGCATTTTCGCGCATAACTTACGTTCTGAATGCATCCGGACACCCAAAAATTTATGTAAGCATGACTACATTATATTTTAGTGTTCGCCTTAAGAAAAATCCATTCGTTGCGTCATTTGGATCGTTTTTCGCGCTTATGCGCATTCCGTCGTAATTAAGCGAACATCGCGTTCGTACGACCAAACGAACCATCATCCGACATATTTTTGAACATGTTTCAAGTCCACAATGTTTAGGCATCATTTTAGGGCCTTAAAGTTGGCTTTACGGGCCTTAGAAGTGTCGGAAATGGCCTTAAACACGTGCAGGGACCTAAACTGTCATTTCTGAAACATATGTGCAGATCAGAGGCCCCAAGCGGCCCGCATTGTGTTTGCCTAAATCTAAAGCGGGCCGCATTAGCCCTTCTGACCAGATTCAATGTTTGTTTTGCAACTTGCAACTGAATTGATTCGTGTCCACACGTTTCCTATCGTCTAGTCAGCGGATAAGAACAACATTTTAGCCACCACAACATTGTGACAAGTGTACGGCCTTGATCGTTTCCCCTTTTCCAAGAAACGATCCTAACGGTTATCCGAAAACTATATATACCCATCCACCCCCATTGCATTTTCTCACAAGAATCTTGATTTGAGAGCTCTAAGTTGAAACCATTGTTTCATACCTGAGTTCTTGAATCGAGATTAGCATTCGGGGACCCTGGGTAAGTATTCTTTCGTTCTTTTCCTTATTTTATTGCTTTTCGAGTCAGAAAGTCAAACTTTGTTTGACTTTCAGCGTTGACCAGTAATGGTCAATGCGAAGTTCGTTTGAACTTCGCAACGTGAGTGTAATCACGTTGGTCATAGTCCCTTGGGACTATGCCCACTGATTACCACGTTGTCTAGGGTCGTAGGGTAGGCGATCTAATAAATCGCCTATACCTTCGAACTCGACCCATTTGGTCGATCATTAGGATCCGACCAAATACATTAGGTGACCATAGTGTAGGGAATAACCTTCCGAGGTTATACCCTATGGTCACATCGTTTAAGTAGTTGTATGATAGGTAGTTTATATGCCTTAGGTAAATTACCAGAATACCCTTTTCATGTATAATTGGTAATTAAGCATATGTAACCTAAACTTTTGCCACATAACTGATTATGTAACATGTTTAGGCATATAACACTTGTCATAGGACTAGTTAGGCGTTCCGAACGCGTTTTACGCGAACGACGCGTTAAAGTAGCATAAGCTTCCTAAACGGGTCGTAATGGGTCGATAAGACTTAGGTTAAGTTTCATTTAGTATGCAGGCTTTGTTAAACCATATCATATGAGTTCCTACACTCATTTGGTTTACAAACCCTAATACTACCCAATCTTCCGATTTAGGTCCGGTTAATTAACATAGTTACCTATATTAGGTGCCGTTTGATTTCCGTGATCTCTAGCATTGTTTGGTTGTTACTCAAGGACTACTGAGCATTCTCAAGTGAGTACATAGACCCCTCTTTTACTGTTTTCCAAACTGTTTTGGGGTGGAACACATGTGCCTACTTGTTACTTTCATGCTTTCCTGTTTTTCAAATCATATACTTGCTATGTTCATTAGTACATTATAGTACATGATTTCATTACATTTCCGCTATGTATGTTGACTGATAGCATGCTAGCACATTGATTTACATGACTTTTCTGCTTTGTATGTTAACTTAGCATACTTAGTACATCATTTTACATTGCATCTCTGTTGCATATGTTTACTCAGCATATGAACACATTGTTTTACAGTGCATTTCTGTTGCATATGTTTACTCAGCATATGGACACATTGTTTTACATTGCATCTCTGTTGCATATGTTCCAGTAACATATGGACACATTGTTTTACAGCTCTACCTTGTATGTTTACTCTAGCATACTAGGTACATTATCTTCATCACATGCTTACATTTTGGTATGACATTTGGTTTGTTTAACGGGTCTATATAACATTCATTAACATTTGCTACGCCGCTCGGGAGTAAGTAGTGGTACCATAGGACTTGACAAATCCCATTCCTGACATCCCGGGTTTGTTTGGATGTAAGGAATGACTGAATCCGAATACAATTCTTTTGATAACCTTGACTGAAAGGGTTATCCGACTGTCTCAAGGCTTGAATGTTTGCGTTTAACATACTGCATAAGTGTTCATATTCAGTATAGCATGCATATGTCTTACAAAACATAACTTTGATTTAAACCAGTTTTACTTCAATACTTTGTTTTGTACATTTTTACTTATGGTTTAAGTAGTCTAAATTTTACTTACCATACATATCATTTTGGTTACATATTACATGATTTACATTGATCATGCATTTACACAAAACATAACATTGATTTAAACCGAGTTTTACTTCGATACTATGTTCTTGTGCATATGGTTTAGTTGATACCTTTCACTAGCCATACATATCATTTTGGTTATACATTACTTGACTACTTTTGGACTATCAACATTTGACATGGTTTATACAAGGACTTTTGACTATTGGTTTAAACATAGACATTTGACATGGATATTTGACATAGACATTTTGACATGATTTACATCTTGACATAAACATTTTACATTGTTTGGTTTGGTATGATTAAGTGATTAAGTAACGATGCGTGTGTAATATGATACAAGCATGGTGGATACGCCGCTGGTACTTCCTATATATAAGTGTTTGTATGGTATTACATGTCGTCACGTTATTTGAATCATTTCAGTTTGAGACATAGAACATTTCATACAAATAACATACTTTTCACAAGACATTGATTTATAAACAACTTATCTTATACAAACACATTTTACTTGGTTATCCATTTAACCTTACATTTATTTATACTTATCATCTGATCTTATCGTTTTTCGAATGATTTAAAGACAAAGCAAATAACAAGGTTCATGACTAAACATTTTCTCAAACATAAGTCATGAAACCTATTTTCACAAAACCTATGTATCTCACCGGCATTTTTATGCTGACGTACCATATTTTCACATGTGTTTTTCAGGAAATGAAGCATAGGATTGATCAAGATACACTTAGGCGGACATGGGCCTTAGTGACAATAAAAGATGCAGACTAGTTAATTATGTTGTATTTCCTTGTTTGTTAAGACATTGTAACACTTCTAATGAATAAAACGAAATTTCAATTGCCATGGATTTGAAACATTAATTCTGTTACAACACTCCCCGATGTTTCCGCCACGTTTTATATGTTCCACGTGGTCGGGGTGTGACAGAAAAGATGGTATCAGAGCCAATGGTTATAGGGAATTAGGTTATTAGTAATGCTTTGACCTAGACTATAACCTTTCTAGGACCCTAACGCGAGTTTACTTGCGTTTAGTCATAAAACAATACCGTCACCTATCCTTAGGCGACGACCATAACAAGAACATAAATTTCAAAACCACTTTGAAAACTAATCATCTGTTCTAGGATGATTAATTACTAGGTTTTGAACCCTCAGTTATAAGGTTTTGAATCCCTTTGAATTTTCAAAATCTCGTCAAGGTTTTGGGTTTTAAATAATGTGAACACGTGCAAACTGGAAGGGTGAATGCCTGTATTCTGGGTTTTCTGTCTAGGCAAGCACTTCGTATACATCTCATCAGACGCGAGACCAGTTGTGCTTACCTGGGAATTCTCGGGATGAGTGTTCACTTATAGGCGAGCATGTCTTCAGTGATACATTAATAAGACCTGTTTACCTTGATTAGTCACAATCTCATTTGTTTGCCTTAGGTAACAAACAAATGATCACAATTTTCATTCGTTACCATTCGGTATTGATTTTCCAATAACCTTTCACTTGCTTCTTCCTCTGTCTTTCACTTTCTTTTAGAATGTCTATTCCTCTCAGCACTGGTCAAATTCCCGAGCGAACAGCCAAATTTGTCCAGCAAATTGGCGAAGTGATTCAGAGGACTGTGGATTTAGGTATTGCCATGGCTCGTCTCAACAATGAAGCCTCTCGTCTCGACAATGAAGTCACTCAAGAGACACCAAAGGAAGTAGAAGTCAGGCTTGCACCAACATCAAGGAAGCGTAAGGCTTCAAGGAAACCCGCAGCGGTTACACTTAATCAAGCGGGACCTAGCCAGGTAGCAATGCCGACAGCTAGGAAGCCGTACCTGGGAGCTGCCCCATGGTGCAAGCGATGCAATCGTCATCATTTAAACCACATACCCTGCTCCAAATGTACCTACTGTGGACGGTGGGGACATTTGATCAACACATGCCGCTTTGCTATCCAGAACAAAGCTGTTGCAAATCTTGCTGCTACCCAACTCCAAGTCAACCCTACTCGAACTCGTTTCTCACGAGGGCCTTGCTACAACTGTGGCGAGATGGGCCATTTCCAAAGGGATTGCTCAAAGCTTGCTAATGCAAATCCAACCCTTGGATGAGCATTCGACTGAACAAAGGATGTTGCTGTCTTATGTCTTTGTTTCTTTTGTTTTCTTGTATTGTGAAACAATATGTCTTGTTCATAAATAAAAGTTGTTGTTCAAAATTCTAATATACAAGTATAATTACATGTGGGTATGACTTTTCCTATGATACCTGCATTAAGGAACTATGTTCCTTACAAACTACTCTTGTGATTCTCTCTTTCAAATGATCGCTCATGATTCCTTCGAACATTCTAAGTACTCGTTTCATTCTAAGAAACGAAGTACATGAAATATAGTGAAACTATGAGTAATCATGCTTTTTTTGCACATCAGTACCTTTGAATCCTTGGTTGGATAACTAAGGATATTTTCAAGTCTCCTACCCATTACGTTTTAATTTTTCAACATACACAGTACGAGTATTTCAAAACAAATCTTCATGATCTCAAAACATTTCATATAGTTTGAAAACAATTCTTCTAGATGCATTATCTATGTTATTTCAAAAACATTGGCCATGTTATCAAAACCAACCTTTCAATTTCAAAATATTTCATATAGTCTGAAGACAATATTAACACAGTACATTTTCTCATCAAGTGCATGATTTCGAAAAGCATCATTCATGTCTTTCCAAAAACCTTATACATAATTTCAAAAATTCATCTCGCATGATTTTAAAATATTTTTATAAATATACCTACCTAGTACACCTACTTTATGATATCAAAAGTATTATATATAAGGTTCAAAAACACTAAACATATTTTTCTTAAAAGAACCCCATGCACAGTTTTCAAAAATATCTTCCTTGTACATTTACTTAACCTTCAAATTCTGCTTCATATGTCGCCTTGACATATCTAGCATCTCAACCTCATAAGCATTTTACTTCATGTTTTGACTTAAGCACATCCCGTGCAAGAATTCAAAGCATCTTCAACTTCTACAATCCATATGGGATCTTTTTATCTCTATAATTAGACCCTTGTGGATGATCATGATTCAAATCAGAGTCCTTAATTGGATTCTTTATGTACCTTAATTCGAACATTTCGAGTTCTAGTAATCGAAATCGAATTTTCTTTTTGAATCTTTCTATCTTTATAGTTAGATTCTCGGAAATGTTTAAAGTACCAAATGAAATCCACAAGATGGATTCCTAGTGTGCTTTAAATACATGTACTCTGTTAGAAGAACAAACTTCTAGTTAGCAATTTTGTGGTTATGTGACTATGTGTTTATTCATCTTATGTTCTCTTTCATATATTTTTTGTGTTTTAATACTCTGGATATTCGTTATCCAAATCCTCGCAGGATCTTTCATATCTTCATATGAGAGATTCGTAGCAGGATATTCAAAGGTACTACCTTCAATCCTTAATGGGCTTCTATGTAATAGTTAAGACCCTTGGATTATATAGTACCACTCCAGACCCTTTTTAGTGGTCTAGTCTAAAGGATTGATTCATAATTTGGTTAAAGAATGACATCTAGTGATGTAGCTGGACAGACTCCTTGATAGTCTATTTAGATCATTTATTGATTTAGTCTACGGGACTCTATGGCAGTCTAGTCACACTCATCACAGGATTGTTCATTTGGTTTTCCCCTACACATTATAAAATAGACTGTGTAAACTGTGCAAGGAATTGTCTGATTATGGACGCGTACATAATTATGAGATTCGGTGCACGGTAACCACAGTAAGATTTATTATGTGTAAGAACCGATAGTGACAACAATAACGAAATGAGAACGATGTAATGGAGGTACGGTGGACGCACCAATGACGCTTCATATACTTGTATATAAGTGTCCCTCTTACATTGCAAACATAATGTTATTAAGGTTACTAGAAGTTCAAGAACCCTAACCAATGTTGTTTGATCTTTTCAACTTCATGTTTTAAACTCTCACAAGTTTCCTCTAAATAAATTTCGGGACGAAATTTCCTAAAGTAGGGGAGACTGTAACACCTGTGCCTCCACGGCCATCAAACAAATACCAAACCAATGAAATATTATATTTCATACTTGGGATTTGTAAAAATATGTGTATCATTTGCACATATCAATTCTTGTTCAATTTCAAACTCTAAATCGCTTTCTGGAAGGTTATACGCGCACCGATGCGTAAATATAACCAGTTTAAAGCAACAAACACTCCGGAATAGTGACATTGGCTTAACATACCTTAAATAACCTTTACATAACTTAGAAATAAGTTTTGAAGGCTTTGGTATGGCAAAATCAAGTTAAATCGCTTACAGGGACTAAAGTTGACAAACTGCGAAAGTATGCCAATTTGAACTGTAACAGACAATCCGGAACATGACCATAAGTTAAACACACCTTAAATATCCTTTATATAGCTTAGAAATAGGCTTTGAGGGGTTCGGTGTGCTAAAATAAACTTTTGGGTCATTCAGGGACTAAAAGTGTCAAAAAGTGCACAAGTTTGCATTTTCGCGCATAACTTACGTTCTGAATGCATCCGGACACCCAAAAATTTATGTAAGCATGACTACATTATATTTTAGTGTTCGCCTTAAGAAAAATCCATTCGTTGCGTCATTTGGATCGTTTTTCGCGTTTATGCGCATTCCGTCGTAATTAAGCGAACATCGCGTTCGTACGACCAAACGAACCATCATCCGACATATTTTTGAACATGTTTCAAGTCCACAATGTTTAGGCATCATTTTAGGGCCTTAAAGTTGGCTTTACGGGCCTTAGAAGTGTCGGAAATGGCCTTAAACACGTGCAGGGACCTAAACTGTCATTTCTGAAACATATGTGCAGATCAGAGGCCCCAAGCGGCCCGCATTGTGTTTGCCTAAATCTAAAGCGGGCCGCATTAGCCCTTCTGACCAGATTCAATGTTTGTTTTGCAACTTGCAACTGAATTGATTCGTGTCCACACGTTTCCTATCGTCTAGTCAGCGGATAAGAACAACATTTTAGCCACCACAACATTGTGACAAGTGTACGGCCTTGATCGTTTCCCCTTTTCCAAGAAACGATCCTAACGGTTATCCGAAAACTATATATACCCATCCACCCCCATTGCATTTTCTCACAAGAATCTTGATTTGAGAGCTCTAAGTTGAAACCATTGTTTCATACCTGAGTTCTTGAATCGAGATTAGCATTCGGGGACCCTGGGTAAGTATTCTTTCGTTCTTTTCCTTATTTTATTGCTTTTCGAGTCAGAAAGTCAAACTTTGTTTGACTTTCAGCGTTGACCAGTAATGGTCAATGCGAAGTTCGTTTGAACTTCGCAACGTGAGTGTAATCACGTTGGTCATAGTCCCTTGGGACTATGCCCACTGATTACCACGTTGTCTAGGGTCGTAGGGTAGGCGATCTAATAAATCGCCTATACCTTCGAACTCGACCCATTTGGTCGATCATTAGGATCCGACCAAATACATTAGGTGACCATAGTGTAGGGAATAACCTTCCGAGGTTATACCCTATGGTCACATCGTTTAAGTAGTTGTATGATAGGTAGTTTATATGCCTTAGGTAAATTACCAGAATACCCTTTTCATGTATAATTGGTAATTAAGCATATGTAACCTAAACTTTTGCCACATAACTGATTATGTAACATGTTTAGGCATATAACACTTGTCATAGGACTAGTTAGGCGTTCCGAACGCGTTTTACGCGAACGACGCGTTAAAGTAGCATAAGCTTCCTAAACGGGTCGTAATGGGTCGATAAGACTTAGGTTAAGTTTCATTTAGTATGTAGGCTTTGTTAAACCATATCATATGAGTTCCTACACTCATTTGGTTTACAAACCCTAATACTACCCAATCTTCCGATTTAGGTCCGGTTAATTAACATAGTTACCTATATTAGGTGCCGTTTGATTTCCGTGATCTCTAGCATTGTTTGGTTGTTACTCAAGGACTACTGAGCATTCTCAAGTGAGTACATAGACCCCTCTTTTACTGTTTTCCAAACTGTTTTGGGGTGGAACACATGTGCCTACTTGTTACTTTCATGCTTTCCTGTTTTTCAAATCATATACTTGCTATGTTCATTAGTACATTATAGTACATGATTTCATTACATTTCCGCTATGTATGTTGACTGATAGCATGCTAGCACATTGATTTACATGACTTTTCTGCTTTGTATGTTAACTTAGCATACTTAGTACATCATTTTACATTGCATCTCTGTTGCATATGTTTACTCAGCATATGAACACATTGTTTTACAGTGCATTTCTGTTGCATATGTTTACTCAGCATATGGACACATTGTTTTACATTGCATCTCTGTTGCATATGTTCCAGTAACATATGGACACATTGTTTTACAGCTCTACCTTGTATGTTTACTCTAGCATACTAGGTACATTATCTTCATCACATGCTTACATTTTGGTATGACATTTGGTTTGTTTAACGGGTCTATATAACATTCATTAACATTTGCTACGCCGCTCGGGAGTAAGTAGTGGTACCATAGGACTTGACAAATCCCATTCCTGACATCCCGGGTTTGTTTGGATGTAAGGAATGACTGAATCCGAATACAATTCTTTTGATAACCTTGACTGAAAGGGTTATCCGACTGTCTCAAGGCTTGAATGTTTGCGTTTAACATACTGCATAAGTGTTCATATTCAGTATAGCATGCATATGTCTTACAAAACATAACTTTGATTTAAACCAGTTTTACTTCAATACTTTGTTTTGTACATTTTTACTTATGGTTTAAGTAGTCTAAATTTTACTTACCATACATATCATTTTGGTTACATATTACATGATTTACATTGATCATGCATTTACACAAAACATAACATTGATTTAAACCGAGTTTTACTTCGATACTATGTTCTTGTGCATATGGTTTAGTTGATACCTTTCACTAGCCATACATATCATTTTGGTTATACATTACTTGACTACTTTTGGACTATCAACATTTGACATGGTTTATACAAGGACTTTTGACTATTGGTTTAAACATAGACATTTGACATGGATATTTGACATAGACATTTTGACATGATTTACATCTTGACATAAACATTTTACATTGTTTGGTTTGGTATGATTAAGTGATTAAGTAACGATGCGTGTGTAATATGATACAAGCATGGTGGATACGCCGCTGGTACTTCCTATATATAAGTGTTTGTATGGTATTACATGTCGTCACGTTATTTGAATCATTTCAGTTTGAGACATAGAACATTTCATACAAATAACATACTTTTCACAAGACATTGATTTATAAACAACTTATCTTATACAAACACATTTTACTTGGTTATCCATTTAACCTTACATTTATTTATACTTATCATCTGATCTTATCGTTTTTCGAATGATTTAAAGACAAAGCAAATAACAAGGTTCATGACTAAACATTTTCTCAAACATAAGTCATGAAACCTATTTTCACAAAACCTATGTATCTCACCGGCATTTTTATGCTGACGTACCATATTTTCACATGTGTTTTTCAGGAAATGAAGCATAGGATTGATCAAGATACACTTAGGCGGACATGGGCCTTAGTGACAATAAAAGATGCAGACTAGTTAATTATGTTGTATTTCCTTGTTTGTTAAGACATTGTAACACTTCTAATGAATAAAACGAAATTTCAATTGCCATGGATTTGAAACATTAATTCTGTTACAACACTCCCCGATGTTTCCGCCACGTTTTGTATGTTCCACGTGGTCGGGGTGTGACAGCTACGACTGTTGAAGCCTTTAAAATGGGACTGCTTGGGGATTCATTATTCTATGATGATCTTGTTATGACACCATGCAGGAATCTATATGAGGTAAGAACCCGGGCCATTAGATTCATCCGGCTAGAGGATGACAAAAGGATCCAGGAGAGGTTAGCAGGATCCTCAAAGCAAGAGAAGCAAGGATCCTCATTCAAGAACAACAAAGTTTAGGTGACAAGGTTAGGTGGCCAAGGAAGAATGACAAACCGCCTACCACCAAAGATGAATCGAAATGGTGTGCTTACCATGGGGATTCTGGTCATCTCACAGATGAGTGCATAGCATTAAGGAAGGAGATAGGTTATCTTTTGAGCAAAGGATAGTTGAAGGAATTGCTCGGAAGGAAAAAGTCAAGGATCAAGTATCTTGAGAAAGTTCCTGAAAAAGCTCCTCCTCCACCATCCGATGCTCAAATCAACCATTTCATCTCCGGAGGTTCTCAGCAGCTAAGAGAAGTGCAAAGGAAACAAAGATGGAGAATGGGGGCAAACCTGTTCGGACCTCCATCCTTACCCAGCAGAAAGTAATATCATATGATGAGGATAACTGTGCGGACATTCAGGATCCTCATCACGACGGTGTAGCCATGGATACACGATATGAAGGCAGTCCCCCTCAACATATCACCAATGTGTCAAGGTCCCAACTCTATGAGATATGGTAAAGATAGAAAGTGATTAGCAGGAGGCAAAGAACTGTTACACTTCTTCAATGAAGCCAGCCTCCAAGGAGCAAGACATCATGGAGGCAAGAGAGCAAGACGTCAAGGATATTATGTTGAACCCAGAGGATCCTAAATCCAAAATGTTTATAGGATCCGGGATCCTAGACAGTATTGAGCAGGATTTACTATCCTTCTTGGAAAGAAGAAAATCTACCTTCGCTTGGAAACATGAAGATATGACAGGAGAAAGTTTGCACTTGAAAGGAATGCCATTATTTAAAAAGAGGTAGACAAATTGCTCAAGGCAAGTTTGAGTGGACTGATAAGCATGAAGCTGCACTTAAGGTTCTTAAGGATTATCTATCCTCAGCACCAGCCCTGATGAAACCAGAAAATGGAGAATCGTTATCCTTATACTTAGCTGTTTCAGCTAAAGCAGTAAGTGTGATCCTAGTTAAGGATCATGAAGGCTCTCAACATCCGGTATACTATGTAAGTAAAATTCTACTTGATGCTGAGGCCAGGTATTCTCATTTAGAGAAATTAATTCTTGATTTAATTATGGCTTCTGCTAAACATAGACATTATTTCGAAACTCACACCATTATTGTGAAAACTAACATTCCTATCAAGAATGTTCTCAGGAAACTTCAAGTGTCAGGTAGAATAGCAAAGTGGATAGTCAAGCTTATTGCATATAACATTAAGTATGAACCCAGGACTGCCATCAAGTCCCAAGCTTTAGCTGACTTTGTGGCTGATTCCAGTAGTGATCTACAAAGGGAAGCTGAACTAGAAGTTCAACAACTTGAGAAGACCAAGGATCCTTAGACACTCTTCACGGATGGAGCTTCAGATGTTAAAGGAACTAGACAAAGCACACTACTAAAATCGCCACAGGGGGACATTATACCCCAATCCATTGCATGTGAATTCCAAACCACTAATCATGAGGTTGAGTATGAGGCCTTGATAGCAGGTTTGCAATTAGCTAATAATATGAGGATCAGGAAACTGGCAGATTCTTTTGCTTTTTTCAGTCTACCACAGGTACCCAGGGAAGAAAATGCAGAAGCTGACGCTTTAACTAACCATGGATCATTCCTAAAGATGCAAGAAGATGTGAAAAATACTCATCACCCATGTTTTAACTCCTGCAATTGAGGATCACGTAGCCATGGAGATAGTGGAGGATTCTGCAATCATACCTGGTGATCCTGCACAGTCGAATTCAGGATCCTGGATCCTTCCAATCCTAAGATATATACAACATGGAAAGATCCCTACATGACAAAATCCTAAAACTTTCAAAGTCAAGGAGACTGTGGAAACCACACTGGGGGCAGAGCACTATTCTCAAGGATTCTTAGAACAACATACTATAGGCCTACCACGAAGAAGGATGTTGTGGATTATGCAAAGAAGTGTGATGCTTGTCAAAGACATAGTACTATTCTACACCAACCAACATAACATCTGCATCCTAAGAAGAAGCTTTTGCTCAAAGTCTGAAAAAAGGAAATGGCCAGTTATCAACAAAGAATGGCTGGAGCATACAACAAGAATGTCAGGATTAGAAGATTTCAAGTTGGCAAGCTAGCACCAAAGTGGGAAGACCCCTATCTAATTGAAGCTGAATCAGGAAAGGGGGCATATCACTTGTTAACAATGGATGATGATCTCCTACCAAGAGCTTGGAATGCTGTTCATCTCAAAAAATACTTTAAGTAAGAAGGATCAGGGATCCTCAGCGATACCGGTATTCTGATTAAGGATCCAGGATCCTCAAAGGATATATGATTCTACATTTGGTAACACATTACTTTCATTTTCATTTTCATTCATTTTATACTTATTACTTATCATAAGTTAAAGATGTTAATCAGTTAACATCTATTTTCACAAAGTTTAAGCTTTTGCAGAGTTGTTATCATTTTACAGAAGATCAAAGTGGTTGGGCAACTCTCCAAAGTTTTGGGCTTGTCCCCAGTTTAGGCCTGTCCCCAGTTTCGCCAGTAGCGCACGATGATCCTGGTGCAGTTCAAGGCAGTGCGACCAGTACTCGTTTTAGGGGCTGACAATTTCATTGTACTGGCTGTACCCAGGATCCTACGTATAATGGTAGACGTACCATACATCCGTTCCTAAGGTTTCTAATGTTTTCACGTTAGCTAAGGTTTCGGCATTTTCATGTCGCTCAAGTTTGGATAGTCGCCAGTGAGGGCCATACTCCAGTTTACATCCGTTTATATGGGCTTGACCCCAGTTTACATCCGTTTATTTGGGCTTGTCCCCAGTTTATTTGGGTTTGTCCCCAGTTTGTTGGGCTTGTCCCCAGTTACTAACTCTTATCTTATATTGGCTTAGTCCCAAGTTGTATCCTATTTCAGGTTTTTGGAGACAAACGACCAAGGATCCTCGATCCTTACCTTCCATTAAGGTTTGTCTTATGGTTATCCTGTTTATAATGATAAAGGTTAGGATCCTAACTTGGATTCTCAGGTATGATCCTTAACTATTTTGATTTTATTCATTATTCATTTGAATAGCCCTTATACTTTGACAACTGAACTTATGATCCTTAAAATAAACTACTTTTCGGAACTTTTCAACTATAGGATATTTGATCCTGGATCATATCCTAAAATTCTTAAACTTAATTTGTTTAACTTTTCTTATTCAAACAAATGTATATCACAACAATTGAAAACTAAAGGATACATAAGGATAGCAACACGGGAGATAGCCAAAAAGTTAAAGTTATTTTATTCACAAAACATTAAACCTTTTAAGGTTGTCAAAATTGCCAACCCACGTTTCTACCAGCAAAACGTGGCCCGTCCACATGGGTTGGCAAAGGGTGTCCATTGTTTATGGGTCTTTGTAGTGCAGAAAATAAAAGACGGAAGGATAACGAGTGGCTTCATCCCCCAAACAGAGGATCCATCCACCACCCATTATCCTGCCTATTGTTCAAGGATCCATGATTCTTCACCCTAGAAACTACTGTCTAAAGTTATACAAGTTCTGACGATAAGGATCCTTGATCCTAGAAGCTTTACTTTTCATAGTTTGGTTATTCAGCAATAATTTACAAGGATATAGAATCCTAACTTGGATTCTCTGGTATGTTATATTCTAACTTTTTCGAAGCTGTAAGTTGTCTCTTATCCTTTTTGGTTAAGGATCATTGATCCACATTTATATGAACACTTCAAGTTTTCTGTTAAAAGTGTAACATTATCATCAGATTTTCAATAACTTTCCGGTTGTTTGGTGATGATATTTTTGAAAATAGAAAGCATACATGAAAAATAAAAAGGGAAGAAACAACAATAGATGTAGCTAAAAAAGTTTAATGTTATTACCCATTCATTATGTATCAAATCATCTGGCCTGGATTTCACCAGCAAAACCGTGGACCATCCACCCAGGCCGGATAAGGCTATCTAACAGTTAAAGTGTCTATGCAGAAATTAAAGTGCAGGAAGGTTAATAGCAAACTGTGTAGAAGGATTCATTCTCCACGAATGGAAGGATCTTCTGATCTGTAAAGGCACTTGAGGAGTTATCTCTAACTCTATATTTTGCAATGATCATTATAGCAGGTCTTATCAGTGACGACAGGCAGTGTAACAACTAGTTACCAGCAGCAACGGCTAGTCCGCTTCTGACGGAAATATGACAGCTGTGAATCCTTATCACAACTGCCATATTGGGGGCAATTGTTAGGGCATGAATTTTATGCTAAGGATCATCTATCCTGAGTCTGGGCATGGATCAAGGATCCTTAATGGATGATGCAGACAGTCTAAGGATCCAGAGTCTGAGGATCCAGAATCTGAGGATCACGAGTCTGAGGATCACGCGTCTGAGGATCACGAGTCTGAGGATCAGGATCCTTAACAGAACTTATGTTTTGCACGTTTTTAATGTGTAAATGCAGGTAATGGACGTAGTGGACCACTTCTCTGCTGGAATCTCGTGGAATATGCTTTTAGGCACGTGCATATTGAGGAGATAACCGTTAGTGGTGGTCATGGGTGACTTCCACCTTTTTCGGGAAGTTAGTTAGTTGTTTTTTCTTATCTTTTTAAGGGGAAACAAGCTCATTAGAGATATAAGTCGTGCACACCACAGAAAATACACACAATACACGAATTCTCTGCAAACACTTAGCAAAAAACACACACTTTTACTAGAAATTCATTGTATCGAGCTTGTTTTCTTCCGAAGTTGTACAAGGATCACTATTGTTTCAGCAATATATTTGGTGATCGGTAGTTTCCATCACCCGAGGTTTTTTATGCCGGAGATCTTCTAAAGATCAAGGGCTTTTTCCTCGTATAAATCTCGGTGTTCATCGTTGATTTCATACACTTGTCGTTCATTCAATTAACCAAGCATCATTCCTCACAAAATCAGATTTGGTTGCATTATCCTTGTGTGATTTTTGACCAAAACAATAAGGATAACACGTCTCCTTTTTCTGGTTTCATCAAAGCCGGGGCCGAGGATAGGTAATCCTTAAGAGCTCCTAAGGCACTTTCATGCTTCTCAGTCCACTCGAATTTCTTGTTCTTCCTTAGGATATCATAGAATTCCTTGCACTTTTCTGAGGATTTGGATATGAATCTGTTTAGAGCTGCAATCCTGCCTGTTAACCTCTGAACATCCTTAGCATTGGCAGGTGACTTGATGTTCACTATAGCTTTGATTTGTTCTGGACTGGCTTCAATGCCTCTCTTTGTCACCATATATCCTAAGAATTTACCTGCTTTAACACCAAAGTGACATTTTGAAGGATTAAGTTTCATGTTATATTTGTCAAGGATATTGAATGCTTCCTCCAAGTCTCTTAGGTGATCCTCATCCTTTTTTGATTTTACCACCATATCGTCTATGTAAACCTCCATAGTCTGTCCAATCTGATCCTTGAACATCATATTCACTAACCTTTGATAAGTTGCACCTGCATTTCTTAATCCGAATGGCATAGCAATATAGCAGTATATACCAGTTGGAGTCATAAAGGCTGTATCCTCTTGATCGGATGGTTCCATCTGAATTTGTTGAAATCCAGACGAAGTATCCATAAAAGTTAACAGTTCATGACCCGCAGTTGCATCCACCATGGAGTCAATGTGGGGTAATGGGAAAGGATCCTTGGGACATGCCTTATTTAAATCGGTGAAATCGACACATACCCTCCACTTTCCGTTTTTCTTTTGAACAACAACGACATTGGCCAACCATCTTGGATACTTGACCTCTCTAATCATACCTGCTCGGAGTAATTTCTCTACCTCCTCCTGGATAATGGCATTTCTTTCTGGTGTAAATTTCCTCCTCTTTTGATGGATTGGTTTGAAGGACCTATCAATGCCAAGTTTGTGAGTGATTATATCTTTAGATATACCTGTCATGTCTTCGTGTTTCCTTGCAAAGGTGGTCTTTCTCCTTTTGAGGAAGGATATGAGGTCTTCCTTTATTTCGCCAAGGATCCCTGATCCTATATAAACTTTAGATTCAGGATCATCAGGATCTGTAAGGATTTCTACTACATCCTGTTCTCTTGCCTCCAAGACATCCCTTGGAGGACGCTTTAATTGCTATTGCTCCCTTGACCTTGATGCTGGTTTCATTGATGAGGTGTAACAGTTCTTAGCCTCTTGCTGATCACTATCAATCTTCACTATCCCCAAGGACTAGGAAGCTTCACACATTGATGATAAGTGGATGGGACTGCCTTCATGTCATGTATCCAAGGTCTGCCAAGGATCACATTACAACAAGATAAACAGTCAATAACACAAAACTTTTGGTAATAATGTAGGCCTTCGATATAGATTGGGAGTTTAATGTCCCCCAGAGTATTCTTAGTCTCGCCACTGAATCCCACGAGCACATAGGATCTTGGTATGATATCAGATTCAGGAATATTCATCTTCTTGAGGACATCAAGCTGGATAATGTTCACAGAGCTTCCTCCGTCTATAAGGATCCTGCGAACAAAATGGTTAGAAATAAAAAGAGTGATAACCAAACCATCATGATGAGGATCCTGAATGTCAACACGATCATCCTCATCAAAAGTTATAACTTTTCCTTCGGAGACACTGGATGTTCGAATGGGTCTATCTCCATTATCCATCTTGGTTTCCTTTGCATGTCTTTTAGCTGCAGAGAAGGATGTTCCACAAATGTCTGATCCTCCAGAAATAAAGTTTATAACTTGTGCATCTGCTGGAGGGGCTGGAGCTTTCTCTGGGATCCTTTTAGGATCCTGAGTCCTTGACTTCTTTCTCCCCAATAATTCTTTCAAGTGCCCCTTGCTCAACAAGTATCCAATTTCTTTTCTCAGTGCGATGCATTCTTCTGTGAGATGCCCAAAATCTTCATGATATGCGCACCACTTTGACTTGTCTTTAGTTGCAGCTGGTCTGTCATTTTTCCTGGGCCATCTAGCTTTATCACCTAAATTCTGCATCGCAAGGATTAGTTCATTGTTATCGACAGAAAAGCAATATTCGGAAATTGGAGGATAATCCTCATCATCCTCTTCTTGTTCAACAGCATGCACATTCTGGTTATCAGATTTGTTATAGGATCTGAACTTGTTGTTCTTGAATGAGGATCCTTGCTTCTCTTGCTTTGAGGAACCTGCTAACCTCTCCTGGATCCTCTTGTCATCCTCTAACCGGATGAACCTAAGGGCCCGGGTTCTTACCTCATCTAGATTCCTGCATGGTGTCATAACAAGATCATCATAGAATAATGAATCCCTAAGATATCCCATTTTAAAGGCTTCAACAGCCGTAGCTATATCTAGGTTAGGGATATCTAAGGATTCTTTACTAAATTTAGTGATATAATCCCTTAATGATTCATTATGACCTTGGGTTATCCTATACAGATCACTAGTTAAACGCTCAAATTTTCTACTACAAGAAAACTGGTTATTAAATAGGTTAACTAGATTAGCAAACGAGGTAATAGAGTAAGGGGGAAGACTTAGCAGCCATTTAAGAGCCGATCTAGTAAGAGTGGATCCAAATCCCTTGCACAGACATGCTTCCTTTAACCTTTCTGGGATGGGATTAATCTCCATCCTTTCCCTGTACTGTGCTATGTGTTCTTCAGGATCTGTTGAGCCATCATACAACTTCATGGTAGGCACATGGAACCTCTTGGGTATCTCAGCATCACAGATTGGTGGTGCAAAACGAGATATCTTGTGGCTCCCATCTGCAATCTCTGGGATAGGCTTGACCACTCCTGGGACACTTGATATCATATCCTTTAACTTTTGCAATTCTCTGGCCATGGCATGATTGATACCTGTATCCTGCATAAGGCCATGGTTAGTGGTATAAGAATTATTGAAAGTGTTACCTCACATTGGATTCAAATTAGGAAGAGCGGATGTGAATCCATATTGTTGAGGCTCTGGAATGACCGATGGACCAGTAGAAGCAATGGTCTGCATTGGAATAAAATCTCCCTGATGGATAGCGGAATTCCCTGGTTGCAAACTCCTTAAGGATCCCGGAATCTGGAAGGATCCCTGAAACTGAGAGGATCCTTGGACCTGAGAGGATCCTGGGACGTAGGAAGATCCTTGAACCTGGGAGGATCCTTGAACATAGGAGGATCCTTGAACCTGGGAGGATCCTTGAAACTGAGAGGATCCTTGGACCTGAGAGGATCCTGGGACGTAGGAAGATCCTTGAACCTGGGAGGATCCTTGAACATAGGAGGATCCTTGAACCTGGGAGGATCCTTGAAACTGAGAGGATCCTTGGACTTGGGAGGATCCTGGAACATAGGAGGATCCTTGAACCTGGGAGGATCCTTGAAACGGCCAGAATCCTTGAATCTGCTGCGCTCCTGAATATCCTTCTGAGCTTACAAAGGATCCTATATGCTGAGGATGGGATCCTGCTGGTTGCAAGTGTGACCCTGAAGCCTAAGTCATTGCTGATGATCCGTAATGCACTCCTTTTGGCCCTCCCACATATTGAACATCTGAAACCGCTGAAGGCTGAGATGTTATAACCGGAGTATCGAAATTCAAAGATCTGGGCATCAGTGGGGAATGATCCTCTGCCGATCTCTTCTGTTTCTTGATGTCTCCAATTTCTCTAAGAATCCTTTCATTGGTCTTATCCTGCTGCTGTATATGCTCCTTCATCTGCAAAATCAGAAGACACAAGTCACTAGTTGTAGGAGTATAAGAAGCAGAAGAAGTTGGAGGTTTTGAGAAAATGGGAGTTGGTTTCTTCTCGGCATTTTTCTGAGGTCCAGAAGGTGGTGGAGACAAAGGTGGAATGCCCTGGGATGAGTTGACTGCAGACATCGCACTGGATGTGTTCTTTGATGATGAAGCCATCTACTTGGATGTAACGAACCGGAATGATCACAAAAATGAGAATTTCTTAGGAACGAAGCACCAATTGCCCCACGGTGGGCGCCAATCTGTTTTGGTCAAAAATCAGATGAGGATAATGCAACCAAACTCTTTGTTACGGGGTATGGTGCTTGGATTGGTAAACAATAATAAGGAACACTATGAAATGAAATGAACAAATGACACGAAGATTTATACGGGGAAAAAGCCCTTGATCAAGAGTTGATCTCCGGCACAAAAAACCCCGGGTGATGGAAACTACCGATCACCAACTCAAATTAAACAAACAATTTGTTACAACTTCGGATGATAGCGAGCTAAGTACAAGGATCACTATAGTGTATCGTGTAGAAATATATGAAGAAATGCTAAGTGTTTTGCCGAGAGCCGGTGAGTGCAGTTGTACGAGTGTGTGTAGCCAAAAAATAGCCAAGTGTTGTCTAATTAGCTCGCTACCCCTTTTAAATCTAGTAAAATATCTAAATAACTAACTATCCGCAATTCATGCCTTCTCCCCACGATCTCCATAACGTTCACCATGGTCAAGCACGTGCGGAATAAGCGTGGAATATTCTTCAGGAACGTTACCAAGACTAAGTCCAAGCTGTTATTCCTGCAAAACAATATTGAATTCAAAGCAAACAATCATTAGTATAAGGATCCTTAGGATGATCCATGATCCTGATCCTGAAGCACTTCTGAGGATCACTAACTGACACAGAAGTAAGGATCACCAAAGAGGATAACAATTGAGGATCACAGGTCATTCAAAAATCCTCCCCTAACACTTGCTATGACTGATTACTTCTCAAAGTGGATAGAGCCTGAAGCCTTTGCTCAAGTCAGAGAAAAGGAAGTTATATCCTTTATAAAAAGAAGCATTATTACTAGATTTGGTATCCCTTCTGAAATTGTTTGTGATAATGGATCCCAATTTACTGGGAATAGAACCACTAACTTTTGTGACAGCTGGGGGATTAAGATGATAACATCAACACCAGTCCACCCACAAGCTAATGGTCAGGCAGAATCATCCAACAAGATCATCATCAACAATTTGAAGAAGAAGCTTGGATCCAAGAAAGGAAAATGGGCAGAAGAACTACCTTATGTGCTTTGGGCTGATAGGACAACTCCCAAGAATGCTACTGGCTAAACTCCATTTTCTTTGGTGTTTGGGGCAGAATCAGTGATCCCTACAGAGATGGTGGTTCCAACTGCAAGAACAAGCATTCGTGATCCTGAAGAAAATGCTGAAAACTTGGTTCAAGACTTGGATACTATAGAAGAAATCAGGGATTTGGCAAGGATAAGGATGGCTAGTTATCAACAATGGATGGCTGGAGCCTACAACAAAAATGTCAGGATCAGGAAATTCCAAGTTGGTGATATGGTATTAAGGAAAGCATTTCAGAATACTACCAATCCTGCTGATGGAAAGTTGGCACCAAAATGGGAAGGCCCCTATTTGATTGAAGTTGAGGCAGGAAAGGGGGCATATCGATTGCTAACAATGGAAGGTGATTTGCTACCAAGAGCTTGGAATGTTGTCCATTTGAAGAAATATTTCATGTGATCAGGATCCATGATCCTTACATGACAAGTATCCTTGAAGGATTCTTACAGAACAGATGATCATCATTTTGGTAACATTCTAATCTCAAACTATTTCATTCTTTTATTTTCTTATGTAAGGATAAGGATCCTGCATCCTTTATCCTCCTTTCACTTGATTCTGAGTTTTGAAGGTTCAGGTATCCTTAACTAAGGATCGAGTATCCACAGAAGTATCCAGTTATTTGGGCTTGACCCCAGTTATTTGGGCTTGACCCCAGTTATTTTGGCTAGTCCCCAGTTTGGGCCTGTCCCCAGTTTCGCCAGTAGCACACGATGATCCTGGTATAGTTCATGTCAATGGGACCAGTACTCGCTTTAGGGGCTGAGAATTTCATTGTGCTGGCTATATTCAGGATCCTACGTATAATGGTAGACATACCATACATCCGTTCCTAAGGTTTCTAACTTTTTCACATTAGCTAAGGTTTTGGCATTTTCATGTCACTAAGTTTGGATAGTCGCCAGTGAGGGCCATACTCCAGTTTACACACGATCCTTTGGGCTTGTCCCCAGTTATCCTTTGGGCTTGTCCCCAGTTATCCTTTGGGCTTGTCCCCAGTTATCCTTTGGGCTTGTCCCCAGTATATTGGGCTTGTCCCTAGTTACTAACTCTTATCTTATATTGGCTTAGTCCCAAGTTGTATCCTATTTCAGGCTTTTGGAGATAAACAACCAAGGATCCTTGATCCTTACTTTCTACTAAGGTTTGTCTTTTGGGTTATCCTGATTATAAGTGTTAAAGGATAGGATCCTAACTTGGATTCTCAGGTATGATCCTTAACTATTTTGATTTTATTCATTATTCATTTGAGTAACCCTTATCCTTTGACAACTGAACTTATGATCCTTAAAATATGTTACTTTTCAAAACTTGTCGACTATAGGATATGTGATCCTTGATCATATCCTAAAATTTTTGAGGATATTTATTAAAATTTTCCTCTACTTGAAAAGTTTAAACAAAATGAACATCACAATAATTGAAAAGTAAAGTACTAACAAGGATAGTAACACGGGAGATAGCTAAAAAGTTAAAGTTATTTTATTCACAAATGATTAAACCCTTTAAGGTTGTCAAAATTGCCAACCCACGTTTCTACCAGCAAAACGTGGCCCGTCCACATGGGTTGGTAAAGGGTGTCCATTGTTTACGGGTCTTGGTAGTGCAGGAATCAAAAGACGGCAGGATCACAATGGCTTCATCCCCCAAACAGAGGATCCCTCCACCATTTGTAATCCTACCTATTGTTCAAAGGATCCATGATCCTTAGCCCTAATTACTATTGTTTAAGATACAACCCATCATTGTTCAACAAAAACACCATAACCAAAATAAACTACCAAATTCTAAAAAAATGGGCTCCGGCTACGTCTAGAAATGTCCATCATCGCCCATTCATGCATCCTACACCTTCGCTGCATCACCATCTCCTCCAGCTTCAGTATCCTTCGCATGATCCTTGCCACTGCCACCAGCCTCGATTGCCAGAACCTCTTCAGCCTCATCTTCATCCTCCAATTCAGCCAGCCTAGCCTTCCAGCCCGCCATGTCCCAGTTGCTCCTGTCAAAGGTAGGATCCTGAGCTTCTTGGGCCATCTGCAACTTGGTCTTGTACATGGCAATGGCAGCAGAGACTTTAGCATCGTCTATGATCTCATGCTTCTCATAGTCAGCGTTGATCTGGGCTGCAACCGCCTGAGTTTTGGCATCATTGAGGTCCTTTTCGAGGGAGGCAATCTTGAGGTCCTTGAGCATTGCCACTTTTTGGAGGTCAGAGTATTTCTCCTCAAGCTCTTCGACGTTCCCGACATAGTCCTCAATTTCAGCAAATTTCTGCAAGAAGACAAAGTAAAGATCAGGATAACATGATCCTCAAGTGGGTAGGATAATTAAGCTAAGTCAGTGATCCTTACATCAGCAAAGTACTCGAGGAACTGATGGCAGATCAGAGGCAAGCCTTGTAGGTTGTCAGCTTCAGAGGTCTTCCTTTTCTTTCCACCTCTTCCCTTTGAAGTGGTTGCCTTGGGGATTGTGACGGAAGGGCTAGCAGCAGACTTTTTCTTTGAGGATCGGACAGTGTCGAGATCAGTGACACTGAATTTGGAGGCAGATCTTGAAGGTTTTCCAGCGCCTACACACCCAAAACAGATAAGTATCCTTATCCTATTTCTATTTAAATATTTATTTAAATATTTAACTATACAAAAAACAGGATACTTACTTGACATAGTGACAGAACCTGGGGATACTTCTTGAGAATCCTGGGTGTTTGTTTTAAATGATCTTCTTGCAGGATCAAGTCTCCAGAAAGCGGCAAGCCTTTCCTTTGTTGCAGGTGTTGTGATGAGGATCCTCTATCCTACCATGGGTGCTCCACTTCCTTGGCATATCCTTTCCATCAGGGACAGAATCCCTTCTGACAAAGAAGAATCGCTGTTTCCAGTTGGTGTCATTCTTAGTGACCTTGAAGTTGGGATGTTCTTCACCGGGTTTATGCTTGAGTAGATATCGGTGGGATCCAAATGTTACGAGGTCATACATCTCTACCAATTCCGACATTCCCAGAGCAATTCCATCCTGCTTAATGATCCTTTCAAGGGTATATAAGACCCTCCAGATCATTGGCATAGCCTGAATGTAGGAGATGCCGGTAAGGGAGAAGAGGAAGAGAGATACCTGCTTGATCTTCGGATGTGGATTTAAAGGGGTTTCTCTTGAATTTAAATGCGGATTGATCCCTATCTCTAACTCCAATTTATAATGATGGTTTTGCAGGATAGTCACCTCAATGACGTCATGCTCGTAACGGCTAGTCTGATTACAACGGCTAGTTATCCGTTGATTCATTGCGGATAAGAATAGAAAATATAACTCGTTTATTTACATAATTACTCCTTATATTTTGGGGGCAATTGTTAGGGGAGGATTTTCCAATGATCAGTGATCCTCAATTACTGTTGGGTTTAGTGATCCTCACTTCTGTTAGAGTTAGTGATCCTCAGAAGTGTTGCAGGATCAGGATCATGGATCATCTTAAGGATCCTTATACTAAAGATTGTCTACTTTGAATATGATGTTGTTTTGCAGGAGTACGAGCTTGGACTTAGTCTTGGCGATATTCCTGGAGAATATTCCATATTTATTCCGCACGTGCATGGCTGAAATGGACGTTGTGGAGGTCGTGGAGGACTTGCACCAAATGCGGAATGTTTGTTAGCTTAGATATTTTCCATTTTTAAACGTGGTAGCGAGCTAAATAGAAACACTTGGCTATTTTTGGCTACACACACACTCTTGCAACTGCTCTCACCAGCTCTCGACAATTCACTTAGCGATTACACACCTTTTTACACAATACACTATAGTGATCCTTGTAATTAGCTCGCTATCATCCGAAGTTGTAATACATTTCTTGTTTAATTTGAGTTGGTGATCGGTAGTTTCCATCACCTGAGGTTTTTTATGCCGGAGATCAACCATTGATCAAGGGCTTTTTCCTCGTATAAATCTTTGTGTCACTTGTTCATTTCATTTCTGAGTGATCCTTAGTGTAGTTCATTAATTCAAGCATCATACCTCACAACAGAAAGTTTGGTTACATTGTCATTGCTTGATTTTTGACCAAAACACTTAGCTAACGTGAAAACGTTAGAAACCTTAGGAACGGATGTATGGTACATCTACCATTATACGTAGGATCCCGGATACAGCCAGTACAATGAAATTGTCAGCCCCTAAAGCGAGTACTGGTCCCATTGCCATGAACTGTACAAGGATCATCGTGCGCTGCTGGCGATACTGGGGACAGGCCCAAAAACTGGGGACTAGCCCAAATAACTGGGGTCAAGCCCAAATAACTGGGGTCAAGCCCAAATAACTGGATACTTCTGTGGATACTCAATCCTTTGTCAAGGATATGTCATCTTTCTGCAAAACTCAGAACTAAGTGAAAGAAGGATAAAGGATCCAGGATCCTTCCCCTTATGCATAAGATAATTAAAGAATTAATTAGATTGAAATTAGATCATTACCAGGATGAGGATCACCTATCTTCTAAGGATCCTTCAAGGATACTTGTTATGAAAATAGCTAAGGATCATGGATCCTTATTACATGAAGTATTTCTTCAAGTGGACAGCATTCCAAGCTCTTGGTAGCAAATCACCTTCCATTGTTAACAATCTATATGCCCCCTTTCCTGCCTCAGCTTCAATCAGGTAGGGGCCTTCCAACTTTGGTGCCAACTTTCCATCAGTAGGATTTGTGGTATTCTGAAATGCTTTCCTTAATACCATATCACCAACTTGGAACTTCCTGATCCTGAAATTTTTGTTGTAGGCTCCAGCCATCCTTTGTTGATAACTAGCCATCCTTATCCTTGCCAAATCCCTGAGTCCTTCTATAGTATCCAAGTCTTGAACCAAGTTTTCAGCATTACCTTCAGGATCACGGATGCTTGTCTTGCAGTAGGAACCACCATCTCTGTAGGGATCACTGATTCTGCTCCAAATACCAAAGAGCATGGAGTTTGGCCAGTAGCATTCTTGGGAGTTCTCCTATCAGCCCATAATACATAAGGTAGTTCTTCTGCCCATTTTCCTTTCTTAGATCCAAGCTTCATCTTCAAATTGTTGATGATGATCTTGTTGGATGATTATGCCTGACCATTAGCTTGTGGGTGGACTGGTGTTGATGTTATCATCTTAATCCCCCAGCTATCACAAAAGTTAGTAGTTCTACTCCCAATAAATTGGGATCCATTATCACAAACAATTTCAGAAGGAATACCAAATCTAGTAATAATGTTCCTTTTAATAAAGGATATCACTTCCTTTTCTCTAACTTGAACAAAGGCTTCAGCCTCTATCCACTTGGAGAAGTAATCAGTCATAGCAAGCATGAATACTTTTCCACCAGGTGCCTTAGGAAGCTTACCAACTATATCAATTCCCCATCTCATAAATGGCCAAGAAGAGGATATATGATGTAAGAGCTCTGCTGGTTGATGAAGGATATTACTATGTCTCTGACAAGGATCACACTTCTTGGCATATTCCACATCATCCTTCTTCATAGTAGGCCAATAGTATCCTGTCCTCAGGATCCTTAAGAATAATGCCCTGCCCCCAGTGTGGTTTCCACAATCTCCTTCATGAAAATCCTTTAGGACTTCTTGGATTTCAGGATCCTCAATGCATCTTAGATATGGACCTGCAAGAGACCGTTTATATAACATGTTATTCAATATTGTGAATTGAGATACCTTGATTTTGAAAAGCCTTGGGGTTTTCTCCTGTAGGAATCTCTCCATGTTGTATGTATCTCATGATTGTAAGGATCCATGATCCTGAATGAGATTGTGTATCATCACTAGGGATGATTGCAGAATCCTCTCCTATCTCCATGGTTACATGATCCTCAATAGCGGGGGTTAGGATGTGGATAATAGGGAACCTGATATCCTCTAGAATCTTCAAGGATGATCCTAGATTAGCCAATGCATCAGCCTCTGCATTCTCTTCCCTTGGTACCTGTGTTAAACTAAAGGAAACAAAAGAGAGTGTCAATTCTTTGACTCTAGATACCTGATCCTCATATGCTTAGCAATTTGCAAACCAGCTATCAAGGCTTCATACTCAACCTCATTGTTAGTAGTTTGAAACTCACAAGCTATGGAGTGGGGTATTATATCCCCCTGTGGCGATTTTAGTAGTATTCCAAGTCCTGTTCCTTTGACATTAGAGGTTCCATCAGTGAAGAGTATCCAAGGATCCTTAGTTTTTTCAAGCTGTTGAACTTCTAACTCAGCTTCCCTTTGCAAGTCACTACTAAAATCTGCCACAAAGTCAGCTAAGGCTTGTGATTTAATGGCAGTCCTTGGTTCATATCTTATGTCATAAGCACTAAGCTTCACTGCCCACTTAGCCATCCTTCCTGACATTTCAGGTTTCCTGAGAACATTCTTAATAGGAAAATTAGTAAAAACAATAATGGCATGAGTTTCAAAATAATGTCTTAATTTAATAGATGCCATAATCAAAGCAAGAATAAGTTTTTCTAAATGTGAATACCTGGATTCAGCATCAAGCAAACTCTTACTTACATAATAAACAGGATGTTGTGTACCTTCGTGATCCTTAACAAGGACCGCACTTACTGCTTTAGAGGATACCGCCAAATACAAGGATAATATATCCCTTTTTTTCTAGTTTCATCAAGGCAGGGGCCGAGGATAGGTAATCCTTAAGAGCTTTGAGGGCGTTTTCATGCTTTTCAGTCCATTCAAATTTTTTGTTCTTTCTCAAAATGTCATAGAATTCCTTGCATTTTTCTGATGACTTGGATATGAACCTGTTCAAGGCTGCGATCTTGCCTGTCAATCATTGCACATCCTTGGCATTGGCAGGAGATTTGATATTCACAATAGCCTTAATTTGTTCTGGACTTGCTTCAATGCCTCTTTTTGTCACCATATAGCCTAGGAATTTACCTGCTTTAACACCAAAGTGACACTTGGAAGGATTTTGTTTCATATTAAATTTATCAAGGATATCGAATGCTTCCTCCAAGTCTCTAAGGTGATCCTCAGCTTTCTTGGATTTAACCACCATTTCATCTATAAAGACTTCCATAGTGTGTCCAATTTGTTCCTTGAACATCATATTGACTAGCCTTTGATAAGTAGCACCTGCATTCCTTAGTCCAAATGGCATAGCAATATAACAATAAAGGCTGTATCCTCTTGATCAGATGGTTCCATCTGAATTTTTTGGAATCCAGATGAAGCATCCATAAAAGTCAACAACTCATGAACCGCGATAGCATCCACCATGGAGTCAATGTGGGGTAATGGGAAAGGATCCTCGGGACATGCCTTGTTTAAATCAGTAAAATCGACACATACCCTCTGTTTTGGTCAAAAATCAAGCAATGATAATGCAACCAAACTTTCTGTTGTGAGGTATGATGCTTGAATCAATGAAAAACACTAAGGATCACTCAGAAATGAAATGAATAAGTGACACAAAGATTTATACGAGGAAAAAGCCCTTGATCAATGAATGATCTCCGACATAAAAAACCTCGGGTGATGGAAACTACCGATCACCAACTCAGATTAAACAAGAAATGTATTACAACTTCGGATGATAACGAGCTAATTACAAGGATCACTATAGTGTAATGTGCAAAAAAGTGTGTAATCGCCAAGTGAATTATCAAGAGCTGGTGAGAGCAGTTGCGAGTGTGTGTGTTAAGCTAAAAATAGCCAAGTGTTTCTATTTAGCTCGCTATCCCCTTTAAAAATGGAAAATATCTAAGCTAACAAACATTCCGAATTTGGTGCAAGTCCTCCACGACCTCCATAACGTCCATTTCAGCCATGCACGTGCGGAATAAATATGGAATATGCTCCAGGAATATCGCCAAGACCAAGTCCAAGCTCGTACTCCTGCAAAACAACTTCATATTCAAAGTAGACAATCGTTAGTATAAGGATCCTTATGATGATCCATGATCCTGATCCTACAATACTTTCTGAGGATCACTAATTCAGACAGAATTGAGGATCACTAAACCCAATAGTAAATGAGAATCACTGATCATTGGAAAATCCTCCCCTAACAATTTCCCCCAAAATATAAGGAGTAAAAATGTAAATAACGAGTTATATTTTCTGTTCTTATCCGCAACGAATCATCGGATAACTAGCCGTTGTAGTCGGACTAGCCGTTACCATCCTGACGTCACTGAGGTGACTATCCTGCAAAATCATCATTATAAATTGAAGTTAGAGATAAGGGTTAGAGAGAATTTAAATTCGTGCGTTTCCTTCTTTAAATCTTCATTCGAAGACTTGATCAGGTATTTCTCTTTCCTTTCTCTCTTCATCTTCTCACTCTGTTTCTCTTCTTCACCACCGTCATAATCGAGATGATGCTAAGATCCTCACCGGCTAAGGACCACAAGAAGGACAGCCCCTTGAAAAGCCAAGGGATCATAAAAGATTCAGCAAAAGAACGATGCTGCTTCACTGATCCACAGATAGACAGAATCCGCCATTGTTTTCCGGCAAACACCGATTTCAAACCATTTGATCCCACCGTTCTAAGTGACTACGTTTCTGAAACCTGGGTAGCTTTTCCGGTCACACCATTCACAATAGGATACTCATATCCTTTTCCAGATTTCACCCAATCCTTCTTCTCTCTCACCGGCATCTCCTACATTCAAGCGATGCCAATGATCTGGAGGGTCTTATATACCCTTGAAAGGATCATTGAACATGAAGGAATTGATCTGGGAATGTCGGAGTTTGCAGAGATCTATGACCTCGTTAGCCATGGATCTCACCGATATCTACTCAAACATAAACCTGGTGAAGAACATCCCATCTTCAAAGCCACTAAGAATGACACCAACTGGAAACGGCGATTTTTCTTTGTCAGAAGGGATTCTATCCCTGATGGAAAGGATCTGCCTAGAAAATGGACCACCCATGGTAGGATAGAGGATCCTGAAAAGGATCACGGTATAACCTTGTCTTTGCTGAGGATCACTAACATCCTTCTGTTTCTATTTCGCAGCTATTACTGTCGCACACCTCATCACAACACCTGCAACAAAGGAAAGGCTTGCCGCTTTCCAGAGACTTGATCCTGCAAGAAGATCAATTAAAGCAAACACCCAGGATTCTCAAGAAGTATCCTCAGGTTCTGTCACTATGTCGAGTAAGTATCCATGTTTATATGTAATTAAATGCTTAAATTAAAATGAAATAAGGATACTTATCTGTTTTGGATGTGTAGGCGCTGGAAAATCTTCAAGATCTGCCTCCAAATTCAGTGTCACTGACCTTGACACTGTCCGATCCTCAAAGAAGAAGCTTGCTGCCAGCCCAGCTGTCACGATCCCCAAGGCAACCACTTCAAAGGGAAGAGGTGGAAAGAAAAGGAAGACCTCTGAAGTTGACAATCTAGAAGGCTTGCCTCTGATCCGCCATCAGTTCCTCGAGTACTTTGCTGAGGTAAGGATCACTGACTTAGCTTAATTATCCTGCCCACTTGAGGATCACGTGATCCTGAGCTTTGCATTGTCTTCTTTGCAGAAATTTGCTGAAATCGAGGACTATGTTGGGAACATCGAAGATATTGAGGAGAAATACTCTGACCTCCAAAAAGTGGCGGTGCTCAAGGATCACAAGATTGCCTCCCTCGAAAAGGACCTCAATGATGCCAAAACTCAGGCGGTTGCAGCCCAGATCAATGCTGACTATGAGAAGCACGAGATCATGGAGGATGCTAAAGTCTCCGCTGCCATTGCCATGTACAAGACCAAGTTGCAGATGGCCCAAGAAGCTCAGGATCCTAATTTTAACAGGATCAACTGGGACATGGAGGGCTGGAAGGCTAGGCTGGCTGAGTTGGTGGACGAAGAAGAGGCTGATGAGGTTCTGGCAATCGAGGCTGGTGGCAGTGGCAAGGATCATGGTGGAGAAGTAGGTGGAGCTGGTGAAGGTGATGCAGCGAAGGTGTAAGCTGCATGAATGGGCGATGATGGATACTTCTAGACATAGCCGGAGCCCATTTTTTTAAGTTTGGTTATGATGTTTTTGTTGAACAATGATGGGTTGTAATAACTTTAGACAATAGTTTCTAGGATGAAGGATCATGGATCCTTGAACAATAGGCAGGATAATGGGTGGTGGATGGATCCTCTGTTTGGGGGATGAAGCCACTCGTTATCCTTCCGTCTTTTATTTCCTGCACTACAAAGACCCGTAAACAATGGACACCCTTTGCTAACCCATGTGGACGGGCCACGTTTTGCTGGTAGAAACGTGGGTTGGCAATTTTGATAACCTTAAAGGGTTTAACGTTTTGTGAATAAAATAACTCTAACTTTTTGGCTATCTCCCATGTTGCTATCCTTGTTAGTACTTTACTTTTCAATTGTTGTGATATACATTTTGTCTAAACTTATCAAGTAAAGAAAAAACTTAATAAATATCCTCAAAAAGTTTAGGATATGATCAAGGATCACATATCCTATACTCGACAAGTTTCGAAAAGTAGTATATTTTAAGGATCATAAATTCAGTTGTCAAAGGATAAGGGTTACTCAAATGAATAATGAATAAAATCAAAATAGTTAAGAATCATACCTGAGGATCCAAGTTAGGATCCTAACCTTTAACACTTATAATCAGGATAACCAAAAGACAAACCTTAGTAGAAGGTAAGGATCAAGGATCCTTGGTCGTTTGTCTCCAAAAACCTGAAATAGGATACAACTTGGGACTAAGCCAATATAAGATAAGAGTTAGTAACTGGGGACAAGCCCAACAATTCTGGGGACAAGCCCAATATACTGGGGACTAGCCCAAAGGATAACTGGGGACAAGCCCAAAGGATCGTGTGTAAACTGGAGTATTGCCCTCACTGGCGACTATCCAAACTTAGTGACATGAAAATGCCAAAACCTTAGCTAATGTGAAAACGTTAGAAACCTTAGGAACGGATGTATGGTACGTCTACCATTATACGTAGGATCCTGAATATAGCCAGTACAATGAAATTGTCAGCCCCTAAAGCGAGTACTGGTCCCATTGCCATGAACTATACCAGGATCATCGTGCGCTACTGGCGAAACTAGGGACAGGCCCAAACTGGGGTCAAGCCCAAATAACTGGATACTTCTGTGGATACTCAATCCTTAGATAAGGATACCTGAACCTTCAAAACTCATAATCAAGTGAAAGGAGGATAAAGGATGCAAGATCCTTATCCTTATATAAGAGAATAAAAGAATGAAATAGTTTGAGGTTAGAATGTTACCAAAATGAGGATCATCTGTTCTGTAAGGATCCTTCAAGGATACTTGTCATGTTAGGATCATGGATCCTTATCACATGAAGTATTTCTTCAAGTGGACAATATTCTAAGCTCTTGGCAGCAAATCACCTTCCATTGTTAGCAATCGATATGCCCCCTTTCCTGCCTCAGCTTCGATCAAGTAAGGGCCTTCCCACTTTGGTGCCAACTTTCCATCAGCAGGATTTATGGTATTCTGAAATGCCTTCCTCAATACCATATCACCAACTTGGAACTTCCTGATCCTGACATTTTTATTGTAAGCTCCAGCCATCCTTTGTTGATAATTGGCCATCCTTATCCTTTCCAAATCCCTGATTTCTTCTATAGTATCCAAGTCTTGAACCAAGTTTTCAGCATTTTCTTCAGGATCACGAATGCTTGTTCTTGCAGTTGGAACCACCATCTCTGTAGGGATCACTGATTCTGCCCCAAATACCAAAGAAAATGGAGTTTGGCCAGTAGCATTCTTGGGAGTTGTCCTATCGGCCCAAAGCACATAAGTTAATTATTCTACCCATTTTCCTTTCTTGGATCCAAGCTTCTTCTTCAAATTGTTGATGATGATCTTGTTGGATGATTCTGCCTGACCATTAGCTTGTGGGTGGACTGGTGTTGATGTTATCATCTTAATCCCCCAGCTGTCACAAAAGTTAGTAGTTCTATTCCCAATAAATTGGGATCCATTATCACAAACAATTTCAGAAGGAATACCAAATCTAGTAATAATGTTTCTTTTAATAAAGGATATAACTTCCTTTTCTCTGACTTGAGCAAAGGCTTCAGCCTCTATCCACTTGGAGAAGTAATTAGTCATAGCAAGCATGAATACTTTTCCACCATGTGCCTTAGGAAGCTTACCAACTATATCCATTCCCCATCTCATAAATGGCCAAGAAGAGGATATAGGATGCAAAAGCTCTGCTGGTTGATGAAGGATATTACTATGTCTCTGACAAGGGTCACACTTCTTGGCATATATACTCCACAGCATCCTTCTTCATAGTGGGCCAATAGTATCCTGTCCTCAGGATCCTTGAGAATAATGCCCTGCCCCCAGTGTGGTTTCCACAATCTCCTTCATGGAAATCCTTTAGGACTTCTTGGATTTCAGGATCCTCAATGCATCTTAGATATGGTCCTGCAAGAGATCGTTTATACAACATATTATTCAATATTGTAAATTGAGATTCCTTAATTTTGAAAGCCCTAGGGTTTTCTCCTGTAGGAATCTCTCCATGTTGTATGTATCTCATGATTGGGAGGATCCATGATCCTGAATGAGATTGAGTATCATCACTAGGGATGATTGCAGAATCTTCTCCGATCTCCATAGCTACATGATCCTCGATAGCAGGGGTCAGGATATGGATAATAGGGATCCTTATATCCTCCGGGATCTTCAAGGATGATCCTAGATTGGCTAATGCATCAGCCTCTGCATTCTCTTCCCTTGGTACCTGTGTCAAACTAAAGGAAACAAAAGAGAGTGCCAATTCTTTGACTATCTCTAAATATTTGATTAGCTTTTCACCTTTAACATCATAGGATCCATTAAAGTGATTAGTGATTAATAATGAATCTACATGTACCTCAAGATACCTGATCCTCATATGCTTAGCAATTTGCAAACCAGCTATCAAGGCTTCATACTCAGCCTCATTGTTGGTAGTTTGAAATTCACAAGCTATGGAGTGGGGTATTATGTCCCCCTGTGGCGATTTTAGTAGTATTCCCAGCCCTGTTCCTTTTACATTGGAGGCTCCATCAGTGAATAGTATCCAAGGATCCTTAGTTTCTTCAAGCTGTTGGACTTCTAACTCAGCCTCCTTTTGCAAATCACTACTAAAATCTGCCACAAAGTCAGCTAAGGCTTGGGAATTGATGGCAGTCCTTGGTTCATATCTTATATCATATGCACTAAGTTTCACTGCCCACTTAGCCATCCTTCCTGACATTTCAGGTTTCCTGAGAACATTCTTAATTGGAAAATTAGTCTTAACAATAATGGCATGAGTCTTAAAATAATGTCTTAATTTAGTAGATGCCATTATTAATGCAAGGATAAGTTTCTCTAAGTGTGAATACCTGGATTCAGCATCAAGTAAACTCTTACTTACATAATAAACAGGATGTTGTGTACCTTGGTGATCCTTAACAAGGACCGCACTTACTGCTTTTGAGGATACTGCTAAGTATAAGGATAATATATCCCCTTTTTCTGGTTTCATCAGGGCCGGGGCTGAGTATAGTAATCCTTAAGAGCTTTGAGGGCATTTTCATGCTTCTCAGTCCATTCAAATTTCTTGTTCTTCCTCAGGATGTCATAGAATTCCTTGCACTTTTCTGAGGATTTGGATATGAATCTGTTCAAGGCTGCGGTCCTGCCTGTCAATCTTTGCACATCCTTAGCATTGGCAGGAGATTTGATATTCACAATAGCCTGGATTTGCTCTGGACTTGCTTCAATGCCCCTCTTTGTCACCATATAGCCTAAGAATTTACCTGCCTTAACACCAAAATGACACTTGGAAGGATTTAGTTTCATATTAAATTTGTCAAGGATATTGAATGCTTCCTCCAAGTCTTTAAGGTGATCCTCAGCTTTCTTGGACTTAACCACCATGTCATCAATATAGACTTCCATAGTGTGTCCAATTTGTTCCTTGAACATCATATTGACTAGCCTTTGATAAGTAGCACTTGCATGCCTTAGTCCAAATGGCATAGCAATATAACAATATATACCAGTTGGGGTCATAAAGGCTGTATCCTCTTGATCAGATGGTTCCATCTGAATTTGTTGAAATCCAGATGACGCATCCATAAAAGTCAACAACTCATGACCCGCGGTAGCATCCACCATGGAGTCAATGTGGGGTAATGGGAAAGGATCCTCGGGACATGCCTGGTTTAAATCAGTAAAATCGATACATACCCTCCACTTTCCATTTTTCTTTTGAACAACAACCACATTGGCTAACCATCTTGGATACTTAACCTCTCTTATCATACCTGCCCGAAGTAGTTTATCTACCTCTTCCTGGATAATAGCATTCCTTTCGGGTGCAAACTTCCTCTTCTTTTGATGAATTGGCTTGAATGACCTATCAATACCAAGTTTATGAGTAATTATATCTTTAGATATACCTGTCATATCCGCATGTTTCCAGGAAAAGGTAGTTTTCCTTCTTTTAAGGAAGGATACTAGCTCCTGTTCAATGTCGCTAAGGATCCCTGATCCTATGAAGATCTTGGATTCAGGATCATCAGGATCCATGAGGATTTCTTTCAAATCCTATTCTCTTGCCTCCAAGACATCTCTTGAAGGATACTTTAATTGCTATTGCTCCCTTGGTCTTGTGGCTGGCTTCATTGATGATGTATAACAATTCTTAGCCTCTTGTTGATCACTCTCAATTTTCACCACTCCCCATGGACTTGGAAGCTTTACACACTGATGATAGGTGGATGGGACTGCCTTCATATCATGTATCCATGGCCTGCCAAGGATAACATTACAACAAGATAAGCAATCTATAACTCAAAATTTCTGATAAGAATGGAGCCCTTCAATATAAATAGGGAGTTTGATGTCCCCCAATGTGTTTTTGGTTTCCCCACTAAATCCCACAAGGACTGAGGATCTTGGGACAATATCAGACTCCGGGATATTCATTTTCTTGAGGACATCAAGCTGAATGATGTTCACAGAGCTTCCTCCATCGATTAGGATCCTGCAAACAAAGTGGTTAGAAATAAACAATGTAATTACAAGACCATCATGATGAGGATCCTGGACATCAACAGGATCATCCTCATCAAAAGTTATGATCTTATCCTTGGTGATGGTGGAGGTCCGGATGGGTCTGTCCCCATTATACATCTTGGTTTCCTTAGCATGTCTCTTGGCTGCTGAAAAGGAAGTACCACAAATGTCTGATCCACCGGATATGAAGTTTATAACTTGTGCATCTGCTGGAGGAGCAGGAGCTCTTTCCGGGATCCTTTCAGGATCCTGGATCCTTGACTTCTTCCGTCCTAAAAGTTCCTTCAAATGCCCCTTGCTCAACAAGTAACCAATTTCCTTTCTTAGTGCAATACACTCTTCAGTGAGATGCCCGAAATCCTCATGATATGCACACCACTTGGACTTATCCTTTGTAGCAGCTGGTTTATCACTTTTTCTCGACCATCTAGCTTTCTCACCTAGATTCTGCATTGCAAGGATTAGTTCATTGTTATCAACAGAAAAACAGTATTCAGAAATAGGAGGATAATCCTCATCATCCTCTTCTTGTTCCACCGCATGCACGTTCTGGTTATCAGACTTGTTGTAGGACTTGGATTTGTTGTTCCTGAAGTAGGATCCTTGTTTCTCCTGTTTTGAGGATCCTGTCAATCTATCCTGGATCCTTTTGTTATCCTCTAGGCGGATGAACCTAAGGGCCCTGGTTCTTACTTCATCAAGATTCCTGCAAGGTGTCATAACAAGATCATCATAGAATAATGAATCCCTAAGCAATCCCATTTTAAAGGCTTCTACAGCCGTAGCAATATCCAAATTAGGAATATCTAAGGATTCTTTACTAAACTTAGTGATATAATCTCTAAGTGATTCATTTTGACCTTGTGTTACCCTATATAGATCACTCGTTAATCGTTCAAATTTTCTACTACAAGAGAATTGACTATTAAACAAATTAACTAGATTAGCAAATGAAGTAATAGAGTAAGGGGGAAGACTTAGCAACCATTTAAGAGCAGATCCTGTGAGTGTGGATCCAAATCCCTTGCATAGACGTGCTTCCTTTAACCTCTCAGGAATTGGATTGATCTCCATCCTCTCCCTATACTGAGCTACATGCTCTTCTGGATCTGTTGAACCATCATACAGCTTCATAGATGGTATCTGGAACCTTTTGGGTATCTCAGCATCACATAAGGGTGGTGCAAAATGAGATATCCTATGGCTACCATCTGCAATTTCAGGAATGGGTTTAACCACTCCTGGTACACTGGATATCATATCCTTAAGTTTTTGTAATTCCCTAGCCATAGCCTGATTGATACCTATATCCTGCATTGAGCCATGGTTAGTGTTATATGAATTATTAAAAGTGTTACCTCCCGGAGGATTCATGTTTGGAATTGCGGATGTGAATCCATATTGACGGGATTCTGGTATGATCGAAGGACCAGATGAAGCAATGGTCTGCATTGGTATGAAGTCTCCTTTATGAACATCGGTGCTCGGGGGTTGCATACTTCTTAAGAATCCCTGATCCTGAAAGATGTTGGATCCTTGAAGCTGAGATGATCCTTGAACCTGAAAGGATCCTTGGGGTAGAGAGGATCCTAGAAACTGGGAGGATCCTGGAATCATAGAGGATCCTTGAAGCTGGAAGGATCCTTGAGCCATGGAGGATCCTTGGACCTGGGAGGATCCTGGAGCCGTAGAGGATTCTTGAACCTGGGAGGATCCTTGACCCTGGGAGGATCCTTGAACTGCATGCATTCCCAAATATCCTCCTGACGTGAAGTATCCTTGATGCTGAAAAGAGGATCCCGATGGTTGAGAAGAGGATCCTTGAGGCTGGAAGTGAGAGCCAAATTCCTGACTCATAGTTGCTGTTCCATAACGCCTTTCTGATGGACCACTTTGATATTGGATGCCCGGGACTGCCGATTGTAAGGTAGTCACAACTGGAGTATCGAAATCCAAAGACCTTGGTATCAGAGGAGAGTGATCCTCCACTGATTTCTTCTGTTTCTTAATATCACCAATCTCCTGAAGAATCCTTTCATTGGTTTTGTCCTGCTCTTGCATGCGATCTCTCATCTGCAAAATCAGAGTAAAAAGGTCATTAGTGGTAGGATTAGAGGAAACAGAAGAAGTTGGTGGTTTAGTGAAAATGGGGGTTTGTCTCTTCACGGCATTTTCAGCATTCTTCTGGGATCCAGAAGGTGGTGGAGGCAAAGGTGGAACGCCTTGTGAAGAACTGATTGCCGGCATTGAACTTGATGTATTCTTTGTTGAGGAAGCCATCTGCTTGGTTGTAATGAACCGAAATGACCACAAAAGTATGAATCTTCTTAGGAATGAAGCACCAATTGCCCCACGGTGGGCGCCAAACTGTTTTGGTCAAAAATCAAGCAATGATAATGCAACCAAACTTTCTGTTGTGAGGTATGATGCTTGAATCAATGAACAACACTAAGGATCACTCAGAAATGAAATGAATAAGTGACACAAAGATTTATACGAGGAAAAAGCCCTTGATCAATGAATGATCTCTGGCATAAAAAACCTCGGGTGATGGAAACTACCAATCACCAACTCAGATTAAACAAGAAATGTATTACAACTTCGGATGATAGCGAGATAATTACAAGGATCACTATAGTGTAATGTGCAAAAAAGTGTGTAATCGCCAAGTGAATTGTCAAGAGCTGGTGAGAGCAGTTTCGAGTGTGTGTGCTAAGCTAAAAATAGCCAAGTGTTTCTATTTAGCTCGCTATCCCCTTTAAAAATGGAAAATATCTAAGCTAACAAACATTCCGCATTTGGTGCAAGTCCTCCACGACCTCCATAACGTCCATTTCAGCCATGCACATGCGGAATAAATATGGAATATGCTCCAGGAATATCGCCAAGACCAAGTCCAAGCTCGTACTCCTGCAAAACAACTTCATATTCAAAGTAGACAATCGTTAGTATAAGGATCCTTATGATGATCCACGATCTTGATCATACAATACTTTCTGAGGATCACTAATTCAGACAGAATTGAGGATCACTAAACCCAATAGTAAATGAGAATCACTGATCATTGGTAAATCCTCCCCTAACACCCTCCACTTACCATTTTTCTTTTGAACAACAACCACATTGGCTAACCACCTTGGATATTTAACCTCTCTTATCATACCTGCCCGAAGTAGTTTGTCTACCACTTCCTGGATAATAGCATTCCTCTCAGGTGCAAACTTCCTCCTTTTTTAATGAATTGGCTTGAACGACCTGTCAATGCCAAGTTTATGAGTGATTATATCCTTAGAGATACCTGTCATGTCTTCATGCTTCCAGGCAAAAGTAGTTTTTCTCCTTTTATGGAAGGATACTAGATCTTCTTCAATGTTTCTAAGGATCCCTGATCCTATGAACACTTTGGATTCAGGATCATGAGGATCCATAAGGATTTCTTTCACATCATGTTCTCTTGCCTCCAAGACATCCCTTGGAGGATACTTTAGTTGCTATTGCTCCCTTGGTCTTGAGGTTGGCTTCATTGATGAAGTATAGCAATTCTTTACTTCTTGCTGGTCACTCTCAATCTTTATCACCCCCCATAGACTAGGAAGCTTCACGCATTGATGGTAAGTAGATGCAACTGCCTTCATGTCATGTATCCATGGCCTGCCAAGGATAACATTACAACAGGATAAGCAATCTATTACACAATTTTTTTTATAAGAATGAAGTCCTTCAATGTAGATGAGAAGTTTAATATCCCCCAATGTATTCTTGGTTTCTCCACTGAATCCCACAAGAACTGAGGATCTTGGGATTATATCTGATTCAGGGATGTTCATCTTCTTGAGGACATCAAGCTGAATGATGTTTACTGAGCTTCCTCCATCTATCAGGATCCTGCGAACAAAGTGGTTAGATATAAACAAAGTAATAACAAGACCATCATGATGAGGATCCTGAACATCAACACGATCATCCTCATCAAAAGTTATAACTTTTTCCTCTGTAACAGTAGACGTCTGGATGGGTCTATCTCCACTATCCATCTTGGTCTCCTTAGCGTGTCTTTTGGCTGCTAAAAAGGAAGTACCACAAATGTCTGATCCACCGGATATGAAGTTTATAACTTGTGCATCTGCTGGAGGAGCAGGAGCTTTTTCTGGGATCCTCTCAGGATCCTGGGTCCTTGACTTCTTTCTTCCCAAAAGCTCTTTCAAGTGCCCCTTGCTTAACAAGTAACCAATTTCTTTTCTAAGTGCAATACACTCTTTAGTAAGATGTCCGAAATCCTCATGATATGCACACCATTTGGACTTTTCTTTTGTTGCAGCTGGTTTATCACTTTTCCTTAGCCATCTTGCTTTCTCACCTAGATTATGCATTGCAAGAATTAGTTCATTGTTATCAACAGAAAAACAATATTCAGAAATTGGAGGATAATCCTCATCATCCTCTTCTTGTTCTACTGCATGCACATTCTGGTTATCAGACTTGTTGTAGGACTTGAACTTGTTATTCTTGAAGTAGGATCCTTGCTTTTCCTGTTTCGAGGATCCTGCCAATCTCTCCTGGATCCTTTTATCATCCTCTAATTGGATAAATCTAAGGGCCCTGGTTCTTACTTCATCAAGATTCCTGCATGGGGTCATAACAAGATCATCATAGAATAATGAATCCCTAAGCAAACCCATTTTAAAGGCTTCCACAGCCGTAGCTATATCCAGGTTTGGGATATCTAATGATTCCTTACTAAACTTAGTGATGTAATCTCTAAGTGATTCATTTTGACCTTGTGTTACCCTATATAGGTCACTAGTTAATCGTTCAAATTTTCTACTACATGAGAATTGACTATTAAACAGGTTAACTAGATTAGCAAAGGAAGTAATAGAGTAAGGGGGAAGACTTAGCAGCCATTTAAGAGCAGATCCTGTAAGTGTGGATCTGAAACCCTTGCATAGACATGCTTCTTTTAACCTCTCCGGGATGGGGTTGATCTCCATCCTTTCTCTATATTGAGCTACATGTTCTTCTGGATCCGTTGAACCATCATACAGCTTCATAGTTGGTATTTGAAACCTTTTGGGTATCCCAGCATCACAAATAGGTGGTGCAAAATGAGATATCCTATGGCTCCCATCTGCAATTTTAGGAATGGGCTTAACCACTCCTGGAACGCTGGATATCATATCCTTCAGCTTCTGTAATTCCCTAGCCATAGCTTGATTGATACCTATATCCCGCATAGAGCCATGGTTAGTGTTATAATAATTGTTGAAAGTGTTACCTCCCATAGGATTCAAGCTTGGAATTGCAGATGTGAATCCATATTGACGAGATTCTGGTATGATTGATGTAACACCCTTATTCAATTTATACAATATTTCGTGTAAAAGCGTGTTCATACGATTACACATAAATATGAGAATACGAATTAACTAAAAATTTTAACATTTCAATATTTTGTATTTATAACGTCGTTTAAATGTGGCAACGAAAATAATGCGGAAGCTTGATTCTTGATTGTGTTCGGTTCTTTGTTGAGCTTGATTGTCATCCGGAGTTCAAATTCATACCTGCATTTCATAAACCATGAAATGATTAGTTATACGGGCTTTAAATGAGTTTAGATCAAGTCCGGATACGAAAACGGACAAGAAAAAAATGAATTTGCCAGCCTTGGGTTCTCACGCGGGTCGCGACAGAGACACCCTCGTCTCACACGTGTCGCGTCGTATCGTCGCGTGTCGCGACGTGTTTCTGGTCATCCGTCGCGTGGCGCGACAGATATGATTTTCCAGCGAGTTCAGATCTGGGTCCTGCATTTTCAGCTATACCTGTTTTTACGGAAACGGCCATAACTTCTTCGTTATTGATCCGTTTTGCCCGATTCTTTTTCCTACGCGACCGTAATTTAATTCTCCATCTAATGGAGTTGAAATCCAACATCCTACATATTAAAATTTCAGACTTTTAGCTCTTCGGCTTATTACTCTTTTTACCAACTTTTGACCCGTTCGTGATTTCATCAACAAACGTGTTTATTTGACCCTTATATCACATACTCTTCTTCAACTTAATGTTATCTACCATATTAGATTCTAATCACCGGTTTATTACACAAATTAAACCCGTTTTCGCTTGTATACTTATTTTGACCCGTTAAGGGTATTTAAGCACTTTCGAGCCTAAAATAGCTTTCGATTGCTTCTAGCGTTCCATTACAACATTTCTTATCCTATAATCTCCCACCTCAACTATATTTAAGGTAGGTTTAATGTGGTGATCAATATAAACCAAATTTTACCTCTCGAATCATTTTTTTTTTCGGCAAAAACTCAATTAGTGCCATTTGGCTAATATAATACCTCTTTCAGCTTCTTTACTTATTCTAAGTATTTACCTAGTCATAAAACTCATTTCCAAACAACATTTAAGGGCTGTATGTTCCATTTAGCCTACAAGGGCGTTTTGGTCGATTTTAGTCCTTCAACTTGCGATGAAGGACTTTCACTAAATACTTGACCAATCTTTGCACTTTTAACTATAAGACTATATATGCATACCTGGCCCGGGTCAACAAATAGACCCGACTTATACCTTGCTTTAATTAACCAATATTCTATGGCGTCGTGATTATCCAAATTGCTAATCGCTCCTGATAACATAAGACTTAACAATCACATTAGTCGATATTGTCAAATGGTGTTATCATCACCATTTGACCCATTTGGACTATATGCCCAACGTTATCTACTTAATCAAAAACATCGTTTTTGATTTCCAACTCATACATCCATCCCATCCCGGATTTTATTACCATACCCTTTTTCTTTTACACTCTTTTCTTACAAATTCAACCCATTTTGGCTTACGCCATGGGTATCCTTTTAACCTTAATTTACATTAGTCGACACTTGACCAATTTCCATATTTCCAATGTTATCGTTATCACGTTTACAACGTATCGAATAAATGGGTATTCTTCATAAGTGTGTAAATTACACTTACCTTGCATTCCGAATACGCTTTTCCTTTATGCTTGACTCGTTCGACCCGCTTCCTCCCCAAGCTTCACCTAGCTTGTTAAGCGTCAACTATCATTCATCATTCACAAGGTTGTTAGATTAGTCATTCTAAATCATGACTTTCACACCTTATGAATCTTTGACTACTTTTCTTATTGAACTAAATCATAAATCATGAGTTTAATTCTTGTGTCAAGACCCACTTCAAATCAAGTATGAACTCTTAACAATTCCCCATTTTTTTCAAGTAGTTCATTCATACAAATTAGTATGGTGTTTATAAACACCAATACCACATCAATTTCATTAAATCATCCTAAAACCCATTTTTTCAAGTCATGTATGATCAACACTCAAACTTGGAAATTGTTCAAGTATCTTGCATCAACTTTCAACTATGATGATTTCTAGCATAAACATATCATCATCTTCACTACACAATCAAAACCCACTTAGCACATAAGAGGGTAATTATCAAATTCCTAGTTTTAGTACTAATTCATCAAGTTTTCAACTAGGGTTTGTTTCTAAGCATGAATTTCATCCTAGTTTCACCCAAACATCGATCATTCAAGCTTGAATTTCGATTTTCACAAGTTCATCAAAAATCTCAACTTCATAAACATCAACAATTTGACATACCTTACGATCCCCAAGACTAGGTGATCGTTTCTATGTATTCATGCATCGATTTTAACCTTGAATCAGGCTTCAATTTGATGATTTGTTGAGTTCTAGGGTTTGAGCTCTTGGGAGCTCCCTCCTGGTCGACCTCCACACACGCACACACACACACCTTAGGTGTGTGTTATGTTATTTATTTATTTTTTTGTTTATAAAACCCTTTTTCTAGTTGTCCAACTTCGGTCCCTCACGTTTTGGTTTGTTATTAAGTAGGCTACAACCTACTTATTTCTAGTAAAATTCCCTCTTATTAACTAGGTTAATTATCCCTAGTTAACTTAATGGGTTCGGGAAGTCATAACCCGTTTTATTTTAAGTCCCGTTAACTCGGGCTTCTTATAACTTTGTTTTCTCAAGCATTTATTAAATTTTATAACTAATATTAGGATTGTTTGTCTAAGTCCTAATATTCACCGGGTAAATTTTACCACTAACGCTATTTTACCCGTTCATTATTATTAACGTGGTTTAATTACCAAACCCGTTTTCGGGGTGTTACAAGTCTACCCCCCTTAAAGAGGTTTCGTCCTCGAAACCTTTTCTTACATAATTCATTGAGTTTAAACTCAATGTATTTGAGCCGAGAAATCTTTTAAACATTACTTATACTTTTATCCAATTGTTAGTATTACCAGAAAAGTATGGTAACATCTTTTTGGTTGTTATTTGTCTACGTATCTCATACGACATAGTGCAACTCGAAATAACGTAATCTCGTTATTTCCACTAGTTTAGTTACTTAGCGATATTCATCACTTTCATATACTATCGAATTCTTTATGGATCCGTTACTTTGACCCGTTTAAAGATCTTTAGTGAAATCTTTCACTTTTAGCAACAAATTCTTTTGTTTTCAAATTTATTTATTCGGTTCAGTTATACCGAATCCACCGTTTTCGAGCAAACCAAATTTCTTGACTTGAATTGCTGACCCTAACCGGTCTCACTAACTAGACTTATTAGTCCAGTTACTTTTTACCGCTCGCTTGGTTATAATGTGATTCTACTTCACATTGCATCTCTTGACCGTGATCATGTCACATCATGTTTAATTTATATCAACCTTTCATTTTCGAAAATTCACTTTTCGAATATATTGTCTTACGCCTATCAGTGTCAGGACTTGTATCTTTCATGCTTATTATTTAAATTCCTATCAGAATTCATGTTTGTAAAAACGTTATTTCTTACTAAAACCGAAGTTTTAGTTTTAGGATCTTCTCTTTAACTTTTGTCAATTACTCATACCAGGATATTGACAACCCATAATTTATTGTTTTCTGTTCTCGTTTTACGCGGGGAATCGTAACAAGTTCCCTCATCTTACACTACTGACCCGTAGGTTCCTTCTCTTAACCTCGTAGGCTATTTCCTTAGGCTTTCACCTCTTTAAGGCGAGGCCCTTATTATCCATTTGCTTCAATTTATGACCCGTGGGTCATTTTGGCCCCGTAGACCTTTACACTAATTAATATCCCGTAGGTTATGATGATCCCGTAGATCATCTTTTATTCTAGTCTTTATTCAATTGTCTATTTATACATATATAGCTTTAAAGCATCCTTTGTTATGTTTGGAATCATTTAATTTTGTTGCTGAACTTTAGTTGACCTTGACCGTAGTCTAAGGTTTCATTTGTTTACTTTCGGACTGTCTTTCTGACTTTACGACTTCTAACATCATTTACACGTCGGTTTGTCCTAAACTTACCGTTACCCGGTTCATACTTATACTCCTTTACAACCCGTTACCCGGGTCCTTCTATCTTATTGTTTTTAGCTTTCCAGTTTCACCGGTTTGCGTTTTCCTATTTTATTAAGCGTTATTCCTTAATTGACTCGTTTGACTCTTTTTGGGTGAATTTTCATCACTCATGAATGTCAAATTTCATTCTTTATTTGACCCGTCCAACTTTGAAATGGTTGAACGTAATTACCAAAATTTATGTTTGCGAAAATTCTTGTCATCTTTTAGTCATGACTCATATTCCGAGTCTTTTGACTTTCTATTTCGCGTTCCTGTTTCTCAGTCTACGCATGCGTTTAAATCCTTACCCACCAACCGGGTGTTTTACCGAAGTCGTTATTATTGCAACCCTTACGGTATGCATTATGACTTCGTTTCGCTTTTATATTCCTACTTTGTTCTCAAATTTGGCGTTTTACAAAATCGGCCCGTTAAGAGTCATATTTGCATTCTTCGGGTTCGAGTGTAAGCACACCCCTCCCAATTGCAAACCTTAATCGTTTTACATTAATCTTTGTCCCTTCACTCGGGCTCATCATCCTAATGTAATATGCTTCCGTCACCCGGCTGTGCGTTTACATTATTATCAAATATTTTGCTCATTTGATTCATTTGGGTACTTTTCAAGTTAGTCCCATTCACCCCACCCTTACTACATCGGACATAAATGTGTCCATCATAAGAAGTTCATGGTACCACATGTTCACTACTTACTTGGCCAGAGTAAGCGATCAACACCTGATATACATGACCTTTTTATAATTTTCACATTACACCCCATGTAAGTAATGCCTCTATTTGTTTTTCTTGGAAACAATATCCCGGATAGGTTTTCTATTCAGGTTTTTCCAAGTTTTCAATCTACATATGCAACTTTCAATCTCTACATATTTGTTGCATATTGCTATTTATGAAATAATTTAAAACGTGCACCTGATAATGCTTGCTCTAATAGGCTCCCCTTGCCATTAACTTATTCGCAATCGTTGCGCGATTTAGGTCCTTGGTGATTATGCTCTCTTTGCCATATTTCGGACCGTTCCATCATCAAATCCACAATTCGTTTGACTCTCGTCGTCTTCAAACGCGAGTGTCCTTCAACTAAAACATTCACAAAAGATAGTAACATCAACTTCAATAATCGCCCGTATTATAATACAAGGCATTTTCTACTATACGCGTCAACGCGCGTATTTTCATCAACTATATCAATCATTTTAATTGGGGTAACGTGTATCACACGATAGCCCTATGTGTTGTTTACAACACTTTAGCATGCTAAACTATTAACATACATGTACCTACCGGATTTGCGATCAAGCCTCGAACCGAACACCAATCTTTATTAAGAGCATAAGGTTTAAGTCCAAGCATGGTTTTCCCCGCCATACTTGAATCTCTTAAACCAAGGCTCTGATACCAACTTGTAACACCCTTATTCAATTTATACAATATTTCGTGTAAAAGCGTGTTCATACGATTACACATAAATATGAGAATACGAATTAACTAAAAATTTTAACATTTCAATATTTTGTATTTATAACGTCGTTTAAATGTGGCAACGAAAATAATGCGGAAGCTTGATTCTTGATTGTGTTCGGTTCTTTGTTGAGCTTGATTGTCATCCGGAGTTCAAAGTCATACCTGCATTTCATAAACCATGAAATGATTAGTTATACGGGCTTTAAATGAGTTTAGATCAAGTCCGGATACGAAAACGGACAAGAAAAAAATGAATTTGCCAGCCTTGGGTTCTCACGCGGGTCGCGACAGAGACACCCTCGTCTCACGCGTGTCGCGTCGTATCGTCGCGTGTCGCGACGTGTTTCTGGTCATCCGTCGCGTGGCGCGACAGATATGATTTTCCAGCGAGTTCAGATCTGGGTCCTGCATTTTCAGCTATACCTGTTTTTACGGAAACGGCCATAACTTCATCGTTATTGATCCGTTTTGCCCGATTCTTTTTCCTACGCGACTGTAATTTAATTCTCCATCTAATGGAGTTGAAATCCAACATCCTACATATTAAAATTTCAGACTTTTAGCTCTTCGGCTTATTACCCTTTTTACCAACTTTTGACCCGTTCGTGATTTCATCAACAAACGTGTTTATTTGACCCTTATATCACATACTCTTCTTCAACTTAATGTTATCTACCATATTAGATTCTAATCACCGGCTTATTACACAAATTAAACCCGTTTTCGCTTGTATACTTATTTTGACCCGTTAAGGGTATTTAAGCACTTTCGAGCCTAAAATAGCTTTCGATTGCTTCTAGCGTTCCATTACCACATTTCTTATCCTATAATCTCCCACCTCAACTGTATTTAAGGTAGGTTTAATGTGGTGATCAATATAAACCAAATTTTACCTCTCGAATCATTTTTTTTCGGCAAAAACTCAATTAGTGCAATTTGGCTAATATAATACCTCTTTCAGCTTCTTTACTTATTCTAAGTATTTACCTAGTCATAAAACTCATTTCCAAACAACATTTAAGGGTCGTATGTTCCATTTAGCCTACAAGGGCGTTTTGGTCGATTTTAGTCCTTCAACTTGCGATGAAGGACTTTCACTAAATACTTGACCAATCTTTGCACTTTTAACTATAAGACTATATATGCATACCTGGCCCGGGTCAACAAATAGACCCGACTTATACCTTGCTTTAATTAACCAATATTCTATGGCGTCGTGATTATCCAAATTGCTAATCGCTCCTGATAACATAAGACTTAACAATCACATTAGTCGATATTGTCAAATGGTGTTATCATCACCATTTGACCCGTTTGGACTATATGCCCAACGTTATCTACTTAATCAAAAACATCGTTTTTGATTTCCAACTCATACATCCATCCCATCCCGGATTTTATTACCATACCCTTTTTCTATTACACTCTTTTCTTACAAATTCAACCCATTTCGGCTTACGCCATGGGTATCCTTTTAACCTTAATTTACATTAGTAGACACTTGACCAATTTCCATATTTCCAATGTTATCGTTATCACGTTTACAACGTATCGAATAAACGGGTATTCTTCATAAGTGTGTAAATTACACTTACCTTGCATTCTGAATACGCTTTTCCTTTATGCTTGACTCGTTCGACCCGCTTCCTCCCCAAGCTTCACCTAGCTTGTTAAGCGCCAACTATCATTCATCATTCACAAGGTTGTTAGATTAGTCATTCTAAATCATGACTTTCACACCTTATGAATCTTTGACTACTTTTCTTATTGAACTAAATCATAAATCATGAGTTTAATTCTTGTGTCAAGACCCACTTCAAATCAAGTATGAACTCTTAACAATTCCCCATTTTGTTCAAGTAGTTCATTCATACAAATTAGTATGGTGTTTATAAACACCAATACCACATCAATTTCATTAAATCATCCTAAAACCCATTTTTTCAAGTCATGTATGATCAACACTCAAACTTGGAAATTGTTCAAGTATCTTGCATCAACTTTCAACTATGATGATTTCTAGCATAAGCATATCATCATCTTCACTACACAATCAAAACCCACTTAGCACATAAGAGGGTAATTATCAAATTCCTAGTTTTAGTACTAATTCATCAAGTTTTCAACTAGGGTTTGTTTCTAAGCATGAATTTCATCCTAGTTTCACCCAAACATCAATCATTCAAGCTTGAATTTCGATTTTCACAAGTTCATCAAAAATCTCAACTTCAAAAACATCAACAATTTGACATACCTTACGATCCCCACGACTAGGTGATCGTTTCTATGTATTCATGCATCGATTTTGACCTTGAATCAGGCTTCAATTTGATGATTTGTTGAGTTCTAGGGTTTGAGCTCTTGGGAGCGCCCTCCTGGTCGACCTACACACACGCACACACACACCTTAGGTGTGTGTTATGTTATTTATTTATTTTTGTTTATAAAACCCTTTTTCAAGTTGTCCAACTTCGGCCCCTCACGTTTTGGTTTGTTATTAAGTAGGCTACAACCTACTTATTTCTAGTAAAATTCCCTCTTATTAACTAGGATAATTATCCCTAGTTAACTTAATGGGTTCGGGAAGTCATAACCCGTTTTATTTTAAGTCCCGTTAACTCGGGCTTCTTATAACTTTGTTTTCTCAAGCATTTATTAAATTTTATAACTAATATTAGGATTGTTTATCTAAGTCCTAATATTCACCGGGTAAATTTTACCACTAACGCTATTTTACCCGTTCATTATTATTAACGTGGTTTAATTACCAAACCCGTTTTCGGGGTGTTACAATTGAAGGACCAGAAGAGGCAATGGTCTGCATTGGAATGAAATCTCCTTGATGAATATCTGAATTTGAGGGTTGTACACATCTTAAGAATCCTTGATCCTGAAAGATGTTGGATCCTTGATGTGTTGTGACTGGGGGTCTTGGAGGATAATCCATGGATCCATAAACCTGACGTGTGGATCCTTGAAGCTGAGAGGATCCTTGATGCTGAAAGGAGGATCCTTGAACTGGAAAAGATACTTGAACCTGGGAGGATACTTGAACCTGGGAGGATCCTTGGACCTGGGAGGATCCTTGAACCTGAAAGGAGGATCCTTGAACCTGGGAGGATCCTTGAACTGTGTGTGCCCCCATATATCCTCCTGAGTTGACGAAGGATCCCTGATGCTGGAAAGAGGATCCCGAAGGCTAAAAGTGAGATCCAAAAGCCTGACTCATAGTTGTTATTCCATAACGCCTTCCCAATGGTTCAGTTTGATATTGGATGTCCGGAGCTGTAGTTTGCAAGGCGGTTATGGCTGGAGTGTCGAAATCCAATGACCTTGGTATCAGAGGAGAGTGATCCTCCCCCGATCTCTTCTGCTTCTTGATGTCACCAATTTCCCGGAGGATCCTTTCATTGGTTTTGTCCTGCTCTTGTATGTGATCCCTCGTCTGCAAAATCAGAGTAAAAAGATCATTAGTAGTAGGATTAGAAGAAACAGAAGAAGTTGGTGGTTTTGGAAAAATGGGGCTTTGTCTCTTTGCAGCATTTTCAGCATTCTTCTAGGATCCAGAAGGTGGTGGAGGCAAAGGTGGAACGCCCTGTGAAGAAGTGATTGCCGGCATTGAACTTGAAGCGCTCTTTGTTGAAGAAGCTATCTGTTTGGTTGTAATGAACCGAAATGATCACAAAAACAAGAATTTCTTAGGAATGAAGCACCAATTGCCCCACGGTGGGCGCCAAACTGTTTTGGTCAAAAATCAGGCTAAGATAATATAACCAAATCTTTGTTGTGAGGAATGATGATTGAATCAATGAACAATATTAAGGATAACTCAGAAATGTAATGAACAAGTGACACGAGGATTTATACGAGGAAAAAGCCCTTGATCAAGAGTTGATCTCCGGCATAAAAAACCTCGGGTGATGGAAACTACCGATCACCAACTAAGATTAATCAAAAGAAGTTTACAACTCGGGATGATAACAAGCTTGTTACAAGGATCACTAGTGTGCAATGTGTAAAAATGTATGAAATCGGCAAGTAGTATTTGAGAGCTGATTGAGAGCTGTTATGAGAGTGTGTGTATTTGCTAAAATTAGCCAAGTGTTCTAAATCAAGCTTGTTATCCCCATTTTAAATTAGAAATAACTAAACTAACTAACTATCCGCAATTTGTGCAAGCTTCCCATGATCTCCATAACGTCCACAAGAGCCAAGCACGTGCGGAATATTGAGGGAATATGCTCCAGGAATTTCGGTGAGACTTAGTCCATGCCTTTGCTCCTGCAAAACAAGCTTACGTACAATGAAGACAATCGTTAGTACAAGGATAACAATAAGGATCCTGAATCCTGATCCTGCAACACCTACTGAGGATCCTTAATTCAAACAGAATTGAGGATCCATGATCCTGGCAGCACTTGAGGATCCGTGATCCTTAGGATTGGAAAATCCTCCCCTAACAATCTCTTTTAAATATAATTTTATTTTATTCCTATTGAACCCAATACTGACTTAAGAATCAGAGGGGTGTTAGCCAAGCTAACACCCACCTTTGTCTAAGGTTGTTTTGTAGAATATGCTTTGGGATATAACTCTAGGATATACACTCAGGATGAATCAAAAGATTAGAGGATTGGCCCCCTCTCTCACATATAAGGGATTCTAATCCCTTCACAGGTTTAAAGGTATTCACATTTCTCTCGAATTGGGTTTAAACACCCCGCCTGGAGTGAAGGTTATCTAGGAATAGTTCAAGATAGCGGGACCAGTCCATGTAAAAGTGGTTGATAATTTCGTTATTATTGGCTATATCCTGGATCCTAAAGGTATATGAGGATTGATCACCCTCTCTCACGAAAGGGTATTTTCATACTCTCTAAGGTTTAAAGGTTTTCACCTTTCTAAGTCTTGGAGTTTATACACTCCCGCCTGTAGCGCATGAAAATTTGGGATTATCCCTAGTATACTTAGGGTTTATCCCCCAGAATATTGAGTATCTATCTCCAGGATATTTAGGGTTTATCCCCTGTAATACTAAAGTTATATACAAATATAACATCAGTTGTGATCGGGTTGATGCACGAAAATTCCTAAGTATTTAAAAAACAACGTGCACAGGGGATATTCCTCCTAAGGCATTGTGAAAAGCTTAAAGGATCAAGTTTGGACTTGGTCTACTAAGTCTCCCAGACCGGGGAAATCTTCGATGGGAAGGTTGCAAGAAAATTAAGGGATTGGGATATATTCTATGAATATCTCTGGTATGATCTCTCCTTTTTTATCCTTTAAAAGCCTTATCTAAATTATCTAAGTTTTTGGAATATTTATGATTAAAATATTAAGAGTATCCTGACCAGGATATTTTCTCAGGATACTTGATCAAAATATTTTTAAAATTGGAACTATATTCAAATAAAACAACTTATAACAAAATTTACAAAGTAAAAATGGACAACAATGGATAAGGCCAAAAAAAGGTTAGTTTATTATTGACATAGCAAAAGATTGTGTTTTTGGCTTCATCTCAAACCGAGATCCATCCACCAAAAACACAATTAGTTTTAAACATATTTACTTAAACAATTGAAGGCTTCGTCTTGAAACCCAAGATCCCTTCACCTTCAATTGTTGGATTGTTCAAAATAAAGCATACTAAGGATTGATGACCAAAGGCTTCGTCCTGAAACTCAGGATCCCTCCACCTTTGGCCATCAAATTGTTCTAAGTGCAGGAATTTAAATTGTTTGAAAGACAGGAAAAGTAAATTGTTTATCAACCACAACCATCAAAGATTAAAAAAGTGGGCTCCGGCCTAGGCACAAATATCCATCATCGCCCACTTCACTGCTTTCAAGGGGCAGCACCCTCTTCAACCATGGCTTCCACAGCATCCGCACCAGCATCTGCACCAGAATCACCACCAGCATTCTTCTCATCATCGCCACCAGCATCAGCAGTCTTCTCAGCCACCTTAGCAGGCTCTTCAACACCAGGCTTTGCAGGATGCTCCACGGGATTTCCACCGAGGTCCCTCCACTTTGCCTCCCAAGCCTCAACGTTCCAAGAAGGGCATTCGAAGCCCATGGCCTTGGCCTCGTGAGCCATTTTCAGTATGGCTTAGAGGAGAGAGATGACAACGGACCCCTTAAGGCGTTCCCGATAAGAAGCCATGTCCTGTTCATGCTGAACCTGCGCTGCGTCATATTTGGCCTGAGCTTCTTGGGTAACCTTCTTAAGGGCAGCCTGGTGTTCCTGGATCATCGCCTTGTATTTGTCCTCGTAGTGCTGTGACTTGGCGGCGGCGATTGCTGCTTGGTATGCGACAGTGGTCTCTGCCTTCTTCAATTTGGCCTCCAACATCTTGTTTAATCCACATGTGTCCTCATAGAGGAACACTAGCCGCTTAAGACCCTGAAATCAGATAAACAGGTATCAATGTATGTACTTAGAATATATAATCAGCATGTATGGGCAGGATATCAGATAAGGGTACCTACCTGATTGAGGAAGCCGGTCATGAATTTGCTGGATTCTGAGAACCCGGGATTCTCGAATGGAAAGACATCGGAGGCAGCAGGGGAATCTGGTTCCTTCCTCTTGCGGGAGCTAGAACCACGAGGCTTGGAGGCAGTGGAAGGCTTGGGGACAGCGGCGGTCTTGGAGCTGGTGGGTTTTAACGTAACAGCTGGCTTGGGATTCGCTTCTTGCTTGACTGGCTTGGGGCCGGAATAGTTATCCAGCTCCTCAAGATCAAAGACTTCTAGGTTTTTGACTTGTGCTGCACAAAGGGAAGAAACACTAAGTCCTTATATATACTACAATCAGTTTAATATGTGAAAATAACTTGTAATACTATGCTTACTAGACATATCAGAACTTGATTTTTGGCTTGAGCTTGTGAATAACATGGAAAAGGTTCTTTCACTTTCTGGAAGCTGGTAGATCTCCTTGATTCTTCCTTCCGATTCAGCGCTTGGACGGGCCAATTCCTTGAAATTCGCTACAGAAAGAAAATAAATGTCAGTTCAAGATATAGTTTCAGGATACGACTGGGGATATTCCTAAAACCCTAAATCCTACCAGAGGTCAACCATTTCCCGGGAAGGTCAACACCCTTGTCAATAGAATCTTTTTTCACGAAAAAAAAAATTCGTCTCCAATCATCCTCGTTTTTGGTTGCTTTGAGGATGAGGGGATCTTTGGAAGTGGAAAAGAAGAGGAATCGGCTGGAACCATGGGACCTTAAGTGATATGCAATCGGAAGATCCTCGATGCACAAGTCAGGGACATGACGAGCTTTAATCTGGTCCAGGGTAACTAAGACTCGCCAAACCATAGGCATGGTTTGGGCGTAGCTAAGACCGGTGAGTTCAAAAAAGCGAGAAACAAAGGCTGGGAAAGCATATCGGAGCCCTATCGAGAAAGGGTAAGCCAAGAAGCATACCCACTCGTCGGAATATACGTCCGATCGGACCTCTCGGTCAAATGGGCGTATAACCGCTCCGGCGGGGAAGGCACCGGAAGCTTTCAGGGCAGCAATGTTGGCGTTATCGAACGAACAGACCTCCTTTTTGGGCTCTTTAAGGAGGTTTTGCTCGATAAAGGTAGGTACAGAGTCGGCAGTTTAGGATCTGGTTCGGCTTGCCATTTTTGCAAAGAAAACAGAGAAGAAAGGAGAAGAAAATACCTGAAGATTGCTCGGAGTATTGTGATCATTATGCAGAAAACTCGAGTATATATAGGCTGGAAATAGGGGGTATTGAGTAAAATTCGCGTGGGAAGTTGTGGCAAATCACTTCAAGCGTCCAATCATCATAATTGCCTCGATCCAAGTGACAAACTCTAAAATATATCCGTTTGAATTTAGAATTCCAACAGATATATTTTGGGGACAATTGTTATGGGTGGGTTTCTGAACATATATCCTGAATTATATCCTGACTATAATACTTATGTTTGTGACCAAGATACCGGATCAGGATATTGGTAACATCCTGATGCAGTATCCTGGTAATAACTAATTGTTCACGTGCAGATTAGCACCTATAACATTCAAGTGGACTGCTTCTCCTAAAGACTCAGACTAAACAGTTGAGAAGAGAACATTGAAGCCGCAAAGAAGGGGTCTCCAATGTTCAAAGGGGAATATTCGAAGCATCCCTTATTTTTTGGATAGTTTATTGTTTCTATTTTGCTATAAAAGGAATGAATGGATCGATAGATACACACAATTTTTCACACACAATTCTGCTTTCTACTAGCTGCAATCACTCACAATCACCAACACTTACACTCGAAACTCATTGTAACACTTAGTTGATCCGTATCATATCCTGCACTGTATCCTGAAATTTGAAGTAATAAGAAGAACAAGGCAGCTGCGATTGTCAGCTCTCGAGGTTTTGTGCCGGTGATCTAGATTGATCAAGGGTTTTCATCGTACATCTCGTGTCACCCTTTACTTTTCTGCTCATTGTTTGATTTTGATATAGCTTGGTATCCTGGGCTATATCTTGAACACTGTTTTTGTTAACAACATAATCGGAATATTTTCAATACACATTGTTAGCACACTACCTCACTTAACTAATTTGATCACTAAATTGCTTCGGTAATTTTTGAACAAAACAAAAAGGTTATTCCAGATTAAGTTTTTCCTAAGACTAATCTATTATCTATGGAATAATCAAAAGAACTCCTAAGATGCATGTCTTTATCTAAAATTCTAAACTATAAGGTTAAGTGGGATTCCTGAATACATCATAATGTACATCACCATGACCCATAAAATTAAGGGCTTACACATGGAAATAATTACATTTTCTAGTACATTACATACTAAGATTTTCACTTATACAATTTGATGCCTTATAAATCAACTATAACACTCAAAAGTAGCAAAGGAAAATGAGTGTGTTGATAAGCAACATATGTACAAAGAAATAAATGTTTGAAACTGGAAAATAAGATGTTATTCACCTTACAACCACAGAAACCTTAAAAGAGGATTGTTCTAAGGTCCATAGTCAAAATACAAGTACAAAATTTCAACTCTAAGGTTCTTCAATGGAGAATCTCACTGCATAATTATGTCGTTAGACTAGACATAAGCAACGAGACTATCCATTAGTAAAAAAAACAGTTGGATAAGTTAATTAGGTAGTTACTTACTAATGATATTTAAGTATGATAATTTTAATATTCCAATTAACACATGATTATTTGACCCTAGTTCTATACGTTTCCTTACCAAAATTCAACAAATAACTAAAATGAGAGTTAGTGACAAAAATTAAATGTTAAGGTTATAAAAACCATAATAAGCAGTCTTCTAACAACGATTTTTGATACCTTATATATATATTCTGAAGATTAATCAGAATATAGTATCAATAATTAAGCTATGCTATGAAGGTTGTGAGGTTTGCATAACCAACATAAAGTTACACTTACCTTAAACTCTCATATTATTTGTTCTCAATATCTGGATAGAAACATTACTAAGATGAAACTAGATGATACCTTACATTTTCACAACTTTTGTAATCATGCAAATGAGAATTTGACAAAAGGAAAATGAGACCTATAAATTTCATCCATTATAACTGAAATTCATAAGAAATCATGACATTGTTAATGAGGATGATTATTCATCTAATCTCATTCTAAGTGATTTTAAATCATGATGTTAAAGGCCCTAAAATATTACTTGGCTTAAGGAATAAGTATGGATCCACCATAAGTTATTCATTGACATTCGTGGAACTTATTCTAAATGGAATATTCAGACATAATTCATTTATCATTTAAAGACTGTCAACTAGTATCAAAATTTTGTCGCATATGGCTAGCGGTCTTAAAAGAAATTTATTCATATATATACTTAATAAGATTTCTATTAAATATGTCCCTATGTTTCTTATGACATCTAGACGTTAAGGAAATCAAACAAAGTGTAACATATATATGATAAGTTCCTACATCACGTACCTCATTGAAACTTATCTTGTAGCATTACTAGAGATATCAAAGATCAGTGGGAGCATTAAGTGTCTTAATAATAACTTGCAATAGTTGCAAAAGGTGGGGAGTGAAAATTTCACATTACCTCAATTTACACCTCTTGTACAAGCCACTACTCCATCTCGACACTGTTCTATCAAAACTTGTCTCCTTAAAATCTAATGCTACTCTTACAAAACTTTCATTGTTGCTTAATTGTGGGCACACTTAGATTTCTTACCTAAACTAACATAATCCTCAACAAGTGAAATTACAACGACTAACGTCATTAATTTGTTTTCTCTATTAGAATATGTTGGTCGTTAAATATTGACCCTAAGCATGCTGAGTTCCTAAAGATTTCTAAGGTCAGTGGGAGCAGTCAAAGTCCTTATCATGACTTGCAAGGAATACAAGAGGCGGGGGGAAGAATGTCATTAAATTTCACTCTGAATTTAACTCCGATTACACCTCTTATACACCATACTGCACCAACTCTTACACACTTAGAATACTGGAAATGATAGCAACCTAACCAAGAGCTAATCCATAAAAAACTAAAACTTTTAACAAACCCAATAATTAACTCAGGAGGTCACCTAGGTTTAAAAACCTACTAACCTTGATGATTACATAACCTCCCTAATTGAAGTTGAAATGGATTTTGGAAAAAGTTCACTGATCCTATCTCTTCAAATTAAGCCATTAGTGTCAATCAATCTTCTTAATGGAATAAAACTCTTTTCTAGTAAAACTGACTTTATATGTTCGTATAACGTTTGGGATTTGATTGAATTACCTAAGAGTGTTCATAACTAAACCAAATCCTAATATAAACGTTAAGACACTAAGAAGCATGATTAATTATCAAAGGTTATACTTAGGAAGAGATAAATTATCAAAGATTTCTTTGAGTATCATCACTGTTCTAATAGCTCATAATAGTTTTGAGCTGCATTAGATGAACATTAAAAACAATTTTCCCTAACAACTGGCTGACATATTTACATATTCATAAGACAACCTGAAAGTTCTAAACTTAAGGTTAAAGAACAGTTTGTCTATAAGCCAATAAAATCCATGTATGGGTTAATGCAAACATCATAATGTGATGAAATCTTAACGCATTTATTTTCATCAAGAATCAAGTGGATTAATGTACCTGCCTCAAAATGAGTGGGAGCAACTAAGATAAACTTATCTATATAGATGATATTCTTTTGACAAGTATATGTTACATAAATCAAAGTATTGTTAACACAAACTTTGACATAATAGATCTCAGAGATATCTCTTACGTGATAGATATCATAACATACCGAGATAGACCCAATGGGACATTAGTTCCATTCCATAAGTTTAACCTTAAATGGATCCTTACATATGTAACAAACAATACTGCTCTTCTTTAGAGGATAATAGGATAAATGAGATTATTTCCTTACATTTCATTAATTATAAGCCTTATGTAAGTTTAAGTCTATACTCGTTTAGATATTACTCACATTGCAACCCACTAGATATGTCTAGATTAATGTGAAGCATCTAATGGAGTATTACAATATCTTCAAAAGAAACGAGAGGCCATAATTTAAAGAAGAAGTGAGAACTCAAACCAGATGATTACTCTAACTTTGTAATATTCAAATATGATAAAATGTAATTCCGGGTATATCTTTATGTCAGCAGACAAAACCTATCTCATGGAGGAGTCATAATGGACTGATATCAACAACCTAAGTTATAACGACATAATCTAGTCACTAAATATTGTTGGAAATTTATCAATGAACTCATAAGTTTATTAACTCCACATAATTAATATATTGAAGACTTATTGTGATAAAGTCAGCTACCATGTCTCCTTGAACAGTAACAGTTCGAGAGGTGCTGCATTAAATTTCGATACACAATTAATTATTCGTTTATGAACGAATTGAGGAAACTAAATCTTTGTATCGAATACATTCATGATATGCTTAAGGATCCTATAACTGGAGGTCTATTACCCATAAGTCTTATTAAGAGAGCTCATAAAAGAAACGGGTTTTAATTGATGGTCGTGCGCAACTGCATATCGTACTATGAATGACTAACTGTTAATTAATTTTCCTCATCAGTTTGATTTTCTATGTCTCTAAGATTATGCTCAACCGGTATAATGGCATATAGAAAAATAAAGTTACAAATCAAACAAAGGGCTTATGCGTATTTTGATCATAACGATTAGGTTTTAAATTGAGGTTGTAGTATGACTAATGGGGGTCCTGAGTCGCATAATGATTCAACGGCTGTATTTCTCTGCTACAGTTCTTGGTTTAAAGCTAAAATGAGTGTTAACTCCTGATCAGGCTTATCTAATACTCATAGTAAATGATTACTCGGCTAAGTGGGAGAATGTAAGATTAAATATAATATTTAATCTAGTAGCCATTATAATCATTTACACCATATAGATCAAAATGTATGACCTATTAAATAATTAGTTGATAACTGTTGATGGACCATATTACCCTTATTAACTAATTAGAGTTTCCTCTTGAGTTCATATATAAGGAGACTAATGTAGAGGTTACAAGGTTAGACAACTTGATTAAACACAGAACATCAAATCGCCTCCTCTCCTAGTCGATTACCCTTTATCGTTTTTCTCATCACCATCATTAGATTGCACCCTAAGGAGGAACCAGATCACTCTGACAATCTTGTCAAACTCTATTGCTGCGTTTTCATCTAGATTCTCTGCTGGCCTGTTCTGCAATCACAGGTATGTTTTTATGTTTTCCATTATGCCTAAAACGAAACTGATCTAACAATCTTTTCAAAAGTTTGAATCACCGTAATCGATTAAAAACAACTTATCAATCTCTCATTCTATTTAATGTCTTAAATAGCAAACCCCTAAGCGAAGTAATATGGCCCCATGTGAAAGAAACCATGTCCCAGTTTACAACACCAGAATCTCATTACGCAACCAAAAACCACAATAATATATTTTCAAAAGAAGTAAAACAGAATCTCAAAACCAAATACCACAATAATATATTTTCAAAAGAAGTAAAAATATGATGTAAATGTTTTTAGATCAGTTTTAACTGCAACTGCCTCTTTAATCCTCCAACATCGATATTGCAGCACCCAAATCCATTCCTCACCATCAATTCCTGGCAGTTCATCAAATTACCAGCCATTACATTTCTAAATGGGATTAAAAAACCTATATTGTTATAAAATTAATAATCCGATTTGTGATTTTTAAAGCCGACAAACAATAATTAAGTCGTTTGTAATAGGTATTTAATGTTTGAACCCAGGGGTGGATCCAACTCACATTTGTGGGTTTCCAGAAACCAAGTGCGTTTGGAAAAAATAGAAAAAAATAGTGAGAATTAAAAAGAATTTACCAAAATGAACCCATTGGAATAAAATCTTGAATCCGCTACTGTTTGAACCCAACTTGAAAACAATGATATTGAAACCAAATCTGGTTTCTGAGTCGAATATGAACTTATGGGTTCGTACCATACTGACCGATTTATGTTATTCGTTTATTATTTGTCTTCTATAAAAATGAAATGTTTTGTTGATCAACCAATCTTTTTTTTTTTTTAAGATCATTTAACCCTTTTATAAAAATATACTCTTTATAAAAATGACCCCTTTTAACTAAAATATACTCTTTAACAACGATGACATATATAGTGACGTGTTAGAAATGATTACCGTGGAGTGATTGTATTCTTGTGACTCAATGGCTCTCTTCAGATAGCTTCTTCTTCGGCTCATCATAATCAGCTCTCCAAGTGTTAACGGCTTTCTTTCTCCACCATAGCTTACAATCTGAGTACACGAATTCGTCGTTGGAACCCTAGTTTTCGCGCAACCAACACTTTCAAGGAAACTAGTTTTCGGGGTCATGAGCGGAAACATGCATTCCAAGAAGGACGATCCAGCTAGGCTGGTCGTACCAGTTGCATAACTGCTTGCAACACTCTCGGTTTCCCACGCAGGCGACGAAGGGGCTTGGAGTTCATCATCAGAAGAATCACAAAACGGGTTGTTGTTACGGTATATAATTAGGTGATTAGAAGCTTGATGTTGTTCTTGATCAAGATCACTATCATAATCCGAATCACAAAATGGGTTGTTTTTGGCGTGTTGTTGTAGATATGGTGGTGAAGGGGTAGTAACTTCGGGTTTGGGTGTCTGGTGGGAGAAGGGGCCTGGAAGTGGTGTTCCAGGCTTTTCTTCCCACATGAATGGGACCGAAGCGATTAGTTTAACGGGCAGTTGCATGACGGGGTTAAGTCGTTTCCAGTCGTTTTTCGGTGTTCCAGGCTTTTCTTCCCAAAGAAAGGGGACCGAAATCGTTTGTTTGATTCGTTTGGTAGGGTTTTGTGGGGAGTCTTGATCAGCCATGGTGTTTGAGCTGAAGAGGTTGCATGAATAGTTTGCATGTTTTTATTTATCAAGTTATGGGAGTTGGTGGAAGTGGGTTAGTAGATATGGGTGTGTTCAGCTGTAGCATTTTCTATCATTAAAAGATTATTATATTATTAGTAATAAGGTTTAGGTGGGAAAATATTTAACTATTTATATAGTACATGGTGACGGTGGTGTACAATTGGGTGTTGGCCGTTGGGTCGGGTTAAGTTTTTTTTTTCTTTATATATATATATACTAGATTTATCACCCGCCGCAATACGGCGGAGATTCATTAGTTATATATCATGTTAGATGAAAGACAAATGTTTCTCACATGACTACGAGCATGTGTGTAAAACCGAGAAAAAAATAAATAAGTCGATCTATGACTCGCACGTTGTAACAGACCTATCAAACGGGGAAAAATAGACGCACTGCGACGGACATGTCAAACAGGAAAAAATAGATGAAAAAACGTTGAACCCCACACGCACGTTGCGGTGTGTTAAGTCAGAAATTTAGAACGATACGTTGAACAGAGAACTTATGAAAGATGAAAAGTATATAAGAGACTAAAGTTGAAAGTAAAAAAAAAATGTTGAGATTAAATTGCAAAAGATGAAAAGTTTTGGGTTGAAAGTAAAAAAAATTAAAGGGGTTAAATTGCAAAAGATGAAAACTTTTGGATTAGAAGTGAAAAATCAAATTAATCAAATGGGTTAAATTACCAAAGATTGAAACTTTAGACTTAAATTGCCAAAAATTGAAACTTTAGAGTTAAAAAAGAAATCAATTAAACAAAAGAGATAAATAGATTTATTATTATTTAATAAAAGAGATAAATAAAAAATAAGGGTGAGAAATTACCAGAGAATGACACGTGCCTAAAAAAGATTTTTGTTTATTAGTATAAAAAGATATATATAATAGCAACAAGCATATTATTAACCACAGAGAACAACGGCCTCATAGTAAGATGCTATGAGAACTAAAGTACATCAAAATGTTAAGCTTACATAACAACAGAACACATAGGGAAATTAGATAACTAGCTACACCATGAAAAGTAAATCCATTTCTTCCAAGAATTTAGTTGCACCTTAGTTTTTTACTTCATCCATTGAAATGATTCTTCCTTAATCTCTTCAATCATCTTGTATGCCTCACCGTTTTTTGCTCTAAAGATTTTTTCGTTTCGATATTTCTAGATACACCAGGTTGTTAACATAAAGATTGCGTGCACAGCCTTCTCTTTTGCCTTTGGCCAATGATAATCATTTAACGTATTAAATATCTCTCTAAGTGTTTCTGGTTTTGATGTCGAGGGCATTTTAACCCATGTGCAGATTTGAGACCAAACTAGTTCCGCAATCCTACAAGTTACGAGAACATGGTCCGGCGTTTCCTCCTCTCGATCACAGACACTACACGTCCCTAATGGTAAAGGCACACCTCTTGCCCTCAATTGTGTAGCTGTCGGGATTCTCCCTTTTAGCGCTCTCCACGCAAAAATGTTGTACTTTTGTGCCGCCCAGTTGTTCCAAAAGAATTCGTCCGCTGGTTCGTTTAAATTTAGTTGTCTCGACAACATGTTTCTAGCACTCTTCACTGAGAATCCCTGATCAACTTCCCCTTTCCATGACCAAGTATCACTGCCCGTCGATAACCGGGTTTGGTTTAAAGTACCCATGAGTTCCACCGTTTGCTGTTTTTCCGGATCAGTGTTGGGTGTTCTCAGCCAAGCCCAATCCCATAGACTTCCACAATTATGCCGCCTATAGAAATTCTGCACTTTTACTCTTTTATCCTTTGCTAACTAGTAAACCAAAGGAAATTTTTCTCGTAATGGTTTGTTGCCAAGCCATACGTCCACCCAAAACGTTGTTTTGTCACCCGCACCTACTTTGCTTATAAGATTTTTTGCAATTTCGACGCCTCTTTTGTTCATGTCTTTTTCTACTTCAACGATCGTTTTCCATATACCGGTATGATCTTTCTTAATCGAAACCATAGAAATCCTTCTCTTATTCTTGTGAATGGCATTTACAACTTTCACCCATAGTTGGTGTGTCTCCATTTTCAGACGCCACCACCATTTAACGAGCAAAGCTAAATTAAGATCTCTTATGCTGTCTACACCAAGTCTGCCAAACCTTTTTTATACTACGATTTTTCCCACTTGACCCACCTCATCTTTTTATTCGAGTTACACCCTCCCCATAAGAATTTCCTCCAGATTCCTTCTAATACTTTTATGATGGCGATTGGACATTTATACAACGATAAGTAGGAGTTCACTAAACTAGTTGGTGTTTATTTTGGATGGTAAAAATACCACTAGTTCGCTCATCGGGTCAAGACCGAATAATATATGAAAATTATGTCGTAATACCGGGAACGATGTCTTTGATATTTATTTAATACCATTAAGGTTATTCATGACGTTTGGCATTATTTACAAGCCTTGCGGACATCAGAAATGATGAATTTTTGATGTTGCGGACAAAATTGTTACTAGTTTTGGCGCGGTTCGGACAATGTATATGTCACACCCCGCCTGAATCAGAGTTGGCGTGACCGGACTGGTATCTTCATTGCACACCGGAAGCAAATAATGCTAAGACTTCTAGAAAACGAACGCCCACTAGATACTCAAACTCACAAGGTTCTCCTATTCCAACCACGCCATAATTTGAAAAAGTAACCTGAAAAAGAACATGCGAAAAATCAACATAAAGTTGAGCGAGTTTATAGTTTGTTTGTAAAAGATACGAAATAAATCTTTTGGATAACCGGTTTTTAAAATAATGTTTGAGAAAACGAAATAAAAATCATTTTCTTTGGCATGTTATATGAAAACTTTGTATTTGTGAATCTTTGTTTGTGTAAAGCATTATGTTTGTAAGACTTTGTATTTGTAAACTTTTGTGTTTGTAAAATTTATGTAACCGTCAATGCCCACACTTGACAATGACAATATGCATGCATGAACCTAGGTGTTTGTATTTCTATAAAATATGGTATGTAAATATAAGAGAAAACGTTTTGTATTGTAATGCGTAAGGAAATCGAGATCGCTAATGTTTAGCTAGGACATTAACATGTGTGACGACATAGGAAGCATCCAAACCTATGCGACTTTTTACATCGATTACCCTTCGACTGTGACCCAAAGCACTCTATGGCAATGTGTGGCCAAGAGAGTGAGGCTCCCCGGACCTACTAGATCTAACCCTTGCTCTTTCGGTCTAACTTAGATTAATGGTGCTTACGTATACCCTATTCGTGACATGATCTATGTATCATTCATTTGTTTTAAGCATACAATTGTACATGTATTTTTTCCAAAGTTTAGAAAACTAGAAAATGTTTGTATGCACTTTTTGAAAATACGTTTGTTTGAAAAACCGGTATTTTTAGTAAAAACCGTTCGTAAACCATTTGAGTTTATTGAAAATCACAAATCATTTATGTGAGTTAAAACCTGTTTGTAGCATGGCTTAGAAATATGAAATTGTTGTTAATCGAAAACCTTGTATGTTTTTGCAAAATGTGCATGTCTTTCCACCCCGAAAACATTTATAAAAACGTAAAACCGTAAAAAGGTGGGGTCATGAACTCACCTTGATTTCCTTATGCAAAGCTAGCTAAATATGACTCTGTGATGTCGTTTCCAATACGTGATTCGCTAGCGTTCATTCTATAATATCCCTACACAGAATATCTTATAAGTTTTTAAATAAATGCGGTAACTAAACTATGTCCGAACGATCCGATGGTAAGTTGTTATCTTGAAAGAAACGAGAAGGTATACTTGTTAAGTCTCGTTTAATGTCGTTAATAATTAATAACAAGTTTGGAAAGACTTAGTTTTCAAGATATTTAAAATATATAAATATTTATCTAAAAGTATATAAACGTGTCGATAGAATCGCGTTAGTCGTCCCCAGAAGTCGTACGTGTATGTAACGAATATTTATATAAAATTAACATATTGTAAACTTGTATAATGTATTGCGTCTTGTAGATGTTTGTCAAAATATATGTATATGTCGTTTAGGCTTATGAAATAAATATAAAGAGTTATATTTATCTTATAAAGTTTTCAAATTGTGAATATTTAAAAAAAATATAAACATAAAAGAATTACTTTTAGAAAGAAATTCGGTGTTTTTGACGTTTGAAATAAATATAATAGCTATATTTATTTTTATAAAAGAATTCTTGAATTTTCGATGTTTAAAATAAATATAATGACTATATCCATTGTTGTAAATGATTTCCAAATCGTCGTTTTGTTTAAAACAATTGTGGTAATCATATTTGTTTCATATTTTACTTCGAATCCGAATAGGTGTCGTCGAAAATAATATACGTTTGTATTTGTTTTCATAAACGATTATTTGAATCCGATAGTTTTTGTTTTATAATAAAATGAGTTTTGTTTTACGGATTTTCTCGAAAACGAGCAGCGTTTCCTCTGTTTTTTGACGCCCCCGACAACACAAAGTGTCGTTATTTTTTAAAATTCAACAATTACTCAAACAATATAAACAATATATATTTATATATAAGATTTCGTCGAATATGTCAAGATGTAAACTAAACTTTAATTGATCGGTTCGAGCTCGTTTTTCACGTATTAAATAAAACTATAAAAACAACAAAATAAATCGCGCCGTAAAATCTTTACCAATCTTCGCGTCGACACGTTGACCGAGTTGACTCGCTGAGTTAACCGAGTTAATAGAGTTAACTGAGTTAACCGGGTTTGACCCGAGTTGACCGAGCACGAAACTGAAGCTCACCGAGTTCCAAGACTGACCCGAATCCCGAGACCTGAACCGAAGTTGTTGACCACAGTTGACCGAGCTGCCGACCAAGGTTGACCAAGCTTTGACCAGATTTGATCAGGTTGACCCATGTTAAATCTAACCAAAAGACCAGAAGCTGAAAACCCGCGACTCCCAAACCTGCTCTTATTCCTTGTAAACTTCAACCAACAACCTGAATTGATTCACAACCACCACCACTGTTGCAGCGCAACTGTCACTGGTTGTCGCCGGTGACTTCCTTCACCGTCAACATCAACAACAATCATCATCATCCTCAAAAATAGCAGCTCTTCATCATCATCAACAACAACAATTTGCCATCATCCTCACAATCAACATTTTATCATCATCATTAATCTTCAGAGAAAAAAAATATTAAAGAAAACGGGGAAGGCATCTCTTACCAAAAACGTGTCGAACAAAAGCACCACCGCCGCCGCAGTGGCGGCGCTGCTGTCGCTCCTCGCCAAAGTTTGATGTCGGCCCCGTCGTCGCCGTCTCTCTCACTGTCGTTATCTCTCTCTGTCCTCCACGCTACTACCGCCGTACGCCACCACCGATTGGTGGTGGCCAGTTGTCTACTCGAAGAAAGACAGGGGCTGGGATGTGTGTATGAGAGTGATGCAAGGAGGGAGGGTTGGGTGTGCTTAGGTGTGTTGTCTGGTCGGTTAACCGGCGCAGGCAGCCGACCGGTATGGCTGCCGATTTGTCATCGAGAGGGAGAGGTAAAGAAGGGAGGTACCTGTGATGTCTTGAGAATCTGCAGAAGTGATTTAGGGGGAAGATAAATAGTATATATACTTAGGGTTTGGTTAGTGGACTTGGGCCCTTCTCGTGTTATAAGTGGCCCATCTGCACCTACGAACCCGTTTTCACACCCGAGCTCCACAGAACGTCAAAAAATAAAATATTGGGGTCACAAATATGTAAAATAGTGTCGTATATCGTTATTAGACACGTATTTTGTCGGTTGTATTATCACACGTAAAATGCGTCGTTGATCGTTTTAACTCCGTTTTTTGATCCGGTTTCAACTACGGATATTAAAATTTAATTACGAAGCTAAATATATCGTAAAATTTTCGTATTTGTCGGTGTTGTCAGTATTTTGTTCGGTTTTAGTTCGTTATCGTTTAATATTCAGCAGATTTCACGCAGATCGTCATACGCGTACTCTAAAGTCGAATAGGCGTTCCTATGCATACTAAGGGCCAAATTAAGTTAATTTACGTCTAATTACACTACTTTTATATGTCATAATGTTTGTTTTTCGCGTAATTAAGAGCCACAAATTACCGGTTGTCACATTCTCCCCCTGTTAATAAAATTTCGTCCTCGAAATTTAGACTATGTTAACTTCTTAGAGTTATGTTATGCGTAGGTAGATACGAATAATACCAATGACCATGAAATCTAATCAAGACTTATTCAAATTATGTGAATTCAAGGACATGCTACAACAATAAGAACCCAACGGTTAAAAGGAATGTGTCTCGAAATTTGATGTGAAGGGAAACGAGACGTACTGATACAGTCACCAGTGTGACTAGGTTAACAGGGGTCCATCATAGAAAAGAATCTCGACCAACAGAATATCAAACGAACGTTCACAATATGCAAATGAATTTTAGAAACAATAACGGTCGCTAGATGAAACTTAGAATCGACAGGCTCAAATGAAATAGTTTTGTATGCAACGCTCGATGATGATTAGCCCAAGCTGCAAGTTCTACCTACGCCACAAGGTATCGGAGTGATCGAGATAATTCAATAATATCGGTGACTGAACAAGTTCACCGTGTTTGAAACCAAATGAGGGCTCAACGAAGTAAATCTGAACGTTTGTCCCAAGCAGACATCATAGGATTTTCAATTGTAACTGGAACATCAAAGAAACACTGCTTTCGATCGAAGATGAAAAAGCAATGAACATCACAAAACATTCGATCGATAATGAAAGAAACGTTAGGAGGTACACTGGAATAACACATGAATTTGTGTACCATTATCTTAACACCCGATTATACTAAGATTGCATTAATATGATAAATCATAGTGGATTTAAAATAAATAAATAAATAAATGATTAATTTCGTGCATGAGATGTGTAAACGTGATTAGCACAAGCTTCAAATTAGTGAAAATGCCACCACAAGGTGTCGAAATCAACAAACGATTTAATGGAGTTGAAGACCAAACAAGTCTACTACGACTCGGAACAAATGAAACGCTATTTAAAAATTGATTTGAATTTGATATTCTCAATACATCATATGATGCCTTGAATTGAATATATGTAGTGGACAAGTTCAAACAATTGAACTTGGTTTAGACGCAACCTGACAATAAATACGTGTATCGAAAAGGAAATTTCAGCATGGTTACAACGAAAAACCATGTACGTAAATTGAAAAAGGAAGAGGAGTTTCAAGAAAGTTCATTGACTCGATACCAAGGAGTCAACACTTACAATAATGTAGATCATCCAGATCACGAAGCAATTATTAGATATAGCGAATAATATTTGAAATTTTGATGAAAACGATCATTCGAAGTGAAACCACATGCGTAACAAATGATGCATGTGTAACATATGAATTTTTCAAGAAATGAAGCAAATGAGTGTTCGCTATAATGAAAGAAATTATCGTGATACAATGATCATTAAGAGGAGTAGAGATGTAAAAATCAACTCACTAGATGCAAAAGTCGGAATTTCAATATGTTAGTGCATGCATCTGTCGACTTCGTCTTGTATCGAGTCTTAGACTATATTGTATAGATTAGGGCACGTTTTACAAGAAAATAGGATAGTTTATGAGTTTAGAAGCTGATTTCGCTCCAACATACATATGAAGGTGATTCCGCCCGGAATCTCAAGAGCTGATTCCGCTCCTATTGTAAATGTGTCATTTCGGGCAGAATTAGAAGAATATATATAGGTGTCCAGGAGCGAGATCAGGAGAGATATCCTTGTATTCCATGCCGAAGTGCTGCCGGTGTGAGATTTGATTGTAATCAACGTCAGATCAATACAATCAGTGAATTAAGTGAAGATTTAGAGTCGTTCGGGTCTGTAAACGACCCCACAAGTGGTATCAGAGCAGGTTAGAGGAGTTCTGCAGTTTACAGCCGTATTTGATTGAAAATTCTTGTTTCTACACCTTCTTTCATCATTTCAGGACGTTTTACCGGTTGAAACTGATTCAAATTTTCACAGATTGTTTAAAATTGAACATAGACAAACCCTTGAAAGTTTCATAGCTAAAATCGGATTAAAAATGGACCAAAATGAGTTTCGAGTTGATTCCGCTCACAGAGACCATTTCTGATTTCGCTCGAGAAATCTAATTCCACTCCAAAGTTTGAGTTGATTCCGAACCTGACAACAAAATTTTCTAATTTCGCTCAAGTGAATGCTGTGATTTCGCTCCTGGATGCTAAACTTGTGATTTCGCTCAAACATATGACTTGATTTCGCTCCTGTGATACAAGTTTCTGATTTCGCTCTTGTGTATATTCAGATTCCGCTCCAAGATTCACTTGTTGATTCCGCTCCAAGAGACAGTTTACTATTTCGCTCCAAAAGACATCTGAGTTAATTCCGCTCGAAAGTGTTTGTTTTGAAAAACGTGATACATCATCATGAGTGAAGAGTTCTACAACGCGTTTGCTTCATCCCCGACTACTCCGGCATCCATTGCTCAGAATATGAACTTGGAAAACGAAACCAGAACGTTACAAAAGCCCCCGAAACTGATGAGTATTGAAGAGTATTATGGTTGGAAAGACAGATTTGAAAACTGGGTTCAGGAAAATCATCTGAGATCATGGGAATGTATTCTGAAGAAGTATGTTCTGCCACGTACTGATTTGCAAGTTATCAAAGAACTCTCGGAATTCAGTGACAAAGAGCGAGATATGTACAAAGCTGAAAACATGATGATCAGTCTACTTCAAGAAGCCATCAAAGAAGACATTTTTGTACTGCTTCAACATGACAAGACTTCAAAGTCAATCTGGGATGCTCTGAAAGTCAAGTTTGAGGGTAGTGAGAATATGATCAAAAGCAAGAAAGCACTGCTCAAGAAAGAATTTGATCTATTTACGAGTTTGCCCGGAGAAGATACCAAGAAGCTGATTGAAAGATACTACCACTTGGTACGATCCATGTCGATGCTTAGTATAACAAAAGATCGTGAAGAGTGGGTAGACAAGTTAGCTGACGCTTTACCACAAAAAGAATGGGGTACTTACTTGATGATTCTGAAAAACACCGGGGTTTATGATGGGTTGACAATTTCTCAATTTATCGAGAAAATTGAGGGTCAAGATCTGGAACAGCAAAAAATTACGAGGATGAACAGTCCAAGTGGTCAACAAGATGTAAAGATGTATTACAAAGGCAGTGTCCCAGAGGTTAAAAGAAGCCCAAAAATACAAACTGCATTTAGTGCTGGAGATTCTACTGAAAATGTTGATCAAAGTCCTAAAAGTAGCAGTGGTTTCTCTTCATACCCGGGTATCAATCCAAAAGATACTACATCAAGCTTCCATTCTCAAAGCACAAAGACTGGAAATGGTTATGTGATACAGTGCAACATTGCATTGAATCTTCTAGATGGTCAACGTTTTTCTGAAGAGGTTGCGAAAGATCACATGGCATTGCTTGGTTCCGTGCTACTATCTTATGAAGGTTTAGTTGCAGGGCGGATTGGGAATCCTATGCTCACAAAGGAGGATTAAGATCAGATAGACGCCGAAGAAATGGAGTTAATGGACATCAAATGGTGTCTAGCTAGTGTTCTTAGACGAGCTGAAAAGTTCAAGCTGATTACTGGAAGAAATGAGTTTCTTGATGCACATGTTTATACTTTAGGTTTTGATCAATCTAAAGTTACTTGTTTTCGATGCATGGAGAAAGGTCATTTCAAGAGAGAATGCAAGAACCGGGAAGCTAGTAATGTGAAGAATCCATTCGGAAAAGATGACTACTACCGGAAAGCTATTTATCAACAAGTCGGTCAACAACAACTACAAGAACCACAAGTGGCACATGGTAGAAAAGTGATTGAAGATTCAAAAAGAGCATGTCTGGGAAATCAAGAAAATTTTAACTGGAACTTTCAGGATGACGAAAGGCTACCTGAGGGTTTTAGCTGGGATATGTTTGTGGATGATAAAGGAGATTTCAAAGCTTTCATTGCTAAAATAGTGAAAGAACCAGATATGTTTACCACATGGATGAAGTCTATTGGTGAAACTGTGAAGAGTACAGAAGAAGTTTCGGTTGCATCTAAAGAAAGCTCACAGAGTTCAGATGAAAGTTCATAAAGTGATGAAAGTTCAGAAAAGGAAGTCATTTTTGATCAAACACCAGTTGATTCTGATTCTTCAGATGATAGTTCTGACAAATCTGTAGAGTTTGATCAGTCACCAACTGATGACAGCAGTGATGATGAGGAAGAAAAACATATTAATGTTGCAAAATCTCATCTTTCTCCTGAAAGTTTTCATCTCTATTTTGCAGAACGCTTGGAGAAACTAAAGGAGAAACGAGCTACAAAAGAACAACAAGAAATGAAGACTGAAAGTGTTGTTCAAAATGATGAAGTTAATAGTGTTGCTGAGGAGAGTGTTGAGACTGAGCAGGTAAGTGAAGCAGAAAGGGTGACTGAAGTCGAGAAGATTATCGAAGTTGAAAAGATTATGGAAGTCGTCAAGCCTTGTACTAAGTGTCTTGAACCGTGCAAAGAATGTGCAGCCAAAGATGAGAAGTTGGCAGAGTATGAGAAGATGAAGGAGCAGTTACTGTTCAATCTCAATTATGTGAAAGAATCTTATGATGTCTTGAACAAAACGGTAACTGGTCTTCAAAAGACAAATTCTGAAAGAGAAGACGCATTGATCATGATGAATTCTGTGATGATGACAAAGCAGAAAGCGATAAATCACTACATCGAAGAATGCGCCAAGCTGCAACGGGAGTTGGAGAATGAAAAGATTGAAAATGAGAGAATCAGACGATTATTGCAGAGTTATTCTAGTTCTGATTATCTTATTGATAGAATTTATCCGACTGTTGCAGGTATGGAAGCTTTTCAAGATGAGAAGCCAAAGAAAATGGATATTGGTAAGAAACCGACTGTTAGTTATAACAAATGTCCGCCTCCAATCTGGGAAGGGTATTCTCCCAGAAAACCGAATGAAGAGCAACTTGAAAAAGCAGTCAATATAAAGATAAAAACCGACACAACTGTTGAATTACCAGAAAACATTGACGTCGTTTTTACATCGTCTGACAATGATCATGAGTCTGAGTTAATCAAAAAGGTGGTCGATCAGGTGTTGGATACTGATGAGGAGTCTGAGTCAAAATCTGAGTCTGGAGGGTCAAGTTCGTCGGTCAACAGTCCAAAGTCGTCGGTTAAACGGGTATACAGTAAAGAGTTTTTGTTATCAAAAGCAAATTTGGATGATGAAACATTTGAAGTAGCATACACTTTAAATGATTCTGACAAATTATATTCTGACAAAGAGTTTCCAATAAGAAATGTTAGATTTGAAATGATCAAAAAGGTTTTCAAAATGACAGAAATTAAGATTTCTGAAATAAAAGATTTAAATCTTACTGGAAAACCTAAAAAATACACTTCAAGAGTTCAACAACGATTAAACAAGAAAAAGGGTTACAATTCTGGTTCTGGTTTTCAAAAGAAACCAAACCATAATGGTAGCTACAAAAAGAAAGGATTAGGTTTTATTCCACCAAGAAATTATAAAAATGAGAAAAATTCTAAAACAAAAACATAATTTGTTTCAGGTGGAAGTGCTGAGGAGGAACAGAAGAAACCTTTCTGGAGACAATCAAACCAGGAGTTTCTTGCTGAAAAGAAAAGGAATGGAACTGGAGTGTTTCATCCAAGAGAGACTCGAACCTGTTTCAAATGCAATGAAGCTGGTCACATTGCATGGAACTGTCCTAAAAATGCTAAAACAAAACAGGGAGTTTCTGAAAAACTGAAAGAAATAATTGTTGATGTTGAACCACCAACAGAAAAATTCAAAATATTTGAAAATTCAACTTATGAGGTTGGTGAATGTTCTACAAAGAATTTTTACAAAAAGAGAGCAAAAGATAACCAAATGTGGGTTGTCAAGAAGGGTGATGTAAAAGTCGGCGATGAATCTGGTTCCACAAAGCCAGATGAGCCACAGGTTAAGACAAAAGATTCAGTGAATGATGATGAATTTCCATCACTGAAATTTGAAGAAATTAAAAAGAAAATTGGTAAAGTTGAGATCTCGGATCAGTTTTACTCTGGGAAAAATGAATTTGATGTTGAGAAAACATTCAATGGGAATGTTAAGAAAATTTTTGGAAAAATGCTTAATGGGAAAGCAAAGGGGGTTAAAGATTTCTATGAAACTAAAAAGGCAACATATAACCCTACTGAGCAGGAATTGAAAACCCTCAAGTCTGAAAAGACTTGGGTGGAAATTCTATTCCCTTGAAGTCTTAGGACTTTGCCGGAGATCCCAAGTTTGTAATTGTGGATCAGGAATCGGCATCTTTCTTGATAATTGTTTTTGTGATTGAATTTTAAAAATAATTTGAATTTTTACAGGATAAGTGTGAATTGCCGGAGCTTCCAGGATGGTAAGTGTGAAGCAGGAATCGGCATCTTTATTAGTAAAATGTTTTACAAGTTGGTTGATGAAGGTTTAAACTTACAAGTGGTAAATCAAGGACATTAAGTTGTACTTGTTTTTCCTACAAATGGTTAATCAAGGTCATTAGGTTGAACTTGATTGGACCAAACTTACAATTGGTATTTTGAAAGACAATGTGATGAACCATACCCCGAACCTACAAGTGGTAAAATCAACAAAACTTATTTTTCGAAAAAATCATTCTGGTTAAAACAAACTTAAGTGTTTTGAAATCATTATGAGAAAATAGTTTTGTGAAAGGGGGAGTTCTGATTGTTTATGCCATGTGGATGGCGATTTGAAGCGATTCGATATCGATTGTCAAGTTTGTTGTACAGTTTTATTTTCAAATTTCCTTTAATGTGTTTGCATTTTAGGGGGAGTAGAAATTTCTGAAAATCCAAAAAACATTTGAAAATTTGAAAAAGGCAAAAACATGATAAAATCAAAAATGAGTTTTGGTGTCAAAAGAAGAGGAAATGATAGTACATCAGTAGACAGTTACAGTATGCTAAAGAATTGTATTGTTTAAATAGCGTTAAATGGTCTCACTGATGATATACTGATAGGTTTTTACACATTTAGTAAGTTTTTTCGGGATATAAACTTAAATTCAAACTTGCTTATTTTGTGGGGAACACTACTTGGATATATAGGTAACCCCTGAAATCTCGTTTGAAAGGTCCCTCTTTCTGAGATACTAGGTCTTTATGCTCAGTGATATCTGGGGTATTATCCCGGGACTTCTGCTGAATGGAAATTCTGACCTAGTCCCGGAAGAATAATTTCCGCTTGCTTGAAATATAGCGCCGCCCTCAGCAAATTGATGAAACAATAAAATTGATAGTCATTGCTGTTGTAATACAAAAGATCCTCTAAAGGTGATACACCAAAATTCGAAGCCGTCATCTCTCTGCGTATACGGAAGTATCGACCTGAGCTCTCACGTCCCTCGCAATTTAACCCCTTACAGATATCATCTGTGGTATACTCACCTGTAAGACTGAATATTGGGATCTGGATACGGGAGTATATTCAAGAGGTGGGACACATGAATAAGTTTAAGTCCTTAAAACATCTAACTCATATCCTGAATCAGTTGAAATTTGTGTGAAAATTTAAGTGGATCAGTATATTGGCAATCTAAGTGAATTGTTTAATTCTTAATGTGTAACTAAGCTCAACGGTACTTGTGACTTGTCAAAAACTGATATGATCCTCTTGCACGAACTCATAAAAATATTGTCTGTAAATATTTCTTTACTGCATTTTTTTAATATTTCAAAATACAAAAAGATTTTCGGTGTGTTTTAGCATAAAATTTTTGAAAAAAACTCAAAAAGATTTTCGACAACTGATGTTGGAGAGCTAATTGTCAAAATTCCAAGTGTTAAACATGATGACATGTTTGTGAAAAGAAGTATGTGTTTGAAAATAAAATGTGTTTTGATCAAATTTTAAAATGGTTCATCAAGATTATTGAGTTATTTTTGAAGGAGAGTCAATGTTAATGCATACATTGAATTGTTAAATTTAGAAAATTTACTTTGAGGTAGAGATTGTGCAGGTTTAAATTTGAGCTAGGTGACGATCCTGAGCTAGACGAGAGCCAAGTTATGATCTTGGAACAATCTTTGGAAGAGCCAGGTCATTCGATCCTGAGAAGCTTGTGATTAAAGAGCCAGGTTCTGATGCCTGAGGATGATGTGAATAGAGATTAAGCCAGGATTCGATTCAGTGGACAAAGTCTGAGCCAGGCAACGATCTTGAACCGGAGAAAGTCAGATTACGATCCTGAAGCAGATGATGCTGATGAACTGAAGGAATGCCAGCACATTGTTAAAGGGGAGTCATCTGTTGATGCTAATAGAAAGAGTGAAGCTCAAAGACTGATCAAGACTGAAGATGCGAAGACTCGACATGTGAGACTCGTCAACATCTGAGGGGGAGTCTGTTAGTGCATGCATCTGTCGACTTCATCTTGTATCGAGTCTTAGACTATATTGTATAGATTAGGGCACGTTTTACAAGAAAATAGGATAGTTTATGAGTTTAGAAGCTGATTTCGCTCCAACATACATATGAAGGTGATTCCGCCCGGAATCTCAAGAGCTGATTCCGCTCCTATTGTAAATGTGTCATTTCGGGCGGAATTAGAACAGTATATATAGGTGTCCAGGAGCGAGATCAGGAGAGATATCCTTGTATTCAATGCCGAAGTGCTGCCGGTGTGAGATTTGATTATAATCAACGTCAGATCAATACAATCAGTGAATTAAGTGAAGATCAAGCTGTTACTAAATCTATTTCTTGTTTTCCGCACCTGAAATAGATTAGAACCTCTCTAAACGACTCGTTCGGTTCTGTAAACGATCCCACATAATAAAATAAATTTAAGGACTTTACGTAGGATTTCATGTGATGACCGGTTGTTAGGTGACATTACCATGGAATGTCGAACATAGCGTATTCGTCGTTAATGTGATAGGGGGTATGCGGAGATATGCGTCTTCTCCTTGGCGTGATTCGTGTAGTTGTAGGACCGCGTGACAAGTTGCCGCATCCTGATCGGTAGTTCTCCTGCTGACAGGATTAGCATCGTCGCTGAAATGCTCCATCGTGTCTTCTCAAAGACCTTTCCTCGAAAGTCGTATGTGACGTACTTCAACCTCCGGTGATGTGTAGATTGAGTTTCATGTAATTTTGCACGTTCATACTTCGTTCTGCGTAGGTTACTTGATCGGTTAAATAAAATAGCATAGACGACATAATAATGGCGTTTGCCCAAGTTAATAGACGTGGTTCCTACGTGACAACCTTTAATGAACTTCGACATAAGTTTCCAAAGGTTCTAAATGCATGTTTCCTAACTCTCAAAGCTTTGTTTTCTATATGTAACTGTTTTGTGTATCGTGTATAAAACACAACCTTAGTGTATGTTTTTTTTAAACAAAATTTTGACTCATTGTTTTTGACAACGGTTGGAGACCATATTCGAGTTTTTGGCTTTCTATATGTATTCAAAGTCTTAATAATCTAAGTCCCCAAAGAAAGGTGAGGTTAAAGCCTAGGTATCCCTACAGAAAACCCTATTCGATGTAACCTATAGCTCTTATACCAATCTGTCACACCTCGCCTAAATCGGAGGTGGTGTGACCGGACTGGTATCTTCATTGCACAACGGAAGCAAATAATGCTAAGACTTCTAGAAAACGAACGCCCACTAGGTACTCGAATTCACAAGGTTCTCCTATTCCAACCGCGCCATAATTTGAAAAGGTAACCTAAGAAAGAACATGCGAAAAGTCAACATAAAGTTGAGCGAGTTCATAGTTTGTTTGCAAAAGGTATGAAATAAATCTTTTGAATAACCGGTTTTTGAAATAATGTTTGAGAAAACGAAATAAAAATCATTTTCTTTGGCATGATATATGAAAACTTTGTATTTGTGAATCTGTGCTTGTGTAAAGCGTTATGTTTGTAAGACTTTGTATTTGTAAACTTTTGTGTTTGTAAAATTTGTGTAACCGTCAATGCCCACACTTGACAATGACAACATGCATGCATGAACCTATGAGTTTGTATTTGTATAAAATATGGTATGTAAATATAAGAGAAAACGTTTTTGTCACACCCCGAAATATCAGAGCTTGGCATGACTGGACTGGTATCTTCATTGCACAGCGGAAGCAGTTAAAGCTAAGACTTCTAGAAAACGTACGCCCACTAAGTACTCGAATCCACATGGTTCTCCTATTCCAACCGTGCCATAATTTGAAAAAGAAACTTGAGAAAGAACATGCGAAAAATCAACATAAAGTTGAGCGAGTTCATAGTTTGTTTGTAAAAGATTTGAAATAAATCTTTTTGAATAACCAGTTTTTAGAATATTGTTGAGAAAACGAGTTAAAAATCCTTTTCTTTGGCATGTTATATGAAAACTTTGTATTCGTGAAACTTCGTAAGTGTAAAGTGTTATGTTTGTAAAACTATGTATTCGTAAAGTTTTGTGACTGTAACACTTGTGTGGCTGTCAATGTCTGCGCATGACAATGACAAACATGCATGCATGAGTCTGTATGTTGGAATATTCAGTCCTAAAGATGAAGGCCTTAGGTGCATGCAAGATTTTGGGTTGTTGTATGTGGGACACACAGTCTCCCTTGTTCGTGTACATGACCAACCAGTCCTCTTGTTTGTATGTGGGACCCCCAGTCCCCTTTGTAACTAGGACCAACCCCGTCACTAGTGTCTGTAGCTCATGCATGTTTCGTAACTGTTTATGTTTTTGTAAAAACCGGTATGTTTTGCATAAGTTTTCCCGTAAACCATTTGAGTTTAATGAAAATCACAAATCATTTGTGTTAGTTAAAACGTTTGTAACATGGTTTAGAAATATAAAGTTTTTGTTCATTCAAAAACCTCGTATGATATTGCAAAACGTACTTGTCTAAAAATATGCAATTTTTGTTCATCGTAAACTTTGTATGTTTCTGCAAAACGTTCATGTCTTTCCACCCCGAAAACATTTATAAAAATGTAAAACTGTAAAAAGGTGGGGTTATGAACTCACCTGGATTTTCATGTGCAAAGCTAGCTAATTATGATTCTGTGGAGTCGTTTCCAAGACGTGATTCGCTAGCGTGCATTCTACATGTCACACCTCGACCGCATTAAAACAACGAAACCATGGCAGAAACGTCGGGGAATGGAGCAACAGAATTTTTGTTTCACAACCATGGATTTGAAAGTTCAGTTTTATTAAATATTAAACATTAACATTGTCTTAAAGTTAAAACAAACAAGTTCACATCTAGTTTATCATCGTTATTATGTCACTAAGGCCTTGTCCAGTCCTAAGTGAGCATGCATCCTAATCATAATCATCATCATTCGACACCACCTGAAACATATGTAAAAATAAAGTCAGCAAAGAAATGTCGGCGAGCACATAGGTTTTGTGTGAGTGTCAGATTCATGGCTCGTATACACGTTGAAATAACTCGTACAACTTTGTCAATCAATATTAGAAAACTTGTTTTGTAAAACATTTGTATTGTAAAATGAATAACCAAGTCAAAACAGGTTGGTTATAGTTTATAAAACCTTGCTGCCATGAATCTTAACCCAAAACATTTGTTTAAGTAAACCAAATCGTGTATCGTTCTCGTAAAATAACTCGTATGGTTTATATCGTTTAGTAAACATCGTTGCGTGACATCGTTTAAAATCGTTCGTCCAAGTGAACTAAATAACGCCACAGAATATAATATGATAAAAACACTTATATATAAGAAGTACCAGCGGCGTATCTACCATGTTTTTATCACATTACACTGTCCCGTTATCTAAACACTAGCCAAAAACCAATCGTTCATCCAATTCGTTTAACTTGTTTAAATCGTTCCAATCGTTCAAATCGTTCAAAATCGTTCAGTCGTTCAAAATCGTTCAATCGTTCAATCGTTCAAATCGTTCTCGTTTTTAATTGTGAAAACTACTTTTGGTCGTCTCGTGGAATACATTCAAACCTTCGTAACTTGTCCATCATTCAACTCGTATTAACAAACCACCATAGGGTAAGTTAACAATTAACAGGTTCAGTCGTTACCCACATAACCCCCACACATAACCATGGGTGCAGTCCGATAACGGGATTTGTCAGATCCTATGGTACCATAACCTAATACTGGTCGGCTTGGCCAAAGCTAATGAATGTAATTCGTTATGTAAATATTTCCAACAAGTTCGTTCACATTATCGAAATCGTTATTGTTTAATATAAACCATAGTATTCGTTTTTGAAATCATCGTTAAAAGCATCGAAATCGTTTAACACATATGAATCACCCCAAAACAAATGAAAACAGTAAAATAGGGGAACTATGTACTCACGTTGATTTAGAAAGTATCCTCGATCTAATGAACTTAACGAAGCTCAAGCAAACCAAGGAAATCAAGTAGTACCTAGTAATCGAATCTCTAAGTTAATAAATCGACACCTAAATCGGAAGACCGGATAGAATGAGGTCTCGTAAACCAAATGAGTATTGGAACTCATGTGATATGGTTTAACGAAGCCTACATTCTAAATCAGAACCTATCCTAAGTGCTTTTGACCCGTTACGACCCATTAAGGTAGCTTATGCTACTTTAACATGTCGTTCGCGCAAATGCGCGTTCGAGACGCCTAACTGGTCCTATGACAAGTATTATATGCCTAAACATATTTAAGTATGTTGCATAATCAGTTTAAGTGACAAAAGTTAAGTTACATATGCTTAAATACCAATTATGCATGAAAAGGGCATTTTGGTCATTTACCTAAGGAATATAAGCTACCTATCATACAACTAATTAACCTAAGTGACAATAAGGTATAATCTCGGAAGGTTATTCCCTATACAATTATGGTCACAAAAATATGTTGGGTCGGATCCTAACGATCGACCAAACGGGTTGGGTTCGAAAGTCTAAGCGGTGTCAAGACCGCTTGACTTACGACCCTATACAAGCACTAGACTAAAAGTGACGAGTTAAACATGTTAAAACATGTTTAACTAAGTTAGAAAACAAGTTTGATATCAAAACAAAGTGTTTTGATACCCATAAATAGCTTCGTTGCAAAATACGCATAAATACGCATTTTGACCGAAACTTTGACTCGTCACTTCGACCAATCGACGTGGTAATCAGTAGGTATAGTCACATGGGACAATAACCAACATGATTACGCTCACGTTGCAAAGTTCGAACGAACTTTGTGTTGACCAAATCATGGTTAAAGCAGAAAGTCAAACACTGTTTGACTTTCATGCTTGAAAAGCATAAAAAGGCATGAAAGAAACTTACAAAGGGTCCAAGCTATGAAGATTTGAACTCAAATTACTCAGGTATGAAGCTTCACAAAGGAGAGCTTCAACTTAGAGCAGAAATGAGATCAAGTGTGTGAGAAATGAGTGAGATCAAGTGGGTATTTATAGATTTTCAAGAACTGTTAGGATCGTTTCTCGTAATTTGAGCTTCAATCTGAGCCATCTAAGTGTTACCCACTGATTTACAATACTAGGGGTGTCCAAAACCAGCTCAAGGGTTGATTAAACCATGTCCAAAAACCAGAAAACCAGCTGCTGTTGCTGAAAAACTGTTTTGCAGACCTGGGGGTCTGTCGCGCCCCACGATCGAGCCAGGCCAGGCTTACGCGACCCGCGACCTCCCTTGGTTCAGCAAACAGTTTCAGCTTTTACATATTTGGTCCCTGCATGTGTATTCGGCCATTTTTTACCCGTTTAAGCCCCGTTAACCCCATTTCAAGGCTCCACAATGAAGTTAAAGCATAGGGAACATAAAATGTGCTTAAAAACACCTCGGATGTCGGTACGTTTGGTCGTACGGTTGCGTTATTCGGTTAATTACGACGAAAACTCGAACGGACGCAAAAACGATCCAAATTTCACGACGAATGGTATTTTTGCATTCCAATCACTAAAATAAAATATTTTAATGATTACAAAAATTTTTGGATGTCCGGATATGTTCAGAACGTAAGATATGCGCGAAAATGCAAACTTATGCACTTTTTGACGCTTTTAGTCCCTATTGATCAAATAAGTTTATTTTCTCATACCAAACCCCTCAAAGCCTATTTCTAAACCATGTAAAGGATATTTAGGGTATGTTTAGCTTATGATCAAGTTCTGGAATGTTTGTTACTATACAAATCGGCATAGTTTAGCAGTTTGACACAATTAGTCCCTACGATCGAATAAACTTGTTTTCGACACACGAAACCCTCCAAAACTTATTTCTATGTTATGTAAATGTTATTTAAGGTATGCTAAGCCTATGTCACTATTCTGGAGTGTTTTTCGCATTAAACTGATTACGTTCACGCATCAGTTTGCGTATAACTTCCCAGAAAGCGATTTAAAGCTTGAAATCGAACTCGAATCAAATCGTAAAATCATCAAACACAAATACACACATATTGACACCAAAACACATTGTTTTATTGATAATTGATATTGTTTTACATCGTACATCGTATACATAGCACAGTTGTCACACTACAATATCCCCAACACGGAATATACTATATGTCACACCCCCAAAATCCACCTGCGGAATACTACCGCTTGGAGGCGTGACTGACCAGGATCCAGCCACCAATCATATTGAACAAGCATAAGAGTAATTATAAAATCCAACCAATACAATTGGTGTCCAAACAAAACATAGTTTAAGTTGCAAGCGGAAGCATAAAGTTTAAAACCAAAACATAAGTTTAATTGTTTCAAAGTTTAACATGGCACACAGCTGTCCATGTCCCACAACGACTCTCTTCCATGCAAGCTCCAGCTAAGTACCTATTGACCTGCAAAGCATGTAGTAACGAGTCAACAACAAGTTGAGTGAGTTCACGGTTGGGTGTTCATTTTAAGTTGTTCCAAAAACAGTATCCTTTAACTGGCATCCTGCCGTGGGGGTTACCCCATAGTTGAAAACGTGATTTGTTTACCCATTTACTCTGGCAATACAGCCGTGGGGGCTACCCCATGTTAGCTATCTGGCTTTTCGGCCGTGGGGGCTACCCCTTGTATACACTAGACTCATTACCATATCGACTACTGACTGTAGTCATGTTTATGTGCCCTGAACTGTCAATGTCTATCATCATTGACGTGCCCAGATCCATTAGTTCACGCCCGTCCTCTGCGGCACGGTGTGAGGCTTGTCAGACCTAAATAGCGCTATCTAACTAATGACCCGCTCGCCATTGGGCCGGCGATTAAGTCGATATAAAAAGGAGGGACTTCGTGATAGAGTTTTGGTCTAGTATGAGTTATCTGTCTATGAGGACGAGGAATTATATTCCTGAACCAATGCTGTCCTACCCAAGAAAGGACGAGGAATCCATGTTCCTTAACCCCATTCCCAACCCAGGGAATCCCATGCTTTGTAGAGGGTGTGAACTCACCTTGGTTTGCTCGGCAGATACACAGAAAGGTCAATCAAGTTGTAAGTGGTCAACTACGTCCTAACATAGATACCGTTCAAGTCAGGTTCACATCCAAGTAGTGCACGTATGTTCTACACGTATTGTACACAAGTAACGATCATGGCATGCACGTATAATTACTTCAGTTAATTTACAGAGCACAAACACGTCTAATAGCCTTATCCACGTAAATAAGCAAGTCCAATTGTGCGGCCCAAACAGTTGGACTCGTAATAGCATGCAAGTCCAAAACAGTGCACGTGTATATGGTCTCGAGTCGAGATCTCGAGTCGAGACTGTGCGGTCTCGAGTTGTACCTATGAGTTCTCGAGTCGCAAACGTGGAGGTCTCGGGTCATGTCTCGAGTCGCAACAAGACTCGCAACCCTGTTCTCGAGTTATGCTGTTTTTGTATTGATGTGGTGTGGTCTCGAGTCGAGACTAGGGGTTCTCGACTCGCAACCCATGTCGCAATCTGTGGTCTCGAGTTGTCATGTGGTGATCTCGAGTCGAGACCAAGGGTCTCGACTGGCACACCTGTTTAACAGCCGGCAATTGTACTATCCAATGGCATTTCGATTTCATGATATGATGTACTATCCAATGGTAGAGCACAAACATGTTCCCTTGTCTAACAATTAACCGAAATGGATCTACAACAAGTTTTTCAAATGTTCAAGGCATAATCATAGCATATTCATGTTGTTCATCATACATTCAAGTAGTTTATCATTTTAGGGTTTTTAGCATCAATCTCTATGAACTCTAACATAATCATAACATAAACAACAATCAAAACACTTAAACATACTCATCTAAGGGTTTCAAATCATCACATAACACCTCATAGCCGACTCTACAACTAATCCGATTTAAGCATCCGATTCTTAGCACAAGAGTATACCATCCGAGTAACATGATCATTATCTAACACACATATGCAAGCCGATTTCATGAATATCAACAACTAGTGGTTTAAATCACATTCAATCACAAGATATCATTAACTCATCATGCAACCAATCCGAAATCAAGACATGATATCCGATTACCTACATCATACACATCCGATTCACAAAAACATCATCAAGCATACAAACTATACTAGTTAAACCATGCCATCCATAATATCATCTAACAACAAGCATCATAAAACACTAACCGGTTCAAGTATGGGTTCAAAGGTGTGTATGAAGCTTCTAAATGGGTGTGTGTGTGAGCCGATCCGAGAGCTCCTTGTGGTCGCCGGTTGAATCCGAGAAGAAGGAGAGGTGAGGTGATGTTTGATCTTTAGGGTTTTAGGTTTTCTAGAGAGAGAGAGTGTGGAGGAGAGTGTGTGTGAGAGTGAGTGTAGGTTGTCCCAAAAATGGTAATGTTGGCTAACAACAAGGCTATATACTAGTTTCAAGTTGATGTACCCTAATGGGTTTCAGATGGATTAAATGGGGTACACGGCCCAACCGGCCCAACTGTTTCCTGTTCACTCAAGACCGCATGGTCTCGAGTCGAGTCCTTGTGCCTCGGGTCATATAATACACGCATACATACAAGCACAACACATAATCACATAAATTCACTCATATCATTCATCAAACCAACAAGTCAATTAGTCACATAACGTTTAAGTATGTTACATCAAGATGCAATGACGGGTTCTAAACTACGAGTTGTCACATTATCCCCAAGTTGAAATAAAATTTCGTCCCGAAATTTTGTAAGCACTCACTGAGGAAGCTAGTTAAGTTGTATGGTTTTTCTGGTTTTCCTGGGGTGTCACATCCACCCCCCGTTGATCTGGAATTTCGTCCCGAAATTCCGTAGCTTCAGCCTCAGTAGTGGTTGCACTGTTTGCGAACAGTTGAGGATACTTTTGTTTCATCTGATCCTCGCGTTCCCAGGTGAACTCTGGGCCGCGACGTGAGTTCCAACGAACTCGAACGACAGGTATTCTAGTGTTCTTGAGGACCTTAACATCCCGGTCCGTGATTTCAACTGGTTCCTCGACGAATCGTAACTGCTCGTCGATAGTGAGTTCCTTCAGAGGAACTATGTGGGTCTCATCTGACAGACACTTCTTCAGATTCGACACGTGGAAAACGTTGTGAACTGCGCTGAGTTCTGCTGGTAAGTTCAGTCTGTAGGCCACCTGGCCTATTTTCTCAATGACCATGAAAGGTCCAATGTATCGTGGGTTAAGTTTGCCTCGTTTACCAAAACGAACCACACCCTTCCAGGGTGAAACCTTGAGTAGTACCCACTCCCCAACCTGGAGCTCTAGTGGTTTCCTGCCCTTATCGGCGTAGACTTTCTGACGGTCACGAGCTGCCGCCATGCGTCTTCGTATTTGAGCAATTTGTTCGGTTGTGTCTACCACATGTTCTGGACCAGTGATCTGACTATCTCCCACCTCTGCCCAACAAAGAGGTGACCGGCATTTACGTCCGTACAATGCCTCAAATGGAGCAGCTTTAATACTGGTGTGGTAGCTGTTATTGTACGAGAATTCCACAAGTGGCAGATGCTTCTCCCAGCTGTTGCCAAAGTCGATTACACATGCACGATGCATGTCTTCTAAGGTTTGAATAGTGCGCTCGGACTGCCCGTCCGTCTGAGGGTGATACGCTGTGCTCATGTCTAATCGTGAGCCGAAGGATTTGTGCATCGCCTGCCACAGCTCTGAAGTAAAACGTGCATCTCGATCCGAGATGATAGAGATGGGCACCCCGTGCCTCGAGACAACTTCCTTGAGATATACTTCTGCTAGAGTGGAGAATTTATCCGTCTCCTTGATCGCCAAGAAGTGTGCGGACTTTGTGAGTCGATCCACGATCACCCAAATAGTATCATTTCCGCGCTGAGATCTAGGTAGGCCAGTAACGAAATCCATGGAAATTTGCTCCCATTTCCATTGAGGTATCTCTGGTTTCTGGAGTAGGCCTGAGGGTTTCTGGTATTCCGTCTTGACTCTGGCACAAGTCAAACACTTGCTGACGTAGGTTGCTATGTGGGCCTTCATGCTAGGCCACCAATACGTAGTTTTGATATCGTGGTACATCTTATCCGAACCAGGGTGTACCGAGTAGCGAGATTTGTGTGCTTCATCCATCACAAGCTCTCGTAGGTTGCCATAGAGTGGGATCCAAATGCGTCCCGTTACGTAGTAAGCACCGTCTTCCTTCTGTTCCAAGCGCTGCCTTGAGCCGCGTAGGGCTTCAGCCCTGACGTTTTCTGATTTCAATGCCTCTATCTGAGCAGCTCGTATTTGGGAAGGAAGACTAGAATGTATGGTGAGTTATAACGCTCGCACGCGCTTAGGCGCGGTGTCCTTTCGACTGAGGGCGTCAGCCACAACATTGGCCTTGCCCGGATGATACCTAATTGAGCACTCGTAGTCATTCAGTAGCTCGACCCATCGTCGTTGTCGCATATTCAGTTCCTTCTACTTGAAGATATGCTCGAGGCTCCTGTGGTCGGTGTAGATGGCGCACTTCGTACCGTACAGGTAATGTCGCCATAACTTAAGTGCAAAAACAACCGCTCCCAGCTCTAAGTCGTGCGTAGTGTAGTTTCTTTCATGAACTTTGAGTTGGCGTGAGGCGTAGGCTATAACTTTATATCGTTGCATCAACACACAACCAAGGCCCTGAATTGATGCGTCACAATAAACCACAAAGTCGTCTGTGCCCTCTGGCAATGAGAGGATAGGTGCGCTGCAAAGTCTATCCTTTAAATGCTGAAATGCTGATTCCTGTGTATTTCCCCGGCGATAAACAACGCCCTTCTGCGTTAGTGAGGTGAGAGGCTGTGCAATCTTAGAAAAATCCTTTATGAACCTTCTGTAGTAACCTGCCAAACCCAAGAATTGGCGAATTTCCTTTGGTGTACGAGGTGCAGGCCAGTTCTTAATCGAGTCCACCTTGGATGGATCAACATGAATCCCATCCTTGTTTACCACATGGCCTAGGAAATGGACTTCACGAAGCCAGAAGTCGCATTTCGAGAACTTTGCATAAAGTTGTTCTGTTCGAAGGAGTTCCAAAATAAGTCGTAGATGCTGCTCGTGTTCCTCCTGACTCTTAGAATAGATCAGGATGTCGTCGATGAAGACTATAACGAACTTGTCCAGGTAAGGCTTGCATACTCAATTCATCAAGTCCATGAAGACCGCAGGTGCGTTTGTCAGCCCAAAAGGCATGACCAAAAACTCATAGTGTCCATAACGGGTTCTAAAAGCTGTTTTGGAGACGTCCTCTTCTCGGACTCTCAGCTGGTGATATCCCGATCTCAAATCAATCTTGGAGTAGTAGCTCGATCCTTGCAGCTGGTCGAACAAGTCGTCAATACGAGGTAGAGGATAACGATTCTTCACCGTCACCTTGTTGAGTTCCCGGTAGTCGATGCACATTCTGAAGGTACCGTCTTTCTTTTTCACGAATAGCACTGGAGCTCCCCATGGCGATGATCTAGGACGAATGAAACCCTTATCCAAGAGTTCTTGTAGTTGCGTAGAGAGTTCTTCCAACTCTGATGGAGCTAAACGATAAGGTGCACGAGCTATAGGCGCAGCTCCGGGAGCTAGTTCAATCTGAAATTCGACTTGGCGATGAGGCGGAAGGCCAGGTAATTCCTCAGGAAATACCTCGGGATAGTCGCGTACAACTGGAAAATCTTCTATCTTCTTCTCTTTCTCTGAGGTGTCGGTTACGAGAGCCAAAATGGCAGTGTGGCCCTTTCGCAGGCACTTCTGGGCCTTAAGGAAAGAGATAACGTTTTCAACAGCACTCCTTTTGTCGCCACTAATCATGAGAGGTTCACTACCGGAACCTGGAATACGGACAACCTTCTCGTTGCAAAGAATCTCTGCTCGGTGTTGGGATAACCAATCCATCCCAATGACAACATCGAAACTACCCAAGACGATAGGAATAAGGTCGATAGAGAAGGTCTGGTCAGCGAGAATAAGTTTACAACCCTTGATTACGTGTGTGGCTTCTAAACTCTTACCATTTGCTAGCTCTACTGTGTGCTTGTTACTCAAAGGTGTTGGAATACGCTTAAGCATTTGACTAACTTCTAGTGACACATAGCTAGTATCGACACCCGAATCAAACAAAACTGTAACATAAAAGTCGTCGAGAAGGAACTTACCCGCCACAACATTGGGGTCGTTCCTTGCTTCACCTTGGCCAATCACGAACACCCGCCCTCTGGCTCCATTGTTGTTGTTGTTCCCATTGTTACCATTCCCCTGATTATTGTTGTTGTTGTTGTTGTTGTTGTTCTGGTTCCTGTTCAATTGGGGAAAATCTTTCTTGAAGTGGCCTTCAGCTCCACACTGAAAGCACCCTTTGTTGTTACCCTGTTGCTGCTGCTGCCGCTGATTTTGTGGGGCCTGTTGTTGACGATTCTGGTTTGCGGGGTACAAGCTTCTGCAATCCTTGGCGGCGTAGCCTGGCTTGTTGCAACGATGACAGTTGCCCCTGGTGCATGGCCCGCTGTGGTGTAGGTTGCAGCGATTGCACTTGGGGTGATTCCCCTTGTACCCACCATGACTCTGACCTCCAGATGATTGCTGACTGGGGCTCTTGTAGTCATCAGTCTTTCTCTGCTGAGACTGAGATTGCACAGAAGTTGAACCCTTGCTTGAAGCTCTATCCCATTTTCTCTTGTTGTCACTAGGAGTATCCGAAGTAGCTGTAGCACTTATGCGCTTGGGTAACCTATTCTGCTCCACCGCCTGATCAGTAAGGCGGTGAGCTAACTGAACAACCTGCTGGATAGTGGCGAGGTTTGCTGAAGTCACATGACTTTGGATCTCTGGCACCAAGCCCTTGAGAAAGAGTTCAATTCGCTTAATCGGAGGGTCCACCATAGTAGGACACAATAATGCAAGTTCATTCGATCTCTTAGTGTACGCCTCAATTTCTGACCCCGTCATCTTGAGGTTGTAGAACTCGACTTCCAGCTTATGAATGTCATCACGATTGCAGTACTCCTCCTTGATCATCTCCTTAAAAGTTTCCCATGGGGTGGCGTTGGCAGCAACCAACCCCAGCATCTGGACCTGAGCGTTCCACCATGTGAGGGCTAAACCCTCGAGAGTACCGGTAGCATACTTCACCCTGCGCGCCTCAGGGCATTCACACATTTCGAAGACTGACTCGAGCTTCTCAAACCAGTGGAGGAGGCCTACAGCTCCTTCAGTGCCGCTAAATGTAGTTGGTCGGCAGTCCATAAAGGTTTTAAAAGTGCACACAGGTGGCTGAGCATGTTGACCTATTGTGGGTGAAAGAAAAGACAGAGTTTAACACAAATGTTGGTTCACGAGAGTAGGATCTAAGGATCCTAGAATGAGTTCGGACTGCAGGATATACCTCCTGCGTGTGCAGCTGCAAGTGCCGCAGCAACTCGTTCGTTGATCAGAGCCGTCAACTGGGCTTGAGTCATGTTAACGCGTCCACCCATGATCTTCATATAAGAGGGAAACATGAGTGAGAGAGGTTCGCGAAAGTGCGATGACAGAAGGGAGTAAGCACACACGTGTTCAAGCATTAGTAGTTATACTAACCAAGCATACCATGAGCAATGTACTACGTAACTAACAAGTAGGCAATATATACACAGATCACATCACCTAGAATGTTGAGCCTTGCATGTGGAGTGAAGCATCGTTGTGGACCGTTGAGCACTGTACAGGTTATAGTCTGGTTTTAACAAAAACATTTCCCCTTTATTAAAACCAAGTTCACTATAACCAATGGCTCTGATACCAATCTGTCACACCCCCAAAATCCACCTGCGGAATACTACCGCTTGGAGGCGTGACTGACCAGGATACAGCCACCAATCATATTTAACAAGCATAAGAGTAATTATAAAATCCAACCAATACAATTGGTGTCCAAACAAAACATAGTTTAAGTTGCAAGCGGAAGCATAAAGTTTAAAACAAAAACATAAGTTTAATTGTTTCAAAGTTTAACATGGCACACAGCTGTCCATGTCCCACAATGACTCTCTTCCATGCAAGCTCCAGCTAAGTACCTATTGACCTGCAAAGCATGTAGTAACGAGTCAACAACAAGTTGAGTGAGTTCACGGTTGGGTGTTCATTTTAAGTTGTTCCAAAAACAGTATCCTTTAACTGGCATCCTGCCGTGGGGGTTACCCCATAGTTGAAAACGTGATTTGTTTATCCATTTACTCTGGCAATACAGCCGTGGGGGCTACCCCATGTTAGCTATCTGGATTTTCGGCCGTGGGGGCTACCCCTTGTATACACTAGACTCGTTACCATATCGACTGCTGACTGTAGTCATGTTTATGTGCCCTGAACTGTCAATGTCAATCATCATTGACGTGCCCAGATCCATTAGTTCACGCCCGTCCTCTGCGGCACGGTGTGAGGCTTGTCAGACCTAAATAGCGCTATCTAACTAATGACCCGCTCGCCATTGGCCCGGCGATTAAGTCGATATAAAAAGGAGGGACTTCGTGATAGAGTTTTGTTCTAGTACGAGTTATCTGTCCATGAGGACGAGGAATTATATTCCTGAACCAATGCTGTCCTACCCAAGAAAGGACGAGGAATCCATGTTCCTTAACCCCATTCCCAACCCAGGGAATCCCATGCTTTGTAAAGGGTGTGAACTCACCTTGGTTTGCTCGGCAGATACACAGAAAGGTCAATCAAGTTGTAAGTGGTCAACTACGTACTAACATAGATACCGTTCAAGTCAGGTTCACATCTAAGTAGTGCACGTATGTTCTACACGTATTGTACACAAGTAACGATCATGGCATGCACGTATAATTACTTCAGTTAATTTACAGAGCACAAACACGTCTAATAGCCTTATCCACGTAAATAAGCAAGTCTAATTGTGCGGCCCAAACAGTTGGGCTCGTAATAGCATGCAAGTCCAAAACAGTGCACGTGTATATGGTCTCGAGTCGAGATCTCGAGTCGAGACGGTGCGGTCTCGAGTTGTACATATGAGTTCTCGAGTCGCAAACGTGGAGGTCTTGGGTCATGTCTCGAGTCGCAACAAGACTCGCAACCCTGTTCTCGAGTTATGCTATTTTTGTATTGATGTGGTGTGGTCTCGAGTCGAGACTAGGGGTTCTCGACTCGCAACCCATGTCGCAATCTGTGGTCTCGAGTTGTCATGTGGTGATCTCGAGTCGAGACCAAGGGTCTCGACTGGCACACCTGTTTAACAGCCGGCAATTGTACTATCCAATGGCATTTCGATTTCATGATATGATGTACTATCCAATGGTAGAGCACAAACATGTTCCCTTGTCTAACAATTAACCGAAATGGATCTACAACAAGTTTTTCAAATGTTCAAGGCATAATCATAGCATATTCATGTTGTTCATCATACATTCAAGTAGTTCATCATTTTAGGGTTTTTAGCATCAATCTCTATGAACTCTAACATAATCATAACATAAACAACAATCAAAACACTTAAACATACTCATCTAAGGGTTTCAAATCATCACATAACACCTCATAGCCGACTCTACAACTAATCCGATTTAAGCATCCGATTCTTAGCACAAGAGTATACCATCCGAGTAACATGATCATTATCTAACACACATATGCAAGCCGATTTCATGAATATCAACAACTAGTGGTTTAAATCACATTCAATCACAAGATATCATTAACTCATCATGCAACCAATCCGAAATCAAGACATGATAGCCGATTACCAACATCATACACATCCGATTCACAAAAACATCATCAAGCATACAAACTATACTAGTTAAACCATGCCATCCATAATATCATCTAACAACAAGCATCATAAAACACTAACCGGTTCAAGTATGGGTTCAAAGGTGTGTATGAAGCTTCTAAATGGGTGTGTGTGTGAGCCGATCCGAGAGCTCCTTGTGGTCGCCGGTTGAATCCGAGAAGAAGGAGAGGTGAGGTGATTTTGATCTTTAGGGTTTTAGGTTTTCTAGAGAGAGAGAGTGTGGAGGAGAGTGTGTGTGAGAGTGAGTGTAGGTTGTCCCAAAAATGGTAATGTTGGCTAACAACAAGGCTATATACTAGTTTCAAGTTAATGCACCCTAATGGGTTTCGGATGGATTAAATGGGGTGCACGGCCCAACCGGCCCAACTGTTTCATGTTCACTCGAGACCGCATGGTCTCGAGTCGAGTCCTTGTGCCTCGAGTCATATAATACACGCATACATACAAGCACAACACATAATCACATAAATTCACTCATATCATTCATCAAACCAACAAGTCAATTAGTCACATAACGTTTAAGTATGTTACATCAAGATGCAATGACGGGTTCTAAACTACGAGTTGTCACATTATAAGTTTCTAAATATACGCGGTAACTAAACTATGTGTCACCGAGCTCTAACGAATTGTTAACCGAACAATTCGACGGTAAGTTGTTAACTTAATGAAACGATCAAGTTATGCTTGTTAAGTCTCGCTTAACATCGGTGAAGTTACTAATAAGTCTTGGAAAAGACTTAGTTTTATCTTTATAATTTTAATTCATTATGTGAAAACGAGCTCGAACAGAATAAATTGATGAATTATTAGTTAAAGTTTACTTGGATTTATTTACTTTATTGTTTATATAAATTGATTATACATATCCATTGTTGCAAAATTGTTGAAATTTGAAAAATAACGACAACTTGCGTTGTCGGTGGCGTCCAAAAACAAAGAAAACGCTGCCCGTTTTTGAGAAAATCCGTAAAAATAACGTGTTTTTATTATAAAACAGAACCATCGGATTCAAATAATCTTTCATAAAAAAATACAAACATATAATTACTTTCGACGACACTTTACAACATACGAAAACGACGATTCTTTATTAAAATAAATATAGTTATGTATTTATTTTGAATATCAAACGACAATAACTCTCTTATAAAATAAATATAGTTTAAATATTTATTTCAGACATCAAACGTCTCGCATTCGTCTTATAAAGATAAATATAGTTTATATATTTATTTCAAATATCAAACAACACGCATTTGTTTTATAAAAATAAATATAGTTTATATATTTATTTCAAAACGCCAAACAACTCATATTCTTTTATAAATAAATATAACTATTATATTTATTTTAAACGACCACGGTTCAAAATTCTATAAAATTAATATAACTCTTTATATATTTATTTCAAACGCCTAAACGGCGCATACATATTTTTGACAAATGTATACGAGACGCGATATATAATACGAGTTCGTTGTATATTATTCGTTACATACACGTATGATTTCTCGGGACGACTAACGCGATTATAACAATATATTTATATATTTTATATAAATATTTATATATTTTAAAATCTCTAAACGCGTCGTTAATCTTTACCAAATCCTCATGTCAAAACGCTAACTGAGTTAACCGAGTCAACTGGGTTGACTGGCTTGACTCGCTGAGTTGACCAGGTTTGACCGAGTCGACCCGAACCACGAACCGAACTCCTCTTTGACTGTTGTTGACCCGAAATGTAACAAGACCCGAACCGCGAACCATTGACCCGCGTTAAATCTGACTTTGATCGCAGAACCCGAGCCGTTGACCAGATATGACCCGAAACTATCTGTTGACTCGTTGACCTTCTTTTACCGAACTAAACATAACCTATGCCGAACCAAAACTACAATCTGACACGAGACTGAACCAAACGAGACCCGAAACTTTCGAAGTTCTCCCCGAGCTGACTCGTGCCTTAAAACTTGAACCAATATATAACCAAATATGAACCAAACATCATCAACAATGGCAAAAAAAAACCATTATCTTCAAGTTTCGGGAAATAAAAGGAACTGAATGGGGGTGAGTGTTTACTGGAAAGTTTGTCGAAAACAAAAAAAACATGATTGTCGTCGTCGCTGTGGAACTACCACCGCTGTGAGCCCGTCGTTGTCTGCACATAAAATATCGTCATCAAACATCATGAACCCCTCTGCTCGTCGGTCATCGGAAAATGGCTCCTGTCGTCGCCGTCGAGTCATCTGCCACCATGAACAGCGGCGCTACCGCCGTTATCAACCTCCACCGTCTCCCCTCCTCGGTCTCTCTCCCTCCAATTCCGGCTCATACTTTCTTTCTAAGATCCATGTGACTGTGTGTGTTTTACGACATCAGAAAGAACATAAGGGGGTGTTCGTCGGATACGTCATCGCCGGCGGTTAACCGGCGCTGGCAGCCGGTCCGCCGGTGGGGGGGTGTTTGAGTGGATGAGGTTGAAAATTATAACTTCTTTTGTGTGGCAGAGAGGACTCAAGAGGTTTAGTGTGAGTGTTTCAGAGGTATGTGTGTTTGAGATGTGAAGGATCTGAGGGTTTGATAAGGTTTTCATATAGTGAGTGAAGAGAGAAGGCAGAGGTCTGTGGATAAGGGAATTTGAGAGGGAAACATGTGAATGAGCGGCTGATCATATGTAAAAGAAATGGATTTAGGGTTTTGACACCACTTATTTATACTTAGGTTAATCCTTTGTTTTAAGTGGGCTTGGGCCCAAGGCCCACAAGCCCAATCCCATGTTTTGAGTGGCACATTCGTATATCTCGAGTCCATTAACGCACACGAACATCGTAAATATGTCGTAATTATTTTTTTAAAATCAAAAGACGCAAAATAGGGTCGATAGTCGCATTTGACGCGTTCGTTCGTCGCTTACGGTAAAAGTTCGCGTAAAATGCGGTGTTGGTCGTTTTTAATCCATTTTGTCACACCCCGACCACGTAAAACAACAAACCGTGGCGGAAACGTCGGGGAGTGTTGTAACAGAATCCTCGTTTCACAACCATGGTAATTAAAAATTTCATTTCATTGATTTATTAAGTAAGTTACATTGTCTTAAACCAAACAAACAAGTTACATATCGTCTATCATTGTTTTTATTTCACTAAGGTCTCGCCCAGATCCTATGTGACTCAAGCTTCCTAGCAATCAACATCATGCAACACCACCTGAAACATATGTAAAAATAAAGTCAGCAAAGAAATGTTGGCGAGCACATAGGTTTTATGAGAGTATCGGATTCATGGCTCGTTTATATGTTGCAGCACCTCGTTAGACTACAAGAGTCAAAGTACAAACCTCATTTTGAAAAGTGTATTGCAACATGGATAACCAACTCAAATCAAGTTGGTTATGGTTTATAAAATCTCGTAGCCATGATTCTTAACCCCAAAACATTTGTTTTAGTAAACCAATTCGTAAAACATCTCATAAAAACTCGTTAATAAAACTCGTATGGTTTATATCATTTAGAAAACCTCGTTGTGTGACATCGTTTAGAAAATCGTTTCCCAAGTGAACTAAATAATGACACGAAATATAATATGATAAAAGCACTTATGTATAAGATGTACCAGCGGCGTATCTACCATGCTTTTATCATGCTACACCCGTCCCATTATCTAATCACCACCCAAAACCAATCGTTTAACCAAATCGTTTAAGTCGTCCCAAAATCGTATTCGTTTTAATTTGTGAAACTACTTATGGTTGTCTCGCTAATAACATTCAAACCTTTGTGACTCGACTATCTCGTTTCTCGCATTAACAAAGCATCGAAGGGTAAGTTAACAATCACAGATTCGGTCATTACCTACGTAACCCCCACACATAACCATGGGTGTAGTCTGATAACGGGATTTGTCAGATCCTATGGTACCATAACCTAATACTGGTCGGTTCGGCCAAAATTAATGAATGTCATTCGTTATGTAACTACAACCAACAAGTTCGTTCACATTATTGAAATCGTTATTAGTTTAGTATAAACCATCTTAATCATTTTTGAAACCATTGTTAAAATATCGAAAATCGTTTTGATACATATGAATCACCCCAAAACAATTGAAAATAGTAAAATAGGGGAACTATGTACTCACATTGAATAGAAGGGTATCCTTGATCTAAAGAACTTAGCGAAGCTCAGACAAACCAAGGAAATTCAAGTAGTACCTAGTAATCGGATCACTAGTAAATAAATCGACACCTAAATCGGAAGATCAGACAGAATGAGGTCTTGTAAACCAAATGAGTGTAGGAACTCATGTGATATGGTTTAACAAAGCCTACATTCTAGATCGGAACCTAACCTAAGTGCTTTCGACCCGTTACGACCCATTAAGGTAGCTTACGCTACTTTAACGCGTCGTTCGCGTAAAACGCGTTCGAGATGTCTAACTAGTCCTATGACAAGTATTATATGCCTAAACATGTTTAAATAGGCTACATAATCAGTTAGGTGACAAATGTTTAAGTTACATATGCTTAAAATCCAATTATGCATGAAAAGGGTATTTTGGTAATTTACCTAGGGCATATAAACTACCTATCATACAACTCCTTAAACTAGGTGACCATAAGGTATAACCTCGGAAGGTTATTCCCTATGAGACTATGGTCACTAAACATGCTTGGTCAGATCCTAAAGATCGACCAAATGGGTCGAGTTCGAAAGTCTAAGCGGTGGTTTAGACCGCTTGACTTACGACTCTAAACAAGCACTAAACTAAAAGTGATTAGCTAATCATGTTAAAACATGCTTAACTAAGTTAGAAAACAGGTTTTGATATCAAAACAAAGTGTTTTTATACCAAGAGTAGTTTGGTTGCAAAATACGCTTAAATGCGCATTTTGACCGAAACTACGACTCGTCACTACGCCTAGTCAACGTGGTAATCAGTAGGTATAGTCACAAAGGACTATAACCATCGTGATTACGCTCATGTTGCGAAGTTCAAATGAACTTCTCGTTGACCATGGACTGGTCAAAGCTGAAAGTCAAACATTGCTTGACTTTTAAGCGAGAAAGCGATAAAAGAACGAAAGAGGACTTACAAAGGGTCCAAATAGATCTGGTTCTATGTATTCTCAGGTAGGTAGTGAATAATCACAACCACTTAGAGAAATCTCAGACCAAATGTGAGGAAAATGAATGAGGGACATGGCCTTATATAGTTTTTCACAAACCGTTAGGATCATTTCTTGGCAAGGAGGGAATGATCTAGGCCATACAATTGTTAAAGACTGATTGGGGGACTTGTTCTCCACACAAACCAGCCCATTGCATTGAAAACCATTGATCAAAACCATCAAAATCGAGCTAAATGACCAGATTCAATGTTTCTGATCTGTAAGACTGACGCGGGCCGCGTAAGGATAAGGCCAGGCTCACGCGGACCGCCTGGGCCACTTTGGCAGATTGTCAGTTTAAGCCCCTGAACTTGTAAAACTTGCATTTTGGCTCATTTTTGACACGTTTAAGCCCCGTTAACCTCATTTCAAGGCTCTAAAATGAAGTTAAAGTATAGGGAACTCAAAACAAACTCAAAAATATCTCAGATGTCGGTTCGTTTGGTCGTACGGTTGCGTTATTCGCTTAATTATGACGGAAGTCGTAACGAACGCAAAAACGATCCAAATCAAGAGACGAATGGATTTTATCATGCCAATCACTAAAATAAAATATTTTAATGATTACATAAATTTTTGGGTGTCCGGATATGGTTAGAACGTAAGATATGCGCGTAAATGCAAACTTACGCCGTTTTCGACGCTTTTAGTCCCTGAAAGGTCAGTTAAGCATATTTTTGCACACCGAACCCCTCAAAGCTTATTTCTAAGCTATGTTTAGGTTATTTATGGTGTGTTTAGCTTATGATAAAGTTCTGGACTCTTCAATAGCATACGAATCGGTATAGTTTCGCAGTTTAACACAAATAGTCCCTGCAATCGAATAGACTTGTTTTCAACACACCAAACCATCCAAAACTTATTTCTAAGTTATGTGAAGGTTATTTAAGGTATGTTAAGCCTATGTCACTATTCCGGAGTGTTTGTCGCGTTAAACTGACTGTGTTTACGCACCAGTTTGCGTATAACTTTCTAGAAAGCGATTTAAAGCTTGAAATCGGAATCGAAACAAATTGTAAAATCATCAAACACAAATACACATATAATAACACCAAAACAAGTTGTTTTATTAATAATTAACATTCTTCTACATTGTACTTCGATTACAGAGCACAGTTGTCACATTTTTCGATCTGGTTTCTTCTACGGATATTAAAATTTAATTATGGAGCTAAATGAAACACAAAATTTTCGCATTTGTCGGCGTTGTCAGTATTTTGTTCGGTTTCAATTCGTTATCGTTTAATATTCAGCAGTTTCTCTACAGATCGTCATATGCGCACTGTAAAGTCGATTAGGCGATCCTAGACACTCCAAGGGCCTAATTAAGTTTTTTTACGTCTTAAACACTATTTATTATTGTCCTAATGCTTGTTTTGCATGTAATTAGGAGCCGTAATTTACCGGTTGTCACATTCTCCCCCTGTTAATAAAATTTCGTCCTCGTAATTTAGACTATGTTAACTCCTTAGAGTTATGTTATGCGTAGATAAATAAACGAATAATACTGAAGTGATTGACCATGAAATCAAATCAAGACTTATTCGAATTATGTGAATTCAAGGACATACCTCAACAATAAGAACCCAACGGTTAATAGGAATATGTTTCAGAATTTGATGTCAAGGGAAACGATACGTACTGATACAGTCACCAGTGTGACTATGTTAACAGGAGCCCAACATAGAAAGGAAATCTCTACCAACATAATTCCAAACAAACGTTCACAATATGCAAATGTATTCTAGAAACAATAACATTTGCTAGCTGAAACTTAGAATCGACAGGCTCAATGAAATAGCTTTGCATGTAGCGCTCGTTCATGATCAGCCCAAGCCGCAAGTTCTACCGACACCACAAGGTGTCATAGTGATCGAAATAATTCAATAATAGCGGTGACCGAACAAGTTCACCGTGTTTGAAATCAAATAATAGCGCAATGAAGCAAATCTGAAAATTTGTTTCAAACGACATCATAGGATTTTCAATTGAAAATGGAACATCAAAGAAATAATGTTTTTGATCGAAGATGAAGAAGCAATGAATACCGCAAAACATTCGATCAATGTTGAAAGAACCGTTAGGAGGTACATCGGAATATAAAATGAATTTGTGTACCATTGTCTTAAAACATGATTGTGTTGTGACTGCTTTAATATGATAAATCAAAGTGGATTTAAAAAATGAACAATTAAATCCGTGTATGAGATGTGCAAACGAGATTAGTGCAAGTTTCAAGTTAGTGAAAATGCCACCACAAGGTGTCATAACCAACAAACAATTTAATGGAGTTGAAGACCAAACAAGTCTGCTAGGTTTCAAAACAAATGAAACGCCTATTAAAAATTGATTTGAATATGATGTTCACAATACATCATATGGTGCCTTGAATTGGATATGTATAGTGAACAAGTTCAAACAATTGAACTTGGTTATGCGCAATCCGACAATAAATACATGTATTGACAAGGAAATTTCGACATGGTTACAACGAAAAACCATGTACGTAACTTGAAAAGAAAGAGGAATTTCAAGAAATTCATTGACTCGATAGCAAGGAGTCAACACTTACAATACTTCAGGTCATCCAAATCACAAAGCAATAATTGGATATAGCGAAATAATATTTGATAGTTTGATGAAAACGATCATTCGAGGCATAACCACATGCATAACAAACGATGCATGTGTAACATATGAATTTTTCAAGAAATGAAGCAGGTGAGTGTTCTCTATAATGAAAGAAATTATCATGATGCAATGACCATTAAGAGGAGTAGAGGTGTAAAAATCTACTCACTAGATGTAAAATTCAAAATTTCAATAAAAGAAATTTTTAACGACTTTACCTGGGGTTTCGTGTGATCATCGGTTGTTAGGTGACATTACCATGGAATGTCGAACATAGTGTATTCGTTGTTAATGAGATAGGGGGAATGCGAAGACATGCGTCTTCTCCTTGGCGTGATTCGTATCGTTGGAGGACCGCATGACAAGTTGCCGCATCGTGATCGGTAGTCCTCCTGCTGACAGGATTAGCTTCGTCGTTGAAATGCTCCATCGTGTCTTCTTAAAGACCTTGCCTCGAAAGTCGTATGTAACGTACTTCAACCTCCGTTGATGTATAGTTGTGTTTCGTGTAACTTTGCACACCCTTACTTCGTTTTGCGTAGGTTACCTGCTTGGTTAACTAAAATAGCATGGGCGACATAATAATGGCGTTTGCACAGACGTGGCTCCTACGTGACGACCTTTAATGAACTTAGACATAAGTTTCCAAAGGTTCTAAATGCATGTTTCCTAAACTCTCAAAGTTTTGTTTACTGTATGTAATTGTTTTTGTGTACCGTATAGAAAACACAAATTAGCGTTTGTTTAAAAACGAAATTTTGACTCTTTGTTTTCGGCAACAGTTGGAGACCATATTCGAGTCTTAGGCGTTATGTGTGTATTCAAAGTCTTAATGATCTAAGTCCCCAGAGAAAGGTGAGGTTAGAGCCTAGGTATCTCTACAGAAAACCCTATTCGCTGTAACCTATAGCTCTGATACCAATCTGGGATCAGAGCTGGGGTGACCTATGGCTGTAATCTATGGCTCTAATACCAATCCATCACACCCCGAAATAGCAGAGCTTGGCGTGACGGGACTGGTATCTTCATTACACAGCGAAAGCAGTTAAAGCTAAGACTTCTAGAAAACGAACGCCCACTAAGTACTCGAATCCACATGTTTCTCCTATTCCAACCTTGCCATAATTTGAAAAGTAACCTAAGAAAGAACATCCGAAAAATCAACATCAAGTTAAGCGAGTTCTTAGTTTGTTTGTAAAAGATTTGAAATAAATCTTTTTGAATAACCGGTTTTTAGAATATTGTTGAGAAAACGAGTTAAAAATCATTTTCTTTGGCATGTTATATGAAAACTTTGTATTCGTGAAACTTCGTAAGTGTAAAGTGTTATGTTTTTAAAACTATGTATTCATAAAGTTTTGTGTCTGTAACACTTGTATGGCTGTCAATGTCTGCGCATGACAATGACAAACATGCATGCATGAGTCTGTATGTTGGAATATTCAGTCCTAAATATGAAGGCCTTAGGTGCATGCAAGATTTTGGGTTGTTGTATGTGGGACACACAGTCTCCGTTGTTCGTGTACATGACCAACCAGTCCTCTTGTTTGTATGTGGGACCCCCAGTCCGCTTTGTAACTAGGACCAACCCGGTCACTAGTGTCTGTAGCTCATGCATGTTTCGTAACTGTTTATGTTTTTTGTAAAAACTGGTATGTTTTGCATAAGTTTTCCCGTAAACCATTTGAGTTTAATGAAAATCACAAATCATTTGTGTTAGTTAAAACGTGTTGTAACATGGTTTAGAAATATAAAGTTTTTGTTCATTCAAAAACCTAGTATGATCTTGCAAAACGTGTTTGTCTAAAAATAGGCAATTTTTGTTCATCGTAAACTTTGTATGTTTTTGCAAAACGTACATATCTTTCCACCTCGAAAACATTTATAAAAAATGTAAAACTGTAAAAAGGTGGGGTTATGAACTCACCTGGATTTCCATGTGCAAAGCTAGCTAATTATGATTATGTGGAGTCGTTTCCAAGACGTGGTTTGCTAGCGTGCATTCTACAATATCCCTAACACGGAATATCTTATAAGTTTCTAAATATACGCAGTAACTAAACTACGTGTCACCGAGCACTACCGAATCGTTAACCGAACGATTCGACGGTAAGTTGTTAACTTAACGAAACAATCAAGTTATGATTGTTAATTCTCGTTTAATATCGGTGAAGTTACTAATAAGTCTTGGAAAAGACTTGGTTCTAGAGATATTTTAAAATATATAAATATTTATATAAAAATATATAAATATATTGTTATAATCGCGTTAGTCGTTCCGAGAAATCGTACGTGTATGTAACGAATACTATACAACGAACTCGTATTATATATCGCGTCTTGTATACGTTTGTCAAAATATATGTATGCGCCATTTAGGCGTTTGAAATAAATATATAAAGAGTTATATTTATTTTATAGAATTTTAAACGTGGTCGTTTAAAATAAATATAATAGTTATATATATTTATATAAGAATACGAGTTGTTTGGCGTTTTGAAATAAATATATAAACTATATTTATTTTTATAAAACAAATGCGTGTTGTGTGATATTTGAAATAAATATTTAAACTATATTTATCTTTATAAAACGAATGCGAGTCGTTTGATGTTTAAATAAATATTTAAACTATATTTATTTTATAAGAGAGTTAGTGTCGTTTGATATTAAAAATAAATACATAACTATATTTATTTTAATAAAAGAATCGTCGTTTTCGTATGTTGTAAAGTGTCGTCGAAAGTAATTATATGTTTGTATTTGTTTTTATGAAAGATTATTTGAATCCGAAGGTTCTGTTTTATAATAAAAACACGTAACTTTTACGGATTTTCTCGAACAACGGGCAGAGTTTCATCTGTTATGAAAGATTATTTGAATCCGATGGTTCAACAATTTTGCAACAATGGATATGTATAATCAATTTATATCAAACAATATAGTAAATAAATCCAAGTAAACTTTAACAAATAATTCGTCAATTTATTCGGTTCAAGCTCGTTTTCACGTAATGAACTAAATTATAAAGATAACAAAATAAACGCGCCGTTAATCTTTACCAAATCCTCATGCCGAAACGCTAACTGAGTTGACCGAGTCAACTGGGTTGACCGACTTGACTCGCTGAGTTGACCAGGTTTGACCGAGTCGACCCGAACCACGAACCGAACTCCTTTTTGATTGTTGTTGACCCGAAATGTAACAAGACCCGAACCGCGAACAGTTGACCCGCGTTAAATCTGACTTTGATCGCAGAACCCGAGCCGTTGACCAGATCTGACCCGAAACTATTCATTGACCCGTTGACTGTTTTTGACCGAACCAAACATAACCCGAGGCGAACCAAAACTACAATCTGACCCGAGACTGAACCAAACGAGACCCGAAACTTTCGAAGTTCTCCCCAAGCTAACTCGTGCCTTGAAACTTGAACCGAAATATAACCAAATATGAACCGTACATCATCAGCAATGGCAAAAACATCATCATCTTCAAGTTTCGGGAAATAAAAGGAACCGGATGGGGGTGAGTGTTTACCGAAAAGTTTGCCGAAAACAAAAAAAAAACACGACCATTACCGTCGTTGTGGAACTACCACCGCTGTGAGCCCGTCGTTGTCTGCACATCAAACATCGTCATCAAACATCATGAACCTATCTGCTCGTCGGTCATAGGGAAACGGCTCCTGTCGTCGCCGTCGAGTCACCTGCCACCGTGTACGGCGGTGCTGCCGTCGTCATCAACCTCCACCGTTTCCCCTCCTCGGTCTCTCTCTCTCTCTCCGATTGCGGCTCATACTTTCTTTCTAAGATCCATGTGACTGTGGGTGTTTTACGGCATCAGAAAGAACATAAGGGGGTGTTCGTCGGATACGTCAGCGCCGGCGGTTAACCGGCGCCGGCAACCGGTCCGCCGGTGGTGGTGTTTGAGTGGATGAGGTTGAAAATTATAACTTCTTTTGTGTGGCAGAGAGGACTCGAGAGGTTTAGTGTGAGTGTTTCAGAGGTATGTGTAACAACCCGTACTTCTGAGGTTAGCACCGTTACACTAATCTTATTTACACGCATGAACGTGTGTGACAAACTAATTGCACTTGCTTAATGTATTTTCATATAAACGAATACTTGAAGCCTAATTGTTATTGTGACGAGCCAAACCGAACTATAACTTGAATAGTTTATACTAGGGTATTGTGTTTTAATAATAATAATAATAATAATAATAATAATAATAATAATAATAATAATATTGATAATATCAATATTACACAAGTAAAAATGATGGAATCCAACCTTAACCAAACCCCTCCCACATGTTTGTGTTTTGTGGGAAGCCCACACCTCAACAGCCCTTCTTGTAACCCAAGTTTTCAACCCACTATACCTCATGTCTCGGCCCACAACCGCAAGATTCCACCGACTTCTTTTGTTCAGCTATTTAACTACGTGGGTTTGTATGTATAAAATTTCATAACAATCTCACCCTCACACAAATATACACAAACCCTACGGCAATTGGCAGCAGCTTCCTCCACCAATACGCACACCACCTTTCGTCCCTCTCCCTCCCTCGGCAACCGGAGCACATTACCATTCCTCCGTCACCGATCGCTGGTAAGCCCCACATATTTCGTTACTTAGTTTTAGAACGCGTTGTCTCGTTTTCGGTCCGACTTTATTTTCGTTTTAAGCCTACGTTTTAGTGTATACATGAAACTATATGCAACTGATGGTTGTGTTCATTTAAATAAAACTTGATCGAGTATTGACTTGTAGAAATAGATAAATTAGGTGGTTAAACATATAATTGTTTCATGTGAATGTCCTTGAAAATAGAAGACTAGGGTTGGTAGTATTGGCTGATTTAATAAGTAGTACTGCATGATTGATAGTTATTATTATTGTATGATTAATGTTCATATATGGGCCGATTTGCATGAAGTAGATTATGATTATGAATGCTTGACGTGAAACCTTCTATATGGTTAAGTGGTATAGATGATGTTTGTTAGTTGATAAGAATGATTCATGTTGTATAATTATAAGTGATGATAACGACTCCCGTTAAACGTTAAACGAATCTGTTCTGGCATACGACACTTGTAGGTTTGAATGTTTGAAGCTCTTAGTGATTTTAGTGACAAGATGATGAGGAAAAATCTGAATATGTATGTCTACAATTGATATTAGAACTGTTAATGGCTGACTAGAAGAGATGTTGTTGCTGGGTTTCATGAATGTACAAGTGTCCTTGCGTAGGGTACCACTCAGTATATAATAGTCATATGTGATTTGAAATTGTACACCATATTTGTCTTATGGGGGATCGCACAGTAATGGTCATGGGGAACACTCACAAAAAAAAAAAGGTTAAATGCACACTAAAAGACCTGACCCCACACAAATTAAATATCACACAGTTATTGGCCGTACACGATTTCTCATTGTCGCACACCTTTACTCTGACCGCACAATACGTAATTGGGCTGATTAACTCATTTGGGCCTCACACATTACACTTATGTTGGGCTGTAAGATGTTGGGCCTTGGAGAACAGTAATATACCATAAAATCATGAACCACACACCTATAAACGATCGTTGGTCGGGTTGATTATTTATATGTACACAAGAAATGGGATTTGGTTGTCATAACCCACTGGTAGCTATTAGATATGTAACGTCTAATTGTTATATGCTAGATACGTGATGGCTAAATGTAATGTGCGAGATACGTGTAAGAATATGTGGTGCTAGTTAAATACGAATCTGATTTAAACTTAATGATTATAATAGGACGTGGTTGATAAATTGTTAAAAACGAAGTAGTTAATCATACCGAGCAAACTGAGGTGAGTTCACACTTTCTATAAGGCATGGGATTCCCGGTGGTTGGGAATGGGTAAAGGATTTAATCAGAAACTGCGTGATCTCCTGGTTTGGAACACATACCACATCCTCTTTATTGAAGGGTGATAACACATACTAAGGATTTAATTGGAACCTGCGTGATCTTCTGGTTTGGAGACATGTACCACATCCTCTTTATTGAAGGGTGATAACATTGATACTAGACCAAAATCTCTATCATGAAGTCCCTCATTTTTATATCGACTTAATCGCCGGGCCAATGGCGAGCGGGTCATTAGTTAGATAGCGCTATTTAGGTTTGACAAGCCTCACACCGTGCCGCAGAGGACGGGCGTGAACTAATGGATCTGGGCACTAGTCAATGATGATAGACATTGACGTTAGGGCACCAACAAACTTCAGTCAGTGGTCGATATGGTAACGGGTCTAGTGGATAACATGGGGTAGCCCCCACTGCTTATGGTTTGGGAAACAAGGAAATGATTAACTACGGATTTTCAAATGAACTTATGGTTTTTGGAACAACTTTAAAATGGACAACCAACTGTGAACTCGCTCAACTTTGTTGTTGACTCGTTGTTACATGCCTTGCAAGTCGTTAGAGGTTTAGCTGGAGCTTGCAGGGGAGCAGGAGTCGTTGTGGGACATGGACCGTTGTGTGACATGTTGAACTTTATGAACATTTAAACTTATACTTTGGTTTTTAAACTTTATGCTTCCGCTGATAACTTGAATTTGATTAACTTGTTTTGAACACCAATTATATTGTGTGGTTGGACTTTTATTTATTTAATTACATTGTTCAATATGATTGGTGGCTGGATCCTGGTCAGTCACGCCTCCTACGGTAATACTCCGCTTGTGGATTTTGGGGGTGTGATAGATTGGTATCAGAGCCATTGGTTATAGTGAACTTGGTTTTAAAAAGGGAAAGGCTTTTTGACAAAACCAGACTATAACCTGTACAGTAATCAACGATCCACAACGACGCTTCACTCCACGTGCAAGACTCAACAGTATAGGTGACATGGTTTATGTTTATATTGCCTATCTGATAATTTACATAGTGCGTTGATCATGGTATGCATAGTTAGCGTAACAATTTTTGTTTGAAACCCTGTGTACTTACTCTCTTCTGTCATCCTACACTTATGCATTTTCGTGACACTTCTCTCACTTGTGCTTTCTTTGATGTGAAGATCATGAGTGGATGTCTGAATTTGACTCAAGCCCAGCTGATGGCTCTAATCAACGAACGAGTTGCTGAGGCACTCACAGCAACCCTGGTAGGAGGTATAGCCTGCCTATCCTAGGATGTTAGATCCTACTCTCGTGAACCAACTCTCGTGCTTAACCTTGTCTTTTCTTTCTCGCGCGACAGGTCAGCATGCTCAGCCTCCCGTGTGTACGTTCAAAACTTTCATGGATTGCCGACCCAGTAGCTTCAACGGCACAGAAGGAGCTGTAGGTCTTCTCCGCTGGTTCGAGAAGATCGAATCCGTTTTCGAGATGTGTGAATGCCCTGAAGCTCGTAGGGTGAAATTTGCTACTAGGACACTCGAAGGTGTTGCGTTAACTTGGTGGAACGCACAGGTTCAAATGCTAGGGTTGGCAGCTGCTAATGCCACCCCATGGAAAGACTTCAAAGATCTAATCAAGGAGGAGTACTGTCATCACGACGACATTCACAAGCTAGAGGTGGATTTTTATAATTTGAAGATGACGGGGTCTGAAATCAAAGCGTATACGAAAAGATCCAACGAATTGGCTGTATTGTGCCCTACTATGGTGGATAATCCTATCAGACATATCGAGCTGTGCCTCAAGGGTCTAGTGCCAGAGATTCAGAGCCATGTGACTGTGGCTAACCTTGGTACCATCCAGCAAGTTATTCGACTATCTCATCGCCTCACTGATCAGGCAGTTAAGCAGAATAAGCTACCTAAACGTATTAGTGCTACTACCACTTCTGATGCTCCTAGCGACAACAAGCGCAAGTGGGATGGAAATTCGAGCAAAGGTTCTACTTCCGTTCAGTCTCAGTCTCAGCAGCTAAGGACTGACGACTTCAAGAGCCCTGGTCAGCAATCCTCGGGTAATCAGAGTCAAGGTCAGAGTGGATACAAGGGAAATCACCCCAAATGCAATCGTTGTGGCTTTCACCACAGCGAACCGTGCACTAAGGGCAACTGTCAGAGATATAACAAACATGGTCATGCGGCCAAGGATTGCAGGAGCCTCTATCCTGCGAATCAGCGACGACAGCAACAGCAGCAAACTCCACAGAACCAGCAGCAACAGAGGGGTAACAACAAGGGATGCTTTCAGTGTGGTACTGAAGGCCACTTCAAGAGAGACTGTCCCCAGCTGAACCAGAATCAGAACAACAACAATAACCAGGGAAATGGAAACAATGGGGGTAACAATGATGGCAATGGTGCCAGGGGACGTGTTTTCGTGATTGGTCAGGGTGAAGCGAGGAATGATCCCAACGTTGTGTCGGGTAAGTTCCTACTGGATTACTTCTTTGTTACTGTTTTATTTGATTCGGGTGTTGATACTAGTTACGTATCCTTAAAAGTTAGTCAAATGCTTAAGAGTACCCCAACACTTTTGAACACCAAGCATGTCGTAGAACTAGCAAACAGTAAAAGTCTCGAGGCCACACACATAGTTAAGGGTTGTAATCTCGTCTTTGCTGGTCAGACCTTCTCTATCAACCTTATCCCCATCGTTCTTGGTAGCTTCGACGTCGTCATTGGAATGGTCTGGTTATCCCAACATCAAGCGGAAATTCTTTGCAAGGAGAAGATCGTCCGTATTCCTCGTTCTGGTGAAGAACCTGTTGTGATTCGTGGTGACAATAGTGGCGCGGTAGTGGGAATCATCTTATTTCTTAAGGCCCAGAAGTGTTTACGAAAGGGCCAGACAACTATTCTAGCCCTTGTTACTGACACCTCAACGAAAGAGAGGAAGATAGAAGACATTCCTATTGTACGCGATTTTCCTGAGGTATTTCCTGAGGAATTACCTGGTCTTCCGCCTCATCGTCAGGTCTAGTTTCAAATAGAGCTAGCTTCTGGAGCAGTACCAATAGCTCGTGCACCTTATCGATTAGCTCCATCAGAACTAGAAGAATTGTCCACACAACTACAAGAACTCATGGACAAGGTTTTTATTCATCCTAGCTCTTCCCCCTGGGGAGCTCCAGTCTTGTTTGTGAAGAAGAAAGACGGTACCTTCCGAATGTGTATTGACTATCGCGAACTCAACAAGGTAACGGTGAAGAATAGTTATCCTCTTCCGCGTATCGATGACTTATTCGACCAGCTGCAAGGGTCGAGCTTCTACTCTAAGATTGATATGAGATCGGGTTATCATCAACTGAGAGTCAGAGACGAGGACATCTCCAAGACAGCATTCAGAACTCGTTACGGGCACTACGAGTTTCTAGTTATGCCTTTCGGATTGACAAACGCACCTGCAGCCTTCATGGATCTCATGAACCGAGTGTGCAAACCTTACCTGGATAAGTTCGTTATTGTTTTTATCGACGACATCCTGATCTATTCTAAGAGTCAGGAGGAACACGAGCATCTTCTTCGACTTATTTTGGAACTTCTTCGAGCAGAGCAGCTTTATGCTAAGTTTTCAAAATGTGACTTTTGGCTTCGTGAAGTCCATTTCCTAGGCCACGTGGTAAACGGGGATGGGATTCATGTGGATCCATCCAAGGTTGACTCGATTAAGAACTGGCCTGCACCTCGTACGCCAACTGAAATCCGCCAATTCTTGGGTTTGGCGGGTTACTACAGAAGATTTATCAAGGATTTCTCAAAGATTGCGCAACCTCTCACTTCTCTAACCCAGAAGGGTGTCACCTATCGTTGGGGTGATGCACAGGAATCCGCATTTCGGCATTTAAAGAAGAGACTTTGTAGCGCACCTATCCTCTCGTTACCTGAAGGCACAGACGATTTTGTGGTCTACTGCGACACATCAATCCAAGGACTTGGTTGTGTGTTGATGCAACGTGACAAAGTCATTGCGTATGCATCACGCCAACTTAAGGTTCACGAAAGGAACTACACTACTCACGATCTGGAACTGGGAGCCGTTGTTTTCGCACTCAAGATATGGAGGCATTACCTGTACGGTACCAAGTGCACCATTTACACCGATCACAGGAGTCTCCAGCATATCTTCGAACAGAAGGAGTTGAACATGCGACAGCGTCGGTGGGTCGAACTTCTAAATGATTATGAATGCGCGATCAAGTACCATCCGGGCAAAGCCAATGTTGTGGCTGACGCCCTCAGCAGAAAGGAGACTAAACCTAAGCGTGTACGTGCGTTACAGCTTACCATCCACTCTAGTCTTCCTACTCAGATACGAGAAGCTCAGATTGAAGCATTAAAAGCAGAGAACATCAGGGCTGAGTCCCTGCGAGGATCGAAGAAGCGGTTAGAACAAAAGGAAAACGGCGCTTACTACATGACAGGGCGCATCTGGGTTCCATTTTATGGAAATCTACGTGAGCTTGTGATGGATGAAGCATACAAGTCTCGTTACTCGGTATATCCTGGTTCGGATAAGATGTACCACGATCTCAAGACTACGTACTGGTGGCCCCACATGAAAGCCAACATAACAACCTACGTTAGTAAATGTTTGACTTGTGCGAGAGTCAAGATCGAATACCAGAAACCATCAGGCCTACTTCAACAACTAGAGATCCCGACATGGAAATGGGAGCAAATTTCCATGGACTTTGTTACTGGCCTATCTAGATCTCAACGAGGAAACGATACCATTTGGGTGATAGTGGATCGACTGACAAAGTCTGCACATTTCCTGGCTATCAAGGAAACGGATAAGTTTTCTACTTTAGCAGATGTTTATCTGAAGGAAGTAGTTTCGAGGCACGGGGTACCAACCTCCATCATTTCAGATCGTGACTCACGTTTTACATCTGAATTGTGGCAAGCGATGCACAAGTCCTTTGGCTCTCGATTAGACATGAGCACGGCGTATCATCCTCGGACGGATGGGCAGTCTGAACGCACCATTCAAACCCTTGAAGACATGCTTCGAGCATGTGTAATCGAATTTGGTAACGGCTGGGAAAGACACCTCCCGTTAGTGGAGTTTTCGTATAACAACAGTTACCACACCAGTATCCAGGCTGCTCCGTTTGAGGCATTGTACGGACGGAAGTGTCGATCACCTCTTTGTTGGGCAGAGGTTGGTAACAGCCAAATCACTGGCCCAGAACTCGTCGTAGACATAACGGAGAAGATTGCTCAGATACGACAACGAATGGCGGTAGCTCATGACCGTCAGAAAAGCTATGCTGATAAGCGAAGGAAACCACTCGAGTTCCAGGTTGGGGATCGAGTACTACTTAAAGTCTCACCTTGGAAAGGTGTAGTTCGTTTTGGTAAACGAGGCAAACTCAACCCGCGATATGTCGGACCTTTCGAAATCACTGAGAAAATTGGAAAAGCGGCCTATAGACTGGACCTACCTGAAGAACTCAGTAGAGTTCACAACGTATTCCACGTGTAAAATCTAAAGAAGTGTCTGTCAGATGAGACCCTCATAGTTCCTCTCAAGGAACTCACTATCGACGATCAGCTGCGATTCGTCGAAGAACCTGTAGAGATTACAGACCGAGACGTTAAGGTTCTCAAGCGTACCAGGATACCTCTTGTTCGAGTTTGTTGGAACTCCCGTCGTGGCCAAGAGTTTACCTGGGAATGAGAAGACCGAATGAAACACAAGTATCCCTAGTTTTTTTAGAAAAACGAAACCACTACTAAGGCTGAAGCTACTGCGGAATTTCGGGACGAAATTCCAAACCCGGGGGATGATGTGACACCCCAGCAAAACCAGGAAACCACGCAACCTAACTAGCTTACTCAGTAACTACGTGCTAAATTTCAAGACGAAATTTCTTTCAACTTGGGGATGATGTGACAACCCGTACTTCTGAGGTTAGCACCGTTACACTAATCTTATTTAAACGCATGAACGTGTGTGACAAACTAATTGCACTTGCTTAATGTATTTTCATATAAACGAATACTTGAAGCCTAATTGTTATCGTGACGAGCCAAACCGAACCATGACTTGAGTAGTTTATACTTGGGTATTGTGTTTTAATAATAATAATAATAATATTGATAATATCAATATTACATAAGTAAAAATGATGGAATCCAAACTTAACCAAACCCCTCCCCCACGTTTGTGTTTTGTGGGAAGCCCACACCTCAATAGCCCTTCTTGTAACCCAAGTTTTCAACCCACTATACCTCATGTCTCAGCCCACAACAGCAAGATTCCACCGACTTCTTTTGTTCAGCTATTTAACTACGTGGGTTTGTATGTATAAAATTTCATAACAATCTCACCCTCACACAAATATACACAAACCCTACGGCAATTGGCAGCAGCTTCCTCCACCAATACGCACGCCACCTTTCGTCCCTTTCCCTCCCTCGGCAACCGGAGCACATCACCATTCCTCCGTCACCGATTGCCGGTAAGCCCCGCATATTTCGTTACTTAGTTTTAGAACGCGTTGTCTCGATTTCGGTCTGACTTTATTTTCGTTTTAAGCCTACGTTTTAGTGTATACATGAAACTATATGCAACTGATGGTTGTGTTCATTTAAATAAAACTTGATCAAGTATTGACTTGTAGCAATAGATAAAATAGGTGGTTAAACATATAATTGTTTCATGTGAATGTCCTTGAAAACGAAAGACTAGGGTTGGTAGTATTGGTTGATTTAATAAGTAGTACTGCATGATTGATAGTTACTATTATTGTATGATTAATGTTCATATATGGGCCGATTTGCATGAAGTAGATTATGATTACGAATGCTTGATGTGAAACCTGCTATATGGTTAAGTGGTATAGATGATGTTTGTTAGTTGATAAGAATGATTCATGTTGTATGATTATAAGTGATGATAACGACTCCCGTTAAATGTTAAACGAATCTGTTCCGACATACGACACTTGTTGGTTTGAATGTTTGAAGCTCTTAGTGATTTTAGTGACAAGATGATTTGGAAAAATCTGAATATGTATGTCTACAGTTGATATTAGAAGCTCTGTTAATGGCTGACTAGAAGAGATGTTGTTGCTGGGTTTCATGAATGTACAAGTGTCCTTGCGTAGGGTACCACTCAGTATATAATAGTCATATGTGATTTGAAATTGTACACCATATTTGTCTTATGGGGGATCGCACAGTAATGGTCATGGGGACCACTCACAAACAAAAATAAAAGGTTAAACGCACACTAAAAGACCTGACCCCACACAAATTAAATATCGCACAATTATTGGCCGTACACGATTTCTCATTGTCGTACACCTTTACTCTGACCGCACAATACGCAATTGGGCTGATTAACACATTTGGGCCTCACACATTACACTTATGTTGGGCTGTAAGATGTTGGGCTTTGGAGAACAGTAATATACCATAAAATCATGAACCACACACCTATAAACTACCGTTGGTCGGGTTGATTATTTATCTGTACACAAGAAATGGGATTTGGTTGTCATAACCCACTGGTAGCTATTAGATATGTAACGTCTAATTGTTATGTGCTAGATACGTGATGGCTAAATGTAATGTGCGAGATACGTGTAAGAATATGTGGTGCTAGTTAAATACAAATCTGATTTAAACTTAATGATTATAATAGGACGTGGTTGATAAATTATTAAAAATGAAGTAGTTAATCATACCGAGCAAACCGAGGTGAGTTCACACTTTCTATAAGGCATGGGATTCCCAGTGGTTGGGAATGGGTAAAGGATTTAATCAGAAACTGCGTGATCTCCTGGTTTGGAACACGTACCACATCCTCTTTATTGAAGGGTGATAACACATACTAAGGATTTAATTGGAACCTGCGTGATCTTCTGGTTTGGAGACACGTACCACATCCTCTTTATTGAAGGGTGATAACATTGATACTAGACCAAAATCTCTATCATGAAGTCCCTCATTTTTATATCGACTTAATCGTTGGGCCAATGGTGAGCGGGTCATTAGTTAGATAGCGCTATTTAGGTTTGAGAAGCCTCACACCGTGCCGCAAAGGACGGGCGTGAACTAATGGATCTGGGCACTAGTCAATGATGATAGACATTGACGTTAGGGCACCAACTTACTTCAGACAGTGGTCGATATGGTAACGGGTCTAGTGGATAACATGGGGTAGCCCCCACTGCTTATGGTTTGGGAAACAAGGAAATGATTAACTACGGATTTTCAAATGAACTTATGGTTTTTGGAACAACTTTAAAATGGACAACCAACTGTGAACTCGCTCAACTTTATTGTTGACTCGTTGTTACATGCCTTGCAGGTCGTTAGAGGTTTAGCTGGAGCTTGCAGGGGAGCAAAAGTCGTTGTGGGACATGGACCGTTGTGTGCCATGTTGAACTTTATGAACATTTAAACTTATACTTTGGTTTTTAAACTTTATGCTTCCGTTGATAACGTGAATTTGATTAACTTGTTTTGAACACCAATTATATTGTGTGGTTGGACTTTTATTTATTTAATTACATTGTTCAATATGATTGGTGGCTGGATCCTGGTCAGTCACGCCTCCTGCGGTAATACTCCGCTTGTGGATTTTGGGGGTGTGACAGTATGTGTGTTTGAGATGTGAAGGATATAAGGGTTTGATAAGGTTTTCATATGGTGAGTGAAGAGAGAAGGCAGAGGTCTATGGATAAGGGGATTTGAGAGGGAAACATGTGAATGAGTGGTTGATCATATGTAAAAGAAATGGATTTAGGGTTTTGATACCACTTATTTATACTTAGGTTAATCCTTTGTTTTAAGTGGGCTTGGGCCAAAGGCCCACAAGCCCAATCCCGTGTTTTAAGTGGCCCATTCATATCTCTAGAGTACATTAACGCACACAAATGTCATAAATATGTCGTAAATTATTGTTTTAAAATCAAGAGATGCAAAACAGTGTCGATAGTCGCGTTTGACGCGTTCGTTCGTTGCTTACGGTGAAAATTTGCGTAAAATGCGGTGTTGGTCGTTTTTAATCCATTTTTCGATCTGGTTTCGTCTACGGATATTAAAATTCAATTATGGAGCTAAATATAATGTACAATTTTTGTATTTGTTAGCGTTGTCAGCTTTTTGTTCGGTTTCAATTCGTTATCGTTTAATATTCAGCAGTTTTTCCGCAGATCGTCATACGCGCACTGTAAAGTCGATTAGGCGTTCCTAGACACTCCAAGGGCCTAATTAAGTTTATTTACATCTTAAGCACTATTTATTATTGTCCTAATGCTTGTTTTACACGGAATTAGGAGCCGTAATTTACCGGTTATCACATTCTCCCCCTGTTAATAAAATTTCGTCCTCGAAATTTAGACTATGTTAACTCCTTAGAGTTATGTTATGCGTAGATAAATACGAATAATACTGAAGTGATTGACCATGAAATCGAATCAAGACTTATTCAAATTATGTGAATTCAAGGACATACCTTAACATTAAGAACCCAACGGTTAACAGGAATATGTTTCAGAATTTGATGTCAAGGGAAACGATACGTATTGATACAGTCACCAGTGTGACTAAGTTAACAGGAGCCCAACATAGAAAGGAAATCTCGACCAACAGAATTCCAAATGAATGTTCACAATATGCAAATGTATTCTAGAAACAATAACATTTGCTAGCTGAAACAATAACATTTTCCCCAAAGTTTAGAAAACTAGAAAATGTTTGTATGCACGTTTTGAAAATACTTTTGTTTGAAAAAATGGTATTTTTAGTATAAACCGTTCGTAAACCATTTGAGTTTATTGAAAATCACAAATCATTTATGTGAGTTAAAACTTGTTTGTAGCATGGTTTAGAAATATGAAATTGTTGTTCATCGAAAACCTTGTATGTTTTTTCAAAAGGTGCATGTCTTTCCACCCCGAAAACATTTATAAAAACGTAAAACCATAAAAGGTGGGGTCATGAACTGACCTTGATTTCCTTATGCAAAGCTAGCTAAATATGACTCCATGATGTCGTTTCCAAGACGTGATTCGCTAGCGTGCATTCTATAATATCCCTAACACGGAATATCTTATAAGTTTCTAAATAAATGCGGTAACTAAACTACGTGTCACCGAGCTCTACCAAATCGCTTACCAAACGATCCGATGGTAAGTTGTTATCTTGAAAGAAACGAGAAGGTATACTTGTTAAGTTTCGTTTAATGTTGGTAATAATTAATAAGTCTTGGAAAATCTTAGTTTCCAAGATATTAAAAATATATAAATATTTATATATAAATATATCGATAGAAGCACGTTAGTCATCCCGAGAATTCGTACGTGTATGTAACGAATATTTATATGAAATTAACATATTGTAAACTCGTTTAATGTATTGCGTCTCGTAGATGTTTGTCAAAATATATGTATATGCCGTTTAGGCGTATGAAATAAATATAAAGAGTTATATTTATCTTATAAAGTTTTCAAATTGTAAATGTTTTAAAAAAATATTAACATAAAAGAATTACCTTTAGAAAGAAGTTCCGTGTTTTTGACGTTTGAAATAAATATAATAGCTAAATTTATTTTATAAAAGAATTCCGAGTTGTTTAATGTTGATAATAGCTAAATTTATTTTATAAAAAAAATTCCGAGTTGTTTAATGTTTGAAATAAATATATAAACTATATTTATTTTTATAAACGAATTCTCGAATTTTCGATGTTTAAAATAAATATAATAACTATATCGATTGTTGTAAATGATTTCCAAATCATTGTTTTGTTTACAACAATTGTGCTAATCATATTTGTTTCATATTTTACTTCGAATCCGAATAGGTGTCGTCGAAAATAATATACGTTTTTATTTGTTTTCATAAACGATTATTTGAATCCGATAGTTTTTGTTTTATAATAAAATGTGTTTTGTTTTATGGATTTTCTCGAAAAACGGACAGAGTTTCCTCTGTTTTTGGACGCCCCCGACAACACAAGTTGTCGTTATTTTTCAAAATTCAACAATTATTCAAACAATATAAACATTATATATAAGATTTCGTCGAATATGTCAAGATTTAAACTGAACTTTAATCAATCGGTTCGAGCTCCTTTTTCACATAATAAATAAAACTATAAAAACAACGAAATAAATCACGCCGTAAAGTCTTTACCAATCTTCGCGTCAAGACGTTGACCGAGTTGACACGCTGAGTTGGCCGAGTTAACGGAGTTAACTGAGTTAACCGGGTTTGACCCGAGTTGACCGAGCCCGAAACTAAAGCTGACCGAGTTCCAAGACTGACCCGAATCCCGAGACCCAAACCAAAGTTGTTGACCACAGTTGACCGAGCCGCTGACCAAGGTTGACCAAGCTTTGACCAACTTTGACCAGGTTGACCCGCGTTAAATCTAACTGAAAGACCCGAAGCTGAAAACCCACGACTCCCGAACCTGCTCTTGTTCCTTGTAAACTTCAACCAACAATCTGAACTAATTCACAACCACCACCACTGCCGCAGCGCGGCCATCACCGGCTGCCGCCAGCGGCTTCCTTCACCGTCAACATCAACAGCAATCATCATCATCCTAAAAAATAACAGCTGTTCATCATCATCGACAACGACAATTTGCCATCATCCTCACAATTAGCAATTTATCATCATCATTAATCTTCAGAGAAAAAAATATAAAAGAAAACGGGGAAGCCATCTCTTACCAGAAACGTGTCGAACAAAAGCACCACCGCCATTGCAGCGGCGGCGCTGCCGTCGCTCCTCGCCGGAGTTTGATGTCGGCTCTGCCGTGACCGTCTCTCTCACTCCCGTTATCTCTCTCTGTCCTCCACGCTACTGCCGTCGTACGCCACCAAAGGTTGGTGGTGGCCGGCCGTCTACTCGAAGAAAGACAGGGGGCTGGGATGTGTGTGTGAGAGTGATTCAAGAGGGAGGGTTTGGGTGTGCTTGGGTGTGTCGTCTGGCCGGTTAACCGGCGCTGGCAGCCGGCCGGTGTGGCTACCGATTTGTCATCGAGAGGGAGAGGTGAAGAAGGGAGCTGCTTGTGATGTCTTGAGAATCTTCAGAAGTGATTTAGGGGGGGAAAGAGTGTGCAGCCGTGTGTTTTTAGGAATAGGGTTTTCAAAATGAGAAAATAAGGTTCACTTACCTATATATACTTAGGGTTTGGTTAGTGGGTTTGGGCCAAAGGCTCACAAGCCCACTTCTCGTGTTATAAGTGGCCCGTCTGCACCTACGAACCCGTTTTCACACCCGAGCTCCACGGAACGTCATAAAATAAAATTTTTGGGTCACAAATATGTAAAATAGTGTCGTATATCGTTATCAGACACGTATTTTGTTGGGTGCGTTAAAACACGTAAAATGCATCATTGATCGTTTTAACTCCGTTTTTCGATCCGGTTTCAACTACGGATATTAAAATTTAATTACGAAGCTAAATATATAGTAAAATTTTCGTATTTGTCGGCGTTGTCAGTATTTTATTCGGTTTTAGTTCGTTATCGTTTAATATTCAGCGGATTTTACGCAGATCGTCATACGCGTACTGTAAAGTCGAATAGGCATTCCTAGGCATACTAAGGGCCTAATTAAGTTAATTTACGTCTAATTACACTACTTTTAATCATCATAATGTTTGTTTTTCACTTAATTAAGAGCCGTAAATTACCGGTTGTCATAGTATAAGCATATGCATTTTCCGGAAAGTTAAAGTATTTTGTATTTGGTGTGTCCCTAATTAGGGATTTTGTTCATGTTTCAATGACCATAGGCTTTCATGCCATTCGTTGATCGTTCAGACAGTTTTCAGAACTTGCTGGCATGAATAGTGTGTTCAGCTAATAGTGTTTTTCAGCATTTCGCCAATATATTCGGACATAATTTGTTTTTTTCTCGCGACGTAACGAATGTAACAATATTATTGTGTAATGTTTAACCATGTCCTATGATTGCTAGACTTTAGATGACCAAATCATGCATCAATTAAGTCGTAAATGAATGCAATTAAATGTATAATTAATTGTTAAGTTGTACAGAATTACCACTTATTTTTGCCGGTTGTCACAAAATACTCGTTTGTATGGTGTAATTTAAACAAAAATATTGACGTACCAAAGAGTTATGACCGTTTAAAAATCATGGGGGGAGTTAGTTTTTTATAAGAGGATAAAGTGTAACTACTAACTATCTATAATTTTCTTAAAGATGAGAGATTAAAGTGTAATCTAGATGAGGGGATTAAAGTGACGGTATTTAATCAATTGACATTCTGTAGCTATTAAAGATTCTGGGATAATGACTAAATACATTGGGCTTTAATCACTTGTACACTAAGGTGTTATTTACTTATACCTTTTAATCCGCACATCAATACTGACCAAGATAACTATCGAAACGTCGATAAAAATGAGTAGGTTGTCATGGTACCTTTGGATTTTTTTTTAAACATTATAGTTTATAAGATATAACAAGAGTACGTAAAAGAATTATAAGTTTGTTGTGGAGAGAGAAAAATGTAACTAATTATCCATAATTTTGTTAAAACTCAGGGATTTAATTGTAATAAAATGGGAGGCTAAAATATAATTAGTGTTTAAAAGACTAATTTACCCTTATTTTAGGGATGTATCTATAAATTAAGAGGGAAAAAGTTCTTATTTTTTTGGGTATCTTAAAATGCCCCTCACTCATACCTTATAATATAGTATAGTATAGGGCCATTCAAAGAGCTCGTCGCTTGTTGCTCGCTTGACGCTCGTTTGAAAATTGCTTGGAAAATGCTTGTTAGATTTGACGCTCAGTTGTAAACGAGCCACGCTGCTCGGTTCAGTTCGTAAACGAGCCAGGCATGAGCAAAGGTCCGCTCGGCTTGGGTCGGCTCAAATTATTATTTTAACTAGTATACATAAACATATACATATACATATACGTGTACGTGTACATATATACATTCATATATAAACATGGGGGTAAGATCAAATAAAAAGTTTATTTTGCCTAAGTAGGATGAGAAAGAATCTTAACCATTCATTTTTCAAATCAATGGTTAAGATGAAAGTGTAGGAGAAAGGAGTAGTACAAGGGTATCTTGAGAAAATCCTATTTATGGATTTTCTCTCTCCACATGCATATTCCACCCCAATTTTTTAAACGTTCATAACTTTTTTATACAACATTATTTTTTCATAAAAATTTCACTGTAAAATCGAACGTCTTTTTATCTTTAATTTGAGAACTATATTGCTATACAAAATATGAATACTAAAAAAACCCACTAAAATGTGTTGTATTTCTATGTTGATTATTTTGTGCTGGATTTTTGTACTATATTTTTGTGCTAAATTTTTTTGTCTTAATTTTTTTTCTCAATTTTTTGTTCTGTATTTTTTTGTACTACATTTTTTTGCTAAATTTTTTCGTGCTATATTTTTTTGTACTATATTTTTTTGTGCTATATTTTTTTGTACTACATTTTTTGTGTAAAATTTTTTTGTACTAGATTTTTTTGTGCTAGATTTTGTTGTACTAAATTTTTTGTTGTATTTTTAAAAAACAAAATGGGTGGCACATGTCATTTTCACTCCTATTTATAATGATCAAAATGCCCTTCATTCCTACTTATTAGGAGTGTCACATGTCATTATCACAATCATTCTTAGACAACTTAGGCAAATTCCACTTTTTAGTGGATCATTCTCCCATAAACATGTATATACACACATCTATACTATATTATAATGCATGAGGGATGGGTATTTTAAGATACCCAAAAAATAAGAACTTTTCCCCTCTTTATTTATAGAAAGACCCCTAAAATGAGGGTAGTTTAGTCTTTTAAACACTATTTATTTTTTAGCCCCTACACTTATTACACTTAAATCCCTAAGGTTTTAACAAAATTATAGATAATTAGTTACAATTCACCCATCTACAACAAACTTATAATTTTTTTACGTATTCTTGACATATCTTACAAACTATACTGTTTAAAAAAAATCTAAAGATAGCATGACGATCTACACATTTTTGTCGACGTTTCAATAGTTGTCTTGTTCAATATCGACGCACAGATTAAAAGGTACAAGTCGATAATGCATTAATGTACAAATAATTAATATTTGTGATCTAATGCGCATAATCTACAAAGATGTGTCCATCTATGCAAACAAAAAGAATTAAAAGTACCGTAACATAAAATGAAGATATTATGTGTCACATTTTATTTTATTAAAACTGCCTAATATCTGTACTTAGATATATCTTATAAAAACTTAAAACTAACTACAACAAACTTCCTAAATAAAGGGGTAGCAAATTTAAAATTAAACCCTAATACACTTCTATAATTACTACTATAAATACATAGCAGGACACCCTTATCTATACTATATTATAATGCATGAGGCAAGAGAATTTTAAGATACCAAAAAAATAAGAATCCCCCCCCCCCCTTTATTTATAGACAGACCCCTAAATTGAGGGTAATTTGGTCTTTTAAACACTATTTATTTTTTAGCCCCTAAACTTATTACACTTAAATCTCTGAGTTTTAATAAAATTATAGATAATTAGTTACACTTTTCCCCATCCACTATAATTCTTTTATGTATTCTTGTGATATCTTTTAAACTATGACGTTATAAAAACATTCGAAGGTACCGTGATGACCTGCTCATTTTTGTCGACGTTTCGATGGTTGTCTTGGTTAATATTGACGTGCTGATTAAAATGTACAAGTAGATGATGCCTTAGTGTACAAGTGATTAAAGCACTAACATTTATAAAAGTAAAACTATTGTTGAATAATCGATTAAACTTTTCTTTACACTTTAGTCAAATTTCAACAAAACTTCCTACTTTAAAGGTAATAAAATTTTAACCGGGAAAAACGTTTTAAAATTTAAACTCTAAATTATAGTACAATCAGTTGAAAAGCTTTATGTAGAGTCACTCTTCCTCCATCACAGCATATATATACATCTGAAAAGGCGGATAACCTAATGCCATTTCAAAATTTAAACGCTTATTTCCTTCTCTCTGTCTCTCTCTCAAAATCCCTACTCCCATTTCAAAATTCAGAAAATGATGGTTGGTGTAACCACATATTTGTGAAGATGTCGGCCTCTGTTCAGGTAAGACGAAAGTAAGACGACGACAATGGAGATGAAATCTAGGGTTTGCAGCGGCGCTACAAGCGGTAACAGTTGTGATTCTGAACCAAAGGTGAAAGTAGAAGATAATGTACGGACGAAACCAAACACAACTTTCATCTTCCTCCTCAGGTACCAAAATCGTCTCTCTTTGTCTTTAGTTTTCCACGGGTCCTTTATGTTTTACATCTCTAGGGTTAACTTCGATTCTTTGATGGAGGGATGGTTTGGAGGTGTTTTTGGAACTAATAATTGATGTGGTGTTAGTTATTTCTCTTGGTGTCAATATGGCAGTAGCTTCCTCACTAGATAATGCTTGATGAGCTTGCCGAAGGTTCAACGAAGCCCAGATCTGGTATGCTTTCTATTTTTTTTAACCAATTGTACTTTCTTCAATTTGATGAGAATTTATAATTTGTGTGAATAGATTCCATTTGTTGTTAGTGTGCTTTGATGAAAAAAGGAGAACCCAATAAATAAAACTGTATGCGATGTATACAAATTACTTGTTACTTTATGTGGATCCATCTATGAATACGCAAAGGATGATAGAATAAGTGACATTTAAGAATTTATATCCTATGCAGTTAATGCGGAAAAATATCAGTTATCGGTCAAGGACCGATATTTGAGATATCGTTTATAATGCATGAGACAAGGGCATTTTAAGATACCCAAAAAATAAGAACTCCCCCCCCCCCCCCTTTATTTATAGAAAGACCCCTAAAATAAGGGTAGTTTGGTCTTTTAAACACTATTTATTTTTAGCCCCTAAACTTATTACACTTAAATCCCTAAGGTTTTAACAAAATTATAAATAATTAGTTACAATTCACCCCTCCATAACAAACTTATAATTTTTTTACTTATTCTTGACATATCTTATAAACTATATTGTTTTAAAAAAATCCAAAGATAGCATGACAACCTACACATTTTTGTCGACGTTTCGGTAGTTGTCATGTTCAATATCGACGCACAGATTAAAAGGTATAAGTAGATAATGCTTTAATGTACAATTGATTAAAGAAGAAAATAACAACTAATAATCTTTTTTCTTTTAAGATACCCAAAAAATAAGAACTTTTCCTTTTTAATTTATATATACACCCCCTAAAATAAGGGTAAATTAGTCTTTTTAAACAATAGTTACATTTTAACCCTTCATCTTAATTAGATTTTAATCCCTTGTTTTAATGTACAACACATTAAACCTATCATGTTATTAAATATGTAAATTACATTTGGCTCCATCTTTTGTAACTTTTAAATTTTGAAATAAGGTTACCAAATTAGAACCAAAATCTATGCTTTCTCTTACCACTTCAATCGATAGAAAGAGAAACAAAAAGGGAGAACACGCAAGAGCGATATAGAGAGAGAAATCTGCGGGTGGCAGTGGTGGTGGTATGGCGGCGCCAACTGTGACAACTCGAGTTTCCGACCTTCACTTTCGCATTAAGTGCACGTTGACTTTGACTGTGTAGTTGTTTGACTTGTTTAACTTGTAACTGTACACGATATTTTTTTTATGAACGCATTGTGGTTGCATGATTTTGTGTTTGGCTGTATAACATGATACCTGTTGAAAACTTAAAACTGTTAAGACTTGAACAACTGACATCACGATGAAACAAGTTTGTTTCGTCATTCCTATCTCGACGAAACAGGTGTTTCGCCGAAGCCCCAGTTTCACCAAAGCCCATTAGGGCCCAGTTCACTTGTACGCATATAAAGTACACGGAACCGTCTTATTCGTCACACGTTAACAAAATAGAAACCCTAGAGCGCCCCTCTTCTGTGTGACGGCTGTTGGAACTCTCGAAGCCCCCTTAGCTTATTCATCGTTCTTTTCATCTCGGTTAGTGTGTATATACAGAATCGATTACTTGTTATTGATTTAAAAGTCTATTTGATGAATGCTCTTAGTTGCGGCCCATGTGTGTTGTCAGGATATGTTATTCATGAATCATTTGTTACTTGTTTGTATATATGTTGTTGTATTGAAAGATAAAGAAACATCACATGGATATTGTCGGCTAGATTTGATAAGGTTAGGGAAAGTAAAATGGGTTGTTTATTAAATCGTGATTGGTGGGAAAAATCGGTGGTCAAAGGGGTGGGAAATTGATGAACCGCCAATTTATTATAATGATATTGGTAGTGTTGTTAATGCATATTAAAGGTCCAATCGGTTTGTGATATTAATGGTCCAATCGGTTTATGTTATTGGAGGTCCAATGAGGATTGGAGGTGATTGCTAGTTGTCGGCCATTAGGCCTTTAGTTTTTGAGGAATTGTTATTATTGCTGAAACTGTATGTATTTCGACGAATCTGAGGTACCGGCGAAACATATTTTAAAGATGAAACTGACATGGCGAAACACAATGTGTTTCGCCGAGACTTGTTTGGCGAAACATGAGTGATTCGTCGGTGGGGCTCATGGCGAAACAGTGGGTGTTTCGCCGACCTGGGTTATTTGCACAGTAACTGTTTCTGATAAAACTTAACTGGGTTAGATAACTGCTGTTATGATTAAAAGCGATACTTGTATGATTACAAATACGTGCAATGTGATACTCAGTGTTATTAATGCGATGTTCATGATGATGATGTTTACGTGCAAACAACTTGAATGCAAACTGATTTTGTATACGTGCATACCTTAGGACGTGATTGATTAACCGTGAGCACATACTTAGCATACCGAGCAAACAAGGTGAGTTCACACTTCTACCAAGGCATGGGATTCCCAGGGCTTGGGAATGGGATTTAAGGAATAAGGTTGAATAGATTCATGCGGACATTATTACTAGACTACCATACCATCGTCCTCGGTTGTGCAGGACCCATACGTAAAACCTACGTATACTTATGCTATTCGCTATCCTCGGTTGTGAAGGATACTCACGTAAAACCTACGTGAACCTATATTTACTACTGCCTCGGTTGTGTCAGGCACTTACGTAAAACCTACGTAAACCCCCGCGTACCCCTATCCTTGGTTGGGAAGGATACTTACGTAAAACCTACGTAACACTTGTACGTATTACTGTTCTCGATTGTGAAGAACACATATGGTTACAAATAGTCTAGTGGTTATACAACACGGGAAGCCCCCACCAATAGAACTTACTACCGGCCCAGTAGAGCCACATGTTACAAACAAACTTACAATTACGCATTACTTTCTGTGAACTCGCTCAACTAGTTGTTGACTCTTTGTTACATGCCTTGCAGGACCATAGGTACTATTGGAGCTTGCACGGGAGGCACAGTCGTTGTGGACATGGATCGTGAATGTGATGTTAAACATTATAACATTTTGTACTTAAACTTATGTTGGGTTTTACTTTAGATGCTTCCGCTACACACTTGTTTATATTTGGTTTTGTAAACACCTATCGTATTGATGAATGACTTTTGATATGTATATACTTATGTTCAATATGATTGGTGGCTTGATCCTGGTCATGTCACGCCTCCAAGCGGTAGTACTCCGTGTGTGGATTTTGGGGGTGTGACAGATTGGTATCAGAGCCATTGGTTATAGAGAACTCGGTTTTAATAAGGGGAAAAACGTTTTTATTAAAACCAGACTATAACCGAAACAGTGCTCAACGATCCACAACGACGCCTCGCTCCACGTGCAAGACTCATCACTCTAGGTAATATGGTACATGTCTTATTGCCTACTTGCTAGAATTGCATAGAACTTTGCTCCGGGTATGCTTAGATTAACTTAACACTGTTGCATGAGAACACTTGTGTGATTATTCCCTTTTGTTATCACACTACTCGCGAACCTCTCTCACTTATGTCATATTTACTATGAAGATCATGTCTGGACGTATCAACATGACGCAAGCCCAACTGACGGCTCTCATTAACGAACGAATTGCTGAGGCACTTACAGCCGCACAAGCAGGAGGTCAGCACGCTCAGCCACCTGTTTGTACCTTCAAAACTTTCATGGACTGTCGTCCTACTACCTTTAGTGGCACGGAAGGAGCGGTTGGACTCCTCCATTGGTTTGAAAAGCTCGAGTCAGTATTTGAAATGTGCGAATGCCCTGAGGCTCGCAGGGTGAAGTACGCCACTGGTACACTAGAAGGCATTGCGCTGACTTGGTGGAATGCGCAAGTGCAGATGTTAGGGTTGGCTGTTGCTAACGCCACACCCTGGAATGATTTCAAGGATTTGATTAAAGAGGAATACTGTAGCCGTGATGATATTCATAAGCTGGAGGTAGAGTTTTACCATTTGAAAATGACGGGGTCAGAAATCGAAGCGTACACCAGAAGATCGAATGAGTTGGCTATTCTGTGTCCTACTATGGTGGACCCTCCCATTAAGCGTATCGAACTGTATCTCAATGGTCTAGTGCCGGAAATTCAAAGTCACGTAACCTCAGCGAACCTTGGCACTATTCAACAGATCGTCAAGCTAGCTCATCGCCTCACCGATCAGGCAGTGGAACAGAACAAGCTGCCTAAACGTATCAGCGCTACTACTACTGCTACTGTTTCAGCAACTACTCCTGCTACCCCCCAGTGATAACAAGAGAAAATGGGAGGGGGATTCCAGCAAAGGTTCAGCTTTGGTACAGTCTCAAGTCCAGCAGCGAAAGACTGACGACTATCAGAGCCCAAGTCATCAATCTTCGGGCAGTCACAGGCAGGGTGGTTATCGAGGAAACCTCCCAAGGTGTAACAACTGTAACAGGCATCACAGTGGCCAGTGCAACAAGGGTCGTTGTCGGAGGTGCCTCAGGATGGGCCATGAGGCCAAGGATTGTAGGAGCCCACGGCCTGTAACTCAGAATCAACAGCAGCATCAAACGCAGCAGAACCAACAACAGGGTAACAAGGGATGTTTTCATTGTGGTGCTGAAGGTCACTTCAAAAGACACTGCCCTCAGTTAAACCGAAACCAGAACAACAACAACAACCAGGGAAATGGGAACAACAACAACAATAATCAGGGCACTGGGAACAACAATGGGGGAAACAACAACAACAATGGTGCAAAGGGTCGTATGTTTGTGATTGGTCAGAGTGACGCAAGGAACGATCCTAATGTGGTTACGGGTAAGTTTCTTCTCGACGACTTTTATGTTACCGTATTGTTTGATTCGGGTGCGGATACCAGTTATATGTCTCTGAACGTTAGTCAAATGCTTAAACGCGCACCAACACTTTTGAACACCAAACATGTTGTAGAGTTAGCTAACGGTAAAAATCTAGAAGCCACACACATAGTTCAAGGTTGTAATCTTATCCTCGCTGGTCAGACTTTCTCTATCGATCTCATTCCTATAACTCTGAGTAGTTTCGACATTGTCATCGGTATGGATTGGTTATCCCAACAGCAAGCAGAGATCCTATGCAAGGAGAAGATCATTCGTATTCCTCGTTCTGGCAAAGAACCTCTCGAAGTTCAAGGCGACAAGAGTGGTGTCGTGAGTGGCATCATCTCTTTCTTGAAGGCTCAGAAGTGTCTGCGAAAGGGCCACATAGCTATTTTAGCACATGTTACTGATACATCGACGACAGAGAAAAAGATTGGGGATATTCCTGTAGTACGCGACTTTCCTCAGGTGTTTCCTGAAGAGTTACCTGGGTTACCGCCCCATCGCCAGGTCGAATTTCAGATCGAGCTAGCTCCAGGAGCAGCACCTATAGCTCGAGCGCCTTACCGCTTAGCTCCAAATGAACTGGAAGAACTGTCTAAGCAATTGCAAGAACTCTTGGAAAAGGGTTTCATACGTCCTAGCTCTTCGCCCTGGGGAGCTCCAGTATTATTTGTGAAGAAGAAAGACGGTACCTTTCGTATGTGCATAGATTACCGCGAACTAAACAAGGTCACTGTGAAGAATCGCTATCCTCTTCCACGCATCGACGACTTATTCGACCAGTTGCAAGGGTCGAGCTATTACTCGAAGATTGACCTGAGGTCAGGTTACCACCAATTGAGAGTCCGGGATGAGGACGTCTCCAAAACAGCGTTCAGAACACGCTACGGCCATTACGAGTTTCTAGTCATGCCATTCGGACTAACGAACGCGCCTGCGGTTTTCATGGATCTTATGAACAGGGTGTGCAAACCTTATCTTGACAAGTTTGTTATTGTTTTCATCGACGACATCCTGATTTATTCGAAGAATCGGGAGGAACATGAGCAGCATTTACGACTTATTCTGGAACTTCTTCGAACGGAACAGCTGTACGCTAAGTTTTCAAAATGCGACTTCTGGCTTCGTGAAGTCCACTTTCTAGGCCACGTGGTAAACACGGATGGGATTCATGTCGATCCATCCAAGGTAGATTCGATCAAGAACTGGCCTGCACCTCGCACACCGACAGAGATACGCCAATTCTTGGGTTTGGCGGGTTATTACAGACGGTTTATCAAAGACTTCTCAAGGATTGCACAGCCGCTTACATTGCTAACACAGAAAGGTGTTGTTTATCGTTGGAGTAATACACAGGAAACAGCGTTTCAACACTTAAAGGATAGACTCTGTAGCGCACCTATCCTCTCATTGCCAGAGGGCACGGACGATTTTGTAGTCTACTGCGATGCATCTATCCAAGGTCTTGGATGTGTGTTGATGCAGAGGGATAAAGTTATTGCTTATGCTTCGCGCCAACTTAAGATTCACGAACGGAATTACACTACGCACGATTTAGAGCTTGGAGCTGTTGTCTTTGCACTCAAGATATGGAGACATTATCTGTATGGCACCAAGTGCACCATCTACACCGATCACAGGAGTCTTGAGCATATCTTCAAGCAGAAAGACTTGAACATGCGACAACGTCGATGGGTCGAGTTACTGAACGATTACGAATGTGCTATAAAGTACCATCCAGGCAAGGCCAATGTGGTGGCCGACGCCCTCAGTCGAAAGGATACTATACCTAGGCGTGTACGAGCGTTGCAACTCACTATTCAGTCTAGTCTTCCTTCACAGATACGAGATGCTCAGGTAGAAGCATTGAAACCGGAAAACGTCAGGGCTGAAGCTCTACGCGGCTCAAGGCAAAGGTTAGAACAAAGGGCAGACGGCGCCTACTATGTAACAGGACGCATCTGGGTCCCACTCTATGGCAACCTACGCGAGCTTGTAATGGATGAAGCTCATAAGTCTCGCTACTCAGTACATCCTGGTTCAGATAAGATGTACTACGACCTCAGAACTACATATTGGTGGCCTAGCATGAAGGCCCACATAGCAACTTACGTTAGCAAGTGTTTGACTTGTGCGAGAGTCAAAGCAGAATATCAGAAACCATCAGGTCCACTCCAACAACCTGAGATACCACAATGGAAATGGGAGCAAATTTCCATGGATTTTGTTACTGGCCTACCTAGATCTCAGCGCGGAAATGACACTATTTGGGTGATCGTGGATCGACTCACAAAGTCTGCACACTTCTTGGCTATCAAGGAAACGGATAAGTTCTCCACTCTAGCAGACGTATACCTTAAAGAAGTTGTCTCGAGGCACGGGGTGCCCACATCTATTATCTCTGATCGTGATGCACGTTTTACTTCAGAATTGTGGCAAGCAATGCACAAATCTTTTGGCTCTCGATTAGACATGAGCACAGCTTATCATCCTCAGACTGATGGGCAGTCTGAGCGCACTATTCAAACTCTAGAAGACATGCTTCGGGCGTGTGTAATTGACTTTGGCAAGGGCTGGGAAAAGCATCTGCCACTTGTGGAATTTTCATACAACAACAGTTACCACACCAGCATTAAAGCTGCTCCATTTGAGGCATTGTACGGGCGTAAATGCCGATCACCTCTTTGTTGGGCAGAGGTGGGTGACAGTCAGATCACAGGTCCTGAAATGGTAGTTGATACTACTGAAAAGATTGCTCAAATACGACAACGCATGGCGGCAGCTCGTGACCGTCAGAAAGTATACGCCGATAAAGACAGGAAAATACTCGAATTCCAGGTTGGGGATCGAGCACTACTCAAAGTTTCACCCTGGAAGGGTGTTGTTCGTTTTGGCAAACGAGGCAAACTCAATCCACGATACGTTGGACCATTTGAAGTCATTGAGAAGATAGGCAAAGTGGCCTACAGACTGAACTTACCAGCTGAACTCAGTGCAGTTCACAACGTCTTTCATGTGTCGAATCTGAAGAAGTGGCAGTCAGATGAGACCTTCATAGTTCCTTTGAAGGAGCTCACTATCGACGAACGGTTGCATTTCGTCGAGGAACCAGTTGAAATCACGGACCGGGATGTTAAGGTCCTCAAGAACACCAGAATACCTCTTGTACGAGTTCGTTGGAACTCCCGTCGCGGTCCAGAGTTCACCTGGGAGCGCGAAGATCAAATGGAACTCAAATATCCCCAGTTGTTCGAAAACAATGCAACTACTACTGAGGCTGAAGCTACTACGGAATTTCGGAACGAAATTCCAACTCAACGGGGGAATGATGTGACACCCCAGGAAAACCAGTAAACGATACAACTTACTTAGCTTCCTCAGTAACCGTATGCTAAATTTCGGGACGAAATTTCTTTCAAGTTGGGGATAATGTGACAACTCGAGTTTCCGACCTTCACTTTCGCATTAAGTGCACGTTGACTTTGACTGTGTAGTTGTTTGACTTGTTTAACTTGTAACTGTACACGATATTTTTTTATGAACGCATTGTGGTTGCATGATTTTGTGTTTGGCTGTATAACATGATACCTGTTGAAAACTTAAAACTGTTAAGACTTGAACAACTGACATCACGATGAAACAAGTTTGTTTCGTCATTCCTATCTCGACGAAACAGGTGTTTCGCCGAAGCCCAGTTTCACCAAAGCCCATTAGGGCCCAGTTCACTTGTACGCATATAAAGTACACGGAACCGTCTTATTCATCACACGTTAACAAAATAGAAACCCTAGAGCGCCCCTCTTCTGTGTGACGGCTGTTGGAACTCTCGAAGCCCCCTTAGCTTATTCATCGTTCTTTTCATCTCGGTTAGTGTGTATATACAGAATCGATTACTTGTTATTGATTTAAAAGTCTATTTGATGAATGCTCTTAGTTGCGGCCCATGTGTGTTGTCAGGATATGTTATTCATGAATCATTTGTTACTTGTTTGTATATATGTTGTTGTATTGAAAGATAAAGAAACATCACATGGATATTGTCGGCTAGATTTGATAAGGTTAGGGAAAGTAAAATGGGTTGTTTATTAAATCGTGATTGGTGGGAAAAATCGGTGGTCAAAGGGGTGGGAAACTGATGAACCGCCAATTTATTATAATGATATTGGTAGTGTTGTTAATGCATATTAAAGGTCCAATCGGTTTGTGATATTAATGGTCCAATCGGTTTATGTTATTGGAGGTCCAATGAGGATTGGAGGTGATTGCTAGTTGTCGGCCATTAGGCCTTTAGTTTTTGAGGAATTGTTATTATTGCTGAAACTGTATGTATTTCGACGAATCTGAGGTACCGGCGAAACATATTTTAAAGATGAAACTGACATGGCGAAACACAATGTGTTTCGCCGAGACTTGTTTGGCGAAACATGAGTGATTCGTCGGTGGGGCTCATGGCGAAACAGTGGGTGTTTCGCCGACCTGGGTTATTTGCACAGTAACTGTTTCTGATAAAACTTAACTGGGTTAGATAACTGCTGTTATGATTAAAAGCGATACTTGTATGATTACAAATACGTGCAATGTGATACTCAGTGTTATTAATGCGATGTTCATGATGATGATGTTTACGTGCAAACAACTTGAATGCAAACTGATTTTGTATACGTGCATACCTTAGGACGTGATTGATTAACCGTGAGCACATACTTAGCATACCGAGCAAACAAGGTGAGTTCACACTTCTACCAAGGCATGGGATTCCCAGGGCTTGGGAATGGGATTTAAGGAATAAGGTTGAATAGATTCATGCGGACATTATTACTAGACTACCATACCATCGTCCTCGGTTGTGCAGGACCCATACGTAAAACCTACGTATACTTATGCTATTCGCTATCCTCGGTTGTGAAGGATACTCACGTAAAACCTACGTGAACCTATATTTACTACTGCCTCGGTTGTGTCAGGCACTTACGTAAAACCTACGTAAACCCCCGCGTACCCCTATCCTTGGTTGGGAAGGATACTTACGTAAAACCTACGTAACACTTGTACGTATTACTGTTCTCGGTTGTGAAGAACACATATGGTTACAAATAGTCTAGTGGTTATACAACACGGGAAGCCCCCACCAATAGAACTTACTACCGGCCCAGTAGAGCCACATGTTACAAACAAACTTACAATTACGCATTACTTTCTGTGAACTCGCTCAACTAGTTGTTGACTCTTTGTTACATGCCTTGCAGGACCATAGGTACTATTGGAGCTTGCACGGGAGGCACAGTCGTTGTGGACATGGATCGTGAATGTGATGTTAAACATTATAACATTTTGTACTTAAACTTATGTTGGGTTTTACTTTAGATGCTTCCGCTACACACTTGTTTATATTTGGTTTTGTAAACACCTATCGTATTGATGAATGACTTTTGATATGTATATACTTATGTTCAATATGATTGGTGGCTTGATCCTGGTCATGTCACGCCTCCAAGCGGTAGTACTCCGTGTGTGGATTTTGGGGGTGTGACACCAACCATACTCCGGCGCGGTGAAAACGGATTGAGCAGGCGAGTGGCGGTGGTAATGATTCGGTTACAACCTTTCATACGGTAGTGACGATAGTGGTCCTCAAAAGCCACATAACCTTCACTGGTTCCAAGGTTAAAACGAGGAGGAAGACAATGACAGAAAACCCTAGCCGCTTCCTCCGGCGATGGTGGCTAGGTTTTCGGCGAAGACTCCGACTAGCTCTGGTAAGTCCTCTTTCAATTGTATGTTCCATCGGCTATTAGATTGGTCCGCGTAATGACGATTGTGATGAATGTCGGTTGTTACAGCTTCCCGACAATGGTTCAGCCACCTCTAATGCACTCTGGTGTAGGAGACTAGGGTTCCAACGAAGGTCAGAGGCAAAACCAACGGTGACCACAACCATCATCATCATCATCTTCAAGATAAGATTATGGTAGCTTATCACCTGGTTGTGAGGAACAATTAAACCTAGCTGTCACAGGTTCGTTTTAATTACAACGAAGGGGAATTAGATATTGTTGTTCAACATGTTATCTCACTGATATATGTAGGTACATATCCTTGTTTTTTTTTAATTTAAATTTTCTCCGTCTAATTTATCATCTTGAATCATTTTCTTCGCAATAGAAATTGAACCCTTTTAGTTTTGTAAATAATGGATAAACATGTGTAAAGCGCAGTTGGAAGGGACAAGGTAATTTAGTGATTTGATACTTTGAAGATTATTTGAAATTAATAAATTATTTGTTTGAATATAATTTTTATTTCTAAGTTATATTTAATATTTCGTGCTTACCCATTGAATTTTGACAGATATTCAGCTACGAGCAGTTGCTGTTAAATTAGATTCAATGAGAAAAGCCAGATGATGTGTACTCTTGGATTGCTTCTAGGTTAGGGCTTTTAACTATAATTTGGAAATATATATTCTTTTTTTTTTCTTTTGGGAAAATGATGTTTTTAGATGTTGAAATTGTTGCAAATTCATATAATAATCTAAATATAATTTTACAAATTCGAAGTGTCCAAGTAATATGAAATCTTATTTTAACCTGAGTGATTGGGATTAGGAAGAGAGATGCAGAGGGAGATCCGACGACTGATTAAAATGCTAAACATATGTGGTCTTTGCTGACTGGTCTTGTTAATATCACATTGGTGTAAGTTTTGGTTGGGTACGTATACTGCAAATGGAGGCTGTTTTTTGCTTCTATCGTTAAATATTTATTTTTATGTTTTAGGTTTTCTTATGTTCTAATTTTATGTAACAATGCTACAAGTGACTTATGCTTCTATTTCTTATGTTATTGAGATGTGTAAGCCTTATTATATAGATAGATCAATTGGTGCCACTAACTCAAAAACCTAAGAAAACAATAAACATAATAAAAATTTGTAGAACATCATACGAATCAGAAAACTAACCTAAGTACTATACAATAGATCACAACTGAGTTGATAAACTAACAAAAATGTGTACCGCGATGCAAATTGTCACCCCGCCGCATCGCGCGGGCACCTTGCTAGTATATAAACAAGGGGTAAGATCAAATAAAAAGTTTATTTTGCCTAAGTAGGATGAGAAGTAATCTTAACCATCAATTTTTCAAATCAATGGTAAAGATGAAAGTGTTGGAGAAAGATGCAAGAGTATTTTGGGAAAATCCTATTTATGGACTTTCTCTCTCCACATGCAAGGCACATGCATATTCACCCTCATTTTTTAAACATTCATAACTTTTTTATACGACATTATTTTTTCATAAAAATTTCACCGTAAAATCGAACGTGTTTTTATCTTTAATTTAAGTACCATATTGCTATATAAAATATGAATACTAAAAAACCCACTAAAATGTATTGTATTTCTATGTTGTATAACATTTTTTTTGTGCTGGATTTTTGTATTATATTTTTGTACTGGATTTTTTTTGTCTTAAATTTTTTTTTCTCAATTTTTTGTGCTGGTTTTTTTTGTACTATATTTTTTTTGCTGAATTTTTCCGTGCTATATTTTTTTGTACTAGATTTTTTTTGTGCTATATTTTTTTGTACTACATTTTTTGTGCTATATTTTTTTGTATTAGATTTTTCGTCTTAAATTTTTTTGTACTAGTTATTTTTGTACTAGATTTTTTTGTTGTATTTTAAAAAAACAAAATGGGTGCCACATATCATTTTCACTATTTTTTATAAGGACCAAAATACCCTTCATTCATACTTATTAGGAGTGCCACATGTCATCATCACAATCTTTCTTAGGCTACTTAGGCAAAATTCACTTTTTAGTGGATCCTTCCCCTATAAACAAATATAAATTATACATATATATACACACACACTTACACATACATATATACTTAAACAGGGGGCCGCTAAAATGAAAACCACCCCCAGTTAAGAGAACCACTTTCCAACCATTGATCTTTGAAAATGGATGGATGAGATTAAAAGTTATAAAAACAATATTAAATTCTTTTTGTATTATTATGTTTTTAATGTCAAAATGGCAGTTTAGTAAATTTGTTTGTTTTGTCTTATTGTATATATTCTTTCTATTTCTTTTTTATCTTATTAAATTAATTATTTTTTTATTAAAATCAGATTTTTTCAATTAAAAACATTTTAAAATCTGATTTTTTTTACAAAAAAAAAAAATCAGGATTTTCATACAAAAAACGCTTTTACAAGCCGTTTTTACGCTCGTTTTACGCGCCGTTTTTTACGCCTGGTTTTACGCGCCGTTTTTTACGCCACGTTTTTACGCGCCGTTTTACGCCCCGTATTCACACCCCGTATTTACGCGTCGTTTTATCACCCCGGTTTTTTACGAGCCGTTATTACGCCCCGTTTTTTACACCCCATTTTTAAGGGTTGTTTTTTACGCGCCGTTTTTACACCCCGTATTTACGCGTTGTTTTTTTACACACACGTTTTTAAACTTTTTTTTACAAAAAAAAACTTTTTTACAATTTTTTTTACAAAAACTTCTTAACAAAGAACAAAAATTTATATGAATTTTTTTTATGGTTTTAACCTTCTTTTTTACAAAAAACAAAAAAAACTTTTTTACACACGTTTTTAAACTTTTTTACATTTTTTACGAAATTTTTTTTTACGGTCTTAAACTTTTTTTTTACAAAAACTTTTTTTATGGTCTTAAACTTTTTTTTTTACAAAAACTTTGTTACCAAAAATTTTTACAAATTTTTTTTTATAAAAACTTTTTTTACAAAAGACAAAAATTTATATGAAAACTTTTTTATGGTTTAAACCTTTTTTTACACACACGTTTTTAAACTTTTTTACATTTTTTACGAAAACTTTTTTTACAAAAACTTTTTTGCTAATTTTTTTATAATAACTTTTTGTACAAAAGACAAAAATTTATACGAAAACTTTTTTACGGTTTTAACTTTTTTTTACACACACGTTTTTAAATTTTTTTACATTTTTTACGAAAACTTTTTTTACGGTTTTAAACTTTTTTTACAAAAACTTTTTTAAATTTTTTTACCAAAACTTTTTTACAAAATAAAAAAATTATACGAAAACTTTTTTATGGGTTTAACCTTTTTTGTACAAAAACTGTTTTTTTTTTCAATTTTTTTTACGAAAACTTTTTTACGGTTTTAAACTTTTTTCACAAAAAACTTTTTTACCCTAAAACGAACTCACCCGAAAATCACAACTCAGTAGGTGTCTCAGAAAGATTGAACTTATCATCATCGACTACACAAAAAAAAAATAAAAAACAACAACAAAACTCAAAATCATGTGTGAGATCTTTAAAAAACGAGGTTTGGCTCAAAGTTTCCAATAATCATGGCTGCAAAAGTGGGGTTGCAGGTCAAAAACCTACTCTCCACCATCCTTGCCGTGCCATTGTCATCAAATTATCAGAAAAAAATTTCGCCCTATCACTGCCAACTCAAAATCTCCATATCTTTAATTTAAACATAAAATATCAAATATACAAAAACAGGGGATCAAAATATTAAACAAAATCTATAACATCAACAACTTTCACAATCAAGATCAAAACCCACCCCCTCACCATCAACAGTTGACACAGTCGATCTATAACATCACTTGTAGAATCAATCCAAAGATCCAGATAAAACAAAATCAATCCAAGATCCAAAATAAAACAGAATCAATATGGTTACTAACCGAAATCAAGAACACAAACACCACCGACATCGACGACACCACCGACATCGACGGGACCACCGACACCACCGACATCTACGGCACCACGGGCACCACCGACAATCGACGGCACCACCGGCAACACCGGCACTGCCGCTCACCATCGTTCACACACCCCCTCACCATCGTTCAACCACCCCCTTCACCCACCCCCACCCCCACCACCGCTCACCGCCACCACCGCTCACACAGCCACCACCGGTTGAAAAATCTGATTATGGTGGTGGATCCGAGAAACTCACCGGTTGAAAAACCTATGGGTGGCTGGAGACACCAGTTTCTCGTTATCTAAGGAGTTGCAAGTCTTTGACGGGGGTGTTTTGGGGTCGCCGGAGAAAACGAGGTGGTTGCCGGTGCGGGTGTGGAATTTCGGGAGTCGCCGGTGTGGGTGTGGTGCTGGTAACAGAGATTGTTCATGAGTTGAGGATGATGATTTTCTTCATCAGGAGAAGAGAGATAGATGAGAGGATGAGAGTTTCAAAAATGTGAACAGAGAAATGAAAAGATTTTAAAAAGAGACTTTAAAGATGAGAGAATGATGATTTGATGGTTTTGATTAAATGACTATATTACCCTTTTGGTTGTCATTATCTGATTGGTGGGGAGTGGTTCTCGCGGTTCTCGCAACTGGGGATGGTTTTCATTTTAGCGGCCCCCTACTTAAATATAAATTAAATTTATGGTTTTATATGTACCACTTTATTAGATTTTGGTCCACTATATACAAATTTACAACTATATCTATACGTAATAGCCCAACCACGCCAATAAAAAAATTAATATCAAAACTAAAAATTAGACCCTAAACCAATAAACGACAATCTTTTTATCGCCTCAATGTTTCATGTTGTTACCCTAAGTCGATCGTCTCCTGCTCTCAAAGTAATTGTTCGTGCAATATGATAATCGGCTCGTCGGCCACAACATTGTTATTCATAAGAAAAATATTATGCCATGAAATGTGCGTGTTTTAAAAGACCTAAAAACTTCAGGCCCAACATTGTCACTATCTCTCTCAGCAAATTTAAATCGGGCAACATGGTTATCCAAATCGCTCGAACTTCGCTCGACGCTCGTTCAGAATTTTTATTGCTCGAAAAATACTCACTTAATTTGAAGCTCGATTTTAAATGAGTCGCTCCGCTTGATTCGGTTTGCAAACAAACCAAGCATGAGCAAAGACCCGCACGGTTTGACTCGACTCGTGAACAACCTAATATAGTATAGATTTATCAACTCGAATCAGATTTTAATATTTTATTTATCAACTCAAATCTTTTAATTTTGCGAATTAAGTTTGTTTTGCAGTTTCAAATTTATTTTTATTTTTCTTTTGTCGGTTGGTTTCGCAACGAGTATCTAAAATTCTCCTGCAACCGTATCGCACCATTTCCGGCGACCGCGAGTATCTCCGATCGTCGGCGATCCCTCAACTCCCCCGCTGTACACACAGGTATAATGAACGAATTCACACACTGATTACAGATTACGTAATTCTAACCCTAGCACAGACCGTCATTTGATTCCGAACTTCCATTGGATCGTCCAATCTAGATTCTATAAATTTTAGCTCACTTGTTTTGTTTATGATAGGATCAACGTGTTAGATTTTCTACTATTTGAGTTCATCACTTTAATCTCCCCATCAACAGATTTCTTTTGCTTTATTTAGGGCTTAATCTCTTTAATTTTGTATAATGCAACACATAGCACTATGTTGTGATTAAGATTTAGGAGTTAGGTTTAGCATCGTAGCTTGTTGATCTAATTTTCTAACAAGTTAGTGATTGGGAGTTAGGTTAAGATATATATAATTAGAGTTCTACGTTTGGTTTTCGAATCCTATAGATATGCTTAGCATCCAAGGAAACATCATCATCATACTCAGTAAATCCCACCAATAGCAAAGCAAAGGTAGGGTCTGAGGAGGGTAAGATGCAGACAACCTTACCTCTACCCCGTAGGAATAGAGAGGCTGCTTCCAGTGAGACCCCCGGCTCGATAGTAGTTTAGCATCCAAGGAAACATGAAAGCATAAAATGCACAAGTTTATTCCATGGTTAACATTGAAGATCATTTCTTGATACTATCTCTCTTTTTCATCCAAATGTAATTGAAGTTTTCACATGTTACAGGTGGATTTTTATTTCATTTCAGATGCTACAGGTGGAGTTTATTTCGTTTCACTTTGTTGGTACAAGATGATGCAATGGAGGAGATAATTTATTCAAGGAGAAGCGTTCACCTATTTCTAATTTAATTTTTTTGGTTTTTATAAAACCATGAGATTGCGCTTCCCAAAATCAATGCCTACGTATCCAAAGATGGTTCTACCAATTGCAGTTTCAGTTGGGGGGCTTGCCTTATTTTTAATATTTGCCTCGTTGCTTCTGGTCTATCAGCCGGTTGGAACTAAAGTTAGTGGGTATTTCTATAATGTAGATCAAGCAACCAAAATTGGGATAGCATCTTCAAACAATGAAACAAATATATCTGAGAAGCGTGTGAATGATACGGACATAGAAAGAAAGATTGTGGATTCAAGTACCAATGCGCCTGTTGATTCAGGTACCAACACGACTGTTGACTTAGGTACTAACACGACTGTTGATTTAGATACCAACAAGGCTGTTGAAATAGATACCAACAAGACTGTTGAAATAGATACCAACAAGACTGTTATGGATATCAACACGACTATTGATTTAGGTCCCAGCAAGAATGCTGATTCAGGAGTCAAGAAGATTGTTGATTCAGGTACAGAGCTTTGTTTTCTATTCATTTGTAAACCAATTTTGCTAATGCGTGTACACTTGCTAGTTGTTATCCGTATATATATTTTTGCGTTAACCTATACAGTTAATGCGGTAAAATATCGGATATCGGTTAAGGACCGATATTTGAGATATAGGTTATCTCGGTGAGATATCGGTGGGATATTGGTAATTTTAATATAATGCAGAATTTATATATATATATATATATATAGCAATCTAACACTAATAATTCAGTGATATATCGGATATGTCGGTCAATATCGCCGATAATATGGGTACCGATATTTGACACCGATATTTTACTAGAGGACCGATATGACCGATATATCACTGATATTAACTACATAGGTGTTAACAATGATTGTTGGCTTATTGCATCTTCTATCTGATTCTTTGTAACGCCCCGCTTGCGGTCTGCTCATATAATGTAATATATGTGTGGGCGCTCGGGGGGGCAAAAGCAAAAGTGCACTAATTTTTAACGTTATTTTACTAATTTCGTGAAAATAACGTTAAAAAGAGGGGATCGTTAATCAGGCATCATGTGGTGGCGTTGATAGCCGAAAGACAAGGGGGTACATGCACCAATTGGCGTTTGTCTCAATTGCTGAGTGTTATGTGCCTTATGTCCAAGGCTTGATGCAAAACCACAATCGAGCCGGGGGTCTCATTGGAAGCAGCCTCTCTATTCCTACGGGGTAGAGGTAAGGCTGTCTACATCCCACCCTCCTCAGACCCTACCTTAGCTTTGCTATAGGTGGGATATACTGAGTACGATGATGATGATGATGATGATCTGATTCTTTGTGGAAGTCATCATATAGTTTTGCTGCATCTGAGAAGTTGTATAATGTCTGCTCTATGGAACTCGAAAGGCATAATAAAATAGTGGTCATAGGACATCATAGGACATATAATAATGTATTAATGTGTGATCATCTAAGTTGCCAATATGTGCGTTATACATCAATGCTTATATGTTAAGGCTGCATTTTGGTACACGCAGTGCATAGATTTTGTTTTTGAACTGCTTTTAGGTGCTTCAGCTCTTTTCATATAAGCTAATTTTGTTTTAATATCCTGTGGACCGATTGAAACTATATTATTCTGAACTCGTGATCTAATGCCTGAATTTGTAGGGTGTGATTTGTATGATGGGAAATGGGTACATGATCCAGCTGGAGCGTTATACTCGAACAACTCATGTCCTGTGTTGACGCAGATGCAGAACTGTCAAGGAAATGGTAGGCCTGATAAGGACTATGAGAATTATCGATGGAAACCCACAAATTGTGAACTCCCTAGATTTGACCCGAAAAAGTTTTTGGAATTGATGAGAGGAAAGACATTAGCTTTCATAGGTGACTCCGTTGCCCGAAATCAGATGGAGTCATTGTTATGCATACTCTGGCAGGCAAGTTTTACATCTCTGTTCTATCTTATATTCACTTGTACTTTTACCACCTGTTGCAATTTCGACCCACTTGTATTGTTATGCATACTGGGTATATTTTAAATGTACACAGCCATCGGAATCGTAATATTCAAAGATTTAGTTTTTTTTTTTTTTAATATTATATATTAATCATAATTAATGCAGTCATTATTTATGTAAAAAGTAAAGCAGTGGACACAAAACTGTTTACGGGTCAACCCAACCTGACCCATTTCAACTTAACCTGTTATGATTTGTTACCCAACCTGCTCATCTTGCCAACCAATGGTTAAAGCCTAAAAAATTAAGTATACATTTCTTTGATTATGATGATTTTACAGGCTGAAGTTCCAGTAAACCGTGGGAATAAAAGAATGCAACGGTATTCTTTCCGGTCAACATCCTTGACAATAATACGAATATGGTCATCATGGCTTGTTCGTGTAACATCAGAGAAATTTGATTTTGCACCTGAGGGTGTAGACAAGCTATTTCTTGATGCTCCAGATGGAACTTTTATGGATGCTCTTCCAACAATTGATGTTCTTGTACTTTCTTCCGGTCACTGGTTTGCAAAAAAATCCGTTTACATTTTAAACAACGAGATTGTGGGTGGACAGTTATGGTGGCCCGATAACTCTCGAAAGAAGAAAATCGATAGCACTGAAGCGTATGAGATATCTGTCGCAACCATTATGTCTTCACTTGTAACCAACCCAGACTACAAAGGTTTGACTGTGGTCCGGTCGTATTCACCTGATCACTATGAAGGCGGGGCCTGGAATACGGGCGGCTCCTGTACAGGAAAGGTAATAATCACAAACTTAGGGAAGTGCACTTGGTGGTAACATCATGTTTGTAGATAAATTTGACACACTGGTTATTTAACTGTTTTAGCCCATACCAAATAGTTAATTGGTTTTCAGCTGAACACCTCTTGATCCATCCTCAAAATTTAAACGCCATAAAATTTTCGGGTGGGTAATTGGTCAAAATGAGTGCATGTAAAAAAACAAGTAATCTTTTGGTACGAGTTAAAACAGTTTGGCCCATGTTTACCCAAATTGTTATTTGTCCAAGGTTTTTCATATGTTATATAAATATGATTAGAAAAGGATAATATTTCAATGATAATACAATTTGAATAGCATGATTTATGAGGGTTTATACGTAACACTATGCTTTCGGCTACTTTTGACCATTAAGTTTGACTCATTTTCCTTTAAGCTGATCAGTTACTATCTTTATCAGGTAAAACCTGCAACGGATGGTGAGTTAGTCGAAAGTGGGTTCACCAGGACAATG